>CP126199.1:0-2897500 GCA_030272155.1 Tetradesmus obliquus | reverse complement strand
CAGCAAGCCAGGTGGTTATCAGCGCATGTAACATCCACACTGGCCACCAGTGGAACTGCTTGGAGGCCTGTGCTTGCAGGAAAAGCATGTGCCCACCATACAACAGCCCAGTGGCACAATGCTGCTTATACTGCAGCCAAGCAAACGATAATTCATCAAGCCACTATGCATACATGTCGTGCATTGCTCAAATGCACCTGTGCAGTGCTCTGCGCTTTGATCGCAGCTGATGAGCAAGGAGGCACATACACTCGCCAAAAGTTCTGTCCTGATGTCAACATCTGCTGTAGCTGCTGCATGCCGATTACGCCCTGCCACCATGCCACGGGTTTGACACTGAACGACTACGCTGTGTTGGCGCACATACATGAAAACAGCACCTACTTGTAGAGCATGATGGAAGCCAGCGCGTTGGCACTCGGCGCCGCCCATGTGATGGTGTAGACAGTGATGAGCAGCGCCAGCCACAGCATGCCCGCACTGCGGGCCTTGGCAATGGCCACCTCCTTGGACCTGTAGCCCCAGTGTGTGCCTTTGGGGGCCTCCACGCCCTCCAGCAGCGTGTCGAAGCGTTTGGTGTCGAACGCGTGCTTCAGGTAGCTCTCGTCTTTCAGGCTCACGTGCTTGCATGTGAGGTTGGGCTCGTCCGGCGAGGTCACATGCTTGCAGGACTCCAGATGGAAGTGCGCATAGCCGTTGTCTAACACCCAGATTATGATGGTGTTCTGCTCTCCTGGCATCGACTTCTGGTGCTCGGCAGAGCGTGGAACAAGCAGCTCAAAGACATTGCCCCTGCCTACATTGTCCGCAGCAGTCAGCGAGCGCGCCCAGCGCAAGTGCAGGCCATCAATCTTCACGTTGTTCAGCTCATACGCACGGGCCATGATGGCAGAGGGATTTTCCGCCATTGCGCTGCGGGCAGCATGGGGCATCAAGGAGGTGACACGGAGACTTTCAGTGAGTAGGGCGGGTAAAGGTGCTGCACTGTGGTTGAAGACGCTGCAGCTGAGCGTTCAGCTGCTAGCAGATGGCATGGCATGGCATGCATGCACCCTTCAGAACAGCTTGAACAGGACCCAATCAGCAGTGTTGCGGCGACGTAATCAGCAGACATGTCCCTGTGCACACATGCTCACAAATCGCTTTGATCACCTAAGCTGCTGAGGGCTCAACAGCACAGGCAGCCTAGTGCTGCAAATCACATGCTGTGGACTGTGTGCAGCAAAGCGATCAGACAAGGTGGACAGCTGACCTCACCTGAACTATATGGCGTGATTTCCTAAACGCCAGAGCAGCCGAGCTCATCAGTAGACGTCTCAGGAATGGAACAGCCAGCTGACGTCCGTTTGGCGAAACAGGACCGTCCACCGCACCAGAGCATCACACAAATGCGTGAAACACGTAAATGAGCTCTTCAATAGGTCAAGTTAAAGCGGTTGCCGTTCATGGCGGCTGAATTGAGAGGCCAGGCTAAACCTTGGGCGTGTCACATTGACTCACAAGCGACGCCCACGCGGCCTGGTTGATGAGCCGAGCGTCAGACAGTCGAAGATCTTGTTGCGTGAAACGTTCAATGTCGGAACTCCCGTTGTAAACCACCCACACTGCTGACAACTGCCCTCGCTGCGGGGCGCCGGCCTGATTGCCGGCAAGTCAAAAAAAGCAGAGAGCGGGACAGCTGTGCTGAGTCAAGTAGTGCAATGGACAGGAAATTGAACGTAAAGGAGGAGACTTAAGTCCATGCACTGCCACCTCACCCGGTGCAGGTCAAAGGCAGTGCTTTTCTATTGATCGGTGCCATTTACCTGGTATGGCACGAGCTGAGGCGGCGCGCATCTGTGTTTGTACGGCTACTGCCTGGCATGGATGTAGTGAAACCTGGAGACGTGCCACTAGAGCCAGGCCAGACACAGGGAACAGGCAGCCAGCAGCAGTTGACAGCTGCTGCTCCTGCTGCTGCTGCTGTCTCTGCTAGCAGTTACTCTGCTGCCACCTCTAGCAAAGCATCAGTATTAGCAGCTAGGCCGGCATTGTAGCAGCATGGCGACCGGCCAACCCCGCAGGTCCAGTCAGCATCTGCAAGCGGCTCCACCAGCGCGGCAGCAGCAGCAGCAGCAGCAGCAGCAGCAGCAGCAGCAGCAGCAGCAGGCGTGGACGGCTCATTCGAGAGTGACATGGCCGCAGCTTTTGCTGCTGCATTTCCTGCAGCTGACTGTGCACTGCAGCAGACAGCTGCAGTTGACGAAGAAGCAGTGGCAGCTGTCTTCTGATTCTACAGAATTCAGCGGCGTGGTGTTCCGCGTTGAGGGCCTGCACCCTGTAACCGGTAAGCCCCAGCCCGTCAAGCTGTCCATGTACGCGTACGTGCTGCCGGATGGCTTCACGCGCCTGGCCATGCAAGGTGTCAGCATTCCAAGCGCAATCACGGAGCTGACGCGCATGCTGAAGAGCCTGGAGTTCAAGGAGCTGTGGGGCAGCCTGTCCGGCAACACGCAGCCCAAGTTCATACAGAGCAAGGCCACAGGCCTCACATACTACCACCCTCTGGCTGCCTCCTACATCCTGCGGCGGCTGTTCCCGGAGCTGGACGTGGCTGCAATGCACCTGTTTGTGAGGTGAGCTGCTCAGTAACAGGTCCGGCACGGCTTGTTGTGCAAGAGCTGCATGTATGGTGTGGTGCTGTGGGTGCTTCAGCAGCTTGTGTGTGGTGATACAGCACAGCTGTGAGCAGCAACTTTGGTTGAAGCCTGCAGCATTCGGCAGGGTAACTTTCTATGTGACAGCACGCAGGAGTGGAGGATTGTTTGGGTAGCTGACAACAGCAGGAGCTGGCCAGGGAATGCAGCGCAGCAGCTGTCAGCTGTATCATCGTCGCAAGGTGCCTGCAAGCGCCACAATCCTGCTGTCGCATTGTGTCACCACTTGGCATGGCTTGCTTCATTGCTATCGCATCACAACTTGTAGGTTGCCATGGCAAGCGCCAGCAAGGAGTCCTTACACATGTGCAGCATATGTCGGCTGTGCCTAGCCTGCTGAGAATGCTTAGCGCCTGCAATATCGCAGAACTTGCTTATATACAACAGAGCTGGCCAACAATCTTTGCTCCACCTGCCATGCTTCCTTCTTCCATGCAGCTTCATGCACAAGGCGGGTGAGCTCAGCGCAGCAACTGCCAGGCCAGTCGACCTGGGGGCAGCAGCGGCACAGCCAGCAGTCACAGCAGGCGGCGGCCCTGCTTGGCTTGCTGCTGCCACTGCAGCGACAGGTGGCAACGGCCCGCTGCGCAACAGCAGCGACATGGACCAGCTGGTGCGCAGGCTGCAGTATGAGTTGAAGATCAGCGACAGCAGCAGCAGCAGCAGCAGCAGCAGCAGCAGCAGCAGGGCCAGCAGCAGCGACAGCGGCGGCGGTGGCAATCATGATGTGGGCGGCCATGGCCAGCTGCCCCAGGCACCTGCACTGCAGCCTCCAGCACCGCCAGAGTTTGTGACAGCGACGCTGGCCCACATGCTGCTGCTGGGCATTCGCTCCAAGCGGCTATTCTTCCCCAAGCACCAGCAGCAGACGGGGCGGTATGCCGATGAGCTGGTGGAAAAGGTCCTGTGCAGCGGCTGCAGCTCATCGAGCAAGGGGGTGAGCTGCACTGACAGTTGCCAGGTTGGCAGGGTGCAAGTTGATTGCAGCAATGCGTTCAGCAAACCAGTAACGTTATAACTGTTACCTGTGCTCTGCACACCTCAATCAATTAAACTATTGCAGATAAGCTGGATCACAGTGTGCAGAAGTTGACACCAACAGGCGGTCCTTGATGTCATCCTGCTCTACATGCATCTGCTGAACCTTTGAAGCTGGGGGGTTTGCTTTGTTCCATTTGTTTGGCATGATGCTGCTGCCGCCACTGCTGCTGCCGCCGTCGCTGGTGCTGGTGCTGGTGCTGCTGCTGTTGCTGCTGCGCACAGATCGTACTGTTAGCTTAGCGCTAAGCATGTGCCACAATGTTCTTGCATTTGCTGCTGTACACTGCCTGATGTGCTGCAGCAGGTCGTGCCGCCTGCAGGCGCTGGCCGGCCGCCTTTCACCAGACGGCCTGGAGGGTGACCGCTCAGAGGCCACGCAGACTGCCCCATCTGCGCAGACTGCCCCATCTTACGACGAGTACACGTACGATGAGGATGGGCTGCCACTGTTCCCAGAGGACAGCCCCTTGAAGCCTCCCAAGCCAGCAGCTGAGGGCGGCCCCGAGCCGATCCCCGAGGCGCTGCAGGAGGGCATGCGGCGCGGCTTTGAGATGATCGAGACCCTGCTGGTCATCACAGGGGAGCAGCAGGAGCGGAGGATGCAGCGGGCAGAGCGCGTTGAGAAGCTGCGCAATGAACGGCAGCAGGTGCGCCGGCTTGGGTATTATTGCAGTTGAAAGGCAGTGTCATGTGCAGATGGCTAGCAGTGCCTTCTGCTGTCAGCACCTTAATGCATGCAGCATGTGCTGCTGTGTGAGCGTTTAATCTGGGTGTTGCAGCTTCTAGAGCATGTCTGGCCGATGGTTGCTGCCGTGCTTCAACAGCAGCAATAAGCATTCAGGCCACAACAACGACGCCTTGCCTTGCGATGTACAGCTACCTGTGGAGAGGCTGCAAGCATGCTTTCGGCCTTCCCTCTGCGGCGCTTGTGACGCATATGCTTACTTGCGTTGTATCGCTGCTGCTGCTCCCGCTGCTACTGCTGCTGCTTCATGCGGCAGAAAGGATGGCGCGCATCAACGCCCTGGTAGAGGCGAAGGATGCGTAGATGAAGCAGCAGCAGGCATCAGGTTCATCAAGTTCAGAGCGTGGCAGGGGTGATGTTGCTGGATCTTTGAGCAGCAGCTGGGGGCCGGTAGTTGGCGAGGACATCATGGTGTGCCTGCTTCCAGATGGTGCGGCATAAGCGCCGGGCAGCTTACACATTAAGCGATGCGTGTAACATGTATGCAGGCAGTAGTTGTGCCTTGGGTTTGCGGGTCTACAATGCGTGCGAATACAACTGCATTGTCTGTATGCTACAGCAGAGCAGCAGAATGAGCCCGGACACTGGGTTCACGAGACTGCCTGTGTGCAGTACATCAGCGTCGGTGTTTTTTGATGAGTTGTGTCGTGGATCTTCATTCAGGTAGCAGAGCCTGCAGTGGGGGGCTTCAGCAAACAAAGCTTGGTGCTTGAAATGGCAAGCCGCTTGATTCAGACGATGCCAGCAGTGGTGCTCCTGCGAGTCAGCTAGTGGACTGTTTGCGTTACAAGTTACAAGTCCTACGCTTCGGAGGCAGGCAAGCCTGCTTGAGCCTATGCTCTTCCGTGCGTAAATTAGAGAAGGACAAGGACAGGCCTAGGCCTGAGAGCTCTATCGTAAGAACTCATTCCCATCCTACTACGCGTTGACACACGAATCCCTAAGATAAGCTGCTAATGGACTCCGATGCCGGGCCCCTTGGCAACTGGCTGCCCAAGGGGACTGTTTGCGTCCAGTGCATCAGCGTTGATGTCAACACTTTCATTTGTTCGCTTGTGTGGATGTCAACAACAAGTATCCGAGCCAGCTGGTGGTTAGTGCTTGAAAGATCTGTGCATGTGCAAATACGCGTTGTGTTGTGACCTGTGCAGCGCCATTGATGATCAAATGCTGGTGTTTGCAGTCTGTTGTGCATCGTATGCGGGTTTCAGGGATGCAGTAGAGCCTGCAGTAGATGCATCTACACATATGTGTTGTGCTTTCTCAAATTGTTGACAGGTGGAAGTGACCGGTACTAAAGCTCCAGTAGATGTACAAGTGCTGCATATGCTGATCTCAAATGAAGAATGGCGGGGATATTTGCTCTTGCTTGTTGTTCGTCTACAGATGAAGCGCTGATGTGCCAGCTTGGCGTCGTCTAGATATGGGATGCGCGGTTCCAATTGGAATACTTTGCAAAGTATTGGCTTGTTTTGTTGACCAGATGCGCATGCATTGCGCACACCTGCGGACATGTTTGTATGGTAACACCGTGACAATGACGATGAGGGAAAAGCAATGGCGCACAAGCTTGAGTGTAGCGACCCAGACGTATGGAATGGGGCTATTTGACTCTTTACCTTGCCGCCACCAGTCCAATGACACCCCAATGAAACTCCCCGGCCCTCCTTTACCAGTCTGAAGCACCTATTTAATAGCCGCATAGGCAGCAACCAACAGCATGACAATCGAGCAGCCGCTGCCTACAGACATGTAACGTCACCCAAGCCAAGCGTCATCCAGCTCCCCCAGTGTCCAGCTCCCTTGCTCAGCATTGCTGTCACTGGCTGTTCTTGGCAATCAACCATATTCACTGCGCTCCTGTAAGGCAGTAAGTGAACGCCAGTGGTCCATGCTGCCTGTGCTTGCAGGGCATCCTGGCACCAGACAGGCTTGCAAGCAAGAACACAATTGTGTTCACTCAGCAGTGCTGCTGTCAGCAAGCACCTGGGACGCAGCTGTGAGACAGGGCACCGCACGTCTATAAACAACATTAGTATGTGATTTACGAATTTTCGTGCTCCGCAAGCAGCAAATGGGCGTCAATACAAGCGGGATTTCAATGGTCAGCAGCGACGCCGTGAATTCTAGTTCAATGCGAGTAGCACCTCCGGCTTCAAATTTGCTATAAAATGATTAAGCATTACGTAAAGTAAGTCTGTAAATAGCACGGAGGTGTGAGGATGCTCACAGCGGAAAAGCAGTAAACAGACCTACACACCAGAAGTAGGCACACCACTGTGGCATCCCTTGCTGCACCAGCACACTGGAGTGGGTTGTGTTTCATTCAGCAGCAGCTCAAAACAACGTCTAAGCGTTAGCCATGGCCGCTAGCAGCTGGCATGGTGTTGTGGCAGTGCTGCCGCAGCTTGCAGGTGTCTGCAAAAGCTGCTGCGGCAGCAACAGCTGGATACGGCAGTCAGGCTGGTGATCATACCTGCGTCTGATGCACTTATGATTGGCACGGGATCATCTTTTCCGTTTGTTTGGTGAAAGGGGTGACCGATCCCAGCTGCAGCTAGCCTACGTCCGGCGTACAGGTCAGGCCCTAACCATGAGGGGGTCCAGCTGGTTCTGTCTCTTGCCAGCACTACAGCCCTCGACAACCAGGACAACAGCGGCTTTTGTTAAGCCAATAATGAGTGAGATTATTCGAAAGCTTAGAGTGTTATAGACGCCAATATGAAAGGGGGGGGGGGGGCGAGTCGTTTGAACAAAAAACAACCTTGGGCGTGTTTCGTAACACTGATGCACCGGCAACGCTGAGGTTCGCCTGCAACTCTGGATCATTAAAATGCCCTGATGGGTTGTGGCTATTGTAGTTTCCAACAAACCACACAAATTGCCTGATAAGGTTCATCGGCAGTTTCCGAGCAGTTGACACTGACACCACCAGCTTCAAGCAGCTGATCAGATCCACAAACCGCCAGCTGCTGTGCGCTAATGGTGGCTCCAAGGGATGTTGGTGATAGATTCGGGCTGCCACGGCGCCTGTCGGAGGTGGCGGCCAGGGAGGCCATAGCCAGCATGGACAGGCTGAACCTGCGCCTGGTTGCAGCCGTAGAGGCAGCAGCGCGGCATGATGCTCAGCTGGACAAGCAGATCGAAGAACTGCTCGTCAAGCGTGAGCAGGTGCGCTGGTCTGGGTGCAGCTACCTGGCTGTGTCATGTGCCAGTGGCCAGCAAACCCTGCTGCGCAGCAGCCGCTGCTGCTCGGCAGCACACACAGTGTATCGGTCTCATGTGCAGCGTGTGTGCATGAGCTGTTGTCCTGGACACTGCGGGTTCTAGAGCCCTGCAGTGACTAACGAATGCTGGAGCCTCTCGCCCACCCTTTGGATTTCTGGACCAGATGCTCACAAAAGTCCTTACGCTGCTGCTGCAGGCCTGGGTTTTGTTGGCCCAGGCAAAAGCCGCCGCAGAGGCAAGGAAGGCGGAGGCTGCCATGGGCCAGAAGTAGCCACCAGAGCTGTACATGTTGGGATAACAGCACATACCTGTGATGATGTGCACAAGCCACGTGGCTTGACTGTTGAACAAAAGCTGGGTGTGTGCAGTCGGCCGTTGCTGTGTTGTGGGCTTGCGCCACTACATGATAGACGGCGGAACTGCCTGGCTGTCATGCTGTGATGGAGGCATGTTTCCAGTACACAGCCTGCAGTGCTGTGTGGTAGCCTCAGGTGATGTAATGTTGTGGCAGGCAACTGCAGCCATGGGGAAGGGCCGTCGAAGGTTGATTGGGCTGTAGCGGCTGCCAATGGTTTGGAAACGGGCTCTGGTCCCGTTGTTTATACACAACGTAACACACAGATCATGCTGGCACATATCTCCAGGGGCCACTTATTGTAGCTTATACTGACACTGCAGCCCAAGCAGCGGCTTCAGTACCAGTGCCTCTGCGAGGTGTTGATAACATGAGGAATTCTACACACATTGCAGCAAGGATTGCAGCATCAAAATGCAGCATAGAGCAAGGTTACAACTTTGTGTGACAAGTACCTAGGTGGTTGCTCACAGTGAAAAAGCTGCGTCCTGCCACGCTCCAGCACCAGTGACACCGTGCTGAACAACGCCCACAGGGATGAATCCCACGCAAATATTGCATGCAATCAAGCACCACCTTACATATGTGACTGAAAGCTGAAGACCAGAGCAGCTGCAATAGTGCTCTTGCAGTGCCGTGCCAGCTTGCGAGGCCGCACACGTTGTCTGTACCAGGCGACTGCTTGCCTGGTCACAGCACACCAACTAAATGCTGGGCCTCCGCGCCGCTTAACGTTTGCCAAGCAACACAGCAAGTGCCAGCAACAGGCTGCACACGCAGGCTCAGCCCAGCCCGTGAGGCACAACGCACCTGCAGCACGCCCAGCTGCACGCGCTGGTGGAGCTGCTGTGCCATTGCTGCATACGCACAGGGGCCTTGACTGTGCAAATAACCAACCACATGCATGCTTGTGTAATAACAATACGCATATTGCTGGCTGATACCTTCTGTGCAATACGGCAAACTTGTGCAAGTGCTGTCCATGTAACAATGTGCTGTCAAGTTGCAGCACTCCCTACAAGAACACAATCACCTGCTTTCTTGTATGACCAGAATGCAGGTGATGCTCTAGAGAACATCTGTCCAACACCTTCAAGCACCGAAAATCTGAGAGTACAAAACACAGCATGGTACATACATCAGTCACACATTACATGCTTGACCAGCGCAAGGCAAGCCACATATGACAGCAGGCGCTGTGCATCGCTTTCAATCAAGTGTTCCATTCCTAAACCACCGAGCTTGACTGCTTGTCAGAACTCCAGCCCCAGCTGCTGCAGCCGCTGCTCCAGTGCATCTGTGCCTGTGAACAGCACTGCAGCCATGCCTGCCTGCGCTGCTGCATCAACGTTTGGCTGCCGGTCATCAACAAACACCAGCTGCTGTGGCGGCAGCTGTAGGTGCGATGTCACAGCCTCAAAGGCAGCTGGCGCAGGCTTGCGTAGCCCCTGCAGACACAGCAGCAGCATCAATAGTATAAGTGTCAGGCAACAGGTGCAGCAGGCTCCATACAAGAAGCAGATTTTGCAGGCGTACCAACATCTGCAACATGTGTGATAGCACAACCAAAGGAGGGCACCCCATGGTACACACCACCAGACACACAACAGCACAATGGAGGGCTCAGAAGCCAAGCGTTCATGCATTCTGTATCTTTTCATTGTCGGTACTGCAATTGATCCGTTGAAGCACCTCAAAGTCTAGAATATCATCACCGCCCTCCAGGACGCAACCAACATACACACGCCGCAGCAGCCACCCAACACCAGTGCAAGCAAAAACAACTAGAACCATGAACGATACTGCAGAACCAAACCAAGCTGCTGCACAGTGCGACATGCTCAGTAACAAAAGCATCCAATGCAGTGCTCATTTTGAAGACGCAGCAGATGCATTTTGGGGCAATGCGTACACCCATCAACACCACACCACGCTGCTGCCGAAGCACTCACCCGCATTGGCCCTGTGCATGACACGAAGGTCCAGTCAAGGTACTGGGAGAGCTGCAGCTTCTGCTCAATGAGCTTGTACCTGCAGGGGCAGCAGCAGCAGCAGCAGCAGCAGCAAGTACATCTTGAGCTTTAAAGCTGCGCAACATTACTGGGTGTTTGCATGGGCAAGCCAAGTTCTAAATTAACAACGGCACTTTCACCCTGCACAACCTGCTGTATCCATACTGCTGCTGCTGTGCTGGCGTTCTGAAAGAAGCTCACCACATGGGGTAGTTGCTCATGGCGTGCATTGTGTAGCCTGCCTGCTTGAGTCTCTGGAGTAGCTCCGGCATGCCATCAATGTACCTGTAGTGTTCAACCTAGCAGCAGTGAGTACGACACTCAGTCGGACAGGCAGGCAGGGCTGCTGCATGCACAGCTGCTCAGCTGTCACCCTGGCCTCAACCAGCTGCAAGCTCTCTCACTGCTGCTTGGGTTGGTGGATGCAGCAGGTCATATGTGCGCTCACAAGCATGTGGGCTGCACGTGTACTACTACACTGTGTGCTGTGGGCTTGAAGGTGCCTCACCATGTGCTCGATCAGGGCTTGGCCGTCAAACTGCCGCCCATCTGCGAAGAACTTGTCGAACAGCTGCTGCTGGGTGATATGGTCGTTTTCAAACTCCACCCAGGCAGTGGGGTGCTTGGCGGCCAGCAGCTCCTGTGCAAAGCAATGATAAGGCAAGAAAGAGAAGCAGAACGTGTGAGTGACAGAGGCTGTACAGCAGTGATCTGGCGTGCTGAGCACAGCAGCAACAGCAACAGCAGCAGTAGCGCGGCCCGCAGCCGTCGTGCCTCACCTTGAACGTGAGGTTGAAGAAGCGAGGCATGTGCTCGAAAAACGGATCTGATACAATTGTATCCATGATATCCAGCAGGATGACAGGCTGCTGGCCAGGCACATTGCCTGCAGGACCAGCAGCAGCCATAGGAAGAGCAAGCTGCCTGCTGCTGCTGCCGCTCTGCGTCCGCAAGCCGCCGCGTTGCAAGCAATGGGCTCTGCAGAACTGCATTGCGTGGTAGGCAGCACGCCTACGCAACTGCGGAACCACGTGAAGCAGAACTACGTGGTGTGGCGCCCACTGTGTGGTGCACACACACCTAGCGAGTCAGTTTGTTCATAGATATTAACTACGTTCACTTCATCGCTGCTCAGCTTACAGTGCACTGCGTAGGGCACGTTGCAGGGACTTTCATGGTGTGGCGCGGCGGCAGGGTTCGCAGCAAACCTCTAGTGCCATGTGTCACTACATTGCAGACTCGCTGAAGTCCGCTGGCTATCGTGAGTTGTGCGGTGATAGGTCGAAGATCGTAAAAATCCAAAGCAGAGTGGACGTGTTGCTGGACGTGTTTGCACTGTCTTGTGCTGTGGTGGTGCTTGATTACTGCAGTAGATCAACATGAGTGTGCATCTGAGAGCAACCTATGGCAGAGGGTTATCGTTCAGCAGGCGCAGTCCTGCTATGGTTGGCGTACGCAAGTGCAGCACTCGCACCAACGCCATTCAAATAGCTGGTGAGAAGTGCATGCATCATGTTTGTGTTTTCTCTTAGTTCAAGTCACATTGTATCGATCTCTTAGCAAGCGCAGCATCTCAGGTGTGGTTGGTGTAGTTGTACTGTGCCAGTTGTGCTGTTGGTGCTGCAGCTGAGCCTGGCCAAGGAAAGCAATGACGTTGTTTAGGAGAAGCTACACAACCCAGCTGCTGTCTTGGAACTCAGTGTGAACGTTTCTTGCCAATGTGCCTGCAGAGCATGCGGCGTATGTGTCAGAAGTGGCAGTTGTGTCCTGCCCAAAGCGGCTACCAACACTGCTGAAGGTGCGGCTCCACAGGCCAGGCGGATTGCATGCTGCATCATGATCGGCGACCGAATGCCTACCACAGGCAGCAAGCTGCCACAGAAACAACAAGCAGTGCGCATAGCAACCATTGCAGCATGTTGCTGCGTCAATGCACGCATGCTGAGCAAGTGCAGCTGGCTACATGCGTGCTCCACACAGGTGTGTGCCTCAACATCACTGCTATTGCCAGTGTGCATCATCTTCTGCTGCGGCTGCTATTGTGTGTGCGTGCGCAGGTGCTGGAGGCTCAGGGTCACTCGCTGCTGTCCCCCTCAGACAGGGCAGGGCTGCACCCGCTGGTCATCCCGCTTAGCACCTTTGAGGAGCCAGCAGCAGGCAAGCGAAGCACCGCAGCAGCAGCAGCAGCAGCAGCAGCAGCAGCAGCAGCAGCAGCAGCAGCAACAACGGCGGCAACAGCAGCAGCAGCAGTGAATGCAGGCGCACACAGGCTTGCAGCAGCCGTAGCCGCAGTTGCGCAACAAGCATGCAGGGGAGGTCGTCTGCACACTCGCGCGTGCCTTGTGGCATGCCAGCCACAGCAGATGCAGAGTTGCGACTGACATGTTGCTGAACTGCATCTAGCTTGCACTACTGGTTCTGCCTGGTCACTTACCGAACCGATCCACGCTCAACATTGTATGGACTGCTGCTGCTGCCTGTGTGCTGGTGCTACAGGCGGGCGCGGCGTGCTGGGCCTGCTGCGCTGGCCGCAGCCCAACCAGCACAAGGCGATGCCGCTGCCTCTGGTCAGCATGAGCCGGGAGGGCCGCAGTCTCACGCTGCTGGCGCGCAGCGTGGACGAGTACCTGCACAGGTGTGCTGCTGTGTGTCTAAACAGGGCTAGCAAGCGGATGAAGGGGCAGGGGAAGACGCGGTAGGGATGGTATGGGCTTGGGAGGCGTGGTAGATGCTGGCAGCTCGATGAAAGTCTGCTGGCTTGTACCGTGGACGAAGGGAGCTGATGTTGCATCACGATGCCTGGGAACCTGGGCTGCTAGAAATGTGAAATGTGAGTCGTGTGTGGTAATCTGTGACTGGGCAAAGCATGTAAAGGGGCGAGTGCCTGCTGTGCAAGCATACTGACTGTGTTGTGGGCCTCATGGACGTCGGCAGGCTCTTACTGTTGCTATCACCAAACAAAGAAGTGCACACATTCACGGATGTACCTGCGGACTCTTGAAAGCAGCGCACACTGCAACACCTGACACGTGTTTGTTGTCCCTGCTGCTGTGTCTTCCAACACGCACCCAGGCTCCTTGCAGAGGAGGATGTAAAAGCAGGGCCCGGCCCCATCAGTGCAGCAGCAGGCGATGATGGCGCAGAGCTGTACACTGCAGGCGGCGTGGAGGCAGCCGGGTTTGACGCAGCAAAGTTCAACCTGTACCTAGTACGCAAGGTGAGGGCAGGCAGCAGCAGCAGCAGCCAGCAAGCGATGCACGCGATCAAGAAACTAGAGGTGGTTGTGTAGAAGCTGAGCCCTGTTTGAGTGCTACTGCACACTGCAAGCAGACCGGGCCATAGCTGAGGCTAGCATGTAATTGTGTACAACATGAGTTGTGGCGTCAGCAGCTGGTCTGCAACAGCAGCAACTGCAGCCAGCACGATGTCTATGGTATGAAATGGATCAGGCAAGTGTTAATGGCAGGCTGCGCAACATCAGGTGCTTCAGGTATGCTGCATGGTGCAGCAGGCGTATGTGCATTCACACAGCATGGCGTCAGGCATGGCAGACCCGCAGCACATGCAACAGACCACCGGACAACCAATATGCCGGGCCCAATATTGCACAGTCGTGCCAGGTTAAAAACTTGAAAGTGTACGCCTGCGCCCCGCTGTGCAGGTGGGCATGTTCCCTGACGTGTGCGAGGCGCTGTCGCTGGGCCACCTGGCGCGTGGTGACGCCACCTCGGCCATGGTGGCCAGCGAGTGGTACATGCGCAACAACCACTTCCCGGGATGGGGCCGGCCCTACGAGTTCGCCTCGGAGCTGTTCCAGAAGGTGAGATGCAACTCATTGTGTGGTTGGATGTGTACGGTGTGTGTCAGGTGCGAGTTGTGGCTGTTTGCGGCTGCCCGCACGTGAGGACTGAGGTGGGCGGTGGGCGGTCAACCGACTGTCTGGCAGCGGCAACCTTTTCATCACAACATTGCATGCTTAATGCCATTATGTGAGTCGCACGGCTCAACACTGGTGCACACACACCATATCAAGTGCAGGCTGGCTGTCTTCCTGCAAAGTACTAAGCATGCTATGCTGCTATTTTCTCCTTTTCCCGCAACAGATCGGCAAGCCCGGCGAGGAGCCGCGTGACATGGCTTGCTACTCGCTGCACAACTGCTGCCTTTACAGCACCAACACAGCTCTGCTGCTGTTCTGCTCTGCTCATGTCAACAGATCGGCAAGCGTGGGGAGGAGGCGCGCGACATGGCGCGCTACTCGCTGCGCAACCCCTGGTGGAGCCTTGCGCACTTTGACGCCACGCGGGCCGTCAGCGAGCTGCAGGGCGATGCCGCACAGGTGCACTGGCAGCTGAGTGCAGAGGCCACTGAGGCCTCCACCAGCTCGGTCACTGGCTTCCAGTACAAGGAGCCGCGCACAGAGCAGGAGGTGGGTTTGTGAAGAGTTCTGTTGCAGCTGTGAGATGTCGCGGTGCTGGGGAGCGGATGCGTGGCTGCATCCTAAACCCTAGACCTGAAGGTGTGCAGAGAAAAGAGGTGGGGAATGTGTGGAAACCTGTGTCTTGTGTGCATGTGCAGCATGCCGGCAGCATAGCCTGGTATCAAGTGTTGCTGCTGTTGCCTGCTTGCTGCTCAGCTTGTGTCGCTGCGTCGTCCCTGCACACAGGCAGGGGAACTCCACCGCCCTTGCTGCCATATGTATCTAGCGCCTGCTGTGCTGCATTCTGCGGGTGATTGCTGTTGCTGCCTGCAGACTGCGCAGAGTGCGCTGCAGGCAAGCGGATGGGACTGGTGGCTGCTGCGTTGTGAATAGTGTATCATGCCTGCTTGCTGCCTCTGCAGATCGCGCTGGATGCTGCGGGCAAGCTGATGGACCTGGTGGCTGCTGGCGAGGGCGGCGGCAGCTACGGCGCCATCGCGCAGCAGCTGGCAGAAGAGTACCAGAAAGCAGGGCTGAGTGACGTGGCAAACTTCATCAAGGCATCCAGCTGATGGTGCGACGTTACCCATGTTGGCAGCGAGTAGCGGGTGCTATGTGGCACTGCACCGCGTGTCGTAGAGCAGCTTGCTGTTATGGCACGTTGTGCCAGCCCGTGCGGCGTAATCAGTCAAAACTGCAGTTGTGTGTTTGTGTCGGTGGATGTGGCCACAGCTGCTGTCGGTTTGCAGGTGTTGCATAGCAGGTGGAGCTGCAGTGTTGCTGCACTTGCTGCAGTCACAACACGTGGATTGCAGGCATGCCAGCAGCCCAGCCCATTCATGCACAGTTGCACTATATACAGCTGTGTTTGGACGCAGGTGCTGAGCACTGCTGCAACAGCAGCGCACCTTCCAAACCGGCAGCAACAGTTATGTGGGTTTGTGCGTGACAGCTTGCAAGCAGATGATGTGCTCTCTGTGCTGCTGCGTAGATGAGTTGCTGAACGAAGCAGCCCAGTGCATGGCTTGATCACAGCTGTTGTGCATGGCTTGATCACAGCTGTTGTGCATGGCTTGATCACAGCTGTTGTGCATGGCTTGATCACAGCTGTTGTGCATGGCTTGATCACAGCTGTTGTGCATGTGCGTGTGCGTGTGCTTGTGTGCTAGCCCAGCACGCGCCGTGTTTGCGGAGCTTGGCTTGCCGGAGGTCTTGTTGGCGAGGAGGATGTTCTGGTTCTGCTTCCAGGGTGGCCATCTCTTCCTGGTGAGAGATTGTATGCCATGTGCTCAGTGGTGTCATCGCAGCAACTATTCCTATGTGGGCTATGGCTATGCCATTATCGGTGGTACGATGATGACGGTTCTGAATGTTTTAGCTGCCTCTTTCTTCGTGCTGCTGTTGTCGAGGCAGCAGTATGCCTCAGCGGCAGGTGATGCTGACACCAGTTGTCGTACCATGCTTATGGCTGCAGGAAGCAGGGTTTGGCTGTGACAAAGTAGTTTACTCTGCCTGAGCTTGCTGCAGCAGCCTTGTGTGTTGTAACAGCAGTGCTGCATCTCTTCATACTAGCAGTGGTGAAGCCATGCGTGTTTTGCAGCGGAGGCAACGACCAATTCAAGAGCAGACACTGGCAAGCTGAGGCAGAGCATCGCCGTTACACGCTGCTGGATACGGCTGGTATTATACGTCATCTGTTGCTGCGTGTAAAATGAAACACAACCCAGTCCTGTGGGCTGGTGCAGCAAGGATTGCCGCGGTAGTGTGGCTACTGCTGGTGTGCAGCACTGTTTGTTGCTTATTCACTGTGAGCGTTGCCGAGCCTCCGTGATATTGACACAATTTCTTCAAATACTTTTCAATGCGTTTATGGTGTTATGGTGTCGAAAGGCGCTCTCCGAGCTGAAGCGGAATTCACGACGACACTGTGGCCGCTCTACCTTCCCGCCCAGCTGCTTCTATGAACACGAGCCTGCTCTTTACGTGTCATAGAAATACTTTGTGCACTTACTAATATATTTTGAGGGGGTCGGCTGCCCTGTAACAGACGTGAAAATGAGCTGCTCTGAGCAGCAGCACTGCTCTCAAACACAATTCTGTCGCGTGGCAGGCACGGGCAGCACCCACTGACCGACAAGCAGGCATGCTGCGTCTGCTCTGCACGTGAAAGATAGACATGGCGCACTTGCATGTTTTAGCAAGTGCGACAGCATGACGCAGCCATCAGCACAGCACAGGCTGGCCAAAGCGCATCACATGCACAACACACAGGGGATTCCAAGGCCTGCAGTAGAAAATTACAATGCACGTACAGATGGCACAGTGCACATATAGAAGGCCGAGCCAGCTAAACCAAACACATGAACTGCTGAGAGTGCCCTGTCATTGCCCGCCACTCCGCAGCACCCACACTTTGCTCCCACCGGTCCCTGCACCCTGCATGGCACCCCCGCCAGCACCCGCTGCTGCTGCAGGCGCTGCTGTCAACTGCGCCACCTGGCGCAGCTGCTGCTTGAACAGGGGCATGTCAGACTCCCGCAGCGCATCCCTGAAGTGTGACAGCAGCAGATCCGAGTTGGCGCAGCCGCCAGCAGCCTGGATGAACTGCACGATCTGCTCAGCCATGAGCGCTGCAGGGTCTGAACTGCTTTTGCTGCCACGTGCTGCATTGCCAGCAGCTCTATGTGGTGGCCTTGAAGGGCTAACATCTGCACTGCTGCGGCCGCTTCTTCCTGGGCTTGGTACAGCCACATCCTCTGCAGCAGCAGCAGTGCCAAGCCCTTGCTGCTGCAATGGCAGTGCTGCGCCCAACTGGCCCCTGCCTGCTGCAGCAGCTGCTGCTGCTTGTCGCTCGCGCATGCGTGCAAGCAGCACTGAGCTGCTGGGCGCTGCGCCTGCGCCTGCTGCACCTGCTTGCACGCCAGCAAACGGCCTGCTGCTGCTGCTTCCACCAGCACCAAAGCGTTGTTCTCCAGCACTGCCAACACCTGCTGCAGCATCTGCAGCAGCTGCATCTTCAGTTTGGCCAGCAGCTTGGGGTGCAGGATCTGGCACAGCAGCAGCAGGTGCTCTTGCAGGAGACGCCTCCCTGGAACTGCCTCCTCCTGCTGCTGCTGCTGCTGCTGCTGCTGCTGCTGCTGCTGCTGCTGCTGCTGCTGCACCACCAGCTGTTGGGAACAGCGGTGGAGCATCCAGCAGCAGAGGGTTGCGCACCTGGCCGAATCTGCTGCGTCCTGCGCTGCTGTTCCCGCCAGGTGCAGCAGGGCTGCTGCGGCTGCTGCCGCCACCAGCAGCAGCTGCACCCCTGCTGCTGTTTGCATTACCCCTGGCTGCTGCTGCTGCCATGCCGGCTGCGCCATGCCGCCCTGTCCAAGTTGGCACATGCACCGCAGCAGATTGGCATGCTCTGCTGCTTCGCCGCAGCGCCTCTGCTGCATCTGCTGCCACCTTGGCTGCAAAAGCATCGTCCGTGTTTGCCCCTGCTTCTGCGCTGTTGGCGCCTTCTATGCTGCTGTGATCGATGAGGCTCTTGATACCTGTGCCCTCAAACAAGTCACGCAGCACACTCGCCTCATCAGCAGCAGCACCAGCAGCGCTGCTGCCTGCAGCATCACCAGCTGCTGCCGCTGCTGCAGCAGCAACAGCACCATACTGCGCAGCAATGCCATTGCCTGCACTACCTGCAGCTGGCGGCGGCACTGAGGTGTCCTTAGCCTGCTGCTGCTGCTGCTGCTGCTGCTGCCGGCCAAACTTCCGCACCTTGCTGCCGCCACCAAGACTGCTGCCGAGCTGGCGCTGCTGCTGCTGCTGCACTGGCGCCAGCAGCTGCTCACCCACCACATCTGAGAAGATGCGGCCAGTCTCTGTCGCGCCAGCAGCAGCATGGCCAGCGCCAGCGCTACGTGCTGCCGCTGTGGTGCTTTTTGTGCCGGCTCCGTACTCGTCACTGAGGGTGAAGAGGTCACTGATGTCTTTTGAGGCAAAGAAGCGGCGCTGGCGGGGGTCTTGTAGCACCTTGTTGGTGAGGAAGGACTTGTAGATCTGTCATGTTGCATCAGTTGTACCAGGCAGACGACAGGACGACAGCAAGACAACCAGATGGCACTTAGTCAGTGGCAGTGGACATGCAATCCTGATAGGGGTGTGATGCAGTATGACGGGGGTCCTGCAGCACCTTGTTGGTGAGGAAGGACGTGTAGATCTGTTGCAGCAGGTAACATGGCAGCAGAAGGGCATAGAGAGCAGAACAATCAGACAGCGCTCAATGAAATGCAACATGTGCACCTGTTGCATGTGCCATACGTGCCAACAACAGGCACAGTCGAGGCACCGGCAGGCAATGATCAGCAAAGCCTTGACCCAGAGTCGCTGATGCAATGCTGAACAAGGCCACCAGCTGACTGTGGGTCGTCCGCTCATATAGCGTCCAGCCATGCACTGGATGTAACAGCCAGCGCAGCTGAGAACGCAACTAGCAAACACATGTTGAAGCAGCGCACCTGTCTGTGGTAGACTTTCTCCTCGATGGTGCCGCTGGTGATGAGCCGGTAGATGGTCACGGGCCGGCCCTGACCGATGCGCCACGCGCGCTCACGCGCCTGGCTGTCAGTGCTGCAGGACACAACCACCAGCGGCAACAGCAGCAAAAGGAGCAGCAGGAAGGGGGTTGGTGCAACCAAGTGCCGTGTGACATGACAGTGGTGTCCAGTAGAGCTGTGATGGTTTCACACACCAGTGCAGCACATTTCCTGTGACAACAGGCGTTGCTGCGTACAGACATAATCAATTAAAAGATATGTGCAGAGGCATTACATGCACTGCACAATCACTCCGTTGCTTGCAACATGCCATGGCATGCTGCAGCTGCGCCCACCTGGGGTTCCAGTCTGGGTCGTAGATGAGCACCCTGTTGGCGCCAGTCAGGTTCACACCCAGCCCACCAACCTTGGTGGTCAACAGGAACAGAAACCTGCAGAGGTAACAGGTGTTGACAGGAGGCAGAGCAGTGGCAGCAACAGCAACAGCTGAGTCAGCTGCCTCACAAGCTCACGCTGTCCAGCCACGCTGCAGCATGCTTGGCTGCCATGCGGATGTTTCTGTCCCAATCACCCTATCACAACAACTGTGCGTAGCAATGATAGCAATTCAGCTGTGTGCTTGCCGCACCTGTCAGGGTCGCCATTGAAGTCATCCATGAGCCTCCCGCGCTGCGCAATGGGCGTACTCCCGTCCATGCGGTGGTAGCTGTATCCTGCTGCAGCTGCGAGCTTCTCCAGGATGTCCAGCATCTGCTGCGTCTGCGTGAACAGCAGCACCTTGTGGCGTTCTGCATGCCAGGCAGCCAGCACCTTGGCCAGCACCTGCAGCTTGCCAGACCTACAAGCAGGTGTGCAGCACAGCATGGCAGCAGCACATACAATCATCAGCATGCCAGCCTGATGCATGAATGCATGCTGACAGTGCTCTGGTGTAACGCCTCATGGGTGCGCTGTGCATGCTGCACTACCCAGCTTGTTGGGTTAGCACCAGAACACGTTTCCCTGCCTAGTGACGCTCGTGCGGGTGTTTGCAGTCAACCTGGCGGCGAAAGAGGCCGACCAGACACAAGAAGGCACATGCACAAACGCATCCACAAACCAGACAGACACATCTGTAGTCAATAACCTGCTAGGCTCGCCATAGTCTGTGTTAGCCTGGGCTGCAGCACGCTCCAGCAGGTCTGGGTGGTTGCAGATCTTGCGCAGCACATCAATGCCTGCAAGCGCCTGGCGGTGGCCGCTCAAGATCTCTGACACATCGCTGCTGTTGATGTACGCCCTGCAAGAGCAGCAGACCAGGAGCATGCACTGTATCAGCACCATACCTCCTCTTCCACCTCTGTGTTTTGGTTCCATCAATCAATGTGTGTGCAGCTGTGCCAGCATCACCGCATCTCTTTTGCTAGCCTGCTGCATGGTGTGGCAACAAGATAACCGCAAGGCACACACACATGTAGAGGTCACGCTGCTGCTGCACGAGGCGTCAAACACATGTCAGGCCCTGCTGCTGCACCAAAGCTGCAGCACCACTGCAAAACTGGCACGTCTCCATACTAGCAGCAGCGTGGCAACTGCTAGGTACGCACACCTGTACAGGTCGCGCTGCTGCTGCGTGAGGCTGCAGAACAGAACCGTCTCAGTCTTCTTGGGCAGCTGTGTGGCCACGTCAGCCTTGCGGCGGCGCAGCAGGTAGGGGCCGATGAGGTCACGCAGCACCACAGCACACCTGCGCAGCACCGCAGACACGCATACACCCAGTGCAGGTGATGCATGTCAGTGACACGCATACACCCAGTGCAGGTGATGCATGTAAGTGACACGCATACACCCAGTGCAGGTGATGCGTGTCAGTGACAAGGCAGTATGCTTGACGCTTGAACACTGCCGCCGACACCCGGCTGATCAGCTGCAACACATTGCAGGACATGCTGCAAACTTGCTGGCCTTTCCTGCAAGGCGTCGCAAGGAGAGGAGCTGCAACTGGAGCCAGATAGCACTCCCTCAGATCTGCATGCCACAAGTGCTGGGCTGCAGCCGTTTGCGCTGCCCTGGCTCTACGCATGCGCACCTGTATGCTGTCTGCACCTGCAGCTTGCTGGCATTGGTGTAGCCTCCGATGGTGATGGGCACTGCAAACTGTGCAGTGAACACAGGCAGCGTCCCCAGCTTGCCTGCAGGGCAGCAGCCACGGTGCAGCAACAGGTGTTTCGTACAGCTGGATCTAGTGCCGCGGTACGTAACATACAGCTCGTTTTGCGAGACGCAGGCAAGCAAGCAGCCAGGCAAGCAGCAGTTGGTGAGGGCAGCATAGATGCTGCATGTAGAGCACACCATGGTCCGACCCCGCAACAGCGAATGAAAAAGCATGCGCACCCGGGAAGATGAAGTCGAAGAGCGACCACAGCTCGCTGAGCCTGTTCTGGATGGGGCTGCCGCTCATGATGATGCGGTGCACCGTCTGCAGCTGCTTGGACGCCAGCGTCACCTGCACCCGATGCACGCAGCAGCATGTCAGGGGTGTGGTTTGGCCGCACAGGTCAAAGCCCTGTTGCTAAACAAAACACGTACTGCCAGATTTGCACAGTGTCCAAGCCAGGCATTGGGGTCAAAAGCAGCACAGCAGCCCTGCAGTCCTACATAACCAGCAGCCCGGTGCAGTGCATGCCAGATGAGGGTTGTTTGCAATGAAAGAGGTGAGAGGCTTACCTCAGCGTCCGGGTTGCGTATCTTGTGTCCCTCATCCAGCACTGCCACGCCCCAGCGCACAGGCAGCAGCAGCTCGCGGTTCAGCCGCAGCTGGTCATACGTGGTCAGCAGGATGCTGCAGTCGGCGGCCTCCAGCGCCGCAGCCACGATGCCTGCAAAACAGGCATAATCGGCCCAAAGCACAGCTGCGCAACTGCTCGCAGCATATATGCATGTTGTCCTGGCAGGGCCGTGCTACTATGGCAGATGCGGCAAGAACCAATACCATGTAAGTGCCATGCCGTTGACAGCGCCTGTACATGCTAACCGTCTGCTTGCGCTGCAGCCCTATGTCCATGCATAAATGCAGCGCAGCACTTTGCAACACTTCAGCGCTTACCAGCCTTGTCTGACCGCGGCGTGCCGTATGGACAGCGGCCGCTGTCGTGCAGCAGCATCACGCGCAGCGGCGGGTACCATGTGCGCAGCTCCCCCATCCACTGGCGCAGCACGGTGGCTGGTGCCACCACCAGGCTGGGCCGCCACAGGCCACTGTGGTGCAGGCCTGCCAGGTAGGCGATGACCTGGCAGCGCAGTAACACGGCAGATATGCAACCTACTGAGTTGTGCATCTATCAGGTGCCACAAGCCGCTGTGGAGCAGGCCTGCTAGGCAGGCGATGACCTGGCAGCGCAGCACCATGGCAGTTGGCAGCGCAGCGACATAGCAGAAGTAGCAACAGATAAAGCTGTCAACCTACAAGGAGCTACAGTACACATACAGGCTGCTGTTTGAAAGCAAGCCTCTGTCTGAGCATCGCTGCTCATGGTCCAAGGGTGGAGACCCTCACTTACATACAGCTGCCAACACACTTGCAGGCAACTCTGCTCTGCATACCTCGCACACAAACTCGCCAAGCCTCGGCTCATCCCCCCACCTGAATGGTCTTGCCCAGCCCCATCTCGTCTCCGATGATGCCGCCTGCGCGCTGCGTGTGCAGCTCCCACAGCCACTTCACGCCGGTGCGCTGGTAGTCAAACAGCTGCGCCCACAGCGCCCCTGGCACCCTAAAGCCGCCATCAAACACAACATCATCAGCATCAGCATCAGCAGCAGAGCCTGCATCTGCAGGCCCTGCAGCTGCCTCCGCTGCAGCGTCCCCAGCAGGCATGCTTGCTGCGTCCAGCTGTTGCTGTCGCTTCTGCCGCACTGCTTCCAGCTGCTCTGCGTAGCGCTCCATGCGCAGCTGATACACCCCCGGATCCACGTCATCATAGTCAGCGATCTCATCCCTGCCACTTTCTGTGTCAGCAGCAGCCTGCAGCTGCAGCAGCTCATCCTCCTCCTGCTCCTCACTGTCTGCTGCTGCTGCTGCTGCTGCTGCTGCTGGGCTACTTGGTGTGCTGCCGCGGCCTCGTTTGCTGCTACCGTTCTTGGCGCTGCTCCTGCTTTTGCTACTGCTGCTGCCCTTCCTGCCCCTACCTTTCCTGCCTACAGGTTCTTCCACTAGCCCCTCCATGTCATCATCATCAACATCTGCTGCTGCTGCTGACTGCTTGCTCCTGCTCCTACTTCTACTTGTTCCTACTTCTACATCTGATGGCAGGTACTCCGCATCATCATTCGTGCCTGCATCTTCGCCGCCGCTGCTGCTGCCGTTGCCACGTCTGCGCCTGGCCGACCTGCTGCCACGGCCCTTATCCGCTACGCCAGCGGCCTGACCATCACCCTGACCAGCTGCTGCTGCTGCTGCTGCTGCTGCTGCCACCGCTGCTGCGGCAGCACCTGCAGCATCTAGCTGCATGCTTTCTATCCCCTCGCGCTGCTCTGCGTCAGCAACCTCTCCTTCTTCCTGCTCGTCAGCACTGCTGCTGCCGTGCTCTCCATCACTCGCCCAGCCGTCACTGCTGCTGCTGCCAGCTGCTGCACCATCTTGCTGCCGCCGCTGCCGCTTGTCTTTTGCTGCTGCCTCAGCGCTGCCATGCACAGCAGCAGTAAGTGCAGCGAGGCTCATGCGTGCTCGCTTCTGCCGCGGCAGCGTGCTGTGGCGCCGCGGACGCTTTGCAAGGGGCGCGCCTGCTGCTGCGGCTGCGTTTGCTCCTCGCCACAGCAGCGGGTTCACTTTGACGAGTTCCCGCTCCTGCTGGGGCACCTGCAAAGCATGTGAAGCCACACCAAGACTGCATGAGACGACTGATACACCTGCAGCGTAGTGGGAAGGATCTGGCGAGTTGCTGGGAACAGAACAGGTCCAGAGCATGGGGCCATCAAGCGCAGCTGTAATAAGCACACACGTGGACAGCTGTAAGTGCTAGCATAGCCACAAACAGCAACGACAAGCATCACACGGCCTGGCGACTTACGTTATCACCCTCCAGGAGTACAGTGCGTGGCCGCTGCAGCACCCCTTGCTCCATACTTTGCTGACTGGCCTTGGCCAGTAGCTCAGACAGGGGCAGACCAGAGCGCCCAACTGCATTCGCCATGTCACCCAAGCCACTGGCAGCAGCAGCACTGCTGCTAGGCGGGCTAGCAGTAGAAGCCACCCTGCGCTGCTGCATCATTGCCCACTGCTCGTCTGCAGCAGCTGCTGGTTGCTGAGGTAAGGCTGCTGCCCTCGGCGGGCGGGGTCGGGGAGGCAGCAGTGCACCTGCTGCAGGCTCTGCAGCTGCTGCCACCGTTTCCGTCGACAGAGTGGCCTCACTTGGCTGCTCAAACTGCTGCTGCTGCTGTGCTGGAGGTAAACTATGCTGCTGCGGTGGCGGCCGCGGCTGCAGCATATGCTCCTGCTCCTGCTGCTGCTGCTGCTTCCGGCGTTGCTGCAACTGCTGCGCGGCTGTGCCAAAGCGCACCTGCCGTACCTCAGGTGCTGCTGCAGCCGCGCTACCCTGCACCTTCTTTTCAAACCCTTCTAGCTTGTCGAAAGGTGTCAGCAGCCCTAGCCTGATCAGTCTGTCGCGCTCCGTCTCAACCAGCTTAGGGCCAGCAAGGCCCCCACCAGCTGTGCTTGCACTTGCAGCTGCCCCGTCAGCAGCGATAGCTGCTGCAGCCAGTGCATCGATGTTCAGCTCGGCTGCTGTTGTTGCCCGCTGCTGCTGCCGTTGCTGCCACAGCTGTTGCTGTGGGGCGGGGCCAAACAAGGGGGCCTTTGTGCTTGCACCTGCTGCTCCTGCAGGGTCCCAGCTGGCTTGAGCCCCAGCTCTGCTGCTGCTGCTGCCTGCAAGTTTCCAATGCTGGCCAGGCTCCTGCAACCCCTGCTGCTGCTTCCCAGCCTTGCCTTTCCCCTTGCGCCCCTGCTGCTGTTGCTGCAGCAGCATCGCAAGCTTCTGCCGGTGGTGCTGCTGCTGCACTGCTGCTTGCTGCGCCTGCGGCAGCTGTGCGATGGTCTGCTGCAGCTGCTGCTGCTGCTCCTGCAAGGCATGCAGGCGCTGCCGCGTGACTGCTGCTTCCAGCTGCCTGCTGCTGCGCTCGGTTGCTTGAGCAGCTGCTTGCTCATCTGTTGCATTCTGCAGGACACAGGTAGAGCAGATATAACTGACTCAGCCAGGCACACCTGCGTAGGTAGCTGCAGATGTAGCTGCAGATGTACGCCATCCAATGAGCCATTTGTTGATTTGAAAGCAACATGAGTGCAAGGAACACATGAGCATCCCAGCAAACAGCTGGGCTGCGTTGCACTACAGCAACTGGCATTGCAGATACAAGTTGCCACATACACAGCACATGGCAGAAGTTCAACAACAGCGCTGCAGCAAACGTCAACATGGGTTTGCTCACCCAGTCGTCACCCTCCTCCTGTTGCAGCTGCTGTTGTTGCGCCTGCAGCACCAGGGTCACAGCCTCTGCTTCCAGCTCAGCTGCCAGCAGCTGTCCTGCAAGCTGTTCAGGCGAGACAGCTGTGCCTGCAAGCATGCCGGTGTCACAAATGTCAGCTGAGTTCACCCAAAAAAATGGTGGGGCTGTTGTAGACGTTTGGATGCTGCCGGTTGTTGCAGTGGAAGCTACACCAACAGCATATCTGCGGCTGTGTGGCGCAAATGTCGGCTCTGACACATGCATTGAGGCTACAAGCTGCAAGTGACTGAGCTGCATGCACTACATCCTGCTTAAAAGAGCAACACGTGCCTGCTTCACCATCAGGCACATCTGCTGATGGGCCGGCAGCGGGAGACTCCGCAAGTGCCTGCAGGGCAGTGAACGCAGAAGCAGCAGAAGCGCAAGTGACAGTGGGTCTCCGCTGGTTGCATGCATGGGACCGCTGCAACGCCCAAGCCTTGTACCTTTCCAATGATATCCTGTTCAAGCTCAGCAGCATCCTGAACAGCAACTCCAAGCTCCTGCAGTAGCTGCTGCTCCTCCATGCTCCTGCTGCACTGTTGTGCTGGAGTCGCAAAAGGCCAGAGGCCCTGCTCAAACCGCTTCTGAATCCAGCATTGGCCTTTGTATGTGCAGCACAGGTGCAGCGAGGCGTGTGCCTAAGATCGAGTGATGCTGGTGACGAAACGGATAGGTGTAAGCCAAAGATGAAAAGCCGAAAGGTATGGAGATTCTTGCCAATCTGATTCAAAGACGATATGTGCGCGACAACGTCGCCGATTTCGTGCGCAACAAGAGACATCAGGTGCCACAGACTTGCCACCAGCAGGTTAGGTCTTGTGCTGTCTAAGTGAAAGGCTTGTACAGCGTACAGCATACGCGCAATTATGTTCGCAATTGTTACACATGCAGTTAGCACACTTGCGTATTGGGCGGGAACATGTAGTGCTTGTCTTGCTCACGCCTTCATTTGCGTACGTTCGTCCCGCTTCCGCTGCTTAGACACGACTATTGTCACGTACGTTAGTGTAAGTGCTGCCCGTCACTGAATGCATAGCGCCTAGCTGCTGCAGCTGCGTGCCCAGTCCCCAGCACAGCAGCAGGCTCCTCAGGATGGAGGAGGGCAGCAGGAAGTCAACCATTGCGGAGCATATTGCCAAGTTTCGAGGGACCGTCCCATGTCCTAAGGAAGAAAGGTGAGCTCAAGGCAGAGCCTTCGTCAACAGACAACCTGATGATGCAAAGTCTGACCCTCCAACACACCAGCAGCTGTGACTGTTCCCACCTGGCTGAGGCCAGTCACATACCTCCTGCAACCTGACGTTCTCTTGCGACTGTTTGCAGGACGCCCGAGAAACAGGCAGAGTTCTGGTGGTTGTCCCCAGGAGCAGCCAGGACGGCAGGAAGCATGCAGCACGGCACAGCACCTGCAGCAGCATCACCCTGCAACGCAGCAGGCCAGTTGACAAGGGCCGTGTCGGATGGCAGCGCACTTGCCGGAGAAGCAGCATCCATACAGTTTAAAAAAGGCCGCTTCACTATCCGCAAGGAGCCCAGCAGCCCGGGGCATGCATCCAGTGGCCACCCCAGCCCCAGCAGCTCTACTGGCCCTGGCATCTGCTCACCAGCAAGTAGGGGTGGTAAGTGACGATGTATATGGTTTGCCTACTTTTAGCATGCATGTAACATGCGATATGTGCCTTGCAGGACTTGACAACAGGCAGCAGCACACACTGCACTGAATGTCAATGCTATGACAGCTGTGACCCACGCAACGAGCAAAAATCAACCCAGGCACAACCATGTTGCCGTCCACTTGCACATGCCTGCATCATAATGCTGTACAATTGCAGCGCACCCAGGTTGTTAGTGTGCTGGTCCGGCCATCTGTGCTGCATTGCAGGCAACCCAGCAGCACTGCCCAGCCTACATGCCCTGCAGCAGCTGATAGCACAGAGCCCCGCCCTTGTCAAAGCCCTGACACAAATCGAGCGCGATGAGCAGGGCAAGATCTCGAATGCAACTATGGAGCGCATCAGGGCAGCACTGGACAGCCCAGCTGCTGCGCCCCAGCAACCCTTCCTGCAGGAGCAGCAGTGCTGTGAAGAACCCCCGCAGCACTGTGCCAGTATCCCTGCTCGCTCGATGCCGCAGGGTGCAGCAGCAGCAGCGGCAGGGCGTGCTGAGCAAGCAGTCCTCGCGATCCTTGGCCCCAGGTCTTCAGTTGCAGCAGCAGTCCCACCAGAGCAAGAGCAGCAGCATCACCAGCAAGCTTCTGCCACTGCACCACGTAGCAGCAAGTTCCAGGGGCTTGCAGCTGATGAACTGACGCACAAGCTTGTGGCGCACCAGGCAGCTGCTACTGAGCAGGCTGCGGCCAAAGCAGCTGCAGCGGCTGCGGCAGTTACGGTTGCCGCAGCTGCTAGTAGCGGTGGCAGCGCCCGCAACAGCCTGAATGGGGCAGTTCCAGCAGCGGCAGCAGCAGCAGCAGCAGCAGCACACCCTGCTACCAGTCCTGTGATGGACGCCAGTTCATCGTCAACAGAGGAAAAAGAGCAGCTGCAGCAGCAGCATCTGTCAGTATCAATGAGCAGCAAACCACAGTGCAATGCAGTGGATGGTGCTGCAGTGCAGTCCGGCCAGGCAGCACAGGCAGCCAGGCCTGGCAGCAGCACCAACGGCAGCAACTCAGGCACATCATCCAGCCCCAGCTCCCGCAAAGCTTCTCTGCGCATGTCCTTGTCCATAGATGTGAGCCAGCCGTCCCACAGCAGCAGCAGTAGCAGTGACGACGAAAGCAACACCAGTGAGGCCAGCAGCAGTGAGCCTGTTTCTGCTGCGGCGCATGGGGCCGTGGGTGCACAGGGTGCTTGTGTGCATGGAGCACCAGCAGGGCTGCTGCTGCAGCAGCAGGAGTTGCACCACCCTCACAGCGCTCACGGATCTGGATCTGGTTCAGGAAGCCTGGCAGTGCCGAAGCCCTGGGATGATGACGAAGCTGTTACCACAGCAGCGGCAGCAGCAGGAGAAGCAACAGCCACTGTTCCCACCAGGAGGCACTCCGGCAAGCACAAGCCAGCCACACCAGGCTTTGCTCTGCAGCAGTCAGTGCGCATGTTCAGCCGCCCAGCAGATGAAGGGGATGACAGTGAGGATGATGTGGCAGAGGGCCGTAGCAGCAGCACCATGCCAGAGCAGCTGCGCAGGGGCCACCACCAGCACAGTGCGGAGGTGGAGCGCGCAAGCAGCACTGACGTTGGCGAAGTAGAAGGCACTGGCAGCCAGCAGCAGTGGCACCACAAGCTGTCCAAGCGGCCGCCTACTCCAGGCGTGTCTCTGGGCAAGCCGGTCAGCATCTTCAGCAGCAGTGGCGGGGGACAGCCTGCAGGTGTACAGGAGCAGGAGGAGCAGGAGGAGGAACCAGCAGTAGCAGCAGCAGCAGCAGCCGCAGAGGACATGACTTCCCACAAGACGAAGCAGTGGGGCCATAAGCTGTCCAAGCGCCCACCTACGCCTGGCGTCTCACTAGGCAAGCCTGTCAGCATCTTCAGCAACAGTGGCAGTAGTACTGCCCTGCAGCATGATGATGATGCAGCTGCTGAAGCACAGTCAGATGAAGAGGATGGCCAGCATGTTGTGCAGTTTGCAGATTCACAGGAGATCAAGCAGCAGGCTAGGCAGCCAGCCAAGAAGCAGCGGCAGCAGGTGCAGCCAGCCAGCAGCAGCCAGCCAGCTGCTGCGCATCCTCAGCAGCAGCAGCAGCAGCAGCAGCAGCAGCAGCAGCAGCAGCAGCAGCAATGGCACCACAAGCTGTCACAGCGGCCGCCGACCCCTGGCGTCTCTCTTGGCAGGCCAGTCAGCATCTTCAGTGACCCTGGCTTGCGTAGTGCTGCTGCAGCATGTGAAGATGTTGATGATGCTGATGATGAGGATAAGGAGCCATGCCTACAGCATCCTGTGGTTCACTTCCAAGAACAGCCACACGGTGCAGCAGGCGACAGTGATGCAGCATGCGATGATGCTGATGACAGCAGCAGTAGCAGCCATATCGTGCGCTTCCAAGAGCACGCGGCCAGCAACGTCGTAGCACCTGCTGGCAGCGACATGCACCTTGCGCAGCAGTGCAGCCATGGCAGCAAGAGGCAGAGCAGCCACGGCAAAGCGCTCTCAAAGCAGCAGGAGCAGCAGCAGCATTGGGACCATAAGCTGTCCAAACGCCCTCATACTCCAGGTGCAGGCTTGGGACAGCCTGTCAGCATCTTCGCAGACGATGGCAGCAGCAGCAGCAGGCGGCCAGCGACTGCTGGCAGCAGCAGCAACACCAAGAGCAGCACAAGTGTGCGGCCAGTCAGCGCCAGTGGCTGCTACGCTGGCTCTGCTGGTGCAGCTCCCACACACATCAAGGCCTCTCAGGGTTCCTGCAAAGCAGCCAGCAGCACCTCGCTTGCAGATGACGCTGAGGATGAGGCGTTGGGTGATTCACATGTGCGTTTCAAGGAGACCGGGCCCAGAGTGACCTTCAAGCAAGCGCTGCTGCATTTCAGCGACTCTGTGGACCCGCCTGACTCAAAGCAGCGTACGCAGCGCCTGCCTGGGCAGCAGCAGCAGCAGCAGCAGCAGCAGGCCAATGATGTGCAGGAAGCAGCAGCAGAGAAGCATGCTTGCAGGAAGCAAGCAGAGCATGTAGCTGAAGAAGAAGCGAGGAGTGACAGCACTGGCAGCCGGCAGCACTGGCACCACAAGCTGTCCAAGCGGCCGCCAACTCCGGGCGTGTCTCTGCGCAAGCCAATCAGCATCTTCAGCAGCAGTGGAGATCAAGCAGGGGGCAACGAGATTGACGGCGGCAATAGCAGCAGTGGCTGTGCACCTGGAGCACACAAGCACCAGGCATCAAAGCAGTCCCATCGGGCAGCAAACCCTGGTGTAGGTGAGAAATGCTTCAGTTTTCACAGTTTCTTTCATGTCTTTCATGCTTGCTGCAGCGTGCCAGCTGGCTGTTCTCTTTATGGGTGGGTCCGGTGCCTGTGGAGGTAAGGAATGGCAAAGCAGCAGCCAGCACAAAACACTGGGCAGCAGCATGAGCAGCAAGGCTTGCTGTGTGAAGGTCAACATAAGCACTCCTGCTAACGATGCTGCGCTTGCACCTGGTTCTTGTTCTGCAGGGCTGAAGCCGGCTAGCATCTTCAGCAGTGTTGAACAGGATGATTCAGATGCAAATGCAGAAGCAAGCCAGCAAAGTATTAAAGCTGCTGCCGCTAGTAAGAGCGCTGCTTCTAGCAAGCCAGCCACACCAGCCACAGGCATGAAGGGCCAGCACACAGTGCAGTTCAGGCACACAGAATCAGAGGATGAGCTGGAAAGGCAGCTGCCAGCTGCAGGGCACAACGACACGGCATTGGCAGTGGCTGAGCCCCAGCATGCACGGCGGAGGGTGTCGTTCAATGATGAGTGCGCAGCGCCAGCACAGCTGCAGCAAGGGGCGCAGCCCCAACACCAGCAGCACCGCAGAGTCTCGTTCACTGCAGAGTCAACAGCGGAGCCACAGCCTCAGCATGACCAGCAGCAGCAGCAGCGGCAGCAGCAGCAGGCTAGGCACAGGGTGTCGTTCAATGAGGAGCCAGCAGGAGACAGCAACTCCACTGGGCATGCAGAGCGGCCCCACCCGGGGCTGGGCCAGCACACAGCATCAGACACACGAGTCTCATCAGGGGCCCATGACATGCACATCAGCATTTGTGTGGACAATGCTCTGTTCGATGATGATGCTGATGATGCTGATGATGATGCTGGAACAGCAGACAAGGACGAAGAGAAGCGTGCAGGCGCAGGCGTGCTGCCAGGAGCAGCAGCCGCTTCACTTGCTGCACCATCAGCGGCAGCAGCTGCTGCCAACACAGCATCGGCACCGTCGGGAGCGCGACCTGGGCAGCAGCAACAGCCGCTGAGCAGCAGCAGCAGCAATCCTGAGGCAGGCCACTCCAGCAACGCGCCCCAACATGGCCGGATCTCAGTTCAGCAGGCTTTGCTGAAGCACAATTTGGATCTGGCACTTGAGAAGCAGCAGCAGCAAGAGCGCAAGATGGTCAAGCGCGCCACCACACCAGGTGCTGGGCTGGGCAAGCATTTTAACATGTTTGCAGATGAAAGTGAGGATGACAGTGTGGCAACAACAGCCGCAGACGCAGATATTAGCAGCTCAGGCGTTGCGAAAAGCAAGAACAGCAGCAGCAGCAGCAGCAGCAGCAGCAGCAGTGGCGGCAACATTCACCAGGCCCTGCTGATGCACAACCCTGAGCTGGACTTGGAGCAGCAGCAGCAGCGCCTGCGGCAAACAGGCAAGCATGCCACAACACCAGGTGCAGCGCTGGGCAAGCACTTCAGCATCTTCCAGGACACTGAAGATGCATCGGCTGCGGTTGAGGGGTCAGCACCTGCAGCAGTAGCAGCAGCAGCAGCAGCAGCAGCACACTCTGTGGCAGCACTGCCTGCTGGCAGGAGCAGCTTGCAGGAAGCACTGCTGAGCCACAATCCTGACCTGGCACTCGAGAAGCAGCAGCAGCGGGAGCGCAAGATGGCCAAGCACGCCACTACGCCAGGTGCTGGGCTGGGCAGGCCCATCAACATGTTCAAGGATGATGATGATGATGCTGATGATGCAGGGATGGGGCCAGCTATGCATGCTGGCAACAGTGCAGCACAGCACACTGCAGGGGAGGCGACAGTTGAGGCAGCACTGCGCACCAGCAGCAGGATCAGCGGCAGCAGCCCTATGCGGCAGGCCCTGCTCATGCATAACCCAGAGTTGGAGCTGGAGCAGCAGCAGCAGCGCCAGCAGCGGTCAGGCAAGCATGCCACTACGCCAGGTGCAGGCCTGGGCAGGCCTTTCAACATCTTCAGGGACGATGAGGATGATGGTGATGATCCAGAGGAGGGGCCAGTAGCAGGTGTTGACAGCAGCGCTGTGCAACGTCCGGCAGGGGAGGCGGCAGTTGAGACAGCGCTGCGCACCAGCAGCAGGATCAGCGGCAGCAGCCCTATGCGGCAGGCCCTGCTCATGCACAACCCTGAGTTGGAGTTGGAACAGCAGCAGCAGCACCAGCAGAGGTCAGGGAAGCATGCAACTACACCAGGTGCAGGCCTGGGCAGGCCTTTCAACATCTTCAGGGACGATGATGGTGATGACGGTGATGAAGCAGAGGAGGCACTGGCAGGTGGCATTGACAGCAGCGCTGTGCAACATTCGGCAGGGGAGGCGGCAGTTGAGACAGCTCTGCGCACCAGCAGCAGGATCAGCGGCAGCAGCCCTATGCGGCAGGCCCTGCTCATGCACAACCCTGAGTTGGAGTTGGAGCAGCAGCAGCAGCGCCAGCAGCGGTCAGGCAAGCACGCCACTACGCCAGGTGCAGGCCTGGGCAGGCCATTCAACATCTTCAGGGATGATGATGACAGTGAAGCAGAGCTAGAGCGGGCACCCGACTATACGCACGGTGCAGCTGCAGCAGCTGCCACCACTAGGGCAGTCATGCCAGGCCGGAGCAGCATTCAAGAAGCCCTACTCAGCCACAACTCCGACCTCGCACTAGACAAGCAGCAGCAGCGGGAGCGCAAGATGGCCAAGCACCCAACCACGCCAGGTGCTGGGCTGGGCAAGCCATTCAACATGTTCAAGGATGACTCGGATAGTGACGGTGAGGCCAGCGCTGGCAACAGTGCCTGCAGCAGCCCAGCAGGCCCCATTTTTTCTGTGTCACCCAAGGTAGCCAGCCGTGCGGGAGATGTGCATGCAGCCAGTGGCAGCAGCCGCACCAGCATTGGCGGCAGCAGCAGGCTCGGGGGTGCAAGCAGTCCTGCAGGCAGATCTCAAAGCCCAGACCTCATGGCAGTTGCAAAGCATACCGGCAGCAACAGCAGCAGTATGCGCAGCGCCAGCCTGGCAGCAGCAGCTGGTGTTAGTGAGTCTGGAGAGTCTGCAGAAGCCAGGTCAGGCAGCAGCAGCCCTGAGGGGGCTCGCAGGTCCAGCCCTCTGCGACACAGCAGCAACGCAGCTGACCCAGACCCTGCAAGGCGCAGCCCGTTGGCGCATGGCAGCAGCTGCAGCGCAGACGGCAGTGCCCCCTGTGCTGTGCCAGCAGCAGCAGTGTCAAGTGCCTCTCGTGCGGCGCTGAGTGTTGAGGTGCGCAGCGATGATGGTGGCTCTGTCTTGCCGCCTTCACCAGGCAGCAGCAGCACCTGCAGGGTGGCCAGCACCACTGGCCACTCTGCAGGCACTGCCTCCAGGCACAGCAGCAGCCCATTAAGTCACAGCAGCTCTGCTGCCCCTGCAGCAGCAGCAGCAGCAGCAGCAGCAGCAGCAGCAGCAGCAGCCCCACACAGTCCTAGTAGGCTCAGCAGGAGCACCTCACCAGCTGACAGAGATGCAGCAAGGCCAGCCAGCCCCAGCCCCTTGGGCAGGGCTAGCAGCAGCAGCCCAGGAGCTGGCATGCCAATGTCGATGGCATGTGCCAGTGAAGGCAGCTGCCACACAGCTGCAGCGGATGTGCCAACAGGTCTGTCTGTTGATGCACCTGAGCCCCAGCAGTTGTTGGCTGCAACTCTTAGTTCCCGCAGCAGCAGCCCAAGTGCAGGTGACAAAAAGAGCCCTGGTGCGGCTAGTGCTGCGGCCAGCAACAGTGGCAGTGCAGGAGCGAGGATCAGGGTTTGGCCCAAGCAGCGGCAGCAGCAGCAGCAGCAGTGGTGGCGGCAACTCACCGCCGAGGCATGCCAGCTCAGCTGCAGCCCCCCGCCCTGCCAGGGGCAGCCCACTGAGGAGGGACTCGGCCTGCACTGAGAGCGGGCTTGGCAGCGGCAGCAGCAGCCGGCGCAGCAGTGCGGGCGGCTCGCAGGCGTAAGACTGGGGGCCTGGAGGATGTGTTGTGGCAAAAAGTTGAAGCGCAGCTCGATTGTGACAGGCAGTACAGTAGCTGCAGCCTGCCAAGCAGCAGTCATGGCAGGGGTGCCTTGTTTCTGGAGTGATGAGGGTGCTGCTGCGCTGCACAGCACATGCACGGCGTTCCAGGGGGGCGCGGGAGGGAATAGGCAGGAGAACAGAGGTATCTTTCCCTCTAGAGCAGTGTAACATTTTGCAGTGTAGTGTTCCTTGAAGGGTGTCGATGCATTTGCCATCAGGTGCTGGGCTTGTGGCCAAGCTTGGCACTTATCGAATTGTACAGACAGCATGCATGCTGTGGCATATGCCACTTGGCCTGTTGAGGCGGAGCTCTACAACTAGTTTTCCAAGCACACTATGGATAGATCCTGGTCGCGTGTTCGGTGCTGTGGTAGCCTTGCTTTACTGGCAGTTTGACTGGCGCCCAAGCGTTTGCTGGGCCTGGATCCAGGACTCCGGATTCCCTGGCTGCTGGAGGCAATGCTGCTAGCACTGCCACCTGGCAGGTGCAAGTTGCTCCGGGGCGGCCCTGCGCCTGTATGGTGATGGTGGTTAAGAGGGGGCGTGGTGTTGTGGCTGATTTGCAACACCGCATACGGGGTTGGTACAGCTGCCATTTGGCAGCATGGACACTGTTCAAGCTGGCCAAATTAAGGAGGAAATGCACGAATAAAGCTCGGCGATTATCCCCAGCCAATCTGAGCAACAACGCTAGTTACAGACGCTTCTTCCATTAAGCCCTGAGCCCTGCAGGGCTGTGCGCAAACTAGTATGATACAAGGGCCACCATGCGAGCCAAAGAAAACAGCCATGTGTGCGCAAAGTGCGCAAAGTGCTGGATGGGTTATCAGCAACCACGTCAAAACTCTGGCACAATGCCCTGCTTGAAGCTGCACAGCATGCATGCACACTGCACCCATCAGCCTATTCAGGCTGGACGGCCACATAATGGCGAGCAATACATGAACCAACCGACTCGACATGTGCTGCAGTTTGCAGTTTGCACAGAGCAAAGCTGCGGGCAGAAGCCTGAGAGCCGCAAGATGCCAGCACATGCAACGCTTCTGCACAGCCAACCCTGCTCCCCCTGCACCAGAAGCAAGCAACTGTACACCGCCTCTACAGAAAAACAGTCCAGCAAACAGCACGGCAAAATGCAAAGCATGCAACAAGGCGCACCACAAACAGCGCGCCTGCAGCACATCTGCAAAGCAGGATGTCCTTTTCTGTGCATGCGCAGTGGAGCAAAGGCGCTGCCATCAGGCTATAGCATAGCACGCGCAAAAATGCAGGCAGCAAAATGTTTAGCTATGTACGGGCTGATGACACATGCAGGGACAGCAACACAAGCGACAGCCAGCTGCCTGTGCCTGTAAAGGTTCGCAGGCAATGCATGCACCACAACCTTCTGTTGAGGCCAGGCATGCCCTTGTTCGAACGCGCCCAGGCACAACAGCCAGCCAAGAAGCGCGGCAACAGTTGCGCTAGGCCAGGATTCCTCGTTGCTGTAAAGGTGCTGTCAACACACATGAAGGTAGCCAGCGTTGCTGTAAAGGTGCTGTCAACACACATGTAGGTAGCCAGCATGCATACTTTGGCTGTTCTGTCTGCACACCTTAGCCGGCGGCATAACAGCCAAAACCTGAACCCAACTTTCACATTAAACATCATCATCAGCAGCAGGCACCAGCTAATCAAGTGCCAGCTGACAAGCAAGAAAAGGTGGTGCAAAACACAACAAACACATGCACTACACTAGAGCTCTTCTCTCTTGCACCTTCAGCTGCTGCACAAACGTCTACATCTACTAAGCCAGCAGTCAGCAAGCCACACAAACACAGCTAGAGCAACCACAGCAAAACATGCTAAACATGCAGACGTCCAAACCAGACAAACAGGCTCTGTGCTTTGCTGCTGCTGCCAGGGGCTGTTCAGTGCACTTATGCGGTATGGATACCTGCACCATGCACATGCATGTGGTGGGTGCACATACACTGCTACTCAACACAAAACAAACGCGAAGCCTGCAAGTAAGCCGTCCAGTGAGCGATGCAGTGCCTGGAAACACAACTATTGCATGGCGCACATCTCCAGATTGTCAGCATCTTCAGCAGACAGAGCCGTTGCCCTGCACTGCAGCAGGCCTGAAGGAGCAAACACACTGCCAGCTGTGACAGTGCCGACGCAAGCCTTGCAGCACATATCGAGGCGTCCACAACATACAACACATAGCAACAACGCGCGCGGCTGGCACCAGCTGCACAGCTGCAGCTGCTGCTTCGACCCTTGGGGGAACAAACCACCCAGCTTTGCGGCAAGTGCATTGTAATGCGCGCGAGCCTGTGCTGGCCTAATGCGCACGCTGCAGGCCACTGCTGCCTGCCACCCCCTCAGTCACATCAGTCTCATCTCCAGGTGAGCCTCAGCCACTTTTCAGTGACCACCATAGACACTTCTGTATGCCAGAACAGGTGCAGCCCAGCCACTAAAGCCTCCAAACACGTGCCTGTATGCCCGATTCATGTGCCACTGCAGCCTCAACACATCCACAGGCCAAACTGCGGGCGCTGTAACACCCTCCCCAACCCAGGCCCTGACATCTATGCACACATTACCAATCGCAGCTGCTGGCAAAACACAGCATCATAACGATGCTGGCCAAACAGTGTGCTGCCACAGCTGCTTCATGTAGCTGGCTGCATGATGAAGCCGCCTGCACCAGCGCTGCTGTCAGGCCCAACAGCAGCCACAGCTGCAGCAGCAGGCACCTTTGGCACCACTGCAGGAGCAGCAGCATCTTCTACCACACCTCCAGGCCCGGCTGCTGCTGCTGCCGCTGCCTTGCGCTGCTGCTGCGCTGTTGTGAGGCTCTGGGACAGCAGGATGCTGTTTAGCGTGCCCTGGCTGAGGAAGCCACCCAGCATTAGCATATCCCCAGTCAACACAATTGTAGTGAAGATGCGTGCCGCATTGCCAGCCACATTCAGCAGGCATGTTGTGACTGACAGCACACCAGCATTGCCCCGCCGCATATTCAAGATGATCTGTGGTAGCCTGCTGCCTAGCGCCATGGTAATGATGTTGCTGGCTTGCAGCGCACACAGCACGTGGCGCGGGCAGTATGGGGACAGCAGCCACACGCAGCCGAGGGACACTGCGATGCCGACTGCTGCTGCGATCCACTTCTTGGTGTTGCTGAAGCGGAAGATGAGCGCGATCAGGATGATGTCTTGCGCCCAGCAGGCGCAGACCTCGCCAAAGGTGTTGAAGCCATAGCCCTGCAGGCATACACATATGATGAAGTGTATTTGAATCAGTATAACACATGCAAATGACAAAGCGGTTGGGAGCTGTGTGAGTGATGTGGTGTGGCGGCGTTGAAACGGTGGAGAGCGCACAGGCTGTGACGCAGCAAGGTGTCTGCCAGTGGATCAAGCTCTGGCTCAGAGCTGTTGCGTGCCAGCATGCTTCAACAAGAGACGCAACCAACGATGGATATCGTGAAAATGAAAGACAGCAACTGCCTGGCATCAACACACACACTGTCCAAACCCACCTGGCTGATGTTGTACGCGATGGTGACCGAATAGCAGCACAGCTCCACCACATAGCTTGTCAGCGACAGCCCCTCAGTGCTGCCATGCTGCAGCACCTTGGCTATCTGCGGCACGCTGCGGAACAAGCTGCCAGCCATCACAGCATAGCCCAGAACCACAGCCACCACCTTGCTGAAGCTCAGGCTTGTGGCTGTGACTGCTGCTGCTGACGCGACTGCTGCTGTGGCTGCAGCTGTGGGCTCCACAGCGAGCGCGAGGCTTGCTGCACGAGCACAGACAGGCCTGTGGCAGCCAGAGTGCAAGCCTGCACCTGCTAGGCCGGGCATCCTGCTGCTGCAGCTGCGCTGGCCTCTTCTACTGCTGCTGCTGCAGGTGAAGGCGGCGTGCTGCTGCGGGCATTGCTGCTGCTGCGCTAAGTTGCTGCTGGCTGCTGCAAGAGCCTGGCATGCTATCCTGCAGCGTGCAGCTAGCAGCTGCTGCTGTTGCTGCTGAGGCTGCTGTAGGTGGTCCTGCTGGTACTGGTGAGGCAAGTGCATGGGTGTCCTGCCCCAGCTGCTGCTGAATGCACTGTTGTGCCAGCTGCTGTGTCCCACCTCTGGCAAGCAAGGCAGCATATAGCCTTGGCTAGCAGCTGCTGCAACACATCTGCTACGTCTGGACCGCAGCTGTGTTCTGCAGCTGCGCTGTGTCCTGCTGCCAGCAAGGCATGGTGACGAACCCTGGCCAGCCCGGACACGCCTTGATGCACACTCCTGCTGCATCCTGCAAGGCTAGCTGCTAGCTGCCTGTTGTTGCACACAGCGGGCCTTCACCAAGAACAAGCACCTACACGTCCAAGAATGCAAAACACAGCTGTCAGAGGTCGATGCACGTGAGTATGTGAATGTGGCCAACGACACCCAGTGCACCACCAGACAGCATGGCACCAGGGACAACTGAAGAAGGCACACTTTTTCTGGCCGCCTCCATAATTATTCATCAGTCCAAACAAGGCTCATAAGGGCCTGATCAAGCCAGGGCAAGCACAGGGCGCGGGGCAGCATGTTGAGCGTTATGGCGAGAAGCCACTGAGCAGCCGGCAGCATCTACCCTCGCACTGGCGAGCTGGGTCACGTGGAAACGATATACCTACCTTATGCTAGGATGCAGAGGTTGAAGGCCAGCCAGGGGTATCAGCAGCAAAACAAGCTGTAGTGCATACGCCTGCGCGTAAAACGCGCGCGAGCAGTCCCTACGTCCTGACACAACAGCTGATCAGACCCACTCAGCTTTACAGTTTGCGTAGGAGAACACCAGCATCAAGCGGTTGGTGGACAGAGTCGCATCCGACACAAAAACAGGGCGTACGTCACAAGTTGCAATCCAAGCAAGCATAAAAGCTGCGAAACAAGCTGTTACAGAGTGCAGCTACGTCGTCGTGGCTTTGAAACTTGACATGACAATCCTGCAAAACCCTGAACTGCACAGTACTCACTGGTGACATGCCTCAACGCTGTCAATTTCGTGCCTTGATTACATTATGCTCACCAGAAACCGATGAGGACGTTTTTGGCGGCTTGCATCTTCGCAGCAGATACTGACAGCATTTGGTGCTTGCATCAGATGAACCAAGAGCCAGCCAGCCCACAAGCTTGAAGTTGCAAATGCTGCAACATACAAGCAAAAGGTTATCAGGATGCTTGTGTGCGCCCCATGCAGCGTCGGCAGTTTGGCAGCAGTTGCTGCTGCTGCCAGGCAGGACTGCATCTGACCTGACCAGGCAGGTATCACGTGATGCTGGTGCAATTAGCACCCTGCAAGTATCCAGCAGCGAATGCAGAGCTGGAGCTAGTGAATGGGGTGACAGCCAGTGGACAAATGACACTTGGCTTTGTACAGCACTGTCACCAGCCATGGTGCTGGCAACGGCACTTGGGCGGCCTTGCAGGGCCAGCACAACTGACAGCCGCAGCAGCTGCACTTGGCAGCAGCAGCAGCAGCAGCAGCAGCAGCAGCAGCAACTTGGGTGCCTGAGATACAACCACACCTTTGCCACGGGGTCCCAACAAGACAAGCTTGCCGCAGCTGCTGCAATTGCAGCTGCAGAGGTTGCTGCTGCTATGGCAAAGAACAGGTCACCAACACAGCAGCAGCAGCAGCAGCAGCAGCAACAGCACTGGCAGCTGCCGCAGCAAACCCCAGGGTCATGCAATGCAGCTGCAGCTCCAGCAGAGGCAGGTCCCTGGCAGCAGGACTCCGCACGCACATCAGCAGGGGCAGATGAGCATCGCTGTAGCGGCAGCAGCAGCAGTGACAAGAGTGGCAGGAGGCGCAGCAACCAGCAACAGCAGCAGCGCGCACAGCAGCAGGCCGTGGAGTCTGCGCGTGTGACAGACATGCGCTCACCTGCTGGCTGGTACCCCCTGGCACGTGCAATGCAGCGGCAGCTGGTTGCTCACCTTGGGCCAACCAACAGTGAGTGGAATTCCCAGCTTCTCTTCTCACCAACACGTGTTATAGCAGTCAAAGCAGCTGCGGGGTTGTGCGTTCAGTGTGGCCGCGTACGCCATGTAATAGCCTGACTGCTAATCCTGCTCTTGTGTGTTGGGGCTGTATTGTCAGCGCAGGGGTTGTGCAACTTGTCAGTGTAGCACCAATGCCCCCCAGCTGTCTGTAGGTTTGTGATGAATTGTACCATGTTGTGTTTGCTGACACCATGCTACCTGCAGGCGGCAAGACGCATGCTGCGCTGACTGCTCTGATGGCTGCCTCGAGTGGGGTGTACTGCGGGCCACTGCGGCTGCTGGCATGCGAGGTGAGCAGCAGCAGCAGCAGCAGCGGTGACAGCAGCGGTGACAGCAGCGGTGACAGCAGCGGTGAAGCAGCGGCAGCTGCTGCTTCACACTTTCAGAAACAACCGGACACGTATGCGCTTGCTGTGCAGCTTCAACAGCTCTACCTTCGCACAGCCAGCGGGCTTGTTACATGCGCAGGCGCCGCAGGTGGCTCTCCATCACCCCACTGCAACCTGCTGCCGCCAACACCGTGTTGCTGCAGATCGCTGACCGGCTGAATGCAGCAGGCGTGCCATGTAATCTGGTGACTGGCCAGGAGGTGCGGCTGGTGCGTGGCGCGCGGCACACAGCATGCACAGTAGAGATGGCCGATGTGGAGCAGCGCGTGGAGGTGAGGGGCCGTCACACTCAATCACACGTGTACAGTAGCGTTTGGAGGTAGTTTTCTTGAAGTGGCGGTCGACACAGGTGGTGTACTGCTGCTGCTTGTCCGCTGTCATATCGCCCTGTCAAGTTCTACAGGGCAAGCATGCACACATGCCTCCCGTGCAGCATCAACAGCTCTTGCATGCACCAGCAGGCTTGCCAAGACAACAGGCACTGCAGTTGGTGGAGGTGGCCGACCTGGAGCAGCGCGTGGAGGTGAGCCTGAGATGTGATAGTGTTTGGCTGTGTGCTGCATGAGTTTGAAGTGGCGGTTGGCACGGGTGATGTTCTGCTGCCTTTCTGCTGTCATATTGCCACAGTCAAGTGTTGCAAGAATCAAGACACGGCGCTGGTGCCATCTGCCGCCACGTGCACCCCATGTGTTGTCGACACGCAAGTACTCCAGCCGGTGTATTCTCTTTCTCTTTCCCGTATGCAATGCATGTTCAGCCTCACCATCTTGCTGCCAGCCACAAGCACAACCAACTACCCTCTGCTTGCATATTGCTGGCTGCAGGTGGCTGTGCTGGATGAGGTGCAGATGATTGCAGACAAGATTCATTTCCATTTGCTTAAGCAAACACTTTTATAGCCACCAACTGCTGTAACCCACACTTTCATCCAACCAACACCTATTTGGCTATGGCTGCTGCAGGTGGCTGTCCTGGATGAGGTGCAGATGATTGCAGACAACATCCATTCCACTGAGAAAGATCATGCTGAACTAAATCACCTTCAAGGCCACCGACTGCTGCAAACCACAAACTCCTGCAATTCAATCCCTACTTGAATTGCTGCTGCAGGTGGCTGTGCTCGATGAGGTGCAGATGATTGCAGACAAGAGCCGCGGCTGGAGCTGGACCCGCGTGCTGCTGGGCATGCCAGCGCAGCAGCTGCACCTGTGCGGGGACCCAGCAGCAGCAGGCCTGCTGCAGCAGCTTGCAGGGCACTGGGCAGACGCACTGAGTGTGCAGCGCTACAAGCGTCTGTCACCGTTAGTGGTGGAGCCGCGGGCATTGGAGGGCTTGGCAGGGGTGCAGCAGGGAGATGCTGTGGTGGCGTTTGGGCGTAAGGCGCTGCATAAGCTCCGGCGGAATATCCTGAAGAGCAGCAGCAGCAGCAGCAGCAGGAGAGAGGAGGGTGGGGGCGGCAGGGACTGGCGGCAGCAGCAGCAGCAGCAGCACAGTGTGGGTATGGTGTATGGTGCTTTGCCGCCTGAGGCGAGGCGGATGCAGGCGGCTCTCTTCAATGCAGGTGGGACTGCGATGTTGGCAGCAGCAGCAGCAGCAGCAGCAGCAGCAGCAGCAGCAGCAGCAGCAGCAGCAGCAGCAGCAGAGTTAGCAACCGTGCTGCAGTGAGCAAGGTGCTACGTGCGGCTCAGTGGCACAGCTGCAGCTGCATGTATGTGTGCCCAAGCTCACTGCAGTTGACGATGGCAGGTTTTGTATGTGCTTACACGCTTCCTGGACGCAAGGAGCAGAAAGTATGCACAGGCGCTAATGCGATGTCGCCACTGCAGCTTGTGTAGCAAGCTGTGTGTATTTTTGATGGCTGAAGCAGCTGGCACACTCAAAGCGTAATGTTGTGTGACTTACTGTTTGTTGCTGTGGCTTCAGGCCCTGGTGCCGGCCCCTCCTACAGCGTGCTGGTGGCATCTGATGCAATCGGCATGGGCCTCAACCTCAACATCCGCAGGTAAGGGTTTAGGAGTATGCAGCTACAGGCCTTCGTCAACCCCAACATCCGCAGGTGACACTGCAGCTGGTGCTGGTGGCTCTTATGTTGAATACATGCGGTTCCTCACGTAATCATCACAGCCAGCAGCTGCATACACCTTGCACTGACACTGTTCTTGCTTGCCAACTGCGTCTTACACTTTGCCCACGCCTCCCCTCACTCTTTCCCCCAACCCTACCAGGGTCGTGTTTGCCACCATGCACAAGTTTGACGGCCAGCAGCTGCGGCCCCTCACGCCCACAGAGGTGAAGCAGATTGCAGGCAGGGCGGGGCGCTTCGGCAGCGATCATGCGGCCGGCTACGTCACCTGCCTCAGCGAGAGTGACCTGCCGCTGCTGCGACAGAGCCTGGCCTCTGCCAGTGAGGAGGTCACAGGCGCATGCCTGCTGCCACGGTGCGCTGGGTTTGAGTGTGGTTGCAGGAGCCTTTGTGTCAAGCAGCCGTTGGTGCTGCAGATGGCATGCTGTGCGTGTTAAGCTGTTGGTCCAAGGCCTTTGTTGGATAAGATCTTATTCCGCACACCATATGCATGTGTGTGGCTTCTACAATGGTCTCATGATGAGTCCAACGCAGGAAAAGCCTGCTGACGGCAGGTTGTCATGCAAGTATTCATCTGCCGCACAAAGACCTCTGACTGCAATGACTGAATGCGTCTGCAATTTGTGTGTGCAATGCAGGTATGAGCAGCTCGAGGCCTTTGCGCGCAGCATGCCGGCCGGGCTGCCCTTCCACAAGCTGCTGCGCATGCCTGTCGATGTGCCTACTAATCACTCTGCTTTGCTCTGGTTGAACTCTATGCATTTGTGTGTTGTGCGTGCAGGCTTAAGCAGCTGCAGGCGTCTGCTTATGCAAGCATGCAGCTGCGGTGCAAACGATTTGCTGTCATGTTGATGGGTGCTGCGCACTGCAATGCTCTGCAATCTGCTTGCGCGTAACGCAGGTATGAGCAGCTGGAGGCCTTTGCGCGCAGCATGCCGGCCGGGCTGCCCTTCCACAAGCTGCTGTCAGCATTCGCTGACTCAGCGCAGCTGTCGCCGCCCTACTTCCTAGCAGACATGGCCAACATGGTGGCGCTGGCGCGCGTGCTGCAGCACCTGGAGGCGGCACCTGTGGCGCTGCATGCACGTGCTGCTGCTGCTGCTGCTGCTGCTGCTGCTGCTGCTGCTGCTGAAGAGTCTGATGATGAGGGTTTCGGCGGTGCCGGCAGTGAAAGTGACGATGACAGCAGCTATGGCTATCATGGAGATGTTGGCAGTGGCGCTGCAAGTGCTGCTGCTGCTGCTGCTGGGCTGGACTTGGAGGACATGTTCACCTGGTGCACTGCACCGGCCAGTGCAGACGACCCTGCCGTGCTTCAGGTGAGCAACTGCGAGGCAAGCAATCTGAGCAGACACTGCTGAAAGGATAGAGTGCAGCAGCTGGCCTGTGCAGGCCATTGCGTGGCTGTTGCTCTGCTTGTGCTGCAGGTGAGCGAGTAAGAGCCTGAGCAGCAACAAGGCAGCGGCTGGCCTGTGCTGGCCCTTGCTTGACAGTTGCTCTGCTGCTGTTTGCCCTCCTGCATGTGCGCATTCAAGTTTCTCCAGCAACTGCTGCATGTTTTTTGCTGCTCCTGTGCAGGCGCTGCTGGCGTTTGCTTCGCTGTTTGTGGAGCAGCAGCGCGTCACGCCAGACTGCATGGCACTGCCGCTGCAGACGCCTCCCTCTAGCCAGGCTGAGATGAAGGCGGCAGAAGAGCTGTTCCGCGTGTATGACCTGTACCTGTGGCTGGCTGGCAGGGTGGGGCACGGCGTGTTCAGGGGGCGCAAGCAGGTGCAGCGGCAGCGTGCGCAGGTGAGGGTTTGAGAGGAGAGGAAGAGGAGAAAGCTGGCAGTGATCAAGTGCTAGTGTGACGCCTCAGTCAGTTTGCTGTGTAGCTGGGTGAAGGGTTGTTGAGGCCAGTGAGCTGGATCCCAGCCTGCAGCAGAGTGCATTGCCAGGGAGAGTTTCTGTACTCCTTGTGTCTTGCCCCCTTGCCCACACATGGTGCCACGTGCATAGGCTGCTGACGTTCAACGCTGCTGCCATTGCCGCTGTGCGGTGCGCTGCGCTCTGCTTGCAGGTAGCTGCACTGATTGACCAGGCTCTGCGGGAGATGGGCGGTGCAGCAGGCAGCAGCACCCAGCAGCAGTATGATGAGATGCTGGGGCTGGACCCTGCTGCTGCTGCTGCTGCTGGGTCCAGCTGGGGCAACCGTGGGCGTTATAGCGGCCGAAGCAATGCGGGTGGTCGCAGCAGCAGCTTGTCTTCTTCTGAGGACGAGGCAGAGGTGGCGGGTGGGTTGCGCTGAACGCGTATATGTGGGTGGCAGCTTGAACACAAAGATGATGAGTGGAGCAGTCTCTCCTGCCATACTGATGTAGACGCACAGCATTGCCTTCGTGCCAGCTGACACACCTGTTGCCAGCTTTGTCAGCAGCAGGTGTGCTGTACATGTACGCATTCAGTTGCAATGTAAGCTGTGTGCTTTGGTAACAACGCTTACAATGTATGCAAGCAGCTAGTACATCGTCTAGGGTAGCTGTTGGCCCGCCAGGACAGCTTCTGTTCGAGAATTTGAAAGCTGGGGTCCAAGGAAGTCCGAGTCTGTCAAGCCGCGTTCAAGCAGCTGATAACATCTGTTTTCCTGCAAGTAGTGTTGTTTAACACCTAAGCGTACATTGTTTGAACTTGCTGCATCAGTTCTCGATCACCAACGCCAGAGGCAGCATGAACAAGCTTTGCCAGGTTGTGCAACGATGCATGCCTCTTCTGGAACCAAAAGATATGTGTATGCTAAGATGCACCTGCTCTGACCTGCGAGATATGCGTGTGTCCTGGAAGGACCACAGCATCGACTTCACGCTGGACGGCTCGTTTTCTGCTGCCTCCTGGCTGCACAAGAGCATCGCCTCCATGCAGCAGCTAAGCCTTGTGATCGGTGATCTGCCATCGAAGATACTGCTGGACGTCATGGCAGGTGGCAGGTGAGCAGCAGCAGCCCAGCAGCAGCAGCAGCTTTGAGAGCAGTAGCCTCACAGTACACCGATTTGGTTGCACCATGCATGACTTGCAGGAACTTGACCTGCCTACGCATCTACAGCTGCCACATTGAGTTGCTGCCGCCGTTGCCACCAAAGCTGGAGCAGCTGGACGTGTCAGGCTGCAGCAACCTACGCGCGCTGCCAACACTACCCCGCACACTGCGCCAGCTGGCCTGTGAATGCTGCGATGCACTAGAGGCACTGCCTAGCAGCTTGAGCTCCACTGCCGTCGCAGTGCTCAACTGCAGCTGCTGCAGCAGGCTCAAGAGCCTTCCGCAGCTGCCACCCAGCTTGGTCGAGCTGCATGCGCAAGTGTGTGAGGTGCTGCTGCAGCTGCCGGCGCTGCCTGACGGCCTCAAACAGCTGAATGTGTGGCATTGCAGTGCATTGGCAGAGGTGAGCTGCAGCTGCAGGTCTGTGCCTTTGCCACTGTGATGTCCACAGCCTGTTGCCACACTCGGCAAGATGTTTGTTGCAGTGGAATTTCTGAAGGGAGCATGGCTACATTGTGGCAAGCAGCTGCTCCTGTTACTTGCTTCTTACAGCTCGGCAGGGCTGCAGTGCTGCCAGCGACGCCGCTACAGCGGCAGTTTGATGATAGTTGCGGTGTTGCAAGCGCTTGTTGTTGTTTTCTAAGGCTACAGGAAGCAAGCACCTTGCAAACGTAACCCAGTCGCCTGTTGCCAGTTTGCTGCTTCCTTGCCGAGGGTGCAACCCCAAGCATACCACCAGCCGCGTTTCCGCCCTGTTGCACCTCGCCTGCTGTTTGCCTTGCAGCTGCCAGGGCTGCCGACGTCACTGCGTCACCTGGAGTGCGCACGCTGCCCATCGCTACGCAAGCTGCCGCAGCTAGCCCACACTGGCATAATTGAGATAGTGTGTCACTGCTGTCCACTGCTGGAGGAGCTTCCAGACATGCCAGATTTCCTTGAACACCTGCAGGCCTATAGCCTCACGCGGGTCAGCCGGCTACCCAAGCTGCCTACGCAGAGCTTGAAGCGGCTAGCCATCAACAAAACAGCCATCCGCGAGCTGCCGGGCTCACTGCCTTGCCTTGAAGCACTGCAATGTGGCGCAACATCCATCCAGTGGCTGCCAGCAATGCCCAGCCGTCTGCGGCTGGACTTGAGGGGCAGTGAGCAGCTGCTGCAGCTGCATCGCCCTGGAGCAGCTGCCGGCAGGCCTGCCCCACCTGGTGTGCAGGGGATGCATCGCCCTGGAGCAGCTGCCAGAGCAGCTGCCTGCCGGTCTCCTCACCCTAGACTGCAGCGGATGTGAAGCATTGGATCAGCTGCCAGAGGAGCTACCTTCAGGGCTCGTTAGCCTGGACTGCAGTGGATGCAGCGGTTTGGAAGAGCTGCCTGATCCTCTGCCACCCAAGCTTGAGCGCCTACTGGTGGGGCACTGCACAGAGCTTGAGCAGCTGCCAGAGCTGCCATCAGCTCTGCGTATGCTTGATGTTGAGGGCTGCAGTAGCTTGAAGGAGCTGCCTGACTTGTCCAAGTGTCTAGTCGAGCACTTTTTCCTGAAGGGGTGCGAGGCACTGAAGCAGGTCTTTGTGGGTGGCTGCACGCTGCACCTGGGGTGAGATGGGCTTGGTCAGTGTGGGTGAAGTTGTGTGGTGCTGCTACGCACCTTGCAGTGCGCCCTCAGCGGTGATGGCGTAGCACTTATTGCAAAACCCGGTGCAGTTGTTCGGGTCGGGAAGTGACGTGACGTGCTTGTTGGAGCACCCCACGGTGTCCAGCACTTGACACAGCCGCTGCAGCCATACTCATGTTGCTGACGTTTGTGTGCCTGAGGCTGGTTGCTACTGGCACACATTGCTGGTGCTCGTGCCAGACGTCATTCAACTGTAAGCAACCCACTATGAAGTTTTGATTTCCAAAGCTGTTGATTGACCACCGCAGCGTTTCACCGTGAGAAGCAGTGTGACACTACTGGCAGCGCTGCTGTGTTTCTCGTCTGTTGCCAAAGCAGTGCAAGCTGCCGCCAAACGTTGTACGCTTCGCAGCTAACATTGCACGCCCTCAAAGTCACAGAACACGTCTCTTACACGACATGACAATGGCAACACTGCGTCCTCACAGCGCTGCCAGGCCCTGCTGTGAGCGCAGCCTGAAGCTCTTAACCACCCGGCTCAGCACAGGCCCTGCTTGCGCCCACTGCTCCTTCGTAGTGGACGCTCCGCAGATGAGCACACTGCCCTTCTTGGCTGCTGCTGCCATCGCCACATGCAGCCCCGTGTTGGTGGTAAACTCGAACCTGCAGCGGTGAATTGAACGTAAGCAGGCGGGCAGGCAGGCAGCGGCAGCGGCGGCGGCACCATGTCAGCAAGCCGTAGCGCAGAGATGGCGTGTGCACACAGCACAGGCGTGCGCAAGTGCTGCGACAACAGCTGCAGCACTCCCACTCAGCTATGATAAGCTGCCAGCGCCCTCTGTTGCTGACTTTGAGGAGAACTCACACACATAGCAGCAGTGGCATGCTGTCAAGTCCCGCAGCAATCTTCTGGCAGCCGTGCAAGCATACCACCAGCACATATTGGTTTACAAAGCAACTCACAGGAAGTAGTTCTGTGGCGGTATCTCCACCAGCCCCAGGGGCGTCTCCTTGGGCGGCTGCGGCACCTGCTGCGTGGCAGTGGCCAGCAGTGTGGAGCCGCGCGGCAGCAGCAGCTGCGCAACAGCGATGGGGTCGCCCAGCTGGCTGATGTCCGTCACCTGCCGCAAGCAGCAGCAGCAGCAGCATGGCATGGCGGCGTCTTAGATAAGGGAGCAGAGTTTGGCCTGGAGATGTGGCAGCAGCAGCTGCGCAACAGCAATGGGGTCGCCCAGCTGGCTGATGTCCGTCACCTGCACAGGATCATACGGAAAGCAGCGAGTGGTGGTTAGTGGTTGTTTTGACATGACACCGGCTGCGCCACCGTGGTGAGTCACACAGCTGGCTGAGGTCAGTGACCTGCTGGAGGCAGGGGCACAGGGTGTGGTGCTAGGTATACAACAGCAGTGATCTGCAGCCGACAAAATGTTGCATGACAACAGCTGGGCACTGGCAAATGGGGCCACCAGCGGCATGTCACTGCCGCTAACTTTTGTCACTTTTCAGCCGCCATGCGGACCACGCACCTGCAGCAGCGTCTGCTCGAAGGCCTGCGCCCTGCGCATGAGCACAGTGATAAACCCAAGCACCTAGACTGAAGCCTCAAACCATCTTAGCACGGGGCTGCGCTCCTGCTGGGGGCTGCATGCAGCATGGCGTGAGCACACTTCTGCCTGCAGCCAGCCCATTCGGCTGCGCAAGCCACCTGCTTTTAGTTTTATGTTGACAGTAAACACGCACCTGCAGCAGTGTCTGCTTGAAGGCCTGCGCCCTGCGCGTGAGTATGGTAATGAGCCCCGGCTGCCCATTTGGCGCCTCGAAGCGGCCCAGCACTGGGCTGCGCTCCGGCTGCGGGCCGCGCTCCACGCGCTGGATCTCCGTGGCCAGGTAGGCGTAGTTGGAGGGCACCTGCGGCAGCGTGGTGGAGGGTGGAGGGTTTAAAGCAGTGCAGTGCAGGGTACAAACTGGTGGAGGGTGGAGGGTGGAGGGTTTGAGCCAGTGCAGTGCAGTGTGCAAACTGGTGGTAGGGGCACGTTCCTGGCTCGTAGGATGGACGTCTGCAGGAGATGGTTGGAGGGCACCTGCTGCGCCGTGCGTGATGGCAGGGATGTTTCACAACAGATGCACATGTCCTAAACGTATAACTGCGGTAACTGGCAGGAAGCGTGGCGACCAAGCACAGCAACCCCCATGCAGCTGTTGCTGTGTGTTGCGCCACTGCCCTGGGCGCCCGTGCTCACCTGCAGCTCATAGTCATTGTCGATGAACAGCTGCAGGTCTGCGCTAGGCAGCGAGCTGCTGCTGCTGCTGGTGCTTGGGGCTGCTCCTGCGGTGCCTGCAGGCGCTGCTGCCTCTGCTTCTAACGCTGCAGCAGGCCCTGCGGCACTGCAGCCAGCAAAAGGGGCGCCTTTCAGTGCTTGCACTTGCAGAGACACCAGAAAAAAACAGTGTGTTGCTTACATTGCAGTTGCAGGTCTGTGTGCAAGGTGCTGTTGTGCTGATAGCTTGAGTATGCACATGCATGCACGTGTCATCTGCGCAGGGATGATACCTCCGCATCCAGAGCAGGCATGTGCTGCGGCTGTATGCATACAGACATGTTCTTGTAGGCATCTGTTACTTTTAAGAACCTCGACTGCTTCTTTTGAGAGTAAATATAGACTGCTCACCTCAAGAGCAGCATTGCAGGCGCTGCAAGAGCCAGATCTCTTCTGCTGATGCCTTGCTGCTGCCTAATTGGCGCTGTTTGCTGCTGTTTTTGGCATGCACAGCATACGCTGCCTGCACAAGCGCAGTGACGTAGCACCTCGTCTTGTCAGTGAGCCAATGTGCGTATTAGTCGGGGCCCTGGGCGCACAGTGCTCTGCTGTGCTGCGAGTGACTGCAGTTCAGCCTGCTCCACCCACTTGAACGAGACCTCCTTTGCATCCTGCAGCTGCTGCTCAAGGGATTCATTACATTGCTGCCAGCAGATAGCGACCTCATCTTGCAGTGATCCGCTCGAGTTCAACAAAAATCTTGCACGTCGCACGATAGAGGAACAGCTACTACAGGTGACTTAAGAGCGCACAGCTGCACAACATAATTACTCCGTCAATCGCTTATAGAACTCCTATGAACACGATCCAGGCAGCTGTTTGCTGGTGGCATCGTGTAGACGAACCTTTGTGTTACACCTGACACCTGTGCCAGGCCCTGAGGGTGTACGTGTCATACGGAGGAGCTCTCTGGATGAGTTATGCTGTCCAAAAGCCTTTTGCACTTTGAAGTTAACCATAGTTCCATGTGTGGCTTAGCCAGCTGCAAGCCCTGCACTGCCACACACATGCGCTGCAAATTTTGATCACTTGCAGTTTCAGCAGAAGCAGCAGTAGCAGCAGAAACATGATGCAGCCCCCACCAGCCCCAGAGCCGCTGTATGTCTTAAGAGGCCACCGAGCAGCAGTTCAGTGTGTTGCCTTCCTGCCTGGATGCGGTACTCTTGCTGCTGGGTGAGCACTGCGCGGCACTACACAGCGCACAGCAGCAGTACCACCCGCCCCTATGGCCTATACAGGCCTGTACACCGTCCTCCATTGTCTAGCGCTCAGCAGTCTTATCCTGCAGCAATGGATACATTGCTGAAGCTGTGTATCACAGGCATGATTATACTTGCGTGTTGATGTTCTGCTGCAGTGATGGTGAAGGGGAGCTAAAGCTCTGGGACCTTGACAGCAGGCGGGCGACAGCCAGCATAAGGTGCGGCAGCCCCTGTTACGCTTGTCTAGGCGTACTGCTGAGGCCCTTGAAGTGCTGCTCAGCACGAATACTTCCTCTTTAGGCAGTACATGCATGTACAGTTTGGCCTTTGCAGCATCTCCTTGGTATGCACATCTCAACAAACTAGACAGCATGGAGTGCCTTGCTGCTGCGTCTGCTGCTGCAGAGCTCATGAGAGCCACTCAGGCATCCTGCAAGTGGCCTGCCCAGTCAGTAGCAGCCCTTTCATCGTCAGGTGGGGCTGCCAGGCTGGTTGCACTGCAGGTCACTGCCTCAGCAGCACAGCAAAGCTACCCCTCAGCTGCAATGTGCACCACCAGCCTTTGTCTAAGGCTGCCTGTTTCATGTGCGCTGCTGCTTCATCCGCAGCTGCAATGGTGCTTGCGCGATGCGACAAGGCCAGTGTCTGTGCTGGCAGCACAGTTCAAGCACAGCAAGCGCTGTTGGGTTGTTTGAGGATGCTGAATTTCAGCTGTGTGGCAAATCACACGCCAGCCTGGCTGAGTATTTCCTTGTCATCCTGCTGCTGCTGCTGCTGCTGCAGCCAGGGCAGGGATGGCGTGGTCAAGTGCTGGGAGCTGCACTCTGGCAGCAGCCTGAGCAGGTGACCACCCTAGCAGCCCAAACAGAGTTCTGCCATATCCAGCGCTGGTAACCAACTGTTGTTGACTGAGGAGCTCATGCACTGTGTTGCAGCATATTGCAGGCTGCTGATGTGCATGCCCCTGCATGCATGATTGCTTCGTGTCCTTGCCTTCGCTGCATGGTTATGCCAGGATATAAGCGTACCTGTTGAAGTAACGGTTGTCCATGCTGTTGACCAACTGCTCTGATGTATCTTGTTTCTTCTCTGCTGCTCACTTCGCCTGCTCGCCCTGCAGCCAGCCAGCGCAGACACTTGCAGCTGGTTCCTACAACTTCTGCCGCTTTGCGCTGCTGCAGCAGGGGCAGCAGAGCAGTAGCTGCAGTGCAGCAGAGCAGGCGCAACAGGGCGCAGGCAGCAGCACAGCACAGCTGCAGGAGGCAGCTGTTGTAGAAGGCTTTCAACTGTCTAGTGATGCTGCTGGTGCTGCTGGGGCCATGAGACATCCACAACACAGCTCGGCCACAACCAGTCTACTCTCTCAGCAGCTAGCCACCACAACAACGCAGCAGCAGCAGGAGCTTGATTTACTTAGCCGTGATGCAGAAGCTGCAGAGACAGCAGCAGCAACAGCAACAGCCGCATGGCACTCAGCGCTGGACCTAGCAGAAGTGCCTGACCTAACAGAAGAAGCAGAGGAGCGCTTGATGCAGAGATCAGGTGCAGCAGCAGCAGCAGATCCAGCTGCTCAAGCAGCTGAAGCAGCAGCTGCTGGTAGTACAGCCAGCAGTGGCCCTTGCATGCTGGCGCTGCCTGCTGCAGATGCTGCTGATGTGGGGCTGTGGCAGCTGGACCAGCACGGCAGCAGCAGCAGCAGCAGCAGCAGCAGCAGCAGCAGCAAGCATGTGGTGCTGCTGCGGCAGCAGCGCAGCCAGGAGCGGCCCACGCATGGCCTGTGTATGGCTGTGGCCCTGGTGCAACCCCAGGTAGGTGGAGGCTCTGTTTGAGCAGCTGGTTCAAGAGTCTGAAAATGCAGTGATCTCGTGATGCTCCGGTGGCCTGCTGAGCTCAGCACATCACGCTTGCAAGTCACAGATACTTGTAGGCGTGCCTGGCTTGCAGGAGCTTTCCACAAGGGCATGCTGCAGCCAACTTCTTAGTGCTGCATTCAGTACTGCTGCTGGTAACACCACTGCTTCTTTGCTTGCCCACGCCTTCATCGTTCTGCGTGTCCTGCATGGTTCCGTGCTGCATGCTACGACATTTTGTCGGCTCATCCCTAAGTGTGCACATGCCTGCCCCTGCCTGTGCCTCACATGGTATGCAGGGCTGCGCGCTGCATGCCATAGCTGGTTATGAAGATGGCAGTGTAGCATTATGGGACACCCGGCAACCCAGCCAGCCCCTAGCAGCAGCCAAGCTACACAGCGAAGCAGTCATGTGCCTTGCTGTAGCGCCTACCTGCACATCAGGCTTCTGCGGCTCTGCAGATGAGCATCTGTCAGTGTTCCAACTGAGCATACCAAAAGGACAGCTGGCGCTGGGCCAGCAGCTGTCACTTTCAAACCCTGGCATTGCTGATGTGGCGGTTAGGCCGGATGGCAGGATTGCTGCAACAGCAGGGTGGGACGGCAGGGTGCGTGTGTGGCATGCGCGCAAGCCGCAGCCGTTGGCACTGCTGCGCTGGCACAGTCAGCAAGTAGCGTGTGTGCAGTTCAGTGCAGACAGCAGGTTGCTGGCGGCTGGGGGGCGTGACAACCACATCAGCATGTGGAGCATATACCCTCCTGATAACAAGTGATTTCACAAGGTTTCCTGCAGGTTGTGAGGGGGTGGCATTCCCTTGGCTGCGTGCCCTGTGGCAGCATTCACTGTGCATGGCAGTATGTTTTGTATTGTACAAGGCACTCCTTGTGGACTCCTCGTATCGTGCACGAGCACAGCTGTTGCAGGTTTGCATCATGGCAGCGAGATGGTTGACCTGCCATTGCATGACCTGGCTGCCAGTGGCTGATGAGTAGACTGCCACAAGCAGCTGTGTAACAGTCTACCAGGGCTTGACAAGCTGAAAGTGTTCAGCACTGTGTACCTCAAACATTGTGCAACCCAGTTACACCTGCACCACACATTTGCAGCGCTTTTGCCACATGGGCTGCACACACTAGCGCACCGAATGTAAAGGTATGGCAGTCAACCGGTTGATGGGGTACCCCATAGCTGCAATGCATGCACAAGACAGCTAGCTAGCTGTCTTGCTATAGCGACTGGTTCAGTGTGTTATGCGGCAAGTACCAGCCGCTGGCGCCCTGGCAGGTTGCTGCAAAACCACCATATGCCTGCGGCCAACAGCATTGCTTTGGCTCCGGATAAGCATATCACTAGAGTTGTGCTCTCTTCGTGGGGAGCAGCAGTGTGGCACTCCAACTAATTGTTGCTACTAGCAAGCAGTGCTAATCAAATGGGCGAGCAAGGGTCACGCTTCAGCTTGCTGTAGCTGCCAGGTGGTGGTAGCACAGCAGACAAGCCTTGTGATCGCATCCCGCACTTGCCGTGTGTGCGCGACTGCTGATGACAGATATTAGCATGACTGTGTGCGCATCCGAAACGTGAGCTTCACACGTGCAGTGCATTCGCAGATGCCTCACAGCTGCGTACGTCACAGTAGCGCTGCGCAGCGTGCGCCTGCATAAAATCCTGTCTACCTTCACTACGTATGCATGTGCTTGCACTATCACAAACCGCAATCTGCTTGGATCTTCTGGGTAAACAAACTGCTGTGCTTCCATTCACAGATACGCCATAGGGCGCCTTTCCGCACAGGCTGGAGCAGCAGCCATTTGTCGCGTCTAGTTTTCATTCATCAGCCGTTTTGCTACCCTGCTGCACAGTTGCACAGCAGCATGATGCACAACTGTACCATCCGAGGGAACAAGTTGAAGCGATCACTCTGTGCATCTTCAGGCTCCCAGTAAGGGCTGCGAGCCATCATTGCTGATGCAGCTACAAAGCAGCACAAAACTGTATACACAGCTCTCATTGCGCCAACAGAGATTGCTGCAAAGTTCAACTTCAAAACATCAACAAAATCAAGTGCTGGATACAGAGCATGGCCAACTCAAGTGTATGTGCGTACATGTAGTACACAAGATGTCAGGTGAAGTAGTGTGAGCCGTCAACGCCTGCCAAATGGCTGAACAACACAGCGGCAGCCTACACACCGGCTGTCGCATTGTACGCCCTCATGCACACCCTCTGCCACGTAGCAGCAGGTGCGCTGTCGTAGATGTTGCAGTTGCCATTACGGATAGTGCCAAAATCCTGGGCGCCGAAAGCTTGTGCAGAGCCTGTGCCCCTAAGGCAGACGCTGTTGCCATCTCCACCCGCCGTGGTAGTCCACCTGGCACGTGGGTCGGGTTGGGGTGGGCAGCTGGCGGAGGATGTAACAAAGGTCACATTGTTGGGAGAGCAGGCCCTGGGCCAACCTGCATTTGCACAAGGCAGCAGGAGGCGGTTCACGCGATGCAGAGTAGGCAAGCACAAGGGCTAGCAAAGACATCACAGTGCATGCAGCTTGCTTGGCAATGCTGCAGGAAACATAGCTCAAGCACTGCGTCTTTGAACGTGCCGGTGCTCTGCTGTTTGGACCTGCCTGCAAAGCACACGGAGCGATCCACCAGCACACCACAGACAGCAGTATAGGTCCCTGTAAGGAGACACGTCCTAGTCAAGCAGCGCTGTATGTAGCCACCAGTTGTGATTACGCATGTGACAGCCAGCTAGTGTGCAGCGTGATGGCGATTCCACCTGCAAGTAATATGTCCACGTTAGATGCGTCAGCTGAGCAGGGTGCTGCGGATTAGTTGTTTCAAGTTGCAGCATCCAAAGCAGCAGCGTATGGCACTCACGCCTGCGGTCGATTGTGCCGCAGCACCCGCACTGGTAGGTAGTAACGCGCTCGGCGGCACTGTTGACTTGGACTCCGTTGACAGAAGCACGGCAGGTGGAAAGCAGCGCGCCGTTGGGTACGTTCAGCGTAGCCAGGCCGGCGGCTGTCCAGGTGCCGTACACTGTGGAGCCGTTGGCAGCAGGGGATTTGTAGGAGCAGAGTGCTGCAGTTGCGCTCAGGACTGGTGCCAAGCCGTAGCTGCAGCAGCAGCATGCAGCAGCAGCAGCAGCAGCAACAGGGGTGGTTTAGCTGTGTTTGTGATGGGCGCAGTGCAGGTGGAGTGAAGCGGATTCAACCAGCCCATCGTCATGGCCCGAGCAGCCCACGCCCTGGAAGCACGACTCTGCATTGTGCACTGCACCCGGGATGACTGCGGTTTGGCGGGAGCAACAGCAAGCAGCTGGCCTCACCACCAGCAGCCATCATCCCACTGACATGCCCGTTCAACTGATTCACCGCCTCAGGCAATGCACAAGGCTGGTTTGTTGGGTGCGTTTGCAGCAGCACTTGTTATCCCTTACTTGGCGCAGGCGGCCTCGCAGGTGCGGTTCACCCCTATGATGTTCAGGCCTGAGAGCCCATCAACGGTGTCGGTCCCAGGGTGCACGAAGACGTCGGCCCATGAAAAGGTGTAGACAGGGTTGTCGGGTGTAGGGCTCCTCTTGGGTCTCCTGTTGAGCAGCTGCCTGTCACTGGCGGATGCCAGCACCAGCAGCAGCGCAAAGGCTGCCAGGGCCAGGGCGGAGCGGGGCCTAGCTGCCATCTTGAGGGCTCTCCTGCAACAAACATGAACATAGAACAGCAGCAGGTTGTTAAATGGGGCTTGAGCAGTTCAGCTCGAGCTAGCAGCATAGCAGTGACATGCAGAGGGCCAGATCTGGTCTATATCTGTCAGAATATCTAGACCGGGTCCCACAGCGCACACGCTGCTGACCCATTGCCGACATCTTGATCTTTCAGCACATGAAAAGTTGGTTATCGGAGAGGACTTGCACGTGTGGCTGGCGCTGCTGTTGCTGTCGTGAAGCGCAGGTAGCCACCACGACGCCCTTTCTCGCCAGCACGAGAGGCCCCTGCAATCTAAGGCCATTGACAGATAAGCCACCAATGCTGCAATTTAGTGCCCTGAGCGTCTGTTTGCTGTCTGCTGTGCAACTTCGCGGGGTGGGTCCCACAGGCGTTTCGAGGAGGCTCACCTTGATTGTAGGGTGTGCACTCGATCCAAGCGTTCGCAACACACAGGTGCTGTTAGGTAGCTTTCACATAGCCGTTTATATTGCCCTCACCGTCAGCAAAGTAGGCCGAAACCCTTCAGACCTTGTGACAGGCTGTTGACACTACAACAGAGCAGGCTGTGTCGATGTCTGCCTGGACGCAAGTGATAATTGTATAGAAACGATTTTATTAGATCGCAGCCAGCAACGTTGTCAACCTGCTTGAGTTCCTGCGACATGGCAATGCAGAGGGCAGCCTGACTGAGCCTTCTTTTCAACCTGCTGCTGCTCATTCACCCAAGTCAGGTACGGTGTACTCAAGCACTAGGGGAGCAATCTAGCCAGCAGTTGAGGAGTGAATGGCCCTGGCAGCTCTTGCAGAATTGTCACAGGTTTCAGCACTGTCACTGTGGTTGGCGTGCTACCTCTGTTGTGCGGCCACATGTTGCAACCAGAGCACACGCAAGAAGCTGCATGCTTGCCCTGTGTTGCGGTTATGGACGCATGATTGTACCAGATATTCACTCCAGCGTACTAGCCACATATAGCTAATGCTTTCCAAGCTGCTATAGCTCTCACACTGCACTGTCATGTTATGTGCCTTCTCTGCTGCTTACTTGATCTGGTCTTCCTGCAGCCAGCCACTAAAGACAAAGGCAGCTGGCTCCTGAGCGAATTGCATCACTCTCAGTTGCTGCTCGACTGCCCTGGCTGCAGCAGCACAGCTTTGTGCAGCCTGGGCAGCCAAGCAGCAGCTCCACTGCAGCAAAACACCACAACTCGGCGCATGCTGCAGCAGAGTACGGAACCAGGGGCCAGCTGCTGAAGACTGATTTCAACCGCAGGTGATGTTTCTGCGAAGTGTTGAGCAAAGTAACCACTGTAGTACAGATGACGTGCTTTGCAAAACTTACAAAAATACTTTGCTCAACACTGCGCAGAAACATCACCTATGCCCAGTCAGCCAACTTTCCAAGCGGCTGCATCGTTTAACAAGCCAGCAGGCTGCGGCGTACTGCGTCGTAGTACAACTGCAACCACTGATGCATAATCATCTCAACCGTGTACTCATTCCAAGCAACCAGTAGTGCGTTTAGTTGGGTAAGTCAGCAAGGATCGCTCTCCTGCATGCCGGCGGCCGGTAATGGCAAGCACGGCAGAGGGCGCCGCGCGTCCACCGCGACTGCGCGGCCGATCTAATGCTGCGTGCGCCCAAGTGGGGTGGTTGGGTTAAGGCAGTGCACATGCAGAAAGAACCAGGCCGTGCAGCGTCACTGGGCGCTGCATGCGGCATGGAAGTGACTTCAGCACAGCATGTGCGCATGTGCATGCACCATCGGAAACCGCCATCTGCTTTGTTCTTGGTGAACAAAGCGGTGTGTGCCAAAGTCCACCACATGTGCTTTGCCATGCCTTCCTGTCTGAATCACACTGGGGTGGCAGGCATACACCCTAACGCAACCATTCATGCAACACTTGTTGTGCCAACCATCTGCAGTGGCGCATGCGGCACAGCAGCATGATGGCGCATGCTAATCGCATCCTACGTGAACAGTCAGAGTGATCAGGTCAGTACATTTTGTGGCGCGTCACCTCAAGAGGGGATTTGAGCCATGCATTTGATGCATGTACACCAGCAGAACCATGATGCAGCAATTGCCAGCAACTATGCAAGCAGGAGCCATGTCCAACCATCACTTCAAGACTCGTGGTCGAAGTGAACGCGATATACCAAGCGTAACTGTCAGTAGACATGTGCAAACATGTACAGCAGCAACTCTCACGTCACTTCGTCAAATGTCAATCAAGCCCGGAACCTGGCTCGTGAGTGTGGTGCAGCTAGCGCAACGCCTTACACCTTGTTGACCTTCATGCACACCTTCTGCCAGTCGGCAGTAGATGCAGTGTCCCAGATTGCGCACTTGCCAGAAGAGATAGTTCCGAACTGCAGAGGGGCGCCTGGGGCGCCGTTGTTTGTGGGCCTCAGGCAAACCTTGGTGCCATCGCCTCCAGCGCTGCCAGTCCAGGAGACGCTTGAAGAGCAGTTGTTGGCGGATGGAGCATACTCCACCACGCTGGTAGGGCAAGACAGCTTGTAGCCTGCAGTTGAGGACAGGCACAGTCAACAGAAGGTGTAAAACAGAGAGCGCAGGCAGGAGGGCCCGCTGTTCAACAGCATCAGCTGCATGTAACTACGCTGGCAGGGCAAGACAGCTTGTAGCCTGCAGTTGGGGACATGCACAAACGGCAAGAGTGGTGGCTCTCAGTGACGCAGTGTGTGCATGCAGGAGGGACACCTGTGACAGTACATCAATTGCAGTTACGCAGCATTACTGCGCAAGGAGGCTCAAGCGAAGCGTGTTTGGTGATGTGCGAATTCTGCACCAGCTATCCCTGCAACCCTGGAGAGCACAGCATTCAACACCACACAACATCAGCCACCTGTTGCGGTCCTTGCATGCAAAACATGCGCACCACGCTGGTGCCAATGCATCTGGCCCTACTTCACAAAGCAGCATCATACAGCCTCGAAATGCTATCCACGGTGAAGTCAACCCAGCCATCACTCCTCGATCCCTACAATCCCTCCTCAACTGGTGAAACCAGCCTACAGCTACAGCACAAGCAAAGGCGCCCCCCACGCCACCCCGCAGAATTCAAAACAGCAGTATTCCCTCACTCACCCCTGCGGTTGATGGTGCCGCAGCAGCCGCAGTTGTAGACTGTGACCTTCTCGCTCAGGCTGTCAATCTGTGTGCCGTTGAAAGATGCGCGGCAGGTGTCATCCTCAGCCTCAGGGTCACCAGCGCCGGCAGGTGTCCAGGTGCCGTACACTGTGCCCTTGGCGATGGCAGAGGTGTAGGTGCAGAGTGCGGCAGAGGCGCTCTGGATCACTGCAAAGCCGTACCTGCAGCAGCAGCAGCAGCAGCAGCAGCAGCAGCACGATGCAAGAAACCAGAGCAGGAGCTTTGATGAAGCTGTTGTAAGAATCTTGTGGGGTATAGGCGGTAGTCTAGGCAACAGGTGCAGGGTGAAGGGCTCTGGGTAAAATGATGACCACTGATGAGGGCAGGGAGGCATCGAGCCGCGCCACTGTGTGTAGCATTCCGCAGAGGCACGAGGCATGTGACTGTGGGCGACACATGCTGCAGTTGTGGCTGCAGCAGACCGGCAACAGCACAGTCGTAGATGGCATCTCAGAAGCTGTGACTGTAGAAAGCTGTTACATGGCGCTGTGTTGTAAAACATGTTGGTTTCAGTGCTGGCAGTGCTGCAGAACAAAGAGCAGTCACTCTGGAAGGCGGCACACGCATACTCAAACCACAGTAGCAGCACCAAGGCCCCATTCGAAAAGCAGCACCATTGAACCCTTACCCCACCCAAAACCACAAACCACTTGCCCGTGCACACCACCTCGAGCCATGTTGAGGCAGCGACCCAGACCCCACATGTTCCCCACCCAGCAGCTGGCTGTGTGGTACTTGACCAACGCCAATAACAATCAAAGAAGTGATTCAAGAAGCTAAAGCAGACTAGGACGTGGGCCAGTGTGCAGCAGCACCAGCCAGGCAGTGCCGGCGTGTGCTTACCTCTGGCAGGCGGTCTCGCAGGAGCGGTTGAAGTCCACACGGTGGATGTTGATGGGAGCCCAGCCGAAAGAGTACACTGGCGGGTCCGGGGTGAACGTGCGGTTGAACTTCCTGCCCCTCAGCATGCCCCTGTCATTGGCAGTTGCCAGCACCACCAGCAGGGCGAATGCTGCCAGGAGCAGGGTAGGGCGCGGGCCAGCCATTGTGCTGTCTTTCCTGCGAGGATTTGTGGAAAGATCATCAGCAGGAGGTTAACACGAGCTTGCTGGAACGTGATTGCAGCAGCTGGCTGTGGACGACACGTTGTGTCACCCAGCCCGGCACCGACGGGTGACACGCCGCACACGCTGCTGGCTCGTTGCTGATTCAACAAAAATGATGATTCAGCTACGTTGTCAACAAGCGAAGGGCTGCACGGGAAACTGCGTTGTCGCTGCTATGATCAAAGGCAGTAACTAGTGCGGTGCCATCCTAGTCGCCAGCAAGATGCTTCTGCTGTTCATGGCCATTGACGCTCTAACTATAAACGTTGCTCTAATCTTATTCAGATTGCTTGACGTCGGCTGCTCCCTCGTCGATGATAGATCCCTCGTTCCAGTACAGTACGCTCACCTTCAAGTTCAGACTGTTGACTTGATGTAGGGGTTCGGAACACACACGTATGGAAATGCAGACAGAGAGCTGCTACGTATGCGAGTAGACACCCGTGGATGGAATAGACGGAGGATCGTAGAGAGATGCTGTTGTAAGCCTCCATATAACACCTACTAACATCAAAGACGCTAGAACGTTTACTGCTGCGTTTCAAAGGAAAATATACAAAAATTAAGTTCGCAATGTTTTCACGAAGTCGAGGTTGTCGAGCTCCAGATCGACACGGTTGACCTTAATGTACCCCTGTCACAGGGTTGTTGTCAAAGCCACTGCATTGGCAGTTTAGGTGATGTCATGGACAGCTTTTGAAATCCTTAACAATTATTGATTGTTATCTGCTACTGCAGCTGCAACATACCACTCATACCAGCCGTCAACGGGAAACACATCCTGCACGATTCCCATGTGCACACTGTACACTGCTGGCAGCATTTCACTGACTGCTAGTAGAGGTGCGGCACAGCAGTAACTCAGCCACAGCAGCAGTCCTGCTCTTAGAAGTGTTAAGCTGCAGCTGCTGCAACACTGAACCCAGTCTACGCACCCAGCACATCAAAGACTGACACTATCTCCTCAGGCTTCAAGTTGAAGCCTGATCATCAGGCCAGTAGTACTGGCCGGGCACCACCTCACACACAACAAGCAAGAGCAAAGTGCAACCTCAGTGTCAACAGCAGCGCAACACGCTGGCATCCCGTTGCCATTGCAAACACGACAAGCCGCGTGTTGTGGCAGCAGCAATGCTATGCAGCACAGGTTATTGACCAGCACGCTGGCCCATTGCTGTCTGCCAGCAACAACAAGCAACATAGAGGATGTAGCTATCGTCACAATATTGGAGCGCAAGCCTCATGCCTGGTAAAGCCCATGCAGGTCAAGCGCTTTTCTTTCTCAAGGCATGCATCACGGTGGCTGCTCAGGAGACAGCCTGCCCCACAACCTTGCAGCTGCCGCAACGCCGCCCTTGGCTGATGCATCCGGCACACCCGCTCCATCGCTGTCACCACTCTCCCCTGATGCTGCTGCCATTGGCACCGCCTTTTGTGCATCTGTGCCACCCATGCTGAAAGCCACACGCCGCACTGCTCCAATCGCAGCAGCACCACGCGGCGATACCTTCACTGCATCTGCCGCCTCACTCCTGCTGCCATTGCTGCTGTTCTCCGCTGCATCGTCAGCATGCTGCAGCAGCATGGCTTGAAGCTTGCTGCTCAATGTCAGGTGGCCACCCGCAGCAGCACTGCTGCTGCCGCTGCGCGCTGCTGGCGTGCTGCCGGCTGCTGCTGCTGCTGTGCCGGCTGCAGGGGCTGCGTCGCTGCCGTCGCGGCTGTTGCTGCTGCTGGTTGAGCGTGTCAGCGCTCGTGTGAACATCACAGCGTTGGCCCACGTGCTAAGCTTTTTGCGGGACCTGCAGGAGCAGCAGCGTGCAACCGTTGAATTGTCAAAACAAGCGTGACTGACTGGTTGAACAGGGACATGATAGGCTGCTAGCACGGCTACACTTGCACCATGCAATTGCGATATGCAGCTTTGCGATCACATCTGTACAGGTCGCTGTATGCTGCATCAAGCGAGGCGCCTCTGCTGGTACTGCCTGGCAACCGTAGCTCAGGAGGGTCCTGCATATCAGGAGGGTCCTGCAGACATATCAGGAGGGTCCTGCAGACATATCAGGAGGGTCCTGCAGACATACCACATTGCATGCATGCATACACCATGCATTGCAAGGCAACTAGATGCAAACTGGGACTCAGCCCTACTACCATATGGTACCATGCTGCAGCAGGCTTGCACTGTTGCTCACTTGAAGGGTTGCCATGCGGCAGGGTCGCTGTTGGCAACCTGCTGACAGTAGTCACCAGGCATGTGGTCGTTCAGCCCCGCAATCAGGAAAGGCAGCGCCACTGCTCCAAGGCGCATGCCAAAGCGAATGTAGTTGTCTGCAAGCAGACAGACAAAAACAATGCCAGATGCAGCGTGGTGGCGTGGTGGTGTTAGCACAGGCGGCACAGCCCTGTTGCGCGGCAGATGCATTATTGTGGCAGCACTGGGCCATGTTACTGTGTGCAAATGTCTGCTGCGAGGCCACTTGCGATGGACACCAGCACCAGCACGAGCGTGCTCGCAGGTCAAACAGCTGGCCCCCTTGGCCAAGTGCTCTGCCGCGCGGTTGCGGGGCACAGCACAAAGCCACCATGTCAACTGCTGCTGCTGCTGCTGCTGCTACTGCTGCTGCAGGTTTTAGCCCCACCTGCGCCCCACCAGCCCTGCCTCAGGCCCAGCTTCACTGCCCCGAAGTGGTACAGCTTGACCAGGCTGCTGCTCCAGATGCCGCTGATGAAGAACATGGGCTGCTCCGTGAGCCACTTGACCTGGCCAGGCAGCATCTGCAGCACAGCACACCCACACATGTGCGCCAGCGTTTCAAGCATGCTAACATGCTTCCAAGGAGAAGAGCAGGTGTGTCTGATGTATGTTTGCGTATGGCAGTACATTTAATGTGAACGGCCTGCAGTAGCCTGCTGTAGCCAGGCCGGCATATGCATGGTGTGGGTTGCAGAGACAACCCCCATCGACCTGCCCCCGCTTAAGCTTTCTACCAAAACAATAGGCTGCGTTGCACATTTGAGCAGCAGGGGCCTGATGTAAGACAGCATGCATGTGCAGCCTGAAAGTAAAGGGCGCTGTTACAAAATTAGTGGTAAATGTGGAAGCAGTTCTGTGCATGTGGCTGTGCAGCTGCTCACCTGCAGGTACAGCAGGTCTCCTCCGTGCTGGTACAGGTTGCACAGCGTGGGCGGGACTGCACACGCGCCAGCAGGCAAACATTGACACAAAGATTACAGACAAGGACGGTTGGGGAGGTGATCACGTGCCGCCTTTGGTGGAGGACACGGAGCAATGGGGCCGCATGCAATTTGTTGCTACAGGTGTCCTCAGGACCATGCCAAGCACTTGAACCGCAAGGCACGCCAAGCACTTGAAGGGCGTACAGCTGCATGTGCAGCGCATGCTGAAGCAGGTCTGTCATGATTGGCATTCAACAGCTGCACCATGACGCACATCAAGCGCACTCACTGTGTGGCACGATGTCATATGTGTTAACCACTCGAATGTAACGGCTGGTAAGTGGCGGCCCTGCCGTCTCCTCCTGCTGCCTGCCTGCGCCTCCCCACAGACCACGCAGCTTGCTGCTGCTGCTGCTGCTGGCAGCAGCTGCTGCTGCAGTGCCATCTGCTGAGCTGCTGCTGCTGCTGCCAGCTGCCGGCTCCAGCAGACTGACTGACAGGTGGCACAGGAACTCATAGTCTGCAGGACAGCAGCAGAAAGTAACAACACAAACAGCTTTATGAGTGTGGGAGTGGGTTGCATCCCAAGACAGCCAGCCCTTGGCAGTCAAGAGCAATGCACTGATGGTGACAGCTGCAGACTTGATGCAGAAAATGTGTTGCTGTCTGTGTAGCACCGGGTTTCAAATTTTGCATTGCCCAAGACCAGCTGGGCAGCAGCTGCTGCCTGCTCACCTCCCACCCGCGGCTGGCCAAATGTGTACAGCGCCCCAATGCGCGCCTTGGCAGCAGCAGCCTGTATCAGAAGGCACAAGCGCCACACACAGCGCAGACATACATTGTCTCAATGGTGCGTGTTCTTGATTCTGCAGCTCTCAAAGTTACAAGGTTGGTACACCATGACCGGCTGCTGCGGTGGCTGTGAGCCAGCTGCAGCATCAACCAATGTGTGATGCCTGCCGCTGCAGATGCACTGCGCATTATGTGCGGCTCTGAGAGTCAAGTCCCTTGCAAAGCAGCGATGCACAAACCAAGCTCTGCTGTTTGCCCAACTGCTTGCTGGTGGGCAGTCCATGATATTGACGCACATGACCAACTCGCCCCATTCCATGCCCACCTGCTTGCTCGTGTCATGCAGCAGTGCCCCCATAAACACCACAGCCAGCGCGCCACCTGCACAGACCGCAAGGCAGCAGACACAGCTCCGGCATGAGCGCAGTCTTTCAATGTTGAAGGTGCACGAGTAGCAACACGATCGCATGTTGTGGGTGCACATAGACAGGCCCTGTGAGCTGGCCACACGCGTGTGCAAAGCTGACTGAGTGTTTGGCCAGCAGCACCGCTCACCCAGGCTGTGTCCCGTCACGTACAGCTTGGCTGTGGGGTTGTCTGTCATGTAGCTGTTGATCTGGTTGCGCAGCACCTGCAGGCAGTCCACAGTGCGGGTGCCAACTGCTGAGCTTCACACGTACTCAAAACTTTTAGAGATGATCCATGCCTGGGCTGGGCACTATCAGAGCATCGCTGGTGCTGGTGCGGCACAATGATGCTTAAGGTTTACTAATTACTGGTAGTGCCAGCAATGGTTGCTGGCGCTTGCCGCAGCAGCACCATCAGAGCAGGAACTGCTGAGGCAGTGCTGCTCACCTCGTATGGTGTTGCTGCACGCCCAGCAATGACTTCAGCAGCCGCAGCCTCCTGCAGGGTTTGTGCAGGCACGCAAGGACACCAGGAAAGTGTGCAGTGCAGCAGCATCAAAGGCAGTCAAGAATACAGAGGCATAGTGAGTTTCAAACCAGGTAATCGCACAGCTGCTGTTCACTGGGGGCTGCTTCAGACTCGCTTCCTGCTTCAGACACTCCGCTACCCCAAGGTACCTGGCACAGTGCCCGGCACAGCGTACAAAGAAGCAGCTGCCGGTGCACAGCAGCTGAGTCGTTCAGCTGCCACCTCACCGCTGTCAGTGCTGTGTATGTTGTCAGCGTCTGGTGGTAGGGGTTCAGGTTTGGGTCAAGCCCTAGCGCCAGCAGGAAGCCAGGGTGCAGGCTGCCCCAGTCGCCTGCAGGAATGCAGGCCAGCACAAGCCAAGCACAGTTCAGCACCATTCAAGCACCTGATTAGAAGAAGCAGCAGACTCGCAAGTGTGCCGGCATCACACAACAAGTGGAAAGGCCTAGCCGCCTTGTGTTAGCAGCCAGGTACGCTGAGCTACACTACATCTCCAAAACACCACCCTGTATGTATGTTGGCGCAGGGGCCAGAGCGCCATCATCTGCCTAACACATATCAACCACCGTAAGATGGCATCAAACATGTCATTAGCTGTGTCTCACCTGCTTCAGGCACTGCATCAAAGTCACTCTGGAAGTCAGACAGCTCCAGCGGCTCAGTGCCCCTGAACGCCAGCACCAGCGCAGCACCCTCTCCAACTGCCCCCGGCTGGTCACCTGCTGCGCAGGGCCGTTCCACTGCAATGAGGCAGGCATCTGAGTCCAGGTGGATGTGTGATAGCTCCTCGCTGCTCTCAGTGCCTGCAAAACAGGACAGCAATGACATTGTTTGTGCAAGCGGTGAGGCATTACGTGCCTCCCTGCCTGCAGGCAAGACAGCGATTTGCAAGCTCTATGAACAAACTTTTGTCTTGCAGGAAGCCTAGGGAGGATTGGGAAGCGAGGGGCGGCGCCAACAGTGGCAAGGTGTTTGAGCGCAGCACAGTAACCGACTGCTGCTAGCATGGAGACAGAGCGACAAACAGCATACATCGCTGCATGCCAACGTGGAACAGCACGTGGTGCATCTGCTGTTTGTTGCACACCTGCCGGCTGCATGAAGTGGAAGGAGCACCCCTTGACAAAACGCGGCCGCAGGTAGGTGCGGCCCTGACTGGCTGCATCATCACCCTGCACGCGCCACTCATGGTTGACAACGTCCCGCACGACAGCCCAATCCTGCAAAGAAAAGAAGCAGCAGCAGCTCGTTACATCAGCTTGACACCGAGTTGATACAGACAATGGTGCTGGCTTGTTTGCATCTGCAGTTCACAAGGCTCAAGGGCATCACTCTTTGCAATTGCCCAACCCGCAGCAACAGATGAACCATGGTTTGCTCACAAACTGCTTACGTACAATAAGGCTGTAAAGGGCTGTTGCGCACCTCGTACGCCACTTTCATACAAAGCGCCAGGAAGGTGGCGTTACCCCAGCCTGCGGCCTGCTTGCTGGGGAAGGCGTGCTCACGGTCCGCCTCGCTGCGCGGCACCGCCAGCAGCCTTGTGTCAGGCAGGCTGAAGTCCGAGTCAAGCGCACCTGCCACAGGGCACAAAATTAGGGGTTGTAAAGGGAGAGTTCACCGTTTACAGCGTGTAAGCAGTGGGTTGTACGTTTTTGCATCAATGCCATGTGAGGTGAAGTGGGCACCTGGAGGTGAGGTGCAACTTCCGCTACCTGCTTTGCTGTTGTTGTTGGACTGCGTAGGCAGCTATCGTGTGTCGTGCTGACAAAGTGACCATGTGTCCTGGTGGGCCTGCGACACCAAGCCGGCACATTGCTGCAGGCCCTGGCGTGTCTCAAGTCTATGCTGCACCGCATTGTGCATTCTTTTGAAACAACAGTGAGCAGCTGTGCACCCGCACCCTCACCTGCAACAGAGTACAGGCATGACTGGCCTGTCGGCTGGCCTGTGGTGTTGTCACGCAGCTCTGCGCGCTTGAAACCTGCACCACACCAGGCAGTTACACAGCGCATAACTTAGCGGCTGCCCTTACTGGCCCGTAACTTGTGCGGCATCACTGCATAGCTGTAATAGCTGCTGGCCGGCCTATCTGCATGCTGGTCAAACCGTTGCCAGCATGCTATGAAGGGCTCCGTTGACAGTTCCAGGCAGCAGCTGCCATCTGCTCACCCATCAGCACATACAGCATCCATTCAGCTCCCTGGTCGGCCTTCTCCAGCACCCTGCAATTGCAATGCAGTGTCATGCGCAGGCATGCGGCATGCATGCTGCGTCACCGCACCGCGCAGCATGCTGACACCAGCAGTTTGTGGGACAGTGTGCACAGCATGTTTATGCGCGTTTGGGACACGCAGGCAGCTAAGATAAGACCAAGGTGCACATGTGTATCGTTTTTCCACCGTTTGTTCGTTGCTGTCCTTGCTCGTAGGCCCGGCTCAGGGCAAGCACAGCAGCACTCACCAGTCAGGAAAGCAGCTCAGCAGGACCAACACTGCCAACAGTGGCGTGAGCGGCAGGAACTCCGCCAGCCTGTAGCTGGAAAAGAAAGCCACCACAAAGTGAAAGAGGGCTTTGATTGATTGGATCCTGTGCGTGATACGCCTCTGCAGGCGCTGCCGAAGGTGCATGCCCATGGTGCTGTTTGTTCCGCAACTACCCGCCCATCACGAGCTAATTCAAGCATCTCAAACGGAGAAGGTGCACGGCTGATGCACAGCTTTCCGCCACTGGCGCAGCTGCGGTCGGTTGAGTCACCGTCGCTGCGATCGTAGACATGTCACTGCTTCGCAGCACGGGCTGCCATGACGACAGGTAAGAGTTGCGTGGGCGGACGCACAAAGGGGTAAATAGCTCCATCACGCTGCTGCCACGTACGCTCGAGCATCTAACAGCCCACGTATCTTGCACGCATTTCAAACTTTCGGTCACAGTGTGCTGTCTCAATTGCTGCAACCTTGGCAAGAGAGCAAGCTGCCAACCCCATGCAGCGATGCGTGGCTGCTATGCCACTGCACTTGCACACTCCATTCAGCAGTAAGGCCTGCAAAGAAGTCATATACTTGTGCAGCAGGATGCTCTACTGCTCTTGGGCTTCACAGCTGACACAGTGCCTGCCTACAGCATGGCGATAAGCACGAAGCCAATCGCGTACAAAACATACGCATCAAGAAAACAACGTCAACCAGGCACAGGCCAGCCATGTTGCGCTGGCTGGCCACCCAGCTCAGCCACAAGTAGCAAGACGCACACTCTTAAGACGCACCGCCCGGTGTCAAAAGAGCAAGCAAGCAACCAGGTGCTTGCAAGCCACCAAGTAAGACCGAACAGAGCAGCCTGGCCGCATGCTCATATACACCTGTACAATCCACGTCTGTACACAAGGTGCGCAGCTGCACTTGAGACCGTCAACGCTCACAAACCCTCGCGTGACGCCACAAACACAGTGGTACCACCCGCAACCAACACAGCGCCACTCCCTTATTTCCACAACATCATGTATCCAAAGGACTCAAGGCTTGGCCTGCTGCACCTTCCTCACAAGTCTCCATAATCTACAAGCGCCCGCGCCCCCAGTGCCGCCCCAACAGGCCGCACCGCAGCCACAGCAGCAGCAGCAGCCGCCGGCACACCCTGCAGCGCCGGCACCTGCCCTTCCTCTGGCTCCATCTCTGCTGCTATCACACCTGCCATGGCCTGCGCAGCAACAGCAGCAGCCTGCAGCCGCAGCATGCGAGCCATGGGGTGCTCATATGCCTCTAGCCCCTCAAGCCCCTGGCTAGAATCGTGTTTTGAAAGCAGCGCCTTGCCTCGCTTCCAGTCTGGCATGCTGCCACGTGCCCAGCTGGCTCGAATCTGCCCACCATTCACAGCAAAGCGCGGATCCCCATCACACACTAGCATCAGCGCCTCCTCAGCATGCTGCTGCTGCTCAAACTCAACAAAGCCATAGCACTGCGAGCCCATCACGCGCGCACCAAGCACACTCCAGCCGTGCCCAGAGAACATCGCCTGCAGATCTGCGCTGCTGAAACCCACAGGCGGAAGGTCGCCCACAAACAGCGTAGGAAGCTGCTGCTGCTGCGGCTGCCTGCTGCCATGCCTGCTGTTGTTGCGGCTGCCAGGCCTACTGCCAGAGCCCCGCCGCTGCAGGGGAGGTGGGGAGCCTTCGCTGCTGCTAGGGCTGTTGCCGCCCTGCCGCCTCGCACCTAAATTGTAGTCAGGACTCGCGCGCCGCCCTTGCCGTGCAGCTCTATCTCTGCTGCGGCTGCGGCTGCGCTGCAGCCGCCTGCTGCCGCTGCGGCACTGGCCCCTGCTGCTGCGTGACCGGCTGCGGCTCCTGCTTCTGCTGCGCCGCCGCTGCTCAGGGCTGCGCTGCCTGCTGCTGCCGCGGCTGCGCCTGTGCGCAGGGCTGCGGCTGCGACTCCTGCTACCACTACGCCTGCGCGCAGCAGCAGGAGTGGCATCAGCAGCAGCAGGTACAGCAGCAAAGGCGGATTTCAGCGGCGACGTCTTGGCATCGTTGCCGCTGGGTGGAAGCGGCGGCTTTGGTAGTGCCGCTGCTGTTGCTGGTGACTTGGCATGCCTGCTGCTGCTGCCGCCGTCCTGCCGTTCTGGAGTCGGCAGCGGCTGTAGCTTCTCATCTGCTGCTTCTGCTGGTGCTGCTGCAACTGCTGCTGGCTGTGCAGGTGGAGGCGGCGGAGGCACGCCCTGCGCTTGGTGTGCGCCACTTACTGCGTCATATTCTGGTGAGCTGACTGCATCATAATCCACTTCATACTCTGGCGAGCTGACTGCTCCATAGTCGATATCTTCGCCTGCTGCTGCTGCTGCAGCTGGGGGCCTGCGTAGCACGCACAGGACACAGGAAAAGCATACTTATTGATAAAACATTACTACAGAGGTGCAGTGCCTACAATTGGTTCATGTACGGCGGGCACAACTGACAGTTCGGCAAGCTTGACAGACTAATGGCAGTGCATCAGGGCAGCTCTTTGTGGCAGAGCACTCGAGCGTTGACCACGACTGTCATAGAGAGACTGTGGTGACAACAGCAGCATTGAAAACACAAGTCAACTACAAAAGATTGCATCAGCCGTCGCTACCTAGCCTGCCAGATAAGCATCAACTCACTTGCTGGCTTCAGCCATCTGCACTGACGGGCCAGCTACTGCTGCCTTTGGTGTCTTGGGTGCTCCTGGCAAGGGCAGCTTGGCGCGACTAGGTGCTTTGTGAGGCTGCTGCTTGACAGCCTCCTTGCCAGCTGGCACAGCTGTGGCTTCTGCTGGCTCTGCTGGCGGCACTGCTGGTGCTGCTGCTGCGGCCGCGTCAGCTGCTGGTGCTGCCTCTTCTGCTGAACGTTGCAGTAAGGGGTCCACCCCTGACAGGCCCTGCTCAAGCCTCTTCCTCCTCAGCAGCGCAGCAAGCTCCTGCCTGGAGATGGTAGCCTGCGTCTGCTGCTGCTGTTCAGCCTCTGCCTTAGCAGCAGATGCTGCTGCAGGGGCACTGCTTGCAGAGGCCTGACCAGCAGGGGACTTTGGGGCAGAGGGTGACCCGGCCCCTCCTTCGCCTGACGCTGCTGGATCCTGTTGCCGTGTTGCCTTGAGCCTGATTCTTGAGGGCAGTTTCTGCCCAGTGCTGGAGGTAAGGGGCGCTGAAGTGCTAGGGTTGGCGTCCTTCTGCACAGCCTGCTTGCTGCCTGCTGTCGCCTGCTGCTGCGCGCTGCTAGGCTTGCGTTTGCCCTCCTGTAAGCGACACAAGCAGCACAAATACTGTTTTCAGCGACGGCGATGCAAGCCCGTGTGGGTAGCTGGAGATGAGCGCTGGCTTAGAGCACCGGCACCTGCTTTGTAGCAACACAGCCATCCTCGACAGCAGCTGCTCTAATTCAACACACCTTGATCTCCTGCAGAGCCTTATAACACGCAAGGAGCCGGAGTTCGCTGTCTGTGTACTCACGATCACTTGACATGTGAAGTTGCACGCACGACCCAACAGTGATACCGACTGCAGCCTTACAACAAAAGCCACAACTGCTTATCATGGACATATGCGTCGCAAATGGGCACTGCCCGGCAGTATCCGCAGCTGCGTAAGCCAGTCAGTAACATAACACGTAACTAGTGTATGAATTGATTGAGTGCTGTCCAGTTTTATTGAACGAATGGGTCCATGTTCATCCAGGAGAAGGGTGTAAAGGGATTTCGTGCCAAGCTGTGGCAACCCACATCAGTATGCTGCTGCCTTGCGTGAGCCTGCCTAAAATTTCAACCCATCCTGTTATGCTGCGTGCATCTAGACACATTCCCAGCACGTAAACTTGGTGGTGAATGGCAATAATGAACACACTGAGCGGTGCTGCAGCCTTGGCTGGCAGGTGTGACTGATGGTCAGGCTGTTGCAGTACCATGGTATGGATAGCTGCGGTGCATGCACAAACTTCAGCTTATGCTTCAGCAACATGTTACCATCCGAGTCAGCTGCATTGACATGTTCATGGTTTGATGGCTGTTGCAGGCATGGTACAGCAGTCAGAGACCAACAGAGCTGGCAACCTCTGCCCTGACACAGGCCACACGCAGATGGAGCTGAACATGCAACACTGCTGGTTTCACGTACTGTGGCAGGGGCACACCTGTAACTTTCAGCATTGTCTTCAGCAGCAGCAGTAACAGCAGCCATCTAGTTTGAGAGCACACACGCAGCAGGCAGGCCAGAATGTCCTGCTGCAGCTCTTCTGCAGCTGGCGTCCTGCCTGCAGAGGATGTTACCCGCAGATACGGCAAATGGCGAGCACCGGATGAGGACAAAGCAAAGTGAGCTGCCGGTGACCAAATGACAGCATTCGTGCGTGTGAAAGCAGCGCTGTCATACCCGTCGCGGCCGCCACGCTCATGATGAGCTAGCTGCCCCTTTAATTGCTGCGGCAGTGGCGGCAGCAGCAGCAGCAGTTGTTGCTGTAGAAGGTGCATGTAGTTTGGGGGCCCTAGCCAGCCATGCAGATGGCTGTGTATCATTGATCAGACAGCTGCCGTCTGCCTCATTTGGCTCAGGTGCTTCAGCAGCTGCCTAACCATTCCACCACATGTGCTTTCCTGCAGGCTGTACCACCGCACGCAGCATGCACACCATGACTTCTTTGACCTGTGGTCCAGCAGAGTACGAGACCTCAAAGAGTTTGGGGTGGGCCACATGATGTACTTCTACTTCCTGAGGTGGATGGCAGTGCTCTTTGCGCTGCTGACCATCATCACAGCAGTGCCTAACATGGCGCTGAACTACATCGGCAAGTGAGTGGCAGCACACATGGCAATATATGTGGCATGTATCAGGCACCGCAGGTGTGCGAGGCTACCTAGCGGCATAAGGGCGCCTGCAAGACGTGCATACTTGCAGCTATGAGCCTTGATGATGAGGCCATGCACTGCTGTCAGTACAACCGCATGCAGGCAACAGTGCAGCACATTGCCAAAAGCATCACTTATAGTTGGCAACAACTTATACAGACACGTGATTGCGAGTGTGACAAACACCTTATGCCTGCTGCTTGGCGCATGTGCTGCTGGCCGCAGATACTATGACACTGGTCAGATGGAGCTGCTGTCTCTGGGAAACTTTGGACGCGTGTCAGTTGTTCACAATGGCGATGGAGCAGCACACCTGTACAGCAACATAAGCCTCGAAGGTGTGTAGTGAATGCCAGACTACTACATCAAACTCAACATGACAGCGGCAGGCTGGCAGCAGCAGCAGCAGCAGCAGCAGCAGCAGCAGCAGCCCACTGATGGCAGCGTCACCTTTGCAAGGCTGGCACGTGACAGAGGTCAAATGCATTTTCAGCTACTGTGAACTTGGATTGCCAAGTGAACAGACATTTTATGCAGCAAGGCCTACAGCTAACGCCCAAGTAGTTGGCGCTAACTCTATTTGCTGCTGCTGCTGCTGCTGCTGCTGCTGCTGCTGCCGGATCCTGCAGTGGGTTGGGAGCGCGAGCTGCTCACCGCCACCACTTTTATCGCCGATGCCGAGCTGCCGCCAGCAACACACCCCATCAATAAGGCGCATGCGCTTGTGGCCATGTCCTTGCTGGACTGCTTCAGCGTGGCGCTGTACTTTGCTGTGACGCTGCTCATCATCTGGAAGGCGTGCAAGCTGGCATATGATGCCGACATGCATACGGTGAGCATCAGCATGTTCCAGGCATTTGCATGCTGGTGCGTTGGCACACACGCTACTTCGCAGGGTTGCCTTCCATATGCCGGCCTGGTAGCTGGTTGGACAGACCTGCTCCGTGCTTCGTGCCTGCTTGCATGCAAGCGTTATACCAGAGTGTTCTTTTACATGCCGGTACGGTGGCTGCTTTAGTAGTTGCCTCATGCCTGCTGCAGGTCACCATCCATGACTACAGCATCCACGTGGAGCGGCTGCCGCAGGATGCAACAGCAGAGGAGCTGGTGGACTTCTTTGGGCAGTACGGCGAGGTGCGCAGCATGCAGCAGCACGCAGCAGCGTCTAGAGAAACAACAGCTGACCCCTGCATGCCTGCAAGGGTGCATTTGTAATGCGCTGACCTGGCGGACAAGCCAGGCAACCAAGCTGGACAGCCCACCAGGGCGTGCCATGGCGGCAAAGGATGTGTCCCAGCCGATCAGCACACGACTGTGATGGCGCTGTGTCACCAGAGCACTGCATGGCGGCACATGTAGCACAAACTGCACCTCAGAGCTTGCATCAGCTGAGCATCTCCGTGCCTGTGCACGCCAATTCTGCCGCAGCTAACAATGACACCTACACACACTCTACGTGTTGGCATCTTCTGAACTGTAGGTGGTGCACGTTGAGGTTGTGCGTGCATACGGGCGGCTGGTGCGGCTGGTGCTGCAGCACGGCCGGCTGCTGCGGCAGCTGCAGGGCGCCACTGCTGCCCTGCAGCGGGAGGCGCAGCTCTGGGAGGAGGTGCCTATGGCCAAGGAGGCGGCGTGCTACAGGTTCAAAGAGGAGATTGACAGGATCAGCCAGGAAATTGAGGTAGGTAGAGGTTGTCTGCTGTGGGTGCAGTGCTCATCCAACAATGCAGTGCAGGGCATTGTATGTGCACGGGTGATGCTCTATTTTTGTCGTTGGACGCATCTCAACCCATACGTGATGCCTCATGGCGTATGGTGAGTAACGCTGGTGCTGCAGCTCTGGGTTTACAACGAGCGCTGAAACATGCGTGTTTTCCTGTGCATGTGGGTCTGCAGGTTGAGCAGTCTCAAGCTGACAGCCACCGCGTGGTGGGTGCGTTTGTGACATTCAAAGATGAGGCAGGCAAGCTGGCATGCCTGAAGGCGCAGCCACACAGCAGGATGAGGCAGTGGTGGTCGCTGAAGCAGCAGCACAAGCTGCGGGGCAGGTGCGCAGGCGTGGGCAGCGCGGCACTGCTTCATGCCTGCGGCGGCATGCTAGCGCAGCGCAGCATTGCTTGGTTGCCGTCACCAGGGTTCAACAACTTTACATGTCTTTCTGGTTAGTTTGCAACCTGGGAAGCCGGTGTGTGGTGTTTTGGGTAGCATCACACGCCCTGCAGCTGTATGCAATGTGGCGAGGGCTTGCAGGAGGGCCTTCTCACATGGCGCTCCCTGGCCAAGCCAATGATTGTTCATGTGCTGGCTTGCAGGCATGCGCTGGATGTCACAGGCGCCCCTGAGCCTTCTGACGTGCAGTACGAGAACATGGAGCATGGCGGCTTTGACCGCTTCCTGCGCGCAGCGTTGGTGGCTGCCTGCAGCTACAGCGCTCTAGCTGTGGGCTTTGTGCTGATCAGCCTGGCCAGCGCCATGCGCTACAACCTGCCACAGGTATGTGTGTGTCTGTGCAGCGCTGAGCATAAACAGACCAACCAGGCGCTTGTTGACTGCAGCATCACAAGCTAAATAAAGCTGGAACGTCATGCCATCGGCACGTGGCACTGCTGTGCTTGCCGCAGCTGTGTCATCGCACCCCTGCCTCTGAAAATGCACTAAGGGCCCAGCAGCGTGGAGCCTGTCGCATCGAGCCATCAACACAAACTGCGGATACTGCATCAAAGCAAATATGGGTTCAGAACCTGCATGCAGCCATTGACCAAACACAGCCATGCAACTGCTGTTGCGCAGGTGGCTGGCCTGAGCAGCAGTAGCTGTGGGGAGGGATGCAGGCTGGCAGATGCAACAGGGGCGTTGAGCCTGACAGATGCAGACAGGGAGCTGTACAAAGCCTGCACCACTGGCACAGCACCCAACGGCACTGCATGCAGCAAAGCAGAGAGCAGCTGCTACAAGTGCTTCTGCTACAAGGCCATCAGCAACGGCATGCTGAGGTGAGCTTGCAAGCGCAGGCAGGCACTCCTTGCCTTCAACCTTGTTTATGCCTCAACCTCCTTTTGCTTTTTGCCTTTGACCTTGCCTCAACCTTCTTTTGCTCGACGACTACAGGATGCTTGCAGTCAATCAGCAGCCGTTGCTGCTCGACAATGCCCGCCTTACTCGCCACCTGCCCTGCACTGCCTGGCACTGTTGCTGCCCTGCTGCAGTGAGAGCGTGTACTGCAGTGGCCTGGCTGGCCTGCTGGTGCTGCAGGCGGGCAGCCAGGTCGCTACTGTGCTGGTCATCTTGATCATCAACAGCCTGCTGGCATACAGCAGCAGGCTGCTGACCGTGTTTGAGAAGCACCACACGCGCAGCTCGGAGGCGCGCTCGCTGGCATGGAAGCTGTTCATGGCACAGGTAGGCGCTGCTTGCAGGTAAATATGGGACTGATTTGGCATGTTATATGAGGTGCAGCAAAACACGGGGGGCTTGTTGAGCCTGGGATAGATGAAACAGAGATTGAGGCTCTGTAAATGCGGCTGCCCAACCAATTGCATTGAGGTGCATGTCAACAGGCTTAAACTAACTGAAGGTGGCTGCTGCCATTCCTGCTGCCACCGCTGCCACAGTTCCTCAACAGTGCAGTGTCCACCATCATCGCCAACGCATACCTGCCGTTCCTGGCGCATGCACTGGACGGCACTGCTGCTGACGGGCTGTTCTTCCAAGGCATATACACTGACCTCACACCCAACTGGTACAAGGTGGTAGGGCGCTCGCTGGTGATCAGCCAGTTTGTTGCGGCGCTGCTGCGCGCAACCAACCTGCCAATCAGGTGGGTTGAATCAGAACACGGATGCCAAAGACACATGCTTGGGATGCATGCAGGTTGCTCATATACCCAGAGCTTGTGGTTCCACGACAAAATGCATTGTTACGCTGCATGCACCGCATTAGCAATGCTGGCTGTGCCCTGTTGCTTCCTGCTTGAGCCATACAGCTGCTAGAAGTTGGCGGCTATGGCAGGGAAAATCCCGCACGCTGCTGCGTGGCGGGCTGTGGCTGCAGGTGGCTGATGGTCAAGTGGCACTACTGGAACCGCGCTGAGTGCCTCACGCAGCACCAGCTGCAGGAGAGCCTGCAGGGCCCGGAGTTCACGCTGGACCAAAGATATGGTGAGATATCAACAGGGGGTGCAGGCAGTTGGGATGGCATGTGGGCAAAGTGAAGTGTATGCAGCTGAGCACAGCTGCCTGTTGCAAACCAGACACTCCTGGCAGCGCATGTACCTGGCTGTACCTGTCTCTCCTGGCTCCCCTGGCATGCAATGATGGCAACAGCATGCAGCGAGCACGCCACGAACAGTACTTGCAAGCAGCAGCTGGCTACAGGTGCGGCAGTGCACGGAAATGTGTCCGACGGCTGGCATGGTCTGCTGGGCTGCTGCTGCTGCTGCTGCTGCTGCTGCTGCTGCTGCTAGGCGAGCACTTGAATGTTATATACGTGTCGATGCTGCTGTCTGGCGGCATGCCCATCTGCTACATGACTGCTGCCTTTTGGTTTGCCACTGCATACTGGTGAGCTGCAGCTGTGGCCAGCAGCTACTTGTCCTTGTGCCAGACACAGCATGCAGCACAGTACTGCAGTTTGTGTCAGGTAGTGGGGCACTTGCGCACTGGCTCTGTTGTCCAGTGCGCTCAACAGGTCTCCTACACTTCACATGTGGCGGCTTTATTAACCGACGCTTGGTCTGCAACTGCGGCACACACAAGCACACATGCATGGTTGCAGAGGATCAGCCAAATGGGTTAAGCTCTATAATCAGCGTGTGTGCTGCTGTTGTGTGGTGCCCGCAGGTGTGACAAGGCTGAGCTGCTGTCAGTGTCGCGGCGGCCCATCACGTACGGCGCTGACCTGAGCAACATGGTGCTCAACCTGCTGCCCTTTGCAGCGGTGAGCAACAGCCAGACTGCCGCTGAGCTTACTGCACGTGTAGTAGCACGCTGCACACTGCGTCCTTATTCGCTGCCACACTTAGGCTAGCCTGCTTTGATCACCTCCTGGCCAGCAAATCTTACATCCTTACACTGAAATATGTTGTAACAATGTTATGTATGTTATGTTATGTTATTGACGTGCACTGTTCATATGGATTTCGGGCGTATGTGTTTGGCTGCAGGTGTGGCACGTGGGCTTTGCGTTGTGGGCCTTCTCCATCTTTGGAGTGCCGCGCAGCGCCATCGTCACAGACGCCTTTGCAGCGCTGGTGCTGCGCATCTGCACTGCCACCTCCGTAGTATGGGCCAACGCTGGCAGCATGACGCCTCAGCAGGCGGCACAGCGGCTGCTGTCGGGTGGCAGCGCGCACTTGCTGGTCGCAGCGATTGTGATAGTGGGTGCGCTGTTCCTCAAGGTCACCTTGTCCAACTGGATCAAGGTGAGCTGACCGCACGATTTGTCGTATCAGTGCTTGCCGTTGCTTGATCATGCACACATGTGATGAACTTGGTTCCTTGTTCGCTGTCGATGCACCAGCAGCGAGCACCGCACTGCGAGGTGTGAGATAAGGCGAAGACGTGTCAATGAGCATGCCGCTCCCCAACGCCATGTTGCTGCTGCTGCTGCTGCTGCTGCTGCTGCTGCTGCTGCTGCTGCAGGCTGGCCGCTGGCTGCTCAACATGGCTGGTGCAATAGAAGACAATGAGGAGGCGGAGCTGTCTGGCGTGCCTGAGTTTCCTGTGGCTGTGCGCACGCAGCTGCTGGTGGGCGAGGCGTCATACGCCATACAGGAGCAGCCCAGCTACGCTGCTGCCTTTGCAAGGACAGAAGATGCTGTTGAGGACGTGCTGGTGCAGGTGGGTAGGAAGAGGTGGAGGTGGCAGCGATCTAGCAGTAACATCTGTTTGTTTTGTTGGGTGCATGTCAATGTAGAACAGTTTGTGCAGCTGCGCTGCGTACCATTCTGCACGGAAAGAGGGTGTGCTGTTGGTGGCACTGCGCAAGATGCATGCAGTGGCTGTGACACTGTCATCCCTGCTGGTGTGTTGTCAGCAAGTTGCAGCTGTACACATGCCGTGCATGGGCTGGGGATTGGCACTGAATATGCAGCCACAGCGTTGGAGGATTTGCAATGCACGTGCCGCATGATCACAGTGCTGAATGCATTGTGTTGCTTGCGGTTGCAGGTTGTCATGAAGCGGGGTGCTGAGAAGCTTGCTGGCAATGATGCCAAAGCGGGGCTGAAGCAGCTGAGCCCTAGGTCAGCAGCAGGACCTCTGAAAGAAGGCCCAACAAGCCCTCCAGGGGAAGCCAAACAGGGCCAACAAGTAACACAGCGTAGCACTGCAGCAGCAGCAGCAGCAGGAGGAGACACAGGCAGGGTGGGCACTGCAAGCAGCACAGCGGCGGCTGCAGCAGCAGCCTTGAGCAACAGTAGGAGGGCGAGCCAGCAGCCACCACTAACGGCATCATCCCAGCAGCAGCAGCAGCAGCAGCAGCGCCTGTCAGCTATGCAAGGAAGTGATGCCAGCTGGGCTACGCCACGGCAAGAGCAGCAGTCATGGCAAGAGCCTGAGCCTGCAGATGAGCAAGTTTGGCAGCAGCAGCAGCAGCAGCAGCAGCAACTGAGGCAGTGGCAGAGCAGGATGAGTGGCAGCAGAGATGGCAGCAGGGAAGGCAGCGGCAGCGCTGCAGGTGGCTCCCGGGGTACCACACCTGAAAAGATGGGGCTGCCTCAGCGATACAGGCAGGCACGCGCCAACCAGATCTTGCCCATAGCACCTGAGTACCTAGCTGCTGCGCGGGCTGCAGATAACTCGGCAGCAGCTGGTGATGGGGAGGAGCGCTGAGAATGGTTCAATTGCAGGGTGGTTGTGTTGGTGGCTGCAGCAGCCGCTGCGGCATGCTACTGCATGCCGTGGAGCATGTCCACAGGTGCATCACGCTATGCTATGCTATGCTATGGCTTGATGGGTAACATGATGTTGATGAGGTGCACCACGCGATCATGCTACGTTACTGTTCTGTTTGCGACATGACACTTTGGGTTTGGGTGGCCAGCTGTCAAGGTTTTGATGGCTCAGGTGCCTTCCAGCAAGTGATAAACACCTGTATGTAACCATATTGCGCGCTCCAGCGATTTGACTAAGACAAAGCAGCTGCACACAGCAGAGACACTTGAACGGTGTTTGATCGGTCAAGTATCCATCAACCCAAAACCACGTGCTGATCACCAGCAGCTACGACAAATGCAGCATTTGAGCTTGTTAGGCAGCATTCAGGGCCTGAAGAGTGCGAAACGAGTGCTCCTCGTCATTGCTCATCCAGACGACGAGTCCATGTTTTTCGCGCCTACGCTGCATGTACTGCAACGCCAGGGAGCTACTGTACGCATTCTATGCCTTTCAAACGGTGAGAATATTTCAAAACGCGGTTGGCCTCCGCACTCTGTGGATGCTGTGCGTGCAAGTTACAACCGCTGCTGCTGCTGCTTCTGGTACTGCTGTGTTGTTGTGCTTGTGTAGGTAACGGAGACGGCCTGGGTGCAGTACGAGAAAAGGAGCTCCTTGCAGCCTGCACGGTACTGCAGGTGAGCAACCACGGCGTTCCCTCAGCGCGCTTACCACTGCCTGGGCGCTCGACAGTGATGACATGCTGCTGCTGCTGCTGCCGCTGCTGTTGCTGGATGGTGGTGATACCCCCTTGCAGATACCAAGGCAGAACGTTACTATCGTCAACCACCCTGAGCTTCAGGTCAGTGGCAGCCCTTCTAGCAACCAGCTGCCCAGCCCCTGAACAGAAATGTTGCGCAACCCAATCATGCACTGTTGGGCAGTGTATGCATCACCTGCAAACGCACCAGCTGCGGCATGTGTGCCAAGTTCTGCCTGTGCTGCAAACATGCATCTGGGTTTTATTTTGCGGTTCAATCGCTGCTCAGCAGTGGCAATGGCTGTGCTGCTGCCCATGCTACAGGATGGCATGACAAGGTCATGGCCAGCTGAAGCAGGTGCACAGCAGGTGCAGCAGCACCTCAGGCAGTACCCTTGTGATACTGTGAGTAAGCTACTGCCGCCACAACAGCAGAAGTTTGCAGCATGGCAAGCACAGTACATATGTGCCCACTTGCTGCCTGCATGAGGTTCTACTATCCGACTCAATGTTGAGTGTGCTTCACAGGGATGACGCTTCACAGAGTTGTTGCCTGCTGCACTGCAGGTGCTCACGTTTGATGCATATGGTGTATCTGGTCACATCAACCATAGAGGGGTGCATGAAGGCGTGAGGTGAGCGGTGCAGCATTTGAACAATATGCATGTTACTATGCATGTTGTGAGAGAGGATTGCGGCCAGACAACATCATGCTTCTGCTGTCAGCAGCAGTTGTACCAATTTACGGCAGCAACCACAGGTAAAACCATCCAGTTGACTTGCCAGATGCTGTTATCGGGTGCATGCATTACTGCGCATTGGTAGTGGCCGTGAAATCACCAGATGCCTAGTGTACCTGTGTCACGGCTGCTGCTGCTGCTGCATGGTTGTGTGCAGGCTGCTGTTGCATTCCCAAGGGCACCAGCTGGGAGTGCAGCACGGCTGGCAGCTGGTGAGTTGATGATAGGAACAGCAGCAGCAGCAGCAGCAGCAGCAACAGTAGCAGCGGCGGTAGGAGCGACAGGATGCCCTTGTGGCAACAGAGATTGGCAGCTGCAGCGTGTGTCAAACAAAATGCTTGTGAGGCACTTGCCTGTTGTGGATCATCAACCTTCTCTGCAGAGCAATCCACACAATGCTGCTTCAACCGCATCAACCAGCTATGCATGCACACTGCAGCACACCGCGAGCTGTGAGGAGTGCCAGCATTGCAGCACAGCATGAAAGTACAGCAAGCAACAGCAGAGCTACTTGGCCTCCCTGTAGTGCACTACCACGTGGTGTAGTAAGTGCATGCCGGCTGCCTTTACGTCACTGTATTTATCTGCGGGCTGCTGTGCTGCAGGTCAGCGAGTGCTTGCTGCACAAGTACAGCTGCTTGCTGGCTGTACTGCTGTCAGCGCTGCTGCCGCGGCGCGGTCAGGTGCTGGTGATTGGCGGTCGGGTGTGGGCCAGTGTGCAGGCCATGGCTGCTCACAAGAGCCAGTGGGTCTGGTGAGTGCTGCCGTGCCTGTGTAGCCCACACAAGTTTAGGGCTCATGCCAGCAGCTTCCTTGCATCAGAGAAAGGTGCGTTTGGGTTATCCGTCATGCCCTGTCCTTGCGTGCTAGTGTTGCCGCCTGTCAGATCAGCCATTATTGTTTGCTTGTGTGCTGCTGTTGCAGGTACCGCAAGCTGTTTGTGTTGCTGTCAAGCTACACATTTGTCAACAGGCTGCAGCCGATGGCGCTTGGCTAATGCGCAACTGCACAGATGAACAGGTGGAAGCCGAGTATGCTGCATAGTTGAGTAACGGCTGTCAGAGTGAAGATACACTTTGGTAACAACCAAGCAAGACCTGTGACTTCAGTGTTGCTAGGTGAGCAGCTGCACACCGCAGCTCATGCATTCCTCAGTTGTCAATGTTTGATTCACACATGTCGAGGTACACAGGGGATGCCAATGATTGGTTGGCACATGTAGCATTACACAGGCGATGCAGCACCGACCCCACCGCATCAGCAGTGTCCAAATCAATTCCATTTCCACCGTGTCGCCATGGTGTCCAAACTGGGTATCCAACCAGCACCTACCAACAGCAAACACAACTACCAAGCCACAACACAAAAGCATGACAGCCTCCTCTTCACTTTGCATGGTTCAATGCACCACACAGCAGGCGCTGTAAGCACCGCTACATGCCCCCTACACTCCACAATCCACAGGGCAACACCACAGGTTCCGTACCCCACACAGGTGTTGGGCTCTGCAAAAAGACTGCACAGCCATCACCACGTGTGCCATGCCACACCCTCCACTGCACTTGCATGCTTGCAAGCCTCACTGCCTGTTGACCACACCACTGAGCAAGCAGCAGATCTCAGCTTCTTATGCAGAGCCACGAGTGCAGTGCAGGGTCCTGCATCGCCCAGTTGCTGATTTCGGTCTGGTCATTGCGCCTCCTACAGAAGCGTCCAGCACAGAAACAAGACGGGAGCAGCAGCACCAGCAGCAGAGCTGTAAGCAAGAATATCACGTGGCGGGTCAAACAATTTGCTGGGGCACATGAGTAACATCCCAGTGCCCGCACCGCACATATCACAATAACGGCGCAACACTTGCCCTCTGCAGCAGTAATACCTGCCTATACTGCAATCGTATGCTCTTTGCTTGCACAGTGTAAGCGTCTCCGCAGGTGTGCAGGTGGATACACAGCCAGCACTTGCGCATGCAGGCAGTGGTACCCACCTGCACATTTGTGGAGGTGCCAGGCACCCTCAGCAGCTCACTACTTACAGACAAACTACTGTAGGTTCAAATCACACTACAGGCAGTGCACACAGCTCAAGGCGCGCCCAATGCACACTGCAATGCCGCTAACCCTGTTGCGCAAGACACCCTGGCACGCGAGCAGCTGCCATGTACCTGTGAAAGGTTGATGCTGCCTAGTACTGCAGGCTTCCTGCTCATAAATCGTTTCTTTTATCACGCCACTTCCAGCGTTTTCATAAGTACACCTGCAGCTCGGCGCACTCACCTGCACACCTGGGATGGCTGTAGGGCGTCTTCACGTCATGACTGGCTTCCTCCTGTTGATGAACATGCTGCAGCAAGGCACACAACAGCAGCAAGGTGGTGGTGGCGGCAGGCGGCAGCACAGGTGGCACCGGCAGGTGTTAAGACAGCAATGTGCAGGGCTTGCTGCAAGCGCACATACATTCTTAATAAGCAGGTGCCTTCAGCATTCCGCTTGTGGCAAGGCCTACAATTCGAACTGCAGCCAGCTTTACAGTGCATGCAGCGCATCACCCGTGCTCAACAACGCCATATTCAAACCACCGCTCAACTGCCAGCGCCCAATGCAACTTCAGTCACCCTGGCCGATCACACCATAATTACATTGTTATATAACAAGCCACACCCAGCTCACCCTGGCTGGTGCAGGATGCCGGAGCGGTCCGGGTAGAAGGCCGTCTTGCTCTTCATCCAGCTGGCATGGCCCTTAGACATCTTGGGCAGTGGGGAAGCACCAGCAGTCTGCTGCTGCTGCTGCTCCTGGCGCGCCTGCTGCAGCTGCTGCTGCCGCTGCTGGTGCGCCTGGCCCTTGAGGCCCGCCTTGGCGGCAGAGCCTGCGGCAGAGCCTGCGGCAAGCGTGATGATGACGCGGCACTGATAAGTCAGTTGTCTAATGACGCACGTTCTCACAGCAGGATTGCAGCTTTACAAGCGCGATCCAATAAGCCAGTACTCGCACTAGTGTTGCACAGAAGCACAACACAGCATCCTCGCCTAGTCCTCGCACCTGCTGCCTTGACGGCACCACCGACCATCTTGGAGGGCTTCATTGGCTTGGCCTGCGGCTCAGCAGGGGCAGCAGCATCCTTTGCTGCACCCTCAGTGTCATCCTGCTGCTGCTGCTTCTCCTGCTGCTGCTCCGTGTCAGTGTCCTGCTTGGGTGCTGCAGGCTTGGCTTTCTCAGCTGGCTTGTCAGCTGGCTTGTCCTCAGACACCTGCAGCAGCAGCAGCAGCAGCAGCAGCAGCGGCAGCAGCAGCAGGTAAAGGTAGGGAGCTTGAAAAGTGCTGCTTCAACATAATGAATACAAATGAATCTGAAAAAAGAGTAAGCGCCTGCAAAACATTGATCGGGGTGGGGTGTAGGATTTGCTTGCATACTTCCAGCTGTCGTCTCCAAGGTTTGGTCGATGCCTGCTTTGCAGCCACAGAACGAGCAGAAGCGGCGGCGAGGCAGTGTGGCACATCTACCCTGGATGCAGAGTTTACCATTTGCCAATGGTTTGCAGATCCAAGTCCAATGTGCGTACCCGCGCACGCAAAACTGATGGAGCTTATGCTCAATTGACTATCCAGCTGTCTACTTTCAGACCAGCGCGGCAAAAAAACAAAGCATGTGATCACTATCAACAGCACTGCTCACCTTGGCCTGGTCCCTCTTGCTGTCCTTGTCCTGCTTCTTTCCCTGCTGCTGGTCGCTGCCCTTCCTGTGCACGTCCTCGTCCTCAGTAGGTGCATTGTCGTTGTCCTTGCCGCCCTTGCCAGGCAGCACCGCCTGCACTGCAGAACCTGCTGCATCTGTTACAGCATCGGCAGCGTGGCCGATCTCGCGAGCAATGGCGTTGAGCATCGTGCTTGCTGGCTGGTGATCTGAGGGACTGCTGGTTGATGACAGTTCCCGAGCTGTTGATTGATCAGGCTCAGACAATAAAAGTGAAATCGTTGGGTTGTTAACTTGCCTGATCGCTGGCGAAAGCATATGTAGCAGTGCAATCATACTGGCTGACACGACAAACGTCGGTGATTCACCATGACGTTCGACCTCGATACCTCGCGGCCCCTTGAAAACAGTAATCTCGGCTGTCCGACTTGCTGTAAAGTTTTTTCACGCGAGTTGTAAGTCCAGCTATCTTGAAGCAAACCACTTAAGACCTCCCGCCCTTGCTAGGTGCGCACGTGCATTCTTTTCACGCCGCGAAGAAAGCCCCGCGGCTGTTAAGCAGGCATTCTTCGGCTGATGTACTCGAAAATCGCGAGCGCAGCGGCAGCAGGTCTCGCTCCCCAGCCACACTCAGCCCTGTTTGCTGCTGCTTCTGCTGCAAAGCGCCTTATCCACAGGTCCGTGTTAGACCAACCAAATGCTTTATAGCAGTTGACAAAGCAAAGTTTAAGCACAGTCAAGCAGTTGGATTGCAGCAGAGGGCAAGGTACAGCGCCAAAATCTTGCGACTGCTCTATGCGCCAGATCTGTGATTCCGTCCTAGTCAGCTAACTCCACCCAGCACCAATTGTTTTGGCTGTTTGCTGACACCCCTCCGTTGTGTACCTCGTCTGCTGCTGCTTGTCTTACTTTGCCCTGCAGTAGCACTGCAGTCATGGGTCACGGATCCCACGCCTCCGACAACAACCCAGATGTGCTGGAGAGGGAGAAGCAGCGCAACCTGCAAGGTGGGCAGCGCTGGCATGCCCCTGGCATGTCTGTTGCCACACAGCTGGCACACCTCAGTTTGCTTGTGTTTTCTGAGGCGTGTGTGCTGCCTTTTGATCGGCAGAACTACAGCGATCTGCTAGCACGTGTGTGGCTGCAACACGCAAAGGTGTTGTCAGCAGGCATGCCACCCGCTGCGAGGCCGACTGTGCAGCAGTGCAGGATGCATGCATGCTTGCTGCAGCTTTGCAGAAACATGCAGCCATATTCGTGGCTGCATCTCGCCAGAACCACATTTGATTGAACTGCAATGTGCCACCTGCATGCCGCAGCACCGTCATTTATGTTCTGCTGCCGCTGCTGCTCAGGCGCCAGCAACACTGCATGTCTGTAAGACGCCCAGTTCGTACAGTAAATGCATGGCCACACACCCTCCTTATCATGTTGTGCTGCACCTTGCACACACCCTGCCTGCAGGCAAGACCCCTGAGGTGGTGCCTGGGGAGCCCGGCTGGAACCCCAACCTGGCATCAGACTCTGAGGCAGCGGTGAGCGGCTGAATTAAACACTGTTTCAGACCGCTGGATGGCAATCCATCATCTGCTGTGGCTGTGGTGTAAGGCTGCTTGTGTTAACGGTTGGTGTTGCCACATACCTGCGTATGGCCGCTGACCGTGCGTCACGCGTCACCTGTGGCAGGCTGCCATCGGCTGCAATTGTTGTCAGGGAATCGTGGTTGCAATGTAGCATCGCCACCTTCAGACAGATTGGCAGTGGTCTCTGCTGCTACAACCACCAGCTGCTCAACGTCAGCCCACCCAGCTGCCGCTGCCGCCGCTGCTGCTGCTGCCGCTGCTGCTGCTGCTGCTGCTGCTGCTGCTGCTGCTGCTGCTGCTGCTGCTGCTGCTGCTGCTGCAGGTTCGTGCGGAGCGTGCACCCTCCATGGACATGGCCGAGCTTCAGGAGCACAGCGTGAAGATCATCCAGCACATGCACGATGAGGTAGAGCACCCCATTCCTGATGAGGTGTACGACCCCTCAGGCAGCCCGGCTATCCAGGAGAATATGAAATACAGCGCGGGCAAGGAGGCCCCTCAGGACCCCGTCAACCCCTCGCAGTGAATTGCACAGTGAATTGCAAAGTGAATGGCAAAGCAGAGGAGGAGGCTTCTGAGGTGGTAGAGGATTTTCAGATGTGGCGGTGAGAGCCTGACTGCCGGTGCACAGCGCAGCCACATGTGTTGCAACTGGGTTGTATGCAGCGGTTTAGGCGCGGGGGTGTGGTGGCATGGGGAGTTGTGGCCATTGGGCAGCATGCGTGAGTGCCCGTGGTATATAGTGTGAGGGCTGTGGCAGTTGCGACAGTTGGGGTGTGGCATCAGCAGTTGCAGATTGTGTGTTAGGGAGGTGATACACCTTGTGTGCTGCATGTGTGATCTGGTTCAAATATGCAATTGAAGTCAGTCAGTGAAGCGATGGTGGGGCAGAAGGAGCATTGTAGGCTGGCTGAGTGTACGCTACACCCCGCGGGTGGAGGTACCTGCGTTGCGCAGCACGCACTGGCCGTGCAGTTGATCAGGGAGTTGGCATGCAACGGCATGCACGCAAACTGTGTACAAGAGTGTATAGGAAGGCATACTCCATGTAACAGTATATGCACCGGTTGCAGGGCACGTGCTTATCCGACCACAATTGGCGTGTTGCACGACGGGAACACAGCCCGTTTTCCAGCCAATGACAGGCTCAACAGCAGTTGTCGTAGACTGCATGGCTGCACTAGCAATGACACTGGCCCAGGGTCAGCAGGGCTTGTATCCTGCACAATGTCTGCAGCAATGGTTGTATGCATACAGAAGTGGTGTCAAATGGCCAGGGAGGAGGGTCAGCATCCTGCGACAATGGCAGCAGGAGCTACCAGTTTTGGATGGTAGCACCGTAGAATCTGAGGGTGAACCTGGCCTGCTCAACTATAGCGCAGTGGTAACTGCACAAGTTCATGTAACTGTTGAGATGTGTTGAGAACAATGCACCCAACCAAACAGCGGGAGGAGATAAAGGTGGTGACGTGTACCGACCCGGTGCAGCAGGCACTTGTACTGCTAGGAGATGGAGGGACGGGCAGTGGGAGGAGTAGGGTTGTGGGGGTGTGCACAATGGGCACCCAGCCCGGAAGTTAGCTCCTTGCTCAGATCAAGCATACTTGCGATCCGTTTACAACTTGCTCGCTCTTGCATTCGGTTCTCAACACGTGAGCTGCAAACACCGAGGCACCTGACGCACAATTCGGGCGTAGTAGGAGGGATGCGATCCGCAGTGCATTCATATGACTGCCACGCCCGCTTTTGATCAATAGAAAGACAGCTAGCCATCGTGTTCTTGCGTCTTGCCAGCGGTGTGCTGCCAGAAAACAGCAGGCATGGACTTCTCAGGTCGGGAACCCAATTGTTTCGATGACTAAAAGTTTCCAGCTGCCATTGAAGCAGCTGCTTGACACCGCGCTGGACCGTGGCACGGCAGCGAGGTGCTCTGTGCGAGGAACCAAGCAGCATGGCAAAGAATAAGGGCAAATCCTACCTCGGCAAAGCCAAGCAGCTTGCCACAGGAAGGTCGAAGCTGAAAGCGGGCAAGAATGCCAAGGAAACGCATGTCCAGGTAGGCGTGCTGCATGGTCACCTGGCAGGTTGAAAGATGGCTTGCTGCCGAAGGGCTCAGGGGTGATGTGATGCACAGCTTTCTTACGTAGCATACTTCAAACTTTATATATCAGCAGGCAACTCTCTGCCAGAGTGCAGCAGTCCCAGCATCCACCCAGCAGCACATGACGCCACAAGGCTGTTGCCTCGCCACCTGAAGCACCTGCCCATTGTGTTGGCCTGCAGGAGGACGATGTGAACAGTAGCCAGAATGTTTCATCTGCAGACGCAAGAGATGAGCAGCACATCACAGCCACCAGCACTGCAGTGGTTGGCCTGAGCAACCTCGGCAACACCTGCTTCTTCAATAGCAGTGTGCAGCTGCTGCTGGCATGTGCGCCGCTGCAGCAGATGCTGCTGCAGCATGAGCACCACATCGCAAAGGGGCCACTGGGGTATGCACTGCAGCAGGCAGCAATGTTTGCCAACGGTGCGTGTTGGCTGACTCCTGCTACTGCACAGCAATCCTGCAGCCACTCCATAGTTGCTGAGCTGGCGACATTTTAAGCACTCGCGCAGCAGCAGCATGTCACACCCTGCTGGCAGCAGGCATCCACAGCAGCAGTAGTGTGCAGCGCGTGCTTGCAGGACAGCTTGTGCATCAGCATAGCAGCTGCTCTCGCAGGAAAGCGAGCCCTGCAACACGCGGCTTCCTTGCAGGAACGCAAGGTTTCACAGACAGCAAATAGGCCAGTGCACCTCATACATCCCACTGCCTGGATCACACACCATAGGCCTTGCAGGACACCATCAGCAAGTGTATCTGCCTTGGTCAAACTTGGTTTGCAACACCTCACACCACACCTCCACACCACACCACACCACACCACACCACACCTCCACCGTTTTCCTGAACTTGGTTTGCAACACCTCATACCACACCTCCACCGTTTTCCTGCAGGTCGCAACCCTGGGCACAAGAACAGTCCCACCTACAACCCGCAGTCGCTGCTGTCCGCGGTGTGCTGCCACGCGCCGGTGTTCCGCGGCAAGCAGCAGCACGACAGCCATGAGCTCATGCGCATGCTGCTGGATGGCCTGCAGGTGAGGACACAGCAGCAGCATGGCAGCAGAACAGCGGCAGCATGACAGCCACGAGCTCATGCGCATGCTGCTAGACGGCCTGCAGGTGAGAGCAGCAGCAGTGTGGCAGCAGTAGCAGCAGCAGCAGCAGCAGCAGCAGCAGCAGCATGACAGCCACGAGCTCATGCGCATGCTGCTGGATGGGCTGCAGGAGGACACAGCAGCAGCAGCAGCAGTGCAGCGGCAGCAGCAGTTCAGTGCATGGCAGCTTGGCGCTGCAGGGGTGGGGCTGGCACTGGACCGTTTGACAACTGCCCTCCTCAACACATGCGTGTTTTCCACAATGACGCACAGGATACTTCTGAACTGCTGGTGGTGTGTGGTTCTTAGCAGTGTGGCTCATGCTGACATGCGCCACTTGTGCTTGCCTCGGCTGGAGTGCAGACCCAGGAGATCCGCTACAGGGACTTGTCCAAGCGGGGCGGCAGCAGCGCAGCAGCAGCAGCAGGCAAGGCACAGCTGGCAAATGGCACTGCTGGCCTTGCAAACGGAACTGCAGCTGCGGGTTCGAGCTCCGGCAGCAGCAGCAGCAGCAGCAGTGAGGCTGGTGTGAATGGCGGCAGCAGCAGCAGCAGTTCATCAGCAGGTAGTGAAGCGGGCGATGCAGGCAGCGACCGTGCAGAGCCTGCTGACAGCAGCAGCAGCAGCAGCAGCAGCAGTGGTGGCAGTAGTCAAGATGCGTTTAATGTTGAAGCTGGTACACAGACAGGTGCCAGCAACAGCTTTGCAGCATTGGGAGAGGCAGAGGCAGACGCAGCAGCAGGCTCTTCACCAAGCAGCAGCAGCAACAGCAGCAGCAGTAGCAGGATAAGCCTCAGCCCGGACACCAGCAGCAGCAGCAGCACCAGCAGTGCCGCCTCCCTACATGACGGTGCTGCAACCGAGCCGTCACAGCCCACTAGTAACGGTGCTACTGCGGATGCTGCAGCTGCAATAGAAGACCAGGCAGCAGCTGATGCTGCAGCAGCAGCAACTGAGCTGCTGCAGCATGTGCGTGGCAGCATGAATGGCAGCGTGGGCCGACCAGCCAGCAGCAACAGCAGCAGCAGCATCTCACGTGCCAACAGCTGCGAAGCATGCGGCGCTCCGCTGCAACCCAACCACCAGCAGCAGCAAGACAGTCAGGCAGATCAGCATCATCAAGACCAGCAGCAGCAGCAGCAGCAGCAGCAGCAGCAGCAGCAGAGTCGGCTGCCGGGTGGCAACCCTCTGCTGCGCAAGTCGCTGCTGCCGCCGGCCGCGCCCAGCACTGCCGGCAGCAGCAGCGTAGACGCTGTCTTTGGTGGTGTGCTGGTGTCAACCATTTGCTGCAGCGGCTGCGGGCATGTGTCAGTGTCGTACGAGCCTTTTCTGGACCTGTCGCTGCCCATCCCATTAGCAGAGGCTGGCAGTGGCAGCTTAACTCGCAAGGTGCGGCGGTTTAGGGGTTGTAAGGGGGCACGTCTTGACATGTGTCATCAACAGCTTCATCATGTGCACATCAGGACAAGCAGCTGGTTGCTGCCGATGCATGAACAGCGGATGTCTAAGCAGAAGATGGAGGAGGTGACGCAACAGCACGTCACAAAGGGATGCGTGAGCAGTAGCACTTTGCAGAAAAGGACGAGCAGTTGTGAGTGGAGCCCAGGCTTTGCACCGGAGGGTTGCAGCCCCTGAAATGCACAGGATGATGACTGGTCAAGAGGTGTGCATTTAGGCCTGCTGAACATTGTCAGGCATAAGAGCACAGCAACGCAGTTTCAGCTGGAGTTACCTGCCTAATGCGCACCTTTCTGCATTCCCATCAATGCTGCTGCAGGGTTCGCTGCTGTCGCGCCTGGCTGGGCGCTCGGGTGGCGGGGCCAAGGCAGCCAAGGCAGCAGCAGGCAAGCAGCCTGCATCAGCAGTCGGCGAGGAATGTGAGGGCAGCAGCAGCACAACAGCAGCAGCAACAGACCAGGAACAGCAAGATGGCCCAGCAGCAGCAGCAGCAGCGTCTGGTAAGAAGCTCACCCATAAAGAGAAGCGGAAGCTGCAGCAGGAGCAGCAGAGGGCTGCAAAAGAGCAGAAGAGGCTGGCCCGGCTGGCAGCAAAGCAGCAGCAGCAGCAGCAGCAGCAGCAGGGTGACGAGCAGGCTGACGGCGCTGACACATCACCTGCCGAATTGCAGCAGCAGCAGCAGCAGCAGCAGGTTGCGGATGATGCAGCTGGTGGCAGCATAGACCAACAGCAGCAGCAGCAGCTGCAGCTGCAGCGGCAGCGCTCACGGACGCCGCCTGTGGTGCTGTCGCCTGGCTCTGGGCGTGTTGCTGGCGACTCTGATGGTGACAGCACCACCAGCGCGTGGACAGGTGCGCGGCTGGCAGCAACTGCTGCGGCTGTAGCAAAGGGCAGCTTAGCCACAGGCAGATGCACCTGATTTAACGTCCTGAGCACCATGAGTGTGCATGTAAGCAGCTCGTGTTTAGATGCCTGCCGATCCAGACCTGTCTTGCAACACATGCGTCACTGTATGCGTGCAGGCGTACATGCTGCTGAGACGCACCCCTGTATGCAGCGCTCATGCTGCTGCACACTCAACATGCATCTGTACGGTCTATGATGTTGTCACAACACAAATCTGACGTTGTTTGGCCTGCTGCTGCTCACCTGCCCGCTGCAGACCTAGGCGCTGCCGCAGCCTCCCCACCCACCCATGCCGTGGGTTGCTTTGGCGGCAGTGCATACCTGCGAGACAGCCTCGTCTCTCCCAGGCCCTCAGCAGCAGCAGCAGCAGCAGGAACGCCAGGCCCCCCTGGCAGTGCTGGTACCCCTGGCAAGCCCTTACACAGGAGATTCAGCTCTTTAGGATCTTTATCGGCCTTCACAAGCTTAGGCAGCAAGGGAGGGCTCACTTCACTGTTTGGTGGATGGCAGGGGCGCGCCAGCAGGGACGGCAGCGCAGCAGTGCATGATTCTTCTGCCGGCTTGGCAGCAGCAGCGAGCCACCCTGCAGGCAGCGGCAGCAGCAGCGGCAGCAGCTTGCACGTGACGCCGCCGCCGAGGTCGGCATCTGCACTCGGGTATTACTCAGCAGCAGCAGGCCTGGGGACGCCAGCAGCAGCAGCAGCAGCAGCAGTAGATGCGGACGGCAGCAGCAGCAGCAGGCTCGCGAAAGCATCGCCTGGCCTGTGGCGGGCAAGCTCCGGCTGCTCTGCTGCCAGCAGCAGCAGCAGCGCCCTCGGCGGCGGCAGCAGCAGCTGTAATGGAAGTGTAGTGGTCACGCCTGGGGATGCTGCGGGCGAGGCGGCAGGCGGCAGCAGCCACGGCGGCGAGGCAGCAGCAGCAGCAGCATTGCAAAGCAGCGGCAGCGGTGGGCTGGCTGGCTCGAGTGCAGGCGGTGGCAGCAGCGTGTGTGTTGGTGACACCATTCCTGAGGATTGTGTTGTGGATACAACACCCTCAATGATCCTGCCTGACAGCCACCGCCAGCAGATCAAGCAGCAGCTGCAGCAGCAGCAGCAGCAAGCGGAGCAAGCCGGAGCAGCAGCAGGCGATGCTGCTGCTGCAGACACCTCAGACAAGCAGCAGCAGCAGCAGCAGCAGCAGGGAGGCAGTGTGTCAGGGTTCAGCCAGCTGGCGTCATACTTTGGCCTCCCTAGCCGAGGCAGCGCGGAAGCTGCCTCTGCCGGAGACAGCCAGGGCATGCTTGACGCAGCAACAGATGGCACAGCAGAGCAGCAGCAGCAGCAGCAGGGCCAGGTAGCTCGCCTGAAGAGAGCCAACTCGGATGACTTTGTGGTGCGGCTCGGAAGCCTGCGGCACACCAGCAACAACAGCAACAGCAGCAGCAGCGGCGGCGGAGCAGCAGAGGAGGCTAACGGCAGCGGCCTGCTGCCTCAGCTGGGTGCCGCTGCCAATGGCAATGGTGCAGCAGCAGATGGCTTAGCTAATGCAGCTACAGAAGGAAACGGCGTGCCTGCAGGCACAGCGTCCGGCATCAGTCCGTTTGCAGCTGCGTCTGCAGCAGCGGCAGCAGCAGCAGGGCCGCCACTGGCCGCAGACCCGTTTGCTGCTGCTGCTGTTGCGTCGCGTGGCGAGGCGCTCGCGTTGAGTCACTGCATGGCGTCATTCTTCCTGCGAGATGAAATCAGCTGGGATTGCCCTTGGGAACAGGCTGTGTGGAAGGAGCGTCGGCTCTCAGCAGCAGCTGCTACTGCAGGCCCTGCGGCAAATACAGCAGCAGCAGCAGCAGCAGCAGCCTGTGCCAACGGAGTTGCAGCTGCTGATGACATCCAGCCGCAGTCACAGGCAATGAGCATCAGGCATTCTGCTGTCTCTGCAGCGTCTGACGGCGCAGACGGCTGCCCAATCTACAAGCAAGTTTCGTTCTCAGACCAGCACCCGCAAGTGATCCTAGTGCCAGGTAGTGTAGAGCAGCGCGGCACAGATCTGGCTGCTGCACTGGCTGGCCGCAAGCCCTTTTACAGGGCCCTGGGGTGGCAGGGAGCAGCACTGCTGCTGACTGCACAGCTGCAGGACGATGCAGCAGCAATGCAGCAGCAGCAGGGGCTGGGTACAGCTGCACTAGGCAACTCTAGGCTACGGCGCAGCAGCGCCGGTAGCGCCACAGATGCAGAGCAGCAGCAGCAGCAGGTTGAGGATGCTGGCGGCAGCGGCAGCAGCCAGCCGCTGCTGCTGCTGGGTCTGAAAGCAGCCGGGGAGGCCGGCAGTGCTGCTGGTGCTGCTGCTGCGCGTGTGCTTCCTGGCAGCAGACCAATACATCTGGGGCAAGTGCAGCTGCCGCAACTGCCAGATAAAACAGCAGACAGTGTGCGGGCCAGCTTGCTGCAGGCGTGGGCACAGCTGGTTTTGAACTGCATGGCAGATCTGGTTGCACATGAGGGGGGCTTGCAGGGGCTGACAGCAATGCTGCAGGGGCCGCTGCAGCTGCTGCGCAACAGCAGTAGTGAGGCTGCATCTGCGCCGATGACTGGGCAGTACCTGGCGGCTGCTGCTGAAGAGGGTGGTTGGAAACTGCGGGGGCTGCTGCCTGCTGGTGCTGCTGCTGCTGGTGGTGCTGGTGATCAGGCGCTGGTTGGTGCAGCTGCTGGTGAGGCTACTGGTACAACAGCAGCATCGGGCAGCAGTGCACCAGACGATTGCGAACAGCTTTCTGCAGGACCTGCAGATGCTGATGCAGCAGCAGCAGCGCCAGCATCGGCGGCTGGAGGTTACTGGGAGTACCCTGCCGATGACAGCAGCAGCAACAGCAGCGGCACAGAGGAGCAGCAGCAACAGCAGGGGTGTGACGCTGGTGCTGCTGCCAGCTGCACTGCACAGCTTGTGCAGCAGCAGCAGCAAGCAAGTCAGCAGGAAGCAATCCTGCAGGAGCCTCAGCAGCAGCAGCAGCAGCAGGCTGCTGAGGGCGAAGACTTGTTCCTGATGGATGAAGATGGTGCTGCTGCTGATGAGCAGCAGGAGCAGGGCCCAGCCGGGCTGGCAACGCAAGCCTGGGAGGGTGACACAGATGCTGCTGCTGCTGCTGCTGCTGCTACTGCTGCTGCTGCTGTTGATGGTGCTGAGGGGTTGGCAGGCGCAAGGCAGCAGCGGAGCAGCCCTGCAATGTGCAGCAAGGACAGCGACAACAGCAGCACCAGCCGCGGGGTGTCTATGTTTAGGAAAGTGCACCTGCAGGAAGGGCAGATTGATTCTGCAGCAGCAGCAGCAGGGTTGGCAGTGGGTGCAGTGGTAGGGGCTGGCAGCAGCACCAGCAGCAGCCAGCCAGTTGACATTCAGCCGCCATCGCAGACAGCAGCAGCAGCAGCCGATGAGCATGCGTCTGCAGCTAGCCCTGCTGCTGTTGTTGGCACGCCCGGCAGTCTGCGGCGCAGCAGCTTGAAGCGCAAAAGTGCGACGTTCAGCCGCGCTGCGCACAAGGCGTACCGCATCCACCTGGCTCCACAGGTGCTGGTGCTGCACCTAAAGCGCTTCCAGCATGATGGCAAGGGCAGGCTGAGCAAGCTGGACACAGCTGTCAAATTCGAATTTGAAATAAACCTGGCGCCATTCATGGCGACAGCTGAGACGACTGCCGGAGCCGCCACTGCTGCAAAGGCTGCTGCCGCTGCTGGCGTGGCCTTTGCGCAGCAGCAGCAGCAACAGCAGCAGGAGGGAGTGGAGGCAGCTGCTGGCAGCAGCAGCAGCGCAAGTGTTGGCCCGATCAGCTGGCAGCAGGCTGCAAAGGATAGCAGCAGCCTGGTGTATGATCTGGTGGGTGTGGTGGTGCATATGGGCACAATGCGCGGAGGGCACTACGTTGCATATGTGAAGCGTGCACCCCCGCCCACACCCCAGCAGGCTGCTGCTGCTGCTGCTGAAGGTGGTGCCAGTGATGCTGCCGGCAGCGCAGGGAGGGATGCCGCCAAGCCTGCAGCAGCAGCAAGTGGCAGCACAGCCAGCAGCATGCTCAGCAGCCTTGTAGGGGGCGGCAAGGCTGCTGCTGCTGCTGCCGCCGCGTCAGCAGGCTGGTGGTACTGCAGCGATACTGCTGTGAAGCCGGTCAGCAAGTCCGAGGTCGCAGCAGCACAGGCGTACATGCTGATGTATGTACGGCGGGGTTAAGGCGGCATGTAGGGCCTGTTTGCGGGCCATTGCTTGGTCTTGGCAGGCTGCAAGGGAGCTCGTTTTTGGGAGACTGCAGGTTTGCTGCAGTGCTGGTGTAGGGTAGGGTAGGCCCGGGCGTGTTATGAACAGGATCTTGATGTGTTCCTTATTTCTGCTTTCGCTGCTTGTGCACGTCAGCGTGTGCTAAAGGCGACCGTATCGGTGCATGCATTTATGCCGCGCATGCTCAGTTTGCATATGCACGACAACCAACACCAACAGCAGCCGCAGATCGGGCTTCATCTGCATTGTGAGTGAACCTCTCCTGCATGCTGGCTCATTGTGACACCGCAGGTTTTGATTTAGAAGGAGGGTTTTGGACATGCGCAATGTTGCAAAGTAACAGAATGGATTGCATAGTCACAGGAGTGCCCTGTTTGGGTAGGAATGGCCCGCTTGGTGGGCAGCTGCAGCATGCAGAAGCAACCTTCGCTCGTGTAAATGCTTGCTTGCAGGTGTTATTTTTGGCTAGTGTGGTTCTTTGCTGCGCTGCGGCAGCCATCGTCTTCTGCTGCTGATGTTACTAACGGTGTGCCCAAATGTGTGAAGGGTTTGGACTTGTGATATGATACAGGCCGTCACTGCCGGCAGGCAGCTGAGCAAAAGGTGTGCTTCATCACTCAGCAGCAGCGCAGATTGCGCAGCGATCATATCGCATTATGTTTCATGGGTGGATCCCGCTGTTTAAGCATGCAGGCAGTAGGGTGGTTGGCACCTGTTATGCTTGCTGACAGCAGTAGTTTTGCCATAGGCCATGTGGGGAGCAGCAGCTCCAGCTACAACGCAAGCGGGTTGCTGCTGCTGCTGCTTAAATGTTTCGCAATGCTTGTTATGACCATGACCTTGCCAGCCACGGGCGTTGCTGCTGCTGATTGCATGGCTCTTGCAGCTGTTTCACAGGGCTCCATAACAAGGCAGATGGCTGAGTATCTGTGTTTTGAGGTGTGGTAGGCGATCCAGTACTAGCTAGCTTGAGAGATTTGCAGCTCAGCACGCGTGCAGGCAGGTCACAATAGGCTGCAAGCCAGTCGCTGTTGTACTTATCTGTGCAGTTATGTGCGGTCTGTGAGCCCGGACGTTGGTGGTCCTGCTTGTTTTGTGATTGCAGTTGTGGGCTGCCTTTGAGCCTGATTGTTGTGGTTGCAGTTGTGGTCTGACTCGATAGTGAATGCAGTTGTCACACGGTGCTCTGCTTGTGAGCCTGGATGGCAGTGGCCCGCTCTAGTAATAGAAGCAAGGTGCACTGCTACGATGGTGAGTAGCCACGGCCCTCTGTGCTGAAGCTCTGTTTCACTGTCAGGCATGTCAGTGCTGCAGCAAGACCTGTGGGGCCGGTTGTGGCTTGAATATGCAAATGTGCTTGCTGCAGCAGTGCGCGGCGCTCAGTTTCTCATAGACATTGTTGTCCCTATTCCAGAGCAGAGGAAGGGGGGGAAGGGACAGATTGAGCTGTTGCGATTGCAGGAGTGTTGTTTGTATAGTATGCGCCTTGCGCGATGTGTTTCATGCACTTGGGGAGCACGTGGCGCCCACAAGGCATGGTTAAGACCGCACAAAAAAGCACAGCTGGACATGCTGTGTCAGGGTGACGTTGTAGTTGCCTGTACGCACTGGCGGCGTGAAGTTGGGCAGTGGCGGTGCACCGTGACGGTGCGCACCAGGGGGGTGCGTTGGGCGGCTGTGCAGTTGGCATGCACTGGCTGGCAGCACTGTGTGGACCGCGTTGATTGTGGCAACACACATGTGTACACTGATGACAGATATATTGCATGTTGCTTGTCAAGTGAGCAACCAAAGTAATTGGCGAATGACATATCCGACCTATGATAGTACTACTTCGTACTACATTAGTAATGAACACTGTGACATTTCTGAACTTCTTCAGTGTCACCGGTGGACTCTGCTTTGGAGTGATTACTGATGGCCATCAGTTGCCACTGGCAGTGCCTTCAATGACTGGTTGCCCAGAGATGCTGTCACTGGCTTGCCAAGGGTGATGCTCCCGTTGCGTTGACTCCATATCGACTGACTCAAAATGTCAAGCCTGGTGGAGTTCTTCTCTGCAACAGCACCTTGCTTGCAAGCCAAGGTGGCACCACCTAGATGCAGACGTCTGCACAGTGAATGGTGCTGCCAGCAGTGCTGTGCACTGTGTACTCCGAGTACCCAGGCTGGGGGTGCTGCAGTGTCACTATGTGCTTAGATGGTCGTAACCAATAATCAAGCCTGATTTAAAGCTATACTGCAAACTCGAGGTCCTGGTAACGAACGCGCAGCTCTCAGACTCGGCGAGGTCCGGGGTATCGGTGACAACGGTATGGCCTGTTACCTGGGTCACTATCGTTGCTGATAAGGCCGCACCTGCAGCTAAATAGTACATCATAACTATTGGCGCGCAGCTGGTCGTCTGACGTGTCGATGAGTGCAAAAATTGGAGACGATTACGAGATGGGCTGGACGCCGGTATCACTCCTCTCAAAAGAGCCCACAACCCAAGAAGTTTTGACTTTCATAAAGCAACCCAACGACGGCCGAGCCTTTTTGCAAATTTGCGCCAGCGGATCACACAGGCAATCTTAGTAACTGGTTGTCACTTTTGCAGCAAGTGCACCTTTTTGATCCAGGCCCGCTGCTCGCTTACCCTAATCTTCGAACTGACCCGAGACTTTTGACGCCTTAAACGACTCACTAGAAAGGCAATATGATCTCTATCCACGGCTTCGATGGCCAGGCGAACCAGGCACCGACCAAGCGCAGAATGGGCCCTCAGAGACGCCGTAGCTTGCTTTCCGAGTCTCTAAGATGCTCTAGCTTTCACAGCAGCAGCAGCAGGTGTTCTCTGGACAGCGCTAGCAGTCTGGAGAGCTGCCTGGACGAGGCAGACTTCTTCAGCGAAGAGTGCGATAGCCAGGAGGACGCGCGCTGCAGCTCATTCGGCACGGCGCCTATGCTGATTAACTACTCAAAGTGAGCAGGCAGCGCGCATGCTCGGACAAGGCCTGTGTCTAGCTGTAAGAACGGTGCACACTGACTCCCTGCTCTGGAGCCGTATTGGGGCCTGCGACTGGCCGATGAGCACAGATCTGATGTTTTGCATGCCTGTCTGGCAGTGCGGCACCTGCCATTGCGTTGCACTCCATGCGCCTCAAACGCAACGTGCCCTTTACCACTGGCTCGCCGTGCAGCACGCTGTCATGCCATAGGCGCGCATCATATGGTTTAATTATTATTTTTGCAGTTTGGGTTGGCAGCTGCCCAGCGTCCATGAAGCACTCAGCGGTGCCTGGCTTTGCCCGGTGCCGGGGGTGGAGCAGTGCCCAGGCCCGCCCATGCACATGTGCTGTTGCAATATACCGCAGGCTGCACCGCAGCAGGGCAGCACCCTAGCTTTTTGGGCCTCCACTGGCACCGTTCAGCATGTCCTGCATGGTTTTTGCAAGTATTCTGCGGTCAGCTGCTCATGCTGACCACGCCTGCCTGTGCCGTGTGCTGTTACGCTTGCGCCCTGTGCTGCTGTGCATCAGGGCTGCCAAGGCACGCATTGAGAAGGCAGAGGCGCAGGGCCGTGCGCGTGAGGAGCAGATGGAGCTGCTGCAAGCAGTGCGTGCTTACATGGCGCAGGCGCGGCAGCAAGCCGCAGCCAAGGCACTGGCCACGCAGCAGGTCTGATCTGGGCTCTCCGCAGCCCGCATAAGTGCGAGTTGTGCCCTGCTGCTCATGGTTTGACCGGTCAAACATGTGACCTGCAGCTGCTGCTGGTGCAGCGGTTCCAAGGCAGCAACATCCAGCAGTAGCAGCAGCAGCATTGGCCGGCCATGTGGCCAGCAGCAGGCGCAGCCCGTACTCCACAGGGTGCTGCTGCTGCTGTGTCTACATCCTCCTGGTGACCTTTGGAGCATTTCCGGGCCTAGGGTTTGTGGCACAGTGTGCACGGCAGTAGCATCTTGAAGCCTGGGCGGCAGCAGCAGCAGCGGCGGCGCTGTATGCTGCACGCAGCTGCAGTTGAATTCTTTGCAGAATTTGTACAAAACGTACAACAACACTTAGCTCAACAAATTGGAAGCCTTACAGCCATGTTATACACTTTGCTCGTGTGTGGAGCGTAGACTCAATCCCAACCCGGTTCGGTGTGATTGGGTGGCAGCAGCAGCGGGGTTGGTCTGGTTGTCGAGGCATGTGCGGCGGTGTTTCCGCCGGTGGCGCACGTAGGCATCGCTTGTTCTTTTCTTTTCGTTTACGCGGGATGTCTGGGCTTGCGCTATTGTGCTGCCTGCTGGCGCGCGCTCCCATCAACCACTGGCGGCTGCCTATGTTTTGGGCCGCCAGTGGCTGCATGCGTGCTCAGCAGGCGTCTGTGTTTATGACTGCAACCACCCATTGGTGTGTGTGCATGCAGCTGTGGCTCGCTGCTGATATGGTGTGCAGCCGGCCTGCCACCGCGCGTTCTGGTTCTTTCAAAACGTTAGCGAACTGCTCGTTGTGCATTGCATTCCAGGCAATGAGCATGCAGCGCCGCTGCGGCGCAGTGTGTGTCGAGCCCGGCGGGCTGTGCAGTCCTCGCACTGCACGGCGCGCCGGCGCAGCTTGCTACCGCAGTTTGTGTCTGATGAGGGTGTTTGAAGTTGCGCATTGCCATCACCTGAATGAAGCACGCCCGCCTCCGCGCATGCACCGAGCTTTGTCTGGTGCTGCGCTGCGGGCGCATGCTGACTTGCCGTGAACTTGCCCTGAGCCTTGCTAGGTGCTAGCTTAGCTTGGCAGCTGTGCTGCGCCGCCGCAGCAGCACCACTAGGTGCTGCATTGACTTTGTCGATGCAGTGCTGAGGCTGCTGCGCGGTGCTGCATCAGCCAGGGACCCAGAACAGCGCTTTGTGTGGCGGCTGCCATCCTTGCACGGATGCAGCCGCCGAATCAATGCGTGCCGTGTGTGCGAGAGTGGTGCCGCAGGACCATACGCCTAGCTGTCTCTGACTACATTTGTTACGTAGCCTTATGCATGCAGCGAGCTGGTTGACATAATGAAGGGTTGTCACGTGGCGTGGCTCTGGTGTTTTAGCCGCCCCACGGATTCACTGAATCAATCCATTTATGCGTGCTGGTTTAAGTGTTTTGCAGGGATGTGCCTGCCGAGCATCAGGTAGCCTGCTCCTGCGCCTGCAGCTTGCTGTTTAACGCAAGCCGGGGGCCTCCAGCAGAGCTGCTCTGTGCTTTGCCAGTGCGCGCAACTGCTTGCTTTGCTACCAGCCGCAGAGGGAGAGCTTCACAGGGGTGCATTTGTGGTCTCTGTGTGATCAGCCCTGAGACCTGCACCGCTGCACATGACACTCTATCGTGGCATGTGTCGCTCTCGGCTTTTGTTCCCAGCTTGTACATATGCGTATGGTGTCTGCGGCAGGCAGCTTTGCACCGCACGTGCTGTGTGGCGGTATCTGTCAGCTATCTGTCAGCTCTCTAGCTCTCTCTATCGCATTCTGGCAGCGGCCGGGATGCAGGAGGCCTGCAATTGCCTTGCTGCTGTTGCTGCGCAACGCAGCAGGCGTGATAGGCAGCCAGGAGCGGCCTGCTGAGCTGATTTGATTTGCGTTCTTTTTGCTTAGCACAGCACACAACAAAGCACATCCCAGCGTGTGCATCGGCGTGTTTGGGGAGTTGTGGAATCTTGCATTGATCTCCCCGGCACGGCTTCACGCACGGCTGCGGTTGTGTACTTCTCTTTACGCCGGCATGCAGGTTGCTGGTTCTTTCTTGCAGACCTTGGGCTTGGCGTGTGTATACCAAATGGCAGTACTGGCGTGTGTATAGTTTGACGACAGGCGCTCCGCCGGTGTAGCAGCAGGCGCGGCCAGTTGTGGATGCCATTTCTGAGGCCTGCAGTGTTCCAACAGAGCTTATACAGAGTTGAAGTTGCACAGCTGCTATGGGTGACAGGGTTGGCATGTCTGCTGTGTGTGAGCGCCTCAAATGAGCGCGGTTATTCATGCATAATGCTCAACGCAACAGGCGCGTGCAACTGGCAGGCCTCTGTGCTCGACTGTACGAGCCTGTCGCTGCTGCGAGCAGATCATAAGCGTCCCTGCAGCAATCCACACGTACACCATGCTTCATACAAGGTGTGGTTATCTGTGGCTTGCCGCAGCAGGTGTTGCCTGTGCAGCAGATGCTTTGGCTGGATCCTTCTTTCAGTTGAAGGCACCAGCAGGCGTTGCGATTCTGCACAGGCGGCTTCCAGGGACTTCCTGTCACCTGCATGTGGTGTGTGTGCAGTTGCTATGCGGCATTGCTGTGTACAGCTTCTCTCAGCAGTATTTTGATTCTTTCTAGCCGCCTACAGCAGCAGCATGGCCGCCTACAGCAGCAGCATGGGTTATTTTGGGTTGGACCTATGACCCTGCGTGTCTTGCTGGCCGCGATGATGCGTGTTCTATCTACTGCACCTTGCATCTATCTTGCCGTTGGACAGTGTGTTATGACTGCATGTTATGACATACTGGAGGCCTGTGTATGTTCACGGTGTGCAGAAGATGTGGCAGTCGTGTGATGCGTGCTGTGTTTATCAGCAGCAGTGGCTTTTGTGGCTCGTGTCATGCTGGGTGAGGATGGTGTTGGGCACTGGGCGAAGATGCAGATGCAGTTGTTTCCTGTTTATCATCACTTGTGGCAAGGTTTCCAGAGCTGCAGGCTTTGTGGCTGTGCACAGTTGTGCAGCAGACTGCCGAGGTGCTCGGCGCTTTCTTTTTTCGCAGTGTGGCAAGACTGCTCGGATCTGCAGCAATGCGGCGCACTGCAGGACTGTTTGTAGAGCTCTCGGCGGCACTGAGTTGGTAGCGGTTGGGTGGGAATGTGGCTTTTCTACTGCTGAAAACAAGCTGCTGCATGCAAAGGCGCAGGCAGGCACGCTTGACAGCAGGTTATGGCCTAGTCTGCACTGCTAGCCTGATGCGTGCACGCATGCCCTGTGTGTCAGATGCACGCTGCAGGCTGTTCGTTCCCTTTTTATGCCAGTCTGCCTGGCTTCTAGTGCGCTCTTCTTGTTCAACTGCAGGTGTTTTGCAAAGCCCTGGTCTGTCAGTGCCCTGGCATTGATCTGCGACCCAGTGGCGTGCTGCTGCTGTTCGAAAGGTGTTTACTTTTTGTGGCGGCAGCAGCACCCCATGCAGCAGTAGCAAACCCGTTGGCAGTCCACTTTTTGGTGGTGGCTGCGTGTGTGCTCTTCAGGCACGAAACCTTTGGAACAGTTGCGTTATATGGCGGGATTCTTGCCTTAGTTGCGGCTTTGCCGTTTGTGCTGCAAGCATACGTGCAGCGCTGTGTTGGTTGCTGATGGCTGATGACGTGGTGGCGTCTGATAGATTGGAGCGATGTAGGCTGGATCCTCTGTGTGGTTGGTCTGCATGCTTGTGCCATAGGGGGGTCCCTGTTTGCAGCAGGTTATATAACATGTGCGACATGTTATGGGTCGTCAATTGGCGCATCTTTGGGGTATATGTGTGTATCACTGCTGGGTCGATGATTGCGTGTCGATGCTGCCAGCTGTTCAGTGAGATCAAAGAGAGTGTTTGTGTACCCGCTTCGTTATATATAACAAATCACACGGCGTGGCCCGACACATTGCACCTTCCTGCCTGCTTCTGGGCTGGGAAAGTGACATGTGACAGTTGCGGTGGTGAGTCAGCCTGTCCTGCTGAGGCCTCTTACGATAACCCTCGCTTTGGGCTGGCACCTCTTGCTTCTACTGTGCCATGTGTGTCTGTGTCCGTGTGTGATTATATATCAATGCCCCACATTACATTCGATGGTTGTCACCCATATTTGCGTGTATGCTGGTGTCCTTGCAGGCCTGGAGCAGAGTGCTGCGTGCTGCCTTTCATGACAAAAGTATCGCTGCAACCATTGTGCATTTGCCCAGCTGTGTGGGCTTCTTATATCTCACACCTTGTTGCTGCACGGCTGAGCAACAACTGCAAGCTATGGCCATTGTGGCCCCCTAGGGTGTGTGTCAGGTTGCGCTGTCCACACACCCAAGGGCTGTAGCTTTGCAGTGTGCCACCTGAGGCAGGGGTGCAGTGTGTGGTATTTATGCATCATGTGGATGTAGCATACTTGTAGTCGCGCTTCAATCGAATTCTCTCCACATTGTGCACCTCCACTCTGAGTTGTTCGAGTGCTCTGCATGCGTGCATGGAAATGCAAGAGGGTTTGGCCGCTTGTGCCGTGCTGTCTTTGGGTAAGGCACACGCAGCATGCGTGTAACACATGTGACATGTTACATGCATGTTATATCCGTTACACGTGTGCCTGCTGGCTTTGACCTTGATTGAAGGCTGCGAGGAGCCTGCAACAAATAGTTCTGAAGTTTGTGGGAGCCCATAGTCGGAATCGTTACGCTGTGACAGTTGAGCAGTGTGTGGTTTGGTGTTGTGAGGGACACCTGTTGGGTGCGAGGCAGCAGTCGAAGGCTGTAGCTGGACACTTGTCTCGCTCCGCACTGTGCGGTGGCTTTGCTGTTCGCTTTCAGACAAGCAGCCATGCAAAGTCTGGCCAGCATTTTTGCAAGGCCACAGCAGTGAGGGCCAGGTCAAGCTGACCTGTGCCTGAATTGCCCTGCGCAATCGGGTTTGTGTGCGTTGCATGTTACCCAGGATCATTGTGGACCCCTACAGTTTGATACAGTACATTTGGAAGAACCGCGCCTCTTATTGTTGTGAGTGCGCCAGTAAACACACGTAGCTGCTGTACTGCATCAGGGCAGCAGAGCACTGACCTGCGCACTCGTTACACTGCCGTTCCATCGGTCATGGTTTAAACCAACAGATACCGTGTTGATTGTGTGCGTTATACAGTTGAACACGTCTAGTGTGGGGCTCAGGGCCCCCTGGCAAGGTGCCAGGGGTGCTGCATGCCTTACTCTGTTTTCCACTGCGGTTTCAGTTGTGACAGCGAGTCCAGGGGGGTAGTTTGGCTTCACTTCTGAGCCTAAGAGAGCTTGTTCAGCGTAGCAGTTTGATTGGTGCGGTATTCTTTTCCTCTGTAGTGGCACTGGGGACGTGTTCCCCTGCCGGCAGCATTTGCAGCACTGTTGAGTTGAAGGGAGACGGGTTGGGATGCACTGATGATAAACTGCAGTGCAAGATGTGCGGGTTGAAGCAATTGGTTGCAGTGTGCGTGGTGCTCGATGACATTGTCCGTGTGAGGCCGTAGGTGATCAATCACCCACATGGCCAAGAGTCGGTTGCAACCTGAAGAGTGCAGCAGTGTAACTGTTTGTACTCTTGAACCCGGTACAAGCTGACCACTTGACTCAACGAGCCTTCCAAATAGCAACAGATTTGATGTCACACATTACAAGCACAACGCAACATAATGCGTAAATAATGACGGAATCGACTGTTATTTTAGAGAACACGTCAAAAGGTTCACACTGCAGTGGCAACCATCCAGCCAAAGCCCCAGCTTTCAACCAAAACCACCGTGCAAAACAGCCTAGTTCATGCAAAGGTGATGCATCTTTACATGCAGGATCCTGTGGCAGTTTTGTAAATGTCTGCTGTGCTGGCAAAGCCTTGTGCTGCACCAGAAGCATCCAAAACATGCCAAACAGCAGGCTGCTGCCAGGTGCAATGGCACACTTGATGGCCACATTGGCACTGCGGCATTGGCGTCAACAACCAAGATCAGATGTGTAGTGCACACCGCCGTGAACAGCTCACCATAAAACCATGCAGAAACATGTGGGTTGGTGGCCCTGTGCCGCACCAGAGCAAAAGACAGCTACTGCGCATGCAAGCGCCTGGGGCGCTGCGTGTGCATACGGGTCCACAGCAGACAGCGTACACACACTGGCACCTGTTGTTGCTGCTGCTGCTAACCCTGTTACTGCTGCTAGCTCTGCTGCTGCGGTTGCTGCGGCTGCTGCTACTGCTGCTGCTGCTGGCTGCTGGCATAGCGCTCGATGCGTGCAGCGTCCTCGTCCGAGGTGCAGCACACATCCACTCCCTCACGCATCATCAGCATCTCCACCACCTTGTTGCCGACCTCAAACGCATTCACAAACGTCTCCCGGTAATTAAATGCCAGCAGCTCATTGCTCAGCCCTAGCACAAGAGAGCTCATGTCATCGATGCCTTCCTGCCTGCACTTGACATAAGCTGCACCGGCTGCAGCACCCAGCTGCTGGTGCACCTCCAGCGGTGTCCACTCCTCATCTAGCCATGTTGCAATCATGCCGGCAATCCCTGCAGGAAGCAAGGTGGCATGCCAGGCATTACATAAGCAGCTGCAGTGATACCTGGTGTGTGTGCAACAGCTGCAGTGTTGTCTGCTGGTGGCTATCGGCAGCTGCCGTGTCCGCTAGTTTGTGCTGAATAAGCAGATGGTGTGCAGGGGTTGTGAAAGTTGTGCAAGGTCTTGTCAAAGGTGCTATGGAAGGCCTGCCGATGATCATGAGATGCCAGCACAGCGCAAGCAACTGCACATGTAGCAGGACTGCTGGTGTGTCGTCAGCCAGATACGCACATAGCTTCTAGCGCAGCACTGCTTGTTTAGTTCAGTGAGCCACTCACACTTGCGGTCGCACTCTATGTCGCTGGGTGGAATGGCAAGGTCTGGCACTGGCTGGACATCATCCCTTGCTGCTGCTGCTGCTGCTGCTCTCAATGTCAGCATATGCTGCTGCTGCTGCACCTGAGTGCTAAATGTAGTTTGTTTGCCACGATATCTGCATAGTGCAGCTGCCCCTACACTCCGAACGGGCGGGCACGATCGCAGTGACCGGAAAGAGCTACAACGGGCCCGACTGGCTTGCGTGAACGTGCATTGAGCCATGGCAGCTCGGTTTCAACCAGAAACTATAAACTACTCTACTATATGTCAGCAACAGCCTTTCAGAGTAGCACACACTTGAACAGTGGGCCAAGACAGACACACCAGGCTGTTGCAGTGCCTGTTGCAAGTACGACGCTGGCTTGTCAGACAGAAGAAGTTAATGCCCTACGCCAACTTGCACGGTTCCTCGAGAGTACAACAAGATGACGATAGAGGCAGGCACACAGCAGCAAAAGACCTAGGCCCTGCCAGCGTAACACACACTACACCACCGCCCGTCCCTGCGTTTACTCCTGCTGAGTGTAAGCCTCATCGCCCAGCATGTGCACAGCTAGGCTATGCACGATCGCCTCCTTTGTGACAACGCCTTGCTCCAGCAGCGCACTGAGCACATCGCCATCTGTCACCTCAGCAGCTGTGGGGTGCTGCACCGCCGCCATCGCTGCCTCAACCTGTGCCTCAACATCAATCTGAGGCTCTTCACTTGCTGGAGGCTCCTCACCGTTTGCCTGCATGCATAGCGTGCAGACAGGCGTGCGCAAGAGTGTCAAGCGGCAGACGGTGCATCAAAGAGTCCGGGAATCGTGCGGAGTGACTGCCAGCATCGGTCCGGCAATGCTGCAGCAGCCAGCAGTTGAAAGCCGAGCCCGGCATGGTCACTGCCGCCCTGACGTTAAACTTGGCTGGTTAAATAGCAAGCTGTACTTCACCCAGCTAGCACTTGCCATTTGCAGCACCGCATGGCTACTGCAGCGCAACGCCCTGCCCATCTGCAGCGTGCACACCCACCTCAGCTGCAGCGGCCGCCGCCTCTGCCTCAGCTGCTGCTGCTGCCAGCTGTGCTTCCAGCTCTGCGTGCTTCTCATCACCAACGCGTGCCCGCTCTGCCTCAAATGCCGCCTCTGCATCACCGCCTGACTTGGCCACCAGCTCAGCCCGCACAGCATCAATCTGCTCCTGGCGGGCAATCTGTCGCAGCCACAGCAGCGGCAACAAAAAAGCTCATCAAATGCAGCACATTGCTGCGAGCATACGCTGAGCTGCAAGCACGAGTACTGCTGCGTGCATACGCTGAGCTGCCAGCACATGTACGTCACCTCCTGGTGCTGAAAACAAGTCCTGAATGCTGCGCAATCGGTGGTGCCTGCTACAGCTCTGCATGCTGCAAGTTTGATTCCGCTGCTGGCAGGTGCAGCCAGAGCACGCCACTCACGGGTGGTTGCAGGTGGTTGAGGATGAACGTTGCCTTTGCCCTGATGTCTGCCAGCTCAGCAGCACTGGCAATGGCAGCAGCCTCCGCCTCCTGCATGCACAGCCACAGCAGTGGCATTCATCATCTTGTTGGCAACTACTGCAGCTACAATCCCTGCACACAGAACAGCTGGTACAGCGCAGGATAGACGGCGCTGCGGTTTCAACCTTCAGGTTGGCCGCACCAACATTGAAAAACAACTGGGACACTGCTCAGTGACTGTTCCTGCCCCGCCTCGCCTCAGCCACTTGCCTTTGCTGCATACGCCTCTGCAGCCGCCGCCTGCGCATCAGCAAGCGCGGCAGCGCCCTGCTGTTCACTCTCCCGGCGCGCCACTGCATCAGCCACCAGCGCTGCCACCACGGAGCGCGCCAGCAAGCCACACTCAACATGCGCCACAGCTTGCTGCGTCAGCCACGGCAGGAACTCCGCCTCAACCTGCAGCAGGTGCAGCGCACAGCTTGACCAGGTAAGGTGATATTAGCACAGCCAAAGCAGTGACAGGAGCTGTGACTGGCAGACAAGGAAGAAGCTGAAGACAGCAGCAGAGACAAGCAGGCAAGCAAGGTAGGCAGGTAGTGTGGACAGCCATGCATGCCAACAGCCCAGCAGCATCCTTGCTGCGCGACTCCGTAATGCGCTCAGCGCTTAGCGCTCAGTGCTCAGCGTGAGGCTGTGGCTGTGGCAATCCCACGGCACAGCATGCACTCACCTCACGCTCCACTGGGTCGTAGAAGTAGCCGCTGTCCTGCAGCTGCTGGAACACGCTCTTCACGATGCCGTTCAGGTAGCCGCGTGCAAAGGTAGACGCTGCCACCTTGGCACGCACCACACGCTCGCGCTCCTTGCGCTCACGCTCCTGCACAGTTGAGGAGTGTCGAGCGTGGAACACAGTGAGCATCAAGCAGGGCTGCATGGTAGCTGCTGCTGCGCAGGTGCATCTGCTGGTCATGCCTTGAAGCAGAACATGTAGGGTGTCAGCATGCTGCGCCCAACTCCCACAGCCGGCGTCCAGCTGCTCACTGTCCTGCATCATCTGAACCACATTCACGGCCCCACCTGCTTGAGGCGGCGCTCCTTCTCCTCCATCTTGCGTCGCTCCGCTGCCTCCAGCCGCTGCGCTGCCACCAGCTCAGCAGACCTGCGCACACACAGCCACAGCACACAGCACAGGCATCAGCAACGGCACAAGCATACATGGCCACGGCACGCAGCACAAGCATCACACTTCTGCGGCACCGTGCACACAGCCGCTGCCGACAGGGGGATGCACTGCTACTGCAGCAGTACCCAGCTCAGCAAACCTGCAGCCGCCGCCATAGCACCAGCACAGACGTCAAACACCAGGAACAGCACAACGCATGCACAGCTGCTGCAGCAGCAGTCAGTCATCCACCCCTATGCCCCAGAGCAAGTGTCATCCTGAAGGAGCTGCATCTGCTTGCAGGAAAGCCGTCCCGCTGGCCCCACCTGATGGCCTCAAAGTGCGCCTGGTGCTGCTGCAGCGCTGCAATCTCCTCCTCCTCCAGCACCTCCATCAGCGCCTGCTCCAGCACCTTGCCCACCAGCACCTCCAGCAGCGGCTCCACCTCGGCGTCAAAGTCAAACAGCTCGCCTGCAGGACGTGCACAAAGGACATGCACAACAGATATGTTCATGATACATTTGTGTGCAGCATAGGGCAGCGTGAATTTTAGAGTCAACAACATCTGTGTTTAGCATAGGGCAGCATGAGTTTTAGTCAAAAGCCCCTGCAGCACACCTTCAGATGACCTCTGCATGCGGTGTGCGCCTCAACACGTGCGCAGGGTGAACCAAAGCTGCGTGCGTGTGGTTGACAAGCGCGTGGCTGAGCTGCAGCTGCAGCCCAGCACTGCTAAATGCCTGCTGGCAGCATTAGCATGTACACGTAGCGAAGGCCACTGCTGTTTCCAGGTGCCAACATGGCTGCTGATGGCCACCAGAACCCACCATGCTCTCACCTTGCTCTATCTGTGTTGCTGCATCTGTGCCTGACTTGGTTGGCACAAACTGTGGTGTTGGCGGCCTGTCCAGGAATGCATCTGTCTGCGTGGTGGTGTCTGCTTCTGGCACCACGTCAGTCAGCTCCTCCAGGTACACATCAGTCTGGAAGAGCAGAAGCAGCAAAAGCATCAACAGCCGCGCCGCTGTGGTCCAGGGAATGCATCAAGCCAACATGCACTATCTGCTTCAGGCTTCTTCTTGCATGTTGAAGGCGCAATACTTTCAAGCAGCATTTGTTATCAGCAAACAGACAACACTCGTCTTGGTGATTGCTGCTCCTGCTGCTGCCCAAAAACCGGGCTGCTGCTGTTGCACATAGCTGAGGCTGATTTTGCATCACACCCTGCCACGGCAGCAGGACGGCTACTGTGGCACCGTTGCTGATGCCAAGCGGCTTTGCTGGCGATCATTGCTGCCCCGCACTAGGCAGATGCTGCTGCAGCAGCTGCCTGTTCGCTCTGCTGCTGACCTGCACATCCATGTGGCGCCGTCCTTCCACAGGCTCAGGAGTTGAGATGGTCCTGGGCCTGCCAGGCGCTCGCCGCCTGCAGCGCAGCACAACAGCCACGTGCAAAGCAGTACGTGGCACCACAATCGGCACCAGCACACCATCTGCAGCAGGTTGCAGGAACGCTACTGCCAACTGGTAGCACAACAATCCTCACACAACCAACAAGGCCGTATGCATCTGTGGCTGCCCAGCCGCATATTGCTGGCAGCAGAAAGTTCACCATTCATCTTGCAGGACAGTGCTGACACCGTACAAGAAACTTTACAATGCTGCGCGTGAGCCAAGAGTACTCACGCTGCCGCTGCTGATGTGCCGCCTGGCTTGGATGTGAGATGCAGCACTGGCTCTGCTGGCAAGATGCGTGCTGCATATGTATTGCCGCGCACGACCCGCCGGTCGAACATGATGTTGCTTGGAATAGCTGTTGGATCATCTTCTCGGTACTGCATTGCACGGACGTCATCAAGTACTCCAGTGTCTAACACCACCTCGGCTCAGCACACGTACAGGCCTGTATGTCTCTGCTGGCAAACTTCTGCTGGGACTGCCATGAATTTGTGCAGGGTCACGCATCGGCAAGGCCAGCTACACTGTCATGCAGCTGCTATCAAAGAGCATCTGAGACTGCTGCTTGACTTGCTGAGCATGCGCAGGGCAGCCAGCCATGTGCATGCATCCAGTGGCACGCAAAGCAATGTTGCTGCTGCCCAGGCCAGTCTGCTGCTCACCTTGGCCCGCCTTTGCTGCACAGCTTTTGGTTCAGCTGCATGCGAGTACAGCTGCTGCTGTGTTTGCGTGGACTGCGGCATCTTTCGCTCTCAGGCACTGGCTATGCCCTTTCGGCCTAGGGGAAGCTGCTGCCAGGTTGCCACGCTAAGTGCCCGCTTCTATGGTCCCGAGACACTCGGATAGAAGATTTTTCGCTTGTGTAAAGCAGCTTTGCCCATCAATCATCCACTTTGACTTGAGTGCCTGCTGGACGCGAAATTGAAGCTGCAGCTCTCTGTGCAGCGGTACTTCAACTTAAGCATCCAATTAACATTCAACGTGCGTATATAATACGGTAAACTTGCAGTCCGCTTAGCACAAGCACCCTTGCACAAACACAAACATCAGTAGGGTTTCGTGGATGCATGGCTTTGTCGCAGTCGCGAGATCGACACAGCAAGTACCTCAAAGTTGAAACAATTCTCTGAACGACCAGAAATTACTCTGAGCAGCTGCTCTGTACAACCCTGTACATTACAGTACACCAGCAACGCTGCGCCAGCCCAACTGTCCTGCACAAAACGCAGCTGTAAACTGCACATCTGCAGCCCAACATGCAACATTAAAGGGTCATAACGTGCATCTCCACAGGTGCATGTAGATCATAGCTGATGTTCAACCATGTCAGTAATGTCGGTGCAACTGTTGACGTCTATGCCAGCAGCACCTCCCGCAAAAGGCACCCTTGCCATCCTGCCATCCTGCCTCATCAGTCAATATTGAGTCATTGTACAGTTCAGAGAAAGAGCTGATCTGCTGCCCCCAGCTCCAGCCCCCCCCCCCCCCCCCCCCCCCCCCAAAGCACCCTAGACCCCAGTACTGGGCTGACACGAACGAGCCAAGCGACGTCTCCAGTCGCATTTATTATGTTCACTATCACTTCATAAACAATATTGAGGCTGCTGGGACGCGTTCGTGTCCAACCGGTTTGGGCAATTTGACCTCAGTCACCAGCACTGCAGTGGTGTCGGGGGTGTCACAGTGGGGTGCACTCGGGCTGCACTTGGGGCAGTGACGAAAGTGCTCGCCGCAGAAACACGGTATAATCAATGATAAAGTAACTTGGAAGACATACTAGCCTTTTTTTGGGTGCTGTCCGGCACTCGTCAGCCGATTCGGCCGCTTAGGACCACCTCGATTGCCTGTTTTCTGCTGTAGAACGTTCGAAAGTCATGTTTAGTAACTAATGTTGCAGGTCTTGTTCTGGTTCATTTTCTTATGAGACCACAATCGCAAATTAGTGTGAGCAAATCGCAGTCAACAGCGGATGTGACCCCTTTGGACCACCTCGATTTCTGAATAAAAGCGCAAAAATAATCATTAGCATTTCGTCTTTGCATTCCTAGCTTCTTGTTCTGGTTCATTCAGGCAGCTGCAAGAAATCGACATCGCTTGAGTCCTATCCCCGGCCCTGGACCCTGCTTGGGGGGGGGGGGGGGGGGGGGGGGGGGGGGGGGCTCCAGCACCGTGCAGTGATTGCTGCTCGTGCAAAACTATGAAGTGAAGCATGCCAAAAGACGCATACGCCGAACTGCTAGCACGACCATCAATGCTGCATCGTGCAGCTGGGGTGACCCCAGCAAAAGTACAGCCCCATGACAGCACACACACGTTGAAACCATGCAGAAGATACAAGAGCAGCATTGCGTGTTTTGACCACCTCACCTCACTGCAACACACCCTGTGTTATGCCCCTGTTGCCACACCAAAGCGTTCTCTACCGCGCCACACACCCTACACATCATGTGGCTCCAGCGTGCAGTGGTCCACAATCGCCTCCCTGCACACAGGGCATTCCTTGCTGTCCTGCATGATGCTGTCGCAGCAGAACCTGCACAGCACCATGTGCCCACATGGCACTAGCACCTCATCCCTCTGGTGCTCCAAGCACACCACACACAAGTGCTCATCACCACCTGCCATCTCATCTTCCAAGCCCAACTGCTCAACTGCCTCTGCCAGCTGCTCGTGCACAGACTTGCGTGCGGCATGCACGTGCTTGCCGCCCTGCTGGTGCTGCGCTGCGGCTGCTGCGTATACTTGCTGCTGCTGGTGTACTGCGTGCGCAGCGTGCGCGGCGCTCGCGTATGATCCACCTGCACAAGTCAACACAGCATAACGACAGGTGAAGCGGTTGATCCGAACTGACAACAATGTGGTTGATGAAGCAGCAGCAACATGCAGATCCGCTTGCAGGACACATCCTTGCAGCGCTGGCACGGCGCTGCCATGCCCCGCCACCAGCACTCAAGCACACCCTGCAGATGCTGTAAGTTTAACTCCCGGCAGTCTAGTGCAAGCCCCCAGCCACCTGCCGTACCCACCTGCTGCTGCTGGTGGTGGTGCGCTCCTGTTGACAGCTGCTGGCGGTGCCGCTGCAGCAGGCCTAGCAGCAGCTGCCGCAGGCTGCCGTTGCGCCGTGCTTGCTGGCTGTCCCCTGGATGCATACACGGGCACCTCTGCGCCACCTGCGTATGCAGTCAGTACCATCTGCCCCCTGTTCCTGTGCTCTGCCCGGCTTGCAGGAATCACCATTCCATCCTCAAAGGGCCGCACACGCGCCTGGTCGTCAGTGACTGACCATGAGCCTGCAGCTGGCTGGCCCTTGTATGCCACTCTAATGCCAATGGCGTACAGCGCGTCATTCATGGCTGCGAGAGTAGTGTAGGTGAACCAGCCACCTGCGTAGCACGTGAGTGGAGGCTTTAGTATGCATGCTGCAGTTGGGGTAGCGTGCATGCTACAGTCGCTGGGTGGTGAGGAGTGGGGACAACCACGCAACAGCAGGTGTCCTGCAAAGATTTGTTGCATGTTGCCGCTCAAGTGTCATTCGACTTCACAGCGCACTGCACTTGCCGCCAAGAGTGTCATGAACTTGCAGCACAGAGCGCGACACACTCCTGTTTGTGTGGGGCATGCAGCTCAACTAAACCCAAAATACTGTGGTCTGCATGCTTCAGTGTTTCAACCCACCTGTGTTCAGTACGACATCCCCAGTGGTTTTGATCCTGACGATGCTGGTCTTGTGGAAGCGCAGGACCACCTCTCCTGCAAGTGAAGAGGCAGTAGGCAGCAGCACATGTCGAAGAGCAGCAACAGGCGTCCAAAAACCAGCAACGACACAGCTCAGTCAGCTGCAGAGGATTACAAGCTACTTGCGAGCAGTAGTATTGCTTTGTGCAGCAGCACTATGACATGTACTGAGCAACGATCGTGAGATCAACGCCTGTGTCAGCGGTGGTTTGGTGCTGAACTGCACAACCGGCTGTATCTCTGAGATAGATTCAGCAGTTGGGCCCAGCACACCTGTCGAGGTGTCTTTGTAGACATGCTGAAAGGCCCTGTAGTAGTCCTCCGCTCGGCCTTGTTTGCCGCCTCCGTCATTCTGCTGGTTGCTGGCTGCACGCGAACTGCCTGCGCCTGTACTACCCGACCTGTTGCTGGCTGTTGCCTTGCTGCCAGCCTTGCCTGCCTGCTGCTTGGCTTTTGCCTTTGCTGCTTTGGCTGGCTTTGACAATTCCACCAGCTCACGCACTTCCTCGATGTTCTCAACATAGCCGTCCTCGTCAGCATGTTCCAAGAGCGCAAAAGCAGACATATCTGCAGAAGTGGGCACAGCACGTACAGGCAGTGAGAGCAGCAGCAGCACTGCAGTGAACTTCCCTCGTGCCAGGATGATGATGCACAGCTCCAGCATACAAACCAGATCACAAGACGGCCTGTGCAGCTTCTGTAATGACAGCAGGAGCAGTGGTGGTCCGTTCAACTGGGTATCAACTGCGCACCCCGGCCAAACCGTGCCCACCTGTCCTGGCCATTGTCAGAGCGGATGTGCTTCGGATTCCGAAGCTCTGATCAAAATTTCTTTCAAATCAAGAAGAAGCCAAGGCTCAATTTTCCTACCAAGTATAACCACGGAGCAGTTGCAGGCTTCGATCAGAGCTGCTTAACACTTGCAATTAGTCTTGGGAGCCATACCTGTGCTACAAGGCAACACAGAGCGCAAAATTGAAGGATGCTCGACAGTAGCAGCAGTGGCATAACCCTACATACACCCTTGGGTCCTACCGGCCGGTTTGAATCAACAGTGCAGATCATTGCAGGAATGCTGTCATCGTACACAGGACATGGTGCCACTCTTCATCCTTGAAATTACAGAAGCAGGAGTGCCGCAAGCCCCTTCACCCACAGTGTGGGTCCCACACACATGTTGCCGACATGTGCAGTGCAGTAACAAGAGTTGCACAGCAGACCATCAGCAACCAGCACCAGCACCAGGTGAGCACATAACACACAGCCTCTGTGCATCAGAGGTTTAAATTCAAACACCAGCTTGTGCAGCTGTGTTGCCGGGGTCGTTGCCAACCAGGTGCAATGCACCTGGTCATAGCCGCTATTAACCGCGGCGCTGCGCAAGCGCATAGCCGCTATGCGGCACTACGCGGCAATTGTGCTTGCTGCAGCCAGGTGGCTTTGCTGAAAGCTGGACTCGACACTGGAGGTGTGCTGCTGTAGCAATCACACTGCTATGGCCATGCTGCATCCCAAGCCCATACATCACTACACCACGCAACTACCCACAGCTCATTGACATGATGCACTGCTGTGCACTGCTGTGCACTGCTGTGCATGTTGAGGAACAGTTTTCTAAATAGACTGAGGGAACTTACTCCACCTCAACGTGGTACTCAACCGGCTGGCAGCACATGGGGCACGTCTTCTTCTGCTCTATCACAATCGTGTTGCAGCAGTCCTTGCACAGCGCCATGTGCCCACACGGCACCAGCACAATGTTGCGAGGGTGCTCCATGCACACAACACACGTGTGTGAATCATCATCCAACTCATCATCATGGATGCCTAGCTGCTGCATGTGCGCCTGCAGCTGCTCAGCCACCGGCAGCGCCGGCTGCTTCGGCGCCGCGTCCTGCTGCTGCAGCTTGCTGCGTGCCACATCCAGCGCCCGCAAGCTGCTGCCTGGTGAGGTGGCTGCTGCTGCTGCTGCTGGAGGTGCTCCAGGGCCTGTCATGTGGTGGGCTGCGTGAAGAAGCGAATTGCAAAGCAGGTGGAGGGAGGACAGATATCAGTGGGTGTGGCTTGAACGGCGAGCTCTGCTGGCAGTATGCAGGATGCGCGATGCTGCATGCAGTGCACAAAAACGTATCTAAATGCCGGCTGCTGGTGCTGGTTTTGGCGCTGCAGCTGGCTAGCTTCATGGCTACGGCGCACAAGTGCATGGCTACAAGAAGGCCCGTGTGTTGCAACAGAAACACAGGGACATAGCATGCATATGCGTGTGCAACTGCCACATGTGTTTTCAACACACCTTGAACTCAACAAATCTGCTTTCATGCACGCCACCTGGTGCCTGCCTTAAGTTGGCTGCTTGCGTCTGGTGATGTTCATGCCCGGCCTCTCACCTTGTAATGTGGGCCGAGTAGGCGGAGACAGCCCTGACCTGGCAATGTTGGCCCAGCTGCCTGTGCCAGGCGCTGCATACTGAGCTGGTGGCTGCGGCTGCCGCACTGCCACTGGCGCTGCCACACGCCCAGCTCTCGTCAGGGCATGTGCTGCTGATGCCGCTGCTGCTGCTGGCGCCAGGTGCTGCGCCGGTGGCCCACTGATCACATGCGCTGGCGCCCGCTGCGCTGCTGATGCTGCTGCTGCTGGCGCCCGCCTAGGTGTTGGTGTGTATGGCACTTCATATGCGTCTGCGAGCCACTTTGGGCGCATGTACGCGTCATCTCCCCTGCCTGGTATGGTGGTGGTGTAGTTCACCTTGTTGTTCTGGTAGGGGAAGATCTGCCCGTCTGTGTCGTACACAATCCAGTCGCCACTGGGCGGGTTGCGGCTGGTGCTCTCAACATACATGTCAAACAGCTCAAGAGCATCATTCATGCTGCGGATGGTCTTGTGTGTGGCCCAGCCGCCGGTTGAGAGGGTGACGTCGCCGTTGGGCCGCACCCGCACAATGTCGGTTTCATGCAGCCTCAGGATGACGTCATTGGTGGCACGGTCTACCCACACCTTCTGGCTCTTGCGCCGGATCTCAGGGTTGTCAGGGTAGTAAGGTGCCATTCTGGCACTGCTGCTGCTGCTGGCTGCTGCTGAGGTGCCTCTGAGGCGCTGCTGTGCTGCGCTGCTGTTGACAGCACAGTGCCAATACTACGGCCTGTTCAATGCAGCAATTACTGGCAAAGGCTGCACCCCTTGCACTCAATAGCTACGAAATGTTAAGCTAAAACGACAGGGGGCGAGTGCGAGCTCTCCAGCTCGCTATTGCGCCAATCCAGACACCTGCTGCCACAGAGCTGACAGGCAGGTGGTGTGGTTGGCCGGTTGGAACGCCGATTGCCGTCGTGATGTGGAGCAACAACCAAATAGTATAGGTTCTATGCAAGAATCGCGAAGGTCAGTCACGCGCTGCTACGAGGGACAGAGTGCCAGCCTACAAAAGCCGGCCTTGCAGCAGCGACAGCCAGCTGTTCGGCGCCTCGTTTTCCGTGGTACAATCGGGGTTACATAGGGCAAACAATATCAAAACGTAGGCAGAAGCAGACAACTCGTCACCAAGAACCCTGCCAAACTGACATTCACCCAACTTGGCAAGTGGGGATCGGGATGGGCATGGCGATGGGTTTGGGGGTAGGGACGGGGAGAGTGTGTCACAGGGTGATGGGGTTGAGGATGGTGATGATGGAGTGGGAGATGGGGAAGGGGGTGGGGAAGTCGATGGGGTTGGGGAGGCTGGTTCTTCACCTACAACCATGCCGCATCAGGCTGAGGTCCAAGAGGGTGCTGACAATGTCAACTTGACATGCATCACACGAACACGCCACAAGGGCTCTGATCACCTCTGATAGCACGTAGTGCTGATGGTGCTGATGATGACGAAACATCACAGGATGGGAGTTGCGGCCAAACATAAAAAAACGCGCTGAACATGACCCGCAGCCCAGCACCACAGGTGCCATGGCGAAAGAAGCTGTTGCTTAATTGGCAACGTGATGATGATGCGCCACAGATGACAATAGGGAGTCGTTGTGGCTCAAGCAGCAGGCGAGAGAACAGGATGTAGCACTGGATTTCTTACCTTGTGGCATTAGACGGCCACACCGTCTGCACACGCTTGAACACAACACACTTGCTTTCTTCCTCCCCATCAAGCCCGAGCATCAACAACACCATCGGCCCCCTTCCTCTTCATACTATCCTGCCGCCGAATCATGGCAATATATATCATCTTCAGCTGTATCCCTTACGCTGACGCATCGTAACACTGTCATACCAGCTGCATCCAGAACCATTTTGCCTCAGGCTGACTCTGTGTACAGCCTGCTACAGCTGCAGCATTGTGTGAGTTGTGAGTTCAGGATGGAATAGTGTCAGAGCCTTTGTGTGTACACAGAGACGCTGGCACCATTCCATCCTGAACTTAGAACTCACAGCAGACTGCAGCGGTAGCAGTTCACACACTGAAGCCCACAGTGACGTATGTTGATGCAGCGCTGTGTGTAGCCTTCACCCCGCTTGAATAACAAGAGTGAGGCGCAAGCAAGCCATCAGAAGCCAACAGCAAATCAAAGCAACCAACAAGCAACGACAGCCAAGCACGCCAGCTCATGTTATCATGCAACGGCCAAAACGCGCCAACCAGGGACATGGAAATGCATCACATAGGTGGTAACAACCCGTACCCATATGAGCCAGTCACCAAGCACCACTCAAAACACAGGAAACACTTACAAACGCCTGACAATGTTTCACTGCGAGTGAGCTGGCTATAAGCAGGCACAGAGCAGGGCATGTGTTACTCAGGGTTCTGCAACCACAGAGCAGTGCCCAGCAACAGCAGAGCGCTGCCGGCGCAACTCGCAGACTACATCCGTTCGAGTGCAGTGACAATGCAACAGACTCTGTTGCAAACAGACTCTGAGGGGGAAACTAAACTCACACCTAACCAGAACTACTAATGCTGGTCGCTTCACACCACTCCCCAGCAAGTGTGCAAGTCAGCACTCAATGAAGTCTCTGGCAGGCCGCTATTCACGCTGAGCCAGTGATCACATGCAGTGTGGAACTCTCGCACTGCTCACCATCTACAGTCTGGCAGCTGCAGTTCATGGCTCTGGCAGCCGCAGTTCACTCCCAATCAGAGAGTACATGCAGTGCGGCACTCTCGCAGTGCCTGTTGAACATCAGCGGCGCAGGGCAGGGATCACGAATGTGCCCTGGCGTCATGAGAAACTGAGGTTATTCATACGTTCCGCAATTCAATCCCGACCTGTGGCTACATGCAGTACAGCACTCTCGCAATGTTGACCCTCAATAGTTGTGCAGGGCCTGAGTCACACGTACACTTTTTGAATAACAAACCACAATGCAACAACAACATGCGTGGCACATGCATCAACCTCGCATACAACATGCTCATACATATGAAGTGTCTGATCCCACAACTAGGTAGATGTATGACATGACGATTGAAAATGCAGCATAAGTTAGCCACAGGCGGCACTAGCGCTCGGATGTATGCAGCATGCCTGTAACCATGCGGTGGTAAGCCCACAGCTGAATTGCACGCCTGCCATGAAGACGCAGAACGCAGCACAAGTAAGGCACAGGCGGCATCAGCGCTCAGATGCATGCAGCGTGCATGTAACCGTACAGTGATGAAGCCAACAGCTGAATTGCACGCCTGCCAAGTTAGCACCGGCAACATCAGCGCTCATATGCATGCAGCGTGCCAGTATCCATGCAGTGATGAAGTCAACAGCTAAATTGCACGCCTGCGAAGTTAACACAGGCAGCATCAGCGCTCAGATGCATGCAGTGTGCATGTAACCATGCAGTGACGAAGCCAACAGCTGAACTGCACGCCTGCCAAGAACACGCAGAACGCAGCACAAGTTAGGCACAGGCGGCATCAGCGCTCGAATGCATACAAGCTGCCTGTGACCATGAAGTGATGAAGCCAACAGCTGAATTCATAGCTGAATTGCGCGTCTGCCAAGTTAACACAGGCAGCATCAGCGCCCATATGCATGCAGTGTGCCTGTGACCATGCAGTGATGAAGCCAACAGCTGAATTGCACGCCTGCCAAGTTAACGCAGGCAGCATCAGCGCTCATATGCATGCAGTGTGCCTGTAACCATGCAGTGATGAAGCCAACATCTGGGCTGGCTGTACAGCAAGACAGCACAGACCGCAGCACAGAAATTCAGCAAAAGCGGCATCAGCGCTTAGATGCATACAGATTGCCTGTACCTATGCAGTGATGAAGCCAACATCTGGGCTGGCTGTACAGCATGACAGCACAGACTGCAGCACAGAGTTAAGCATATGCATGCAGTTGAGCAAAACCGGCACCAACGCTCAAATGCAAATTGCCTGTACCTATGCAGCGACAGCGCCCACAGCTGGGCTGACTGTACAGCAAGACAGCACAGACTGCAGCGCAGAAGTCGAGCACAAGCGGCACCAGCGCTCAGATGCATGCAGATCGCCTGTACCTATGCAGTGTTGCAGCCAACAGCTGGGCTGGCCGTACGACAAGACAGCACAGACTGCAGCACAAATTAAGCACAGGCGGCATCAGCGCTCAGATGCATGCAGCGTGCATGTAACCGTGCAGTGATGAAGCCAACAGCTGAATTGCACGCCTGCCAAGTTAACAAAGGCAGCATCAGCGCTCATATGCATGCAGTGTGCCTGTGACAAGGCAGTGATGAAGCCAACATCTGGGCTGACCGTACAGCAAGACAGCACAGACTGCAGCACACAAACTAACCACAAGCGGCACCAGCGCTCAGATGCATACAAGTTGTATATGACTATGCAGTGATGAAGCCAACATCTGGGCTGACTGTACAGCAAGACAGCACAGACCGCATCACAGAAATTAAGCAAAAGCGGCCCCAGCGCTCGGATGCATACAGGTTGCCTGTACCTATTTAGTGACAGCGCCCACAGCTGGGCTGACTGTACAGCAAGACAGCACAGACCGCAGCACAGAAGTTAAGCACACGCGGCGCCAGTGCACAGGCGCATACGGATTGCCTGTGACTATGCAGTGACAGCGCCCACAGCTGGTTGACCGAGCAAACAAGGTGACACCAGCCGGAGCCCGGCATAACGCACAAGCAGCAGCAGCAGTGCACAAAACCAACCTGGTAGGGTGTATAATAGCCTGCTTGCATGCATCTGACTGTAATTTCTCTGTCAATAAACACCTGCAGCATACCTGTTGGTACGTCGCAGCACAGCCCAGTACAAGGCATGGGGCATATGAACACAGGGTGCGACACCCACAGCATGGTTGCTTAGCAGCTGCTACAGCATGACGGACATGTCAGTAGTAGGCGTGGCTGTCACGCCGTAAAACAAGGCATGCATGGTCTGAGCGCAGCCCGAAGCAAATCCCAGAGGCGCCGGCGGCAAGCAGTTGAGCACGGGTGCCGGCTGCACTGCAGGCGCTGCTCCGTGGGCTGTCATAGCACGCAGCCCATCATCTTGAATGCCTAGCTGCTGCATGTGGGCCTGCAGCTGCTCAGCCAGCGTGTGCGCTGCTGCTGCCTCTGCTGCTGCTGCTGCTGCCGCCTTGGCTTTGGCTGCTGCTGCCGCCTCTGCGCTGGTATCGCTGCCGCACTTAGGGGCTGGGCTTGCGCTCTCTGGCACTGCCGGCAGCTCGGCATCTGCAGCAACAAGCGCAGGCAGCCATCACAAAGGCCGCAAATGTACATCAACATTGCCAAAGCACTGCTGTGGCAACCGCCAGGAATACACGACACTTCAACTGTAAACGTCTAGCACATGCACTGCTACAATGGCTGTGTCCCAGCAGCAGATTGTCCTGCAAGCGTGTCCTGCAAGTGTGTCCTGCAAGCGTGTCCTGCAAGTGTGTCCTGCAAGCGTGTCCTGCAAGCGTGTGCTGCAAGCGCACCTGCTGCCCCTCCCTCCTCGAGCAGCACTGGCAGGTCCTCGGGCTCCACTGTGCGCACCTCCTCCAGCGCATGGGCAAAGAAGCACACCTGCAGCAACCAACGCCAAGCACATGCAATTCGGTAAGATACCACCAACAACATCGGGTGGCACGACAGCAGCGACAGCAGGTGCTACAGGTGCCAGTGTACTGGCCACATCGGCTGCTGCATCGCGCTCGCTGCCAGCTTGGCAGGTCAAGCTGCTTCCTGCAAGCGGTCAAACAATGCTACTGCGAAGTGAGCTGCTGTCGCCTCACCCGGCACGTGCAGTGGGGTGCGTCCTTGCACGTCTCCGTCTTGTAGCGGCTGGGGTGCAGCCACAGCTCATACTTGCCTGTGGTGTTGTTGCAGATGCAGCGAGAATGGACACCACAGCGTGCAGCAGCGCACAGGGTGAGCAAATCCAGCAGAAAAAGCAGCATCTGTGCGCAAGGAAACCAAGGAGAATACAAGCAGTAGCCGCTACAGCCGACTGCCCTCGCAGCCAACCAGTTGTGCATCCATGGCTGCTGCTGTGCTGTTCAGGGCTGCTACTGTACAAAAAGCTGGCTGCGCACCGTGTGCGTAAGGGCACGCGGTGCCACGCTTGCATTTGCCTTTCCTGTTCCAGTCAGGACAGGAGATGGATGTGTATTTGTACAGGCGGGGGTCGCGGCGCTGCGCCTTTTCTCCTGCGACAGCAGGAAACAAACAGCACAGCATCACAGCGCAGTGAGTTTGCAGGACAGCGGTGCATGCCTGTAGCAGATGTTGGCCAAAAGAGCATACAGCATAGCACATCAGTGGGTTTGCAGGACGGCAGCCAACAGGCTGTGTCTGCCCGTGGGGATTCCCAGCAGCAGGGGTGGTCAGTTGACCACTATCTTCAGCGGTGTAGGGAAACCAGCTGCACTGCATGTTCCTGACATGGCGAGCAGGCATGCAACTGATGCAGCATTGCAGCTGCTGCAGCACAGGAATATCACAAGTGTACTGCTGCACTGACACAGCAGTTGCTGCTGTTCACCTGGGTGGGCAAAAGGGCACAGGGTCCAGTCGTGTGCCTCCTCATTTGTGCACTGCTTGATCTTGAACTGGTACAGCATGAACTCGTCAGTCTTATACTCGGGTTTGTCGAGCTCGTAGTGCTCTGCCGAGCACGTCTCCTGCAAGAAGGAACGGCGCAGGGCAGGGCCACTCAGAGCAGAGAGACCAGCTGGAGCTATAACAATGTCAGCTGCCTGTTAGACTTCCCCTAGAAGAGGCATTCCCAGACCACAGCACAAATATGCGAGCGTGTAAAAGCGTCGCCACGCTCATGCAAGCGGCGAGCAAACAAGGAAACCATACTCGCGCTGTGACGTCCTGCTAGTACAACGAATGCAAAGTTATGACGCCTGCAAGCTGCTGCACGGTGAGGGGGGCAGCTGCTGCTACCAATATCACCCACCTGGGATGCTGCTGCTGTTGAGGATGCTCCTGGGCTCGCCATGTGGTGGGTATCAGGGGCATGCAGCGGCTCTACAGACACCGGAACATTGCAGGACGGGCGGAGGCAGCACGGGCTGAGAGCTTGAAGCGTGAACATACGGAGTGGCTAGGGTCTGGAATCGCATCATTTTCAACAGCCGTAACTGGGTTCATGGGCCACACGCTGAGCACGTCCGCTGGATTGCAGTCCATTCGGAGCACGCATGTTTAGTCTCGTGTTTTGCACGTGCATGAATGCCGGTGCTGCAATACCGCGTGCTTGCCACGCACCTAGTCCTGGAGGCCAAGCGGGCGGCGACAGCCCCAGCGAATCAATGCTGGTCCAGCTGCCCGTGCTAGGCACCTCTCCGCAGGCTTCAGTTGCGCTGGGCAGCCCCTCATCATCATGCATGTCTAGCAGCTGCATCTGCGCCTGCAGCTGCTCAGCAAACGACAGCGCCGGTTGCTGCTGCTGCTGTAACAGCAGTGGCGGCGGTGTAACCGCGCCCAGCAACTGCGCCTCGCTGAATGAGACACCCAGCCCACCCAAGCTGCTGCCCTGTGACACAGCTTCTGGGCTCATCATGTCGTGGGAGATGCTCATAGTGACGCCAGGTGACACAGCTTCTGGGTTCATTATTTGTGCATGCTGTGGCTCTGCAGGTGGAACAGCATTGCAGAACAGGTGGAGCCAGCACTGGTTGAGCACTTGCGGCTTGAAGTCCGTGCTGACCTGGAGATCTGCCACAGATGCACATTGCTGCATGCAGTGCTCATGCTGGTGTGGGTGCTGGTGCTTATCCTGGCTACGCTCGCCACACACATGCATGGCTATAAGGCAATGCTTACAAACATAGCTCGCGGCAGTCCATACGGTGCGGGTTCGTAAAAGTCTAAGCCGCAACTGTACTCAACCGCCACAGATGCATCTGCACACTGCACACTGACACCTGCATATCCCCTGCGATGTGAAGCATGTCCGCTTTAGTTGCGTCAAGAGCAGCTGCTGCAACACCACATAACTCTGCATGCCACGCACCTAGTCCTGGAGGCCAAGCAGGCGCCGGCAGCCCCGGCGAGGGACACAGAGCAATGTCAGCCCAGCTGCCACTGCCAGGCGCTGGCAGCTGAGCTGCAGGCAGCGGCTGCAGCACTGTCACAGGAGCTCCTGAAGGCGCTTCCACACACGCAGCACCTGGCAGGGCAAGCCCTGCTGCTGCTGTTGCCGCTGCTGCTGACGCGGCTGCGAGCTCAGCGCCTGCCAGGGCAAGCTCTGCCGCTGTCGCTGCTGCTGGCGCCAGGTGCGGTGGCTGTGGCACGCTAATCACATGACGCGGGGGCTGCTGCACTGCTGCCGCTGCTGCTGCTGCCGGCACCAGGTGCGGTGGCTGTGGTGCGCTGATCACATGAGGCAGGGGCTGCTGCACTGCTGCTGCTGCTGCTGCCGGCACATAGGTTGTTGTGTACAGCACGTTGTACTAATCTGCGAGCCACTTTGAACGCATGTATGCGTAACCTCCCCGGCCTGGGAAGGTGGTGGAGATGTTGACTTTGTTGTTTGGGTACGGGAAGGTTTGCCCGTGTGTGTCGTACACAATCCAGTCACCTTGAGGCACAAACTCGCTGGTGCTCCCAACAAACATGCCAAACAGCCAAAGCGCATCATTCATGCTTTGCAGGGTTTTGTGTGTGGCCCAGCCGCCGGTTGAGAGGGTGACGTCGCCGTTGGGCCGCACCCGCACAATGTCGGTTTCATGCAGCCTCAGGATGACGTCATTGGTGGTGCGGTCCACCCACACCTTCTGGCTCTTGTGCCTGAACTCGAATCTATCATCGCTGGTACGGTTGGGATGGGAGGATGCCATTCTGGCACTGCTGAGGTGTCTGCCCGAGATGCAGCTGTGCTGTGCTGCTGCTGTTAGTGCTGCTGTTGGTCTTGCCTGTTCACTGCAGCTATCCCTTGCGGCAGCTGCACTTCCTGCCCTGCAGGAGCTACTGTGTTGTGAAAATCAGAGGGTCTAAGCAGGCTGAAGCTGTCCAGCTCGCTATAAGGCGGATCCTACACCTGCCTGCACCTGCTGCCTGCTGCAGCTGGCGTGGTTGGCTGGTTGGCACAATTGCCCTGGATGTTGCTACGGCAACAAAGTAGTAACGGTTTTGAGCAGTATCGGTAGATCAGTCACGTGTCGCTAAGAGAAAAAAATGAGTGCCAACCAACAGTTTGAAAAAGGACAACAGCAGGGCCTGCAGCAGCATCGGCAGCTGGTCGGCGCTGCGTCCAATGGAAGTCAGCGCGCAAGTGCAGTGCGCATATCTTCTGCAAGCAGGCAGCGGCCGCCAAGAACCCTGCCAAAATGACAATCATCGACCGGGGCTCAGTGTCTCAGCCCCAGTGAGGTTTGTTGGGGACTTGTGTGCCGGATTGTGAAGCTGCAAGGATTATTAAGCCTTCTGAATGAATGAATTTATGTTGCCTACGTCAAGGCTTGGCCGTCGCTAACCGGAGGCAGGCTGTTCGTCATTCAACTGCATGCATCCACTGCCCCTTTCTGGGAGAGTCCCTGCTGGGGGTCTCCACGCATGCTGAGGTGCATGCAGCCACTGTGCTGCTGTATGCAGCAAAACTATAGCACACGGGCTTTTGTTATCATCACATCGAGTGGTGCCTTGCCAACAACAAGGTTACGACTGACACGGCCGCCATCCCATCACTTGTCACAGATTGTGTCAAGCCTTGAAGGCGTCTGACCAGGCACAGCATGCATCTACATGCAATGCAGTGCATGTACCCCTGGCATGCAGTGCATGCATCCATATGGCCTGTGACTCAGGCCCGAAGTACAGCCGGGACCTCCAGCTACTAGTGTCCACTATATCAGCAGGTGCCAGGTGCATGCAAGCCAGGCACTTGCTCACAGGCTGTCAAGCCGCATGCAACAGTCGGAACAAACTACACGCATCTGGTGGCACCAGATTTCGGTCTCACGCTTCATGCAAACCGCAAACCAGTTCTCTTCACAACTGCCTGCTCACTGAGCAAGCCGTGCTTGCACCAGCATATTATGTGCGCACTGTGCACACATAACGGCAGGACTGCTGCCAATGGTTATGAAATGTGAGCAGCAGAAGGAAATGACATGCTGATGCGACTGCCTGCACAGATTAGCAAAGGCAATCTCTGCGGGCGACACATGAGTCAAACAGTGACAAGTAGATGACGCATGTCAGCATGCTCTGTAACACATACACAAACAATGCATGCGGCTGGTATACGTCAGCTGCGTGCGTACACTGCTCTACTGTGCGACTCCACAGCTGCTAGTGTAACCAACTGCAACAAGTGCTGCCCTCTCAGCTCCACAATACCAGGCAACTACAAGCGGTGAGGTTTCCAAGTGCTGTCACATGCAGTGCAACACCACGTCATCGGAAACTATGTACAAACACCTGACTACGGGCTGTCATAGAAGCAATCATCAACAAGTGCTGGCGCCAGCCACACACGCTATACACACACAACGCACGGCCGCACCAACAACCACACACTATCACCTCACAGACCCTGCAGCCAGCGCGTCACTGCGCCTGCAGCCACTTTTTCAGCTGCTCGTAAGTGCAGAATGCAATGGCCACGCCAGGCACCACCTTGCAGTACTCTGGCAGAATGCCTGTGTAGAAGCCCTTGAGCCCGCCCTGCTGCTGCACCTGCCGGATGACCCTGCTGTAGCTGACTGGCTCGCCCTGGTGCTGCCGCCCGTACACCTGGCGGCAACAGCAGCAGCAGGAGACGCAGCAGTTGTTGGTCGCTTGTGAATAACGCAGGTGCGTATGCCATGCACAGTGTGCATTTCTTGCAGCTGTAACATGGATGTCCTGCAGCATCGCAGCTGTGCCGCCATGGCCAGTGTTGATAAGCCAAGCAACACGTATGCTGCAGGCGCTTCTGACATCTGCACAGTGACAATTGCAGTTGCTGCATCTCCTGCCAGCCGCTGCTGCTCACCTGCATGCGTCTTCGCACAACATCCAGCGGGAACGTAACAGTGGCTGTCAGGAAGCCAGATATGCAGCCTGACGCCAGGCTGATGCCAGCAGGCACCTCCACAGCAGAGCCTGCAGCAGATGTGCTGCTGCTAACTCTGCTGCAACTGCTGCTGCTGCTGCTGCCGCTGCTGCTGCTGAGGCCAGCAGCAGGAACTGCTCTGCTTCTGCTGCTGCTGCTGCTGCTGGTGCTGTAAGCATCCTCCGCTGCAGCTGCAGCAGCATTGGCTCGCCGCAAGCCACCGCACGTGCCGGCAGCCTCATCATTCAAATGCCACAGCAGCATCTGGCTGTGGCTGATGCCCTGGTCCACAGAGCTGGCCACTGCTAGGCTGTGAGCAGCACTCTCAGGGTCCTGCTTCAAGCCCAAGATACCCCTGCTGCTGCCGCTGCTGCTGCTGGCCGCTTGCTCAGCTGCTGCTTGCCGCCGAGCCAGGCCTGCCAGCAAGCCAGCTGCTTGCTGCTGCTGCCCTTCCTGCTGCTGCTGCTGCTGCCGTGTGGTGTTGTACACAGCCATGCAGGAGTTTCTGATGCTGTCGTACAGGCTGAAGTTCAGTGCCAGAGAGGGCACCACCTGCAGCACCAAGCCAGCAGCAGGCCAGCACAAGAATGTCAGCAAACACCGTGGACGGCAATAGCTGCTGCGGCACCAGCCGAATACGATTGATGCTCTGCACACGGCTCAAAACTAAGCATGGTGTGCAAGGATACAGCGAATGCCGACAAAACATGGCAGCCAAGCAGCTGCCTGCCCACATGCACAGCATGGCCTGTCCCCACCTGCAGCAGCGTTGCCCCTAAACCTCTGTACAGCCCCACTGCTCCCTCGTCAGCCACAATGCGCTGCAGCGTGGGCAGTATGCCGTGGTAGTAGTGGCCCTGCGTCTGCACTGCCAGTCGCGTCCGCACCAAGTCCAGCGGGTAAGCCTGCAGCATGAGCATGACAAAACAGCCAGCAGGTCAGGCAATGTTGGACGCCCGCAGCTCATCAGCTTCAGCTGCTGCCGCTGCTGTCACTCCTGCGTCTGGTATGATGATGCTAATGCTGGTGCAAATGCTAATGCTGCTGTATCTGCTGCTGATGCAGTTTCTGCTGCTGCTCACCGCAGAGCATGCCACCAGCCCAGCCAGGCCTCCTGCTGCCAGCGTGCGCGCAAAGTCTGTCCCTGGCGGCAGCCGCTGCACCAGGAACTTGTTTGCGTGCTCATACGTGTAGAAGTTTATTGACGAGTAGGGCAGGCGGTGCAGGATGGTTGCCAGGTTGCCCTTCCACAGGGCTGCAACACCCTCGCGCCGCACTACCTGCAGCATTGGAAGGTTAACAGCAGTGCATGCGGGGCATGCAATAGGCAGTTCAGCAGCTGCTGCATGCACCTCAATACCAGGAGGCCAGTTGAATCACCTTGAAATTTTAGCTGGATATGATAAGCTGATACAGAGGTCAGGGAGATGCTGTAGGGCTGATCAGCGTGTGCACAGATGCTCTGGCAGTGTGTGCTGTTGTAGGTGGCCCTCTCTTTGGCCAGCGTGTCTGTCTGCTGCGTGAACCGGCACTTTGTGTTGTGCATACTGCGCAGCTGCTGCACAACAAACTGAAGTTGGCAGAGCAAAGCCACCTGCTGCTGCTCTGTCAGGCCTGACAACACCAGGCTGCACTACAGAGACTCTGCATGCAGCACATGCTGTGCACTGCAACTGCCTGCAGTCCCACGCGCTGCTGCAGAACCGGCTAAAGCTTAAACTAAGTTTGAATATACCTGAAGGAATGCATGCCGCAGCTTGGGAGGGTGGGCAACACCTTCTGCTTGCCCTGCTATCCCTGCTGCTGCTGTTGTTGTGAAGCCCTGGACCTGCAAGAAGCATGCACAGCCATCATGGTAACTAACGTAATCTCAAGCTGCTTGAAGCGGTTTCTGAAGCCCTCTACTGCTTGCAGGACATACCTGGTACAGGATTGTCAGGCGGGCCAGGGGTGCTGTGCAGGACTTGGCGAACGCCCCTGCTATGCCGCCAGCAGCGCCATACTTGAGTCCATCTACAAACGATTGTTTGTCGCTACGTTGTGACACCGGGTTCGTGGCGCTGCTGTTTGGTGGTACAGTGGGTGCTGCAAGCGCTGCGAGTGACTGTGGTGACGAGACAGCAGGCGTGGAAACTACTGGGAACTCCTGAGACTCCTGACCGTCAACGTAAGCTGCTGTAGACATTGCTCTCAAGGAGCCCTGCCACTGGTATGCGTAATCGCTGCTGATGCTCCTGGTTTTGCTGCTGCTGCCCATGCAGCACAAGCACCTATAGCTTCACGCAGCAACGCGGTTGCATGCATCAACAAACTGTGCGTATACGGTTTGCTAGCTGCAGGCTAATCAGAAGGAACGAGGCACGGGTTGAATGTGTCACCAACAGGTTCAGGGTTCTGACATACATGCCTGAAGCCTTTATGCTAACCATGGGCCTTGTGGCAGACTGCATACTGTGACTGGGGGACAAGCGTACAGCATCTGAAAGGAAAAGGTGCGATGGGGCTGTCATTTGCATTTTAGCAGCCTACAGACAAATGACACAGGGCCACAACAAACAATTTGAAGATCTGCATTTGACGTAAAACGTTTCCAATGGTTGACCCTGCAGCTTAGCACCCCAACAGCCAGCCAGCAGCATGTCGCAGACACGGTTTGGTGTGCTGCAACAGCACGTACTCACTCTTTGAAAGTACTTGTTCATCGAGTGCACCGTGTACACCGTGGTACACTTTTTGCTGATGCCAGTTTCAACGCTAGCTAGCACTGCAGCCTTCCGCATCACGCAACATGCAGTTCCGGCATGTCCAACTCCCCACCAAAAATACTTCCCATACTCATGATTAAAATCTGAGAGGGGTGCACCATGATATTCCTTCTGATGCAATGTTGCAAAGCCTGGCAACCCAGCACGTGCAGCAGTGCGCTTTCTGCTGCGGCTTGGGCAATTTCGGCCAGCAATACCGTAGCATGCAACACATAACACATCAAATGTGCAGCCTCACCACAAGATATCCCTTGCTATCAATCCCTGGCTATACAATCTCCACAACAGCAACCCGTGTCTGCCTGCCTCATGCACCGTTGGTGAGGGTCTAATTCTTGCCGCCGCCGAACGGCACGGTGGCACGGTGCCGTCCAGCAACTGCAGGCCGCATTGCATGCAGCCGCGTGTACAATGATACACACCCGCAGGAGCTGCATGCTGTGCCACTTGCTGACTACCAGCTGCCGCTCAGCGCTTGAGTCAAGCACAGCCAGGTGGAGGTGCGCCAGGTTTGCCGCCGCACCATCACAAAGCATGCTGGCACTGTCTCAAGGCCATGCGTGCGCACAGCCCACCATCTAACAGTGCGACGTGTTTGCAATGCACTTGTGGCCGCCAGAACGGCCAGTAGCTGTTCCAACGTCAGACGACCTGCCTGATGGTCCACAGCACGTATTCATTCAGTAGCTGCTGTGCAGGCCTGCCGCAGGGTTTGCCCATGCTGATGCACAAACAAACCAGCATCACCCTGGGGTTTGCCCATGCTCATGCATAAACGAATCAGCATGCACACTAACCCATAGGTATTGCACAACCAAAGGACAACAACACTGTGACGCGGAATGCAATTCCCCGGAATTGCATCGAAAGGAAAGCCGATGTGACTGGGCATGCACTTCATGCAACTGACACGCCATCAGCATCGCATGAGCGTCACAGTGTTGTTGTCCTTTGCTGTACGTACAGCGCATGCTGTCAGATCATCATGCCACAATGCTATGCGCAGGCACGGAGGAACCCCATCTGCTTCATCTGTGTAGGTTAGCCATGGCCATGGCCATGATGGCATAATGACTTCAGAGTGTCACAGCCGTCTGCAGAGGACACCGCCAAGCCTGCAGCGTCTAGTTTGTGCAGATGTTGCCGGTGGCTTGGCAGCTGCTTTAGTGCTGTCCTTGGCAGCTGTGTTTCCCAGTGGTTTCGCAGCTTGTAAGGGACTGTTCTTGCCAGCTGTGCTGCCGCGTGCCTTGGCAGCTGGTATGGGACTGGATTTGTCAGCTGTACTGCCCAGTGGCTTGGCAGCTGCTGTGGGACTGTTTGTGTCAGCTGTGTTGCCTGGCGACTTGGCAACAGTTTGTGCATAGCTGCACCAGAGCCCCCAAGAGTTTGCGTATGGGTTGCTAACTTGTACAGTAGACGCGCTCGCCGCCTGCGCATGCGATTGCTCCTGCGACTGTGACCCCCACTGTCCCCACGTGGGGACGTCCCCACGTCGACGTGCACGATGATTCAGATGGGGCAGCGTCGCCCCAATCCTGATGGTACGCGCCTCTGCCAGTGACATCTTGAAAGACTTGAAAAACAAAGAAAAGCAAGGCTGTCTGCCAGAGTGTCATGGCTGTTCTATCCTTGTGTCCTGGCACGGTGCTGCCACTGCGCTGGTACTGTCAGCCTGCGACGCTACAGTTCAAAACTCAGCTTCAATAAGATTGCAGCGATTTACCATGCGTTTAAGCGATGTGGTGTGCGGTGTTGAATGTTGACACTGGAAGTTGACGGCACGTGCAGCAGAAGGAAAGGATCTGCGGTAAAGCATACATCATCGACTAGACATGCAGCAGATTCAACTACTTGCCACCATGCCGATTAAAACTACATGGTTCACATTTGAAGGGCAACAGGTCTTAAGCCTCGTGTGACAAGTAACACAATGTCACAAACTGAACTAGTACTCCTACTATCGTGAACATGTTGATTGGTTGATCTAGGCCCTCCATACCCTGCGGCATGGCCTTGCGTTTGCTGCACCTTGCGCCTTGTGTCAACATGATGGATGGCAGGTGACACCACAGTGTGCACCACCAAAGGCAGCAGTGGCAGTGATGCCAGCAGCTGTACGTCAGCAGCAGCATGCACAGGAAGTCCTGCAGCAGCTGCCCGCCTGCTTGGAACATTGCCAGGGATCTGCAGGCACGTGTACAGCAAGCAAATGCTTCAATTGACCTAAATGACAAAACTTGAGGGTGCGGGCTTTGTGGGATGCTGCAGCGCTGCTGCTGCTGCTGCTGCTGCATGACAAGCATGTGCAGCAGCTGCTGCTGGAGGTCGCCTGCATTGCTGAGCTCCTGCACAGCCAGCAGCGCAAGCAGGCACAAGATCACCTGAAGGTGCTGCTTCATCCGATGCTGCAGCTGCATGGCCAAGCAGCAGCCCAGTGCAGTGCAGCGCAAGCAGCAGCTGCAGCAATCAGTGCTACAGCTGCAGCCATACCATGAGGAGCTGCTAGAGCAGTTGATGCTCCCTGGTCTGCCTGTGGTGGATGCAGTGAATGATCAGTGGCCAGGGGCTGCAGTGCGTGCAGTGGTGGCAGTCGGTGCTGTGCGCTGCGTTATTGATCTAGAGGGTGAGCTGACAGCAGCAGCAGCAGCAGCAGCAGCGGCGGCAGCAGGGTCCGCAACCCCTGACAAGGCTGCAGCTGAGCCGCGGGAGCAGCAGAGCAGTGATGCAAGGAGCGAGTCTGACCAGCAACTCAAGCAGCAGCAGCACGCAGCTAGCAGCAGCAGTGCAGGGTCAAGGAAAATGGCCATCATAACGGCAGCGCAGCCGCTGCAGCTGGTGCTCCTCGAGCTGCTGGTGCTGTCAGCAGCAGCAGCAGCAGAGAGCGAGGCAGGACAGCAGCAGCAAGCAGAACAGCAGGAGGCGATGTTTGACAGCTGCCTGCAGGCCATGACTGCGCTGTTTATTTGTGTGAAGCCAGCAGCAGCAGCAGCGGCAACAGCGATAGCAAACACACTGCTGCCACTTGCACTGCACCTGCTGGCGCCCGCCATGCTGCCATCTGTGTATGCACAGCAGCAGCAGCAGCATGGCCGGCCTGCAGGACTTGATAACAGCCAACCCCTGGCATTGGAGAGTCAGGAGATGCCCATGCTGCTGCTGATCATGCAGCTGGTGTCTGCAGGTGGGTGGCTGCTGCAAGAGCAGCTTGAGGCTGGCCAAAGCCTACTTGCTGTTGCTACTGTAACATACAACAGTCCATCTCTTGCTTCGAATCCTGGCCTGCACGTGCAACCGCTGCTTTACATACATGCCAACCTGATGCACCCTCGGGTTATTAGCTCGCAGCCATTCTGCAGCGTCGCAGGGCAGACCATGCAACACGTGCTGGCCCCTATAGTCTTGACCAAGAGCGCTCAAATGCACGCTGCTGCTGCTGCTGCTGCTGCTGTTCTGCTGCACTTTGTGCCACCTCTGCAGCTGACGAGGCAGTCCTGACAGCATTCAAACATCAGCCTGAGGGAGCCAGCAGGGCCCTGGAGGCTGCTCTCAGGAAGCACTGCAGCCGCAGCCTATACCTCATCTCACCGTGGAAATGTGCATTGCTGCACAACTACGGCCGTGCGCTGCTCAAGCTAGGTGACGATGCGCCAGCTGAGGTGCCACCTGCAGTGCAGCAGCAGCAGCAGCAGCAGCTACAGCAGGCGATCTTCAGCTTACGCCTGACTCTGCTGAAGTTTGCAGAGAACAAGCGCTCGCTGCTGTCTGCCCTTGCCGGCCCAGTGTCGAGCCCTGAGCAGGCAGCGCTGTATGCGCTCTCTGCTGCAGCCAGCAGCATGGTGGTTGCCTCGAAACGCATGGATGCCAGCAAGCGTAACATCAGGGCAGCATGGCTCGCAGCTGAAGCATGCGATAAGGCAGCAGCAGAGCGCAGGCTGCGCATGTGGCTTGCGCTGGCAGCGAGGGGCATTTCAAGTCTTGGCAAGCAGCTTGCGGAGTATCCTGCAGCCGTGCTGGCGCTGCATGCGCAGGCGGCTGCAGGCAGCAAGCAGCCAGGAGCGCTGCTGCACACGGTCTGTTCAGCGCTGTGTGGAATATCAGGTGCGCTGGAGACGCTGCAGCTGCCGGGGTGCTGTGCAGATGCCAGGTCAGCGAAGCAGCAGCTGCTAGAGCAGGTGCGGGCGGCTGTGGAGAAGGTGGAGAGAGCAGCAGACCCGTGTAGCTACGTGCAGCAGAACAGCAGCAGCAGCAGCAGTGAGGGCAGCAGCTCAACTGCAAGAAAAGGCGGTAGTGCAGCAGCATCCCAGCAGGCACTGCTCCTGGACTTTGGTGCTGTGCTTGGGAGGCAGCTGCGCAATGTCGGTGCAGCAGTGTGGGCAGAGTTTGCTGCCAGCTGCTGCTGCGCCAACCCTTACTGCAGCAGCATGCTGCACAGCAGCGAGCAGCGGCTCGTGGGAGATGGTTACAGCAGCAGTGCACTGCCACATGGCAGCTGCACCGCCAGCAGTACCACCAGCATTGGATGCACATGCACTGAGTGTGGTGCATTCAGATGGTGCAGCAAGAAGTGCAGGGATGTGCACAAGGATGCCCACAAGGGAGTATGCGAGCGCATCACGCAGTGCATATGACCCCGGCATCACGGCGCCATGCAGCAAATGCAGCAGTACACAGGTTATGCCGGATCGCCTGACTCTCTGTCCCTGAAGGCGGAGGGAGGCAACTATACCCTTGGGTACGTGTTGCAGGTTGGTGCCGTGCACATTTGGTATGGGCTGAAGTAGTGCAGTCTATGCACTGCCCTGTGTTGGGCTGTCATGGTATGCCACCACGGTGGTCGTGGCTGAATCAATCTTGCACCCGGCATGTGTGCGCAGCTACTACGTAAAGGTGCTCAGCGGAGACCAGTGATCATGCGGGTATGTACGCGAAACATCTCCTCGTAGGAAACACGGTTTGCCTCGCTGTGCGGCGGATGCTCCCGGTGAGTATCACGTGGACGCGTGGCATGTGTTCCGTACGGACACGTATCGTCTGTGAACAGGCTGTCATTTATCATGACAAACCACCTACCCGCGCAGCCTATAAATCTGTCCAGTACCATTATTTTTCCTCAGCATGATCAAGCAGCCCGGTGTCGACGCAGGGGTAAGCCGCAGCAGCGAGCTGGCGTTGCAGCCTGCAGCATATCACACGCACGATAGCAGTGCGAGAGAGTCCCCGAGGACGCATCAAGGCATACTAGGCACAATAACTCACACTCAAGGTTTTTTGCTGCAGGTTACGGCCACGTTTCACGGTGTCACCCTCGATCTTCTGGTGAGTTTGCGCGCCAAAGCGTTCGGGTGGCCAGCCACCCGCCTGAATCTGCGCATAGAAGATATTTAGTACAATGGTTATGTCTTTAAAAGGTTGTTTTGCTTGCCTCGTACGTTATGGCACGCCTTGCGATTACAGTGACTTGGGTTGGCTGTGCGCAGCGGCAGCTGGCAAGGACAGCAAACACTCTGACAGAGTTCAGCTGCAAAGGCTCGCCACAGCGTTCATGCAATTGATTAGAATCACCTTCACTTGCCTTGCATAGTTGTCTGCAGCTTGCCACCATGCATAAGCAGCGCTCCCTGTGCCTGGACATGCATGCTGTCCTGTTCATCATTGAACACACGCACTCACATACAGAGCTGCTGCTGCCTTGTCTTGCAGACTTCCCAGCCACAACAAAGCACGCGCCACATCATCATGAAGCCTTCCCTGCGCCTGGCCGCCCTGGCCGCTGCGCTGTGCCTGGGCTGCAGCCTGGTGGCAGCAAATGACCTGCAGATCTGGGCTACTGTGGAGGACTGCTATGGCAAGTGAGTGATTACATGTTGGTGTCAGCAGATTTGTGGAAAATGTCTGTTCAGTGTGGTTTTGCCAGGCCACCCGCAGCCCTTGCAGCTACTGCTAGTGAGTGGCAGTGATGGTTCATGCTCTTGCTCTGCTGCTGTGCTGCTGCTGCCAGTGGCTTGCTTCCAAACAGCTGAGGATGCAGCTCCTGAAGCACAGCCCAGGTGCTGCTGGGCTGCTGCGCTGCTGTGAAAGGCAGATTCAGGCATGAGAAATGCACAACTGCTGTGCTACTGTGCTGCTGTGCTGCTGTGCTGCTGTGGTGCTCTACAGCATGTAGCTTCTGAATGAGCCGGCAAAAGCGGCAATAAACACTAACACTAGCCTGTGCTGTCTGTTTCTGCAGGGTTGTGCCAGGGGCCGTGGTCCGCATCTCTGGCTGTGTTGATGACTTTGGGACAAATGGCATCAGCGCCACCACAAACGGTACCGGCGTGGCATCATTCCTGGAACATGCAGAGAACAGCATTCAGTACTGCTGGTGAGTGTGCGCTGCTGGTCTGAGATAGCTGAATACAAACACATGCGCACTGTCGTATTAGGTCTACCTTGGACGCGTGGCTCGCCTGCTTGCATGCACGCAGATCAAATCTTTCAGCATGCCATGCACAGTGTGCTTGCAGCGGCTGTGCGCAAGCCGTTCCCCTACTGCCCTATGCAGCATTGACTGCGTGCTCAGATGCCGCGTGCACTTTTCAATGGCATGTTGTAAAGCCATTGCCTGCTGCTCTGTGCTGTGTGCGCAGGGGGTCTGCCAAGCAGTTCTGCACTGTTGAAGTCGTCAGCAACCCTAACGGCCTGACATACGCCACCCAGGTAAGCCTACACTGCATTGCTTGATGGCTGCTAATGACACCCACCCACAGCCAAACTGCACAGCTTGCTGCTGCCCTAAAACATGCATCAAGCACATGCTGCTGTGCTGGCTGAAACACGCCTCGCTGGCTGCTGCAAAACTGCGGGCTCACTTGTCGTAAAAGCACAGCTCTCCCGGGGGGTCCTGCCTACCCTTGGTCCACATCTGTACCGCCACACCAATATTATATTATACCGCCACACCAATATTATATTATAAATTATGAGCTGCGTGCACTGCCTGCTGCTGCAGAGCCTGATGCTGGACCAGGCCCAGGTCACTCCTCAAGACTTCATCTGCAGGATGTATGGCTGCTGCCGCCCCTGTGTTGGCATAGACTAGGCCACTGGCATTGATCGGCAGGAGCCAGAATGCAAAGATTTCCTGACTGGGCCCAAGCTGCTGTTCAGGCCAGAGGAGGGCACCTGCGCGCCACCTGTCAACGTGGGCGGCGAGGTGTGTGCGGCAACTGTGTCGACAATCAAAACAGTGCTGCTAGGGCTGTGAGGAGTCTTGCCTGCTGCTGCCAGTGCGGCTGTGTGCACTCACGTGAAAGGGATGTTCTGACCTGGTACATTTCAATCACCATGGCACACATGCATACAACAAATAGATGCATCCATGTGCATCACTGCGTCACTATTGCATTGCTGCAGGCACGTGGTGCTGACGGGGGTGTCCATGTTCACACGTACATGTACATTTGCAATCTGCTTTCTGCCTGCAGACCTGCTTTGGCTGGTTCAAGCCAACCTACAACGGCAACCAGGACCTCAGCAAGGTGCCCGTCACATCCGTCTCCTTCCGCGCTGACCAGAAGAACGATGTCAGCAACGTGCTGACATCAGGGGTGCTGTCCCTGAGTGAGACGCCCGTGGCTCCCTTCCTGCGGCTGGGTAACAAGCAGGGCGGCATGAGGTAAGCAGCGGTGCCAGGAGAAGCTGAATTGTACAAGATGGTTTGCTCCACTGCTGCCGTTGCTGCTTACTTGCTGCACACGTCACAGGGTGTTGCACTAGTTGCTGTCACAGCACAGCCAGCCAGCCCCTAGCAAGCATGGTCAATTGCTTATGATGTAACGCCACTCGTATGCAGCGTCGAAACTGCAACTTACCTTACAGGGGCTCGCAACATTGTTTGTGTGCATGCTGCTGCTGCTGCTGCTGCTGCTGCTGCTGCTGCTGCTGCTGCTGCTGCTGCTGCTGCTGCTGCTGCTGCTGCTGCTGCTGCTGCTGCTGCTGCTGCTGCAGGTGGGGCTGGGAGCAGCTGTGGAATCTGCCCAAGGGTGACGCTGTCATGACTGAGACTGGCACCATGTTCTGTGGCCAGGTAAGTGCTGTTTGTTGCACGCGACAGTGCTCTCAGCGCTGCTGTGATGACTCGAGTTTTCTACCAGCTGATATCCTCCTTGATGCTGCACGCAGTACACTTTTTTTAAATGAACACGTATTACAGCAATGCTTTGCCCATGGGCTGCAGCGCCGCACTGCAGCACTTGCAAAGATGCTGCCAGCAGGCTGCCCTCTGTACAACATCTATATGTTGAACAAGTTGATGTTGCAGCCGTACGTGAAGCATGGCAAGCAGGGACAGACCCGCTGTTGCTGCTGCTGCATGCACTGACCACCTGCTGCTGCTGCTGCTGCTGCCGGTGCTGCTGCTTTTTACCCTTGTCACTTCCCGCAGAACATGTTTGGCGGCAACATCAAGGTCAGCCTCAATGCCACCTCCCTGACCTACGAGATCACCATGGGACCAGGCACCAAGTTTACTGCCGGTGACGTCCACGTGTATGCTTCCTGCCAGCCCCTGTTAGGCAAAAACTTTGCGCCTGGCCAGCTCAACTGCAACCCCTCCAACCCTAAGGGCTGCCACCAGCGGATATTTGATGGCTGGTGGTAGTGCCTACAAGGGCAACATTCAGTTTGCTGGTGGCTGCTCAGGTGGCCAGCTGTTCACTTCCTTCCACCTTGGCCTGTAGGCTGGTGCTGGGCTAGCACCCGACCTGCACAACGGGTCTCAACATGTGGAACACTCTACAGTTCCGCATAAGGTTCAAGTGCTGCAACAGCTCTGAATAGCACACTGGAGTCGTGGGTTGTAACAATGTGGAGTGCCTGTAGCCTGATGGAACATGGCGACACATACAACATGGTACAGAGGGATGGTGGGTGGGACAAATGCAGCAGCTTGATGTCTTAAGTTACACAAGACCATACTGCATGCACTATTTTGCATATGACTGCACACTTTTGTGCAGTACTGTGGCAGCTGCAAATGCTGCAGCAGCTGTTCCTGAGGAGTGGGACCATGGCAGCAACGCCATCTACAGATCATGAACAAACTCAGTGGTTGGATAAACGGGAGGCGTGCTGGTTCCTAAAATGTACCAATGTGGCCTTGAGGTGGCACGGAATAAGATGTGTGACTTGAATTGGCCCCTTGTACATCCAATGTTTGCTTTGCCAAAAGCATCCACCTCGTCACCAACGAGAAGGTTGCACGGCCTGCTCCTTCTTGAACGTTTATGCTGTGCCACAGCAAACACGGTGTTTGCCTGTGGCTGGTGATGGATCAGCACACGACAACACGGAAGTAACACACACACACACACACACACTTTCAGCGACTGCACATACGATCTGCACAGGCCCCTGATGTAGTGCAGACACCACAGGACATGTGCAGAACAAGAACATGTGAAGGGCCTGCATGTACGGCACGCCTGCAAACAGCCAAGGTTCAAGTGTGTTGCAGTTGATGGGTGCAACACAACTGAACGCTCAACTAGCACCGGTGTCAATCCATTGCGTGTCAGTGTCGTCAGACAGCTAGCTGCAGCTGGCTAGCCTGCACTCACTGCTGCTCGTGCCACGTGGCTCGGCACCTGCCTGGCTGGGCGGGCTTACAGCCCAACAGCAGAACGAGGCACAGCAAGCCAAATCATCGACACCTTGGACTTGAAACTTATGGTTTTTTCGGTTGCATCGCTGCTGCCTCGTTGCATGCTGCTCGTGGGAGAGGAAGAGACGCAAGCGCTACCGCCCGCGCAGATTCCGCAGCAGCCTATAAACAGAGCTGATCCCCGCTGAACACGCAGTTACAGAGGCATCCAACTGATTCGAAGGTAAGTTGCGTTTATCGTGGCATGCATGCTCTTCGCCTTGTGCTTCTCGTCGTCAGATCTCTGCATCGGGAACCACGCCTTGAAGTAATTGAGCATGCCCTTCTGCAAGCTTGCAGCCTGCTCAAACCAGTTTAAAACTACTGTGACAGCTCGTATCATTGCTGCTGTTGCACTGCAGGCCCAAGTCGTCGGCGCATCCCTTGCAAGTAAGCCACGGGAACCACGCCTTGAAGTAATTGAGCATAACGGCACTCGCCGTTTCGCATGCGATGCTGCGCAGCATCTGCTGCCTCGAGGCAGGCTCGCTGCCTCGCCACCTTTAAAAGCGCAAACCATGCGGTTGAACATCCTGACTCCCCACGACAGCCACTGTCAGAGCAGACGGGAGCGTTTGCGTGCATGCATGCACGCATGTTCCGGCCATCTGCGCAACCAGCAGGATGCACTGCCCTAGCTTTCTGCACATGCACCTTTCGTGTGCATGACCGTCATCCTGCTTCACTTTGGATCGTTTTAACTGATTGTCCTGCCCTGTCGCTGCAGGATCCCCTGCCAAAACATTATGAAGACCTCCATGCGCCTGGCCGCCCTGGCCGCTGCGCTGTGCCTGGGATGCAGCCTGGTGGCAGCAAATGACCTCACTTTGCTGGCAAGGGTCTACGACTGCGCCGGAAAGTGAGTGGACTGTTCACCAAGATGGCAACAGTGCATGGTTTAGCAAGACTGCATGCAGCAGCTCACCGCTGCTGGGGCCCATGCGGACCGCATGTCAGCTCAGCTGGCATATGCATTCATAATCAGGACTGGCTTCTGCTCCTGTCGTGTCCTGAACCAGCTTTGAACCTGTGGAACCTGTGCTTTAACTGCTGTGCAGTGCTGTGGCCAATGCTACTGTGCGTATCACTGGCTGCGTGGACCCCCTGGACGGCCAAGGAGGCATCAGCACCACCACCAACAGCGATGGACTCGCATCCTTCCTCAAGGGCCAAGAGAACAGGTGGGCTGCTGCAGGATGTTGGTGCAAATTCATAATCGCGTGCGTTCATACGTGCCTCCTGTCTGCGATGCCCCAGATCCATCTCTAAAGAATTGACAAGATATTGTCAGTTTTGTTGATAATTGATTCATTGCTACACCTCCAGCACAAGGCACTGCGTCTTTGAGCCATTATACATGCAGGGTCTGCTGATGCTGACAGCTGCTGTGCTGCTGTGCTGCTGTGCTGTTGCTGTGACGCTGCAGTATCCAGTACTGCTATGGTGTTGGTATAGAGAACTGCACCGTCCAGGTTGCCTCCAATGACCAGGGCCTGACCTACGCTCCCCAGGTGCGCTGAACTTCGCTTGAAGCTGGCTTATATCCAAAGGAATTTGCTGCATGTGCGGGCTAGGCATGTGTGTGTGCTACATATATATGTATACAGGCTGTGCATTAGTGTATACACTGGTGCGTTGACTTCTGCATACTTCTTGCAAGGCTCAAGCTGCCTGTGCCCTGCTGAGGTTGCCAATGGCGGACATTGTGCTTGCCGCACCTGTACTGGTCAGTTCTTATGTACATTTCTGCTGCCTGCCTGCCTACCGGCCTGCCTGCCTGCCTGCCTGCCTGCCTGCCTGTTTTCTCTTGCAACAGACGACCACCAACCCCCAGGACTACATCTGCGCCACCTATGGCTGCTGCCCAGCATGCCGCAACCCCGCATGTCCCGACAACGGACCCATTGGCGGGCCCAGCCTTGACTTCTACCCTGTGCCCTCCACCTGCACACCCACGCCACCTCCAGTTGACGTCAAGGGCGAGGCAAGTCACATTTTCTCATTATTGATGCCAAAAATAAAAAAATTAGTGTTTTTGAGAATTTTTTATTTTATTTTATTTTATTTTATTTTATTTTATTTTATTTTATTTTATTTTATTTTATTTTTTATTTCCCATTCGAAATTTCCTGTTTTTCAAAAATTCTCTTATTCAATTTTTTACAACAAACGATTGAACAAAAATCAATTTTGAAAAAATATTCACATTTATCTTTGCTGCGTTAGTACCAGGCTAGCGCCAGCTTGCAACGAGCCCTGCGCTGTAAGGGGCTCAGCCAACAAGATGAGAAATCCTCGTGCCAGTGCCTTGTGGTGTACAGAGCTTGGAATAAGGCTGCTCGTGACGCTACATGAGAGCGATTGCTGCACAATGATTCCGTACCAGGTATTTCATTTTTCGTCCGAATCTGCGTGCTGATTGACGGGATGAAGCTGTTACCAGGCAGTGCCAGTAATGGCTGGTAACAGTAACTCATGGCGGCGGCGGCAGCCGGTATCGGGCGGTAACGGTAACGGTAACTTTCAGGCTAGCGCCAGCGGCAGTGGTACTAGCCGGTGACAGGTACACACAAGTAACCTCGCCCGTTGGGGAGCCAATGTCAGGCTCGCCCTGCAGCTTGCAGCATGTGCTTGCACAACACGCGACAACAGATGGTGCCAGGACCCACATGTGACTATGCTCTCTCAATACGGCCAACAGCGTCTAGGTTGTTACAGTTGTTAAACACCAGAGAAGTTAGCGGACACTAGTCATGTGCCGGCGCAAAAGCCTCCATGCATACTGGCTGTACTTGAACAGCTGTTCTTGTACTGGTGATAGCATGCCCTGCTAATTGCTGACATCATGCACTGTCTTTACAAACAAACACACTGCTGCTGCTGCAGACTTGCTTTGGCTGGTTTGGCCCCACCTATGTCGGCAGCACCGACCTGAGCACCGTGGCCGTGACATCAGCCTCCTTCCGTTCCAACCAGATGAATGATATCACTTTTGGCAATGTGCTGACCTCTGGAGCGTTCTCCCTGAATGCCAATGCTGTTGCGCCCTTCATCACGCTCACAAGCGACAGGTGAGAGGATTGCTGATTTTATGCAAAGAGCACACACCATGTGCACAAGCGTTGTGTGCTTGGCAGCCATCGTGCATTGCCTGCTGCTGCCAGCTAACAGCGCGCGCAAAATGCCTGGCCTGCCAGCTTGCTGCGCGAAGTTTCTTGGTCATCCTTCGGTGCATGCGATGCCAGCCTGCACCGTTGCGAGCCTGATTCAGCCAAGCACTGCTGTGCTGTTTCAGGACCAAGCTGCCTGGTCAAATGCATGCCTGGACTGGCGCCTGTGCCAAACACTTGTCACTAGCCATGCTATGGCAGCTAACTGCTGACTGCAACGACTGTGCAATGGTTTGACTCCTGATTGGAGTTCCCACCTCTTGTTGAGGGGAGCATGTAACACAATACAACGTAACATAACACATTGTGTGCTTCTCTGCTTTCAGGTGGGGCTGGGAGCAGCTGTGGAATGTGCCTACAACCGGCATGGTGGTGCAGAACGGCTACATGTTCTGCGGCCAGGTGAGGCACCTGCTCAGTGAATTTTAGGCTGCGCCTTTACGCCTAAATAGCCTTGTGCCGAAGGAGGCCAGCCGCCTCATGAAGTGCCTCCTTTATATACCGGAAGGCGATCATGCACGGCCTCAGAGACTCCGCTGCAGCTGCACTGCTGTACTTCAGGTGCAGCGAGTGTTGAAAAACATATGAAGCTGGGTTGGTGACAAATCCATAGAAGGTGACTGCCATGTGCACGCCCTTCATCCTCTGTTTGATGCGTGACTTTTTTTGTGCACTGTCTTGACTGTGTTGAGGGCAGGCAGGACTTGGCTGGTCAGCTTTGTCATTACTATCTGGCGCATGCAAGAAACTAGCAAGTCGGTTGCACTCATTCACATCTTGCACCGCTGCTGCTGCTGCTGCTGCTGCTGCTGCTGCAGAACAAGTACGGCGGCAACATCAAGGTCACCCTCACCGCCACCTCGCTGGTCTACGAGATCACAATGAGCACCAGCTCCAAGTTCACTGCTGGTGACGTGCACGTGTACGCAGCCTGCAGCGCCTTTTCTGGTGGCAATGTGGCTCCTGGCAAGCTTAACTGCAACCCTTCAAAGCCCTCCGGCTGCGCAACTGGTGGCCAGCTGTTGGCTGGTGGTAGTGCATACAACGGCACCATTGCGTTTGGCGGCTGCACTGGCGGCCAGCTGTTCACTATGTTCCACCTCGGCATGTAAATGGGTGTTTTAAACACCTTGGTCGCTGGCGCGCGATCATATGATGCATCGGTATCACGGCGGGTGGTATCCCGCTAAGGGGTTCATCACAATGTTGCATGGCGTGGGTTACATTTGATCAAAGCTGTCCAGCGTGCATGACAGCTGTTGAGCAGTAATAAGTACTAGTTACTGTGAGCATCACTGGTGCACTGAGTGCACCTTTTGTGAGTTGTTACACCAGGTTTAGAGCAACGCATTGCTTAAAGCCTGGCGGCTCAGCATGCATTAGCCAGGTGCGGCTGCCGACACATGTTTACAGCATGGCTGCATGTGTTGTATCTGCGGCTACCGTCATGACACAGATGACATGGAAGCATTGCACACATTGAGTGCTGGCGACTACACAGAGTTGCTCGAGCATGTGGCACTCGACAATAAAATAGTTGGTCCTGGTGCTTCCAATGCGATCTGACTTTACCGGCGAGGTGGCACATCTTTTATCAGGGTGATCACAATATGTTGTTTGTTGTGAGAGGGGACAGTTACATGTGGGTCCTGGCATCATCTTGGATGGTTGTTTGTTTCACCAGGCGGATCACAATTATAGGTGCTGAAAAGCTAGCCGGCTGCCACAACTTGGTTGAGGCAGTCAAGCCTTCCAAAACAGCAGCATATGCATGGCTGCTACCACCCCGGGTAGTGACAGCGGCCAGTGGATGGCCAATATCAACAGTTTGCTGTGCTCTGTTTCGCTGCGCTGGCAGCATGCCAATGTTTTTTGACTCATCACACACAAACTGCACCGTGCAGTGTTTTGGGTGGCCTGCTCTTTGCACTCTTATGGCGTGGGTGGGACAGTGACAGCGGCCAATGGATGGCCAAGAGTTTGTTTTGCCCAGCAAACACAGTCTGTTTGGGACTCCGCTGGCAGCAGCAGCTGGTACATTCATGTTTGTTGCAAATTACCAGGCTGGTTGGTTGGGAATGCGCTTGATTCCAGTGCTACTGCATGGCGCCTTTCTTGAGCAAGTCAAATCAAAGAGGAGCCTATAATGTGCCTATGTCTATTACTGCTGCAAGCAGCTTGATTTGTGTGAGCGCGCCTACAGTTACACATACAACTTTGGCAGTGGCATGCATTGAGCAAAGTGCCCAGCAGGTTGCTAGCAGCGCTGCTGCTGCTGCCGCTACTGCTGCTGCTGCTGCTGCTGCTGCTGCTGTTGCTGCTGCTGTTGCTGCTGCTGCTGCTGCTGCTGCTGCTGCTGCTGCTGCTGCTGCTGCTGCTGCTGCCAGTTGTATCGTTGGTGCGCTGTTACGGCCGGACCAGGGGAGGGGATACCTCAGGTCGGTGAGCTACAGCCTACCTTTGCTTGGCAATGGGTTGGGGCAAACACTGTGGTGTGCTTGGTGGGCTTGCAAATTTGCCAAGCAGTGCCCTCAGCAGCCTGTGGTTTGCTATGCAGCCTGCAGTGCAGTCAGCAAAGGTAGCGTTTGGTACAGCTCACCTGGCGCCAATGGTTTGTTATGACGCTGAACGGATGCCAGGGCAGCGCATGTCACAATGAGCAGCGGTCTTTTGAGCCTTGTCTGGCTGCTTTGTGGGTGGGCCTGTGGCCCTACTTTGGTAACTTGAGTTTAATACTGCTGAAGGGTGCCGCCGTCTTCGAAGGAGCAGCAGCCCAATGGTGTGCTGCATGCATATGGGGCAATATACGTTGTGCGCAGTCTGTCGCTGCCCCCATTTGATGTAATGAGCGCCTGCTTCAAGCAAGTTGTCAGTCAAGCCCACACTGATAATTCAGCGTAGGACGTTCAGTGCTTTTCAATCTTTGCTTGTTACAACTGGCAGCTGCCAGAAAGGAGGGTGGCTTGCCTTGCAGCTGTATCAACGTACAAGCTGCTGCCAGCCTGAAGGCTAGCTAATCTTCATCCATCTCTCCTCAAGGCACGGCTGGCATGCCGGATGCGCATCTAGATCTCAGATCAAGGCATAGATATGATCACGCCAAATGCAAACAAATAACGGAACCAAAGCAAGGATCAGCAAGCATGCAGTGGAAATGGCAGCCAGCTGGCAGCAGCCTGCTGTGTCTTGCTTGCTCTAGACCTACGCAACCAACATAGCGAAACCAGAAATGAGCAGGAACTACCCACACTTGCAAGAGCCACCAATACTTGCAAGAGCCACCCACACTTGCCATTGACTCCACGACTTGCGCATGTGCGAGGCTTGCGTTGGTCCAGCATTCCAACCACCAACAACCACCAACAGAGCAACAAGGTAGCAAGCTGCTCAAGCTTGCCGTACATGTGCTTGTGGCGGCAAAGCACTATGTGAATCGTGTCTGATGGAAAGAAAGATCACTTGGCATAGTTTATGACCACAGGAGCAAAAACTCATGCATAAGACTCTTATAATAGACTCTTACTTGGAGTAGAAGTGTGTGTGCATGCAAGCATCCGCTGTGCAGTCACCAACCAGACAATGTCCCAGCAGCGCAGATTACAGCAGCAGATCACGATCAACATCAGATCACCGCAGATCGCGGCAGCAGACTGCTCTCTCTGTGGGCAGGGCAACCAGCACATATCAATCACCGGTATGTTGCTGTCTCGATTCGACAACTGCTGAAACAAGCGTGTGCAAACATGTGCAGCAACGTTGCTGCAGTTAACTCTGAGCATGCAATGCACACAGCTGCAGCAGCAGATCGTGGCAATCATCCGACCCACTGCCGCCACTGCCGCCACCGCCGCCGCCACAGCTGCTGCTTTCACTGCGTGGCGCTGCATGTATGCATCATGCACCAGCTGACCTCTCGCTACATACCCTGCCTAAAGACCTTGCTTTCCCGCATCAACCACTTGCTTTTGCCAAAGCTCTGCTATTGCCTCAAGCCCGTGCCCTGCGCTTGGCTGCGTTACTCGGCCTGCGGCGCTTGCTGCTGCCGCCGCTGCTGCGCTGCTTGCCGCCGGCTACTGCTGCGCCGCCGCCAAACCCTAGCTCGTTGCTGTCTGCCAGGCCATTGAACAGGTCCCCAAACATCATTGTCATCTCAATGCCGTTCTTCATGGTGGGAATCACCATTGAGTAGGGACACTAAGAAATGCACAGCAGCAGCAGCAGCAGCAGTGGGTTGCGCCTTGCTTGATAAAGCAGATGGCAATCTGATGGAGATGTTGCAGGACGCCATCTGCAGCGTGAGGCGCTAAGTCTGCCGACTACCACCAGATATAACAGCGACTGCCGCACAGCAGGGGCATGCAAGTTTCAGCAGGTTTGCCGCCATAAGCACCCCAGCGCACACCTGCCCTCTTACACGTGCCACTGTCGGTGTGCCAGTGCCACTCACACGCAGCAACAGGCGTCAAGCTACAGCAGCAAGCCTCTCTACCAAGCGTGCCTTGGCAGCGCACGTTGCTATAATCCCAGCCATATCAATGACCAAAAACTCACCACTTTTGAGAAGCCGTGTCCCCCTGACAGCATCACTTGATCCAGGCATGCCAAGAAGTCTGCATGGCACTCGCTGTCTAGCACGTGCTTCTCCCCTACGCAATCGTCATGCTGCTTGCAGCAGGCGTCCGCCTCGTCACATGGCTCCTCGCCTGGAGTGAAATGACGTGAGAGAGGTAGCAGCAGCAGCAGCAGCAGCAGCAGCAGCAGCAGCAGCAATGTCACACTACTGTTGAGGCTGTGCTGGCTGCACCCAAACCCTCCACGCTTCCAATGATTTGCGTGTCAGCTTCCTTGTTTCCCTTTCACGCAACACTGCGCTTGCCGGCGCCATCTGCTGCAAGACACACATCTTGCCCTAGCAGCAGCACCACCAGCAGCAGCCAATCAGCTGGACTGCAGCACCTGCCAAACTGCACTCTCGTCAAAAGGCCAGTGCAGCCAAAGGCCTCACCTGGGCAGCCGCCATGCCCCACGCCGCAATACTTGCCATATCGCAGGGCTATAGTGTCGCAGTTGGCTTCCAAGCATTGCTTGGAACACTGCAGGCAGGCAGCAGCAGCAGCAGCAGTTACTTCCTGGCCGCGGCTTCACAGCAAGTTGGCTGTTGTGGTTCAAGCTGCTGGCAAGGCATACCAAGGAACATGCAGCTGCAGTGCCTCACCGACGAGTACTCGTAGTTGGGCTGTGTTTCAGTTGTGTCTGCGCTGCTGCAGCGTATTGTGCAGGCTGATAGCAGCGCCAGAACCAGCACCAGCTGCTGCAGCGGCTGCAGAGCTGCTTGGCGTGGCCGCATCTGGTACACTGCGCCAGCCGTTCGTGGCTTTCGTTCGGTCTGTAAGATGGTTTGTTGCCAATGGCCCTGACAGAGCGGCTAAAGGATGCAATGGCTGGTGTGGGGGCAGCACCAGCAGCAACGACAGTAGCAGCAGCTAAATGTGGCTGGTGCAGGAGCGTGCCACCAGGCAGAAACGTACAAACTAAACTAGTGAATCAGGTAAGCGGCAAACGACTAAGCAAGAGCAGCAATTAGCGGAGCAGCAACAGCACACACCTCCACCTGGAACTTGTCCACTTTGTCTGACAAAGTTTGTCATGTCAGTGACCATGCGTCCGAACAACGCAATTACCTAATCCTCACAGCTATCCGCTGCAATCTGCAAGTTTTCTGTACACTGGCACCGGCGAAGAAGAGATCTCTCTGCTCACTTGTGCGCCCACCCACTGCGATACAGTCTGCATCAGTCTTCCAACATGGCGATGCTGCAGCGATCCCAAATATCAAGGTCTTGCACATGCAACGTACACAGCAGCGCTACGCTGGCTGTGCGTAGTCAGATGCGTCGGCGAGTGAGCACACCTAGCCCATTGATGCCTGGCCAAAATCAGCTGGTATCCATCCGTCCGATGCCCATTGGCTACGGTAAGTAACACAGCAGCAATTCGACTATGCATGCTGCCGGTCAGGCATGCTGACTGTGTCCTGGTCCCTGCTGCTGCTGCTGCTGCTGCTGTCCTGCAGGCCATGTCTTGACCAGCACAGCAAACCCGGAGCCAAGGCAAAAGGTGACATACTGGGACTATTTGGATTCACACAAGCCGTCAGTGCATTTCACCATGCAGCGTTCCATCAGCAGCTGCATCTGCTGCACTATCAAGCATGGCATGGCCTTGTATTTCTGCGCCCTCTGGCTCACTGCACTGACCAGGCAGGCAGATTCATGTGATGGTTCGATCAAATTCATGCATCTGTGTTAAGCATGTTGCTGCTTATGCCTATTCTTGCAGACGGTGATGCACTCATTCCTGGGTGTTGGCGCGCCAGAGGCCATCCTGGTGGCAGTGGTGGCTCTGGTAGTGTTTGGGCCCAAGGGCCTAGCTGACGTGAGTGAGCTGTGGTGCAGAGCAATTGCCGAATATATCTCATAGCGCCTGAGGCAGTTGCAATAGCAATACGTGGCAATCGACACAAGTCAGTTTGGCGGCATTTATCAGCAGCGTGCAGTGTTGAGCAAAGCGTGTTGCACACGCCATTGGAACCTCATTCAGCAACTGCGCCATTGTTGGTACAGATGCCGCGCTCAACTTTGCATGTGGGAGACACATGCGTGATCACCGCACGTGCAGTCCTCAACCTGTATTTCCTACAGGGGTGTAGCTGCAATACACGCACTGGTACCACAAAAACCTTTGTATTCCAATGGGACATGTCCACTGGAGGTGGTGGCTCGCCTGCTTGCATGCAACCTGCTGCAATCAACGCTGGGCCAGTTCACACATATCCCTGCTGCTGCTGCTGCTGCTGCTGCTGCTGCTGCTGCTGCTGCTGCTGCTACTGTTGTGCACCCCTGCAGGCGGCCAAGAGCCTGGGCCAGACGCTGCGTGCCTTCCAGCCCACCATCCGGGAGGTGGTGGAGGTGTCGCAGGAGATCAAGGGCACGCTGGAGCAGGTGGGAATAGGTTGCTGCTGGTTGCTGAGTGTTGGACACACGCAAGGTTTGGTGTTGTCCGCTGTTGGGCAAGGAGATCAAGGGCACGCTGGAGCAGGTACAGGGGCAGCCTGCTGTAGTGTGTGGCTGCATGCGTCTAGCGAGGCTTGGCATTGCGTAGTGTTTGGAATGAAGCAGTGCTCCTGCGTGGTGCTGCGTGCTGCTGTATCTCATGGGTCGCGCTGTGCACTCGTAACTGCCAATGGAACGGCTGCTGTGAGTAGCTGCTGTGTGTGTTAGTATGCGGCGGTTGTTGTCGCACAGCATGTGCTGCCTGAAGCACCGTCTTTTGTTCATGCTTCAGTAGGTCCCTTAAAAGTCAAGACGGGGGACGTGATTCACCGTCTTGTGGCTGCGCGCTTTCACAACTGACTGCAGGAGCTGGGTCTCGATGAGATCAGGCAGGCAGCTACAATGCGGCCAACCCCCAAGCCGATCCGCACAGACACCAGCAGCAGCACCGACGACGCACCCAGCAGCAGCAGCATGGCTGCCAGCAGCAGCGGCAGCAGCAACCTGCAGCCGATTAGTGAAGAGTTTGCCAAGCAGCTGGATCCAGAGATCGAGCTAAAGCGTGCAATGTCGGAGCAGGCAGCTTGGGGAGGGGCGGCACCAGCAGCAGGGGCTGCTGCAGCAGCAGCAGCAGCAGCAGCAGCCCCTGAGCAGCAGCCGCCGGCAGCCGCAGCAGCTGCGCCAGCGGGGCAGGTGGGTACTTGCTGGCAGCAGAATGTTGCCGCATGCTACTTTAGTGCTTGTAGTTGTGAAGCAACCAGCCCCTGTATTCGTGCTTACTCTGATCACATCATTCAGTGTGCGAGTGTGGTTTAAACATAAGCAGGTGTACATGCAGACACCCTTGTGGCAGCTGCACATACAGTATCACCCTGTCAGCTGCATGCCCACAGTGCAATGGCTGGTTGGTTGTGGCCATCAACGCTGCTGCTGCTGCTGCTGCTGCTGCTGCTGCTGCTGCTGCTGCTGCTGCTGCTGCTGCTGCAGGATTTGAGCAAGCTGTCGCTGACAGAACTGGAGGCGGAGCTTGCGAGGAGGAAGAATGTGCAGCAGGCGTGAGCAGCCGCTTCTGTATGGCATGTGTAAACAGCAGCAGCATTGGACCAGCAGGCAACTGGCCTGCTGCAGGGCAAGGCGCACTGAGCTAGTCAGCAACCGGCTGTTGGCACAGCACGTGCTGCAGCGGCGCTGCAAGCTGCATTTTGAGGTTGTCCCTGATCATCAAAGCAGTAAGGATGCTTATGCTTTCTTGCAGCTGCAGCAGTGACATCAGCGGCTAATGTAGCAAGCCTGTTGCGTGCAAGTGGTTCAGGAAGATGGAGTGAGGCAGCAGCGTGTAGCAGAAATCGTGTGTCTTTGCGCATAGGGCAGACGTTGTGAGCGAGAGAGGGTCAAACTTGTGCAGGTGGCAGTTGCACACAGCACAGGGTACTGGCGATATGGCGTTCAGTTGCAGCTTGGGTGTCATGCTGGTTCGTCATGAGAATGGCTGCTGCCGGCGGAGTTCAGCATGTCAGCGCAATGCTGTCAGCAGCAGCAGCAGCAGCAGCCCGCCAGCAGCAGCAGCCCGCCGGAGGGCAAGGACTGCTGGCTGCAGCTGCTGCAGCATCCGACTGAAGAGTGTCATGTACCAAGGCTGCAGCCTGGCAAGTCGTACCAGCTGGTGCTGTACATGCATACTGCACAGCTGCATGCAGGCCGTGCTGCTGGTGCAGCCGTTGGGCCTCAGGATCCCATGACACTGGCATCTGCATTCTGCATCGTGGTTTCATTGAAGTACATCTATCCCCATCCTGCCTTGTCGCCCTAGAGATATCGTCTGACGCATGGCGATGAGTCGCACGTTGTTATGTTGTAGACGTTCACGTTGGCAGAGTCACACTGTTACCGGCAGTGAACCCCAGGACAAGCGTCTGCCACAAAGCGCCAAAGCACGCTTGCTCTGCACGCGCGTGCAGAGCAATTGCCAAGCTACGTGTCACAGTAGCCTGCAGCGCACTGCTACAACAACAATCCACAGCACGCAGGGAACCTGTTATGATCGCGATCAATGACTGCACGTAGCACCCGCCAACAGCAACCATCCAGCACCATGCAGCCAAGAGTCTTAATGCGGCTGCCACCAGCATGCAGCAAGCAGCATATGATCATATGCCTGTCCGATCCCTGCATCCACACATCAACAGCACTGCACGGCCTGCTCAGCAGCAGCAGCAGCTGCTGGCAACACAGCTGCAGCCTCAGCCCACCACCATGCTGGCGGTGCCTGCTGCTGCTGCTGCTGCTGGCGGCTGCAGCTCCTCATGGAACAGCGGCACCTCGTTGCCGCCAACGTACCTGCAGCAGCAGCAGCAGCAGCAGCAGCAGCGGACAGCATGTCAGTGAGCATGCAGCACTCTACAGTGACACACAGTGAAAACAACACACCTAAACAACATGTGCAGGCGCTGCGCCGCGCAGAGCTGCGCGGTTGCGATGGGCTTGATCTGTGCATTGCAGCGAAACTGCAGCCAGCATGCTATCAGTGTCCCCTGCCGAACAGCAAGGGCATTGCTTGAAGCCGTGCAGTTATGCACTTTCTTTGTTTTTCGAAACCCAGGAGCTGTGCAATTCGTCCTTTCACAGCAGCAGCAGCAGCAGCAGCCCGCCCACCTCATGGTCGCGCCGTCCTTGTCCAGCGTCACTGTGCGGATGACGCCACCCGATGACGCGTCACGCGCCATGGCCAGCGCCAGCGCCTCCGTTACAAAGCCCTCCGCCTCCTCACGCGTCATGTCAGGCCTGCAGTGACAGGGGATGACGGCATGGGTGTAATCCGGCGGCGGGATTACTGCTGCCTGAGCAGCTGCGACAAACTGCGGTTTTTTCATCGCTTGCGACAGGGCGTATGCATGGGGAGGTGCACAATCCCGCAAAGAAAACAGAGGTATGAAAGTAGTAACATGTGCGCTCTGGCATCGCAGCTTTCTGAACAAGGCGAAATTGCGCTGCTTGTTCGCTGCTGTCGCTGCCCTCGCTGCAATGCTTGCTGTCACTCACTTCCACGCGCTGTCCATGTAGCCCCAAATGTAGGTGCTGCCTGAGCCATCAATGGCCCACTTCTCCGGCACGATGGTGCCGCCGATGGGGACGCCAAACACCTGCAGCAGCAGCAGCAGCAGCAGCAGCAGCAGCAGCAGCAGCAGCAGCAGCAGCAGCAGCACGCAACACACACGAGTGAGGGTCTTCTGGTCCAGCATTGCTCTGAGGTGCGCAACTGTGCATTCACAAACGAGTGGAAGAATCAAGGAGCAGTATATTTTGCAACATATTTTCTTTCTGTGGAAGCCATGCATACAGAGCCGTGCAACAGCCAAGCAATAACACTGCACTTGGTGACAAACCCAAAACAACAACTAAAACAACCATTACAGCAGCTTAGACAAGCGCGGCTGTAGAGCCGCGATGGCTCTGCCGCGGCGGCCGCATGCAGACACATGCAGACTTGAAAAGCACCTGCCACTGCTGCTGGCTGCTGCTGTGACTCGACAGTGCTGACTGCTGGGGTAGCACGCCACAGCAACACACCTGGCCGCCGCTGTGCTTGTCGAAGCCTGCTACCAGCAGCGCTCCCATCAGCATGTTCTTATTGTTGTAGTTCATCTGCAGGCACAGGAGCGCATGCAGGCACAGCAGCAACCGCAACATGAGCAGTGCTGTAGCTACCAGCTTGCTGCTGATTAAGTATCGCATTTGAAGACGCTCACAATCCACCACAGCAAACTCCTTTGCAGCTGTAACGCATTGGCTACACACAGTTGCAGCTGTGCTGCTATCGGGGTGTCCGCAGTGTGTCACAATTTTCCCTGGGAGCCGTTGCCAACTGTGGCCACATCATAGCTAGGAACAGTCAACAAACTTATAAGCTGGTAACTTTCATCTCGCCATTGCTTGTGTTCATACCAAAAGCAGCGCTGGCACCATGCCGCATGCACACGCGCCGCTGGTGCTGCCAACACTAGTGATGCTGCTTGACGCTACGCAGCGCCTGCCAAAACACACTCACCGTGCCAACTAGGTTGGCGATGGTCTGCACTGAGGGGTCTTCTCCAAGCTCGCCTGCAAGCTGCTCTGAAAAGTAACGTACTGCAGCAGCAGCAGCAGCAGCAGCAGCGGCAGAAACAAAAGTAAAGGAACAGAAGCCGCAGCAGCTTGCACGCATGCATGCGCATGTGCAGCGTGGCATGCATGTATGCAGCCAGCTGTATGTCAAGGCGGCATGGCAGGCGCAGCAATCTCCTGCAATCAATCTGCTGAAACAGCTGTGATGATGATTTGAAGTGGCAGAAGCACACCTGCTGCGACTATGAGACATGCACGAAGCAGCTCGTTTGGAACAAGACAAGGATGCAACAGAGACAGCAGCTTTGCACTCATGCGCTGATGCACCCACGCACATGCCCTAACGGTTACAAAGCAACATGGTGCTGTATGTTGCTCCGCTGTTGCTTCTCACCATAGTCTCCTATCGCTTGCGTGTCTGCTGCACTGCCTGACCTTAGCAGGTACACATTGTCTGTCAACTGCATGATCTTGTTGCTAGCCCTGTTCGACACGTAGTTGCCTGTGCTGACACGGCCATCTGCTCCAAGCACTACGCCACCGTTGTATGTGCAGGCCACAATGGTTGTGCCTGTGTGTGGCTCAGCATCTGACATCTTGCTGTTGCTGCATGCCTGCGCTGCTCCACGCCCGAAAGCGTTCAGGTCCATGCTGCTGCGTGGCTGACAAGAGTTTAAACCAAAATCTCTGCTCTACTCGACTTCTCTGCAAGGGATCAGGGTCAGACAGTCCGTGTGGATGAACACGCTTCAAAGGCAGTTGCAGTGCCTGGTACTGTTTGCTGTGAGACTCAATAGGTGCACGTGATAAGCTGCTTACGACAAAATACAAAGAAACTGCCATAGCGTAGCAGTCGTGTACGGATCAGTGGAAGACAGAAATGCAAGTGACGCGAGCCCCTTCCCAAACCCCACTTCGCAACACCCCCAGCTCATTGCTTTCTGGTCACCTCACGTGGATGATCAAGATTTTGCTGAAAATGATCGATTTCCGTGCTTTGCTGCTGGCTAACGCTGTCTAGGGTAACCTTCAGGCCTGTCCAGCAAGGCCAGGATGAAAGTTCAGCGCTTGATGCGTTTCCAGTAGCATGGAGGATACAGAGCAGCAGCAGCAACAGCAGCAGGCAGTCCAGATCGTGCCGGATGTGCATCGAGCAGTAGCAGAACAGGTGTGCCTGCGCTTGTTCAACGAAAGTTTATAGTTTCTTTGCACAGAAGGAAAAACTGATGTCTGAACAGCCGTTGCTGCGTCTGTGTGTCATCACGTTTTTGGCTGAGCAGCTTCACACTGTGCACACCACCCAGCAGCAGGCAAGCTTGATCACTGCCCAACTGGCTACAACATGCAGCTTCTGCCTGCAGCCTCGCATATCCACTTAAACCACATGTATACTGCTGGCCTACGCAAGAGCATAGAGCACAGAAGCTGCTGCAGCTGTGTATGCTGCTGGCTGTGCCGTGCACTTCACTGTGCTGACTGGTCACTGTGTTGTTCTCCTGCAGGTGTTCATGGCTGCTCCCAGCCAAGTATCACGGCTGCATCAGCGCCTGTTCTGTGAGGTACGCCAGCACACTTCTCTTGCAGCTGCTTTGTGCTGCTGCTGCTGCCTCCGTTGCTGTTGCTGCCGCAGTTGCTGCTGCTGCCGCAGTCGCAGCTGTGCAGTAGCAGAAGCAGCTGCTGACTTCAAGCCGCAGCGGCGTGCACATAGACACCAGGGAGCATCAGAGCAGCAACAGCTGCAGCACAGCGCCTGTCCACACGCAGCAGCTGCTCAGGATTGGCCAGCTCTCTTGGCACAGCAGCACTGCACACATCACCGCAGCTGTCACTTCGCAGTCCGCACTCATCAGCATCAAAACACATCATGCTGTTCGCCATCCACTTCCAGCTACAGCACCCAAAGCAATCGCATGCACAATCATAACACACAGCACATAATACTAGTTGATGGCGTTGATGCTATGGTTTGATGGGTAACATGATGATGAGCACATAATACTAGTTGCTACTTCGCCGCGTATTTGCTTGCAGGAGCGGCATGATGCAGGAGATGAGCTCACGGAGCGCCGCAGCGCCGACCCGGGCGGCCTGGTCAGCAAGTGGCGCCAGAAAGACAAGCTCAAAACCACCGCAGTCGCGCTCGTGCTGTGCCTCAATATCGGCGTTGACCCGCCCGATGTGGTCAAGATCTCGCCGTGTGCGCGGCTGGAGTGCTGGGTGGACCCGCTCAGCATGCAGCCCGCCAAGGCGCTGGAGACGATCGGTGCGTGGTGGGCTGTGGCGGGCTGCTGCCGCTGAGGCATGTTGTTGGTGTGCTGTGTGGCTGCAAGCAGTGCTGGGTGGACCCGCTCAGCATGCAGCCCGCCAAGGCGCTGGAGACGATCGGTGCGTGGTGGGCTGTCCAACTGCTGATCTGTTGCTGTATGTCAGCGCAGTCGCAGCCAGCTATAAAAGCACTGGGCTTGTATGGCAGCGAGCAGCCCGCCAAGGCGCTGGTGACGATCGGTGCGTGGTGGGCTGTGGCGGGCTGTGGGGAGCCGGGCTGCTGACTTCTTGGCGATACATGTTGATGTTGCTCCAGGCGCGCGCAAAGCACAGTTAGTGTGTACTGCTGTTGCTGCTGATGCGGAGTGATGCTGTATGACTCGCTGCTTCTCACACTGCTGCTTCCCACGTTGCTGCCCCGCAGGCAAGAACCTGCAGGCTCAGTATGAGCGCTGGCAGCCGCGCGCCAAGTACAAGATGCACCTGGACCCCACCATGGACGATGTGAAGAAGCTGTGCGTGAGCTGCAGGAGGACAGCCAAGGTGCGGGGCTGGGCTGTTTCCAGGGTAGCAGGCAGATGATAAGGGCCGCAGCAGCAGCAGCTGCAGCAGCAGCAGTTTGCTAGGAGGGGTGCGGCTGTGGCATGGAGAGGGGTTGCAGTGCCAAGTGCAGCAGTCGGTTCGGCAGATGGTTGGGCTTCTGAAGCACGTATGCTCTTGTGCATCAGGTGCAGCTACGGCAGCAGCAGTCACTGTACGCTGCTACACACCTGCATGCCAATGTCTGCTGCGCGCTTCTGCTGCGCGCATCCCTACCTCATGCTGCGCAGAACGAGCGCGTACTGTTCTACTACAACCGCCACGGCGTGCCGCGGCCCACTGTCAACGGCAGCAACAGTACATGCCGCCACACGCGTGCATGCCAACTGTTGCTGCTGCTGCACACGTATATATCCCCGCACACCTCCTGACCTGCATTTTTCCACCCCCACCATCCCCCGTAGGACCTGTGCTGCTGCTCCGCAATTGTGCTGCTCTGCTCCACACACGCTGACCTCATCGCCATTTTCCACCCTACTCACCTTACCATTCTCGCTGGGTGCAGAACGAGCGCGTGCTGTTCCACTACAACGGCCACGGCGTGCCGCGGCCAACCGTCAACGGCGAGATCTGGGTCTTCAACAGCCGCTACACGCAGTACATCCCGCTGTCCATGTACGAGCTGCAGAGCTGGATGGGCACGCCCTGCATCTATGTGCTGGACTGCTCCGCAGCAGGCCTCATCATCAACAACTTCAAAGCCATGATCGAGCAGCGGCAGCAGCAGCTCGCGCTGCAGCAGCAGCAGGCGACGGCGGCCGCCGGGCTGCTGGGCGGGGCGGCGGCGGCGGCTGCGGCGGCTGGCGGCGCGGCGGGGGCGCCGGATCCGATGCGGGAGATTATTGTGCTGGGGGCGTGCGGCGGCAATGAGCTGCTGCCGCAGGTGAGGCCGCCTGCTACACGTCCGGCATAGCTCGTTTTGTATGCTGTCGCTGCTGTTGCAACCGTTGCTTGCCGGCGCCGGCGGCAATGAGCTGCTGCCGCAGGTGAGTGTTTGGGTTAGTTCGTGCTGTCGGCAGCGCTTGTATGCAGGAAACGCAAGCATGTGATGAACTGTGTTGTTCGGATGGTTTGTTGGGGTGGGAAGGAACTGTCGCTTCAGTGTTGGGATTGCAAGCGTACTTGATACTCTCTGCCGTGCAGACAGTTGTTGAGGGCTGGGAGAGAATGGAGTAACAAGTCATGTGACTGCAGATGCACGCGCAAACAGCAGCTGTTGCCTGGTGCGCGTTAGGCACCTCCTGTTGTCTCTGACCACCGGCTAGCCCAGCTGCATCTGCTACCTCTTTCTTTTCCTTCGACGCTCTACCTGTCTGCCGCCCTCCCGCTGCCGTCCGGTGCCGTGCTGCTGCTGCTGCTGCTGCCTGTGCCATGCTTTGCACCTGCAGCAAAACCCGGACCTGCCGGCTGATGTGTTCACGGCCTGCCTGACCACACCCATCAAGGTGGCGCTGCGCTGGTTCTGCTCGCGCAGCCTGCTGCGGCACGACGGTGCGCGCGCTGCTGCTGCTCCTGCTGCTGCTGCTGATGATGATGATGATGATGAGCCTTAAGACGCACTCAGCTGCATGTGCTTCGCAGCTTTGCTGCGTTACTGCTGGCAGCAAACATGGCTGGTCTCTGGCACCTTGTTCTCGCTGACCTTGATAACCACGCGCATTGGCCCGGCGCATACTTGCAGTACGGTCATTTACAACAGCCCTCACCCTTGCTCCTGGGCCGTGTCACGGTTGACTTTGACTGTTTGACTTTGACTTTGACCGCCAGGCGTGTCCAAGGAGCTCATCGACCGCATTCCGGGCCGCCAGACGGACCGCAAGACGCCGCTTGGGGAGCTCAACTGGATTTTCACAGCCATCACAGACACCATCGCGTGGAACAGCCTGCCTCGTGCGCTCTTCCAGAAGCTGTTCCGGCAGGTGCGTCATGTGCAGTCTGTATCCTACCGTGTGTTCGTGTCTGAGCTATTCTGTGCGGGTGCATGTCTCTGGGTTTTAATCGTGTGTCAAGAGCTTCATCTTGGAAAGGAGCACAAGTTGATCTTCATGGCCATCACAGACCCCATCGCGTGGAACAGCCTGCCGCGCGCGCTGTTCCAGAAGCTGTTCCGGCAGGTGCGGCTGATATGCACCGGGTCAAGCAACACCGCGTGATGTGCTTCTTGTTGCTGCGGCTGCGGCTGCCGAGCCTGGCTGTTTCAGTTGTGCACATAAGGTTCATGTGTGCAAGTGTGACTGTTGAACCAAAGCAGTCGGCTGCCAGCATCGTGCTGCGGTAGGCGCTGCGCAGAGGCTGGGCTGCAACTGGGCTACATGCTGCTGCTGCTGCTGCTGCTGCTGCTATGTCTCGTGTCTTTGCACCTTGCAGGACCTGCTGGTGGCGAGCCTGTTCAGCAACTTTCTGCTGGCTCGCTCAAGCTTTCGTTCTAAATGCAGACTCTGCTGCTGCTGCTGCTGCCTTGTCCCACAGGACCTGCTGGTGGCGAGCCTGTTCCGCAACTTTTTGCTGGCGGAGCGCATCATGGCCGCCTCCAACTGCAGCCCTGTGAGCTACCCGCGGCTGCCGCCCACGCACCAGCACCCCATGTGGCAGGCCTGGGACCTGGCTGCAGAGATGTGCCTGCTGCAGGTGCGCGTGTTTGGTTTGCGATTGTTGTGTGGCGGATTCCATGAAAGGGTTGTGTGTTCACGCATCTGTGTCGCGGGAGGTTGAAGTCACGACAAGCAGCAGCATGTCGTGCACTTCATGCTGCAGCGTGGTTCCCGTTGATTCGCATGTGAGCACTGCGGCCTGTAGTGAGTTGGTGCTTTATTGACTTGGCCCACGCACCAGCACCCCATGTGGCAGGCCTGGGACCTGGCCGTGGAGATGTGCCTGCTGCTGGTGCGCGCATCGTATGTGATTGTTCAGTTTCAACACCGGGTGGTGCATTGGTGTCTCTGTTGTGGTTGGGGAGGTTTGTAGTTATCACCAGCAGCAGCTTATTGTGAACTAGGATGATGCAGCGTAGTGGCTGTTGTTTTGCATGTGCGCACTACAGCCTGTAGCAAGCTGGTCCTTCATTGACTTGGCGCTGCTGCTGCTGCTGCTGCTGCTGCTGCTGCTGCCGCAGCTGCCCGGGCTGCTGGCCGACCCCAGCGCCGAGTTTGTGCCCAGCAGCTTCTTCAGCGAGCAGCTGACCGCCTTTGAGCTGTGGCTGGCGCACGGCAGCGCAGACAAGAAGCCGCCGGAGCAGCTGCCCATCGTGCTGCAGGTGCGCAGTGTTTGGCAGCAGCAGTGTGGCTGCCCAGAGATGGGATATGTGCGTTGAATATACGCAACTGGCTTACGCGTACGACTCACAGCCGGCTGCAACTGTCATGCTCAACCCTTTTACTGCTTTGTGTTATCTGCCCCAGGTACTGCTGTGCCAAGTGCACCGGCTGCGCGCGCTAATGCTGTACATCTCTGCGCACCACTCACCGCCTGCTGCAAATGTCATGCCTTGCTTGTTTTGTCGTCTCACACAGGTACTGCTGAGCCAGGTGCACCGGCTGCGCGCGCTGGTGCTGCACGGCCGCTTCCTGGACATGGGCTCCTGGGCGGTGGACCTGGCCTGGTCAGTGGGCATCTTCCCTTATGCCTGGTGCTGTATATTCTGCGTACCACTCACAGCCTGCTGCAACTGCCCTGCTTTTCTGCCGCAGGTGCTGCTGAGCCAGGTGCACCGGCTGCGCGCGCTGGTGCTGCTCGGCCGCTTCTTAGACATGGGCTCCTGGGCAGTGGACCTGGCCCTGTCAGTGGGCATCTTCCCCTATGTTTTGAAGCTGCTGCAGACCACAAGCAGCGACCTGCGCACCACTCTGGTATTCATATGGGCCAAGATCCTCGCGCTAGACCGCAGCTGCCAAGCAGACCTGGTCAAAGATAACGGTCATTTGTACTTTTTGAAATACCTGGACAGCCCGGAGCCGGGGATTGACAACCATAACAGGGCGCAGGCGGCGTTTGTGCTGGCGGTGGTGTGCGATCACCACGCTAAGGGGCAGGCGCTGTGCGCGGCAGCAAACCTGCTGCAGGTGCGTGGCAGTTCGTGGATGTTTTGCACGCGTGGCGGAGCTGCGCCGGCTTCGGTGATGCAGCAAGCTGATGTGCTCGTTCTTCGCATAGCTTCAAGCCCTTGCTGTTGCTGGCAGCGCTGCACCATAGATAACAGCGCCAAGACATGGATACTTTGGGGTGTCAGGCGCTCGCATCCATGTGTTGCTGCTGCTGCTGCTGCTTGCTGCAGGTGCTGCTGAAGTGGCTGCGGCTGCTGCTGCCAGTGCTGACCGCCTCCTCAGGCAACCTGCTGCTGGTCAAGTGGCTGTGCATCTGCCTGGGCAAGCTGTGCGACAACCAGCCGGAGATGGCAGCAGCAGCAGTGCGAGACGGCGCAGCAGATCTGCTGGCAGGGCTGCTGCAGGCGCAGCTGCCGGAGCTGCGAGCAGCAGCAGTGTTTGGCCTTGGCAGCTTCATCCATTCTCTGCCACGCCAGCGCTCGCCTAGCGGCGCTGCAGCAGCAGCAGCGGCGGCGGCGGCGGCGGCGGCGGCAGCAGCAGCTGGTGCGGGCGCGGCGGACGTCGCAGCTGCGCAGGCAGCTGCTGTAGCAGCGGCTGCTGCTGCAGGCAGTGGTGCTGCGGGCGGGGGCGAGCAGCTGCAGCTGTTAGAGATGCTGGTGGTGTCGCTGCTGGTCAAAAGTAACGTGGTGTATGATGCGAGCCCTCTGGTGCGCGGGGAGCTCGCTGTTGCATATGCACGGCTGGTGCGGGGTGCTGGCGGCGTTTTGAATGAGGCAGTGTGCCTCATGCAGGATACAATCCTGCAGCAGCAGAAGAAGCACAGCGAGCTGCTGCGGCTGCAGCAGCAGCAGCAGCGGCAGGCCGCGGCCGAGGAGGCTGCGGCAGCGGTAGCAGCAGCAGGCCTGCCGCGCAGCGTCAGCGGCAGCAGCATGCCGGCTGCTGCGGATGCGGCGAGCAGCAGCGGCAGCGACGGCGCAGCAGCGCCGTCAAACCCGCGGCCTGCGGGCATTGGCAGCTTGCAGCAGCAAGCAACGAATGGCAGCTGGGGTTCATCTGGCCGTAGCTGGAGAGGGGAGGGTGGCTCAGCAGGATCTGGCAACAGCCCTGGCAGTAAATTGGCTGGCTGGGTGGAGCTGGATGGGCTGGCTGATGGCAGCCCTGCTGCTGGCAGCTTGTCTGACAGCACTGCGCTGCTGTATGCGCTGCTGGAGCAGGTGCTGCTGCTGGCGACAGACCCATCTGTCAAGGTGCGGCTGCGAGCTGTGTGTGTTGCTTGTGTGTTGCGTGTGGTAGAGCTGGAGCACCTGCGTTGCTTGCACATGAGCTTGTGTGCATCTGCATTGTAGCCGCAACACCATGGCTCGCCTTACACTCCTCTTCCATCTCCTCTCCACACAGGTTGCCAAGCTTGGCCGGCAGGTGCTTGCGCTAGCAGGCCTTGACCTGGCCCCTATGGCTGTTCCCATGTCTCGCAGCGGCTCAGCAGCAGCAGGCGCAGCAGGAGCAGCAGGCCCAGCTGGCTTCCCACTGTCCTCGTCAGCATCAGGCCCTCTAGGCCCCGGCAGCCATGGTGCCAGCGGGACACTGGCAGCTGGCAGCAGCGGCGTGGGAAGTTCACTAGGAAGCTTGACTCAGAAGTTTGTCAAGTCTAGCAGGAGCTGGCGCAGCGGCTTCAGCAGCAGCAGCAGCAGCAACGCGCGCGTAGGCGGTGCGGCTGGGGGTCCTGCAGGGCAGGGGCAGGGGCAGAGTGGTGTGTTGACGCCGCCTGGCGGCAGCAGCAGCAGCCCTCCGAGTCCGTCTAGGGGTGATGCTGCTACTGGCGGCCAGGCAGCAGCAGCAGCAGCGGCAGCAGGATATGCAGCAGGCATCCTGCAGGCAGGCTACAGCAGAGCGCCGTACATCTTGCGCAGCACCGGTGGCCCGGCAGGTGGCAATGACGCAGCAGCAGCTGCTGCTGCTGCTGCTGGCCTGAGCTCGTCTGCAGCAGCAGCAGGGCTCGGCGGCAGCGGCAGCGCCGCAAGCTTTGGCAGTATGCGGCACGCTAGCAGCGACATGGGCCTGGGTGGCATAGACGCTGCTGCTGCCGCTGCTGCTGCTGCGGGCGGTATGGCTGGTGCCGGCGGCAGCGCAGCATCGCTGGGTGGCAGTAGGGCTGGCAGCAGTGCTTATTTGGCCGGGGAGGATGGGGCTGGGCTGCCGGAGCTGCCTGCGAGTCAGATTGTGAAGCTCAGCTGCGACTACTTCTGCAGGCCCATGCTGGAGCCCATGGTGAGGTGGCAGCTGGTGCAGCTGCATATGTAGATCTGTTTGCATATTGTAAGACATTCATCATTGTGCATGCCTCTGCGTGGCGCCAGTGGAGGGCGTCAAGCTGTGCCTCTTCACTGCTGAGACACGTTGCTGGCACATGCATGGACCCATTGCGCCACCCTCATGGCGGTCACTCGCCCGTCTCACACTTACAAACCACACGCGTTGCATGGCTAAGATGTGACTCGCGACACTGCCACTACACTGCTATTACGCTGCTGAGTACGCTGACACGCTGCCTTTTTACATTCTATTGTTGTTACAATGCTCTTTTTTTGTCCAACTGCAGGCTTCCGCGTGGCGTGAGCTGGAGGGCGTCAAGCTGTGCCCGTGGACGCAGCCGCCGGACGCGCTGCGCAAGGCGCAGCGCCTGCGCGAGATGGACGCGGCGCGGCTGCGCTGCAGGAGCGCACACAGCCCCAAGATCCGCGAGCAGGTGAGTGCACCCAACACATGTGTGTGTCATGCGACGACGCGTTTGTGGTTTTGTGCTTGCGGTTGTTTGGCTGTGTGCGCTGTAGGTAGAGCATGCTGAGGGTGGGCAAGAATGTGCAGCTGGTGGAGCATGCCAGGTATGATGGTCAGCCTGCGCTAATGGTGGCGAGCAAAATGGCGCTATAGTCTCCTTCACCCTGCCACATATCTTGCCTGCGCTTGTGGTCTTGAAAATGTATGGCTACACTGCATGTTGCTCATGTGTGACCTGGCTGCGCCTGCTGTGTGCTGTGTGCTCATGCTCTGCTGCGCTGCTTGCAGGTCAACGCGATTGAGACTGGCGCTGACGCGCTGACCGCGGTGGTGTTCCACAGCTTCCACCTGCTGCTGATCAGCGTGGACGGCCGCGGCTACGTGCGCGTGAACAACGGCGCGGACGGCAACCTGCTCAACGCCTTCCACGTCAGCAACGGTGCGCAACGAAGCACGGAATGCGGCCAGCAATGAAATGAAAGATTAAGATCTGGTCACCATGAGGCGACAGAGCAGCTTGCTTGCGCTTTGTGGGAGCGCTGCATGTTGGCATGCCTGCGTACAGAATGATCGGGTGGATGGTTTTAGAAGAATCACGGAAACGCACACTCCTGCCTGATAGATTAGTTGCCACCAGCTGTGCCATGGATGTGACACACGTCTCTGCAGTTATCTGATTTCTCGTTGTGCTGGTCTCATTGCTGCTGCATACGCTGGCCATCTGTGGTGCAGGTGCGCCGCTGAGCGGCAGCGGCAGCAGCAGCGCCGCGCCAGACTACGGCCAGCAGCAGGCATCATTCGGCCCTGCAGCCAGCAGCAACGCCACTGTCACGTTTGCGCGCCAGCTGAACGAGGCTGAGAGCAACCTGCTGCTCACCGGCGCTGCTGATGGCGCGGTGCGCATCTGGAGGGCATACCTCAACCAGGTGCGCTTGTTGGTTTCAAACGATGGATTTAACATTTGATCCCTTTGAACTGGAGCGAGCTGCTGCTGGTGTTGAGCAGCTGCTTGCAGTTGGCGGCTGCAGTGCTGTACTGCAGAAGAGTCCCTGCAGCGCTGCACTCTGTGAGCTGTCACAAACAGTTGATCTTGCTTCCTTCGGCATGCGGAAGAGCGGGAATTGCACCACGCATCGCTGTTGCATGTCCCTGTTCTGCCGCGTGCACTACACTGCCACGCCGTCCTCACCGCTATATCCCTTGCTGCGCTGCTGCTGCTGCTGCTGCTGCTGCTGCTGCACCAAACAGGGCTTGCAGCGCATGGCGGCAGCCTGGCAGGCCGTGCCGATTAGGCAGCCGCCAACGCCTGTGCGGCAGGCAGCTGCCTTTGCACTGACCAGCAGCGGGCCTCCGCTGCTGTACGCTGCCGGCGGCTGCCACCCTGATCTGCTGCAAGTGTGGGACCTCACCTCAGAGCACGTCATGCAGCAGGTGCGAGGAAACATCTGGCTGGAGACACATACAGCAGCAGCAGCTGCAGTCAAATCTGGTCAAACGAGCCATGCATGCAGTCAACTTGTTGACCATGGCTTGCAGGAAAAGACATGACTGTTCTGCTGTGGCTGCAGCTTCTTACCCAGTTGTTTGCCAAACTGCACAAATTATTGCAGATTCACTCACTTTGGAGCAAACAAAACAACAAAAGTGTTGCACCTCTCGGGTGCTGCAGGTACCTGTGCGCTCCAGCCCCAGCAGCAGCGGCTGCCCAGTGGCTGTTGACAGGCTGTCATGTGCACAGAGCGACCCCCGGCTGCTGCTGGCCAGCTGCAGCGATGGCACCCTGAAGCTGTTTGACCTGCGGGCTAGCCTGGCTCCTGTGGCCAGCATACATGCAGGCAAGGGCGGCTTAGCTGGCATGGTTCTGGAGCCATGCGGCAGGCCAGGCACGATTGTGACCGGTGAGTTGAGGGTTGGCGGTTTGTGGTTGGTTTTGCAATCGCGTGCTGTGTCCAATATGGTTTGTGCGTGCAGGCGCAGGCGTTGCAAGGCATGTTGTGGGTTATGAGCATGTACCGCTTTGTTTGCTTGCTCACGTGCCCAAATTACTGCCAGATGTTCCGCCTGACAATTGGTGTGCTCGGCTGCGAACTTGCTGCAGGCACCTGCCTGGGCAACATCTGCTTCATGGACCTGCGCAGCTACACAGCAGACTTCAGCCTGTCAGTCCTCGGCATGTCTCATCTGGCTAACTATTCTCTGTGTTACTGCTGCGACTTCGCTGCAAATCTGCTGCAGGCACCTGCCTGGGCAACATCTGCTTCATGGACTTGCGCATGGTGGCAGATGCAGATGGCAGCATCAACAGCGGCGGCGCAGGCGGCGCAGCAGCAGCAGCGGACGGCAGCAGCAGCAGCGTCGCGGAGCAGCTGAGCTGCAGCATAGTCAAGACAGTAGAGGCACACAGCAAGGGCGGCATGTCGGTGCTGGTGGCACATCCAACTGCGCCGCTGCTGGCCACTGGCACGACCTCGCAGGTTGTGAAAGTGTGGACTGATGCAGGGGATGTGGTGAGTGGCTGCAGGAATTCAATCTTTCACATTTTGAAACTTCGGCGCTTGATGACAAGCATTTGCCTAACATGCTGCAGAGCTCGCGGCCAGAGGCACCCGCAGCCCAGCACACGCATGCTTACTGCGCGTTCTCCTTCTGTGGTCCTCACTCTTCATATTGCCGCCGTCTTGAGAATGGGGCACGCTACAACAGAGGATGCTGCTCACTCCTCCTTAAACCCCTGTTGTGGTGCTTGCGCAGGTGGGTGCGATCCGCACGCAGTCGCACTACATTCAGCACAAGATGGGCCCCGTCACCTGCATGGCATGGCACCCCTACAACCTATACCTCGGGGCAGCAGGCAACGACAGCGTGGCATCAGTCTACATCGTAGACAACGTGCCCACAGCCAACCCAGGCAGCGGCGTGTCATACGCGCCGACAACAGTGAGCAGCGCAGGGCTCGGCGGCGGCGGCAATGCAGCGGTGATGCAGCAGCAGCAATCGGCTTCGCTGATGTCAGGCGGGAGCTAGTGAGGCCGTGTGGCAGTGTATCTGCTTGTTATTGCCGTCAACTGCAAGGCCATGTGGCAGTGTAGCTGCTTGTGTGTGCCGTCAACTGCAAGGCCATGTGGCAGCTGCAATGTAGCCCCTGGCAGTGTGCAAGCGAGCGAAGCCATGTAGCAGTGAGGTGCCTGTGCGTGCTGTCAGCTGAGCGGTTGTCGCAGCCGCATTGGCCTGCCTGCTATGCGTGCCGTGTCCGCGCGCTGTGTCTTAGATGCAGGACTCTGTAGGTGTACAGCCCTTTGTGGCGACAGCGACGCGACAGGTGGCGGGTTTTAACAGTGCAGCAGCATTTGTGCCTCGCGCAGCCTGCTGATAGGGTGTTTGTGCCAGGTTGTATACCTGCATCAAATTGACCACGGCATATGTTGTGTAGGTCAGCTGTGACAGTTGCTGCTGTAGCGGTGACTGCTATGTTACACGAGGCAGGTTGATACAGGTTCGCTCCTCTGGGGATTTGCTGCCAGCAAAGTTTGCCAGTGTTAGCACTTGCTGTGGGCAAGAAGTAGTTTATCTTCAAGCAGCGCGGCAGGCCCGCAAGCATGGTCAATGGTGTTGGTGCTGCTGCTTGGATCATTGGAAGCAGCGCTCATGATATCAACAGGAAGCTGCTGCGATGTGTGTGCTGACGATGCTATCACTTTTCGTATTGGAAAGGCAGGCGGCAGAGGCCGCTGAACGTCAACACGTGCCTCCTGACAGCTCATTGTGCACATAGTTGTAGACACTGTGCAGCTGGGGTTGTGCTTGTAATGTTTGACCTGTATCCACGTTCGATATCCTTAAATGCTGTGCAGCTGGGGATGCGCTGCAAGACACGTGGTGTCACACTTCTGCAACTCTGTGTACTCCATGGACCTGGCCAGATCTGGACGTGTTTCAGCTGCGCAGCTGTGCATGCACAGGTGTACACAGCAGTGGTCCAAGTACTGCGTTTGAAGATTGCAGTGTTTTGTGCATCATTGGCTGTCAAGGCTTGAGCATTTCATATGCAGTATAAGGAGCAGCATACAGGCCGACAGAGGCTGCTGACCAACGCAGCACGCGAGTTGCGTGCATGCGTACGCAGTTTGGCGGTGCCCAGTTAGACAATCGTGTCGCGTCCCAAGGCAGGCGCACTTCTCGTAAGCGACGTTTGCTAAAGTTCAAAAGCACAAGGTGCAGTCAATACATTGGCTTCTAAAGCATGGTTTGCCATGGATAACCGTGAACCGGCCGGCTACGTAGCCGTATACGGCCCCAGGGTTCACGCCACGAACGCTCAAAGACGCTGCTGCGACCATATAATTGCTCGACCATCTGTTGCAGTTGATCCTCTTGTCACACACCCATCATATCGCCAACAAAGGCACCTCAGAACCAAAGCTACTTCCGCGCAGGCGCTTGTCCCCAGGTGAGCACTAGGTGCGTGAAGAGCGTGTATTTTACATGCACTACGCTCGTATGATGTACAAAATGGTGGAAGAGAGCGGCGGACATGGCTGTTTGCTGGGCGCGCCAAGCCGCAATCACAGCGAGCGCGAGCGCTGCAGCGATCAGACGACAACGATGTGTTCGCAACAAATGCTTTCAACAACACATATAACTACTCAGGTTGATAAGAAGACACCACGAAGCCGTGGTTGGCAACAGCAGCAGAACAGCAGCAACAGCAGAGGCACTGCTGCTGACGTAGTATGCCATCTCACAGTAGCTGCTGCCCCACCGCCTTGTCTTCAATTTCTGCTGCTTCCACCAGGTCCTTTCGCTCCAACCAGCAGCATGAGGGCTCTCTCGGCTGCAGCACTGCTGCTGCTGGCCACAGCAGTCACCCTGGCAGCGTCGCCAGCAGCTGCGCAGAAGCACGGAGGCAACCGCCCCGAAGCAACGCAGTGCAGATTCGGCTGGGTCCCTGTCACATTCGACCAGAACAAATTGACCCGTGGCCTGGACTCTCAGAGGCGCCCCAAGCTGCTCAACCTGCAGTGCACTGAGGCATGCAGCTCACTGGGGCTGCAGGCAGTGCTGACAGGCGACTCTGACCCCACACTGCAGAAGCCGCTGTGTTATTTTGAGCGCAAGCGCATGCTCGGGGCAGCCTACAAGATCTACGGCAGCTGGTGAGGGGGATTTTTCACTATATCTACTAGATCTGCTAGGTAAACTAGATCTGCAGGGTCTATGGCAGCTGCTTCGGAATGCTTGAGGCTTCTGCTTACGCAACTGTACTGCACGCCTTGCCCAGCAAGGCATGCTGCAAAGAGGCTGTCCAGAGCTGCACGGCTGCTGCTCAACCCCACACCAGTCGTGCTCCAGCCGCAGCTGCGGTGCCATGCTTTGAGGGGCAGCATGTGCTAGGCAGTGGTCCGGAAAAGCGTGCTCACAATGCTGACCTGGCCCAGCAACGGCTTCAGCATCTTCACAACGGCATTGTCCATATCGTACCAAACATAACTGTTTTCATTGCCGCAATCGCCGCCGCCGCCGCTGCTGCTGCTGCTGCTGCTGCCGCCGCTGCTGCTGCTGCTGCTTCTGCTGCTGCTGTCTTGTCTTGTGCAGGTATGCTGGTGAGGAATCCGCCGGCTACGAGTCCACCTGCCGCGGCCGCATCGAAACTGGCCAGCAGACTTCAGAGTGGGCCATGCGCTGGAATGAGACTACTCAAGACATGCAGTTTGGCTACTACTGCGGCTGCTCGGGCTGCACCTCAGGCTGCTGGAACGCCAACCTCCCACCAACTGCACGCAACAACGTGACCAAGCGGTTCAACTGCTCTTCCCCTGCTCCTGGCACCCTGCCGCCGTACCCTCAGGCCAACAGGTTCTGGCCGTACTGGTTCACGGGCCCTGACTTTGCGCCAAACACCAACCCAAACACCACTGCCACGGGCGCCTGCAACGACCCGCGCTACACAAGGTTCCCCAACAACTTCCCATACCCGATCTGCAAGGGCCGCACTGCTGCATTCGGCGAGGAGTGGGGAAGCATGGACAGCGACTTTACTTGCAAGACGTACAACTCCCTTGTGGTGGATTCCCCCAACTTCTTCTGCACCACAGACCCTAAGGACTCGACAGCATTCCCGCCACCACCCACAGTGAGTGCTGATTGCACATGCAGCGTGTGTCCTATGCATGTGTGAGCATAGCACGGTGGCCTCAGTGCATCACCTGCTGTGTCAGATGCCGCCTGATAGGTGCTGCTGTTTAGAGTTGCAAGTGTCTTGCAGCAGTGACTGCCAAGGCAATACTTTGCCAATCATATAAGTTGACGCCGGGGCCGCCGCCGCCACCAACACCGTGTTGCTGCTGCTGCTGCTGCTGCTGCTGCTGCTGCTGCTGCTGCTGCTGCTGCTGCTGCTGCTGCTGCTGCTGCTGCTGCTGCTGCTGCTGCTGCTGCTGCTGCTGCTGCTGCTGCTGCTGCTACAGCCCGGCAAGCCCGCTCGCCTGATGGGCCTGGCTCCCTCCAGCAGGCTGGACTTTGTGATGGGTGCAAGCGAGCCCGCCAGCAGCCTGCCCACCAGGGAGGCTGTGATGAGCATTTCCCCTGCAGCACTTACAAGGACCGAGGAGGTGCTGCCTTGATGAGCTACAGCCAGCTTGCAAACGTAAGCTACATAGTACTGTATAAAGCAGATCAGGCCCCTTGCATCGTCAGAGGCCTCTGGTCTGCTTGTGTGCGATGCGCGCTGTGTATGAAGGCTGCAAGAACGGCGAGTTGAATCACTGCACTAAATAGGGGTCTTCTGTTGTCACCGTGGCGAGCAGAACGAATGAACAGGGGGTCAGGCACTGACATGTGCTGCAGCTTGAACTGCAATGTGACTGTCTATGCTGGCAGTTGTTGTTGTTAGGCTACTGACCACGTTGCATGGCTTCCAAGTCAGTGTAGCTCAGGTGATACTGTTGATACAAGCACCAACAGCTACTGTTGAACACAGACTATTACATGCTGCGTGGGTGGGCTTGTTTGCAGCAGGGAGCGGCAGTGGCAGTACGCACCTGGTTACACAGCATGATGTCATCTGTGCAGCTGCTCGTGTGTTCTGGGCTGTTTCATGCTGCTGCTGCTGCTGCTGCTGCTGCTGCTGCTGCTGCTGCTGTGCTGCAGCTGCTAGTGATTGTGCTGAAACTCATGCAAATCTTTCACTGCTTGCGGTGTCCAGAGTCATGTGCAGGTTGGGTTGATGCGCGTGAGGGCGCAGATGTGTTGTGCTGTTGGCAGGCGGCAGCACTTGTGGCTGCGCCAGTGCTGAGAAGCAATGCATGGTTCTGTTTGTAGTGCATGCGCATGTGCGCACTGCGAGATGGCATCCCTGGTTCAAGTTAGCTAAGCTGAAATGGTGTCACGGGGTGGAAAGCCAAGTGCAGGGCTGGTGTGCGTTGTTTCAAACATGATTGAACAGCATTCTGGAGACGCTTGGAAGTAGCTTGCAAGCTATGAGATACACAGCAAGTTGTCTGGCTCATCAGGCTAAAAGGCATGTCTGGTTGTGCAGCCGCACATGAAGCAAGTCAAGGTTAAGGGTGTAAGCATGAGACTCTTGTTGTCAGTGCTTATTACGTCAAGTAATGGTTGCTTGCCAAGTATACTTGGTACTACGTAGTACTAGCTACTCTCTAGTAGTCGACGGCCGTTGCTGGCCAGCTGCCTGACTGCGCAGCAGCAGCAAGTCAATGCTGCAAAAACTGCTGCCACGGACGCCAGCTGCTGGTTGGCTGTGCATCAGTTGGCCCATGCTGCTAGCTGTCAGCGGTTGCTTGTGGTGGTTGGGTGTGGTTGTGCCGTGCAAGCAGAGTGGTGCCTGTGTCATTCAAGCTGCAAGAATGCAGAGAGTCTGTACTGGCTGTTGATACTATGTGATGGACTGTCGTGGTGGGATGTTCTTGTGAATTTGGGTTCATTGCGCCTAACAGCTCGGAGCTGTTCTGCACACTCAATGCACTGCTGGCACATGCAATACCATGCATAGTACTGTCATTTGAACAATGACATCTACACCCTGTTGCGTATTTGTGAGTATTCCTCCACGCCAGGATGATGGTATTCTGTCAAACAGATGTTTACTTGTTCAACATGTTGAGAACACGCTGTAAACGCCAAGGCACACTGTGAACACGCGGAGGCACTGGCACTGTTCCTCGTCGCAATTTTCACAACTGCCTTCATGGGGCTGCAAGCTATAGCCAGCAGCTTACATGTATCTATACAGATGCCGGAGCGGCCGTCAGCCTGCCAGTCACTGGCAGCCGCTACAAACGCTAATCAATGATGGATGAACTCAGTGCTGGTCAACATCGAAGACAGTTCGCACGCCTGTACAAGTGGGCTAGCCCAGCCAAGCGAGCACGCAGCACGTCCGTGCAACTTGAAACAAGGCGCCTGCGAAGCAAAGCACTGTGTAACACCATCACACTCGTGCACAGCGTCCAGCAGTGGAGCCCGCCAACAAGTTGGCAGTTTCTCTGCTGGATCACGTCAGAACACGCTAGTCAACGCTAGTCAACGCTAGTCAACGTGAGTCAAAGCTGGTCTACAATGGCTGTGGTGCTGGCCGACTCGCCATCATTGGTCGTCTGTGCAAATTTGGCAAGCTCACATATCCACAGTAGCCACCACAAGCTGAGCCTGCGCAGCAGATTTGCCCCCGCCAGTCAACATTTGCCTGGCCAGCTGCGCAAACTGGTTTGTCCAGTGGGGAGAACACCATGCATTTTACGCATTCTATGCAGACACTCGGCAGTAGGCACCATACACGGTGAATTCCTTCACCTGGTTGAGAGCAACAGGCCAAACACACATAGACAATAGGTGCTGTTTATTGTGGCACTGAAGTTGCAGCACAGCCAGCTTGTGCCCCAGGGAGTACCCAAACAAGCTTCCAAAGAAAGCTGGACGATAGAAAGGATGCTGCAATCTTTACGTACACACCAAGACCAAGAAACTGCAGCTGTGCACAGCTCAAAGGGACCAGCCTCCTCGAACGCGCACTGCTGCACCATAGCATTGCAGCAGGGACCCTAGCCATGCATATCTCTGAACAGCAAAGCCACGTTGCAGGTAACTCCTCTACAAGCCATCCAAACAGTTGCAGCACCAGCAAAACTATGCAGTTCTCTTACGACTCTACACAAACAGCTTGACACATGCTGGCCTGCATGTACTGTATTTATACAGTTGCCTGCCAGTGCCGCTGTCTGGTCCTTGTTGCTGGTCTCATTGAGTGACTCTGCAAACTAGGCTGACACCATATGACAACACAGCAGAACGAGTTCAACCAAACCACAGCGTAGCAAAGCAGTGCGAGCTACACAACACAACTTGATGCTTTCACGCTTCAACAGCAAGCTGGAGAGTACCGCAGCTGTCGGTCTGACGTGCCATGACATTCCCAATTTGTGTGCAGCACGAAAACAGATGAGAAGTGCGATCAGCTCTGCGATATAATGCATATGTGTGCATGCTATCATCTCAATCTTAGGGCCACGGGCCACAACCCACAGCGTGTCATATCAGCTGCAGCGCCACACAGCAGAACACCCAGATGCCATGTCTGCGCATGAAGTGCAACCGTAAACCTGGACAAACAACACACGGGCTACTGAGTTCCTGCCTTAGCCAATCATGTGAAGTGGAACTGTGCGTGCTGGCTGCAAGTGTGCGCATTGTTTCTGCACCACACGTTGAGGGCCATCTGCAACAGGAAACTCGGCAGCGATGCAATGCCCACAGTGTGATGCGCTGTTCAGCCCAAACCAACAGTAGGAGGCTGTAAAACACCTGACGGTTCATGCTGCTGCTGCTGCTGCCGCTGCCGCCGCTGTGCTCGTGCACAGCCCCTGTGCGCTGTCCATCTGCTGCAACCAACAGCCACATTCCCGAAGGTCGCACCGCCTATACCAACTACCTGTGTTTGGATACCCAACTGTGTTTGTGTGCTGTGCAAAACATCTCAACGCTCAGCAAATGTGTGGCCCTAGTCTGCAATGGCACACCAATGGCACAACGTGCTTGTCGTGGTTGGTGCTGCTGACTGTGCAGCGCACTACTATCTGCTGCTAACACGTGTTGAATGCGTAGATCACCATGCAGCAGTTGGAATGCGCAAGTCAGGCCACCGTTCATGTCAATGCACTGCTAATGCAAACGCTGCTGACGCCTTTCAAAAGCGTGGAAACACCAGAATAACAGCTCGCAACTGGCATGCAAGCAAGCTAAGATACCCCAGTTTGGCTCTGATTGGGTCTCTCTATGTGATGAAAACTATTTGAGCCGCTGCTATTCAAATCCACATACTAGATGCGAACAGGTGTGTCCGAGCAAACGTTGCAGGCGATGCAAAGCTGGTAAACTTGCAGTCTGAAGAACAGGGCATGCATGGCATGCGTTCGTGCTGTATGCATATCACAAAACCTCGACCGGGAGTCCCACTCTTTTGGTGAGTGGTGTATGAAAGGTATGTAACTCAAGGCTGCACACAAAGCCTGCCTGCGCCTTTTCAAATCATGCATTTTGAGTAGGCTGGCAGCCACCTTCCAAGCAGAGTCCCGCGTACACAGCATCAAATAACAAAATGCCTTGCTACAGACATACCGCAGCATCGACATGCATGTATCATGGCACAGCAGGATCTGTGTGCACACGATGTTTGCTCGCTGCAGCAGGAAAGTGTACTTCATAGCAGGGCACGACAACAGGTTGCAAGCAAAGCATAGCCATTCCACATCAAACAGCAACATCTGTCAGCAATCATTCCCAAGAGCAGCAGCTGCGGCTCGTTTAGGCAGACGTTCAAATGTATGTGGCGCGCAGCTGCGTGCTGCCTTTGGTCGTCATTATGTGGTTGTCATTCTTCCCAGTGTGATGGGATTCAACCCTACTCCTCGCAAACCCCCATTCCTGCGCACATGTTTAGCACACCTGTACATCTTTGCGTAGGGGCCTCAGCAGGTATCGCCAATTTCCTTGACCACCTTCAGGCCGTTCTTGATTGTGCCAGGGAACGTCTTGTCCAGCAGAGGATTGGAGTGCAGCACCAGGCAACGAAGCTCATAGGTCAGGCCACCGAAAGCCTGCCATATGGCGGGAACTGTGCCGGTGATGTTGTTGACAGAGACATTCAGCGTCTGAAGGCCCTTCAAGCTCACATACTCGCCTGGCAGGGTGCCCGTGATGTTGTTATTGGACAGGTCCATCTGCCTGCAAGCAGCACGTGAAAAGGCAAGCACAGGCACAACACACAATGCTCAGAGCAGCTGTGCTGCGGCACATTTATGCCGGCGACGCATGCTTGCAGACGCGCGCGAGTATCACAGTGACAGACATCGGAAAGGTTGACGATCACCTGGCACCTGCTGCGCAGCCGCAGCATAGATGCTACATGCACGGTTTCTTGGCGGCACTGCTGCTGTTGCAGCTGCTGTTGCTGCTGCTGCCTGCAGCTGCTGCCTGCACCGTGATGCAACTCGCACAGTTGTACAACTCTATAGAGCTGGTAGAGTACATGTAGAGCATGCATGAAGCTGTTGTTATCTGCTACCCATGTTGCTGCGCAGAGCACAGTGGCTCTGCAAATTACACAGCCCTGTAGCGTGCAAGCTACACAGCCATTTGCCCTGCAAGCTATGACATGCCACTGTCCGGCAAGCTTCACAGCCGGTTGTTCTGCAAGCTATAACATGCCACTGTCCTGCAAGGTACACAGCCGGTTGTCCAGCAAGCGATAACATGCCACTGTCCTGCAAGCTACACAGCCAATTGTCCTGCAAGCTAAAACAGCCCACTGTCCTGCAAGCTACACAGCCGGTTGTCCTACAAGCTCCACAACCTTTGTTGCTGGCACGAAGCAAGTGACCCCCATGTAGCTATCATCTCGCAACCCCAGAGCTGCCAGCAACACCAGCTTTTACTTGCAGCAAGCTGTCTGCACTCACTTGAGCTCAGTCAGCTGGTTGTAAGAGGGAGGCAGGACGCCAGTGAATGCGTTGCCTGCCAGGTTCAGCAACTGCAGGGCAGCACAAAGGTACATGTGTCACGTGTGTTGCTGGCGTTGCTGCCAAGTGCAGAGAGTTAGCTGCTGTCCCACGTGGTCGCTGCTTGCTTGCGCTGCAACAGCAGCGCAGCCAATGCCGCAAAGCACAGCCAGGTTGCCTGCATGTATCTGAAGAAGCTGCACTTCCAATGTTCATCTTCTGTTGTGCGCGTCCATCGTGCAAGTGCCTCTTGTCAAAATTTAATCACCACCGTTTTTTTGTGCGCGCTTCACATTGCCAAGACACACACAGCTGTTTCCGCACCTGCAGCAGCTCAAGCTTCCCCAAGCTTGGCAGGGGCCCCAACAGCAGGCCATTCCCTGAGAGGTCCAGGGCTGTGAGGTTGACCAAATTAGAGTATGAGAGGGGCACAGTGCCCCCCAGCCTGTTGTTAGGCAGCAGCAGCACCTCAAGCTTGCTCCAGCCCTTCACATCTCCAGCAGTCGCAGCCGACATGGACGCAGCTGCACGCTTTGCTGCCTTCGCGATGGCTTTGCGCTCGCTTGGGTCTGCCGCTGCACCAGCGGAGCGCCTTACAGTCTTGTCTGCTGCGCGCGCAACCGCCAGGCCTGCGGTGCGCAGGTAGGCCACATCAACCCAGTCTGGCAGCGAGCCATTCACCTTGCTGTTTGAGATCTTCAGGGACCGCAGGCTCTTCAGCAGCACCCAGGAGGGGGGGATGCTACTGTCAAGCTGGCCGCAGTTGGAGGCGTCAAAGCTCTCCAGGGACGCCATCGCTGCATACAGTGCAGGCAAGCTGCCGCTGATGCCGCTGCAGGAGCTGATGTCAAAGGAAACGAGGGATGTCAGGCCTCCCAGCAGCTCAGGAAGCGTGCCAATCAAGCCAGGGTTGCCGCTGAGATCAAGCTGCTGGAGCGTCTCAAATCCTGCAAGCGCAGCAGGGATTGTTCCTGCAAGCTGCATCTTTGAAAGGGTGAGGCTCTCCAGGGCATCGAGAGATGAGATTGCGCCGATGATTGCTGACAGAGCTGGGCCAGAAGTTGAATAGGTTATGCCGAGGGAGGTTAGGTTGAGTCCTGTTATGACGCCGTCTGCAGGGGCGCCGGTGTAGGCTGGCGTGCGGCAGATGATGCCAGGCCAAGTGCTGTTGAGGCGGCGGCGATGCGGCAGGGGCAGCCATACATGGGTTTGTGAGAGGTTTGTTGGGGAGGCACGAGTGGCAGCAGAGGGATCCGCATTCGCAGCACGGAACGCAGAGGCTTGCGTATGAGTGCTCCAAGCAGCTGGTCCTGCAATGCGGCCGAGCAGGGAAGGCGGTAGCAACAGCGCCTTGACAGCACATACGGCGGCTTCGGATCTGTCTGCATCACATGCGGTTGCGTCTGCATAGCTGCACGTGCACAACAGCATGCACCCACTGCAACAGCATTATCTCACATGCTGCTGCTGCTGCTGCTGCTGCTGCTGCTGTTTCAAGCTTGTGCTGCTGCCACCAGCTGTTGTTGCAGTACTGCAGCTCACCAGTACAGGTATGGCCCATACGTTTCATCCTGCTGATTGGGATCTGCAGTGCAGGACAGGCGCGCGCATGGTGGCTCAGATCGTGATGAACACACCATCAGCACCATGAGGAAGCCTATGCGTTGTGGTGCAGTCAGGTGTGGAGCTGTCACTGCTGCTGCTCCTGCTGCTGCTGCCGCTGCATCTGAGCTCTGAGATTGCGCAGGCAATTCAGCAATGCACAAGCGCGATTGCTGTTTACTTGCACCCCACCAGTGGTGGTGCTATACTGCATGCACATACCAAAGCAAAAGCTGACAGAGCACATGCAGCTTCCAAAAACGCACCAAGCAACGCACTTGTTGTACTGTCCCAGAGCAAGCACATACAGGAAATTTTTGCAAGAAACCTCAGGCATGTCAACTCACTGACAGCAGTATCGCTGGTCCAGTTGGAAAGTACTGCTGACTGCCCGGAGTTGCTCGTCAGCACTTCCTTCAACGCCTTGAGCACACTGACAGAGGTGGCGTTGCCCCGCTGGAAGCAATACGGCAGCTCTGGAAGCATGAGGAGCCCATCAGGGCAGCAGCCGCCAACTTTGCTGCCACGCACATCAAGCTGGATCGCATTTGCAGCTGAGAACCACGAATACGACGGCGGCACCCTGCCAGCAAGTCCGCTGTTCTCTGTCAGGTTCAGCACGAGCTGCCGGCTCAGAAATGGCCGGCATGCTGACAGGCTGGGATTGCCGTACTCCGCCGGCAGCTTGCCAGCTAGCTCGTTCCTCCCGAGGTCCAGGCTGGTCAGGCTGGTCCAGTTGCACCAGGTATACGGCAGCTGCCCAGTCAGCTTGCAGCCTGGCAGCGAGAACGTGGTCAGGTTTGTGGCCTTCTTTGGCAGGGCTGATAGCACTGCCACGTTGCGCTGGCTGCCGGCAGCGCTGCGGTTGCAGCTCCGGCACTCGAAGCTGCGCAGCTCCGGGAGGCCTGCAATCAGCTTTGGGAGGTCGGTGAGGTCCAGGGCCGCGTTGCGCGCGACCACTGCTGTGATGAATTCGGCGTTATCGCCGCCCATCCGGGTGACCTCAAGCTCTGCAAAGGCATTGGAGTTGTCGCCTGCGCTTCTTGATACCTTGGTGCTGCTCTGTCCAGCTGGCACCAGCCTGCCCAGGTTAGACATCTCTGCCTTGAGTTGGTCCAGCATGGTGTTGATGCTGTCGATCTGTCTGGCGCTGCCTGCATTGCTCCTCCGGGATGTGGCTCCCAGTACTTTGTTGAGGTACTGGTTGAGTGCGCTGCGCTGCTTGGACGGAGCAAATGAGCACCTGCCACTGTTCGTGGTCACCATGTTTGTTCCAGCGGTGGAGATGAGTGTGGTCCGATCCGAGATAGGCACGCAGCCTGTCAGGCCGGCATTGTTGTCCAGCCTGATCGTTGACAGCTTGCCCTCAAATGCTGACCAAGACTGGGGGAAGTCAAACTGCAGCAGCAGCAGCAGCGGTGCCCAGTGTTATGCCAGGCATGCAATTGTGAGAACAAATGTTATACGCGTTTTGAAATGAGGCAATGATGACAGCGCAACACAAGAATATGACATGGGTTTGCTGACACGCTGCCTGGTGCAGCCATAGCCTGCCCAGCAAGGTGCACAACATAGTATCGCATCAAAACAAACACTATTGAGGCCTGCTGCACACCAAGCGTACCCCTTGCACACGGTAACCATGCAATGCATCCAGGTGCTCAACAGCTAGTGCAGACTGCTGCGATGAAAATGTACAGCATAACACGACACTGCTGCCATTAGGTTGTACAACGGATTGCTCGAGTCACCGGCGAGCCCTGCAATGCCCAGGCCCAGTTGTATAACAACCGCTTTCTGCAAAACCAACGATCACTGGCATCATCACTCCACCGCAACAATAACTTTCGGTTTTCGTTGCAGCAACACTGTACATCGGACCAGGGGATGACTCCTGAGGTACCCACCTCAAACTGGTTGTCACGGAAGTCAAACGCCACCCTGCGCGTCAGGTTGTCGTCCGACCAGTCTGCCGGGATGGGGCCAGTCAGCTGATTCTCCTGCAGCTGCACCCGCTTCAGCTTCGTCCACCGGTTGATCAGCTTGGAAGGCAGGGGTCCAGAGAAGCGGTTATGGCTGAGGTCCAGGTCCGTCATGTTTGAGTAGTCACGCAACGCGTCCGGAATCGCGCCTTGCACGCCGCACTCGTCCTGAGGGCGGGTGCGTCCGGGTGCATAGGAGTAGGCTGCTGCGTCTTTGGTGATGACCAGCACCTCCAACTTGCTCCATGATGTGAACCAGAGGTCTGGCAGGCTGCTCTGCATGCAGATGTGGTAGATCTTGAGGGTGCGCAGCTCGTCCAAGACATTTAGTGCCGTGGAGAAATCGCCACCAAACACCCTGATGTCCAAGGCTGTGAGCTGTCGCAGGTTACTGATCGCGGCCTGCATGTCAGGTGTCAGCTCAGGCTGCTCTTCGAAGGTGTCCGCGTCAACTCGGAAGAACAGCGACGTCACGCGTGGAACGGCAGCGGGGTCGTCACGTGCAACCGTACACGTGACCCTCCATGTGATAACTTTCTTATTGATTGTCATCGTCCTGTTGATGCGTCCGCCGCTGGCTGGGCAGAAGATCCAGTCAGCAGGGTTAACTTTGCTGCCTTGTGCACCAGCGCTTCTTCCGGTGGTGTCACTGCCCTGAGTCCAGTTTGAGTCCAGCCCATCCATGATGTTCTTCATGGCTGACGATTCTTCAGGCGGAGGTCGACCTCCCACTGGCTCATTTGCAGTGCAGTTGATACCATTGAAGAAGACACAGTCTGAGACGGCACTCATTGGAGCCCCGCAGAGCGGATGCACCAGCACAAGCCCGGGCGTGACCGCGCCAGTAACGTTCACATCCCAGTACCTGCACCGCATGAGAGAACGCATGTCACGGTTTTGGCAGTCCTGGCACCAATGGTCTGCTATGGCATAGCAAACGAGCAGCCCGCGACTACCAACTAGCCAAGCACCCTCAGGCGATATGGACGCAACAAAGCGCGTGCAGGAAACAATGTTTGGCGGCATTATGCCAGGCTGATTGGCGCGCAAGCCAGCAAAGGTGAAGCAGTCTGCGGCAGCAGGGCACTATGCAGCAATGAGCAGGTGCAAACACACAAACCTACCTTTTTCAGCACATCATGATGTATGTGCACAACACTGACCCATGCAACAACTCACAATGCCTATGCCAGTAGCCGTGACGCCACTCCAAGCATGAGCAACCCCACAAGGTTTGCCAGCCACCCGACGCCAGCTCAACGAAACCTTTGTGGCACACTGTACATATGCAGATGTTGTGCGCAACATGCGTGCCTATGTGCTGATGTCAGACGTCGGCCGTACCTCAGCGTGCATGAATGGGACGAGTTCTGAGCGCAGAGCGCAAAGTCAGTGAGCTGCGGGGTGAAGGTAGGCTGGTTGTCGCCATTCAGAACACCGGATTTGTTGAAGTCCGGGGGACAGTGGAACGGTGTCTCCCCGCCACTTTCGTAACACTCAAAATAGTGCGTGTGAGGGTAGAACCTCGGTTCGCGCTTTGGGGTGATGTCGTTTTTACCTTGTGACTCCAAGCGAGCAACATAGGAGGTGCCATCAGCCACGACTTGCCACACCTGCAGCATCTGCTTCCGCGTCATCCTGCAGGCAAGGCGTCCAGGCAGCAAGTCTGTCTCTGCTGCTCCTGCCCCAACCTGCTGATCAACGGCTGACGGCAAAAGCCAAAGACAGTTGTTGCCAGCAGCACCATGCCAACAAACACAAGGCAGCCAATGCTTATGTCGCATGCAAGGGCAGCATTGAAGCTGTGGCTTGAGCACTGCTGACCCTGCAGAGGTGCTACAAACATGTTTCTGTACAGGAGGAGGCACCCGCGCTCAAAATTTAGATATGTTCATAACGTGTTATGCTTAGTCAGCCCTTTCAGCCGTATCAACAGCAAGTACATGTTGACTGAACTGGCTGCCCTCACCTGTACGGAAACTTCCACGAGAATTCAGCCACCTGCAGACAGATAAGCGCCAGGCGTTGGAGAACTATCTGCTACAGTAGGACAGCAGTTGTGCATGAAGAACGTACGTGAAGTACACGTCAACGTGTACTGCATCTGTTGCTACAAATTCGGAACACGTTACTCGGTTGCAGGACGTCTGGGTTTGACCGCAACAAAGGAGCTGGGACTTTTTGGGTGTAGCAGCAGATGTCAACGTTGACCAGGCCGTGATCATCAGCATGATTCTGCATGCAGCTTCGAATGGCGCCCGGCATGCTGCATGCTGCCGGACCCAAATATCGAGGCTGAAACCTTGCTTACACAAAACAACTCAAACAAGGCGGCTCTGGCGTCACACTAAGCCTTGTTGTGAAGTTGAAGGGTAGCTGCACTGCTTGGAGCCTTAGCTAGCTGATCACTAGCTGTGTTCCAATGCAGTCCATCCGGTGTTCTGCAGAACACCAACACTCACGTTGTACCCCAGGATCTGGTAGTTGTTGTGCACGAACGGAATGATCCTGGGGCTGAAATCCACGAGCCCCTTGAAATCGACAAAGGCCGTGAGGTCGTTGTAGAGTTTGAAGCTGAAGGAGCTTTCAACCTCCGGACAACCTTCTGAACCAGGCCTCTCACTGACTTTGCCATTCGGTCTCATCTTCAAGATCTTCCTTGTGTCCCTGAGCCAACCCTTCGTGGAGTCGGGGTCCAGTTTACTGCCATTCCTGGGAGAGCATTGTACGCCTGCAGATGCAACAGAGTACCAAGCAGTCGTTTTGCGGACGGAAGCTGTTAACACACCAGCAGCAACAACTACACTGGCCCAATGGGTATCAAAGCAAGCGTGCAGCACAGTTTTAAAGAGCCTGGCCATTGGTGTGCACGCCGTTCGGTTGTGGCCCATAAGTGGATGTGTTGTACAGATTGTTGCAGCTAACCAGCTGCAACAAACCATGCAGTACAACGGCATGCTGCGCAGAACCTGGAATCAGGTGCACATGTGGACCGTGCAGCAGCTGCAGTAGCCAGCACTCACCGTATGTGGCGTCTGGAGTGCCGATACCTGCAACACAAGTGGGCGCACATCATTATCGTGTTGAATCGTATTATATTGAATTCACACATGTTGCACACGTGCTGCAGCTGGTATGCATCGCTGTCAGCAGCTTTCTGCTGGCATGGCTTCTGCTGGGTTGATGCAGCAGGCTTTGACTGTGAATGAACAGCCTTTTGTGCAGCTGCCATGATTTCACGTATTTAACAGGCTGCACAACATGGCTCCATGAATGTACTGACCAATGAGCAAACATTGGCTCAGCAGGTTCCTCCTGCTCGTTAACGCTGGCTGGTCGCTATAGCTAGCTAGCTAGCAGTGCTGTACTGGTTCTAATAGTTGTAACTCACCCAGCAATCCCATACGAACTACAGCGAAGGGAGCAGCAGCAGCAGCAGCAGCAGCAGCAGCAGTGGCGGGGTCAGCAGCAGCAGCGGTGGCGGCGGCAGCAGCACGAAGAGTTATTTCCGTGTTCACAGCAGGAGCTGCCACCATGATCCACAGCAGCAGAGATGCCTGGGACGATGCAGTTTCAATCAAAACTCAGCTTTCACACCTGCGCAACCACGCTCTGCAACATAGTCTTGATTTATATAGCACAGCATTCTGGGCTATGGCAGCAGCCTTGCTTGCCTTCCCTGCTGATGGCAGTGAACCAATGTGTAAAGCAGCCTCGAACTGCTTCTGCTTGTCTGTTGTCGCCAGGCACTTGCGCCAGCATCAAAGTGAAACCAGTTCAAAACACGCCATGGTCCGATGCCCAGAGCTACATGTAGCAGTTCTGCCGTGTCACTCACCATTGAACATGCCATCTTTGGTGACGCCGTAGGTTCGAGTCCTGTCAGTGCTGTTTGTGGTGCCCCAGCTGTTGAGGATCGTCCTGTGATGACAGCAACGGAATCACGCATGCAGCTTATGCAGATGAACTCATCTCAGTGTGCACGACACGCAGCTGCACCGCAGCCACATGTAGGATGTGCGTGGAGCATCCAACGCAAACTGAGATCACACGTGTGATGATTCTACCTTGCAACATGTTTAGGTCTCTGCGATGCACGTGTGAAGCAGGTATGCCAATTGCTTTGACTGGCGATCATGCTATGCTGGTGCTGTTCGCTACTGATCGACATGCAATGCTATGCTGGTGCTGGTTGCTACCACCAGGCCCGCACCACGTGTAGTTGTCATTGTCGTAGCCAACGATCAGCGCAGCGTGCCTGGCAGCAGCAGCAGCAGCAGCAGCAGCAGCAGAATAATAGATGCAGCAGCTGGACCCTTGAATCCCAACCATCGTCATGCAGAACAAGGTGCATTGCCATGGGTGCATTGTTGCTGGAATCCACTACACTAGCCACCAAACCAGCCACCAAAGTAGGAAATCACAGGGTGGGTCATGGCAGCACCTTGCTATTGTGCTGCGCAGCTGCTTTGGGAGCAAGTAACCGTTACGCTGCTGCTATGGGTGCATCTCAAGCATCCCTAGTCAGCTGGTGGTGCTGCAAAGTTTATCATCCAGCAGCGGCGAGTGTGGCTCGAGACACCAGGGTTAGTGGCAAGCGCTTGTGGTGCTGCTGCCAGCCAGGACTCTCACCCGAAAGCAAACTTGGCCGTGACGTTCTGATTGTAGATCTGTTCAGAAATGGCAGGAGCAGAAGTGGCAAAAGGATCACTAAGAGTCGGCGCGTGGCCAACGCACCGATCACTGAATGCTGCGCAGTTGCCGGGTCTGGCTGTTGCACGCAGGCAACCCTGCTTATGGCTTGCCTGAGCAGAGGGATGCACGGATTTTTGGAATGCTTGCGATCCTGCGGTACGTAACAGAATCACATGCCATGCGCCAACATGCAAACAGCTACTGTCGTTTGGGTGATGCTGGTGCAGATCAATGTTGGTGCCAGGCAGCTGCAGCACAGAGCCATTGCAGGCGTGTGCCCTTACCCTCCACTCATCACCAGTGTAGTTGCGAGCTGTTTCATTCAAGAAGTATTGGAAGTCGTCTTGTATCTGGATACTGCAGCACACGCAACAGCAGCAGCAGCAGCAGGCAGCAGCAGCGGTACGGCCTGGCAGCAGTAGTAGCTACACACCTTGAGGCCGTGCTGTATGTCTGGAACAGCAGTCATGCTGCCGTGCAGCAGCAGTGTTAGCACAGCAGCACCTACAGCAGTGGCGCATTTGGCACACACGCACGTGCCACACAGCGGCGTGCGTTGAAATGCAGGCATGCTCCCTGCCTTATAAGCAGTGACTGGTGCTGTAGGGCTCCAATCAGGCCTCGTACCGTGTGATGACTGAGCCGTACAAGCGGATCCAGCGCTGGATCTGCAGCCAACAGCACAGCAATAGAAACCTTCAGCAAAGCAAATTGCGGCAGCGCGGTGGGGCAGGCTGCAACACAAAGCAAGCAACAGAGTGCTTTGAGGGGCGCAGCGCCACAGCCAGTACAGCCGCAAGCATGACGCAGCAGAGCACAGCGGCAGCGCAGCCCAGCAGGCACATCTGCTGGCAGTACTGCTGCAAACTACCCACACCTGCCAGAAGGACGAGAGTGACACGTAGTCGCAGGTGTAGAGGGGGTTGTTTGTGATGTCAAAGCACTCCTGCAAGGCGGTGACATTCTGCTTGCTTTGCGCTTCTTCGTCCGCCTCACGAATCTTGGCAGCATCTCTGCACACCTGCATACGGCAGGCGCAGCATACCGTAGTGGCGGCTTGGTTTACATTGTTCGCACTGCTGGCAGGGTAGCAGAGTTGCTGACAGATATACTCACAATCAGGAGCATGCAAGCAGGCTAGTGGTAACTCCTCCGAGGTTGGTGTGACAACAATGTTTCTGTGATATCTGATCTTGTGAGAAGGTGCGAGGGACTCGCCTGCAAGTCTGTGCTGCAGTACTTCTTGGCAGCAGCATTGCAGCAGCACTCAGTGCTTTGCGTCATCCACAGCAGCACAGGCGTCATCCACAGCAGCACAGGCAGCACACGCATGCAGGGCACCTACAGGATCCCAGATGGCGTTCTCCGCCTCTTCAATTTCCAGGCTGTTCCTGCTTCTGTATCCCAGGTCCAGGCACTTTGCGGGCCTCATCCATTTGCCTTGCAAATTGGCTCCAAAATGGTCATCAGCCGCGCTGTCTTTCAGCACGTCTTCAAGTGCAGTGGGGATGTCCCAGCCTGCAGCACATGTGTGCAGGGCACGCATTGTCTTTCAAAAACGTGCGCTGTGTCAGCAGCCGCACAATGCTGCCCTCGTGTCAAAAGCCTCCAACAGCAGCACCACTGCAACCAATGCGTCAACAGCAGGTGCACTGGGCGAGAGCGGCACCGAGTGAGAGCGGCGCCGAGTGAGAGCGGCGCCGAGTGGGCCATGCTGCTGCATGCAAGTATGGCCTACCACCACCACGTCATCTGACACTGTGATGCTGGTGAATGACGTCAGCAGAGCCACCCGCACAGGTCCAAACAACAGCAAGCTGGATCGCACAGTTGTGCTTGAGCAAGAGCTCTGGCCAATCTGCACAGGAAGCATGGTGTGGTTTGTTATCATGCAGTCACCACCGATCAAGCAGCGATCAACACAGGCATGCTGCAGTGCTGGTATGCTGCTGGTTCTTCTGCTGTGCTGTTGCTGCTGTGCTGCTGCCAACACACCTGCTGTATGCATCTCAGGTGAAGTGCTGCAGACGCCTTGCAGGCATGCGCTGCACAGATGACGGCAGGCAAGCAGATGTCAACCAGCACATTCTTGACATGTTGCACATCCACAGCAAACCTGCCCACCTGTCTGGCAAGAGCGACCGCCGGCTGCACAGTAATACCTGCAAGGCAACAAGCAGCCAGCCACGTGTGTTGCAAACACACAAAACTGAAGTGTAGGCTGCAATGCCTTTGCATGATGCAAGCAGCAGCACCATGCAGGCCAGCCCACTGCTTCACAGCAGCAGCAGCAGCAGCAGCAGCAGCTTTGCATGATGCAAGCAGCAGCACCATGCAGGCCAGCGCACTGCTTCAAAGCAGCACAGCAAACACAGCAACATCAGCAAACGCCCAGCGACCCTAGCACCAGCAGCTGTAGCCTGATACAATCACAGGCACGGCTGTCTGATGCAAAGTGTGTTCTTCTGCAGACCAATGCTCATCGCTGCACAACACAGGCCAGCGGAACGAGGCAACTCACAGTGTGATCGCATCCACATCATACACCACATTCTCAACGCCGCCCTCTTTTGTGACTTTGACAAATTTTTTGTACTCAGGAGGAAGGCGCGTCTGCCAGAACTCCAGGGTGTTTGCCAGGGACAGCTGGATTGCTGATGCGATGGCCTGGCCAACGCATGTGGAGCAGACCACGCCTTGGTCCCTGACAGGGGGAACGAGGGTCCTGTTAAGATCGCCCCTCTTCGCCTGCAGGGCTGTCAGGGCGTTGAACTTCTTGGGTGATCCTCCAATGTAGTATGCGGCGGTCTGCAGCTGTGTGAACTCTGCATTAGTCTTGAAGCTGCCTCCACCGAGGTTGCTGCTGGCGCCGCCGCGGCCACCGCGACCCCTGACAAATGGCAGCAGCAGCAGTGGCAGCAATGGCCGGCAACAGCAGCGGTACACAGTGGAGTTGGTGACAGCAGGCAACAGCATTACGGGCATCAAGGGCAGCGTGCCAAGCAGATGGATGCTAGGTGCCTGTGCAGCAGCAGCAGCAGCAGCAGCAGCAGCAGCAGCAGCAGCACTGATACGTCGCTGCAGGACAGAGCAGAGCAGAGCAGGGCAGAACAGGGAGCATCAAGCAGGCATGGTGGCAGCTGTACACTAACACACAGCTGTGCTTCAACCCTGCTAGCAGAGGCTCACCATCTGTCGCGGGCACAACATGTTCTGCTTGGCTGCTGGTGAGGCACCATAGCTCGTTTGGCACGACGAATGTCGATGCGCTGAAGTGGACAGCAACAGCTGTGTTGCTGGCAGTACCAGCATTTACATCTGACACACCCTGTCTGAGCTGCAGCAGCATCGCTCATGCAATGCTCCTGCTGTCAGAAACAACGGCAACCCATGTGTACGGTGTTTCTGGTTACACCACAGCCTAACATGCATAAACACAGCAGTCACGTTGCCTTTGTTGCTAGAGAAGAAATGCATAAGGCGTAACGGCGGGGCACATTTCAGGGCATCAGTTCGTGGCAATGATTGCGATGACACTATCAGCAGCCACTCGTCATAACACACCTGCCTCCTGTGGTGGTTATGGCCAGGGACAGCACGTCTTCAAAGTCCTGCATGCCACACACCAGCAGTGTTATTGACAGTAACAGTGACAGCACATCTTGCAGCGCAACAGGCATTGGTTGTATGCATCCTGCATGCTGGCCTGTGCAGCCACATGTGTGCTGTACAGCACAGGGGTCACGCAGTTCAACACACTGCACAATCCCAGGCAGCGCAAGGCAAGAGGGACTTCTTAAAACGCTCTGTCAGCATCGTGGTTCAAATTGCAGTGTGCCTGAACTGAGCACCACAGCTGCTGTACTGCAGCATTCCATGCCAAGGAAGCTACGGCGCTGTAGCTAGCTTTTCCAGGGTACTGCGCAGTGCAACTTCTGGACCACTTCCTGGGACTCACTGCAAACTCAATTGCAGTTCTTGTCTGACCGGCCCCCAGAGCTTCTTTTGAAACGTCAAGCCCCTGGGACGCAACAAGCGTGTGCTGCTGCCAAGGCACCAGCACTGCCAGCAGCAGCACCGCTGCCGGCAGCCAAAACCGGGATATGCCCATGAGCTCGGATTCGCGACGAACGCTGTAGGGGTGTCTGTCCTTGCACAATCTGCAAATTTAAGGTGCGCACAAACAACAGGGTGCTGTCAGTGCGAAGTAGATGGGACGTGGTATACGGTTTCGCAGCAAAGCCTCGCCTGTCAGGGGAATTACGACCCCAGCCTGCACTTAGCCTAGAATCAACAGCATAAAGACATTATGACGGGTGCTGCAGCGGCTGCTTTTGCTTGTGAAAGACTTGGTGCTGCCGGGCGTCGCCGACGCGAGCTCAGCACAATCAAGAACCTGCTTTTACCCTTTCGTACATCCTATACAACCAACCGCACCTGCAAATTGGGGGAGAAACACTAGCGATAAGTTCCGTGACGATCACACCAAAGCCAGATCACTGGGTTTTCCTTGCTGATAAGTACCAAAGGTTCTTTTAATACACGGCATACATTAGATGCACCAACCTCCACACTATATGCGTTGCTGGACGTTATGTCTGCATGTGCAGTGACAAACACCCACTGGGCAGCAGTGCTCAAACCGTTGACGAACCTACGTTTTGAGGTGTCGAGCAAGAAGTGGATGGTAGCGCATTTAGAATATCATAGCACCGTTTCGGCAAGCTTGGTTCACGGCGTACTGCGGAACAGCCACGGAAGTTGACGGTGCAAGCTTGCCAGCAGCACTCTTGTGCACATCTCAGGCTGATCATCTGATTTGATGGTTACTTTGTTCAATGACAGCCGCTACTGAGTTGATGTTGCTGTTTGACACAGTGTGCAGCTGCTGGGACACAAACCTGCGCATGGTGCAGCTGCTGAGCAGCGTGCGCTGCAGCAAAACTAGCTGGTTTCACATTGTACATGTGACTGCAAACATGTGACTGCAATGCAGAGCGGCCCAAGCGGCTTAAGAGAATTTATGCCATCTGCATCCTCCAGAGAGCAGCAGCTTCAAAGAAAAAAATCCACCACTCCAGAGCACCCACTGAATGGCAGGAGAAGCAGCCTGCTGTTGAACATCTGAGAGCTGGACTGCGCTGTGACAGCCGCTGTGTCACACAGCTGCAGAGCAGTGCTCAGCACGCACTGCCAGCACGATGCTGTCTTGAGCAGCAGCAGCAGCAGCAGCAGCAGCAGCAGCCGCCATTGACGTCGCCACAACGAGCCCTAGATCAAGCAACAACGCAACAACGCAGGTCTGAATCACCATGCCAGTTTGATGCAAAGCTCAAGGTAGCCTTGCCCTTGTGTAACAACTCAGTTCGGACAGCCATGCCACGTGACAGGTTATTTGGGGGACCCGTTGCAGCACCCAGAGCCTGTACATAATAACAAACACCTTGACGCCTCCCTTCATGCATTTGCTGTCTTTGCACAGCCGCGCTGTCACTACAATTGTGCTGCACATGTGCCGCATGTGCCTGAGGCTGCAACTGCCATGCCGTGGGATGCCATGTGATGTGAAAGGCCAGCACAAGTGTCCCAAAGCGCTTGCAGCAAAACAGTGACTGCTACATACTACAAGAGTTTGCGGCACCCAGCAGCAAATGTGCAGGAGCCGCCTATCCCAAGTGCTACTTCACTTGCGACTCTGTGCAGCGAGACAACAACACACACGCACGCCAACCCAGATATGTCACACACACGCAACACAGATCTGTGACGCAGTGTACCTGGAAGCAATCAAAACTGTTCGTGACAGGCCACGCTACGGCCAAATGCAACTCCAGCCACTACAATCATCTTTCCTACGTTTCTCAAGCAACTCTAAGCAAGTACTCGATGGGATACTGGCCTGCAGCGCTACACAAGTCAAGCGCTGCAGAACTTGGTTTGACCGATGCAAGCATGTGCATGGCGCCTAACATTTTCTTGGGCCCTGCATCACACAACAGAGCAGCAGGATATTGCTGCTCATAGGAGCCTCAATAGCAATCCATGCAGGCCAGACTCCAGTGCACCATCCAAACGGACCCAGCAGCAGAATACCATGAATCAGTTGACCATCGAATCTGCTGCAGCTGCGGTGCTCGTGCAAACCTTGCGAGCACTAGCAGTCTGCTGCCACCAGCAGCCACCGCTGCTGCAGCCCTGACACCTGACCCAGGATGATCCTGGACGACCATGCTTTAACAACCCCCGCTGTTTTGTGTGCTGTGCAGCATTAACACTAAGCCAATGTGTGGCCGTATTTGGCACACCTGAAACACGAACATGCTTGAAGCGCTGGGCGCTGCAAAGTTTGCAGCACACTACTATCTGCTGCTACATGCGCAGTTCACTGTGCAGCAGTTGGCATGTGCAGACACGCCACCATTCAACAAAATGCGGGCCTGATGGAAACGGCGCTCACGCCATGCCTGGCTGCAATCATGCCTGAGGCACAGCCCCCCGCTCCTGGCATGCAAACACCCTAAAATCAAACAGGCTGTCACCTGCTGGTGATGCCCTGCCTGGGCCTGCTGCTTGCAATGCAACTACTCTCAGCCAATGCTATGCATGTCCACATACTACTGGTGGACAGCCGAATGGCACGCTGTCGACAATGCAGAACTGCACATCTCAAGGTCGGATGACAAGTGCTAGTCGACAGCATGCAATGGTGCTGCTGTATGTACACTGTAACGCTGCGCATTGCCTAATCTCTTTGCAACATGCATCTCCTGTGGACTGGCACCAACCCCACCCGCGTTCCATGAACACAAACCGCATCAAATAGTAACATTGTTGGCGCAAAGGTTGAAAGCAGCATGCTGCAAGCAGCTAGCATGGCATGCTTTTGCCCACGTTCATGGTGTGCTCACTGCAGCCGGAGTGCATATCCTCCTGGCCTGGCCAGATTCCGTGCTGCAGACAAGCCTAATCAAATACCAGCATCTACCAACAGTCATTCATAGGAGCAGCGATTGCAACTCATTCATGCACACTCGCAAAGCCCTGTGCATACATATGTATACGCGGCCCGCTTGCTGCTTGACATCATCGTTGTGTGCTGGCACTCCCAGCGCTGCAGGAGTTCCAACCCTACTCCTCGCACGTAACCCCAAACCTACACGCCTGCACTTCTGCATGCAAGCGGCTCAATCAGTTAGCACACAGGCGTCACTGGGCTCTGAGACCACCTTCAGGCCGTTCTTTATCGTCCCGGGGAACGTCTTGTTCAAGCCAGGGTTGGAGTGGAGGACCATGCACTGCAGTTGGTATGTAATGCCTCCAAATGCTTGCCAGATTGCGGGCACTGTACCTGAGATGTCATTGGCAGCAACACTCAGCGCCTGCAGCGCCTTCAAGCTCACATACTCCCCAGGGAGCGGTCCCGTGATGTTGTTGTATGACACGTCCAGAAACCTGCAAGCACACACGCAGCGACGTGCGCGTGAACATGCATGATAGGCTCAGGGCAGTGTGATGCAAGTAGGCTGAGGCAAAGCTGCATTGGCAATGTGTACTGTCATAGAATTGACGCTGCAGTGGCTTGATGCAGCCAGGACCCTGCTGTGCTCACTCACTGGCCAGCTACAGCACCGCTGCTATGACATGCTGCAATGCATGGCAACCTTGCACTAGTGCAGTACTGCTGCTGCTGCCGCTCCTGCTGCGCGCTGCTGCTGCTGCCTGCGTCTTGCTCAGAGCCGCACACAGCCAGTAGCGCGAGCTCAACATCTCTGCTGTATGCCAGCCATGCTGCTGCCAGCAGCAGCAGCAGCAGCGTGCAGCTGTAGAGTGTGCAGCCATCGTCAAGCAGTGCACAGTGTGCCACTGCTGTAGGAAAACTGCACGCTCCACAGCCTGTTGCTGTGCTGCTGGGGCAACCGGAAAGGCATCGACAAACACAGTCCCATAGCTTTAAAGCCTCAACCAGCACCATAGTGCAGCGAGCTGTACAAAGCTGTCGGCACTCACTTGCTGTCATATTTCTCACTGTCATACTGTCATATTACTGTCATATTACTCACTTGAGCTGAGTCAGCTGGTTGTAGGTGGGAGGCAGGAAGCCAGTGAAGCTGTTTCCTGCCAGGTTCAACTCCTGCGCAGCAGCACGTGCGCACAAGCAGATTTGTTTGTTGATTTTTTGTCAAACGGTTGCTGGCCTGCTTGCATGAGCTAGGCATCACTGTCAGGCAATGACAGAGAGCCAGGCTATTGCAACTAGAGATTGACCAAAGCGGTTGATACAGCAGCAGCCCGATGCGACTACACGATTGTATGCAGGGTTTTCTTGGCAAAGAATTCAACAAATATGCCACACAACACAAGCCATGCAAGCCCCAGCGCCAAAACAAGGGTGCTACACGCTCTGCAAGTGTGCAGCATGTTGAAAATGATTGGCCTTGGCAATTTCCATTCCGACATGGCCTGCTCAACGCCAACACATTCAAAAGTACCAAGAAAATAACATAACAGAACAAGCTCCCACCTGCAGCAGCCGAAGCTTTCCCAGGCTCGGCAGAGGGCCCGTCAGTCGGCCGTTCTCCTCCAAGTCCAGCACCGTCAGGTTGAGCAAAGTTGAGTACGATGCAGGCACAGTGCCTTCAAGCTTGTTTCCGACCAGCCGCAGAACAACCAAGTTGCTCCACCCTGCCACCTCGCCCGCAGCAGCGGCCGCCATGGACCTCGCTGCGCGCTTGGCAGCCGCTGCTGTTGCCTTTTGGTCCGGCTGCTCCGCCACACCAGCAGAGCGCCTCGCGGACTTGTCTGCTGCGCGCGCGACCGCCAGGCTCACTTTGCGCAGGTAGGACAAGTCGGTCCAGTCTGGCAGCGTCCCGTTGATACCGCTGAGTGCAATATTCAACGTCCGCAGGTTGGTCAGCAGCACCCAGGATGCTGCACTCGAGCCCCTCGGTTCCGACTGCGTTGAAGCTTTCCAGGGCGGTCATTGCTGCATACAGCGGAGGCAGGCTTCCGCTGATGCCGCTGTATGAGATGTCGAATGACTTCAAGGACGTCAGGCCGCCCAGCAACTCAGGTAGAGAGCCACGCAAGCCAGGATTGCTGCTGAGATCCAGCGTGTGCAGCATTTCGAAGCCTGCCAACGTCTGCGGTACTGTTCCTGCAAGGCTCACGCCGGACAGGTTGAGTCGCTCCAGGCTGCTCAAAGGCGTGATTCTGCTGACGATGTCAGCAAGGTCTGCGCCAGAGGAAAGGTAGGAGATGTTGAGGGATGCTAGGTCCAGCCCTGTTATAACGCCGTCAGCAGGGATGCCAGACACCGGGGTACGGCAGGTTATGCCAGGCCATTTGCTGCAGTGGCGGTGGTGGTGGTGGTGGTGACGGAGCGGCAGCGGCAGCGGCAGGACAAAGTCAGGGTTGTCAGGCAGGAACGGCAGCAGGCAGGAGGACACACACATATTGCAGAGCAGCGAACAGCAGCTGACATGCTGTTACTATGTGTGCAGCTGCTGACGAGCATTGCAAGCAGCAGCAGCAGCGCCTCGACTGCAAACTGTTGGCTGCTAGCGGGCTAGCACGGACACCAACAGGCATCCCGTGAACCTACAAGCACGACATGTGGTGGTGCTGGTGGTAATGCTGCTGCTGCTTTCAAGCTTGGGCTGCTGCCTCTAGCATGGCAGTGTCATGACACTGGAGCTAGCGCCAAACAAACTTATGCAATCCAGGTGAGGTCACTGATGCACTGCTGCGCTTGCAAGACACCGCACAACACATGAAGCAGTCGCAACAGCATGCACCACACGCTGCTGACCTGCACTGTCTACACTCAATGCATCTGCTGCGGGCAGCACTGCAGCTCACACATCACATGCTGCTGCTGCTGCTGTTTCAAGCTTGCGCTGCTGTCACCAGCTGTTGTTGCAGTACTGCAGCTCACCAGTACAGGTATGGCCCATACGTTTCATCCTGCTGGTTGGGATCTGCAGCACAACACAGGCACAACAATCAGATGCGGTACTCCAGCGTGCACTTCCAGCGTGTGCAGCTTCCTTGCAAACTGCAAGTTACATGCTCACCATATACAATCTATTTACTGTTAACAACAGTAGAGCTCCTGCGCGTGATGAACACACCATCAGCACCATAAGCAGCAGGACAGGCACAGCAGCACAACTCCTGGCTGATGAGCAGCTCTCCTGCAGCCCTAGCACCAGGTCTGGGACATGGCTTGCGGCTGTGCTGCGGCGTGAAGTGTGGTGTGTGCCACTGCTGCTGCAGCAGCTGTTGCTGAGCTGTGGGCGTGCCGAAGATAGGCAAAACAGCACACTACTTCATCAAGGAGCTGCAGTGATGCTCCATAACTGCTTATAATGTAGTGCACAAGCACGCGCGCACGCACGCGCACAAGCACGCGCACACACATGTACTTACTGATGTCAACAGTCCACTTGTCCAGCGCTGCCGACCCCCTTGAGGGGCTGGTCAGCACTTCCTTCAAAGCTTTAAGCACGCTGCTGGACGTGCCGTTGCCCTGCTGGTAGCACCACGGCAGCTGGGGCCGCATGACCAGCCCGTCTGGGCAGCATCCGCCCACTTTGCTGCCACGCACGTCAAGCTGCACTCCCCTGGCACTAGCAAACCAAGAGTACGGCGCAGGCACGCTGCCAGACAGACCGCTGTTGTCTGTCAGGTTCAGCACAAGCTCGCGGCTCATGAAAGGGCTGCATCCGGGCTCGTTAGGGTTGCCATACTGCACAGGCAGGTTGCCGGCCAGCTGGTTCTGTCGAAGGTTCAGGGTCTTCAGGCTGCGCCAGCTACACCAGCGGGGCGGCAGCTGGCCTGTCAGCCGGCACCCTGGCAGCGCGAGCACAGCCAGGTTTGTGGCACTCTGTGGCAGGGCTGCAAGCAGCGCCACGTTGCGCTGGCTGCCAGACACGCTGCGGTTGCAGTTCTGGCACTCAAAAGTGCGCAGCTCTGGGAGGCCTGCAATCAGCTTTGGGAGATCTGCAAGGTCTAGGGCCGCATTGCGCGCAACCACTGCTGTGATGAACTCTGCATTATCCCTGCCCATCCGGGTGATCTCAAGCTCTGCAAAGGCGTTCGATGGACCTTCTGCGGCCTGGGAAACCTTGACGCTGGTCATGCCAGCTGGAACCAATCTGCCCAGGTTGGAGGTTTCATTCTTGAGCTTGTCAAGCATAGCGTTGATGCTGTCACTCTGCATGGCGGTGCCTGCTTTGTTCCGCCTGTTTGTGGCACCCAGCACGCGGTTGAGATACCTCTGCAAAGCAACAAGCTGCGAGAATGGCGCTGTTGAGCATTGGCCCTTGTTCAACATGCTGGTGTTTGCAGCAGAGATGGACGCGCCAACGAGAGGCACGCAGCCTGTCAAGCCGGCATTGTTGTCCAGCTTGATTGAAGACAGCTTGCCCTCAAATGCTGACCAGGACTGAGGGAAGTCAAACTGCAGCAGCAGCAGCAGCAGCAGCAAGCAGCAACAACAGCAGCAGGGGCAGCAGCAGCAGCAGTAGCACCGTCCTTGTTTTAGACGTGTCTTGTCGTCAGCAGCACTGTTGGATATGCGCAAATGCAGCAGCACCAGCATGGAAGCTGCCACATGTGTTGGATGACGGCACAATGACATAGTTTCTATGGTGTGCAGGGCATGGCCCAGGCATAGGGCTCCCATGGCACATGCACCTGTCAACATAAACAAAACGCTCAAACACAAAAAAAGCATCGTGAGGAGACCGCAAAATCGTGTGTCAACGCTGCAAGTACTGCGGCGGCGCTAGTGCGGCCACAAGCAGCGCACAGACCCTGGTTTAAGCACCAGCAGCCACGGCAGTAGCCATGCGCGTGTGCAGGAGCTCAACAAACCACCTTTCATCACAGGCTACTGGCACCCCCTCAACAACCGCGGTTAGTACAGCATCTATGCTTCGGGACAGGTGTACGAAGTTATTCCTTGCAGTGGCTCAGGCCCCTAGACCCACCTGGAGCCTGTTGCCACTGAAATCAAACGTCATCTTGCCAGTCTGCAGTGGAGGATTTCCTGCCCAGTTTGCCGGGATGGGGCCAGTCAGCTGGTTCTCTTGCAGCTGCAGCTGCGTTAGGTTCTGCCAGCCATTGATCAGGCGGGAGGGCAGGGGCCCAATGAGCCGATTATAGCTCAAATCCACGATCCTCAAATTGGAGTAGCCATAGGAGCGCAGCGATTCAGGGATCGTGCCGCGAACGCCGCATTCCTGTTGGGGAGTGGTGCCCCCGGGCGCATAGGAGTAGGCTGCTGGATCTTTGGTGATGACTAGCACCTCCAGGTTTGGCCATGAAGTGAACCAGAGGCTTGGAAGTGTGCTTTGTGTGCAAATATGGTAGATTTTTAGGCTCTTCAGCTTGTTCAGCGCGTTCAGCGATGTACTGAACTCGCCGCCGGACACCCTGATGTCCAGGGATGTGAGGTGCTGAAGGTTGCTGATCGCATCCTGCATGTCTGCTGTCAGCACAAGCTGTTTGTCAAAGGCCTGTCCTTGGTCCGCGTCAACTCGGAAGAAGAGCGAGGTCACGCGCGGGACGTTGCCTACACGTGTACAAATGACTCTCCATGTGATGATGCGCCCATTGATGGTCATCATCCTGTTGATCGGCCCGCCAGTGGCTGGGCAGAAAATCCAAGCAGCAGGGTTGACGTTGTTGCTTTGGGAAGCACTACTGGAGGTGCGGGTGCGTGTGGTATCACTGCCCTGCGGCCAGCTAGGGTCCAAGCCATCCATGATGCGTTTCATGGCTGACGATTCTGCTTGGTCAGGTGGAGGTGGCCCGTTAAACGTGCAGTTGATGCCGTTGTAGTTGACACAGGTTGTGACATCAGTCAAGGAGGCCCCGCAAACTGATTGCGTCAAAACAAGGTTGTTTGTGACGTTATCAGTCACATTCACGTCACGATACCTGCATGATGCATGCATAAGGTGCATGTTGAATTGTCAGACTAAGCAGCCACTGAACAGCGTCTGAAAGGGGTAATCCAGGCACGTGCATCCCCAACAGTTACTTATTTGCAGGTCATGGCTTGAACTGAGTGCTGTTGCACCACAAAGGATTGGCCGCATGCTTGCAGGACGGTACACACTGAAAAAGCAGGCACACAACCACAAAACAGCATGGTAGCCGCAGGTTATAGCGACCCTGCTGTTGTACAACCCACGGTGTTAACATATGACATACACATGATCGACCAGTGCACATGCCTACACAACAATACACAGCGTGAACACAGCAGAAACACAACATCAACACAACATCTGCCGGCAGCCAACTCGATTGCAATGTTGCCAGACACATATGTTGTATAGCATGTGTGTTTGCTATTTTGTTCAGCAAATACAGTCAGAAACTGCGCACCTCAGCGTGCATGAATGAGATCCAATTGCCGAGCAAATTTCAAAGTGATCAGGCTGAAGGGTGAGCGTGGGCAGGTTGCTTGCGTTCAGTGCGCCGGTTCTGTTGAAGTCCGGAGGACAGAAGAACGGTGTATCACCACCATTGGCGTAGCACTCAAAGTAGTGCGTGTGATTGTATAAGATTCCAAACTTTGCCTCCTCCACAGCAACTTGTCTGGTCTGGTCCCGCACCACCTCCCAGACCTGCAGCATCTGTCTTTTTGACATCCTGCAGACAAACAGTGGTTGAGACGTGTACATGTCATGTACAGCAAGTCCTGCCCTGCTGTTCCTGCTTCAGGTTGGGGGAGAAGGTCATGGAGTAATGCTCAAGTACGCAGATCACGAGCACAATCAAGCCATCTTCAGCGGAACGCAAGCCAACCTTGCCATGCCATACAAGGTGAAGCAGGCCCGAGGGTGCACAAGGGTAGCACGCACTGCAAGTGTTGCTACATGCAGTGCTGACCCGGGCAGATGTTACAGCTTGACAAACGTCAGGAAGCCATATCTGCTCCAAGCATACGTAAACTGTTTGGCTGCGCACACCTGTAAGGGAACTTGTAACCAAACTCCACCACCTGCATTGGAAGAACAGACCACACCATGAGTGAGGTGTCACAGTGCAAACCCGACAGAGCATGGACAATGTTGCATCTGTTGTTCAATCCAGAGGCACGTCTCAGACCACTGCTGGCAGCCAAGGCTAGTTGTACATGAAAAAGCGTTGGAGTCATGTTCTGCAGTCACGCTCACACTGTAATTCAGTATCTTGTAGTTCTGCTGCACGAACGGAATGATCCTGGGGCTGAAGTCCAGGAGCCCCTTGAAATCTACAAAGCCAGTCAGACCCTCATCGTAGCGGTCCGTGCTGAATGTACTTTGGACGATGGGGCAGTTGTTGGAGTCGTTTGCGCCGGTTGCAACCATGTTGATCGCGCTTTTTGCGTCCCTGAGCCACGGCCTCGTGCCTTTTGGATCTAGCAGGCTGCCTTCTCTAGGCACGCACTTCACGCCTGCAGACAGCAAATGTGTCAGCTACCATTATGCAACGTACGGCTGTGGGCGCCGTCAGCCTGAGCACCGCTGCCGGCTGCAGCTGCTCCTAGCTAGCTGACAGCCCTGGCAAAACTGACTGATACTCCAAGCCTCAAGCGCTGTTCTTGGTTGCGTGGCACACCATGTGCCCTGCTTTGCCGCCACTGTCGTGCTTGTGAATGTGTGTGACATGACATACAGATTGCTGTAGGTGGAGCTGCACAGATCATGCGCTGTGAACTGTCCAAGGGTAGCTGAAGTAGCCACTCACCATAGGTTGCATCTGGAGTGCCGATACCTGAAAGTCACAAGCAGGTGCAGATTCTTACAATGTGCACTGATCTTTGTGGCTCATTTGCTCTCTTACACAAAAGCTGCAGCATAGCAAGTAAGCTGTAGCGTTGACAGCAGCTGCTCAACTCATAGACATCCTACAGGGTTGGTACAGCAAGTGCTCGCTTGCAATGGTAACTGTCACGTCAATGTGAACAAACTGCACACAGGGCCGCACAGCATGGCTGCAACGCAGCTCTAGCACAGCGCTGCCCCGCGAATGCGGAGTATGGCTCAAGGTTTCTACTGCGCAGCTGCTCTGGCTGCACTTCAGCAGTGCCGAAACCAGTCATACAAATAAAGACTCACCTAGCAATCCCATGCTTAGCAGGGAGCAGCAACAGCAGCAGCAGCAGCAGCAGCAGCGCAACGGCAGTGGCACCGGCAACAGCAGCAGCAGCTTCAGCAATGGCTGCAGCAGAAGCAAGTGTTGGTCCTGTACATGCGTCAAGCAGGGAGATGCAGCCATGATCAACGGCAACAGAGATGCCTGAGACACCACAGCACCAATCTCCATTACTCAGTTTAGTCATGGTATCTGCAACTCCCGCTCATCAACACAGCAATCATTGTACAGACATGTGTTTTAGGTAATGCAGCAGCCTGCCTTGCATCCCAAGCCAGGGATGGTGGGGGCATTGTCAAAGCAGCCACACAGTGTTCAGCTGTGAACTTTGCGAGCCACCGACGCTGTCAATCCTAGTGCTAGTTGTTATGTGCTTGCGCTTTCCCAGGCCTCAATAACACGAAAACTCATACAGTCTTTGATCTACTGCTTGACATCGCATGTTCAGGCAATGTTGCATCACATACCTTTGAATGTGCCATCTTTGGTGACACCGTAGGTACGGGTTTTGTCGGTGCTGTTTGTGGTGCCCCAGCTGTTGAGGATCGTCCTGTGATGACAGCAACAAAGGCATTTTTACCACCTTCAGCAGCTGAACGATCGTTTCACGGTATTAGACAGGCATGCAGATCCATCTACAAGCGCAGTAGTGTATTATGCACTGCACAAGCAACATGCCAAAACAGGTGTCTCATCAGCTGTCGTGCGTCTCTCTCTGTCTCTGTCTATCTCCCTCTTTTCCTTTCTCTGATGCACATGTGAAGCAGGCATGCCCCGTTCCTTGCACCACTACTGCAAGCAAGGCTACAGCGGTGCTGTTTACTACCAATGATCGCACCAGGTGTAGTCAGTATTGTTGTAGCCGACTATCAGCGCCGCGTGCCTGGCAGCAGCAGCAAAAGCAGCAGCACATTTGGCAGACCACAGCAGCAGCAGCAGCAGGCACGTTTTATGCTCTGGCTGATGAATCCTCAGACATTGCACCTACCCATGAATTGTCTTTGAATGCATCATTTTGGGTTGATGCAGCAGCTGGACTGTGAAGTCCCCATCATGAGCATACAGGGCACAGCATGTTTTTGTGGTAGCACTGCGGGCGATAAATACCGGCCGGGGCATGTGCATTTGGCTTCTGAGGATTGATTGCAGCTTGAAGCTGCCCTGCCCTGCCTTGCTCTCTTACACTGCTGCCTCAAGAGACAGTTATAGATTGTCTTTGTCGCACTGAGAGGCCTAGTATTGCAACACAACAAGGCGGCGGCAAGCGCTTGCTGTGCTGTGTGCCAGCCAGCTGCAGGGCTCTCACCCAAACACTGGCTTGGCCGTGACGTTCACGTCGTACACCTGATAAGAGGTGCGGCAGCAGCAGCCAAAAAGAGAGGGTGAATGGCCAGCTCAAAGGTTGCATCGTGCCGTGCTGAGGCTGCTAAAGAAGCATTGCCAGCAAACAAGCCTTCATGTGGCTGCAGTGTGGAACGCACGCATAGCCATGCCTGCATACTATCCTGTCACCATATTATTAAACAGTGCAGGCTGAAAACCCTTGGCAGTTGCGCATGCCCTGTGTGAGTTACCACCATGACATTGCTGTGTCACTCGGCTGGCAATGCAGAATATTCAAAAACTGATGAAGACGGGTGTTGAATTGAGGAGTTGGGCTGCAGGTGTGCCCTCACCCTCCACTCGTCTCCAGTGAAATTGCGAGCTGTTTCATTCAAGAAGACATTGAAATCATTGAGGATTCGGATCCTACAGCAGCATTACCAGCAGCAGTTGCAGCAGCAGCAGCAGCAGCAGCGCGCCCGCAGCAGCAGCAGCGGCAGCGGCAGTGACAACATGCCCCGAGGCGTAACCATATGCAGAGACAGCGATTTAGCCGCTGTGCAGCTGCAGCACCATCACATGTGGCAAATGATCTCTAGAGCCAGATCTGGCGAAGCGAGCATGGCCCATGCTGTGCGGCACAGCAGCTATGGGCAGATGCAGCCAAGCAGCTTGCCACTGACGGCTGACTACATGTGGTGTCCACCACAGGTTTTCTTCGATGCAGCTCAGGCTCGCACCGTGTGATGACTGAGCCGTACAAGCGAATCCAGCGCTGGATCTGCAGCCAACAGCACAGAGGAACAGTCCCTTCAAGCAGCTTTATCACATATCACTTATCACGGCAAAACGGTGATCGGTTTCATAGCACAGCAAGCGGCAGCATGCTCTGCATATCCCAGCAGTTTCACAAGAGGCAAGTCTGCTGCAGTGTGCAGCTGAGAACAGCAGCAAATTCGACAACGCAGCTCAACGGGTGTGCATCTGCTGGCCGTACTGCTTTGAACTGCTCGTACCTGCCAGAAGGATGACAGCGAGGTGTAGCTGCAACTGTAGAGGGGCTGCTCAGAGATGTTGAAGCACTCCTCCAGTTCCTGTACTCTTTGGGGACTGGAGGCCTCTTCACCAGCTTTGCGCTTCTTGGAAGCATCCCTGCACACCTGCACATGCCAGCCGCAGTAGCACCTATGTTGCAGCGTCCCGTTGAAGGACTGAGCTGCCAGCAGCACTGCAGAGTGGTGTATTCAAGCCTGTGCTGCACACTTCTCGGCAGCAGCGCAGCAGGAGCAGCAGCAACAGCAACAGCAGCAGCAGCAGCAGCAGCAGCAGCACAAATGCCACCTGCAATGCACAGCCGCCATCACAGTTCGCACAAACATCCAGGCTGTTGACACAGCAGCAGTCCGGGCACATACCGGGTCCCAAATGGTGCTCTCCGCCTCTTCAAGTGGAAATCCAAAGTTTCTGCCTCTGTATCCCAGATCCAGGCACTTGGCTGGCCTCATCCAAAGGCCAGGCTTGCTTGTGTTGAAGGCCTCATCCGTCTGGCTTTCTTTCAGCACCGCTTCGAGTGCTGCAGGGATGTCCCAGCCTGTAGTGCAGGACGCATAAAATGCACACACACATGCGGTCATTGTGTCAGCAGCTGCGCAAGCGTACCAATGTGCAGAGACGCCACCAGCAGCAAAAACGCAACTTGATGGGTTGACAGCAGAATAATGACCTGCAGGCCGTGCTGCTGCATGCATACTACAGCACTTCCATGCCGCTCTTACCCACACCAAAGTGCTGCTGTGGTTGGTTGCGGCAGAGCTGCCCCGGCAGACACAAGCCACAGACGCTGGCTTGCACACTTGCGCGCGTTGGCGCAACTGCGCAGGAAGCAGAACTTGGCTGGAGCAAGCAGTCACCGCCGGTTAAGCTCACCATTGCGGCGCTGTCATGCTTTTGATCATGCTGCAGCATTGTGTGGGGAACACAATTTTTGCAAGCAGCCCAGCTGCTGATGCCGCACGTTGTCCGCGGCACGCGTTATTGCAAGCAGATGACACACATGCTGGTGCAGCTGAACCCGTTCATGCCAAAGCGATCAAGGAACAGTAAACCTGCTCACCTGTCTGGCACGAGCGGCCTCCAGCTGCGCAGTAGTACCTGTGAGGCAACACGCGGCAGGCGTGCATGCCAGGTAAGCGCACAGAGTGCATTTGTCTTGGTAGCACAAGCAACAGCGCCATGCAGGCCAGCAGTCCGCACCTCAGCAGCACAGAACTGCAGCAGCAGCAGCAGCAGCGCCTGCCAGCTGGCCAGGCAATGGCAGCCACAGCAGCAGCATCACCACACAAAGAACAGCCCCATAACATTTGTTTGTCTGCAGCCCAGAGCTGGTCACCATACTACGAGGGCAAACATGCCACATGCTCAGGCTGAGCGCAGCAACTCACAGTGTGAGCGCATCCACATCGTACACCACACTTTTGTTGCCGTCCTTGTTGATTACTTCTCTGACGAAATCCTTGTACTTAGGGGGGAGGTCATTCTTCCAAGACTCCAGGGTGTATGCCAGGGACAGCTGGATTGCTGACGCAATCGCCTGCCCAACGCATGTGGAGCAAACCACGCCTTGGTCCCTGACTGGGGGAGCGAGGGTCCTGTTCAAGTGGTCTTTCCTGTCCCGAAGGGCGTTAAAGCTCTTGGGTGATCCTCCAATGTAGTATGCGGCAGTCTGCAGCTGCGAGAATTCCGCATTGGTCTTGAAGCTGCCTCCACCAAGGTTGCTGCTGGCTCCGCCGCGGCCACCGCGACCCCTGACAAATGGCAGCAGCAGCAGCAGCAGCAGCAGCAGCAGCAGCAGCAGCAGCAGCAGCAGCAGCAGCGGCAGCAGGCGGTGGGGCTGGTTTTGCAGTCACCAGCATGGCATTGGGCAGCGCATCAACAACATGTATGCCAGGTGACTGTTCAGCCCAAGCAACTGTGGGGGCAGTGCAGTGCAGAGCCGCGCAGAGCACAGCAGCAGATGCTCAGCAGGCATGGTGGCAACTGTACGAGGCCGTTCCCCCGTTGGTTGGCCTCATACCAGCGGCTGCCAACTGTGTGCGCTGTGCCGTGTCTGCCAGACATCTCATAATGTGCTTAGCTGCTGATCGGCACAACGGCTTATCGGCACAATGGTGTCGAATGCACTGAGCAGACCAGCACAGCTGTGCTGCTGCAACACCAGCATTGACATCTCACAGAGCGCTGCCTGCTGGACAAAAACACACAAGCAGCGCTGCAGCTAGCAACAAACACGACCCAGTTGTATGCTACCTCAGATGGCCGGAATTCTGGCCACAGCGCACCGTGTTCTGCATGAGCGCAGCTGGGACTGCATTGCAAGCGTGACCAGTGCTGCCGGTGCATCAAGCATGGTGATGTTGCACATGGAAGCAAACCACCTCATGAGGCTGTTGGCGGCCACTATACGCAACATCTCTTGGGCTGTTCATGACACACGCACACGCAAACGCACACGCACACGCACACGCACACGCACACACGCGCACGCGCGCACACACGCACACGCACACGCACACGCACACGCACCCCCCCACCCCCCCCCCCCCCCACACACACCCCCACCCGCCCACCCCCCCACACGCACACACGCACACACGCGCACACACGCGCACACACGCGCTCGCGCACACACCCCCACACGCACACACGCACACACGCGCACACACGCGCACACGCGCACGCGCACGCGCACGCGCACGCACACACACACACACACACACACACGCGCACGCGCACACGCGCACCTGCCTCCTGTGGTGGTAATGGCCAGGGACAGCACATCTTCAAAGTCCTGCATGCCACACAGCAGCAGTGACAGCGGCAGCACAGCTTGCAGCATGTTGGGGCAAAACAAGTGCCTGCTACTGCCAGCCAGACAGCTGGCATCAGTGAAACAGGCGTGATGTGTGTGCATCCAGCATGCTGGCGGTGCAGCTGCAGCCGGATGGATGATCGGCCAAAGCACGCTTTTGCAAGCACGCTTTCAAGCGGCTTAATGCAAGGGCAACGATTGATTTGTTTTGCTTTTGCCGTTTCCACCATGCCTGCACTTGAAAGTCACTGGAGCTGTACTGCTGCAAACCATGCCAGCTCTGCAGAGCTGCTGCGGTACCAGCCTGGTGTAGGCGGGCTACAGCAGCAGCAGCACAAACTTCTGGACAACTTCCTGGAACGCACCGCAAACTCATTTGCAGTTGCTAGTTGGCCAGCTCCCAGAGCTTCGCCGGACACGTCAAGGCCCTGGGACGCAACAAGCGTGTGCTGTTGCCAAGGCACCAGCACTGCCAGCAGCACCACCGCTGCCGGCAACCACTCCCGGGATCTGCCCATGACCACGGATGCGCGTCGCGGGCCTCTATTTGTTCCTTCAATTGTATCTATTGCAGGGTAACGAGGCGCATAAGCAGCGAAGGGCTGTCAGTGCAAAGCCAGTGGGACGTGGGACACTGATTCTTACGCACCCCTGGATGCCGCAATTTGCTATGAATGCGAGTCCACTATGTGCATTGCTGCGTCTGCAAATTGCCGAGGAAGAGTATGTTTGCTGCCGGGTGATTGGGACCTGCTGGTGATATCGGTTGCTGCTGGGCGGCACCGATGGCAGATCACTGACTAGTGACAGTTGTCAGCGACAACAACGTCTGTGAAATTCACCTGCAATCTCAATGAGCTCCACTTGCAGCACTTTCCGTGAGGGTTGCACAGAGGTTCCCTTCGAGCTTCCCTTCGATGACAAGTTCACTCCTCCAGAAAGATACATATGACATCAAAAGATCTTCTTAAGCCGTCTGGTTGCGCCCTGCAGAACGTTATGCCTGCACGTGTTATGACACACCCCTCAGGGCCTGCCCTAACCTGCTGTTCACCTGCCTACTGGCCCAGCCGTTGACAAAGCGGCCATACGAGATCTCCGGTTGAAAATGTGTAATAATGCAATCAAAGCGTTCTAGCACTGTTGTTAAAAGGCTTGGCTTGTGGCGTACGGCGCAACAGTGTTCAGACTTTAGCAAGCAGCAGCAGTCACTGCACGGGCCGAGCCCAGGCTTATCACGGGCTTCAGCTGTTTTTGATTGAAGGCACTTCCCATCTGATGCTGAATGCCACCAAACCTCGACCTGTAGAGCTGGAGGCCAGCAAGTAATTACAGTGCAGATCAGCTGAGATGGGCCGCGTGAAGGCCTGTTTGGCATGAACAGTGCATAGCTGCGCACCTTCAAGCAAAGCTGATCCAGATGACCCCGCCCAAAGTCGTCTGGGTGCTCCAAGTGGGCTGTTCATAAAGGTACAGCTGTCCGACATCAGGGCAGCACGGTATCAAGCGGTATGTGCGTTGGCTACTAGCCAACGCTGTGCAGCTGCTGGCAACCAGAATGCACACCCGCGCTGTCTCGTTGGTCACCACAGTGAAGATGGCTCACGTGTGAGCTGTGGTCCACGTGTCATTGCTGCTCTGCAGCCCTTCACCCAGTTGCAGGCGTTCCACTGGATGGCCGGGGAATAATAAGCCTCTGAGAGCTGTACTGCACAGCTGTACTGCAAAGCATACGCTGCCAGCACATCGCATGCTTGAGTAGCTGATTACTCTCCTAGCGTCTTGTGGACGTTGCAGAGGCTGACATGCTCCACAGCACCGCATGTTTGGTTGTTCCAAAGTGCTGAAGCTTCAAAATGCATCTGTTTCACGGTCAATGTTCTCTGTCATTGGTGCAGTTGCCACAGCACTGGCAGCATAGAGGCTACTGGGCGTCTCGGGCAGCTGCTGCACATCCTTGGCATTTACGCTGTAAAAGGCTACAGTCAACAGGCGCAGCACAGCGGACAGCCAGTAACCGGAGGTGCCGTACGCTGTGCATGACATGGCTGTGAAGTCAACAGCATCAACAGCAAGCACTGATCATAACATAGCATGATGTTGATGGACCACCGTCATCCTGTGTGGTTTGCACCTCTCTCGGTGGCACTGTGAAGAATCAAGACAACCTGCTTGTGTGTTCTGCCAATGCAGTGGGCGCAGGCTTGATACTGCAGTATCTCAAGCAGCTGCTTGAGCGACACTGCAGCAACCAGTTGACACCATTGAAATGGGCACAATGATGGCCACCCGGCCAAGCCGGTTCGCCCTGTGACTAATCAATATCGTGCTGGTGTGGGTGTTGCAGGTCAATGCGTTGCCAAGCGTAATTTCCTGGATTTGGCTCTGGATCCTCTTTGCTGCAGCCATGGTGTATGCAGCTGCGTATGCATGCTTGGAAACATCGGAAAATGTGCATATGCTGGCATATGCTGACACGCCACCCTGCTTCTGACTGCATGTTGCCAGGTAAAAGGAAGCACTTCAACTCAGCCGGCAGATGTTCAGCATTATTCAGGTTCAATGAGACTTTGGCATGCTCTCTTCCAAGTGCAGTGTGGTCAAGCCAGGTCAATGATTGGCTGTAAGCCGAAGCCCAGCAGCATGCTGCACAACAGTGGAATACAATTTACCTAGAACTTTGACTTGTGGTAGTGCTGCCTGTAGCACTGCTAAGCAGTGCTACAGGCATGGAATCAAAGTGACAGGCGCGCTCAACCCTCCCTAAGGGCTCACCAAAATGGCAATCGCCCGCCGCGGGCAACCCGAGCAAGTATACGTCGATGCGTTAGTTGTTGTCCGTTTAGATCAGCTTGCTGGTGTACTGCTACTGTGTTGCTGCTGGCTGACTGCCTCGGGGCTCACGCTTGATCGACCTTGCAGCGTAGCACATGCTGCTTACCAGGTCATTCTGAGACATATTATTGTGAAACATACATATTAATTGCTTGCGGCAAGCTGGTCCCACTTCTGCGGTCCTGTGTCCCAGCTCTGCTGTTGCTGGAGCTGCACCGTGCAGCTGTTGCTGTGAGACGACCAGCTGCAGCAGCCAACAGAAATGTCGTATAAGGAGGTCAACAAGGATGAGGCGCTGGCGCTGCTTCGCAGACCAGGATCCGAGGGAGGCATGTCTCACAGGGAGAGCCCTGGGGGCAGCACAGCTGCACAGCAGCAGCAATCACCACCAGAACCACTGCATACAGCAGCACCGGAAGGGAACAGCAATAAGTCAAAACCGTTGACCAGCACACACGTGAAGCAGACGCTGCTGCCAGCAATTATTTATGGTGAGTGAGGACAGTGGTGCGCTCTGAGGGACAGCACTTGCAGGAACTCTGGTGCCGTGCTGCAGCATGCCATTTGTTGTGCGCAGCCTTGCAGCTGATGCTAATGTTGCATGACATGTCATTCAAAGCCCAGCCCAGCACCAACTTACGCCTGCTGTGCTGCTGGCGCTGCATCGGTTACAGCAGCAGCACTGCAGCAAACGGAACAGGCATGACTCGTTTCCTGCAACCACCTGCAGGCCTCACCAACCTGGGTAGTGTTGTCACCATAGTGGTCGCCAACAAGGTGGTGATGAGCACCTACAAGTTCAGCTTCCCGGTGTGCCTCACATGGTTCCACGCCATTGTGACAGCACTGGGCATGATAGCAATGGCAGCAGCAGGCATGTTCCAGGTGCGAGCAGCTGCGTGTTTGGGTTGCTTCGGATGCTTTGCAGTAGTCGGACCCTGGGTCCGCGCATAGTCCTGCAAAGGCCTTTCTGGCGCACCTCACCTTTTGCCGGTTGCGACACACAAAGAGCAGCAGCACATGCCCATGCATGTGTAAGCGTGCTGCGTGCTGCTGAGTTTGGACGCACTGGAAGCAGCGAGCTTGCAATGAACGCTGTTGTGTGCACACACGCATCTGGTGAAAAGCAAAAGCGACTTGGTGCGCGACATGTGTGGTGACCTGCTGCTTGTGGCTGCAGGTGAAGAAGCTGCCGTGGCAGAAGACAGCACCAGTGGCATGTGCGTACGTGGGCTTTGTCATCTTTAACAACCTCAGCATACAGGTCAACACAGTCGGCTTCTACCAGATTTCCAAGATCATGATCACGCCAGTCGTGGTGCTGGTGAGAAAAGAAGCGGACATGCGGTAGCGCTAGAAGCGATGCATGGCGGGGGCGGTGTGTGGAAACAGCAGCAGTGGCAGCAGCACCAGCCGCTACCCACAGCCAGGATGCAGATGCTTCAAGTTCACAGCACTTCAGTTCATGGCACGTGATTTGATGGCAGTGGGAGTGCGGCAGCAGCAGCTTGGTGTGTGCCTGCCACCACGAACCTCAGCATATGCGTTTGCGTGCATGTCACTGCTTTGCACTGCAGGCTATGCGGGCGCAACAGTCACAGCTGCCGCTGTCACCGTCCCTCACAGGACAGCCACTTCTGCATCCCCTGCCACTGATATCTGTCTTAACTGCTGGTGCTGCTGCAGGTGGAGTACTTTGCCTACCACAAGACAGTCAGCAGGCAGAAGCTGTGTGCCATTGCGCTGCTCATGTTTGGCATCTCCATCGCCACAGTGTCAGACAAGCAAGTCAGCAGCAACCCCCTGGGCATCCTGGTGGCAGGGCTGGCAGTGCTCAGCAGCAGCTTGTACCAGGTGCGCTGCATTGCTGGGGCCGTGCAAAATATGCGTGCAGCCTAGCAGATGACTAAGAACATCCACAGGATTGTGTAACATTCGGCGATACTGCTGTCAACACCAAACCAACGTATGCTTCTTTGCTGCTGCTGCCTGCCTGCTTGCCTGCCTGTGTGAATTCTCTGCAGGTGTGGACAGGCGTGAAGCAGAAGCAGCTGGGCGTGAACGGCAACCAGCTGCTGCATCAGGTCTCTCCCATCGCAGTGCTGCTGCTGGCAGTGCTGGTGCCTCTTGTGGAGCCAGTGGGCAGCTTCAGCAATCCAGAGGAGGGCACCCTGCTAGGATACACTTACAGCAGAGGCTCGCTAGGCTGGATCCTACTGAGCAGCGGCCTAGGCCTTGTTGTGACCCTCAGCACATATCTGTTCATTGGAGTAACCTCGCCACTCACTTACAACGTTGTGGGGCACCTAAAGACAGTGCTGATTGTTACAAGCGGCGTCGTGTTCTTTGGGGACGTTATAACAGCCAAGAAGATGCTGGGAATCGGGTGTGCTATGGCTGGCATTGTGTGGTATACCAGCAGTGGCATCGGAGGGGGATCAGCAGCACCCGCGCCAGCACCAGCGGCCGCAAGCAGCTCAGCAGCTAGCAGCGCAAACAGCAACGGGCTGGGGAAGCAGCAGCAGCCACAGCAACAGGTGTAGGGGCTGTTGACGCTTTGAGTTTGAGTTTTGTTATTGCTGCCGGGTGCTACAGGTGCCGCTGTGTTGGTGGCTGTGTAGGTCCTTCTGCTACTTTGGACACAGGAGCCGTACAATTCTTCGTTTCACAGCTCTCATGCTGTCCAGCGGTGTGTGTGTGTGTGTGTGTGTGTGTCTGTGTGCCGGTATCGCACTAGTGCGTTGCAGCTGTGTGCAGTGGCAGCCGGCGTCGCACGTGGCGGGACCAGCGCGCATAAGATAAGATGCAAGATAAGATCACCTGTGTGCTGACACTCTTTGGTGTGCTGTTTGTCCTGCTTGTGTGCTGGGCTGGCATACTGTGATTTGTGGCAGGTGTCTCCAGCACCGCCAGCTGCAGATCACACACCCTGCTTGCATGGCATGTGCAAGGACCTATGCTGTGTGTAGCACTTGTACTAGCAAGGCTGTTGTTGTCATGTAGGTCTCAGTGAGATCCAGATCACTGCATCCATGCACATGGCACTGTACTCCTCTGCATGGCTTGTGGTGGCCCTGTTGACAGTGTTCTTGTTGGGAGAATGCTAGCGGGAGCAAACTGCATCACGGCGGCACAGCAGATCCCTGGAGTCGGCAAAAATCTGCGCTGCACAGCAGGCTGCAGCCAGGTTGCTGCCGCAGTGTGTGCCATGCATGCTAGCAGGAGGCGCTCGACAGCTGTGTTTGTGGGTTTGGTAGCCTGCAATCGAAGGTTATTGTTGCATGCGCCGATCAATGCGCTTTGAAGCCTGGTGTAGGTGTGGCAGAAAATTGTCCTGCCTCTGGCCTGTGCATATCACAGTTCAGTGCATACATGCAGTGTGTGCCTGCGCACTGGGCTGGCGTACTGCATGCATATTTCACGGGTGAACCACAAATTTGCGTACCTCATGCTCTGCATTTGCACTGCCCTTGCCGCACCTATGTAAGCATCATCATAGTATGTCCAGCTGCTGCTGCCAGCCAAGCAGCGCGTGATACTTTGTCTGTGAGCCAGTGTTGGCCAACTGGTAGTGTTGGATTGTTTGCCGCAAACATTCCCAGCGGCCGGGAGCCTTCAAGCTTTAGCGGGTGGTTGGTGTGGCACCTTGCCCCGCTTCCTGTATAGATAAAGGCAGCTGCCGTTGTCGGGTTGAGTTCTGCGGTGCACATCACTGGGCGTTGCTTGTGCTGCATCGTAGAGCGTGATTAGTTAGCCACCGCACGCTGCGCCATGGATTGCGATGTGGCATCAGTCCACTGTTCAGCTCTAGTGCTGCTATGCAGCTGCAGCAGATGAGGTCATGATGTTGATATAATCGATGCCGGTGGCCCCACATATGTTGGTGCAAGCATGTTAAGGCACGCCGATGTTTCTAACGTGACGTGGATTGTTTGTCATCGTTTTCCATGCTCTGTTGTGGGTTGCGGCACCTGCAATATGGCAGGCTGCCATATGGCAATGCATTGCATGCTGCTGCAACATGACCAAAGTTTGAAGGAGCTGGGCTGCTATGAACACCGCTGTAGTAAAGCTGCATGTCCTTCACCAGCCAGTTAGTTCTCACGTTTGTTTTGCGTACTACACGCTCGAGCGGGCCGGGTTGACGTTCGAAGGTGTGGCTGCTGTTCTGTCCTAGGGTTTCCCATCACACCACCAGCGCCCATTACTCGGGCAAAACGTGCGTACTATGCTTGAAAGGTTATTGGATGGCTGTGTAGTCAAAGGCGTTACTTAAACTAGCTTCCAAGAACATGACACTCCCTGTACGAAGGTCTGCTCTCTGGGTGGCTGAACAAGCGACACACGTAAAGATCGACCGGTCGGGTACGAAAATAGAGCAGAACTTGCAACACAAGCAGGTGCTCGCAGCATCAGAACTCGCCGTGGCTCACTGGCTGCTGTCATTGCTGCTTCTGCTGCTGGTACTGCTGCTTGCCACTGCTGGCTTGCTGCAGCTGTTAACGCAGCAGCACAACGCATCGTGGATAGCGTGGCTGACATCTGGCACAACGCAGCTGGTTTTGACACAGGTTAGTTGCAGTTGCTGGCGCATTCCTGTGCTGCAGTGTGGCTCTTGAAGCGGTGGAAACAATGCCGTCCGAGCTCAGCCAACAGGCGCACCATCAACACGGCCACACAACCTCACCATACCTGCACTTCTTGTGCCTGCTGCACGTCATGCTCCTGTGAGTGCATCACATGGCAGACCCTTTGAACCGTGTAGCACGCTGCGTTCCTGCAGATCATCTTACATACATTGATATCGCCTTGCACAGCATGCGCCAGCTGCCCTACTCAGTGATCTCCAACACCCAGCCTCTCCTGCTCACACAGGCATCCACATATTTTTGATGTATGTTACTGCTGCCCTGCAGAGCTGCACTTCTGTGATAGGGGGCCGCTGACGGTGCAGTACCTGCTGGTGGTTGATGCGCTCAACTTCTGCTTCTGGCCTGATGGCGAGCTCGAGTATGAGCACCTGGCAGGTGGCATCAAGGTGGGTGTAGTGGTACAGCAGCAGCAGCAGCAGCAGCAACAGCAGCAGCAGCTGGTGCTGCTTGAGATGTTACTGGCAGCATCGCAGCAGCTTCCTGCCATGAACAGCAGGCGACACATTGCTCGTGTGACACAAGGGACGCCAGCAGTGTGACAACATAGAAAGTGCGCCCAGCAGGGCCAATTGGTGTGGGCCGCCGGCTGCAGACAAGGGTTGTGCTTATGCCAGATTAAGGATAGTGCTGCTGCAATGGTTGGCTGTGAATGCCTGTCACCAGCATATGAGGTTACTGCTGCTGCTGCTGCTGCTGCTGCTGCCAGGCCAGTGTGCTCAAGGACCCCAGCTGCATCAGCGCTGCACGCCTCGCTGAGATAAACGGTGAGCAGCGCTGCAGCAGGCGAATGTCGGCATGAACAGCTTTGCCTTGGCAAGCCAGGTGGCTCCGTGGTCTGTTTTGAAACCGAGACATGTTGGGGTTACTGCAGAGGCATTTGCAGGGGAGTTGAGTGCTGGCCTGTTGCTGATCGCAGCTGCCGCCGCCGCTGCTGCTGCTGCTGCTGCTGATGCTGCTGATCCATCTGTTGTTTGTCGCCCAGGGCCTGGCGTGCAGCAGCTGCTGGGCTGGCACAGGGAGCTGCCTGAGCAGGAGGAGAGGGCCCGGCTGCTGCGAGAGGTGCAGACAGCATGACAAATAGTTGCAGCAGCTTTGCATTTGATGCAGCCAATCTTGCAGGATTGCATATGCTACTGTCTGCTGTGTGCGCTGCGGCACAAGTGCCCGTGTGACCTCAAGGCTTGGTTGGTGACGCCAGCTGGCTGCATCCTTGTTGCGGTGCCTAAACGTCAAGCCTGTGCGCCTCTGTCAGCAGCGTTGTGTTCAACCCAAAATACCAGCGCACTGTCTGAGTTCTTGCACCTCCTATTGTGTTCTTCTGCTACCACCTTTCTTGTATCCATGCACATATTGTGCTGCAGGTTGGTGCTGGCCTGCTGCAGCACTTCAAGGGCCAGGCGGCTGAGCTGGTAGCAGCAGCAGGCCAGTCAGCAGTGGCACTGGTGCAGCTGCTAACAGCACACTTCCCAGGGTTCAGAGATCACTCCATCTACAAGGGCAGGCAGGTGAGCTTGCTTGCTGCGCTGCACAGCATGTGTTATGACTGCATGAGTCTGGTGAGCTGCTGTCATGCGCAGCCGTCCCAGCAATGCCTGAAGGAGTGATGCCCGAGCGGCACAGCATGCTTGTCTGCTGAGCAAACCTGTCTTGCGTCGGTCTGTGATGCAGAAAGACAGACAAGCAACCACAGATGAGGCTGAGCTTGAGCCAGAAGCTTTCTTCATGGCCTCCCTCCGCTGCTCCCCTTGCAGCTGTTCCGTGCTCTAGCATGAAAGGGATTGCCGCAGACGAACGAGGCTGAACAAGGCATCTGCTGTATGTTTGACCTCACCCCACTACACCCATCCCCTTGCAGGTGTTCTTCTACAAGCGTGCACAAATCTTTGTGGGCGATGTATATGGCGCGTTTGGCGGCAGCGGCCTCGGCTGCTTCGACGACATCGACCAGCTGACCATGTTTGCAGACTACCGGGTGCCTGTGGTGCTGCGACTGATGGGGCTGCTGCAATACAGCACAGACCTGCAGCAGCAGGTGGGCTGTGTGTGCGGCTGCTGAGCTCTTGTAGCATAGCATGCGATGGGCAGATGCTGTGCGAACGTGCAGCTGTCACACCGACAATGTGCGGCACACAGGCATCATCAAGCATGCAATACATTTGCATCAGCAGCTGCTGCATTGCCAATATGATGCTGCCTGTATATATGGTGCTGTCTGCTGTGTTCCAGGTTGAGGCCAAGGCTTGTGGCATAGCATGCAGGTTGCAGCTGACGATAGCATGCAGATGTTGCAACCAACAGTGTGCATGCAACAGCAGCGGCTGACGTGTTGCTTGCCCTGAAATGCTCTTCCTGCTCTCTTGTTTCTGCTATGTGCCAGGTGAGGCCAAGCAGGAGGTAGCCTCAGGCAGTGAGGCAGATGCTACAACTAACTGCGGTCATGCAGATGGTTGAACCAGCAGCTGACACAGACAGCCAACCGCGTGTTGCCTGCTGACTGCTCTTTTGCACGTTTTTTTGCTGTGCTTCAGGTTGAGGCCAAGCAGGAGGTAGCCTCAGGCAGTGAGGCCGAGGTGGAGCTCAGAGCGGCATCCATAGTGGCAGTCGAGTTGCTGAAAGACGCAGCAAATGCCCAGCTACAGCAGCGGCAGCAGCAAGGAGAGCAGCAGCAGCAGCAGCAGCAGCAGCAGCAGCAGCAGCAGCAGCAGCAGCAAAGAGATGCAGCGTCAAAGGAGCAGCAGCCAGCTGAGGGCGCGCCGCAGCTGCTCAGCATACAGGTGCGCTACGGCAGCACAGCTGTTGTTGTGAGGGCTTGTGACATCCTTGTGTACATGCACAGCTGCTGCAGGCGACATTGAGTCATGTTTTGCCGAGTGTATGTCATTGTGGCGCGTCAGTTGTGCGAGCTAGTAGCTTGCCTGGTATTTGCCTGCCATGGTGCGGTGAGTAACAGCACTGTGCTTCTTTTGACGAGGATTTTGATGTGCTGAGGTGGAGATGAGTCGCCAGTTGCTTTGGCTACTGATTTTGCTGCTGCTGCTGCTGCTGCTGCTGCTGCTGCTGCTGCTGCTGGTGGTGGTGATGGTGTGTTACCCGCTGTGGCTTTTTGCTGTGCTTGCTTGCAGCTCGACTGGTGGCTCTGGAGCGAAGGGGAGCGCATGCGCACACAGCACCCACCACACCACAGGACACGGACCATCTACTACTAGACATGAGTGGCCAGGAGACAGAAGGCTTGCGGTGGGCATCAATGCAGCACTGGCAATGCCCAACAGCTGCGGCAGGAGTTGCTGGAGACACGCAGAGCAAGGGGTTTGCCTGAAACCCTAGCTGCAGCCGGCAACTGCACGGCAGTAACAGCAGGACCGCTGCAAGCCTCTTATGGTGCTGTAGACGTTCTTGGGTCGTATGGTGCGCTGCAGGATGCCATGCTTTGTACGCGTAGGCGCCGTTCTAAGCCCTGTTATGTCAGGCCCAGTGTAACAAGGTCATGTTACTCGCAGTCCTGGCGACGCCTTTGTTTGTTTCGCTGCGTAGAACCGACGAAACCTTTGGTTTTTGCCCGCTTTTTGCAACGACATCAAGATGAGTAGCAGCGAAGACAGCGAGCCGATAGAGGACAGCAGCAGTGAAGAGGAGCAGGAGGAGCAGCATGGTGGTAATCAGCAGCTCACCGGGGCCACTGCAGACCCTCAGGTGTTGCAATACTTCTGGGACCTGGCGTCGCTAGAGCAGGTGCGTTGTGCTTTTATCAACCCGACTGCCGCCGTCCGCCATGTCGCGTGACGCATCCAGCAGCCCTGTTGCCCTGCAACTTGCCATCAGTAACTTTAAAACGCTTTCTTTGCGGTTTGACGTGGCGTTTGCGTCGCAGTTGTGCGTGAGCGTCCAGAAGTTACATGCTGCTGCATCTCCTGCTGCTCCTTGCAGGATGCACGCCAGGCGGCAGCCAGCTCGCTGGTGCAAGCTCTGGTCGACAGCCAGAAGCAGCATGAAAGCAGCCATATGCCTGCAGGCGCGCAGCCTGGTGGCAGCTTGGACATACAGCAAGAGGGCGGCAACAGGCAGCAGCGTATGGAGCAGTGCCTCAACTGCTGCTCGCCACTCATGGTGAGTGCCAGTGCCCTGTAGCTTTAGTTTTTGAGCACAGATACAACAGTAGGGTCGGTTTGGCTGTGTATGTGCTTGCATTGCAGCAGTGCAGCTGGCTTTCCCTGGTCCCCTGTGCAGCCGCTGCACACAGCAAATGCACAGGCAGGCTAATGTCTCCACTGGCTGCAGCTGAACTACAGTTAAGTCGTTGATTCATCCGCATTTGATGCATGTCTTTCTCCTCCAGTATGTGCCCGTTTCCTGCAAGCTTAACCTGCCCCTGGCCTGCCTCCCTGCCTGTTTCTCCATCATTCGTGCAAACATGTGCACTGCACGCAGGCATACGGCTTGAAGCGCCTTGCGCGCGGCCTGGCTTCCAGCCGCCAAGGCGCCCGGCAAGGCTTTGCAGCAGCACTCGCAGCCACCCTGGCACACTCCGCAGCAGCTGCTGCAGCAGGCCACAAGGGCGGCGCAAAGGGCGCCGCTGGTGTGGCCACGCCGCTGCAGCTGCCGTGTGTGTCTGCTGCTGGTGTGCTAGCGCTGCTGGATGCCTGCCTTGAAGTAACAGGCAGCATGAAGGGCTCGGTGAGTGTTAAAGATGCTTTTTACTCAGAACATCATTTATATTACTTGCGTGTCTGGGGGGTGGCAGCTCTTCTGGGCGTTAGCGTATGTCACAGCAGCGTTGTCATTGCTTTGCGCACACATGACAATCCACCTGCGTGCAGTCGGCTGCATCGATTGCATGAAATTCAGTAGCAGCTTGCAGCTTGTTGTGTGGCACCTATAAGCACCAGAGCGCGGCATACACAGGCAGCATGAAGGGCTCGGTGAGCGAGCAGCTTGTTCTATTGCATAAAGGGTGACAACGCGCTTGTCTGCATCACACCAGCGTATGCTGGGCGACGACCTCAATGGTTGCATCATCACATGATCTGATGACAGATTATGGTTTGATATGTGGTTTCAGCGGGCTGCAGCAGCAGCTAGCAGCATGATGTGGCACCTATAAGCACCAGAGCGCGGCACACACCCTCGCCTTGGCTTTGCAGGGGTTCCAGATTGACTGTGCGTGGGTGGGAACTTATAACCCCCGCCTGCCAGGGCGCCTTTGTGTGCTCAGGAGGCCCCTGCTGCCCCTGCAGCTATCGGGCGCCCTCATATTCTTGCAGCAGCTAACTGCAGGCATGCTAAGCCGCTGATGTCACGCCTTCCTGTACCCTCCTCGGACTGTATCCGCCACACCAGACCAACATCGTTCATCACACATCACTTGCCCTTGATATCCACGTGCTTGCAGGACCAAAGAGATGCTCTGCTGGGCCGCGTCTTCGGCCTCGCAGCGCTGTGCCGCTCCGGCCTGCCTGCAGCGCTGCCGGCAGCCCCCGCTGGCTCCATCTCTGCGCTGCGTGGCACTGCTGTCGTGGCTGAGCAGCTGCTGGGGCTCCTGCAGCGCAAGGCCTTCCTGCGGGAGAGTGCTGCTGCTGCACTGGTGGAGCTGCTGGGGCAGCTGAGCACAGCCGACATGCAGCAGGTGAGCCGGTGGCATGGTCTGGTTTAATAATGACTTTTAATTTGTGTCTTTTCGACTTCAAGCTGTAATGGTCAGCGGCATAGTGCTGGTGGAGCTGCTGGGGCAGCTGAGCACAGCTGACATGCAGCAGGTGAGGTGGTGGCATGGCTCGGTTAAGTTTAGTTGGTGTCTTCTAGACTTTGTGCCTTCTCGACTTCAAGCTGTAATGGTCAGCGGCATAGTGCTGGTGGAGCTGCTGGGGCCGTTATCCACAGCCGGCATGCAGCAGGTGCATTGGATTGCTTTGGGCTTTTTGCATGCTGCTTTTATGGGCGGCAACAGATTGACAGGCATGGTTGTGTTGGTGTTGTGTCATGCGATAAGTCAATCGATGGGAAGTCCAGGCTTGTGATTCAGCCATGTGCTGGTGGAGCTGCTGGGGCAGCTGAGCACAGCTGACATGCAGCAGGTGAGCGCAGCGGCAGGTTGGCAGGCATCAGGTTTGGTCGAGATTGACTTATGACTTGATATATCTCAATCATGATCTTATATGTTCAGCGACGTGCTGGTTGAGCTGCTGTGGCATTTGAAGGTTGATGAGTTGCAGCGGGTAAGATCTGCGTCAGTTGCACAAGGGTGGTTCAGTGTTGGCATGTCACCTACATACGTGTGATAGCGTGTTGAGTTTGATGTGTTTTCTCCTGTGGTGGCAGCAGCTAAGCTGCTATGGTCGCTGATGATCTTGTATCAATAAGGCTTAATCTTTGCTGAGGCCTGCCTAGACAACAGGTACAGAGAAGAGAAATGACACGCTGAGACCAGCAACGCTGCAAGCGCCCGTGTGTTCCGTCTGGTTTCCCTTGATTGCACCTGTTATGCACTTGTTGTTGTTGTTGTGTTGTTGTTGTTTTGTTGTTGTTGTTGTTTTGTTGTTGTTGTTTTGTTGTTGTTGTTGCTTGTAAAAGCCGTTGGTTTTGATTGTATGGTTGTGTTGTCTTTGCAGCAGTTGCAGAGAGAAGACACCTGCCGGGCAAGCTAGCAGCATAACACGTGGCCAAGTTGTGCGTGAAAGCAGTGTCCTGCTTCTGCTGTTGTTTTGTGGTGCTGAGCTGGTCGCTGATGATCTTGTATCACCAAGGCTTAATCTTTGCAGAGGCCTGCCTAGACAACAGGCACGGTGAAGAGAAATGACACGCTGAGACCAGCAATGCGGCTTGTTGACAACAAGCATCTGCACGTTATCTTTTGTTCCCTTGTGTACGACTCTTTTTTCTGCTCCTGCTTCAGCAGCAGTCATGTTTTGCAAAGGGTCAGTGTATGTGTAATGCTGTACGTGACGTGGTCGCTGATGATTTCAAATCACCAAGGCTTAATCTTTGCTGAGGCCTGCCTAGACAACAGGCACGGAGAAGAGAAGTGACTCGCTGAGACCATGCACATTGAGAGGCTCGCAACTGTGTGTTGCAGCTGTCTCTGGTTCTGTTGTCACATCAAAAATTTCACATCAAGAATGACTTGCTGCCATTGCAGCATGAGAGGGAGACAGTTGCCGGCCGTCCAGTGATTTATTGTAGGCTGCACATTTTGGAACTCTCCTTATCATATCCTGCTGCTGCGTCACATCCTCTTCCCTCCTCTGCAGGTGCTCAGCCAGGCACCCAAGCTCACATCGCTGCTGCAAGTGCAACCCAACTCAGCCACCCCAGAGTCCCTCTACATCGCCCTGCGCCTGTGGCACAACCTGCCACAGCAGCAGCTGCAGAGCTGCCAGCTGCTGCCAAAGCTTCCTGCAAGCGCTTCACCCCCGCCGGAGCTCTTCTGGCACCAGCCTGGAGCAGTGCAGCGCAGCAGTGTCGCAGCAGCGGCTGCGGCGCTGTTTGCGGCTGGGCAGCTGAAGGCGCTGTGTCCTGCGCTGCTGGCTACCACGGCGAGTCATCCGCGGATGCACCCGGTGTGGGGCTGCATGCTGGCGCTGCTGGTTCCGGGCTTTGTGCCTGTCAAGGTGTGTGGGTGTGACAGCGTCTTTTCAACTGTAGCCTGGACGTCTGTGCGGCTGCAACACCTGGCGTATTGCCTTGCATGCCGGGTTGAGGAGGTACGTGCGCTGCTGGTCCCGGGCTTTCTGGCTGTCAAGGTGTGTGGGTACGCATGGTGGCGGCGTATCTGTTTAGCCTTTGGCCTGGACATGCGTGTTTGCGTCGAGTGGCTGCAGCAGCTGATGTGTTTTCATGCCTGCAGGGTCCAATGAGGCGCGTGCGCCAGTGTCTTACATGGTAGCCCTTGTTCTGCTGTTGTTTGCATCCTGTTCTGTGCTGCTCTTAAGGAGACTGCTTACGTACTGTTCTGAGCTTGAGCTTGATCTCACATCTGCCGCTGCCATCTACCACTGCTTGCAGGTGCTGCAGCAGCAGCCAGATACAGAGCAGGACCAGCAGCAGCAGCAGCACATCCGTGCAGCACCTGACCAGCAGCAGCTGGCCAACCTGTGGCACCACTTTGTAGAAGCATCCTGCCTCAACAGCAGCCATGAGCGTAAGGCGCTTGCGCTGCAGCTGCTGCAGCTGTTGCTGCCTGTTCTGACTCCTGAGGCTGTGCCCGTGCTGCTGAGCAGGCAGCTGCTGGGATGCATTAGCACTGCGCTGCGCAACAAGGACTCCTACCTGCATGCAAGCGCACGCAAGAGCATGGTGAGCGGCTGCAGGCCATGTCTTTTGCTTTCTTTTGCTGGCAGCTGGTTTCCGGGACTGTCGGCTTGCATGGATGCAACCGTTGCGCTTGCCGGGGCTGTGTGCTTGGATGTTGCTTGGCTGTAGTTGGCTCTGCATGTGTTGCACTAGCTAACTGCGTTGTGGTCTAGCCAGCGTACACGCTGCTTCACCATATTTAGGCATGGTCGAGCACATTCATTGTTTGCAGTGCCTTTGTAGTGTGTTATGGTGGCATCTTGTGGCGGGGTGATGAACAAAGATTCCCCTACAGAAGCCCGTCAGGGCTTGCTGACAAACCATCCTAACAGTCTACTGACCGCCACACTCCTCCACATTTGGATAAACTACTTGATCTTGCGCTCATCGCACTTGCGCTAGTGCAAGCTTCAGATGTGCGTTCGCTTCTCTGATGCTGGTTCTTGTCTGAACCTGTGCATCCGCTGCTGCTTTGTTGTCCCCGCCGTGCAGGACCGTATCCGCAGCTGCGCAGAGCACAGCCTCATTGCCAAATCAAACCCTGCCCTCGCAGCCAAGCTGCGTCTAGCTCTGGCTGCTCAGCTGCAGGCCGCAAACCTGCAGCAGGCCGCTGCTGCTGCTGGCGGCAGCAAAGCAAAGGGCCAGCAGGGGCTCCTGCAAGGCCTGGATGCCCCAGGTGTTGCTGCATACGTTGATCAGCTGTTGCAGGAGATTGTGGCAGCACTTGCACAGCATAAGGCTGCCGCAAACGGCTCCGCAGCAGCAGCAGCAGCAGCAGAGTCTTTGGAAGATGAAGACATGGCAGAGGCAGAGGCAGATGATACAAAAGCAAAGCAGCTGCTGGATCAGCTGGCTGCAGCACTGAAGCTGCAGGCCGCAGATGCAGCAACGCTGTGCAAGGGGCTTGTGTTCCTTGCTGCTGCTGCCTTCCTGCAACTCCCTCGCAGCTTAGATGTGTCCAGCCTTGCAGCACCTGGCAGTGCAGCAGCAGCAGCAGCAGCTGCTGCAGCGACGCCTGCAGGGAAGCCAAGCAAGAAGAAGCAGAAGGCTGGTAAGGCTGCAGGCGATGCAGCAGCAGCAGCAGCAGCAGCTGATGGGGACTCGCTGCAGTTAGAAAGGGAAGTGCTGCAGCTGGCAGCGCGTGTGCAGCCGCAGCCGCAGCAGCAGGTGCGGCAGCATTGTGCTGCTCGCCTCATCACCCTGCTGCACAGCTTGCACCACAGGACAGGCCAGCAGCCCAAACAGCAGCAGCAGCAGCAGCAGCAGCAGCAGCAGGATGGCAAGGAGCAGCAGCAGCAGCACGGCCCGTCTGGGGAGACGAAGAAGCAGCGGAAAGCACGCCTGCAGGCAGAGCAGGAGCAGGCTGCTGCTGCTGCACGACAGGCAGCTTGGCAGCAGCAAGAGGCGCTGACGTCTCAGCTGCTGCAGCTGGTGTCTGCTGCGCAGCAGCTGCAAGGTGTGCAGCCTACAGCAGAGGAAGATGTGCTTGAGATGGTGCAGCAGCTGCAGGCGCTTGAGGTGTCAGTACAGCAGCACGTGCAGCAGCAGAAGCAGCAGAAGCAGCAGCAGCAGCAGGTTGCTGCCACGCGCTGCCGAGTGGTGCTGCAGCTGCTGCATCAGCTGCAGCTGCAGCTGCTGTCCGGAGGGTTGACTGCCGAAGCAGCTGGCTCGGTAGTTGATGACCTGGAGTTGGCAGTTGTGCGAGTCCTGGGGCTGCCGAGTGACAACCTTGGACTTGACAAGTCAGCAGCAGCAGCAGCAGCACTGCGTGGCAGCAGCAGTGAGGCAGAGGATGAGGAGGAGCAGCAGGGGTCTGACAACAGCAGCAGCAGCAGCAGCGAAGATGGGGAAGGGGAGCCTGCCTGGCAAGATGTGTTGCTTGATCTGCTGCTGGCGTTGCTGTCAAACAGCAGCAGCAGCGATGCCGCCAAGGGTGGCGGCGTGCTGGTGCCAACTGCTCCTCTGCGTGAGGCGTGCGAGGCTGTGTTCAGGGCCTTTGCCGAAGAGATGACGCCTCAAGGTGCGCAGCGTGTTTGTTGCATGGTATGTTGTATTTGCTTTGTACCTGTGCGTGCGGCGTGTGAGGCTGTGTTCAGGGCCTTTGCCGAAGAGATGACACCTCAAGGTGCGCAGCGTGTTTATTGCATTGTGTATTGTATTTGCTTTGTACCTGTGCGTGAGGCGTGTGAGGCTGTGTTCAGGGCCTTTGCCAAAGAGATGACGCCTCAAGGTGAGCAGCGTGTTTGTTGCATTGTATGTTATGTTTGCTTTGTACCTGTGCGTGAGGCGTGTGAGGCTGTGTTCAGGGCCTTTGCCGAAGAGATGATGCCTCATGGCAGGTTTCGTAGCGAGATTTTGCATACATTTTGCTGCGTGTACAACCTGTGTGCTTGACATGCAGGGGAAGTTTTTGCTGATTGTGAAGATGCGGATGCAGCTGCGTCAGTATCCAGTGCATCATTATTGCATGGCATTGCAGCGGATGTGGCACTGTTAGGCAAGTGCGCCATGCTAGATGTGTTGGTCGCTGCTGTGCAGGGACTGGCTGCAGGCGCCAGGCATGAGAGCCTTCGCCCAGGTTGGCGCTACACTACTTAGGCTGTGCTCAGGATGCTGACAGGCCATGCTGCTGCTGCTGCTGCTGCTGCTGCTGCAGGGCTGTCTGACATGCTGCGGCTGCTGGGCCAGCGCGCCTCAGAGGCCATCAAGAAGGACGACGAGGAAGACAGCGAGGTGGAAATGGATGAAGACGATGATGATGGTGATGCCTCTGATGCATCAGAAGATGCAGAAGGCAGCGGCAGCGAAGAAGATGCAGGGCAGGAGGAAGATGCTTCAGATGACGCAGATGAGGCCGCTCCTGCAGCAGCCAAGCAGCCAGCAGCAGCAGCAGCAGATGGCGAGGATGAGGATGATGATGAGTCAGATGGCGGCATGGATGACGAGGCGATGATGCGGCTGGATGCGCAGCTGGGCGCTGCGGTGCGTTCCATGGTGGCGGGGCGCGGCGGCAGCGCCAAGGAGCGCGCCGCGTCGCTGCTGGGGCTGCAGCTGCGCGTGGCTGCGCTGCTGGAGGAGTGGCTGAAGAAGGTGAGTGTGTGTCGCTCGCTGGGAGGTGTGTTGTTGTTGGTTGCTGCATTGCTTGCTGTTGTGTGCATGCAGATGGCCGTGCTGGCGTGTGTTGGGCTGCAGCTGCGCGTGGCTGCGCTGCTGGAGGAGTGGCTGAAGAAGGTGAGGGGCCTGCTATTGTACATGCTGCTGGACAGTGTTGTATGTTGTTGTGCAACTGCTGGCATAGCTGGGCTTGTTGGCAAAGCCGGGCTTGCTGACACGTGGATGGCCTGTGGCTGGTGTTGTGTGGCAATGTGTGTGTCAGCGTGTGCTGACCTGTAGGACCTGATGCGTGAGCTTGTGGCGTGCGCTGTGTGTTGTGTGCGCTCTTTGTCAGACCTGAGTGGTATGAAAGCGTGCCGAGAGGTGCGTGCTTGACAGTTCAAACTATCTTTGATGCCTGCTAGCACAGTGCAGCAGCGATGCTATTACTGGCAGCAGTATGGTGTCCTAGTTGGCCATCACGCATATGCACATCCCTATAACTCACTGCTGCTGCTGCTGCCCTGCACGCCTGCATGCTGCTGTTTCTCTGCACCCTCCTGCAGTGCTCCAAGAGCCCCCTGGTGCTCCAAGCCGTGCTGCCGCTGCTGCGCGCGCTCGTATCAGCCAGCGGCGCTGGCGGCAACCCCACCCTCGCAGACCGCCTGGCCAGCATAGCCAGCAAGCAGCTCAGCAAATGCAGGCCGGTGCTGCTGCTAGCAGGGCAGGACGCACCGCCGCCACCACAGCAGCAGCAGCAGCAGCCGAAGATGGAGCTGGCCGTGTTTGCAGCAGACCTGCGCAAGGTGCTGTACTACGCCTCACGCGAGAAGGACGGCCGCGTCGCTGCTGCTGCTGGCCAGGCGCTGCTGGTGCTGATTGGTGCTGGCAGCGAGGCTGGCGGCGCTGCTGCTGCTGCCGCACAAGGTGCTGCTGCAGATGCTCTGCAGGACTTCTTTGACAAAAAGAAGAGCAGACTTCAGAAGGGCTGGTGTGAGCAGCTGCTGTCGCGCTGCCCCGAATCAGTACTCGGCGGTGAGGCTGCAGGACTCGCAGCGATCTTCGCGGCTTGCAGCAAAGGCCGCAACGAATCCACGCGCGGCAAGGCTGCTGCGCTGCTGCCCGTGCTGCTGCGCGCCTCTCAGGGTGCGGCACAGGGTGCGGCAGGCAGTGCAGATGCAAGCCCCTCCATGCTGCTGGGCGCGCTGCAGCAGCACCAGCCGGCGCTGGCTGCGGCGCTGGGTGCTGCTGTTGCGGGGCCGTACAAGGGCAAGGAGCAGCATGCTGCTGCTGTGAAGGCTGTTGTGGCTTTGCTGGCTGGAGTGGCCAAGCTGGGGGCTGGCAAGCGCATGGCTGAGCTGCTGGGGGCGGAGGCTGTGCGGGAGCTTGGGAAAGTTGTGGTGGTTGTCAAGGTGAGCCGAGAAGAACCCTTTGCTTCGCTGCTGTGATGGTTTGATACGGGTCGTGTCATGGCTGCAATGCATTGTGCACGCGTGCCTGTGCAGACATTGCTGGGGAAGGTGGTGGCTGAGCTGGGCGGGGTGTGCGACTTGGAAAGCGTTGAGGGCTTGGTAGTGGCGGTTGTGACGGTTGTTAGGAGGCAAGGCAGTGATGCGTGCGCTTGTCGAGACACACAGCTGTGACAGTATGTGCTCGTCTGTTGTCCCATCATCACCTTGCATGCACCACATCAGCTGCACCTCAACCTCCTCTGCACTGGCTCAGCCAGCCCAGGCAGTGGCATGGACGTGCACACATCACACCCCACAGCTATGCGCCGCCACACGCAGCGCCAGCACCTGCACTGCTGGCGCAGCCGGGCGGCGCGGCTGACAGCCCTTCTCTGAAATCTTTTAGACTGCTCACCTTTGTTCCCTTCTGTAGCACTAGCTGCATCTGCTGCACAGTGTCTTGCAACTGCGAGATGGAACCTCGGCATCACAACATGATGTTGTGCACAAACTGTGCTCTGACTGCAGCGCAATGTGCACCAAAGCTTTACACCAGCCAGCTCGCTAAATGTATCGTCCCTGCCTGCGCGTGCTGCCTCCTCCTCTTTTGTTGCTTCAGGCTGCTGGTGTTCAGCCTCGTGTGGAGTCCCAGCTTGACAGCCTGGTTGAGGTAGCGGGGCTGCAGCAGCTGGTGGCAGCAGGCAAGCCTGACCCTGCACGCCTCGCGCTGCTGAACAAGCAGCGGGCAGCGCTGGTGGGCAAGCCGGCTGCTGCCGCCGCAGCAGCAGCAGCAGGCAGCAAGCGGCCGCAGCAAGCAGCAGCAGCAGCAGCAGCAGCAGGTGGTGAGAGCAGCGGGGATGAGGATGAAGAAGGAGCGCCGGAGGTGCAGCCGAAGAAGAAGCAGAAAAGCAAACAGCAGCAGCAGCAGCAAGGTGGTGGCAAGAAGGAGCACAAGAAGGAAAAGAAACCAGCAGCAGCAGCAGCAGCAGCGACTGGCAAGCGGAAAGAGCAAGATGACAATGAAAGCAAAGGCAAGAAGAAGAAGAAGCACAAGCAGCAGCAGTGAGGGTGCAGAATGATGCATAGGGTCTTTTCTGCTGTGTGTCCGGCCTATCCAGCTGCGCTGTACTGCAGCGGGCAGACAGCATGTAGCAGCTCAAATGATGCCTGGTTGCGTGATAGACAGCAGATCAGGCTCGCTGGGCAATGAGCCTGGAAGTTGAAGTGTGTAACATCTGTTGTGGTTGACATCATCACCTGGACCAAACTCTTTAATTGCTGCATCAAGCAGCTGGTGGGGGCATGCCTGCTGGCTCACGAAAGCTCCCAAAACCCAGAGGCACATACTGCAGCAGGGAGTTGTTGTCTACTGTCACATTTACTAACACAAGCGCATACAGAACTCAAGTCCTGGCATTAGCAAGACCAAGGCTCTCATGCCATCCTGGCCTTGAGCGTACCGAAAGTCACGTGTGCGTGCAGCAACGCCCATTGCTACAAAGACGTGAACACCACGGTCGTTCCGCGCTGATGATGGCCATGCCGCTCTCTGGGGTTGGGCCTCACATGAGTGACGGTCTGTGCTGAGCTTCCTGCAGTTTTTCCTGTGTTTTTGGGTGTTCGTTGCAACGTAGTTGCCTGTGCACACTGTGTAACCCCTCTTCTTCTCTGGCCATGCCGCTAGATGCGGAAACAATCCTACGGTAGGCAGGCAACGCGACACCTGCCCAAAACATTGGATGACGCACTCTTCCCTTTGACAGAGAGGTTACACACGCATTTTGTGCGTTCACGTCGCAGGTAAAACTTATTTATCGCCCGATGTGGGGCTCGAACCCACGACCACAAGGTTAAGAGCCTTGCGCTCTACCGACTGAGCTAACCGGGCCGCCTGGTAGGCGGCAACATCCCAATGGGGGGCTGCTCCCATGCTCGATGCAGCACAGTGGCTGGGCCGGTTTGGTGTCACTGCTGCACTCGAAAAAACCGGCCCGCCAGGCGGCACCCCTGTAACAGACCTCTCTCCCCCGGCGAGTTTTTGCTGTTTTTGGTGTCATGCCTCACACACAGCAGTTATCCAGAGGGGAGCTGCCTTCAGTCACTGGCAGCTGAGCTGTTTGCCGCATCAGCTGCTGAAGGTGTGTCTTTGCACCCCCACCCCACCCCCGAAGGTGTCTTGCAGAGGCACCGCATCGAACTGTTGTTGTAGCAGGTTTCATGCCTCTTTCACTGTGGTTGTTGGGAAGGATGCAGCCGCCCTCTTACACAGCATTGTCAGCAGCACTACCATATTCGGACATGCCAGCCTGCCGCTGAAACTTTGAGCGGCGTGCACCGAGTCCCAGGGCCTGCAATCTATCAGCAGCGGTACAAGGAGGCGTGCATGCGTCTTATTCCAAGGCAGGTGTTTTTGTTTGCTGCATCTTCTGTGCAGCTGAGCACTCTAGAGGTCACCAGCCTGATGAATTGTATCGGCCATCATCACTTGATGGCATCGCCAGCCCATCGCACCCCTCTATCCTATCCAAGCCCATGCAGTGCTTGAGGTTGCATCCTACCTCCTTGCATGACCAAAGGTGCAACTCACCCTGAACGCATACCACAGGACACACACCAACCCAAGGTTGCCAGATGGTGACATGACAGCACAGTTGGTTTGCAGCCTGAGGCTGCAGAAACACAATGGCCCGTTTTATAGGCACAGAGCATCCCGTTTGGGTCCACACGGGATGCTCTGTGTTCTTCTGCCACTGACAACTTGGCACGCATAGGACTGTGATCGTACTGATCAGTACGATCATCATACTGATCATGATGATCAGTACGATCTCAGTCCTATGTGTGCCAAGTTGTCAGTGGCAGAAGACTGCAGACTGCATGTATAAGAACGAATTTACACATCCTCCGAGTCCTCACGGACCGCAGTGGATGCGAAACTGCGCATTCAAGCGCATGTTTGTTGAACAGGCCAGTGACAACCTAGTGACTCTGGTTACCATTGCCGCTAATTGATTCAGCGTTAACACACATGTTCCTTTGTCGCAGGTTCCAGACGTATATAACGTAAACAGGGGAACGCTGCATCCCCGTGCGGATGCCTGTCACGTGACCATGGGAGGTGGGCGATGGCATGTGGGAGGTTTGGCTGGGGGCGTGCCGCACACTCGCGTTCCTAGCCAGCCAGCCGCACCGAACGCCTCAGGATACTCAGGTTTTAGTGTATATGAATGTTTCCGAGCAGCGCATAATAACAAAACCTAGGTTCGGCACCGAAAGGCATCACCAAAGGTATGCCTACTACATACCGTAATATCGTTAGTATTGTTATTCCTGGCTCTTGTGGCCGCTCACAGGCTTTTATTGTCACCTGTGTGGATTGTGCATGTCAGATTCGTGCTCCTGAGGCACACGCCCAGCTATAGCACAAGCGTCACACAATCCACGACGTGTACACCCATCCCCCCTTTCTAAGTTGGTCTTCTGAGGGGCTGTGGTCCTGTATCTTTTTACTATAGCGCAGCGCGCGTAGGCTTCCCACCACAAAAACAGTAAGCACACCACAGTCATGGAGGACGGCACGGAGAGAGCGTGGCACGCTATACCGGACCCAGATGAAGTACTCAGACAGCTTAACACCAGCAGAGATGGTCTCAGCACTGAGCAAGCCGCAGAGGCTCTCGCAAAGTATGGACGCAACGCGCTCACGCCCCCACCCAAGCCCAGCTTCTGGATGAAGCTCTGGGCCCAAATCAACACGTGAGTAGACTTCTACAACTACTTACGGCTATTACAAGACAGCCCCCGCGCACGTGAAGGACGCTGCAGCATGTGCCCCAAACAACCCTGCTTACAGCAGTGCTGCTCCAAGGAAGCCACAGGAAGCCAACAGGCTGTTTCTGTCACAGCTGGGGGGCCCAGAACCTCTAAAATTGCCGTACATAACGTAATTGCAGCAGCATGTAACACACGTGTGGCTCCCACACCAGACTCGCTCAGTCTGACAATTCTGTGCTGTCCCTGCAGCTGCTACACCTACTGCGCATACAGCAGCAGGGCAGCAACTTCCTTCTCCACCTGTCGCCGGACCCTCCCCCTAATCATGAACTGCTTTGGCATCTGCTGCTGCTGCTGCTGTCCTTCCCTGCAACTGTCCTCACCCCCACAGGCTGTTCATTTGGATCCTGTTCATCGCCGCAGTGGTCAGTGCGGGGCTGCAGGCATGGGCAGACATGGGCCTCATCCTGGGAGTGGTGGTCATCAATGTGGGCATTGGACTCTTCCAGGAGGGCAAGGCAGAAAAGGTGCGGCCTTTTTCACGCGAGGGTAGTTTCATGTGGGTCCTAGCACCATCTCAGATGGTATGAGCGCTGGTTTTGAGCGAGAGTCGTTACATGTGGGTCCTGGCACCATCCTAGATGGCATGAGTGCTTTTTTTAGAGAGGACAGTCACATGTGGGTCCTGACACCATCTCGGATGGTATGTGCCACAACAATATAAGTGCATGGTCAGAGAACAAAGAATAACATGCAGCAGCACTTTGTTCGACTGCAGCTGGGTAGTATGCATCTAGCTGGGTGTGGGTTGTAAGCTGTGTGCAACAGCAGTGTGCTACGCTTGTGCAAGGATATTGGGCAGCAACCTCTTCTGCCTGCAGCCCAGTTCAGCATGGGTCAGTGTGCTGCTTTTTTTGGTTCAGCTGAGCAGCTGCTGGCTGCAGCACATCACCCACGGCAGGTTAGGTTGTTGATACATAGACAGCTGCTGGAGCTCAACATCCAGCAATAATTCAGCAGGGCAGAACCGTACGCTGCTCGCAAACACAGCTGCTGCCACACTTCACACATTTCAATGCGTGAACTCTCAATCCTCTGCCTTGCAAGCTGCTGATGCGACTAGGGCCGTGCTGTCGCCCACAGCCACACCCATATGTCTGTCATCAACTGTGCCTGCCAAACACCTCATGCCTTGTGCCAATTCTCACATCATGCCCTGGGCAACACCTCTTGTATTGTTATGCTGGCCTCTGACGCAATCAAGGCCATGCTGTCGCCCACAGCCACTCACATGTCTGTCCTTGCCGTACACCCCATGCCTTGTCCTAAGCCAATGCTCTTGTATTATGCAGGCTGCTGACGCAATCAAGGCCATGCTGTCGCCCATGGCTACTGTCACCTTTGCCTCTCTGTCTGTGATTGCACCTGTCACAACACAATTCACACTTACTGTACCCCGATCCTCCTCTTTTGCAGGCTGCTGACGCGATCAAAGCCATGCTGTCGCCCACAGCCACTGTGGTGCGCAACGGCCAGCGCGACACCATTGATGCCGACCTGCTGGTGCCGGGTGACGTGGTTGTCATCAAGAGTGGTGACAAGGTGCCGGCTGACCTGCGTCTGCTGGAGTGCAGCAACCTGCAGGTGAAGTGGCATGTGTCGGGAAAGGTTGCCGTGCTGCCCGTTGCTCCTCGTCGAACTGTAGCAGAACCAGTGTCTTGAACAGCAGGTAGGCTGTACACGGTGGGTGCTGTGTCCGGGCTGTCATCGACACCCCTATGCCCGTGTCCTGCAGCAGCAGCAGCTGCTGCTGGTGATGGCACGGGTACCATGCCTGATCTTAACAATTCCGCCAATGCTGCTCCTGTGCAGGTGCAAGAGGCCATGCTCACTGGAGAGTCTGTACCCATCAGCAAGAACACCGCTGCCGTGCCAGCTGACGTGGGTCTGGGCGACCGCAAGTGCCTGGCCTACTCTGCCACGGCCGTGTCTGCAGGCCAGGGCCTGGGCGTGGTGGTGGCTACTGGTGAGGCGCTGCTGCTGCTGCTGCTGCACCGAGTTCTGCGTCTGCAAGTGATGCGCATTGAGACCATGGCCACACCACAGTGCATTGATATCGTCGCAGCTGGCGGCAGCTCTTGCCTTGGGGGAAGCAACTGGCAGCAACTCCTATGCTGCAGCCCTGCTTTGTGCTGCTGCTGATGATGATGATAACGGCAGGTGACCGCGCCGAGATCGGCAAAACAAGCAAGATCACCAGCCAGGTGTGAAACACAAACACCCACCCGCTGCTGCTGCTGCTGCTGCTGCTGCTGCTGCTGCAGGTGACCGTGCGGAGATCGGCAAGATCAGCAAGATGGTGAGCGAGGTCACTTCCGGCAAGACCAACCTGCTGATCCAGATGGAGGTGCTGGCGCGCTGGCTGGCCTGCATCGTGGGCGTCATCTCACTGGCCACATTCCTGCTGGCGCTGCTGCACGCACACCACAGCGCGGGCGTGGCCTTCCAGGTGAGCTGCGGGCTGCGTGAGAGCATGTGGCTACGTTGCTGCAGTTTTTTTGTGTAGCTTGGCTGGTGTGGTGTGGGTACGTGGAGGGTACGGTGCTGCTGCACGCACACCACAGCGCGGGTGTGGCCTTCCAGGTGTGTGTTTTGGCCAACAATGTGTGTATAGCTTGGCTGTTGTGCGAGCGGCGAGGATGGCAGCTGAGAGGGCAGCAGCGCAGGACTGCTTGTCTGTGCACAAAGTTGTGGTACTGTGAGCATTAGGAATTTCCAGGAGCCAGGGGTGTGCAGAAGTCAATTTCCACTCACAGCGAACCATATAACCCGCATCTGACTTGTGTCATGTGGTGTCCGGTGCTTGCACTGCTGCTGCTGCTGCTGCTGCTGCTGCTGCTGCAGACCGCCGTGGCCATTGCTGTGGCCATGACTGCTGCATGCCTGCCTGCAATGAACTACAAAACCCGCACCTGACTTGTGTCCTGTGCTGGATTTTGCTGGCGCTGCTGCTGCTGCAGACTGCCGTGGCCATTGCTGTGGCCATGATCCCTGCAGGCCTGCCTGCGCTTGTGACCATCGTGCTGGCACTGGGCACCACAATCATGGCCAAGCAGAACGCCATCGTCAGGCAGCTGCCTTGCATGGTGAGGCGGCAGTTGTTACTGATAGTGTTATGTTGTGTACTTGTTTTGTAGCACTTCCTGCAGAATTTGGATCATACTGATGTATCACCAGCAGCGTCTTTTCATACAACCCAACAGCATCTAGCATCCACACTCATCTTGCCTCAATCGCTTTGCCTGGAAACGACTTTAACGTCGCTGTTGTGCTGCTGCTGCTGCTGCTGCAGGAGACGCTGGGCAGCCTGACAGTCATCTGCTCCGACAAGACGGGCACGCTGACCAAGAACGAGATGACCGTGGTGGCGGTGCGCAGCGCGGGCAACCTGTACAAGGTCACGGGGGTGGGCTATGACCCCAAAGGCACCTTCCAGATCAGGTGAGGCGATGGAAACATTCATAAATATCTGTTTATTTCCTTAGCCCTTGTTGCTGTTGCTGATTGTTTGCACACTCGTGTACTGGGAGTGGGCTATGACCCCAAGGGCACCTTCCAGATCAGGTGAGGCAGTGTGAGGCACTGTTCAATATGTAGAATGGCGGCGAGGACCTCAGCTCCGACAGCAGGCCTGTGTGCAGCACGCACAGCTTGCTTCCTCGTGAATGACTGCTGCTGCTGCTGCTGCTGCTGCATCTTCTCACTTCAGCGGCAATGACCTCAACTATGGGCAGCAGGCTTGCGCGCAGCACTGCACAGCTCCTTTCTTGACGCGTGTCTGCTGCTGCTCCTGTGTTCCTTTGCTGCAGTGGCGAGGACCTCTCTTCTGACAAGCAAGCCTGCGTGCAGGCCCTGCTGGAGGGCACCGTGCTGTGCAACGACTCCGCACTCACCACAGACGACGCAACCGGCACCACAATCTACACCCCCAACGGCGCCCCTACAGAAGTGGCCCTCATCACTGCTGCCCTTAAGGCCGGCATTAACACCGACGCCCTGAAAAAGACCACTCCGCGCGTGGCATCTGTGCCATTCGAGTCCGAGCACAAGTTCATGGCCACGATCCACGCAGTGGGCCCGGCAACTGGCAGCGGCAGCCAGCGCCGCGTCATCTTTGTGAAGGGAGCACCTGACAGGCTGATGCCGCTGTGCAACAGCCAGCTGGCAGACGATGAGCTGGAGACGATCAGAGGCGGGCACGGCGGCAGCGGCGTGGTGCCGCTGCAGCCAGAGTTCTGGCTGACGGCGCAGGAGCAGCTGAGCAGCCAGGGCCTGCGCGTGCTGGCGATCTGCAGGTGAGGAGTTCACGGCGGGCGGTGTGGAGTTCATGGTTTAAATTTGGGTGCCGCTGCAGCCGGAGTTCTGGCTGACGGCACAGGAGCAGCTGAGCAGCCAGGGCCTGCGCGTGCTGGCGATCTGCAGGTGAGTTAGAAGTAGCTGCTTGCTGCGCCCATGTGGTTGAGATAGGTTGCCAAGAGTAGTGATCGCTTAACATGTTTTGCAGCTGTTGAAGCTTGTGATTGTGTGTATGCTGGAGCAGCCCCCCTCTGCGACTGCTTGTTTCCTGCTGCTGCCAAGCCTGCGTTACTGTCCCACCTTGCTTCGTCACTGCTGCTGCTGCTGCTGCAGGGCGGAGGTTGCTCCTGGGGAGACCGTGGTCGGCATGACCGCTAACGACATCCTGGCCCGCAAGAGCCAGCCCTTCCTCACTGCTACTGCTGCTGCTGCTCCCTCACTTACTGCTGCCGCAGGGCGGAGGTTGCTCCTGGGGAGAACGTGGTCGGCATGACAGCCAATGACGTCCTGGCCCGCAAGAGCCAGCCCTTCCTCACTGCTGCTGCTGCTGCTGCTGCTGCTGCTCCCTCACTTCTGCCGCAGGGTGGAGGTTGCTCCTGGGGAGACCGTGGTCGGCATGACTGCTGACGACATCCTGGCGCGCAAGAGCCAGCCCGTCCTCACTGCTGCTGCTGCTGCTGCTGCTGCTCCCCCACTTCTGTTGCCGCAGGGCGGAGGTTGCTCCCGGGGAGAACGTGGTCGGCATGACAGCCAATGATATCCTGGCGCGCAAGAGCCAGCCCTTCCTCACACTGATGGGCCTGATGGCCATCTTGGACCCGCCCCGTGACGAGGCCATTGCTGCTGTGAAGGTGGCACACAGGGCCGGCATCGTGGTGAAGATGATCACAGGTGCGCGGTCGGGGTGTGCGTTGTGTTGCAGGCTGTTTTGAGCTGGACCGCTGCCACGAGCCTTTTCTACTTGCGCAAGCAGCAGTGTGTGAAGCATCTCCTGGGTGCTACGATGGCACTAACTCAAGCATCATCTGAGGTGTGTGTGGCTGCGCCTGCCGTGCTGCTGCAGGCGACCACGCGCTCACTGGCCTGGCCATCGGCCGCATGCTGGGCATTGCCGGCAACGGCAGCGTCATCACCGGCCCTGAGCTGGACGCGATGAGCGACGAGCAGCTGCGCCTGGTGGCACCCACTTGCAACGTCTTCGCGCGTGCCTCGCCCGAGAACAAGCTGCGCATCGTGCGCGCGCTGCAGGTGCGGACAGCAGTGCGGTTTCAACGCTGCTGCTGCCGGTGCTGTTGTGCTCAGGCATGCTTGCAACGATACTTTGCCCGCCGATGCTCTGTGCATGTGGGCGCCCAGCCGACGCACACCTCAGGTTTGCCTGCCTGCCTGTGACGCCCCTCGTGCTGCGTGATGCAGAGCGTGCCGCCAGTTGCGGCCATCAACGCGTACAACAACGCCAACAAGAAGTCCTCCCGTGCTACCAGCCCTGCTGGCGAGGAAAGCACTAACGGCATGCTGGCGCAGACGAGCCTGGGCGTGCCGTCTGCAGATGTGAAGATCGAGGTGGCTGGCGACTCCGGGTCCCTCGTGACCAGCAGCTACGGCAGTGATCTGACGCAGGGCGATGACGGCAAGATGCACCACCGCAAGGGCACTGGCGTCAACGTGGTGGCAATGACTGGCGACGGCGTGAACGACGCGCCCGCGCTCAAGGTGAGGGCCGCAAGTTGGTGCAGAGTGTGTTGGTGTGGCAGTGGTGCTTGCTTGCAGACAGCTGTCCGTGCTTCCTGCAAGAATGGGATGGCGGTGGCTAGTTTGCTGTAGCAATCAAGTGATTGCTGACAGCTTGCCTAAGCAGCAGCTGCTGACTAGCTGGGTATTGTTGGCGCAAGGGCACTGGCGTCAATGTGGTGGCGATGACTGGAGATGGCGTGAACGATGCGCCAGCGCTCAAGGTGAGGGCCGCAACTTGCGCGCTGGTTGCCGGTGAAGGATCGCCGGCGTGCGATGGCTTCCATTGAGGATGCGGCGCTGCTGGTCTTGCTTGCTGCTGTGGGATGGGAGTGAGAGGTTTGACTGCTGTTACTTTGTAGCGCTGATGCGAGGCAGCCGACCACAATTGACCAAGAGCTGCTCACCAAAGCTGTCCACTGTTGCCTGCCACCCAGTGCTGCTGGTGCTAACACAGCACTGCTGCTGCAGCCGGCGTTTACATGGCCATGGGCACCAGGGGAGCTTGCATCAATACATTCAGTAAAATTGTCTCTCACGCCCTGCTGCTGCTGCTGCTAAATCACTTCAGGCTGCTGACATCGGTGTGGCCATGGGCATCACAGGCACTGACGTGTCCAAGGAGGCAGCCAAGATGGTGCTGGCGGACGACAACTTTGCGACCATCGTGACGGCAGTGAGGGAGGGCCGCCGCGTGTGGGACAACCTGCGCAAGATCCTGCTGTTCAACCTGCCCGGTGAGAGCTATTTAGAGCTGTAATGCAACAACACTGCCAGCTCATTCAATGCAGGACTTATGTGCGATTTGCGAGCTGGCTGCCTCCTTCAGCTGCAAGTTCGGCATAAAGGTGAAGACCCTGCACGGGCTAGCTCAGCAAATTGTGCTTTGCAAATGCTGTTCGTGTTGTGTTGCATGCACCCACTTGCTTGACAGCTGTCCTCTGACCTGTACCTTGCTGTCCTGCTGCTGCCCCGTGCTGCTGCCGCTTTTCCCTTCCTTGCCTCCTCCTGCAGTCAACTTTGCGCAGGGCGGGTCCATCTTCTGGGCCTTTGTGTTTGGGCTGCACGACATGCCGCTCACAGCCATGCAGGTGCTGTATGTCAACCTGGTCACAGCTGTCACCATGGGTGAGTGGCCAGCGCGCTGCTAAGATGTGCATATTTACAGTGGTGCATTCGTGCTCTGGCAGCAGCTAGTGACTGTCATGAATCATCCTCTATGTGATATGATGCGCAGCGTCTGAACTAGTTGAGCAGCTGAAGTGCATTTAGGGTGCGAACCACTGGTGGCGGCTTATGAACAATGCCGCACCTGCCCTGCGCTGCGCATTTCTGCTCACAGTTGGCACTTGCATGCCTAGCTGCACTGCCAGCCTCCTGCCTATCTCCACGCATTGGCTACCCGCAGACTCGCTGAGCATTCTTTTTGCCTTGCCCCTTCTGCACCTGCCATTGCTGCTGCTGCTCTCAGGCATCATGCTTGCTGCCGAGCCTGCTGAGCCGACTGTGATGGACAGGCCCCCCAGGAGGCCCGGCAAGAGGCTGCTGGTGCGTGCACATTATTATTATTGCTGCATGCGCAGCACTTGGCTGCACATAAAAACCAGCCTTGCAGCGCCATTGTCTGTAGCAAAGATGCAGTTGCAGTGCTGGCCCCTGTCTTCCTTGACAGGCCACCCGCTGTCGCACCGCCTGTTGACGGAGCTTTGCCGGACCTGGACCCTTCACATGCCTTCCCCTTCTGCAACCAACAGATCTCACAATCTCACTCCTCGCTTATCCTCGCTGCTTTCAAACCGCAGGGCAAGCTCATCCTGTGGCGCTGCATCTTTGTGACGCACCTGCTGGTCATCCTTGTGCTGGGCAGCTTCTACTGGGGCCAGACAGAGGGGCTGTCGCTGGCGCGGCGCAGGGCGGAGGCCTTCAACGTGCTCGTGTTCGGCGAGATCGGTGAGCACGGTGGTGTTACTGCTGTTGTGAAGCATTAGGTTTGGTTGGTTTGAATGGGGCGTGACAGAGGGACACAGCCTGGTCAGGCGCAGGGCGGAAGCCTTCAATGTGCTCGTGTTCGGTGAGATTGGTGAGCAGGGTGGTATTACTGCTTTTGTCAATCATTAGGTTTGGTTGGTTTGGACGGGGCGTTACAGAGGGGCTTTCGCTGGCACGGCGCAGGGCGGAGGCCTTCAACGTGCTTGTGTTCGGCGAGGTCGGTGAGCACGGTGAGGTTACTGCTGTTATGTTTCTTGTTAATGCAGCGCTGGGTTTGGCGGGTGAAGCTGTGAGTTATGGCAAGCTTGCTGTGGTGCCCTATTGAAAGACATGCTGGTGTTAGGCGAGATTGGTGAGCAGCCGGGCGTGCATGCTGTGGTGCTGCGGGTGTCGTGGACGCCGTCTGCTAGTGCTCAGACGGGTGCACGAGGCATTGGGTAGGCAATCTCTCTGTGGGGAGCCTTTCAGTTGCTAGTAAGCGACGCACTGCGCTGTGCTTGCTTGGTGTGCGTAGTACACCACCTTCTGCTGCTAACCAGCGCTGCTGCTGCTGCTGCTGCTGCTGCTTCATGCTGCCAGGCTACGCAATGACCACACGCTTCATCAAGGCGTCCACGCTGCACAAGCGCGCCCTGCACGGCAACCCCTGGTGCTTCCTCAGCATTGGGCTCACCGCAGCGCTGCAGGTAAGCTATGTGCCTTGTGCCCGTGCATGTGCTGGTGTTGGTGTTGTGTTGTTGTTTGCTGGCAGTGCTAGTAGCAACCCCTGGTGCTTCCTCAGCATCAGGCTCACCGCAGGGCTGCAGGTGAGCTAGGCAGCAGTGCGGTAGTCAGCGCGCCCTTGTTGATATCCATCGTTGGTAGCTGCCAATACTGCCCACTGTTAAGAAGTCTGTCGAGCCAACAGCCTCGCAAGCGCTGGGTGTCAATCATGTATTGTTGGTAGCAGCAGCTCAGCAAGCAGTTGCCAAACAGCCTGCGTGGAGTTACAGTTTTAGTGTTGCCTGTTGCATCGCTGACCTCCTCCTCCTGCTGCTGCTGCTGCTGCTGCTGAATGCTGCCTCCTCACCTTTTCTATCTCTTCCAGACCTACATGCCGGGCGTCAGCTCCTTCCTGCACATGGGAGAGGGCATGTCACGCACATCACTGCGCCGCCTGACCTGCTGCTACTGCTGCTGCTGCCCTTCTTTCATTGCGCCACACCTACCCTTTTGTGTAACAGTTCTTCCTCACCTACACGCCCGGCGTCAGCTCCTTCCTGCACATGGAATAGGGCATGACACGCACATCACTGCGCCGCCTGAGCTGCTGCTGCTGCTGCCCTTTTTTCATTGCGTAACAGTTCTTCCTGACCTACACGCCCGGCGTCAGCTCCTTCCTGCACATGGGCGAGGGCATGAGTGGCATCCAGTGGGCGCGTGCTCTGGTCTCCATGGTCATCGTGTACTTCGTGGTCGAATTCGAGAAGGCGCTTGTGGACCCTGTGCTGATGCCGCTGCTGGTGCGGCCCGTGCTGAACTGGGTGGAGAAGCACACCCCAGACTGGCTCAGCATGCCCAAGCCACACAAGTGGATGGGATGCAAGAAGGGCGGCGTGGTGCGCTACAACAGCGTGACGGTGCGCGAGTGATTGTTGACACTGTGAAGTTTGCAGTGGGAGAGGGAGTTCATAGCGGTGGTGGGATGCAGGAAGGGCGGCATGGTGCAGCAGTGGTTTCACGCGCAAAGTGCGCTGTTGAGTTCGTAGTGCAATTTCATGGCGCCACAGTGTGAAGTTCAGTGCAGGGTGCGTGACCTGGGCTGTTGGAAGAGGATCCGGTGTTGGTTTGCAGCGATGTTGTTGACTTGCAGAAGATTCCTGCAGGTCAAGTGCAGCCTGGTATCTGCTGGCTACATCACGGATGAATGGGGAGGATAGTAATGTTGTGCCTCTGGCTGCAACACTAGCGACGTGGTCTGTACATGCTGTTGGCTGGTCATGTATTGGGGAAGGATGGGACTGGCAGCAATGGGGTTTGGGGTTGGACGGGCGAGAGCACAGGAGGACCGAGTAGTTACGCTACTGGAAGTTGTACAAGTACTACTTGGTGAGCTTCAGTACATACTATACAACATTTATACGCGCAGGCAAGGCTGTATTCAGCAGGCCGCACAGGATGATAAACATGCTGTTTGCACATGCACTGCTGCCTGTGTAGCTTGCCGTGTGTTACTGTTGGACAGTTGCATGCAGGGCTAGGTTGGTCAATGCCATTTTCCCTGCTTGCAGTTTTACTCTGCCACATGTTCTGGCCTTGTTAGCATGGCTGGGCTTGGCAGCTGATCTGATACACGCGCCTGCAAACGTGTCGCTGGCACAGTCTTTTCATTGAAAGGCAAATCCAATCCATGAAAGGTGTGTGTGTCCGCGCAACTCAATGCGAGAGAGTGTGTCCGCATGGTATTGACTGCCATACTTTGGCGACCGATGTGGTGAAGGTGGTTTGCCTGTGTTATGCGTACAGAAGTTCACGGGGCAGTGAACTGACTTGGTGCTCAGTTCTGATTGTGCACAACCCAATGCGTGCGAGGGAGTACATGCTTTATTACCGCTGAGTGGTGCATCATTCCACATGCATTTTCAGCGGTGGCTGCAATCCCGCTGCCACTACATGTTTTCTGTGTGTGTGCGTGTGTATGTTTGCATGTGTTGCATTGGCAGCAGTGTTGGTGAAAGGTGCGCAGCACCTGTTGTTGCATGCGAGCCAATGTCACTGTGGTGAGAGAGTGTGCTGTTTGGCTCTTGCCTCTGCTTGCTGGCATGCTTATTGGAGGCAGTCATTGTTGCACAGCAGAATATCCTAGGTTTGTTGCTAAGAAGGGTTGTAAATCTGTTGGCGCTACCGTTGCATACTCTGCTGCACTGCAGCCGCAGTGCTTTGATGAGCGTAGAGCGCCAGCAACAGCACAGCCTGTGTGGTAGCGCTTGACTCGTCGTGTTGCGGGTACCGTATTTGAGAGGAACTCTGCAGGTGCAGGCGACGTTTCAAAAGCCGAGTCGGCTGTACAGTTGTTTGCATCGTCTGGCGAGTCAGAAGGCGAGAATCCAAGGATAGTTCTGCTATTGGCATGTTTGTACAGTTTGGCTGCTGGAAACCCAACCCCTGTTGCTCTTCACACGCTTGCTGCATACACCATCAACAACTTGTGGTGGTGTGTGTCTTTGACTATGTGCTGCGTGCAGCACCAAACACCTTGCTGTGATGAGTTCTGCTGCATTTGTGGTGTCTGCGAAAGCCAAGTGCACTGTGGCAGTTCCTCTGCTTGCAAAGAGGAGCAAGCTTGTTGTGGCCTGGCTACTGACTGCTGAACCAAGCATTGAGGTTGTGATTTGCCGCATGCATTTGCTTCATTTGGGAAGGCCTGCTGCATGCTGCTCTCAGCTCATTGTTCCAGTGGACTGTTCAGAGGAGGAGCAGCTGATCAGCAACTTGGCAGTGGAGGATTCGTGTCATGGGGATGTATGTAATATCTTATGGTTCGATCATGAAATGATGTTGGGGCTTGGTGTTGCATGATGCTGATGCTTGTAATGAATGCAATTCGGCAACTTTCCTTATATGTTGCAAGCTTTTTATCGTTCGTTCGCAGCGTGACGAACGTGTTATTGAGCCCGGTGACACTGCTGAAGGGTGTCATCACGGCCTGAAGGGTGACCCACCACTGGAGGACGCCCTAAGCCTTCCTCGGCACACGATGGTGTTATAGCATCTTTTATCATAAAATTTGCGGAAGCTACACAATTGCTGCTGTGTTACAACTTCCGCCAGCGATCCCGGAACTTTGGCCGATTAGTCAATGGCGACACTGCCGCTGCTTCTACTCGCTTTGGCGTGCCTGGCCACAAACGCTGCGCCCGTGAATGACAGGTAAGCGTGCAGAATCTGCAGAGGCAACAGGTTGGCTGGGTGTCAGTCTGGGATGCTGCAGCTGCAGTAGCAGCTGCTGCTGCTCATTGCACTCATCAACTCCCTGCTTTAAATGCCAGGTTTAGAACCGGCGAAGCTGATGAAGAGCTTCTTCAACTGCCACGTGAGCTGCGTGGTGCCTGCCAGGCTTACAACCATTGCTGCTGCTGTTGCACTGAATGGCATGCTACGGCACGTGACCTGCTGCACAGCAGTGCTGGTTGCGGCTGCAAACACAGCAGGCAACACCACTACTGTGATTGCTGCTGCTTGTAACATCAACAACCAGAGGCTTAGCTTGGTATGGCTTTGCTGAGTCAATTCTTACCTGCTGCCCTTGCTGCTCGCCACACTGTGGCTGGCGTCTCCTGCTGGTCAAACAATGTGAATCAACAGTTGCCGCAGCGCCTCCAGCTGGAGAGCAGATGCGCTACTTCACCTTGAGCCAGGTGGTGCAGGTATGTTACATTTGGATGCAGGAATGGAAACAGCTGACTGCATGCCCTCAACAGCTGCACAGGGTGTGGTTGGCACATCCAAATGTCAGGAGAGGGCTGTTTTCAGTGGCAAGCAAGGGAGGGCCAGTGCAGTGACATGCTGATATCGCCATTGCTTTGCAATTGATTTCATGCCTAATGCAGTGCGGGCCTCCCACCAGTACTGGCAAGCCAATCCTGCCAACTTGCCAAGACCCAAGTGACATCTCCAACTGGTTGGCTGACAACATCAACTCTCAGTACAAGCAGCTGCTTGCACCTGGCACAGGCAATGCCACAGTGACCACAACACTGCTGCAGGTGACGCTAGGCTTCTGGAAGCACAGGTGGCAGCACAATAGCAGCTCCAGCAGATCTTGCATGCGCTGCGTGATGTTGAGTGCTTTGTTGCATCTTCATCATAGGAGGACCGCGTGCCACTTGTTGGAGAAGCCATGTAGCGCCCGGAACTACCTATGCATAGACAGAGACAAGCACAAGCAAATCACTGCAGCAGCTGGCATGACGCCATAGCACCTTTGGGTACAGCATTCATTGATGATGAGATGATTGGACTGCTGTATGACACCCAATGATCCGCAATGTTGTGTTTGTGCTGCGCAGAGGGTGGCTCAGTGCAACTACAGCAGCCTTGTGACGTACGTGGGCAGCACTGACCTGGAGCAGCAGCTGGCTGATGCTGCAAACCAGGGCAAGCTCTGTGATGCTTTGCCTCAGTGAGTACACAGGGAAGATCTGCCAGAGGACTCAAAATTAATTGCTGGCTGGCAAACCAGCAGGCTGATTGCGTGCAGTGATGGTATTTGCACAGCATAATGACTGAATGCACAACACTTACATACAGCAGCAGCAGCAGCAGCAGTAGTAGTAGTTCCTAAAATTGCAGTCAAAACTATTTGGCTGCTTCTTGTGTATGTTCTGAGTGTCTCACAAAGCATCCATATGACCTGCCAATCTGCACACCTGCGTTGCTTGCTGCTCGCCTGTCTCCTGCTGACCTTCCCAGGTACTGCACCCAAGCATTTCCTCCATCTGGCGCCACACTGCTAAGCTCCTTAGGCGCTACAGATGTTACGCCGCCTCCTGTTGTGAACTTCAACTGCGTCAAGGGCTTTTACAAGCAGACGCTTGACCACTCCAATGCTTCAGACAGCAGGTTCTTCAAGCAGGTGTTCTGGGTGTGCGACAAAAGCTTCCCAGGCAACCAGCAGGATCAGGTGCGTGCCTGCCATGCAAACGCACTGTGGAGTGGTGGCGCAGCAGTGCCTGTAGCCATGTGTGTGGCTTATGCGCAGAAGCAGTTTCTGGCATGATGTGGATTGTGTGTATGTTGCTTAGTTGAGCTGGCATGTGCATGTTGCCGATCGTGTGTGCCACAAAGTGCCAGTCATATGCAGACACACAGGAAGCATTGCAGTTCTGTTGTTTGCTCTGCAGCTGGCATATTAAACAAGCACACCACATGGCTTAGTGCAGCCAGATCCTGTGCACACTGACACAGATGTGCGCTGCTGTGGTCGTTGTGTCCTGCAATGCTGACGCATTGTCGGCAGGCACGCTCTGGCAACATCATTGTGTTCCTTGGCAATGAGAGCCCCCTGGGCATCCCTAAACAGCCCATCGTGTTTGAGAATGCGGAGCGGCTGAATGCTTTGGTACTGCTGGTGGAGCACAGGTGGGTGCACTGCTGCTGCTATACTGCTGCTGCTGCTGCTGCTCTGGTGCTGTTGGTGGAACACAGGTAGGGAAACACCAATTTACCTGCTTGAGGTGACGGCAGCAGCAGCAGGAGCATTGGCCGCTGCAGGCACACACACCCGTAGCTTACTGCCGCATTTGCGCATGCCAAAAATCACCTTCCAGCCTATTTCATGCTTGTACAACTGCTGCTGGTGCTGCTGCTGTTTCCTTCACATTTGGGGCTGCAACACAGGTACTATGGGGAGAGCATGCCATTCTCTGCTCCTGACAACTTGCTGACCACGGCTCAGTACAAGTACCTGACCATCCAGCAAGTTATTGAAGACACTGCAGCAGTGCTGGCGTTTGTAAGGAAGGAGCGCAGCGTGCCTGCTGCTGTGCCTGCTGTCGTCATCGGAGGCAGCTATGGTGAGCTCTTTGACGCATACCTCACGGCTCACACCTCAACCTCACTCGCAGGGCATGCTGACCAGTGCTGTATTGCTATGATGCAACATGCTGTGTGTAGCGCTGTGCAGCACTGTTGCTTGCCACCACACCAGCAGCGTCCTGCAAGTTTGATCCTCTATGAAAACAACCTGCAGACTCAGCACACTGCTGGCTGCGCCGACCAAGTCTGCTGCTCTGCATTCTGCTGTTGAGCAGGTGGCAGAGCATCTTCAAGGTCTTTTCTTACACTGCAAACCTGACATTTGCCTGCCGCTGCGTTCACGTTGGCTGTACCAAACCCTGCTGCTGACCAGGTGGCATGCTGGCATCATATCACCGCGTGGTGAAGCCAGACGTCTTTGCTGCTGCTGTGGCCGCAAGCGGGCCGCTCACCTACGTCTTCGGCACTCAGATGTGGGCAGATACCTCAAACAAATACCACGAGATCCTTGCAGACAGCTTGGATGTGAACACTGGCAGCAAAGTGTGTTCAGGCACTGTGAGAGCAGGGCTGGATGAGGTTTTGAAGATGACAAAGCACAAGGCGGGGCGCAGGCAGCTGGCGGCACTGTTCAGCTTGTGTCCCAATACAGCTGCTGCTGTGGAGAAGTCACAGGAGGCAGGGTTTGCATTCTACATGGTGAGTTAGCGTCGTGTTGGGTGTGGAGTACATGGCAGTTGCATGCTGTGCTGCTGCAGCATCCAACAGGGTCACAGGCGTTGCATCCTACATGGTGAGTCTGCAGGAATGTTGAGTGTGGAAGGGCACGACGATTGCATGCTGTGCTGCTGCAATGACTAGCATCACACACACGGCATGTCAGCTGGCTCGGCTGACAAATCAGGCTGTTCTCCTGTGGCATGTTGCACGTGTTGTTGTGACACATCCCATGTGCTGCCAGCTTGCAGAGCAACGGCTCCTGCTGCCTCACCACTGTGCGTGGCCAACCACCACGCAGCAGTTGCGATGCTCATGACACATTGCAGCATACACTGCTGGTCCATGCCGAGCCACTTTGGCTGATGCGATACAACAACATGCAACAAAACAACACGCGTTGTGTTGTCCTGCTGTTACTGTGCTGCAGGATGTATACGGCCAGTTTCACGGTTGGGTACAGGTCAACGACCAGCCGCCGCTGCTGGGTCAGGTGGCGCTGGCATGTGACGTTATAACAACAACATATGACAGAACCCAGAACCCGCTGCAGGCGATCGTGGACGCCTCTTACTACTTCCGGAGCAACGGGTCCGCAAACTGGTGCTACACTTTCAACTCAAATTACACATTGATTGTGGGGGATCCTGATGCATCGCTGCGTGCATACTCCTACCAGGTATGGCACACTGCTTGCTGCCCCTGCTGTGCTACTCTGACTATGCGGCCGTGGCAGAGAAGCTGCTGGATGTGCTGGCAGCGTATGTCTTTGAAGCATAAGATTGCTCTGCCCTACCTTGCACTGCTCGCTATGCGACAGCGTGTGCTGCTGCAAGCCCTCGCTTGTATGGCCGTTATCTCCTTCTCTCACTGCTCCTCATACATGTACTCTTAGTGGATAGCAAGGATCAATCAACATGCGGCACGCTGCTTTTGCTTGTTTGCCGCAATCAGGTCTGTACCCAGGGCACTGTTTACTCCAGCGAGATGGCTGCCAATGGCTCCCCAAACACCCTCACACCGGCATACGGAGTATGGGGCCTCATGCTGCGGCAGGAGTGCCGCAGCCTCTTCGGCCGCAGACTGCCCGAGCGCAAATCGCCACGCTTCATGCTGGATATGCAGCAGCTCTGCAAGACTGGTGGCATTGTGTTTACAAATGGGGACTTGGATGGATGGGCAGGCGGCAGCTTCCAATCGTTCAAGGAGCTGCAGGCGGCAATTGCGGCTGGGTTTGCTGGCAATGCGAGGCATGGCGGCAAGTGGTGGGATGCTGGGGATGCTGCTGCTGCTCGCATTGCCTTTGTTACATACAAAGCGGCCTCACACTGCACAGGTGCGGCGCTATGGCCATGTGTTGTGCAGCGTCATGTAGAGTTTCAATGCGTGTGCCACATGGCGACGCTGCTGGTTTCACAGTGCTGTGTTTGGCTGCTGATACTGCCCAATATAAGCGTGCATGACCGAGTTATTACTGATGTCATCTTGTCAGCTCATGCTGAACATCTATTGGCCGCTGCCTCACCAGCACTTGACTTTTCTCCAAGTATTTACACTAGCTGCTGCCTCTCAGCACTCACAGCAGCCGCCTCTCCTGCTGCTGCCTCATCCTGCTCCGTGCAGACACGCACAGCTACAACTGGGCTAACCCGACTGGCCAGGAGCAGGGCATGTACAAGCGCCAGAGGGCACAAGCGATGGACTATGCGACGAAATTTATGCGCCCACACAAATGACTCTTGTTACGTTAACAGCCGGATGGCAGCCATCTGGATGCATGGAATGGGTGTCTACACCTGGGCACATGTCCTGATGCATGTTCGTGTTCATGTGTGCTTGTGTGTATTGGCTCTTGAGTAGTTGAGTTACTGAGCCTGCTGCCCTCTCACGGCAAATGCATTTGAGCCATGTTGCATTGTTACACTGTTTGTTTGATGCCTCAGGCATTGACCCTGTACATACCCTGTCTAAGAAGGGGCGAGCTCAGACTATGCTGCAATATCAGACCTCGTGTTCTTGCGCGGCACTTGAATGCCTCAGTGCACTTGAGCAGCTCTGCATTGAATATGTACGGCATGCACATGATTGATACTTTTGTGTTTCAGGACAGGGAGTGGTGTTACCTAAGGGTTGTCTGCTTGTCGTAACATACTGTTAGAACAGCGACTGCTACAGTGCACAACCTGCAATGCGAGCATGGCGCAAGCTGTGCTCTGAACAGCAGTGGTGCGGGTAGCAAAATTGGCTGTGGTTTGACGACTGCTTCTATTGAGTAATTGTACTGCATGGACCTGTGCGGTACTGCAGCGTTGATCCAAGTCACAAAGAAGGCGTGCAGATGCCACCTGGCTTGGCCCAGTCTGAGCATTGCCTGCGTCACCTGCAGCATCTGCATGGCTCGGACCCTGTTTCATTGCATGCATGGACGCAGGAGATGCATCATATCGTGATTTGCATGCAACAATACACTGTGGACGCTATGCCATCCTTACGGGCTGTACTGCGGCAGTTGGCATGGCTTGTTGGCTGCAGTGGACCGTGGGGTTGTTGTACCAACGCTCCCTTACCAGACAGCCTGCTGGATATTGCCCATTTGCAGCCACTGCTGCCAAACGTATGCTTTAACTGCACGTGCACCTGTCAGAGGAGAGCACAGATGCGTGCAACAAGTTAATCGTGTTTCTCCTGCATGCTCTTGTGTGCCGTTACGCATGGAGCTGCGGCAGAAAACATGCACACACCGGTTCTGCTTCATACTCATTGCAGCCACAGCAGGCAGGTCCTGCGGCATGTACTTATGTTTACGGGGCAACTGCTGTGTTACAAGTAACATCAAGAAGTGTCTTGGTGCTGGCACAGCTACAGCAGCTGCAAAGCTCATGCTCTAGGCGGTCCACCGCCAAAACCATAGGCAGTAACACTGTTTTTTGTAAAGTGATAGGTCAAGAGGTCAAGTGTGCAAAGGAACACCCCCATGATGATCTTGGGTACTAAGCAACTGCAGCTACTGCCAATACGGACCAGACTGTCAAGTCCACCCTCTCTGCAACTTGCCGCCTGTGCAAACCCTGAAGATGCAAGCCTGACACATGCAAGCATGAAGCAGTACCAACACTGCTGCCGCCGACGATTTGGAGATAAACAAGAACACGTTCATTCTCAGCAGCCTTCAGTCCAGCTTGCCGCTGCCAGGACTGCATATGGCATCTGATATATTATGAAGTCCCAGCACGCCCCGCGTTGCTGCTGCCCTTCACAAAAAGTCAACTGTGCCTTACAATCCCCTGCACACCCTTATGAATCAGTCCCGCAGCCATGGTGTTTCCTTCAGCTGCGCGGGTGTAAGGCGCTTGGGCTCGCCCCTTGCTGCTGCTGCCGCCCTCTCCCTCCCAACACCGCAGCAGCAGCCGATGAACTGCAATGCAGCGGCTGGCAGCACCACCCCTTCAGGCGGCAGCAGCTCTCCATCAACCAGCGCCTCCAGGCGCTGCTCCCACTGCTGCACTTGAGCAGGTGACCTTGGCGGCCATTCTTCAGACAGCACGTGCAAGCTGCCAAGCAGCATCTCCACCACAACCACACCCAGCGCAAACACATCGACGCTGGCGTCATAGCTGCGCCTGCTGCTGCCACTAGTGCTTCCACTGCCTTCAGAGCACTTGCCTGTGTCAACCCCTCCAGAAGCTGCTGCTGCTGCTGCCACCTGGCCACTGGGAGGCGCAACAGCTGCTGCAGCTGGGCCATACACCTCTGGGGCAACATAGAACGGGGTGCCTATGCTTGTGTAGATGGGTGCTGCTGCTGCAGTGGCCACAATTGCTGGCCAAGCAGGTGGTGTGGCAGCAGCAGGCAGCAGCTGCTGCTGCTGGTCTGTAAGCTGCTGCTGGCTACCTTCTACAGCTGCCGGTGCTGCTTCTGCTTGTGGAACGTCTTTTGCTGACAGTTGGATGATGCAGCAAGCACCAAAGTCGGCCACTGCAATGCTGCCGTCGGCGCGCACCAGAATGTTGGCTGGCTTGAGGTCTCTGTGAACAATGATGCAGCCCAGCTCGCCGCACTGGCAGTAGTCCAGCAGATCCACTAGCTGCTCTGTCACATCCCTGGCCTGGTCCTCATTGCAGCGGCGAAATTTGCGCAGCTCGTCCAGCAAAGAGCAGGGGCACAGCTCCAGCACAGCGCAGTAGGGCAGCTGCAGCGAGCAAGCATCCCTGCCAAACTTGCGCTTGCATTTGCTGCTGCTGGGCATGCTGTCAGCTGCTGGCGCTGCAGCGCTTTGGGGAGGAAGAACAGGCTCGCCTTCTGCCAGCAGCTGCACAGCCTCATACTTGAACCGCAGCCGGCGCAGGGCCTCCAACTCTCGTGCAACACACTTCTGGAGTGTTTCAGGTGATATGCCGGGCCTGCTGCTGCGGAAGAGCTTGACGGCCACAGCAAGGCTGCTTGGCTGCGCTGCCTCTGCTGCCGCTGCTGCCACCACCTGCTGGTACTGCTGGGGATTGGTGAGCTGCAGGCCGTTCATTGGCACAACCATGCCCTGGTGCACGTCAGCAAAGCCGCCACTGCCCAGGCTGCGGCCCAGCTGGATGCAGCTGCCTGGCAGGCCACCATGGTAGCACTTGCACAGCCGCACCAAGCTGCCTGAGGTTGGCGCACTGGCACCAGCAGCGCCAGCCAAAACACGCTGGCACGGCGGCTCAAGAGCTGCTGCTGCTGCTGGTCGTCCAGCACGCGCAGTGATCGAGCCCCCATTGCTATCAGCTGCCAACTGCATTGGCTGTGCTTGCACGCCCTGATGCTGATGGTTGCCTGGCGAGACGCAGTCATCAGGGGGGCTGCAAGCATACAGGGGGCAGGACTGTGTAGTACAGTGTAGCCAGCAAGGTACGGCGAAGCCACGTACCAATGGCGTGCTGTGTACTCTGCAGGCAAGCAGACGGTTTGTACATGCACAAAGCTGCTTGCAGGAATGGCTGATGTTGCAGGAACTGTTTTATCTGCTGTCATGCTGCTGATGATGGCTCACCTTGCTGCACAGCAGACCCAGTGTGCCTGCTGGGGTTGTCATGGGGGTCTGGTGCGGCTCTTGCCCGCCAGCTGGCAGCTGCACGATGCTTGAGCCTTTCTGCGATCTGGTCGCTCACCAACTGGCCTTCTTCCCTCGCCTCTTCCTGGGTTAACCTGAATGGAGTCCTGCAAGGCAGCAAGGCAGCAATACCACAGGTGCAGGCACACCTGGATGACCTGCCACTCCCAGGTTTTGTCGCACTGCAGGTTGCAGGACACCTTAGGCTTTGCAAGCAGCTTACTGTGTCACACAACAATATGCATTAAGGCAGGAGACCAGTTGCATATAGGATTGACAGCCTATCAGCCTACACTGCGCACCGGTCAACTACGTTGTTCGTAAATTGGACACATTACTTTTGAGGCTGGCCTCCCATGGCAGGAACCTGTGATACTTGGTATCCATTGTGCTTCTCCACAACTTGCCAGCGCATGCTGCTGTGTGTAAAATGGTCAAGGGCACTTGTGCTGTGTGCTGCAGTTTGATTGCGAAGGCAAGTTGGTTGATGCCGTGCTGTGTTGAATGTCTGTTACGGTGTTCCTGCAAGCACTTGAAGAGTTTGTGTGAATGAGTGTGGGTTTGCAGCCTGCCAGTGTTGTGCTGGGCTGCTTGCAGGCAGCAGCACTGCTGTCTTTGAAAACCTCTCCATCAGAGGTGCAGAGTGCTGGCCAGGGTACCTGTTGCAGGTCATGGCCGTGCTGACGTACATCTCCAGCTTCTGTCTCACCCAACAACGGTCAATATCAGTGCAAACTACGCATGCTACGCCGTGTTGTCTTGTTTTTGAGTGAAAAATGACCAGCTGCTCGTTGGCAATGCTGTTGGACTACTGCAAGTTGTCTGCAGTCAGGCGCACGCTGCTCGATGTTGGAACACTCGATAAATACTCATAGGACAAGCGTGTTGAAAGGACCGCAAACAGCACCACAGCAATCAACCCTAATGCCAGAGTAACACGGTGGATCCTGTTTGGCATAAAGCAGCACACTTGCAACTGCTCCAGCTCCTCGAAACTTCCATCGCATTGGCTAGTAACGTGTGCCAAACACCCTCAAAGCAACTTGACCGTTTCCCGCCTCTCGTCCAGTGAAACTACCGGTGGTGCTGCTGTTTTGCAAGCACAACCTACTGCTTATGCTATACTGTTTTGCTGGTAATATATCAATGTCGGTATTCTTGCTGCTGTAGCTGGAAATCTGCCAGCCCTGAAGGCCTGGACGACACCGAGCTCCAACAACGCGGGCACATCGAATTCAGCATGACACAGACAGTTACACTATGCATGTAGTAGAACTTGCGACTGTTGCTTTGGTAATTCAGGTCGCTATCCACCCTGTGTTTTTGGTGGTGGCCTTGCATTGCACTTTGCAAATGCCTTTGCTTGCATAACAAGCATTCTTGCGCTTACACCCTTGACTGGTGCTCCAATCACGTGATCTCTTGAGCCTTGATTCAAGTCAAAATTCGTGTGTGTAGCATATAATGTAGTGGAACCCATGTTGCAACGTGTACAGATCAGAATCCAGATCAGACCATGGCCTGATGCATATGCAGCATGAGCCCATGGCACAAACAGTGGCACACAAGGTAAAAAGTTCACAACCAGCTCAGTTGAATGTTCTACAACCTGCAGATCTTTTGCACGCAGCAGGTGCAGTCTCACGCAACGTGCAGGATGCGCACTGTTATAGCGCAGCCCTTCATGTCACCAGCTGCCCTGCTGCTACTGCCGCCAGGTGTCCTGCAGGTCCTGCTGCTTTGGCCGCCGCATCTGCGCATCCGACATCGCACACAGCTGTTCCTGCAGCTCAGCAAGCAGCCGTGCCTTCACTTCTGGATCAGCCAGCAGCTGCTCAACAGCCTGCCGGGCATCCGTGCTGCTGCTGATGCCGCTGCCATTGCTGTCATTGGCCGCGCTGCCGCTGCTGTTGTGTTGCGACTGCAGCCATCTCTGTACTACTTTGAAGCCCTCGGGTGAGCGCAGCATGTCCTCAAGCAGCACACCCAGCTGCTGCTTTGCTGCCTCAGCTGCAGCAGCGGAGCCATTGCCATTGCTGCTGTTGCTGCTGCTGCTGCTGCCAGGTACAGCTTCGCTGCTGCTGCTGTCTGCAGCACCTGCAGCAACCCAGTCTGCCACTGACGTCGACCCCTCTTCTGCAGCAGCACTAGCGCCGTTACTGCTTGCCTTGCTGCTGCTTGCTGCTGCAGCTGCCTCTTTGGCTCGCTGCTGCTGCTGCTGCTGCCGCTGCTTCTTCTCCTGCTCCTGCTGCTGTTCTGCAGCCTGCAGCACTAGCGTCAAAAAGTCCACATCCTCCTGCTTTCCGCTGCTGCTGCTGCTGCTGCTGCTGCTGCTGCTGCTGCTCTCTGTCGACTCACCCGCACCATCGGCCTCACTCTTACCACTGCTTGCTGGCTCCACACCTGCCATCCCTGCCGCTGCATCTGCAGTTGCGTCACCTTCTGCTGCCGGATCTGCCGCAGGGCCTGCTGCCTTCTTTGCTGTCAGTGCTGCCTTCATGGCTGCCTGCAGCTTCTCTGAGCGCTGCTTCATCTTGCCCAGCAGTGCCTTGCGCTTCTTCTTGGAGCGGGCCAGGCTGTAGCGCTGGTAGACGGAGAACAGGCTCTGCAGTGAAATACAACAGCACGGAAGCAGCAGCAGCAGCAGTCAGGGATGAGCGGCATAGTGGTAGCATGGTGAGGTGGCGCAAAGGCACGCAACACCTGCGACAGGTGCTGGTGTCGCGGCTGTGTACACAAGCATGCAAGCGAGGTGTGCCAGCATGCCACCCCTCTCAGCACCCGCATTTGCAGCACGCACGTGAAGGTATACGTGTGGGTAGCGTATCCCACCACAAAGCACGCACTGCATGATCCGCACCAGCACCTGCCAACCAATAAACGGCAACAATGCACACATGCGCGGGAAACACACGACTAGGGCTGCTCATGCTACTATACCAGCCCACCTGTGCTGCCATGGATCCCGCCAGTGGTGCCGCCAGGTTGCCTGTCGCCACAAATGCCACGCCCGCCATGACTGCTGCTGTCACCTCCCTCACGCCCTCCACGCCATACATGACCAGGTTCTGGCTGCCTATGGAGGCCACCAGCTGCGCCTTCAGTGCATCAGCCTTCTCACTGGGGGTGCCGTCCCTGCAACACACACAAACGCATACAGCATTTCAAGAAAACAGCAGCTGCCTATGGAGGCCACCAGCTGCGCCTTCAACGCGTCAGCCTTCTCACTGGGGGTGCCGTCCCTGCAACGCACACACACCACGCACAGCAGTTCAAGAAAACAGCGGCTGCCGATGGAGGCCACCAGCTGCGCCTTCAGCGCATCACCTTTTCACGGGGGCTGCCGTCCCTGTGGGGCACACAGCCGATCACAGGCAATGATATTGTAGGGTTGTACTCGGCAACCAATAGATGCCACCAGCTGCGCCATCAGCGCGTCAGCCTTCTCACTTGGAAGCCGTCCCTGCGAAAGAAGTGCACACCCTGTGCGAACAGACGCCAATAGGGCTTTTGGATTGGAGCAGTACACAACGATGCCACTGGCTGCTGCTGCTGCTGTCCACAACACTGGAGAGCTGCGGACCCGCCAGTACAGGCTCAATCACAGCAGCCAGCAGCCCTGGATGGAAAAGCCGCCTACAGACCACAAACCAGATGTGCGTCATAGATAGCAATGCTAATCAACATGTCAGTTGTAACATATCATGTGACAGGCTCACTTGTCAAGGACCTGCAGCCGCTTGAGCGCCTCCCGCTCCTGCAGCAAACCCCCAGCAAACAGCCCACTCAACCACATGGTATGCGATAACAAAAGGAAAAAGTAATGTGTGTTATATAACGTGTCACTCACTTGTCAAGGACCTGCAGCCGCTTCAGCGCCTCCAGCAACCGCAGCGCCCCCGCAGCAAACGCCCCCTCACCCACATGGTAAGCAACATTTCCAACAAGTAACATGTATAACATGTCACTCACTTGTCGAGGACCTGCAGACGCTTGAGCGCCTCCCGCTCCCGCAGCGCCCCCGCAGCAAAGCCGGCGATGCCCAGGCAGGCCACCAGCGCCACGGCAGCGTAGCGCGCAAACTCAGGTGTTGGCATCTCCCCGAAGGTGTGACCCAGCCAGGCGAGGGTCACACTTTCGTCAAAGCCTGCCTCGTAGAGCCGGTCCCTGCAGGAAGCACCACACACCAGGCAGCCGCAGGGAAAAGGTGAGGCATGTGGGGCTGAAACTTTCGTCAAAGCCTGCTTCGTACAGCCGGTCCCTGCAGGAAGTACCAGGCACCAGGCAGTCACATGGAACAGGTGAGGCTGAAACTTTCATCAAAGCCTGCCCCGTACAGGCGATGCCTGGCAGCAGCACGGCAAGGGACAGGAACAGGGAAAGGCTGAGTAACAGCTGCATGAGCAAGGGACAGTGTGAGAGCGCGGGAGCTAAAAGGGGTGGAGACCGCAGAGCAGGTGGTGCTTGGTGGGTCTTGGAGCGCATATGTACCCAGAATAGGCACGTGTTCAGCAGAAGCTGCTTAATCAAACAGCAGCAGCTCACCTGACCCACAGCCCCAGCAGGGTGAGCCCCACAGCCCTGTACAGCATCTCATCAGCCAGCACGGCCACCACTACCACTGCCAGCTCAGCAACTGGGCTCAGACCGATGCCGGGATTAGCGCGTGTATACACCTGCTGCAGCAGCTCCAGTGCTACACGCACACGCAGCAGCGGGTTCCCACTGCTGCTGCTGTTGCTGCTGCTTCCAGGGGCTGCTGTAGTATCTGCGGCTGGTCCGCTGCTGCTGCCGTCTTGACTGGGGATTGCATTGGGATCTGCCGCTACGCTGATGTTGCCAGCGCTCATATTCCTGAGTGCTTCAGGATTGCCAAAGAACATGCCAGCCACTTCCTGACTGTCCTCTGGCCCTATGCCATAGTCTGGCAGCATCAGCAGGGCATCTAAGGCCAGCAGAGGGGCAAAGGTGGCAAGGCCTAGCAGCACATCTGCTGAGGACCAGTGCAGGTTGCCGAACGGGTCAATGTGGGTGAACCACGCAATGGCCACGGCAGCAGTACCTGTGGCAGCAGCGGTACAAGAAAGCAGGGCACCAGCATGTATGCTAGGTGTTTACGTTGGGCAATCAGGGGTTACATACATGTTTGTTGGCCTTGCCAGTGCAGTTGCGTGCCGGCCTGTAACAGTGTGCATGCTATCACTGCCTGGTCAACTGCGTTGCCTGTCTGATAGATGCTTTCATTACACTGCTCTTGTTGCTGCTGTTGCTGAGACACATGCTGCTGCTGCAGCATAAGCAGTGGGCCTCACCGTATATGCCTCCAAACTCTGTCAGCAGCAGCAGCAGGCGCTGCAGCTGCGGTGGCAGGTTGCTGGGAGGCCCACCGCCCATCTCTGGTGGCTCAGCGCCACCATTGCTGCTGCTGCTGCCTTTGCTGCTGCCTTTGCTGCTGCTGCTGCTGCTGGTGCCAGATGGTAGCTTCGAGGCTCGCGTAGAGATTGGTGGCTGTGCGCTGTCTGCTGCAGGAGGATAAGGCGTAGTGCTGCCAGCGTCAGTGGCCTGTGCATCCCCTTGGTCTCGCTGCGGCTGCGGCAGCTTGCCATTGTTGCTGCTGCTGCTTTTGCTGGAGTCACCTTCCGTACTGCTGTGAAGGACGTTGGCTGCTGCTGCTGCTGCTGCTGCTTTTGCGGCCCGCCTGCTGCGGAGAGGTAGGCCAGCCGACCGCTGCCGCACAGCCTGCAGTGCATGTCACATGATCAGCTCAGCACACGCCATTCAGCTTGCTAACAAAGCAAACAGGTGCTCCACATCCCAAAGCATTCTTTGGAAAATCCACGCACCAGGCAACAGGTGTGCACTGGCTGGCTGTGGAGTTTACGCATGCAGCACATCACCCATGCAGGCTGCTGCTGCTGTTGCTGCTGCTGCTGCTGCTCCTCGCACTCCTGCTGCTTGCATTCCTTATGCCAGCCATTCAACATGGGCATTACACATTGCAATACGACCCTTGCTTCGTAACATTCTGCAGCATGCTCTACCTGCAGGCCGAGGCATGCACGATGTGGCAGCAGAGCCGTCTGCTGGAAGGTTCCCTTGTGCAGAGCCAGCATGGAGTCTCAGGAGTCTGCTTGATTGATTAATAACAGTTGAATAAAAGTTTCGTCACGTTTGAGCCGCTGCAGTCTGCTTATACTTGTGCTCGGATGTTCGCAGGCAATGCTGCTGTGTCAGCAGCTACGCTCATTGACTCAGCTCTTGTCTTTTAATGATGTTTTGAGCCTTTACCTTGAAGTTTGGCAGTAGATCGATGACTTCTATCACAGTGGTGTCACCAGTGGTAGTAGCAGTAGTCACTTCGGCCCCTGGCAGGGACTGCACAGTGCCAATGCCGCGGCCGGCACCCAGATACGGCTGAAACTGCCGATGAATTAAGCTTGTAATCAATATTCCATCCTTCCACCACGAGCAGCGCTGACACAAGCCCGATTGCAGCAATTGATTGAGTGTGCTGGCAGCAGTACAAATGTGCAGAGAGTACGGTACAGCTGCTGCCTGTGCAACACTACAGCACATCGTGGCTGCTTCACTGTAGACACTACGAGACATATGTTGCGGTATCAACAAGCGTTTCACAGGCATCCCTCACTCAACACTGCGGCAGACAGCAGCATGCTGTGACACAGCGGCACTGCCAAGGCCGCAGCTCAGCTCTAGAGAGGCACCCATGATGGCGGCACCGTATAAAGTGGCAGTTGTCGTTTTACCGATTGCAATACCAATTTGATTTGTCTCCATGGTGGGCTGCATGTCGTGCACAGAGCTCGATGTACCATGTGACTGTTGTGTTACTGTCAGCATCAAGCCGACAGCAGAAGACGGCACGGGCGGCAATGCCGTCCTGAAGAGACAACAACTGGGAATGCAAGGGTTTGGTTTGTTCAGCACATCAATAGCAAGTCGCACGCTACATGCGACCAAGGCACCTGTAACATCTTTCAAAAGCGGAAACCAGGGGAACGATTTTTGACACTGGGCATGCCCTTGCAAGGCACGCCTTGGAGCTTTATCTAATTTGAACTATTTTTTCACTGACTTCTCAGCTCTGCTCGTGTTTGCTGTCTGGTGTTGTGCCATCCAGTACTGTTGTTGAGCATGCAGCCTGGACAGCAACACCTGCCAGCAAGCTACTTAGAGCTTATAGCTGAAACAGCAATAGATGCCGCTTGGGACCACAGTGCAGCTGTACTGCGAGGTGAGGGTTAAGTTTGTTTGCGAACACCAGCTGCGTAGCATGCTCAGCAGGTGTACATGACATGATGTCCTGCCAGGCAATGCCTGGCTTGATGTCAGCTGATCTGTGTGTGGCTTCGTGGTGAACATGCTGACGCCGTGTGCAGAGAACACTGGTGCAGCCAACGGTGCTCACCTACTTGCGAAGCCAGCTTGCAGAGCACGTGGTAAACAAGGGTGAGCAGCAGAAGCCAGCTGTGCACTGTGCTCAAGTAACGGTAGGGCGCTGCCACACGCTGCAAGCAGACAGTACAGAGCTAATGATAGCAGCAGCTGATCTTGCTCATGCTAGCATGTATGTGATGTTATGGCTGTGTGACATACGTCGCTAGCACCCACAAACCACTCACAGAGCAGGCGCAGCTCATGTGCATGCACCTCCATAACACCTTTGAACAAGCTCAACACAGGTGCTTCCTGCCCTTCTGCTGCGTATGATCCAATGCACCTCCATGCTGCAGAGGGACGGGAACTGCAGCAGCAGCCAGCAAAAGCTCCAACAATCCAAGCAGCAGCAAGGCACCACGCCCTGCAAACCGCAAGCGCAGCAAGCCAGCAGGCACGGCACGGGCACAAACCAGCTGCTTAAACGCAAACCAGCATGGCGATGGCGGCGCAGCTCAGCAGCAGCAGCAACAGCAAGATGCAATGCAGCTTGTGCTGCCGTCATCTTCAGCTCTGCTGGAGCTCTCTCAGCAGCGCTCCCTGCTGCTGCAGTGGCCAGCAGCAATGCCAGAGCAGCAGCAGCAGCAGCAGCAGCAGCAGAAACTGGTGCTGGTGCATCCTCCGCTGCAGCAGCCAGTACTTCAGTGGGACGTGCAGGAGACGAAGCAAAGGCAGGAGCCGCAACGTCAGCAGCACACTTCAACCAGTGAAGCAGCAGCAGCTGCGGCAGCAGCAATGCTGGTGGTGCCTGCAAAACGGCCATTACAATGCGCTGCTGAGCGTGACCAACAGGCTAAGAGGCACAGCGGCAGCAGCAGCCTCCTACATTTCAGCAAGCAGCAGGAGCAGCAGCAGCAGCAACAGTTACAGCAGGCTGTGGCACTGAGCAATGTTGTGCGTGAGCCACTGCACCCATCATGCTGCAGCTGCGGCTGCCAAGCAGCACGGCCTCAGCCTGCTGCCACAGACCAGGCTGGCGCAGCTGCAGGGACAGACACAGACCAGATAGCAGCAGAGGCCTCAACAGCAGCAGCAGCAGCAGGGCCTGGCTGTGAGCCAATGCCTTGGGTGGACTTCATCCCTGCCACAGAGGTGCAGCAGCTGCTGCCTGGGCCTGTGCTGTTCAGGGATTTCGTGCCAGCCACGCAGCCCACACAGTCACCTGAGGCGGCTGCCGCTGCTGCTGCTGGGTCTGCTGTTGGCAGGGTGTGCGCAGCTGCTGTGCATACTGAGTCTGAGGCAACTGGTGCTGATGGCCAAGCGCAGCTAGGTTGTGGAGCTGCACCAGATGCTGTGGTAGGAAGCTGTGCAGCTGCCTCATCGGAGTGCGGCCCTAGCAGCATAATCTTCAGTGGTGAACGCAATCAGCAGGACGATCGCCAGCAGCAGCAGCAGCAGCAGCAAGAACAGCAGCGCCAAGAGCACCAGGCTCTGCGACAGCAAGCTGCTGGTGATGCAGCAGCCATTGGTCTAGATGATGAGACGCAGCCACAGCCTCACGCTATGCTTCACCTGCAGCAACACAGGCAGATGTGGCAGCAGCAGCTGCAGTTACAGCAGCAGCTATCCCAAGCGTTGCCACAGCCGCAACAACCGCTGCAGCAGCAGCAGGCGTCTACGCAGCAAGGAGCAACTGCACAGCAGCAGGACGCAACAGCAGCTGGCACTGATGGCCATGAGGTACACCCGGCTTGGCTGGCTGCAGCTCAGCCAGCAGCAACAGGTGTGACTGCTTTTCCATTCAGGGAGGGTGTGGCAATTGCTGCTGCTGCAGCAGCAGCAGAGGCGCAGCTGTCCGACTCATATTTGGGCACAGCCACGCTGCCTCAGCCAGCTGGGCTGTGCACGCCACTCCCGCAGCGGCAGCAGCAACAAGAGCAGGATGAAGAAGGCTATCTTGATCAAGACCTTGAGCAGCAATGGCAGCAGCAGCAGCAGCACGGGCAGGAGGAGGCATCCGTACATGAGCTGCAACAGCAGCAACAGCAGCGCAGTCAATGTTTTGCCGTTTGTAAAGGTCAGGCAGACGTGCAATCGAGCATGGTGGCGGCCACTGGGGTGGCGCCAGCAGCAGCAGCAGCAGTCGGGCTATGGACTGCTGGTGAGTACATGCCACTTTCTGGGCAGCCGGCAGCAGCCGTGGCTGCTCCTTGTCGAGTGCCAGCCGCCGCAGCAGCATATGCTGCTGCCAGTGGCGAGCTTGCTGCTGTCACTGCTGCCACCTTGCATGCCTCCGTGGCGTGTGCAGGCAGCAGTGTACACAGGCTGCCAGCGTCAGCAGGTGGAGCCATGCAGGTGGTGCAGCAGCAGCAGCAGCAGCAGCAGCGCCAGGGAGAGCGGCAGCTGCAGCAGCAGCAGCAGCAGCGCACTGTTGCTGGCCAGCCGGGCGTGCGCCAGCGCAAGTGGGGCAGTGCGGCCAGGCCTGCTGGCCAGCGTGGTGCTGCACAGCAGAAGGGCTCGGTGTGGAACTGCTGGAGCAATGCAGGCCTGCTGCAGCAGTAAGATGTTTAAAGCGGTGCTGTGTATGTCACAGACATGATCATCATCATGTTACGCATCAAGCCATAGCATCAGCGCCATCGTATGTCACAGACATGATGTTGATGCATCCAACACTGTCATGTTGTCTTACAAGGTGTTGTTCGCACGAATGTGGTTGTCCAGGCTCTGACGCATACATGGCTGCGCAATGATGTCTGACTGCCTGCTGTAAGTGACCATTGTGCTTCATGCATTCCTTGGAGTGCAGCTGTGTCCAGAAGTTGGCAGTCACAATGTGTGCGTTATGTAAGTATATATACGACGGGAACACGGCCCATTTTCTAGCCAAGGATAGCCTCATTGGCCAAACCATATCAGCCATCAACTGTCAATCGGCAGTGTGTACTGCGTACACAGTGCTAGGTTGACTGTGACAGAAGGGTGACCTGGGAACTTGCTAATTCAAACGTCTCTCACAGAGAGTCTCTAAGCAGAGAGAGTCTCTCTGCTGGTTAAATCCCAATAGCTCGCTGATATTCCTCTTGGATGTTTTAGAGTTTTGAATCTTTTGATGCATACAGTGCAACAACTGAGCAGTACAGCGACGTACGTCTATTCTTGACACGAGTAGTGCAGCCAGTCAACGGGCCCGCTACAGCACTGTACTCGCCATAAGCAACGCCGTGACACCTGCTTCCACCTTAATGATGTCGTTTGTAACAGACATGAATATTTAGCATGGAATGTAGCAGTCCGAGGGGGTCTGATAAAGCCGCAGGTCGGCAGTAGCAACGGCAGTAGGCAGCAAGAAGGTGAGGCAGCCTGCTTTGGGCAACAGGCCGCAGAGCGCTGGAGCACCACTTTACACCAAATGATTTTCAAACCCCCTTGTCACTGCACGTCAACAGCCCGTTCCAGTACTGTTGGCACCAGCATACACGCAAAAGCAGCCTGCGTGTCAGGCCCAACACAGCCTGACTACAGCTGCTGCTCCATCTGCACTGAGGCTGGGCCATCTACGCTGAGGCTGCAGCAAGCAGGGCTGCCTCACATCACCCCACATGCTGCGAGTTATTGCGAGCCACCAGCCTCCGCTGGTGTTTGCTGACGAGGCGGCAGATGGCACACCAAAGTTGACGGGGTTTTTGGTGGACCTGCTGCCGCTGCTGCTAGAGACAGCAGGCCTGCCCCTCAACTACTCAATGCGCTACATTCCTGTGAGTACAACGGGCGCACTGCTATAGCACTAGCTGGTCGGGACTTTGTAGCGCACAAGTTATAGCAGTCGCAGTGTCTGTGTCTAGTCACACCTTGTGCTTGAAGCTGAAAAGCAGCAGTGGCAAGCAAGACCGCACGCAGTGCAGGAGCGAGCATTCTCAACTGCAGTCACCTTGTTGCCCAAAAGTATTCCAGGTGCATCTCCAATGTTGCTGCGAGGCTTACATAACAGTATTGCTTGCAAGATTTGTGAACCATCTACAACTCACCCATGCGGCACGCAATTTGTGCACTAGGCGCGCTCACTGGTGACTGTTACGGCCATGCACCTTCTGCGCTGCACCAACCTGTGTAGCCAGCGCAGGCAGGAGGGGGCAGGCCGTTGGACAACGGCAGCTGGACAGGCATAATGGGCGAGCTGACACGTGGCAAGGCTGATCTGGCGCTGTTCCCGCTGACACTGACAGCGCAGCGAGCCAAGTACATCCAGCACACACAGCCGTACCTGGATGGCGGGTACGGCATTCTGGTGAAGGTGCATGAAGTGAAGACGGGTGAGCGAGTTGGGTTGAGCTCATAAGATTTACAGTATTTGCATGCAACCAGAGTGAATGGCTGAGGTGTAGGCGAGGGCTTTTGTGGCGACAATGCAAGAGGAACAGGGTTGAGTGGTGGCAGTGCTAGTAACAGCAAGTGCGGCACACTGCTTAAGGCTTTTGCTGTGTTCTCTTGATGGCGGGCTTGCTTGCAAACCTGGCAATGCATGCGAATGCGAGTGTTGCTGAAAGCCTGTTGCACTGGATCAAACACACGTAGCTGGCTGTCAACTGACATGTTTCAGCATAAACAACCTGCACATGTGCGCTGCAAGCTACTCCCCGCCTGCTGTTCTTCACATGGCAGACCTGGCCGCTGTTGATGTCGGCCATGCTGCAGCTGGTGGTGCAGCTGCTGCTGCTATTCAACAGCAGTGGGGCTGCTGCACTCACATCTGCCTGCATGATGATGTGCGTGCAGCTGGCGCTGGCACTGGCGGTGGCATTGACACTTGTGGTTGTGGTGGTGTGCCATCAGTGATGGACGGAGTGCGTGCCTCCTGCAAGCACCTGTCTGCAGATGGCGGGAGTGGCATTGCCGGAAGCATGGAAGTGAAGCAGCAGCAGCAGCAGCAGCAGCAGGCTCCTTTTAAGCAGGCACTAACAGCTGCAGTGCACAAGTCCTGGCTTGCAACGGCGCAGCAGCAGCTGCTGCAGCAGCAGCAGACAGTGACTGGCACCACATCCAATGGCAGTAGGGACGCAGCATTCGGCAGTGCCACTGGCATAGGCGCAGCCATGCCCAGCAGCGTGGCTCTGCAGCAGCCACTGGGCGCTGCTAGTAGCAGCCATGGGCCTGTCCTGCCTGGCTTCCTGCATGATAATGTGCACGCAGCTTGTGGTGGCATTGGCGCTGGCAGTGGCACTTTTGGTGGTGGTGGTGTGCCATCAGTGATGGGCGGAGTGCGTGCCTCCTACAAGCACCTGCCTGCAGATGGCGGGAGTGGCATTGCCGGCAGCATGGGAATGAAGCAGCAGCAGCAGCAGCAGCAGCAGCAGCAGCAGCAGCAGCAGGCTCCGTGTAAGCAGGCGCCACCAGCTGCCGTGCACGAGTCCTGGCTTGCAACGGCGCAGCAGCTGCAGCAGCTACAGCAGCTGCAGCAGCAGCAGCCTGTGACTGGCGCCGAAGGCAGTGGCAACACAACTGCAGCAGTTGGTGGTGCCAATAGCGCAACTACAGCCATGCCCAGCAGCGTGGCTCTGCTGCAGCCACTGGGCGCTGTCTCCAGCAGCCATGGGCATGCCGCGCTTGGCTCTTCGCGTGATGATGTGGGTGCCGCGTGTGCTGGCGCTGGCAGTGGCAGGGGTGCTGCTGCTGGCGGTGTGATGGGCGGTGTGCAGGCGGCTTTCATGCAGCTGGCTGGATACGGCAGGGCTGACGCTGCAGGCGGCATGGCAGGCCCCTTCTTGGCTCTGCCAATGGAGCCGGACACACCCACCATCGTGGACACCGAGGGCTCAAAGTTGACGTGAGTGCTGTATTGCAGTGAGCAGGGTCGGTGTGCGGGGCATTGTTCATCGTGTCTGGATGCCAGGTTGCTGCCGATGCAAGCATGCTGTAGAGTGCAGCTGAACCACAGTGTTCATACATCAGCCATGTTGACCAGGTAGGATCACTGTTGACAAACAGTTCGCATATGGCTGTAAGCATGTAAGCCTCATCACACTGAGGCAGGAGTCGTACCGCTGGCGTGCACCAACCGCAGCGCATCCTGCCGTCACCGGCAGTCACCCTATGTGTGCCTGGCTGGGCATGTCCGGCATTGTGCTTGCCCCAGAACTGCACCCGGACATGCTCATCTTCCACCACTTATGCTGTCTCACTCTGTGCATTGTATGCTTGTCGTGCGCAGGACGTGCATGCGCAACGCCTTCAAGTGATTGGCACAGGGCCTGAGATGGCGGCCCAGGTGGCACACACGAGGCCTGCGGGCATGACAGTGAGGCGGCATGACAGCTGGCATGACAGCTGTTGGCGCCAGTAGCAGGATATGTGCAAATATGGCGTCAACTCGGGTGCGGCAAGGCTGTCGTGTTTCGAAGTAGCTGTATGAGAGCAGTTTGTGGCAGGAACAGGAGCAGGAGCAGGAGGGCACAACATGACAAGTGTCGATGGGGTTGACGGGGTCTCAGCCCATCAACGGACAGCGTTGTGCAGCGTTGCAGCTTAAGAGAAGGCAGGAATTGTGTAGGTGTATTGTGATGAGGCAGTGGTGTGAGTTCGTTGCTGGTGGCATCACCCATCTTGCGATGCTGTAGTTGCTGCCACCAGCCCACATGCACTGCAGACCTGGCAGGTCTGCCAGGATGTGCAACAGGTGGGTGTAATTTCTCTTTGGCATGGTGTCAGCCTCTAGTAAGTAACTTCGTGTTGATCCTTTTTTGTGTTTGTTGAGCAGTTTCAGCAAATCAAATTGTTGTTGCTGGCTGTCCGGTCACGTCACGTGGCAGTGCCTCACAGTGCTTTGGGAGCAAGGAGTGGTTTGATAGAGCAGGTGGTTGAGGAAGCCTTCTGGCTGCTGAAACATACCGCCCGGTTGTGTCCTCTTGCATTGACAAATGTAACTTTTGAACGTGTTTCAACCCAACACACAGGCGCCTGCAGGCCGTGCAGCAGCACCCAGTCCAGCTGTGTATTGTGGATCCAGCCTGAAGTCTTGCTCAAGTCCAGAGTTCAGTCAGTCAGCTGCAGGCCTTGTTATGCCATTTACTGCAGCACATGCACACTGCTCATGGACTCGTGCGGTGGTGTCGGCAGTCACACCATGGGCACTAGTGATCCTGGAGGACTTGGCAAAAAGAAACGCCTTTACACCATCAACCAGAACCCTGGCGAATGCACGCACATCACTCAGCACTGTGCCTAAATATGTCATATAATGCAACACATGCAAAGCTTGCGCCCCAAAAACAGATGTGGCTGCGCCACTGCCAGACAGGCTACTTCATGGCAGGGAATGCAATCACATCCCTGATGCTGGGGCTGTCAGTCAGCAGCATCACCAGCCGGTCCACACCAATGCCCAGCCCACCACACGGCGGCATGCCATACTCCAATGCAGTGATGAAATCATAATCTACCTCTACCTCATATGGCAGATCATCCGGATCAACCTGCTGCTGCTGTCCTGCTGCGCCGTCGCTGCTGCTGCCGTCGCCGTTGGCGGCAGCTGCGGCCTGCGCTGCTGCTGCAGCAGCTGCTGCGGCATCCACGGCTGCTTTGTGTGAGGCGTACTGTGCTTCGAAGCGGGTGCGCTGCTCGATAGGGTCTGTGAGCTCAGAGAATGCGTTGGCCAGCTCACGGCCTGTATATGAGAACAACACCAAAAACATGCAGAAGGGCAGCAGGGAAGCAGTGAGGTCAGAAGGATGCATTCAATAACTGAAAATCACACCAGCAAGCATCCCTCTGCCGCAAGAATGACAGCAGATGCTGGCAGCTTCATCAACGAGGCCACCCTGCACTTGATGTTGCATCCTGCACAACATGACAGAACACATCCACCGCGCTGAACAACACATAACCACGTGCTTCGATCCATGCATACCCCAACGCATACATAACCTCCCGCACCTGTCACAAACAGCTCGAAGCGCTCCGTCACTCCTGGCTTGCTGCGGTGCGGCTTGCTGAGCGGGCTGATCTCCACGGGGTGTTCCATCACAAAGGTGGGCTGCACCAGCCCCGCCTCAGCTGTCGCCTCAAACAGCTCGTTCAGCAGCACACCAATGCTGCCGGCGCCACGGACCTGTTGCAAGCAGATGCAGATGAGATGCCGTGCAGGATGTGCGGAAGTTAGCAAGGCAGCATGCAGCAGGCCTCAGGCAGCTAGTTGAGCAGCACACAAACGCTGCCGGGGCCACGGACCTGCGGCAGTATACGAGAAAGTGGGGTGGCAAGGGCAGCAATCGCGAGGAAACAGTGCAATCGCCGCTGCGCCATGCACCTACCGCATACTGCAGGGCGCCACTGCAGGCACACTCATCATGACCGCGCATTCAGCCATCTGATGCCGTCCACACGTATGCACTTCTAAATCTGTGTTGCTGCAGCGCACTCACCTTGGCTGATGCCTTGCGAGCCTCATCCTTGCTGCAGCAGCATGTGACTGCCTCCAGTGCTGCTGCGCGGGCCTCCTCCAGCTGCCCCTCAGCTGAGCCGCCAGGGCCCCAGGTGCCCATCACGTCAAGCCCTGCGGCAGCAGCAGCAGCAGCAGTGAAGCAGTGAACATCTGCGCAGGCACTTACCAAGGACCTGGCCACTTGCTGCCTGCTCGACGCCACCAAAGCACCTGAGACACCCTTGCAACGCATCTCCAGCACCGCGCAGCCTCTCCCACCCAGCCAAACAGGCAGCCAGAAGCTCCCCACTACACACACTGCGCATGTGATTGCCGCAGCTGCCGCACCTGTCGCGTCGAGCACCAGCTGGTTCATGCTGACCCTCCTGAAGGGCTGCGCCAGGTCAATGTCAATGCCCTGGTAGCTGATGGCCTGCTGCCCGCACACCGCAAGTCAAGCCCCTCACAAACCCTTGTATCGCACACAAAAAAACCCACAAGAACCGCACCACTTCTCCACCGAGCAACACAGGCGCAACCAACGCAAGAAACCTTGAACCAGACAAAACCCAGACAAAACCTATTGCACCAGCATGCACCTCACCTGTCGCGTCGAGCACCAGCTGGTTCATGCTGACCCGCCTGAAGGGCTGCGCCAGGTCAATGTCGATGCCCTGGTAGCTGATGGCCTGCTGCCCGGTCACCGCCTGTGCTGCTGTGCGCAGCAGCGCCTCTGTGAGATCCATCATGTCGGAGTAGTCTGCGTAGGCCTGGTAGATCTCCACGCTGGTGAACTCGGGGTTGTGGCGGCTGCTGACACCCTCGTTGCGGAACACCTGCGCAAAATAGGTGGACAGGCAGACAGGCGGAGTTGTTGATGCGAAGTGACGAAATGGTTGCATCACAAGGAGGGCGCTTGGTAGATCTTCACGCTGGTGAACTCGGGGTTGTGGCGGCTGCTCACGCCCTCATTGCGGAACACCTGCAGACATGACAACATTGCATTTGTCAGTATATTTGATATGCTTGGCGTCGTTGTAGATCTCACCGCTGGTGAACTCGGGGTTGTGCGGCTGCTCAGACCCTCGTTGCGGAACACCTGAGTAAGACAGGCACACAGGCAGACAAGCAGAGATGTTGATGCAAAGTGACGAAATGGTTGCATCACAAGGAGGGCGCATGGTAGATCTCCACGCCGGTAAACTCGGGGCTGTGGTGGCTGCTTACGCCCTTGTTGCGGAACCCCTGCGTACAGAAGTACACCGACACCATAATTGTCAAAGTCATGTTGACGTGAACTAGACACACACGTCGGTGAACAGATTGCAGCAGCTGTTGCCACCCGTTGCGGAACACCCGAACAGGATAGAGATGATGTTGTTGATGGCAGATGGGTAAATAGGCACCATGCACACTGTGCAGAGCTGCCTATCATGATGGGCCAGCAGAAAACTCTCAACGCCTGAGTTGCGCAGCTCATATGACGATTGCGGCAAGATCCAGTGATCACTGCGGCCAGGCAAGCTGCGCCACACTATCGATGTATCACACTGGCCGCTTCAGCAGACTCACCCTGCCCAGCTTCAGCAGACTCACCCTGCCCAGCTTCAGCAGACTCACCCTGCCCAGCTTCAGCAGACTCACCCTGCCCAGCTTCAGCAGACTCACCCTGCCCAGCTTCAGCAGACTCACCCTGCCCAGCTCGAAGACGCGCTCAAAGCCGCCCACCACCATGCGCTTGAGGTGCAGCTCCGTGGCAATGCGCAGCGTGAAGGGCCGGCCCAGCGCATTATGGTACGTCACAAACGGCCGCGCGTCTGCACCACCAGCAACTGCCTCCAGCACGGGCGTCTCCACCTGAATGCAGCATAAATGGCAGGCGGTGAGATACGGCAGAAGCCAGGCCAATCAGCAGCGGACTTATGAGCAGGGGCATGCAGCCAGCGTCTCTGTACCGCTGCAAGTGTGCAAGTGTGAAGCCCACATGCTGCTGGCCTAGGACCCTGCCGGCTCTCCTGTTGCAGACCCTGCCGCAGGCCCAACCAAGTATATCACTGCTGCTGCTGCTGCTGCTGCTGCTGCTGCTGCTGCTGCCACTGCTGCTGAGACCAGCTGCAGCCCCGCAGCCCACCTCCAGGAAGCCCTGGTCCTCCAGGTGCCTGCACAACGCACTGGTGCTGCTGCTGCTGCTGCTGCTGCTGCTGCTGCTGCTGCTGCTAGGCCTAGCCCACCACTGCAGCCGCGGCCCACCTCCAGGAAGCCCTGGTCCTCCACGCGCCCACATAACACACACTGCTGCTGCTGTCGCTGCTGCCGTGGCTGCTGCTGCGGCTGCTGCGCTGTGCATGTCAGCCGCTTACCAAGCACTGCACAGCTGCAGTTCTAGACGCACCTCCAGGAAGCCCTGGTCCTCCAGGTGGCGGCGTATGGCGCTGATGACCTTGCTGCGCGCCCTGAAGGTGGCGCGCGTCTCATCAGACACGATCAGGTCCAGGTAGCGCTGCCTGCAGGGGCATATAAAGAAGAATTGAAAGGGCAGACGCGGTAGGCTAATCAGAGCTGGTCACACGCTGGTGCATGTATTAGCGAGTTGGTGACACGCTGGTCACACCCATGTTGTTCTTTGTGCAGACGCTGAGAGTGCAGCCAAGCCACAAACCCTGCACAGCCACTGCTTGCACACAACACTGGCACGTTGAAAGCCCCCCAAGCTGCGCTGCCGCACCTGTAGCGCTTCTCCACATCTGCCAGCCCGTGCCACTTGTCTGACAGCGGAGGCAGGCTCTTGGTCAGCACGCCCAGCTCACTCGCCACCATTTGTGCTGAACCAGATTGATTGCCAACCACTTGTTACTGCAGCCAACCCACAAACCCTACACAGCTGGTGCTTGCGCGCTACACCAGCACATGGACAAACCCACCCACATCTCAGACCACCAGCTGTATAAACACACACACACACACACATACACACCGCTCACCTGTAGCGCCTCTCTACGTCTGCCAGCCCGTGCCACTTATCTGGCAGCGGCAGCAGGCTCTTGGTCAGCACGCCCAGCTCACTCGCCACCATTCGCGCTCAACAAAAATTGATTGCCAACCACTTGTTACTGCAGCTGACCCACAAACCCTACAAAGCTAGCGCTTGCCTGCTACACCCGCGCATGGGCAAACCCTACCCACAGCTCAAACAACCAGCTGTGTAAACACATACACACACGCACCGCCCACCTGTAGCGCTTCTCCACATCTGCCAGCCCGTGCCACTTGTCTGGCAGCGGCAGCAGGCTCTTGGTCAGCACGCCCAGCTCACTCGCCACCACGCTGATCTCCCCCTTCTCAGTACGCTTCACACTGCCTTTGGCACCCACAATATCTCCAATATCCAGCAGATTTTTCAGCTGCCCGAAGCCCCCTGGCTGCCCAGCTTCCAGGCGGGATTTATCCACATATATCTGCAGCTGGCCGCTGTCGTCGCGGAGGGATAAGAAGGCGAGCTTGCCCATCACGCGCCGCGCAACGATGCGGCCTGCGACTGCGACTGCTGCTGACTCATCCTCCTGGCCTGGCTCCAAGTGGGCGTACTGCTGCTGCAGGTCTGTGGCGTAGTGGCTGCGGTCAAAGCGGTACGCGTACGGCTCCTGGCTGGCCTGGCGCAGCTGGTCAACCTGCGGTCAAAGTAACAGATTGTTATAACAGGTGTGGGTGACTGTTGATGACGTAACGTGCTGGGGGCAGTGAGGTCGTGACGGCTGTGAAGGTGAGCACTGCATGCATTTGTAGCCATGCAGGTGACGCGTGTGCTTTACTTTGTGCAGCTGCTTGCGGGCTGTGTGAAGCCCAGCTGAAGGCTGTGTTGGTGCGGCAAGTGAGCATTGAGTTGAGTGTTGATGTGTTTATAGAATCGTGCAGCGATGTGGCAAGTGCGTGTCAACAGGCTATCACCGCATGGCCATGCGGCTCATCTGCTATTTGCCGAAAGGTTGCTGTGTGAGGATTCAACTAGCGCTGCAGGCTATGGTGTTGCAGACGCGTCAATGCATCTGCTATCATGCCTGTACCTAGGTAAACATATGTACACAACGGTATGGGCTTGCTGCGATAACATTCTGCTGGCAGCCTGCAACCAGCAGCACTGCGCTTGCTCTATGCTGCCCTCTGTGGCAGCCTGCCACGGCAAGCAACAGGAGGTATACCACTTGTCGAACATACACTGTTACTGTTGTTGTATCGTACAGCTAGCAGCATATGACAGCACGTGGGCATACTGTATGGTATGTGCTGCGGAACCTGACCAGCCTGGCAGCTGGTAGGGCGCCACTGCAGGACTCAAGCTCACCTTTTCAATGCGCAGCGCACGAATCTCCTCTGCTGAGGACGTGTTCTGCGCCTGCTGCTGCTGCTTGTTCTGCTGCTTGGGCTGCTTTGGCTGCTTGCCCTTCTTCTGCTGGTTGTTTGCAGGCTCTGCTGCTGCTGCTGCAGGCTCAGCAGGCTGCTGCACCCTGCATGTGCACAGAACAGCAGCTACGGTTGACACATTGGCCCAAGCATGCACCAGGCAACTCATCAAGTAGCCAGCTAGGTGACTGTCAAGTGGCAGAGAGATGCAAGCAATCATGGTCGACACTCACTCTGCGGTGGCGCAGCAGTGAACAATACGCCTGCTGCTGCCGGGGCATCTGCATGGCAGCGAGGTCAGCCGCTGAATGGGTCTAACGATGCTGCTTGCAGCCCTCTGTATCATCTGTGGCTGCAGCCCCTGCATTGGACAGCCTTGCGACAGCAGTGATGTTGCCGTTCCGTGACTGCAGCAAATCCAAGAGCCAAAACTGTGAGCGCGGTAACTTGATTTCGAAAAACGCAAGAATGAGACAACAAGGAAAAGGTTGATGGTGCTTTTCTCGCCCACCACACTGCTGTTACATGTGGCACCTGCTTGTGCTGTGCTTAAACGGACAATTGAGGACAACGTGAAAGTATCGAAACTGGTGCCGAGCCCATACGCACTTGAGCGGGCACGATGCGCTACTAGCGCATCAAGTAGTACTTGTCAGCTCAGGCCGCTGTACGGACATGCAGACCAAACATGTGCAGTGCAGCATTGGTGCGTTTCTGCATCGTCCCATTGTCGCGCTGATTGCTGTTTGAAACAAAAACTGTAGGGAGGATTGGCTGTCGATGCAGCCCTGCTGATTTGCAACGCAGTAAACCATCAGGCCCAGCCTGAACTGTCAGGCTCAGATACCTCGCATGGCTGCTCTGCAGTGCAGCTCGACACACATGGAAGCACGCAAGGAGCCCATAGTAACAAGACGTCACAAGTATGCAGTGATCAAGTGGCTACCTGTTGCACGACTGTCTACTCTGCCCACTTGTGCCACCAGCAGCTACAGTCGTGCACAACAGCGCTCGCACGACCAAAAGAAAGCAGCTTAAATCTTGCTGCTGCCCTCTACGCGGCAGCCATGGGCCCAGGGGCAAGCACTAGTTCAAGACTGCTCTGGCAAACAGCAAACCCTGAGCACACCACACGAGAGCACGGTAATTGCGTCAAACGCAACACAGCCTCAGCAGCTGCACTCGACAGCTCACAGCTGCTGCTGCCGCACACTTGTCCAGAAGCACTGCATCACCTGATCTGTCACCTGCTCGCTCCTGTCCACCCCCAGATGCTGCAGCCGCTTCAGCCGCGTCAGCAGCATTAGCCCCTGCACCGTCAACCCGCTGTTCTGATCCAGGAGCAGCTCTGTCAGCTGCTTTCGGTTCCGCACAGCTGCCAGGCATGCCATGCTGCCCAGGCTGCAGCTCCTCAAATCCAGGTGCCGCAGCTGCTGGCAGCTGCCCGCTATTGCTGTTGCTGCCAGGTCACCCACCCCAGCATTGACAAGCCGCAGCTCCAGCCGCGTCAGGCCCGTGAGTGCCGTCAGCGCCAGCGCATCACCAGGCACAAGGTAAGAATGCCCCAAGCAGAGCTCCTTGAGGTTAGAAAGGCCTGCCAGCGTTCTACACACCTCTACAGCCTCATACAGGCGCTCGTCCTCTTCAGAAAACGGCTCGTTTTCCGCTTCAGGCTCCACTGCAACTTCTAGCTGCAACCTGGTCAGGCTGATGCACGCTGCCAGGCCGCTGCGGATAGCCTGCCACTGGTCCCTGCTGGGAGAGTGGTTGATGGGATATATCTCGAGCTCCTGCAGCTGTGGCATCTGCGGAAAAGCTGCTGCTGCATCTTCAGCTATGTCAAAGTAGTAGTACCGCAGGGACAGATGCTGCAAGGCAGGCAGCTGCGCCACGCGCAGCAGTAGGTCTGGATTCCCGACCTCGTCGATAAGCACCAGGCTCCGCAGCTGCTGCAGCGGCAGTATTGGCTGGAAATCTTCTTCACGCGCCATGGTGCCCGCCTGCAGCTTCTGCAGCTGCGCAGGAAAGACTGCGTTGAGCTCTCCATCTCTGAAGCTGCTGCTGAATATGAACTCCTGCACTTGCGTCCAGCGAGACAGGTCCAGGCATGGGTCCCAGCCAGAACAGTGCAGGCGCAGCACCCGCAGCGGCAGCGGCTGCGCCAGCAGCTGCTGCAGCTCAGCATCCTTCATCATATGGTCTTCTTCCCCCAAATCCAGCGCCGTCAACTGCTGTAGCTGCGCTAGGGCTGCCAAGCAGTCGCAGGAAACTGAACCTACATCGCCCAGACGCAGCTCCTGTAGGCTGCTCAGCTGAACAAGCGCTGCTGACACAGCTGCGCCGTCGAATGGCGCATACAGCTGCTCTAGGTGCAGGCGTGTCAGACTGTGTGCAGGCAGAGCAGCCAGCATGCCGACAGTGCCTGCCAATGTGACGCTGCTGAAGCTGCCCTGAAGCACACCCATGGGCACCTGCACCGCCTGCTGCTTCTGTGGCTGTGGCTGATGCACAGCAGCAGTGTTCTGCCGCGCGGATCTTGCTGCTGCTGCTGCTGCTGCTGCTGCCATTGGTGGAGCTGTAGTCAGCTGCAGGGCCTGCTGCAGCAGCTGCAGTGCTGCCTCCAGGTGCAGCTCCCATGGCAGCCCATCCACACTGCCTGGGTTCCCAGGTGCACTGATAGCGAGGCTCGTCACCAAAGCAGCATGCTTCGGCAGCCAACGCGTGAAGCTGCACAGCTGCAACAGCGGTGCAGCAAGGCGCAGCTGAACTGCGGCATTGCAGGCTTTGCACTGCTGCACTGCCTCCCTCCAGGCCTTGCAAGCGAGAGCAGCTGCACACAGGGTACATGGTTCTGTGCTGAGCGCTGGATGCTCCAAAGCTATGGAGAGTGCTGTTGGTGTGATGGCTGATGCGCCCTGCAGTCATCGGCAGGTACAAAGCAGGCAGCAGCGGCAGGAAGAACAGTAGCAGGCACGTAGGGAAGCCTGAGAGCAGACGTGGGGAAGATCTAATATGTGTGCAGGGGCATAATCCGCACCAGTTTGCATACAGATTGATGTGGCAATGAGAATGTTCAAAAGACCAAACATCATAACAGCTCTTGAGCTGGCTGTCATTGGAGATGGCGGACAGCAAAGGAAACACAGGACTACTGCTGCAGACCTTCAGTTGCATCGGCGGCTCCATGCCTGCCCAACAGGATGCTGCTGGTTAGCACAATCAAGCCCGTGCTGTTGCCGAAGTTGCGGATTCTGCAGTTATGAAGGATTCAGGGTGCTGGCTGTGCGGGATTTGATGGCACGCTGCGCTGGTAAGCAGCGGAAACGCAAACGAGAACGATACCATCAGCGGGTGGGGGGGGGGGGGGGGGGGCTTGGATCGTACCCCTTTCATGCACAGCAGAAACGTGCCAGTGGCTGACGAAGCTGACAGCATGCAAGGGTTCAACAAAGGCTGCCAGTTGCGATTTACAGCATCGACACACCCTGAACGAGTAAAATAATGCGGTTGCAGGCCGTTTTCAAACTATGGAGCGCCTAAGTTGCATGCTGCATGCTAGGGAATTTGGTCGTCGGTTGCAGCAGTTGAAGCTCAGTTGACCAACACAACTGCTGTACCCCAGCATACCCGCCGCTCCCTCCAGGAAAATGTGGCCATTTACATGCCACGCGTCAATCAGCTACCTACTTACAGCATCCTGCAGCTGCCTATCTCGAGCTCAAGGTATGACGCACACATGTCACATCCGACCGTGACATGCAGCAACTGCACAAAATGATAATGGTCCCCGTTCTAGTGGCCCTCCGACACAGCGTGAACCAAGCCATAGTGCCATATTGTTGCTTGCGCCAAACAAGCATGCACAACACCTTCACGATGTGCGTGCAACTGCGCACCTAGGTGGCACTGCTGCTGCCCCTCGCATGATGCGTGCCTCTTTCAGCACGTACAGCATGCAGGACGTTCCCACTCAGCTATCACTGAGCTGCAGCCCGTCCATCAGCAGCAATATCAAGCCCTCCCACACCTTCTGTCACCTTGCCTACGGTTGCACTGCCGCCTGCACCATCATGAACAGCTGCTGCTTGCGAGCCGCCTCTGCTGCTGCTTCCACTATCACCCTGCTGCTGCTGCTGCTCTGCAACTGGCTGATCACTGCTGCTGTGTCCTGCTGGAGAAGCCAGCCCAGCCAGGCCACTGCCACCAGCTGCTGCTGCTGCTGCCTGTGCTGCCCTAGCAGCTGCTGCCATGCCCGCATTGGCAGCAGCACTACCAGCAGCAGCCACTGCCGCGTCTCCTGCCGCAGCTGCCCGCTGCGCAGCAGCTGCCGCCTGCTCCTCTGCAGCTGCTACACCCGCAGCCGCGGCGGCTGAGCTGCTTGCTGCGCCTGCTGCTGCCATGTTTGCTGCTGCTGCTGCCATTGCAGGGGCGTGCTGCATGAGGCCGCTTGCTGTCGCCCTGCTGGTGAGTCCCTCCATGGCCATGACCATGGGCATGATGGACTCCCCAAAGGGTGTGTTGAAGATGACTTGAGCTTGGCTGATGATGTAGTCCTGCAACAGACACAGTCCACCCGATTGGACCAGAGCGGCAGCAAGATGTGTTTCAGCACACTGCAGTTCGTATGTCAGAGTTGACGCCTCGCTGCCAGCGCACTATTTTTTGATGCTTGGCATCACAGACTCAGCTGATAGGCATCAAGGCAGCCAACTGATAATCTGCCTATTGCATATTGCAAGTCTCAAGCCCTTCCAGCTGCCCTCAGCCTGCCCAGCAGCCCAGCAACCAGCCAAGCTATAAGAATGAAAGTATCTGTCACACTATATGGATGAAAGTATCTGCCACGCTGCGTTCACGCATGCACTCACCGGCACGCTCTCCCCTGTCAGCAGCTGCACCAGCTCGTTGCTGAAGTGGTTGCAGTTGTGTGTGAGCAGGCTGTAGTCCTGCGGCCTGAAGCGCGGCGAGATGTCTGCCAGCAGCTCATTGAGCATGGCCGGGTCCACCTCGCTGGTGCTGTGGGGGCAGAGAGTGCAGCAGCGAATGTTTGTTCGCAAAGGTTTGTTTGCAATGCATGGGCACAGTGCGCAATCTACTGTGGCAGAGGTCGCAGCAGAGGGATGAAGAATCAAGAAAGTACTACACAGGGTGCAGTATGCCCGCCACTGTGTGATTCACTATGCAGAATATGTGCGCCATGGCCCTTGATGTGGATGAGGCGCCGCAGCAAACACTTTGCTGCCTACTACGATACTTGGCTCCTGCAAAGGTTGACTGCAGCTGCTGAAATCCTGCGCTATGCATGCATGCAGAACGCTGCGCTGGAGCTGCCACACTGCATGCTGACCAGGCAAACGGCCGCATGCATCCATGGCGAGTTACTATCATCCCACTGCTGCTGCTGGTGCTGGTGCTGGGGCTGCTCGTGCTGCTGCTGCTGCTGCTGCTGCTGCTGCTACTCACCCAACATCAATGATGTGGTGTGGCTGTCCAAACATGGTGGTGCCAGCGCGCGTGCGCTGGATGCCATAGCCAAAGAAGATCTCCTCCCGCCCATCAAGCACCACGCCTGTGTGCCACACGCCCTCGATCTGCGCATGTATGCATGCAGGCATGCAGGCAGGTCAGCAGCAAGGTGGTTGCCAACCAGTAGAGTAGGATGCCAACCAGTAAAGTGGGATGAGCACATGCACCACATGCGATGATGTATTGCATACATATCACGGACACCAATTGACACGTGGTTTGCATGAACAGAATTACAAGTGCAGGGTGCTGAGCATTGCTTTTACAACAGAGGGAACCAGTTGAGCGCATGCATGAACTGTCTGAACTGATGAGAGGCTGGCAGCTGAAACAGGGACCTACCGGTGTTCCAAGCAGCATGGGTGAAAGTGTGGCCGCCATGCCTCTGGTCAAGTCATACACATACACCTGGACGCGCATGATGTCCGCGCTGGTGCTAGCGAGGAGGAGACAAGGTGCTTGCAGGACAGTGAAGTGACTGTGAACTTTGGGTCAGCTGGAATCAAAGCTTCTTACGCTTCTAGCGCATCATGGGCTGCTTAAGCACCATCTATGTTAACAGAAAAGCCTACTAGAAGCTTACGAGAAGCTTGTTACAGAACGTTCAGGGTTCTGGATGCAGGGATGGGTGAGCTGTCCACATGACTTCGTGCGGTCCTCGTGCCTCCCGTGTTTGTGGCCTGGCGCAGATTATGTTTGTTGGTTGCCGACTTATTTCAAACTTCTGCGTGTTGCAACTCAGACAGCGCACTTTTGGACAAACTTTCGAGCACCTTCAGCAACGCCATGGCTACCGACATGTTCAACCGCATGACTGGCAGGACTTTTAATAACATCAGTCCTGCCACGCTTCTGAAGTTCACGGATCTGTGAGTGACTCGGCAGCAGGACTTGGGGCAAGTGCCTCTGTCTCCCTTCTTCTGTGCATGCACTCACGGTCTGCTGTCCATGCAGGGACGCTCGCGTGCAGAAGCACTTGACCAAGGTGAGCATAAGAGCTGCAGTGTGCAGCCCTGACAGTGCCTGTTCCAGAACCACTGCAGTTGCCCTATCGCCCCTGTGCTTCTGGGAACACTTTGCGCTGCTGCTGTTTCAGACGTAGGGACGTTGCGTAGTCACAACCACAGCATGCACAACTCAAACAGCATTACATTTCTTATACTGCGTTACGAATCACAGTCAGCACAGTTCAGGACCAGCAGCAGGAGCAAAAGCCAACAGCACCTTGCACGTTTACCTGTCCGTGACTAGCAGCACAGCTCCACTCCTGGCTCTGCTTCTGACTTAACCGCAAGTCTGTCATTCTCATGTTTGCTGTTTGAATTCACAGGTCTATGCGACCCTCACTCTGGCAGTTGGGCTGCTGACGCTGGGCATTGCTGCTGACGTCACATTCCATGTTGGCGGTGCTTTGACAGCACTGGCTTCATTTGGCAGCCTCATCTGGCTGGGCTTCACCACACCAGCAGACAGCCAGGTATGATGCTGCAGTAGCCACAGGTACTGCTATATTTGAGTATGAAGGTGCAGCACTTGCACAGAGCAGATGCCCTCGTCAACCCCAGCAATTGCGATACAACACATTGCATGCTCTGCATGTGGCGTCAGCAACACTGCTGCACTGGAACCAAAGCAGCACGCACGCCGCTGACTCTCTGTCCACTGCTGCTGCTGCTGCTGCTGCTGCTGCTGCTCCACACACAGAACAAGCGCTATGCGCTGCTGGGCACGTTTGCATTCTGCCAGGGCACGTCAATCGGCCCCCTGGTGGGCCTGGCCCTGGCCATCAACCCTGCCATCGTGATGACGGCAGCGCTGGCCTCCACAGCCATCTTTGCCTGCTTCAGCCTGTCCGCGCTCTTCACCAAGCGCAGGTGCGCTGACGGGGCGTTGCTTGCGGTTGTGTTGTTTGCAGCGTACTTGGCGCCTGGCAGGGCATCGTAGCGTGGGTTCATCCTCAACGCAACACATTGCAAGGGGTTCCAGCACATTTCAACAAGTCTGCCGCTGCTGCGTATGGCAGGTCAGTACATGTTCCTGGGCTCCTGGCTGTCCTCCGCAGTCCTCCCCTAGTACCAACACACATTCACACCAAACATCTACTTATTGTGACATGTCTGGCGCATGTACTGTTGCAGGTCGTACCTGTTCCTGGGCTCCTGGCTGTCGTCCGCAGTGCTGGCCATGCTCGCGGTGCGCCTCGGCGGCTGGCTCTTCGGCGCGCGCAGCTTCGCATTCGGCTTCGAGCTGTACGTTGGGCTGCTGGTCTTCTCCGGCTACGTGCTGTTTGACACGCAGCTCATTGTGGAGCGTGCGGCAGCTGGGGACATGGACCATGTGAGGCACGCGCTGGACTTATTTGTGGATGCCGTGGCGATCCTGGTGCGCGTGCTGGTGCTGCTGATGAAGAACCAGGAGCGCAAGGAGCGCGAGCAGCGCCGCAAGCGCAGGGACTAGGGTGTGGATTGGAGTGGTTCAGGATGGGAGTGCTGGGGATATGTTTTGGGAGTGGGTGGGAAGCGTGGGGGTCGTGGAAGCTGGGAGGAAGGGCAGGGGGTGCAGCAGGTGGTGCTGGTGGGGGATGGGGCATGATGACGTGATGGTGCTGCATGACGGATGGCATTTGTAAGGTGTTGGCCAGCCATGTTGCAGCGGCTGATTGGTGAGGTTTGTGTGCTGCTCCGTTTGTGGACGGGTGCACTTGCTTGCAGCTGGAATTCACTGTGATGTCGACACTGGCAGTTTTGGGGGTGCTGTGTGCTGTATTCAGGCCCTTGTTGGTTTGCTGCCATCACAACAAACTGCTGGCTGTGTGCTCTAGCTGTGCAGATCTAGCTCACACGCCGCATGCATGCAGCGCGGTGTGATGTGCATGTTCCTGCAAGGGATGGAGTGCGCTTGGGATGTGCTTTAGGTTGCACGGTGTGATCCATTGTAATGCACTGTTTTATGTACTGATCAACGTCAAGCTGACATAGAGAACGCATCAGCGACTGGACACCTGTGTGGTTTGTTAAGCGATGGCTGCCAGGTGGGTGGAGGTGTACATACTCTGTTTTGCCTCGCAGGACCTAGTTGGCACTATCAGCTCAAACGTACAACCCTCATTATCATCATCACGTTACTGTTTGAATCGCAGCTCAAAGCAAAGGCCATGTACCAGAAATGCCAGCAGCACCCGATGCCAGACAGCAGTAGTGAAGCTGCATGCTGGCACTGCCACATGCATATTCTGCGCGCATGTGCAGCTCTACAAGCATGGTAGCAATAGCAGCTTGCACTGCTCAAGGCAGACAGCCAGTCAAGCCTTGATTTGGGTCAAGCCTTGATTTGCGTTAAAAGACCACGGTCAGTCAGACTGCCCAAGTTGCTGCTGCTCATGAAGCAGCCTGCAAGCCCCCAGCATCATGTTCGGCGCGCTGCAAACCATGCTCAATCAAAACTTGACTCAGGCATAGCCTATATATGACTTGAACTCCGTGGCAGCAAAGGCACAATTTGTTGGGCAGACAACTGTGGCACTTGAACATCACATGCAATGCAGCCCTCCAGTACTGCGCAGCCACCGGTAGCGTGCAATGCGATGCCTGCAAGTGATGTGGCTGGGCCAGGCACTAGCATGCTCTCAGACGTACATATAACAGCATTGTGCTTGTTGCGAGCGGCCCGCATTAGGCAGGCTGGCGCGAGTCATAAGCAGCCGCCTGCGCTGCTTTTCGGCCAGAAGCAGTTCAATACCAGCTGCACTGCAGGTGGTACAACAATGCGCCCAACGCATGTGCACAAACACACCATGCATATAGATGTGCTGATGTACAAGCGCACATATGCATGCAGCAGCTTAGTCCCGTGAGGTGCAACAGGCCACCTCAATCAATGCACATCCACTTCTGGTTGTAGCTCAGCTGCACAACAGACAGCAACAATGCACGCATGAGCTGCCTGCCTGCTTCTTTTTGTTGTTTTTCAATGCCAAGGAAGGAACAGAACATGCTACACACTGAGGCATCAGTGCTGAGTGCATCGTGCAGTTGGCCCGTCCATCAGGTGCCACAGCAGCTGCTGGCCACGCCTTCTTTCAAACACAAAATCATGGGTCCACAAAGCTGCGTGTAGCATCACAAGACACACACAGCAGCAGCAGCTGTGTCAAACTCGATGCACCTGTCGCCGCCTAGCAGTATGCAAGTACAAGAAACTCTCCTGTACAAGCACACGAAATGCTTTTCAGGCACCATATTTCGGTTGCGCCAAGAGCTCAGTAAACCTCTGAGCCTCCATCTGTCCTTGGTACACAGAAGGTTGCTGCATCCTTCCAGCCTGTTGATCCAGGCATTGCAACAGCACTGCACTGCAGCCTTCGGTTGCTGCACGTGCCAAGCTCGTGCATGGTAGTATCATCACAGATCAGCCGTCACACTGAGCTGCTGCACCACCAGTCATACAGAGCATCCACAACAGCGCCAAGATGCAGCAGCAGATATACCCACAGTCACTGCACTGCAACAGCCTTGGTTGGGGCCGCGCCCTGCTGCTGGCCACAAGAGATGAGAACGCTGCTGGAAAGCACAGCAGCCGGCTGATCAGCAGTAGCAGTAGTAATGACAATACAGCTACCGCCACCAGCACACGCATGTTTACAAGGTTGTGCCATGCTTGCATGGCCAATAAACACACACAGTGAGAGCAGAAGGCTGCTAGGGCAAGCCACAAGTGCTGTTGGTCCTGCGTGCTGTTTATAAAAGCAGAAAAGGCAGAAAAAGGAACTTTTGTAACCCAGCTGCTGGTTCACTTGTTTGCTCTGGCAGCAAACGACACAGTGCTTCAAGCAAACAGCTGTAGTGAACGTCCACTCTGCGGCCAAGTAACAACGGCAGTGCGTGATGCAGTTGTGCTGCCTACAACAGAATGACAGAAGGCATTGCACAGTCTTGCACACCGAGCAGCATCAGCAAACTGTGATGTAAAGCACTGGTGTCTGTTGATGCTGGGCGACTCTGCCCGGTGCCATTGCTGCTGCAATGCGGGGCGACAGCACCCGCAACTGCACAAACTAAACCCAAAGCAACTCAGCATTTGTGCTGTACTGCACATGCTCAACTAAGCTGTGCTGGTTGGGCAGTACGCTGCGGTGCTGCTGTAAGCATGACAGCTGCCAAGTAAACATGTAAGGCGCAATGTCAACCCCCACATCTGGGTAGCTCACATGATTCACACTCGTGGCATGGTCCATCTGCAGGCAGACATGCGCTGGCCGCTGCCATGTAAAAGACCTCCCACACCCACGTGATTGCGCTGGTGCGGGTTTCCATACTTTTCTATGTTCCGTTTGACCGCATGCCCCATAGTAACAAGACCTTCAGTGCTTCGGTCATCAGCGCGCCTCAACCCCACCACAAGCATGGCATCAACACGCTTGTAACAAGTGGTAACAACGGCTCGCTCCATCAACGGCTAAACCGTCCGACGGCACCCCATGGTGACTTTGCCCTCAACCCCGGATAGCACCAGTAAGGCAGTGCCTTGACAAACAAGCACAGCCTGCAGGTGTGGCTCTGACTCTTGCAGTTGAAGCCCTGCAGAACCAACTGCAAACCTGCCACGCCAGTCCCACAAGGTACACACCAAACGCACGTCCCATCAAAGGCTGGTGAACCAAACCTTGCAGCAGAGGCCTTGCGTGGACACCTGAGTTCCCGCATGTGACCACCTGCAACAGCCTACAACAACTCTTTGAGGAAACTCAACAACCCCTGACTGCAGTCCTGACTGAAGCTGACCGAGTCTGTTTCTGGCCGCTGCCATGGCCATGCCAGCAAGCTGCAGCTGCACCAGCGCATTGCACTGTTGCGCTCTCCTGCATGCAGTATTCGGCTGAATAGCTGCACACAACACGCAGAACATGCAGCGCACACAGCCAAAATGCGTCACAACAATCCAACACACCTGCACTCGTCTTTAACAAGTGTGAGCTCGAGCTGCACGCGCCAAGGCACCATCTATACTTTGCCTCTCTCTCCAGACTGTCGAGTTTGTGTTGCCACAGGCACCCACAGCAAGTGCTACCAAAGAAACAAGGACACGAGCACACACTCTATGTAAGCTGATGCAAAAGTAGACTCCGCACCTGGCACAGCAGGACGTACCTACTGAAACCTAGCAGCCAGGTTGCTGCAGCAACACACGCCTGCATGAAGGCCTGCAGTGGTAAGGTCAAAGCGCTTGCCTTGCCCCATGTGTGGTGGCTGAGCTGCAGCAGCAGAGAGGCACAAGCACACAAGAATACAGGCAATGCTCCCACTGGTATGGTTCACACTCTGAAAACTCGACACAGCAGCAGACACACAGCTGCTCAGAGACGACAGCACCAATCATCGGCAACAAGCCAGTGCGCCCTCAGCTAACATAGTAGAGCCCCATTGATGGGGTTGGTGTAGTACACTCTGCAACGTGTAACCCGCCTGCCAGGGACTACGCAGGACATGCAACAACCCAGCCAGCAATCGATGCAGCTGCACGAGCAGATGCAAAAAAGGTGCATTCACAAAGCGGCTGCTGCAGCTACTCCTACCATGGCTGCGGCCACAGCGCAGCTACAGAAATCAACCGGACAACCTCAAATGCAGTGCAGTAAGATCTGATAGGAAAGAAGGAGGTGTGAAAGGCACACATTTAGCATCTGCACACATGTGCAGCGCCGAAGTCTCATGTGCGGTGGAATCAGCCACAGCGCAGCATCCCCAAAGCGTGCGCGTGGCCAGCTGAGTGAGGGAAGAGGTGGCCGAAACAGACCCTTCAAAAATACCATCACGCATCATGAAGCACAGCCTGGGCAGCACGTTGCTGCCAGGCATATTATAGAGCATAACCTCTGCTCATGACAAAACAGCTGGCATGTGCAGCTCCCCTTGCGGAACAGCTCAGCCAGCGGCACCTACTCCTGATGCTTCTAGCTGGTGCAACTGTGCAGCTGGTTGTGACGATCGCGCTGCTGCAACATTCTTTGCACACACAGCTGCAGCAGCTCAACCAACTTGTCGTTAGCGTCCGTAACAGTACAAGCAGTTCCTTCAGCCAACAGACGGGACTTCAAAGTGCAAGCAGAGGTTGTGTGGAGCATCAACTGCACAGACAGTGATCGCAAAACAATGCAGCGCCAAAGACGACTACACTTGCGGATCCTGCAGACAACAGCATCGCCAGCCATCCCGTGCACAACGGTATGCATCACAACGACTCTGGACACCACAGCTAGTTTTGCATAACACAACTAGTTTTGCATAACACCTACAAAGCCCCTCAGCTCCCTCCTACTGATGTAACGCTGGACTGCCAAGCCCTTGCAGTAGTGCAAAGCACACAAAATGTGTCTAGGCAGCCAGCAAGCAGCACCAGCAGCACCAGCAGCACTTGCGCCACTAGAAGCAGCCACCGAGATGCAATCCCTCAGTGCAAAGTAGACCTCAGTGCAAAGTAGATATCCGGATCAGCATGCAGCCAGCCTTCGATTAACGGTTGCGCAAACCGTACACAACCGCACCAGCGCAAACACACATCGCAGTGCTCATTTGCACAATAATCATCCAGCAAAGCAGCGCAATCATCATCCAGCAAAGCAGCAAAACAGCCACAGCTGGGATTGCTGGCGGGCTAGGACTGACATGCCTAGCCAGAAAACAGCGGTGTGCCGCCCGTTGCGTCGCGTGCTTGCAACAGGCTGCAGCGCGCAACAGCAGTTCCGTGATTCCAAAGGCATAACCACAGCCAAGCAAAGCTCAGTACTCCTCTCACTGTTCCCGCGCCGCTGCACCGCGGTGAATATCCAAAGCACGCCTGAACATGCGCCAGAACCTTATGTCCCATTATCGCCAGCCTCAGAAGTTGTCTCCCACAACTGCAACATCCTCCTCTTGAGCGCCGCAGCACAGCAGTAGCGGCCCCTCCAATGCTCCGTGCGGCAGCAGCTGCTGCAGCGCCACACGGCCGCTGCTCACCCTGCCCTGTGCCAGAGCAAGCTGCACCAGCTGCGGAAGCTGCGGCCGCACTAGCACCTGAGGCAGGTTGCACCAGGCAGGGTGCACACGCATCGGCGGCGCTTGCAGCTGCGCCATTTGCTGCGTCAGCAGCTGCAGCCCTGGCTTTTGCATCAATGCTGCTGCTGATCCAGCTGCTGATGGTGCTGCAGCCTCCACCAGCTTCCACCTCTTGCTGTCCCCACTGCTGCTTGTATCTGCCTCTGCGCTATTGCTGCCGTCAGCTGCGTTGTTGCCGCTGCTGGCACCATCAGCCACGCCGCCATAACACCCCGAGCACGCTGCAGCTGCGCCCTGCGCTTCAAAACCACCATCATCCCCTAGGTGCTGGTAAAACGGCCCGCCCAGTAGCATGTACGGGTAGATCGCACATACAACGCGCGCCGCCTGCACTGGCTGCAGCACCATCACCACAAACTGCGAGCGCAGCTGAGTCAGCATGCGCCACGCGCTGTTCACCCGCGCAAGCTGCTGCGCCACCTCCCAGCGCCGCCGCTCTATCAGGCCGCTGTTCCTGCTGCTGCTGTCGCCGCTGCCGCCGTTGCTGGCCCGGTCGCTGCTGCTGCTGTCGCCGGCTGCTGCACCCTGCTGGGCCGCTGCATGCAGCGTTGCCTGTTCTTCCTGCAGCTGCCTGCGCTCTGCATCCAACGCCTCCAGCCGCGCACATGTGAAGTCCCTGACAGCGCATATCTGCCGGCGCTGTGCCTCGCTGAGGGCAGCTGCCTGCCACGCGTTGCGCCAGTGCTCTGCGGGTGGCGGCTGGTGCTGCATGGTGGCCATGTTCACATCACGCAGCTCCTGCAGGGGCAGGCAAGCAGATGCCACACAACACATGAGTAGACTCTGTGTACAAGGTATGTGTGTGTACGGCAGGTGTTGACATAAAGGCCTGCACGAGCAGCACTGCTGCGACTTGTATGCTAGACGTGCCTCTGCTGCTGCTGCAAGGAGTGAGTCACAGCTGCACACTGCAGCTGCACACTGCATGCCAGGCCCTGATACAAGTGCTGCTGCTGTGCCTGGCTTGCTGCTTCGGCTTGCAGGACACCCATGCTGCTTGCAGGACGCCTTTGCTGCTTGCAGGAAAGCCCACAGTGATCGCTCAAACTGCACCCACCTGCAGCACTGCGGGGTTGAACATGTAGACAGCGCAGGACCAGCGCAGCAGCTCGTGCACCATCACGCTCATCTCATGGCACGATGCTGCTGGGCTGCGTGCGTGCAAGTACAGCAGCATCTGCAGGTCTTTGACTGCCTGGCTCCAGTGCTGCGCTGCTGCTTGCGGGGTCAGCTTCATGATGCGCCTGTGCATGCCCTTGTCGACAGCAATTGGTGCTAGCGCGGATAGCGGCAGCATGCGCAGCAAGTCTGCTACGCTTGGGCAAGACAGCTCTTGCAGCTGCTGCTGCAGTGCGCTGTGTGTGCCATGCAGCAGCGGGTCGAGGTGCTGCTGCGCGAAGCAGGCCAGCTGCTGCGGCGTGGGCCCGAGGCATGCGGCATCAATGCTGCTCTGTTGCTCTGGCTCCAGGGGCTGCCATTCCACAGAGCAGCGCAGGGCGCTGTTCTCATGAAGTAGCTGCTGCTGCCTCCAGTGCAGGGAATCGAGCTGCAGTTGCAGCTGCATTAAGAAGCAGAGAAGCATGGTTGGCTCTGAGTGCTCATACCTCTCGACATGCAAGCAGTTATGAGAGTGGTGACAGGGGCAGCATACACTAGGCAAGGATCCTCGACATTGCATCACCCATCGCACGTCACGCAACAGGCGTGCACTCATACCTGTACAAGGCGATCCCTGCCACTGTGGACCTCCAACATGTGCTGCACGCAGCAGCCAGCGTCCGAAAAGGGTGCCAGTGGGTCTCGGCCCGCCTTCTGTGTGTGTGTGTGGCCAAGCAACACAGCAGCACACGAGCTGGATTTCGTATTGTGCGTGCAAAACTGTTATGCAAATGCTTTCGAGACCGAAACTGCAGTTGCAGCGAGCCACTGGCGAATGATACTGAACTGGCTGCAGCTGTGAAAGCCTGCAAGTAGTGATACTAACAAAAAACGATTGAAAGAGTCTGTATTGCTGTGGTAATATGCCCTGTGCAGTGGTATGCTCAAGGTTATTAATCAATCACGATGCCGATTACGCTATCACATATCGCGTTGATAACTCACGCAGCTTATACCAAAACTGCATCTGATACATGAAGTGACACGTTATCTCTCTCCGCGCCAAATTCGCGTCGAGGCTGATGCTGGCTGCGGGTGAAAGGTCCACCCCCCGCATGTGGACCGCATAATCGCGGCTTTCCATCTTCCACCAGCCCCCGCAAGCCGTGATGCAAACACGTGCTGATTAAGGTATAGATGAAGGTTTAATCAGTACGAAACAACAGCCGGCATGTGGTATCAATGCCATCTTACACCTGATCACGCGCCGTTGGTGGCGCTACCATAGCACACAAATATGCTTTCTACCAGCCTCATAGCCTTCCAAACCGTGAGATCTGGGCACAATTAAGCTGCAAAGCTGTGTCGGGTGGCTGGCACAGACGACCACGACACAGCAAGGTGTAGTATGCATGCGTCCTGCTGTACTGCTGGCCCAGCACTGCTGCCAACTATGGCCCCGTGATAACTTCCAAATGGCGGTACCTGCAGCACCTTGGCAGCAAGCCATCTACAGGTGCCTGCAGTCCATGTCATGCCAGAATAGCAGGCTGTGCCTGCACTGGCAGGCACTGCGTACTCTCAAAAGGTTTCTGGAGGCAGGCTGAACTTCACTGAAGCTGAGCTGACCGAGTCAAAGCCGCCGATACTGGTGGCCAGCCGCCCAGAGCAGGTTGCCAGCTGTAGCTGGCTGCACTCGATTGTGCAGCATACACACGTACAAGACCAACACAATCAAGCCACAGATGCGACCAGTCAAGCAGTAGAGCCACAAGCTTTGTGCACACACGTCTTGTGCGTGCGTAGTGCTGGCAGCAGGCGTTGCACCCAGACACAAAACATGTCGCAAATGCAACGCTGCATTTGAGATGAGCTGTAATGTGTGCTGCATACATCCAGCCATAGCAACAATGTTCCCACCCAGCAGCCCCCGGCACGCCACTGCTGAACGAATTGTCATTCATAACAGAAGCATATACGCTGGCAGCGGCGCGCTGCACATGTGCAGGGGGTGCCCAAAAGAGCAGCAGCAGGGTGGCACAGACATGCACACTCTGCAGTGCATGCTGTGCCTGCCACAGCGGCTCTGAACGCCTTGCAGTGCCACTCACACCGGCTTGATCACTGCAAGCAGCCTACAGGTGCAACCTGGCTGTGCAATATGCAGCAACAATGCTGAGCACCACCATTGGCAGCATGCATGAATCAGCCGCGGCCACTGCAACTCTGTATACCACTGAGCAGTGTCAGCAGTGCATATCTAGCTTGATGTTGCTGCAGCAGCATTAACAAAGTAAGGACAACTCACATTTGACAAGACTGAAGTCCAGATGCAGGGCGCAACAGCAGGTCTAATTGTGGGGCAGCAGCAAATTAGCACTCGATCCCAATGCATGCTTTTGCTCCCTGGTCTGGAGTCTCATGCCCTGCAAAAGAACTGCTTATATCACAGCCGCTAGTCTTGCTGCTCCTATACTGTAGCTGTGGCTGCCTCCTGCTGCTGCTGCTTCTGCCCCGCTGCCGCCTGGCGTGGTGTCACCCGCATCATCATGCCGTTTGCAGTGTGGATGGTCGCGCCTGTGGCCATGCCCACCTGCAGTGCACAAACAGCAGTGTGTTGCGCCAGCAGCCAACACGCATGTCAGCCGACAACACAACTTGCTGTTTGGTGTGATTGCGTGAAGTTCACTGCTATGTAGCAGGAGTCGAACCTCCTTTGGCTGCAAAACAAGGTTTGGCTGTCAACTGCTTGAGATGTCAGCATGTCAAGCACCGCATGCTGCGTCTCAGATCAGGTTCACCATGGCAGCACGCCACACACACTCGAGTCAAAAACACAAAAGAGCACAGCAGAACTTCTCCAATCCCAACATGCACAGCCGCCGCACCTGCTCTGCCGGCACCGCCAGCCTGAAGGTGAAGCGCCGCAGCAGCATGGCCAGCGCCACTGTGGCCTCAAACAGAGCAAACTGGTCGCCCACGCACTTGCGCGCGCCGCCGCCAAAGGGGATGAAGGCAAAGTCGGAGGCCACCTCGTTGGGGTACAGCGCGCCACGCCCGGCCTCCGGCTGGTAGCCTGTTGGTTTGCAGCAAATCCCAGAGCAGCAACAGCAGCAACAGCAGCAGCAGAAGCAGTAAGAGAGGGCAGCGACCTTGATTGGGCACAGCGCGCCACGCCACGCCTCAGGCTGCCGGCAGCGGAATTTTGCCACCTCTGCCTGCCGCCCGCCCATGCATGCCCACCTGCCCACCCGTCCCCAAAAACCTCGCTTCTAAAGCCCTCTGCCTATTGCCCACCTGCCCACTTGCCGCCAAAGGCGTCATTGGTGTGCACCTCCTCAAAGCGCTCCGGCCGGAACAGCTCCGGCTCCTTCCACAGGTGCGGGCTGTGGTGCAGGTTCCACACGCTGATGAACAGGTCAGCACCCTTGCCGATTGGGTAGCCGTTGGGGTCCCCGTTGAGGCCGGGGGGCAGCGTGTCTTCGCTGAGGGCGCGGCGGATGAGCAGCGGAGGCTGCGGGTAGAGGCGCAGGGACTCGGCGAGCGTGGCGCGGGTGTAGGCCAGGGCCTTGATATCCTCGAGACCTGTTGTCATATGGATTAGGGTAAGATGGATGCATGTAAGTGTTGACAAGGGGTACAAAGACAAGTAGGCGAGTGTCTTGATATGGGTGAGACCATGTGAAGATGAGGTTGAGATGTGGCGGGCACAAGTGAGTCTGGAAGAAAGGGGCAGCATGTCTTGGCTGAGGGCGCGGCGGTTGAGCAGCGGCGGCTGCGGGTACGGGCGGAGGGACTCGGCGAGCGTGGCGCGGGTGTAGGACAGGACTTTGATGTCCTCCAGGCCTGTGGGTGGGGTGAGGTTGGGGCCGGGTGCAATGCATGGATTGCATGAGGGTAAGTGGAGATGCGCAAGCATGCGGGTGCCGTCTTCAGCACAGGTCATTGCAGCATTGCAGGTAGATGTGAAATGTGGGCAAATGCATATCACAACATAGCATGGCATAACACAACGCAGCATCGTGGCCCACCTGGGTCCCTGTCCCCAATCACTGCGTCAATCTCTGCCAGCAGCCGCGCCTCCACCTGGGGGTTCTGCACCACGCAGAACAGCGCCCACGTCAGCACCGCGGCAGTTGTCTCGTGACCTGCAGACAAGAAAGGCCAGCAGCAGCAGCAGCGGCAGCAGCAGCGGCAGCAGCAGCAGGCAAAGTGCCAGTCAGATGGCAGCATCGCAGCCGTTGACAAAGCACATGGTCCACTGCATGCCAGGCGTGTAGCAGGTGGCAGATACGTCTGCATTGTGCTTCAAGCAACACCGCAATGTAATGCGTCACTGGCACGTGTGGGTTGAGAGGACCCCGTCATCACCCTGCTAATCAACACAAGAGATGCAAACGCATGGGCAGAACTGCGCTGAATCTCAAAGTTCGACGCCAAGCACATGCGGCGTCAGCAACTACGCGCTGCAAGCACCTAAGGTACACCCACACCCATACCCACACGTGCGCACCTGCGATGAGCATGGTCATGAGGTCGTCGCGCAGCTGCTTGTCATCAGGGTCTGCGCCGCGCATGTCCACCAGGAAGCGCAGCAGGCTGGGGTCAGACAGCTGCAGCAGCAGCAGCAACAGCAGCAGCAGAAGCAGCAGACAGGTAGATTTTGGGGATCAAGCATGTCCACCAGCAGGCGCAGCAGGCTCGGGCTCAGACAGCTGTAGTAGCAGCAGCACGCCAGCAGCAGCAGCAGCAGCAGCCAGGCATACTGTGAGATGAAGCATGTCCACCAGTTTCACAAGGCGACAAAATCAACCTTGTTGCCAAAAAATCCGCTGCACACGCCCTCACCGTGCTGCAGTCCCTGTTCTGCAACACCTCCCCGTCCAGCTGCTTGATGAAAGACTGACCCCAGCACGAAGTCAGCGCTGACGGCGACAGCCCATCCCAAACACCGCACCCACCACACAAACAAAGGCACTGCGTGCAATGCACACCTTTGTCAAACGCTGAACCCCAGACCCTGAACTGGGTTTCAACCTTTAAACCTAAACCTGAATCCAGGCCCCACCTTGCTGTAGTCCCTGTTCTGCAGCACCTCCTCGTCCAGCTGCTCGCTGACTGCGCGTGCCTGCAGGATGAGGCCGTCCAGGCACTCGTTGATGACCTTGATGTCGGCAGCAAACGCGCGCTGGCGCGGCACGATGGCGCGCAGCAGCGGCACGTTCCAGTAGGGGATGTAGAAGGTGGAGCGGTGCTCCGCCTCTACGAAGGGGCGGGTAGCATAGTAGCAGGTAGTGGATGGTGGATTTGCATGCGGCAGCCGCAGTCACAACACGTTGCTAGCTGGGCGCTGTTATGCGTGTTCCTGCTGCCGGGCGCCGGTGCCCAAGTGCTGGATGTGTGATACACAGCACACACAGCGATTAAGAAGAGCTGCAACACACAATGCACGAAGGCCTGCACAGCGCAGCTGCAGCTCTTCAACTCGGCGATCCAGATCCGCTCTGCTGACAAACAAAGCATTCTGCTCACCCTTGAGCACGCCGTAGACCGCCTTGATCACGGGCGACTCCGTGGTGATGGAGCCGAAGTCGTAGTTGAACACGCCCAGCCCGATGATGTCCAGGCCCAGGTTGAGGAACTCAGCCTCCATGTTCACCACAGCGCTGCAATGCACAATCACACAAGCCGGTGTTGTTATTAGCAGGCAGGCATCACACAACAACAGCCAGCCCGATGATGTCCAGGCCCAGGCTGAGGAACTCCGCCTCCATGTTGACCACCGCGCTGCAATGTGGCAGAGCGGCATATGGCAGAACGGCAGCACATCAGACAATAGATGACAAGGAACAGTCACAAATCAATCATGATGATGTCCAGGCCCAGGTTGAGGGACTCAGCCTCCATGTTCACCACAGCGCTGCGGCAGTGCAGCATTATATGACACCAACGGCAGCGACATTATTAGCCGCACATGCATCACACGTCTGATGATGCCCAGTCCACAGCGGCTGAAGCAAGCAGCAGCTGGGGACTAAGTGATGTGAATTTTGTGCTAGCGCAGTGCTGCTGCTGTGTGTCACTGCCCGACACACACAAACCCCACAAGGCCTCACGTATCAGCTGTCGCCACAAGAACTGCCGCAGACCCTGCCAGACTGCCGCCGACCCTGCCCACCTGCCGTCGCTTGAAGCCGCAATCGCGTTGCGCAGCTTGTCGCAGGAGCGCTCTGAGCAGCGCATGAACATGGCCACCATGGCCTCGTAGTAGGCCTTGTGGAAGGCGGGCACGATGGCGCGCCTGCAGGAATTATGGTGCAAAGGCAGCAGGCAACGCTGCTTAGAAAGACAGCAACTACATGAGCATGCCCACCATGGCCTCGGAGTAGGCCTTGTGGAAGGCGAGCACGATGGCGCGCCTGCACATGCACAACAATGCAGCCGGCAATCGCCCTGAAACCATTTCAGAGCAAGCCTCAGCAGGCAGCAGACTGCTGCACCAAGGCCATACATGCAGATGGGTACGTACACACATGGCATCGCTGCGGCGCAACTCACCAGTCGCTTCCTAAGAGTGGCCTGCTGCAACAGCGCACCTGCGTACGCGCCATGTGTCCAGGTCAGCGGGGATGAGGCCCTTGCCCATGATGGGCTCCAGGATCTCCGCCAGCACGCCCTTGTCGTAGTTGAACGCGTTCTCCTGCAGGGTGCAGCAGTGTCGTTGGCAGGGTTCAACGGGGTTTTGAGCAGGGTGCAGCAGTGCTTGGATCCAACGTCTGATACACAAACTTATGCGTAAAGCTGACTGTCAGATGCCTATGTAATATGCAATGTGTTCAAAGATACACCACCCCCAAGGTCTCACCTTGAGCAGGTAGCGCACCACCACTGGGTCTGAGATCACGATGAAGGCCTTGGGCCCAAACTCCAGCTTGTACACGCCACCGCTCTCAATGAACCTGCAGCAGCAGCAGCAGCAGCAGCAACAGCACCAGGCTCAGTTCAGGGCTATTAGGTACATGACACACAAGTGAAGGCTTGGGCCCTAAGTCCAGCTTGGAGACGCCGCCGCTCCCAATGACGTGCAGCAGCGGGTAGTTTAGGCCTTTCAGGCTTGTTTGAGAGGCAGCTCCGTACTCACATCCAGTGTGAATGCGAACACGGCACAGGAGCAGGTACATGCACTGCCATGTCCCAGCTGCTGCCATGTTTCGCTGGCTGAGTACAGCTGGGGGTCGCATGCTCGTCCCAGTTGCACTACCACCTCTGTTTGCTGCTGGTGCATGCTGCTGTGCCTGCTATAATGTGCACCATTAGTCAGCTGCCACCCGAGCGGCTTCCTGCCGCTTTCAACAGCACACAGCAATTGCTCTGTGCTGGTGAGCTGCTAATGCTGCTGAGATGACTAGCATCTACCAAAAGAATCAACTGCTGCTGCTGCTGCTGCTCCACAGTTCAGCCCAAGTCCAAAGCCTGCATGCAGCACCACTCATCTGCTCCTGCACCTGCATGGCTCAGCACGACACCAACGCCAGTGCGCCCACTGCTCATCAGCCAACCGCCACTCCTGCTGCTGTTCTGAATGCTGCTGCTGACAAGCAAGGAGCTCCAACAAACCCTGAAGAAAGCAGCAGCGCCCCTCGCCACTGGTACAGTGCTTTAAACAGCGGCTGGTGCAGTGCCTAGTATCAGCAGCGCGGCCCTACACAAGCCCCCAGCCTGTTAGCGTGCCTGACCCAGCTGATGTTCCTGCTGCTGTGGCAAATGCTGCTGATGCTGAGCAGTCAGCAGCTGCAGAACCCAATGCAAAACTGCGAACAGCAGCAGCGCCCCTCGCCACTGGTACAGTGCCTTGAACAGCGGCTCCTGCTGCTCCGGCTGCTCCTGATGCTGCTCTGAATGCTGCTGCTGAAGCCAATCAAACAGCGGCAACATCGGCAAAATAAATTGGCACCACTCACCACTGGTACAATGCCTTGAACAGCGGCTCGTCTCCTGCAAGGTCTGACAGCTCGCCCTGTGCCACAGGGATGTTCTTGCCGCCTACATCAGGCTGGAAGTATCCCTGGCTGAACTCTGTGAGCATGCGGCTGAGGCCATCGCTGATGTTTCCTTTGCCTTTGAAGTACGCATAGATGACTGCCAGGATGCTTGGGGTGAAGAAGAGGGCGACGCCTAGGGCTGTGCCAGAGTCAAAGGCCTGGGTGTGCACGCTCCGGCGGTTGCAGCGCTGCTGCAGCTGCTGAGGCTTGCAGGAAGAGCTGAGACGTGACAGGCTGGGGCTGAAAGCAACAGGGGACACCAGGGATAGTCCGTTGGATAAGGGCCTGCGTGCTGTTACTGCTGCTGCTGCTGCTGCTGCTGCTACTAACAGCCTGCTGGTCCTGCTGGTGCTGTGGGGCCTGGCTGGGCAATATCTGCCGCCTGCGCCTGCTGCAACAGCTACTTGACGCCGCTGAAGCAGCATCGCGATTGGCTGCTGTGTTTGTAAGCCAAACAAGTCCCTGGTGGCTGTCTTCGCACTTCAAGTTCTTGAACAGCTGTGTGTGGCGAGCCTCAGCAGAACCCAGCACATTGACCAGGACAACAATTACTCTATGCTCTGCGAAGATTTTCGCTCAAGGTGCGCGAGTAACTTTGACTGACAGATCTGTCATGAAGTGACTGTCGACGTGTATCACATGGGCAACGAGTTCCCCTATAATCAGTACTTCTCTCGCGCTATGAATAACCATAACAAACCGAATTGAGATGCGGAGTTACTGTACCATTGCCTGATGACCTCGGTACCTAGTTCACTGCCACTGCTGTGACTTCAGAGCAGACCTGTTCATAAAACATTTCTTTCACAAACACCTGCAGGAAACTCAAAAAGAAATAGACTTGCTGAACAGATGCTGCATCGCGCGCTGATCAGGTCCACCAACAGCAGCAGCAGACTGAGGATGGCAGCAACTTCTGCTGCTGCCACATCAGCTAATGGCAGTACCAGGCAGTTGCGGCATGACCTGCCTGGTGGAGGCCACATCGCCTATCGTGTAACAGCTCCCAGGAGTCAAAACGACGTGGATGTGATCTTTTTGCATGGCCTATGCAGTGACATGAGCGGGTGAGCGCTCACTGCAAACGTGCAGCAATATGACCTGCACAGCAATGCCATGGTATGCTGGATGGCTGCACAAGTGTTTCTTCAGACTGTCGGCATCGCAACAACCAGTTCACCAGTAGCACTACCAGCTTGATCTTGCAGGACTGACAGCAGTTGAGCTGCTGACAGGCTGCTGTGCTTGCTGGCACAGGCTGCCGTGTTTGCTCCTATCATGCAGTGCAAGTGCAATGGTCAACTTGCAAATGCATCACCTGGGCGTTGCAAAGACCTAAGCTGGTGTCCGCCACTTGCACATGCAGCACCAAAGCCAGAGCGCTGGAGCAGCATGCGCAGCGGCATGGCTTTGGCTACCTCTGTTATGATGCCAGGGGGCATGGCAGGTGTGTTCCCACATCAAAGGACGGCTTCACATTCGGCCGTGATCATCTACAAAACTGCAGTGCCTTACGCAGCTTCTGCACTTCACAGCAAGGCAGGCAGCTGTACGCGTGGGATGCCACAGCGGCACAAGACAGCACAGCGCTGCTAGCGCACAGTGCTCAGCGGCACTACCTTATTTGTTACACAGCTTGCCTGATGCCAGCAGCAGGCACTTACAGCGGCAAGGCAACAGATGCTGCATTGAAATGTGCAGAAGTGTTCATACTCCTGTGCCCACATGCGTCAGCAGAGCACTCTCCAAGGACCCTGACTTGCACCTCCACAGGCAAGTGCTGCTTCTCTGTGAAATACGCTGGCGGGCTGTGAAGCTCTGTGTGTCGCTGCGCATTGCTGCTGCTGCGGCTGCTGCCACATGCAGCTCATCCGACAAGTTTGAAGACACAGACATCCAGCACTGGTACCAAGACGCCGTCACGGCCATGTCACTGGCACCCTGCAAGCGGCACGTCCTTGTAGGTGTGTGCACAGGGCGCGGACAGTTGCATGCTAGGTGATACCGTGGAGCCTCTGCGCAGAACTAAAGCTGCACGTGTTTTGACAGAATGATTGCATTGTTTCTGGCTGCCGAGCAAGTGATATGCAACCTCGCCGTTGCCGCATGCTATGCACACCAGCAGCGAACATGAGGGTTGCTGTTATGTCAGCAAACTCATTTGCCGTCCGCAGGCAGCAGCTTTGGCGGCTGTTAAGCACTGCACTTAGCAGTCGAGCAGCCACAGCAGGTGGCTGGTGTTTACACAGCTGCTAGTAACGTGTTTGCCGTCAAACCGCAGGCAGCAGCTTTGGCGGCTGGCAAGCGCTGCACTTGGCAGTGCAGCAGCCGCAGCAGGTGGCTGGCCTGGTGCTGGTGGCGCCAGCGCTGGACATCACGCAGCAGTTCTGGCATGGCCTGAGCGCAGAGCAGCAGCAGCAGGCACAGCAAACGGTGAGTAGGTGTGGATGCCTAGTTTAATTGCATGTGCTGTCTTGCAGCATGTGCCAAGTGCAGTAGCGTGAATGTTAATGTGCATGGCAAAGTAAAGCACTCTGACGTTCAACCTTAGTATCACCAGCCACTGCACGCAGCAGTATGTCATGACGGCAGCGACAGCATTGTCGCGCAACAGCATAGACCAGGCTGCGCAGTGCATGTCGCAAGCATTGCATTTCTGATAATGCACTGCGGTGTGTGTTGCTCTACGTGCCCAAAGAGGCCTGTCACTGGCTCCAGCTGGACACGAGGACGAGCTTTTTGTTAAAACCATAATCTTCTTGATGCGCAGGGCCGTGTCTCATTGGGAAGCAGTTACATGGATGATGGCCAGATCATGGTGAAGATGCAGTTCTTTGAAGCAGCAAAGCCCTTCCTGCTGCTGGACAAGCTGCAGCAGCTGCAGGTGTCCTGCCCTGTGCGCATACTGCATGGGGTGCAGGTGGGTGCGCAGGATGCTGTTGTTGCTTAGCCAGCTCTGCTGTCTGCGCTTGAGATGCTGATGCATGCAAAGTTGCGTTGGCTTGGATCTCTGCGCGCAACTGCATTGAAGCAGCACAATGTCACTAGGGTTTCGAGGTCAGCTGTGGACACAAAGCAACCACGTGTCACACAACTGCATTGATAGCTAGTGTCACCAGTAAGGCAAGTAGCAGGCTTGCTAACCTTGAATGTTGTTATGCTTTTACCCATCTGTGGTGCAGGATGACACTGTGCCAGTCGCCACCTCGCAGCAGCTGTTCGAGCAGCTTCCTGCGAGGGACATGGCACTGACGCTGGTGAAAGATGGGGACCACCGGCTGTCCAGGAAACACGATCTTCAGCTGCTGCTGAGCACAGTCAGTGATGTCCTGCAGCATGTTGCTGGTTGACTGTGGGTGGTGCAGGGAGGGGTGACGATGGTAGCTTTGTGTGGCCTCTGTGGTGGCATCTCACCGCCGGCAACATGTGTGGCGTACACAGTGCTATGCTTGAGCAGGTGCGTATGGCCTGATGATTGGCGCATTTGTGGCCGACTTGATCCATCAGTCACTGCACTGAGTGCAGACGGACTTCTCCTACCAGTACGAATTGGATGGCATACAGTGGTCACTTATCAACAGCAGCAGGCTCATAATAACAAGTTGTAAGCGTTCTGCTATTTAGAGCCGCAAGTGATTGAGTAATCCAGCGGTCCCTCTGTCGCGAAGTTTGAACATTAGGTTAGGCCTAACTGACAACGTTGTACCTTGTGAAGACAGACAACCGTATGGGGCTTAACGCCAGGTGCGATCGAAGCAACAGTAGTGTCTGATTGTTTTGAAGGTCGTGCGTGTGTCTTCTGGTCTCTTTACAACACCCTAGTTGTTGGTAGCAGCTCTCTGCAGGCGCAGACCGTCAAGCGATACATCTCCAGTGGATGTACTCATACAACAACTCCAACGGAGACGCAGGCAAGCAACACAGTCAGCTGCCAGCGAGGGCTCCTGGCCACCACCAGGCTGTTGGCTGAAAAGCAGCTCATCACGCAGCCGTGCACATGGAAGCGACTGATCTTGTGACAATCAAACGATCAACGCAGCGCAATCTTGCTGCATGTATCTGAGCCAACTTCTGAACATTTGCAGTTGAACGCAGCGCCAAAAAGAGGCCAGCCGTATTGCCAAGGCCTCCCTGCTTCCATGCTGTACAAGCATACAGTGCTGCGCAGAATACACATTTACAGCAACATTTGGAATGCCCCAGGCCCAGCGGCTGCTCACCTGCTGCCTGCCTGCTGTGCCTGCTGCCTGACTTGACCTACCACGGGTCAACCGCCTTCCTGCAGGCATGACAGCTGGCAGCATGTATGGCACAATGACCTCAGCCTTTTCAGCATCTCGCAACGCCCGCACCTCTGAGGTGCTGACTGAGGGGGCCAACCCCATGCAGTCCCTGGACATGGGCAGCAAGCGCCAGTCAGCTGCTGGTGCGTTTGACTGAGGCGGTACCCGGCATGACACAGCGTGTATATGCAGCTATTGTTGCCTGTCAGCTGTCTGTGCTGGCACAGCAGCAACAGCAGTGCTTCACGGAGATGGCTTAACCCAGGCTGCAAATGATCATGCCAAGCAGCCGTAGGAGCCAGCATGCCAGCTGCGCCTGCATTCTTGTTGTCATCCTCACGCCGCCGCTGCTGCTGCTGCTGCTGCTGCTGCATTGTGCTGCGCTGTTGTCCGTTGCAGATGGTGGCGACTATGACGGCTATGTCAATGGTGACATGGCCTCAAGGCGCCCAGGTGAACAGCCTGCACAGCTGTTGGTATCATCACAGCTCGTAGCAGTCTGGCTTGCAGCAGCACTAGTGATTTCCGTTGGGGTGCTTTGTGGCAGCTGCACAGCCGCTGCCGCCGCGAAACTGGTGTGGGAAACTGGTGTGGAATGCTCACCCCGTGCTCCTGTTGCTCTTGCACATATAGAAGCACGCGTCCACGTACGCATGTGCACGCCTGCATCCTGGACATCATGGCGCAGCCTCTGCCTGCCTCTGGCACATATACTGAGCAAAGTTACTGCGTGCAAGCTCACCTGTACCTGTACCCTTTTGTGCTTCCTGCATGCATTGCGCCGCTGCAGACCGGCTGAACAGCATGACCAGCGCCTCGGGCCGCATGTACGACAGCCGCGTGAACCAGCAGGCGCTGCTGGGCCCGCGCAGGCCGCGCCCACACAAGATCTGGAAGAAGAAGTTCATCAAGGTGCGGGGATTCAGCCGGCTGCAGATATGTATGATGTGGGAAAGCAAAGCACTGCTTCACCATCAGTTGCACTGCCAGCATCAGCCATTGTAAGATCAGACAGCAGATGCAGCAGCTGCAGGATCACGCAACCGTTTCGTTGAGAGTCCTCCATTCTGACCTTTGCTGCTGCTGCTGCTGCTGCTGCAGGTGCTGATTGTGGGTGACAGCGGCCTGGGCAAGACCACGCTGGTCAAGACGCTGCTCAGCACACCAGGCGAGAGGCTGCAGGTGCGGCGGAGCAGTGACGCAGTTGAACAGCAGCAGCGCATAAGCTTGATTGAGGCACGTCGGGCGCAGCTTGCAGTGCTCTTACAGCAATGGACCAAAGTGCGGCCCTGGTTCAAGTGTATACTGCACTGCAGGCCGGCTGCGCTCAGCTGGTGCAGCTTCACGTTCGTACACAGCTGCTGGGGTCCAGCGGGCCTCTTCAGGCACAACCAACTGCTGCTTAGGCTGGTGTTCCACATGCTGCTGCTGCCGCAGGTGCACGACGGCACCTACACGCCCGCGGACCAGTTTGTGAAGGACCCGGACTCGCTGTGCTCCACGGTGACCTGGAAGGACGAGGAGGACAGGGTGATCTGGGTGTACCGCATCCAGGTGGGTGGGGGCGCATGGCTGTGTGTCTGCTGGGGCGGGTGTGCTTTGTTCCTTGTAGGGGCTTGCAGCGTTTGATCTGATCTGGAAGCACGAGGGAGACCATGTTTTGGGTGTACCGCATCCAGGTGGGCAGCCGTCGGCAGACACACATGTGAGGCATGTCATAGTCGTGCTGCTTGTAGAGCTGCATACAACAAGACATCCCAAATGTTCAGCTCCTGCTGCTGCTGCTGCTCCTGCGGCTGCTGTCTTCTGTTGGTGCTGTGCAGGACACGCCCGGCTACGGCGACGACCTGGACATCATGAACCACATCAATCTTCAAGCTGCTGCTGCTGTGTCTGTGAATGCAGGACACTCCCGGCTACGGCGACGACCTGGACATCATGAACCACATCAACATGATCAACGGCCACATCAACGCCTGCAACGAGAAGTGGCTCAGCCTGGAGTCCGCGCGCGACCGCAGCCAGGACCTCACAGAGGTGCGGCGCACTGTTTGGGGCTTCACTGCTGTCATTCTCGTGTTTTGTTCATGCGGTCTGTGCTTCTCACTGCTGCGACCTGGCGTGTCCACCTGGTGAAGCCCTGTGCGGCGACGGCCAGTGGGCATGCATGACACAACTCAGGTATTCTGCCAGCTTGCGATGGCACTGCAGGCAGGGTTTGACGGATGATACATGTGGTAAGGTAGAATGCTTGAGCTGGTCAGATCAAATAAATCATAAGGCCAACATCTGCTATTGTGTCTGCTGCTGCGTTGTGCGGTGCAGGTGGAGGACCCTCGCATTGATGTGTGCCTGTTCTGCGTGCCACCACACAGGCTGAGGCCCATCGACATCAGGTGCGCATTTGCATATGGGGTGTTGGGCAGGGCACGTGCTGTGCATTGTGACACACTGTTTCGTGGTGGTGGCGCGCTCAGAGCTGCGGCACACAGCTCAGCACAGCTGCAGATTGCAGCTGACAATAACGCAGCAGGCAGCTGTGACAGCTGCTGCAAGGATTCGCATAGTGGCGCACCCAGTTGGTGTGGCTCAAGCACAGCAACGGAGTAGGACCTTGTTTTGCTGCCTGCTGCAATCTCTAGTGGTTGTGAGAGCATGCCTTGAAGCTTTTGCTGTTGTTGCTGCGCCCAGGTACATGTACGAGCTGGGCAAGGCCGTGCCCATCATCCCCGTCATCACCAAAGCCGACACCATGACCATCCGCGAGGCGCAGAACTACAAGCAGGAGGTCTTCAGCAGGCTGCAGGTGAGGCGGTGGTTGTGAGCAGGCTGCCAAGTGCAGTGCGTTCTGCGCGTCTTCCATGTTGACGCAGGCTACTGTGCGCAGCAGCAGCAGCAGCACGCAGCATATCAACCTTATCTTCTGTTTACGCCACATCCTGCTTTGTGCCTGGTTGACTGTCGCTGTCGCTTCTGAACCCCCCATCATGTTGCTGCAGAACCCCAACGTGCACGGCGTGCGTGGCAAGATCAACACCTTCCGCTTCGACAAGGAGACGCTGGAGCGTGCAGGCATGGGCGACGCAGCGGGCAGCAACACGCCGCCCTTCCTGGTGAGCGCAGAGAGAGTGCGGACAGGGAGCTCTGCTGTTTGCATTTGGGTGGGGCTGGAGCAGCTGCGGTTGTTGATTACGCTGCAGCCGAACCCGCTGCACATATTCCAGATATCTTGTGCCCGCAAGCACTGTGCGCAGCTGCTGGTCAACCTGCAGCATGCTTTATAGTCTGTGCTGTATGAGCGCAGCCTTTTATGCTGGCTTATCTGCTCTTTGGCGGTCAATCACTGCACCCCCTTCAAGGTTGCGGCGCTAACGCATTTCAATCACACCTATTCTGACCCCAGCTGGGGCATGTTGAATCCACTTTGACCAACTGCTGACCACACTTTGACCGCGCTTTGACTGCCAGGTCATTGCCAGCAACGACATCAACGAGGAGATGAACCAGATGGAGGTGCCGGTGTTCTGGCCGGAGCGCCGCTACCCCTGGGGCACAGCGCAGGCCTTCAACCCCGACCACAGCGACCTGCTGCACCTTAGGTGAGGGCAGTACCGCGTGTTATGTTGAGCAGTGTTTGTTTTTGTCAGTTATCACTGTGCTGCAATCCTGCAAGGGATGAAGTTGCCAGTTTCGGTGTCGGCTCGTCTGGAAGTGCTGCTGTGTGTGCACTGCTACAACTCTGCTGCTGCAGTGCTGCTGCTACTGCCAATGTGGTTGCTGAATCGGCTGTGCTTCGTTTGTCTGCTGCAGGGCGCTGCTGCTGAAGGAGGCACTGGAGGACATCTGCAAGGACAAGCGCACCAGGTGGGGGCGGCAGCTAGAGCTTCAGCACGTCTTTTAGACTGCAGCTGAGATGACAAACTGTGTTGCGTGTTGCTGCGCTTCTCTTTTAAAGTCACAGCAGCCTGCTTGAGCTGGCGCATGTGCTGCTATAAATCACAGCTGCAGGCACCTGCTGATTGTGTTATGTTGTCTTTACTGCTGGTAGGTACGAGACGTGGCGCAAGCACCGCCTGGCTGGGCCCGGCTTCGTAGGCAAGCAGCCCCAAGTACATACTTCACACTGACTTGCTGCTGCTGGTGGCTTGCTGTGTGTAGGTACGAGACGTGGCGCAAGCACCGCCTGGCTGGGCCCGGCTTCGTAGGCAAGCAGCCCCAAGTACATACTTCACACTGACTTGCTGCTGCTGGTGGCTTGCTGTGTGTAGGTACGAGACGTGGCGCAAGCACCGCCTGGCTGGGCCCCGCTTCGGCACGCGGCTGAAGCGCTTTGCGCTGACCACGGTGCTGCCGGTGGCGCTGGCGCTGTATGCTGCACAGCGCGGCATCGACGTCAAGCAGGTGGGCAGCTGCTGTGGCACCTTTTGGGCTATTCTGGGCTGTGTGTGTTGTTTTTCGTCTTATGGTCAAGCAGGTGCGCAGCTGCTGTGGCATCTGACTCTTGGGCTGTGGGTTTTGTTTTGGTGTGCGGACCATGGTGCTGCCGGTGGCGCTGTGCGCTGCGCAGCGCGGCATTGACGTGAGAAAGCAGGTGGGCAGCTGCTGTGGCATTTGTTTTTTGGGACGTGGGTTGTTATGTGTGCTCACCATCGCGGTTTACCTGTGTGCGCAGCGTGGCATCAACGTCAAGCAGGTGCGCATCTGCTGTAGCATGTGTGCCCCCCCCCCCCTTGGTACTGCCGTCATCTGCTGGATTGACAGTCTTTGACGGACAACAGTTGTGAACAACAGTTGTGAACAACACAGATTACTCCATCAAAGGCTGTCAAGCTCGCTTTGTCTGCAAGGCCGTCATCACTCAGTCACAACAGTTGTGTGCGCTCGCACATCAAGCCAGCACACACACACCCTAGCGCACTCATTGTGTTAATATTATACCGCGGCAAAGCAGCCCTGGTCTACTCAGTAGCCTGTTCTTAGGGTTCTCAGCAGGTCAGCGCCGGCCTTGACTGCAAGCTGCAATGAAGTCTACAGTTGGTGCTGTGCTACATGACGTGTGTGCTGCAACATGACGTGTGCGCCGCAGCCAAATGATAAAGAGCTGGTGTGGTGGCTGCTGCCACATCCTTTGGTTGCTCCAGCTCGGCTGCTGCTGACTTCTGATGTGCTATCTACTGCTACCGCAGGTGCGTGACAAGATCAGCAGCGCCAGCAAGCACCTGCGCCGCGGCAGCAAGGGCTCCAAGAAGCAGCAGGAGCAGCAACAGCCAGCAGCAGCACCCGAGCCTGCACCGCTGCCTGAGCCGGAGCCAGTGCCTGCAGCAGCAGCACCCGCACCCGCACCTGCCAAGAAGGGCTGGTGGTAAGCTGGCAGCAGCAGCAACAGCTGCCCACTGGTGCTGCTGCCAGGGCTGCTGCGGCTCTTGTCAGTGGGCCTGCAGCAGCCCCTGAACCTGCCAAGAAGGGCTGGTGGTGAGCTGGCAGCAGCAGCAGCAGGAGCAGAGTTTTGCTGATGAGCTGGCGGCAGCAGCACAGTGCTGCTGTTGAGCTGGCAGCAGCAGCAGCAGCAGAATGCTGCTGACCAGCTGGCGGCAGCAGCAGCAGAAGCACAGTGCTGCTGATGAGCTGGCGGCGGCAGCAGCAGCAGCAGCACACTGCTGATGCCGTGTGAACCTGGCAGCTTTACTGCAGTGGCATGTGTGGCTATGTGTGCACGGGTGTGCTGGGGTTCGGACAACTGATTACAGTGATGTACATCCTCTTTAGATTAGCGTGAAGCCTGTGGGGACTGCAAGCACAAAGTCCCCCAGCCGTCAAAGGCGCATGTTTTGCACGCTGTGCTGCCCGCTGCGCGTGCAGTGACAAGTAGATAGGTGGTGTGTGTTGCTCGGCAGAGTGCGGCAATCTCATGGCGCCTTACAGCAGTTCTTGTTGCAACCACAGTGTGCTGCTATGGTGAAGCCAGCTGTGTGAACCACACAATGTTTGACGGGCTGATTGATCACAAAACGCGGGCCAGGTGTTCATCAAGTCGGATTGATTGTGCTGCTGCTTTTGGGCACTCCACAGCCAGTATTATGGGAGGGCGGGTTTGTGTGTCTGCCTGAAAAGGGGCAGGGCTGTGAGGTGCATGGCTGCATAAGCCAACTGCGAGCTGGTGCACGGTGTTCAGGTGCACAGCTGTTGTGTGCTGTTTGCATATAGCATGTGAAGGTATGTATGGCAGGTGTATGCTGAGGGAAGCTGTTGTACTGCTGTGTAGCTGCAAGCCTGAACAGAATCAGCCACAGCTGCATCGGAGACAGCCCCCCTGCCTGGTTACGTGATGCTGCCAATATTATTCTTGCAGCTGTAAGGCAGCTGTCGTGCAGATCTGTGTGGTTGCAGTCAGCAGCGTATGCTGCTGCAGATCTCCTCAAATAGCCATTGCATGTGTGCACAATTTCACTATTGCATGTGCGCAGTGTGTCATGGGGTGTACAAGGCTGGTAATTTGACATGAGAAGTGATATCTGTGCTGTTCAAGATCTCGCAAGGCCCGTGAAATGATCAAGGACGTTCCATTGTCCTGTTGGAGCGCTTTCCTGCAAGACAGGCGCTGTGACGGTGACAATCAACCAGCAGCATGCAGGCACTGCACCTCTTCAAAACCCTAGCCGTGGACCCGGCCACAAGGCTGTTGACCTCGCGTTCTTGACAGGGATGAGGGTCGATGTGTTGCTGACGTCAAGGGATCTGCGGAACGTGTGGTTCTGTAGATAGGCTTGTGTAGCTGTGCACATGTGTCGGTTGATTTTGGAATGAACGCTGTGACCGAAGCACACACATCCGATGTTTGATTACCATTGATGCTGACAACGATGCCGGAACCATATGTTCGGCTTGATCACAGCTCTGTTGGCTGCGATGAAGGGGCACAGGTTCTCAAGGCAGCAGAGAGCTGCACCAGCAGCATGCAGTGGCTGCACAGCAGCAAGGACTTGCTTGAGAAGGCTCGCAGGCACGCCCCGGTCACTCTCAGCTATGCTTTGCAGCATATTCTGCAGATGCAGGCTGGTGAACACTGCTTGCATGCTGCTTAGAACAGCAGCCCAGCACTGTGCTGGAGCCATGGAAAGCCACACTCAGCAAGCGCACCCAGCATGCACTCAAGCTGGCTTCATTTGCTGCAAGCATTCAATGCTGTAAAAGCGGCGTTGTCAACTGACGCTAATTTTCGTCAAGCAGCTGCAGCTCAAAGCAGCATGCACCCGTGGTCATGTCCTTTAGGCCGCTGCATTTGCCACATGCTCTCTGCTGTCCTGCAGGCCGCTGTGGCAGAGCGGCATCTTGTGTGCATCGCTGGCATGTGTCATCTTTTCATTCAGCTCCCTGCAGGTCAAGCTCACAGGTAAAGCAGCGAGCTTATCCAACAACCAGCTGCTGCCTGCAACCGCACGCTGCCAATGTGTTCTTGATGCTGCGATGCCATGCATGCTGCTGCCACCACACAAACGGCATATGCTGCTCCTGAGGTAGTACACCATCTGCAGCATACGCTGCGCTTTGAAACCTCACAGCAAACACCAGGTTACTGGCACACTTCTCCCGGCGTGTCTCAAACTTCCCTCATTCTCTGTACCCTCTACAACCCCAGGAATGTTTCTTTTAAATTCTCAACCCTGCCGCTTCCCTCTTGCAGGAGGCCGCGTGCCGGTGCTGCAGCTGTGCATAATCCGCAGCTCCATCTCCTTTTGCACCAGCATCGCAGCAGGCGCAGCCAGCGGCATCAAGCCCCTGTTTGGCCAGCGCCAGCACTTCCCGCTGCTGTTCCTGCGAGGCTTTTTCGGCACGCTGGCAATAGCCACTAGCTACATCGCGCTGCTGAGCCTGCCGCTGGGCGATGCAGTGACGATTGCACAGGTAGGTGGCAGGCGTGCGGTGGTGGAAATTATTGTGCTGTGGTGACGCACTCAGTGTCACAGGGCAGGACATTCCATGGCATAACCTTGGTCGCAGTTGGGCTTGCATCGCAGCAGGCGCAGCCAGCGGCATCAGGCCCTTGTTCGGCCAGCGCCAGCACTTCCCGCTGCTGTTCCTGCGAGGCTTTTTCGGCACGCTGGCAATAGCCACTAGCTACATCGCGCTGCTGAGCCTGCCGCTGGGCGATGCGGTGACGATTGCACAGGTGGGCAGCGTGCGCGGTGGCGAAGTGTTGTGTTTTGACATGATGTGGCGAAGTGTGCAGTGCGGCTGCAAGTCCTGTTAAGTCTGGGAAAGCTGCAGCTCAAGGCATCAGGGTGGTGGCTGTTTTTAGCACACCTGTGTTTTGAGAAGGTGACGACTGCACAGCGTGCATTGGGTTGACTGCAGTTGGATGCAATGCTGCTGCTGCTGCTGCTGCTGCTGCTGCTGCTGCTGCTGCTGCTGCTGCTGCTGCTGCTGCAGATGCGGCCGCCGGTGACAGCCGTCATGGCTCGGCTGCTGCTCAACGAGCCACTCGGCCTCACTGGTGCTGCTGGCTGCCTGGTCAGTGTTGCTGGCGTGACCATTCTGGCGCACCCGCCCTTTCTGTTTGGCGGCCACAGCAGCTGGGGCCAGCAGCGGCTACTGGGCACGCTGGCTGGCGTGGCTTCCACGCTGTTTGCTTCCGGCACATCGTATACAATCCGCAGGTGTGTATTGTCACTGATGTGGCAGATGTGATGCAAACGCTGCAAGGAGTTGTTCAGGACAAGCTGTCACAGTGCATTTTGCTGCGGCGACTGTAGATGAAGACGGTTTGCATGTGTGTTTGGCTGGATGAACAGCAGCATATGTGTGCGGCGTGTCAGCAAACACTGTCCGCTGATTTGCGCTGTGCACCTGGCGATGTTGCGCTTGACACACACACGCTTCGGCAGCAGCTGGTGCACAGCGGGCAATTCTGCAATGGAAGGAACAGCCTCCCCACATGTTCAGACAACATGGACAGCCTGCAAGCTGTGTTTGAAAGCAGCCTGCTGGTGCAGCTGCCCTCTGATGCCTGGATACCTGCTTATTTGCATGCCATGTGCCTGCTGCTGACACCCTTGATGCGCTACCCCTGCCTGCCACACACCTTTGTTGTTTCCACAGGATTGGCCAGAAGGAGCCTGCGCTTGTGGTGGCGCTGTGGTTCCACACCACCACCATCGCGCTCATTGTGTGGCCGCTGCTGCTGCCGCTGCTGCTGTTGCTGCTGTCGATGCTGCTGATACCCCTCGTGCCCCTCTGCACGCGACTCGCTTGCATGCCCACTCTTTGCAGAATCGGCCAGAAGGAGCCCGCGCTTGTGGTGGCTCTGTGGTTCCATACCACAACCATGGCGCTCATGGTGTGGCCACTGCTGCTGGGCCTGCCGCAGCATGCCAAGGCAGTGGCACCCCGCGACTGCCTGCTGCTGCTGGGTATTGCCACCTCATCGTTCTTCGCGCAGCTGCTTATGACAAGGTCGTTTCAGATCATGCCGGCGGCACGTGCAGCAGCTGTGAGCTTCACAGGTGAGGTATCTGTGCTTGATGGCTGACCTGTATTGTTAGGTGTGGGGTGAGACAGGATTGAGGTGCTCAGAGTCGGCAGGTGGGTGGATGTGGCATTTTTTTGCGATGTGCTGCTGGGCCTGCTGCAGCATGTGCCGGTGGCGCTTTGTTACTGCCTGCTGCTGCTGGGTATTGCCACGTCATCCTTCTTGCGCAGCTGCTGATGAATCGGATCATGCCTGCGGCGCGCGCAGCAGCTGTGAGCTTCGCAGGTGAGGTGCTTGGTGGGTGGCGGGATGGGTGGCGGATTGTGTCAGGTGTCACTGAGCAGTTGCAATGCTGTTGTTATTCTCATATCCGCTGTCACGTGGCCTCCAAGCTAAAGGCGCTGCCGCTCAGCTGCGGTCGACGGCATTAAAACGCTGTTACAATGCCGCCTTGCTGCCACTTCTTTATAAAATCCGTTGCAGGTGTCATCTACAGCCACATCCTTGGTGCCATCGTGTTCCATGAGCAGCTGACGCTGCCAACGCTGGCAGGCGGGGTGCTCATTTTTGCAGGAGTGCTCATGGTCACAGTGCGTCACGGCAGCAGCAGCAGCAGCAGTAGCAGCAGTGCTGATCGTGGCAAAGCAGATGGTGCGGGTGCGGACAGCAGCAGCTTGCCTGGTGGTGATGCAGCAGCAGAGCAGCAGGGGCTGCTGGCAACTGATGCTAGGCAGCAGCAGCAGCAGCAGCAGCCAGATGGGCTGTCAGTGCAGCTGGGACGCATCAGCATAGACACTGGCCACGGCAGCAGCATGGAGAGCAGGGCTAGGCAGGAAACGAGCAAGCCCGGTCAGCAGCAGCAGCAGCAGCAGCAGCAGCAGTCGAGTGCTGCAGGGTTGCGGCGGCCGCCATGGCTGCAGCAGCTGCTCGGGCGTGACACCAACGGAGGTGGTGGTGGTGGTGGCAGCAGCAGCAGTAGCGAGGCAACTGACCAGCTGCTGGCCAGCAGCCGGCACATAGCCAGTGCTGACACCATGTTTGGTTCGGCTCAGCCAGGTAGCAGGGCGGCACAGACACTGGCAGCAGCAGCAGCAGCAGCAGCAGCAGCAGCAGCAAGAGAGACAGCTGGAGCACAAGATGATCTTGGCCCTTTTGCAGCCATACCAGCAGAACAACAGCAGCAGCAGCAACAGGGGAGCGCAGAAGGGCAGCAGCATGTTGTCCTTGAAGCTATGGCTGCACCTGGTGCCGCAAGACTGTCAGCAGGTGCAGGCGTCATGGATGCGCATCAGCAGCTGCTGCTGCGTGGCTCGCAGCCCTCTTGGGCATCTTGGCCATCTTTCAGCTCTGCTGGAGGATCTATCAAACTGGTACAACCGCAGCAGCAGGAGCAGCAGCAGCAGCAGCAGGAGTCTGCTCGTGGCGCTGGAGCAGCAGCACCAGGTGCTCACCACCAGCAGCAGCAGCAACAGATCCTCCTCCAGCAGCAGCAGCAGCAGCAGCAGCAGTCATAGTAGCAAAGGGCGCTCGCAACTACTGCAGTCCTTTGTGTCAAACGAGATTTTGCTGCTGGTGTGGCCATAATAATGGAGATCATGTAGCGGCTATGATGCACCTTGCTGCCCATATGTCAGCAAAGCAGTTGCGCCGTAATGTGCATAATTGTCTAGTCCTGCAGCTGCGCAGCTGTGCCAAATTGCTGTGTGTACGTTGTACAGCTGAGCGTGTATGTATGTGAGTGTTCTTGTGGGTCAGATGTGCGACTTGTTTCCTGATGCTTGGGCTAGCATATAGCCTGGCAGAGCTTGGGCGGGTGTTCCCTGAATGGCTTTCTATGTCATCAAGATACTGTTGAGGCGGTGAATGGTCACTGCATGCTGGTGACCCCGTGTTTAAGGCGCAGCTACTGGCACCCTTGTAACTGCGGCATTGTGTGGGTGTCTGCAGCCGGAATGCTGGTGTTTGCCTGCAGATTGCATGGCTAGTTGCGCCAGGCACGCGTTGGACAACGTTGTCCAAAAATATAAACAGAGGGGGTTAAGGTCAGGCATACCTAGTTAGGGGCCCTTCTGGGTTTCTCACACCCACCCCTCCGTTTGGGGTGGGGCCTGCCCCAGTATGAAGCCCATACCTCAAAGGCTTGGGTGGCAGCAGGGTTAAGGGTTTAGCGGCCGGCAACCAGTAAACCCTAGGCAGGGTTGTAGGGCCTCTGTAAAATGGGAATGCTGCAATTGCTCATAACTGGCCACATGGATTCTGAAGGCACTTTGCAGGGTTAATGTACTGAACATACCCCACCACCTAGTACAGCCCAGGAAATCCGGTCGTTCGAAACCTGAAGAACTGAGTCCCATGTTTTAAAAATAACACTTGCAGCACAGTAACAGAGGTAGGAGCCAGAGCTTGCAGGATCAACGACCAAATCTTGTACTGCTGCAGTAGGACCTGGGTCTTGTTCAGTAGGGCAAGCCCTGCAAGGCTTGACGGATTCTATGTGGCCAATATTTTGCTATAAGCGGTTTCTGATGAGCTGTTTTTACTGCTCTGCTGCTGTACATTTGCATTCACCCGGTGTCCCGGACTGGGGCGTTGTGCTGCGTGCCGCGCTGATACCACCCCTCCATGCCTCCTGACCCTCATACGCTGCCTGCGGGCACCTAAATGCCCCTGTGAGAGCCGGCATCGGCCCTGTGCTGGCCTGCACCCAACACAGCACTCGCTGATCTTAAGCTCAACACCTTTTCGTTGGGCTTTATAAGTATCATTAAGTTTGTATCGAAACGTTAGGCAACGGTTGGTCGCACCTGCATGGGCCTATGCTCTTTACGGACTCATGGATGCCTTCAAACCAATGAAATGGCGCCGCATCTGGCGTGCTAACAATAGCTGCAAATCCAGTATAATGTCGTTCAAAAGCTTTTGTAAACATCCCTACGCCTCCTCGGTGCCTGCATGCACAGAACACTTGCTGTCCAGTCACCATCGAGCAGCAGTGGAACTCCTCTGGCGCTCGAGGTGTGATGATGCCCCGTTGTGCCTCTTAATACCATATTTATTTATGCAGAAAAGGTTATTGCAAGCGGAAGGCCCTGCTCACTCGCTGCTGATCGCCGCTCTCCCCATGCTGTCATGAGCTGTACTGCTCTCGGAGCCTGCGGTCCCGGATTGCCTTTGTTGCCCCGCTCGTGTTGCAGAAGTGTACTATAAGATGTAATAAGTTGTTTAGATGCATGCTCTGTGCGGCGAGGCGGCGGTGCCGCAAGAAAACAGCGTTGGGGTGCACCCCCTGTAATTAGGTATGCCTGACCTTAACAGAGGGGGTTAACAGAGGGAGTTAACAGAGGGGGTTAACAGAGGGATGCCAGGCCAGGTCTGGCAGCAAACGTTTAGCAAACCGTGACGTTCAGGTCTGGCAGCAAACGTTTAACCTGTTGAGCAGGATGGCTGCAGCCCCTGGCCCAGCAGCAACGGATGTAGACTGTGCAGTACAACCAGATGTAGCTGTTCTTGCCAGGCACTGCCTGTTACACTGTACAGTGTACATCTACAACATCTTTAGCTTCCCTCTGCCCACAAAGAGCAAGCCGATTCAGAAAGCTGCCAAAGCATCTTGCGCCAGTGGCCTGGACATAGACCAAGCCAACGTCAGCCGCCACAGTACCCTACCACATCTAAACACCGTGTGTCCTAGAGTGCTATGACAGCAACTCCGTATACAGCACTGCACATCAGCACACTTCCGGTGGCGGCGCTACATCCGGGATCATGCCCACATCAAACCGCTCAGCCTGCCACGCCGCCGCTATCTGCTCAGCACTCATCCCACCAGAGCCCCCGCTACTGCTGCCAGCACTAGCACCTGCTGCTGCTGCTCCACCTGCTGCTGCTGCTGCTGGGGCTGCTGCAGGGGCTGGAGACCCAAAGGGTGCTGCTGCTGCTGCTGCCGGTGGTGCTGCTGCTACCCCACCTGCTAGCCAATCGTCCCCTGCTCCCCCTCCTCCCCCTCCACCATCTATCTGAGCACCAAACAGCACCTTGGGCCGGCCTCCAGCAGCAGCAGCACCAGCACCGAACCCAAAGCCGCCAGCACCACCTGCAGGTGCTGCTGCTGCTGCTCCAAAGCCAAACCCTCCGCCGCCGCCAGCTGCTGCTGCTGCTTTGCCAAACACCACACCGCCGCCTGCAGCGCCGGCACCAGCTGCTGCTTGTGAACTGAAACTGCCGAAGCCACCAGCAGCTGCTGGTGCTGCTTGCGTAGGTATACCAAACCCACCTGGTGCTGCTGCTGCTGCTGCTGCTGCAGCGCCAAAGCCAAAGCCTCCTCCAGCTTGCTGCTGCTGCTGCTGCTGTGCTGCCTTGCCAAACACAACTGAGCCACCGCTGGCGCCACCCATAGGGGCGTCTGTCATTGCATCTGCTGCCATGCTGCTGTTGGCTGCTGCTGCTGCAGAGCCAAACAGCCCACCAGCAGCAGCAGGAGCAGCAGCAGCAGCCCCAAAGGCAACCCCAGCTCCGAAAGGTGAGCTGCCAGCTGCTGCTGCTGCTGAGCCAAACACAGCGCCACCAGCAGCAGCAGGAGCTGCGGCGTCAGCAGATCAAACACGCACAAGTGTGTGAGTGTGCAGTCAAATCAGCATCATCTTTGTCAATAACATCAGCAGTAACATCAGCAAGAGATGCTATAGTTGTGCTGGTGAACAGCTGTTCCAGCTGTGCAGTGACACGTGCTGCTTGTAGTGTGGCTGTGCAGTAGAACTGATCTGTGTGCATTTAGCCCCTACACATGAACAGACAGATCAGCCTGCTCATTGCACCCACCTGTCCCAAAGCCTTCTCCGGGGTGCTGGTGCTGCTGCGCTGCCTTGCCAAACACTGGCTTGCCTGCTGCCGCTGCAGCTGCTGCTGTGCCTGCTGCTGCACCTCCTGCAAAGAGGTCCACGTAGGGGTTGGGCCTGCTGCGCAGGTCACCTGCTGCAGGCGGCTTGTTGTACTGCCGCACAAACTGTGTAAGAAATGTGTGGCAGCAGCGGTGTCAGCAACAGCAGCAGTTGTGTGAGGCGAGTGATCAGTGAACGAGCCGCTTGCAGCCGCACAATGTAGCACATGATTGGTGCATCGCCACACCTGGGTACATCGTATTACACCGATGAGGCAAAGAAGCAGCACATAGCACGGCTGCAACCACACCGGTTGAACTCCCATCACCACCAAAGATGCAGCTCCTGATCCTGCTGCTGCTGCTGCTTTGCCTGCCACTTCACCCGCAGCATCTCCTCCATGTCTTGCTCCTTGGCTGTTGCCGCCTGCTGCAGCTCCTGGCTCAGTGCAAAGGGCTGCTTCTGGCCTGAGCGCGCCTCTGCTGCATCCTTCCAGCGCACCTCCTCGGGCGACACGTCACCTGCACATGCAGCAAGCATTGAGATATAAGTGGCAGTTACATATTGCATTGAGTGTACAGTCATTTGTCATGCTGGGCAGCCCAAGGTGCCGGGTGTTCATATTATTATTTTGATGCGATCACTGCTGCTGCCATGGCTGCAATGTGTCCTTCCTTACTCAGCAGGACACCCTCCTTTCACTGCTGGCATTGCGCCCACCAGACAACACAAGCAAAGGTGGTGAACAAACTATAACGCAGCATCCAGCCACCCACCTCTCAGGTCGCTCGGCTGATCCCTGTCAATAGCGTAGCAGCTCAGCAGCCACCGCGGCCTATCTGTCCTCAGGTCCTGCTCAGCAGCAACTCGGTAGTCCTGATGCGGCTTTCCAGGCGCCTCCTGCTGCTGCTGGCCCCTGCCACCCCCGCCAAAGCCACCCCTGCCGCCACCGCCCCTGCTACTGCTGCCAAACCCGCCACCGCCGCCGCCGCCTCTACTCTGCTGGTACTGCTGCTGTGGCTGCTGCTGTTGATAGCCGTCATCATAGTTGGCTAACGCTCCAAACCGATTGCCGCCACCGCCACCGGCGCCTCTGCCACCACCCCTGTTACCACCGCCGCCGCCGCGGCGGTTGTCGTACTGCTGCTGTTGCTGCTGTTGGTTGTAGCCTCCCTGGTTATAACCGCCTTGGTTGTTGTAACCACCTCGGCCACCCTGCTGCAGTGGCAGACAGGCCAGCAAGGCAGACAGGAAGGCTGACACTTTAGTCATCTCCATGCCGGCACGTCAGCTGCACTGCTGGCTGCTATGTTTGGTGGAAGTAGCACAATGAGGGCTAGCTTATCAGGCGCAGCGTGCTAGGGCTACGCAGACGACTTGCATCCTGCTTGGAGCTTTTACTGGCCACGCTCTGGCTGCCTAAGCAACTCGACAATCAGCCACCTGGGCTCTACCATATCCCTGATTGTTGCAAACAGCATGCTGCACCGCTCTGCTGGCCACAGAAGATATGTTTGTAGCGCCATGTGTGAGCGCTGCTGCTGCTGCTGCTGCTGCTGACCAGGCCTTCAGCGCAGAAGCTGTACCTGGTAGCCACCCCCGCCGCCCCTGCCGCCTTGGTAGCCACCTCTGTCTTGCTGGTAGCCTCCTGTAACAAAAAATCAGGCAGAATGATTTGGGCAGCTGTAATCGGTGGTGCCTTCTGCAAATAACTTTGCTGCTGCTGTTGCTGCTTGCTGCTGATGTTGACACTGTGCAGTAAACCTCACCCCTATTCCCACCGCCTCCTCCACCCCAGCGAGGTCCCATCGATCTACTTGAGATTGTGCCCGCTCATAGAGTTACGGAGTGGTGCGAAAAGTATGGCACACGACAGCAGCTCATGTCGCAGTGCTGTCGTCTAATCGCTTGAATGCGTCGCTGATGCAATCACAGTCTTCAACCCCAAAGTGAAAACGGCCTGCGAGGACGAAAGCGGACGAACCCGCTTCAAAGAGTGCACCCACAAACAACCCCAACGTACCTGTCACAGAAGGTGTTGCTGTGTCCTCTCACCTGCCACCTCCAATGTGGCACGCTTTACATCTCCATTTGTGTTGCTTCGACGCATATAAGAGCTCTGACAGTGCCACTCACAGCAAACTCTCTGTCAAACGCATCACCACAAGGAGCAGCAGCACAGCATCAGCATCAGCAGCGTCAGCAGCAGCAGCAGCACAAGACACAAGGCAGGCAGGTTGTGTCGCAGAAACAGCAGCAGCAGCAGTCAGCTTTGTCATGCTACTGAACAGCAGCAGCCTCGTGTCCAGAGGGGCAGCACGCAGCTATGGCAGGCAGCGACAACCGTGGCAGCATCAGGAGCAACAGCTTTTGAGAATGCGTGTTGCGCCTTGCCGCTCAACAGCGCAGCCAACAGGAGCAGGTGTGATGCGACTGAAGTCACCTTAGGGTATCCGACATGTTCTTTGATAGCTGTTAAGAATACGAAGCATCGTAGTGCTCTAACCTGGCCCCAAACAGCAAACTTGGCTGCAGTTGTGCGCCAGCCAACAGCTGACAGCAGCAAGCATGCTATGATCACCAGGCACTGTCACTGCCCAAGTGGCATGATGCGCATGCTGCTGCACCGTGTCAACTTGACTGCTTGGCTTACACTTCATTTCTTGCTGTACTGCAGTCAGCCAAGAAGACAGAGCATACATGCTGCAAGCCCTGGAGCTGGCAAAGCGTGCGCTAGGCAAGACACACCCAAACCCTGCTGTGGGCTGCGTCATAGTAAAAGACGGCCAGGTGAGACAGCTTGACAAGAGTGCACGTTACTGCTGTCTAGGAAACTGTGTGACCTGTCAGATTGTGCCGCAGCGGCCACCTGACTGCTTGCTTTGCCAGTAGTTCATGCAGTGACGGTGACGCTGAAGCCTACGTCTAATCATGCTGTGCGTCAATGCTGCTGCTGCTGCTGCTGCTGCCAGGTCATTGGTGAGGGCTTCCACCCCAAGGCAGGCATGCCGCATGCTGAGGTGTACGCGCTGAGGGCAGCAGGTGCGGCGGCAAGCATAAGCCTGTGGTGCAAGGCCACTGCCTGGCATGACGTGTACTGTGTTTGTTGCTGTTAGCTGCTCAGCCTACAACGTTCAAGCAGTGATTGCTTGATGGAGCTAAACATTGTGGATATGGCTTGGCTGCCTGCAGGCACTGCTGCGCGGGGTGCTACTGCGTACGTTACGCTGGAGCCGTGCAACCACTACGGCCGCACGCCGCCCTGCAGTCAGGCCCTGGTGGATGCTGGCGTGGCGCGGGTGAGTAAAGCCAAGTGACAAACTAGTCCAGTTAGTCCGGGGATAAACACAAGGCAGCAGTGTGTCCTTGAGTGGGACTCAAGTGTATACATGTTGTTGTTGATGGTGGTCAAGGCGGGCTGTGCAGTAACACTTGACAGGTGCTGAATTGTTGCTGTCTACCAATCGCTGCCCACAAATTGGCCACTTCTCATCAGTATGTTGTGTGCCTTGTTGCAATGTCTGCTCTCTTCCTGTCGCTGCTTCTGTGCTTCGCTGGCATAGGGCTGTGGGCAGTGATGGCTGACCCTGCCAATTGACCTCCCTGCTGCTTCTGCTGGTGCTGCTGCCGTGCAGGTGGTCATCGGCTGCGGTGACCCCAACCCGCTGGTTGCGGCAGCAGGCATCGCCACGCTGCAGGCAGCAGGCATCCAGGTAGCACTGGTGGGGGGCGCAGAGCAGCAGCAGTGCTACGACATCAACCAGGAGTTCATGGAGCGGATGAAGCAGCAGGCCGCAGCAAGCAACAGCTGACCGTGTTCCAGTGTAAGCTGCAGTCAGCGTGTGATGGACAGCTGGAGAGCAGGCTAGTGTGTTTCTCAGGCCACGCAGCGGCCGCATCCGGGGTGCGCTTGTCTTACTGTACTGGCAGAAAAGTTGTTGACAAGTCACAACAAGTTGTTGTTGACAAGTGCTGCACGTGTTGTGCTACCCGCTGCAGTGACTTTACTGCAACTGCGACATTTGATAATCTGTGTCTTACTGTTAACTGCTCAGAGAGCAGGCTCAGCGCCCAGGGCAGCGGTGCCACTGCCACGGGAACCCAAGGGAAATGCCCTGCGAACTTCGGTCTAAAGTTGTGAAACGAAGCACAGCACCTCCAGTTACGACCATGGCCACAACAAGAGGATCAACATATGATTATGCTTGCTTACTACATATGTCGGAGGGCCAATTGCGAGATAGGGTTGTCTTCAACGCAGAGCCCACCACGATAGACAGCTGGTGCGATGGCGTGCTTGCTCTTTGGCTTAACATGGCGTACAAATTTTGTTCCACCGAATGCTTTTGCGCCTAGGTCCTGTGATTAAAAAGGTGTGCACTTGATCAAGTCGGCAGGCACTGCAGGCTTCGAGCTAGACAGCTGCGATCATAGCGTGCTGTATGCCTGTTGCTGCACAGCTGTCACTTGATGCTTCTTATGACCAATGGGTTGGCCTTGCTCATTTTGCGTTCTCGACAAACTTGGGTCCTGTTCCCCGCACCCCGCTTGATATTTGCAGGTACAACGCAATACAAAGCAGCAAAGATTGCCCGTCAGGTTCATCAGCGAAAGACAGGCTCCTGCTGCTACGCAGCACGGCGATGTACGTGCTGCTACTGCTGCAGCAGCTGCAGCGGCCGCTCCCCCGCCCGTGAGTATGCAGCGTGATGGTCAGCAACAGTTACACGCTGATGCCACTACTGGTCCGCGCACAAGCGATGCTAACGCTGGAACGCACGGTACAGGTGGCAGCAGTGGCACTGGTAACGGCAGCACTGGCAGTGTGAGTGTCGAACAGCTGGTGAAGCAGCTGTCTGACGACGTGTATGCCCAAACAGTGAAGACAGTCCTGCGAGGTGTGAGGGGTGTGCAGCTGGCACACATGCTGCTTGGGCTGCTGTTTACGGTGGCTCTACAGCTGGGGCTGCTGTGCCTGCTGTGGTACGCAGCGACGCACTCTGGTGACCTCAACGACAGCAAGGACACAGACCAAGAGAAAATGTGGATGCAGATGGGACAGCTGCAGGGACAGCTGTGCTGGATGCAGACAGCGCTGAACAAGAAGGGCATCAACATATCAGACATTGCAGCTGCGCATGCAGATTGCTCGGGAGCCTGGCCACAGCCACGGCCACAGCCTGCCAGTGGCAACTCAAGAAAATTCTTCACAGACCCTCCGGGCAACATGGCATGCCCAGGAATGGTGGTAGATGCTGAGCTGCCAACATGGAAGGAAGCCCAGCCATGCCTCAAACATAAAGTGGGCTTTGGCTTTGAGGACGTGGGCTTTGGCTTTGAGGACGCGGGGGACTGGGGGCGCTACATTGGGGACGCGGGGGACTCGGAGTTCTGCAAGGGTGTTGTGCAGAAGTTAGGACCTGCACTAGCAGCATACGGGCGAGGGCTGCTGTTTCCTCAAATGAATGCATATCAACTGCAGGTCAATGGCAGTTGCAGGCAGCAGTCACATATGCACAGCTTAGATGCAGGACTCACGCCGCCTGCGAAGCGCCTGGTCGATGGTGGTTGGGTGGTGCAAGGCAACGTCTGCCAAATCAGCGCGTCTTATGTTCCGGATGCTGCACCCGACATGTTTACAATGACGTCAACAATGGTACGAGCAGAAATAACTCCATATGGGGATTGCATTGCACCAGGAACTACACGGGGAGTACTACTCAAATGTCAACTATATTTGTGAACCTGCTGGCTCTCATGGCTGTTGCGGTGTTTGCACATGACGAGGTGCGCCGCGCTGCGACCCTGTGCCATGTAGCTGCTGCAGTGGCGGGCGTACTGCCAGTATTCTACACCACCGGCAGCACTAAAGGCCTGACCAAGGCCCACTTGCACTGGTTGCTGTGCCTTGCTGTTCTTGTCGCACCTCTGTGTCAGCTGATCACAGCTCTCCTGGTGTTGCTGTCTGCTAGTATGCTCTCAATCACACAAGAAGTCCAGGCCAGCAGCGTGCAGGTTGTGCTCAATTCTGTTGTTCTGGATTTTTGCTTGAAAATCGATAATAGAGTAGGGCACATGGTGGCTGCACAGCAGCAGCAATCGGCAGCAGCGAGTGCATTGATCAGCCGTCCAACCCTGAACAAGTGCCTGCATGGGTCGAAGCTGAGGTCATGCTTGGGCCATGTGTACTTTTGCAGTTGTAGGGCTGCTGCTTACTGTGGAGCCGGTGTTGCTGGCCCCGCATGCTGCTATTGCGATTTTAAGAGACGTTGAATCGCGCCAAGGCACCCCAGCCTCTGCAGCACTTGAATTTATACCGGATGAAACGTCGAGATGTTACTTAGGACTGAAGGAGTGCTCTCGTGAGTTGTTTATTGTGATCATGCCGTGTCACGTGCTGCTCATAATGGCTCTTGTGCTGCTGCTGTTTTACAAGCCGCTGCCTGTAGCTGCTGCAAGATGGCCACCTACGTTATTGGCCCTGCAGGCACTGACAGCATGCGCTGCAGCCAGCTTTCTTGTGGTTTCTTATTTGATGGCAGCAAACAGATACCTGGATACCTACACAATACATATCCTCATTCCTGTCTTTTGCATATGGGTGGGCATGTTCATAGTCTGGCCCATCTGCCACAAAAAAGATGCTCAGCATCCAGGGCCGCGCTGCTGCTGTCACGGCACCTGCCAACAGTGCTGCACAATCTGCTGTAGCAGTGGTTGCAGCACCACATGTGCGGAGCGCTGGGGCACTTGCTGTGGTACTTGCTGCTAAGCATGCTGACCGCCGGCCGGAGCTTGCCGTTTCTAGTGCAGCAACAGCGCCTGCAGCACGCAAACAAACCTGGGTGCTGTGCCTCACGTGCCCCGCCCAGCATGTGCGTGCAGCGTGTTGACGTGTTACCAGCTGTGGGTTTCAACAGGATATTGACAGGCCCAGCAGCATCTGACGGGCTTCCAGCTGTCCTGCAGCTGCCAGGCACAACACATTTCGTCTTTTCATCAATAGCAGTAACTGGGCAGTACCACTATGATATGGCAGAGTGGGGCACAGCGCTGTAACAACAGCATGGCAGGTGCTCCGCCCTGGGGTGGTCTTACATGTGCTCGAAGTGACAAGCAGTTCCCATTGGAGTCCACCCCTGTGGGCCTGTTGCAGCGGGCGTTGCCAAACTCTCACTGCTGCTGGTGCTGGTTTTGACAGAGAGTTTGCATAGAAGTATCCGGAGCACCTTCGATAGAAATGGTGTATACATTGTGTCTGTTGTGGTGTGTGAGCAGCCTCGCACCTCTTCATAACTTGTTACGTGCACCAACGTAACACAGCGAAACAGCGGCAGCGGCAGCAGCAGCAGCAATGCAGCTAAGAACGGCCAGAAGAGGCAAGGGCCCAGACTACCCAACTTCAAGCGCAAAAAACGCAAGAAAAAGAAGGGAGGATAGTTACCTCCAATGCATATGGCTGGGGCTGGGGGGACTTTGGGGAAAGGGGTGGCAGGGGTGCTGGATGTGGTGGGCAGCAGCAGCAGCAGCGGTGATGGGTTGATGCCTGCTAGCATGGCCTCATTGATGGGACGGCTCTACATTGTGGTCATTTGGTATCATTTGATCTTGTGTTTAGCGGAAGCAGCGAGAGGAGCGTGCTGGAACCACGACAGCACAGCAGGGGGCAGTGGAGACGCCTGCTGCTCTGAAGACCCAGAGAACTCGCAGCTTTTTTGGGAGGAAGTCATATGGTTTTAGATGGATTGCTGATGGCAGAGCTTGTCGTAGGGGAAGGGCGGGAGTCCCGTGACACTGTTACACGGTGTTAAGGCCCTGTCCTTTGCCCTCCGTTAATTCCGCTCCCTGCAAAGAGGGCGTAGACACTTTCAACTTTCAACGTGCACCAACGTTGTTTTCATACAACGATTGAGGCGGAATCCGCTACTCGCACTGGAAGTTGAACATCGATTACCCACAACCGGCCCGGGAGAGCTTCCCGCCCAGCATGTGGTTACAGCGCGCGTTGCCAACTACGACGCTGATTCCTTTACAAATTTGTTGAATTTGTTTTTGCTAAATGTAAGGCGCTGTGATGCCTGGTCGAGTCCTGCATCAACTATGCTCAGCAGCAGCTGCGGTGAAGTCACCGTGATTTGCAGTGACTGCAGCAGCAGCAGGCACAACCCTCCAGCCATACGCATCCATCCATCATGCCACCAACACCATACGCTATAGAATTTCACAACCGGAATTTTTACCAAAAACGTGCGCGGCATGCGTGCGGCACTCCACTACCGCCTGCTGTACATGAGCACAGGAGGCAGCCTGCCCTTCCAGCGCTCTTGCAGCGCTGCAGGCAGCCCTGGCTCAGCAGCAGCAGCAGCAGCAGCCACAGCAGCCTGGGGAGCTGATGACACCCTAGCTGCAGGCGCCACATCTGCCCCTGCTGCCACCTCTGCCTGTGCCATTTCTGTACCAGCTGCAGGTGTATCAGCCGTACTTGCTGCAACACTGCCACTGCAGTTGCAAGGTTTGGCGCCGGATTCGCCCACTGGCCTCTGAAGCAATGCAGCGTGTGTCCTGCTGAGTTCAAACCCTGGAGGGTGAGGACGGCTGAGCCCTGCAGCTGCTGCTGAAGGCAGAGGCTCTGTGCTGCTGCTGGCTGCTGCTGCTGCCGGTGGTGGTGGTGGTCGTGGTGAGCTCAGCAGCAGTTGCCTCATGGCTGTTGGCAGCTCCAGCCTGCTGCTACTGCTGCTGCTGCTGCTGCTCTTCGGCGTGGCTTCCTGCCAGCCATACTGCTGATGTCCTGCAGACTCCTCAGCTGGCTGCTGGCAGCCAGCTGTTGAGGGTGTTGCTGACTGCTCTAAGCTTGATGGCGTGGCATGATTCGCTGCTCCTGCTGCTGCTGCTGCTGCTGGTTGAGTAAGCCAGTGCAGCACAGGCGGTGGCCGGCGCTCTGCACTGCCACCAGCAATTGGTGAGAACAGCTCCAAGGAGTTTCGACAGCTGCCATGATCATCATCGTCATCGCTGCTGCTGCTGCTGCTGCTGCTCAGATACAGCCAGGCGTCATCTGTAGCAGCACCATCCAGGCCCTCACATGGCTGCTGCTCCTGCAGCTGAGGCACACCGTCACTGCTGCCTGCTGACCCAGACAGAACCTCAGAAGCTGGCAGCAGCAAACCTCCTGCAGGCACTTGATCTTGTGGCTGTTGCAGGTCCTGCAAGCAGCCTGGCTGCTGCTGCTGCTGCTGCTGCTGCTGCTGCTGCTGCTGCTGCCTCAGCTTCTTTTGCTGTGGACTCTTCTTTGACTCGCGCTTGCTCTGTGCTTTGCTAGTGCTGCTGCCGCCGCCGCTGCTACTGCCCGTAGGTGTGGTCTGCTTGCAGTTGATGCCATCAATAGCAGCCACTAAGTCATCGATGTCATCCACACCTGCTGCTGCTGCTGCTGCTGCTGCTGCTGTTTGTTTGCGTTGATGCGCAGCATCTTCAAGTGCCATGCTGCTGCCATCATCCCTGCCAGCTATGCCTGCTGCAGAGCTGTTTGCTGCTGCACCAGCATTGGCTCGTGCTGTTGCTGCTGCTGCTGCTGCTGCTGCTGCTGCTGCCCGCTGCTGCTTGCCCCGGCGCTCGGCCATCCTGAGCCGACCTTCTATGTAGCTGACCTGCAGAGCACACAGCAGCAGCAGCAGCAGCAGCAGCCTCCACTGTCCAATGCCTCTGCTCAGCAGACAGATGCTGTGATGATGGTGACACAGACAGATGCTGTGATGACTGTAACGCAGACAGGGTAAGAGAGGCAGAAGCCCAGAAGTGGACCGACAATGCAACTGGAAGGATTTAAGGTACAGTGGCAACAGCTCTGAGACCGCACACTGAGGTGCGTCTATCCGCTTGATATCATCTTATGCTCACCCTGCTGGTTGCTAGCATGCCAAGCAGCAAAGGAAAGGAACAGCAGCAGCCCCTGCAGTTCACCAAAGCCCCCACTCACCTTACAGCCAGGCACTTTGAGCGCATACAGCGCAGCAGCATCCTTGCAGCCAGCCGTGCCGCGCGGCGGCCGCCATGCTGCGCCGGCCTCCACCAGCAGCAGCATCGCCTCCAGGTGTCCCCCTGCTGCTGCTGCCTGCATAATGGAGGCCCCTACCAAGCTGTCAGAGCTAGCGGGGGCTGACACATGCACATCCGCACCAGCGCCTGTATGGCAGTAGCACAGTAGCAGCCACCGGTGTTACAGCAGGAAACGCAGCAGTTGGTTGCAGCGCAGGGAGCAGGAGCTGATGGCGGCTGACGCGTGCACATCCGCACCCGTGCCTGCAGGGCAGCAGGCAGCAGCAGCAGCAGCAGCAGGTGTGGCAGCTGACATGCTGAGCACTGCCTGAATTCAACAAACATGCCAGAAAATGCATCCCGCATGCGATCCAGCAAATGAGTGTATGTATGAGCAGCAACAGTGCTGTCCGGCTGCAGGCACAACCAGAGCATTGGCTAGGTGTGCATGTAACGCAGTAACGCAGAAACGCAGTAACCACCCACAACACCCTCACTAGGCTAGATAGAAAACCACCTCCTACAAAAGCGCTGCTGCGTACTCCACAGCAGTTGCCGCGCACCTATCAGCAGGCGCATCAGCTCCACATGGCCCCCCGATGCTGCACTGTACAGCGGAGGTGAGCCGGCCAGGGGCCCACCGGCCCAGGGCAGGTCCACGTCAGCACCAGCAGCAAGCAGAGCCCGCACCACCTGCAAGACAAACGACAGTACAAGTGAGGGTAGTAGCAGCTAAAGGACTAGCACTGCAATGCCAGGAGGATAGCTCGAGAGATACAAGGTGCAAGCAGCAAGGCCGGTGCCAGCTGCCCATGTGTCACTAGCTGTAAGGTGTCAGACACCTGTGCATCTGGTCCCTCCTACATGCATGCAGATCACAGCCCCAGCCCCAGCAGCAGCAGCAGCAGCAGCAGCAGCAGCAGCGGCCGCCGCCGGTGAGGCTCACCTCGGTAAAGCGCAGTAAGACAGCATTGCACAGCGCAGTGCCGCCCTGTGTAGCCTGCACCACATTTACAGGGAAGCCCCGGGCCAGCAGGCGATGCACAGCACGCGTCACATCAGCCTCCCTGTCTGTGTTAGAGGCCCCTATGAGGTTGACCAGCAGCTCCTGGCCAGTGCAGGTTGCTGCTGCAGCTGCTGTAGCTGTGTTGCTGCTGCTGCTGCTGCCGCTGCTGCTGCTGCCGCTGCTGCTGCTGCCGCTGTTACTGTTGCTGTCTCTCAACTGTCGTGCTGTGGGTTTTGAACCTTTCTGCACATGTTCTTGCTGCTGTTGCTGCTGCCTCTCTGGCAGTGCCACTGCTCCCTGCTGCAGCAGCAGCATCACGAAGCCAGGCCATCCACGCAGTGCTGCAAGATCAATCGGCCGGTTACCATCCCACCTTGGCAGGTTGGGATCAGCAACCCACCGCTGCTGCTGCTGCTGCTGCTGCTGGTCATCATCTGTGCTTGCAGCTGCTCCATGCAGCAGGGCAGCAGCAGCCATGCAAGCACTGTTGAATGCAGCAAGAGTGAGGGGTGTCTCCTGGGTGCCACCTGCTGCTGCGTTGGGGTCTGCACCAGCCAGGCGCAGCGCCAATATGACTGCTGCATGCTCTTGAGCAGGAGTGAGGCTGGCAGCAGCAGCGGCAGAGATGTTGCTGCTGTTCCTGCTGTCTCTCGCTGATATCTGGCTGCTGTTGACTGTGCCAGTCACACCGCCGTAGCCTGCCTGAGGTGGAGCTCCAACGTCCTGCTGCTGTTTGAGGGTGCTGGCTCCCTGCTCAAATGCCTGCTGCTGCTGCTGCTGCTGCTGCTGCAGCCGCTGCTGCCGCAGCACCTGCAGCCGCCCCTGGCGCTGCTCCTGCCGCATCTTCTGCAACTGCAGCCGCTGCGGCTGCGTGCTGCTGCGCCCTCCCTGCTGCATGCTGCTGCACACACCCTCTTGCTGAAAATCTCTCCCTTCACTTTGAAACTGCTGCAGCACATCCTGTTTCTCTTCATGCATCTGCGCCTGCTGCAGATCCGGCGCTGCATTCATCTTTGACAGCATTTCCTCCACCACCTCAAGCTGCCGCTGTACCTTGTCAACCTCCCGCTGCTTCCTTTTCATAAACTCCTGCTGCGCCTGTTTTCCTGCAATGTCCCTCACAGACTGCGCCTGCACATCTCGCAGCTTGTGCTGCAGCACCTGCCCCTCCTCAAGCCTCTGCTGCAAAGCCTGCGGCCGCGCCTGCTGCTGCTCAAGAGCTCCTGGGCCCCCTGAGCCTGCAGCTGCAGCATCAGACGGCCTCTGTGCAGGGCAATGCAACTCCCAGATGTCAACTGCTGTTGCTGCTGCTGCCTCTGCTGCAGCAGCTGCAGCTGCATCTTCCCAGCCCACTGCCTCTGCCGCTGCTGCCACCACTTGCAGTGCTGCCTCATCTGCGCCAACTGCTCCATCCCCCGGCACTACACAGCACGCAGCAAGGTGCAGCGGCGTAACCGGCTTGCTGCTGCTGCTGCTGCTGCGTGCTGCTGCTGCTGGTGCCACACCGCTTGGGTGTGCACCTGCATCCAGCAGCAGCTGTACTACAGCAAGGCTACCGCCAGGCTTACGGCACTTGTGCAGCTGCTGCAGCAGCTGCTGCATCTTATACATGGGGCTGGCAGCACTGCTGGCTTGCAGGAAACTGTACACCCTGTCTGCTGCTGCACTAGCAACCAACTGTGCCAGCCTGTTTGCATAATTGTCTGCTGCATGATCAGCACCTGGTGAAGGATCTGCTGCTGCTGCTATGTCTGGGATGAAGCAGCTGACTGCTGCAAAGTGAAGTGGTGCCAGGCCAGTTGGTGTGACCTGGTTGGGGTTGGCGCCGGCGCGCAGCAGCTGCTGTACCGCTGGTGCATTGTGTGCTGCTGCTGCGATGTGCAGAGGGGTGAGTCCCCAGTGGGTGGCTGTGCTGTTCATGTGCTTGGGCTGCAACAGGTGTGGTGGGATGTCCTGTACGCATGTGGGGTGCAGAATGAAGCAATACAGAGTAACAAGAACAGAAGCAGAGTCGAGGGCAACAGTACCAGCATTCACTTGTTCCAAGCTGTTGGCAGCCAGCATGTCCCTGCAGTGGCACCTTGTATCTTTACCTTGTTCATACAAGAATCACATTAACTGCAACCTGACGCATGCATGCGCTTTTGTTGCACACTGCCGCGGGTTTAACAACATGCAGCAGCAGCCAATCAGCTCACCGTGTCCACTTGGAAGCACGCAGCATGCAGTGGCGGCCAGTGGCCCTGGGACCCTGCACCACGATCACCATCACTGCTGCTGCTGCTGCTGCTGCTGCTGCTGCTGCTGCTGCTGCTGCTGCTGTTGCCGCTTCCAAAAACAAAAACATCACCGCTGCCAGCCCCGGCTGCATGATGCTGCTGGTGTGCTACCGGCTGCTTATGCTCGTTTGGTTTTGGCGCTGGGCTCGTTTGCTTTGACTTTGCTGGCTGCGCCCGGTCCTGCTGCTGCGGGTGTTGCTTTTCTTGCTCTTGCTGCATCCTCGTCTGTACTTGGTCCAAAATGGCATGCAGCCGTTGCTGCTGACCTGCTGCCTGCTGCTCAAGCATACAATCATGGCTCAGGCTGCTGCTAGACACTGTTAAAATGTTGCTTGCCTCAGTGGGATTGCAGGGTTGCTGGCGTGTGCTATCTGTCTGCTGCATCACTGCTCCTGCTGCTGCGTTTGCTGCTGCTGCTGCTGTACAGCTCATCAAGCCCTTCTGGTCATCAGGCGCCGCATGCTGCCCTTTGTCAGCTGCCTGCTCCTGATGCGGGCTGTTGCCGCCGCACTGCTGATGCTGCAGCATGCGAGTTGGCTAGGCGCCCCTGCCTGTGGTGTGCTGTGTTCTCGTGGATGCACTGTCGCAGAAAGCTACGGTTTGACAAGCAGGCGTCAAATATTTTGCAGTCTGGTCTGTGATGTCATCCTTCGCGTCTATCAATGAGCGGAGATCCGGCCTCGCGGTTCTGTTCTGTGCGTGGTCGTCAGAAGAGCCATGCAACACAACCTCGGATCACTTGGCGTCAAAATATCCTGGCAAGATGCACAAGAAAATCAAGGCGAATAAACTAGTTCAGATTTCGGCTCAAGGTAACTACAGGTGCTCCTGTGTCGTCCAAGGTTGGTCAGCAACTTGCTGCTGCTCACACAATGGTAACCGAGAAGTCAAGTCACAGGTCAAGGCACGTCCAGGCACGTCCAGCTGCAGCATACTGCGTCCAGTTGGCGGGTATGCGCGTCCAGATGCAAAGCAAGTCTGCATGCAAGTGAAGGTGCGCTGCTATTGAATAAACAACAAGCACGCACATCTGTACTGCCTCTTGCACTGCATGGCCGTATGCCAACCTGTGCTGACCATTCTAAAATCTAAAAAACTGAAACCAAAAATGGGCCGTTGCCCAGCAATGCCTGTGCTGCGCAGGGTCTCCAGCTCTGACAGAGCAGCAGCATTCTCTGACTGCAGCTGGCGCACGCGGCGCTGCTGTGTTGAGAGCTGTGCATGCAGTTGGAACACAGCACACAGCCGCATAGCAGCATTAGCAGATCGTCAAGCTCGTAAGTTTGAGTAATGTGCACATGTGGGCACATCATGTGGGCACATGTGCACGTGCATGTCAATGCTGAACATCTGTTGAACAATCTTCACAAGGTAGTGCACACGACTGTATCATTGTTTGCAAGGGCTTGGTTTGGCTGCATCAGCACAGGGCACATCGAAAAAGAATAGTTACATCACATCACGTCGTCAAACAAGCCTAATCCATCTTTGCAACACTGCGCACCTGCCCTGTAAGCATGGCGGCTATCTGCTGTGCCGCAGCCTTGTCAGCAATTGCAGCAGCCTCATGCTGCCTTGCCTGCTGCAGCTGCTCCTGCAGCCCCTGCAGCTGCTGCTGCAGCTGTGCCAACTCGCCCAATTGCCCCTTTGAGGACTGCTCTTCAGCCTTGGGTACGCCTGCTGCCAAAGCAGCAGCCAGCTGTTGCTTCAGCTGCTGCTGCGCTGCAGAGGCGGACGCTTCAGACTGCCGGGCACTAGTAAGCTCTGCCTGCAGCGCAGAGACCTGACGTGCCTTGCCTGCTAGCAGCCTCCGCAGGCGCGCTGCCTCTTCCTGCACTGCTGAAAGCTGCACTGCTGTGTCTGTGGCTCCGTTATTGTCCTCTGACAGGTCCTTTGGAAGCAGGGCAGGGCACAGCAAGATCCTTAGAGATGACAGACAGGAACCTACATGGGTTGTGCATGAGGTTGTGAGCTAGCATGGAGCCAAGATTACTGAAACAGCTACAGCGGCATGCTAAGTCACGCGCGTGCAAGCATCCCCAGCCTATGCACACAGGCCTGCCAGCTGCTTACAGCATGATGCTTGCAGGCGGTGCGCAGCCGCTCAGTTACTGCTCACCTCAGCCTCTGCTGCACAGCCCTCGAAATCCTCCCTGGCTTTGCATGCACGATGCAGGATGCCATTGCTGCCAATGATGACAGCGTTCATGAGGAACTCTGCTGCTTTCTTGTATTTGTCCGGGCCATTGGGCAGTGTGAGATCATATTTATCCAAGAACCTGCACCACATGTGGCAAAATATGACCATTGAATAGCATGATGGCCACACGGAGATGTACCAACTTGTCTGCTACCGCAAATGCCAAGAAAGCTGCGGCCAAGGCAACAAGACTGCAGTTGCAAGCCGCATCGTGCCTCCATGCTGTGAACTGACATGTGTCGGTAGCTTTGCAGCTGCACAAAAAGCTCAATCAAAGTTCATGCCTTATCCAGCAACTGAGACGCACCTGCACAGCTCAAATTTCACTGCATCAGCACTGGTGCCAGGGTCTGACATGAGTGCCTGCAGCTTGCTGCTTTCCGCAGCCAGCATCTCAACAGCCACACACTCCCAGGTCACACTGGAGTCCATGTCAGTGTCCATTTCAGCAGCTACGAGCTATGTAAGCCATAACACGTGGGCCAAGGACTTGCTGTACAGCACGTGCTGTATGTACGTGCGTGCTACGTCTGCTGTGTCGGAATAATATTACAAGCCCTGCTGCGTGAGCACGCCCATAAACAAGGATGTGAGCCAAAAAGCCTCATTACAGCCTCAGAAACAGACATAGCGTGACCAGTCAGTCACGGTGTGCCAGCATAATCTTCCGTCCTGTCGGGCATCCCACCGCGACAGGTACAAACGGAGTGCGTTGAACTATACAATAAAATTAGCTCATAATAGCATGATTCAATAGCGTTTAAACCCAGAAGCTTAGTAGGGTTTGCGAGGTGTGCGACCCCGAGCACGGCAGTACTGGCGCTGTGCACAGACACGCAGCTGCTGCACTACATCGCCTAGCTGAGCAGGCAACCAACACCACACTTCGATACTGCCTGACTGCAGTGGGCAGCTGTCAGTCAGTGCTTCTTGCAACACGGGAATAACAGGCTGCTTTGGGGCCGCCCCTCCTCGCCAGTCACTGTGAAGTTCAAATTGGAAGGTTCATACTGCCATGGACAGAATCTGGCACAGTGTACCTATGCTTTGTCAGACGTACCACATGAAACCTACCGGCCCCGTCCTCAAAACACGAGATGGGAGTCTAGGTCAAACCTCCGGTTGCTGCACAGCACTGGCATCTGCACCGCCTTGACAGTGCCGCCTGACAGCAGCGCAGCGCAGTCAGGCAGACAGAGGAGTAAACGTCCTTTGCCAGATGTACGATCTGGTTGGTAGTGCCGCCATCAGGTGTGCTAGCACAAAGGCCTGGGTGGTGGAGCTGCATTGCCCATGGCGGCTACAAGGGAGCTGCCATCAGCACATGTTACAGCAAATATTATGAAGCTGCTGCTGTGATGCACAGGCCCTTTTTTCCTGTTCCAGGCAGCACGCAAATGGCACGTAACCGGCTCGGCTGTGCACTTGCTTGCTGCCTACCAAACCATAACCGAACACGCTGCCGTGCCTGCTCACCAGCGTTATGAGTCGCCTCCCGACCTGTGAGCAGTCCCAGCAGATCATGCAGCGGGCCGCGAGCACCAAAACTGTCAAAGCGGCTCTCAACAGCCGGCGCTGCTGCTGCTGCCTGGTCTGCTTTTGCTGATGCATCCGCTGTGCCGGCTGCAGTTCTTACACCTGGCTGCTGCTGCCTGAAGGCTGCTTTTGCAGCCTCACCCGACTTCGTGTCTGCTGCATCAGCCACTGCCGCGCCAGTCACGTCAGGGCCCGCATCACCGGACCTGGCCTGATCACAAGGCCTGTGGCTGGTGTCGCCTGCTGCTGTAGTGTTTTCTGGCACCTCTGCTGCTGCAGCGCGCTGCACTTCACCTGCCAGCACGCCTGCATCCGTTGAGTCAGCATCTACTGCATCTGATGCCTTTGACACATCTGCTGCTGCTGTGTCACCTGCTGCTGCTGCTGCCTCATCCGCCAGCACTTCTGGCAGCCCCTCATCGCTCACTTTGCCCAGAGCAGCCAGCGCCTGCGTCATGTGCTGCAGCAGGCTGGCATATGACTGCTGCCGGCCGTGCTCCTTGATGGCTGTCACAAATGCGTGTGTGGCTGCACCTGTGTATGTGCCTACCACTCCTGGCAGCTTCCTGCTGGTGACTGCTGTCTGGTCCTCCTCACATGCACCCAGCTGCACCACTGTCCCTCCTGCAAGCAGCATTGACAGAAATAAAGGTGTTACTGTAACACCACACGGCCTCAGCAGCAATCCTACCTGTTTCGACTCCTAAAAACAGAACACGGGCACAGGTGGCTGGAGACGTGTTTCTCTTCAGTGCATCAGCAAGCCTACGGACTGCAGTGCTTGGTGGCAGGGATGTGGCAATTGGCCTTAGGTTGCCACATTGGTACAGCCTCCAGCACTGCTGTGAGGCTTGTAGCTGCCAGCAGTGTCGGTGCAGCATGTGGCCTGGCTTGTGGCCCATTTAGCAGTGTCTGCGCACCTGCTGTTGGCGCCTGTGAGCCAGACCTGTGGCTGCCGTTCATGCTGCTGCTGCGTGTCCAGCCGGACTGCTGCTGTTCTGCGTTGTACCTGGGGCAGCAGTGCATGCGCAGGTGTCTCAGCATAACCGCTTTGGCTGCTGCAGCAACATCTGTGCGGATGCTAGGCATGGCCAGTCTGCCACATACATGCTGTGCTGCAAGAGCAGTTGGGTTGCAACAAACACACATGGACGCGGACAGCATCAGGAAGCTTCAGTTAGACTGCAAGCTGGCACAACTTCGGACAAGCGGCACAACTTACCTAGCTTCGTACGGCAAGTCCATCAGGGTGCCTGTTGCAGCAAACCACAGATAGCAGGCAGCAGCTGCGTGAGAGCGGTGCAAGCAACAACGCATAAACCCAACAATACATTGCGGGGACTGACTCGGCCGCAGGCACCAGCCAAGCCAGCCGCTATCCTGTTCGTAAGGCGATCGTATATTGTACCCAGTATACACTCAGATAGCTGGACCGAGCCACTGCTAGGCCGCATAGTGAGCTGGCAGAGGGTGAGGCTGCACTACATCACTTAACATTGACCTTCCAAAGCAGCCAAGGGCTTACCAGAGAAGCAGCAGTCAAACAGCGTGTGCAGCACCGCACCCTCCGGCAGCCGCTGCAGCAGCAGCTGTGCCAGCTGGCCATCCCTTATGTAGCCGCTGCTGCCGTCATGCTGCTGCCAGTCAGTGGGCAGGATGCACTCATCTAGCCTGTCAGCCTCTTCGCCTGTGTTTATGACAGCAGGAAACGGCAGCAGCAACAGCAGAAGCAGCAAAGGCAGCAGCAGCAGCAGCGGCAGCAGCAGCGGCAGCGCAGCAGCACGTTTGATGGTTGCCACCGTCTGCAGCCGCAGCTACACTACACAAACTGTCAATACGACCAAATGCGGAGTGGGATGGCATCTGTCGCTTGTCAGCGCTGAGGTGGACAGAGAGCTCTGCATGCCATGCTGTTTCAGTGCATCGTTGGTGGCAGCGCATCTTACTGGTAGGGTCCCTGGCCTTGTAGCCATGCCCTGCACACAGCAGCACAAGCAGACACAATTCATCATTGGCAGCAGCAGCGTCCCTGAACAGCTTGCTGCCTGTGCACTGTGCAGGGATGCAGCATTGCATGCATGCAGATGAGGTGACCCCTTTACACCGCCAGTATGGAAGCACAGCAGCATCCACCAACTGTACAGAAACCCAACACGTGGTGAACCCTGACAGTGGCTTTGTGTCTGCATGGCTGCTTCTGCAGTCGTAGGTGACCGCCGGCTGCTGAAAGTGCCAAAACCACATTCATTGCTGCACCAGCGGCTGGTGCCGTACCCAGGTATGCACCACAACGTCTCTGCACCACATGTGCCGCTCACCGCTGAAGAACAGGAAGAGGTTGGAGCCCTGCAGCAGCAGCACAAAGATCAAACAAGTCTGTACAGTCGGTAGCGCACCACTTGCACTTCAGACTACTGCACATGCATTGAGCTGCCTGCGCGGTGCAAAGCGTTGTTTTTGCTGGTGGCAGATGCTAGCGTGCTTGCAGGGAAGGCTGCCTCATACTCAGCCTGTGTCTGCTCTGCAGCAGCATAAAACCCACCTGCGCAGCACCGCTGACAAGCCAGTCCAACTCCTGCAGAATAGCCGCCTGGCTGGGCATACTGCTGCTGCTGCTGCTGTTGCTGCTGTCGCTGTCATCTCGCAGCACGCGTATGCTGTTTGCAGGGAAGCCCAGAGCTGAGGCCAGCAGGGCCTGCATGCAGCTCACATCATAGCCAGGGCCGCGCAACGCGGAGTCGCTGCCTGCCAGGCAGTGCAAGGCAGCAGAGGACAGGACCATTTGTAGCGTCAAGCATAGTTGTGCACGTGGTGGATGGGGCACAAGGTAGGGTTCAAGTTGAGACTGCACGGGTATCAGCTGAATGGAGCAAGCTGCTGATGCACAAATGGACAGTTGAACGATGGCAGCAACTGTTGAGATTGTTGTGGGGGTAATAAACCAGCAGCGGTGTGCGGTCAATGTGTTGACTAGTGACTGGCTGCTGCAGCTAGCACACGGTCTGTCTGCCCAGCAGCCTCCTCCCGTTGTAATTCACACACCTTGTGCAAGCCGCCTCGTGACGTGTCAGCGAGCCAGCTGAGCAATGCATGGCAGTAGTCGCTTTGAATGCCCAAATATCCCACCTGGGTAGCTGCAGCCTATCAGCAGAGCTTTTTTTGCGCCTGCTGCTGCTGCATTGCCAGTGCTTGCAGCCATTAATGACCACAGGCGCCTGCATACAGTGCCGAACAGATTGTCAAATTGTATGTACAAGATTTTTGGTTGAATTGGCTCAGCTGCACTCGTCTTTGGTGGGGTGGAGATGGGTGGGATGGGGCAGCTGTGCCTTGCTCACCTGCTCAAAAGAAAGTGCAGGTGACTCTTTTGCACACTCCACATTTCACAGGGTGCTGCAGCATGGCTGCAATTGAGATACAAAATATACGATGTATGCTGATGAAACAGTACAAAGAAAGAAGGGTTTGCTGACTATGTTTGCACGGTGCCTCTCAGGTGTCAACCCCAGGGCCGTGCTGCTGCTGCTGCTGCTGCTCTCGTTGCAGCTAGGCCTACCCGCAGTGACCAGCGACAGCAAAATATCAATTCTATATGTGACCTTACTGCGGCCGCAGTACTTTGCTACAAACGTACCCTGAAGCCAACCTGCTAGTGACCTGCCTACGACCCCCAGGTGGGATCCATGGACAGCTGACGAGTTACATAAGCGAACGAACAACTTATAGAATGGTGTTGAAACACTGTTTGTCAATCGGACACGCTGTCAAGTATCACTGCACAAGTACCAGCAAACAAGGCGTCAGGGTGCACATTGTGTGGTGCGTCCACGGCAGCGAGTGCCGTTGTTCACATTCATAAAGAGTCATCGCACATCAACCGGCGTTGTTACACGGGTAGCTACAGCCCTGCATATCTGCACCCCATCTCATCAAGTGAGCATGCTGACAGTGCCACTAGGGCTACAGTATTCAATTGGTGTTACAACGTGCAAGCAGGTCAATCATTGCAGGTCAACTACAGCCTGCGCACGAAGCCGCATAAAAATAGGACGATTCTTAGCATGCCGCATATGCGCAGGCGTGCGGAGCACTACCAGGGGTGCCTACAGCGGCCCCAGCTAAAGCAGCCCAAGCCCGGCCCGAGCTAGCTGCTGCCAACTTCCAACCAGCTGCCGTCAGTGCCGTGCAACAACACGCCAAGGCAACTGCCTCGGAGGCACACTCACACTCGCACCAACCACCAAAAACCTCCTCAAACACGCCGGCCTCAGCGCCCGCCGCGCTGCTGCTTGGCGCCTGTCTTGGCTTTGGGGAAGCTCTGCTCCAAAGTCTTGGTGTCACTTGGTCCACCAGGCAGCAGCGCGATGCTGTAGCTGGCAAGCGCTGCGCTGGGAGTGCCGTCTGGTGAAATGCCTGCAGGCAGCTTGGCTGCCTTGCAGATACAGCCCAGCTCACGGAACCTGCACGGCACAGCGCAGAGCGCAACAATTCAGCACAGCGTATCAGCATTGAACACAGCGCAGCTTGGACGCCTTGCACACGCAGCCCAGCTCACGGAACCCGCACGGCACAGCATAGAAAATGACTGATGTGATCAGCGTAACAGACTATCAGCAAGTCAGATGCAGGCAGGCAGCTTGGCCGCGTTCACATGCAGCCCAGCTCAAGGAACCTGCACAGCACAGTACAGTGAGGTCAGACAAGCAGATACATGAGCCAGCAGCCGGCAGTGTCATTCCTGCACACCCTTGCAGCAAAGCTAGTTTGCAACCCACCTTGTAGAGCGCGCATGGCACAGCACAGCGGTTGTTAAACAATGATGCTGGCAGCCGGCAGTGTCATCCTGCACACCCTTGCAGCAAGCTACTTTGCAGGCAGCTGGCAGAACCCGCAAGACACAGCTTCTGGTCCAGCATTGCTTGCAGGTGCGCAATTCTGCATTTACCACGCTCAAAACTGTCATATCTCAGCACAGCGCATAACCAGCAGGTGCATGAACATGCTCTTGCCCACCTGGCCACCACGTCAGCCGCGCTGATCTTGAGCTCCTGCCGCAGCGCCTCAAACTATCCTCGCCACCTCACCCAAAACAGCATTCCGCTACTGCAGCAGCTGCCATCGCCACTGCCACTTGACCACTCTAGTACTGCTCGCCACAAAACCTGCCACAACCTCCCTCACCTGGCCACCACGTCAGCCGCGCTCATCTTGAGCTCCTGGCGCAGCGCCTCAAACTGTGGCGGGGCCAGCGCCCAGCCCTCCGCATCAAGCGCCACCACCAGCACGTGCATCAGCAGCAGCTGCCGCTTGGCGTCCTCGCGCACATACACCGTGCCGCCCTCCTCGGCACTGCAGCAGCAGCAGCAGCAGCCACACGCAACACTTGAATAGTGTGTAAGCGACAACAACCACACAGGCAGTTGCACCCCTTGGCTGCTTTGAACAGCAATCCGCAGCAGACAATGCACATGCACATGCACATGCACATGCACATGTACATGCAAATTTACAATAGTCAGTGCTCACGTGCTCTTGTTGTAGAAGGCATCCAGCAGTGGCTCCAGCACCTCCAGCCGCCGGATGCCCAGCTGCCACGACAGCTCAGTCAGCCCGCCAGGCCGCGCTGCGCCGCCCTCCTCCTGCAGCAGCAGCAGCAGCAACATATGTGGATGACATGGCAACACTGAAGAAGAAGTTAAGTGCATGGCAGCATAAGGCATGTGTCCATCTATGGCACTCGTAGACAGCCTGCACTATACACCTGCCTTGCTGCCCTGCAGCAAATAGATCACCAGGCACAATACTTGTCACCAGTGCATTCAGCAGCTGATTCACACAAAGCACTTGGACCCTCAAGCAAAGACCTAGCAAACAAGCACCTGGGTCAGAGAACAACAAGCAAGGGGGCTGCCCACCTTTGCTGCACGAGGCGGCTTCAGCGGCAGCCGGCTGCGTGCCCCAGCTAGCTGCAGCAGTGCTGCCAGCAGTGCCAGCAGCTTGGCCAGCCGCCGCCGCTTGCGAGGGTCCGCCTCGTCACTGACACGCTGCAGGCGCGACAGCACATACGCCGGTACCTGTGCAGCAGCAGCAGCAGCAGCAGCAGCAAGCGTGCAGGAGTGAGGCCATCTGCTAGGACGGTCACTTGCGTGGCGTTTTGCGCTGCAACATACTGACAGCACAGCAATTGAAACGAAAAGAACAATCCTCTAAAACTGCAACATCAACACACCAATAGCGCGCCTTCCTGCCTGCCTTTTCTCTGCCAGGCGCTGCCTGCCCTCCTGCTTTGCTGCTGCTGTTTTACTGCAACCAAATCATGACGTGGTACTGCTCAGGGCAAACAAACAAAGGGATGACGAGCAACCCTCATCCCACCTGCTTTTTCTCTGCCAGGCGCTGCCTGTCCTCCTGCTTCTCAGCCGCGTGCAGGATCTGGCCGCTGTTGATGGCCGCCAGCAGCGTGTCAGGGAACATGGCCGACACCTTGTAGGCCAGGTGCGGCTGCGTGGCTGCGGGGTTGTGTGCGGGGATGTTGCGGTGCAGACCCAGCTTGCCCATCACCTGCAGCAGCAGCAGCAGTGGCAGCAGCAGCAGCAGCAGCAGCAGCAGCAGGAGGGACAGCAGCAGCAGCAGAGATCAGTAAGGAACGCACTGGGTTGGCACGGCCCAGCAGCAGTAGCAGCAAGGGGGGCCTGCAGCCTCAATCGCACTGATCTTGTGCACGTCCGCATATGCGATCACTCGTACCCCCAGCATTGCTGCAACAAACTCAGCTCAAGCCTACTTTACCCTACATTGGCCCACTCTCACCTCAGTGCGCGTCTCTCCCGCTGCCGTGGCACGTGCAGCCACCTCTCCAAGCAGCAGCCCCGGCCGCTTCATGTCGGCATGGCAACCAACCCTACCCTACCCTACGCCCACCCCTCCCTAACCTCCCTCGCCACTCCGCGCGTTTCCCCTGCTGCTGCTGTGACGCGGTGGCGGCACATGCCACAGCAGCAGCACCAGCCTCTGACAGCTGCATCAGCCCACCTCAACACCTGCAGTAACACCCGTACCTTCTGCACCGGTGCTCACCTCTGCGCGCGTCTCTCCTGCTGCTGTGGCACGTGCCGCCACCTCGCACAGCAGCAGCACCAGGCCCCCAAGCTGCATTAACTCAAACCAACACCAGCTACAACGCCTGTCACACCTTCTGCAACCGCTGCTTACCTCTGCGCGTGTCTCTCCTGCTGCTGTGGCGCGTGCAGCCACCTCTCCCAGCAGCAGCCCCAGCCGCTCCGTGTCGGCGTTGCGTGCCGCCACCACTGCGCCCTCCTCGCGCTGCTTCATCTGGCGCTTGCGGCGCGTGGAGCCAAAGGCCTCCACCAGCCTGCATGTGACAAGGAAAACCAATATGCAGAGCAGCGTTCAAACTGGTAGTAGTACAGGGGTGGTGTTGGTGTGTTCACGCATTGATTCCAGCTCAACAGCACTCGGGAAGGAGCAGCAGCAGTTGCATATGTGGGAGCGGCGCGTGCAGCCTAACTATAGGAAATAGATAAAGAATGCTGCTACACCAGCCACGTTAGCGTCATTCACTCCCCGTCCCCTCCCCGTTCGCTTCCAGGCCCATAGCACAAGCCATGCGGCTGTCTCGTACATGTCACTGTCCCCTAAAGCTTGCAAACATGCCCCACACGCCAAGCACAAGCAACACTGCTCTGCCGTTACCCGGCCCATCACCCCTCCCACCTGCGGGCCATCAGCCGCCTTGCCGCCACATCATCCGGCTGAGGGCCTCGCTGCTGCTGCTGTGCCGCCCGCACCACACCAGCCACGTCGGCGTCATTCACTGCCGCCGCTTGGGCCTCCAGGCGCAGCAGCGAGCCGCCGGCTGCCTCGGCCAGGCGCAGCTGCCCAGTGCGCTTGTTGCGGATGCCCACCACATAGCTGCAGGCAGCAGAGCAGCATTTATTATGCAAGTGAAACTGGGGTATGGGAGTGACACAGCTTGTGCAATGACAGCGGTCACTGTCTGGTGCTCACTACTTGTACTCTAATATGTAATTTTTCATGTACTGCAGGCAAATTGAGCAGCTTGCTGTCAGCAACGCCCGGCACTAAGCAGCAGCAGAGCACGCCGCTGATGCTGGCAATTCACAACATTTGAGGCTGTGCACATCTCTGCAGCAGCAGCCATTGCACTCCCACAGTGTGCCATCCACTGCTGCAGCAGCTGCTGCCTAGCAGTTTTGTATACACAGCCTGGGGGCGCCACTCACTGTGCCTTGTCTGTTGCTGACTGCACTGGCATCTCAGTCGTGGCAATCAGGTTGGCGCCAGGCTGCAGGCAGCAACAGCAGCAGCATGCAGGTTTGTGGCTGGCAGTCAGTAACACGTGTTGTGTTGGTGCGCCCTCTGACAGCCTTCAAGTCATATGGCATAAATGCTGTTCACCAGGTCAACACGCTGCGGCCAAGATATATAATATTGTGCACAAGAGACACAAGCTATACCTTGCATGGTGCATGCAACTCGCCATATCAATCACATCCATGTACATAACACACGTCCCCCATACAGTAGTACAGTCACATGCGCAGCTGCTGTCATGTCATCTGCTGCTCACCAGCCTGCTGACGAGGTACATGGGGTGGCTCTCCTTGGCGGGATCCGCTGCATACGCCTGCAGCAAAAGGTAGCAATGGTAAGCACAGCAGTGCACCACAATGGTAAGCACAGCAGTGCACCACAATGGTAAGCACAGCACTGCACCACAATGGTAAGCACAGCAGTGCACCACAATGGTAAGCACAGCACTGCACCACAATGGTAAGCACAGCAGTGCACCACAATGGTAAGCACAGCAGTGCACCACAGCAGGCTTTTTGGGGCTATGCCTGATGCCGCAACCCAGTGCAGAGCCTGGAGCATCCAAGCAGGTACAAGGGCACTGGGGCACCCGCTGGTATGTGCAGGGCAGGAATGCAGCAACACGCAATTGTGCAGCTGGTGCGCTGCGCTGCAAGTGCGCTTGTTGGCGCTGCTGATGTGCTGTGCTGCTGTAGCAATGTAGGGTACGTGCAACTTCAGTTCCCTGGCAGTCAAGCTTGAATAAGCAACAGCCTGGCATGCTGCTCCGTCGACTCAATCTACCAGGGCCGCACTGCGAAGCCCAGCTGCTGCTCATCCGCCTCCCCCAGGCCAGCTGCTACCCCAAACACCATTACCAAAACAAATGCACAGCTCACGCCTTCTTCACATCCTGTTGCAACTGCTAAACCGCCCTTCACCTGGAAGCCCAGCTGCTGCTCATCAGCCTCCCCTAGGCCAGCTGCTTCCCCAAACACAAACACAAAACAAGCAAACAGAATGCACACCTCAAGCCTCCTTGCAAAACTGCTAATCCGCCCCTAACCTGGAAGCCCAGCTGCTGCTCATCAGCCTCCCGTAGGCCAGCAGCACCCAGTGCAAACACAAAAGGGCCAACACCCCGCTGCAGCTGCGCAGCGCGCGCCTGCACTGCTGCCGCCTCAGCATTACTCAAGCCTGCGGCGCCGCTGCTGCTGCTGCTGCTCTTGCCTGCTGCTGCTGCCTTGCTTCGCCGGGCTTCTTTGAGTAGCTGCTTTTCATTCACTATGGGGTCTCGTAGAACTTCGACAGCAATGCTGATGTGTGATGCAGCAGCATCATCATCAGCAGCAGCAGCAGCTGGGGCTTTTGCAATCAGCTGGTGCACTGGCAGGCCGGGTGGTAGCTGCAGCTGCTTCTGCTTGTATTTCTTCTTCTTTTCCTTTGTGCTTGGTGTTCCTGCTGCTGGCGGCGGCTGCTGCTGCTGCTGCTGCTGCTGCTGCTGCTGCTGCTGCTGCTCGGCGTCGCGTTTCTTTTCCTTCTTTACTGCTGCTGCTGCTGGCTGCTCATCTTCCTGTTGCTGCTGCTGCTTGTCCTTTTTCTTCTTCTTTTCGGCTGAAGCACCTGCTGGTGCTGGTGCTGCTGCCACTGGCTGCTCCTCTGCCTGCTGCTGCTTTGCCTTTTTGGCTTTTTTAGATGACTTCTCAGCTGTTTGTGGCTCAGCTGCTGTGCCAGCATCACCTGCTGCTGGTGACGCCTCTGCATGCTTGCGCTTGCCCATGCTGGCACTGCTGTTGCTGCTGCTGCTGCTGCTCTAGCGCAGTAGCTGCTGCTGCTATTACTATAAATCCTGAATTCAGACACCACCAGGTATAGGTGCCTGGACGCACCTAAGCATTTTGCACGGTTGCCAATGACAGCAGCGTCTGCAGTCCTCTGTAATCAGCGAAGCGAACCTTGTGTTGGCGTTGCTTGCGACTGCAACTTCAATTATACACCACAACATCATCGTTAGTCAGCAAGCACCGAGTATAACGCTGGCTGGCGGAGCGGCACCCGGTGACTGACATGTCATTGCGGCGTGTCATTTGGAATTGGTGCGTACTCCAGTCGACATAAGGCAATATCCTGCTTTATGAAGTAACCATAGTTCGTCCGAGTTGCAATCTAGGAACGTTTCGCCAGCCTGCCGGCGCAACCCACTCCAGCAACCCACTAGGGCCAAATCTTGCTGTCACTTGCAGCTGGTTGCCTTTGCTCGCAGCAATCCCTGTAGCTGCAACGTAGATTCAGCGTTTCACGTGCAGCTGGTCGCACCTTGGCTGCGTATCGACAGCAACACAGAGCAGCACAAGCAGCAGCGCCAGCGGCGGCAGCAGCTCTGAGGCACCGCCATGGGCAAGAAACGGCAGCAGCGGCCAGACAAGCATAAACAGGACTTAGGGGCACAAATTGAGGACCCAGAATCTTATGGTGTAAGGGTGAGTGGCTGCAGCTCAGCAAACCAGTGACACAGTAAAAGTGTTGTCGGCACTTTTGCTGTGGCACACCTGTGAGAGCTGCGGCTAAAATGTACACGGCAGCTGCATCTGGAACACAACAGCAAACAATGGAAGCTGCATGTTGCTTTGCTAGGCTCAGGCGTGTCAGCTGACGGTGTGATGTGCACCTTCATGCCGTGACATGGTCGTGCCTGGTGTGCGTGGTGCGCAGACCAAGTCACGCGCTGAGAAGCGCCGCAAGAGAGACGAAGATGATGAGGAGGTGGGAGGCTTTGCAATTATCTGCTGCTGCTTCCATGTTTCCATGAAATGTGAATGAGTACAGCCACATAGAGAGATGAAGACGATGAGGAGGTGGGAGGCAGTGTGAACAATGAACAAGTAATTCAGCCACGGGCCTTTAAGCAGACTATTGTGAAACTGGCTGCTGTGCCTGGTTGCTGTCTGGCAACCACCAGCATGGTCGAGTGCTGCAGGCTCCAGCATGTGACTTTGGACATGGCCAGCACATGCCGTGTGTTTTGCTTGCATGGAAGCTTGGAGGCTTGAAAGCAGCAGAAGCAGCAGCAGCAGCGGCAGCAAGGGCAGGATGTTACGTCTCCACCTTCTGCGTACTTCCCTGCTGGCTTGCACGGCTTTTGCACGTCACTCGCAACACCCAAACAGCGCATCACGTCGCCATATCCCACCATCAACATTTGCAACTGCTGCCTGTGCTGAAATTGTTACTTGCTGTCGTCCCCAACAGGCAGTGCCGCAGGATGTGTCAGCGCGGATCCTGCGCGAGGCGCGCGCACAGCAGGAGGAGTTGGATGCGGAGGATGGCGCAGCAGCAACAGCAGCAGGGCCGACACAGGTGGGGTTGGCGGCAGCAGCAGCAGCAGCAGATGGTGACGCATTCAGGACTGTGACAGATGGCTTGCCCTGGTGGTGCCCTTCAGTACCGAACAGTTCCGCACATGCAGCCTCGTATACATAATTTGGCAGCCACACATGCAAACAAACTGAAGCACGGCGTCACTGGCAGTACTGCACAAACGAGCCCCGCCCCTGCCCCTGCACTGATTCAACCTGCACGCTGACACGATACGTTATCCTCTGCTTTCCTGCTGGCGCACAGATCCCTGCCAACGCAATCGCAGCCGCGCTGCAGCAGCTGCACGACAGCGACAGCGAACCAGGAGAGGACTGGGACGGCGTGACTGAGGCGGGCAGCGTGTGGGGCGGCGATGACGTGAGTGGCAGGTTCAGGGTCTAGAATTTACGTTATAATTCGTCGGGGACAGCAGCGCTCCTTCAGGACGCATGTGCGTTTTGGAATTGCTGCCTTGTGCGGCAGCAGCGCCGCGGATGAGCATGGTTACACCTGTTGCAGCTTTTGCAAGCAGCTCTGCATTTGGTTGCAGCAGCGACAGCGAGTCCGGGGGAGGACTGGGGCGGCGTGACTGAGGCGGACGGCGTGTGGGGTGGCGATGACGCAAGCGGCTGGCCACTCATGCATTCAGTACAACACAGTCATTGCGTTCAGCACAACACCGTCATTGGTGTTGATCCTCTTCAGGCATCATGTATGGTGACTGGTATGCGCACGCCCAGCAGGTTGATGCTCTATAACATGACCTGGGGTGTTGATGCCGCCCTTAGTGCCACACTGGGTTGAGCTACGATGCGCCCCTGACACTGCCCCTGCTGCTGCTGCTGCTGCTGCTGCTGCAGGCTGACGACATCTCCCCTGAGGATGAGGCTGCACTGGCTGCCTTCATGAGCCCGGCAGCACTGCAGGGCGCAGGCGCAGCAGGGCAGCGCACGCTGGCAGATGCCATCATGGCTCGGCTGCAGCAGCAGCAGCAGCAGCTGGGCAGTGCGGCAGCAGGTGGCATGGAGCAGCAGCAGCAGCAGCAGCAGCAGCAACCAGCAGAGTTCGGGTGAGGGCGTGCTGCAGCGCTGTGCTGCTTGGTGGCTGCAGAGGAATGTGTGCAGTTCTGGCTTCAGCCGCTGCCATATTTTGCTGCATTGTCGGCTAGGCACCCTATTGCGACTCTGTGTTATGTCCCTCCTTTGCACTGTCATGTTAAATCACAGCGTGCAGCTGCGTTTTCGCTCTGGCTTGCTGCATGTCTGGCGGCCTGGAGGCCCTTGACAAGGAGGTGGTGGAGGTGTACTGCGGCATGTCATGTAACATGCTTACTGACTTGGTACTGTGTTACTTTGGGCCGTGCTGCAGGTCTGGTGGCCTTGAGGGCCTTGATGAGGCGGTGGTGGAGGTGTACTGGGGCCGAACCACAAACCACCGTATAGGGGGGGGGGGACGCGTAGCCACTTTTCGCATAGGGGGTAGGGGTTCGACGAGCCCGGCCTTGCGGTAGCCACTCCCCTTTCGGAAGCCACTTTTCGACTAGGGGGTAGGGGTAGCTCGGGGGTAGGGGTAGCTCGGAACCCCGCGTCCCCCCCCCCCCACCTATACGGTGGTTTGTGGTTCGCCCCCTGCAGCATGTCAAGTAACATGCATACTAACATGTTATTGTGTTACTTCCTGCCGTGCTGCAGGGCTGGCGGGCTTGAGGGCCTGGACGAGGCGGTGGTGGAGGTGTACCGGGGGGTGGGGCAGCTGCTGGCGCGGTACACAAACGGCAAGGTGTGTGACGGCAGCAGCAGCAGCAGCAGCAGCAGCAAATGTCCTGGCTTTCAGTCAGACTATGGATCTGGTTACCAACAAACCAAAGTTGCTGTTGCGACGGAGCCGCCCGCGTTCTAACGGCAATGAGCTGGATTACTTTGTGCTCGCGTGCAATGCTGTTAGTATGTTACATGCGTAACATGTGTTATGTGTCATATGACGCAGGTGCCCAAGGCGTTCAAGATCATCCCCAACCTGCTCAACTGGGAGGAGGTGCTGCAGCTGACTGACCCAGAGCACTGGAGCCCGCACGCCATGTGAGCGGCGGCAGCAGCAGCGGCGGCGGCAGCAGCAGCAGCAGCAGCAGCGGCGGCGGCAGCGGCAGCGGCAGCAGTAGACAGACTTTGCCGTTGGTGTTGTCGCACTCTGCTAGTCATATTAGTGTATGGCTGTGCGCGGCAAGTAAAACAAGTGAATTTTCCCTGCCTCAGCCAGCATGAACCCAAGCTTCAACCGCCCCTGTAATTTTTCCTTTGAAGCCCTTGATTCACAACCTTGTTATTTACCTACGGTCGCCACCGCAGGTACGTGGCCACCAAGATGTTTGTGTCCAACCTCAACGCGCGCATGGCGCAGCGCTTCCTGGCGCTGGTGCTGCTGCCGCGCGTGCGCCGCGACATCGCGCAGCACAGGCGGCTGCACTTTGCGCTGTTCCAGGCGCTGAAGAAGGCCACCTACAAAGCAGGCGCATTCTACAAGGTGCGCCTAGGGCTTTGGTGTTGGGGTTTGTTGGGTTTATCTTCAAAACGCTGAGCAGTTGATACAGCATGCTGCGTGTTGCCGTTGCTCCACTGCTGCCGAGCCGCCTGCCCACTGCTGCTGCTGCCGCAGGGCCTGCTGCTGCCGTTGTGTGCCAGCCGCACCTGCAGCCTGCACAAAGCCGTGATCTTCAGCAGCGTGCTGCCATACCCCTTGCTCAACGCTGCTGCACTGCCCCTTCACTGCTGCCGTACTGCAGGGCCTGCTGCTGCCGTTGTGTGCCAGCCGCACCTGCAGCCTGCGCGAGGCCGTCATCTTCAGCAGCGTGCTGCCATACCCTTTGCTCACAGCTGCTGCACTGCCTCCCCACTCCTGCTGGCGTACCGCAGGGCCTGCTGCTGTCGCTGTGCGCCAGCCGCACCTGTTCGCTGCGCGAAGCCGTGATTCTCAGCAGCTTGCTGCCATACCCCTTGCTCAACGCTGCTGCACTGCCCCTTCACTGCTGCCGTACTGCAGGGCCTGCTGCTGCCGCTGTGTGCCAGCCGCACCTGCAGCCTGCGCGAGGCCGTCATCTTCAGCAGCGTGCTGCGCCGCGCCAGCCTGCCTGTGCTGCACTCTGCTGCTGCGCTGCTGCGGCTGGCTGGGCTGGAGTACTGCGGCACGACCAGCTTCTTCATACGCGTGCTGCTGGACAAGAAGTACGCGTTGCCTTACAAGGTGGGGTGTATGTCAATAGAGTGATTGCAAAAGGTTGCATGCAGGCAGGCGAGCTTCCACCTCTGGTGTGTGTTTTCTGCATGGCAGCATGCCGTGCTGCTGCATGCGTGGGAAGGCGGTGCAGCAGTTGCAAATGCTGCAATCGCATTCTGATGTTGCCTGCCAATGCCAACCCTGTTCATCTCGTCAGATCACCCGGCCGCATGCAGGGTTACAGATCATCCATGCTCCTGTCGTTCACATGGTGAACACCTCGCTGCGAACCTGGACGCAATGCTGAAGCTCATATACTTTGCTGTGCTCCTGCAGGTGGTTGACGCGCTGTCGGCGCACTTCCTGGCCTTTGAGGGTGAAGCGCGCGTCATGCCTGTGGTGTGGCACCAAGGCTTGCTGTGCTTTGTGACGCGCTACAAGCACCAGCTCACCGCTGCTGACAGGGACGGCCTGCTGCGGCTGACAGCCAAGCAGCACCACCACCTGGTGAGCCCCGCAGCAACTGCTTGGAATGAGATAGTGCGATGTTTTTTTGGTTATGAAAGAGCATGTTGCATGATTGTGCATGTGGCGTGAGGCGGCGTGTTGCGGCAGCATGCTGTGCAGCATTTGATGGGAATAGAGTGTCATAATGTGTGTGGCAGGAGGGGTGCATCCTCGTGTGCTGCTGGGGCATCCTCCTGATGTAGAGCACATGGATTTTGTTGCACAAGGCCAGCAACCAACAGCGGCTGCGTAACACCGTCTGTTCGTAACACAATTTGAATTTGTTTGTTATGTTGTTGTCTGCCGCAGGTGAGCCCTGAGGTGGTACGGGAGCTGGAGCAGGCAGTGCCACGTGACAGCAAAGGGGCGGCAGCAGCAGCAGCAAATGGGGCAGCAGCAGCAGCAGCAGCAGTAGCAGGCGGCCGGCAGCGCATTGCTGCGGAGAGCAGAGTGGGGCAGCACGTGTCAGAAGATGTGTTCAACCTTCCGCCTGTGCCGATGATGGATGAGGACTGACACAGTGCAGCAGCAGGGCAGTGCATTGCATTGCATTGTGCGTAATTGGTTGAGGATTGGCAGCACTACTATGCACCGCAGTTGAACCAGCAGCGCTGTAACCTCACGTTTTGTGGCCAGGCCGCAAAGCAAGCAACAGCGGGGGTTGCAGAACCTTGGTCGCCGCATGCACGCAGGTAGCGTCTGCGTCTACGCAGTGCTTAGGATGAGCTATGCGTGTAATCAAGGGCATATTGGCGACCCAGTTCAGGCATGGTGAGCATGCTCAGCACTCAGACTGGGAGCAGCTGCAAGATTTCGTCCCCCCTGGTAACATAACAATAATGCAGCTGCAACAGGCTCAGGGCCTGGGGCGGTAGCAGAGCAGTGCTGGTGCCGCTGGTGGCGGCCACCAGCCACTGGCCCCGGATGGCATCCGGGATGGCTGGGAATAGTCGCTTGGATTGCAGGCAGGACACATGATGTGCAGTGTGACGAATGTCACTCTGCATATATGTACAGCTTGTGCAGCACAGCGCTGTGCTGGCAGCCGGTGGTGGTGTTGACAACAGGGGTGGGTGCAGCAGCTGAGCCATGCTGCAGTGACGCCAGCAGACAAGCGCCGGCTTGCCTGACAAATGAATAGTAGACTGTAGCAGCTGATCGATCCAGAGCCAGCACCACTTCGGACCTAGCCTGTTGCCACTGAACGCAACAGCAGGGGCGTCGTTCGTACCGAGTGGTAGCATCACTTGTAGTCCCCGACACGTGCAGGACTACGGCTAGTAGTCCCATTGTACCTTTCACAGGCAAGGGAGCTATTTAACATTTGTGTGTGCACGTTCGCTCAAGTTGTCGCGGATGGTGAGGGTTAAACCCTTAGCTCGGGTCTGGTAGTAGTTTTGCTCCAGTTGCCCCTGCGTACGCCAGACGTCCATACCTCCGCACTTTGTGAAGCCGATTGGCTTGAATGATCTGTGCGCTGGGGCAGACGTGTTAGTAGCGGCACCCAGCAGGAATTCACAAAGAGTGCGTTGCTGTTTTGCCCAATTTGCAACACCAAATATGTTTGGTGGTTTTGCTTGAATTTCCAGGCAGCTTTGGGCAAGTAGTACGTCACCATGGCGAGCACCAGGCTCGGCCGTGCCCACACTGCAGCACAGGCACGTGCCCGATCGCCCTCGCCTCCTCCAAGGTCTTTGTCAGGAACATTACGTTCAGGTGCGGGATGGCTGGCTGAAATGAGCGCATATGGCACTCGAGGCACTGCGTGTCGACACTTTGCTGCGAGCCCCACGGAGCAGACTTGCGGTGCCTATTATGCATTATCTGTTTTCAACCACCAAAATAATGACTTTACATAACAATGGACCGTCTCTTGTGGCGCATGCACTGACAGTCCCCGGATGTGTATCAGCAGAGGCTGGCTGACGTGTAGTGCGTGGTGTCCGTGTGTGGTTCTGCCCCGCTGTCATCCCCGCTGCAGGACCCTCCTTCCATGGCACGAGCAGCAGCAGCAGCAGCCACAGCAGCTGCGCGCCTGTGGCCAGCCCGCGCAGCAGCAGGGGCAGGCGCTCACACACGCCGCCCCCAGCGCGCGCAGTGGCAGTGCCCTTGCAGGACCAGCTTGCTGCTGATGCTGAGTTCAGACCAGACCTAGTCAAGGTGCACATGAAGTGCCAGTACACCACAGCCTTTGGGCAGCAGCTCAAGGTGGTGGGTGGTGCGCCGGAGCTGGGAGAGTGGGACCTAGCCAGGGTGAGCAGCGTGCGTGGTTTCGTGTCAGAACAGCGGCTGTGTGTTGTGATGTGGTCTGCAGTGCTGCAGGTGGCATGTAGTACTTGCAGGCAAGTGAAAGCGAGCTGTCTGGTTGGTAGTGTGAGGGGTGCGGCACGCGCGCTGCCCCGGTTCAGCTCTGCCGTGGTGTGTCGGAGCGTGGCGCTGCTTCCATGCTAGGGAGGTGCAGCGCCTCGCTGCCTGTTGCTTCAGCAGTGTCAACAATAAACATGGGTGATGCACCACAAGAGGCCTCATCTGCAAGCTTCTAATGCTCCTGCATGCGCCTATAACGGTTTACCCGCTGCTACCTCGCACATCACGGCTTCATCTCATGCCTCATGAACAGCGTGTGCATAATGCAGCTGTATCTCCTTGCACAGCCGGTGCTGCTGCCTGCTGCCTCCCCTACGCATCCGCACATCCTCAAACCTCTAGCGCTGCCTTTGCAGAGCTGCGCACGGCACTGACATCTCTCTGCGTGCGCTGCACTGCCTTGCTGCTGCTGCTGCTGCTGCTGCTGCTGCTGCTGCTGCAGGCGCCTGCCATGACGTGGAACGAGGGCCACAGCTGGACGCTGACAGCCTTCCTGCCCCCAGGCACATACCCCTTCAAGGTGCGGGCCCGCTGCTACAGCCCATGTATGATCATATGTATATACTCGCGTACGTGGATGCACACAGCTTGCCTTTGTTGTGCTTGCTGAGCTGGTGCTTGCTGCTGGCCGCCTGTGGTTGCACGCACAAGGCAGCTGAGCAGTGTTGCTGAGCCGACAGCGGCTCCCATCGGCCGTGATGGCATCATCTTAACAGGCTGCTGGCTCGTGCAAACAGACAGCTGCCGCAGCGTGCCGCGTACAGCGTGTCCGTGTTTGGCTGGATGCAACGTCTTATACCATCTCTGCTGCTGCTGCTGCTGCTGCTGCTGCTGCAGCTCGTTGTGACGGGTCCCGGCGGCCCGGAGTCTGCTCGCTGGGAGTCTGGCAGCAACCGCAGCATCACCATCGCTGCTGAATCCCCAGAGCTCGGCACGGCTGCTCTCGTTCTCGTTGACTGCGACTTTGACCGCACTGTTGACACACGCAGCCAGACCAAGCGCGTGACTGGCATCGGCTTCCGCAGCAGCAGCACAAAAGGCAACCCTCACCAAAGCCAGGGTGTGAATGGCAGCAGCGCCGGGGGTGATGGTGCCAGCCTGCCGAGTGCGGCAGCCTTCAGGACCAGCAAGGTGACAGCGAATGCTGCATTTGCAGCGGCAAACAGGCCGGTCGGGCTGGGGTCTGGGAGTGAGGATTCTGCGCCAGGCAGCCCTTCCGCTGCTGCTGCTGCTGCTCCTGTGCAGCAGCTTCACCAGCTGCACGAGCAGCAGCAGCTGCTGCACGAGCAGCCGCCCACGCCTGACGCTTTTGAGTTCAGCACCAACAGCAGCAGCAGCAGCAGCATGGCGGCGCCGGCTGCTGCCCCGGAGAGGCCCGCCAGACGTGCTCCGCTGCCTGCCCCCGGCACTGCTGAGTTTGCTGACCGCATGGCAGCACTGGACAACCAGCTGGCTGAGCTGCTGGGCAGTAGCAGCCCCAGCAGCAGCAGGAGGAGCAGCCCTGAGGCGAGCCCTGGCAGCAGCATGATGAGCAGCAGGGAGGAGGACCACAGCGACCACCATGCTGTTGCTGCTGCTTCTGCTGCTGCTGAAGGGGTGGTGCCTGCAGCAGCTGAGTTTGTGGCTCCTGTGATTCCTGCAAGGCACGAGGAGTCTGTGGTTGGGCCGACGACGCCTGCAGCAGCGGAGCATGTGGCTGCTGCAGCAGCGGAGCCAGGTGTTACGGCAGAGGTAGCGCCTGTGCGTGCTGCGCGTGTGTCGCCTGCTGCTGCTGCTGCTCCGGCAGCGGCGCCGATCGAAGCCAAGAAGGTGGTGTCCAGCTTCATCAAAGGTGAGTGCGGGGACGTGGGGCAGCACGTTACAACTCATTGGTAGAGTTTGGTGACAAACACTGCTGTGCGTGACAACACTGCTGTGCGGTGTGCTGTGCTGGTGACCAGCTTTATAAAGGTTGAGTGGCCAGGAGATATTGTCAGCAGAAAGTGCAGCATGCTGTGAAGTTCGTAATGTACCGTGCTTTGTATGGTGTGCAGTTGCAGAGCCCGGCGCCAGCTGCTTGCTTTGGTTTGGACGGATAACGTTGGGCCAGCGTGCAGGGCTCACCGACCGTGCTGCTTGCCATGTGTGTGCATCTGGCATCTCTGCACATCTTACTCAACTCACCCGCCCCCTTCTGCTTCATTCTCCTGCTGCTGCTCCCGCTGCTGCTGCCCCTTGCTTCCGCTTCTGTCCGCCCCGCCAGACCACCTGAAGGCTGTGGAGGGCCAGGCGCTGGCCATGATCGCGCAGAACCAGCGCCTGGAGCGGCGCATGATGGCGCTGGAGCAGCACGTGCAGGTGCGCTGAGATAGTCGGTGTGCTACACGGCTGGGTTTGTGGTGTCGGCGGTGTGCAGTTGACAGCGAGATTGCATCTTTTGCATGTAAGCGTTTGGGCAAATTGGTCAGCGACTGATTTAATCGACCTTGATAGTGCCGTGTGTATGCTCTGACTTCGGAGCGCAACATGCAGGTGGTGATGTCGAGGCGCCGGGTGCTTGGTGACGCTGAGACTGTGTGCTCTGTGTGTCACAGCAACTGCACTGTGTGTTGCCTGCTTCAATTGCACACTGGCCTAGCACTTTGCTGTGCACTTGCTCAGCTGACCCTGGCACTGCACGCACCCACACTGACATCGCACCCACCCGGCCTGCCCGCCGCTGAAGAGCTATGACAACTCCATGATGAATGCCCTGGCCGACAACCTGAAGGTGCACCCAATGAACCTGACTTTCAACCTGACTTTCTGCTGCACGGCATTCAACCTCACATTGCTCCGGTTGCCCTCCATGCTCTGCAGAGCTACGACGACACCATGATGGGTGCCCTGGCTGACAACCTGCAGTCAGCTGCCAGCGCTGCTGCTGCCTCCGCCTCTGCAGCTGCCGCCCAGGCCAGCTCAGCAGCAGTGCAGCAGCAGCAGCAGCCGGCAGGCCCTGATGCCTCTGAGCTGGTGCGGCAGTTCATGCAGACACACAGCCCTGGCAACAGCAGGAGCGCTAGCCCCGAAGGCAGCAGGAGCCACAGCAGCAGCGGCAGCAGCAGCAGGGGCGCCAAGTTGCTGTCAGCGCCGATCAGCATCAGTGTGCCCAGCAGCTATGATCTGCAGAGTGACAGCGATGACGTTGTTAGTAACGGTTACATCCAGATGCCTGTGGCGGCTGAGGATCTGGCTGCTGACTGGATGACGCACATGCCTGCAGCAGCAGATGAGGCAGCAGAAGGTGCAGAGGCGGTTGCAGAGGCTGCTGCTGTTGGTGCAGACCCATACCATGCATTTGCTGCTCCTGATACTATCTTTGAAGAGCAGCAGCAGCAGCAGCAGCAGCAGCAGCAGCAGCAGCAGCAGCTTGAGTATGAGGTGGCAGCGCATGATGAGTTTGAGGTTGCAGGGCACCATCACAGCAGCACCGCGCAAGAAGAGCCTCTGCTGTGGCAGGATGCGCTGCAGCTGCAGCCGCAGGAGGAGCAGCAGCAGCAGCATGAGTATGAGGTGGCAGCAGACCTCCACAGTGCCCTGGAGCAGGATGTGCCACTGCACTGGCAGGAGGAGCAGCAGCAGCAGCTGCAGCAGCAAGAGGAGCACCTGATGCTGCAGCAGCAGCAGGATGAGGATCAGCAGCAGCAGCACGAGGCGCACCTGCTTCAGCAGCAGCAGGAAGAGCAGCAGCAGCAGCATGCCGCCTACCTCGAGCAGCAGCAGCAGGAGCGTGAAGCGCTGCTGCGGGAGCGTGAGGCACTGCTGCAGCAGCAGCGCGAGCTGCAGCAGCAGCGCGACGCCTACCTGTGGCAGCAGCAGCAGGAGGCTGGCGCAGACCAGCCGGCAGCAGCAGAACAGCCTCGTGTGTCCCGCAGCTCCAGGGCCAAGCAGAATGCAGACCCTCAGTGGATGTCTGCGCATGCACGAGCCATGCAGTGGGCCTCTAGCCTCGAAGAAGAGGAGGACAGCAGCAGTGAGAGCGAGCCAGATGAAGATGAAGTTCCCTGGTGGCTACAGGACGCACTGCCAGCAGTGCGCCCCAGCCCCAGACCCATCGGCAGCACCGCCAGTAATGCACCGGTGGGTGCGAGCGGCGACGCGCCGTATGCGCATTTGAAGTGGAGCCGAAGCCGCGTGATGTCGCCCAACTTTGCGGCAACAGCAGCAGCACTGGCAGAGCGCCGGCAGCGGCACCTGGAGCATGGCTCCTGGGATGAGGAGGATGAGGATGGCAGCAGCAGCAGCAGGAGCAGCAGCCAGCCGCCGAAGCCGGCGTTTAACGGGGCGGGTGTTACGCTGGCGATCGCGACGCCTGCGACGGCTGCGGCGGCGGCTGCAGCCGCCGGGGCGAGTCCGCTGGTGTACAACATGCAGCAGCACGCATACAAGGCGGCGAAGGCAACCGGGCAGTCGGATCAGGCCGCCGCGATCGCTGCTACTGCTGCTGCTGCGCGTGTGGCGTATGGCTACCCGCAGCCGGCTGCTGCGCTGACCGGCCGCCGCAAGAGCAGCAAGAAGCAGCAGGATGCTGCTGCTGCGCCGCCGCCGCGCGCTGGTGCCGATCCTGTTGCTGCTGTGTCGGCAGCAGTCAAGGCGCGGCAGCAGGTGCTTGCTGTCGCTGATGTGGCGGTGCATTTGTCAGTTGCAGCTGAGCGGATGGGAAGTACTTCCGGCCCTGACATGTCAGCAAGCTCAGATGACGACAATGACAACACACACGGCCCTGACAGCGGCAGCAGCAGCAGCAGCAGCCAGGCAAGCATGCTGGCTTCCGGCCTGGATGTGCGCAGTGAAACCCTAGGGCCCAGGGGTTACCATGACGAGGGTTTAACCCTGCCCAGTGCCAGCCAGATCGCTGAGTCAGCACTGGTGAGCCTGCCATACAGCAGTACAGAGGCGCCGCCGGCTGCTGCTGTAGTGACAGTTGAGGAGCTTGTGGCGGCGGCTGGCAGCAGCAGCAGCAGCAGCAGCAGCTTGAGCAGCGTGGATGAGATCCATCATCAGGTGCACCAGGTGCCAGAGGAAGAGGAGGAGGCACATGCGAATGTACTCGGCACGGCAGTGGAGATCAGCCATGCAGCGGCACCCTCTGCTGATCCAGCAGCAGCAGCAGCAGCAGCAGTGGTTGTGCCGCAGGCTGAGGATCCTGGTGCTTCTGAAGATGAGCTGCAGGAGCTTGCAGCGCTGCAGCAGGAGAATGAGCTGCTATCTGAGCTAGCCGGCATGCACAAGCAGATGACAGCACTCACCCGGCAGGCAGCGATCTTAGAGGAGAAGGCAAAGGCTGTGCTGCAGCCTGCAGACATTGCAAGCCTCAGCAGCGTAAGCATGGATGAGAGCATGGATGGAGGCGAGGAGGGAGTGCCAGATGTGGGTGGTGTGCTAGGGCTTGCGCTTGCGATGAAGCGCCGCCGCGCAGCTGGCAATGCTACAAATGAGGATGTGAAGGCCGTGCGGCAGCTGGTGGAGGCAATGCAGCTGCGCATGCAGGCTGCGCTGCTGCAGAAGGAGGCGGCGCTGAAGCAGCAAGCCCTGCTGGCTGACGCAGTCTGCAGCCGCAGCAACAGCGCGACGCCTGCTGCGGCTGCTGCTGCTGCGGCAGCTGGGGTGCGGCTGCATCGCGTGGAGGATCAGGATGATGATGTGGATGGTTATGGTAATGGCCATGGCGGCAGCGGCAGCGGCAGCAGCACGCCAAATAGCTTTGCTGTGCCGGCGATTGCCGCTGCTGCTGTTGGCGGCGGCAGCTCTGCATTCAGCGCTGTTGCAATGCCAGCTGATGCAGCAGGTGCGCAGCCGGTGCCAGCTGCAGGCTCAATGGCATCACCAAGCCAAGCTCTCCCAGCTGCAGCAGCAGCAGCAGAGCCAGATCGATGGGAGCGCGAGGCGATCACAACAGTGTCAGCAGTGGCAGGTGTCATGGCTGATGAGCCACCTAGCAGGCCAGACCGGCTAGGAATGCCAAGCAGCAGCGGCGGCGGCGGCGGCGGCAGCGGCAGCAGTGACAGCAGCAGCAGGGCGTTCAGAGCTCCCAGGGTGGGACCAGACGGCCCGGGCGCTGCCACTGCTGCTGCCAGCCGCAGCAGCGGCAGCAGCGTCGGCAGCGCTGCTGCCATGCTGCTGCCGCGGCCGCTGGCTGCGGCGCCAGCGGGCGCGTCTGCACTGCCGCTGCATGTGCAGCAGGACATGCTGATGATGAAGGACAAGATTGCTGAGCTGCAGGCGCGCGTAAGTGCACGAAAAGCGCATGTCGCTGCGCTGTCCAGCAACGGCAGCAGCAGCGCGGCAGCGCCAGCTGCCAGCAGCGGCGGCTACAGCCCGTCTTTCAGCGCTGGCGCCGCTGCTGCTGCCGCCGCCACGACGGCAGTTGCTGCTGCTGTGGCTGCGCCGGGCGTGGCAGTTGCTGCTGACGTGCCGGCGCTGGCTGCTGCCAGTGCTGCTGTGGCGCGGCCTGCCATCATGCGGAGCATGGATGAGGCAACAGGTGTGATCGGGCTTGGTGTTGTCGATAAATCCCTGCCTGCTGCACGGCTGGTGCAGTCCGCTACCGTCACACTTGTGAGCAGCGGCGCAGGCGTGGCAGCTGCAGCAGCAGGCGACACTGCAGGCAGTAGCATGGAGCGCCGCGGCCGGTGGTCCAGCAGCGTTGTCACCTGCCCATCACTTGTGGAGGACACAAGCCCTGCAGGCCGGCTCGCTGCGCTGCGCGCGCGCACTGCTGCTGCTATGGCGGCCCGTGAGCAGCTATCAGTGCAGGCACATGAAGCAAAGCAGGCGCTGGCTGCACTCTCACACCAGCGGGTGATGCCAGCTGCTGGCGCTGCTGCTGGCGCCGCCGCAGCAGGCAGCAGCAGCAGCGTGGATAACAGGCAGCGCGCGGACCGTGCGCAGCGGGCAGTAGCAGCGCTGAGTCACTGGGAAGTTCGTGCTGCATCAGCAAAGCAAAGCCTTGATGCGCTTGAGCAGCAGGCAGCAGCAGCACTTGCAGAGCTTGAGGCACATGATGCCAGCACCAAAGCGCGGCAGCAGCAGCGGCAGCAGCAGCTGTTTGGCGGGCTGAAGCCGCCGCAGTTTGCGGTGCCTGGTGGCGGCGCAAGCTTGCCTGCAGGGTTTGGGGTTTCGCGCGTGCTTGGCGGTTTGCCTGAGGCGGTTGGGCAGCTGCAGGTGCCTGATCCTGTGGTGGCTGCTGCTGCTGTGGCTGCAACTGGGCTAGCTGCAATGCAGGCGGTGCACCATTATGGCGGCCACTTGCTGCAGAATGTGAACCTGTAGGGGTTTTTGGGCTGGGTTTTTGTGGGTGTTTGGGGTGTCCTGGATGGGAGCATCTGCTATGTATGGCAGGTTGTGGTTGGGAGGGATCTGAATCCGGATGCAAGGTTTGTGGATTGCTGCTGCAGACATGCTGCAGAATCTGCAGGAAGGCAGGGGTGTTGGTGGAAGCTTTTGTTCTTGGGTTGTTGCAGGCTGTGTGCCGCATACAAGTTGCGTTGCTGCACGGACATGATGGGTGTGCAGGGTGCACGTGGCTTGAGGGTTGTGCTTGCAGGACGCGGGGGATTGTGCAGGGATTGTGCCGTGTACAGGCAGCGGCGGTTGCTCAGCACACAGTTTGTGCTGTTACTATTTCGTGATGTGTGGTGTAAGTACTGTGGCGGGGAAGACTTGGCAGGATGATGTTAGGCGCTGTGGACTGTGTGAAGGTTCTGTAGAGGCTTGTACATACTGCTGTTGCGTTGCTGGAGTGTAACGGTTGTGCTGTTACTGCTTGGTCGAGCGATGCATGTTGGTCTCGCCAGTTCGCATGGCTGTTGGATCCGACTCCCTTTCTGCTGGCCTGTATTGGGCAATCATCATCGGCTCAGAGCCCAGCAAGCTGGTGCGGCCGCTTTTTGAGCGTTTGTAACATTGTTACATCGTTACATGAGCATGCGAATCAAACAGGGCAGGATGATGTTGTACTACTCCTGTTTCCCTCGGCATGTTACTATGACAGGTTATGACGGGGGATGTGACAGCAGTATGCGTGGCACTGCAGACAGCTGCCATGGCCATAGCGCTGTCAGCAGCAGCAGTTTGGGAGGTTTTTGATATGACACGGCCGCCCATGCACATATGACATGACAATTGAGCGTTGCATGCTACAGTATGTATGGCCGAGGCCGGCCGATTTGGCGGCATTGCCTGTGTTGGAGGCTTCAGCGTGTCTTGTTGCACAGCTGTGTTGATGTGCTGTGTTCTTTTTCAGGCTTGCTGGATGTCATGCTTTGTACCTACATAGCTGCACATGTTGTGGATGTTTCATGCTGTTGCAAATGTGCACAGAAGGACAGCACTGTTGGCTTGTCGCTGGTGCTGCTGGCATGTGAATGGCTGGGCCTGTGCGTATCTCTGGCTGCTGCCGAAGGGCTGGCATGGTTGCTTGTGACTTGTGCTGTAGTTCCTGGTGTGTTTGCAGCACAGCAAGGCACACTTGCAGATATGCGGAGTGTGTGACAGTGTGTGCTTGTGTTTGCTGCGCCGTCACCAATGCTTGCGATGTCGAGCGCTTCAGGAATATTGGCTCTGCGGTGCTCACGAGCGAACCGCCTTTTTTTTGTATGACGCATTGTAGGCTGTGTGTCACGCTCTTCATACCGCACGCAGCACAGCTGGCCTCAGCGTATATCATACTGGTGTCTTTTGGCACACCACATCTTCCTACCCATGCCTGCTGCTGCGCTGGTCGTGCTGTGCCCTGCACTGGCTTGACAGTTGCAGCGCATGCGCTGGCACACAACTATCAAGAGGTTACGAACTCTTTTTAAAGGCGCTGACGGTGCATTTGCCGTTTCGTCAAGGTATCTTGCCAGCAGGTTTCATGGCCGTGCAGAAAGTATCTGCATGCTGTTGTATGTTTTGTTGGGGTGGGGTGAAGGAAGCGCTCAGTGAGCAGTTCTGTGGGGTCACACTTGTGTGTATGACTGTTATTATTCGAAGGTCTGTGCAGAATGCGGTGCCGATTGCAACTGCTTGGGGATAGAAGTGTAACTGGTTGGGACAAAGGCCTTCTGCTGTTATCCTTGCACCGGATTAGCCTCATGAACCAGCCCCATGTGACAATGCTACTTGCATTTACAACCAGGTGATGAAAAGGCAGCTTTGTGCTGACACCAAGTGTAGCACTCTTGGCTTGGCTCCGTTGAAACATGGAATTCAGATACCGACAACATCGACCCGACCAGTGCATCAGAAGTGCGCCGCTAGCCTTGTCTTGCGTGTGCTGCTGCTGCTTCAGCCAGCAGTAGTGATGCTGCCAGCCCTGGCGAATCTGCAATGGGGCTGAGAAACTTGCGCTGCTGCTGAGGCTGCTGCCAGCATCTACGTCACTAGTATCATAGTCACTTTAAAAAGCTGTCTGTGCAGCTGGTATCACCATACAATTGAGGGAAGCTTCCAGGGGCTCCAGCCTGGTCGCTACCTTGGCACTGAAGTGGCAATTATGCTTCATGAAGAGGTGAAGCAGTCGTTAACCGGCGGTTCACAGCGTTCTGTGGACTTTATCTCATCTTTGACCTGCAGCAGCAGGCATGGCAGCGGTGGGTGCGGAACAGCTGAGGTTGCAGGCGGTGACACCGCCTTTGAAGGGTCTCAAGGCTTGCCCGCCGGCAATTGCACATGGTTAAGCCTTGAACTCATAATAGCCGATATAACCGAGCGCTTGAGCAAGAATGCGGTGCTGTTAGAGGCTCCATCGGTGGTTTTAGTCGTACAGTAACACTTCGACTGCAGCACAGTGGCAGGTCGCTGGTATGTAGCAAGGCTCCGCACTCCAGCTGAGTCACAAGTAGCACCCTAGACAAAATCACCTAATCCATCTAATAGAAGCACACCTTAGGAGTATACGCGTGCTGCCCCCGCATGTGTCTGCTGTCGCTCGAGCGCTCATGGATTCTCCTCGCACAGTGCTCGCGATCTACGTGCTGTTGCTGATAGTTTCAGTTACTGCCCGACCGCAGCCTCGGGATGGCAGCCTGGAGGGCAATCTCGGAAGGGGTGTTGCAGACTCCATCGATCAACCTCCATCAACAGGGCCCCGCACGCTCATGTTTGACTTCAGTCAAGGCGGTGGGGCTCTACAGATGTTTGGTCATGAGCAGCTGGGCCGAATAAGCTCCCGCACAGGTCTCAAAGGAGACATCACCACCCTAGCTGCTCATCTCGATGAGGACGATGATCTGGTGGGTGCTACATAGATGCTTGACGTACGATGGTTTTAAAGATAGGGCTGTTAATGAGATTGCGTCGAGCATTGGTCTGGGTGGACAGAGCCAACTACACATGCAGCTTCCTATTGCATAACCTGTCAAACATGATCAGGTCTACTACTCTCCGCCCAGCATCACCATCATCTGCTGCTGCTGTGTGCCGCTGTCGATGCTGCACTGCCCTGCTCGGTCATCACATTCTTTCACAGGGTGTGGAGCCAGCCACAAACAGGCTCATCTATTCATGTGGCTGCCTAGCGGTTGAAGCAACAGAACAGCAGCAAGCCGCCGCACGCGCTGCAGCAGACGGCGTGGCAGCAGCAGCTGTACAGCAGCACGCGCACAGCCACGGCTGGCAGCAGCAGCAGCAGCAGCGCCGCGCGCAAAACACGCCGGCTGCCGCCTTGATGCTGGGAGTGCCCGATCCAACAGGTCTTACAGCTGCTGATGTGTTCAGCCTGAGCTCGCGGCCGCAGTCAAAGTACAAGTTGGTGCTTGATTTTGACGGTAACACGCTGATTGGCGGCGCGTGGAACAGCGTGAAAAAGACGGACAAGATTGTGACGCCCCCGTATGACAAAGGTGCGGTTGCCCGTATGACAAAGGTGACAAAGGTGTTGTTACATTACAGTGTGGTAGGGAAGGTGCTGCTGGGTGTAATGCTGTTTGCTGCAGCGGGAGAGGTATAGGTGGCAGTGATGTCACTCGGCTGGCTGTGCAGTTGTGGTTGCTGGGGAGCGTTGGTGCTACAGTGCTTTCTGTTTGCACAGGATTGATGGTGCCGCTATTCTGCCAGCGTCAGCAGCACCTTGCAGCAACAGCGGCTTGGCTGAGCCCCTGAGTATCAACAGCTGTCCATCCTGCCATACATATCAGCACTTGTCATCAACTGTCACCCTGTGCCGTGCTGTGCTGCAGATGGCGACAACATATGTATAACTTACTTGGGTTGTGCTGTGCCGTGCTGTGCTGTGCCGTGCTGTGCTGCAGATGGCGACAACAGCACCTTCAATGCAGAGGAGTTGGCAGACATTGTCGCCATCTGGCGGGCGGTGGCTGAAGGTGAGAGGACCACGCTGCTGCAGTGTCGTGGCCGAGTCAACAGTTAGTTTGTTCATGCTTGGTGTCATGCATGCGCACGCAGTCTGACTGCAGTGTGGTAGGCAGGTTGTAGCTGAATATGAGAGGTGCAAGCTGCTGCGGTACATGCCGGGGTGTATATGATTGTGTGATTTTGCTTATGCCCCGCTTGTCGTCAGATGCATGCACATGCTGTGCCATGTGGAGTATGACTGCAGCGTGGCAGCCTGCCCTGCCGGGCAGGCTGCATGTGCGCAAGTGCGCGCAAGTAGCTGACAGTGTCGCGCTGTCACGCATGCCATGCCCCGCTGCTTTTGGCCATCAGACAGTGTCACTGCTGATCTCATGCTGTTGCTGCTGCCGCTGCTGCTTGCAAACCCCCACCCCAAACCCTACCAGACTTCGCTCCCTTTGACGTGGACGTGACCACAGCCGACCCAGGCGATGCAGCCCTTACAGGCGTCGGCCAGAAAGCGATCATCGGAGGTCACTCAACCGACTGGTATGGCGTCGCCGGTGGCATTGCCTTCGTAAACAGCTTCGGGCGCCCCGACTTGCCCTGTTTCATCTTCCCGCGGAGCCTCGGCCCGAATAATCCGAAGTTTATTTGGGAGGCGGTCTCGCACGAGCTGGGGCACACGCTGGGGCTGCTGCATGACGGCGTGCTGCCAAATCCTGCCATGCCGAGTGGCACTGCCTATTACTCTGGGCAGGGAGTGTGGGCCCCACTCATGGTGAGCAGCAGCAGGTGGCAATGCGTGCTGGGTGTGTTAGGGACGATGTTTAGTATATCTCAACAATATGCAATGGTATTGGAGAATGCATCTGCAGCAGCGTGGCGTAGGGTTGGGTCACAGGAAGTTTCCACGGGGCGGGGCTGGCGCGGCGGCAGGGTGGTTGCAGCGCAGTGTACACATGCTGTGCTGTGCTATGTTCTTCACCAGATGTTGTACCCTCTCGCAACCAATGCTGGCGTTGCTCGCTCGCTCATTTGTTCTGCTGCTGCCTTGCTGCAGGGCATCCCATACTATGAGGAAGTGACGACTTGGGATGCCGGGGAGTACCCCTTCTCAAATAACAACCAGGTGCGAGCCTGAGCACAGTCTTAGCAAGATGATGATTTCGACGACCGTTCCGATCGAGAGTGCTCAAGATACTTACATGCTTACATGCCATTGCAAACTCTCTGTCAACAGCCTTTGCACTGCAATTTTACTTACAGCAGCATGCCGGAGCAGCAGAGCAGCCGTTTGATTTGTCCTGTGACTGGTGCTGCAGCTGCTTGGGAACTAGATAGCAATGCGGCACACACACAGGCTTTTGTGCTGTGCTGTGCAGGCATCCCCAGCATCTTTGTCACATGCCAGTATATACTTAACAACCGTACATATCATGTTCAACAGCTGGTGTTGCGCACCTGCACATGTGCTTCTTTCCTTGTGCTGCTGTACACGCGCACCGGCCCTGTTGCAACAACAACAGCACCAAACAAGCACTGTACCTGTCTGCATTGCAGGACGACTTGGCAACCATTGGCAGGTTTCTGCCTCGCGCCCCTGCCCAGTTTGGCAGCAGCATCAGCACAGCATCACCGCTCACAGTAACTTCATCTTCATCTCCATCAGAAACAGCCACCGGCACTGCATCTGGTGTGCTGTCTTCCAGCAACCAAACAGACTTCTTCTCCTTTGCTGCAGCAGCCGGGCCTGCCAGCGTCACGGTAGCAGTCACAGCTGCATTTGGGGTCGGGTATTACGGCCGCACCAACCTCAATGCAGCCGCCACGGTGTTTGATGCAACTGGCGCGGTTCTGGCAACCTTCAATCCTCCAGGCCCGGAAAACATGGGCATCGCTGCTGCAAATGTAACAATCCCAAGCAGCGGAGTGTACTACGTTTCCGTCACTGGCAGCGGCGAAGGCAATGTATCAATCGACGGCTACAGCAGCTATGCTTCGCTTGGGCGCTACAGCGTGTCTGTTACATACGCAAGCGGCTACACCCCTCCAGCTGTCGATTGCGTGGGAGCCTGGAGCAGTTGGAGCGTCTGCAATGCATCCTGCAACCAGACGATGACATTCCGCATCACTCGCCCGGCTGCTAATGGCGGCGGCGCATGCGTCTCCGCTGACGGCAGTGTGCGATCTCAGCCCTGCAGCGGCGGCGCGTGCCTTGCCGCAATCGACGACCCTATCATGATCATCGCCGACATCGCCATCTCGCGGGAGATCTTCAATACGTCAACTAACAGCACCAACGGTACAGCGCCGACAAACGGCACCAACAATACAACAGTGCGTGCCAATCCCTCAGGCAGTGCCCCTCCCCAGTATGCCTTCTGTAAGGCTGTTGTGACGCTGAAGACAAAGGCAGGCGCGCGGCTGGCCAAGGCGAAAATATCCGGATCTTGGTCTGACATCGACGTTGCGCGGTCAAAGCCGACAGCTGCTGCACCAACCTCGCTGCAGACGCGCACCAGTGGGCAGGTGGTGTTCAAATCTCGGCTTTGGAGAGCTAACCTGCAGCTGCCGCAGCAGCCGGCTCAAAGCGGCATGATCAGCGCATGTGTTTTCACGGTGAGCGGCGTGGACTTTCCTGGAAAAACATTGGACAGGGCTGCCTCGGTGCTGACTCAGAAACTCACCTTTGCTGGGCGGTGAAGATTTGATGCACACCCGGTGCAAGCGCATGCTGTCGAGCTTTAGGTGTGTCGGGATTAGGTTGCTCTGCTTACTGCCGTTCAAGGTCTTGCAGCGCTTGCTGCAGCATGGTGAAGCTGCGTGATCAAGCGCGGTCTAGCTGAGGAGTGAGGTTTATGTTTCAAGGCCTTTATTCCAGGTTTTTGTGAAGATGATGTCTCAGGTGCATTGTTACTCTACTTGGGCTGCGACATAGGCTTTCACAGCAGCAGCAGCAACGTGTCAGCCAGCCGTCAGGTTGCTGTGGCAGGCTGCTGTGTCAGCATGCTGACAGCCGAGCATCTGTGCCACGGGTGTGTTTGGGGGCGTGAATTCGTATTGTTTACATCACATCACATGCAGCGTGGCATGTAGGTGCCAGCTGGGTCACATGCTCTCTGGGGTTACTGCCGTGCACTGCTGACAGGGGCTCTGCAACCTGCACAGTGTGGGTTGCGGGTTGCTGCCGACATGTCAGATGCAACTTTTCTACATGTTCTTGGGTTCTGACAGGGCATTGAGGATGCCTGCTGCACATGTGTGCAGTTTGTCGGGTGGTCAGGAGTTGGCGCACTCCGCAGCACATGGCAAAGCCTATGAATCTGCGCCAGACTGCATGTTTGGAGATCTTTGTTGGAAGATCTTTTTTGCAGCAGCGTCATGTGTCGTCAGGTGGGTGTGTGCTACTCTGTCTGTACAGCATGGGTGAGCTTTGCAGAATGAGTACATCAGGGGTGTGATTTTGAGCTTTGGCCTGATCGCATGAGGGGCGGGGGCGCTGTACACGATTCAGCATGTGACGTGGATGCGTCACATGCAGTATGCTCTACTCTACAGTACGCTGCTTTGAAGCACCGGCCTTTACAGGATATGCATGGTGCTTTGGAGAGCATTGTTTTCATCCGGGCCTGCACAGTTGCAGCCTTGACCGCTGGCTGTGGGCAGTACCCAAGGATAGCTGATGTACATGCAGCTGATGTTTGTACATCATCGTTGGCAATGGAATCTGTAGCCATGTTGCAGCGGCAGCTGCTTGCCAGCAGCCGCGAATGTTCACGCAATTGCGCGGGTGTGTCCTGTTTGTCACAGCAGCGGCAGGCGCCTGCCTTGCTTCTGCTCTGCGTGTGTGTGCTCCACATGTATGGCTTGTTCAATGCTGGTTGGTCAGCTGAATTGCAGCTCGAGCTTTGCATGGCAACTGCATCAATCTGCACAGCTTGGCAGCTTGGCTGGACTCTGGAAGGCTGAGTTTCGGCTGCTACTCGTACTCCTGCTGCTATTTTTCCGGCGTGCTTCTGCTGTTACGACTGTTTTGTGCGCATGGCGCTGCTGTTGGCGTCCTGCGTGCCTGGCAAGTATGTGCATTCTTGTCAGGTTGCATGTCAGCCAGGTTGCTGCAGGGCAGAGATGTTGCGTGCTGGCCTGAGTTGCCCAGTTCGTGACTCTGCTATCGCAGCTACAACTTTGCCAGAGTGCTGTGCATCTATAGACTAGCAGAGCGGCCGTGCGGCTATGTAGTATGTTGTTGGCATTGTTTACGGCACACTGACTGGTTTCCACTTGTAGAGGTGCACTGATCACGCAGCCAGAAGCGAGGGACACCGAGCAGTCTGTCTGCACACCATCATCCACCATCACTAGCGCTGTTGCGCGCGGGGTTATCCTCTAGTGAGTCATCAGGTGTTATCATGTGTGGGTTTATGTTTCAGGCACATCAGCACATCCTTACCAGAGCTTTGCAGCCTCACCTCCAGTTTCATTGAATGTGCGCCCTGGAACAGTCAGGGTGCATTGTTGTTTCTCTCAGAGTGCTTTGAGCAACGCTTCTGCAGTGTGGCAGCACAGCGGTTACCACGCATTGCTGTCAGTGGTCATGTGTTGAACGGCGCGAGGTGCTTCAAGTGCACGTGCACCAGAGAGCCGAGTTACATCACCCCATCATAACGCTTAGATTTGCACAACACCTCGTACGCTACGCTGCTTCCTGCGTCTCATGCCCTGTTCACATGCGCACGGCGCTCCTTTCCTGCTTGTGTCTGGGGTTATGCTGTTGGGGGTTTGTGTCAAACAACGCACACAACATGAAGCGTTCGATGCGCTGTCTTCTGCGTCCTGTCTAGATTGCATGTGTGCCATGCTTATCAATTTCCATGTACGCCTCTGCTGTTTCCGGGGTAGTACCGCGGGGTTTTGTATCATGCAGCGCAGCCAGAAACTTGTGCAGCTTCTTCTGCGTCTGATCTACTAGACTAGTAATCTTCTCGTGTGCGTCATGCTTCTGGCTATTCATGTTCGCCTCCTCATACTTGGTGTTGTGCTTGGGGTGTGGTCAGTATACAGCGCCTTTCCACCCCCGTCTGCTGCTACGTTGCCGGTTTCTATCGTGTGGTCTGTCTGGGGTTATGCTCTGGGGGCTTGTGGCTGCAGCACAGACTGAAACGGGCGTGCCTGCTTGCTCTTCCTCTGGGCAGATCCCCAGAATGGACATGCAGTTCTTGCCTTTCACCACTGCGCTGTTGCATCTCCTCTCCTGTATCATAGCCTGTTTCCCTCACTGAAGGCACCTCTTCACATCACAGCTGGCACTTTGGTATTGCAGTGCTCATCGTAATATGCACACAGTTACGCTCAAGGAGTGTCATTTCTGATGTGCTGCTCGCAGCAAGTCACCATTCTTGGCCTGACCAGGCTTTTCAGCTTCTATCGTGCTCGTCTGATGACAAATGCGCGTCGCAGAAAGCAGCACATGAGTCACACAGTCTGTTACGCTCTGCTGGAGATGCTGTGGTTTTGTTCCAGTTACACTGCTTACATGTCAGCCTGTTGGTGTTCTGGTGATTTACAGCATACAGTATGTGCTGTGAGCATGTTCTGCTGTCATCATTGTTACAATGGTGCGCGTACCGCCCAGTAGCTCAGTTACAGCCTTGACAGGACAACAGCCTTTGCACTGCAGACGTGTGGCTTATGTGATGTTGCATGGTTGTGTCTCTGATAGTAGTTGAGAACAGGGCTGGTGGCCAGAATGCCTGCCATGCCGATGTACTGGCGAATGCACAGGCGGATGCATTGCGTGGTGGCAGTGTCGCTTACGGTTGCAATCACCCGTGTTAATGGGAACAATGTTGCCTCCGTACTGGCACGCGGCCTAAGGCATTGCAGTCACTCACACACTGGGCAGGGCGGTTGATTGACCTGAGTGGTACATACCGCCGGCTGGCAATTCACTGTGCATGTGCAGTGCATCTCTCAGTGCTGTTAAAGCAGCACATTCAGGGGTGTACTGACGCAGCAAACAGTCGTTTGGGTGCACTCAGGGCTGGGAGCTCCTGCTGTGTGGGCACTGTCGCGTCGGTGTTGCTTTGAGGTTACCTTGTTAATAGCAGTTTAAGGTGGGCTTGTGCACCGATGCTGCACCGATGCTGCTGCGTTTGTGTGCGTGAGTTTGCAGCTTATCCCTAGATGAGCCTGCCAGTTGCTCCTAACCAGGGTCCTTTCCGAGGTTACTGCGTCTTGCTGTTTCACACTGGCTGTGGTTACGTGGGGTGGGCGCGTGACATGCTGCGTTGTCATGGCGCAAATGCATGCAACGGCCGCGCTGCTTGGGTTGCTGTGCCTCTAACTCCTCAAACGGCTGCATGCTTGGGTTTGCAAATGCCTCCAGCAGGCACATGTGCAAGTGCAGCTGGCCAGCAGTATGACTGCCACGTGTGTGTGACATTGCCATTACGATGCTGTCTGGCAAGCTGTGCAGGACCTACTTTCAGGATGCTGTGCTTGCCAGATAACATTGTGCTAAAGCTGCAACGTGCTGCTAGCAGGCGCATGTGCAAGCATAGCAGTGAGCTTCTTGCAGTTGTACATGATGGCCGATTCACCAGGGTAGGCGCTGTATAGGAGCTGTTTGTTGCTTGCCTTACTATCTTGAATACCTCAGTACTCCTGACACAGTATGTTGTACATCACTTGTGAGTTTTGCAAGGGTGTCCTGCGTAGTTTTTGGGCTTTATGTATTTCCCAGTAGGGATTGCCTAGTTGCGGCACTGCCACCAAGAACTGCCTAGCTGCGGCACTGATCACCGTCGAGTTGCCCGCTGCATCAGTGCTTGTTGAATTGCAGTTGGCCCTTGCAAGACCAGTGCGCACTTGTTTGACAGCATCATGGGGACTGCCCAACACAGCAGCTTTCAAAGCTCTGCTGGCTGCCATTGGCTGGCAGCGGTGAAACCCGTGGGCTTGGGAGCTGCTGAACGAGCATGCTGCGAGCTTATTGAATGGCATGTCATCACTGAGTGTGTGCTCTGAGTAGTTGAATGACGCATGGCGAGTACTGCTTTGCATGGCGTGGGCTGTTTGTGTACACTGAGGTGTCAGAGTAGGCTGGCGACCATTGCTGGTGACGGCCTCTTGTCATGGCAGTAGCGTGTGTCGAGTGGTGCCAGATTTGGCCTCTAGGGGCCTGCAAACTTGCGAGCTTGGTTGCAGAACTGTGAACTTGAGTAGCTCTGTGAACTTGAGTAGACTCTGGCGTGCCACTATCATGTGCGCCTTGCGCACAGCGGCTGCAGGCGGCTTGTTGTCTTGTGGTCGACACGAGGGCCTGTGACTTTAAAAGACTCCTTTCGGATGCAGTCGGCGACCTTCCAGGGCACTTGCTTCACTGCTATAGCTGATAGCTGCAACTGATGCCTTCGTGTTGCACTGCAAGAGATTGCTGGTGCAACGCCTTGAGAGTCGGCGCTACTGTACGTACACGTATATATAGTCAATGCCGGGTGTAACATATTACCATTGGATGGGAAGTGACTACAATGCATCTGAGTGAATCAAGACTACATAGTGTACTTCCACACAACCTGCAAAGCACATGTCCACAGCTTCTGCAGCCATTGACAGTACACTGCAATCCTCCGAACCACAAGGTCAAGGCCAGCCCGCTCAGCAGCTGCTGCAGTAGCAGCCGCCGCTACTGCAAACTGCACGGCGGCAGGCAGCGCCGCCACGAAAGCCGGCATGCTTGCTACTGCACTTCTCGCCATGCACGAAAGCGCTGCTGCTTGCTACGCGGTGCACCTCGGATCAAACATCGTGAGGAAGTTTCATACTGGGCTTGCTGCTGTGCATCACATCTGGCAATCATTTGTAGCCACAAACGATAAAATCAAAGCAGTGGGCAGCAGGATGGTCCATGTGACCCTGGCGTCCTCCTGTTGTCCTGCACCACATGCTGCTGTTGCTGCAAGACTGGCGCTGTGCACGCTGTACATCCTCCAAAGGGTGTGCTGCTGCTGCTGCTGCTGCTGCTGCTGCTGCTGCTGCTGCTGAAGCCTCCTCACAGCTTGTAGTCATACATGACCATTGGCCCTGCTACCTCCTTCACCTTGTCATCACCTGCGCAGTTGAAGTTGATGCAGCAATCAACAAAGCGGACGATGCAGCAGTGAGGCAAGGGCCAGCTAGTCTCCTGCTCTGAATGTCGCCATGCCATGGCTGCTTAGCTGATACTTCTGGCACATGCATTTCATGCAATCTGGTGCATTATTGAACGACGCCACTGCTTCAAGTGAAGGCAGCAAGGCTTTGCAACCCTTGCTAGCTCCCACACAGCTTGCTGCATACACTCTGTGACGTGGCGCTGCCCTGGCTTGCAACCTCAAGCAAGCTCAGCAGCGCTTGCACTCACCATAAAGCTGCTTCACCAGCGCCAGCGCAAACTCAAAAGCAGTGCCTGGCCCCCTGCTGGTTGTGAGTTTCCCATCCACCACCACCCGCTGCTGCACAGCCTCTTGGTTAGACAGCTTGTCTGAAAACGCGGGGTGTGCAGTTGCTTTGCGGCCGTCCAAAACGCCTTGAGACTCAAAGAACACGGCTGGTGTTGCGCAGATGGCTGCATAGAGCTTGCCAGCGGCTTGCTGCTGCTTTACAAGCTGCGAGAGTGTGCTGCTGTCCCTGAGGCGCTCCGCGCCTGGCATGCCGCCAGGGCACGCAATGAGGTCGTACTGCTGTGCTGCTGCCTCACTGATCAGCTGGTCTGCTACTAGCTTCACCCCACGGGAGCCTGTGATGCGAGCACAGGGTGAGGAAGAGAAAGCAGAAGCCATAGCATAAACGTTGTTTGATGGATGGGGACTTGACAAAGCTTGCATGCTCCACGAAGCAGCATATCAGCTGCTGCCTGGTCCTGTGTACTGCAGCAGTGCTGCTTACAGTGCTTCCCAGCTGCTGCGGCAGTACTGCAACATGTAATGCAAGTAGGTGCTGCAACTGTCAGCGTGCATGGCGTCCAGCCCTGAGCTGCAACACGCCTCTGCAGCTGCCAAACAAAAGCCACAGCACCAGGCACCAAGCTGGGTGGTGGAGTACATTCAATGCTGCTGTACAGGATATCAACATAATGAGCATGCACCAATTCGAACACACGCCATGCGCCGTAAGCTCACTGTAGCGCTCACATGTCACCTCCAAGGAGTTCTCCACAGACGCCACGGTTACTGCAGCACCAGCTCGCCTGAGCACGTCAATCGTGATGACTGCCTCCATCTCTTCTGTGCCTGTGCCGATGGGCACAAGTACTGCCTTCTGGCCTGCTGCCATTGCTGCCACTTGCCTGCTGCTGCTGGTGTTTGAGACGACAGCCGCAAGCAGGCCACTGCGAAGTACACTGCTTCTGGGTAAGCAACAACTGATCCGGCTGCCGAGCATGCGCCCTTGGCTTGCATGCCTGGTGCTGGTGGCAAGCATGATCTGATGAGCAGTAGCAAAGCTGTCGATCCAACGAAAGCTCCACAATGTGACAACGATGACAGACTTGGGACTAGATTGGAGATGTAGTGCTTTGTCCGAGCACAAGCTGTAGCTTCTGACACACCGCCCGTGCTCAAACCATCTGTCACTGTAACAGCAGCAGTGCAGAGAACACCGCTCGATGATAACACTGAGTTAAGTTTTCCTTTAACAATCGCACTGTTGCAAGGTTCACAGGCTGCTGGCTAGTGCAGCAGACCGTTGCAGCATTTTTGCGCCTCCTTTGAAGCCTTGCAAGACTCACAGAAGTCAAAGCTATTACAAATACCGGCGCATTACTTTGATTGATTCACTGCCGGCTTTTGCGGCAGCTCATGACCTCAGGAATTGACTTGCTGGGTGGCAACGAACTTCCTGCTTGCACTGGCCTGGCTCTGATGCAACATGCCAACCTGAAAAAAACCTTGTTAGCTTAGATACAGTGATGGAACCCGAACCATCGGAGGAGGAAGCGGCTGCCGAGGGTAGCCTGGAACAGGGGCAGAATGAGCCATCTGTGCTTGGCAACAGCACAGATGTCAAGGTATGGTGCGCTGTAACTCGCAACAGGTTCCAGCCAGCAAGTACAAACGCCAAGACGGGGAATTATCTGGTCAAGGTCGCAAGCAACGTTGCTGCGCATTGCAAGCTGTAGCAGCTCATTCCTTCTTCTGCTGTTGTGACACGACCGCATTACCTGTGCCTGCTGTTCAGGTGGTGGTGCGTGTGCGGCCCCAGGTGCTGGGTGTCGAGCTGCAGCCAGGTGAGTTTAAGGGAACAACAGCAAACATTGATAGACTGGGCGCTTGACATAAGTAGCAATGCAAGTCGACATATGGCGCAGTTCGGTGCTGGGCCCCTGCAGGGCACACATGCCGTCAGGTTGCCTGTCAACAGGAAGCTGCCTCCACCCCACAAGGTTGTGCGCAATTGTTGCTTTGAACAGCCCAAGCAGCAGGGGAGCACTGATGTATCTCAAACAGCAGCTGTAACAGATGAAGACCGAGGGTTGCACCATAGCAAGCAGCACCGCAACAGCAGCACTCCTCGCTATCAACAAGCAGCACACACCTAGCAGTCTGCCCAACGCAGCTCTTCCAGGCAGCCAAACTGCTTCTGTTGCATATTTTGCCTTGCTGTGGCTTGCTGCAGATGTTGCCACCTGTGTGGAGGTGGATGGCTTCAACAGCCTGCGGGTGCGCTCAGCCAGCGAGGCGAGCAGCATGCAGTTCAACTGGGTGGCAGGGCCGGCTACAACGCAGGGCGAGTTCTTCAAGGGTGAGCAGCAGCATGTCCTTGTGTACAGCTGGACACTCTGTGCGTCAGCATGCGTGCTGTGCTTCCCTGCACGCAAAGGATTTGAAGCATCCCAGAGGCGCAGCAGATGTAACTTGCTGACGTGCTGCTGTGCTGCTTCTGGCGCTGCTGTTGCCTGCAGTTGTGGGCCGTCCCACTGTGGAGAACTGCCTGTCCGGCTTCAACTCCTCTGTCTTTGCGTACGGCCAGACAGGCAGCGGCAAGACGCACACCATGATTGGGGAGCTGCCAGAAGAGTCAGATGTGCTGCCACCAAACGTGAGAGTGCATTGCTATGCTGCTGTCAGCTACCAGGCAGCGTGATCATTGCAGCGGCAGGCTAGGCAGTTGCAGGGGCATTGCCAAATGGCGACTGGCCCATGCACAGCTGATGTTGCCATGACATGCAGCAGCAGTAGCTGTTCGTCTGGACATCATGTTGTTGCTCACAAACCACACACAGTGTGAACAGCAGCTGCCACTCGTGTTTGCCAACAGCTTGCTGCAAGTGCTGCCAGTACTGTTTGACAACCACAGGCCGAACTGCTTCTTCCGTTTGTTGCTGCTGCTGTTGCTGCTGCTGCTTTTTGGGTGCTGTACAGGCTGGGTTGATCCCGCGCATCTTCCAGTACCTGTGGAGGCGCATGCAGGAGGTGCAGTCTGGCATGCTGGCAAACAGCGCAAACAACACGGCAGCAGCAGGCAGTGGCGCCAGCAGCCCCAGCAGCAGCAAGGACGGCGGCGAAGCAGGCGATGAGGCCAGCAGCAGCAGCAGTGGCAGCGCAGCGCAACCGAGCCTCACGTGGATGGTGCGCTGCAGCATGCTGGAGATACACAGGTAGGGCGGGAGTACAAGCAGCTGGTGCTGCACCTGTCGTTGCTAGGTGCTGGGGCGCAGCCAGGGCAGGTAGATGGTCCTATAGCTGTGCTCAATGCGTCTTCCTGCACCAGCAGCAGGACAGCATGTCGCAGGTGTGCAGCAGCTAAGGGCAGCAACTTTCTAGAGTTGCATGCACCTGCAGAGCACCTGGCCAGCTTTGCTGCCTTTGCAACCGTTGATTCATATCCAAGGGGAAGGTGTACACCTGCTGCAGCAACAGCGAACAGCTCCCTCACATTGTACTGCGTGTTGGTGACATTCTGCATGCCTTGCTGCCTTGATCCGCATCCAGGGAGGAGGTGTACGACCTGCTGCGCCCCAACAGCGGGCCGCTCAACCTGCGCGAGGACATCCGCAAGGGTGTGTACGTGGAGGGGCTGGCGGAGCGCGTGGTGGACAACAGTGAGTGACATTGTTCACAGCAATGTGCTGCGACTGTGCAGTGTGAGCACACTTGCAGCCGTGACCAGCCACAGGTTGCGCATGCAGGTCCTGGTTAACGGGCCTTTTGCTTTGGTTTGACGGAACCATGTGCGAGCAGTCGCTTCTTAGCTACATGCACGGATGCTGTATTGCTAGCTGCCAGCGCTGCGCTAACGCCGCCTGCTGCATCCTGCCTCTTCTGCTTGCAGTGCAAGATGCACTGGGTGTGCTGCGCACCGGCATTGCGCTACGCCAGGTTGCAGCCACGCAGTACAACGCGGCCTCCTCGCGCAGCCACTGCATCTTCACCTGCCACGTAGAGAGCCGGCTGGAGCCGCAGCCTGGCCTGGTCAACGTGCGCAGCAGCAGGCTGCACTTGGTTGACTTGGCGGGCAGCGAGCGCTTGAGATATGGCCTAGGTGGCATGGCGCTTGGCGAGGGCGGGGACCGGCAGCTGAAGGAGACAACGGCAATCAACACAAGCCTCAGCGTGCTGGGGCTGGTGATTCTGAGGCTTACTGAGCAGCAGCCGCACATCCCGTACCGCAACAGCAAGCTCACGTTCCTGCTGCAGGTGAGCGTGCGTGGCGCAGCAGCCTGTAGTCTGCCTGGCGTCGGGGACGATGAAGTTGAGGTTGAGGCTGCAGAACGGGTCTGCATTGTCAACGAACAGCACGGTGAAGCCAACCAGCTGCTGTCCTGATTTTATCTCCATCTGCTGCGAACTTGCAGGACTCCATTGGCGGCAATGCCAAGACCATCATCGTCGCCAACGTCAGCCCCTCGGAAGCATGCCTGCACGAGACGCTTAGCACGCTCAAGTTTGCGACACGTGCACGCAACCTGGTCAACAAGGTGCGGAGTGCACGCAGCACATACAGCGGGATTCAAACGATGAGCAAGCATGTGCCCTGCTGCAGCTCAGTTGGCTGTGCAGCTAGCATTGTCTCAGGTTTGCAAACATGGGAACTGCTGCGGTGCTCGCTGCAGGCCGTCATCAACGAGGACACCAACGGCGACGCAGCGCTGCTGCGCCTGGAGAACCGGCGCCTGCGGCAGGAGCTTGCGCTCGCGCGCGGCCTGATTGCTACGGGCTGCGAGGGTGGGCCTGGTGGGCAGGCGGCAGCGGCGGAACAGCTGGAGCAGCAGCATGCGCAGCTGCAGTCGGCTCTGGACCTGCTGGATGAGCTGGGCAAGCGCAACCGCGACCTGCAGGAAGCACTGGAGTTCGGCAAAAGGTGCGGCATCTGGTTGTTTGTATCTTTGCAGATCTGTTGCAAGGTGATGCCCTCAGTTCAAATTGTACGTGGGGCTACATGGCATGTGTGCGGGTGGGACGGTGTCCCAGGAGTTACCCTAGAGGACGTGCGAATGTTTATATCCCGTGTCACCAGCGCGTTTCACTTCACATGCCCTGCACACCACTGGCACCTCACGGAGCCAGGGTCCACCATGCCACACCGGCCACCCATTACTCACGTTCGCGAGCGTTCAGTGCGCTGCGTCTTGTGTCCGTTGCCTGTCTGCAGGGAGCGCTCGGAGCTGGAGCACAAATGCTTGGAAGGCCGCCAGGAGCTGGCAGCAGCGCAGGTCTCGCTGCAGCAGGTGGGGCAGCAGCACATACATAGGTGACATAATGTACATCAACCTGAGTGCATGCTGCACTTGCAGCACGATAGCAGCAACACATGAATCTTAGCATGGCAGTGGATGAAAGATCGGCCTCACGTCAGCAGCAGCAGCAGCATTGTCGTCGTCATCATCAACATCATCATCATCATCAGCAGCAGCAGCAGCAGCAGCAGCAGCAGCAGCATGGCAGTTGATGCATTTGCGGCCGACAGCTAGCTGCTGTCGTGGGGACGGAGCATGCTGGACAGTTGCTTGCTTACATCCTTGCATTCAAGTTCAGTACCACGCGGGCAGTGTTCAAAACGCTGCTGCTGCTGGGTGACGTGCTGCTGCTGTGGCTGTATCACTGTGTTGCTGCGCCAGACCATGCGAGAGTACCGGGCTTACCGCCACAAGTGGTTCAGGCTAGACAAGTCCAGCAGCAGCAAGCTCAACAGCACCAGCACCTCAACAGACATTGCGGCAGCAGCAGGCAGCACAACACCCATTGCAGGCGGTACAACACCGCGCACAGCAGCATACAGCCTGCAGGAGCAGGGTACACCTGGCAGCATCACCCCGCTCAGGATGCAGCATTCTGCAGCAATGCGGCCGAGCATCGGCGGCAGTGACCAGGTGGACGCTGCTGCTGCTGCTGCCGCCAGCTCAGAGCAGGAGAGCCGTGTTGATGAGCTGCTGGGTCTGCTGAGCAGCCACCTGTCAGAGCTCGTCAGCAGCGTGTGCCCCTTGGCTGCTGCTGCACAGCAGCCCAACGCTGCTGCTGCTGCTGCTGCTGCTGCTGCTGCTGGCAGCAGCGAGCTGCCTGCTGCGGGGGTGACCGGTGTTCGGCCTGTTGCTGCAGGCAGCAGGGTGCGGCAATCGTTGCAGGAGCTGACAGCTGTCTGCCAGCCGCGTCTGCATGAGGTGGGTGGACTGCGCCTGTTCGCTTCTCCGCCTGCATATATTGAGTGTTTAGTGTTTCTGCACAGGGGCTGTAGCATGTGCAGCTGCAAGTTCGGCCTGCGTGCCAGGCAAGCCTTACTGCTTTGCATGTGCTGGTTCCATGCTGCTGACTGATGATGACACCATACACACGCACACGACGTGCTCTGCTGAACCTGTGCGTTGGCCTGATCGTTTCATGCAGGTGCCAGAGCTAGGCAACATCCTAAGCAGCCTTGAGCTGCTGGCGGATTGGCAGCATCAGCACACCATGCGCGCCTCCAGCCAGCTCAGCGCTGATGCACCTGTGTTTGAGCCAACCAGCCCCGCCTGTGTTGCTGCTGCTGCTGCTAGTGGGGCGTCAGCGCAGCGGGATGGACTGGCAGCAGCAGCAGCAGTGCAGGGTGAGGTCAGCGGCATCCCCAAGGCCAGCTTTGTGCCTTCTGAGCTGCACAGGCAGCTGGAGGAGGAGCGGCAGCTGAATGCACAGCTGAGCGAGCAGGTGCGGCTGCTGCAGCAGCAGCTGGTGAAGGCCGGCGCGGCTGTCAGCAAGAGCTGCAGCAGCCTGAGTGTGAGGGGCAAAGCAGCAGATGTGTGCTCCAGCATGGACTCAGTGCTGCGTGGGTCAACAGTAGCTTACCAGGCTGCATCATATGACAGCGCAGATGCAGCAGCAGCAGCACAGCAGCTAGAGCAGCCGCTGGTGCGGCTGCACATCCAGGTGAATGCGCACGCAGGTCCCGCAGCCGCTGCTGCTGCTGCTGCCATCATGTCCCAGCAGCAGCCAGGCGACCTCTCCGCTGAAGGCAGCAGCAGCAGCGTCGCCGCAGTGATGGAGGACGCCGACCCTGCCAGTGCTGCGCGGCTGACGGCGCTGCAGCAGCAGGTTGCAGCGCTGCAGGAGCAGCTGGAAGCCGTCACAAGGGATAAGACCAGCCTGCAAGGACGGCTGACGCATGCGCGCAGCGTGCTGGCTGCTGCTCGCTGCTCCACTCCCAGCAGCTTGTGCTCAAGCAGGCTGCCATCTCCGCAGCCCTGCTTCAGCCCACTGCGGCCGTTGTATGGGGTGAGCGCAGTGCCCAGTGCCCAACCGGGAGTAAATGAGTGTGTTTGCTAAGTACATGGGTGTACGTTGATGCATCCGGCAGGGGTCAGCTGTTTGCAGATATGCAATGGCTTTCCTGCTTGCATACATTCGTCTGAGCAGGGGCTAGTCTGGTGGACTTGTCTCCATCATCACCATGCTAACCTTCAGCTCAACTCTGCAATGCCTTTGAACCTGCTGGAGCAGGAGTCAATTGATGAGGAGCCAGAGGACGAGAGCCCAACAGGGCTCGCAGCACCCGGCAGCTGGCGCCGCCGCGGCGCATCAGCCTCCTCCTCAAGCTCATCATCAGCAGCAGCAGGCTCTGGCTCCCCCAGCACCCCAACCAAGCAGATCGTGCCTGCAAGCAGCCCAGGACTACCAGAGTTGGTGACAAGTCCTGATGGGCATGCGGCAAATGAGGAGGCGCTGAGTCATGCGGAGGTCTGGCAGCAGCACTACCAGCCGCGGCAGCAGCACCAGCAGGAGCTGCAGCAGCGGGAGCAGCTTGCGCGTGAGGTGCGCGCTGCCATTGTCGCTGCCACGGCATGCAAAGGAGGCACAGGCGGCCTGCACCAGCTGCCGCCGCCACTGCCGACACAGCAGCAGCAGCAGCAGCGCTCTTCGTCTGCCTCCCCTACTGGCAAACCTCCAGCGCGTCCAGCATGCAACAGTGCAGAGCGTGCAGCAGCAGCAGCAGCAGCAGCAGCCAGTCCAGGCAGCCCCCACAGCGTGTGCAGCCTTGAGGCACTGCTGCAGCAGACGCCGCCTCGGCTGCAGCTGCCACAGCACTGGGGGACAGATATCAGGGCCAGCGGTGGTGGTTTGGGTGCCTTTATTCGCAGCTACAGGTTGCAGATAGAGCAGCTGCTGCAGGAGTCACATGCAGGCCAAACACCGCAGCCGCAGCAAGAAGCAGACCAGGCAGCACTGCAGCTGCAGCAACATGCAGAGGCATCGGCAGCGCTTGCTGCATCCTCCCCTGCAGCTACAGCAGCTGCTGTTAGCCCAGCTTGCAGTGTCCGCAGCAGCCGCAGTACGCTGCCACAGGGTGATGCTGCACCAGCAGAAGGCAACGCCCCCGCAGACTTTGCAGCTGCCGCGCCTGCTGCAGAAGCTGAGGTGTCGCCTGCTGCTGCGGCGGATGGGCTGGGTTGCGAGGCTAGCGGCAATTTTGACCAGCAGCAGCAGCAGCAGCAGCCTGGTGGTCCCACTTGGGGCGTTGATGACTATGAAGAGGAGTTCAGGCAGCTGTCAGAGCAGCTGCAGGTGAGGGAGGGGGGAAGGCAGCAAGCCGGGAGGTGCATGTGTCACAGCAGCTCAACAGCAGTATGTGTTATCCTTTCTTTCCTGGGTGTTGATGGCATGCAAGCATGCACCAGTTATAGGTATATCGTGCCGGAATGGGCAACGACTGTCAACTGCCAGCAACACCACTGGCACGTTCTCATGTGGTGACCAATCATTCAAAACAACACCTCTGCTGCTATGTCATGCATGCGGCCATCATCAACCAAGTCTATCAACCATGATGCAGCTACACCGGCACCCCTGGCACATGCCCATCGTCACCTCTCTCCATTTCACTACTGATGCTATCCCTGCTTCCCTGCTGTCATCCCTCCCTGCTGCCATCTCTGACTCACCATCCATCCTCAGGAGCTGGTATCTGCCAACTCCTCCCTCAAGGCCGCACTGCAGCAGCGCGACCTCGCGCTCGAGCAGCGCTGCCACGAGCTGGGTGCCAGCGAGTCCATGCTGCAGGAGCTGCATGAGCGCCTGGCCGCCAGCGAGGCAGCAGCAGCAGAGGCGGCCACGCAGCATTGTGACGCGATGTGGGCCAAGGGCCAGGTGGCTGGGCTGCTGGAGCTGAACGAGACGCTGCAGCTGCAGCTGGAGGCGCAGGGGCAGGAGCTGGAGGGGTTGAAAGCAGCGCTGGAGAGGTGCGAGGGAAAAGAATGAGAGCATGGGATGATATTGCTTCTGGTTGAGATGCGTGTGGTGGCAGGGACATGCGCACCTGGCGCTGCAGTTTTCAGCAGGGGCAGCAGGGCCCGCAGCATTTCTTTGCAGGATTGCACAAGTCTGGCGGCTGCTGATGTTGTGGTACAACACAGCACACTGAGACCAGTAAACCGTTTGATTGCAGGGAGGTACGAACAACTGCACTGTCACTTGACCTGGACAACCTGATACTGACCAATCTTATGTTGTATGTCTGGTGACCACATCCTGTGTATGTGTGCAGGTTCATGGCTACAGAAGCCACGCCTGAGGCAGCAGAGGCATATGCAGCAGCCTCCGCAGCACTGGAGCAGGAGGCCTCTACAGACGGCCCCACCAGCAGCAGCAAGGACCAGCACAGCAGTGCAGATGCTGAGCTGCCGCCGGAAGGCCCTGCAGTTACACTGGATGCACCAGCTCAGCAGCAGCAGCAGGCAGAGGAGCAAGGTGCGGCATTTGAGGAGCCTGCTGCAGAGGCAGACAGTGCTGAGGGCACAGCAGATAGTGATGGAGCTGCACAGCAGGAAACGCCTGCAGCAGCAGCAGCAGCAGCGACGGCTGGCGCTGATGCTGCTGCAGCAGGACAGGACCAACAGACACCAGCCAGGATGCCTGCTGCTGGTTCTGCGCTCATCAAGGCCACCACCCCTGGCACACCAGCTGCTGGCATGGCAGCTGCAGCAAGCACAGCAAGCACGACCAGAAGGCAGATACAGGCTGCAAGGACGCCAGCAGTGCCAGCAGCGTCAGCCTTGTCATCGGCCAAGCAGGTGCCTTCTGTTTCCTCCTCGGTAGCAAAGAAGCTGCGCCAGCAGACCAGCCAGCTGTCAGCACAGCCTTCAAATATGGCAGTTGCGGCAGAGCAAGCCATCCTGCAGCGGTATCACATTGAGGCTGTCGGCTTACAGCTGGAGAAGAAGAAGTGTGAGGCACGCATGCAGCAGTGCGAGGCAAAGCTCGCGCAGCTCAGCAGGCAGCAGGGGCAGCTGAAGCAGCGGCACCAGGCCAAGCAGCAGCACGACGAGCAGCAGCTGCTGCGCCACCAGCGCCACCGGCAGCAGCAGGAGGCAAAGAGCAGCACACCGCAGAAGCAGCTGCAGCTGTACCGCACCAGCAGCAGCAGCAGCGGTGAGGTCGGCGGGGTGGCTGGCAGCGCACGCGCAGCCACAACTGGAGCTCGGATGCGGCCTGGGCTGTATAGCTACAGCCTGAGGTCTCCGCTGGAGGCTTCGCCGGTTGGGGCGTTTGCGCTGCGGCTGGCAGCTGGTGATGCAGCAGCTGCCGCGGAGTCGGTGAGCAAGGCAGCAGCAGCGGCGTCTTCTGCGGTGGCAGATGCGGCGGTGATGGCACTGATAGCGTCACCAGCAGAAGCGTCCAGTCAGGTGCAGGCTGGCAGCAGAACAGCCTCAGCAGCAGCATCGCCGGCAGGAGCAGAGCAGGAACAGGCAGCAGCAAGTAGTGCAACAGCAGCCGAGGGCAGCAGCAGTAGCAGCAAGCACACAGCAAGTACAACAGCAGCTGGGAAAGACGCAGAACAGTCACACAGCAGTTGCAGCGTTGTGGCAGCCGCATGTGCTGAAGAGCTTGCTGGACGCAGCAGTGAAGGAGCTAGTGCATCTGCTGCCGGCAGCAGCTCAAAGCCTACAGCAGCGGCAGCAGCGAAAGCTGCCTGCTCTGCAAGCAGTTGTGATGACGCAGATGCACAGTCGAGCTGCAGCAGCCGCTGCAGCGACAGCAGCAGCAGCAGCTTAGGCGCGTGTCAAGACACGTTATTTGAGCTGCTGCACCAGCTGCAAGCCCTTGCTCAGGAGAGCCATGAAGCCAGCAACTTCACTGCAATCTCCGCAAGCACGCTAGCTGGCACAACTGCTGCAGAGGGTGCAGCCGGAGCAGCAACAGCAGCAGCAGCGCCTGCTGCAGCAGCTGGCCCACAGGGTGGCTGGCCGTCGGCTGTTGCTGCAGAGGTGCAGACGCGGCTGCAGGTGAAGAGTGCGTGTCATTTGGAGATGACGCGCGGGCTCATGTCAGCAAGCGATGTGCTGATGACGCTGCAGGAGCAGCTCACTGCAGAGAAGCAGCAGGGCACGCAGCCTAGGCAGCAGCAGCAGCAGCGGGCACAAGGCGCATCGTCACCGATTGCGCGCAGCTTGCTGAGTAGCTTTGAGGGGGCAGTTCCGGAGCTGGGCGCTGCAGCAGCTGCTGCTGCTGCTGCTGTGGTTGTAGAAACTCCTCCGCGTGTGGGTGAAGCAGCCGAACCTGCAGCAGCTGCTGAGCAGGGGGCGCAGCAGCAGTGGCTGCAGGTGCTGCAGCGCGTGGAGCAGCAACAGCAGCGCATCCTGCAGGTGCTGGGCACAACAGCTGCTGATGGCGCAGCTGCAGCAGACGTATCCAATGAAAACAAGGGCAGCAGCAGCAGCACGAGCAGCAAGCAGGGGGCGGCCTCGTCAGCATCCCACCTGGCAGAGCTGCAGAATGTGCAGCAGGAGCTACTGCAGCAGCTGCAGGAAGCAAAGGCGGCATTGCTGCAGGGCTCAGCGGTACGACAGCAGCAGCAGCAGCAGCAGCAGCACAGCTGGGGCAGCCCAGGAGGCAGGCAGCAGGACAGAATTGGGGCCACTGGGCGCTGCCAGGAGGAGCTAGGCTTCCCCTGCAGCAGCAGCAGCACTCAGCTCCCGCCTGGCCAAGCGGATGAGAACGAAGCTGGCCTGCGCACTCCTAGGGCAGCAGCAGCAGCTTCTACAGCTGATGACCTGGATGCTGCTGCAGCAAGCGCAAACGCAGCAGCAGCTGGTAGGAGCGGAGGTGGCTCGCGCAGCCCTACGCGCAGGTCGCAGCAGCGTGCCAAGCAGCGGGAGCTGCGCCAAAGCCTGGATGGCCCGCTGCTGCAGCAGCAGCAGCATGGCGGTGCTGCTGGCGGCAGCAGCAGTGTCAGCGCCGACAGGAGTGACCAGCAGCAGCTGCGGGACAGCCACAAAGAAGGCCGCCTGCAGCAGCTGCTGCGCGGTGCAAAGGCGGCTGGCAGCTTGCTGCATGACGCTGCTGCTGTGGCTGTCTCTTGTGATGACGTCAGCTGCCAGACGGAGGATCTGGAGGTGCTGCCTGCAGCAGCAGCAGCAGCAGCAGGATGCGGCTCTGCTGATGCGCCGGGTGCGTCACCAGGCGTGCAGCTGCGGGTATGCTTGCCTGGTGAGGAGGCTGCCAGCACCTGCAGCACAGCAGCAGCAGCAGAGGCGGGTGACTCAGCGGAGCTCTTGCAGCAGCTGCGGGGCAAAGTTGCAAAGCTTGAAATGCAGCTGGACGAGCAGCGCCTGAAGACAGAGACAGCAATGAAGCTGCGAGACAGGGCCTGGCAGGAGCAGCCCCGCAGCCACAGCAGCTGCAGCAGCAGAGGCGGCGAGCTAGAGCCGCACCCCGCAGCCCTGCTGCTTGCAGGAAGCAGGGTGGGCGGCCTGCGGGCCAGCAGCGAGCAGCAGCTGCAGCTAGGTTGTGCCAGCGCTGGTGATGGCGCGAGTGCGGCGCATGCGCAGCGCGCACCGCTGCTGCCGCCTGGGCTGTTTTCGCCGCGTAGGGAGCAGCTGGTGGCAGCTGCTGCGCTGCATGGTGCTGGCGCTGGCAGCGGCTTGAGCAGGAGCTTCTCAGGCACTGGCAGCCTGGCCTCACCTGGTGCTGGCAGTGGCAGCAGCTGTGGCGCTGCTGCTGCTGCTGCTGCTGCTGTGCCGCAGAACATGAGTCTGGTGCTCACAGGGGAGGTGCGCAAGCTGCAGAGCGAGAATTTCACCTACATGTGCCAGATCAGCGAGCTGCGGGATACAGTGCGGCGGCAAGAGCTACAGCTGAGGCAGCAGGCGCTGCCGGCAGCTGCATTTAGCAGCAGCAGCGGCGGCGCGAGAACCCCGAGGGCTGGCGGCGGCAGCAGCAGCGGCGGTGGATCTGGGCTCTTCAGTCCGAGGGTGGCAGGTGGCGGCTCGGGACTGTTCAGTCCAAGGTTGCTGGGGACGCCTGGCAGGGCTAGTGCTGCTGCTGCTGCTGCTGCTGGGGAAGTGGTGTTTGGCAGCAGCAGCGGCAGCAGCCAGGTGGCTGGCGATGCTGGGGTGCCCCTGTATGGTGGTGGGCTGGGTGCTGCTGGCAGCAGCCCGACCAAGGCACTGAAGAGCCCTCTTGGTGTGAAGGGCAGCAGCATGAGCATTGGCGGCATGGGCCAACAGGGTTCAGGTTTAGGGCTGAACAGCGCTGGCTGGGGTTCACACCATGGCTTGGATGCTGTGCCTGAAGACAGTGCGGTGCTGCGGAAAGACAGCAGGAGGTTCAGCACTGGAGGAGTGCCAGCAGCGCAGCAGCAGCAGCAGGGTGGCGGAAACAGCAGTGGCAGCGGCAGCAGCAGCAGCAGGCGGCTGTCACTGGGAGCAGCAGGCCCTGGTGGGGCCAGTGGTAAGGGCGTGAGGCTGGTGGTGGCACCTGCAGGCAGGCTGCGGGTGGCAGCCATAGCCAAGGCGCAGCAGCAGCGCAGGCAGTCCATGGGCTGAGTCGTGATATGGATGATAGCGCTACATGGTATCCTGACAACAGCAAGATGCTGTAAGCGACAGTGATGCGCTGGGTGTGGGGCAACATATGCATACTTTGATTGTTTGTGCACAGTGCCGCACTGTGCGCACACCTCTATCTATATTTGACGTATCCGCTGTTTCACACAACACGCTATTCAAGGGTTATTACGTGCAAAAGCACGCTGTTGCCTGAGCGCGAATGTTGGCCAGGTTCACGGCCTGTACGGATAGTCCTCCATAGATATGGGTTACGTAGCAACCACATCTCGACAAAGGTTGCAACCGTGTATTGCAACACGCGATACTTAAAAGTTCCAAGTAGCCTACTGTTACGGTAACACTACTGCCACAGCATGCAGAGCCTGGTCAGCCCCCCACCGGAACACAAGCAGACGCGCACCAACTGACAAGTGGCGCATTCTGCCAAACTCGACGCCAAACGGTGGGCATCGTATCTGCCAAACTGCTTGTCAAACTGGCAGGGATAATTGATATTCACAAGTCACTTTTACAGTGTACAGCCGGCCTGCGGGAGCCAATTCAGCACAAGGTAACAGCCGGCACTCCCTCTGCTGCTAAGGTGCTATGCAAGATGCCGTCACAAGTATGCCAGGTGGCTCACATCAGCGCGACGGGCAGGGAGCAGTCAAACAAGTTCCACAATGTCTCCTTGCGATGTGTCTCCAAGTAAAATCCCAACATGTCCGCAGACCCACACCCTCAATGCTAGACATGTTATGACAAGACTGGTCAGTGTACATCAGCAAGATCGAGCCCATCGGCCTCCAGCCTGCATTAACGCCATAAGCACACTATACAAGACGTTTGAACCGCATCACATGACACTACGTACACGCGCACATGATGCGCCAGGAACAGAAGAAACAGATACTATGGGACGGTCCCATGGTCATATGCTGAGACCACACTGTGGCAGAAGCCAACAACACAAGCTGCTGCAACATTGAGCAGCACAACTAGCATTGCGCATGACGCCTACATGCGCCATGTGACTCACTGCAGGTCGGTTGCTTCCAAGCCAAGATCAAAACCTCACTGGCTGATGTGCTTGAGGAGCCTCAGCAAGCCAGCTAGGCTTGGCGCAACAATCAAGCAGCAACACGCCCGACCCCGCGATCTGGACATTGTGATGCGTGACCCAAAACAACCGCTGTACAAGCTCGACGCCATCGGCGTGGCATGTACATCTGATCACAAAGCAAAACCCCATCCTCAGTGTACCTGCCATGGGCCCATCTACTGCCAGGCTCCTTTGAACCACAGAGAGGCACGCCATCATCCGGCCTTCATCTAAGCCCTCGCCAAAATGCAAAAGCGTCGCACTTCACAACCTGGCAGGGGCGGCCAGCACAGCGTGACAATATGAACTGCACAAGTTTGGGAACAGTACTGAGGGTGTGCGCATCTAAAATGGGGGTGGTAGCAGAGGATGCACGGAAACTAGATAAGCACCACAGTGGCAGAAAGGTAGCCACGTGGCTACCTTGTATCTGTCACAGGGGGGACACGGCGGGCCAGCCATGCGTGCCTGTGCAACTGATGTGCATTCTGTAAAAGGTAAAGATGACAGCGCTTGCACATCTGCTTCATGCAAACACGAGACCCAGGCACTTCTTGGCAGCATTAGTGGTTGCTTGCGTTTGAAGCCTGCTGCAGCTAGGCGCGCAAGCTGCCACATCAACGCAAGGCAGACAATCTACACCACCACCAATCAACACCCAACATGCAATCAGTGTGCACGCTGACATGAGATATGTCTAAAACAGAAGCAAAGCGCCATGCTGCACGGTGAATGATGCCAAAATGGGAGAGCTGGAGGAAAAGGCTGAGAGGGCGCAGCATCCCACGCCATGTAACAACGCATTCTTGACCAAATTCCTGACCCACGCCCAAACCAGACTTCATAGCGTTCAAAGGCATGCAATGCACTCCTGGAATTCCCCCGAAGGCAACAAGCAGCCGCATCACTGCTGTGCCACTAGATCGTCTCAACAAGCACACAGGTTACCACCATGCTGCTGCCGAGGCAGCAGCTGTGACGCTTACAGCCACTCCCGCTGCCCAGGCACGCCCATTTCTATGCGTGCTTCAATCCGAGGTTGCAATTGCTGTCACTCAAGGTCAGCCCAGATCACATCATTCAGCAAAGGCCAGCGCAGGCAGGCCCACCTCGTACAGTGCAGTGTGGCAGCATCACTGCCACGAGCCCTGCAAGCCCTGCTTGCAGGGCTTGTGCGCTGCCCCTGGGCTTGTCTGTTCTGCCAGTCAGGCACTTCAGTCATCCACAGCTCACGAGCCATGCACCACGCTGTGCTCTGCTGTTTCCACGCAAGAGCACCAAACAGTCAAAGCAGAACCTGCTGCCTCAAAGGGTGCTGACAGGCAAACCCTTTCCCCGAACTTCACTCTCAAGCACGCTGGCCTCGACACCCACCAGCCTCGGCAATGAGCGCGCTCCCAACACGCCGCTTTGGCACTGCAGCCGACCAAAAGACATGTCCGTTGCAGTACCACTGGCACTGCAGCCGACCGGAAGACATGTCAGCTGCAGTACCACTGGCACTGCAAGGCTGATGAAGCGCCAGGCAGCTTTCAGGAAGCTTGATGGCACAAAGCCGGCCAGCTGCTAACCCCACACGCCTCAGCCAAGAGCCACGTGCCGCCGGACTCAGATGCTAGTGCACAAATGTCCCCCACTCATACCAGAAGCACCGGCATGGCCCCTGCATACCACCACAACGGATACCCTGTCATCGTCAAACCACGACAACAGCGCAGCAGCCGGATGCCAGCCTAGCGGCACTGCTGCAACATCACGCGTCACCGCCCCCACCACAGCTGCACTTCTACGCGCAGCCATCTACGCGCAGGAAAACAGCATCAGCACAAGCGAATGTCGCAGATACCTGAGAAGGACAGTTCCAAACTCCCCTGCTTTCCAGCTTGCTGATCGCAGTCAAGGCTGGCCCTGCCAGCAGCGGCATGCTCCCTCTCTAACTTGGAAGGTGCTGCAGCAACATTGAAGTACCCGCACAGTCAACATCCTGCCAGGGAGGCCAGCAACGGTGACCGCCTCCAGCTGCAGCTACTCCTACAGTGCTGCACACAAACCGCTCATTTTTAGCCAGGTAGGGAGGCCAGCAGCAGCGCGGCCTCCTGCAGCTGCAGCAACACGCAAAGTGCTGCGACAGCACCGCTCACTCCAGGCCTGCGAGGGAGGCCAGCGGCAGCGTGACCTCGTGCAGCTGCAGCAACACGCAAAGTGCTGCGACAGCACCGCTCACTCCAGGCCTGCTGGGGAGGCCATCGGCAGCGTGACCTCCTCCAGCGCGCAGTGCCGCGTGAACTGCAGGTACGCCTCCAGCCGCGGCAGCATCTGCTTGAACGTGGGCCTGCGACAAGCAGCAGCAGAGGGCAGGGAGCGCTGTGTGGGATGCTCTGCAGGTCTTGTGGCATGCCACATTTAATGCACAGAGCTGTATGAGCTGCAGGGCAGCTACCACCTCTGTGCAAGCACAGCTGAAGCCACCAGGCCATCACTAGCCATTCTAACCAAGCACCATCACCAGCCGCATTCAGTACATCCAAAATCAAAACACCAAATTCCTGCAAGCCCTTTCAACAAACAGATTCACCCCGCACCTGGCTGCAGGGTCCTTGGCCAGGCATGCAGCCAGCAGCTCCTCCAGCACTGGCGGCAGGCCCATGGGCAGCTCCAGGCTGCCCTCGCCGCCCACCTGAGCCAGCACGGCCTCATGGCTCAGCCCTGCCCAGGCGCGGCTGCCTGCAGGCGGGACGCACAGCAGCCACATAAACATGAGCACAGCTTTAACAGCAGATCACAAGTTCAACCACACCAGCGCAGGACCTCTTGACTGCGCCCCGTCCATGCGCAGTTGCCTACGGGGGTCGCGGGGGCATCAAGCAGGCACAGGCCCAGCAGCAGATCGGACAGGGCCCAAGCATAGACCCGCGTGCACAAGGACAAGGGCCTAGCTTGTTGCCAAGACACAGAGGAAGCAGTAAGCATTCAGAAGCGAACAGCAGCAGCAGCAGAACCAGGCTGTGCATAGCGCACGCACCTGTGATCATCTCCCAGCACAGCACACCGAATGCATACGCGTCGCATGCATAGTCCAGCACGCCATCCCGGATCGTCTCTGGCGCCATGTGCGTGACCGTGCCGTAGCGCCCGGGCGCGGAGCGCACGCGCACGTCCTGCGGCCGCGCCAAGCCAAAGTCCGTCACCTTTGCTGAGAAGCCGTGCGGGTTGCCGGCAAAGCTGGTCAGCAGCACGTTGCCGCCCGTGAGGTCCTGAGGGTAGGAATATATGTGTTGTTGCGGCAGAGGGCGGACAGGAAGTCCGTGGTTAACAACAACGGCTACGGAAATCAGGAAAACTGCTGCATGCAAACTGCCCTGCTATATCATCACGCCGCCCAACAGCTTGCAGTTACTCGTCGCAACTGCATTACGGCACTACAGCATGACAACCCCACAACCCCATGCACCCAGCGTCATGCACTTGAACGGAGGGGCCAGTTTATGCTGCATCAAACATGGCCCTGCAGTCTCGCTGCGCACCAGGTGCATGATGCCCTGCGAGTGGATGTAGGCCAGCGCGCTGGCCACTTCGTAAGCAGTCAGCGCCACGCAGCGCAGGTGCGTGCCGCCGTGCGTGGGCTGGCGGCTGGTGCGGAACCAGCCCTTGACCACGGCGTCCTACAGGGTGGTAAGGAACAAAAGTGAAAACAGATGGTCAAGCAGTTGATACATGCGGCACACACAATACGGCACACAGTGTGTCTGGAGTTCAACAGGGGTTGACCAGCAGCGCAGCATGCAGGTATACCAACACAGCGCTGCAGCACAGCGCGCAATTGATTCATGCCATGAGCTCTGACTCCACGTCTTCACGCAAGCATACAGCCTGTGCTACATGTTTCGATGGCGCGCATCATGCTGCCATCAGACTGCCTTGACACGAGAAGGAGGAGTACACATGCGCTACTCAGCACCCCACCCTGCGCTCACCACCAGCGTGTGCTTGTCGCAGTACTCGCTGACAATCCAGCAGGTGGGCTTGGCCAGCGCAGGGCTGATCTCCGCCACAGCTGTTGTTAACGCAGCAGCAGCAGCACACCACGCAGCACGCAGCACAGAACACATGTCAGTGCGTATGTAACAGCGTCGGCTTACGATGTGAAGCATGCACATACAGCCGTCAGACACTCTTCCACTGCAACACACCACATGTGCACCGTACAGCGCTGCACAAGGCAGGGGGCTGCGTTGCACATCGATACCGCACCTGGGTCAGGTTGCGCACGCATCATCATACACTCTTCGCCGCTGAAAGACTAAACCCATCACTGCACATCCGCACCTGGGTCTGGCAGCCCGATGCCCCACGCAATGCTACGCAGCACGCCCAGGTGGTGGAAGTTCTGCGTCATGGCCACCTCGATGGGCATGCCCGCCCGCGTCACGCGCACGCTCTCCAGCTTCTCAATGATCTGCATAAGACCATAGGCAAGGGTGGGCGAGTTGTGCAGCAGTGCTCCAGCTTTTCAATGATCACGTGCACGCTCTCCAGCTTCTCAATGATCTGCACAGCGCACCTGGGAATGACACATGACGCATGAAGCATGTATTGGCCGGCAGCATAATGAGCATAACGCCCACAGGCGCCAGGGACCTTGAAGTTGCCGTGTTGCCAGTCGCTACATGTCGACGTGATGCCTGATGTGCAGCCGACAGAGCAGACAGCCGCCTGGAGCGGCACAAGCTTGCACACAGCTGCCGCAGGCCGACAAAAGCAGAGCTGCATCACACTTCCACTGCACTGCGCCTCATCACTGCGCTCCCACACCCACCTTTACTGCTACCTCTGCGCCCTCGTGCACACCCCTGTACACCTTGCCAAAGCCACCCTGCAGGAGCAGCACACAGCACAACAGCAGCAGCGACAGCGCTGTCAGCGCCAAGCTCGCGCACGAGTTTGAGCAACGAGGTCCAATCGCAGCAGCACTTGAGTGACCTAAACCTGGCCAGGTAACTCAAAGCGGCACCTCGAGACCTGTCCAGCAGAAGCCAGAAAATACCCCTGGCACGACGCAGTGTGCGACAAAATACTACAGTAGCCGCACGCCGCAAACAGCACACAGCAGCACCATACATGAGCTGCACTACGGTAGCCATCCGCAACTTGCCACCCACCTTGCCCAGCAGCGGCCCCAGCACCAGGTTTGGGATCGGGCTGGGCCCCATCAGCCGCGGCCCGTACTGCAGCCCGCTGCCGTGGTGCAGCGGCGGCTGCCGCGGCGAGCCCAGCTCCACGGGCCGGATGTGCATGAAGAAGTAGTTGTGGCCGGGCCCCGGGTCGCTGCTCTCGCGCAGCCAGCTGGGCACGCCGACAGAGAAGGGCGCGTGCTCGTCGAGGGAGTCGCTGGCAGCCAGCCTGCAGGATTCATGTTGATTCATTTGCAGGAAAGTGAGTGCACGGTACAGAGCAGGATGCGATGAGTATGAGTTGGTAAAGTGCATACTGAGGCAAGCCCAGGCAGCAAGCTGATTGTGCAACAGTTGAAGCCCCTCCCTGCGGCACAGCACGGCACAGCACAGCACAACACGCACAGCAGTGGCGGCCTTGCATTGCACTTTGCAATTTTTTGCTTTACAATGAATGTAACAAGCATGACCATGCTGAGGATTTTTTTACTACCTGTCAGCACATCAGCCCATTGTGACGACTTTACTCTGCCAAGCGTAGCCCAAGTTTTTCGCTAACAAACTGCTTTGCACAAACCCGCTGCCTTATGCTCACTTGAAGGTGACGTTGAAGCACTTGCCCTCAGCCGGTGTGCCCTTGGCGCCCTTCACGTTGGTGAGCGCGAGCTCCGCCTGCGCAGCCTGCCACGTCTGCAGCGGCAGCAGCCGCGCGGCACGCACAACCACGCAACCACAGCGTCAGCTTGCTTATGGCATAAGATGTCTCTAGAGCTGGCGAGTGAAAGCCAGCAAAGCTTATGAGCACACAGCATGATGCACATACTGACACACACGCACTGGCACAAGCACAAGCACAGCTGCACCCGATTGTACAACAACCAAAAAGCGTGGTGACTCACCGCCAGGCCCATGTCCACATCCAGCACTTGCTCCAGCGGCATGCCCTCAAAGGCGGCCATGTGCCGCCCCTCGTCCAGCTTGGCCAGCTCATCATAGCTGGCCGTCCACTCAATGCCTGCAGGAGACAGCGCGGCAGCAACTACAGCAGCATGAGAGGCAGCAGGGCTGAGCGGCGCTGCACAAGCAGCGCACAAGCTCCCCTGCGAGCCCCGGTGATGCAGGTTGTGTTCTGACTGCTCAACATGGGGAATGGGGCAGGGGGGAGGCGTTTTGTACACGTGAGCCCAAAAGCATGTAGAAGAGACGCTCGTCGACCTCCCAGCACAGGCGCAGTGCGGCCAAAGGCAACGGCCAGGTGACGCAGGCAGCGCCGCAGTCCTTCACCCAATCCACCAAACCGACGCACCCTCGGATCCCAACCCACCCAGCAGCTCCACCGCCGGCGCGTTGAGGTGCAGCAGCCGCCACTTGTTCACGTTGGACGCGTCGATGAAGCCGCAGGCCGACCCGTACGCCTCCACACTGCGCATCAGCTTGCTGCCCTGCACACGCTGCGAGCCCTGCAGCGCCCACCTGCAGGAAGCAGCAAACAGCAGTGCGGCAAGCAAGATGTTGTTGCGAGATGCAGCAAGAAAGCGCACAACATGCATGGAGCCGTGCCGGGCCCGCTTGCAGGAAGCATGTGCAGCATGCCACTCGCTGTTGCAGGCCGCGGCAGGACAACACTCCATGAGTGGGCTGCACGCTGCTGCATGCTGTTCCTCGCAATTGGCATCAGCCAGTTGCAGCTTGCGACAGAACCAGTGCTTCGTGTGAAACAGCGAGCTCCAAACAGCGCAGGCACAGCACGTAAGCCACAGTAGCCAGGGCACCATGTCATGTTGCTGTCTCGTGAGGGTAAAAGAATATCTAGACTCACCTGCGCTCAATTTGGCGCACCAGCAGCTCTGAGAGGTTGGCCAAGATAGCGCCCCGCGTGGCGTCAAACTTGCGGGGCTGCTGGCCCATGATGCAGCTGCACGCGCAGCAATGAAAAAACAATAAAGTGATGAGTCAGCGCGTGCGGCGAGATCAACCGTAAAGGCGTGCGTAAGTATGCGACAACTTGCAGGAAAGCAATTAGCGCACGGGCACAGCACAACAACAGGCGATATTTGCGAAAACAGTACTGCGCGGTGCACATACGATGCAAAAGCGCACAAGCTGAGGCAAGGTATGCAGCACGAGCTAATCTTTCATGTTGCAGCAGCAGCGGCCTTGGGCTTACAGCGTCCCGATCCTGTGACCGTTGGATGAGATCAGTGGCGCCATCACGTAGAACACTAGCCGGAAGTTCTCATTCACAACGAAGAAGTTCTCGCTGAACCTGCAGCACCACACAGCAGCAGCAGAGCAGCAGCAGCAGCAGCAGCAGCAGCAGCAGAGTAACCACTTCAGCAGCAGCACCACTGCACCACATGCTGTCAGGATGCAGGTGCTCGAAGTGCTGTAAGCAGGGATTGCCGACAGGCATGGAAAACAGCTTCGGTGTTTGTTCAAAAACCAGTTGCAACAGCCACATGTGCGTGTGCAGCGGCTGCTGCTGCACCCACCTGGCATCCTCCATCATGTTCTCCACCACGTTCAGCTCATGGTTTGGGTTTAGGAAGCTCCAGCCGCAAAACCCCCAGCGGTCCGGGCACACACACACCGGCAACGCGCCGCACGCCCCCACCAGGTATATGCGCTCGCCTGTCAGCAGCGAGACAGTGGCTGTCTCCACATCAAACACCTTGCAGGCCAGCCGCAGCGTGCTCTCTGCAGCCAGGGCAGAAGCAGGCAGCAGGATTGATAGAAGCAATGGGCAAGGACAATAGCGCTGCAACTTTGATCGTGCTTGAGCATGAGGGTGGGCAACCAGAGGGCGCAAGTAGGTAGGGCAGCACGCAGCATGTGCTGCATGTGACGGAGCAGGGCCAGGAGGGCAGCATCGCAGCCCGCAGCTGGACTGAAACTTGCAGGAAACCTACCAGCAAGCCATGGCGCACTCAATCGGCGCAGTACATGCAGGCAACACCATATGCTCTGAGTCACCAGATGTCAGCTGCTGCTACTGTACAGCTATGACCGCTGCGCAGCATGCATGCATGTGGCGGCAACCTCCAGCTGCGCTGCTCACCCAGCTCTCCATCACGCAGCTCCATCGACTTGTGGATGCCTTGAGCAGTGCTCAAGCGCTCCTCAAAGCAGGGAGGGTTGGGGCATCCCAGCGCATAGCCATCATGTGGCTTGAAGTATTGCAATCTGCGCGCGGTGCAAGCCCATGCGGTGAGTAGAGCAGCAGTAGCTGAAGTGTGCCAGGCTAGCTGGCCTATTGTGCACAGCCTCTGCTCCTGCTGCACTCTATCTGCCTCCTGCGAACAAAGGATATCACAACATGGCCCAGTACATGCATATCTTGGGCTCAAGGGGCATGCCAGAAGCACAAGGTGGCCTCACCGGCTTTGTGGCTGCTTGGACGCCTGCACCTGCTGCTGCTGCGGTTCCGCTGCAGGGCCTGCTGGCGGAGCTGCTGGCTCATAAACGGTTGCCAGCTTTGTCAGCATTCCGCATAGCTCTCCAACAGCCGCGGTCCCGTTGGCGTTAGGCTCGGGTGAGGCACATTTGCTTGCCCGTCTGTCCTCTGAAGCTTGCACGTGGATGGTGCATGCACCGTCCATGTCGTTACGCACTATGATAGTAGAAATCACTTGAAACTGATTACGCTCCCCGGACCCCCGACGCGAGCTTGTTCGGGGGGAGCAATGACTCAGCAGGCCCTTCTGAGATACAAAAGCATGAAGTGATGCGGAGCTTTGGCTAAAGTTCGACTTTCTGCGTATACACTGAGGGATGAGACAATGTGCTTCGTGTTGTGGTCCGGAGCCAGCCTTGGAACACCGCGCTACACCCCAGGGGCTGCTGCTGTTATCTGAAGATTGGGTCGTCGATACGGTCAAGTCCTCCTACGCTCGGTTTCACATATTTCTGCAGCTGACTTAAACTTAGTCGATGAAATTTTGTTTTGTCCTGCAACCAAGGGGCTGTGGCTGAGCGGTCATATGCTTGCATCACAGCTGGCAGTTAGGGCTGCATGGTTTCAACCTAGCAGGCTATGCTCTGCCATGAGATGATACGATAGTATCATTCAGCGTGTTTTGAACAAAGTTTCACTGCCAGCATGCGATGCTACATCCTAACTGCCGCCCAGCGGCGGGGCTCACCAACCTGAGGCGCATGCACTGGCGTCTGTTGCAAGGCCGCCCAGCAGCCAACACGCACGGCTTACAACAAGGGCTGCGCGCACACACGCGTCACATGTATACACTTGCTGCAAGGGCTGCGCACACAAACGCGTCGCAAAATACGCTTGAGGGTAGAGATTACTTGTAACTGCCACAGTGACTTCGGATAACAAGGCCTCGACTTGCCCCTACCCCTGGGGGCCTTGGCACCAGGGCTTGCGCCCGAAGTGGCCCCAGGCCCCCCCCCCCTCCGAAGGCCCCTTTTCCCAGTGAGATTTGATCATGAAAGGCTCTGAAAGGCCCCCCCACCCCCCTGCGGGGGGCCTGGATAGGGGGGGGGGGCTGCATGTTGCGAGGAAGGCCCCTGGCGCCCCCCCCCCCCCCCCCTGCTATCCGAAGTCACTGTGACACTGTGTTACAGTTAACTGAGTTACAGGTAATCTCTACCCTGATGCAAGGGCTGCAAGCGCACATGCCCCCCAAACATCATCTGCTGACTCACAGTCATGAAAGTGTGAGTGCCACAGTCATCGCTACAGAGGCTGTGGCATAGCCTACCACGTGCCACTGATACATTGCACCTGCAATGGCAATCGCCACTGCTTGATGTTTGCTGCAGCCAACAGGACGTGCAAAGGTGACTCACCAATGATGTAGGCCACGGTGACCTGAATTGGCTGGCAAAAAAGAATTGGCTGGCAGCTGCCCTTGCAGACCAGCCAAACACCCGGCCCACAGCAACATGCATGAGCAGAATGTACTGCGGGCTTGCACATCAAACTACCGCCAGTGTACGCTGCACATGCAGCAGGTACCAAATGATTGTGCTGTTCCCTCGTCCTGTTTGGAAGAACAGAACAACAGAGACTGAGCAGAAAGCCAACAAAAAAGCATTAAACGCCCTTCAGGTGCATCCACCAACAGCTGTCCCAGACACTGTTGAACCTGCACATACACTAAATGACACATGCCCTCACTTGTAAACATACCACAGCACCATGCCTACAGGCATGCTGTGCTGGGTTGCGCATTTTCAACAAGGCTCTTGCATGAGTCATGTTTACAACATGTGACAAGCGTGCTTATGCACGGCACAAGCCATGTCACAGCAGTTGCTACAATGTTGAAACGTGAAGACCCGTGCAATACGGGTCTGCCCTGAGAAAATCAGCAGCGGCTGCGGTGGTAAAACATCCGTGCCATGCTGGCCGTGCTGAAATATACGACTGCATGCGTAACACATCGTGCCCACTGAGTGTGCACAGCAGATCCACCTTGCTCACAAAGTAAAAATAAATCGTATAAAAAGCTGCAGTTCAGTGCAGCTAGGCATCAGTTTCAGCTTGCTGCAGTATAGACAGCAACATATGTTTTTATAATCACATGCTGCAGCCAAGACAGCAAAGCTTCAGTACAAAAAACTTGCTCTAAGACCAGCTGTGTCTGTGTGGCAGTGTCGAAACGCAGTAGGTGTTTGAAATAAAACATATTGCCCGGCTTCCATCCGATTATCAGTTCAGCCAACTCTCCAATGGTGTCTTGAGGCAACACAAAAGCATATCAGTACAAGCCAGCCTGCAGGTCCGTTGCGCGCCGCCGCAGGCTTTTGATGGTGTAGTTGTAGGCCTGACCCCCAAAGTTTGGGTGCCACACAAAAGCGCGCCAGTTTTGCGCAAGCCCTTGGCGCAGCTTGATGTACTGCTCTTCTGGGATAGCTGACAGCAGTTGCACAATGTGCGGCAGCCGCGCTCGCGGCAGCCTGACGCCGAATGCATTGTACGGCAGCTGATCCTCAAATGGCTGATGCACGCCATCCTGCAGCAGCGGCAGCAGCAGCAGCAGCAGCAGAAGCAGAAGCAGCAGCAGCAGCAGCAGCAGCAGCAGCAGCAGCAGCAGCAGCAGCAGCAGCAACAGTTGTGCCATACTAGATCATATAATTGTTTAGGGGCACCCTGTGGTCACAGGCATGCATGGCCGGCAGCAATGCAACCAGAACTGCTGTCTGCGTTTGCTGCATCAGCAGAGCCAAGGGCACACTGTGAGAGAGGCATGTGGCTGCAGGACTTGCCGGCTGTGCCTCTTAGTCCAACCTGCACCATTTATTTGTCACAACGAGCCACAGTCACAGCATGTGCACAGCAAGTTCTCAGCTGGAGCATCAGATGCACACATTTGCTGGGTTTGCTGTGTAGCTAATTCTGGCCAAGGTGAGTCTACATGGCCGGCTCACCTGCACAATCACTGGCACGCAGCCCGCTGCAACTGCCTGACTCAAACTGCTGCTCCAGCCGTCACCCTGCATGCAGGAGAACAGATCACATGCGCAACCCTTGGTTCTGCTATCGTATCAATTAACACTGTTAGTAATCAAGATAGCGACATATTATGTTATATATCAGCGTTCGGCGAAAGTGTTGGCTGTGGCGAGTGAACCAATGCATGCACAGGCGTGGATGAGTTCACCAGGCAGCTTTAGCCAGCTTACCGAAGCAGCCAGGCAGAACTTGCTGCTGCGCATTGCTTGCAGGATGTCGCTGCTGCTGCTGCTGCTGTTGCTGATCAGCACGTTGTCTCCAAGCTTGCCAGCCTCAACCAGCCGCGACAGCTCCTGCAGCCAAAAGCAAAACGTTTGAAAAACACAATGCGACAACCATATTGGCAGAGCCGACATGCAGTCAGCACGTAGCCAGCAGCAGCAGCGGTGGCAGAGAGATTTAAGTCCACTGCCATTTTGCAGCGGCCGCCTGTGCTCCGCTGGCTGTTACCATGGCAGCCAAAACGGCGCAACCATGAATCCTCACGACACAATCAGACATAGCTTCAGCTACGGTACCCTCCAGCCACTCATTTGACCAGCTGACAGCAAGTGTGTCATAGGCGAACAGCTGCCTGGCAAGAGAAACAGGCAGCAGCTCTGCCATATCACCTGCAGCACGCCTCCTAATTCTGGCGGCTGAACCATCTGGCCATCGGCATCGGCAAACAGCAGCTTGCCTTGTGGCAGCTGCTGAGGGTTGAAGCTGGCATACGTCTGGTTCGCTACCACCTGCACGAGGCAACAGCGTCAGCAGCAGCCATCCCAGGTCAGCACCATCTGCAGCATGTAATGTGACGCTACTACGCTGCCCTAGACTGCAAAGAACCAAGGTACATGCATAGCTGCGCATGTTCTGCTGAAGCTGAGTGCTACACATGCACTGCTGTTGCTGTGACCTAATGCTGCCGGTGTTTTGTGTGTGTGTGTGTGTGTGTGTGTGTGTGTGTGTGTGTGTGTGTGTGTGTGTGTGTGTGTGTGTGTGTGTGTGTGTGTGTGTGTGTGTGTGTGTGTGTGTGTGTGTGTGTGTGTGTGTGTGTGTGTGTGTGTGTGTGTGTGTGTGTGTGTGTGTGTGTGTGTGTGTGTGTGTGTGTGTGTGTGTGTGTGTGTGTGTGTGTGTGTGTGTGTGTGTGTGTGTGTGTGTGTGTGTGTGTGTGTGAGTAATGCATCAGGAGTTTGAAGCAGTGTATCTTACCTCGTGTCTGTCAAAGTATGGCGCTACCACAACATCCCTGCCGGGCCTGTGGCAGGAGGAAAACCCTTTGCCTTGCCCGTGCTGGATTCCAGGCTGGCTGCTGGTGAGTTGCTGCTGCTGCTGCTGCTGCTGCTGCAGGCCAAAGTGTGTAACCTTTATAGCAGCGCCCAGCAGAGGGTCTGCAGGGTCGATTTGGCAGGCGCCCCTGGGCGCAAGAGATGCAACAGGCAACCCAACAACAGCAGCAGCAGCAGCAGCAGCGGACATATGGCCAAGTTAGCTATTGTGTCAGCTGGCATCAGGCTGTTCCAAGAACTCTGCTAAACGTCAGACTCAGAACGTTGCTCCGTACCTGTTGAAACTTGCATGAGAACTAACTGGGAGGCATGGCTGCAAGCAGCGCTGTCGACAACAGCAGCCGGCACACAGCACATAGCCGTGACAATGACAATACATTTGGCTCCATCCAATCGCACCTATCACCAGGAAGCCAGAAAAAGTGGTCCCTGCCGCCAGTGCGGTTGAAGAACGGGTGCGCCTCCGCCACCCACGCCATCACGCGCCGCAGATGCACAGTTGGGTCACCGCTGCTGCCGCTGTAAGCATATGACAGCGCGGGAACATAAAACAGGTGCGCCTCCCAAGGGTTCTCTGTTCTGACAGTCCAGTCTGATAAAAAGGCTGAAATAAACTGCTTGTAAGCAATGTGGGGTGGTGGGTGGCCTGCACATGTGCAATACCGGGTGCAGATTATGTCAGAATCAGTTTGTGTCAACACGATGAAGGGTGCTTGAAGTGAGCAGCTCTGGCGCAGCAGAATCACTGGGGTGAAATTCTGCAAACATGCAATCTGGCATCACTGGCAGCGCCACTGGCTGGCTTACATGCACAAAGCATGCTGATGGCTGTGCTGTGCAGCATGCTCAGCTAGCACATGTATATGATACTTTTTGCTTGTTTGTGTTGGCAGGCAGCACGCAGCATCAGCTGATGCACTGCCCCCACCTTGGAACCCTACAAAGTGCTCCATATCAAGAGCCAGGTGCGTTGGCAGCTCATACGCATACACCTTCAACCCTGTGGCAGCCCTGCAGGCAGTGCAACAGCACATTGGACACACAGGCTCGCAGAACACCGGCATGATTGAAGAATGTTGCTGCAGTACAGTCAGTGCAGTCTCCAGCAAACATGTACAGCATTTGAGCGTGGTCGTAGTGCAAAGCAGCGGCCAGCCACCTGTGATTCAAGCCCTGTGCATGTGACTGCTGTAGTGCGCAAATTGATACCGCATCAAGAAAAGGGCTGCTGTGCCATCAGTAAACACATCAGTTTCATTGTGCCAGCACAGCTGTACGCATCAACACACCTGCGGGTGTTGTGTGCTGCATATGCCTTGGACCTGCTGCAGTCCTTGCCCCAGAACCCTTTCCTGCAGTGGCAGAAGCCGCCCTTGCATATGCCCCTGTCAAGGCACTGGTTGACGCAGGACGCCCTGTGCACCTGTTCCAACAGTGAGACAACGAGTTGTAGTATGAAGGAGCTAGTTGTATGCGAGCAAGACACTGGCATGGCATGGCATTGAGGTTTATGCTGCTGGCAGCTGTTGTGAAAGCAGGCATTACACTTGTGAGATGCAAGGTCGCTGTGTTGCTTGAGCGTAGGTTGATATCTGGTGCTCATGTCGATCATGCAGGTTGGCAAGCCGACTCAGATCGCCGATTGCTGCTGAGCGCAGACAAGACAGACTCACCTGCTCGCAGATTTTGCCAGTGTATCCTTGCCAGCACAGGCAGTGCGGCCCAACCGTGTACGTCTTGATGCAGTGGCCCCTGTTCAGGCAGCGATTCGGGCACTGAGACAGCGGCAGCGCTGTCATGTTGGCACCCCCTGGAGCCAGCGCCCTCACAAATGTGGCCTGCTGGCGTGTCATAACGTCCCGGCGGCTGTCATCTTTGATGCCTCTGTACCAGCGCACCAGGCCCTGCTGCTCTTCTGCCTCCTCAGGGATGTCTGAAATCACCCCTGTCTTCACAAACTTTGCTGCAGGAGACTTGTGGTCAGCCAAGGGATCTGTTGATGTTAGTGGTTTGCCCATGTTTGTGCTGCCATCGGTAGCGCCATGCGCGGCTGTAGCAGCCACAGGAGCAGCAGCAGCAGTCACCCTCAGGCTGGTGCCGCGCGGCTGCAGCCGCTCAAAGCAGCGCACAAAGCTCGGGTCCCTGGGCGTCTCACACATGCTGCTGCTGCTGCTGCTGCTGCTGCTGCTGCTGCTGCTGCTGCTGCCAGGGCAGAGTTGGCGCCAGCACTGCCGAAGGCACTCGCAGGAGCGCGGCATGCGGTCGCCGCAGTGCACCTCAGTAGCGTTGGCTGCCATCTTGCAGGCGGGAAACAGCTCCACCTCACAGGCTGGCCCTGTGTAGCCGTATGGGCACTCACACCTGCAGGTTCGAAAACGAAACGTAAAGAGCTGGGTGTCTTTCACGTCCAGCAGCGCCATTGCTTGTGACCTTTGGAGGGGTGACAGCTGCGCAACACTGCTGCTGCTGCTGTATGTCTGCACACAAAGTCAGCACTGGCACATACTGCTGTGCATCTTGCTGCTGCGGCAGTCACTACACCCATCGCAAAGCCAGCCTCCTTAGACACTCCGCCCGCAAGCCTAGGGATTCTCACCTGCCCTCCTCTGCATGGCAGTTGCCGCGAACTTCACACTCAGGTGCACACTTCTTCAGTGTGAACTTCACAGCAGCTGCTGTGCTGTTGACCCAGTCAGTGTCCAGCTCCCTGTAACCCGTTTTCTTCAGCAGTGCATCACCAGCCACCACTTTAGCTGGTGCTGCTGCTCCGCTGACCAATCTTTGCGGCTGCTGCTGCTTGCTGATCCACAGGTATGTTACATTGCTGTCATCCAGCGTTTGAATCATCAGCAGGACAGCTGTGATAATGGTGCAGCATCCCAGGGTTAGCAGCAGGTACAGCACAACCCGGCGGGCTCTCAGCAAGCCTGCAGCTGCGGCATGTGCAGGCCCATGAGCAGTAACTGCATGCCCTGGGGAGCTGTCCCGCCGCAGCGTCATAGAAGCTGCAGGCACTGCTGCTGCAGCTGCTGTAATGCTACTGATAGGAGGGTGGACTGTGTATCCTGTGAAACTGCATGGTGATGTGATGTAGCAGCTGTGTCAGCCTGCAGGCGAGCAGCAGCAGCAGCACAGGGTTTCTCTTGTGGCTGCAGGTGCGTTTTTTTATGTGTAAGCTAGATGACAACATAACACCTCCAGTGCTGGCAAGTGCCTCTGCTGCTTGACTGAGTAAAACATTGAGAATGGCAGCATGCAGCATGCAGCAGCATGGGAAGCAAGCCAGCTGGCCCATGAGGCGCTGTAGTGTCCTGTCGATCATTAACTGGGCAAGATCAATTCTTGTGTGACCTCGAATCCGAGTTATGCGATCTCAGAAGTGGTCATCGATGCTTAATTTGCAGGCAGCGGCTGCAAGTGACGAAACATTGCATACAAGTCATGAGCCCGCAGGCACGCTCACTTTGACATTGTGAATGCCCTATAGCATTATTGTGTGCCTCAAGAGAGCAGTGGCTGCCTAATCGAGAAGAAGATGACGCGCTGGCAAGGAAGCGAGGGAATGGATATTTGATGCACACGAGCCTGAAGGCATAGGCTGGCATGGATGGCTGTTCAAAAGAAACCTGAAACAGAAAAATCGGGGTCCCGTTACAAATATAGTGGCAGTAACAATAGCGTCAACCCGCGCGCAACATTGGCAGCCGAAAACACGGCGCCAAACTATCACAGGCTTTAAATACGCCGGTCGCGCCAGCAGAATCGGATAAACAGACAGATGTGGCGAACATCGACGTACGGCGCACACGCATTGTCCTCACAGCACAAAAAATGCAGCAGGGTATGACAGGTGGGGCTAGCCCATACACCGTCGAACTGCACCACCTTGACACCACAACAGAGCACCATTGCAGCAATACATCTGCCAAAGGCACACAATGCACGTGCTTTGCGAGCCAAATGTGCCCCAGCACAGGGGTGCTGCAGGGCATGGCAGTAGTGCCACTACTGCAGTGCCGTGTCAGTGCAGTGCCATGTCACGTATCGGCGCTGGCTGGGCCCATCTTGGCTGTGCAGACAGCCACACATCACCCAATGGAGATTCCATGCCAACTTGTGTTTGCAACCCAACGCAATTGAGGCCATCCGCATGCAGATGCAGGCATACCTCCAAGAATAACAATGCAGCGTGCAACAACAGCCCCATCTTGCCCTCACAGAGCCACATCCCAACATGCTGACACTTGCCCATCAACAACGACTGCCCAGCAAGCAACCCACCACCCGTCCTAACTGACAGTGCCGCTCCTAGAACCAGCCAAACGTGTAGTTTTGGACATGCGTAGCAATGTTGTATGAGGCCCCTACCACTGCCACTGCCGATGTCAGCGCTGCAGCCACATTCATTGCAAACATCAGGTCCCGCACAGGCTTGCGCGGGTTGTATAGCTTTTTGTACATTGTCACTGCAGCACAGCGCGGAACAGCACAGCACAGCACAGCACAGCACAGCACAGCACGGCAGGGACACCGCAAGTAAATCGCAGTACTGACAGGCAGTCAAACACATATGAAGCTGCCGGCTGTGCTGCGCTACGCCAGTCCAACAGTGCGCAGCGCAAGGTGCTGTGGTTTAGTCAAGCGACTGCTAGCAGGTCAGCGTGCTGCAGCGTGCTGTAACAGCATGCACTGTAGCCTAGGACCAGAGGAAGCGGATGAAACCTCAACCCACCTGGATAGTATACAGCGGCAGGCCAGAACACCAGCGCGCCAACCTGCAGCAGCAGAAGCAGAAACAGCATCAGCAAGAGGCGCAGAACACTAGTACACCGCAGCGAACAACCGGCAGCAGTGTGCTTTTAGGGCTTTCTAGGTGCAGAAGTTGAAGCTCTTGACGTAAGCCACTGGCTGCGTTGGCTGTTTAGAGTGCCAAGCAAACATAAACATGCAAAAGTTTCTTGCCTGCACAAGATTCAACACTACTGCTGCAGCTACTTTGCCCAAACCAGCAGCCGCACTTTCTAGCAATGTTTGGCAACGCATGCGCTGGCAGCGCAGCATCCGTTTCCTTGGTGTGCAACGCACCAGGCCAATAATATCAGTGAAGAACGGCATCACTGCCGCCACGGTTGTTGTGAAAACCACGTAGCAGCTGCGCACAATGATGCGCAGCCCCCAGGCTGGTAGCCGACGCACCCCTGGCACATGCTCCGTGAGTGCTTGCTCGGTGCCGTGAAACACCGGCTGGCTGAACACCTGCAGCAGCAGCAGCAGCAGCGGCACCAGCGGCAAAACAGCTGGTGCTGGAACACTCAGTCATGTGCAACACAATAGTGGCTCTGCACACCCACAGCACCTATGCTCTACCAACAGATAACATGCACACTGCACACACCAGCATTACGAACGCCGCCATACTTGCGCTTCCACCTGAGGAGGCTCAGCCTGCTGCCTCTTCTCCTTACACTGCGCATGCCTCAACACCCACCTGGTAAGCAGGCAGCATGTGCAGCAGCACCATCACATTGGCTGCCGACACCACAGCAGCAGGCCCTGAAAAGCCTGTCAGGATGTCACCAGGCACGCCATCACCCAGGGCCAGGTAGCCTAAGATACTGACAGCCAGGTAGAACAGCAGCGAGCCGCCCATGCCGGTGTGGATGGCGCGCCGCATGTTGATGCGGGCCTTGGGCGGCTCGTGCAGCGTGGACTGGATCTCCATCAGCACTGCAGCAGCAGCAGCAGCGCCAGCAGCAGCAGCGGTAGCATCAGCAGCAAAGCATAGGCACAGCAGCACGATGCGTAGTAATGACACATCTCGATGCTGGAGGCTGCTGTGGGGTTTGTGCATGCACATATGTTCAGCGCTCCACACGTCGGCAACGTCGGCAAGATACAGAGCTGCTTCACATGTCTCAAGCATAACAATGCGTCCACGTGAGGCTGGCGTAGGCACTGGCCAAAAGTGTGCTTCGGGCAACAGCATCATGCATTTTGCCCCAGACAGCAGCGGCATCCCTTTCACCGCACCCACCTCCCGTGAAGTTGTAGGCGAAGGCAATGCTGCCGAGTGCATTGAAGATGTTCATGGCTTTGGGCACAGGCGCGGCATGCCTGCCATACACCGAGCCCAGCCGGTGGTGCGCTGCAGCAGCAAGCAGCAGTCAACAATTGCAAGAAGCAACAGGCAAGGCTGTCGGTACACAAGGTGGAACTGACCTCCAGGCTGGAGGCAGAAGTTTCTAGGCTGTAAGCACGGGGCCTCGAGAGCTGTACAATGCAGGAAGGTGGGTGCTTGTTTGGTTGCTCTGTCCTTTTCCAAGTGCCACTGCATCAGGCGCCACACTGTTGCTGACCTTCTATTGCGCCCAGCTCCAGCCTGTAAGTGCAGTGCGTGCGCAAGACACGCTGCAACACGCGCTGCACTGTTGCTATACTGTTAATAACTGCGCCGCCAAGTCACCTTTGCTTCCGCCCAGCGCCAGCGCGCAGGTGCTGTACATGAAGCTCATGGCCGCGCCGATGATGGAGCTCCACCAGGCGTCCTCCAGGCTGGGCAGCTGGCTCAGGAACAGCTGGCACACCCCAAACACCAGCGACATCTGCCACACCTGCGGGTGCACGCATGTGGGCAGTGGGGCATGAAACAGGCATGAAACAGGCCGGGCAGGCAGCTGGCTCAGGAACAGCTGGCAGACCCCAAACACCAGCGACATCTGCCACACCTGCAGGTGTACATGTGGGCAGAAGGGCATGAGATACCGGATATGCAACCGCATTGAGAGGCATGAGCCCATGCACCTGGGACGCACAGGAGCTGCTGATGGTGACATTGCAGCTGTCCCTGATCCTTGCATGCTGTTGCCAACATGAACTGAGCAGTGCGGATGGCTGCATTGCCATCACAAGCAGCTGCTGTGCGTCCTCAGCAGGCGCATTGGCAGCATAAAAGGAAGCAGTGCAGACAACAATGACAGTGCAGCACCCTGCTGTGCTAACTGCGCGCGGGCAGAGACTTGCGCTGCTTATTCACCAACCTTGTTGTAACAGGTGTCAAACCTCGTGCGCCCACACACTTCGCCAACCAGCATCCTGCAAATTATAGTGGAAGCAGCACGGCAGGAGGTTCGGCATGAAGCTGCAATTGCTGCCTTGTCCATGTGATTAGTCAGCTGCAGAGTGTCTGCAAGTGCTGCCTTCAGGGCCTTGCCCATGCAGCTGCCAGCTGCCATAAGCTAGTTTTATCAACTCCAAACATGAGCCTTGGAAGCAATCAGCAGCTGTGCCTGAACAAACACAAACACGCCGTGCCTGGCATCTGCCGCCTGCAGCAATGCTCAGCATCAGGCCGCAATGCTCAGCAACAGCCTGATGACAGCTGCGCCTGCCTGCACCGCACCTCAAGCTCTGCCCTGCTGCCACTGTGTAGCCTATGGATGACAGCACCAGGTTGAAGTACTGGAACAGTGTGAGGATGGCGGCGTGCACCGGGCCTGCATGCAGGTCCAGCAGGCAAGCGCAGCTGGTGGGGATGCAAGCCAGCAGCTCAGCCATCTTAAGTAGCAGTGCTGTGGCATTGTGCAAGTGTTCAGGCTACACCGTCAGCGCACGGCTCTGGTGCTGTTGCTTGTGCCTGATCCAGCAACACCTTGCTGCGCTCTGTGTGGCTTGACAGAAACGTCGCCGTTGCTGCTGATGCTGCTGATGCTGCTGATGGTGCATGCCCTGGCCTAAGCAAGTGTGGATGCCCACCCCAAAATGAGTTCTAAGGTATTTGAGATCCTGCGTCTCCTGCTGCTGCTGTTACTGTGGCTGCTCACCAAGCACGTGCAGCACCGCCGCCCTGTATGTGGGGTGCTTCACGCCGTTGGTTTCGTGGCACTCCGCCAGCATCAGCGACGACCACAGCGTGATGACATAGAACAGCAGCAGGATGAAGATGCCGCCCACCCAGCCTGCAGGACACAAAAGTAACAAATCCAGCCAGTGAGGACAACAGGGGCGAAAGAGCGATGGTGGCGAGGTTTGCAGCTGTCCTGTTCCTTGCAGCAGCCCTGAACACAGGCACCACACAGCAGCTGCCTGGCCCCAGCGCCCGACAGCGAAGCTGCATCGACACAAGCAGCTGGAAATGGCGTTGGTACAGCTGCTCCTGCTTGGACGCTACAGTTGACTCCAGCGACACGCCACGCCTGCTGCAACTCTGCTGACGTGGGCAGTATATGGTGGACTCCGACAACTGCACACTGGCGACTCTGTACCTAGCCAGGACAGTGCGTACGGTAAGCCCAACACTCCTGCTCCTATGATGGCTGTTACGATGTGTGCTGTGGCAAGTAGCCAGCCTCCTGCAAGAGCAAGAACAGCAGTGTCCAATAATCAACACCGCTGCTAAGCTTGCATGCAAGGCAGCAGCTGTTGTGCCAGGTGCAGCTGCCTCAGCATATGGCCGACTGAACAAAGGATTTGTAGCAGCACACGCTTTGCACCAACAGCAGCAGCACTAATCTGCGCTCATCAAACGTTGCGCGTGCTGCAGCAATTCTTTACAGAACCCTTGCAGGGCTGCTGCTGCTGGCCTCACCTCCGTGCTGCAGGAACTCCCACCACTGCTTGGGCTTTCTCGATGACTGTATGCCATACTCCTTGTCCAGCATGATGTGATGCTGCAGCTGGTCCTCGGCATGCTGCTGTTGCTGCTGCTGGCTCAGAGCATCCTGCAGGAAAGGGGCAGATGCGCTGTACTGTATGCAGGACGTTGGGGTGCTGGCAGCAGGGCGCTGCTACCGATCACAAGAGCATGCATGTCAGCAAGCTTGGTGCCTTGGCAGCTTGCAGGACAGGCCGCTGCTCTGCACCGTCCAAGTTCATGCTGATGCATTAGCATCGAGCCTGAATTTTGCTTGCACAAGTGTCAGCATAGTTCCCAGCGGGGTGAACCTCCAGCTTGCTTTGCACATTGGATGTAAGGCAGTACTGCCTGCCAGCTGCGTGCACATGCGCTGCTCTGCTGCAGTGTGTGGCAGTACAGGAAGCACCTGCTTGTTGCTTAGCTCACCTTTGATCTGAAAGGAGTCAGCTCAATAGGTCCCTGAGCATCATGGTGCTGCCACGATGGAGTGCCCATGTTGGGCAATGAGTCGGTTGTGTGCTGCTATCCCTAGACAGCTGCAGCTGGCTCCGAAGCTAGCTGCACTAATAGCTTGCGACACAGTATAAGGACCATGAACTGCCGTGCCGTGGCTGCTGCTGCTGCCTCGTGACCAACTGCAGCCTGCAGTGCTGTCCAGTGCAGCACAGAAGCAGCAAGACACTGCTGTAGCGAATGCCAGTGTCAAGCCATTCGGTTACGTTGAACACACTGTTTTTGAATGTTTGTGCGCCAGTTGCACGGAGACAGCGGCTTGTGCAGCGATCAGTGTCAGCTGAGCTGCAGTGCAAGCTGCGAGACAACCCCAAAGTGCCTGTAGGCGAACATAAAAGGGCATCAGCAAAAATGCGAGCATGTGAAGTCGTTGAATGCTCGCACTTTACCAAGCAGCGGAAGTGACTTGACAAGGTTGCTCTAGGCTTTGGCGTGGCAATTTTGTTGGCAGGCCCTATCTCAGACCATCCCAGGTGTCGACGTTCTTCATAAGCCTTGCATTCATCAAGCATCGCTGACGTTGCGTGGCCTGGTGAATGCAGCAGTGACCCTGCTCGTGCTGACTCCGCAGTTGCACTTCACAACGCTGGTTGTTTGCATGATCTAGAATTGGTGATGCAGCTCTTTCAGTCGCGCCTTAGGGCCCCCAGTGGTGCGAGCGCATGGCGAGCCCAGCAGCTGGGTGAGTGTGTGGGGCCAATGGAGCAGCTCTTGCGAGTCCGAGCGGATGGAAGTTTCATCTGTTAGTGCCTCTGGTGCCTGACACACGTCGCTCACACGTGCACTGGCCGATGCAGGGCTTCCAGCGGTCACTGGGCGCGCTCGTCTTCACTGGAGAAGCCCCAGGCAGCATGTTGCGCTTGCGTCGCATGCGGAAGACCGCCAGCAGGTGCGATCGGCAGCAGAGGGTCCTGCAGCGCGCGTTGCTGTGCTTCGGGAGCAGTGGCAAGGCGTTCAAAACTGGCGTTGCCAGCAACAACGACTAGACGTCTCTGCTTTAGCGTGCTTTGCACTGCCAGAAAGGTGTGATGTTGCGTTTGAAACATCCAGGAGGCACGAGCACGGCCAGTGCACAACGGCATGCGTGCATAACCCATGTGCAGCAGCAGAGCAAGCGCGCCAGTGCTGTCTTGTGGCATCTTCTGCACTTGCCCCTTGTTGGCTGTGCCGGACACCAGTAGCAGCATTCCACCACACTCCGTATAGCATGCAACTCACTATGCCCACTGCCTGCATCTGCAAACTCTGCAAACCTCTCTCTACTTTCCTGCAAGCAGCAGCCAGCAGCGCCTGCAGGCGACGCATCGCTGGTGCCGCAGGGCAGCAACGGCTCTGACATAACAGCGCCAGGCAGCGATGCAGGCTCCACAAGGGTCAACGTGCAGTTTGTGGTGCCGGAGTACCTTACACATTGGGGCCAGGTGCTCAAAGTTGTGGGCTCAATGGAGGAGCTGGGCAACTGGAAAGTGGAGAAGGTGCGGCACAGCGCGCACACAATCGTGCATTTGTGATCGTGTCCCCCTGATTATAAAGGCGTCAGCTATTGGCTAGCGTGCAACAAGCACCCACCATGGAGCATCGCAGCGCGCCCAGCAGCCATGCATGCAGGCAGGGGTGTTGCAGTTGTTGCTGAAGTCGGGGCGTGCATGTGATGCAAAGGCGCTGACAGCTGCCTGCGCTGCTTTATGCAAAAGCTAGGCAAGAACCATTCGGACATAAGTATGATAATGATAACATCATCAGCATCATCAGCAGCAGTGTAGCTCGGTCTCAAGCGGGGTGTTGCTGTTGTGCGCCACTTGTCGTTTAATTGCTGACCGCAGGCCCCTGCCATGGAATGGAACGAGGGCCACACCTGGACCCTCAATGTGCAGCTGCCAGTAGGCGCAGTCAACTTTAAAGTCGTCATGTCAGAAGCACACGGCGGCGTGCGCTGGGAGCAGGGCGACAACCGCTCCATGCTCATCCCGGAGACCACCAGCGTCAGCGGCGCACCAGTGGGCCAGGTGCGTAACGTGCTGGCTTGCAGGAACTCGCAGGAACTTGCAGGAGCAGCAGCCGGCTTGCAGGAATTGCGGCATGCATTTGCAGGGGGCTTGCATTGTGCGGCGCGTTAAGCTGCCGGCTGTGCTGCATCCCGCAAACATGGCACGGTGTTGCTGAGCTGCTGGCATCCGGCTGCTGTCCTGGCAACTACTTGAGCAATAATTTCTACAAGCCTGACAGCATGCACTGCATTGCAGTAGCGCGACAACGAAGCGCGCACCCTCTTTGATCTGCAGCAACACTGCCGTACCACTGCTGATCCACTGCCGCAACATCATCCACAGGTGGGCGTGACGTGCAACTTCAACGACGTGTCCAACACGCGCGTGGAGGTGCGCCCCGACCGCGCCTTCCTGAAGCAGCAGCTCAAGGCTGTGGAGGCGCGCGTGAGCGCCATCCAGGAGAAGAAGCGCAAGCTGGACGCGCGCATGAGCGTGCTCACCGAGGGCCTCAAGGTGGGCGCTGTTATGTTCTGTTTTAGGTGTACTGCTTGATTGTTTAGGGGCTGCCTGTGTGTTAGGTGTTACCGCTGCGGGGCGGTGTGCGTGGGTCAGGCGCTGGAAGAAGATGTAAGGGAGTGCTGTGGTCTGAAACAGCGTTAGGAGTCGGGAATGGTGGTGCAGCGGTGATGTTACTGTTGCTGCTGTGCATCGCATGGCGCATCTCTCCCTGCTGATGCGCTGCAGCGCCAGGCGCCCCACACAGCAGACACAGATGGCATGAGGAATTGAGCAACCCGGCTGCTTGTCAAGTCACATTGCTATATGCCCTGACGACCCGACGACACTCTGCTGCTGCTGCCTGTGCTGCTGTGCGGGCCTGCAGAAGTACGACTCCGCAGTTGCAATGCTGGAGGGTGGCGTGCAGGAGGCCATTGAGGCCCGCCAGCGTGACAAGGAGGCCGCCATGCAGCAGCAGATTGCTGCCGCTTCTGAGCAGGCAGCAGCCGCAGCCATTGCTGGCGACGGCGGCAGCGCGCAGGCGGAGCAGCCGGCAGGCACGGGCACAAGCAGCAGCAGCAGCAGCAGCCAAGGCTGGGGCTTCAATCAGTCCAGTGCTGCCAACAACGGCAGCATTCAGGTGCCGATCATGAACCCTGCAGACCTGCCAAGCTTTGATGACTTCAGCACCTCCAGCTTCTCTACCGCTGCCTCGTCAATGGACGACTCGGCAGCAGCAGCGGCGGCAGCCAGCAGCAGCAACGGCAGCGGCAGCGCCTCACCGCTCTCGACATCCGAGGACGAGCAGCAGCAGCAGCAGCAGCTGGCGCCAGCATCAAAGCAGGAGAGCGCAGGCATCAGCGCTATCAAGCAGAGCCACGTCAGCGAGACAGTGCTGTCAGCCACAGTGGACCAGCTGCTTGCTGCTGCTGAAGATGCGCTGGCGCGCAGCGCAGCGTCCAACCCCAGCCCTGATGCCAGCATTGACGGCGGTGCAGCGCTGCAGCAGCCGATGCTGCCAGGCAGCAGCGGCGTGGATGAGGCAGCGCTTGCAGAGGAGTATGTTGAGGAGCTGCTCGCAGCTGCGAGCGCATTGGAGCAGCAGAGCGATCAGCGCGCGAGCCTGCTGCTCGAGGCAGCAAAGCAGACCGGCAATGCACGCATTGCAGCGGACTTGGAGAAGCTGAGCAGCCTTGCGGCGCCTGCGATGCCCAGCAAGGATACGCTGGCAGCAGCTGCTGCTGCCGAGGCGGCTGCAGCAGAGGCGGCAGCGGCAGAGGCGGCGGAAGCCGCGGTTGCTGCTGAGGCAGCTGCAGCAGAAGCGGGTGCGCAGCAGGAGGCTGCTGCTGAAGCTGCAGCAGCAGCAGCAGCAGCAGCTGCGGCCGAAAGCAGCAGCATGGATGAGCAAGCAGTACCCATTGAAGATCTGCTAGAGGAGCCGCCGCTGCAACAGATGCAGGAGGAGCCTCAGCAGCAGCAGCCGCAGCAGCAGCCTGAGCGCAGCAGCAGTCCCTTCACTCGCTCTAGCTCTCCCATCCCTACAGCGATGACGATGAACAATGACGGCACAATCACATTCTCTGCAGAGTCACTCAGCTTGGATGTGGATGCGAATGAGCTGCTTGCTGCGGTTCTGAGCAGGATCAATGTGCCGCTGCAATCCCTGGGCAGCGTTACAATCTCAGCAACATACGTGCCGCCAGATCCGCAGCAGCAAGCTGCAGAGCCACAGCAGCAGGCTGTAGCGGCGCAGCAGCAGGAGCTGGACCAGCAGCAGCAGCAGCAGCAGGGGGAGGATGTGCATCAGCAGGTTGATGTGGAAGAGCAGCAGCAAGAGGAGCTCAGGCAACATGCCTCTCCAGCAGATGCGATCGCTGCCGTGTTCAGCAGCAGCATGAGCAGCGGCGACGCCGATGAGGCGCCCAGCAGCAGCAACGGCAACGGCCGCCGCAGCAGCCGCAGCAGCTGGGCAAACGGCAGCAGCAAGGCTGGCCGCAGCGGCGGCAGCAGCAGCGGCGGCCGCTACAGCAAGATCAACAGCGGAGCTAGTGCAGCTGCTGCTGGGTATGCTGCTGCTGCAGCTCGTGCTGGTGCTGTGATTGGCAGTGCAGCTGAGGTTGAGCGCCAAGTGGCAGCAAAGGAAGCAGCCAGAAAGGCAGCAGCAGAAAAGGTGGCTGCAGCTCTGGCTCAAGTGGAGGAGATGCGCAGGTCTGTCATGGCTTCCAACAGCTTGCTAGCTGAGCAGCTGGGTGACAGCAGCAGCGGCAGCTACAGCAGCGCAGCTTGCTACAGCCCCATGCGCGGCAGCGCCTTTGCAGCACCAGCAGCGCCAGCTGCCGCTGCTGCATCAGGCGGCTACAGTAAGTACAGAGTGGCGTTCAAGGGCGATTCGGTCAGGGTGTCCAGTGCAGCTCCTGCTGCTGGATCTGATGCTGCTGCTGCTGCTGGTGATGCGCTTGCAGCAACAGGCAGCAGCGCGGCAGGCGGGTCCAGGAGCATGCCAGCTGTAGCAGCAGCAGCAGTGGTACAGGGCCCAGCTCAGCAGCAGGAGCAGCAGCAGGCGGAGGCGGCTGAGAGCAGCAGCAGCAGCAGCAGCTTCACCACCCCGGCGGTAGGGGGTGTGGTGAAGCAGGAGCTGCTGGCTCTTGCTGCCCTTGCGGCCTCATTCCAGCAGCAGCAGCAGGAGCAGGATGAGTTCTGAGTGTTCCGTGGTTGAGTGTTCCGGGCTGTGCTTGGTTGGTGAGCAATGCATGTGTGCTGTCACACATGCTGGTTCCACCGCTGTGTGTTTTCACAAAGCGCCCTCACGCCATTGCTGCCTGCGTACAAGCAGCCAGCGTGCAGCAGGTGCTGCTGCGCACGTCGTGCACTGTGTTTGCATTGCTTCACGGTTGCGTCTGCTTGCTTGGACAGCACGTGCTGCTTAGTGTTTGTTGCCCCCGTGTAATGTGGACAGCCAATGCTGCGCTGTTGACGTTGATGTGTGTGTGATACCAATGTGCGGCGTGAGTGCACTGCCGTGCATGCAGCCGCATTCGTGAACGCTGCATGCAATGCTCAGTTCTTGCTTTGGCTGGCGTTCTCATCGAGGCGCACACAGGAGTGGAGTGCTTGTTTCAGAGCTACACGACGAGTGCAGCTCGCTGCAGCTATCACCTGCAGCTATCACCTGACACCGTCATTGATAGAGTTGGTGCATGCAGGCTGGCACAGGAGCGGCTGTGAAAAGCTGTACGGACCAATCGGCTGCAGATGCACATCATTACAGCTGTGGTATTGCACTGACTGCAAGCCTGCATGCGAAAGGTGCCATGCGCTGTGTGCAAGAAGGCTTGCGTGCGCTAGCATCGGTTGCCGTTTGGAGGTTGCCGTTTGGAGGATTCCAGCAATGCTGTGTGCTGCATTCCAGCGTGATAGGTGGTGAGCAGGCGTGGTTTGCATTTTGCAAGCATTGCTGACCCGGGCAGGCTGCGCTACTCCCGCAGCTCTGCAGCTGTTGACACAGCTGCATTGCGCATCGCGCGCGTTTGGCTTTTAGGCCTCAAGTGCGCATGGCTGTGATGTTTGTGTGGGATGGCATGTGCTGTGCGGGTTCGTGTGTGTGTGTGTGTCTGGTTGAAACACAGCTGCTGTGCTGTTTGTGTATGCGGCCCAGGCGGCTGCAGCTGCACTCCCTGCCCTTGCTGTTGCAGGCAATGGTAAACAGTTTGCCACCAAAGCAAGGTGAAAGGATTGCAGCCAGTGTTGTCCAGTGTGTGTTGGAAGTGGCCCCAGCTGTTTTGGGGCTGTGTACAACAAAGAAGGGAGCTGTTTTGCAGTTGCAACAGCGTGCGTCTGTTGGTGTTTGACCAGACTCGTAAGGGCGTAGGCAGTTGCTGCACTTGAGGAAACACTGGAGTGCGCGGAGTTGCAACGCACGCAGTGCCATGTGCGTAGCTGTTTGTGATACCAACCCGGTGAGGCGAGCATCACTGCATTGAAAAACGGAGAGCATGACTAGCACTGTTTGCTGCCGTTGCAAGTAGAGTTCACTGCATGTCTGTGTAGTGCACATAGCTAGGGCTTGTTGGACGTGTAGCGAGGCGGTGGCTGTGGGGGTCGGTGGTGTGGTGGGTGCAGAAGTTTTGACCAGTGCGTGTGTGTTGCTGTCCAGCGGAATGAAAGGTCAACGCATGAAGAGTGTTGCGCCAAGTCGTAAGTGTTGTTTTGATAGCCAGGGCTTTGGCTGGTAGGCCGCTGTGCAAACCAGAGGTCCAGGTGGCTGCACTCTGAAAGAACACACAGCGTTGTGCTGGCCCAAAAGATGCAAGGCACCACGTTGAGATGCCCTCTGCACCCGGGGCCGGGTGTTGACAGAGAGTTTGCAATTTTGCATGTAAGGGTGTGTTGGCGCTGGCTGCTCTTTGTGTTGTGGTTGGTCGATCGCAAGCTGTTGTGCGGCCCAGTTGGCAACCGCTGCTGGGTTTGACTGCGGTTTGAAACCAGATGTCGAATGGCTTGCTGCATACAGCTTGGCTAGTTGAGACATTTCTGTCAGTTTCATAGAATGTCGGCTGTTGCTTGCGGTGCGACAGTGCTGCTTGTGTCGCGGTACGTGCAAGTTTTCTGCTACGTACTGGGCTCTATTTAGACGTGTTCTTTCCGTCATTGTTGCTGTAGAGAGTAGTTTTGGTCCACTCTGGCGCTTTGGCAGGCTGGTCTGCAGCACATCTGTTACCGTACGCTTCTTCGTGCTGATAATGTAACACATCCGTATACTTCAACTGAATGAGCTGCGTTTGGCGCTTTCACTAAAAGCGTCGCCTAGTGTGAGATGTTCCCCCGGACTTCACACCTGTGCAACTTCTTTTTCTGTCCAGCAAACGGTTTGAATGCACCGGATCGTATTGATCTGCTGGATTATTTTGTGTCTGGGATCGTTCGTGGGGTTGAATGGCGAGATCAGCTACACAGGCCGGCTGTTCAAATTCAACCCTGCCGCGGCAGAGTTGTCACCGGGCTCGTACGCGACCTCTAGCACTCATAGTAGTTTTCAGGCCGTGTTATTACTAAACGGTTGGCGTGAACTAGGCTTGATATCACGATCCCTTTGCTTGCTGGAGTTATCAAATAGAGTGGCTTCCTCGCTGTTTGGGCACGGCAAACTCACCTTGCAATGTCTAAGGCCGACAACCACATGGTTCATGTGCCGGGAAATGATGTGGCGGGGCCCTGGGACAAGCATGGGCATGCAGACGACATCTGTGACCGGCTTACATCTATCACCGGGTTTGTGGCTAGGTGAGCTGCAAGTGGTGTGCTTTTGATATAATAGACCGTCATTTGCTTACACTAATGATTGCAGCTGTGCCGGATCTTTGCTTGGCCTCACCAGCCAGCAGCACCGACTAGCTGCATCAGCTGCAGCAACAGCATGACATGCATGTTCTGCAGTCCCCTGTCTCAGTGGCGCGCAGCGTACTGCACCGCATGCTCGGCATTCCACTTCATGAAACTTAGCCACTGCTATCTATGTGCATTTCCAACATGCCTGCAGGGACGGCAGCGTCTTGTCACTGCGGCGCAGATCTAGCCTGGGTAGTGCACATGCAGGGCACAGTGAGTGAACACTGCTTGTGCTGATTGTATGGAGGCATTGGCCTGTGTCTGTGCCTGTGCCTGTGTTAATCACGTGCTGCATACGCTGCTTTGCATAACAGTAACGCGCTTGGCCCCAGATGCACCAGCCTAAGGGTGTCCCACTGGACACCCGTGGTTGACTGCCCACCAGCTTTTATGCCATCAAATCTGCAGATCATCAACACTGTAAAAGAGTGAGGTTGTGAACAATAGGACGTTTCTTAATCCCCAATATTTGGCGTGTTTTGGGTATGCCACTCATCACATGCTGTGGTGTGCTGCAGGCAGCTGGCTCACAGCAGCAGGCCACCTTATCACAGCCATCATTGGTGAGTGCATTGCACTGCATTGCATTGTAGCAGCAGCAGCAGCAGCAGCAGCAGCAGCACATCAACACCACATGAAATGCAGGGGGTGTTCAAAGCTGTCTGTAAGCAGTGGGCATCGGCGGCTTCAGCACGTCATCTGGTCGTTATGCACCTGTCAATCGGGTCATTCAGACATTTGTATATTAGTTTGGCAGCATGCGCGCAAACCTGTACACACATAGCAGGTGCAAGCAGCGCGTGCTGACCAGCACTACTAACATGCCTTTGCAACACTGTCATGTGCCGCTGTCACGTAACACTGTCATATAACATTGTCATGTAACACATGTGCTGCAGGTGCCGGTGTGCTGGGCCTGCCTGCATCGCTGGCATGGCTGGGATGGGTGGGAGGCATTGTGTCTCTGGTCTTCTTCTTTGCTGTCAGCCTGTGGGCAGCGCTGATGCTCACAGATGTGTACATGGTGCGTGGCTGGGGCCCTGGCATGGCTGCTGCTGCTGCTGCTGCTGCTGCTGCTGCTGCTGCTGCGGTGGTGCCGTGGTGCAGTTGAGTTTGGGATCAGCCGTCGAGCAGAGCAAGCAGCAGCAGCACCCAGCTCGGGAGATGCAGGATGGGAGTGCAGCTGAGTAAGAAACAGGGCAGGTGCCAGCTGCAAGTGGACCATGGGAAACACGGGCAGCAGCATGCTGAGCTGTAGACAATGTCCAGCTGATGGCCCTAATGCTGCCAGGCGTAGGCACGAAGCGCACACGAGTAACACAGCAGCAGTGGAAGATGCATGGTGGTAGCCGTGCAGAAATGGTTTGTGAGCCCAGATTGCTCTAGAGCATCTCAAAGCCAATCGTCAAATGTAATGGCAGCAACAGGAAGCCTCAGGTCACACCTGGATTTCAAATCACTGCTGCATCTGCATTGCTGTCTGCCTACTGCAGGTGAACGGCCGCCGCCACACACGTTACAAGTATGCAGGTGAGAGCACTGCAGGACGAGAAGGGACCCCCCAACTGGCTTTTGCTTGCTCATTTATGCAGCTGCACAGCCGGAGCAACTGCGTGAGCTTTGTGAACCTGCTAGGTCATTCACACTGAAGTCTTGTCTCTTTGATGTCAGCTTTGGTAGTGACTCCTGCTGCTGCTGCTGCTGCTGCTGCTGCTGCAGTGTACTGGATCATGGGTGCCAGGCACAGCACCATCCTGTCCATTGCGCAGCACGCCAACATGATCCTCACCACCATTGGCTACCAGATCGCAGCTGCTGACAGCATGAGGTAACAGCAGCAACTTTCACATTTATGGCCAGATGTTGTACAGCAGTGGGGCCTCTGAGTTTTCTTTATTTCAAATAGATGGGCTAGCATCAGCAGCGCCGGCCCAGCACCACCAAGCTTGTTGCTGGAGACATGTCCAGCACATGCAGCAGGGCCAAACCTGTTGCCTCATTCGCTTGCGCGCACAGTATGCACTGCTCGCAATCGTGCTTGCTACCCTTCCTGCTGCGGCCTGTTGCCTCATCTACTGTACGCACAGTGTGCACTGCTCGCCATGCATGCTTGCTACCTTTCCTGCTGCGGCTTCTCTTCTGCGCGCAAACTGCACTACATTCTGACCTGCTGTTCTGTTCCTTCTCTGCGCCTGCTGCAGCTACATCGCCAAGCGCGTGTGTTTGGCCAGGGGCATGCCAGCTGGCAGCTGCTTCACTGACCAGATGATGATGACGATCATCTTTGTGAGTGGCGTGGCAGCTGCATTCAATGCAATGGTTGCCGTCTGTTGTTGCCTTGGTTTCCGCCCTGCCGATTTTTAAACAGAAGACCAAGCCATGGTACTCCTGTGTGCATTTGCTGGCTGGCTGGGCAACGCTCTATGCTGCTGCTTGCCATCCTGCCTTTGCAAATTACCAACCCCCTGCTTGACAAAAAACCCATGTGTACAGGGAGGCGTGCAATCTGTGATGAGCCAGCTGCCCAACCTGGAGGCAGCCTGGTGGGCCTCAGCCACACTGGCACTCATCTGACGCTGCCGCTTGCAACCCTGTCTGAACAAACCCTAAACCCTCTGTTTTGATGACCTGCAGGGAGGCATCCAAATCATCATGAGCCAGCTTCCCAACCTGGAGGCAGCCTGGTGGGCCTCAGCCATCGGCACTCATCTGACGCTGCTGCTTGCAAACCTATCTGAGCAAACCCTAAACCCTCTGTTTTCATGACCTGCAGGGCGGCGTCCAAGTTATCATGAGCCAGCTTCCCAACCTGGAGGCGGCCTGGTGGGCCTCAGCCACTACTCAAAAAACAGCATCTTGCAACCCTGCTCTACAAACCTCAAACCCTCTGTTCTTATTACCTGCAGGGAGGCATCCAAGTTATCATGAGCCAGCTGCCCAACCTAGAGGCTGCATGGTGGGCCTCAGCCACCGGCACTCATCTGACACTGCTGCTTGCAACCCTGTCTGGACAAACCCTAAACCTTTGTTTTAATGACCGCCTGCAGGGAGGCATGCAAATCATCATGAGCCAGCTGCCCAACCTGGAAGCAGCATGGTGGGCGTCAGCCATTGGGGCAATCATGAGCCTAGGCTACTCCACAATCGCAATCGCCCTCGGAGCATCCGAGGCACATAATGGCCTCGGATCGCTGGCCGGCAAGCCTGCGGCGCCAGCCGACAAGATGTTTGGCTGCTTTAATGCGCTGGGCAACTTTGGCTTTGCGTACAGCTGTGCAATTGTGCTCATGGAGGTGCAGGTGAGGCGGGTGGAGGTGGTAGTAGCAGCGGTGTAGTTGGTGCTTGATTGGGGGAGGCAGGGGTGCACTGGTGCACAACCTCAGCCACGGCTGTACATCAGTACTGTGTTGTGGTACAAGCATGAAGCTGGATGGCAGTGATTTGGAGGCGTGCTGCCAGCGGCGGCTGCTAGGAATGCATGCCAGCACACATCATGCATGCATTGAGATGCGGGGTAACCTTTGGCTTTGTGCACAGCTGCGCGACCGTGCTGATGGAGATGCAGGTGAGGTGGGTGCAGCTGCTGGCAGCAGCCGGGTGTCAATTGGTCAGTGGAGGAGCTCTGCAGCTGGCAGCATGTGGCTGCTGCTGATAGCAATAATGTATTCTCAAGCGCAGCTTGTGACAGTGGTGACTGCTAGCGTGCTGCCAGCGATGCTGGCAATAGATGTAACCTGGTACACTTGGCGCATGGGGGAGTGATGCAGTGTGTGCGCTGCACCATCTGATGATGAATCACGTGGCAGTGCACCACACGCAGGCCCGGGATTCAACAACGTAGAACGCGTGCGGTCGTTGCCTTGTATGTAACATACTATGTAACATACTATGTAACATACTATGTGACATACTATGTAACATGATGTATGTTTGTTGGCTGCAGGACACGCTGCGCGAGCCTCCTGCTGCATCAAAGAGCATGAAGAAGACCGTGCCAACCGCACTGACCACCACCTTCATCTTGGTGAGAGTGTGCATGATGCAATCATTATTGGCGTTGATGCTACGGCTTAATGAGTAACAAGAATATCCCTATTCCAGAGCAGAGGGAGAGGGGGGGGGGGCAGTGCTAGGCAGAGCCCTCAGACGTAGCTGCACAGCAGTACTGGCCACACATGACATAACTGCACACTAACGGCTGTTACAGCATCCTCTCCAGGAAGTATGTGCTGCCATTGTCAATGGCCTGCTGATATGCTGTACAATGCAGCCTGCTGCATGACCGTGTCAGGGAGCTGGTGTTAGCAGCACACCATCATCAAACGAGTGCCGCACTACACAGCATGCAACTTGCAGGATTTTGTTTGTGTGTTGCCCAGCTCACTGATCTACACCTGCCCAACGTGGCCAGACATCTGTGCCAATGCTGCGAGTCCTTGCTGCTGTTGTGCTCCGCATTGCACCATCTGCAGTACCTTGCTTTAAGCGTGTGCGGATACGCTGCGCTGAGGAATGCGCTGCCTGCCAGCAGGTGTTTGCACTGTACAGTGCTGCTCCTCAACGCTGCTGCTGCTGCTGCTGTGTGCCTGCCTGCCTGCTACTGCAGTACCTTGCTGTCAGCGTGTGCGGCTACGCTGCGCTGGGTGATGCGGTGCCGTCCAGCATCGTGCTGGGCTTTGACTCTGCGCCCATCTGGGTCACGCTGCTGGCCAACTTCATGGTGCTCATCCACATGGTGCCTGCGTTCCAGGTGAGATGCCTTGGTTGTGTTGCCTGCCTGCCTGCCTGCCACGCATAAGTAATGTTGCCTGCCTGCCATGCCTAAGTCATGCTTTTGCAGTGCATACCCAGCAGCACGTTGCTCATCCACTTGGTGCCCGCATTCCAGCTGCAATATCATTGAGACAGGGTAGTTGCATGCAGGGCCGGCACAATGTCAGACGCATGAGCCACAACATGATGAACGCATGGTTTGAAGCCATAGACCAAGGGATATCAGCATACACACATGGCTGCTCGTCGCATTACGCAATGATGCAATCATGTTCTAGGTTGAAACTGCAACAAGAAAGTGCTGCACCGTATTGCAGTTGCCAAGATTACCTGAGTCAGTGCTGTCAGCCTGGAAATCAAAGTTTGAATTAGCATGCTGAACGCGGCTTGTGTGTGGCTGCCTGCTGTGCGCCCGCAGGTGTACGCCCAGCCTGTGTTTGCCACAGCCGAGGACGTGATGCTGCGGCTGGCTCCCAAGGTGGACAACTTTGCAGGAAAGGAGTGGCTGGTGCGCCTCGGGTACAGGTGAGCTCCTGAGGCAGTGTTCTAGCTGACTATATCTTACCGGCAATGCACAGGAGGACTTTTAGGCACGTAACATACATGTGTTGTGGCCTGGGGTACAGGTGAGCCTCTGTGACAGCAAGTCATAGGCAGCGCCAGCCCATTGGCATGCGTAATGCGCTTTCCAGAGGCGTGTTAGGTCTGTGTTGTGGCTGGGGCTGCGGAGGGAGCTGTGCTTTTCTATTGCTGGTGGTCTGCTCTTGAAGTCTGCGACATTGTCAACATTGCAGTTTTAACCTTGTTGCACTGCCAAACAGACCATACGACAGCCATGGGATGACTGAGGATTGTGCTTACCTTGCCCTGTGCCTTGCAGCGAGGTTCTTGCTGAGCAATCAGTTGCTGTATTGCTGCCGTGTCTGCCCCTGCAGGTCCCTGTACGTGGTCGTCACGACGGTCATCGCTTGTGCCCTGCCCTTCTTCAGCGCCTTTGTGAGTTTGAAAACTGATAGCACACACTAGCATGCGTGCTGGATAGCGTTGTCAGCTGCGTTGCATGGAGGTCCGCATGCCAAGCAGCTGCCAGCAGAGGGCTGTTACAACTTAAGGTCCTTAATACCACTCCCACTCTTGATCTAACAGCATCAAAGCACAGCCTTCCACCTCACTGGGTGAAGCTGCTATGCAGTTAGTGGTGCAGCCCTTCTATTTTCTGTCAAGACTTCCATCTCAGCCTGCCAGATATGCACAGAGCAGCGGTCTATTGTAGCAGCTGCTGGCCATCCCACACCGTACTTGAATACCGACCATCTCATCTCACCACTGCATTTGCTGCTGCTGCTGCTGCTGCTGCTGCTGCTGCTGCTGCTGTCCGCAGGTTGGCCTGGTGGGCGCGCTCACCTTCTGGCCCACCGTCATCTACCACTTTCACTCCCAAACTCACGGCTGCATTTGCTGCTGCTGCTGCTGCTGCAGGTTGGCCTGGTGGGCGCGCTCACCTTCTGGCCCACTGCCATCTACTACCCTATCGCAATGTTCAAGGCAGTTTACAAGCCCACCGGCCCCAAACTGTGGGCCATGAACGCAGCCAATATTATTATGTGTGTTGTGGCCGTGCTGGCAACAATCGGGTCCGTGGAGACGATCATTGCATCTGCCAGCCACTTTAAGCCGTTTGCTGGCACCGGCTCAGGCGCACACGGCCGCTAAGTGTAAATACTTACGCTGATATTGGGGATGTGAATGCAGTCAATTGTGAAGTGAACAACCCTACAAGTGAGCTGATTGCAAGCAGTGCATTGGTATGGTGTACAGTGTGGCGATGCGTGCCAAGTTGGCAGCATTGCTTGATGCATGGTGCTTGTGATGATCTTGCAAGTGGCTGTTGCCTGGTTGGTCGCTTGTAATGGTTGTGACGCATTTTGGCAATGGTTTGCATCTTGTGAGGTGCCGCCGCGGCACTGATGGAATTGTGCAAGCTGCTGGAAGCATGAATTACTTATACACCTGCAGCACGCACGTGCCCGTGGTGCCATGCTGTCTAGAGCGGCAGATTGTGCTCGTGTATGCCAGTGCTGCAGCAGTGTTGCTTTCTGCTGCCGAAAACGATCATGCTGCCGAGCCATGTTTGGTGTGTGTTGTATAATCATCATATAAGGCTGTGATGCTGCCATGAACTCGCTGTCAGTCATCAGCTTAGCGCCCCAAATGCTCGGACGCTCCCGCGATTTCACGCACAGACATGTGATGCTTGCCTGCGATCCATGTGTCTGTCTGTGGAACAGCGCAACACAAAGTGTCAGGCACTCACCAAGGTGTGACGTGATCATGTCCAATGTTCAGTTTCTTATGCTTGTTTGGGTGCAGCACTGCGGCCTGCACCGTGTGTGACTTTGGTTGAAGCACTGTTGCGTCTAGCGCCTCGCGGCGTCAGGCATAACCGTGAGGATTGGTGCATGCAATGGTGCAATGTGTGAAAGTGTCTCCTTAGTAACATGTTCTGGGCAGGCCACCCTCAGTAGTGCATGGCATGGCCTACAAATGCGTCTGAGAGCCTGTCAGGCATGGATGTTTATTGTGTTGCCATCAGAGCGAATGGGCAACCACCACGTTGGCAACGTTGCTCGGTATGCTGTCAGCAGGGTCTGGCCTACGGGCCTGCAGCGTTATCAAACCAACCATTGTGCAATATGCATCGTGCCTACGTTCTGCACATGCAGCACGATGCAGGCCATCCTTTACTAACCTAGTATCATACTGACTGGTAGAACATCTGCAGGTTTGGAGGCTTGGAATGGGGATGCCTGCAGCCTGAGCCAGCAACACATATTCTGCTGGGTGGATTTTGAAGGGCCAAACAGGCGCTGCAGTGTCTCTCTCCGGCTGCCATGACCCACTGCAGGTGCAGCAGCTCCTGTCTGGGCAAGCTGAGCAGGCAGGGCCATGCATGGGCCGATATGGGCAGGCGGGCTGCATACTGGCGTGTTCCACGGCGTGGCTGCAGCCCTGTGCGGCAAGTGGGTCGTTTGTTCAAACACTCAGCCTCTAGAAGGCCAGACTCAGCTGCGTGTCTGACTTCAGACGCCTGCTAGCAGCGCTGTGTAAGTTGTGCAGGCTGCTGCAGCTGGCGGCTGGCAGTAATCTCAAGTCACGGCTACGATTGTCATGGACTCACAGAATTACGACGAGGAGAAATTGTTCGTTCGTTCCTTTGAGGGCCGCCTTTTGCGATGCCGCGCCGTTGTTATAGAGTAGGGACTACTTTGATGGGCATGACGACTGCAGGTCCTGTGAGGGCTTCCCATTAGCGATGCCACGCCACACAGACTGCCAAGCCGACAGTGGCAGCAAGGGAGCCGGACGTAGTGCAGAAGATATTCAGGCGGAGTAGGATTGGGTACAAAGTTACACAAAGTAGCAAGACATGCAAGCTGCACATGCCTCATTGAAACAGCTGGCTTGGCTGTGGCGTGACGGGCTGTTGCATGCCGCCTGTGTACTTGCCAGCAGTTGCCGACATGGTGTTGCTCCCAACAAAGCCAAGTAGCCATGCAGACACGCCACACCTTCAACTCACAAAGCATCACAAGACAAACCAGCAAGGCACTATGCCATGCGGCATCCGCTGATAGACTGATTTGGACGGGCAGACTCCGCTCGCTCGCGAGGCGTGCCATGCAGCGTCTTCGCCCTAAATGCAGAGGACTCATGACTGGCCCCATGCACGTGCCAAACCAGGCTCGCACATCACATGCATGTGTCATGGCATGCGTCAAGCACTGGGTGGCTTGATTGGTGTACCAGAGTACGTACTTTTGATGACAATGATGATGATGATGATGATCTAGCACTGGGCGAGCAGCAGCTGCCGGGCTGCACTGCCAGCAGCCAAACACAATTGCAGAAACGCAACACTAGGCCAGCAAACAGCATGTGATGTGCACGCTAACAAACCCTGCCATCAAGAAGTCACTGCACTGACTGCATTAAGTGCCAGCCAGGCAGCAGTCAAAAGACAGCACAACTGCCACATTCAAATGCAAACAACCAGCTGCAGCGCAACAATCTTCAGTCTCAAGTCCAAAGGCCAATCTGTTGTCAACGCAAGCAGGTACACTGCGGCTTGCCAAGTCAGCATGTCAACATGCCGCACAAAACTTTCCACATACTGGCACATCTTGAAGTACACCAAAGAGCGCCTGTGACATCAGAGAACAAAAAATGCACAAAGGCTGTACATAGCACTGTCAGCGTCGTGCACATGAGCACATGAGTGGCTGGTAGACATCAGTCTATGCAGCGGCATTGACACGGACTGCTGCAATGGCACCCATTGAGCAGCCCTCTGCCATGCTGTGTTGCTGACACCACACAACAGCTAAACCTGTCGAGCACGCCAGCATGACGTCACAAACATGTGCCACATAACCAGCCGCCTGTTTGCCCGAATGCTGCAGGCCATGCCAAAGGTGCACCAGACACCAGCAAAACAGCAAAAGCACAATGCTGCAGGTACATAGAGGTACATGCAAGACATACGGTAGCTACATAACCAATGACATACGGGAAGTCAGCAAAAGGACAAGGCGCACATACAAACGACGCAAAGGCGACATGCACCTCTTTCATGCTGAGCTGCAGCGCTCCCTCTTTCCTCTTTCCTTTCTTTCTTGTTCGCCGTCGCTGGATGTAGCAGCGCGGCGGCAGGCAGGCGCGTCATGGCCGCCTGCCTGCTGCAAGTGATCGCCAAGACAGGAGGATTGCATTCAATACAGGACACCTACAGCAGTGCTACCCAACAGTGCAAGCAGCAGGTGCAGCGCCATGCGCGCATGCACCCGCCCCCACCACCCGTCCCTACTACTCCGCTCTTCCTCCTGAAACCTCCCCAAACAACCACCCCAAACAACCCACAAACCCCAGCCGGCCTCACCACCCCAGCCCAGCTCAGTGCATATCAGTACCTGCTGCCTGCTGCTATGGCAAATGCGGCTGCAAGCCTGTAAGCCAATAAGCCAACCTGCACACGACATGGGTCGCACACGACATGGGTCGCACACGACATGGGTCGCACACGACATGGGTCGCACACGACATGGGTCGCACACGACATGGGTCGCACACGACATGGGTCGCACACGACATGGCTCCTCAACCGCACTGACACGGTGTGGGCCTGATTCCTCGCCTCTTGCTGCAGCGGCGCACCGAGAGCACGCACACACAACACCCCCGCCCTCAACACAAACACACGTGTGGGCCAGGGGCACAAGCGCTACTGTCCCAAGGCACACTCACACACGCCCGCGACAGCTGGTGCATGCACAATGCACATGCACCGCTGCAATCATGCAGAATGCAAACTCCGTCGCCAAGTATGCGCCACCTGTGGCAGCGACGTCATCTTGAACACAAACAGCTGCTGCAACCACCAACAGTGCTGCTGCTGCTGCTGATACACTACAAGGCCGCAGCAAGCGCAACAGCCTGATCTGCAATGCAGCCAGCAGCCAGCAAGATGCTTCAAACAGCAGCCCCAGCCCTGGTTGACGCATGCAGGCACAACACGCAGCACAACATGCGGCTGCACAGCAGTGCCGCTGCAGCCACATGCTGCTGTAGCATAACAGCCACTGCCTCTGCTTTGCTTCACACGGCAGCCCGCCAGGCCTTCATCAAACATTGCACCGCTGCTATCAGCAGCAGCTGACAGCCCTGCCATTTCAAAGACAACACCCTCAACAGCCACCAATTGCACTGCCACACTCCTAATCCATCGCCAGTACACTCAGCTTGCATGAAACCTCACCGGGTATGTTGCTGGCAGTGCTGCCGCAGGCAGTCATGCTGCCGCCATGCCGATGTGTATGCTGCTGCTGACCCTGCGCGTGCGCAGCCAGCCGCCGCCGCTGCTGCTGCCGCCAGCACTTGAGGGCGGCAGGGGTGGCATGCCTGGTGTGCCTGCTGCTGGTGGCTGTGTGTGTGGGGGTGTATGCTGATGCCCGAGCTGCTGCAAATTGTTGGATGAGGATGGAGCACTGGCTGGCACTTGCCGGCTGCTGCTGCTGCTGCTGTTGCCTGGTTGCTGCTGTTGATTGCCGGCGTGCATGTCATCCATTGAGGGAGGCTTCTGGATGCCAGACCTGTGTTTGGGTGAGGAAGTGAGCAGATGGTGCGCACGAGGGATGTTCTGTGAGTGGTGGCAGCATGGCAAGGCTCGTAGCAGTGTACTTGACCAACTGTGCTGTGAACTACAATTTGCTGATGCAAGGCCAGCTGCAGCTGAAAAAAGGCGAGGTGTCCTGCGGACACCACCACCCCCTCACGCACAGCTCGCCCTGCTGCACTTTCCGGCAAACCAGGGCATACACCGCAGCCATGCACATCAGCTTCCCCTGTTGAAGTGGAGTTGCAGTGCCAGTATGAATGCTGCATGTTCCATGCGAAGCCTGCATTGTTGCTGGGGCTGCTGGTGGCTGCAGCTGCCGCCGCCAGCACACCAATTATCAACCCAGCCAACCGAGGCAGCCGCATGGCTGCATCAGCTTGCTGTTCAGCTTGCTTCGCACGATGCTCACCTCTCCTTTGCAGGATTGAGCAGGTCAGCTGCTGCTCTGCTGTCTGGCAGCTTGTCCAGTGCAGGTTCGCTGCTGATTTTCCTCAGGGGGTTACTGATGGGCTGGGGGCTTGGGGAGAGCCATGGCGCCCCAAAGGAGGGCTTGTAGCCGTACCCGGCACCTCCCCAGAGACTTGGATCATACTGGACCACAGGAGTAGGCGGCAACGCAGGAGCTGGGCTGGCACCGTTGCAGACTGCCTGCTGCTCTGGCGCTGTCGGCAGCGAAGGCCACCAATGCATGGTGAAGCTGCTCCGACGATATAATGCTATGAGTTCTGTTACGCCAGGCCTAGGGAGACGCTCTCACAACCAACGCTCTGGAATTTCGGGCCAAAGCCAAGTTGCGTGCGGCTAGAAGGCCGGAGGAATTAACAACAGAAATCACGATCTCACTTGTTTGTTTGATGCTACGCTTAGCTGTGGTGTGCGGGGATGTGGCAGGCTCAGGGTGGCACTGACACAAGGAACCCTCAAGGATGCGGGGTGTTCACTTGTGTTGTCGAACATCTCAATAAAGACGCCTGACACCGCCTAGTTGAAGCACCTCCGACAGTGTCGACAATGTGGTAGGAAAATTGCTTGTCATGACACATTCTACGTGCATTGCCGAGCCATTGCTCACCGCACACACGCAACTGTAACAGCGACATGCATTCGCAGTCCCCATGCTCGGCCAAGGTGGGGGATCAATGCAAAGAGCAAGAGAGCTGCGCTGAGCCAGCTGTCCGGAGTATTTGCATCCCAACGCATATGACGTCGAAACAGCCATTTTGAGCAACCAGACAGTGGTCACGCGCCCACACCCTACACTACAACAGTGTGCAGCAACAGAATGCATTGCAGAGAGTTCCTGCTGGCACCCCCGCCAAAAGCCTGTCGTCACTGTTGGCCTCACTGAGGCAGTCAGTGGCCAGCAACCAGCAGTGCCACATGTTCCCGCAGGGACACCTCACCCTGTATGCCGCATCCATCTGGCACTACCTGCCCTGCTGCATCCTGATCATGCGTCGCAAGCTGACCGCTTAAATCGCAAACGGCAGCTTTGGCACAAAAAACCTGCATTTATGTTTGCCATGCAGCCTTGCCGCAGCAGGCTGCGCCGTACTACCAGTGTTTACCCCTTATCAGTCCAGCATGTGATCATCTGCTGCCTGTGCCTTGGCCTCTGGGTTGCCCTTGACTGCAATAGCAGCAGCAGCAACAGCAGCAGCAGCAATAGCAGCAATAGCAGGGTTGGTTTGTCAGCAACACGGACAGGAAAGGCAGTCGCATCATGGCAGGATGCATGCCATATGGCAGTGCGCCAAACATGCAAATTGTCACACTGAACGGAGCAGTTTGTAGTACTAATTAGAGAAATCTCAGTATCAGCCCAGCCCAAACCTGAGCTGGCTACTGCAGTGGTGTCTGCATAGCATACGTGTGGGGTGGTGCACTATGAGGGTCCTGTGCATAATTTTTCCTCTGCGTACCTTCACAAAGCAAACTACCAACAGACACAGCTTCAGCTCATTGCATGCCTTACCGCAGCTGCAGCATTGCAGCGGCACTGCATGCTGAGCTGTACAACAGCCCAACCCAAGCCCCCTGCAGCTCCCCTGCAACCCGAAACAACACACCCAGCTGCAAGGTGCTACTGCTGAACAACCCTCTGCCACGACTCCCACGCTGCGTGCAGCCCCCACCTCTGTTGACATGGAGTTTGCACAGTTTTCAGCATGTAAAGCAGATGGAAGTAGTCGAACGAAGTGGTCATCGAAAAGATCTTTCCTGCTAGGATTACAACAAACGAAAAGTCTGTAATACAGCACCCCAGCCGCACCCAACTCACTCTTTGACACCACACTCCACTCTGCAAGCCCCTCCAGCCTCTGCATCCCCACAGGCATCCAGAACCAGACCTCCGGCATTCCATCCAAGCTGCAGGCCAGCGTATTGCCAATCATATTAAACTCCAGCTTCCACACCGGAGCAGGGTGCTCCATGACCGTCACCAGCTCTACCTGCAGGCCTGCCAGCTGCTGCTGACCTGGCTGCTGCAGGGTGTTGTTACTAACAGTGTTATTCTGTGGAGCTGCAGGGGTGAGGCTGTAGAGGGCCACAGTGCTGCCGAAAGATGCGGCAAGCAGCTCCCGGGGGCGGCTGAGGGCTGGTGCCCAGTGCATTGCCTGCAGCTGCTGCTGCTGCTGCTGCTGCTGCTGCTGCTGCGCGGCTGCAGGAATTGGTAGAGAGCACAGCTCCTGCAGGATCGCAGGACATTCAAGGATATCAAAACACAAAGGATGAGAAGTGATGGTCAGTGGTAATTAGTGAATAACAAACGACCCTTGTTCGTCAGGCTGCAGTGTGCTGCTACACGACGTTTGCTGGTGCATTTCAAACTTGATGCGTGGCACAATGATGCAGTGCATATGGTCAACCTTTGCAGATGCTGACACCCCAGCACTGCCGCGGCAAAACACGGTGCATGCTTACTTCCGAGTCCAGGAGCTGTATACATACATCCGTTTACACGCTGCATGTGTGTATGGCGCGCACCTTCCAGCGCATGCTGGGCTGCTGGTAGGCCCAGATGCATCGGGTCATCCCCGGCGAAGCCAACGCCACAGCACCGCCGCTGCAACACATGGTGAATGTGTGCATGTCACTCACCTTCAATCGCATGCTGCTGAGTCACTGCAGCAAGTTCTGTGTGTATGCATATCATCGTTTATACTTTGGCCTTGCTGCATCAGAATGAATTGTCACATTTGGGAAACGGGGCTCGCCAACCCAAACCCCAGCCCCCCTCAACACCATCGTATATAAAGCGCACCTTCCAGCGCATGCTGGGCTGCTGGTAGGCCCAGATGCCGCCACCCCTGCTGTGGCCAACCGCCAGCAGCGGCGGCAGGCCTGCTGCCGCCTCCCGCCAGCACAAGCTGCTGCAGCTGTCAGCCTCAACAGGCAGCTGCACACACAGCAGTGGGACAAGCAGCAGCAGTATGTGCACCTGAGCATCTGCATGCAAAACATGCAGCAGCAGATGTGTGCCCCACGCACAAGAAGATTTGTGCTTGCCCAGGAAGGCAACGATGTTCCAACAGAACAGCACAGGCTAAGCTGAAAAGCACGCAGACACTTCCATTGCTCAACACACCTGGATCTTTCCTAGAAGCGTCCACTGCAGCTGCTGCCTGACCACTCCCGCAGCTTCGAACAGCAGCACGCTGCTGCTGCTGCCGAGGCTGCTGCCCAGCCGCGCTGCTGCTGCTGGTGAGCTGCTGTAGCCAACTGCCAGCACGAGACCCTGCTGCCTGGGTGCGAATGCAAGCGCGCTGCAAGAGCAATGTGGCCGTGCAAGGGATGGCAGCAGCAGAGGATGGCACATTACCGTAACCGGCATCAGCACACAACACAACACGTGAAAGGCACTGCCAGCGCGCATGCAGGGAGCATGCAACATGTGCATGCACTTTCCTTCATGCATACGGCAAGCACATACCACGCAAACAACATGCACATTGGCTGCGTGCAAGCGCTGCTGCTTGTACCAGCTGTAACAGCTGCTGCACCATTGCAGTGCATCCTCTTCTTTTTTGTCCATTTCTACAGACAGTACCATGTCTACACACACTTTATAAAGTGAGCGCCCCAACATGCATCATTGTCAACGCCTGCACTGCTCTGTGGTGTGTAACAAGCACTCCTTGTGCTGCGCACACTGCGCAGGACAGCGCGATCAGCCAGCCAGCAACTACTAACTGTGCACTGTAATCATTCCTCCTTTCACTCACATCACTGCTCCCTGCCCCCGCGGCAGCTTGCCAGTCAATCCCCAGCCCTCCCTGCTGTGCTGCTGCTGGCTGCTGCTGTTGCCGTTCTCACTGCTGCTGCTGGTGCTGCTGCTGGAAGGGGGTGGGCCTTGCAGGATGTGCACTGTGCCGCTGCTAGTGCCGACTGCCAGCACTTGGCCATGCTCAGGATGGCACCAGGCCAGCAGGGTGGGCTGATCAGGCAGCTGCACCACACACAGAACATGGAATTCAACATTTACATTTAGTTGAAGAATAGGTAGTGTCAGCTGCAGTGACGTGTGATGCTACTACAGCTTGCTGTGATGCTAGAGTTGGTAGGTGACAAGCTGACAAAGCAAGACATGCTGATGTGTTGATGGTGCAGGTAAGCCGGTAAAAGGAGGCAAGTTGCTGTGCACACAGGCACAGCTGAGCTCTGCTGCATCACATCCAAAGGTTGAAGCAGGCACTGCTGCTGTGCGGATGGCCTACTGCCAAGCAATGTACTGCTGTGAACAAGCAGCATCTGACTGGCCGCTCTTGCTGGCACTAGCGCAGCTGCCGCTGCTTCTGTTCTTTGCAGTTGGGCTGGCAAGTATGGCTTTTTTTTTATGCTGTGTATGCTCCGCACCTCTTCTACATGCAGCAGATCCCAGGATGCCTCTGATGTTTCACATGACCACACCTGAACGTCACGTAGCAAAACACAAATTACATATGTCGGGCGCAAGCCAGGTGCCGCTGCTGCTGGTTGCTGTGCCTGCTGCTGCAGCAGCAGCAGCAGCAGCAGCAGCAGCAGCAGCAGCAGCAGCAGCAGCAGCAGCATTTCGCTGTCACTACGCAGCGGCTGTAGAGACCAGCACAGCACCCTTTGCAATGTAGACGACCCACATGCCATTCTATCTTAGGATTGTCATCAGAAGCACGGCTAGCAGAATACCTTGTATTGTTTACCTGGATGGCTCCTGTACTGCTGCAGGTGGCTACCTTGTCACCAGCTAGAGTGTAGCAGGCATCGAGAACAGCGCCTTCGCTGCTTATCTGACACGTTCTACTTCCTTGATGCATGATGTGATCGTGACAGCACGGCAAGCGGAACAAGTGCAGGTGCTCACACTGCCTGTGGCTTGCAGCTTACGATGAAGAGCGGGCAGTCGATCGTACTCGGAAGTGGCAATAAAACTACAATTGTTTAAAATGCCTACTGGGTTACGCTGAGAACAGACTGAGACTAGAACCACAACATGCCATGCAGTGCAGTGCAACTTGACTGACAACTTGACAAGCTCAATTCTGCAAGCCCTGTCCCCTGTTGTGGAATGTGCGAGCATCCAAATGATGCAGTTACGTTGGTTGTAAAGCCATTGTATCAGTCATGCGTGCAACGGCTGTGTAATCAGCCCACAATACGTGGCACGCAGGGGGTAAGGGCAGGCACTCTGCTTGCAGACCGTTCCAAGGTAGCGCCAACAGCATGCTTAACCTTTCAAATTTGGGCGTGCACATTGTTGTCTGCATTGCAGTGGTGAGTGCGGCAGAACGACACTCGCATCATGAATTCGTGCCTGGTGACCAGGATCAAGGAGATGCTGATGCCTTTACCTTCCCGAGGCCCCCGCGTGCCTTTAGTTGACCCTAAAGGTGATGAGGGTGCTCTTTCAGGTGCAGCTGATGAGGATATGCAAACAGATGCGATCAACGTTATGAATCACAAGCATACCTAGGCAAGGCGCCAAATACCCTACATGTATGCGCTTGCTTAGACTCAGGTCCTGGTAAAATACCTATTTTTCTTCTATTACCATCAAGTCCCCAGGGTGGCTAGCCGTGGGTCTAGTTGGGATGCAGCAGCTTGTTAGGCAGCAGGTGTCTGCCCTGCAGCTGCACAAGTGTTGGACGCAAGGCAGCAACGCCATAAAGCAGCTCACATACGCCGAGTTCGGCGCTCCAGACTCAGACAGTGTAGTATTTTACCAACATGGCTGGTAAGTAGCTGGCTAGCATGCCAGCGTGCCCTCCAATGTTGTTAGCGTCAACACTAGCATGGCGTGTTGCAGCTGATGGCAACCGCTTCACGCATGCTGCATGGCGTGACACACAGCTGCAACGCAATGGTCACCAGCTGCACAACCTGATGTTCAACACTGCTGCGGTGCTACATGTAGCGCTCCTGCATGTACTAGGGCAGCCACTTCTCTGCAAATGATTTGCTTGCAAACTGCCACCAATTCCACCGGCTGACCCAAACACCCTCCGCAGCCCAAAGCACCCTGCAACACCCAGCCTCCCACACAACACGTGCCTGGGTGTCCACGCACCAACCCTCCTGCCTGCCCACTTCATGCCTTTTAGCTGTCTTCCCCTCTTTCTTCCTGTCACTGTAAGTTGAGACATGAGTCGTGTCCCTTTTAATTTTCATTTCTTTCTCACTCAATCCATCCCCTCAACAGGCCCGGCTCGCGCATCGGCGGCAGCATGCTGCACGAGGCAGCGCAGCGCCTACACGTCCGGCTCATCGCAGTCGACAGGCCAGGCTTTGGAGGCACTCCCTTCACCCCACAGCACAGCCTGCAGAACTGGGCTTCAGCCCTCCAGCAGCTCTCAGACCACTTAGCAATCGGCCGCTTCGGCATCCTAGGGGCGTCCGGCGGCGCGCCGTTTGCTGCGGCGTGTGCAAGGTTTATTGGGGAGCAGCGCGTGACAGGGCTGGGGCTGCTGTGCCCCTTGGGGCCTGTTGATGGCAGCACCAGGCCTGGAATGACAGCAGCAAATGCACTGCTGCTGGCGATGGCTAGGTGAGTGGAGTTGCAGGTTTAACAACCAGAGATGCAAGCCAGAGCAACTGGCAGCCAGCAATAGCATGATTCAGCGATGGTGAACCTGTGTGTGCAGCATCAGATGCTATTTGATGGCCAGATGGTTGCATCATGAAATCGGTGTTGCGCACAGCAGCCAGCAGCAATCGCAGGCAGACCTAATTATCACACCACCAGCTGCTGCCGCTGCTGCTGCTGCTGCTGCTGCTGCTTCCTTGCTGTTGCATGGACTATATCCATCACAACCTGCATCTCCCTCCGCCACCATACCCGTTCCCTGTCATGATGCTGCCAGGCGCTGCCCTGGTGTGGCTCGTGCTGTGTGGAGGGCCACCGGCAAGTGGCTGGCATGGGACGAGCACTGCATGCAGCGCTTTGCGCTGAACCCGCAGGACAAGCAGGCACTGCAGGTGACATGGCACTGCCTGGCTGGTGCCAGCTGAAGTTGGTGTTGCAGGGCTTACATGGCGTGCATCAAGCAGTAGCAGCAGCAGCTGGCAGTGGGTGCTGTCTGTTTGCTCGTACATTGACATGCAGCTTGGCAGCTGCTGCTGATGCGCTGCCTGTGCCTGCACAGAACATGCCTGTGCAGTGCTGCTGCCGCACAAACATGATGTTGATGCCATGACACCCAGCAAGGCTTCAAGTCACCAGCCCCAGCTGAACGGCCATTCTCTGCTCCCTACCTGACGCATCACTGGTGTTATTGCCGCCACCGCCGCTGCTGCTGCTTGGATCCTTGAACGCATGCTTCCTGGACGAACACCCACAACACCACCTGCCACAGTCCACGCCGCACATCGCGCAGGCCATCAGGGCAGCAGTGCTGGAGGGCTTGTCAGCCGGGGCCTGGGGCGTGGTGCATGAGATGGCGCTGGCGCAGCGCTGCTGGGGCTTCCGGCTGCAGGACATTCAGGTGCCGCATGCATTCCTGTGGCACGGCCTGCAGGTGGGTGGCTGGCAGCCCAGCAGCCAGCAACGTTTTCTGCGGTCTCTGGGTCATGGTGCAGGTGTTGTGGTTCTGTTCAGCCAGCGACTATGGTGCCGTTACCATGCGGGAGGCGGCATTCCCAAGCTCTGATCCCAAGCTGTCGCACCTGATTGACAATACATATCTAACATGCCCACGAGCAGCTGTGGAGCACTCAAAACAGCCACCGACGTACACGACGCGCACGCACACACTGCTGCGTCTACATGCTCAAGTGCCGCTGCCGCTGTTTTGCAATACAATACCATACAGTAAAGTAGTACAGGACTGACCTGCCTCAGGCACTACCCCAGCGAGCCGAAATGCCGTTCATAGGGGTTGAATTGTATCCAGCTTCTCCTTGCATTGCTTGCAGGACCCGCTGGTGACGCTGGCCATGGCGCGTGCATACGAGAGCATCCCAGGCTGCCAAGCTGTCTACTTCCCCAGCGAGACACACACCACGCTGGTGGTGAATAGGCTGTGCCTGGCTCTGGAAGCACTGGCAGCTGGCCAGGCTGGGCATGGCGCTGCTGCTGCCAGTGCACCTGTGGGTGTGTCGGCAGCCTGTGGCGAGCTGCCGAGCAGACAGTTTCACTTAGGCTTGCGCAGCAGCAGCAGCAGCAGCAGCAGCGGCGGCGGCGGCAGTACTGAACTGCTACCTGCTGTGCATGCAGCTGCTCTGCCATTTGAAGGCAGCAGCAGCTGCACTGCTAGCAGGGGCCTGCAGCAGTGAGCAGCAGCCCCTTCCAATGCCACCTGGTTGAGGCTCATGTAACATGAGTCCTGTTGTAGCCGCATGTTACTAATAGCTGACAGCAGGCTAGGCTTAGCTGCGCCTTTGGCAGCGCATCCCACCAGCGCTGAGTACTGCCAGCGGGGAAGTTTGCTTTGGAGGAAGCCTTGGCATATCATATGGCCAGTCGCCATCAACGACCTTTGAAAGGTCACTCCATCTTGATAGAAGATGTGGCATCCTCGTGAGATTGACCACGTTTTGAATGAAACTTGCGCGGCCGCAGCAGAAACACCTGCAGCTGTGCGTGGCAACTGTGATGCAACTTCTTCTCCGGCACTACGCCGTGACTTTCCTGCAAGGCTTGCAGGCCCTGCAAGGCCCTGAGGGCCCTACCTCTGGTTGGTTGCTGCAGCGGCCTGCTTGCATGGGGAGGGCAGGGCATTGTTGTCGCAGCAGGCATTTACGTCAGGGCCTCAGAAGCGCCGGTTGGCGCTGCAGGCTGTTCTGTGGACCTGGTGTCACATGCATGTTGGCAGTACCGTCAGCATGTCATTTCAGCCACGTACGCCACTGCTGAACATATTTTGACACGAGAGTTGACTTGGTCAAGCAGCTGGGCAGCTAAAGGCACAACACAACGTGCTGTGATTGTACCCGACAGGAACAGCTAGATACTTTCCTGAATTCAAACAACCCTTGTTTTGCTTTGCTGCCGCTCCGCATCGCGATGATGCCAAAACGTTGACGATCTGCTGACATTATTGAAGCCTGTGGTTGCACCAGAGAAAGCCCCGACAGCTGTGTCGCAGCTACACTTCTGCTCGCCCGTGGCTTCTGAGGCCGCCCATTGCGACAATAAACCATCAAACGGATGAAGGCATTGCATGATACCTTACACAGGGGCAGATGGCAGGCTGTAGGAGTGAAATGCGTGCGCAGGACATGCCCTTGTCCTTCAGGTATCTGCTGCTGCGCTGTCCAGTTGCGCGTGGAATACCCTCTACCGTGCTTATGGGGCTGCCATAGTTATTCCTGACATCAATCAATTACTTCCATACTAATGCAGACCGCGTTTGGCCCATGCTTTTGGTGCAGGCAATGGCAGCAGTGGCACCTTGACTTGCTGCTGCCACTGCATGGATTCACCTGCCAGCACCTGCTTTTTAACAGCAGCATAGTGCAGCATCAACGTAATTCTGCTGTTTTGAATTGCACTGTGTTGTATGCAGGGTGGACCACAGCCAGGCGCAGCCTCATACCTTTGCGCAGCTCTCCGAGCGATGCACAAGGAGTAGCAGCGGATGCTGCTGCTGCAGCAGCAGCAGCAGCAGGGCCAAAGCCAGTGCAAGCTGAACCTGTGCCTTTGCCAGTGCAAGCTTTGGACCCCGCCGCCCAGGTTGCTGCAGGTTCTACTGTGCATGAAGTTGCCAGTGCATCCAGCAATGGAACCACAGCCGGCAGCAGCAGCAACAGCAACAGCAGCAAACACAGCAGCAGCAATCCCAGCAGTCCCAGCAGCAGCAAGCAGCAACGCAGCAGACACAAAGTCACTCAGTACCTAGTCACAAGAGATTTGAGCAGGTGGGGTGGCGGCCTAGGGCTGCAGACACAGCTCCACACTGCTGTGGGCAGCAACATAGCAGCAGCTGCTTGCCTGCCAGCAGTCAGCGCAACGCAGCCATCCCCACAACAACATGCCAAGAATGCTTGCGCAGATGCTGTACGTGTAATGCCCGAGATGTGGCAGCTGATAAGCAACAACATGGCCACACCCAAAATACTGTCGGCTCCAACCCTACACCCCACATACTATTCATGCTTCGCAGGGTGTGGCGGCTGGCTGGCCCGCTCATGGCCAACAACATGCTGTCTGTGTAATGCCCAGTATGTGGCAGCTGGCCAACAAGCTAGCACGCTAAATTTGGTGTCCGCACTGCGCAGGGTGTGGCGGCTGGCTGGCTCGCTCATGGCCAACAACATGCTGAATGTGTAATGCCCAGTATGTGGCAGCTGGCCAACAAGCTAGCACGCTAAATTTGGTGTCCGCACTGCGCAGGGTGTGGCGGCTGGCAGGCCCGCTCATGGCCAACAACATGGCTGGCTACGCGCTGAGCATCATCGGGGCCATCTTCATAGGGCAGCTGGGCGCACTCAGCCTGAGCAGCTCAGTGCTGGCCAACTCCGTGTACAACTGCACAGGTGAGGCTGTTTGTTTCAAGGGTGAGTGTGTACAACTGCACAGGTGAGGCTGTTTGTTTCAAGGGTGAGGGTGTACAACTGCACAGGTGAGGCTGTTTGTTTCAAGGGTGAGGGTGTACAACTGCACAGGTGAGGCTGTTTGTTTCAAGGGTGAGGGTGTACAACTGCACAGGTGAGGCTGTTTGTTTCAAGGGTGAGGGTGTACAACTGCACAGGTGAGGCTGTTTGTTTCAAGGGTGAGGGTGTAAGCATGGAATGCGTGGGTGCTGTGTCATGTCTCTGGGTTGTCTTTTCATGGTGTCACAGCTGTAGTGCTGGCCAGGACCCCAACAGCGTGTACTACTGCACATGTGTTGGCCCTGAGAATGGTCACGAAGACGCTGCTGCAGCTGCTGATGTTCTTACGAGTGCTGCTATGACACTGTCATAGCTGCTTTTATAACATGCACTTTTTTCATCTGTCCATTGCAGGTATGTCGCCGGTGCTGGGCCTCAGCCCCGGCATGCATGGAGATGCTGCTGCAGCTGCTGCTGCTGCTGTCCTCAGGGCTGCTGTTGTTCGCTGCTGTTATGACACGGGCATTGTCATCTATCCATCGAAGGCCTGTCACTTGCATTGGGCCTCAGTGCCGGCAAGGAGACACTGTGTGGGCAGGCCTACGGGGCCGGCGCATACACGCGGCTGAGCGTCATCTTTTAGCGCACTCTGCTAGTGTGCTGAACCGTTTTTCAAAGATTTAGAGGTCAACCGACTGCCTATCACTGCTCGCAACACAGTTGAAATCACACAACAATGCGCATCATCGCTCATCCTCTGCAGGTCTGTCGCTGGCGTTGGGTCTCAGTGCCGGCATGGAGACACTATGTGGGCAGGCCTACGGCGCCGGCGCATACACGCGGCTCAGCGTCATCTTTCAGCGGGCGCTGCTGGTGTGCTGGACGGTGTGCATCCCAGTGGCACTGCTGTGGCTCAACTCCCATGCGCTACTGCTGCAGCTGGGGCAGCAGCCAGGTAGGCTCTGGGGTTGTTACATTGCAGTTTCGGATGGGCCTGTGCAGCAGCGCGATGATGCTGCATCAGTTGCATGTAGTGATGGCGCAGAGACCGTATGTAGACCTGCTATAAACTCCCAACACCACAATACACATCGTTGACACTAAGATAAACTCTCACTTCGCATGCTGCTTTGTGCTGCGCAGACATTGCTGCGCTTGCGTCGCGCTACCTGGTGCTGTGCACGCCGTGCCTGTTCCTGACCACCGCCATGGAGTGCACACGGCGCTACCTGCAGGCGCAGCGCGCAGTGAAGCCCACTATGGCCGTAGGCGAGGCTGATTGAAGTGCTGAGTTTGCTTGGGGGTTAATTGGGGCTTGTTTGGGGTTCTTGGGGGCTTGACTGGGGCAGCAGCAGCAGCAGCAGGCGCAGCGCGCGGTGAAGCCCACCTTGGCTGTTGGTGAGGCTGGGTGCGACTGCTGCTCTGCTTACATCAGGGTGTTCTGCTTTTATGGGCCGGTGCATAAGCTGTGTAGCAAGTGGGGTTAGCTGCTGCTGCTGTCTGTGGGGTTTGAATGGCATGGGGAAGAGGGGGAAGCGCAAGGGGCAGCAGACAGTCGCCAGCTCATTTCAGCAGGGCATCGCAGCAGAAGCTCGCACAGCAGCAGTAGGACCGGCGCTGGACAGCCTCCTGAGGCCACACCTTCCGCTGTTGACAGTTTGTTGCCGCTGCCCAACAATGTCCCTACTGCTGCAACATGACGGCTACCGCTGCTCCTCTTGCAACTGCTGCTGCTGCTGACTCTTTCAGGTGCCACCACGCTGGCTGCCTCCCCCTTCATCTTCTGGGCCTTCATGGTCAAGGCACAGCTAGGCCTGGACGAGATGCTGCCCTGGCCTTCATTAGCTGCCACACCCCACAGCTGCTAACCACCCTCTGCTGCTGCTGCTGCTGCTGCTGCTGTTACTGCTTGATCAACTGCGCAGGTGCCGCTACGCTGGCTGCCTCCCCCTTCATCTTCTGGGCCTTCATGGTCAAAGCGCAGCTAGGCCTGGACGGTGCTGCGCTGGCCTCCATCAGCTGCCAGCTGCTGACGCTGCTGCTGACCATCGTATGCTGTTGTCCTTGTTGCTGCTCCTGCTCCTGCTCCTGCTCCTGCTCCTGCTGCTGCTCGATTAATCATGCAGGCGCCGCCACGCTGGCCGCGTCTCCTTTTATCTTCTGGGCCTTCATGGTCAAGGCACAACTGGGCCTAGATGGCGCCGCCCTTGCTTTTATCAGCTGCCAGCTGCTGACACTGCTGGGGCTGTTGAGTTGTGTGGCGTGGCGCGCGGTGCGCATGGAAGGGAGGCGCGAGCAGACGTGGGGCGGATGGTCAAAAGAGGCCTTTGCAGACTGGCCCGAGTACATGAAGTGAGCAACATGATTCAACCGTGCAGCTGCAAGTGGCTTGTCCATTAGAGTTTTTTTTGCAGGGCTAGGGTAATGTAGGGATTTGGTGAGCTGCATTTTGTGGGTGGTGCAGTCGGGCCATCTGCCTTGCAGCGGAGATGTCTGTGCAGAGGCGGCATGGTCGTGTTGTGCAGCAAAATGGTGCGCATGGAAGGGAAGCGTGAGCAGACGTGGGCGGCTGGTCCAAGGAGGCTTATGCGGACTGGCCAGAGTACATCAAGTGAGCTGGTTGAGAGGTTTCTGAATAGCGAGAATGTGAAAACAATACAGCTGGCATTGGCTTGTTAGGTGGCGTTCGTGAAGCGTGTGAACCTGAAATAGGGTGGGAAGGTGTGCGCTGACGGGCTGCGTACATGAGTCTTGTCAGCAGTGTGCACTGCGCATGGAGGGCAGGCGTGAGCAGACGTGGGGCGGCTGGTCAAAGGAGGCTTTTGCAGACTGGCCCGAGTACATGAAGTGAGGCAGTAGTTTGGTTTGCACAGCGATCAACAGTGTGCGTGTCTAGTAGAGAGTTTGAAGGCGTAGGGTGGTGTATGCAGGGGATTGGTTGTGCTGGCTTATGGATGTGGCCTCGTTGAGCGCTCTGCTTTGCAACGGGTCTGTGCCGTACAAGCAGATCAATCAGCAGGTGCATGCTGTGCGGCATGGTGCGGCGCACGAGGGCATCAATGATACACGCACATGCGCCTCTGTACCTCAATCGCTGCTGCTGCTGCTGCTGCTGCCAGGTATGGGTTGCCGGCAGCCGCCATGATTTCACTGGAGTGGTGGGCGTATGAGGTCATCCTCATCCTGGCAGGTGCGCTGCTGTACAATCACTACAGGTACCATGAAATTCGATTATTATATTTAACTAATGCTGTGGGCTGGTGCTGTGGACCATCCTCATCCTGGCAGGTATGTTCAGTCACTGCGGAGAGTAAGCTGCAGTGAGCCAGGACGTCAACAATCCAAAAACCACTATGTGATGGTCTACTCGGCTATGGTAGTCACGCTGGATTGTGACTGCACCCGATCACCAAGCATAGAATAGTGCTCACCTGTTTGGCTGTTCAGAACGTGGCTGCTTGAAAAACTAACCATGCTTAATGCTGGCATGCTCAGCAGCCCAGTTGCAGCTACTGCTGCCCACATGTACCCTTGCACCGCGCTGCTGCTGTTGCTGCTGCTGCTGTTAACACATTATACTGCTGTTGCCGTCTGCTGCTCCTCAAACCTCGTGCTGCTGCTGCTGCTGCTGCTGCTGCTGCTGGCCAGGCCTGCTGCCCAATGCTGAGGTGGCACTGTCCACCATGGGCGTGTGCCTCAACATCAACGCATGGATGTGAGCCGATCGCAGCACAGCACAGCACGGCACATTCAACAGCACAGCGCGACACAGCGCAGCACAGCACAGCGCAGCAGCAGTCTCCTGTTTCCTTGAGCTGCATCGTCTGACCTCACATCTGCAGCTGCGCAGCAACCCCCAATCGCTAATGCATGCCCAGGCAGCGTCACAGACCCTCAACATCAACGCCTGGATGTGAGCTGATTACACAGCACAGCACGGCACATGCAACAGCACAGCGCGACACAGCGCAGCACAGCACAGCGCAGCAGCAGTCTCCTGTTTCCCTGAGCTGCATTGTCTGACCTTACACATGCAGCAACGCAGCGACCCTCTATAGCAGCACTTGGACGTCCTTGCCTGAGCAGCTTCACAGCCCTGTTCACAGGAATAGTCCAACCTAAGGGCCCAACTGTGTTTGCTCACTGCTGCTGGCTGCTGCTGCTGCTGCCCTTGTGCAGGTATATGCTGCCGCTGGGCTTGGGTGCCGCTGTCAACACCAGCATAGGCAACGCAATGGGGGCAGGTGAGGCCAGTCCAGCAATATTGCGCAGCCTGCTGAATGTCATCAGTTTGAAACACACATAGTCGCAGCCTGGGCATTTGCAGCTCCACTTTCAACATTGGATCTGCTGCGCTGTGCTGTGAGCATGCCGAGAAGAGCCTGTATGTTTGCCTGTGCTGGCTGCACAGGCATGCAACAACTCCTGCTGCTTCTCATTGGCACACCTGAGCTTATTGAGTAGTACGTCCGGCTTTTGCCGGCTAATCTTGCTGCTTTGACCATGTTTGACCACAGGCCATGCTGCCACCGCCAAGCAAACTTTCTTAGGTGGCACACAACAGCTGACTATCTGCTGTTCCCGCCTCTTGTTGCTCTGACCATGTTTGACCACAGGCCACGCTGCCACCGCCAAGCGGGCTTTATTACGAGGCATCGCCTCAGGCGCTTTCCTGCAAGCAGCACTCAGCTGGAGCTTCACAACATTGCTGACTGCCTGCTGTGTCCCGCCGCTGTCTGTTCAGGCCAACGCTGCCACCGCCAAGCGGCCTTTTCTAGGAGGCATTGCCTCAGGCGCTTTCCTGCAGCCGCCCTCAGCCTGAGCATCGCACTACAGCTGACGGTCTGCTGTTCCCGTCTCTTGCTGCGTTGACCATGTTTGACTGCAGGCCACGCTGCGACTGCCAAGCGACCTTTTCTAGGAGGCATTGCCTCAGGCGCCTTCCTGCAAGCAGCACTCAGCTTGACCATCACACTACAGCTGACGGTCTGCTGTTCCCGCCTCTTGCTGTGTTTGACCATGTTTTACCACAGGCCACGCTGCCACCGCCAAGCGAGCTTTCCTAGGTGGCATTGCCTCAGGCGCTTTCCTGCAAGCCGCCCTCAGCCTGAGCATCAGCCTGTGGGGCAGGCACCTGGTGGCTCTGTTTACGAATGACCCTGCGGTCATTGCCAGCTGCTGCAGCGTGCTGCCGCTGCTGGCGGGCCTGGTGTTCTTTGATGGTGTGAATGCTGTGGTGGGAGGCTGCCTGAGAGGGGCTGGGCGGCAGATGCTGGGCGCGGCCATCAACTTCATAGGGTGAGCATGTTGATATGTTGTGAGCCCTGCTATGTGTGGTTCAAAGAGTGGGTAGTAGAAACCCCATGCTGAACACATCTTCTGTGTTGCTGCCCAAGGTACTGGGTGGTCGACGTGCCCAATGTGTGTGTTATACAGAGTCCAATGCACATACATAGCAAACTAAAGTACTGCTGTGCTGCCGCAGGTCCCCGTTGGTTGGCATGCCGCTGAATGCCTAGCTGCTTTTGCTTTATTTGATCAGATTATAAAATACTAACAGAGTAATGTTGTTGCCGCAGGTACTGGGTGGTGGGTGTGCCGCTGGCTGCGTGGCTGGCCTTCAGGGGCGGCATGGGCATCCATGGCTTCTGGTGGGGCGTGGCTGCGGGGGCGGCAGTGCAGGTGCGTTTTAGTGGCAAATCAAGTGTTTTGTGAAGGGATTGAGAGGGAAAGAGAGGCACAGAGCGACAGAGCAGTGGCTGACAGATATAGGGGGTTGTGTCTGATGACTTGGGAGTTGCCTGGTGGTTGTCCACATGCCTGGGATCAGAGCAGCTCATTGCAGTGCATGCTGGCCTTCAGGGGCGGCATGGGCATCCATGGCTTCTGGTGGGGCGTGGCTGCAGGGGCGGCGGTGCAGGTGTGCGGGGGCTGGCAGCTAGTGCAAGAGACGATGGGCTGTGTCTGCTGTGTGGTCTGAGCATGGCTTTGTGATGCAACATGCCTGCAACAAAGCTGCCCTGTGCACTCCCCGCCGTCACCTCCATCAAGCAAATACGTTTTTTCTACAGCCCGCAGCCAGACCAATTGCAATGATTCAACCGCTGCACTTGTGTTGCATGTGCCGCAGGCCGTGGTGCTGCTGGCGCTGCTGCTGCGCTGGGACTGGCAGCGCGAGGTGGAGCGCGTGCAGGGGCTGCTGCGGCAGGCTGCAGCCTCGGGCAAAGTGGCGCCCAGCTTTGGGCACTAGCTGGCGCAGGGCTGTGGCTGGTGTAAAATGACGAAGTCTAGACAAAGGCAGGAGCCCGAAGGACGCTGGTCATGCACAGCTGCGCACCTTCAAGCAATGCTGGTGTGTACAAGTGCATGCTGGTGGTAGCTGCTGCAAGCCAGCTGGCTGCTAGCTGGCAGAGCATGGCTGGTTGGTACTGCAACAGTCCGGCAGTTTTGCCGTGGGGCCTGCGAGAGCCTTCGTGTAAGTTACATGCTGCCATATGTGGTGATCAAGCATCGTCAGCATGTTGTCTGTGACAGCGCTGGCGTTACCCAATTGGTGCGCTGGCGTGTTTGCAAACACGCCAATACGCTGGTTGATGCAAGGCCTTCTGCCGCACCCAGCTAGGCAGAACGTTCTGGTCAAGCAGGGAAGCCTGGTGCTGCCAACGTACATCCCCAAAACACGCCTCAACGCATTGCCATCGGCCCCACAGATCAGGCCACGTGTGCCACTGCAAGCCGCCAAAAAACCCATGCGGGCCCAAAGCCTCGACAACTTATGGTTGCACCCTCTGTTTGTGCACCTCTCAGACATCTCGCACATCACCATCATACCACTAACTGCACTAATCCTTACTGAAGCCATGCAACTGCCGAGGCCAACTGCTCTAACACGACAAAACATAATTAGCGCACATCTGACACTGTCTGACACTGTCTGACAGACAAAACTGCAACGCAACAAAACAGCCTCAGCATTTGCACAACCCCAGACAGAACATGTCAGCACGCAAAAAAAACTGCCATACTCTCTCTTACAAGCCAGCTGCTCTCATCTAAACAAACGGCCGCCGCCCCGTGTCATGCTGCCGATGACGCAGCTGCTTCCACAGCCGCCGCTTCCTGCACCCGCTCAACGCTGCCAGCCGCCGCACCCTCCTCCGGCTCTCCTTGCTGCTGCTGCTGCGGCAGCGCCACCCGCCCCTGCAGCGGCCTGGCTGCTGGCAGCTGCTTGCGCATCAAAAAAGCGGTGCGCCTTGCCCAGCAGCAGCAGCAGCGGCAGCGGCGATTAGTCCTTCTTGAAGGTGGCCGCCGCCCGCTGTCATGCTGCTGACGATGCTGCTGCTTCCACAGCTGCAGCTTCCTGCTCCCGCTCAACGCTGCCAGCCGCCGCACCCTCCTCTTGCTGCTGCTGCTGCTGCTCTGGCAGCGCCACCCGCCCCTGCAGCGGCCTGGCTGCCGGCAGCTGCTTGCGCATCAGGAAGCGCGGCTCCTGGCCCAGCAGCAGCAGCAGCGGCCAGTCCTTCTTGTAGGGCCTGAAGCCCACCTTGGTGTACAGCAGGCCTGCTGTGGCCTCGTCCTTGATGCGCAGGTGCAGGTACACGTCGCGCTCGCCTGCAGGGAAACAGATGCAGTGAAAAAGGGTCAGCGCAACATCGTGGCATGGGATGGGAGCGAGCTCTGTGGTGGTTGCTCAACATGTTCACGTGCAGGTACACGTCGCGCTCGCCTGCACAGGGATGCATGGATCAAGTTGAGGGGTGCTTTATTTGACCAGGTCAGTGCATAATCATAAGGCTGCTATGAAGCGGGATCCATCAAATGTGCTGGGCATGCACAGTAGTGCACGCTGAATATAGTTGCAAAGAAGCGGTTGAGCATGCTAAGGACAGACAACCAACAGCTGATAACAGCATTCGCAGGCAAATCAAAGCGCTGAACCACTGCGTCCAGCAGCTGCCGTCCCACCTGCCAGGTTGCACATGTCTTCTATGGCTGCTATGAGGTGGCTGGCCACTCCCTTGCGCCTGCACTCGTTGGACACAGCCATGTTGCACAGGTACGCACACTTCTGCACGCGGCAGCAGCAGCAGCAGCAGCAGAATGTCAAGCACAATAACAGCGTCCCTGACTCAGATGTGGACTAAGTAGCTGCGTGATGCACTTGGCTTCACTCGACACCACGCGCGTGTGCAGGCAAGGACTGCGCTTGACCCAGCTGTTGAGACAAGAAGCATGCAGGGCAAGCAGCTGCAGGCAGGTGAGACGCTGCCCTCCTGATGGCGCAGTGTGCTCCACAATCCGAGAGGCTTGCTGTTGGACTGTTACACGCACACCGCTGCTGGTGCACTACATTGTCTTTTCCAAACTCACCCTGGGAGGGTTCAGTGTGAGGTATGCTGAACGAGTGGATTCGCTGAAGCTCACTTCAGCCACTCCCACCAGCTGCTGAACCACGCGCGTCTGCTGCTGCTGCTGCTGCTGCAAGCCCAGGCCAGTCGCTAACTGCTGCACAACATTCCCTACAAAGCCACTGATGCGGTCACTGCTACTGCTGCTGCCGCTAGTGCTGCTGCTAGTGCTGCTACTACTGCTGCTGCTGCTGCTGCTTGTTCCTAGCACTGGTATGCTCTCGCTGCTACTGCTAAATGATACTGCAACACCACCGCTGCCCATGCCGCTGTCGTTGCCGGTGAAATCTCTGATGCTTTCACTGCTGCCATGATTTGCTGGCTGCTTTCCCCACCAGCTCCATTGACTACTGCTGCTGCTGCTGCTGCTGCTGCTACTGCTGCTGCTGGATGGGTTGCCATGCGCATCAGCAACAGCAGCAGCACTTGCTGCTGCATCACTGCTGCCAGCCCTCACTGCTGTTACACTGCTGCTGCTGCTGCTGCTGCTGGGCAGCAGCTCTGGCAAGCTGCCTTCCAGCATGAGTGAGTCGCCCTCGTTATTCACCGGCACTGTGCTGTGCAGCACGGCTGTGAGCACCACTGCAGCAGGCGGCATCTTGTGGTGCTGCTCGAGGTACGTGAGGATGTTGCGGCGCACATAGCGCCTGCAAGCAGCGCACAACACACAGGTTATCATTATGCAAACTACTACGCATGGTGTCCTTTGACAAGGTGCTGGTATAAAGTTGCTGCACGCTTGTCTAATGCCTTGCCTTGTCTAATGCCTACATGCCTGCATGCCGGTAAACAGGACACATGCAGATTGTATTGTACAGGTGCATACTTTGCTGTGCAACAGAGAGGAAGTGAACGAACCCTGCATCAAAACTTGTACGTTGGGTCAACACCAGTGCCGGGTGAGCAGCAGCAGCAGCAACATGACCGTGCGACGCTGCCTACTCATATCAACCCCACTCGCAGAAGGCATGTGAATGGGTTGCCAGATATGCGGCATGCCATCACATCACCACATGAAGTGAAGATGGTGCTCCAAACCATGTGCTGACTCTGCCTTCACTGTTGCTGACCCCACCTGTAGGCCTGTTTGCCCTTTGTACACATGTGCCCACAAAAGTGTCAGCCAGCAGGTCTGCGCAGCCAATCCTAGCCAAGCTTCTCTGATGCTGTCGCCGACACACTGTGATCAAGTACTACTTTTTTGCCCACCTATATGCCTGTATGCCCTTTGTGTCCACAAAGGTGTCAGCCAGCAGGTCGGCGCAGCGCGGTAGCTGGCCCTCACGCATCACACCAATCACCAGCCTGCCGCCATCAGTTTCAACCTGAAGCAGCAGCAGCAGGGTGGTCATGACAGCAGCAACTGCATGCTGGGTGACGCAATAGGAGCCCTGCTGCCCTTGCTGGGAAGATACATGTGTGGTAGCTGATTGCTGCTGCAGAACGCTGCCTGCATTCGGTTGCTGCTGCCTGTGGCAGGTGAAAGACAGTCCAGCGGTGGCATCAGAGACTGCAGCACTGCCTGTTGGGCCCACATATTCGCAGCCGATGCTGCTGTCGTATTGCACAAATGGCCTTGTGAAGATGCATGCGGCTTGTCAGTGCACTGGGTGCTGCAAAAGTGTGCCTTTGCTTGCACACATACACGCATGAGAAAGAACACCGGCAGTACAGTATAACAAAGTGCGCACCTCATAACTGTAGTTTAGCATCTGCTTGAGCAGCTGCTGCTTCTCTGCTGTCAGCTTCTGCTTTTCCTGCAAGCGCATCCAGCACATGCAGGGCCCGGGAGGTTGATCGTGCACTAGACAGCAGATCCAACCGTGCAAGCTGCAGGAATGTATGGCAGAAAGATGCTAGACATGATAAAAAGGCTTGCTGCGTGTTGTGTGTCCAGCTAATAAGCCAAATCAAATCACATGTGTCACATGAGCTCACCTTTGGAGCTGCAGCAGCAGTAGCAGAAGTTGCTGGCAATCTATGACGCTGCTGTTGATGACCAGGCCGAGCAATAACCCTGTGTGGATTGTAGCGTCGTGCATTGAAGTCAACTTTGCCCGGTGTTTTGCAACTTCGGTGTCGCTGAAGCAACGAGGAAGGTCTGGGGTCAGACAGCAGCATGGTTGGTGGTTACGCAATAGCCGAACAGCGGATCATACTGTTTTGAAAGTTGCAGTGGCAATCTCACGCAGTTAAACAGATTGGCCAGCGCTGCACATGTTCGGAGATGAACATGATGTTCACAGCCAGGGCTTGGACCCCATGACAAATGTACTAGTAACCGGGGTGTGAACGCAATCGAATTACTCATGCTCGATGGTGAACAGTTGCTGTCTCCCTGAATGCCCTCGCCTTGCTCGCCATTACAAGCTGCACTGAATTCACGGCTGTCTGTTCCTTTCAATCGTTTGGCTAGCAGGAAGTCTGCAGCAATGGCTCTTACTCCCATATCAACCAGCCTGTGGAACATGGAGTACTCTGTTCACGGTATGTGGGCAGCAGCAGCGTGTGTACCAAACTGGGACACCCGGCAGCAGCAGTGCAGGGTAGCAGCAGCAGTGGCGCAGCCAAGTGCTACAGCAGGAACGCAAAACACCAGCATAGTCCCGATTAATTGATGTCTTTTGAATACATCTGGATGCCTGCAAGCCGGCAAGTCGCAGCATCAATGCAAGCCATTCAGTTCTGTTCGAAGTAGCATGTCCTGCAACTCGCCATACACCATCCTCCCAGGATGCTAGTAATTGACCAGTCAACTGTTATACTGTCATTTTGTTTCTTTTATTTCATCTGCTGTGCAGCCTGCCCCCCAGCCATGGCTCGGGAGGTGCAAAGTGTCTTCCCTGATGTGAACCTGTCAGGCATGCTCATCGTGCCCACCTGCCAGCAAGCAGACTATGACTTGGTGCGCACAGGGGAGAAGATTGACACAGAGAAAGACCGGCTGCTGGAGCGGGTGAGCGCACTCCATCTTGCTAAATGGCTAGCAGCAGGAGCAGGAGCAGAAGCAGCTGCAGGAGCGATGTCAGCAGCCGCAGTAGCTGTAATGCTGCTGACCAAGCAGCAGGTATTTGCCTTATCACACAGAAGCAGCAGCCGCTGAAAAGCAACACCACTGCTCCGTGATATGGTGTGGCTGAAATGCTTGGCGCCTGCTGCTGCTGCTGCTGCTGTTGCTGCTGCTGCTGCTGCTGCTGCTGCAGTTCATGGAGTGGTCGCAGTGCGTGTGCGGCAAGCTGCAGGCGCAGGGCTGCTGGTGCGACTACATAGACCCCTGCTCGGGCCTGCCGGTGAGCTGGCTGGGGTGCAGGGCTTAGGGTGATTTTACCCAAATTTGAAGCCTTTGATGCAGGGTTCTGGTGGAGTTTGATTGGTGACCCACAAGCTGTGTGTGAGGCGGGGCAGACAGTGCTGTGGAGTAATGCATTTTGCGTACGGTGGCTGTGCGCATGCAGAAGTTACTGTTTTGCTGCAGTGCCACAAGGTATTGAGCTGCTGCTGCTGCTGCTGCAGATGATCCAGCAGGGCACCAACAACGTGTACCCTGAGGTGGAGGGCCTGTCCATCCTGCTGGGCTTCAAGACACAAAATGCGGGCTGCTGCAAGGTGCGGGCTGTAACAGCAGCGCTACAGCTGTGTTTGCTTGCTTGCTTGCTGCCTGGCTGGCACAGGACGTTTTTGACACGCTTTTTAACATGGCTTGGGTGCTGCCTTGGTGTGATGCTAATTTGTGCGGATTGTGCGCACTGCTGCCGGTGCCGATTAAACGGCCTCTGCATGTTTCTGTGTATGGGTAGCAATGACAGCAATGCTTGACCGCGTGGCTGCTGTGCTGGTGCTGTGCAGATCGTGCTGCACCCCCGCTGGGGCAGTGCAGTGTACCCCGCCACGCTGTTTGCCAAGGCGCCGCTGCAGCTGCTGCTGGAGGCCATCAAGGAAGCAGAGGCGGAGCTGCAGGGGACAGGGCTGTCACAACCTTGAAAGTTGAAACTCAAGCTTCAAATTTTGTGATATTTGTACAGCTGATGCCTCAGCCCCAGTGGCACAACAGCTTAGCTGCTCATGCTGTTGAGAGTGTACGCGCATGCTCAAGTATATGAAGGGCAGGTAAAGGAGATATAGGAGTATATGAGAGAAAAGGTTCTGAGACCTATGCATATGGAGAGGATTTGAAAGCACATTGGGCTCAGCGGGCACTGCGCTCCTGCACTGCAAGGCCACCAGACAGGCGCTTGCAAGCTGCAAGAGCGTTGCCAGTCGCAATGCCGACACTGTAGCTGGTGCTGGCACGTCAAATGGGGGCAACAACAGCTCCCTTTTGTTGCATAGCAGTGAGCTGGTGCATGTGCTTTGGGCACGTTTAGTTTTCTGGAACAGTGCCACGCACTGTCATGCATGGTCCTTTCAGCTTGACAAACTGGTTCATGCGCGAGTGTATATCTGACTGACTGGTTTACGATGTGGCTGGCATTCAGCCCCTGGTTCTGGCGCTGTCTGCATCTTGGTCATGCGCTTGTTGCTGTTTACATCTGCATTTGCCAGCTGGCTGCTGCGCAGCAGCCTTCTGAACCAGCACACCGCCTTATAGCCGCGCCCACTAGGCAGGGTCACCAAAGTACACATACTATTAGTAAGTGTACCTTTGTGCCTCCTCCTGGTGGCTGCGTGTGGCCTCTGCTAGAGCGCTGCATCTCATTGCAGCAAGCATTACTGACAGGAGGCGTTGCGTGCGTCTCTACACATGAGTGACTCTTGCAGACCGTTGGCTCCGTCATGCGCCGGCTGCAGCAGCGCTGCTGCAGTGCTGTGAGACTGCTGCCCTCTGTAGGCACACTGTGCTACTAGTAGCAGTACTGCTAGGTGTTTGGACTCATCTCTACTGGTGCATTCACTGCAGCTGGCTGCTGGTTGTGTGTGCCGCGGTGGTCTTGGCGACTACTTGGTGACTACTTCTGCTGGAATTTCAAAGCGTTGCTATTACTAGTACATCCAGCATGTGACAACGCAATGGCGTCAACTTGGCCATGTAAGGCGCATGCACCTTACATAGCATGTCGGCAAGAGCTGAACAAGTTACCTGCAACTCTATATACAGAACAACATCTGCTCAACGCAGAAGAAGTTGAATTAGCCCTGCCTGCAGAAACAGACAGCACTGCCAACAATACTTGCAACACAGGAGGTTGCGCTGTAGCACCACATGTGGTGGCGCCCACACTGATGCACACTGCATTGCTGCAGCTCAAATACCAGATCACATCACGTGGAACAGTCAGAGTTGACCAGTGCTACAACACAGGTTGAGCACAAGCGGGCAACCGGTACCGGGTGCCCGTGGTTGTATGTACACGACAACAGAACAAACAAAGCAGGGCTGTAGTTTGACACGTGCTGGGTGTTGTCCACTGACGCAGGGACTTGCAGCAACAGTCACTCGACTGCCAGACGGACCTGACCTGTCAGTTGACAGACGCCACAGACCTGACAATCTAGGGAAGCAATCAGCAATCAGCTGGCAACTGTATTTTTTTGCCGTGAACGCCGATGCGCACAAACCACCAACCATCATGCTATACGCAGCCAGACAATACGGGTTTTGATGACGACTATTCACATCCTGCACACCCTGATTTTCTCTCATCCAGTCCCTCTCTTCCAGCCAGGAAGCACTGAACTAGTACAGCACAGCCTCTTGAGTGCTATGGCTGGACTTAGTGTAGCTCCACACTGCGTACCGTGTCACGTGACACTGCCACATCACAGACCCCTGGCAGGTGCCTTCTCGCTTGCTGTCCTGGACATGTACTGGTTGACGATCTTCATGACTTGGGGAATGCGGAAGGCCTGCGCACACACCTGCGGCATCTGCTGCTTGGCGCCCAGCTTGCACTTTGACACAGCCACCACACACGCCTGGCACTGCTTCTTGCAAAACCCTGAGAGGGCGCGGAACTTGGGGTTTTGCCTGACAACCTGGAGAGGCAGGGCATGGGGAGGTGGCAGGGGTTGCAAGGAGGAGTTAGCAGTGTGGGGACAGGTGCAAGGGAATTTCAGCATGTGGTGCAGCGAGGCTGGAATTGCATGCCATGCATGACGGGCACAGTGCAGGGATGGGCGTATATGCAGTGACTGCAGCGCGCAAGGTAGGCTGTTTCAAGTGTCTCACATGGCAGATATGTGAATTGTGCAAGAAAGCTACATGCGCATGCAGCAGGGCACAGCAGGACCTATGTTGCTGCTCAGGCTGTGGCTGCTGTGGCTGCTGCTGCTGGTGATGCTATTCAGCTCCTGTTGCAGCAAGGGTGCCTGATGAGCGCTCAGGACTACAGTTTGGCGATGTATAATGCTCACCTCCGCGCAAAGAGCCCCGCACTGGTTGTTTGCTGGGTTGCCGATCCTCCTTGCATCATCACAGCTGAAGCTTGCTGTCTGAGCATGTGCCGCCACCAGCAGGCAGCACAGCGCCATGGCAATCATAAAGAGCTTAGACATCTTGGATAGATTTATAAGGTGATTGCCGGTGGCTTAGGTGAATGCAGGCCTATGATCGCAAATGCTGGGCGATAGTTGGACTGGCTATTGACGCTTGTTGAATGTATATTTGCGGATGTAATAAGACTCGAATACAGAGATAGACATATACAGCAGGATAGGGTGCTGCAAAGTCAAGCACGAGCTTATATGCGCACACCGAGGAAGGTTGACTAATGCCGGCAGCTTCCGCATCTACTTATCAAAGCTTCAGAGCCTTAGTCTTCGGCTGAGTTGCTCCAATGATATTATCTACTCGCTTTGAACGAAATAGGCAGCTGATTCTGAGTACTCGTGCCCGCCGGGCACGGACACCTGGGAAGGTGAGCGCAGCAGCACGATGACATGCAGCTGCATCGCTAGCTAGCTGCAAGGTTCGTGCTGTATGATAATGAGTCCTCCATCCGGCTTGGATGATGCAGCTGATGTTAGATATGCCGTTGTGGCCGTTTGAGTGCAGTTTGCATGCATTATTTCATCTGTCATCAGTCACACCCCATAGCTGTCACAGCTGCAACCTGATCCTCAGCCAGCATGCGGCAGTGTGCTCAACCATACGCACTTCATTCTTGGAACAAGCATTGTAAAGAGGCTGATCGCTTCTTTCATTAGAAGATGTGGCGTGGTCTTGCAACAGGTAATGTCGCGTGACGCCAGGCTGGCGGTGCTTCTGGACTCCTACGCAGCGGCTGCAAGGCTTATGCCTGATTGACGTTCGCAGTGAGCTGGGCAAACAACATGTCAACATGTGCTGCAACATGCAGTGCAGCTGTGTGCGTGTTCCGCGCAAGGTCTGTGTGATCAGTAAGCAGGTACATTTGTGAACTTCAAATGGGATGAGGGGGGGGGCTGTCATGCAGGTCCTACACCAGCCTGAGCAGCACAGCTGTTGCTGCCGCTGCTAGTGCTGCAGCTGCTTCAACGCTGTAAGCTATTGAGCTGCAAACTGCACGCACCTGCTGCGATTCAATGAGCACATGCCACACGGCCTGTGCCTCCTGTGGCATTTGAATGACAAGCTCCCGCCCTGGGGTTTGGCACCTGCTCGCGTGCACGCTACAAGCAGGTTACTCTGGACGTGCGCAATGCCTTTGAACGACATATGCACTCGCTTGCCCTGATGCAGCCCTGTTACGTGGGTGCAACAACATTGGTTCCCGCAGTGTTGCTACAGTATGAAGCGCAAAGCTGATGATAAGCAGCGCACGATCAGCTCATTCTTTGCTTCGGCGCCCAGCAGTAAGCCCAAGAGCAAACCCTTCGCGCAACAACAGCAGCAGCATGGGGCACCACCAACAGCAGCAACAGCAGTAGCAGCAGCAGCAGCAGAATCACCACATGGCAAACGGCACAAGCCGAGCAACGATGTAGAAGTGATAGACATCGATGAAGTTGACGAGACGCCTGCCCCAGCAGCACCTCCAGCAGCAGCAGCAGCACGCACAGCAGGCAAAGCAGGCACAGCAGAAGGCCCAACAGCCACACTAACACCATGCGATGTTGATATTGACGCTCCCCCAGCCATTCCTGCAGTGCGAAACACTGCTCGCCACAGCAAAGCGCAAGCGAAGCTGGTTGGTGCACCTGGCGCTGCTAGCCTAGCAGATCCTGGGGCGCCTGCTGCTGCCATTGCACTAGCTCCTGCAGGACAAGGCGGGACTAGCAACAGCAGCTACAACAGGCGGCAGCAGCAGCAGCAGCAGCCGAAGTACACCCCACTGGAGCAGCAGGTGGTTGCGCTCAAAGCAGCACACCCAGGGGTGAGCTCAACCGGCTCTGCAATAGCGTGCTGAACTTGCACAGCTACAAACTGTGCTGTGCGATGGGGCAGTCATGCAGCAGCTGCAGCTGCAACGGCAAGGCCTGTGCAGCCACACAAGCACTTGCATGTTGCGGCGCCGCTGTGCGTTTTTCGGGCATGGCTCTTGGATGCCATGCATGCCCTGTAAGGCAGCATCCAGCCACCTATACAATGCAACTGCCGAAGTGCCGCAATGCTCCTTAGAAGCTGACAGCCCAGCACTGTTGTGTGGAGTCATTGAGGATGATGTTGGTGGTCATCATCCTTGCAGCCTCTCTCCTTTTACCTGCAACACGCTCACACTGCTGCTGCTGCTGCCGCCGCTGCTGCAATTAATAGATCTGTCCCCACACCCCGTGATGCGGGTCGTGGAGGTGGGCGACAAGTTGCGCTTCTTCTGCTCTTGCTGTGCATAATACCCATACTGCTGCTGCTGCTGTTGCTGCTGCTGATGCTGCTGCCCTACATAATTTGTTCGCCAGGTGATACTGGTGGTGGAGGTGGGCTACAAGTTCCGCTTCTTTGGGGAGGACACCCACACTGCTGCTGCTACTGCTGCTGCTGCTGCTCCTGTTGACACGTCTATGCTTCAGGTGATGCTGGTGGTGGAGGTTGGCTACAAGTTCCGCTTTTTTGGGGAGGATGCACAGACAGCAGCAGCAGAGCTGGGCATATATGCCTACCCCGACCACAACTTTCTCACTGCCAGCTTCCCGGTGCAGCGGCTGCCCATCCATGTGCGGCGCCTGGTGGCAGCGGGGCACAAGGTGCGCGGTCAGAAACATTGTGTTCAGCATCTGCAATGGATTGCAATGGATGCTGTGACAACAGTAGTCGTGCGGCGCCTGGTGGCAGCGGGGCACAAGGTGCGCGGTCAGAAACATTGTGTTCAGCATCTGCAATGGATTGCAATGGATGCTGTGACAACAGTAGTCGTGCGGCGCCTGGTGGCAGCGGGGCACAAGGTGCGCGGTCAGAAACATTGTGTTCAGCATCTGCAATGGATTGCAATGGATGCTGTGACACCAGTAGTCGTGCGGCGCCTGGTGGCAGCGGGGCACAAGGTGCGCGGTCAGAAACATTGTGTTCAGCATCTGCAATGGATTGCAATGGATGCTGTGACAACAGTAGTCGTGCGGCGCCTGGTGGCAGCGGGGCACAAGGTGCGCGGCTGGAAACATTGTATCAAACATCTGCAATGGATTGCAATGGATGCTATAACTACAGTAGTCGTGCGCCGCCTGGTGGCAGTGGGGCACATGGTGCGAGGCTGGACCAGTTGCAGTTGATGGTTGGTGATTGTTGCGGGTAACTTAGCAGTGGATGCTGTGACGACAGGAAGTTTGTGGTGGCTGGTGGCAGCGGGGCACAAGGTGCGGGGTGGGAATGGGGCCTGCGCAAGTTGCATGCATGCAGCTTGCGTTGCAATTGATGCTGTGATGACTGTGAATCGCAACCGGTGCATTTGTTGCGTGTTGTATCTTGTGATGAGTGTAGTTTGCTGGCAACATTTTGCGAGCGGCAAAACACATTATGCACGATCAGGCACCGTCAGTAGGAGCTGTCGCTGCGAGCTGCGCAGAGCAGGGCCTGTGCTGCTGCTGGTGCTGCTGCCACGCCTCGTTCTGTGTACTTGTGCTGGCTGCTTTGCTGACGAATAGCCTGTGCCGCGCTTCTGTGCTGCTGCTGTCTCTCCACCACATCAAAACCAGGTGGGTGTGGTGCGCCAGGTGGAGAGCGCTGCGTTGAAGGCAGCCAGTGACAACCGCTCCGCGCCGTTTGCGCGGCAGCTGACGGGGCTCTTCAGCGCAGCAACGCTGGACGCAGGCGAGAAGGCCGACAAGCTGGGTGAGCTGGGGGGTAGACAATTTTTTTGTTGCCTTTTGTTTGTTGTGATGGGGGTGATGGTGGTGGGGGTTGCAGTGGTGCTGGATGCAGGGGAGAAGGCCGACAAGCTGGGTATGGTGGTAAGAAGCGATGTTCTGTTGCTTTTTGTGTTGTGTTGTGGTGAGGTTGGCGGTGGAGGCAGTGGTGCTGGACGCGGCACAGATGGCGGGCAAACTGGATGAGGGGTTGGCGGCAATGCTGCTGCTGCTGCTGCTATAGCGTGTTGAGGGTGGCTGCAGCATTTGGTTGCAGCCGTGATATGTGCTTGAAGCCTTTGGAAGAAGCTGAGCATTTCCCCTTTTGCTGTTCATCGTGCCAGCCAAACTTACAAACAGCTGTACTGTCCCTCCTGTATGTTGAGGCAACCCACTAAGGTTTTGTATGTTGTCTGTATCTGCTGCCCTGCCAGGAGAGGCGTCAGCAATGGCGGCCAGCCAGGAGCTGGAGGTGATGCTACCCTGCTGTCATGTTGCCAATACTTCAACAGCTGGGGGTAGCCTGCTGCTACCAGCTGGGTCATTCTATAGTAGTAGTTGGACTCCCTCTGCGCTCTTCCTTGCAGATCATGAAAAACCCCACACAAAGGTCTGAGGTTTATGACACAAACATGACCATGTATGTTATCTGTGTGTGCTGTGCTGTCAGGTGAGGCGTCAGCAATGGAGGCCAGCCAGGAGCTGGAGGTGATGCTGGGCCAGGGCGGCGGCAGCAGCAGCGCAGCAGGCGCAAAATACATACTCATCATCGCAGAGGACCAGCAGCAGCAGCAGCAGCAGTTGGCTGCAGATGGACAAGATAGCGCTGCTGCTGCTGCTGCTGCTGCTGCTGCTGCTGCTACTGCTGCTGCTACAGCTAGTGGGCTGCTGGGTGTGCTGGCAGTGGATGTCGGCAGCGGAGACATTGCTTATGGCCTCTGCAGCAGCAGCATGCTCGGCAGCAGCAGCAGCAGCAGCAGCAGCAGCAGTGTCGTGCCGCTGGAGGCTGTGCTGCTGTCACTTTCACCGGCAGAGCTAGTGGTGTGTGAGCCTGTGTCAGCAGCAACAAATAGGCAGCTGGCTGCTTACATGGCTGGAGCAGCTGGCAGGCGCTGCAGGCTGGAGCGCCTGCAGCAGCAGCAGCAGCAGCAGCAGCAGCAGAGTGAAGCTGGCAGCAGCAGAGAAGCAGCAGCAGGAGCAGCAGCACAGCAGGGTGGCAGCAGCAGCAGCAGCAACAGTTACCTGACTGCAGCTACGCTGCAGAAGCTCACAGCGTTTTATGGCAGCAGCAGTGGGCGCAGTGCCTCTGACGGTCAATCTGCTGCTGCTGCTGCTGCTGCTGCTGCCGCCGCCGAGGCGGCTGGCACCAGCCACGATGAACACGCAAGCAGCAGCAGCAGCGATCTTGGCTTCATTCTGTCGCTGCCGGCTCTGGTGCTTGTTGCATTGGCTGGCGCCATCAGCCACCTGACCAGCTACGGGCTGACTGGGGTTCTGCGCTGCACCTCGGGCTTTAGGTCGTTGGGGGCCGTGGGCTCAAGCATGCTGCTGGATGGCAATGCACTGCGGCAGCTGGAAGTGCTGGCAGCAGGTGGGCCTGAAGTCGCTGGTCTGGGGCTTGGTTGGGAAAACGCTGTGCTGAGCTGGCCGGGTGTTTGTGCCTGGCGGCTGTTGCTTTCGCATCATGCAGTGCATGCATATGCACACAGCTGCACCACCACCCCACCCCATCGCATGTCACCACTTATCACACGGTGTGCGATTGTTTCAATGTTTTTAAGGAGGCAACGGCGCGCTGACGCTGCGTGGCTCGCTGCTGCACCTAAAGTACGGGTCAGCCACACACTGAAAAGTGTTACAAAATTGCTGCAATTGATGCAACGTTTTTGCAGGGGGGGATGGCCCGCTGACCCGGCGCGGCTCGCTGCTGCACCTGGTGGACAGGTCAGCCACAGCAGCAGGCGGGCGGCTGCTGCGGCGCTGGCTGGCTGCCCCCCTGGCTGACAGGAGCCTCATCGCTGACAGGCAGGACGCGGTGCAGGTGAAGCGGTAGCTGATGTTTGTTTTGTTGCTGTGCGGTTGCTGTGTGGTTGCTGCAGGCAGGGTCAGTGGCTTTGTAAGCAGGGAAGTCGTAGTGCAGGTGAGCGGATCGCATGCGTGCGGGTGTGTGGGTGGGTTTCTGCGTGCAGCCAGCAGTACTGCACAGCACAGCTACTGTGGGGCTGCAGTGAACAGCAGCCGTGCCACACGGCTCTGCACACTGGTCGTACTGTGCAGCTGCTATGCAGTTTTGCTGACGTGCATAAGTGCAGTGCAGGCGGAAAAAAACTGCGCTCGCGAGCTCTGTAGAGTGACACACGTCCCGCTCGCGTCTCACCATCTTGTTTCTGGGCTGCTGCTGCAGGCCCTGCTGACAGCAGCAGGCGGCAGCGCAGGCGAGGACAACAGCAGCACTCCAACACCACCACCACCAGTAGCAGCAGCAGGCAGCAGCAGCAGCAGCAGCAGTGTGCTGCAGCGCATTCCTGCATGGCTGCGCTCCTGCAGACAGGACCTGGAGCGGGGGCTGTCACGTGTTGCTGCAGGCACTGCAGCACCTGCAGAGGCTGTGGGGCTCTGGACGGCACTGGCACAGGTGGGTTTGTAACGTCACTTGTAACATGCTATAACATGTTATGACAGGTCAGCACAGTTAGCACACTTGCTGCAGCAGATGATGCTGGAAGCTGGTACATATACAGCTACAGAAGCATAGCTGCTCGAATGCTTGCATTGTGCGGGCTTCTGCCAGCATCGCAGTTCTCAAGCTGCGTGTGCCCCTGTCAGATCCTGCTGTACACCTGTGCATCGCCACATCGCCCTTTTACGACGCTGTTGCGGTGTCATGCCTGGATTGCTGCTGCTGCTGCTGTTGCTGCTGCTGTGCAGCTCCCAAAGGCACTGCAGCTGCCGCTGCATAGCGACAGCCACCAGCTGGACCTGCCGGCGCTTGCTGCCGCTGTGCCGAGCCGGCTGCTGGTGTCGCTGCTGGCTGCTGCTGCCAGCCCTGGTGCTGTGGCTGCTGCGCAGCAAGTGCTGGCGTGGCTAGATGCAAAGGCGGCTGCAAAAAATGACTACCTGGGGCTGTTCAAAAGCAAGGAGAGGTTTCCAGAGGTGTGTGGGGTTTTAATGGGATTGAATGCGTTTGTCAAAGCAGCAGGTGATGGCGTGGCTGGATGCAAAGGCAGCTGCAAAAAAAAACTGTCTGGGCCTGTTCAAAAGCTGGGAGAGGTTCCAGAGGTGTGATGAGTTTGAACGAGTTTGAGGTCTTTGTCATATGTTACAGGGTGTGTGATCGGCTTGAGCAGATCCAGCACTATACATGCCACTTTGTTGTGTATTTGGATGGAACGTGTTGGTGTCTTGTGGCGGCAGGTGGCAGGCACCACCAACACAGTCCAGCTTTTTCCTGCAACAGCAGCCACATTGAAAGCAACTGCCGCCTCACCGCTGCTGCCGCACACTGCTGCACCCTGCTGTCTCGTAGGTCTTTGCGTGTGCAGCTGCCGTGTCAGCAGCAGAGGCCCACCTGCAGGGGCTGCTGCCGCAGCTGGCTGCTGCTGCGGGCGTGGCCAGCTTCAGCTATGTGTCAGTGCAGAACCAGGGCTCGTTCATGGTGGAGCTGCCTGCAAGCCGCAACAGCGTGCCACAAGGCTGGGAAAAGGTGCGCTGTCACAGTGGGTTTGTTTTCCGTTGTTCGTAATTTGGGCTCAGGATAAAGAAGCGTTCATGGTGAAGCTGCCTGCCAGCCGCAACAGTTTGCCACAGGGCTGGGAGAAGGTGCGCTTGTTTGTTGTTTTGGGAAAGGTGCCTGCAATGTTTGGATCTGGAAGCTGCCAAACTGTATGGATCAGTGTTTTTCTTATACTCAACTTATTAGTTGGATTTTTCCCATTGAAAGGCTTCCAAACAGCACGGATCTGCCCGCCACCAGCAGCAGCGTACCGCAGGGCTGGTGCGTCTGCTGTTGTCTGCCTGCTATGCTTGGCGTGGTCCTGGTCTTTTACACACCTCAAATTTGCTTGGATATTGGTCCTGCGCGCACATGAATGCGCCTAGTTGCGATGGGGTTTTGATACCACCCAACCGTCGTGCTGTTGTGCCGGCTGCGAAGGCTGCATGCATCTTCTCCAACCTCAACATGCCACGCTGCAGGTGTTGTTGCCACCAAGAAGGTGGCCTGCTACCTGATTCTCTGTCGTTTGGAGTTGCACTATCACCTGGTCTGCAGCTCGCGCATCAGTAAGTGTTCATCCCCCTGCATGCCATGCTGCAGGTGTGTGCCACCAAGAAGGTGGCCCGCTACCACGCGCCAGCTGTGAAGCAGGGCATGGCAGCACTGGCGCGAGCACAGGAGCAGCAGGCAGCCACAGCGCACGCGGCGTGGCAGGCGCTGCTGGGCAGCTTCAGTGCGCAGCACCACGCCACCTGCAGGTGTGTGGTTTGGGGCAGGGTTGCTGCGCCACATCTCTGTGCAACACTGGGGGCATATTGCAGTTGTACAACAGTTTGTATAATAATGTCACGCTCCATGCAAGCACATCGCTGCCTGGGCTGCAGGCCTGTGCTGGCCACGCTGAATTTCTGCTGCTGGCTGTTGCACACTCGCTGTGGCGTCCCTTGCACGCACTGCGCCTTCAACATGAGCTCTTGCCTTTGCAGGGAGGCCGTGTCTGTGTCGCCGCACAGCTGGATGCACTGCAGTCCCTGGCCAGCCTGGCGGCCTTCCAGAGGCTTATGCCGGCTGCAATTCTTTGACGGTGATGATGATGCCCCGCAGCTGCAGCACCCGGTGGAGGGAAAGCACCCCGGGCCATTGCTGGGCACCTGTTCCTTGGTCTCTGCTTATTCTGTCTTTGCTCACTCTGCCTCTGCTTACTCTGTCTCTGCTTGCTCTTCTTTTCTTTGTGTGGGTGTGCTTCAGGGAGGCTGTTGCAGCTGTTGCACAGCTGGACGCCCTGCAGTCCCTTGCCAGCCTTGCCGCCTCCCCTGGCTACTGCCGGCCGCACTTCTTAGAAGACTCTGAGCCGCAGCTGCTGCACTTAGTTGAAGGCAAGCACCCCATGCTGGATTTGGCGCTGGATGGAGGGGCGGTGGGCAACTCGCTGCACCTGAGCTGGGACGGCCTGCGGGCGGCAGTGGTCACTGGGTGAGAGGGTGTGTTGGATCTATGGCGGGTGTGGTGTGGTAGGGTCGCTGGGAGAGGCTTGTGTGGCCGCAGGGTTGTGGTGACATCTTGGCAGTGCTGTGCGGCAGTGGTGACTGGGTGAGAGGGTGTGCGGGATTGCGGGATGGGGAGGCGGGTCGGGTAGGGCCGCTGGGAAACGCGTGTATGATTCAGACTGGCAGTGGTGTGCTGCATGCGTATGTGTGCACAGCGGTCATGCGGCAAGCGAGCTGTGCGGACCTGGCGCTGGGTGGCGGGGCGGTGGGCAACTCGCTGCATTGGGGCTGGGGGGGCTGCGGGCGGCGATGGTGACAGGGTGAGAGGGTGCAGTTGAATGTCCGCAGAGTTGACTTAGTAAACAAGCTGTTGTTGAATAACATGGGTGGGTATGATGGGGGATGCCTGTGTGGAACGCTTGCAGCTTTATGATATAATATCCCCCGTGTGTGCGCTGTTTCATCATGGCTGCTACTGCTGTGCCTGTGTGCTGCTGCTGCTGCTGCTGCTGCAGGCCCAACATGGGAGGCAAGAGCGTGCTCATCAGGCAGGCGGCCCTCACCATCATACTGGCCCAGGTGCGGCGACATCAGCTGCTCAAGCATTTCTGCACAGCAGCCCAGCCAGCAGCAGCAGTACAGCTGGCCCAGGTGTGCTGAACACGCTGACAGGGCGAGGCGGAGCAGGCCAGCAAGCAGCAGCAGGAGTGCAGGTATCTGGCATGGCGCTGCTTGGCATGCTGCACAGCATCTGCCACCGCTCCACTCAAGATCGGTGGAAAGCAGCTGCAGAGATTACAGGCGGTGTTTGCAGCTGACTCTTGCCTCTTGTGTTGATCAGCGTGCTGGGCTGCAACTTGCCCTTGAAGGGCCCAAGCGCCATGCTGCTTGTTTTAGATGCCCTGCAACACCACTGCTGCTGCTGCTACTTCTGTCTACTTTAAATCTGCTTGCAGCTGGGCTCCTGGGTGCCTGCCGCGTCTGCATCACCTGGCACCGGCCGTCATGTCACCGCTGCTGCTGCTGCTGCTGCTGTCTTCTCTAAACCTGCTTGCAGCTGGGCGCCTGGGTGCCTGCCGCGTCCTGCAAGCTGTCCGTGTTTGACGGTGTGTTCAGCCGCATGGGGGCCAGCGACTGCCTGCTGGCGGGGCGCAGCACATTTGCAGAGGAGCTGGGCGACGCGTCACACATCCTCGCCACAGCTACCAACAGGTCTGAGGCTGATGGGTTGGAATGTTTGATACGCTGGTTGTGTGGTGTGCAGAACTCGAAGTTTGATGTGATTGCTGCCTGGAAGTTTCGCAGGAGTCCATGCACAGTGGCAGCACATATGCTCTTTGGCATCAATTTGCTGCTTTGGCGTTCAGCCGCATGGGAGCCAGCGACTGCCTGCTGGCGGGGCGCAGCACATTTGCAGAGGAGCTGGGAGACGCCTCACACATCCTGGCCACAGCTACCGACAGGTCTGCAGCTGATTGGTTGGAATGTTTGACGCTGGTCTTGGGGTGTTTGAGGTTTTGCAGCTTGCAGTGAGTGCTGCTTGGATGTTACGAAGGAGCCCATGTGTCTTAGCAGCACATTTGCTCCTCAGTAACAAGTTGCTGCCTTGGTGGGCTTACCACCACCACCGCTGCTGCTGCTGCTGCTGCTGCTGCTGCTGCCAGGTCATTTGTGATCATGGACGAGCTAGGCAGGGGCACAGCAACACATGACGGTGTCGCCATTGCCAGTGCCACACTGCGGCACCTTGTGGACGTCACACAATGCCTCACTCTGTTTGTGACACACTACCCAGAGGTTGCGGCGCTGGCACAGCAGGACACCAGCAGCAGCAGCGGCGGCGGCAACCATGTTGCTGCATACCACATGGCGTATGTGCGGCATGACCCGCCAGCAGCAGGGGAACCAGCAGCAGCAGCGGCGGCAGCAGCAGCAGCAGCAGCAGCAGGAGAGGCAGTTGAAACCGGTTCATCTGCTGCTGCTGCTGCTGTTCCTGTGATCACCTTCTTGTACAAGTTGACTGAGGGTGCTGCTGACGCTAGCTTTGGGCTGAACGTGGCCAAGGTGGGTGCAGCGACACAGCTTGATTGATTTCGACGCCCGTTTGTCCCTAATGTGCTCAGGACACTTGCATGCTTACACACCGTATGCAAACTCTCTGTCAACAGCTTGAGCTGCTGCGTGCCAGCAGCTGCTTGCTTCACATAGTGTAGGCTCTGATCGTGACTTGAGCTGTCTCAGTGCTTGCAAGTCAGGTGCCTCCCTGCAAGGGTTTTCAACGCGCATGCAGGTCAAACATTACAAGCAAAGCACAATGCAACATATTGCGTGCACTTTCGCTTTTTGCCTTTTGCTCTCTTCGCAAAAGTGTCTAAAGACCTACAAAAACATAATAAATAAAAAGATGAGAAAATTATATTTTTTGTTTCAATAATAATTTATAGAATGAAAAGTTCGTCACCGCTATTGAACCAAACTAAATCTAGAAGGTTACCAACAACCTGAACTAAGCTCACTCCCGTGCAGCGCGCTGCTGGGGTGCCTGGTGCAACAGCTGCGGCCACATGGATGGTGTCTTTTTGCAAGGTGTCAGATTCATCGTGCTTTAATGCGCGTGCATGTGTGCGTAGGCCGCCGCACGTTGCGTGTCTAAACTAGATTCACTCAATGTGATGTTACTTTGTGTTCCTGCATGGCCTGCAGATGGCTGGGCTGCCGCACTCTGTGGTGGCACGCGCGGCAACCATTGCAGACCAGATGCGAAGCAGGCTGGAGCCAGCAGAACCAGCACCAGCAGCAGCAGCAGCGGCGGCAGCAGGCAAAGCAGGTGCAGATGGAGATGCTGCAGACATGGTTACTGGTGTTGATGCCAACAGCACGGGCAGCAGCGTGAGTGATGCTGCAGTGCTGCAGGCGTTTCTGAAAGTGCTGCAGCAGCTGCAAGCAGCCAGAGCAGCAGCGCAGCAGCAGCAAGGAGAGCAGCAGCAGCAGCAACAGCAGCAGCAAGGCCTTTTCCTTGCAGCCAATGTATTGGAGCAGCTGCAAACTGTGCAGCGTGATGCGGCACAGCTGCTAACAGCCGCATAAGGCATTAGATGAAGGCTTGTAGTTGTGTTCGACCCTGCAGCTGTGCCGTAGTACCAAAAGGCTGGGAAGGGGGGTCACTCCTCCCGCTGCTTTTGGCGCAGGTGTTGGCACCTTCTTTGAAAGGAGTGTTGGGCGTGTCTCGCTGGTGGAGGCACTCGAAGTCCACCTGGATGTTGCGTGTGTCGTTGCCAATGGGATTACGTTCGCGTTGGTAACAAAAGAAAGGCTGAAAGCTCTGCTGGCAGTGCAGTGCTGCGGTGCCTGGCTGGGTGAAGCGACCTTGCTTGCTTGATGGTTGGCGCTGCCTACCATGATATGATATGGCTGGCTTTCCACGTAGCTACCAGACTTTCGAGTCCGCATATACTGCTCACTCCGCTTGTAAGGTGCGACCCGCATGCACACTGACAGTCTTTATACTGCTCACTCGTGGAACTGCCTGACTCTGCCAGCAGTGCTGCTGCAGCTGGCTGCAGCAGGGGAGTTGTCAAGCAGCTAGCACCACTGATGACAAGCTTGAACGCTGGTAGGCAGTAGATGAGCTCTGGTTGGTCTGTGCCGCTGCAAACGGTTGGTGTTGAGGCTAGCAGCGTCACCCCAGCGAACGTTCAACAGCTCCTCCAGATACTTGTCAGCACGTTGCGGGTGCACGGCATGGGTAAGTTCGCGAGAAGAATTGACCAGCTATGTACGTATCCTCACTTTTGTGCGTGCAAATTTGATAATCACTGACGCCTTGTAAAATTCAGCTGTGAGTTTCGCCCAAGCTCACACATGTAGGATATGGTCGCCAATCCTGCAGCGGGCGGACCTAACGGGCGACCATCCGGGAGCATCTGATGGAGCTTCGTGCAGCATGGTTGGCGTATTATGACCTGAATCCAAAACTGCACACTGCAACAAAGTGTAGTAATAGCGTCAGTTGACGTACCGTACACAGCAAAGCTGCACATGCTGCATCCACGCTTTCTCCACACAGCCTAGCTGCCGCAAGTGACCCTAGGCATACTTTTATTACTGTCAGAAACGTTGCTGAGGGTTTCTTTGCAATACTGTGTAAACAGTGATCGAGCACACGTTTGTCAGCCACCGGTTCACTCCCCCACTTTGCCTTTGTGCACACGCTGCAGCCAGCTTATTGCTGCCTAGAACACTCAGATGGACTCTATTAAGCTGTTAACCGTACTGCTGCTGGCCGGGAGCGTAGCAGGATCGCTGAACTATCGGCAGCCAGGCCGGGGCGCAAATTCTAGCACCGTGCACACAGGCCAGAAGTTTACGTTCAGGAAAGAAGGCGGAGCAGCGGCTTTCATCAGACAGCTGCAGCCGGCAAAGCTGCAGCGCATCAAGAACCGCAGCAGGTTCACAGGCACTACTGCCAGGCTTGCTGCACTGTTGGACAGGGACCCTGACCTGGTGAGTCCTGCAAGTGGCGGGCTGATGTGCTTGCAGGAAATGAAAGATTTACGCAGTGCTCCCGCCAGGATTAGGCAGGCAAGCCAAAAATCAGCAAGGCACCCATGCACAGTTCTGCATGTAAACATGCGGCAAAGCACTACAGCGGTACCGGTGGCGGATGTTCCTGCAAGCACCGCCCCCTTCCGCTACCCTCGTCCCGCCAAATCACCACTGCTGTTTTGCCTTTTATGTTGTGTTGTTTTTGTTTTTCAGGGTTTGGACCTCACCAACGATGCCCTTCTCTTCCGCTGCGCCACACTTACGGCGACAGTCAGTGAGGCAGAAGTGACAGCAGCGCAGTTTGGCTCCAACCAATCTGTTACTGCTCCAGACCTCGACGCTGCCTTTGCATTCAACCTGAGCTCTCGTCCGACTGCTGTTCGAAAGCTCATTCTAGATTTCACGGGCGGCGTGGTCACTGGCACTGCCTGGAACAAAAACTACCCAAATATCACCGTCCCGCCTTACAGCAAAGACGGCGACACCAGCACTTTCTCACAGTGAGCGCCGCACCAGCAGCACATCAGCTAGACCACATTCACTGTGACGAACGGATTAGGTCAGAGTGTTTCTTATGATGTTTTGCAGCAGAGGTTGGCCACCCATTGGGTATGTCAGTAAGGAGGGTGCACTGCTCCAGCGGCTAGAAGTTACAAGCTATAAGTTCTACAGCATCCCCGGCCCATTCCGGCGTGTGTGAATCACAGAACCGGGTCATTGAGTCGGCTGGCTGCAGAGGTCCTCTGCAGCAGACGCCAAGGCGCGGCGTGATGATCTGCCTTTAGGTTTAATATCATCTGAACCCTAAACCCCTGCCACATTCCATGACAGCAGCCGCTCCTGCAGATGCTCACACACGCATAAGACTGCATGTGGTGGCTGCTTGGCGGTGATCTGTGTGCTGGGCGGTTCGATGCATTCTGTGGCAGCATGTTTTACATCACGTGGTGCTGTGAGCGACCCAAGGATTGCCTGTTTTTCTGCTGCATGTGCGGAATGTGTGCAATGCAGGTCAGAGCTACAGGACATTGTTGCGATCTGGAGGGCTGTGAGCGAAGGTGAGGACGGCCGCAATGCACTGTGTTACACAACTGTTGCGGAACCATGGTCGGCAGCAAGCACCGCACAACAGCTAGTGGTCCCTTGCATGCTGGCCTTGCACCGGACCGGCACCTGGCAGCAGCAGCAGCAGCAGCAGCAGCACGAGCACAGTGCGTGCTGCGGCTGCTGACACATATGCGCTGCTCTACAGCAATCGCTCATTGCCATTGCACTTGGCTCAATGCTATGGCAGCTCCAATGTTTCATGTCGTAAGCAAGGCGAGCCACCCTGAACGTACTGTTGCTGCTGTGCTTTGCTGCTCCTTGCTGCTTTGCTGTGCTGCTCCTTGCTGCTTTGCTGTGCTGCTCCTTGCGGTTGCTGCCTGCCAGACTTCCTCGCGTACGACGTCGATGTGACCACCATCATCCCTCCAGCGGACGTCTGGGTGCCGGCGCAGCGAGTAATGATTGGGGGTGACGGATCATGGTAGGTGGCTGGCCTGTTGTCATCCAACATGCGCAGTGCGGCGGCATTTACTGTGCCTTTGACAGGGGCATGTGCAGCATCTGATGGTGCTTGCGCACCCCTTTTCAGCAGGACCTGGTGTTGCTCTGCGCAACCGCTGCACGTGTGTGCTGCTGTCAACCCACGCCCAGCAGCACCTGCAGCAGCATGCATTGCTGCGGCTCAAGCAGCGCCCACACAGCACCAAGCCTTGTGGTTTAATGAGGAGAGTCTCTACACAAGCCTTGCCTGGCTGCTGAGCTTCAGCTTGCTGTGCCTCTGAGAATATTATATAATATGGTACAAAAACATAGTAACATATGTATATGAGAATGTTGCACCTGCGTGCTTTGCGGCTGCGTGGCATCCCGTGCTGATGATTTCTTTCCTTTGAAAGGACAGGTCTGGGTTGCTTATTTCTCTGCCCAATGAGCCTGTCATCGGCTCTCCAACGGTTGAGGCTACTTGTTTGACGAATCAAATGTGCTGTGTCATGCCCTGCGTAGGTACGGCAACGCGGGGGGCGTGAGCTACTTGAATGCATTTCAAAATGCCTTCTACCAGCCCTCCTTTGTGTTTCCAGGCAGACTGGGGCCTAACTACGCAAAGTTCATCTGGGAGGCCACCTCCCACGAGGTGAACATATGACATGTTACATAACATGTTGCATTTTCTTACTGCTGTGCACTCCTTCATTCTCGCTGTTGTAGCAGAACATGCACACAGCTGAAGTAGAGCCAACAGCGGGCCAGAATGCTCCACTTCCATGCATGTGGTCTGCAGTAGTGTTTGACAGCGCCCACGGGTTCCGTACTGCAGTCTCTGCAGACAACCCGCCCTGCTGCAATGCAGTGCTAGCCAAGTGCCGTAGCGCAGGGCAGTGCTGCCTGCTTTGTTGCACCACACCAGCAGCATGCACAATCCCGTGGCCTTGCCACAAATCCGCCTGCCATGTGCTGTTCCATTCTGTTGGCGAACCATGGACGTGCCGTGCGCTGGGGGTGCTGCATGATGCATCAGCGCATGCATACAGTAACGCTGATGCATTTCAGTCGCTGCGAACTTCTTTACGCAACATTGCAGATCAGACTACGCGCTGGGGCTGCTGCATGACGTAATTAGTGACGCTGATGCACTTCATCCGCTGAGAACTTCTACATGCAATGTCGCAGATCGGCCACGCGCTGGGGCTGCTGCATGATGGCGTCACTGGGGGGCCTGCGTACTTTGAGGGACAGGGTGACTGGTGAGGCAGGGCAGCAGCAGCAGCAGCAGCAGAAGCAGCAGCAGCAGCAGCAGCACTGGCTTAGCAAGTGGATCAACTGGCCTTCAAGCCAGCTGCTGCCCCAATGCTTGGCAGTTAAGCTACAAGGTAGCACCTAGAGGTGTGCTGCAATGTGGTAGTGTATTGGTTGAGGTGTGACCATAATGCAGGTCACCTGCAGCCAGCGCAGCACTGCGGCTGTGTTGTTGTGTGCTAAAGCAGCGTGCAGTGTGGTTGCATGGTTGCGCTGCTGCGCAGCTATTGCAGCAACAGCACTGCTCAACTGCACATTGTAGTTCATTGACAAAAACACACCTAAGATACTGCTGCTGCTGCTGCTGCTGCTGCTGCTGCTGCTGCTGCAGGGCGCCAATCATGGGACAATGTGAGTGCACTGAGCTTTTGTTGAAGGATACGTCATGCTCAGCAGGGGATGCTGCGCAGCATTGACCATCTTGCAGCGCACGACAGCCGGCTGTGTCGTTTGAAGCCTGGCATGCGTGTTGTAGGTTGCTTCTGCTTTCAGCTGAGCCAACAGAGCACCTGGATAGCTGCCTTGTGGGCTGTTGTATGAAACAGAAGCTTGCTCCTGCCAGGTCGTCAAGTGCTTTCAAACCTTGTGTGTTACAACACAGCTGACGACCCGACATACCTGCCACCCACTTTGCCTTGCAGCGTACTGGAAGGAGGTCACGCAATTCGACAACGCAGAGTACCCTAACTCCGACAACCTCCAGAACGACTACGCCGTGATGAGCAACTACCTGCCACTGCTGCCAACTCCCAGCGGCAGCAGCATCACAACCGCCGCGCCCATTAACATTACAACTGCTGGCACAGTCGCCACAGGCAGAGCTTCCGGAGCAATCCTGCAGCCTGGCGTTGCTGCAGTGTATTCTGTTGCTGCTGCATTTGCTGGTACAGCTACCTTTGAGGTGGATGTCCTGCTGCCATGGACTGCAGCATTCCCCGCGCGCGGCCGGCAGACCTTCGCGCGGTCAAACTTAGACGCCCAGCTGTCGGTGTTTGATTCAAACGGCACCGTCCTGCAAATCGGAAGCTTCAACCCCCCCGGCGCTGATACGAACAACGGCCTCGGCATTGCAGCAGCAGCTGTTAACCTGCCTAGCGCCGGCACATACTATGTGGCTGTGATGGGGGCCGGCACGCCTGGCGGAGCAGCGGCTGGCGGCTATTCTGCATATGGCAGCAGGGGACGCTTCGAGCTGATTGTCACTCTCCCAGCAGCCCCAGCGCCAGCATCTCCTTCCCCTGTGATGCCAGACAGCCCCAGCCCAAGCCCCAGCCCAAGCCCCAGCCCCAGCCCAAGCCCAAGCCCTGTTGCTGTCCCCAGCCCCAGCCCGGATGCGCCCCTGCCTTCGCCTTCTCCCTCGCCTCCTGCTGTGGTTGCAAGCCCCAGCCCCAGCCCCAGCCCCAGCCCTGATGTGCCAAGCCCCAGTCCCAGTCCAGTGGTCCCTAGCCCCAGCCCCAGCCCTGATGTGCCCTCCCCATCACCTTCGTAAGTGCCACTGCAGTGTACCTAGGTTCAACACTGCCCGGAGTGCTGCCACTACTGGTGCACACAGCGAGCTCCGCGTGGGAACTGATTCACTGGCACCCACACTGCCGCTGCTGCTGCAGTGAGCACAGCTGTTGTTAGCCACGTGCAGCTATGCTTCACAAGCACCCCTGCCTGACATGTCAATGCGCATGGCTGAACTCATTGCTGCTGTTGCTGCTGCTGTTGCTGCTGTTGCTGCTGCTGCTGCTGCTGCTGCTGCTGCTGCTGCTGCTGCTGCTGCTGCTGCAGGCCATCACCGTCGCCCTCACCTATCGCCTCCCCTTCCCCCAGCCCCAGCCCCAGCCCGGCACCCCCTTCCCCCAGCCCTGTGCCCCAGGTGCCAGCAGTGCGCATTTTCACAAATATCTCCAAGGGAGGCTGCAGTACGCCCAATAGTTGCGTCTGCGCTGCGCGAGTGTACGTGTTCCTCGCCGGCACAAACACGCTGCTGATCACGCCCTCAACCCCACTCATCTTTCAGTGGGTGAGCAGTCAGCCAACCAACTGGTCGCCGCAGAACACAACAGGCGGCACGTCTGCGCGCGGATTCACTCAGTTCACAAGCGGCCTCATGCCCAAGAACACAAACACAAAGTCCTCACAATGCACGGGCACAGTTTTGAGTGGTCTGCCGCCCGGATACCGTATGGATACGGTCAACTCGGTGTTGTCAGTGACTGCCAACGTCACTGGCTTGTGATTATTCAGCATGCCGCCAAAGCTATGGACGTCTGCAGGCCTGCTATGGCTGGAAAATGGCCTGCTAAGAGGCTGACGTTGCGGCGGCTGGCATCAGCTGCAGTATGAAGGAGTGGCTGTTGACGCAGTGGTTACATTTGCATGTAAGCATGCGAGCGAAGCAGTCGGCAAATACAGTTGTGATTGGACAGGCCAGCTTGAAAGCAGGGGCGGTGGTGGTGTACCGCTGTTGTAGATATGATGGTCATGTATGGCAGTGCTGCCAGCAGCAACCCTCGCAGTGTAGCCACTGCAGGCAGATGAGGCCTCTGGCACAGGCACTTGCTGCACGTGCTTTGAGTGGATCTTTGAATTGCCAGCTGATGGGTTTGCGTTTTGTGGTAGCAAGCAATAGCTTGCAGGACAGCTGCTGCTCTGCAGCATGACATAACGTGCAGAGCACGTATAAGGGGAAATGTATGGTTTCGTAGCAGCATGTGGTGTTGTTTGTCTGCTATCTAGGTGGGGTAGCTGATAATTTTGCCTTTTGTACGGGGAGAGTTTTCCTTTTACACATGTTAGCAGGGCTGAAGCTGTTTTGTGGCAGACAGCCTCGCCTTGCAGCATAGCTGCTGCTCTGCAACATGACAGAATGTGCAGAGCAAGATTAGCGGGAAATGCTGGGTTCCGTAGCATGAGGTGCTGTCTGCTGTCTTTTTGCGGTGCCTACGCACATGGTTTACAGGCTGCTGTACAGCGGCTGAGTGAGCGCACATCCCACCCGGCTGTTTGGCAGCAACTGCCCCCCCCTTGCAGCAGTGCTGCTGAGGCTTACACTATGTGCCGAATACTTGGCAGTTGAATACAGTCATCGATGCGTTTGATTTGCATGCATGCGGTGGTGAAATCAGTGTCAGACAACATAGCTACGCGGACACATTCTTTTCTTTGCGCGTGTAGTCTTCCTTTTCGTCATATCTTTCACATGGAGCTCTAGGTGGATTGATTGCTGACACTTTGCCAGTTGCCGTTGCATACATGGTTGACTGATTGCCTCCAGTGCTGCTGTGGCGATGTTGTCTATCTCCAGTTGATTGAGCAGGCAGTTATTGCTGCCTGGCTAGGGCAGTTGCTTGATGTTTGATTGCTGTTGCTGGCATACCATTGCTTGAGGGGATCGCGTGTTGTCCTAGTTGCGGTGCTGCAAGCGCAGGCATATAGCTGGAATGCCCGTCAGTTGATGCTTGCTGCCGTTGGTCGGTGGAGGCGCGTGTCTGATGTTGTCTGGTGCAGCTGTTGGAACTGTTTACGGCAGAGCTGATTTCTTCTTTGTCTCTTATGCGCCGCGTATGGCAGCGGCTTCCGCTTCATACTATGATGCCTGTTTGTTGAGGCAGCGAGGACCTTTGGAACTCAATAGTTGAGCAAGCGCTGGCAGCAGCAGTCTCACAGGCTCAGAAGTATGTGTGTATGTACTTGATGGGATTGCTGCGTGGCCACATCTTAGGGCTGATAGGCTTGTTGGATCTAAGAGGGAAGCAATCCGCTTCACAGCCGCTTTACAGCCCCTGTACAGCCACTTTACAGCCGCTTTGTGCATTGCTGTGCTGGTGTGATACGCTGCCTGAGCTGCAAGGCAGCTGAGGTGTGCATCTGTGCCAATAAAGTGGTTTTCCGTGTGACAGCAAACGTGGCTTTGTAGCCTGCCACCCACTAGCAGCACTGGCCTGTGACATCATAGAGAGCAGTTACGTCATGAGATGCTGCGGCTGCAACGCACACAGAAGTGCTGCTGCACAACAAGCAGTGCTGCCTCTGTTGGATGCCGCAGCAGCTGCAGCACAGCAGTGCCTGCAGCTTGTGCTGTTGTGAACTAGTGCGGCTGGTGGGTCACTGGTGCCATAACTCGTGTAGGTTTGAATCCATGGAAGGTGTACATATGTCGAAGCTCATCAGTAGCGGTTTTTGCTTGTGGGGTGGTCATGTTGCATCGTCGTACCACAGAAGCATGGCAAGATATGTGCTGTAACAGCCGAAATAACATTGTTACTCTGTTACAGCTCCGGCATCAGTGGCTCTAGTGCAAGCTGGCAGCAGTAGTATGGTACTAGACTGGCAGATGATCAGCCAGGCACAATCAGCAAGTTTTCCCGACATTGCTGCGCAATGAAAAGCCCCTATGAGCCTCCCCTATGAGCCTCTGGTTGGCTCCTGACTGGGGTTCCCACTCCTCGTTGAGTGGAGCATGTAATGTAATGTATGAAAAGGCACCAGGCTCCAACATGCAGGTCACCACAGATGCAAGGTTGTGACCAACCTGATACAGTAACTGATATTAGCAGCAGCACCGGCAGCATGAATATGATGACCCCTCTACTCTGGAGTCGGGACATTACATGTAGTGTTGTACAACACCAATCAAGCCACAGCATCAACGCCACTGCCCCGCACCCCACCAACTCTGATGATGTCAACTTTGGTTCTAACACTTGCCGGGTTCTAACACCCAGCGGCAACACATGTACAGCCACCACTTACAAACGGTGCACATGCATATCCTCGTTGCGCTGACCAGAAGAGCGCAAGATGCACCACAATGCATGTGCAGAAAATGCAAGGCGCATTCTGCAGATGGCATAGATTTGCTCTGTTGCCAAGCAGCTGGCTGAGTTGGACTGCTTGCAGCCTTGCACAATGTTTACGAGGACACACACGCCGCTACGCAGCTGCTGGCAACTTGCATGCACTGGCAGTCATATTCTCGTGCTACTTGCAGTACCAGGTGCAGCGCGAGTGCTGCAGATTTGCAAGCGCAGCACGCTGCGGGCGCTGGCAGCGTTTTCATCCTGTCACGTCTCGCTACATGCGCGCATCGTTGCACTGCTGGTAATGATCATCACCAGCTGGCCACTTGCAATGCCCCAGTGTGCAGGTCATATGGAACAATGGGGACAAGCACCAGCTACCACTGCTGCCTACTGGGCAGGCGAGGTGGGTGCTCAGCAGCTGCTGCCAGGTGCTGATGGTGCTTTGGCCAGCCATCTCTGGTCTCCAACGTGTTATGGCTTCTCACAGGTCACTGCCCTGCTCTCTTGTCCACCTTGGCAAACAGCACCTGCAGCAGGCAGAAACATGAGCAGCATGGTCAGAGCAACAGCAGTAGCTGCTCCTGACACTCATGCCAGCAGTGTGCCAGAACACAACAGCTGCCGGTAGCACGCACGTGCCAACAGTTAGATTTTTTACATGCACGTCAGCACATGCACAACTAGTACTGTGCAGTACTGTACAGTTGCACAACAAGCCTTGCTTGAAGGTGCGCAGCTTTGCTTTTTTCATGCTAGACTGTCCATGTTTACAACTGCGCTGTGCATGCCCGCCAGTTGCGCACCTGCACTATGTCGTCATCTGAAACTCGGCTGTGCAAGGTGGGCTTCCTCTTCTGGGCCTGAGCCTGCTGCTGCTTGGCTGTCTTTGCACGCTGTGCCGCTGCGGCCGCCTGATGTGCATCAGCAGCATGCTGCTTGTGTGCACGAGCGCCAGCATCACAGGCAGCTGCAGTATCAGCAACGAGCAAGATTGGTCAGTACCGATCCATATCTTACATGGGGCAATCATGGCAGAATGGTCTGCACTCTGTGTGGCACTTCCACACGGACTGTGCTGTGCCTCTGCTGCAGTTTTGTTGTGTAGGGCCAATGTCCCGCTGCCGCTGCAAGCAACAGCAGGTGTCTAGCACAAGGGCGAACAAATCGGGGCCTGAATCATTGGCGAAGGTATACAGAGTCCTCACGCAGCTAGCCACTTCTCATCGGCCGAAACCAGGCTGCCTAAATGCTGTCTTCCCTGTCACATGGATCACGTGCTGCAGCCTGCACAGTACTGCTTGCTTACCTTCCAGCTCGGACGCGAGGTGAAACACGGCTTGAGTGGTTGCCGCAGCCGCGTTGTACACAGCGGTGTTGCCAAAATACTGCAACATTGATGCATCCTCAGCAACACGCCTGCCGATGTACAGCTAGCGAAACACGTGCATCCCGTTGCTTCCGTCGATTGGCTTCTAATGAGCAACATAATTGTTCACAAATCTCACCCGTCCGATCATCTGCACCTCTGAGGCTCCAAACATCGTGCTCCGGTACTCACAATTGTTCGAGACTGGGTAAGACACGGGGGACTGGTCGATTATAGAGCAAACTGACAAGCTGGCAACGGAAGTTGATGTTGAGAACACACTGGCAGCTGCAACGAATACTTGCCTTACGCACAAGTCGCACGTGTGTGGCAGTTACGTACGGGTTCTGAATCCAGACATTGCGGTGCAGTCACGCCCTCAGCAGGCAACACTCGTGGCACATACCTTGCCTCCCATTATATTCAACGCGCATGTTGCTCTGCTCAAGCCAGGCAACGGGTACAGCAGCAGCAGTAGCAACAGGAGCAGCAGCTGCAGCATCGGCATTACCCGACCACGAGTGCTGTTGAGCAATGCCAGTAGCAGATTCAACACCAGACCTTTGCTGTGAACCTGCAGCTGCTACTTTGCTGCAGTTAGACGCGATCTGTCTCCAAAACGTGCTTGAGCACCTGTCAGCAGCAGACAGGCGGCGTTTGTCCCGCACCTGCCACTTCCTCAGGCAACTGTGGCGCAAATCGACCCATGCAGCAACAATATCCCAAGATGACCTTGAGCTGTATGATGATCAGCCGCTGTGTGCCTTTCAACACCTCAAGCAGCTGCACTTGCGCAGCATAGTCCTGGACCAGGACTGCTCAAGTTTCCTGCAAGACTGTAGTGCAGTGCAGCAGCTGCGGGCTCTGCTAGTAGTCAGGCCACAAGAGCTGCAGCCACAGGCACTATGCCAGCTGCTATCACAATGCCCTTTGCTGACATCTCTGCAGCTGATCGGGGACTGGCATTGCGGAGAGGGAGAGGCAGCTGTGCAGCTGCCAGCCCAGCGGTCTGCGCAGGTGCAGCAGCTGCATGTGCTGCGCAACAGCAGCATATCGCCAAGAGAGCTGCTTAGCTGGCTTTCTGCAGCAGCAGCAGCAGCCCAAGCACCTGATCACAGTTCACTTGCCCCAGTCAGCAGCAGCACCAGCAGGAGCAGCAGAAGCAGAAGCAGCAACAGCACAGCAGCTACCAGTGCTGCTCAGCAGCAGCTGCTGCAGCTGTTAGTGGAAGAGGCAGCTGCAGACGGCACAGCAGCAGCTGCTGAGCAAGCCTTGCTGCAGCCGGCCTGGCTGCGCCTGCAGGAACTGGATTTGTCAGGTGAGCGGCAAAACGTTGGCTGCATGTATGCAGAACATGCGCTTCACAAAGCAGTGGTACTGCGTGCATGTTCCAACGGGGTTATGATTGGATACAAGACGGTGCCATACTGCGCAGCATTGCCCCAGCCTTTTGCTCACCTATCTGCCAACTGTCCATGTTCTGTGTTGTTGTGTGCAACTGTGTTGACCTAGGCTGCAGCAGGCTGGGAGGCAGTTGGAGCTTCCTAGCACTGCTACCTCAGCTGCAGTCGCTCGCCCTGCACAGCTGCTACAAGGTCACCAATGACACCCTGGCCTCATTTGCCAAGGCGCTGCAACGCGCCTGCAACAGCAGCAGCAGCAGCTTCGAACATGCACCGTTAGCAGCACCACCCGGCAGCAGCACTACTGGCAGCAGCTTTGACCGTGCACTGCAGCTCAACGCAGCAGCAGCAGCAGCAGCAGCAAATCAGCTGCGGCGGCTGGAGCTGTCATATACGCGTGTTAGTGACACTGGTATGGCACATCTGGCGGCTGCGCTGCCGCAGCTGTGCTGGCTAGGGCTCAAGGGCTGCAATGTGGGCGATGATGGGCTGCTGCATCTGCTGCAGCTGCAGCAGCTGACTGCGCTGCACATCAAGCACTGTCATAGGTGGGGCGGTGGGCTGAGGTGACAGTTGACATTATGCCGCACAACTGTGAAACTATCATTTCTATGGGTACATTGGCTGTGTGAGCATGATGGACGCTGATGCCAAGCAACCCGGTTACCCAGCAATAAAACAGATTCAAGCAGCGGCAGTGCCACTTGGTTCTGAACAGCATCGTGGCTTGTCACCACTGTGTACCACTGTCAGACGCACGGCAGCTGCAGCAGTACCAGGCACTGCGAGTGACATAGGCATGACACTAAACACCACATGTGTACGCTGCTGCTGCTGCTGCTGGTGGCTGCAGGGTGACTGAGGAAGGTGTGCAGCAGCTGTCGGTGCTGAGCGGCCTGCGGGACCTCTCTTACGGCTACACCTCCATGCCTGAGGCAAATGACGTGGCAGCAGCCATTGCAGGCCAGTTCAAGCAGCTCACAGGTGCGCAGCAGCACATTACTCAGCACCGCTGAAGTTTAACAGCTTGCAAAGTAACAGTTAGAGCAAAAAGAACACGACTCTTGCTGCGGTAGCACAACTTGCAGGACCCGTTGCGCAGCAGCTGCGCGGCAGTCCTGCAGCAGGCAGCACGCATGCGCATGTGCATTGTCACCAGCGCTGCAAGGCACCAATGCTGTAAAGTGCTTTACACTGCTTGCGTCTGTTGCTGCTGCTTGCCTATGCCTGCTGCTGCTGCTGTTGCTGCTGCTGCTGCTGCAGCGCTCGACCTGCTAGCCAGTGAGCTCACCGACCAGGGCCTTGCGGCAGTGAGCAGTCTGCAGCAGCTGCAGCAGCTGAAGCTGTACCAGGCAGCCGTCAGTGTGGATGCGCTGCAGCAGCTTGCAGGACAGCCTGCAGGCAGGGGGCTGACTTGTCTGGTGCTGTATGGCCTGGGGAGGCTGACTCAGCTGGAGTGCCTTGGTGAGTGTACAATGTTATATGTTAGCAGCAGCAGCAGCTGCAGCATCAGCAGGGTTGTGATCGCTGTTGTGTGGTGCGGTAGTGTGCGCAGCAACCGGTTTGAGTGGGCAGCGGTATGCCAGGTGCCATGCAGGGGGAGCTTGTGCTTGCAGCACCACCGGGAGCTTGTGTCACTTGGTGTTCTGGTGCATGCTGTCATTGTTCATTGATATCACTGCTGCTGCTGCTGCTGCTGCTGCTGCTGCGGATACTGCTGCCTGGACCAGGTGCTTTTCCACAGCTGCTTGAGCTACAGCTGGGCGGCCTGTGCCACCTGGCGAGTGCCTCAGGGGCGGTACAGCAGCTGGCGCTACTGCCGCGGCTGCAGCAGCTGACTCTTGAACGCATCAACGGCCTCTCAGTGGAGTGCCTGCAGCAGCTGATGGCTGGCAGCAGCAGCTTGCTGTGCCTTCGTGTGCGAGGCTGTGATGGTGTGTGTGAAGAGGACATGCAGGAGTTGGCAGAGGGTGCTGCAAGTCGATGCAGCAGCTCCGCAAGCGTTTGGTGGGCCGCGTCGCCGTCTTGCGACACAGACGATGAAGAAGATGGCTGGGAGCTGCTGCCTGTGTGATGTGTTCGGTTGATGGGTGCTCGCATCTGCTGTTCTGGCTGCGTCAGACACCACGGTGATTGCCCACCCTTGCAGCGGCTATTACGCCGGTTCAATCACGTTACGTTGTTTATTCAATTGTTTTTGCGATTGGTGCAGGCGCTACCGGCAGTCATCCGGGCACCAGGGTTTGTATTGCCTGGTGCGAAAAACCGACTGACAACCATAGTCAGCCAGAAGTTGCTACGGAGTCGTTGGTGTGCTTTTTGTTTGTTTAAAACTGTTGTTTGAGGCTGCTGAGTGTGGTGCGCGTAGCCAGTGGCGGGCGACGTTTCCTTGCGCCCTGAAGTTTGGTTGCCGCGAACCAGACACCAATGCTCTCACAAATCAGTAATTTGTGCTGAAACGTCTGAGGTATAGTTACTGGGAGCCGGAGAACATCTGACTGCGCTTGTCAGCAGTCCTGCGGACACTCAACAGCACAGGCCCGATAGGGAGAGGCCAGCGCTTGGAGTCTCTGTAGTGCAGCACGCGCGATGTTGCTGCGTGAAAAGCAAATAGCGCTGCTGTTGACGGTTGTAATAGGTGCGTATCACTCAGCCAGGGGATGCTGGCAGCACTGCAGCAGCAGGCACTGCCTGATGGCAGCAGTAGCAGCAATGTGCAGCCTGATGCAGGAGCATCAACACGAAAGATATTTTTACATATTTATGCGTACCAATCGTCAATTGTGAGACGCAGGCATTCATAGGCTGAAGCTAGTGTCGACAGTACCCCTCATGGCCTGCAGCACATAGCTGCCATTTATACACCTTACTATCCAGCTCAGAGCGTGCACATCACAGCGCTTCAACAACTATGCTTTGGTAACTGCAGGTAGCATCACACTTTCAGCAGCTCTCCTGCCGGATGTCATCAGATGGGATCCAGTGCGCCAAGTCTGGGTTGACATGAAGACACGCGGCGTTGTCACAGTCACCTCCAACTCTGTGACCAACCCCGCGCCCGGCACAACAGTGGCAGCAGCGCCCACATACACCCAGCAGGGCGAGACGCGGCCGCAGCGCTGGTCAGACAAGAGCATATTCCCTCTGGTGCTCCCAGATGCCGAATGGTTCAAGACCTGCGGCAAGATCAATGACGACCCCCTCACACACATCTCCTCAAAGTGTGACATCTTCAAAGATGTGGTCAATTGCCAGCAGCTGGCAGAGATGGGGTACCTGCCATCCGGTGTGCAATCCTTCGTGCCAGGTGGAAACCTGAACGGTGGCTTCCAAGTGCCAAATGGCTGCAGCTCAGGGAACCTTGGAGTGGAATATGACGGTATCAAGATGGTGTTCAACAGCCCGCAGATCCCCATCCTTGCTGTTATTGCCAAGGACCTGCCACTGTCCAGGGTGTACTATTTTGGCTCTGGAGTGACTCAGGTGCGGCACTGCTGCTGTTAGGGTCAATTTTGCTGCTGTGCACACTTGCTGACATACAAATGTGGCAGAATCATACACCACATGCAGATCAGCATACATATAGTCCACAGAGCTGCAACGCTGTTGAATATGTACTGTTTATTATCAATTTGACGTTTGCTTCAGCTGCTGTGATTGGCTGGGGGCTGGTGCCTGTCACACCTACACCTTCCGTGCATTTGACCGTTAGCATTGTGCACTGACCTTGGCGCAAAGCAGCTTCCAACAACCGCGCATCTTGTCCACGCCTTCAACACCTGCCGTTCTGTGCGTCACAAATGCCTGCCGCAGGGGAGGCTGATGAACATCATCATGCTGAAGGCGGAGTTCTGCTATGCGCCGCCCAACATCTCCCCGCTGTATGTCAGCAAGACAGCCACCTACAGCACAGGCATGCAGCCAGGCACTGCCGCCTGGAGCTTTTTCAAGACAGTGGCACTGGCGCCGCCCTTCACAAACAACGTGGCAGCCATGTTCAAGGGTGACTCAGCGGTGAGCTGGCAATGAGAGGCGGGATTTCCAGAGAGATTTCCAGAGAGCATGCAGCAGCAGCAGCAGCAGGGGGAGGGGTGCAACTGTAGAGCGGACGGCAGCAGCAGCAGCAGCAGCAGGCAGCAGCATGGGTAGGGAATCGCAGTGGTTGAAACGTCTGTGCCAGCAGCAGCAGCAATGACAGCCAGCGCAATTCCTGATTGCCTGCCATGCTACATGCAGAGCACATTAGCTGGCAGTTCATGCAAAGCACAGCTCCTCTGATCACTTTCCAAAGCACTGATGTGACAAATCACACCCCCTGCTGCGCTGCATATCTGCTTGCAGGATGCCACCTGGACACTCAACGTGCAGAAGACAGGCACAGACACTGTGTACCAGGGCGCAGTCAATGGACAAATCACCATCACAAACCCTCAGAACGTACCGGTCACTGTGTACAACATTAACGACTACGTGCAGGGCGGGCCTCAGTCAACGGTGTCTTGCGGCTCACCTGTGCCTTTCCAGGTGAGGCAGTAAAGCAGTACAATGCGCATAACAGCTGGGCCCATTACAGAGAAGTATGATGGTAGAATAGCATGCCAGGGCAGCACAGGGCGGGGCAGCAGTACATGAAGTGTGCACATGAAGCCTTTACCATTGCACTTCATATTAGTGGAAGTGCAGAGGGGCAACACCCCCCTGGGCACTGTCAACCTACTGCTCATGCTCTGTCATGCTCTGTCAGCGATTGCTACAAACCACCGCTACATGCAATCAGCACCCTTCTCCCACTGCGCTTCTACTGCTCCTGCTGCCGTTCTGTGCAGATCCAACCATGCAGCAGCACCGTCTGCAACTACGTCGGTTACTGGCCCGCAGCACCCACCCCAGGCTCCTACACAAACCTGGCAGATGTGCAGTACAGCGTCGGCAATACAGCCATAATGGGTAACCAGGCAGGCACAGCCATCTTCCAAGTGCAGGCGCTGTCTGCAGCAGTTGGCATGATCAACACAGCTGCAGGAGCGATTCCTTCTGGTCAGGCAGTGGTGCAGGATGGCATGGCGCCCCAGGCATATGGCTTCTCAGGTGCGGCAGCACCGTGTCTAGTATTGTAAGTGACATGTTGACATGTTATAGGACTGGTACTAGCAGGAGGGTGAAGGATATGTGTATGCCGTCCGCTGTGGCAGCGGACTGCAGCAAAGCAGGAGCAGCAGCAGCAGCAGCAGCAGCAGCAGCAGCACAACACCTGACACTGTTGGTCAACTGCACAGCTTGACAGCAAACTTGCCTATCGTTGCAGCAGCACAAGAAAACTAACGCGTTTCTGCCCACACCACACCTGGTGGCTGCTGTCACTGCTTGCTGCTGCCGTGCAGGCACCTCGCAGCAGTCGTACAGCACGCAGCTGACCTGCCCTGAGACAGCCATCCTGACCAACCAGGCAGTGCTCACTGCATCCACGGGCCAGCAGATCACGCAGACAGCCACAGTGCAGAAGCTCTGCTACGAGCTGGCAGTGCGCATTGCACAGGTGCGCTGCAAAAAGGGCTGGTGTTGATTGATCTGCCTGCATGTGCAGTTGCATGATGCATTCCGTATGCTGGCAGTGTACAATCTGCTCTCTGTGCAGGCTGTTTCAAACAAGTCACAGCGGTGCACAGCTAATTATGTGAGCTTTGTACCCAGCATGGGAGCTTGCAAACACACTCATACCTCCGTTTTGTTCCTTGTTGCCTTGCCACTCTGTCCCTGCAGACCTCTGCACCATACGTGGGCCGCTGGGAGTGGACAGTCAGCAAGATTGCCAGCGTGCAGAACGTCACCCTCAAGCCAGCAGAGACTGCCTGGGACCGCTACGTGAAGCAGCAGCTGGATCTAGCACAAGTAGCAGGCCAAGACACTGCCTCAGCTATGAACTCGATCACCGGCGGTCAGAACTTCACAGCACTGTCAGCGGAAGCAATGACGGGCAGTACAAATGAGGAGGTGACGTACACGGTGACCTTCACGCGTAATCCACCCCAGGCGATGACAGGCAGTACACCGGCCTTCCAATCCATTGGAGAGGTTTACATCACCAACAGCTCCCCGCTGAATGCGCAGCTAAAGGAGGTCCAGGTGTCAATGACAAACCCCTTTGGTGGCCTCCCATACACCACTACTGCCTCCTGCCCGATGCTGACTGTGGCGGCTGGTCAAACTTTGACCTGCCGTTACATCGCCACCCCGGCCTTCAACCCTGTGGGCGCGTCAGTTGCAGCATCAGCGATCTACGTGAACAACCGCAACGGCGTGCCAACTGGAGCCACAACCTCATTCACATCTGCCTCCATCATTGTGGGCGCTGCTGCTGGCACTGCCAATGCTGGCCGCAAGCTGCAGGCAGCTACATCCGGTGAACCCAGAGGCAACAACACCCTGGCGAATGTCCTCAGCAACCTGCTGAAGCCTCCCCCTGCTGGCACAAGCACCACTACAAGCCTGACCATCAACAATCTGCCACCCCTGCCGATCCCCAACCTGCCAGAGCTGCCCAACATCTCCAGCATCATTGGATCGATGGCCGGCAATGACACCAAGCCCAGTAACAGGTCATCCGGTGGTGGCTTCAACCTGTCAAAGTTCATGTCCGATGTTGCCAAGAACCTTGCAGACGACAGCAAGAAGAGCCGCGACTCAGACGAGCAGATCGACATCTCCATCACACCTAAAGGCAGTGACAGCAGCGAGGATGACGCTCCAGCCGACACGCCAGCACCTGCAGCAGCTACTACCACAGTTGCAGCAGCAGCAGCAGCAGCAGGCAATCCCAGCGCTCCGCCCCGCATGCCACTGGCCCCGGTGGTGGCAGCAGCGCCAGCAGCAGCAGATCTGAAGGGCCTGCAGCAGGAGTGTGTGGAGGTCAGCGATGTGTTTGTCACCGGTGACGACTATGTCACTGGTCTGCTGGTTGCTGGCACCTTCCCAAGCGGCAAGATCTGCGGCACCACCACCTTCACCTACACTGTCAGGTGTGTGTTCTTGCACAACAATTGCATGCTGGCTGGGTGGACGGGCTGTATGAGTACTAATGCATGCGCTGCAGTTGGTGTGCAGAGGTTGTTGATGTTTGCATGCGGAACCACAACTGGGCCTCGTTCCAAAGTTTGCCGGCTGCATCCAATACGCTACCACCAGCAGAGCACTGCACAGCAACTCCCTGCTGTGCGTCAACCTATGTATGCCTCTTGTGGTCAGTATCACTATTGTACTACTGCGTTTCTGCAACGATCATTCTGCCTTATGCACTGCCTGATCTTGCACTGTCTTGCACTGCACCTCACTGTGTCTCACTGTACTGCGCCGCACCGCACTGTACTGCCCTGCAGGTACGGCCCCTTCAAGGACTGCTTCACAAAGGAGGCTACCAACAAGGCCAGCTGGGTAGCAGCAGACACGCAGCAAGCAGGCAACGCAAGCTCCACCATCAACCTCTCGGTCATGGGCTGCGGCGCTGCTGTAGCCGCCAAGGCCAAGTCCTACGCTGTGTGGGCCAAGAAGAGCTACAGCTGGGATGTGCAGAAGAAGATCTCACCGGCCAGCGCAATCGTCGGACCAGATCAGATCGTCAAGGCCACATACACCATTGACTACACCCGCACAGAGATCCTGGTGAACCCCAAGCTGTCAACAACCCTGCAGTTTGACAATCTTGCAGGCACCAGCGCAGTGACCCTCAGCAGCTTCTCTTTTACGGTTACCTCAATCTGTGATGGCCAGCAGCGCCAGAAGACGGGCACCTTTAAGTGTGCCGCAAACACCATCCCTGCAGGCGGCGCCCCTCTGACATGTCAGTTGCAGACTGACCTCCCCTGTGTAGGTCCGGGTGTGATTGTGGCCCAGGCACTTGCAAAAGACAAGACAGTGACCAGCATTCCATTCAACTTCCCAGCCCCCAAGTCAATTGACACCCTGGCAGAGTCCGAGTGTGCAATCGTGGTGGATGAGTTCAACTCTGGATCCGGCCTTGTGTCTGGCAATGTGACCAGCGGGGTGCGGCCCTATGGCAAGCTCTGCGGCTCCAAGCAGTTTGTGTACACTGCTGCATTCGGGCCTTTCGGCAGCTGTGGCAAGCAGAAGGTGAGTTCAGGGCTGGTGTGTGATAACAAGGGGTGCTGCTGCTGCTTGTTGAGACAGCCAGTTCATGCACCTGCTGCCTTGTCCCAACAAATGCGTGTGGTTGTGGTATCTGCTGCTGCATTACTCGTTGTACCGCTATCCATACATTACCACCGGCCACTTCATACCCAAACCAGGCCTTACTCACACAACTCGCTGTCACATGCTGCTGCCCTTGTGCTGCTCAGGCCACCAACGTTGCTTCCCTGACCACCGGAGCCCCCACCACCTCAGCACGCGCAGACGCCACCCTCAACATCGAAGTCAGCGGCTGCGAAGTCTACACGCCCATCGCAGACACCGACCCAGTCGTCTCCGAAGGCGTTGCAGCCGAAGTCACCGCCAACGCATCTAACATGCGCATCGGCGCTCCCTCTAAGCTCAGCAAGCAGCAGCAGCAGCCGCAGAAGCCCGCAGGAAACAAGGCAAGCCTCGCAGCAGGCAAGGGCGGCAGCACTACCAACTGTGTGAGCTCTGTTGCCTTCTGGAAGAACTGCATGTTGAGCGGGAACCTTGCAGGCCGCTGCGCAGTCGTGCTGAAGCTGCCAACCGGCCCGCACACCGCATTCTTCCCTGCGCCGCAATCCCGCGTGGTGCGCACTTACAAGGCTGTCATGGGTAAGGGAACCAGCAGTGGAGTGAAGTCCACTGACCAGTGGTTCAAGGCTGCGCAGGCTGTAGCAGCAACGCAGCTGAATGAGTTGGCAGGCGTGACTCTGCCATCTGACGTGCGGAATGCACTGTCGCTTGCCGGTGCTGCGGTCAGCGTGTCAACTACAGTACCGCCGGTGCTTGCAACAGAGCTGCAGGGTGTGTCTAATGCAGTGGCTCTGCTAGAGAAGTTCAGCACTGGCCAGGCAGGTGTGAAGCAGTGCTAGGCATGCGCAAGCTTGACAGTGCCACATCACAGCTGCGCTGCAAGCCCTGCAACGGGTGTTGTAGTGCTGCAGCGGTGAAGGCGGATGCAGCACTGCAGAGCAGCAGCAGCTGAGGTGATGCAGCTGCAGGCTGCGCTGCTGGGTGCATGTTTGGGGTTCAGTTGGTGATGGTGCCAGCAGCACGGCAAGTGGTGGTTCAGCCGGCTCTGAACCCTAGCTGCTTGATGTGCTTGACTGGCCAGATCCAGACCCCTGCAGAACAGCTGTTGTGCGTCACCTACGCGGATGATGAAACCCTAGCGATGCTGGTGTGCTAGGTGTGATGGTTAGGTGCGCATTGGTTGCCAGTGAGCAGCAGCATGAGTGTGTGTTCTGCTGCAGATGTTTTTTTGGCAATGGCCTTGATACAGATGGCCGCGTGCAGTTGCACTGCTGTCCAGGCGGCCAGTCTGACGTTGATGTTGGCGCCAGTTTGCAGAAGAGAATTGACAGTGGATATTTGATTTGCTGCTTCATGCATATGTCACTGTCTAGCATGCTGCACTCAGTATTGTGGACGTTTTAGGGCAGGGAGTTTACGTTTATAGCAGGGAGACGGGGGATAGGGCATGGTTATAGCAATTTAGTCTGAGCTGTCTTCCACCGCAGCTGCAGACGCTTAACATGTTGTGTGTGCTGCGATGTGTGGGGCCAACTCTGGTTGTTGGTCGTGCTGCGTTTGCAGTTTGCAGCCATGTATGATGCTCATCCGTGGGCAGCACTCATACTTTGCGATATTGATATATTCGTCTGGTTGTTGAGTGGCGGGTCCGAAAGGTGCTGCGCACTATAGGATGTCACATCAGTGAGCTGGGTGAGCCCTGGCTGCAGTACAGCATCCTGCAAGCAGCTGACACACGGCTCTGTCATTCAAATGTCTCATTGATATGGTATTACGGCATCACAAGCAGGGTCATGTGTCGGCGTGCAGTGCCTGTGCAATCATGGGGTGCATACTGGCAGCCCAACAGTCACGGTGACGAGCGCACGGCTGTCACCGCCGCCGTGTGCCTGTAGCAGGCGTGTGATCCGTCTAAGTACACTACACAACATCTCGATGCGCTTTGCTAGGCTTTAACGTTATGCGCCTGACTCGCTGTAATCTGCTGCACCAGTCATCCTAGCCAATTGCAGCAGGTTGGGTCGGCACTGCAATGGTGCTGGGCAGCTGCCCAAAGCCTGCAGGCTGCCTCAACCCCAACATTGCTCCAGTGGGGATTTAACGCGATCGCCAATAGCCAATCACCCATTCAGTGCATTGACAATTGAATGCGCATGGGCACTGGCACTAGCCACTCAAACGAGTAAGTTGCTGCTGTCTGTCATCCAAAGTTTTTGAATCCGGTCAGCGGGACTAGGGTCCCATGCAAACGCATGCAAACGTGCCTCGTGATGCAACTTTCAGAAACCTTTTCCACTAGTTAACACCAACTTTCATACTGTTGATCACATAATACGCTCAGCGTCGCCGTGCGTGGTTACCCTGGAGCTGAATGACGATGCCAGGCTGAGCATTGCTGACACTACACTCATTGTCCGAGATATGACGCACATAAGTTTGCAGACGTCTCTGTGTCACCAAAAGCACGTAGCCAGAACTAATTGTTGCCTTACCCGGCGTTGCTCAAACTTTGCCCGGACGATCCTCTTCTTAAGCACAAACTAATTCGTTGGGTGAGGTACCCCGTTCAATTGCCATAGCCTCAACCGATCCCGCCACTGGTGGTTGTGGCCCCAGGACAGAGCACAAGACAAGACAGCAGGCAGAGCCAGTTCGTCACATTCGCCTGGCTTACAGGCGTCCAAGCGACTCGGGGGTAGCTCAAAGGCCTTTACAAGTAATGGGCAGCTAGGGATGGTATGCCTCCCAAGAAACGAAGGCAGAAGGTTCAGACAGCAACTGCAGCAGCAAAGGCGCACAGTCAAGACACCACCCGCCTCATCAACCAGGCCCTTGCCGATGGCAACGTGAGTAAGAAACACAGCAAGTAATGCAGTAAGCCAGCATTCCCAGGCACAACGTTGCCCTCGTGCAGATGCAGATGCATCAACTTGCTGCGGGTGGCACGCCTCATGGCACAACACTCCTGCATTGCATCGCTTGTGCATGCAACCTGCATCTGTTGCAGCGCTGCTCTTCTGTTACGCACTTCGGTGATCCATCACACTCCCTGGCCTCCTGTTGAAGTGCAGCAACGCAAAGTGCTCCCCATGTGTAATAGCCGGTACCCACACTGCCGCTGCTGTGTCTGGTTTACTTGCAGGACATTGTACAGCTGCGCAAGCTAGCAGCTGTAAGGGGCCTGGTCAATACAGAGCTACGAGCCAAGCTATGGCCTCGCTTGCTTGCAGGACAGGAGGGCTTCCCCACCCTTCCTGCGGCAGCAGCGGCAGCAACAGCAGCAGCTGGAGGAGCAAGCCCTGTGCCACATGCTGCAGCACATAGCCACCACATCAGCAGCGGCGGTCTCAACAGGCGCCTGTCAATCAGCAGCCCTGTTGCTGGCGGCAGTAACAGCAGCAGCAGCGGCGGGGGCAGTGCCGCAGGACAGTCTGAAGCCTTGGAGCAGTACTTGGAGTGGGCAGCTGGCACACACAAGGACAGCAACACGGTGGGCACATGGCAGCTGCAACTTGCAGGAACGCCGCCGCAGTCATGCTCTCTGTGCCTAGACCTGATGCAGTTTGGGGTCCTGCGCGCAGGCGGTAAGCACTGTGAAGCAGTCCCATCTATTACCAACAGCCTGCAGTGGCTGGAGCGCTGTTGAACAGCAGCATCTGATACCAACAGTCTGCGGCGTGCGTGGGCGTCCTGTATGTTGCAGTCTCGCTGCCGCCACCTCTGCCGCTGCATGCTCAGTCTGTGCTCAATTATAAGAGCTGGGGCATTCCATACACGGGTTTTCCAAGGAAAACCAGCGCTTCTTGCCTTTGGTTCTATAGAACCAAAGCGCTGCCCAGCTTGGTACCTCTACTGTTTGGTTGCCTGCCTGAAGGTGCATGCGGCTGCTGCTGCTGCTGCTGCTGCTGCTGCTGCTGCTGCAGGTCAAGGTTGATGTGGAGCGCTCGCTGCACTCCTTTGCATCCTTCCTCAGCAGCGAGGAGCGCGAGGCACGCAGGGAGGAGCTGGCACGGCTGCTGAATGCAGTGGTGGTCAAGCACGAAGGTGAGCCAGCAGGCATTAGATGCAACAGGGCTAGGCAGGCAGCAAGCCGGCAGTGCAGCCGGCAGTGCAGCATCAGCAGCGCATGCAGCAGCTGCAGCTGCGACATGGCGGAGCTACTGCATAAGAAGCTCCACTCGCTGCAAAGGGAGCAACAGCAAGCAAACTGTGCACTGTACACAATTACGCAGTAGATCTGGCTGTGCCAGGCAGGCAGCAAGCCAGGGGTGCAGCAACGGCAACACACACAGCAGGTGCAGCTGTGATAGCCACAGCTGCAGGAGCGGCAAACATGAGAAGGCTATACACACGAGTAAGCACTCGCTGTGCTACGAGCAACTGCAGCTGGGACTATACAGCCTAACACCCACAAACTCCTGCTCATGCTACACTGCTGTGCTGTATCTGCTGCTTGCTGGCTTCTGCCTGTCCCTGCCCAGCAGGCGCAGTGCACTACTACCAAGGCCTGCATGACGTGGCGGCAGTGCTGCTGCTAGTAGCTAGCGAGCTGCCTGCCTTTGACCTGCTGTGCCGGCTAGCCACAGGCCACCTGCGGGATGCCACGCGGCCCTCACTGGACCCTGTGATAGAGCTGCTGGGGCTGATGCAGCTGATTGTTAGGGAGGCGGATAGTGAGCTGGCGAGTTTCCTGGAGCAGCAGGGGCTGCCGCCGTTCTATGCGCTGAGCTGGTACATCACGTGGTTTAGCCACGACCTGTCGCAGTTTGGGGAGGTGAGCTGGAATCGGTGGATGATGAGTGGGGATGCATTCGGGCTTGGTGCAGCAAGTAGGTTGCGGTGCGAGCAACAAAGTACTGAACAGCTGCAGCCTCCTTTGCTTGATTCATAGGGCCGCTGCATTGCATCAAGCCAGCAGTTGGCATGCAACACTCAGTCCCAAAGGTGTTGTAGCAAGCGCTCACCAAAGCTGTGCTGTTGCTGTTCTGCAGGTGTGCCGCCTGTTCGACCTGTTCCTTGCAACGCACCCGCTGATGCCGCTGTATGTGGGAGCTGTTGCAATGCACAGCCAGCGCAGCCAGCTGCTGGCAGCAGAGGAGATGCCCATGCTGCACAGCAAGCTCGTCAACCTGGCGATCACAAAGCGGGCGACAGCAGACCAGCTCGCAGTGCAGGTGCGGCTTGTTTGTGTACTGGCTGGAACATGCTTTTGCTGCTGCCAGCTCGCTGTGTGCTGTACATTGCAGGTGTGCTGCATGTTTGTAATTGACTGCTACCTTTGTTGTGTGTGGTTGATTGATTGTAACAGCACTGTTACCTGCCCTGCGTGCATGAGCTCAAACCTCTGACTTGCCCATTGGGCCAATGCGTCACTATGCAGGCCATTGAGCTATTCAAGCGCGCGCCACCACAGCAGCTCATTGCATCCCACAGCCTGCTGCTGCAGCAGTGCGTGGCGCCGCGCGTGAGGCTGCAGGGTGGCGTGTGGCAGTACCCTGAACCCCGCACCTCAGGGCCAGGGCTGTGGAGCCAGCAGCGGCTGCAGCTGCTGGTGCAGCAGATGCTGCGGCTGCCGCTGCCAGGTGGGTTTGCTGAATTTGTATGTATGCACCACGCGGGTATGATTGAGGGCGGTGTGTTCTGTTTTGCGCAGTGTGGCTTGGCAGTAGCATGTGACAGTGCGCTGTTTGACGCTGGGAGCGCTTGAACGGTGCGTTACTTTCTGCTTGCATGGAAGAGCGTGTCAATGTAATGATGCGCGTTGATGCAAATTGGTGTGATGTTGCCGCTGTGGTTGTCTTAACACTCGCCCTGTGCCTCACTCTTCGATCCCGCTTTCCCTGTGTTGCAGGCACGCCTGCGCAGCGCAAGAAGCTGGTGCTGGCATCAGTGACTGGCGTGCTGGGCAGCATTTACGTGGTGGCCATGTGCATGCTAATGGCGCGCAATGGCAACGCCTCGCCGCTGACGATGCTGTACAAGCTGTAAGGCAGCTGGCCAGGCGGACCCAACATGTGAGCTGAGAGGAAGGGACACTTTGAGATGGGCTGTGCACAGTGCGATATGTTGCTGCTGACCATTAGTCATGATGTTACTGGCCAGCTGCAGATGCTGTACACATACAGCAGGTGTCTTCATTGCCGTGTTGTACATGCCGCGAATGTGTGCTGTCACTTGGCTGCACATCAGCCAATTGCATAGTTGTGTGCCTGGGGTCAAGGAGTGTCGGAGGGAGGATGAACAAAAGGAGGGGAATCGGATGGACTGGAATATGTTGTTGAGAGCACAGTTGATCAGCATACTCTGAGGACTGTACAAGTGTCTGGCTGTTCTTTTGTTATTGTTGTGTGTGTGAGGGAGGGTTGCACATCTGCAGGTGTGCTGGTGCGTCTGCATCAGCCTTGTATGCTGAGCAACAATGCGCTCGCCTGCAACAATGTGCCAGCATCAATGCTTGCTTGTTAGAACTACTAGCAAGCCAGGTGGTGTGCAACACGTGCTTGTGTGTTCTTATCACTAGCGAAAGCTATCATCAGCAAGGTGCCGTAGGTAAATATGCATCAAGGCTGCTCTGCTGGGATTATAGCGTCAGCGAGTCGTGCAGCCGCTGACATGGATTGCGCTTTGCTTCTGCCAGGCACAGCAGCGCCGCATGGCCTTGTTGTGCGCTGTGATTGGCGCATGCGCAGATTGTGGTGCAGTTATGATTCGTTGCACGTGGAAGTTGCAATGCAAGGCAACCAGTGGCCCCACACTTCGCACTTTTGCTTCATGTCTTAGCGGTTGGTGTGCAGGCAACACTAGGTAGCAGCGCCGCTGATTTTGTATCTCAATTGATGCGGCAAACACAGGTGTAACTGCTGGCTGAATCGCGGTCGTCATATATTGCCAGCTTTACGCTGCCTGCTGCTGTGAACTGCGCCTGCCGCAAGGCATGTACCAGCAAGTATTGTGTACCTGCCAGATAGCGCCAGGCTGGACGGGTTCAACCTCGGAGCAGGTCACCTGCCAGTGGCGAGGTACATCATCTTGACCTGCACGTCAGGTCAAACAGACGCCCTTAGCACGTTCATTCAGAAAATAAATTGAAAATTGATCGCCACGCAACAGCTTGCATTCGCTGGCCTCGTGACGCACTGAGCTGCTTCTCTGCAGACTTGCCCAGTGAATGCTAGGGTTTTTGAAAAGTATCTCCACTGAACTGCCACGCGTTTTTGTAATGTAGTTCTTAATGTGATAGCTCATTTGGAAAGCTAAAACACGACGTACGTTTGTGTATTTTGTTGTCGGTGGTGTGGGCACTACAGTACTGCGCTCGATTGACTTCGCCTGACTCCGACGAGCTCCTTCTGCATTCACTGTAGTTTTGCATTTAATTCACTATATTCGTCTTATCTCAGTGTTCCGAACGGTGCTCTGCGCAGCGGCTTTGCTGTCAGCTGTCAGCAGCAGCAATGATGCAGAGGAGGGAGATGCTATCATTGCTTGTAGCAATGAGTCTACCGTATGTTGCTTTGGCTCAGACATCGATAGATGCTTGCCCAGCTAACAGCCAGTTCAAGGTATGGCAGACAGCACATATCAGCTGCAGAGGTGCTGCAGCAGCTGCGCATCACTTTTCACCTGAGCCCACAGATGTAGGGCATTGGTAGTGCGGCATGCTGCGCCGGCTGACAAACATAGGATACATACCATTGCACCTCACGACCGTATTATTGCCTTTAGTGTTGGTAATCATGCTTTCCTGCAAGCATATGTCATCATGTGCCCATGCTCTTGCTGCTGCAGAGCCTGCCGTTCCTCAAAGCAGCGCAGCCTGATGCACTCAAGCCGTTGCTGGCCAATGGCTTCACCACCATCGATATGGCTGCTGTGCAAACCTTTGCAACAAAAACACTTGTGCCCATGGTGCGCAGCAGCAATGACAGCAAGCAGCTGAAGCTTATATTGCAGCATGGATGGGCTGGCATGTTGCTGCAGCGGCTTTCTGTTAGCTTGGAGGAAGCAGGATGGACCCAGCATGGGCTGGATAACCCACAGCAGCAGTGGCAGCAGCACCGCCACCACCACCATCAGCAGCACGAGAAGTAGTTCATCAGGTGCATGCTAGGCCTTGCAATTAGCTTTGGCATCGTGCCCAAGACGCAGCCCCACAGTTGAAGTGCATTTTGTAATCTGGTACTGCTTGCATTGCCTGCCTGCAGATTGGCGCAAACGTGGTGTTCCTTGCCCTTGCGATGTTATTCCTGGTGATCTTCATACCTTGGTGAGTCAGCAGAGGTCATACTCCACCCCCACTGTCGCATCAGCTCTGCACCAGCAGCACTGTCACTATGCTAAATGCTGCTCATGTCACAAGAGCTCTTGTCCAACCAGCTATGCAGCTTTCTTACGCATTCTGCCAGACAATTCGAGCGCCAAACAGCAACTATTCTTATTGCGTGTCCTGCGCCCTGCGGCATGCTTGCTGCTGCCTGCAGGCGCTTCCTGCGCTTCTGCTGCTACATGGTCTGCTGCAAACGCAGCTGCGATGCCAAGCGCGCTGCGCGCAACCCTTACAAGCTGCTGTTCAACAAAGGCACCAAGGTCCTGAAGGTGTGACAGCAGCAGGAGCAGCCAGCCGGCAAGAGCCAGCTGCCGCAACTTACAGGTTACCCCCGCTGCTGCACCATGTGCAGCACCTTCAGCAGCAGCAGCATCTGTGGTAGCAGAGCCTGATAACCGCCACCAGCAGTGGGAGCAACAGCAGCAGCACTGAACGTGGTGCATGGGCATGAAGCCTGCATGCCAGGCATACGCACCTCAACACCCACACTACATCACACTGCCTCGTGCTTGTTGCTGGGTGCACCTGCAGGGCTTCATGCTCCTGTTTGGGCTGGTAGCAGTTGCATTTGCTATCTACGGCATGGCGACTGTGAAGAAGGACGTGACAGACGATGCGTTCGGCGTCATAACAACCATCTCAAACTACACCACTGGTGTGACAGACACGGTTGACCGGCTCATGGACACCATCGGCGGCGTCAGCGGCATCATAGATGACTTCCAGGCAATCATCATCAACGACCTTGACATCAACGGCATGATGGCGAACCTGACGGTGGGTGCAGGTGTATGTACTCTGGCACGTTGTTTACTGACATTTGTTGAAGGTGCACAATCCTGAGACTGTAGCAAAAGTATAAATCATTGATTTGTAAAACCCTTCTGCCGCGGCCGCTGACACCGCGTCATAACCATCGCTGCGTGCAGGCTGTTGGAGTTTTCCTGGATGCCGCAGACCCTGCAACCTTGCGCACCAGCATCACAGCGCTGCAGACAGCATACGACACAACCTTCAAGAACCGCCTGGCAGCCCTGCGAGCAGCGATCACCGTGTTTGGCAATGACAAGACAGCAATGATTGCGAGCTGCGGCACCCTGAAGGCAGCTCCTGCAGACTTGGGGGTCATGAAAACTGCTGTGGACCAAGTGCAGACCAGCCTTGCTGGTGTCACCTGGACATCGGCCGTGTGAGTGCCACCACGCTTGTTTTAAAAGCAGCAGGGGCAGCATCAGGCATGTCGTGGCAGGTTCAAGCAGCACAGTAATAGGCTTGCTACGGATACACTGGACGCAAACGTCAGCAAATGCATCATACATGCAGCACCCGTATCTGCTGCCAATTGATGCAAACCCCCTGTCACAAGAGTCTGGAGTCTAAATCAATTTGCTGTTCATGTTTTGGTTCTGGCCTTGTGTGTGTTCGCTTGAGTGACGTGCAAATGTTGCTGCTTGCTGTAGGTTGCCATCGCAGGCCAGCATGCAGGCAGTTGAGACAGCTGTGAACACTGTGAGCGGAAGCACCGGAGCCTGGGGTGTCACCATCACTAGCATCTCAACTGCTATCACCGACATGGCCAGTCTGCAAACGACAGCCACCAACCCCTTCACAAGTGAGCCGTCCCCGCGCAGCATTTGCGCCCTGGTTTTGAAAGCCCTGCACAGCGGTGCATCAAAATGGCTGGAGCTTTGCGCAGATGTCAGTTCCTGCGCCAATGAATCATAGTTGCAGCACGGAACAACAACTTTATTGGCGCTGCTTTTGTACGCTGAAGTACTGGTTTCAGCAATCTGCCAGCCTATCTCCCAACCTGGCCTGCTGTTAACATGCTGCAAATGTTCAACAGCAAGTTGCTGTGCGTATGTGGTGCTGCAGAGCTCCAGAAGACTGTGAGCAATGTCAAGCTTAGTGTAACCGATGTCCAGTCCAGGATCGCTACGCTGAACACGAAGGTCACGCAGCTCACAACTGACGTAAGCTGCTAGCTTGAGCTCGCAGTGACACGCGGGGAGTCTGGTGCAGCGTGAATTGGCTGGCCTGCAAGTGCAAGTGTGCAGCTTGCGGGTGTCAGCATAGCTCCACTCAAAAGCGCCACTTCAACAGCTTTGCCATGTGCTGTGCTGATGATGTGCTGTTCTCATGGCGTGCTGCTGCAGTTTGCTGGCGTGCAGCCGGTCATGCAGGGCCTGCTCAGCAAGCTGCAGCAGGTCAACACCACAGTCATTGCGCTGACTGCTTCCATGGAGGGAGCGTACAGCAACCTGGCGGCTGCTAACACCAACATGGTAGGCGTTTTTTGGGGCAGCCTGCATTGCATTGGCACCACCTACATATGCGCGTCTGTTGCACGCGGGCGGCCTGTCATGCTGTGTTACTGGGTTTGCCGAGCGACAGTACCAGCAGCTGGCGTGAGCTGGATGTGGATGTAATTCATTCAATCAATCTCACGGTTTTCTAGCAAGAGGTGAACCCAGAGGAGGGATGTCGATGCAACCTGTTCTCCATCCACTCTGGGTGTGATACTGATCCTTGGCTTTTGCAGGTCACCGTGTTCAACTCGGCCCCTTCCCTGACAAGCGTGACTGGCGACCTCGCCACATTCAGCGCAGGCATGCCTACCATCATCCCGCTGAACAACTTGGAAACTGTGCTGCTCGCTGGTGAAAGCGTCCTCAACAGTGCGCCTTACACCTCTGCTGGTACCGCATACAAGAACTGGCTGACAGGCTTGAGGTGAGGACATCACGCACAATGTGGTCATGCTGTTGACAGTTACCAGGCCTTTTGCTACAGGTGGCGGGTGCTGCATAGTCGCCACAATGCTAGCAGCCTGGTGCCTGCTACATGCTGCGAAGTGGTGAGCACTACACACTGGTGGCATTTTCTGCCACTACCACGATTCCTGTGATAACACAGCCACATATGCAGCACTTGCGTGCACAAACATGCGGCAACACGTGAGACTGACAGACACCTGCTTCTCTGGCTGTGACTGTGTTTACTGTCATATGTAGTGGCCACATCACCGCACTGGCAAGCACGCCATTGATAGACTTTGCAGCGGCAGTCACCACCTATGCGGCCGGCGGCGGCCAGACGGGACCTAACTGGAATGCGCTGCGCTCAGGAGTTGTCGGCAACAAGTACGATCCCTTCATAGCAGCACTGGATGTCATCTGGGTGCCAACAGCGGGGGACTTTGCCAGCAGCGTGTTCACGTCAACTGCTGGCACTTTTAATACGCAGTCTGCGAGCGTGGAGGCGGCTGGTGCGGCAGTCACGCCTGCGCTGCTGCTTGCAGCTGACAATTATGCAGTTGCTGCTGCTGGGCAGACACTGCCTAGCGTCACGGCACTGACCACAAACCTGGATACGCTCGTGACAGCATTCACGCCGTTTGGCACCCCTTACTCGACGGTGAGCTGCATGCACCGCGACGTCTGCATCACGAGAAGTGTATTGGAGCACACATATGATGTGTGCGTATGTGAAAACTGTCAACACACCAGAAGTGGTTGCATTCATGTGTGCATATAGTGTATGCATGTACTACGCTGCCTGCCTTGCCTACCTGCTGCCTGCAGCTACTGTGAAGAGAGCCCACTAATCCAGGCAGCCTTGCCCCGTGAGCAGCTGGCATCTGTTACAGCAGCTGGGTTTATGATACATGTCTGTGCGCATCACCACTGCACGGCCACTGAACCACCACCGCGTGCTTTCCTGCAGGTGGTGAACGTCCCCAAGGCGCAGCTGGCGACCATCCAGGACGCCGTGCTCACGCAGGGCGATGCCGTGAAGGGCCAGATCAACGGCACAATCTCTGGCGCGCGCAGCGGCGTGGCCAACCTGAAAGGGCAGGTGGTGGGGCAGCTGAGCAATGTGGAGGACACATACAAGCCATTGGTGCGGCAGGTGGACGGCTACAGGTGAGCGGAGGTGTACTGCGGGGAGGTGATGCAAGATACAGCCATCTGTGCTGCCTATCTAGAGCTCCAGCAACAGAAAAGAAGCATCAGCACGTATCTGACGGGACCTGCTGCTGTGCTTGCCAACCGATAAATCTGACGTTGCTGCTGCTGCTGCTGTTGTTGTCGCATCGCCTCCGCAGGTACACGGTGTCTATGGCGCTGTACGGCGTCTCCATCCTCTTCGTGCTGCTGCTGCTGCTCTGCGCGCTGCTCAACTACCACTTTGGCGCCAACTTCAGCACGCTGTGGCTGCTGCTGGTCAGCGTGCTGTACTTCCTGCTGGCACTGCTGATCGCGGTGCTGGTGAGCGTGCTGTACCTGGGCTGCGGCCAGGTGGAGCCGCTGCTGAGCGACCTGGCGCCTCCCGCGTACGCGCCGCTTGTCAAGTGAGTCTGTATGGCACAGCGCAGCTAGAGTGATGCGCTGTGACAGGCTCGATCAGAAGCCTGACATGTTGACAGGATGATGCAGGGCTGCCATGCATGCATGTATGGCCCCCATCTGATCAAACTGCTGCTGTATTTGTTGCCCTGCCGCAGCTACTACTTCAACGGCCAGGGCGACAGCATCAAGGCGGTGCTCAAGTCTGCCAGCATCGTGGACGTGGATGGGCTGATGGGCCAGGTCACTGCGGGGCAGCAGGAGGTGCTGCAGGGCATGGCCGGCAACTTCACCTTCAGGTGCGGCTGGACGCAAAGGTTGACGTGACAGTGGAACTCAGCCAACTATGCCACTGGCTTTCAGCTACAGCTGTCAGGGTATTGCTGTGCAAATGTGTGTTGATAGACACACGAAAATGCTGCTCCCGCTGCTGCTGCTGCTGCTGCTGCTGCTGCTTGTCGTATTTGCAGGGCCGGGCCCCTGGCTGTCATCGGGCGCGTTAACAGCACCATCGCCAGCGTGGGCGCTGACGTGGACGTGCTGCTGGGCAAGGCCAGCCGCGAGCAGCTGCTGCCTGTGTACAGCGAGGTCAAGGGGCTGGTGTGCTGCATGGTGCCCGACATCTTTGCCAGCATGTGGACCGGCCTCACTTTCGCAGGTGGGCGCCAGCAATCATGATTGCTGGCTGGGGGCCAGCCATAGTCATGGCTGCTGCATGGTGCGCTGAGTTTTACAAGACATTCATTTCCTGGTTGTTCACAAAGGATATGCAGCGCCTGGCTGGTGGGTTGCATGTGAGGCATGCACTGCTGTCCTTCCTCACCTCCTCACTTCCTGCCCCTGCTGCTGCGCCTCACCCTGTACACCACTTGCTCGTGCAGGCGTGTTTGCGTTTGCGCTCATCGTGTGCGCCTTCTTCTTCATCGGCAAGATCGACCACGCGCCGCGTAAGGACTGCTGCGGCTGCACCTGCCACACCATCGGCAAGTACGAGGGCACCGTCTTCCCTGACAGCCTGCCGCAGTACAACCAGCCCTTTGACAATCCTCTGGGGCCCTACAATGCACCTATGCCGGGGGCGGGGTGGAGTGATGGTAGTGAGGTGGCGGCGCATGTGGTGCTGGCGGCACCTGGCGGCACGGCGGCTGTTAAGAAGGGGGATTACTACTAGTTGTAGTGCTAGGTGAATCGCGGGTGAGCCCAAGCTGAATGAGCCAGGGGGGTTAGGGGTTGGAGCTGTGGTGTGCGGAGTTCGTCGGTGTGGGTGGTGGGGCGCTTGCTGTGATTGACGGCTGTCTGCTTGTATTGGGAACTGGAGGGGAACGTGTTGCGCTGTGCTGTATGAGTGTAAGTCTCGGCGCAGGTGCATGCAGCTGCCTTCAAACCAACAAAACCTTTGCATCACGCGGATTTTGAAGTGTGAGGTGTTGCTCATTTGCCGCTTGGTTGGGCGTTGCAACGCCCGCATAGGGACAATCAGTGTGCATATGTGGCTGGTGGTTGCACTGTTGTGCTCGTTGCAGTCCATATATGGTAGGTATATACCTACAGCAAAGTGCAGCTACTCAACATTATGCACATACTCTATCATCACAGCATTCTGGTGAAGCACATGCCTGCCGGGCAGGCCAGTGGCCGCAAGTGCTCTGCATTGCTTGTAGTTTCAAGGGTCTAAACTGCACATGGTGCTCAAGTTGGCCTTGTCAGCCCATGCTGCCAATCCATCTTCAGACACTCTTGCCATTGGGGCACTCTATGTGCATGCCACTGGTGTGTTTACAGCATGTAGAAAAAATAAACGTTCATTTGATGGGTTTGAGCATGAGTCAAGCATGCTGCATTGGTACAGTCAGAACAGCGACATTGTCATGTTTGACGCAACATGGCACAGGCAGCCTGCACTGGCCTTTAATCAGGCCTCTGCAGTTTGATTTGTTGTGCTTGATTCACGATGCTTTGATGTTGAGTTCCTTTCGACTTTCTAGCGACTAGCTGGTGTTCTGGTTCAAACCTAGAGGCTGTTGTTACTGGTTGTCATTGTCATGGCCAGAAAGTGCCGAGAGAAGCGATACTCACGACGTTGACGTTGCACGTAAAAAATTAGAGTTCCATAACTAGAGTCTTCCTCGCGACGTCAACGATAAACAGCTGTGTCTTTGAAGCTTGATCACTCCTGCACACCCGCCCGGCTTGAGCCACATACGCAGTTGACATGGCGTGGCAGCTGACGCGCTCAACCCAAACAGGGTTAGTTACAGCCAAACCAGCCAATGTGCGACATAGCTGCAGATCACTTCTGGTGCAACGACAGCAGCATCAGTTGCAACAGCAGCAGTGGCAGCAGCACAGCTGGGTTGCTGGTGCTGCATCCAACAATGGCAGTGAGGGCCCTATGTCATATGATGATGATGCAGAGTCAGGTCTCAGCAAGCTTAGGTACAACAAGCGGCAAAGCGAGCTGCCTAAGGAGCTGCAAGGTGATTGCCCATGCTGCAGAATTGCTGCTATGCACTGGCACCTGATGCTAGGCTTGCAGCACGCCGACACCAAGCCAGGCAGTAGCAGCCGCCGCCACTGAGTAGCCTGACAAACAGTTTGCTGCACGTGGCATCAGTAATGTGCGTTGGATTCTGCAGCTTGCTGTTATGTACCAGGCTGTCAGGCTGCCTGCGTGCAAGAGTGCTCATGTGATGCAGGCCGCTGCCTTGGCCAGCTGTTCTGCTTGACAGTGCATGTGCTACAGTGTGATGCAATGCTGAATACGCCTGCCAGCACAGCAGCAGCACCAGCAGCTCATCATGTAGCTGTGCTGATGCCCTGCAGACTTGGAGATCAGCGAGGAAGGAGACCTCATAGACAGGAAGACAGGCAAGGTGGGAGGATGCACGGTTTAGCGCACTGTGCAGACGCACTTCAACAACATGGTTGGGACACTACAGTCTGAATGCAGAGCAGTCTGAACGCAGATTGCCACACTCAACAGACAGCAGCACGGCGTGAGTACTGCCGGCGCAGCTGGAGCACACAGCTTAGATGCCTGGAATGGCACACAGGACAGCAACGGCTGCGTGCACTTCTTTGCAGTTGCGCGGCATGGCTGCAGTGCTGTATTGAGACTCTAGCTGCTTTGACTGCTGCAGGTTGTCAACGAGTTTGGCGCCACTAGGTTTGACGTAGCTGTGCGGGCGCTGAGGGGAGAGCTTGACCCAGCGCCATGGGTGGAGGTGGGTGACGATGCAACCAGTGTTGTAGTAAAGGCGAGATGAGTAATGCGACATGCACAGGCCATGCTGTCCAATGAGCCTAGCTCAACTGTCTAGCGACGGTAAGATGAAGCAGCCAAGGGTTCATGCACATCCTAAGTTATTTCGCCCGTTGTATCAGCCGCTGTGGTGCTGCGATTGTGGCACCTGCTTTGGCACAATGTTGCAGCACAGCACAGCACTGCTGCAGCTCACACAAGGCAGGCAGCAGGCTGCATGCAGCTCCATGCAGCACTCTGCAGAGGTGACTGCTACTGGGTAGCATCAAAGGCAGCGCACCACGGCGGCATGCAAGCAGCATTGGAGGGTGTTACATGCTACTTGGTGCCTGCTGTTCCTGCAGAACACGGAGCGCAGCCCAGGCGTGTTGATGAGCAAGCTGATCAACTTCCCAACAGCCTACACATTCCAGGTGCGTAATGCGCCTTGGCAGACGACTGTGCAAGGCTGCTGCAACCGTTTTTTTTTCGGCAGGGGAAGCAGCAGCAACCATTCCCCCACACACGTGCACAGGCTGGCATCTGCCACAAAAACGTGCCAAATGCGCGCCACAGCTGCATCCGTATACTGATGATGTACTGCCTATTTGCTGCTTTGCTGCACTGCGCGGATTGCTGCCTGCCATTTGTACTGCCTCCAGGTTGTGGGCAAGCCTGCAGCTGGCGGCAGCAAGGAGGGCTTTGTGCAGGACATGGTGGCCACCATCAGCAAGGCCTGCCAGGCTGAGGTGCAGCAGGAGGACATCACGGTGAAGGTGAGCAAATGCCCCAAGTGTAACCTTGAAGCTGTGACAGTGTGACACTATGCGGATGTGAAGAGTGTCCAGCCATCCATGCGGCACCAGCATGCAGTACAATCAAGCTGCACTGCTCCCCGCCTATTTGTAGTGCCACAGACACTGCTGGTGGGTTTGCGGGTGGTAGGACAATAGAAGTGCAGCGAAGCGTCTGCCATGGCATTGAAGCACGTGGCCTCAGCTGCCAATATTGTTGTGCAGTGCTGCTGTATTGCATACACAGTTCATGTTGAGACGTGCAGTACTAGCATGATGCTTAACCAGGGGTGTGCCGTTACAAATTACGCTTTACGATTACGCGTAATTTCAGTGTAATTTACGCGTAAATTACAGGCCGATGGAGCCGGTGTAAGCAGTGACAGAGGGTTTACAGTGTTGCAGTGCTGCTGTCTCTCATCTTTCTGTGGCTTCTGCACGGTCTGATCTCCTTCAAAGTGCTACCTGTGCCTGTTACAGGCGATGTTCAAGGGACAGTTGTGGTTAAGAACCCTTTCAAGAACCAAAACAGTACAACAGGACAGCCACGGGAGTAACACAGTGTTATGCCAGCACAGCCCCTGGCTCTTACACATTTCAGTGTAATTTTACGCGTAATTACAGTTTATGCACAATTTACTGACGCGGACCCCGATTACAGTGTAAACGCACACCCCTGTGCTTAACATGTCTCTGCTGCTACTGCTGCTGCTGTTTGCAGGAGCGCCTTGGTGGCAAGTTCATCAGCATGTCTGTGACGGTGCAGTCAGTGCGGGCACCTGAGATAATTCAGAGTACATACGATGCAATTGGTCAGGACCCTCGCGTCACCATGAAGTTCTGATGCATAGAGGCAGCAACAAAGATTTCCATGAGGTTCTAATTGGCCCAAGCAGCAACAAGAATGACGTTCTACGCGGCTCAAGCAGCGGCGGATGGTGCTGATCGCTGGGTTTGTATCTGCTTCGAGCATTCAGGGGGCAACTGCCTTGCTCACATCCAAGTTGGATGATCCAACAGCTGCTGGCTGGCTGTCCTGCGTCTTGACCCATCGCCTCAACCCAACAGACGCAGAGGTATACAATCTGTGCTGTCTCAACCTTGTCACATGGGTAGTGGTGACATGTGGCACTGCAGAAGTGCCCTGATGCCACCCCCAAAGAGCCAGGACAGCTGTCCACCCTGCAGGGTGGTTGCTGCATGTACAGCCTAGCCTGGGACTGCTGTGACAGCACAGACGGGCGGCACGTTCACACTTAGTTCTGTTTTGTCGTTGCCCATCTGCAGCCGCTCACTAGAAGTTGATCACTTTGGCCGGGGTGCTTACTGGTCTACACACTTCCTGCAGTGTACTGCCGAGCATGCGTGCATGGACGGTTTATTCGTTGTAAACACATTGATTATCAAAAAAAATAATAATCGAACCGCAACTATCGTCTGGCAGGGCCTAGCGAAGCCCTGCGCCAGAACAACACCATCACCCGTGGTCTTGGCCCGACCGAGCTGAGCAGCAGTTTCTTTTACAAAGTTTGAGACGTTTCAAGTTTTGGCAACAGTCAGGCGTTCGTCGTGTAGCTGCAGTGCTGGTCCGCACATTGCAGAGACTTCATTCACTTCCCTTATAGCCGCAGATCACCATGTTTCTTGTTAACTGGTAAGTACAATTCTAGGAGCATGCTGCTAGCAACACGTAGTGACGGCAGTGGCGCTCACGCTCCGCGGTTGGCCTCAACAGGATTTACAGCGCTCTGAACGCCCTAGGACTGTACAACAAGAACGCCAAAATCTTGTTTCTGGTAAGTTGAGCTGCGATTTTAGAGCGGGACACCCAGGCATGCTGGCGTTCTGTGCTGCTTCCAGCCATGTACCCACCTGTGCCTGACTTTCCTCTCGTCACTTGCTCGACAGGGCCTTGATAATGCGGGTAAAACAACACTGATGCACATGCTCAAGGATGAGCGCCTGGTAACGCTGCAGCCTACGCAGATGCCAACATCAGAGGTGGGTTGGGATGGAAGCAGCAGCGCATGTGCAGCCAGGGGGTTTGGCAACTGCAAGTCTGGCAGGTGTGTGCACGGTTGACTGGCAGTGCATGAACACGTTGTATGCCAGTGTTGTTACGTGTCTGTGTGTACATGCGTGCAACAGATCGGTTGCTGTTGAAATATCCATCACTTGTGCTCCTGCTGTCATGCTTTGCTGCTTTGTGTCTTGCAGGAGTTGCAAATAGCAGGCGTCAACTTCAAGGCGTTTGATCTGGGTGGTCACGAGATTGCTCGCAAAGTGTGGAAGGACTACTATGCAAAGGTCAGAGGAGGGCAGCTTGCAGTTGCAAGGCAGCCTTGCGGCAGCTGTGGCGCGTTGCTTGCCAGCATGGATGACATGCAGCAGCAACGACGGCAGCAGTAGCTGCAGCAACTGCAGAGTCGAGCAAGGTCGCAGAACAGCAGATGCTGTGCAGAACACCGCAAGTCGCAGAAGCAGCTTCTGCTGATTGCAGCGTCGTCACAGCAGTAGGGCAGGATGTGACTGTGTCCCACATGTAATAGCTCAGCTGGCGCCACTCTCTGCTGGCGGCATGTATGGCTCGTCCAAATTCTTGGCTCATACATGTCATGTGCATTTGCTGGGTCTTTGCAGCGCACCAGCAAGCATGTCTGCAGCAGCCGGTAGCCGCACCTTCAATCTTCTCTGCACAGCATGTTGGTTCATTATGCCGCAACCATGGCTGTTCCATCTGTATGCTTGGTGTCACTTCCTCTCTCTGTCATCAATCGCACATCAAGATAATGTAAACCCACCGCCTGGCATGCGTACTATACATGTGGCCTGGCTCATGTGGCTGTGTTGTTTGTCATGCATCTGTCCAGGTGGACGCCATCGTGTACCTGGTTGATGCTGCGGACCGCGACCGCTTCCCTGAGAGCCAGCGCGAGCTCATCGGCCTGCTCAGTGACGACGGCCTCGCAGGTGCGCCGGTGCTGCTGCTGCTGCTGCTGCATCAGGATTAACTATGAAACATATAGCGTGGTTTGTGTGTTGTGCTGTCTAGTTGTATAGTACTGAAAGTCGTATCATCAGCTGTTGGTTGCCTGTGTTGAACATCAGACCCTACCGTGGTGGACTGCAAGACAGCAGCATTCAATGTGCTAACACTTTGTGCTGCTGCGTGTGCTGCTGCAGGCGTGCCCTTCCTCATCCTGGGCAACAAGATCGACCTGCCCTACGCAGGTGGGTGTGCAGGGGGCCGGCGCAGCAGCAGCAGCAGGCAGCCTGGCTCTCTTTCAGCGGGTTGCTCTCGGATCAGCAGCTGGATCAGCAGGGTAGAATGAGGCAGGGTGCATGGCGTGCCAGTGGCAGACCCACCTGCCTACGCAGGTGTGGGGTGCAGGCGGCAGCGCAGGCGGCAGTGCAGGCGGCAGTGCAGGCGGCAGGCATCGAGGCAGCTGCAGGCTGCCACGTGACATTCAGGGATGGGTTGTGCACAGCGTGGGCCGCACTTGACAACAAATGTTGTGCGTTGCTTGTGTCGTGCTGTCGTGCTGCAGTGGGTGAGGAGGAGCTGCGGCACAGCCTGGGCCTTGCTGCGCACACCACGGGCAAGGGCAAGGTTGCGCTGGACCCCAACACGCGCGCCATCGAGGTCTACATGTGCAGCGTGGTGAGCGGGCGCACGCTGTTGTCTCTGTTGGTTGTTCTGCGCAACAACCAGCAAATTGCATGATGCGCCGCCCGGCTATAGCGGCGAACAAGTGCAGCGAGGTAGTCGGTCATGAATGGCATGGTGGATTTCTTGTTTTGCTTACAGCTGTTGTGCATGGTGCTTGCTGCCACTTTTACATGATGCATGCTGCTGTTGCTGCTGCTGCTCCGTCATGCATCGCAGGCGAAGCGCATGGGCTATGGTGATGGGTTCAAGTGGATGTCTCAGTACATCAAGTAAATCGCTGCAGCACAATTGTGCGAGAGTGGAGCAGCAGCACCAGCAGCAGCAGCAGCAGCAGTCACATGTGTGCAGCGCTCCTCCAGCATTCAAGTGAGCTGCAGCTGCAGCGCTAGTTATGGGCCTATGCCCTGCAGCCCTGGCTGTTTGATTGACATCGTGGCTGCTTTAGGCTAGAGCGTCAGCAGCAGCAGCAGTCACAGCAGCAGCGCCGTGGGTTGCATCGCACCGCAGCAATGGCAGTTGATCTGCCCATGGGCGCGTGCTTATCATCAGTGGCCGTGCATGCGTGCTTCTGTTGCACCCAGCGGTGCTATGTCAATGCTGGGCTGTGTAGGGGATGGTCAATGCAGGCCGTGCATCATGGATTAGGCTGCAGCAGCAGCTTTGTCCAGGAGCATGGTTGATCGTGCTTGCATTGTCGGTATGGTGCAGCACAGCAGCTGCGCCAGGCAGAGGTGCTTTGAGCCAGGAAATGCAGCGCGCGTTGCGCAGCTGTGCAACCTGTGTGTGCTGGCTGTACGCCGGCTGCAGGGTAGAGCGGGTTGAGTGATAACGTTTGATGCCAGCGGATTCTTGTGTCTTGTATTTTGCACAGACCTTACACTGCGGTTCAGTTTGGTTGGTGCGGGGTAGGCAGTAGTGCAAGGTGGCTTTGGGACATCAGCAGGACGGTTTGGGCTTGGCAGTTGCCGGTGAAGCACCTGGTGTGCACAGCTGCTGTGTGCATGCCAGAATGTTTGTGTTGCAGCAAGCCCTATGCCTATAAGATACTGCAGGACGGTAGTGGCTGCTCATTGTCCGCTGGATTTTGTGCATATGTGTGACCGCCGATTTGCTCAGCTGGCAGTATTCTAGTTTCCATGAGCAGTTGGGTGGTCCTTTGCTGTGCTGTCAGATATGCTCTTTTGCTGTCAGAGTGGTAACCAAGCGATGCAACCTGTGCTGTGCTCAGATGCCCCTCATGAACACGCTGGCCAACTTATTCAATGGCGCCAACTGGGCCAGGCTGGCAGCTTGGTGTTCGTCGACCACTGATGCTGCATTGCTCTTGCATTCTCTTGTCCAGCTTCCTTTGCTGTTGCTCTTATGCTCCGTCTTGAAGCAACTGCGTTGATGCAGCTTCATCTGTCCTGACAGGTGCTGCTGCTGCTGTGCAGTGCTCAACCTTGGACATGAAGCCCAGGTATGGGCCCCGTTGTGATAATGCAGGTCCTGCACGTGCTCTGCATACACCAGTTTTACGACTAGCTTTGGCAAGTACAGCAAATCTGCAAGGCTTGGCAGCGAATATGCCAGCCCACGGGGTTGCACGTGCCTACCCATGCACGCCTCGCTGGTGGGGGTTGCCAGCGAGCGCCGATGTAACCTGCGTGCTTCCGAAGTCGTCTGTCACAACGATTAATACTCAATCATGCATGCTTCAGATGCAATCTTCGTCGAGAGTTGTGAAAGCATCGTTACTGCCAGCTGAGCCGACTGCAGATGGCCAGTAGCGTCCGATGACGCCCTGTTCTGCACCCAGCGTCCCTGCGTGACTTTCACATTACAATTTGTGATTAAACTCACTGCTTAAACCACCTTACCGCCCTTCCTACTGTTCCTTTGCTGTGGTGGACGTGGAACACATCGGCATCAACATGAGGCTCGCAGCGCTCGCGCTGCTGTTTTTCAGTAGCAGCCAGGTACAAAAAAGCACCGTATGGCCGTCGATGCGTGCAGCAATTGCTGGTTGGCGGTGGTAAGAGGCCCGTCGCAACAGCTTGCAACTCAATGGCGGGAATTCTGCGCGCAGGCGGTCTGCGCTACTCATATTCTGGCGGGCAAAGCTCTGGTAAAAGGCCTTGCCAACATTCTAAACGAGCTCCCAGGCAACGCCACGCAGAAGGCCTCTGCTGGAGTGCCTGCAAACTTCTCAATTGGTGCATCTTCAGGTGGGGCATGGAGCAACTGCGTTTCAGGCACGCAGCCTGAATGTCGTGCTGTGCTGCGTCTGTGTAGAGCTAAGAGCTGTGTAAGTCAGAACCGCCATAAGCTGGACCAACAATGCAGGTGTACTACCAATTGCTTGCAGATGCCTGTAGAGCAGACAGCTTGACTTGTTGTTGTCCTCTGGCCACAGTCTTTAAAGTTGGAAGTTTCTTGCTGTAGCCAGCAGCCGTAGCAGCAGCCGCAGCAGCAGCAGTAGAGGCCGATACTACTATGATCATCCAATCCCTGTGCTGCTGTGCTGGTGTCTGCAACCCACAGGCAACCTGTTCTGCTTTCCAAGGTACTATGCAAAGGAGATTGAGACGCCATCGCTGATGTGCCCTGATGGCTACTCAGCCAATGGCACCACTGCCCTTGCCGGCATTGCTTGCATCAAGCAGTCGTATGTGCAGAAGCAGAATTGCTTCAGGAGCATGCAGTGCCCTGCCAACGGGCAGAACATGGTGGCCGACGAGCTGTGGTGAGTAGCTGTGGCACTACTGTTGATGTTGCATTGCATGATGTGTGCACAGGTGCAGAAGAGGCGACTGATACTTGATAGCAGATGAATCAAGTGCTGCCAGGGACTGTTTTTTTTGTGGCTCTCCTGCATGTGGCAATTGCAAAGCAATGCAGACATACACACCGGCCAGCAAGTCCCCCCAGGAAACAGAACACCAGCCCTGGTCTGGACCTGCACAAGCAGCGCCAGCTAGCAGCACGCTTCATGACAGCTGTGTGACTGTGATAAGCACCTTCCTTCCTCGCCTGCTCCTCTTTGATCCGCTGCGCTGCTTGTTTTGCTATCGTGCAGCATGCCGAGTGAGGTCCGCAGCGCCCTGATTGGTATGCTGGTGGTGTTCAAAGTGAAGGCCATGCTACCATTCACCATCCTGCCGCTGCTCAAAACAGCCCTCGTCAAAGCAGTAACCTTCCCAATCATCCTGCCGGCAAAGCTTATTGGCGCCAAGGTGGCTACTGGTGCCATGCTGGCAAACGCAGTACTCAACCAGACCGCAGGAGGCCTTGGCAGTATGGATCTGGCTGGAATGGGCTTTGGAGGGTTTAAAAACAAAAATAACAGCCTGCTGGAGCTGCTGGGACAGCTTGAGGGACTGAAGCCAAACCCAGCAGCATTGTTTGCTGCAAAGTTCAACCAGTCCGGAAGCATGGGGGTTGGCGCTACAGCTGGCAGCAGCTTTGGCGGCAGTGCTGCTGCTGCTGACAAAGATCTGGGCCTGCTGCTTGCAGCAGCGCAGCTGGCAGCACTGCAGAAGTTTAGCAACCAGTCCGCAGGCGGCAGTGTGTTTGGCAGCATGCCAGAGCGCAGTGGAAGCACCTTCACTTTTGGCGGTCTGAGCGATAAGGATGCACAGCTTACCCTGCTCATCTCGCAGCTTGCGCAGCTACAAGCGTTCAACAAGTCCGGTATGCCAATCCTTGGCGCGTCTAACATGCGCATGGCAGCAGCAAACACTTTCTCAGGTGGCCTCTATGATAAGAACAGCAGCAGCAGCAGCAGCAGCAGCGGTATCTCGCAGCTGGTGGAAGCTCTAAAGCCAAATGCAGTTGCAATGCTGGCTAGCTTAATTGGCAGCGGCAGCACCGGTGGCTTCACAGGCTTTGCTGACAAGGGCAATGCAAGCAGCGTGCTGCAGCTAGTGGCTCAGCTTGAGGCGCTGAAACCTAACCCCGCTGCGCTGCTGGCAGCACTGACTGACAAGAACAGCACAATGCAGCTGATCGAGCAGCTAGCGCAGATGCCTGTGTTCAACCCTGCAGGAGCGCTGGCAGCACTTGGCCTGGGAGGGATCATGAACAAAAACACTACTCTGCCTCAGCTGATTGCTCAGCTTGACGCTTTAAAGCCTAACCCAGCAGCGCTGCTAGCAGGTTTGTTGGGCGGCAGCGGAGCTGGCGAGTCTGGTGGCTTCGGCGACAAGAATGCCAGCCTGCCGCTGCTGCTGCAGCTGGCACTGCAGAAGCCCAACCCACTTGCAGTTCTGGAGGCAATCAGCGGCATGGGTGGTTCTGCCTTTGGCGACAAGAACGGCAGCCTGCCACTGCTGCTGCAGCTGGCACTGCAGAAGCCAAACCCACTCGCAGTACTAGAGGCATTGAGCGGCGGTCTTGGCGACAAGAATGGCAGCCTCGCAGCTCTGGAGGCACTGAGCGGCATGGGTGGTTCTGCCTTTGGCAACAAGAACGGCAGCCTGCCGCTGCTGCTGCAGCTGGCGCTGCAGAAGCCCAACCCACTCGCAGTTCTGGAAGCACTGGGTGGCAGCTTCACTGACAAGAACGGCAGCCTGCCACTTCCACTGCAGCTGGCTCTGCAGAAGCCCAACCCACTCGCAATACTGGAGGCATTGGGTGGCGGTCTTGGAGACAAGAACGGCAGCCTGCCACTGCCGCTGCAGCTGGCACTGCAGAAGTTCAACATGAGCATGCTCGACATCCCCGGCTTGAGCATGGGCAGCATGACGGTGAGTGCGCAGGTCAGGCAGCAGCAGCAGCAGCAGCAGCAATGCCAGCAGCAGCCGGCGCGGCAGCAGCAGCACCAGCGGCAATGGGTTTGGAGAAGCGCCGCACCGCACACGCCTGCGACTGCCACAGGAGCTGAATGAAAATTCTAGATATTGCTGCCAACGCCTGTTATCACTAGCACGCCACATATGTATCCATAATTGTTCACAATGCAGATGATGCCTGAGCTGAGCATCACGCTTGGCGGTGGCAACATGAGCAGCATCTTCCCGGCCAGCCTGGTGCGCCAGGCAGCCAGCCTTACCTTTGCAGGAGGAGATGTGGTGGGTGCGCTGATGAAGGGTGCTGACCCCATGGAGCTCTTCACTGGCTCGCTGCTGAACATCAACGTGAACGAGATCATGAACTTCCTGCCTCAGGTGGGTGGTGGTTGTGTGGTTTTTTGCTACAGCTATTGAACTTCAATGTGGATGAGATCATGAACTTCCTGCCCCAGGTGGGTGCAAGTGCAGCCGGCATCTGTGCAAGTCGGATCAGCTGCGCAACAGCAGATCTGGGGAGTGCTCATTGTCCGATAGCGACAATAGCAGGTCACAGTTGGCTGCTGATACCAGCGCCAGCCAGGTGCATTCATATGTTGAGCAGCCTCAAGCTGCCCCAGCAAGTATAACACTGCACACCGACTTACCTTGTCATGACACTGCCTCTTACTCGCCCCTCTTCCCTGCGTCTTGCTCCTGCTGTCTGCAGGTCAACAGCTGGGTGTCGGAGCACCTGCAGAACCTCACCCACGTGAACGAGATCACGGCACAGATCTCTGCCAACTTCCCCGACTGCATCTACCGCTGCTGCAAGAATGAGCAGACCCTGGACACCTCCATTGCGCTGCCGACACCCACCTGCAACCCTGGGCTCAAGTTTAACCCCATCACAAAGCTTTGTGTGGGAGCAAGCGCCGGCTATGCCAACTGCCCCTCATATACGAGCAAGTGCCCTGCATCTCTGCCAAATGGCCAGCCGATCTGCGTGGCTGAGACTGCCAGCTTTGGGCTGGACACCTGCAAGGTGCTGGTGCTGGCACAGCATACGCTGCCGCAGCACCAGTGCCCGGCTTAAAGGCAGGCGAGCACGTGCATTGTATGTGCGCCAATGCAGCAGGTCAGCAGTTGACACAACAGTTGCTTTTGGGTTGCTGTGGGTTAATTGGAGTCGAGCAGCTTAGCACTGCTGATGCTTGTCTTGGCCCTTTTGGTTGGCTTCAAGGACATCATGACTCTTGACTAGGGGAAGGAGAAGGATGAAATTCAGTTTTAGAGATCTTGTTGAGCCCAACCCTCTGTAGGGCTTCCACATTGTGCTGGTGACTCCGGCTGTTGCTGCATGCTGATCCTGGCGCATGTGCCTAACGCAAGTGGCTTATTGATGCTGCATGAATGTATGATACACAACAGGCTCGAGCAAAGGATGCATCTTTGCCAAAGCACTTGAACGGATTGCCCAGCGCTTGTGATCGCTGCGAGGGGATATCATTGCACCAGTTCGTCACTATCAAACGCCAGCTGCATCCATTGCTGATTGCTGTTACTGAGCCCTTATTTGGCTCAGCATGCAGCGGTGTACAGCGGCTTATCTTCATCAAAACGAATGTCTTATGCAACAGTGGGATGCACCTCCATTAGTTGCTGCACTGCCGAAGGTTACTGGTGTTGCGCATGCCGCCATCAACACTCAGCTTGGAGATATATCTCCTTCTTGGTTGAGCATTGTAGTGGCAGGCCATCAGCATCCATTTCAAGCTTGATGTGTGCAGTTCAATACCTGCAGTTGGTGTTGTTGCTGCCAAATCACGAGCAGTATGCTGTGCTACGACAGTACCATGGCCGCATGCTGTCAATGCGAAGAACAGTCGCACATGTACACCTTCAAATGCATATGCATCTTGCATTTTCATCTCATCATCCAACACTGACATTAGTGCTTTTGAGACAACTTGGTATGGGGCACTCATTGTTACAGCATGTTCTGAGCACGTTGCCTGTGATCGGCAACTGATCAGTTGAGGGGCTGGCTGATCTCGCATTCTGACTTTTCTTCATGGCATGCCGTGGTACTGCAGTATCTTGCACTGTCACAAGTTACATGGCTTTGGGGTATGGCTATACATGGGAAACGTTGCAAGTACGTGTCTGCTGGAGCTTGCTAATGCACTACGCCCTGCCGTAGGTCCTAATGGCCGAGCAGCTTGCCCTCACGGCAGTTGAACTGCAGCATGCTCCGGCCACAGAGGTTTAAGCATGTGTAACACTATTACTGCATGTCTCTGCGACCGCCTGCATGTGTTATCACACTCCCAGAATGATGGCAGCAGACGTGGAGCCACCCTCACCATCTTGCACCATGGACAGGCAAACAGAGTGACACTTGGGCGGCCGGCTCAGCTTGTCAGAGGCTGCTTTGACTCATGATAAAGGGCTGTCAACATGTGCGCCCGGGGCAGCATTTGCAGTACACTGCCGCATGCAGATTGCAGATCCTGTCAGGGTGTCACCATATATGTAGAGCGCAGATGGAGTTCAGACCGTGCCTGGCAGAACCACCAGCGATTGCATGTCACCTTTACTTTACTTCAGCTAGTCTGGAAGTCTGTACTGTGCCGGGCCAGTGTCAGGTGTCTGTCACCCATGGCTGCTCTAAGCAGCAAGATTTGCCTGCACTTTTGCAGTGCACATGCTACCCATCATACAAGAGCTATGCCAGCTACTGCATCACAGCAGCAACGTTGCTGTTAGCACTCACACAAAACAGTGCTGCTACACAACAGCACAGAGCTGTCGACAAGCACAACGCTGCTGCATCACTGCCACACAATGCTTACTGCTCAGGTCCTGGCTGCAACCAGCCCACTTGCCTCCACCACAGCACCCCTTGCTGCACCTGCTGCAGCAGCTCAGCCGACCTACTGGCAAGGCTGGGACGCCACCCTGGCTTGTACACCCCTGCCTCGCTGCTGCTTGAGCTGCTGCTGCTGCTGCTGCTCCCAGCAAGCCGCTGTATCCGATTCAGCTGCAGGTAGTACTGCAGCAGCCGCCGGCCAGCTGTTGGCGGCGTCCCTGCAGGCGGGGGAGTGCCACCTGGCGTTGTTGTTGGCGGCGGCGTTGTCGGTGGCGTTGTTGTTGTCGGTGGCCGCGTTGTTGGCGGTGTCACTGGCGGTGTCACCGGCGGTGTCACCGGCGGAATGGTACCGCCTCCGGTACCGCCAGTACCGCCGCCAGGTGTGCCCGCCCCGCCTGCTGCTCGCGGTACGCCAGGCGCTCCTGGTGCTACTGCTGCTGTGGCTTGGCCTTGCTGTGCGAGGTTGAAAGTCCACCCTGGATAGATGGGTCCTGTAAATGCCTGCAGCAGCAGATTGGCGTTGTAACAGAGCTTGAGTGTGGTTTCGCTCCAGCAATAGCAGATACTTGAGGGCAAGGTGACGATATGCAATGACAGAAAGCCTGCACTTCTTTGAACTTCCAGCCACCAGCCACACACATTATCCCGTGCCACCGCACAAATACTGCAAAAGCAGATGACAGCAGCAATGTGTTCCTTCAGCCAAGCAGCACAGCGCAGCCGCTCACCGGATCATCAGGCATAGTGCTGTCTCTGATGATGGGGCAAAGCGGCCCCAAGCTGTTAGCCGTTAGCTGGCAGTTGTAATCACAGTCGCCCTGCTGCGCAGCACACAGCACGTAGCTGCTGCTGCTGTTCAAATTCGGGATCCAAGCTGGCTGGCACACGCAGCCAGTGTAACTCCCCGGGCAGGGTTGGTTGCCAGCGCGGCAGGCGCAGCGCGCGACTTGACGCGTGGCGTTGCTGCTGGTGTTTTTCAGGGTTTGAGTGACTAGGTCGCAGCCCTGGGGGCAGATGAGGCGCGGCGGCTCGACAACTGTGCGGCAGAAGGATGGTGCGTAGATGAGGTTGCTGCGGGTGAGCTTTGCTTCACAGTCGATGCGGGCACTGCAGCAGCAGGGCACCGGCAGGCAGGGCAGCGCAGGGCAGGGCAGCGTGTTTGTTGGAAGCAGTGCAGGGCAGGGATTCCAGAACCTACAGACGCCTGGATCTGGCACATTGACTGTAGCAGACACAGCAATTTTCAAGTATTGATACATAGCTTCCTGCATCAGTGCGCCGTTTCACAGATAGTTTGACATGTGCGCTCACCAGACGTCTTGGCCGTCCCACTTGGTCAGGTTGCTGCCGGGATCGCAGGCCAGCGCTGTGAGGTTCACCGTGACAAAGGCCTGGCGAGGCACACAGTAACCTGCAGGCCGGCAGCAGCAGGTGCCAGCAGCAATGCAAGGGAGTGTCACAAGACCAGCAGGTGTTGTAAGGCTTTTCGAGTCCCAGCAGCTGCCTCTGAGTAGTGCCAGGCTGTGCACCTGCAATTTACACAAAGCACGCAAGACTGGCCCGCAGCACTGCAGACCTCGTACAGCGACTGACTCTATGACTGAAGCTTGCAACCGCTCGTCGAAATTTTTGCGGACATAAAGTTGCAGACATAGAAGCGCACTGACCTGGGTCAAATGCCGTTGCTGGCACGTTCACAATGTTGCCAGGGTACTCAACAGGCTGCGGAGGCGCTGCTGCTGCTGCTGCTGCTGCTGCTGCTGCTGTGCCTGCTCCGGCAGCTGCTCCGCTGATTTGTGCTGCGCCCCCAGCAGCTGGTGCGTTTGCTGCTGGGTTGACTGAAGTGCCACTCATGCTCTGCACCCCGGTGCCAACCACGACACCACTGCTGATGCTACTGCCGGGCTGCACATACACTACATTGCTGGTGCTGCCACCAGGGTTGACAGCTGAGGGAGTTGCTGTAGCGCCCCATACAGTAAGTGAGCCGTCATTGTTGCTGCTGCTGGTCATGGTGCTGCCTTGTGTCACTGTCAGTGGTCTGGTCATGCCTGTGGTGCCGCCAACGGTACTGCTGCTGACTGTACTGCCAGGCACAGTGTAGCCCATCCCTGGCATGCCAGTAATGCCCGTTACGCTGCTGCTGCTGCCGCCGCTTGGAAAGTTAGCAGCAGAACCAGCAGGGTACCATCCACTGCTACGCGTTACCAACCCTGCAGGGTTGCTTGAGTAGACTGTGACGACACCATCATCGCTCCCATCTGCTGTGACAGGTATGTTGCCTGTATAACCAGGCGCCGTAGTAGTCATCACCCCTTCTGAAGTACTTGTAACAGCCGCCCCATCATCAGCATTGTCATCAGCAGTGATGTCGTAGCTCATAGTAGACATGCCACCAGCTGCAGTGCTTGCAGCTGTAGGAGCAACTGTCACTGATGTTACACCGCCAGCAGAATTGGTGCTGCTGCCAGGGCCAGTTGTGTCTCGCCAAGCCCCTCCCCAGCTGCCATATGTGTTGGTCCTGTCAAGGATTGGGGTGAATTGTCCGTAAGGGGCCTGGGTCTGGCCACCCACCCATGACTGCTGCTGCAGCTGCTGCAGGCTGCGGCCCAAATAGCCTGGCAGTGATCCAGCTGCTTCGAAGAACTGATTCACCTGGTGCATGCCGATATTGCATGGCAGCAGTCCCGTCAGCAGCAGCAGCAGCAGCACAGCAGCACGTCATCGCTGCTTATCAAGCTTTTTCAATCCTAAGAACACTGCGTAGCAACTTTGCATCACAATTGAACATCGGTACATGCGCTGCGCGATCAAACACTGCTGCTCAGGCCCAGGCACAGCAACTGTGATAGACTCTCACCTCAAAAGCAGCACCTCCACTTAAACACGTTGTATGAATTATTATAACTATCACGGCTAGTTTTAAGGGCAGCGCTGGCCCGCATTGCGATCGCTTAATCATAGCATATGATGGTGACCAAGCAGAGGCTTATGCTGGGTTCTTGACAGAACAACTTATTGGAATACATGAAACATACCATTTTTTGCAGGCACGACAGGTATCGTGCATGTTCATGTCTGTTCGTTGTTTCTGTTCCTCAGCTACCGCTCGACTGGCTCGCAAACAAAACGAACCACCAGTTACTGGCTAAAAAGTATTGTAGATAGATCACATATGAATAAGTTACTGCCAAGGGTCAAGCCTGCCACCTCCGCCTGCTGTCGCATTTTACCCTGCTGTGCAGGTACTGGTACCACGATGCCAGAGTCTGACAGCAAAAAGCTTGCATTGGCATGTAAACACAGTTTGCAATAGCTGAATGCAACATGCACCTGACAGCCCTTGCCTCAGCTTGCAGAAAGCTGCAGAAAGCTGGCAGAACCAAACAAGAGCAGCACATTCATACAGTGCTGCCTTCAACAATAGTATTGGACTGGCTCGTTATGGCCCTGTCCTTTGCCCTCCGTTAATTCCGCTCCCTGCAAAGAGAGCGTAGACACTTTCAACTTTCAACTGGACTGGCTCATCACGACAAACCAGGACGCAAATCCAGCCTGCAATGACATGCCGGCACATCAGCAGATGAACGCATCCTTGCCAGCGGCGTCCGCGCCACTTGAGCAGCACGCAAGCAGAAGAGATTCTCAAACAGCGCAACAATCAAGCGCTGGTCGCCACATGCGTGCGTTGCATAGCAAGGGCGTCTTTGCAGCCCATGACCTGATGCTCTTGGCTGTAATGACGAACAACTGCCACAAATGGTTGGTGCTGCTGTGTGCAGGTGCACCAGCCACAGGGGCACAACTGCATGTAAACAGGAACAAGCGCGGATGCTGGTCAACACCTGCTGCAACATACATACTACAATGACCTGCCAGAAACAAATCCAAAGCACATCGGCGGCAAACACGTGCAGCAGCTTGTGCACAGCCCGCAAACTTTGCCTGTGCATGTGCTGCGCACTTAGCACAGCAACAATGACAGACTGCAAACGGCACGTATGTGCTGAGCAGATGCTCATATGCTCAAGACACGGCCTGTGCCTGAGCTTGCATGTCGAAGTCACACGCCAAGTGGCACTTTTTTCTCTCTATTTCGGCACCGGCATGTGCCTGGTTTACAAACGCACAGCGCATACAGCGTCTGATGAACGCCACACACAATCACAACACAGCTAATGTAAGACTGCTACTGTACAACGCTGCTAGCCAAATCTATTCCAATACAATCGCCACCGGCAGCCTGGACGCTATACATTGCTGGTGAAGAATGCCAAAGCAGCATACAACACTTTTAAGAAGGCTAATAGCAACTGCAATGCCCGAACTGACCCACAACCAGCTGGCCAAAGGCCATACACCAAAGCACGTATCCTGACACTCCTGCAAGCATGCAAACATCAATCCCCAGCCAGGCGGCAAACCCCCGCCCGCTAAAACAAGCAGCACAGCCAGTGCAAGCAGCCATGCTCTGAAATTGCAGAGATACCACTACGATCCCTGACCAGCTACCCTGCTGCACACCCCTGCCACGCTGCTGCACTCTCACCTCAAAGAAACACCCACGTCACCATATGCTACAAAACCAATCAGCAGCAACCTGCTGCATGCCTAGCTGCGGTGCACCACCTTTTGTGATGTGCGCAGCCGCCGCTCAGCCCGGTATGCAGGATCAGCCGCCCACTTTGCATAGTCGGCAGACAGCTGCCGCATGAACCATGGCAGCAGCGAGTTGACCAGGCCCGTTATAACAACGTTACAACTGTTTTGTAACACCTCCCGCGGCATCAGCTGGAAAGGAGGCACCACCTCACACCACACCTGCACCGACGCAGCACCTGTGATGCTGCCTGGAGTGCTGCTGCTGCTGCTGCTACCGTTGCCGTTGCTACTGCCGTCGCCGTTGCTGCCGCTGCTGCTACTGCCAGACCAGCTGACACTCTTCAGCTTATCCCAGCCAGCACGCAGCTTCGACTGCTGCTGCGGAGCAGCAATAGGTGTACTGCTGCTGCCGTTGCTTGCTGCAGGAGGCTGCTGCTGCTGCTGGTGTGGTGGCTGCACCACCTGGAACTGCTGGTGCTGCTGCTGGTGGTTTGGCAGGCGGCTGTGTGTGTGGCTGGTCCATGTCAGGCGCGTTTGGAACTGCAAGCGAGAGCAGGCAGCAACAAGCCCATAGCAAGTCAGCAGCGCACCCAAAGTACTAAGCGCTGCTGCTGGCTTCCATACAGGGTTGATATACTTGATGGAACATACTTGGTAAGGTGATGAATCATCACTGCTCAAACATTGAGCAGCAGTGCGTCAACACTGCACCCCACAGCAGCACGGCTTGCCACTTGCGTTCGAGCAGACCGCAGACATAGCGCAGCTGCTTACAGACTATCTGCCTGCCTGCAAAACCATACCATGCTTCACCACCCCTCACCTGCATGGCAAACTTGCTGTCGAGCGCACCCATGATGCCTGTGGCGTTCAGCTGGCAGTCTGTGGCCTGCAGCAGCACTGCATCATCCTCGCCGGTGACGCACACCTCGATGACCGGCTGCAGCGAGGCGCCCAGCAGCTGGATGCGCGGCACTGACAAGATGAAGCGGTTGCCCGCCACAAACTGGATCTGCTTTGGGTCCAGGATGTAGTACTGCTCCACAGGCAGCCTGCAGGACAGTTGAACAGGGCAGATGCATTAGTCATCAGACGAGGCAGATAATTTCATATCGCAGACACAAAGCGGGGTGCAGCATATGCAGGAGGCCGCTGCATGCGCAGGTTGAGCTTGCACCACAGTGCGATGACTAAGCACTGCACACGAGGGCGCGCGTGCCTGCAGGGAGTGAGCTAGACTGCTTGCAGGACACTCCACAAGGCACATGATACAGAGCTAGCACAGACTCCCTACAGTCTGGTGGGCTGACCTTATCCTATAGAAATATGACGCTTGCTCACACACTCTGAATAGAACAGCAATAAAGCAGGGCAACCGCACTACTGCTGGGGATGGTGGTGCATGCATGCAGCACGCGCATTGCCGGCGCGCACTGGCGCTGACGTGCGTCAGGCTCTAAGGAGGCGCAGCACGCACCTCATGTAGGCATCCAGTGAGATGTCTTCGCCTGTTGCTGTGGGCGAGTGGCCCATGTCCTTCACATGTACTGTTGCTGTGCCTGTGGAGCCAATCTTTGCAGGATTGTTCAGGCGCTCATGCCGCTGCAGCCTGGGCGGCGCAGCAGTCTGCTGCTCTGTCACTGCTGTGCGCGCTGCTGAGCGGCATGCCACACGCTGGCGGTGCAGGGGCACAGCTGGCCGCGGATTCAATCGAGATGTGGCGAGTGTGGCCTGCTGCGCTTGTGCTGCTCGCATGGACTGCATGCTGCAGAGGTCTGGCGCGGGACACTGCTCTTGCTCAGGTCAAAGCTAATTGCGCTGCTCCGTGCCTGCCAGAAACTCAAGTTGCAAAAGTTAAGGTATTAAACCTTAGGAGAGCAAGGTAATGAGCGCCCTGTGGCAAATGCACGGTTGGTGGTCTGGCAACTCGCAGTGGCTTGCACTTCTTTCTTTTACATCAGTGACTGCTTACAACATCCAGCTGTTTTGTAGCATAATGTACGGAAGCTAAGAAGCCCATGCAGCAACGATCGCAGGTTTGCTCGATGATGACAGTCATCATAAACCAAGGCACCGACATGTAGTGTTGAAGCAGCTGCGATCATGAGTGTATACTAGAACTTAAGTTCAAATGTACAGGATCGCCTCCTGCCGTTGCAGCACCAGGAGTTGCTAGCCTGTCATGCAGGCAGCAGGCAGGTCTTCAAAGGAATGTTGCAAAAGTTAGACTTGGCCACTGAGCTTGAGCATTTGTAATGTTGCAATGTTGACTGTTTAATTTGCTTTCTTTAAATCCGCCCCTGTGCAAAGCCCTGTAGCTAGCTGTACACACCTAGAGAGGTTGTGGTGAGACTCCAAAGTTTGACAAATCACTTGAAGTGCACGCCAAAGCAAAATAAACTTCATATACAAGATTATGTTTGGAGCAAAATGGTGCAATGGCTTCGAGGCGTGCGCCATTGCAAGGCTATGCATGGCCCAGGGCCCTACTAGGCTAGGGAGAGGGACTTGGGCGGGACACTGCAGGTGGGGCCGTGGCAGTTTACAGAGCACAGCCCGAGCTGCCTTGCCACCTCACTATGACAGAAGACGCAATATATGGTTGAGTGCCTTTTCTTGCTTCTTGCCCTCTGAAAAAGCCAGCTCCAAGAGGCGGGAGCAAGCAGGTGTTACAACCGGCTCAAATTGTGTCATCACTGTTCTGTTCCTCTGCTAAGCACGTCAGTATGTATACAGTGCCATTGCTTATGTTCCAAAACGATAGCATACATCGCAAGCAATCCTTCGCAGCACGAAAATGTGTATGCTTGACGTGCTTTGCCCACGTAGACAAGTTTAGCACGGAGCATAGGGGGGCTGTGGGCTTGCACGCAGCGATCCTGTGAATGGCTGGGGACACTGTGTTGTGCAACTGGTGTGGGAAGGAGGCACATCCAGGAGACGATGTGAGGAGCTGCTGACACACAGCCCCCAACAGCTCTCGTCATTGAAGCCTCACGGTGCCGAGGCTTGTTGGGCTGCCTGCTGACAGCTCGTGTGTGCATGCAGAGTTGCTTTGCTTTGTCCTGCAGTGCCAACTGCCATGCTCCCAAGGTAAGGCAGCAGTAGCAGCAGCAGCAGACTGCTGCCAGCAGTTGCAGCAGCAAAAGCAGCAGCAATCAGAGCATTTGTGCCTGCAGCAGCCACGCCCAGCAAAACAAGCATGAAAACTTAAGCTACCTGCAGGGTGGCTGCAGGCCTTGCCAGGGTGGCTGCAGGCCCTGGCTGATTGTCAGCTTGCCGCTTGGCGGCACCTTCTCTGCATGCATGTGTGCTGGTTTTTCAGCCTTCAACTGCATAGTCTACACCAAGCATGTGCCACATGCGGAGCCAGTAGGATTATATTAGCATTATATATATTATTCTTTACCTGGGCTTGCAGGAGTCTGACTTGTACCATGACAAGTGCTTGAAGTCGTACCTGCGGGGCATGCCTGGCAAGAACTATGACGCGTGAGTGAGGCTGGCTGGCTGTAGGTGTTCACAAGCCCGTATCTGCACAAGGCCCGAAGCAGCAGCAGCAGCAGCAGCAGCAGCCGGCACTGGCAGGGCATGTGTTGCACGCCGCATGCATGAGCATGCAGTTCAGCTTGAGTGACAGAAGCAAGAGGGCAGCCTGGCGGGTTGGTGTGCTCCTGGACAGCAGCAGACAACAGCGCCGCACTGCTAGCAGCGCCGCATGCTGCAGAGTTACCATCACACGTCCACATGTCTTCGACATGGCCGCTAAAATGCTTTGTAGAGTTCAGCAACATCGCTGAAAAATTCAGCTGGTGCTTGTGTGTGCCTCAGGTCTCGCAAGTCTGGCTTCCCATGCCCCAGAGGTTACGGGCCCAAGGCAGCTACAGCAGTCTGCAGGGGCAAGGTGGGCACAGCTGCTGCTGTTTGGGGCATGTAGTAGCAGTTGTTACATGGACTTGACACACAGCTGTATGTAGCAGTGATGCCCTGGGCTGCTTACGCTGGGCTTGTGTGGCCTGCCTTGGTGATGGCTTTGACAACATATACGTGACTTTTATAGCTGTGTGGTCATACCGAACGCGGTGTGCGTAGGTGTGAGCGTGCTACTGCTGTTGCTGCTGCTGCTGCAGATCATGCACATGGGCAAGGCTCTGGTGAAAGCAGCCAAGCCAGCACCGCCGCCCCCACAGGTGCGGACACACACGCCACTGGCACACCACAGCACATGACATCATCTGCAGCTTGCATGCAGATGTTCAAGTTGCACGCTATTCAACTGCACGCTATTCAGCTGCAGATGTGAAGCATGCTGTATGCGCTGTGTTTGTTGCAGAGATTGGGAAGCCAAGTGCCGGGTGCTCCTTTGCCTTGCACTGCACCTGCAGGACACACAGCAACACAGCCCCGTGTTTCACTTTACTCAACAACACGATATGTTCTAGAGACATTGTGTCAAGGCCCTTTCCTGCTGCCACCTGCCTGTTGCTGCCTGCAGCCTGTCAGGGTTCTTCCACAACCCAAAGCAGCCAAGGCAGCCAAGCCGCCAAAGGCAGCACAGCAGCAACCAGCAGCAGCGTCAAAGCCAAAGCCTGCAGTGCAGCAGCAGCAGCAGCAGCAGCGCCAGCAGTTGTCCCCGTGAGTACCTCATGCTGTACATTGCTTGTGTGAGGCTGTCACTCAGTGTGAACCTCTTGGCTCTTGCAGTGCTGGATCCAATGTTGCTCTATGTGCACTGAGGCCCCTATGCTTTCGCCCTGCGTACAATCGCTGTGCTGCTGCTGGTGGTGACGTAACTGCTGCTATTTTGAGGTTGAGGCATACTGTGTTGACATGCTGCCGTGCCATGGATTTTCGCTGCTTTGTTTCACCCGCCGCAGATCACCATCGTTGCGGTCAATCGCTTCTGTTGGTTTTTCATCATCCTTGGCATCTTACCCGGCAGCATCAGCAGCAGCAGCAGTAGAGTCAAAGTCAGACCCTCTGGGCCGCAATGCTGCAGCAGCGGCAGCAGCCAGCGCCAAAGCAGCAAAGAAAAACGCAAAGCGTGCGGCAGCAAAGCAGGCAAAGAAAGAGCAAGAGACAGCAGCAGCAGGTGGCGAGACTGCTGGTGGTGGCAGCAGCAGCAACGACGCAGCGCTGGGTGCTGGCTTGCCTGCTGCTTTGTTGAACGGCGTGGATGATGGTAGCAGCAACTTGGCTGTGGCATACATTCCATCTGACGATCCAGATGACGAGGATGAGATTGACAAGTGGATGCGGCTGCAGTTTGCAGCGACGCCAATGCCAAAGCCGTATGCAGCAGAGGAAGATGATGACGGCAGCAGCAGCAGCAGCGGCGGCAGCAGTAGCAGCTTAATCAGGGACTTCTCCGCGCAGCAGCAGCAGCAGCAGCAGCAGCAGCCAGCAGTGATGTCTGCGGTGCAGGTGCACTTGCTGGAGCAGCAGCAACAGCAGCAGCAGCAGGTGCCAGTGCAGCAGCCGCCACCACTGGTGTTGCCCGCTGCTGTGCCTGTGGCCTTGCCTTTGGCAGTGCCTATTGCCCCGCCTGTAAGTGCAGATGCAGGGAGCTATAGCGCGGGATTGGCGCCATACAGCGTGCAGCCTACCATGTCTATGCCACAGCACGTGGCAGTGGAGGAAGATGCAACAGACGACGAGTTGCTGGCGTTGCTGTTGTCGAGCTGATTGTTGGCTACATATGAATTGGAACAGCATGACGAATTAAGTCAGCAGCACAGCAGCGGACGATGATTGTACAGATAAGGCATTGTGTTGCTGTTCACCTGCTGTTGCTGCACTGGCTATCTAAGAGCAGCTGGTGTGCGTTGCAGTGATAGCATCGCCGAGTCGGCGACATCCGCTACATCGCACCTTTGGCTGCGGCTTAAGAGCGGCATCCCGGCATGTGCAGATGCAGTGCCGCATTTCAGCAGCCTCTGGGCGTGTATACATGCTCCTTAGCAGGCAACGCTGGGGCCGCACCCTGTTGATTGTCAACTGCGATCAGCTGTGCAAGTTTGGTTGTTGCTTGATCACAGCATGCACACGGTTTCGCCTGTAATGCTGTCTGCTGCCAGATAAACTGCCCAAGTGGCGGCTTGGTGATGATGCTGTTTGCTCGTTGCATCGCCAATGCATTGGCAAGAGGTGTCCCTCTTGCGGTATCCTCAGGACGGCACGCTGCACGCAACAGCGCTGGTGACCGCCCTGCGTGGGCGCATGCTTGTGCAGGCCATTGCTGCTGCTGAGCAGTACGCCGCTTTCAGAGGGTTTTTAACGTGTGGCGTGCTGAAGGCCTGTTCATGCTCTGCAGTTGAGACTGGCTGGACATGTGGCATTTGTGTTGTAGTTCTGGCACTGCTTGATAGCCTGCACTACGGTCTAATGGGTGTCACACGGTGTCCCTGCAGCTTCTTTGCGCCTGCAAGTTGAAGCAGACTGTCAGGCACCATGCCTTGATGAGAACATAGTCAACCAGCTGGACCACGCGGTGCACAAACAGCCGTTACAAATCGATATGTATGATATCAGCAGCCACTGGCTGGCAGCCTGCCAGCGCGGGATATGGGCGATGCAAACAAATGTATAGTTGTTGACATGTGCAGAAGGGCAGATTTGTCGAAAAAGTACCATCGACCACACCAGACAATCAACTCCACTTCTTCACAGCAGTAGACACACCTGCTGATGCAGTGGGCTGCCACTGCGGCACCAGCAGTGCTGTGCTGAAAGCAAACCCACTGCTGCCATCCACCCCAAGCACATCCTGCAGCCTCCCCCACAGCACCTGCCACTTGCCATACTGGCGTTGCAGCACCTGCTGAACATGCGGCGGCTTTCGCGCTCCAAATTCTACAGGCCCTGCTGCTGCTGCAGAACCTGCATCAGTCTGCTCAGCGCAAACCTGCTGCAAGCCGTTGCATGGGCTGCCATTACCATTTGCCTGCTGCCGGTGCTCTGTGCAGCTGTCAGCGCCTGGAGCTGCTGCTGCACTGCCTGCTGCGCGCTTGAGGTGCTGAATATACGTCACTCCACTCCCCAAGTAGTTCAGCTGCGACACCAGCAGCGCACTGACTGCCAGCAGCAGTGCAACACACGCTGCTGCAAGGTAGTAAGTGGCCAGCAGCCAGCCAGGCGCAAGCTGCAGCAGCAGGAGCAGCATGCCTCCGCTGGCCACAAACCGCGCGCTCGACCAGCCAGCAGCATCTGCTGCATGCTGGCCTGCGGTTGCCATGTGCACGCTGCTGCTGCTGCTGCTGCTGCTGGTAAGTGCAGCTGTACTGTGGGCAGCAGGGCTGATCAACACTCCCGCAGCAAGATCAGGGCGGGTCAAGCTGCCGGCAATGCTGCTGCCACCGCTGCTGCTGCTGCTGTTGATGGGTGCACCAAAGCTGCCCTGGTTCAGGGTGCTGTGTATGATGACGCTTTCGCGTACCACATCCCACTCGCGCCACACCAGCGCGCTGCACATCGCTAGCACGTAGGCTGCAGCCAGGATTGTCCACAGCAGGAACAGCAGGAACGGCCGCAGGTTGCCCCGCCCCACACAGTTGTTGATGAAGGGGCCTGTGGGCAGCAGCAGGGCAAATCAGCAGCCGTGGCAACAGCAGAGCAGCAGCAGGTCAGAAGCTACTGGCTGGCTTGAATCATGCAGTTTAAGCTGCGCAGCTGCCTTGCCACAGGCTTTGGCAACAGTAATGGCATTCAGAGCTGTGCAAGCACACTGCCGCAGCAAACCCCTCCCAGCTGCATGCCTAACCACGCCACAAGTCACCAACCCCGTCACTGCTGACCACCTCACAAATCAGTGCAATCCAAGAGAGTGCCAGAGCCTGCTGCGCGCAACTCAGCACAAAGCCTCGCTAATACTCACAATGGTGGTCCATGTCGACGACACAGTGCCTGCAGGCGCTGCAGTGGTGCACTGCTGGCGGTTTGGCGGCTCTGCACTGCTTGCAAAAGCTGTACAGCTCATATGAACCTTGCAGGACTTGCCCGTGTGGCCCACGCAGTGGCGGCGGTACACATTCTGCCACTCGGCCAGGCGACTGCAGGACAGCTGCAGTGTAGTTGACAGCGACGCATATGCACAGGTATACAGAGACCGCCAAGTTTGGGAGGTAGGTGGCCCATGTAGTGCACAGCCGTGGCAGCAGCAAGATGATGCCTGTTCCTGCAATGCTTGCCACCAGCAGCGCCACGAGCCCAACTACTGCCCAACGGCAGCCTGCCATGCATGTGCTAGCCAAGCAGCGTGCATGCCTCGCCAGGCTGCTGCGGTGCTGCTTGGGACAACTGCTATACTGCTTGTATGCTGAGGGCAGGTGCAGTCTATAGGCCCCTTGCTCTTGCTGCCTCGGCTGTTGCCACGGTTGGTAGCCATTGGCCAGTGCGGCTTCTTTGTCCTCCACGCGTTGCTGCAGGTCGTTTACAGCGCCACACCAGCCACACTGCAACACAACAGTTGTAACTGAGCACTCAGCATCTAGCTGCAGATTCAACAAGCATGCACACAGCAGACACAAAGTTTTTACTTTGTAGACAGCCACACCACGTTTGCTGAGCTCTCAGGAGCGACGGTTTGCGAGCGAACAAACCTTGAACACTGGAGCAGCGAGACCGTCGGTGCCCAGCGGTGCAGCGACCAGGATGTTGCACGCCCAGCAGGTTACAACGGTGCGATCAGACTCGTCCATCATCAGCGGGCTCTCTTGATCAGCCATGAAGCCCGCACAAACATTACTCACTCATAGCAGCAGCAGGCAATGTACAGTTCTTCACACCAGCTGATCCAAAAGTATATGCAGAGATATGGGACATAGGTACTGAAAGCAGCTGTGTTGAACAAGCTGCATACCAACACCACGAACAGGTAGCTGGACTCCTGTGAACACGCATGCAGCCCAGGGCTCAAGCACCCAAACCTCCACATGACAAATGTGCTGACAGGCATGACAAGCCTGTCGCTGGCTCCACTGCTGCAGCAGCTACTACTTCCTCCAGAACTGGTCGCTATCCCTGAATGGGTCCAGCTTGTTACGCTCCGAGTTGCTGCGCATGTCCCAGAATGGGTCAATGTCTGTCATCGCGCTGCTGGCCTGGTCCGTGTCGTCATACATCTGCAACACACCAAGCAGCAGCATCAGGATCATAGGGGCAACAACTTAAGCATAAGAGCGGCTTGAACGCCGATTTTGCAAGCATTCCTGAAAGTCACATCGTAGCAGCAGGCATCACATGCGGTTCAACTGCAGGACATCTCAACACCCAATGTCCTGCAAGCTACAAAGAAGGACTGTCCTATCAAGAATGGCCCCAGGAGCAGGACAGCAGGCCTCTGGTCAACGCACCACACTTGCGCGTACCTCAGGTGCTTCTTCGGGTGGCATGTCGTCCATGGTTGGTGCTGCCCCGCGTGCCTCTGCCAGGTGCTGGTTGATCTCCCACGCCAGCCACTCCTGCTCGCTGTAGTCCAGGGACTCTGCAAACCTGCAGGAAACACAAACAGCAAGCAACAAGCAGAAAGCAGCAGGAAAACTCATGAGCATTGTCGTACGCATGCACTGCGGGTAAGCATGCCAACGCGCCTGCTGGATAGCGCATGCTCCTGAGAGGAATTGGTGTTCGTGGTCACTCCACGCATGAGAATCACGCAAGCAGAACGTAAGGCTGCGTTATTTGAATCCGGGGCTACTGCCGGCCGGCGCCAATCCCGTATGTACGGCAAAGGCAACCAGAACAAGACCAGATGCAGACTTCCATCGTCATGCACTGCGGGCAAACCACCGGGTTGTAGCCCCTATACCAAATCACCTGAACTTGCGGACGCCCTCCACCACTTCAATTGCTGTGCGTGGCACGCCGTTCACGATCATGGTGGTCACAACGCGCGCCCCTGTGAGGTCGCCGCTGTCTCCCTCCTGCTGCTTGCTGCTGCCTGAGCCGCCACCAGAAAAGCGCGCCACTCCATCCTTGAACATGGCGAGCTCCTGCCAGCACGCAGCAGGCCACAACAATAAGCACATTGAATCAATACATTTTGCCTTCAAACCCAAAGGTACGCAGCTGTGTGTTGCCTGGTCGTCAAGCAGTTAGACCTTGCGGTTTCACTCCGCACCGTATGGTCCAGGGGCGCCGCCAACACACGGCTGACCTGCTGTTTGCATCGTGCTGACAAACCCCACTCTAAACACTCAAAGAACTCATTCACTTGCCTGTGCCAGGCGCCACTTGTTGCGGCCGACAGCAAAGCGCTCGTGCATGAGGGCGCCTGCGAAGGCCTGGCCAGCCAGCTGGTAGCCTGCAAACCAGAAGGGCGCGCTGAACAGCGCAAACAGGATGCCGCCACTGGCAATGGCAGAAAAGGTCCTGCAGGGCATTGTACACACATAATTGTACACAGCATGTTGTATACAGATATACCACAGCGTGAATGTTAGCTTGTGTGGTTGGAGACACCATAGAAAACGGCAAGGCTTGAGAGGTGAAATGCCTGCTGCGGGCGCGCAAGTGAAGACATTGCGTGCCTTGCATCTGCAGCTGTACATGACATGCCCTGTGTCATGAAGGCTGCAGTTGCTGCACAGCAAAAGCATCATTGCAAGCCCAAGTTGCGGCTTCCAGTGTAACCAAGCACGCGCGTCTGACCATTCACTGCACCAAGGCTGTATAAGGCTGCAGGCTCACCAGAAGGCCACGAAAGCGTTCCATGCGACCGCAAACAGGCCTGTCCCGATGTTGTTGCTGCTGAGCCCCTCTGGGGGTATGTCAATGTCCAGCTTGCCGCCTGCTGTTGACAGCTGCACGCGGCTGCCTGCAGGCTTGCGCACCGGCTTGCTCGGCATGTTGGCCGGCCTGCAACAGAACACACACGTGTCACCCCGGCTGATACGTAGCACCTCTGTAAATGTTTGCATCCATGATACAGCGGCAGAGACAATTGGAAAGCATTGTCGTACCTGTATAAGCTGCCATCTCGTAGCCGCACCATGCCAGTCTGGCCCGCTGCTGCTGCCGCGCCCGCCTGCTGCGCTGCTGCTGCAGCCGCCTTCTTGCGCCGCTTTGCTGCCTTGCCTGTTGCCACGTCAATGGCTTCCTGAGGGGTTAGCCTGTCCTCAGCGAGCGGCTCGAGAAGGCCGTCCAGCAGCTCTCCCAGCTGCTTGCCTACTGTCACGCGATCCCTGCAGCAGCAGCAGCAGCAGCAGCAGCAGCATGTATATGTCGGCTGGAGAAAACTGTTGTTGCTTCTGCTGTCCACACCTGCGCATGCTACAGCTTGCTGCTCCCTATCCGCAGTCACCTGCCCCCATTTGTCTTGCCCCCAGTTTGCAGGTGTGTCTTATTCCTCTGCAGCAGCCAGCACTAACCGTCCATCCAGCCTTGCCCAAGCCAAAAACAATGCAGCTGCAGGGCCGGCGACCACTCCAGCAAGCAGCGCTGCGTACCTGTACGCAATGCGCATGCACACAAAGTGCAGATACGAAGTACGTGTGGCCCAAGCAAGCGAGCCACCCGCACCTGTATGCAATGCGCATGCGCTGCTGCGGGAACGCGCCAGGCGGCTGCCCGCTGACAAGGAACAGCAGCGTGGCCCCCAGCGAGTATAAGTCAGAAGCTGGGCTGGCCAGGCCTGTGAACTGCTCTGGCGCCATGTAGCCGTACGTGCCGACGATGGTGCTGCCTAGGCTGAACTCCGCTGCAGCGGCAAACGCAACACATACAGGAGGCAGTGCGGCACAGCAGGGACGTGAACAGGCAGGCAAGCCATGTAGCCGCATGTCCCCATGGTGATGCTGCCCAGGCTGAACTCCGCTGCAGTGGAGGATAGGTGACAAATGCATGAGGCAGTGCAGCACAGCAGGAGTGTGAAAAGGCAGGCAAGCAGGGTTGGCCTGGCCTGTGAACTGCTCGGGCGCCATGTAGCCGTATGTGCCAACAATGGTGCTGCCTAGGCTGAACTCCGCTGCAGCGGTGACGTAACAAACACAGAAGAGGGAAGGCAGTGCGGCACAGCAGGGATGTTTGAAAGGCACGCAAGTAGGGCTGGCCTGGCCTGTGGACTGCCCCGGGGCCATGGCAATGCACAGCCACATGCATTGCATTATCAAGGGTGTGCAGTGTGTTCTACGGTGCTCACTCTCCTTCATGGTCTCAGACCATGTGTTCAACCTGTTGTGGCTCATCCAAGATGGTGCCAGGACCCACATGTAACTATCCTCTCTCATTATGGTTCGTCGCATGGGCCACAGCCATAGGTCTTGTTCATGTACCCCAGCTGCTCACCTGCGTTGGCCACTCCCTGCACGCCCCCAAAGTCGATGAGGTACACGCGGCCGTCCCACTTGCCGCCCTCCAGCACCACGTTCTCCGGCTTGATGTCCCTGCACGGTGAGCGGTAGATGGCAGCAGCTTTTCCATCATATTCATTCGCGAAGCACATTGTAATACACATCCTCGCCTCAGAAGCAGTTTTGCTACAGCCCCATATATGCATTGTTGCCAACTACAGGCTGCCGCAGCTGCAATATATCTGCAAAGCTGCCCCACAAGCACGCCAGCACACACATAACCCTCCCACCTGTGAATGACAGGTGGCCGGAGCCCTGAGAGGTACTTGAGTATGGCCAGCAGGTCCTGTGCAATCTGCATCACTTGTGACTCGTCTGCCCGCATGCCGCTGGATACCATCTGCGCAAGCGACTTGCCCTGCACCACTTCCTGCAAGTTGTAGCAAGTTGCAGCACACATCAGCATGCAGGCGGCAGCAGCTTTTCAGGCGCAGGCTAGGGCAAGGTCGAGTGCATGGTGGTGCTGAAAAGTTGGTGGTTGAAGAATGAAAGTTTTGACGTGCCATGCAAGCAGCACCGCAGCCAAGCAACATGAAATCTGCAGGAAGAATGAGTACATCTGCACATGTTGAACTGATAATCAGAACCACAAACCAGTTTTCTGGGACATCGCCTGCCCTCCTCTCCTCTCTATTGCGGAAGCCGCCACCCCTTCAACGATCAATGCTAATCCTTCCATATGCCATCCTAATCAGCAACAGCCGGCTGCTGTGCACTCTGTATCCGCTGCTGCTGCGCTCACCTGCACGATGTAGAAGGCCCTGTCATTGGCTGTGTCCTCCTCAAAGTAGTCAATGTAGGCAGGGATGCCCGGGTGAGCCAGGCCCTGCAGCACCACTGCCTCACGCTGGAACAGCTCCAGCTGCTTCCAGTCACGCAGCCCCCGCAGTGATAAAGCCTTGAGCGCAACCTGTGGGCCAGCAGCAGCAGCAGCAGCAGCAGCAGCAGCAGCAGCAGCAGCAGCAGCAGCAGCAGCATGACTAGGGAACAAGAAGGTGAGAGCGGAGCTGGACAAGCTCCAGCTGGTTCCAGTCGCGCAGCCGCGTAGAGATACATCTTTTAGCGCCACCTGCGGAGCAGCAGCACCAGCAGCAGCAGCACCAGCAGCAGCAGCAGCAGCAGCGCTAAGGAATGATGAGGTAAGAGCCGAGCTGTAGCAGCTCCAGCTGCTTCCAGTCTCGCAGCTATGTTGCTGCTGCTGCTACTGCCGCTGTTGCTGCTGCTGCTGCTGCTACTGCTGCTGTTCACGCACCTCATGGCCATTTGTGTTGTCGATGGCCCTGTATGTGATTGCGTTGGCCCCCCTGCCCAGCGCCTCCTGCACTGTGTAGCGGCCCTTGATCACGGTGCCTGCTGCCACAGGGCCTGCAGCAAAGCAGGAACAGACTTAGGTCATGACGGATGAGCAGCGAAGCTCCTTGCTGACCTGCATGATGCATGACCGCTGTGCCGGCGTTATCATCAGTGCCTAAGCTTGCACCAGCATGTGCATTGTGACGTGATGCATCACAGCTGCGGCAGCTCCCAACAGCAGCACAGCAGGCAGTGCATCCTGCAGCTGTCCACACCCATCTGTCGCTCACCGTGTTGCGTGCAAGCACACACTAGTTGAAATGACATGGTTGCGCTGGTGTGCGCAACTGCCGCCATAACACACGCAGTGACCAGGAGCGCACAATCATCGCTGCTGCTGACTCCTGTGAAGCAGTTGTTTGAGCTCCACTGCACATGCATTCTGTCACGATACACCACACGTCATTCAGGCAAAATAGCATGCTGCTGCACTCACTTGGACCAATCACGGAGCTGCCTGCAGCTGCTGCTCCACCTGGGGTGCTGCCACCACTGAACGACTGCAGGTCTGACTCAAACGGCAGGTCCAGCTTGCGCGCCTCCGCAGCTGCCACCTGTGCCTGCTTCTGCTCATCTTCTGCTGCTGCACGCACCAAGTGGCGCCTGCTGTGGCTGCCGATACCTGCAGAGTGTGACAAGCGTGATGCAGGGAGTTGGCATGCTGATATGTGCGAACGGACAGGTGGTGGTGCGCAGAGCATCTGTGATTGCTGGTGACTGCTGAGTGTGTCACTCGTGGTGCTAACAATACTGTGAGTTTTGTAAAGCGTCCCCTGACGCAGCAACAGCAACTGCAGCTCATGAACAGCTGAGACTAGGCAGGCCATTCTCAGGAGCCAACCAAGGGTGAGCAGCAATCAAAGGTGCACAGAAGCATGACTGGTGCTGATAAGCTGGGTGTTCCTGCACAACGCATTAGTTGCACTGAGCAGTTAGGTGGCAGGCTTGGAAACGCAACAGATGTCCATGCTGATTGCTTGTCACTCATGCTGCATGCTGCTCACTACTGCTGTAGCATTGAACAGCCTGGGGCACGCTTGATACGCCCGTCCTGCCATGCCGAGCCACTGTCACCCCTATATTCAACGTTTAGAGTCAGCTTCGACATGAGAGCGGAGATCACGACAGCAGTGTTGCACTTTCCCTGCTAAGAACACGTACCGGCCCGGGCACGCCCCAAGGGACATAACATGCTGCTAGACTGTACTAGAGTTGATAAAAGTTGCTTCAAAGTATCAATGCAGCATGCTTGACAGCGTGACCACTGAGTTGAGTCACTACACCAACGATCGAGTGAGATTAGCTTGAAAGAACAACTGGAAATACCGTTGACGTAATACACTACGATCACACAGAGACTGTTGGGCCATAAGTAGAGGCTGGTAGCTGGCTGGGTGAGCCATGCAGGTCAGAGGTTGCAAACCCCCGGCCCTGTCATAACAACGTCACCGCTTATGTCAGACATGGCTGGCACTGTGGTGCCTGGTGATTCCTGCAGGGGACCATCGACAGAAATAGTTCCAAACATTGCATCTGCTGCTTTGTTGGGCAGCAACGAGGCCAAAGCTTGGAGTCTGTTATGGCGGCGGTGCCACCAACCTCTTTTAAGCAGAGTTTGTAGCGCTTGTTCAGCAATCTGCCGGTTGCAGCAACAGCAGTCTTGCAATAATTGTGATGAGAGCCGTGACACCCGGACCGGCTGTAACTGCTAGGTGTTAATATATAAGAATATATAACTGCTTGGTATTCCCGGCACCTCTGCAGCACTGCAGCACTACGCCCTCCGTAGCTCTGTTGCTGCTGTCTCAGGGGCATAATAGGCACAGCCGAGTGCCTTCGGTGTTGGCCAGGCTGCTCTCGTGCCAGGGGCAGTTTGTACCCGGCACATGAATCGATCCAAACAGTGTCACCAACAAAGTGACTGCAGTCATGTCATGTACTGGAGGATGCCTAGAAGCCGCGAAAGGGCTGCCAGGTCGATATGCATCAAATGAAATTCGTCGACTCGTATTTGCAGCACTCTGTTCCCGTCTGGCTGCAGTACTCGAAAGGAAACAAATTCAAACATTGCCTTTTGCTGTCTGATGCCAATGGCAACGCAATGATCATAACCTTATGTAAGATCAAATACTTTAGTCAATACCGTAGTCCATGGTGCGGTGCTTGCTCTGCTGCCGCCAGGGCGTCAGCAGCTGAGGAGGACTAGGGCGTGAAGCAGCAGCAGCACCATGGTGTCAGAGCGCCAGAAGGCTGCCCTGCTGCAGAAGGAGGCGTTAGAGAGGGCTGAGAAGGCAAGCGCTGCTGTGCAGCGCACACCAGCAAGCCACACACATGTCACTGCACACAACGCTGCAGTACATGCGGCATGCATGGCCTGATGCTTGTGAGCACGCTTGCTGCACTGCAGACGCTTGATGTCTTCCGCACAGTTGAAGCCCTGCATGCCAGCACAGCAGCAGAGGTTCAGGCGTTCATCACCGGCGCTGGCACATCACTCAAGTTCACGCTGCCTCGCGTCAGCCATGGCCGGAGACTGCTGCAGCGGGTGCGTGGTGTGCGGCTGTGGTCAGCAGCATCACATCAGCAGATTGGTAGCAGCATCATGGCGCTGTATCAAAGGGGTGTCAGCACAGGCCGCTGTCTCTTGCAACAGGCAATCATCCTGAAGCAGCGTATGTTGCCTGGGTGCATCACACGGTGCACATGCAGACAACAGCAGCGCATGCTGCTGGTGAGCAGCTGGCGCAACACAAGCGAGCCAGTTATACACCCCCTGGCTTGCAGGAAAGTGTATCAGCCGCTGCCACAACTTCCACGTATCCTGACTTTCCGCTAACGCTCTGCATTCCGTCTGTGCTGCTGTCCCCTCTTGGTACCTTGTACACTGTGCATCATATACCGCACCACAGATGGTGGTCGATGTGCAGCAGATTGTCACAGCGCTGCCGCAGCACTTGCTGGCTGTGCTGATGGGGTCGCTGAGTGGTGTGCTGCCAAGCGGCCGCAACTGGGCAGAAGCGCTCACTGAGGTGGCGCTCACTGAGAGTGGGCCCCTGGAGCATGTGGTGCGGGGAGCGGGAGTGCTGGTGACACTCCTGGAAGTGCTGCCCAAGTACAGGTGATGACATACGAACCTTGAGTTGTCGTCGTTGGGCTTTGAAATACATGTCCAGCAACGCGTGTCCATTGGCACCACCAGTAATGACGAAGCTGCCCTCTCTTGCATCACAGTTCACAGCCCACAAGGGGCAGGTGCGCTGCCTGCTGTAGCCATACTATGCACTGCCTTCCTGCCTGCCTGTTTGCCGTGTTGTTTCAACCATCTGTGCCTGCCTGCCTGCCTGCCGCCCTTCAGGCAGCTGCACAGCAGCATCGCTGAGGACGAGGCGTTTGCTGGCGCAGTGCTTGACCTGGTGCTGGCGATGCAGCTGGCAGCGGCAGGGCCGCTGTGGCAGCAGCTGCAGCGCGAGGGAGCCAGCCAGGCAGACAGGTGCGGCAGAGTTGTATGCAAATTAACAATGTAGTTGCACATGTGCTGCTGCAGCGCCTGGAGCAGTCTTGCAAAGGGTTTGCGCTACTGTCCGTGCATGCATGCTTCTGTGGCGTCCATGCTCAAGCGAGGCACAGTGAAGCAGCAGGGATAGTGTTGGTGAACTTTTTGATCAACCAAACCACACCGCTGGGACATTGCACGGACCACACTTCCTGCTCTTGCGCGATAGAGAGCAAAGGCATCACGTGAACATAACACATGTTATTATGCGCTGGCCTGCAGGCTGGCATGTGGCCGCTGGCTGAGTGGGCTGGTCTGCTGGTCGCTGGCGCTGCTGGTGGGCCTGTGGGGCGTGCCGGGGCCTGATGCACCGCCTGGCAGCGAGTATGCTTACAGCGTGGTGGTGCGGGAGCTGCTGGGGCAGCAGCAGGTGCGGCTTGGTGCGGCTTGGTGCGCTGTACAAGGGCGTGGAGTTCCTGTGTGCTGCACTGTGTTGTGTGGAGGAGAGGGACGAGCTCAGATCGGTACTGGCAGCTGCGACAGCGCCTTCCTCCGGAAGTGGCTGGGGATGCAGCAAGATCTGTTGAGTGCATGTCAGCAACAGGGGCAGCAGCGCATGGCGCCACAGCAGCGAGCGCTGGTTCACAGGCAGGCTGCACCAGGCTGCTTACCAACCGCAGTGCACTGTAGAGCAGCTCATGCATCCAGCATGATTGTGTGACCAATCAGGTAAACGTCAATTAACACTGGTGCTGTTGCTTTGTGTTGTGCTCTGCAGGGCCCTCAGTTGGTGCGCAGCATGCTTGACAGCTGCTCCGTCATGCTGCTGGCACTGCACCAGCTGCTGGCAGACAACCACCACATCGCTGCCACCACCACGCAGGTGCGCAGCCAGCAGCACTGCTTTGGCTCAACAGAACACAATCTTTTTGGGAACATCAGGCGCTGGACACCACCTAGGGATTTGCTTGCCAGCAGACATGATCTAAGCATGTTGCATGCTGCACATCTGTTGGCTGCGTAGTACAGCATCAAGTACATAGCGGGCAATGACGCCCCATAGCCTGGCATTTGCTTATGGCTATAAAGCAGTTTTGTTCACTTGTTTGACCTGTTTGACCAACCTGCTGCGCCATGCAGGAGCTGTCGCAGCACAGCGGCGTGGCGCTGCATCACATATCGCAGCTGTACGGGCATGGCCTGATGTACCACGCCACGCTGCTCATCAGCAAGGGCGGGGTGCCCATCATGCGGCTGCTGAGCGCTGGAGCATCACTGGCTGACCTGCTGTCTGGTGAGGGCCAATTGTATTGACGGATATCAATTGCTTGGCGGGTGGCTGGCGATCACCCAGCACTGCAGGATTTGGTGCAGCAGCGGTGGCATCTTAACTTACTGTAGCAGCGTGTGGTCATGAGCAAGGGCGGGGTGCCTATCATGCGGCTGCTGAGCGCTGGCGCCTCACTGGCTGACCTGCTGTCTGGTGAGAGCTTAACCTTTACTGAGGAGCAGATTTGCATCATGTTATTTGTGCACAACGAATGCATGGCATGGCAGCAAGTGGCTGGCCATCACCATCACCATTGTTGGATGTGGTGCAGCAGCAGTGGCATCGTACCTTAGCAGCGTGTGTTCATCAGTAAGGCAGGGGTGCTTATTATGCGCCTGCTGAGCGCTGGCGCCTCACTGGCTGATCTGCCGTCTGGTGAGAGCTGAATATGTTGTTTGTGCACAATGAAGGCACGGCATGGCAGCATGTGGCTGGCCATCACCACCACCTTTGCACGATTTGGTGCAGCAGCAGTGGCATCGTACTTTAGCAGCATGTGTTCATCAGTAAGGGAGGGGTGCCCATCATGCGCCTGCTGAGCGCTGGAGCTTCACTGGCTTATTTGCTGTCTGGTGAGAGCCCTTTCTGTGCTTGCTGGGCACAGCATGTGACTACCGCATGCATGGCGCTATGTGCTTGCAAGATCAGGGGCAACAGATGGCATGTAACAGCTCTAGCAGGGCGTGTGCATCTGTTGTGCCGCGGGCTGCTCAGTTTCAGGCTATCCGCTGTGTCTTCCTTGTTTCAACCCCCAGCCTTTGCTGACCGTGGCTCCACTCCGCCTGTGCAACTCCCTGCTACAGGCAACGCAGGTAGCAAAGAGGGCATTGCGCCGCTGCTGTTGGCGCGCTGCAACGCGCTGCTGGTGCAGCTGAGCGAGTTTTCCTCCCCAAGCCTCATCGACTCGCTGGCGCTGCAGCCCAGCAGCAGGCTGCGGCTGCTGCACTTTGTGCACACCGCGTGCCACCTGGCGCAGCGCTACCTGCAACCCGCACCCTTTCCACCTAGCGAGCAGGTGCGCGTGTGTACTTCTGACTGTGGAGTTATGTTGTGTCTAATATAGTATGCAGCTGAAATGACAGGTGAGCGGTGGAGAGGCAGTCGCCGGAACAGTGCGTGCATTGGTGTATTATGTGCATGTTAGCTTAGTGTTGTAAGCTCCCCCAGCCTCATTGACTCGCTGGCGCTGCAGCCCAGCAGCAGGCTGCGGCTGCTGAGCTTTGTGCACACCGCGTGCCAACTGGCGCAGCGCTACCTGCAGCCCGCACCCTTCCCGCTCAGCGAGCAGGTATGGTGTGCTTTTGTTTGTGGAGTTATGTTGTGTTTAGTATGACATGCAGCTGTTGAAGTGACAGGGTAGGTGAAGAGGCAGCCGTGGAACAGTCCGTACATCTGCGTGTTGTGTGCATACAGCAAGGGACAGAGGTGCGCTGTCATTCTATGCAATGGTGCTGTTGTCTGCTCTAGTGGTCTTTCAGCGAGGACTCCACCCACCACCAGAGAAGAGGGTTGCTGGCAGCGTGCTGGCTCAGCTGCTCGGCTGCCTGTTTCATCATAGCACTCACTCCTAAACAAACCTAGACTCTCCACACAGAAAAACTCACACAAGCACAGGTGGGCAAGGCCTTGTCAGACGCCAGACCCCAAGGAACCGCCCGTCGACCCAGATGGCCGGTTCAACCTCATACTATTACAAAACCCTCATAAACACTGTCACATCACGTACTGCTAAACCGCAGGTGCGCAAGGCTTCATTAGACCCTAAGGAGCCGCTCTTCGATCCAGACGGCCGCCTCAACCTGCCAGCACTCTCCCCCGCAGCAGCAGCAGCTCTGCAAGCTGAGGCCGTTGCTGCCAAGCCGGGCGAGCCGCAGCTGCTGCTGAGCGTGCTGCGGCTGCTTGAGCTTGCTGCTGATGACTCAGGTTTAAGAGAGGTAGCTATGCAAGGGCTAGGTGGCGTGCTGGGGAGGGCGCTGGCGGCTGATCCCGTGGCCTTTGCAGCGAGGTGGGTTTGCGGCATATGGAGAGGGGGCAGCAGCTCTGCTTTGTAGAATCGTGCTTGCATAGCTCTGCTATGCACTGTGTTTGTCACTTCCAATGCTGGTGTTAGACATGTGCAACAGCAGGGTGCGGCAAATGCCTTTGTTGAATCTCACCCTGTGCCTGCATTGCCTTGTCCCCGCATGCCTTTCTGCTGCATCTCGCCGCTGCATCAGGTGGTGTGCGGGCGAAGTGGCAGTGAGCCAGCACATGCCAGACCTGGTGCATGTGGGCAGCACCACATCAGCAGCCATCAAAGAGGCAAACAAGATCCAGAGCATCTCCCGCTGGCTAGTGCTCGCAAAGCCGCTGCCAGGCTGCGCTGCCAGCAGCAGCAGCAGCAGCGCGCGCAGCCGACGCGACGGCAGCGCAGCTGAAGCAGATACCACAGCGCTGCCAAATGCAAAGGCAGCTGCGTTGGATAGAAGCCTACTGCTGTTCAAGCTGCTGGGGAATTTGCATTACTGGAATGCTGAGCTGCCGCAGCAGCTGCAGCAGCGCTTCGTGAAGCTCCTGGTGGGCGGGCTGCGAAGTTCAGCGCGCAGCGAGGCGGAGTTCACGGTGCAGTGTCACTGGATGACGCTGAACTTGCAGCGGCTGCTGAAGTTCCTGGAGCCAGTGAGCCCGGATGAGGACACTGCAGATGATGAGGGTGACCTGCTTGTGAATCAGCTGGAGATTGATCTGATTGCAGATCTGCGCAAGTCTGTTGCGAAGCTGGGTATAAACGGCTGGCAGGACCCACTGCCTGCGCCACCAGTGAGTAACAGGGACTGATGTGTACGGGGTGTGGGGCTTTCTGTGGGGTTGAGTTTGGTGACGGTGTGTCGTGCAAGTCTGTTGCAAAGCTGGCAGTTGCCAGGGTGGACCTGCTGGTGATTCGGCTGGAGAGAGATTGATCTGATTGCAGACCTGCGCAAGTCTGTTGCGAAGCTGGGTTTAAACGGCTGGCAGGACCCCCTGCCTGCACCACCGGTGAGTGATTGATGTCGAATTACAAAAACTACGCGGCACCTGGGTTGATGTGTATGGAGGGATGGTGCATGTTGTGGCCTGCACCAAGTCAAAAGCGCATGCTGTGCATGATACCTGCACCTGTTGCCCCTGCAGCAGTGGCCGTTGCAGAGGGTGCAGTTGTTGTTGTGTTCCTCCCGGCTGCCTGTTTCTGTCTGACGCTGCACTATTAGTGCTGTGTTGTCTGCCGCCGCTGTTCAAACTGGACATCCTGCACCTGTTGCCCCTGCAGCAGTGGCTGTTGCTTGCAGCTGTTTCTCTGTATGACGCCTCACTGCCTGCTACCACTAATGCCGCACTTTTTGTGTTGTGAATCCTGCAGCTGCTGCCCAAGCTGGACATCCTGTGCCTGTTGCCCCTGCAACAGAAACTGTTTTTTGCAGCTGTCTCTCTGTATGACGCCTCACTCCCTGCTACTGTGCGCTGCTGAACTCAATTTCCATATTGTGTTCCTGCAGCTGCTGCCCAAGCTGGACATTCCTGCAGAGGACCAGGAGGCACCAGCAGACCTCACCAAGCTTGCACCACAAGCAACAGCAGCACCAGCAGCAGCACGCCACTCAGCAGCAGCAGCAGCAGCTGGCCGCCTACCTGATCGGGTCGCATCAGCAGCAGCTGACGGCGATGTCAAGGACCCTCAGCTGCACCTAGCGATGCACTTTGCGGCAGCAGGAAGAGCAGGGAGCATGGACGCTGCAGCTGCTGCTGGCCGCAGCGGCAGCGGCGGTTCAGGGCATCTGGGTGCAGGTTTCAGCAGGCAGATCAAGGAGGAGAAGATGGAGTGGGATGCTGCAGAGCTTGTCAGCAGCCCCTCTGCTGCTGCTGCTGCTGCTGGGCAGCAGCGCAGCCGCCTCGCCCCTGCTGCTGCTGCTGGGCAGCTGCCCCGGCGATCGCCTGTTGCGAGCAACGGCCTGCATCGGCACCACCCACGCAGCATGCACGGTGCAGCTGCAGCAGCGGGCGCTGGTGGCAGTGGCGATTGCTCGTTGACCGTTGCAGATCTGCAGGCGATCCAGCAGCTGCTGCAGCAGCATGACGCCCTAGCAGCAGCAGGCAGCAACGGCGTTGCAGGCGGCAGTGGCCGTGGCATGGCTGCAGGCAGGGGAGTGAAAGATGCAGCAGCAGAGGGCAGCAACATGGGCAGCGGAGATGTCTTCATGGATTGTGACGATGACGATGAGGGTTCTGCAGAGGTAGGGTTTGGAGCAGCAGCAGACGGCGGCTTTGACTTTGTGAGCAGCCCTAGCGCAGCACGCTACGAAGACTGCTTAAAAGACGATTGGCTGCTGGATGATGAAGATGATGATGATGAGCAGCAGCAGCAGCAGCAGCAGCAGCAAACAGCAGCAGGAGACGCTGGCGATCCGGATTATGGCAGCAGTAGAAAGTCTAGCAAGGCCCGCCGGCGGCGAGTAGCACCAGCAGCAGCTAGCCGCCTGGGGCCGGCGGCTGGCGCAGCAGCAGCAGCAGCAGGTGATCCTGGCGGGCCTGGCAACAGCAGCAAGGGCGCTGCACGTGGCGTGATGGGCAGTCTTGCAGGAAGCCTTGCGAATGCACTTGCAGGAATCAGCCGCCGCACGCCGTCTGGCAAGCCTTCGAGCAGCAACGTGGCGTGGTGCACGACGCCGTTTGTTGGCGTGCGGCAGCGGCCGAGTGGCAAGTTTGCGGCCGAGATTAGGGATAACACGTTAGGTAGGCGGGTGTGGCTCGGCAGCTTTGATACAGCAGAGGAGGCAGCTCGGGCGTATGATGCTGCAGCACGGCGCATCAGGGGCGCTGGAGCGGTTGTGAATTTTCCTGGTGAGGTGGGAGATGTTGCAGCAACAGCAGCGGCAGCTGGTGAGGGTGCTGGGGTGGAAGGGGGTGGGGGTGGGGGTGCTGCTGCTGTGGCGGCAGCTGCTGCAGCAACAGACGAGGAGCTGGATGCAGCTGGCTTGCTGGCAGGGCTAGGCACATGGATGCCTATGGATACAGACCAGCCAGAGGATGAGGAGCAGGAACTGGAAGAAGTCGTTTGAGGGGAGGAGGTGTGCTGGTGTGCCACGTGCAGTGGTTGGTGTGCTTCAATTGAGAGGTGTGAACGAATACGTCTTGTCACAAGCGACGATGCTGACATCATCAGTTGAGACAATTTGACATGTGTTGGCGTTCTCGTGGCGCTGCATCGAGCGAACTGTAGAGCGGTTGTACAGCTGCGTGTGTCTCGTACGTCGAACCCATTGTTCCCGCCTAGTCTTGGAATGATACATGTGCGCGATCGTGTTTGGATGCAGTCAACACGACCAAACACACACTCGTATTGTGCAATCTTTGTCTTTTGGATAATTGCTGGTCCAGTGAAAGCAGCGAAGCAGCAGCAGCAACGACATGTAGCACAGCCTCTCCAAGCGACGCCTGCAACATGAAGGCTTTCGAAAGCACGACCTCTGAGGCGCCAGTAGCAGTATACGCCAAAGCCTTCCCCCGCGGGGTGACCATCGAGCGGCATCAGGTATGCTTCCCTGGGAGCAGCAGATGTGGCACAAGCCCAGCAGACCAATATGCCTGCAGGTGGCTAGCTCACCTGCAACCAAAACCAATCACCTTCAGCGTGTGTTTAGACATAGATGTGCTTTCAAGCGGGTCAATGTGCCTCGAGTGAGCCCGTGCAGCAAGTCTGCCCCTGCTCTTGACTTGTGTATGCAGCTGCTGCAGCTGCGCCATTTCTCTGTGCTGTCAAGACCCAGCTGCTCTGCTGACGCTGCATCACCATGCCAACCATCCTCCTTGCTGCTGCAGTTCACTGCCCTTGACAGGCATGTCGGCACCAATAGGTGTGTGCTGCCCTGGGCCTTCCTCTTCAAAGAAACGCTGCAGCCTGCTGCTCTTAAGGAAGCCCTGTCAGCAGCACTGGATGCCTTCCCCACCCTGGCTGCAAGGTGGGGCTCCCAGTCGGGTTCAAGATGTTATAACAGGACACTAGGACAGAATCAGCTGCTTTGCTGCAGCCGTATGCGCAGCGCACATCTCACACATTTCATTCTGTACTTTGGCATCTGCAGCTCTCCTCCCTGGGCCTTTCACTTAGTTCTCACAGCATCTGCAAAAGACACCGTCTTGCGATCAACTCTTGTTAGGCAAAACTGTTGCTGCAAGCATCAGGCACGGTTGATCAGACTGCAATGCAGCTTGGGCAGTCAGCTGCTTTCCTGACATCCGCCACCATGCTTCCGCACATCCGCCACTTGTTCTGCACTCTCACAGGGTGCAGCCAGAGAAGCCTGTCTTACGCTTTGCTCGCATCACCAACTGGCAGCTGGCCTGCTGCAACGCCGGCGTGCCCTTCAACGTGCACAGCAGCAGCAGCAGCCTGGCTGAGCTGCTGCAGACTGGAGTGATGACACAACGGCAGGGCTTCGCCTTTCCTGATGCTAAGGAGTCCACGCTGCCGCCTTACATGGAGGTGCGTTGTGTTTGTTTTGTTGCAGCTTAGGCGTCGGCTAGCTGCCTCAAGTGCATGACACGCCTGCTTTTTTACGCTGGCATTGCGTTTACATGTGTGCTGTCGCGTGGCTTGGAATGCAAGCGTGGCATCAAACTGTTTGTGTGGCGCCTGTCAACGCTGGAAGCTTGCACCTGCAATGAAGCTGGCTGTCTCAACCAGCAGGTGCTCACTGCGCTACAACTGCCGCAAGCAGTTTTGTGTCGTGACTGCCGCTTGCAAAGGGGTTCAATAAGCGCTGTTCGGATTCTGACCTGCACAACATAGATCAGCAGGCGTCTCAGCGTACAATGTCCCTGCTGACACATATGTGTGATTCAATCCTTCACGCATGCTGCCTTACGCGGTGCATTGCAGCGCATGGATGCAGCAGCGGTGCTGTCCGGTGACGCGCCAGTGCTGGCTGTGCGGCTGACACAGCTGGCAGGGGGTGGCAGCATCCTGGCTGTGACAGCTTCACATGTCGTGCTAGGTGAGCCACATGTGCTCACGTGTGCTGCTGTCAAACGGTGAAGGCTAGCTGCATATTCATTGACGTTGGTGATTCTACCAGCATCTTGTCTCGTGCAGCATTGCTGGCTCTGCATGCTCATTGTGGTGATCAGCTTAGCACTGTTGTATGCGCAGGTTGCTCTTTCCTCTCACCTTGCATCAGCAGGACCTCAGGAAGTGCCTGCTGCACTGCTGCTGCTGCAGATGGCAGGTCATATGTGAGGTTCCTGCAGCACTGGGCCGGCCTCTACAACTCCCTGATGGCTGGCGCAGCAGCGGCAGGCGAAGCAGCTGCAGCGGCACCAGCTGCTGCAGCAGGCAGCAGCAGCAGCAGCAGCAGCAGCAGCAGAGTATGCTATGCCAAGAAGGTTCTGGTTGACCTGGCGAAAGCAGCACCAGATGGCAACAATGCTGGTCAGAAGAGTGCATCGCCACCAGCAGCAGCTGCTGCAGCTGTGCCACAAGCCATGAAGTCTGCGCCTGCTGCACCAGTGAAGCTTCCAGGCATCAACCACCCACAAGCACTGCTGCCAACTGCACCAGCAGCAGCAGTGGCACCGACACCTCTGGGATGGTCCAAGGATGCTGCAGCGTTTCTCAGCAACAGCGGCAGCAGCAACAGCGGCAGCAGCGCAGCACCGCTTACAGCACAGCACAGCCGCAGCGCACATGCTGTGGAGGCGCCTCCTGCAACTGGAGACGGCAACACACCATCAGGGACCGCAACATCATGTGCCATGGCTGCAAGCACAGCAAGCCAAGCTGCAATCATCGACAGCTGTCCTATAGACAACCGCCCCAACATCAACAGCAGCAGCAGCCTGATGCCTTCACCAGCCCTGGCTGCAGGCCTGACAGATGCCTCAGGACTTTCAGGCCTGTCAGGCCAGCCTGGATGTGCTAGCCTGAGCGTGCTGCCTTTCACAGACGCCTCCAGCACTGCAGCAGAGGCTGACGAGACTGCCTCTCTGCAGCCGAGCATAAGTGTGGCCAGTACCACGAGCACAGTGATCAGTGCTTGCTTCAGCACAGGATATGCTGGCGGCCTCAAAGAGAAGCCCTCATGGCACGGTATGGTGCAGCATGCAGCCCCTACCAGCAGCAGCAGCAGCAGTGCTGCTCCGCCACTGCCAACCAGTTCAGCTGTGCCTGTGTCACCTGCTGCTGCATTGGGCGACGCCCCAGCTGCAGCCATTACGCAGCAGCGCCTGCAGCAGCAGCAGCAGCAGGCACAGGAGCAGCTGCCAGCAAGCCCTAGCACCCCACCAGCTACAGCAGCAGCACCCGCCACCCTCACAAGCACCACACCAGAGACAACCTTAACCCATGCCAGCAGGGCCCCTGCAACATCAAACCCTAAGCCCCAGCCCTTCCCTCATACCCCAGATCCACTGTACCCCACCCGCGTACTGCCCAACAGCTGGCTTGGTGGCTTCAAGGCAGCAGCAGCAGCGGTGGCACAAGTGAGGGCAGAGCAGCGGCACATCAAGCAGGCGCTGCTGCAGCGGCAGGGGCTGCTGCCAGCCACAAAAGCCTCACTCTGTGGCTTTGGAGGTGGCAGCAGGGCTGAGCAGCAACAGCTGCTTGGCGCTGCTGCTGTCACTGCCAAGGATGTGGCTGGCGGTCCTGCTGCTGCTGGTGGTGGCGGTGGCGGTGGTGGTAGCAGCAGCAGCAGCAGCAGCAGCAGCCGGGCAGGGTCCAAGGTGGTGGCAGATGTCAGCAGCCTGAGCACGCAGCTGCTGCACATCCCAGAGGCAACTCTGCAGCAGCTCAAGGTGAGGGTTTAGTTGTATGGTAATGGTTAGCAGTGCGAGCGCTTGCATGCTCAACAAACAGGCTTTTTCAGCAGACAAGGTGTTGCATTTGCGTGTCGTGGCGGACTCAAGAAGTGGCAGCAGCAAAGTAATGCACAGCCTGAACATTCAAGTCACATTATATGCACAACTATAAAGGTGTAGGCAGCATATGCACTGCACTTTGGGGGTTGTGTAGATTTAGATGGAGTATGCAGCCTCTTCGTGAATGACACCCCGTATTTGATGATGCCACACCAGCAGGGCAGAGGGACTTGCAAGGCGTTAATTGCAGCAGCGAATGTGCCTGACTGCCACTAGTGCGGCCCTGAGTCTGCAATGTTGTTTGTTGACTTGTTTGCTGTGCTGCAGGCGACTGCCAGCCTGCACTGCAGGGATGGCCAGTACGTCAGCAGCAATGACGCGGTTCCTCGCTGCTGTGGCTGCTGATGTGCTACCTGCGCAAGCGCCCGCTGCCGGGCCAGGCGCGGCCGCCAGCGTTGCAGGCGCGTGATCTGCTTGCTCACACAGCAGCCTGGGCTTTCAGTCAAACTGAGAAGACGGTTTTTGTTAATTGTTATAAACCATTTTCAGCACGCTCTACCAACTGTAGCCTTTGTGGATGTCTCGGTGGTGTGGCAAGAAGCAATGGTATGGCTGCAATGCTCACACGGATGTGGCTCATCAGCTCAAAAGCCTTCACACAAGCACCCACCAGGGCATTGTAGGTATTGTACATCTGTTGACTGAAGATTGATCACACAAACATGATCGTACGCGTGCTGCCTGCAGGATGCCTGCCTAGGCCTAGCATTTGACCTCCGCACAGCAGCCGCGGCAGCAACAGGGCCGTCAGGTGGCTGCACAACAGCCGCTGCCAGCACAGCTGCTGGCATCACAAGCAGCAGCAGCAGCAGCAAGCCGTCGGCAGGCCCTGCAGGCAGCAGCAGCAGCAGCAGCAGCAGCAGCAGCAGCAGAAGCAATGGGGCTCCAGGTGCTGCTTGGGTAGACCTGGCTCACCTCAAGGACCTGACTCCACCCAACCATGAGGCTGCAGCACTGCTGCCGCTGCAGCAGCCTGCAGCAGCAGCCATACCTGCCGCTGGCAGTGCTGCTGTCGCATCCACTTTGAAGCTGCAGCCCAAACCTGCAGTTACAGATCAGCAGCAATTTGAAACTTTGGACAGCAATGTGGCTCCAGGTGAAGCAAATGTGGATTGCTCGCAAATGCAGCTGCCGCCTGACTACTTTGGCTCTGCCGCATGGAGCATCCATGTGCGCAGCTGCACTGAGCTGGGTGAAGCAGCAGAGGACCCTTCTTGGGCACTGCCAGTGGCCTGGCACAGCAGCCTCAACTCGGTTGAGTGGCAGCTGATGTGCTCTGATGCTGGCCTGCTTTCCAGGTCACTTGCAGCAGGGGCGGTACGCATTCGAGGGGCGCTGCAGGCAGTACGGTCAGATGAGCAGTTTCCTGCAAGGATGCTGCAGCAGGTGCAGCAGTGCTGCGAGGCAGGGGCAGCCAGCCAGCTGGCGATGACAGCAAGACTTGTGCACAGGCTTGATGCATTTGTGACGTCATGGCAGTTTGGCATCTTTGACGTTGCCTTCGGCAGCAGCAGCAGCAGCAAGAACCAGCAGCCGCTGGCGTTTCAGGGGCTGGTGCACCCTGTGCCTCCTTACCATGCGGTAGTGCTTCCAGCACCACCTGCAGAAGCAGCAGGAGGGGCTGATAGCAATGCAGCAGTTGCTAAAACCGGAGCTGTTGCTGCTGCTGCTGCTGGTGGTGGTGGTGTGTGGTGCTGCCTGACTGTGCCTCAGTGCCTGGTGGGCCTCATGGTGGGCTCACCTGTGCTGCAGCTGCTGGCGCCTGGTGCGCGCTGGCTGTCTCCAGGTGCTGTTTGAGGAGCAGATAGAATTCTTTAAACAAAGGGCGTAAAAAAACAAAGGGCGTAAGAACTGCTTGCATGGCGGGGTGTGGGTTGTCCTCAAGTGCTGATTTGAGAATTAGAGCGTGTTGCTGGGGCAGAGATGTTGCTGGGACAAAGGTGGATGCGCAGTATTGAGGAAAGTGCTTGTTGGCATGGCAGGGTGGGCAAGTGCCAAGACTACTCAGCACCGCTTGCTGGGTGCTTACGTTGCTGACACAGCGCCAGTGTGCCGGGCAGTGCAGTGGTTGACGACTGCTTGTGGTTGTGTGCGGAATCTGGTTCGCTGATATGGGGTGCTTGTCGCTGGTTCCAGCCAGTGCTTAGCCTGCCCGCTTGATCAAGGCAGGCTATCCCTGAGGGGCAGGCCTGCTGTGAACAACCTGCACTCAACATCCGAACGGACATGTTGTCTGTCAGCCAAACGTTTCTTTTGACGTGTTCAAGAGCTCACATAGATTGTTTGTGGTGTTTGTTGCTGGTGATCACCGTGCTCCAGCGATGCCCGCCCTCCCGCCCAACCAGCACAACTGTCATGACCATACAGCACATGAAAGCCGCGTAAAAGATCACAATCAACTATTTATGACAGGTTTTGTCTTGACTGTCAGATACCAGCAGGTGTCACCTCGTGGCTGCTTGTGTTCCGCAAGTGTTCTTGGTCCATGCATGCCCAAGGCACTGTTGGTCCAAAAGAGGCTTGCACCTGGTTTTCCGTCAGAGTAATTAAACTGTTTTACATACACTGCTAATGCTACGAGCACGCCAACAGCAGAATCACAACCTTGCGACCACGTACGCAGGGCACCACTATGCGCCGGGAACACCACACGCATGAAACCAACAATACATCAACGCTTTACAACAGCAATTAAGTAATTCCGATGAGCTGTCTGTCGACAGCTAGACCCAGGACACGGCCACTGCTGTCAATAGTGCTGCTGCTGCTGCTCGTCACAGCAGCCCAGCTGTCAGAAGCCAACCTATACGAATGTGCAGTTGGCTGTGACGACATACCAGTAGTCAGCACCTCCTCTGCTGCTGGGGATGATGGTCCAGCTGGTGTATCACCAGCAGCAGTAGCACTGGCAGTGACTGCGCTGCAAGCAGCAGGAGTGCAGGTGAGATACAGTGATGACGGCACATGCACCTGCGCGTGGGTGGCATGCTCCACCAGGGCTATAGCATCAGCAGTGTTCTGCAAAAGAGCAAGCAGTGGGCTACTGACTGCATGTGCACAACGTGGCAGGGCAGCGTGTGCCACAGCCAGCTCATGAGTTTAAGCAGGGCATGCAGGAGAAGATCAGCCAAACACATAAGCTGCTTGCAGCAAACAGCAGAATGCGAAGAGTGGTTTGAGCTTCACAACAGCAGCTGAGGTGCTGCTGCTGCTGCTGCTGCTGCCGCCCTTCCTACAGGTGACAGGGTCTTTCGGCAGCCAGCTCTCTCTGCAGCTGTCAGACGAGCAGCTGCGCAGCCAGGCAGTGCAGCAGCACTGCTGCTATGTAGTACAGTCCGAACCGCAGGTGCTGCCGAGGCGTGCTGCAGTAAAGCCTGCTCAAAGCAGCAGGCTGGGCACTGAGCAGGGCAGGAAAGCTATGATGGTTGACAAGCTGCTGGTAGCTTACCCAGGGCTAAATGGCACTGGCGTGAAAGTGGGTGAGTGCCTGCTAGGCTGCAGCTGCTGGTCTTATTAGGTATAATCAAGTGCTGGTAATTTGGCGCCGACGGCATTGCAGCTGCGTTGGCTGTGAAAAGCGTCACCTGAAGAACTAGCAGCACCCCACTTGTTTAAGGCAATTAACAGCAGCCTGCTGCACCATTGGAGAAATCAACACCCTGGCGCCAACAACAGCAGATCATACCCTGCAACTCGGGTATGTGAAGGTGACATTTTACTGCTTTAATGTGCAGGCTTGATTTCTGACTCGTATTGGGAGACGCCGGTAGAGTCAGGCAAGCAGCCGTCACCCTGTGCAGCAGTGAACAACGCCACCATCCTGCGGGATTTCAAGCCGTCAGCCAACAGCAGCTTGAGGGGCTTTGGTGAAGGCAGGGCCATGGCAGAGCTCATCTGCTTTACTGCACCAGGTGAGCACAGCCAATACTTTGGTTTTGACGACTGACAAACGCATATGTTTTCGGTTTGAATATACATTTGGAATGGCTATTAATGTGGTGAGGGCAGCTACCGGGGCAGCTGCAACAGTGCTGCAATGTCGGTTCAGCAATCTCAACCTGCATGCCGTCGCCGCTGCTGCCGCCCCCGCCACCGCTGCTGCTGCTGCTGCTGCCGTTGCTGCTGCTGCGGTGTGTGCCTGCAGGCGTGCAGTTTGTGTTCCGCACAGGGTTCCTTGGCGAGGCTGACATGGCGTCAGGCATTCTGGAGCTGGCAGCAGCAGGCTGCAACGTCATCGTGGATGATCTTTACTACTTCAATGAGGTGCGGCTGTTAAGAGAGGGCAGTTACATGTGGGTCCTGGCACCATCGTGGATGGTATGAGCCACTACAGGATGTGCGCATGATCTGAAACCAGAAGGTTTGGGCAGGCACGCATTGTTGCAGGACTGCATGGCACGCCCTGCAGGAGGCAGGAGACAGGAGATGCTACACTTGCATGGCAGATCCATGCGCGTTGACAGCGTTTGAAGCATATATGCCATGTTACAAGGTTCTGCTGCATGGCAGTGTGAGACGGGTATGAAACAACGATGTCAGTTACACAGCCTCCCAAGACACTGCTGCATATACCTGGTGTGATTTGATGCAGGGCGAGTATTCTGTGGGGGTCATCACCCAAGCTGTGGAGCAGGTGGCAGCACAGGGTGTGTCCTACTTTGGTGCAGCAGGAAACTATGATGGGGCGGTGTGGGAGGCCAGCTCTGCCAGATGGACAACATTCGGCAACCGGACGCTGCACAACTTTGGGACCAAAGCAGCACCAACAGCGTTCTTGGAGATTTACATGTACGGCAGAGCCCGCTTCTACCTCCACGTAAGTTGCCGCTGACTGATCTGCTACGGCGGTTGTAACCACCAGCAGAAGCGTGTAGATGCTTGCCACTTGTTGACATATGTTAGTGGTCCTGAAGTTTTGGTGTAGCTAGAAACACCAGCGCAACATGCTAGCTGTATACCGCTGCGTTCAATGTCACTGAGGAGGGATACCTCTCTTGGCCTGCCAGCTAGATGCATGGCGTGCAGCAAAAACTCTTTTCACTGTTTTGAGTTTAACACGCAACACTTTTTGCAACCACTTCACCTGCTGCTGCTGCTGCTGCTGCAGTGGAATGAGCCCTTTTTCAGGTACACCAATGGCCGTGTCGGGGCCTGGAGTGACATTGACTTCTTCATGTGCCCCACCCCAGAGCTCACCAGCAGCTGCTTCAATAACAGGACCGACAACAATGTGAGCGGCACAACTGTTGACCACTGCTGCGCAGCCCGCAGTCAGCTAGTTTGGTTGGAAGCACGCTGACATCTGGAGAATGGTTGATGCATATTGCCCCTTTTTGAAGCAGCTCTGCACAGCATGTTGCCTGCCAATGCGATCCCGAGCGCTGGCAGCCATCACACTGTCTGCAATGTTATGTCCTAAGGCAAACCTCATGTTGCATGGCATGCAGAGCATAGATACCAAAGACCTGGTCGCGCCGTTTGAACCTGTAAGTGCCCCACAGCTGCACAGACAGGTTGCTAACACTGTCTGAAATGTGCACCTTTACACACCTTCCACTGCAGGGCAATGAGACATCTCCTATCGGCAAGGATCCCTGGGAGTTGCTGGACGTGCCAGTGACCGTGTCTGGCCCCATGTTCCTGGCAATAGAGCTGGTAGACACACAGCAGCCAAACAAAAGGAACGCAGGTGCTGCAGCTGTTGGAGCAGCTGCTGCAGGTGCTCAAGCTTCTGCAGGCGTAGCAGCAGCAGCAGCAGAAGCTACTGGTGGTGTTGAAGGGGGTGCAAGTGTGGCGGATGCCGTTGTGGTGCCGAGGGTGCCTGTGCGGTTGAAGTTGAGATGGAACAATACCGGCAATGTGGAGATTGTGGAGGGGCAGGCAGACAACACAGCAGAGGCACCCAGCATCATCCCTCACGTCAACACGCCAGGTGTGTTACTGACACAAAAGTAACAGTTTGTCCCTGTTACATAACATGTTATGCCGTGATAGCGTTGACGGCTGCATTTGCATGCGGACACGTCAGTGTACAACTTCCGACTGCAAGCGTAGTGACCATGTCTGTCCATGACATCCTGCTGCAAGCACTTGCAAATAAACCTCTGCAGCCGCATGCCTCCAGTGCTGCTGCAAACGGTCACCTCTTCCTGCAAGCCGCTCGCTCCCTGCCTCACACTTGCGCTGCCTGCCGCACTTCCCTGCTGCTGCAGCGTGCATTGCCACTGCTGCAGCGCAGTACGACCTCACCCCAGGCTACGGCTTCCCCAACGCAGTCATGGAGGACTACTCATCCAAGGGCCGCACCCCCATCTTCTTTGATGCACAGGGCAACAGGTTCCCTGGGGCGAGGCTGTACTCGAAGCCTGACGTGACTGGGCCTGATGGGCTAGTGAGCATGGAGGAATGCATTGCACTGCTGACAACTCATAGCATTGTGCTGGTGTTTATTTGGGGCCTGGCAATACTGGGCCTGATGATTTGGCAAGCGGTATGGAGCGCACTGTGCTCACTTATAAATGAATGACAGTGTTGTGCTGTCTAGTTGAAGTCTGAAGTCACTGGGATGATGAAGCACAAGCAGAACTTGCATGCACAGCCTTACATGCATACCATCCACTGCAGCCTCTACACTGCACTGACCTGGCGTTTTTGCTGCCGCCTGTAGGACACCTCATTCTTTCCTCCCGAGGAGAGGGAGTTCAGCGACTATGATGACACAGGCTTCCCCAACTTCTATGGTGAGGGTGCTTTCCAAAGGCATTTACATTGCATTGAACCACAGCTGCTCTGAGTGGATGCTTGTCTTGCTACCTGTGCACACCACACCCATGTGCAACACCTGGCTGAGTGACTGGTGTGAGATTGCTCCTCACAGCTGCAGTGGGGCGCCACATCAGCAGCAGCAAACAGCCTGAACCCTGCAGGTGACATGCAGGTGCGCCAGGGCTCTCTGTCTATCTGCAGGGTGTTGCTCACGCAATACAAACTGCTGACTGGCCCTTCGTAATGTATGGTTGCCCTGCAGGCACCTCAGCTGCAGCTCCTGCAGTGGCAGCAGTGGCCGCGCTGATGCTGCAGAACAACAGGAGCCACACGGTGTGCACCAGCAGGCGGCATCATCATCTTGGCAATGAACAGCGTGCTAGATGCCCCATGATCCACCAGCCGGCCGGTTTTTGTCTTGTCTTGTGAATGTTGCACAGCACGTGTGCAGCACCTGCAGTTGCTGCAGCCTGAACAGCACGTGTCCGCGGCACAGCAGCCAATGCTATCTGTTTCCATGCATGCTCCTGTTGTCAGGAACACAGCAATGCCACAAGCACTGCCCATAGTATCAATATGTACCACAGCAAAACGCCTGCCTGACACTCTGCTGCCCTGCTGCCTTGCGCAAAATTCATGCAGCCTGCGGAGGTCTACAGCCGCCTCAGAGCCTCAGCCATTGACATTGGACGGCCAGGATATGACCCAAAGAGCGGCTTTGGGTTTGTGGCAGCCAACAGAATCAAGGTAGGCATGCACTGGCAGCAACAGCGCACTGGTGTATGTGCCCACCATGCCCGCACCCTGTGCAGGTCGGCAGATCCTGGCATCTTCTGCTAGGCTGGGATGCTGAATGCCATCAACAGCAACCAGGCTTAGTGATGTGGCGCTGCTGCTGCTGCTGCTGCTGCTGCTGATACTGCCTGCTTTCTCATTATGCTGTGCAGTTGGAGGGCTGCCCTGGCGCACTCAACGGCACGCGCTGCAACACCGGCAGCCTCTGCTCACTCAACGGCACCTGCATTGAGGGCGTGTGTGTGGGCCAGGCCAAGACCTGCCCTGGTGCAACCAGCTGCAGAGGCCCTGGTATCTGCTCTGCTGCAACAGGTGCGCAGGAGACACTTTGCAGTAGATGAATTGGGCAACGTGTTGGTTGTTTCAAATGCTGCAATAGGGCTGCATACTGAATTTGCATAGATGGTGGCAGAGCGTTTGGCATTTACGCCTACATCGTGTGTACGCTGAAGCGCTGCCAGCAGAGGACATGCACATGCAAAGCCTCATTTCATCGCTTGTTGTCATACTTTTTATGCCCTCATCAACATGTGCATGTGCATCACACACTGCTTTGTTCCCATATTTACAGGCCAGTGCAGCAACGCCATCAAGCCCAACGGCACGGCCTGTCCTCCCATGCGGCACATAGCGCGGCGGCCGTGCTCCTCAGTGCAGTGGCAGTGCCAGGCTGGGACATGTGCTGCTGTCAGGACCTCTGAGCAGCAAGGGACGCGGTGCACAGATGGTGACCGATGCACGGTGAGGCGGCACACAACAGCGATCTGCGATTTGTGTGCATTGTGTGCTAGCAGCAGTGCTGTGTGTGTGTGACAGCTGTAGGACTTTCTAAGGAGTATGCAGTGGGGCTCGTTCTTCATGTTGCACTGCTTATCCCTGCAGTCTAGGCACTGTTGTACCTGGTAATGCGTTAATGCTGGCTGTTTCACAAGCACCTGCTGCGTGCATTTGTTATTGACGGCGGCTTGGTTGCTCATGTGTGGATGCTGCAGGTGCGTGATCGATGCGACGGCAAAGGCAGCTGCATTGGGGAGAGGGTATGCCGACCATGATTGAGCTGGCAACAAACAGCAGGAGCGCTGCACAGCCCCCCCCCCCCCCCCCCCCCCTCAATCAAGAACTCACCGCTTGCAGCTCAAGATGAATTGTGTCCGTAGACAACTAATCAATGCCTATGCGTGGCGCTGCCCTGTTTGGCAGCTGTTGCTGGTGAAGCAATGTGGCCGTCACACTCACTTGGGCAGCCGGTAACGTGATCTGCAGGGCATGTGATGGCACATGTGCTGTACAGCACTGCAGGGAGCGTTGAAAATCACGTCACGATGCTGTGAATATGCTGCGCCCCAATTGGGAATCAAGCTGGCAGCTTGTTGTGGCTGACAATGTAGCTGAGCAGCAGCCAAACGAATGATGAGTGTTATGCAGCTGCCATATGCACTGTGCTTGTGGCTGTATGCTGACGTTGTTGCAGATTTGGCAACAGAAGCCCGCATGGCAAACATGCATGCATATAGTGAACTCAACGTTGAGTCATTGGGCGTCATTCTCAGGATGACGGTTTGAACGCTGTTCAGCTGCAGTGCAGCAACAGAGATCGTGTTGCAGCATCTGGCGTGCTGTGCAAGGCAGATGCGCAGCTAATTTGCTGAGCAGTCGTTGGCGGCGCTGCCTTTGGCGCTGCCTGCTGATGCCTGCAGACATGTCCCCCAGACAAGAGGTGCGGTACAAACTGCTGCATCACACGTGCGCAACTGACGGCTGTAATTGATTGTCTGCTGCATGACGCGTGAGTTGCGGCATCATCCCTTTAGTCAGATTCTGTTGATTGCATTGTGGCAAGGATGCTTTTGTAAACGGTTTCCCTGTTCACCACACTCGCATGTGTGTCCCACCCTACGCCATGCCTGCAAGAAACATCTGGTGCAGCACCAGGGGTGGGTGCGCGGTATACATTGGCAGTTTGTCAATGTGCATGCTGGTAAAAAACAGCAAAGCGCAGCGGAGCAGTTCCATGACACAGCGAGCTGTGTTGTGTTGCGCCCATGTTGCAGATCTTGGGCGCCTGGTGTTTACCTGGCCACTGGCCTGCAGGCCAGCTGGCAGGCTGGGGCCCAGGACATGGTGTGCGCATATGCATCCTCGTTTCGGATCAAAGTCCGACTGGCCGCCTTGAATGCATGAGAGCAGAGTAACCTCCACATTTCCATGCTATAGTCGCACATGTTGAAATTACCCCAGGGTGCACAGCGCTGTGGACGTTTTTGGTGCTGTCAGGCTCAAGTCCTGACCTGCCATGGGCAACAGCCCTGAGATACGTGCCTGGTGGTCTTGTATTCGTCTGAACGAGAACTTTACGAGCTTGAAAAACATTAACTGCAGAGATGAACCTGCCTTGTCATGGAAGTTTACGAGACAGTGTACAAAATCAACGCCACATTGAAGGCACTCCTATAACTTCACGGCAGTAGCGCATTTCCAGTGTTCTTGTTGTGAGTCATACTATATCTGGTAAGCAGGCGCCGATAGCAGCTGTACGTGTAGTGACATTGTCAGCTCGCCCTGACCTGGCACTTTGACCCTCCTCTCCAGGTTTCGTCGGGGCAGCGCTTGCCTAAGCCGTGCCCTTTGTGCTGGTGTGTGACTGCTGCATCGTGAACAAAGGACAGGTCGAAGCATCTCCCGGCAACTTTTCCCGGTCCTGCTGCCTGCAGAAACAGCAACACCCGCACCATGTTGGGGCTTGTAGGAACCGTAGCTGGAGCAGCAGCCTTAGAGATAAAGCGGCTTCGCAAGAGGGGCAGCGTGGAGGAGGTGGGGCATCAACGGCACAGTGTTTGACGGGGAGCGGTGCAGCAGCTGGCCGGTCTCATGATGGCGACTTGCCTTTGAACAATTGTAGGTGAATGAATACAAAAAGAAGGAGCGGGAGCTGCGGCAGATGCTGGAGGTGCGAGGAGTATCCAAAGCAGCAGAGCAGCAGTGCCCCTAGTGTGGTTGTTGAAGCGTTGTGGCGGACAGCAGCTCGCCGAGGACTCGATCCGCACGTCATATATTTCATCTCAATAAGAAACATATGTTATAGTGCCTCCTGAGCCCTTGTTTTGCTGCCCATGCTGCGTTTGCAGGCAACACACCTTGAGCTAGAAAAAGTCAAGGAACAGTCAGACGTTAAGGTTCACCAGTTGGAGGCACAGCTGGAGACGCAGACAGGCAGCCTGAAACGTGACCTAGCGGATTTGGAGCAAAAGGCTGCTGATCTGGGCCAGCAGAAGGTGCAGCTGCAGCAGAACAACACCAAGCTGGTGCTCACCAACCTCATGCTCATGAACAAGGCCAAGCAACTGGAGGACAACTCGCGCGCGCTTGTTGCAAAGCAGGAGGACCTGCAGCACCAGGTGCGCTGTTACTTGCTTGGAGAGCAGTGGGCTCCAACCCTGAGAACAGCAGAACTCGTGCAACCTGTCAGCACCTGCGCTACTGCACTGTCAACGCATGGGGCCAGCACCACAAGAGGGCAGCAGGTCAACTTGCGGCCTGTGAGCCCTTTTTTCCCCTCAGCCCTGTTTTCGGTGCAGTGCTTTGTGCTTGTGCTAGCTCGTGTTTGCCCGTTGCTGGCCCCGCCAGATACCAGTTATAACACTGTCCTGCTGCTTTGTGGTGCTTCTGTTCCTGCAGCTGGAGCAGCTGCAGCGCGACCAGCAGGCAGCGACAGCCAGCTTCGAACTCAGCCTGTCAGCGCTGAAGGAGCAGGTCACGGGTGTGCTCAACCGCTACTTCAGCAAGGAACTGGACTTGCAGGCAGCTATGCAGGAGATGCAGGCACTGGGCATTGAGGTGGTCAACATGGACGAGCTGCACAGGTGAGCCTGCTGATAGTATATATGCTCCACCATCATACATTGGCAGTTCGGCCACTAAAAAGCAGTACAAGCCAAGTATGTGCTTGCAGGATTCAGGCAGAACAAGTCTCCACGATTGCCCGCTTCAACTGCTTGGTCAGCATCAGCGCACTGCAGTGACTGGCAACACTAACAGAGGTGTTGTGTGGCATCGGCAGTGCTGAAGTTTGCCCGCGTCTTACACTGTTGTGGTTCATGGCTTGCAGGCACGGTGACACCATGGAATTCGAGGTGCGTGTAGCAGCTGCACAGCCTTCTAAGCAGCAGCTGTATGGCAGGCTGCAGCTCCAGCTGCAGAAGCACCTGCTGGCCACCCCGCCAACTCAGGCAGCAGGAAGCATGCAGCCACTGGTGTAGCCATCAACTCTCACATGCAAGCACTACAGTAGCCCTATAGCACTGTGAACTGTGTTGAGTGCGTGATGTTGCCTCCTGCAGACCAAGCTGGTGCTGGACTCGCCCATGAGGATGCAGCGGCTGATGAGCGCAGCAAGCAATGCCAGGAGCACGCTGCAGCTGCCGTCCATCCCGCACGACAAGGATGTGCCAAAGTGAGCACAGCAGCAGCTGCTGCAACAGACGGCTCAGCAGCTGAACATGTCTCAGAAACCGACACAGCCCTGATGTGCTCTGGGTGTCTCGTGATCTTCCATGCACACAGTTACTCCAGAAGGCAGCATGAAGGATGCCTGGGCAGGAAACAACAGTGCGTCCTGCGCTCACATGATTCGCCATCACAGGCTTGCAGGAAACCACAGCGACTGGAACACAAAATCACGCTTTGCATGCTTGATGCTGTCAATGGTGTTGCTGCTTGCAGGGTGCCGCAGCTGTCCTTCCCCATGGGCATCAGCACAGACCCAGCCACAGGCGCGCCACGCATCACGCTCGCCTGGCGCACCGACACACATGTGAGCGCACAGCTGCCGAGCCTGGTAGCACGCGGCTGCATGGCTCACCAGCAAGCCAGATAGTAACAGCCAGCCGCACTTTGTATTCGCATGTTGAGCATGGACCCATGAGCAAACACAGCATGTTGACTGATTATGTCACATGGCGCTAGCAGCCGTGGCAGTTTTGCTTCATTTACAAGCACTTTGATGTTTTTTGAAGTACTTGTCGCCATGCATCCTGATCATGTTGTGGTGCGACCCCAACTTTCGAATATTACCGCGTGTCTTTGCTATACAGGCTGCCGGCGCGCTGCCAGCCGGGCCCAGCGACAGCCAGCAGCGCAGCAGCGACCAGCAGCAGCCGCAGCCCAGCAAGGTGCAGCAGCTGGCGCTGACGGACGCAGCCAAGGCAGGCGCAGTAGCAGCCAAGGTCAAGGCCAGCAGCAACGGCAAGGTGGCCATAGTGCAGGACACAGGCAGTGGGAGCGAGGCCCTCACCTTCACGGCAGCGCAGGTGAGGCAAATTGTGGTTGGTGTGCCAGAGCACCAGCGGCAAAGAGGGCTGACGTGTGTGCCCACACCTTGCTGTTCACGCTTTCGTGCCGGGATAACTGCTGTTTCTCATGCTTCCTCCTCTCATGCTGCAAGGCGTCCTCTGAACCAGCCCTGCTGCTGCACTTTTCCGATTTCTGCTGCGCCTCCCCTCTCTGCCACAGAAGCAGAAGACACAGGGCTCCGGCTTCAGCCTTGGCTTTGGGTTTGGCAGGAAGGGCAGCAGCAGCGGCGGCAGCGGCACACACTTTGATGGGCCTGCACTGCTGTCAGCCGGCACTCTGAAGAGTGATGACGACATGTTCATCAGTTCGAACAGCAAGGACCTGATTGGCCACGGCAGCCGGCGGTAGCATACTGGGCTAGTGCTCCATGTTCTGGTAGTTTTAGCAGGCAGCAGCGGCCGGTTTCCGGGTGACGAGTGTATGGGTGTGGCGTGATCTCTCAGAAGTTCCTCTCAGCTGGCGATCCCTCAGAATGTTTTCAGCCGTTTTCAGATAGCGCGCAGGTCAGTAGAAATTGGCCAGCAGAGAGACCACTGCTCTGCCATATTTCAGACACTGATGTTATCCTTTTAGTGTACAACGGGTTGCAGGAAGTGGAGATCACTGTACTGTTGCCATCAATTTATGGTGTGTCTGCTTGTTACAGACCCACAGTGCTGTGCTGTGGTATTTACCTTGCCAATAAACTGACATTATAGGTAGATAAGGTTAACCACTGTGCAGCGCCAGCTGTTCAAGGCTGGATGTGCACTGCACGGTGGTGACGTTTCCAGTGTTTGACTGGGGCCAGCACCTCTGCTTGTGAATATGGCTGAAGTGGCCGACCTTGCCGAATTCTGCTTCAGTTAGTGTGCTTACGTTGTTTTATTAATCATTGGCGGTGTCTAATGAGCGTGGGAGCTCTGGAACCTTCTTCAGAGCCCTGCCAGAGTCCCTGTGTAACATCACCTGCACCGGCTTATACCGTGTCGCGTTCGCTTGAATTGTACCTTTTGAACAGTAGCGGAGTGACCCTACTAATTTTCGGCACGGCACTGCTCATCAATATGGCTGCGAACCTCATTGCCAGGCGCCTCAGCGGCCAGGTGGGCCCGCATTGTGCATAAACTACTGTTTATATACCTCAACTATAAATCAGCAATCACATCGTGCATCGTGTGCCTAGAAAACGGCATGGGCCCGCCAGCAGCGTTCTCACCTGCTGCATAGCTTTCCTTGCAGGCTGTTTCCACCAGCAGGCCATGTGCGCCAGCCACGTCGCATGCAGCCTGCCGTCGCTGCAGCGGACGCGTTCACAGCACAAACCCTGGCTTTGAGAAGGCCTTCATGGGCGAGGTGGGTACTTGCTGCTGCTGTTGCTGCCACTGCCAACATTGCTGCTGCTGTTGCTGCTGCCAGTGTTATGTGTAGTGGCTGCACCTGGTGGATCAACACTATGATAAATTTGATCCCCTGCAGTGGGTAGGGCGTAATGTCATCCTTGTAACCTCCTGAACCCTCGACACGTGCAGGACTTTGGTGCCCGTGACCCTACCCCAGGCGAGATTGGCAGCAACTTTGGCGAGAAAATCGTCATGAACTGGGATACAGAGCACATCATCAAGTGAGCCGCATGCCTTGAAATTAGTCAAACCACAGCTGCAGCAGCTAGCCCTCAGCAGCAGCAGCAGCAGCTAGACAGCAGCAGCGCAGCCACCCCACCATGCGTCTTGTCAAATCCACCTGCAGCAGATTTGCCGCATGTTGTGGCTGAGCTCTGCATCCCTGCCCAGCAGAATCACATCTCCTGACCCACCCCATGTTGACAGCATCACCTGCCTCATCCATCCATCCATCCACAAGCATTCACACTTGCTTCACCTTCACCAGCAAACCCCATGCTGTCATGCTCCAACACTTCTCACCCACTCCACTCCCACTGCAGCAGCTGGAGTGGCCGGACCCATTCTATGACGTGTTAGTACGCAACACCGCGCATCCTGCTATTGCAAAGTGTGTCACCTGCTACTCTTTGTACTGCAGGCCTCCTGATGCCATCGGCGAGCATGTGGGCCTGGGCTCGCGCGCATGCCAGGATGTGTCAGCGCTGCAGCTGCTGGAGGAGCAGCTGCGGGAGCGGCTGCGGCAGCAGGTGCCCGGCTGGCGCATCAACAACAACAAGGAGGGGCTGCAGTGCATTCGCCAGGTGAGAAGCAATTGTTACTTTTGGGTGTTACTTTTGGCTATTAGTAACATAAACACAAATATAAGCGGCGACCTGGTGTGGGAAGCCTGCTGTGCGAGTAGTGTGGCGCCATGCTTGCTGGCTATTGCTGTGTATGGCTGACTGCAGTTGCTGCAGCCACTGCCATATGCGCTCCTCAGCAGTTGACACACCACACCGCCTAGTTTGCCTGCCAGCTGACTACCTGCTGCTGTCGCTGGTGGGCCTGCAGGAGTGGACAGCCAAGGATGGCGTAGCAGCGCAGCAGCTGGTCGCAAAGCTGCAGGAGATTGCACAGCAGCATGGCCACCCGCTCAGCCATGCAGAGGCCATCAGCAGCACAGTCATTGCTGAGATCACCACAACAGCACTAGGTGAGTAGTGCAGCAGCGCACTGCACTTTAGTAATTGCCAGCAAACGGGTAGATTGCTCTAGTGTGCTGAGGTGATCATAGCTACAAGAACGGTCGCGGAGTGGGCAAGGTGTTGACACAAGCAGATGTGTCAGCGCTAGCTTGGCTGTTGCAGCTCCTTGCAGCAGTAGTGGGAGAGCCGCAGCTGGCGGCTGCATGTCACAGTCAGCAAATGGCTGCACGCCATTGCGATGCCTGCCTCCCGGCTGCAGACACTACCTGTCACTGCTACTGCTGCTGCAACCACTGCCCTCTCATTCTTTACTCGTCCACTGCATTTTGCTTGTGCGCGCAGGTGGCTTGACAGAGAACGACTTCATCATTGCGGACCGCATCAACAGCACCGATCTCACGGAGCTGCTGGCAAAGCGCAAACAGCGCTTCTGGGCTTGAGGGGCAGGCAGGCAGATACTTTGCTGGCAGCAGTTTTGTGTAACTACCTGTCGCTGAGTTGTGGTGCTTTTCAGTAGCTGGGTGGTGTGTCTTGCTGCTGGTGTGAGTGTAACAATAGAGGTGCTGCTCTGCTGGAATGCCGCGCTGTCTAGACAGGCAGCAGATCTGCTGCCTGATGCAGTTGGTGCCTGGCCAGTGCTGGGCCTTGGCTGGCTGGTGGCTGCTGTGTAACATACCGTACTTTACACCTTGAGCCAAGAAGACTTCCGAGTGATTGTCTTGACAACGTCGTATCTGGAGTTACAGTACTCTCGATGTGCAGCAGCGATGTTGCAGCTGCTGTAGCCTAGACTGAGCCCCTGACACTGATGACAAACAACATCCGGAGACCTGGAGTCACTGGCGACGGTCTCTAGAGCAACAACACACACCATCACACTGGCATGCAGCCCACACTGCAGCATCCAATGCTGACAGGCTGCAACTCTTTATAGGCACTGCATGAGCTTATGCAGCCATGGGTGAGTCATGCTTGTGCTTCTAGACCACACTCACGTCGCCAGAGCATCAAGCAAATCATGGTCAACGCATCAACGCATCCTGCGCAGCTTGTGCACAAAGCTTAAGCAGCAATGGGTGGGTCGCGGAAGCGCTTGTAGACCGCATTCACGTCGTCGATGGCCTCCTGTGACAGGCTGATGGAGAAGGCCTCCAGGTTCTCCTTGAGCTGCGGCATGCTGGTGGCCCCAATGATGCTGCTGGCCACAAACCAGCGAGACCTGCAACCATGCGGCGGCGGCAGCAGGCGGAAGGCGCGGCATTGTCCAAATATGTTGATTGTGTGCAGAGCAAGAGGCGGGCAGGCGACCAGGAGCTGCGGTTGATAACCTGGTGCCACAGACAACCTGCAAGGCAGTACCACACTAGTGCTGGCTGTCATCCATGCATGTGTTTGCGGTTGTTGCAGTTCTACTGACCAGAAGCGCTGCTGCACTGTCCCGCAAGCACTACAAGTAAGAGACCTACAACACAACCAGCCTCATCATCAATTAACCATGCCTAAAACTGTCATTTTACAACCCTGTGCATTAACCATGCCTAAAACTGTCATTTTACAACCCTCAGCGCACCTGCACCAGGCCAGCGCCAGCTGTGTGGGCGTGAGGCCGTGCTTCTGAGCCACCTTGACGTACTCCTCCGTTGCGGTGCGCGCCTGGCTCTTGTTGTAGCGCTCCATGTAGCCTGCAGGTGCAGCCCGGCATGGCAAACCGTGTGGTGTCAACAGGCTGCTGCAGCTGCTGCCGCTGCTCTCTTGATTTTAGACGCCAAGGTACATTACTGGTTACCAAGCAAGACTGCTGCTGCTGCTGCTGCCAAAATCGCTACAACAGCTTAAACCCTACGGTCAACCGTGCGTCATCCCCTCTAAACCTGAAAGCCGCAGATGTGAGAAACTCTGCCTTGCTGCTGCTGCTGCTGCTGCTGCTGCTGCTGCCGCTCACCCGGGAAGAGGTTGAGGCGCGCCTCTGCTGGCGGGTGCGGCTGCAGGTACTTGCCGCTCAGCACGCCACCTGCCAGAGGCGAGTACGCCAGCAGGCTGACCTGGTGGCGCCTGCGGTGAAACACATTACATACATAATTACAGTCATTGAGAACTCCACATGCCAAAGGTAGCTACGCTGCCTGTACGAGCGGCAGCCAAAAATGTGCAAGCAGGCCATGACAAGCAACACCAAGTTGAAGTCGGCACCTGCCTGTAGCTCTCGGCCATTCCGTTACACCATTGCATCCTGCTAGTACATCAGTAGAAGAGCTGCCGCTCTACCGAGTACACTTCAATCAGCAGGCACAGGTGTCAGGCTGCTGTTGCTGCCACCTGCATGCTCCCCCAGGTCTGTCTCAAAGCTGCTCCTGGTGTCAATAAGCCAGCTGCTTCACCTCAGTTGCTGTCTACAGACCAATGCACATTGCACTGCTGCTGCTGTTCCTCGCACCTGCACGTCTCCGCCAGGTCCGTCTCAAAGCTGCCGCGCTGAATCAAGTGGTACACGTTCTGGATGGTCTGTATGCGCGGCAGGCCGGCAGCCTTGGCAGCGTGCACAAACTCGCTCACGCCATATGAGGTCTCGTTGGACACGCCCACGTAGCGCACCTGCAGTGCAACCGCGCACACAGTTCTGGTTGTATACTGGAGTGAGTAGACACGGGCGCCTCGTGACGTGACTTGCTTGCTTGAAAAGATGATGAGGCACATTAAGCATGCTGTATGGCATTCAATTCAAATGAGCTCACGGCAAAACTGCAGCTTTAACCACCTCCTCCAGGCCGCGCCACTGCTCAACAAACGGCACGAAACTCTGGGCAGCAGCCACTTTGTTACCGCACAACCAGCAACAACCGCCAACCTGCTGCCTCGCATAATCCCTCACCTTGCCCGCCTTGACCACCTCCTCCAGGCCGCGCAGCTGCTCCTGAAGAAGTGCCCGCTTGGTTTGACTGAGTGGCACTTACGCCGAACAAGCAACCGCCATGGCTGCCGCCTCAGCCTCCCTCAATTCCCTGCCCCACCTTGCCCGCCTTGCCAGCCTGCTCTCTAGACCCTGCAGCTGCCGATAATGCAAGCCGCTGTGACCAGCACCCATGCAAAAACCAAGCAGCAGACACTTTTGCCCAAAACCCACATTTTAAAAAAGTAAGGCCTCACCTTGCCCGCCTTGATGACCTCCTCCAGGCCGCGCAGCTGCTCACACAAGGCAAGTAGCTCCCAGTAGCACCCATGAGAAAAACAGCAGCACAAACTGCTGCATGTTTGCCCAACACCCGCATATCAGAAAAAAAAGACGCCTCACCTTGCCCGCCTTGACGACCTCCTCCAGGCCGCGCAGCTGCTCCTCGAAAGGGATGTCGCCCTCGCGCTCATTCGCGATGTCGTACGCACCGCCACCAAACAGCGGCACGTAGCGGTCGGGCCTGCAGTAATGCACACCACGTGTAACAGGAGCTGTTACTATCCATGTAGTGGACGATTAGACATTACTCTTGTGACTCAAACCTACGTGTGAGACACGCGGCAGTCAAAGTGACATGTACCGCCTTGTTGGAACTACGCACGCCTTGCACCGTGGGCGGCCTAGATCAGCTATCGCTGGGCCTCAGGCTGATCATTGGTTTACTACCCATCTTCCCATAATGCTTCCACTACGCGCATTATACTCAGTCTTGCTACACCACGCGGCAGCACAGCGACTTTGAAGCCTGATGAAGCTGGTGCAATTTGTACCTCAGTGCCAGAAACCGTATGTCATGTTTGCTGCGTCTCAGTAGAATGTATTGCTAGCCTGCTACGATGCATCCGCTTGCAAAGTCTTTATTAACAACTGTGTGACGCTGCCTCACCAGTGCATCTGCAGCAGGTCTATGTGGTCTGTCCCCAGCCGCGCCAGTGACCTTGTCAACAACTGGTACAGCTGGTGTACAACTGCCCTACAACTGCCGTACAACTGCCGTACAACTGCTGTACAACTGCATACAGTCGGACTCACCAGTGTATCTGCAGCAGGTCGATGTAGTCTGTCCCCAGCCGCGCCAGCGACTTGTCCACGCTCTCAACAATCTGGTCCTTAATGACACGCACCGTCTGTCCATTGTCCCGCAGGTAGGTGTTGTGCTGGCCGTATCCAGCAACCTGTGGCAACAGAGGCAACAGTGACAGGAGGAAACGTCCAACAAATCGCTTTCCAAGACGGCAGATGCACCAGCAGCATGCATGTACAAGGGCCGAGGCAGGGTACCCCGACCCGTTTGAGAACATCGAACACCTGCCACAAATGGCACTACCAAGACACCCAGCTGTCAGCTGCTGTCGCTAGGCATGGCATGCTCAGCTGCTCCAGCTGCTATGTTGTATGTGGTGTTCTGATATGTGGTGTTATAATATGTGGTGTTTTGATATGTGGTGTTCTGATATGCGATGTTCTAATATGTGGTGTCTTGATATGTGGTGTTTTAATATGTGGTGTTCTAATATGCGGTGTTTTGATATGTGGTGGTCTGATATGTGGTGTTATAATATGTGGTGTTCTTCCAGCAGCTGCCAGGCCCTGCTGCTAGACTGACCTTTGTTGCCAGCACGATGCCGTCCCTTTTCTGGTTCTTCATCCAGCTGCCAATGTACTTGTCTGTGAGGCCCTGCAGCAGCAACCATGGCAGCCTTTTGCAAAATCTTGCCAGCAGGCAACTCTGCTGCAGCTGCAGCATGTGGCCTATGCACCTGCAGAGAGTGCTGGGCTAGGTGGTCCAAACAAACACAGACAAAGCTGCACGACTCTGGCTGTAACAGCACCTGCTGCTGCCAATGCTGCTGCTGCTGCTGCTGCTGCTGCTGCTGCGCACCTGTGTGTCCTTCGTTGGCGGCACCGGGTACATCTCAGCTGTGTCCATGAAGTTGAGCCCATAGTCAAAGGCATAGCTGCATGAACAAAACAACATCAAGCACCGCAGCACAAGCGGTCAGAAACTGCGCTGCCATTGCAGAGCCAGCAGCTGGGGCTGCTGCTGCTGCTGCTGCTGCTGCTGCTGCTGTGACACTGATGAGCTGTTCGTGCAGAAAAAGCAGCTGTTGTTTGTGCAGAAAATGCAGCTGTTTGTGCAGAAAATCAAGCACTGCACGCTGTGCAAGATGAGCCGTTGCTTGGCTGCCTGGCAGTCCTGCTACAGCAGGCTGCAAATACGACATGTCATTGACAAGATGCTCAAGCAGCCAGCTGGCTATTTGGTTTGCAATCTGCCCCTCATCCCAAGAACACAGCCTGCACACGAGCAAAGGCTGCATTTGCTCAGGCAGCTGCGCACCTCAGCTGCTCGTGCGCCTGCAGTCACAGCAGTAGCAGCGCAGAACAACAATAATAATACAGGTTTGTAGAGCCATGTGCAGCACTCAGTGCTCAGTGCTGGGGAGATACAGCCAGCCCCAGAGACATGCAGCCTGTGCATTGCTGGAGGATCAAGAACAGCTCCCATCGGTCATGTCAGCTGTATGCAATCGCTCTTACCTCCTTCTCTGTGTTCTGCTTGCCCCAGGTCATGGTGCCAAGGCAGCACACTGGTGCAGCAAATGCAGGTGACAGCAGGCAGCCACAGCAGCAGCAGGGGTGGTTACAAAGGGCACTTCAAGCAGCTGCAGCTCTGCAGCTGCATTCCATTGCTCATTTAGTGTGCTAGAGGCGGTCTCTGTATCAAACCATTGCTTGATTGCTAAACAACAGCAGTCTGCAAGAATGTTGTAGAAGTCCTGCCAGTCACTCACCACTGACCATAAGGTCACTCTGCCCCAGCTGCACGCGATCAGTGGCGCTGATCTTTGCGGGCGCCTCTAATGCAGCACGCACGACAACTTGCACGCGCCTAGGCTTGCTGCTCTGCGCGTTGACGCCATTGCAGCGTGTGGCCTGCAGCGTGCGTGCGTTCATGATGTCGTTCACTAGCTGCTCGCACCAACGTCAATTGTTTTAAACTTGACCTCAACCTTAATAACCACAACACGCATTGTCAGTTGTCAAGCTGCTTGGAACGTCCTATGTTGTCTGGTGCCAAAGTGGTTCTGGCAGCCTGAAGCCTGCCTGACAGTCAATCTGACAAACCTCTCGCGAGCGTTGTCGTTAGTGCCTTTGAGACCCTCAGATCGTTTGTATCCACAGTTCATCTGTATGCGCACAACTTATATGGGTAGCACATACAAACAAACTGTAGCTGTGCTACTGCCCCTGCCAGTGGCCCACTCAGGCTGGCAGTCCTGTAAGGCTCAACAGTTCAACGGTGGTTAGCCACCCTTGCATCTCCTGCCGCATAGCATATCCAGCGCAAAATCAGCAGCTTCATATGCTTGAACTCAGCTGTTACACACACAACTGCATACCCCCACGCTACACTGCAAAAATGATAAGCCTCGGGTAATGCGCCTCAGAACGTCCCCCGCATGCTGTTCCACTTAAATGCCAGCACCCGCCGCAGCGGCGACACCCCGCCGCTGTTTAAACTCTGGTCAAACATGTTGAACCCCGCCTTCTCCAGCGCCGCCAGATACTGTCCTGCAAGCGTGCCCTGCTGCATGACCTGCGGCCCGCTGCTGGGCAGCGTTCCTGCAAGCCGGCGCGCTTCCTGCAAGTGCGTCATCGCTGCTGTTGCAACTGCCAAAGTAACGTCACGCAGGCCCTCTGTAACATTGCCCTTATACACGTCTTCCTGCGAGACCCTGTGCTGTGAACAGAGCTCCACAGGCATGTAAGAGCGCCGCCGTGATGCCTGGTAGGGCTGACCGCGCAGCAGCAGCGAGATGCCGATTGCTTTGCCCAGGTGGCTAGCAGCGTGATCTGCCTCCCTGCTGCTGACGCCTGCAGCAGCATGGCAGGGTCCAGGGGTAAAAAAAGCAGCACAAGGGTGAGCTACCAGCAGTGCGACTGACCATATGACAGTAGAAAGCACATGGGGTACGCTCCAGGTATCGTGTGTGACAGACACGCACTGACCAGCAGCAGCTGCAAGCAAGCTCAAGATGCTCAAGACAGCAGGGCACAGGCAAACCCTCAGCGTGGCACCCGCAACCTTGCCACCACACACGACACGCTTGCAACCAACCATCAAAAGCTTGCATAACTCATTCTATTTGCCCTTTTGGCCTGACCTGCTGCAGCCAGCTGTAGGTACATGTACAGCAGCTGTGAGGCTGTGTTCTCAATCATGCTGTCATGTGTGACAGACGAGCACTTGCCAGCAGCAGCTGCAAACAGGCTCAAGTTGTTCAAGCCCCTTTGGCCTCACCTGCTGCAGCCAGCTGCAAGTACAGCAGCTGTGATGCTGTGTTCTCAGCGTAGGTTTCCAGGTCCTGCACAGTCAGCGGCGTCTGGTGCTGCAGCACATCAGCCTCCCTTGCATCAAGCAGCCGCTTCATCTGATACTTGGCCATCCTGCTGCTGCTGCCGCCGCTGCTGCTGCTGCTGCTGCTGCTGCTGCTGCTGCTGCTGCGGCTGTTGCTGCTGTTGCTGCCGTACTGGGTGTCCCAGAGTGCTGTGAGGATGGGGTGGGCTGGCGGAGGCGTCTTGTCGCTCAGGGAGGAGATGGCATCACGCCACCACTGGAAACTACAGGCAGCAACAGCCGCAGCCGCAGCAGCAGCAGCAGCAGCGGATACCCACAGGGAGTGTAGAAATGTCAACTCCGCTTGATACTACTAATAATCAGGCCACAGCAACACCGTGGCAACATGCTCCGCGCTGCCTGTTGACAATGCATGGCGCCTTGAGCAGTGCAGTGCCAAGTGAGTGCATGTCACTGGTGAATGCAGGAAGTCCAAGATCCTGCCCTGCTGCTCTGTCGTGTCAAAACACCCAAACACCACCCAAGCTACTGCGCACGCTGCTGGCTGCATGTTGCTGTTGCCGCCTTCCAGCAACGCATGCACACATACACAATGCAGCAGCCATGTTCCTGCATATCTTCGAGAACATCAACACGCCCGGGTTCTGCTGTCTCAAAAGCAGCGCAGCGCACCGAATCTGTGTGACCAGCGGCTCCCTGCTCTTCACGTGCTCCCCTATGAGCAGCGTCTCCAGGTTGAAAGCACGCAGCGCCAGCACACGCAGTCGCAGCTCCTGCATGTGAAACAACAGCATGTGAAACAAAAGCGGGTGTTTCAGCCAGGACATGGCATATCACAGAAAGGTGAATTCGCGCAGCGCCAGCACACGCAGCCGCAGCTCCTGCTTTGCATGCGTGTGCAACCCACAGCCGGTGCTTGAGTCGGGGCTTGTCGTAGCACATTGAAAAATGTTTGCTGTGATTGTGTTCCAGTCCAGAACTGGCAGCGCTGGCGCCAGACAGGGGCTGCAGTTGCTGTGTGGCGTGTGCACTTGCACTCAACCTCACCTTTGGCAGCTGCACCACCCATATGAAGTTGTCCAGGTCATGCTCCCTGCAATGCACAGTGAAGCTCACAGTGTGAGGCAGGTGGCACCACTTGCTGGTGCTTGGAACTGTGCTAGTGACGGCTGCTGTTGACAGCTTTCCCTTGGGTTGCAAGACACTGCGATCACCAGGACCCAAGGCAGGAGATAGCTCCATGCCAGTACTCCTGCATCTGCTGCTGCCACTCACTTGACAAGCTGTGCGCAGTGCTCGTATGCTGTCCGTACGTCTTGGCTGGAAGGCGTGCTGTATGCTCTGCTTGCTGCTGCTGCTGCTGCTGCTTTTGCTGCTGCTGCTCCTGTTGCTGCTGCTGCTGCCGTCATGCACGTGCTGCCATGGCTGAGCAGTACGCCTCCTAACCGCAACACAGGCAGCATTGCACAGTAGGTGTTTTCAACTTGCGGATGCTGCAGATGTGGCACTCTATGATGCCAGATCAGATGTTTGTGTCACAGCAATGCAGTTGGTGGGCTGGTGTCAGGAGCAATGCACAAGATGATCTTACAGGGGCCTCAGTAGTGAAGCAACAACAATTGGCCGTACATTACATGCTTAACATGCTCCAACTAAACTGATGCACAGCACGAACCCAGCTACAGCCCTGCGAACCACACAGTGTCACATTGTAGCAGTTGTGGGGTTTGCGTGCAACGGGCGTTATGCGTTCATCTTGAGGTGGCGCGCCAGCGAAAGCCGACAAACGTGCTGGCTTACAGTCGCTCAATATTTTTGCTGCTCGCTTCACTAAATCAGAGTCTTGAACCTGGCAGCAGAAAGCAGAGGCCTCACTTGTAGCACTTGCGCGATTACCCCTCCTTCGGCTATCTTGCGGGGCTCATTGTTTACCTCACCTTGCTCATGTTCGCTCTGCGTTCCATGTCAGCCAGTTTCGATGTCCATAGGGTGCAAACCCATGCACTTGCCAGCTCCAGCAGTACGGCACCAGCAGCAACAATTCAGCATGCAATAAAGCTACCAGCCACGTACAAGAGGCTAGTGGCAAAAAGGACTGGGAAGTCGTTTAGGGAGGTTGCAGAGGTGGAGGAGGTACCCTTGCCACAGCCAGGTGACAATGAGGTAGGTGGATGCACAGCTGGCCACGCACAGAGAGACACAGGCAGCACCAGCAGCAGCAATGGCAGAGGCAGCAGGAAAGTGCTGGTAGTACCAATGGCAGTAAGCAACGGGTACAGACAGTAGAACCTGCAATCGGCGCTCAGCGTGGTGTAGATAACTGCACTTCCAGCGGTCTGTGGCAGGTGCTTGTCTCTGTCAATGCATCGTGAGCATGCGGATGGTGCAGCTGGTACTGACAGCAGATGTGGGTCGCAGCTACAAAACAACCGCAGCAACGGCAGCGACGTGAGCACCAGCGACATGCTCCTTAGGCATGCAGCTGCAGCTGCTGCAGCACGTAACAACTGCTACTCTGCTTTGGAGCCTCATCCCTTCATCACCCTACCTAGTCAGCTGCCCAAGTGCTCTCTGCAGCAGGCAGTGTAGACTGTGTCTTGGGCAGTGTGCCATAGTAGCGCGCCCTATCGGCTGTGACTGCCCAACCTCTGCAACGCCACCCGAGTGAATACTGAAAGCAGTGGTGACCTCTTGACCTGTGGCGACAATCGTGCTGACAACCGCAAACAACACGTCACATTGCAGGTGCTCATCCGCATGAGCTATGCAGGCATCAACGGCGGCTGCGAGACCTTCCGTGTGCGCGGCGAGCACGCATTCACCGCCAACAAGGCCAAAGACACCTACGCGCTCGGCGCAGAAGGAGCTGGCATTGTGGCAGCTGTAGGCGCAGGCGTCACCTCCCTAGCTGTGGGACAGGCGGTGGCCTGCAACTCAGCAGCCGCATTCGCAGAGTATGGAGTGACGCAGGCTGTGATGTGTACACCGATCGATGAGGCGTCAGCAGAAGCTGTCGCGCTGTCGCTATCGGCGGTGACAGCAGCAGCAGCGCTGGAGGTGACGGCCGGTATGAAAGAAGGCGATGTTGTGCTGGTGACAGCTGCTGCTGGAGGTACAGGGCACTTTGCAGTGCAGCTAGCGCAGCTGGCGGGGGCGCGCGTGGTGGCAGTGGCGGGCTCAGAGGCCAAAAAGAAGCGGCTGCAGGCGCTGGGGCTCGAACGGGTGATCAACTACAAAGAAGAGGTGAGCGGGCGGCGCGGCTCAGGCTGAGGTCAAGGACATCAGCGTGCCAGTTTTGTGTTGGTCGTGGTATCGTTGCACAGAACGCAGCCACTGGCAGTGTACCGTGCACAAACACAAACAAACAGTGCTCTTGCGGCCTGCTGTGCAGCCTGCCACTGCTTGGTTGTACTATTGCTGAAAACTCCTGTCTTGCAACTCTTGCGCAGGACCTGGCTGCAGTGCTTGCAGCGGAGTACCCTCAGGGCCTGGACATTGTGTACGAGGGCGTGGGCGGGGCGGTGCGTGCTGCCATCATGCCGCAGCTGGCCCCTGGGGGACGGCTGCTGCAGGTCGGCTACATCTCAGGTGGGTGTGGCTGCTGCACATGACAGCTGTACAGTGCATCGCAGCTGCGTTGGTGACAGCAGCAGCAGCAGCAGCAGCAGCAGCAGGTGCAGCACCGGCTGCTGCAGGTCGGCTACAATTTAGTTGGACGCTTCCCCAAGATCGCGGCATTTGGCTGTAATTAACAGAGGCTTCAAACCAGCTTTGTTAACGGAAGTGCTCTCAGCAGGTGCATTGGCTAGATTTCAGGGGTTTGGGGCTGCTGTGCAGTGCATGGCAGTAATGTAAAGAGTTGCGTCAGCCACCTGCTTGTCCTCTGCTCCCTTCCCTCTGCTCCCTTCCAGCACCAAGCAAACACTGTGCTACATGTTCTGCGGAGGGGACAGTGTTACACCTCTTGCTCACTGGCAAATGCTCGCTCTGGCTACACTACTGCTGCTGCTGCTGCTGCTGTGGCCAGAGTACCCGCACATGGGGCTGGATGCTGCTGGGTCAGTGGAGCAGGGCCTGCCGCTGAGTGAGCTGTTTTGGGGCGGCAAGTGCTTCGAGCTGGAAGGTGGCAGGAAGGTCATCGGGCAAGTCTGGCCCAAGGTGAGTTGGCAACTGTTGTATGACTGCTGATGGTGGTTGGCTGCTGTTCTGGGGCGGCAAGTGATTTGAGCTGGAGGGCGGGCGAAGGTCATTGGGCAGGTCTGGCCCAAGGTGAGTCAGCAAATGCTGTTTGACCAGTGTTTGACTGCCGCATGACGGTTGACTGCTGTTCTGGGGCGGCAACTGCTTTGAGCTGGAAGGTGGCAGGAACGTCGTTGGGCAGGTCTGGCCCAAGGTGAGCTGGCAGCTGTTTTGTTTTACCAATGTTTGACCGCCGTATTGTATTTGACTGCTGTTCTGGGGCGGATATTCGGCTGAGCTGGAGGGTGGGCGGAAGATCATTGGGCAAGTCTGGCCCAAGGTGATTGGCAGATGCTGCTTGAAACATAAGCTGTGCAATTGCTACCCACTGCTGATGCTAGATGTTCGGGAAGATGTTGAGCATGGCCTTATGTGATTTGTGGTATGCAGTCAAGGGGTAGGGGCGTGACGCTGAGACAGCATGGTCGTGTCAACGCCGTCAGTTGTCCTTGCTCCTAACGCACCAACATCTTACTGGAAGCTGAGCTTGACGCTGTACGTTGCGTGCTGCCTGCTGCTGCAGGACGTGTCGGCCATCCGGCGCTGCAAGCGTCGCGTGTTCCAGCTGCACCGGGAGGGCAAGCTGCAGGCCTGGGTGGCTGAGAGCCATGGGTTCAAGGGTGTTGCACAGATCCCTGATGCCATTGAGTACATGCTGCAGGGCGGGCACATTGGCAAGGTGGTGATCCCCATCCAGTAGCATACGTTTGTTGTATGAACTGTGTGCAGTTCTGTGCAGTGCTGCTGCTCCTGCTGCTGCGGCGGCTACGGTTGTTGTGGCCTTTGCAAATTTGCTTTGTAAGGCGGCGGCAGGGCAAGCTGCAGGCCTGGGTCGATGAGAGCCACGGCTTCAAGGGAGCGGCGCAGGTCCCTGATGCCATTGAGTACATGCTGCGGGGCGGTCACATTGGCAAGGTGGTGATCCGTATCCAGTAGTGTGTGATTGTACACGTTGCAGAGTTGCATACAGCTGCTGATGCTGGTGTTGGCTTTGGCCGTGATGAAGGTGACCTGTTGAGGCTGTGCTTGTTGTACGCTGGGCGCACAGGCATGTGAGGCAGACTGCGCAGTCGGCTGTCTGCTGTCGCTGCCAGCAGGCGATTAAGACAGAGAGGTGCTTGCATGTGGTTCCTTTCATGTGTATCCCTTGGTTGCTGGCAAGTTGGCAGGCTGGTGACATATGTCCATGCATGGACACCCACCTGTACAAATTACGCGTGGTACACACGCTGTGAATGCCAGGCCATGTGCCTACTGGCGAGATACATTGTTGTGTAAAGTTGCACAGTAGTTGACGGACGCAGGCACAGCCAAAGCAACAAGCAAAAGGGCGCAGTCACGCCAGCATTAAGTGACAGCCAACCAGGCCAGGGTTGTGTTTCTGCTGGCAGCAGGTCAGTTGCGTTCAAGCATGCACGATTGTTTAATAGGCTGATTTTTTTTATGTAAAACTAGTTATAGCTTGCTTGTCAGGTGCCTCGTGCTGTTGAGCGGCAGTTACAGGCTTGCAACGTCTTTTGCCCGCACTGTCCGCCAACAGGCAGGGGTGCATCGCACACCACAGTGCTGCATCTAATCGGTCAAGTCATTACGCTGTTTGAGAGTACCGATGACAGCCGGGGGAACAGCAGAGGTGCCGGTGGCAGGGGTGCTGCAGTGCCTGGAGCCAATCGCCACCACCAAGCAGGAACAGGCGATTGAGGACCTGCAAGCGCTACATGCTGTACGAATAACTTGAATGGATCCGTTGTGAACGGCAGCTTCTGCTACGCAGCATGCTACAGCAATGGCAGCACTGCTGTAGGCAGCTGCTGCATGTCTCAGACAGCCCTGCTGGTACCAAACCTAAAACTAAGCGCAACAACACCTCTGTCGCACCCCAACACCATGCAACAGGTCACCAGCTGTGGTTTGACTGCGCAGCAAGCAGCGCCGCACGTCACAGCTGTGTCGGTCACCAACCAGGGGGCGCAGCTGGCGTTCTGGCCCCCTGCGCTGTGCACCTTCACAGCTCTGAGCAGCATCAACCTTTCTGGCAATGCCATCACATTCATCCCTCAGTCAGTGCAGGCTCTCACAGGCCTCAAGGTACAGCTGCACACATAACAACTGGAATTTTGATCTCAAGCAGCTGCCTCATAGGCCTCAGCCAATGCTGGCAGCCTCGCTGCTAATCATTGCCAAGGACTATGAAAGGCATTTGCAGCAGCCCGTGGCTAGGCAAGATATCCAGCGTCCTTCCCCTGCTAGCATGCCGCTGATTCAACAAACAAGCTGTCGCCATCGCGGGGCTGTAGATCGTCATAAGCACACACATGCTGCTGTGCTGCTACAGGTGCTGAACCTGTCGCGCAACAGCCTGACATCACTACCGCCTGAGGTCAGCTGCCTGACCAGCCTCACTGAACTTGATGTGGGCCGCAACCAGCTGGCGGCGCTGCCGGCTGCGCTGTGCAGCCTCAGCCAACTGCAGGTGGGCGGGACAGCAGCAGCTGCTGCAGGAGGAGCAGCCCCAGATAACAGCACCTGGAGCAGCAGCAGCAGCAGAAGCAGGTCCAACTCCAGCAGAAGCTGCAGGTGTGACAGTAGCAGCAGCTGCAAATGCAACACCAGCGGCAGCTGTTGCAGCAGATAGGACAGCAGCAGCAGCAGCAGCAGCAGCAGCAGCAGCAGCAGCAGCTGCATTTACAAAGCGAGTTCATGCGCAGCAGCCGCAACAGCAACAGCAGCAGCGTGCAGCCGTTGCAGGATCCTCAGCACCTGCTGGTCACCCTTGCCTAGCCTCCTTGTGTGCCTTGCTGCTGCTGCTGCCAGGTGCTCAACGCGTACAGCAACCAGCTGCAGGCGCTGCCGCAGGACTTTGGCCGCCTGCAGGGCCTGACCCGGCTGGGCCTGAAGAGCAACAGGCTGGCTGCATTGCCTGCCAGCTTCAGCCAGCTCAGCAGCCTGGTGGAGCTGTTCCTCACTGACAACCAGTTCAGCACGCTGCCCGAGGGTGAGTGAGCTGGCTGCAGTGCAACTACAAACTATGTTGACTTGCCATTCTTTGTTGTGTATTGTACATGTATTATGCACAGACCGCTATGGTTCTCGCAATGGTGTGATTTTGCTGCGTGCATTGTAGCCCACTTCACGTGTTACTGCTGCCATGGCTGCTGTATCTTGTAGTGCCTCAGGTTGTCGACATGCAGCTTGTACTGCTCCATGTTGCACTGCCTCATGTTGGGAACATGCAGCTTGTACTGCCTCATGTTGTACTCCCTGATGATGTACTGCCTCATGTGTACTGCCTGATGATGTACTGCCTCGTGGTGAACTGCCTGTTTTTTTGTGTACTGCCACAGGTTTTGGTAGCCTGGTCTCACTGGTGAAGCTGCAGGCTTCCTTCAACCCCTTCACTCACCTGCCGGCTGACCTGTGGCGGCTGCCTGATCTGGAGCTGTTCAGGCTGGCAGTTGGGGAGCTGCAGCAGTGGCCTGCAGGACTGGCTGAGGCAGGTGCGGCATGTGCTGCAGGTGGCTGTGCAGTGCTCAAAGCAGGAGACACAAGCTTGAAGCGGGTGCCACATGGCGTGAGGGAGTATGTACCACCTGCATACCGTGCTTCAGGCAATAGGCACGCACACTGCTTCTGACACAGTCTTAAATGCACGCCAACGCACTCAAAACACGCTGCCGCTGCTGCTGCTGCTGCTGCTGCTGCTGCTCAAGCAGGCAGCCTCCCTAAGCTCGCCTGGTGCAGCATCGGCAGGAACCCCGCCGCTGTGGCTGTGCCTGCAGTGCCTGCTGCTTTGCCCCGCGTGGAGCGGCAGGCGCTGCAGGTCGGAGAGAAGCTGGGCCAGGGCGCATCAGGCGAAGTCTTCCTGGGTAAGCTGGCAGAGCAGTACGTTGTTACCCTGACAAATGTAACATCATTGCTGTTCAGCTGAGCCATTTGCTGCACACCGGCTGGCTGGCTGGCTGACTGGTCCCAACCGAGACAGCAGAATCCTTGGAGGCGCTTAGCTGCGGCAGCTTGTTGCCCCTCTCTGCAGTGTCTTTGCGATCACAACATTCTCCTTATTTCAGCAGATTCGATGATCATATGCTGCTGCAGGCACGTATGAGGGCCGCACAGTGGCAGTGAAGATCTTCATTGCTGATGTGAGCCCTGACGGCTCCACAGCAGAGGAGATGGCCATCAACTGCGCTGTGCAGCACCCCAACCTCACACGCGTGCTGGCACTCGTGACTGACACCCAGCAGCAGCAGCAGCAGCAGCAGCAGCAGCAGCAGCAGCAGCAGCAGCAGCAGCAGCAGGGGGAGCCGGCGGCAGCAGCAGCAGCAGAATGTGGTGGAGATGCTGGCGCGGTTGTGGGTCTTGTGCTGGAGCTGGTTCAGGGCAAGCCACTGGCTGGCAGACCCACCTCGCAGCACCTGCTGCGCTGCAAGTGAGCACATACACAGGCCTGGAAAGTTGCTGTTGCTGATGCGCAAGAGCTTCAAGACAAATGCAGCATCTGCAGCAGACCATGCAGCTGCTTGCACATGTCTATTATCAACTGATTCAACACCTTATTACGTCACTGCTGTGCCTGCCTGCCTGCCGTGCTGCTGCACCAGGTGGGATGCTGACTTGTGCTTCAGCCCGGCCGCAGCGCTGCGCATCTGTCACGGCGTAGCCAGTGCCCTCGCCTACATGCACAGCCGCGGCATCGCACACGGAGACGTGTACGCACACAACATCATGGCGGATGACCACTGGCGGCCCGTCATTTGCGACTTTGGCGCGTCATTTTGTTACTCGGCAGCCGCGGACCCTGGCAGGTTTTTCGAGCGCATGGAAGTGCGTGCGTTTGGACTGTTCATGAGTGATGTGGTAGCCAGAATCAGCAGCAGCAGCAGCAGCGGCGGCGGCCGCGGCCTGGATGGTGCGGCAGACGTTGCTGCAGAGGATGCTGTGCAGCAGTTGCGGCAGTTGGTGCAGCAGTGCCTGGCTGGCAATGCAATGCAACGGCCGCTGTTTGCGCAGTTGGAGCAGCAGCTGCTGGGCCTGGTGCAGGCACTGGGTGTTGCAGTGGCTACATCCAAAGATGCATGGCAGTGAGCTGGTGTTGAGCTATGCAGCATTGGCACGGTTATAAGCTTGTCGGTGGCTTTGCTAAGAAACAGCATCTCGGGCCGTGTGGAAAGCACTAGTGCCTACTGGTGACTGCTGCTAATTGTCAGCCGCAGCAGGTGCTGGTACTTGCTGATAGCAGCAACATTGAGGCAGCAGCTACTGCTGGGTATAGTAGTTATGCTGCAACACAGCACTCACACTGTTTTGCTGCTTTATGTGATGGTGTGTACTGTGTGGCAGGCATCCCCTGATTTCGCCCCCAAACAGGTGTATATAACAGGATCTCAACAATTGTGCGACACCTCTCTGATGTGCGGGGCCACCAGGACTGGACATGGTATTGTCGCAATCCGCAGAGTAGCAGTCATCAAGTTATCATTCTCTGCAGTGGACCATATGGTATGCATATAGTCGACCATATGCGGATAGGCCTAGGCCAACCCAGTGAGGCGCCACACAAGGCTCACGCGGTCCAACACACCCAGCCACAACCATTAAAATCTCAAAGCCGCAACAGCTTTTGATCTCATGAGGACTCTGCATTTGAAGCACTAGAATGATCGGAAGCAAATACAACGGATGCTGATCTTGCAAACACAATGGGCTGCCAGTCTTACAACCATCACGAGGATAATAATGAGTAAGGGATTGCGAAGATCATGATTATGATGACCGTCGCGCAAATTACTGCACCGCATTGCCAGCCGTCAAAAGCACAACCACGCCAGCTGCAATTTACTCTGAAGTTCACATGTGTACAAGAATCCCACAGCGACCCAATGTTGGCGACCGATGGCGACCTCACTATGGCTCAATTGGTAACATGATCACCCCTATTCCAGAGCAGAGGGAGATCTCCCTCTAGAGCGAGGAGCGACCCAATGTTGCCATGCTGCCAAAATAAATGTTGTCATGCTGCAAACGGATTGCTCTAAATAATACATCAATCATGATGGATCAACCATACTGTTTGGTCCATACACTATGTCAGCCAACACCTTGCTGCGCGTCAACTAACCAGCTGTGTGTTCTTCTTGCGCCCAGGAGGAGGCATGTACAAGCCATGGATGCCTGTTATCACAGGCAGGTACAGGTTCTCCACAGGGATCACCTGGTCTGCACTCGCATCGCCTGCGGCAAGCCGCGCCCGCGCTATCTTTTGGAAGCTAAACACAAGCATGGCTATGCAGAATGCGTTGAGCAGCACGAAGCGCGCCAGCGCCATCCACTTGTTGGTCATGGTCAGCTGCTGCTGCTGCTGCTGCTGCTGCTGCTGCTGCTGCTGCTGCTGCTGCTGCAGCGGCGGCGGCGGCGGCGGCTGGTTCGCTGCATGTTGCCCCGGGGCGTTGCCTGTAGGGCTTGTGGTGCTGAGCCGGAGTTTGCCGAACAGCTCTGTGCTGGGTACGTAGCTTGCGACGATGCCTGCAGACACGCCGCAAAGACAGTCACCTTGAACAATGACACTGTTTACCATGGCACAAATGCTACTTGATCCACACAGCATTAAAGCAGGCTGCATCCACAACACACCTGTAATGATGGTGAGGTAGATGGAGGTGGGTCCAGCGTAATCCTTTCTGAGCATGACCATGCAGAACACCAGCACCATGATGGAGATCATGCACTGCGAGCCAAAGGTGAACCAGCGGATGCCGTCGTCGTGTGATGCATTTGCCCATTCTGACAATGCACCTTCTTGCTGCTGCAGCACATTGCCTCCATTACCACCATTCAACCCAATGGGTGCAGTGCCTGCACCGCCTGCGTTGCCTGCGTTGCCTGCACCGCCTGCACCACCTGCACCGCCTGCGTTGCCTGCATTGCCTGCATTGCCTGCACCACCTGCATTGCCTGCATTGCCTGCATTGCCTGCATTGCCTGCATTGTCTGCATTGCCTGCAATGCCTGCAATGCCTGCATTGCCTGCATTGCCTGCACCGCCTGCGTTGCCTGCGTTGCCTGCGTTGCCTGCGTTGCCTGCGTTGCCTGCGTTGCCTGCACCGCCTGCGTTGCCTGCATTGCCTGCATTGCCTGCATTGCCTGCACCACCTGCATTGCCTGCATTGCCTGCAATGCCTTCGTTGCCTGCATTGCCTGCATCGCCTGTATTGCCTGCATTGCCTGCATTGCCTGCATTGCCTGCATTGCCTGCATCGCCTGTATTGCCTGCATTGCCTGCATTGCCTGCAATGCCTTCACCACCTGCAATGCCTTCATCACCTGCATTGCCTCCCTCGCCTGCATTACCTGCATTGCCTGCATTGCCTTCATCAACTTCGTTGCCTGAATCGCTTCTGTTCGCCACATCATTGTCACCAAGCGGCCGTACTGGCACAGCCACATGATGCGCATGCTGGTTGCCTTTCATTGCCTGAGAACTACCTGCTGCTGCACTGCAGAGGTCAAGCAGCTTGCAGACGCCGCTTGGGATGCCAGTGGCGACACAGCACTGCTGCGGCTGTAGCGCTGCAGTTTACGTCGCTCTACTTCCTTTGCTGAGTCGTTGAGAAGCTACTGCTGCTGCCTGCTCAAGGGTGCCCAGGTTGCTTCACAGATGGGTAAACTCCGCTGGTTGTCCAGATGTGCCCCACTGTCACCACAGCGTACGGCCAGAATCCAGCATGCCACTGCATAGCAGCAGCAGCAGCAGCAGCAGCAGCAGCTCATCAGTGTGCTGTCACCTCCGAACCTTCCTCGATGATTGTACGTCATGTACAATGAGGCTTGTTGAAAGTTGAAAGTTGAAAGTTGAAAGTTGAAAGAGTCTACGCCCTCTTTGCAGGGAGCGGAATTAACGGAGGGCAAAGGACAGGGCCTTAACACCGTGTAACAGTGTCACGATGAGGCTTGTAATACATCGTTCAGCTGTTTATGTTCCTGGAGGTGCTCTCTTTCGCCATTCAGTGCTGCTCAGCCGAGGCAGATGCGACTCACCGCGAGCTCGCGCCTACGTATCGTACACTGGTGCCAATAGACAGGTGTACAACAGACTTCAGAACAATTATTGCGAACTGCTGAAGCCTCATGGTATACCTCGGCACGTCTCATCGTCACTCGCGGCAGCAGTGCCACGTGACGTGGCAGCAGTTCAGAAGAAGTTCAGGCCCTGCCAACTTCAGCGTGGTACGCTCAACAGCTTAACAGAACATGGCTTCAGAGGCTTCGGCCACTTGAGTTAGTGTTCAATCTTGACGTGCTCCGAAGTAAAAGGGCGATTGCCATGCACCAGCTGCTGGCCAGCACTTCGTGGTTACAAAGTGCGGAAGCGCTCTATAATGCTTGGTGTCTTGCAAGCAGTTTGACTTCGCTCTTCATACGGGTGGGACTTGGCAGCTTTGCGGTCCTGGTCGTGCTGTGTGTGCTGCAGCGCCTCAGCAAGCATTGCAGCTGTGGCAGCGGCCAGCTGGGCATTCAGCAGCTTGCCATGACTACATCGGGCACGACAGCTTCAATTGAGCTCAGCAGCTTGCCAGTGACAAAACATGCATAGGTCCACATGCAGGACTTCGACAGTTGTTGCTAATGGGCAGGTGTGCATTGTGCACAATTGCGCAGCAACAGCGAGGTACTGGTATCACCAGGCAAGAAGACTGGGGCAGAATTAGAGTACGATGAGCTTCAGAACCAGCATTTACATACTTGAGCCAGCATTCGAATCAAGAACCAGCATTTCCCTCACGCACCAGCATTTGCATCAAGAACCAGCATTCCCTTGTATCCAGCAAGTGCGACGAGTACAATAAGTGCACCCACAACATGAACGGCCCCACCCAGAGGAGCCAGACCAAAAAAAGCAGCAGCAGCAGCAGTGAGAGGAAGCAGCAACTCCACCGTGTGCGTGTTGACTGTGCTACAGGAAACACTGGCAGTGCTAGATGCCAGCCATGCTGCGCAGCACAAGCAGTAGCCTTGGAGTGCTTGCACCTGCAAGAGCCCTCCAACCCATCCAAGCTGATGCACAACACAATCAACGAGATACAAAGCAAACAAACACCAAACACAGTTTCAATGCGCAGCTGCCTGGCAGCAATGCCGGATTCCCCAAGTTTTTGCTCTCAAGGCACCTTGCAGCAGTACAATCCAAAGCTAGCGCATAGTTCAGCAAGTGAGGGCGACATTCAATGCGCATGCTGACACTGGTTGCCAAACAAGTGGACAACAAAAGACGATGCAGTCCCTTCCAGCCACCATCTTCCTGCCACCAACATTCTGCTACTAACACATGCTGACTGCAGTAATGAGCATGGCAGCTGCGACTCTGCAGTCAACACGTGCTATATAGCACTCTTCCATACATGGAACGCCTAGCAGGCCAGCCGTCCATGCTGGCATGCTCTGATACAATGCAATCCGAAGCACAGCATAGCCCATGCAGGCCAGTGTTGTTGACTGAACCCGCATCTGCAAGCGTGATGGCAAAACTTCGGCAAGCACGGCGGCAATACAATCATGCACGTGCACTTTGACCGAAGTACACAACAACCACGGAAACAATAATGCGCACTTTGGCCAAAGTACACAACAATTACGGAACCCATGATGTAAGAGATGCCTTGCTGGAGCTGCCGGTGCTGGCCGGGACATGCAGCAACACAGCAGCAAGCCAGCAGCAATCCAGCAATCAGGTGCGCTCGCCACGGCGACAAGGCACAAATGGTCGCGCAAGCTGCCATGTAGCATGCACACTGTGCCACAAGCCTGTGCTCTGAAATGGGCCTTCCATGTTCAACCCAAAGCATATCCTGTATCCAGCCGCTGCAGCTGCTGCAATGGTTATGCAATGTGTGGGAAGCCACACAAGCATCAAGTGGTAGTGCTCAAAGCAGTGGCAGCAGCACACTGCCAAGGCCATGCATGCTGTGTAGCACAGCAGGCGCAAGACCTCTCTATTGCAATCTCCCAGATGTTTTCCTTATGCACTTGGGTGTTTGGCACCCTCAATGCATACACTGTTGTGTAGTTCAGGCAGCATATGTGTTGCAGCACAACAGAACACACAATTGGCCAGTGTCGGTAGCACCCCCAGTGTCAATAGCACCCCAACGTCATGCTGTTTACATGCACTGAAGATAGCAGCCAGCACGCGCCAAGGACAGCGCTTGAAGTCCCGCGCGGCATGCTGCATGCAGTTGCTGATTCAAGGCACAGCTGCAGCATGAGCGGGAGTTGTAGATGCTGCGTGCCCCAACCATAACACAAAAGCTACGCATGCAGTGCATCAGCAGCATACATGCAGTGCGCCAGCAGCACACACGCAATACAAAACAGTGCCGTACAGTGCTACAATTCTAATTTCCAAAACCTGCCAAGGTCCAAGCCAGGTTGTGGCTCAAGCCACGCGTTGCACAAACATGCACACGCCTATACTCCAGCAGCCGACTAGTGATAGGCATAATGCAGATACAGTGTGGCACGCCTGCGATCGCCTCAAATCACACATCCACACTGCCACACCTAGGCAGCGGCCCGCTCAATGGAGCCTTGCTAGCAGTCACACATCAGGCAATGTGGATCTCGCTAAGCTGTAATACGGATCTAGCCACTGTTTCAGACCGCCATGATGCATTGCATAGCATGCAAGATGCCAAGAATGCCGTACCAGAGTGCTGTCAGAACTGCATCAAGATATGTTCAACTGTCAGACATGCAACTGAACTTGGATGTCTACTGAACGAAGCCAGCATCGCCCCTCACACACTAACTTCACACACCTGCAGGGTGAGCTGTTTGACGGCGCCAAAAGCCAACAAAGCAGCAATCAAGAATGTAACAAGCCTCAACAGGTCTGTACCCCACACAAACGAGAAGAAGTGTGCAGCATCAACCAACAGCAGAAGAGCACGCATTCATGTGCATTCAGCATCAAGGCCTCTTGCCCTGCATGCGGCCGGGCCATTGCCTCACCAGAAACACAGCAGCACAAGGGAGCTCATCATGCTGGCAGCCAGCACAAAGCGCACGCACCCACGCACGCGCCCGCGCGCGCGCCCGCCCGCCCGCACACACGCACACACAACACAAGGCAGCACGCGGCACCCTGAGAGGAAAAATCAAGATATGTTATTGTCAGCGGAACCCTGAAGGATCACGCCCCAATCTGGCAGTACATATGCATGTAGGGCCATGTCTGCACTCCAAATCTGATCTCAGCAATGCATCTGGTCACAGCAATGCAAGCGGTCAGCACAGCAGCACCACCAGCATGCAGTGTTGGCATGCATGCCTACCTTCCACCACACGAAGCAGCCACATTGATTGACTATATATGTGTTCATAAGTCAGCTTTGTGACAAGTGCCCCGGCACGGCAACTTCCACGAACATAAGCATGGCCTGCATGACGCAACCAGACCTTGCAGGACCCTGTCAAAGTGTGTCTAAACCCTAAACCCTAAACCCAGTGCCAGCCTTGAATCAGCAACACAGTATACACACAGTCTGCAGTACATACATCACATGTATGTTTGGCTCAGCAGTGCCTGAAACCAACCAAACTGAAAAGCAATGCACAGTTTTTGTTGCTGGTTCAGTAGTCCCCACCAGTATACACCTGGCCAGCCATAACAAAGGGCGGGTGTGGCTTGTTAGGACACCAGAAGTCCAGCTGCTGGCTGCCCAGCAGCTTCGGCAGCAGCTGCAGCGCAAAGAGATTTGCCAGCGACCAGCACAGCAGCAGCATGCTCAGCAGCAGCAGCAGGTGCACCGCCCAGCGCGCAATGCCGTTGGGAATGCTGCTGACACTGCAGGACTCCATTCCAGGATCTGCCAGCACCAGCAAATCACCGTCTGTTATGTAACCGTTATTTAACGCCTGCTGCTGCTGCTGCTGCTGCTGCATTTCCTGCTGAGGAGGCGGCAGCATCTCCCGCCCAGCAGCAGCAAGTGGCACAGCCTCGTCCACTAGCTGCTGCTGCTGCTGCTGCTGCAGCTGCTGTGCCCAGCCGGCACGGCCCTGCACAGCTCCTCCTGTGTCAGCTGCAGCCAGCCGCCTGCAGAAGCGCTGGCGCGCTGCTTGCTCGGCTACATACGCCACGTACAGCGGCATGGCCACACTCCCCCACAGCAGCAGCGTGAGGTACAGCACCGGGCCAGCACAGCTGCAGCAGCAGCAGAAGGCCAGGGCAGGGTATTTTTAATCATGTTGTTTGTTGCCATGGCGGGTTGCCAGCACATAACGCCAGTCTAAGCTGAAGCTTTTGTTGCAGCGCATGGGTGTGTAAGATGGCACGGGGGCTGCAGAAACAGTACTTGGTGTATGGCTGCTGTGATGTGCCCACAACGTCTGAGCGCACAACCACCTCGCTTGCAGCAGCCGCAACTCCTTCTCACCTGCTGCAGGTGGCCTGCTGTGTCACCGGCAGGCCCACCAAGCCATCCAGTGCTGTATCAACCAGCGCAGCCAAGCCATCATGCACCTCATGCACCAGGTAGAACATGACATTGCTGTAGGCCAGGCGGCAGCCCTCGAATGCTGCTGCCGTGTGGATCAGCAGGTAGTAGACGGTGTTGAGCACGTGCAGCGGGAAAGGCTGCTGCAGGCCCAGCATCTCAAATGCCCTGCAGGAGGAAAAGAACGGCGGCAGGCAGGCAGGCAGGCAGGCAGCAAAATAAGCATGAGGGCGCAGGGAACTGAAGCATGTCGGGAAAGGCTGCTGCAGGCCCAGCATCTCAAAAGCCCTGCAGGAGGAAAAGAAGGGCGGCAGGCAGGCAGGCAGACAGGCAGGGAGGCAGCAAAATAAGCATGAGGGCGCAGGGAACGGAAGCATGTCGGGAAAGGCTGCTGCAGGCCCAGCGCCTCGAATGCCCTGCAGGAGAAGCAGGTTGGCAGGCAGGCAGCGAAGTAAGCATGAGGACGTTAGGGGACGGAAGCATGCAGTGGCAAGAGCTGCTGCAGGCCCGGCATTCTGGGTGAGCTGCAGCAAATGGTGAAGCAGTGCAGGGTTTCGAGGTGCAGAGTGATGAGGGAGGCAGCAGCAAGGCCGGCTGAGTGGGAAGGGCTGCCGCAGGAGCAGCATCTGAAGCATACGCTGCAGTGAAGAGGGCGCTAATGACGGCAAAACACAATCAAAAAGCAGTGAGGGCATAACACAATCAAAAAGCAGTGAGGGCAGTGAGGGCGGCAGGAGCTGAAAAGGACAGAGCAGGAAGGGCGGCTGCAGTGCAACAGCTGGTGCGAACACAAGCAGGGTTTCACGGCAGGCTGCCAGTGCGTTGCTGGGGCGCAAGCTGCAGCACCGCAACCTCCATGGCTTGCTTGTTTGTGTTTGATTTGCAACATTCAAAACTCACCGGAAGGGTCCTCCCAGCACGCTGAGGATGGTTGCCATCAGCACAGCCACTGAGTCCTGCCCTCCTGACAGGCTCACGCGCCAGTGTACTGCCTGCTTGCTGGCCATAGGCAGTACAGCTAGGGCTCTTAGCGTGGTGAGGATGATGTGCAGCACAAACACGATCTGTGTGCGCCAGTGGTGGTACCAGTGCTTCGCAAAGTGCTTCAGCAGCAGCGTGGCTGTGAAGATCACGCAGGCGATGTTGAAAACGTACACCTGCAGGACAGCAGCAGGAAGGTGCCCTAGACATGTGAGGGCTGCACGGGCAACACCAAGCTGGGTGCTGTTGTGCGTTAGATGGGATGGCTGCGGCCTGTGCTGCTGAATTTAACGAGATTTGCTGCAGGCCGGGCTGATGCGGCAGAGCAGCAGTGAGCTGCAAGGCTTGTGGCTTGCTGGTGGTGATGTCGCTGTCACGCATGTTGCTGTCTCTGAAGCGCAGGGACGCACTTCATCTATTGAAGGGTAGGAATGCCGGGTTTGTAAGCTCACCTGTTGCTTGGCAATGATGGTGCGCCGCTGCACCAAGCTCATAGCAAGGTGCAGGCTGAGAAAGATTGTGTCTAGCTGGCTGCACTCCCTGACGTAGTGCTCCTTCTCAAACACGCCCGGCATGCTGACAAGTTGCTTAACGATTAGGCCGCTCAGCTCTGATGAGGAGGAACAAGGCTGTGCAGCGAAGCAGCACGCAACGTGTGGGCCTTGCTGCTGCTGCAGTTATTACCACCCAGAGGCCAGCAAGCACGTCAGACCGCGGTACAAATGGTAAAGTTCGACTTCATGATTGGTTTGCAGCGATCAAATCGGTCGCGGCTGCTCACGTGCTCGCGAGAGTTTGCCCGTCAACCACTGGTTAGTCAGTTCAGTGTGCTCGCGAGCATCTGAGATTAGCAAGGTCAATGTACACAGACGTGCACATAACCATAGATCCTCCTGCAGTAGCCGGCCCGGGCTGTCACCCTACAGCGGTGCTCTGCCAGCAGAACCCTATCTCACCAATCGCGCACCCTTGCAAAAGAATCTCAATCAATCGATATTTAATTGTTAATAAAGCATATTCAAGACCATTCGGAGGCCTGCTCAGGAATCACCTGCTGACACAGCCCCTCCATAACCTTGCCCCAGTTTAGTGGTCCAGCACTTACATCCCTATCGTGCTGCCCCGATCTGCGCCGTGTCTATGCGTAACCAGCACCATAGTTGCACGAAACGTGGGGTCCGGCTGTTTATGAAACGAAACGAAACGTTTAAAACGTGCGTTTTAAACGCCTTCAGTGTGAAACGCTGTATCTAAACGGCAGCTCTAGTGGGGCTCAGGCGTTTGAATGCAGAACCCCTCGTTACTCGGCCTAGCGGCCCGTTCAGGTACTCAGGGCTCTTCAAAACATTTACTGTATATCTTTGTTGGTATTTGAATACTTGTTGTTCTCCTATCAGTCACCGATATGGGCAAGAAGACCACTGATCAGGCTACCATAGCCTGGCAGAATGATGACAAGGTAGAGGAAAGAAACAACTACAGCAAAGTTGTATGCAAACACTGTGATCACTCCTTCAGCGGTGGGGCCAGCAGGATCGTTTCGCATTTGCTCGGCACCGGCTCGGGTGTGAAGGCCTGCAGCAAGTGCCCAGAGGATGTCAGGACTCGCCTGTCATTAATGTTGCCAGTTTGCTTCTTTGCGTAAACCTTGGGATGAAAGCTCATCCCTGATACGCCGAGCAGCCCTCCAGCTGCTGTGGTGCCTCGCTGCACATGGTCCGTGGACATCAACGCATTCACACGATATCACGATTAATAAGTAGATTACGCACTTGCACCTCAATTCATTTTGACTTTGCGAAGAGCTGTCGTGCGACGATCGCCAAGTATGTTCAAGTGTTGGAGCTGTACTGCTGTCAACTAGTCAAGCCTGCTGCCGTGCCTTGGCAGCCCTCCAAGCCCTGCAGGCACAGTTCTGGGGTCAATTAATGACTATAAAGACTAGTATTGATCATTTACAAACAATTAAAATGCAAAGAATTGATGTAACTGGCCTCTACATGCCTCTAGAGTGCATACTGTGACATGGCGTTTCAGCAGCGTTTCAGCAGCGTTTCAGTCCAGGCACTGGCGTTTAAAACGCGTTTAGAAACGAAACGTTTCGTTTCAAACGAAACGTTTCGTGCAACTATGACCAGCACCACATGTGCTCAGCAACTGTAAGCATGCGAGGGCAGGCAGCGGTATCGCAGCAGCAAGTGCTGTCAGTTGCCAGGGTGCAAAGACCTCCCCAGCGATGCCTGTGTACTGCTGTCAGAGCGTCAGCTGCAGCACCCTATACCAACCCCATTGGAGTGCATGCACTAGTTTTTGCTGGTGACTGGACACAGGCATCAATAGTGGCAGCAGCAAGTGGCGCGGCAAAGGTGACAGCCCTCAACACACACACCGAAACCGTCACTGCGCTGGCAGTACAAAAACTGCAGCAGAGTTGCTGCAGCCGAGTCCGCGAAGTTTCCCAGCACTCATATTTGCAGTTCTGCGTGTTCAAGTCCATTTTTTGCAACGTCCTTGCTTGTAAAGGCGCTGCTCCCACCCGTATAGCCGTATACCCAGCTGCTGGGTCCTGTGTTGCTCAGCTTAGTAAGGCGCAGATGTTGTATGCCTGCTTGTTTCCTGTGCTGTAGGCTGGTTACGACCTGGTGGAAATCCCAGCATTCAATGCAGACAAGCTGGATGGTGCGTGCCTGCAACTGTGACAAATGTACTGGTGATCGCAGCATGATCCTGTGTTGTATGAGCTCCTGCGGCCAGCCGGGCCTTGCGGTTAAAATTTAGAGCACTCGCAACAGCCTGTGCTTGCAAGCTTGATCCTCTGTACTCAACACTCTGCACTCACCAGCATTGCTTGGCCGCCAAGCTTAATACGCAGCAGCATGCGGGTTGCAGCCATACCATACACATGTCACTGGGTGTGTTGGAGGATGTGTGTCGCTGCAAACATCCGCAGCTGTGCAGCAGCAGCCAGTCATTATTGCAGCATTAGCAACCCTTAAGCACTCTGCGATATCAGCAAGCACACACACCAGCCAGCCCCTGACTCTTCTGCTGCCGCTGCCACTGCCGCTGCTGCCGCTGCTGTGCAGCCGAGCTCACCCGCCGCATCTTCACAGAGCATGGCGTGGGCGCAGCATGCAGCCTAGGGCTTTCCCTGGATGCTGACATCAGCAGCGATGACTCAGCCATTGTAGCAGCAGGAGCAGCAGAGCTCGATAAGGCCTTGAACTTTGCAGCTGCTGTTGGCGCGAGCCACCTGTGCGGCATCCTGTATTCGGCGCTTGCAAAGTACCCTGCGCCGCTAACAAAGCAGGGCAGGGTTAACTGCGTGAAGGAGCTGAAGCTGCTGGCTGGCAAGGCAGCAGACAGAGGAGTCAAAGTTTGCCTGGAGGTGGTCAACAGGTGTGCTGACTGTCGAGCTGGTGAGCAGCAGCACAGAAACCACCCCCTGGCACCGATAGTGCTGCCAGTGACGTGAGCATATGCCATGCATGGCCAGCGTCAAATTGTGTAGCAAGCAGCTCCTGATGGCTCTTGCCCTGCAAACATCCTGTTGCACTGTACTGCATTGTGTTGCAGCAGCAGATCTGCTGAGTGTGTGTGTGTGTGTGTGGCGCCGCCGCAGGTACGAGACCAACCTGCTCAACACAGCAGCGCAGGCCATGGAGCTGATTGAGGGCGAGGTGCAGCACCCCAACGTGTACGTGCACCTGGACAGCTACCACATGAATATTGAGGAGAACAGGTGCAACGGTAGCTGAGGCACTCATCATTGCACCCAACAACACAAGCACCCTTACGAGCATCGGGCTTATTCAACGCACCTGGCAGAGAAAGCACGCACCAACAAGTGATAGCATGTTGCTGGCAGGCTGGCGCATCTGCATGCACCGTGTTGCACTGTGTCTAACACCACGCCACCCAGTTACTGCACATCGATCGCAGCATGCAGATGGCTGTTCGACTGTGACGGCGCACCCGGCTGGCTTGCTGCCATACCTGCCAGCACATGGTTAACCCCGCTGTCCTTCTTAGCCACTGCCCTGCATATGTGTTTTAACATGTTAGCGCGCTGTGCGGCTATGCAGTACCTCCCGGCTGGCTGGCTGGCTGGCACCTCTGCAGGCGCTCTTGAAATTTATGTTTGTCACGTGTACTGCCTTGCACTGCCCTGCGCGGCTGCATCGCAGCATGGAGAGGGCTGTGCGGCTATGTGGAACTCCCGGATGGCTGGCGGGCACCTCTGCAAGCACACGCTAGATGTGGTATATACTGATGACTTCTTTTTGCACCCATTTGCACTGCCACGCGCCGCTGCATCGCAGCATGGAGATGGCTGTGCGGCTGTGTGGGCCGTCCCGGCTGGGCTACGTGCACCTGGGGGAGAGCCAGCGCGGCTACATGGGCAGCGGCAGCGTGGACTTTACAGTATTGTTCAGAGGGCTGGCGGACATTGGGTACACAGGTGCGACAGCTGCTGGTTGGGGGGCGAGGGGGGGTGCAACACAATAGGGCAAAGTGCGGCTGCTGCTGCTGTGGTGCTGCTGTGGTTTTGTGGGCACATGGGCAGCGGCAGCGTGGACTTCACGGGGCTGTTCAGGGGGCTGGCTGACATCGGGTACACAGGTGCGACAGCTGCTGCTGCTAAGGTTGCTGGTGCTGGGGCTGTTGGTGCTTGGGGGCAGCATGGACTTTGTTTGACTGCTAAAGGGGCCGATGGACATTGGGTGCACAGGTCGGGCGGCTGCTGCTGCTACTGCTGCTGCTGGTGTTGATGCTGGTGGTGGTGGTGACCAGTTTGATGGAAGTGGCAGGCATCGGCTGCACATGTGCTTCTGCTACTGCTGCTGCTGGTATTGCTGATGCTGCTGCTGCTGCTGCCGCTGCTGTTGCAATCAGGCTCTGGTCTGGTGGCATCACCAAGCGCAGCAGAGCAGACATATCATCAGCATCTTTCCTAAACAGCGTTGCAAAACAACCGCTTCACCAGACATGCGTTGTCTACTCAAGCATCTGCTGGTTTTGCTCATCACTGCCACACATACACACTGCTCTGCTGCGCCGCTGCAGGCCCCATCACCTTTGAGTCCTTTTCATCAGCTGTTGTGAGCCCGGACCTGAGCAACAACCTGTGCGTGTGGCGCAACTTGTGGAGCGACTCGGGGGATCTGGCGCAGCATGCGCGCGGCTACATCCACCAGAACTGGCGCGCAGCGCTGATAGCAGCGCAGCAGGCAAAGAGCAGCAAGCCAGCTGTTTGAAACAGGAATGCATGCTGTGGCCGAGGTGGGCGCATCGCTTTAGATGCACTGGACCTTGTGACACGTGTCATCATAGGACGTCGTGAGTCTGCTTTGTGTTGCTCACAAGCAACTAATGCTAGGTATGCGTACGTTGTGACAGTGTTGCACCTTATGTAACAGGCTCTGTTTTTGCTCTTGCTCTTGGTGCCCTTGCCAGCGGCTGCCTATACCCTGCCATGGTGTCCTGGACCTGCATAATGCACTGCGCCGGGACCTGCATTATGCATAGTTTGCAGCACCAGGGCGAAGCAAGCATCCGATGTAGCAACTGCAACTACAGGCCTGCAGGCTGCAGCTGCAGCTATAGGTCTGCAGGGGAGACAACATCCATGTCTAGCAGGCTGCAGGACACACAACATCGAACAGACACAAACATGCTACATGGTCTGCAATGAACAGTCGCAACTGCTGCGCACCTGTTACTGGCACAGTCATTCCACTAGCAGCTGCAGACATTGCACAAGGCTTGCATTGTAGGAACCCTGCGTGGAGGTGTGCCCAGCCCCAACAGGAATGAGGGGGGCACAGAGTGATGCGTGGAGGTGTGCCCGGCCCCAACAGGGATGAGGGGGGCACAGAGTGATGCGGGGAGGTGTGCCCGGCCCCAACAGGGATGAGGGGGGCACAGAGTGATGCGGGGAGGTGTGCCCAGCCCCAACAGGGATGAGGGGGGCACAGAGTGATGCGGGGAGGTGTGCCCAGCCCCAACATGGATGAGGGGGGCACAGAGTGATGCGGGGAGGTGTGCCCAGCCCCAACATGGATGAGGGGGGCGCAGAGTGATGCGGGGAGGTGTGCCCGGCCCCAACAGGGATGAGGGGGGCACAGAGTGATGCGTGGAGGTGTGCCCGGGCCCAACAGGAATGAGGGGGGCACAGAGTGATGCGTGGAGGTGTGCCCGGCCCCAACAGAGATGAGGGGGGCACAGAGTGATGCGTAGAGGTGTGCCCGGCCCCAACAGGGATGAGGGGGGCACAGAGTGATGCGGGGAGGTGTGCCCGGCCCCAACAGGGATGAGGGGGGGCACAGAGTGATGCGTGGAGGTGTGCCCAGCCCCAACAGGGATGAGGGGGGCACAGAGTGATGCGTGGAGGTGTGCCCAGCCCCAACAGGGATGAGGGGGGCACAGAGTGAGGTGTGCTCGCCCTCCCCACAAGCTTAGGGGGGAAGCAGAGTGGTGGTCGGCAGCAGTGGTATGCTCGCCCCCAAAAGTCAAGGGGGAAGCAGAGAGGTGGTCGGCAGCAGAGGTATGCTCGCCCCCAAAAGTCAAGGGGGAAGCAGAGAGGTGGTCGGCAGCAGAGGTATGCTCGCCCCCAAAAGTCAAGGGGGAAGCAGAGAGGTGGTCGGCAGCAGAGGTATGCTCGCCCCCAAAAGTCAAGGGGGAAGCAGAGAGGTGGTCGGCAGCAGAGGTATGCTCGCCCCCAAAAGTCAAGGGGGAAGCAGAGAGGAGGCGGGCAGCAGTGGTATGCTCACCCCCAAAAGTGAAGGGGGAAGCAGAGAGGTGGTCTTTTCATGGAAGTCGATGTAGAAGAAAAGTGAGGCTCACCATTATGTTGCAACTTGCCCGGTATTTGGGCAGGCGTAGCCTGGCTGCTGGATAACACAGCTGCCACATCAGCGTATGTTGAAGCTTCGACGAGCACAGGCAGCCCTGCGGCTTTGCCATAAGTCACAAATTGTAGGTGGAAGCTAATTGCAGCTGAGCATGCAGTTGCCAGCTAGCCATGTGCACAGCAATTTGTGTGTAGATGTGGTTGCTGACAGTAGACCCGCATTACGCGCTGAGAAGTGTTGCTGCTAAGGCTGTTGCGTTGTTTGACGCGTTTGCATGTCTCTGGCAATAGTATGCGTCTCTGCAGCGTTATGTGCATTCTGGCGGGAGCAGTTGCTTTCCCGCCTGATGGAACAACAAGCGTTGCACAGGAGCCCTGCTGCCATATTCTTCAAGTAACGAAAAGAGAGTTGAAAGCAGCGTGAATTAGCGTTCGCACAAAACAGCGTGCGACTACAATGCGATGCCCTGCTGACCGTCGGATGTTGCATCAGGCCCGAGCTCCGGAGCTTACACCACTAGCTCACAATGCGAAGAATACTCTTAAACCAACTTCTAAGAAACCAACTCACGAGACGACTCTCGTGCCAGTGCCCAACTTGTGCCTGACCATGTGGTACACTGGTCATGTTCTGTGATGAGCGTCTGCTGCTGCTCAGCAGCAGTGCTGAAGAGTACGACCTTCACGCACAGCCCGTGACCACCATGAGCAGTTGAAATGCAACAAGCAACATGTGTGCATCGCAATCGATTTGAGTTTTTGTGCACGGGTAGTGCACCGGGCCGCGCCGTGTTACCCCTCGCTCATACAACTGCTGGGCAGTAGTTCAGCTGTGGAGGAGTACAGGGCTTCACTCAAGCGTCAATAAACGTTGTTAGGTACTATCTAACTTTTCCAATGGAGAATAGCAGTGTCAGGCCGATCTGCCTAGCACTCACAGGCAGATTTGGCACTGCTGGAGCAAGGTCTAGCCAAGTACTTCACATACCTGCCCCTGTCAGTCACCAAAACAGACCAAGAGGTCAATCAAAAGGTTATCGATTGGTTAACCATCGGTATAATCCACTCACAAGTCTCTCAAATGCAAAACTTGACTGTGCCATCCAGGGCGGGAGCAGCTGCCAGCTGTCACATCCACTTTCAGTCCCTGCCATGCACAGCAGTGGCTGCACAATGCAAAATATGACACTATCTGCACAATGCACTCAGATAGGGCCCATCCACAGGCTGTAGCAGAGGGTAAGGACTATCCGAAGGACTAATTGCAATGTAGTCCTTCGGATAGTCCTTACCCTCTGCTACAGCCTGTGGATGGGCCCTATCTGAGTGCATTGTGCAGATAGTGTCATATTTTGCATTGTGCAGCCACTGCTGTGCATGGCAGGGACTGAAAGTGGATGTGACAGCTGGCAGCTGCTCCCGCCCTGGATGGCACAGTCAAGTTTTGCATTTGAGAGACTTGTGAGTGGATTATACCGATGGTTAACCAATCGATAACCTTTTGATTGACCTCTTGGTCTGTTTTGGTGACTGACAGGGGCAGGTATGTGAAGTACTTGGCTAGACCTTGCTCCAGCAGTGCCAAATCTGCCTGTGAGTGCTAGGCAGATCGGCCTGACACTGCTATTCTCCATTGGAAAAGTTAGATAGTACCTAACAACGTTTATTGACGCTTGAGTGAAGCCCTGTACTCCTCCACAGCTGAACTACTGCCCAGCAGTTGTATGAGCGAGGGGTAACACGGCGCGGCCCGGTGCACTACCCGTGCACAAAAACTCAAATCGATTGCGATGCACACATGTTGCTTGTTGCATTTCAACTGCTCATGGTGGTCACGGGCTGTGCGTGAAGGTCGTACTCTTCAGCACTGCTGCTGAGCAGCAGCAGACGCTCATCACAGAACATGACCAGTGTACCACATGGTCAGGCACAAGTTGGGCACTGGCACGAGAGTCGTCTCGTGAGTTGGTTTCTTAGAAGTTGGTTTAAGAGTATTCTTCGCATTGTGAGCTAGTGGTGTAAGCTCCGGAGCTCGGGCCTGATGCAACATCCGACGGTCAGCAGGGCATCGCATTGTAGTCGCACGCTGTTTTGTGCGAACGCTAATTCACGCTGCTTTCAACTCTCTTTTCGTTACTTGAAGAATATGGCAGCAGGGCTCCTGTGCAACGCTTGTTGTTCCATCAGGCGGGAAAGCAACTGCTCCCGCCAGAATGCACATAACGCTGCAGAGACGCATACTATTGCCAGAGACATGCAAACGCGTCAAACAACGCAACAGCCTTAGCAGCAACACTTCTCAGCGCGTAATGCGGGTCTACTATCAGCAACCACATCTACACACAAATTGCTGTGCACATGGCTAGCTGGCAACTGCATGCTCAGCTGCAATTAGCTTCCACCTACAATTTGTGATTCATGGCAAAGCCGCAGGGCTGCCTGTGCTCGTCGAAGCTTCAACATACGCTGATGTGGCAGCTGTGTTATCCAGCAGCCAGGCTACGCCTGCCCAAATACCGGGGAAGTTGCAACATGATGGTGAGCCTCACTTTTCTTCTACATCGACTTCCATGAAAAGACCACCTCTCTGCTTCCCCCTTCACTTTTGGGGGTGAGCATACCACTGCTGCCCGCCTCCTCTCTGCTTCCCCCTTGACTTTTGGGGGCGAGCATACCTCTGCTGCCGACCACCTCTCTGCTTCCCCCTTGACTTTTGGGGGCGAGCATACCTCTGCTGCCGACCACCTCTCTGCTTCCCCCTTGACTTTTGGGGGCGAGCATACCTCTGCTGCCGACCACCTCTCTGCTTCCCCCTTGACTTTTGGGGGCGAGCATACCTCTGCTGCCGACCACCTCTCTGCTTCCCCCTTGACTTTTGGGGGCGAGCATACCACTGCTGCCGACCACCACTCTGCTTCCCCCTTGACTTTTGGGGGCGAGCATACCTCTGCTGCCGACCACCTCTCTGCTTCCCTCTTGACTTTTGGGGGCGAGCATACCACTGCTGCCGACCACCACTCTGCTTCCCCCCTAAGCTTGTGGGGGGGCGAGCACACCTCACTCTGTGCCCCCCTCATCCCTGTTGGGGCTGGGCACACCTCCACGCATCACTCTGTGCCCCCCTCATCCCTGTTGGGGCTGGGCACACCTCCCCGCATCACTCTGTGCCCCCCCTCATCCCTGTTGGGGCCGGGCACACCTCCCCGCATCACTCTGTGCCCCCCTCATCCCTGTTGGGGCCGGGCACACCTCCACGCATCACTCTGTGCCCCACTCATCCCTGTTGGGGCCGGGCACACCTCCCCGCATCACTCTGTGCCCCCCTCATCCCTGTTGGGGCCGGGCACACCTCCCCGCATCACTCTGCGCCCCCCTCATCCCTGTTGGGGCTGGGCACACCTCCCCGCATCACTCTGTGCCCCCCTCATCCATGTTGGGGCTGGGCACACCTCCCCGCATCACTCTGTGCCCCCCTCATCCCTGTTGGGGCTGGGCACACCTCCCCGCATCACTCTGAGCTGCTGAGCACTGCAGGCAGGGCATGAGTACACAGTAAGGCAACGCACGGTCAGCAGCAAGAGGGCAAGTAAACTTGGTTGGACTGCCGCTGGTATAGGAGAGATACAATGCCAGCTGGCAGTCAAGCATCCTTCACCACACATGGGCACATGCAGCATCAGCAAAAAGCTGGCTTAGTTTGGGATGGTGCTCACTTGACCTCCTTGAGCGCTGACAGCAGCTCAGCTTCAAGGTACATGACCTTCTCCACTGCGTTGTTGAAGCTGACTGGCATGGCCTTGAACCGCGGCTTTGAGGTGCCTGCAAGTGCTGCTGCTGCTCTCTTGCTGCTGCCAGGAGGGCGCCCACCCTGCGACGGGCAGGTGAAAAAGCTTCAGGTTTTGGACTTGGAGGTGGTTACCATCTGAAAGCAAAAACCTGAAGCATTTTCACCAAGGTACAGCATATGCTTTCTGCAAGCATTTGCCAGCTCTTTTGCATCTTCAGTAGGTTTGTGCATTTGAAGAGCTTCTGCAGGCTGTCCTAGTACACAAAGTGAGCAGGCAAGTGCTGAAGTTCACCTTGCAGCCCCACCACGCCTCCATAAAGCGGGTGATGGTCCTAGAGTTTGCAGGGAAAGCCAGGTCAACCTGCACAGGAGCATCAACGGTCAGAGAGATGGCGCCACACCCAGCTGCTGAGAGAAGCTAAGTACCGCCTGTTAATTCACCTGCAGCTGCTGGATCCTGCCATCAGCATCCTTGTACTCAATGTGGCGCTTGCAAGTGGCCTGCTCCTCTGAAGACAGGGCGAGAGTGCGGCCAAGCCACAGTGGTAGCCGCAGTTCCTGCACAAGCTGTGGGGGAGTTAGCAGCCAGTACATTCAACAGGCTAGGAGCTGATGCCAGCAACACCTGACATACCTGGTCCTGCACGGTGCTGGGAAGCAGCTGCAGCGACATGCCCGCAGCCAAGCTTGCGCAAATCATGGACTCCCATTGCTGCAGGTCACCGTTCACAACTATATCAAAGGCATGCACTCCAGCGTGTTGAGCCCTCTGCTGTAGGCGCTGCTAAGCAGCACGCTGGGATGCACTGCTGATGTTGATGCTGTCAGGCAAATGCTGCAGAGGCTGCATTTGCCTGCCCAAGAGCCCTGCCACAGAAAAAAAACTCTTGCAGAAACTTTGCTTTGTGCAACAGCCACATCTTGAGAATCTGTTGCTGAGGTGAGGCTGCTGCTGAAGGCTGCAGACAGACACAAAAGAGCAGACGGGCGCATTCAGCACATCTGCAGCCACATGAGGCATGCTAACAGGCGTACGTGTGTTGTATATTTGCAGATCACCTTGAACACCGGGTAGCTTCTGCACAGCGCGCAGCATTGGTGTGCTGCTACTGCTTGGTTTCTGCTGCTGCTGCTGCTTGCTTCTTGTGGTTCCCTAGCTGCTGTCGGTTCATTAATGTCGTTGAACGTCCTTAGTTAGCATATTAAAGTGCTCCTCAAGCACTGCATCGCTACTTTCACACGACAACACCGGATGCGTCTGATGCCCCTCGTCGCAGCTCGGTCGCCTGAACAATATTTCTGAACCAACTGTAATGCGCTTTCACGTGTTCCGATGCAACAGGTAAGTCCAGACTGCACCACCAGCTTGAGCCCTAGCAGTGGTAGGGGGACCCAGTAATGGTGAAGTCATGTACTCACCAAAACCACAGCCACAACTAGTACATGCAAGCCCATGAAACCCCCGCTGCATGCTTGCATATGTGCATGCAAGCATCACACCAAAAGCGTTGCATGTGTATGGCGACACACACATTAAAGCATGCGGTGGCCTTGATCATGACTCGGCCACGCTTGGGTCGGTCTCAAACCGCTGGTGGTCATAGAGCGAGCTTGCAGCAATGCTCTGCTGTAGTAGCAATGCCAGCAGCTGCCCACCACTGGTACCTTCAAACACCCCACTGCTGCTGCTCTTGTCACTACCAACAGCAGCCGCAGCTTGTTGCTGCTCTGTGCCGGCTGGCTGCTGCTGCTGCTGCTGCTGCTGCCAATCCTGCAACCTGGCAATAAATGCACTCCAGCTGTTGGCTCCTAACCTCGGCACAAACCGCACCACCCTAGGCTCGCAAGGGTGCACAGTGACAGCATTCTGTGTGAAGTGCCCTGGCATCAGCTGCAGCCACTCCAGCTTGGTCAGCTCCCACACAGCAAAGGCAGCCACACGGCTGCTGCTGACAGTGAAAGATACTTCACCAGCTGCAGATGCCTCCTCTTCCTGGCCATTGCTGCTACTGCCGCTAGCACTGCTGCTGTGTTCAGCTGATTGTGCCGCACCTGCTGCTACAAATTCAAAACCCGATAGCTGGAGATTGGGTGGCGGCAGTTGCATGGCTGCAAATGGTGCAAGCCACACTGTTGCCTCCTGCACATGCTGTGGCACTGAAGGAGTGCCATCCTTGCCTGCTGCATCATCAGCAGCAGTAGCACCCAGGGTGATGTGCACATAGCAGCTGGTGCTGCTGCAGCCTGATGCTGCTGCCAGCAGCTGCGCAGCAGTGCCTGACCAGGCCAGCACTGCAGAGGCAGGCGGCACAGTCAGCTGGACAGTCTCACTGTGCTTGGCCCATGGCGCTGCTGCTGCTGCTGCTGCTGCTGCTGCTGCTGCTGCTGCTGCTGCTGCTGCAGGTGCTGACGTGGCTGGTGTGGGCGTATGGGAGGAGCTGTCATGTTGGAGAGTCCTGGTACGGCCGCGGCTGCTGTGAACGCCGCTGCCATAATCCCCGCTGCTGCTGCTGCTGCTGCTGCTGCTGCTGCTGCTGCTACTGCATGATGCTGGTGTGTCTGCCAGTGAGAGCAGGCGCACGGTCAGATGGGCCTTCACGGGATGCGGCATGTCACTGACAATGTGTACCTGCAATCGCCACAGCAGCAGCCATCATTGCGTTGCATCTCCCATACACCTGCCACACACAGCGCAGCAGGCGCAATCCGTACAATGTACGCACAAGCATCCAGTTGACCTGCTTGCAATCTTGCGTGGTATCAGCCATGGTACAAACTGATGCAATAGCTGTACCAATGTTGCATCTGGAAGCCATTGTGTTCTATACCGAGGTCATTCTGCATGCTGCTGCCAAGCTGACATACACAGAGCACTAGATGAGGCACCTCATGCACAGCAGCAGCAGCGACAGCAGCAGCAACAGCAGCAGCAGCAACAGCAGCAGCAGCAGCAGCAACAGCAGCAGTAGCAGCAACAGCAGCAGCACTAGCAGGCAGCTCACATGGATGGCATCGCCCTGCAGGTCGTGCTGCACGCTGAGCGCCACGTCAGCGAACCAGCGGCCCAGCCCATAGTGCAGCGGCTTCCAGGCCCCGCCATAGTCCAGGCTGCTCCAGCTGGCGCCTGCAGGGGATCACAAGTTTTACATTTCAAAATCAGAATATATATTAGTATCAGATTAATGGAAAAGCATTTGGCAGGTTGGCTGTCACCATACATAACAGCCACATCGAATCGGCTTGTGGGAAAGGCATGCAGCAGCAGCAAGGAGCGCCACCCCTGCATGTAGATAGCCACAGCTGGCGGAATGCCAGAGCATCTGCTGCTGTCATTTACCTCGCCAGATGTCGTTCAGCCGCCGGTACAACACCCCCATGGTGCCCACAGACCCTCACATGCAGCTGTCACAAGTAAAGGAAACTATTTGCGATACGCAGCTGCCACCACTCTCCTTGCCAGGTGCCGTTTCAGCTGCAAGTACAGCAGCCCCATGGTGCGCACAGCAGCATCAGAGCAAGCTGTGGGGGATGAAGCTGTTTGTGGGTGCTGCCAACAGGCGTGCTGCTGCACCAGGTGCTGCTAGTAGTATGCAGCCACCCATTGCCATGGCTAATCCACACACACACACAACCACGACATGCAGCCATCCCAAATACAAGCACACTTTCATAATGTGCAGCGGCCACTTCTGCCAGATATGTGGTTACTAATCACTCACCTTGCCAGATGTCGTTGAGCTGCCAGTACAGCACCCCCATGGTGCCCACAGCAGCATTGGAGCGCAGCCGCCGCCAGTAGCTGACAGCAGTCTCGTAGCACAGCAGCTGCTGCAGCTGCGTGAGGTAGATGTAGTGCTGCATGTCCGACCCTGCGGCTGCCAATGCATCGCTGCTGCTGCTGCTGCTGGTAGTGGGGGTAGTGACAGGTGGCATTGAGTCGACGTGACGTGCATTGCTGCCAGAGCTGATGCCGCTAAGCCATGGCATCCCCCAACTCCAAAACCAACGAGAGCCTGAAAGTTGTGCCAGTCGTTGCAGCTGCTGTCGCACTCCCTGGCATACGCTGCTGCACGCCTTCTGCCACAAACACTCCCGTGAGCCAGACCACCATGCAGCAGTGCTGCTGCTGCTGTTAGGCTCTTCTGCCACTTTTTGCTCTCGCTGCTGCTGCTGCTGCTGCTGTTGCTGCTGCTGCTTGCTGTGCAGCTGCAGCAGCTGCAGCCAGGGCTGTGGCAGCTTGAAGCGGCGCTGCAGCTGTGCCAGCAGCTCAACTGTACCGTTGGGGTGGCGCTGTCTGCAGGCAAAACAGCAGTGTCATGGACAGCAGCTATCAGCTCAAGCCGCTGCTACGGGGACGCAAATTGGTGACCACTAACATCGGGCATGCAAGGGCTTCCTACAGTAGCCAGGCTCCTCATTTGGCTCTCACACTGAACCCTGTCATGTCAGCCGCCACTGTCCAGTCCTGTGGTGCTACGGATGTGCAGCTTGGCAGCAGCAGCAGAATCTACACAGCAATTTTTATCAAACTCCTGCTCACCTGAACTCTGTCATGTCGGCCACCACTGCCCAATCCTGTGGCGCTGTTGCTGCGCTGTACGTGGCCCAGCTGGGGTAGCTCTGCCAGCCATACTCGGAGATGAAGCGGGCAGCAGGGTAGGTGCGCCAGTCCTGCGCAAGCATGCAGCAGCACAAGCAGCGCATGAGGACAGCGGCAGCGGCAGCAGCAGCAGCAGGAGCAGCAACAGCAGCAGCAGCCTACAGAGAGAGGATGCGAGATGAGCTGCTAATCACTGCAATGCAGGCAGTGCCGCAGTGAGCAGAAGACAGCACCACTGTGCAGTGGGATGCAAGGTGGGAGCATGGTTGCTTCACCCTGCTGCAGCCCAATGTTTCATTGACGCTCAGCTGAATCCTTGCCCTCAGTTGTGGTTACAACCTGATCTTCCTCACCTGGCAGTCATTTTTGTAGTCATAGAAGTGCACATCTCCATACTTGGGGTTCTGCGGGTTGCCCCAGCGCTTGATGACCTGATCCTGCTGCACCTCTGCTGCTGCTCCTGCTGCTGCTGCTGCTGCTGCTGCTGCTGCTGCTGCTGCTGCTGCTGCTGCTGGGGCGTTGTGCTGCTGTGGCAGCGCAATGATGCCGTTGCTTGGGGAGCTGTCAACCCACAACACACCAGGCAGCATCTGCAGCAGCACACATTCAGTCACATGCTTGTCACAGAATTGCTCAGCTGCCTGACAGCTCTACTCACAACATGCGTGGCAAGCTTTCGACAGCAGCAAGTGTGTGGTGTGTAGCCCCAAGGCAAGCTGAATGGGGTTAAATGGCAGCCTAAATGCAGCTACGTGCCTTGCAGTAGTGAGCTTAGCAGCAGCGGCAGGGCCGAATGAATCAATTACGGCTGCAGCTGCTTTGCTCACCCGCTGCACCACTCGCCCAATGGTGTCAACTAAGAGTGCCTGGTAGTCTACTGCAAACAGCGCAAGGTTGCCCCGTGTCTCCTCATACCTGCAAGCAACAGATGGCACGCCCCCAGGCAGCAGCCACAGCGCAGGATTTGTGACCAATTTAGTACACTGCTACAGCTGCAGGTTTGAGGGAACACAGCAGCTGCAACAGGATGCCAGCAAGTGTATTGAAGCCGTTCAAGCTCCAGCACTCCCCATAGCGCTCACATACACATTCACGCCACCACTGCTTAGTAACAGTGTTAGCCCTGCTGCTGCTTCTGGTAGTTCTGGGCACTCACCACTCTAGTGACGCCTCAATCTCGTTGTTGCCTCCCCACAGCGCAACTGAGGCGTGGCTGCCCAGCCGCAGCAGCTGCTGCACCACCTCAGCCTCAACATTGGACAGGAAGGCCGCATCCCTGCAAGCCAGGCAGAGCCACGCGGGCGCTGAAGTCAGTGCAGGTGCCGGGAAGAACAAGGCCTGTACAAAACGGCACTGCTGAAGCACTGGCTGAAGGTCAGGAGAGCAGCGTTGATATGGCTTGCCTGTGATGGCGTGCACAATTGCTGTTGCGGAGTTGTTACAGTTTAATTCGCGCAGCTACGCCCAGCTGCTGTGTGGCCCACCTTGGGTATGGCGAGCAGGCGAACATGGCCTCCTGCCACACCAGTAGCCCCAGCTCATCAGTAGCAGCATACAGCGCATCACGCTGCAGCAGCAGGCGCAGCAGCAGCAGGCGCAGCAGCAGCAGCAGCAGCAGCAGCAGCAGAAGATCGGGGCTGCTGCCTCGCCTGGCATGTCCTCTTTTTACAGGAACATTGCCAAACATTTGAATTGCACTCCTTATTGACGCGTGTGCTGACTGTGTCGTGACACACAACAGGGTCTGGGTGCAGAGGATCGGGGATGCAAGAGGTGTGATGCAAGCAAGCTAGGAGCTGGGAGCGCCTTGCATCTGGATGAAATCCCTCTACAGATCCAACACTCGCATTGCTGCGAGCAACCCAGCGCCATGCCGCCGCCTGGCCCTCACCTGGTAGAGCCCGCCAACAGCAAGGACAGCATGCGCTGCTGATGAGAGCTATAAAACACAGCTCGAGCTTCGCTATTGCACCAAACCATCGCCGCTCCACACTCACCTGGTAGAGCCCCCCTCCCCAGATGCGCACCATGCTTCCCTTGGGAGCTGGAAGTGCCTTGCACCTGGATGAAAATGCTCTACAACTTCAACAATTGCATAGCTGTGCAACTCATTGGCCAGCCACTGCCCCCCCCCCTTCACCTGGTAGAGCCCCCCTCCCCAGATGCAAACCATGCAGTAGCAGCAGCAGCAGTCGGGGCAGGTGCAGACATAATGCTCTCCCATATGTTCGTGACGTCGCCGCCGCCTTGTGCTCACCTGGTATGAAGGCCGCCTCATGTTGAGAGCTGAAAGTGCCATGCATCTGGATGGACAATCCCTACAGAACCAACACCCTCATACCTGTGCGATTAATTTTGCCCAATGGCTGTCCCGCCCTCACCTGGTACAGCCCTCCTCCCCAGATGCGCACCATGTTCATGTTGGCGGCAGCAGCAGACTGCAGCAGCCCCGCCACGTCACCATCAGCCACAGCGCTGCTCAGCACATGCAACGGGATGAGGTTGGCGCCTTTGGCATACAGCGGCTGCCCATTGACCCTGAAGTAAAAGCTCTCGCCTTCTTCTTCTTGATCATTTGCAGATGTGCGGATGCTTTCTGCCTTGCTATCTGATGTGGTTTGGGATGCGGCTGTTGCAGAGGCTGCGGATTGCTGATGGCTGCTGCTTGCTGCATTTTCCTTGCCGCAATCCACTTTGCTGCCCTGGCTATATGTATGGCACTTTGAGGCGTCAGTCCAGCCAGCATCTGCTGCTTCTGTTGCTGTGCGTACTGCTTCAGGCTGATAGCTGGCAGGCAGCGGCCAGTCACGACCGGGTGGTGGTTGCGGGTGCCACCACACAGGACTGTTACTGACGTTACGCACCAGCTGCCACACACCTTGTACCTGTGCCCAACTGCCAGGCTGGGCAGTGATGATAGCAACAGCAGCAGCAGCAGCAGGCTGGCCTCGTGGTGGATCTGCTGATGATGCAGACAATGCAGCTGGTACTGCACTGCTGCTGCTGCTGCTGCTGCTAGGGTCAGCAGCAGCAGTATGAACAAGCTCTGCAGCTTGACGCATTGGCTGCCGCACGAGCTCAATTGTCCTGAACCCAATGCAGCGAGTGATGCTGCTGCAGCTGCCGTCCCTTGCACATGCTGTATCATCAGCTGCTGTACCGCTGCCGTCACTGCCATCACCGTCGCTGCTGCTGCTGCTGACACTGGACTTGCACTGATGCTGATTGGCAGCTGGCCTGAAGTAAATCTTGACATCATACAGTGCCTGCTTCTGGCCAGGTGCCAGCCTGCCAGCAGGCTGCCATAGCCGAATTTGATCAACCGGCACAGCCAGCTGGATGCTTGCAAGTGCCTGCAGATCGTTGCCAGCAACACGGCCCGCCTGCAGCACCACCTGCATCACAGCACAGGTGAAGACATGTAGCAGCAAGAGCAGCACAAAGGTTGTGTAGGGTGAGCCAGCCACCAGCCAGTTGCTGTGTGCGCATAACTGCTGAACGGCTGGGCCGGCGGCAGATGAGGCTGCCAGCTGCTGCACCTGCAAGGCAAGCAACATCTGCTGCTACACAAGCTCCAGGTGCAGAAGTGGCAGCAGCTTGCAGTTGAAGCACACACCATATGGAAACTAACCTGCTGCTCCTGCTGCAGGCCAAGCTCTGGCAGGGCAGCTGACAGCAGGCCGCAATCTCCATCCTCCGGCACCAGCAGCTGAGCAGTAACAGTCAGCAGGAAGGTGCTGCTGTCATTCAACCACTGCTGGTGCACCAGCGCCCCTGATCAATAACATCACCGTCAACAGCAGCGGCAGCAGAACAAAACTTGTATGGCACGAGCAGCAGAAGCATTAATGATGTTGTCTATTGCCACAGCCGCGCATTCATTCTATGTGGGCGCTACATCATGATGCAAGCGTATGCTGTATTGCTGTCATCAGGAGCCGTGATCGCTGACGTGTCTTCAGCATCTGTGTGTTGTGTTACTGTCACATGTTATTGTTAAGTTACGTTACTAACCGATGAGGCTGGCCTGATCGAAGCCCAGCAGCTCCACCCCGCCAGAGAGGCCAGCAGGAGCAAAGGCAGGGCCCCAGTCCCTGCAGCAGCAACAGCAGCAGCAGCAGCAGCAGCAGCAGCAGCAGCAGCAGCAGCAGAAGCAGCAGCAGCAGAAGCAGCAGCAGCAGAAGCAGCAGCAGCAGCAGCAGAAGCAGCAGAGCTACAAGCTTGCCGTGGCTGCATTGCATCAGGTTGCTCTGTCTGCAAGGGTGTGAGCAGGCAAGTTCCTGCGCATGCGCAAAAAGCACTGCTGTCAAAGTAACACGACATTCAGCAGCCACACATGTATGCAGCCAAGAAACAGAGCCTCCTTGCTGTGCATTCAACTTGCCGTGCATCCTCACCATCCAAAGTCAGAGGCAGGCTTGCGCGCAAAGTTGTACACATCAAAGCCACCAGGCACCTGCAGCAGCAGCAGCAGCAGCAGCAGCAGCATAGAAAACCATTGCCGTTGCCTAGTAGCAGCCGCTGCCTGCCAGCAGAGAACAAGAGCATAGCCAGCCACCTGTGACCATGCAATGCACTCAACATGCGAGGATTACGCAACATCTTACTCCCCGGCAACATCGCCTCTCCGTGCAACATTGCTTTGAAAGAGATACAGCGTCACGATTAAGGTGCTGTTCACACATGTACTGATCAATCAGCACGCCAAGCACTGTGATGCCAGCAGCAGCACTACTCACCGCCATTGTGGGGATGCTGTACGCATTGCGCGTCTTGCGGCGCAGTGCAACAGACACTGCGGGCTGCAGCACCACTGACAGCGTGTTGGGGCCCTCACGCAGCAAAGAAGGCTCCCGCAGCACCACCCACCATGACCTGCATGATTTGTCAAGTGCATCACATGAGCCTCCTTGTGTCACTGTGCAGTGTGGTTGGCTGAGATGTAGCAAATGCAATGGATCGAGCACCTGATAGACATGCTATATTGATGACATGCCACACAGTACAGCTAATCCTTGCAGTACACTGCTACGCCAACACTTTCCCCTTCAGTGTCTGCATAGCCCTTTTCCACTGCTGGCTGTGCAAAGCTCGGGCAACGGCACAGTGGTCACCGCACAACGGGCCACATGTGTGAAGCAGCAGCACCGACCCACTTGTATCTCTCATCCTCTAACCCAACCCACGCACCTGTGTGCGTTGTCTGCGGCAAGCACATGCCGTCCATTGAGCAGCACATGGCCAAAGGTGTCAATGCCGTGCAGCACCAGCAGCACGTGCCTGCAGGCGGCCACTGCACTGTGCTGCTGCCCTGCCCAGGTCACTGTGAAGTTCCAGGTGTCTTGTGACACCCAGCGCGTCTCCAGCTCACCATACCTGCATCAAGTAACAAATTGTCTGGCAAGAGTTAGAAATCATAATAGTAGTTCTATTGATGACGCTTCCGCTCTGGTCCCGTCACTGTGAAGTTCCAGGTGTCTTGGGACACCCAGCGCGTCTCCAGCTCACCATAACTGCAAATCATGAACATGGTTGGCCAGCGAGAATGTAACTAGACATTTGATTGGTAGTGAATCTTGCCTGCCCAGGTCACGCTGAAGTTCTAGGTGCGTCTCCAGCTCACCACACCTGCTCAGATCAGGCAAGCAGACGGCATCAGAAAAATTGTAGTATGAGGGGCTGTGTCGCTGCATCATTTTGCTGCTGCCAGCACAACTGCATGCTGCACCTGTCCTGCACCTGTCTTGCACCTAGCTTTGCACCACACATGCATTGGTCCAGACATGCTGCTGCAACAGGAGCAACGCCCCTCACCTGTACAGCGGGTCTTGCTGCACCAGCCCTGCTGCTGCCAGCGCTCCCAGCACATGCACACTGCACCTTCCCTGCACTTATCCTTGCATTGCACAAGCATTCACCCCTTACATGCTGCAGCAAGAATAACACCTGTACAGAGCGCCCCCCTGCAACACGCGTGCTGCTGCCAACATCAGTGCGTGCGGCACCTTTTGATATGTTTCCACTGCACCAGCCCTGCTGCTGGGCCTCACCTGTACAGCGGGTCCCTCTGCACCAGCCCTGCTGCTGCCAGCGCTCCCAGCACATGCACACTGCACCTTCCCTGAACTTATCTTGCACTGCGCAAGTTTTCACCCCCGACGTGCTGCAGCAACAATGACACCCCTCACCTGTACAGCGGGTCCTGTTGCACCAGCCCTGCTGCTGCCAGCGCTCCCAGCACATGCACAGGCGGGTGCGTCTGCAGGCTGATGCTGCCGTTGCTGCTGCTCAGCTGCCAGGCTGGGGTGGTCAGATCCAGCCGCACCAGGCAGCAGGCCTGCAGCAGCAGGAAAAGATGCAGGTAGGTAGGTGATGCTACAGTGGTGTTTCAGTTAGGCATGCCGGCTAGCCAGCCTTGACCCTTTGACAGCGAATGCTGCTTGATTTGATGGGGTTCAGGAGAATCTGCTGCTGCCACACATGTGTACAGCTGATAAGAGGGCAGAGCTGCTACTTTATGGATGGAAGGAAGGTATGGCGATCAGATTTACGTATATATTGAGGGCTCATGCTACTGCTGGGTGTATACATAAGGCCTTGAAAGCGCGCGCACGCACTTGCTGCACTGCTGCCAACAGCAGCAGCGACGTCAGCACAGCTGCGGGCATGACCGCATGTCAAACCACACTACACGGCCGGTGCTCTCACAATGTCTTTTGAGTTACAAGATCACAGCTAGCAGTGGAGAAACAGGGCGGTCTGAGTGTGCAGTGTCACCCTGTCATCTTCCCTCTGTACCGCCGTTTCAAACCCTAAGCAACACACAATGCCGAATGAAAGCAGTCATGAAAGCTTTTACATTCTCGTTAAATGGGGCTGAAGTCACTTACGGGTGCAACACAAAAGAGTCGCACCGGCCCGGTATCGAAATGCCTGTGTCCGTGGCAACACGACAGCAGCAGATCATGTGTTAAACACCGATGACAAGCAACGAAGAGTTGCTGCTCGAGCTACGCAGCCTCAAGCAGCGGCTTGCTGAGATAGAGCAGCATCTATGCAGCAGCACAAGTGCTGATGTTGCCAGCAGTAGCACCACAGAGGGCAAGACAAGTAGGTTCGAGCAGGGCACGTCGGATGTGTCTACAGCAATTATGCTCTTTAGATATCTCCAGACGTGCAGTTGGCAGTGCGTCCAGCTGTGGTGATACTGCCAGAACATGCACAAATTCTCCCAGCCCTTGGTTGCATGGGTTCAACACATGCAGCCCAACTATGATGCAGCATGCCACACTACTCTATGCAACCTTTTGTTTCACCGCTGTTATTTTTGAGTGAACCCAGGTTGTGATGCAGCTGCAGCAGCAGCACAGCCCGCAGGCACAGCCACAAGCGCTCACAGCCATGACAACCCAGCATCCACTGCCAGTCCAGCTGCAGCTGCAGCAAGCCCTGATGCAGCAGCAGCAGCAGCAGCTGCTGCTGCAGCAGCAGTACCAGCTGTACCCCTGGCACCGCTGCTGCCAGAAAGCGTGCCCATGGACGCCACTCGCATTGTGATGCACCAGATTGTGGCGCCGACAGAGGTGGATGCGCTTGGCATCTGCTTTGGCGGCCAGGTGGGTGCAGGCAGCTGGCAAGTCTCATTACACATGGCGACAGCAGTGCTGCCTGGCCTGAAACAACCGCGATACATCTGCTGCTGCTGCTGCTGCTGCTGCTGCTGCTCGCCTGCTGTTGCCTTTACGGCTGCTACTGCTGCTGCTATGGCTGCTGCTGGGTCTGTGGTGGGGTTTGGCGGGGTGGGGTTTTGGCTGCCTGTGCTGAAGCTGGCTGCTGGGGAGTAGCGCGTGAGTGAGAGTGAGGGTGGCAGGGTGGGGCAGCCCTCCCTGTGATGTGACAGCAGCAGCAGTAGGGCATTTGCTTTGGCGGCCAGGTGGGTGCAGGGCCGCTGACAAGATAGTGTGCAGTTGTAGTGGCGGCAGCGCTGCATGGCTGCGCGTCAGCGATCATGCTTTTGTTGGCCGGTGTTGAATGATGATGGCCAGTGGATATATAGCCCGGCAGTGGCAGCAGTAGCACTTATGTGCGTCCTGCATGCCGAAATTCTACAGCGTTACAGACAGTGGTTGCGGACACGCAACTGCCGTCTGTGACTTCTGCTGCTGTCGGCAGCTGTCTGATGCTGCTGCTACTGTTTGCTGCTGGTGGTCGGCAGGTGCTGAGCTGGATCGATGTGTGTGCTGGGCTGTCGGCCAAGACGCTTGCGCGCGGCCCCTGCGTGACCATCAGCGTGGACGCAGTGCACTTCTTCAGGTGAGCGGCTGAGGACAGCGGCCGCTGCAGTACTTAGAATAGTGAGCAGCTGACAACAGTGAGCATCTGCAGCAAATGAGTGCAGTGCACTTGTGCAAGTGAGCAGCTCCAGCCAGCGCCAGTCATCAAACAGCAGTGGTATTTGGGCAGCACATCACACGACAACATGCGGCGCTCAGCGACATGCAACACACTGAAGCCCCTGAGCTCAGTATCTCAAGCTGCAGCAGTGTGGTGCAGCCGTGCCTGCAACACAAGTGTTTGCATCCACAGCAGCACGCATGCAGGTGGTGTGCATCGCGTGGCCGCTGTCGCACTCTTCTCATCCTCCTACACTGCTGGCTCCACCCAGGCTCCTTTCAGCATGTCTTGTTGTGAGTCCGGTGCCAATGTGGCCAACTTTGAGCAATATTGACCAACTTTGACCAGCTTTGACCGCAGCTGTCATATGCACATGCAGGCCGTGCCGGCGTGGGGACGTGGTCATCATTGCAGCCATGGTCAACCGCACCTTCAGCAGCAGCATGGAGGTGGGGGTGAAAGTGGAGGCAGAGAACATGCGAACAGGCGCGCGGCGCCACTGCTGCAGTGCATACCTCTCCTTTGTGTCGCTTAAAGGCAAAGCACGACCGCAGCAGCAGCAGCAGGATAAGGCGCTTCCACCGTCGCAGCAGCAGCAGCAGCAGCCAAAGCAGGGGCTGCCTCGCGTGCTGCCCACCAGCAGCGAGCACAGGCGCATCCACATTCAGGCCGATGCTAGGCGGCAGCAGCGGCTGGCGGCGCGGCAGGCCGCGGCAGCTAACCCTCAGCGCGCGGCAGCAGCAGCTGCTTGCAGGCTGCAGCCCATCACACATAGGTGAGTGGAGGTGGTGCGACATACAATACACTGGGGCTGCTTTGACAGAATGTGAGGCAGCTGCAAAGGCAATACCAATGGCCGTGCGCCCATTGGATGCAGCCAGGGGCTGATGCTGTGTTGCGATGCTCCATACATGGCTGAAGATTTGATCGCAAACACCATGTGTGCGGCACATGCACGACGCAGCTGTAGATGCAGCGTGCTGCTGTTGCACTGCCCTCACGGGCGTGTCCTGCTGCAGACTAAAAATGCATTGCTTTTGGCCTGAAGCTGCTGCTGCTGCTGCTGCTGCTGCCGCTGCTGCTGCTGTCACATCACAGGGAGGGCTGCCCTACCCTGCCGCCCTCACTCTCGCTCACACGCTACTCCCCAGCAGCTAGCTTCACCACCAGCAGCCAAAACCCCACCCCGCCAAACCCTACCACAGACCCAGCAGCAGCCATAGCAGCAGCAGTGGCAGCTATGGAAGCAGCAGCGGGCCAGCAGCAGCAGCAGCAGGAGGAGGAGGCGCAGCGGCAGCGGCAGCAGCGGGGGAGGCTGGTTGTATCTGATTCTGGTGTGAGGCGGCGGGTGCCTCCGAGTGCCACCACAGCGTACATGACGCAGTCGGTGCTGCCGCAGCACGCCAACACGCTGGGCATTACCTTTGGTGGGCAGGTGAGGATGCGACAGGACTGGAGGTTACCATATCAGTAATACAAAGCATGTGATGGGGCCATAGGGAAGCAAGAAGTCTGCTACTCGCATACCCTCAATTCACAGCTGTTGCACATGTCTGTCAGCATTAACGAGGCTGCCAGAAAACTGAGAGGACCCCCACCTGCTGCTCAACTTCTCTGACACATGAACATCCCATTGCAGGTGATGAGCTGGATGGAGCAGTGCGCTCACAACAGCACGTCCTGCTTGCTCAGGGTGCCTACATCCTGGGGCTCACCCTGCACTGCCGCTAAACCCCCACACATAACACCGCAGGTCATGAGCTGGATGGAGCAGTGCGCCTACATCAGCGCCTCGCGCCTGCGTGGAACGCACCTGTTGACGGCCGGCATGGACAGCGTCACCTTTGCCGCGTCAACCAAGGTCGGCGACATCCTGTACATCACAGCACAGGTGCGGCAGCAGCTGCTGGTGGTGCGGTGATGACAGATGCTGGCATGATATGTGCGAGCCTGCTTTGCTTGCAGCGCCCGCGCAACATGCTCATATCTTGTTGGACTTGCCAGCGCACGCTGGGCATTGATGCAGGGCACTTTGCTGCCGGCTGCAACTCTGGGTAGCCTGCCTTGCAAGCAAAACTCCTGGGGACAACATGCTTCCGTCATTATGTCGCATGCTTCATGTGTGCAGCTGCAGCATCGGCACTCTGATACTGGTGTGACCTATACTCGGGTCCCTGCCGCTGCTGCTGCTGCTGCTGCTGCTGCTGCTGCTGCTGCTGCTGCTGCTGCTGCTGCTGCAGGTGTCTGCCATCTTTGGGGCCAGCCTGGAGGTGATGATCAGCGTGTTCGGGGAGACGCCAGCAGACGGCAACGTGTTCCACTGCGCGGTGAGAGGCCCGTGCTGCTGCTGCTGCTATTGCCACTGCATTTGCACAGATCACACAGTGCCAGCAGCAGGTTGCTTGTCCTGCTGCTGCTGCTGCTGCTGCTGCTGCTGTTGCTGTTGCAGTTATTTAGTAGACAATATGCAGCAGAATGCTGGCGGCCTTGCACTTCTCACAACTTCTTGGACGCGCATGCGCTTAGCTAGCTGCTGCTGCTGCTGCTGGTGCTGCCGCAGGATGCGTTTGCCACGCTGGTGGTGACAGACCTGCAGGGTGCGCCCACCCACATCCCCTTCGAGCTGGAGCCCAGCAGCGCAGCAGAGCGGCTGCGCTACGAGGTGCGGGGCGCAGGTTTTGGTTATTCCACACAACGCCTAGTTGGCTAAGACACTGTTGATTGTTGCCGCTGTAGTTGTTGCTGTAGCTGCTGTGCGCATTTGACTCCTCCTGCCTGGCGCTGACTCTAACAGATGTGCCCGGCACTGCGCAACAGCTGACAGCTTGCATGTCGCACTTGTGATTTGCGGACATTCGTGACACTGAAGGCAGCGACATTGGTGGTGCTGCTGAGGGGCTGCTGTGCTGCTGGTTGCATGTTGATTTGGCGCGCAGGGTGCGCAGCAGCGGCGTGCGGAGCGGCTGGCGATGCGCGGCGCCATGGCTGCGGTGCGCACAGCACGCGCCAGCCTGGACGGATGCAGCCCAGGCAGCGAACCGGCAGAGCAGCAGCAGCTGCTGCAGCAGCAGCGGTCGCTGGAGGCTGTGGTTGAGGGGCAGCAATTGATGCAGTGATGCCGGTAGAAGCATGCATAGGGTTATTGTTCATCCTGCTTGCAGAGCGCATTGCTCTGTTGATGCGTCATAGAAACAGAGCCTGCAGGCTGAACACCACAATTGCTGCAGACCTTCAATCAAACTGCTGCAAATGTGCTGGGTGCTGATGCATCACATACCCTGCAGGTGTGAGATAGGTTGCAATTGCCAAGCTCAGGCAGCATCTCAGATAGCCCATTTGCCATTATGTTGACAGCGCATGGCATAGCAAGCATTGTGTGCATGAAGTCGTGGTAGCATTGCATGTCTGGTCGGTCTGTTTGCGGTGTTTGTGCACCACGTGTGCCTGTTTCTTTTGAAGGACGGGGTGGGTAACATGGTTTACTGGGGCCACGTATCTACCTGAACATCAAAGACAGCAATGCTGCAAGTCAACGTTTCAAGCATCTTGTATTACTACTGTTAGCTGATACGTGAATGTGGCACGCCCAATGCACGGCCTACATAGATGACCTTCCCCGCACGGACTTGACGCAGCACAAATTTTAAGGTGCGGTCGGACGTGCTTTGTACACCTATGTCAAAAAATCCAGATGACAAGCGATTTGGTCTAGGAACACCGTGCAGCACCGCGAAATTGCTTGCTGCTGGCCCTTTGTTGTGATCGGTGGCTTTATCTGCCAAGAACGTCCTTCGGTTGCTGCACCACATGATCTTTGATATGTCAGCACTCAAACAGATGCGAGCTGTTTCTTATAGAAGCCGCGGACACTTGAAGACAATTAGGCCAGCCAAACCCATCAAGGCCCTCATGAGGTAGCCCACCTAGTTGGGTAAGCAGGCATTGACTGCAACTCCTGTATACCTTTTTGCAGGCTGATGCTTACGTTCAAGCGCCTTGGCAAGAGCAACAGGCTTGCTGCGGCGGCAACCACTCAGTTCAGTGACTGCACTCAGAAGTGTCACTCGAGTGGTGCAGCAGGTGGGACCCGCTACATGCGACTTTTCATAAGCTAGCTGCTGCTGCCTTGTCATGCACATGTTGTGTTACAGCCAAATCCTGTCCGCTACAGTAGTGCCCCAACAGCCTGCCGACCAGCAAGGCTTGCATCAGCCTGAAGCGAGAATGTCCGGACATTCTCTGGATCCAGGACTGACACCGTTTCGAGATCCGGCAGTTACACACAGCGCCTGAGATGCAGCTAGCGTGGCAGCATTCAGACCGATCAAAATGTAATACTGTAGCACTGTTTGATGCTGGTAACCTGTCAAATGGTCATGCGTAGCATCTGGAGTGCTGCCGTGGATGTTTGACTCTGGCTGCATTGTTTCTGCAGGCACTCCCCACGCCAGCCAGGTTCTCTGACAGCCTGACAAGCCCCCTGAGTGATGGCAGCACCAGGCAGCAACATGAGCTACAGTTCAGGCGATAGCAGCATGTCTTCTGCAGCAGCAGCAGCAGCAGCAGGCAGCAGCCTCATCCAGGCTGTCAGATCTGGTGATGCTCAGCAAGTTGCAGCGCTGCTGCAGCAGGGAGCAGATGTCAACAGCACAGATCAGGATGGACAGTACGTGCTTGCACTTGCTGTGCAACAGCTGACTGGGGATGTACTGCTGGAGGTCCTGGATGCTCTGCTGGCGAGCCCTGGCATTGCAGTAGAGGCATTTGCAGCAGCCCTGCATGCTGCTGCTGCTGCTTGTGGCCAAGAGGCACTGCAGCATTTGCTGAACTGGCAGCAGCTGGCACAGCAGGCAGTCAACATAAAGGTTACTGACGGGTGTACAGCACTGCACTATGCAGATCGGGCAGACAACGCGCAGGGCATCAGGCTGCTCCTGCAAGTGCCTGGGGGTGATCCAAATATCACAGCCGAAAATGGCTTCACACCACTGCATTGTGCAGTGAAAGCGCCTGGGGAGCACCTGCTGGCCCTGCAGGCGCTGCTGGACTCAGACACACCAAGGTGCGACAGGTCGCCAGGGACTGCAGGCCGTCCTGGGCAGCGCCAGCAGCTCACGCCGCTGCACTTGGCAATGATGTTGCCTGCCGGTCATAATTGCCGGCTTGCAGTGCAGCTGCTGGTGGCGGCAGGAGCTGATGCTTCAGCGCGTGCTGGTGTCCTGCTCGAAAACCCCTCCGGCATGCTTTGGGGCATGACAGCGCTCCACTGTGCCGTTTTGACTCCGTCAGATGGCATAGATGCCTTAGATGAGCTGCTGCTGCTGGCAGCTGATGGCAAAGTCTCTGTGGATGGCAGCTGTGATGTTGGTTCATTGCTTGCGATGGTAGATGACGTGAGCTACACGGCGCTACACACAGCAGTCGCATGCCGCAATGTTGCGGCTGTGAAAGCTCTGTTGGCACAGCCTGGCTGCAACCCAGGCGCAAGCGGATTCGAGGGCTGGAGGCTGCTGCATTGTGCAGCACTCCGCAGTGCAGAGGCGGTCAATGTGTTGCTGGAGCATCCAGCAACCTGCGGGGCAGCGGCGAATGTGAGGAACGACGAGGGCCTGACTCCGCTGCATGTTGCCGCCATGTATGCACGCACCAATCCTGAGGCAAGGGCGGGTCTGGGTGCAATGCTAGCAAACGATAAGGTGGCTGCCAGTCTCACTGTTGCACTTCCCTGTGGAGGAGGAGGAGAGGTGACATGGGAGGATTTTCTGAAGCAAGGGGTGCCCCGCAGTGACGCCCCTGCTGCCAGCACAAAACCTGTTCGGAGTGTGCTGCATGGCATGGCTGGTGAGGTGCTGAGGAAGGCGCAGGATCAATCTGGGCAGCTGCTGATTTCCATATACCTGCTGACAATCCTGTCGGGCATTGGTGACGCAATGAGTGCAGCACTGTTCTGGGTGTCGTGGCTGCTGCTGGCTGTTCATGTCTGCGTAGCGTATGGTGTGCGCCCATTGGCAAAAGAGTTAGAGCGCAAGGCAGTGCACTTGGGCCTCTCAGGGCGTGTCTGGTGCCTGGCACACCTCGAGACCCCGTACAATGTGGCCAAGCTGGTCATGGTGGCCGTCATGTTAGTGCTAGCACGGGCAGTGCCGTCAATGTCAGACGACAAACCTGCCCATTACAGAGGGTCCTGGGCTATGGGCACTGTTGCTGTTTTACTACTTGGCATAGAAGGCTGTGTCTTTGCTCGCCTGCATGTGTTGGGTTTGACAAGGCGTGCAGCGCATAGCGCAGGCCAGCCAGCTGAGCAGCAGCTGTGGTGGAGGTTGCGGCAAGTGTTCCCTGTGGATGTGATTGGAGCATTGGTGGGTGGCAACACATATTCCCGAGCTGGTGCACGCGAATGGTTGTTGAGCGTATTCAACCACCAGCTGTACTTGACGCTAGCCACTGCAGGAGCAGGCGTGCTGGGGCTGCTGGTTGAGGCCATTAGGGCTACTGCATTCTGTGCGTGCCTGCTCTGTTGCCGACTTGGCCTATGGCACAGCACATCGCTGGGGTGTCAGATTGCCATGCCACGTCACTTCCTCAACAGATGCTAACCCTGCACAAGATGCTGCGTGGGCAGACACAGTCTTTTGGCAACATATAACCACAAACTGCATGCAAGAGATTGTCAAGTGCGGCTATCACGCGCTTACTGCTCTGCATATGGTGACCTTTGATCTTTTCATGGGCGGCAGCTATGCAACCATGGTTTCGTGGGCAGTGTTTTACTCCTGCTGGCTGCTTGCTTTTTTTGAAGTGAACATTAGCGTTTTCGATGTCTTGCTGTCCAGGGCAACCGCATGCGCAGCCACGCGGGTAATCTTGATACGCCCCAAACAGGCATTCGGCCATTTGATTAGTTTGTACTGGCCATCTTCCTTGCTGCACAGAGGCTTGAGGCTGATTGATGTGTTTACAGTGTTGAAGACGTCACAAATGTGTGCAATGGGCGTGTTTGTTGTATATCTTTGGGTGCTGCTTGCAACAGGCCTTGCATGGGATGCTGGTGCTGTTGCTGATGCTGGCCACGGAGCTGGTGTCCTCGTGATGATTGCAGTCATAACAACTGCACAGGTGCTGCACATTGTTTTGCCGTGGCTGGTGCCCGTTGCTCTGCCGGTTTCTGCTGTGCTGCTTGCGGTGACAGGTGTGCTCGGAGTTGTGTTTGGTATCATCCTGTTCATGCTGTTCATGCTGGGGTGAGGAGCTGTGGCCCTGCTGCGGTGCCTGCCATGGCAGAAGCCTGTTGCTGCGGATGCTTCTTTTGGTCACCAACAGAATAGTACAAACACAGCGTAGTCCAGGCCGCCATGCTGGCTGGTGCCAGCAGCTTCCAGCAGCCGCAGGTTGCTGGTTCTTCAGAGAGTGGTTAGCCAACGGTAGCTGTTCAAACTGGGATGTATGATATCTGCAGCAACATTCGGCACGGGAACAACAGAGTGTGCTTGTTTCCTTGCATGCGCCTGAAACTGTGGCTTGCCAGTAGGCTCTGTACTTGTCTTTGCTCGTGCTGGCTTAGTGGATGCCAGAACTAACATCTAGTACTTGGCAACGTTACACCATGCTGCACCAACCCCTGTGCAATACGATGTCACTGTCCTATCTGTTGAAGAGCCCTCCTGCAAGCTGGGTGCCCTCAGCCGGTAGCATGGTGGGCTGCTTGAGCTTTACGCTGTTGTGTGGCGTACCGAGGATTGATGCCACCAGGATTGTCTGCTTGTGCAGACATTTCCCGGCTTGCATCCGCGTTGGCTTTGACAAGTACAGTTGAAATCAAGAGGTACAATTGATATCTTGAGAATGATACCGGTAGCTTGATTTCTGTCACCCCTTTTTTGCAAGTTTAGTTGGATCTTGCTGGGCCCCATGAGCCCTGTCTGGCTCCTTTGTGGGTGGTCCTGTGGCCCTACTTTGGTAACTGGTAACAATGCAGCGTAGCAGAAGTGTACATCATTGTACAGTGCCACGGGTGCAGTAAGGGCCACTGCTGGCTGCAGCTGCTTTGTTGCTCAGTGGCTGCGCGCCACCGCCACCATTGCTGCTGCCGCACGACCGTCAGCTGTAACAAGATAGCTTCCCTGCAAGCCTGCCTGTCAATAGGCCTTGGAGAGAAAGGGTAGTTACATGTGAACCGGCACCATCCTAGACGATAAGCGAGCCACAACGGGATGACCTTTGGATTCTTTAATATGTGTTGCGGCTTGCATAGAGCCAGGCAACCTACAGCAAGCCTGCAGTTTTCAGCAGGAATGCATACTCGAATGCTGTCTCGCGCAACCGGGCAAACCTGCAGAGCATTGTGCAGTACAGATTGGCAGCGTGTCAGCACTGTCAAGCAGCCTCGTGTTTCTAAATCGTAGACCAGAGCCATGCATGCGTATGGTTTGCATTTTGTTGATGATCCATGCGCCGCTGAGACTCCCTCCAAGCTGTGCATTTGCAGCCATCTGAATTCAAACTTGAGCTCTATATCACAACCTGTAACCAGCACAGGGGAAGATCTGCTAGGGAACACTGGCACAGCTATGCGTGTTGCAGCCCCGCCTGATGGAGACGAGGCAGTGCTTGCATGAACCCCTGTGCAATGCCTCTGTCAACAAGCGGGGGCTCACCTGCCGGTCACGCGGAAGTGTCCTGCGCCCATGCCGCACTGGAACAGCAGCAGGTTGCTGTCTGTCTTCATGTCACGCAGCTTGGCCACAAGCTTTGCGGGCTCCCTGCAGCAGCCACGGGCAAAACTGGATCATACATAAACACAACAGCACTGCTGATGTCCTATACTTACAGTTGCCAAATCAATGCACAGCATGCTCGTGATGATGGCTCTCAGGTTGAGCAGGCCAGGCTAGGGTGGGCTAACTAGCTACCAAGGCTGCTCACAGTGACGGTCGCTGCTGCGTTTCACCAATGCTGCACGCACCAGTATCCAACACGCGGGTCGTTCAGGCCAGCCGTCACCAGGATGTTGGGGTACCTGCAGCAGATGCGGCAGCAGCAGCAGAGCGTCAGCGCAACATGCACCAGCAGTAGCAAAAAGGCAGCGCGAACAGCTTGTGCCATGCGGCCAGCATGCTGGGCCACAGACATGCAAGACGTCCCACTTGTTGAACATGCAGTGCTGGCCCAACCGTGGCACTGCTTTTGCCAGCTGCACATACATTGTAACCCACATGTAACTATCCTCTCTCTCTCTCTCTCTCTCATTGTCAGCCTCACGCACTGTATTGCTCCCACTGCAGACCATTATGTTCTGTAGGTGGTCAGCACATGTGCTGTTCAGCACTCCCTTTGAACCTTTGAAGCGAATGGTTTGTGTACAGAAAGGTGCTGCCACTACAGTCAACAAGAGCTGTGCTCACTTCTGTGCCACCACGTTGTCAACAGGGCTGTAGCTCTTCATGTAGTGGTAGTACTCTGGCCTGCGGGGGTCGCCCCACTCCTCCCACTCAGTCATTGTCAGCGGGATGCTTGCATCCAACATTGTGGTCAGCACATCCACAAAGGGCACGCCCATGATGACTGCGTTGAACAGGTCAGGCCGCATGTTGGTAACCGCTCCCATGAGGAGGCCGCCTGCTGAGCGACCTTCAATGGACAGGCGAGATGGGCTGGTGTAGCGCAGCTGGGGGGCGGCAACACAATGAACGGAATATGGCAGGCAGCAGGTGGCAGTTAGCAGTTCTAGTTGGGGAAATGCAGTATGTTGGTAACCGCTCCCATCAGGAGGCCGCCTGCTGAGCGGCTTTCAATGGACATGTGTGATGGGCTGGTGTAGCGCAGCTGAGGTGCGGCAGCACAGCATGGAGGAAGATGCGATGGCGGGCAGCAGGCGGCGGTGAGCAGGTTCGTTTGGGAAAAGCCAGCATGGTGCAAACTTAATGGACACTTGGAGTCACAGCTGCCAGTCAACCGTGTGCCCAATGCGCAAAGCTGTAGCATATCGTGGCATGTTCACCCCCAGCCGTTACGTTACAGTTGATACAGTGCAGATACATGATGTATCTTCACTGTATCACATCGATCGAGCCCATGTGATGGAGTCAGTGAAGCTGTTCCTCTCATGCATGCCATCGGCGATCTAGGATGCTACATGATGTAGCATCCTCAATCACCTCAATCAAGTGCTCAGCCCATGCGATGGAGTCAGTGAAGCTGTTCCTCTCATGCATGCCATGCTCAGTTGTCAGACTACCTGAGTGACAACCAGCAACATAGCTTCCAACAGCCTGACTCACCTTGATCAGTTGCTCAGCGCATGCAATGAAGTCCGTGAAGCTGTTCCTCTTGTGCATGTACTTCCCATCTTCATACCAGCGCCGCCCCATCTCCCCGCCACCCCTGATGTGAGCAACTGCCACAACCCAGCCCCTGTCAATGAGGCTGAGATCATCACGGGAGAAGTCGGCTTCATAAGGGTAGCCGTACGCTCCGTACCTGCAACATGCAGCAGCGCTAAAGTTGTTAGGTGGGAAGCATGGAGCAGGGGTGTGCAGAGTGGCGCATTCTAGCCATACATGCCGAGATGGTTCTGCAAATTTGGTGGTTACTATCAAGCTGGTACAGTTGAGCAGCCACTAAGGCCACAGCTGCATGAGCAAGGCACCTGCACGGCATCTCTATGCCCCAGTCCTTCCCCCTGCTCATGGCTGCAGCACACCAGCAGCAGCTGTGCCACAGCCAAACACTCGCCCTCGCAGCAGAATCAAAACTCGAGTTCAACACTTGCACAAGAGAGGCAGCTGCGCGGCATTCTGACAACCTTCTGCATTTCTCACCACTGAGTGGGGCACAACAGCAGCAGCCAAGCCAACCCCCACGCTCACCCACGCAGCAGCATCGGGTCGCTACCATCCAGCTTCACACCATCCCGCTTAAACACCAAACTAATCGGCACAGCCACTCCATCAGGTGCTGTCGCCCACAGTCTTTGTGTGAGGTATTGCTCCCTGCTAAACCCTCCAAGCACAGCTAGGCTCTTCTTCAAGAGGCGCCTGCCAGATGGTAGGTGCTGGTCGTATATACTGCGGGGTGTGGTGGGCGAGCTGTAGGACAGGCGCAGGACTTCGCTGTCAAAATCCCCGGTGAGCGCTGCAGGCAGAAATAACATGTTACATGACTTGTTACATGATATGTTTGACAGCAGGTGGTGGGGGAGCTGTAGGTGAGGCGCAGCACCTCGCTGTCAAAGTTGCCGGTGAGCGCTGCAGGCAAAAGTGACAAGTTACATGACATACATGTGCATAAGCAGCCTATACGTGGGTATGCGCGCTGTGCGCCTCGGACTCGACACATGGAGCAAAAGAGCACCCAGCCATTTGTGTGTCGTGCAGGCACAGCAGGCATTGCAGCAACCAAAGGTCTTGATACTGTGTGTTTTGAGCCTGCTGCCCTACTGTGTGTTTTGAGCCTGCAGGTTTGCATGTGCATGTGCATGTGCAGAAGTATGTGGCTTGCCACGCACCGCTGCCACCATCGCAGCAGCGGCTTCAAGCAGATGCTGCCCAAGTAGCACACACATTCCCTGCAAAATCTCCTGACAATCTCGCCACACCTCCTGACAGCTCAAATGCAGCCTCGTCGAAGCTGATGGCCTGGCCGCTGCCCAGCTGAGTAGGCATGGAGCCATCACCAGGCAGCGGGTACGCCACCAGTGACTGCTGCGCCCTGGCCCTCAAGCTCACAACAAGCCAGCGGGAGCCTAAGGACACGCCTTCAACCATCACGTCTGCCTGGTGCGGTAGGAGCACCTGCAGCAGCAGCAGCACAGGCTCAGCACAAGCCAGCCGGACCCAAAGATACGCCGTTAATCATCATGTCTGGCTGGTGCGGCAGCAGCAGCACTTGCAATGGCGGCAGCAGCAGCAGCAGCAGCAGTAGAACAGCGTCAGGTTCAGCACAAGCCAGCACAAGCTACATCGTTCAAAATTGTGTGAGCAGCAGCAGCTGGCTCACCTGCTGTTGTGTCAGGTCGTGCAGAGGAGCCAATCTGAGTTCACCGTTAGGCCGGGCAGGGTCCCTGTGCTGCACCACCACCCATCCCTGCGGCTGCTGCTGCTGCTGCTGCTGCTCCAACGCCTGAGCAGCCCTTGCAGCAGCATCTAACATATTGCCTGGGTGATGATGGATGTTATATTCCACATCTTGCTGTCTTGGGGCGATCAGGGTGAGGGCGGCTTTGGGGTTGTAGGCTGGCAGCCAGTACGTTTCGTTCGTCACTGCTGATGCGGAGCCAATGTAGATGAGGTCGCCGCTGCGGCTGCGGCCCACACTCACATAGAAGGCCTGCAGCATGCACAGTAGGGCAGCAGCTTGCCTAATGTTGGATTCTGCCAACAAATCCTGAGATGTAAGCACTGAAGATACTGCGCACCTGCCACATCAAACCCGCTGCAGATGCACTGCACAACCCGCGTAACCGCTGCACCTGCTCCTCCCACTGCTGCTGCTTCCACACCCCTCACCTCGTCCCTCTCCTCAAACACAACTTGGTCTGTCTTGTTTGCCCCCACTGCATGTAGCAGCACCTTGTGAGGCCTGTCCAGCTATTTCTTCACTGTGTATAGCAGGTAGGCAGAACCCTCACCGCTACCGCTACCGCTGCTGCTGCTGCTGCTGCTGCTGGTGGTGCTGCAGCCGATGCAACCACAGATATCTCACCTCATCCCCTTCCTCAAACACGACTGTGTCTGTCTTGTTTGCTCCCACTGCATGCAACAGCACCTTGTGAGGCCTATCCAGCTCGTCCTTCACTGTGTACAGCAGGTGGCTGTTGTCTGAGGCCCACACCAGGTCGCCGCTAGTCATGGGGATGGGCATGCCGACCTGCTTGTTGCCGCCCAGCTCCTGCAAGCAGCAGAAGCAACAGCAGCAGCAGCAGCAGTGGAATCAAGGTGGCTGTTGTCTGAGGCCCACACCAGGTTGCCGCTGGTCATGGGGATGAATGTGCCAATGTGCTTGTTGCTGCCCAGCTCCTGCAAGCAACAGCAGCAGCAGCAGCAGCGGCAACAGCAGCAGCAGCAGCAGCAGGGGTTGCAGTGGTACTGTGTCAGCTGAGCTGGTTAGCTAGCATGCAGTGTGCAGCCCCGGCTCTTGATGTTCCATTTAGAACCTGCACCCCCTGGAACAAGCAGAGCAAAGGCCAGGCCAACATGCGTTTTGCAGCAGGAATGCAAATAAGCACAGTTGGGCGGCGCTGAAGGCCTGTTGTTGTAGTCAGCTGTTAGTTTGTGGGCTGAGCGATCGCACCTTGACGTACAAGGTGTACTTTTCATTGCCAGATGTGTCTTCCGTCCATGCCAGCAGCTTGTTGTTGGGTGATGTCTCGACTGACCCCACCTGCAGTGAAACCGGCAGCAGATGCATTACAACGCTGCTGTTTGTGTGCAGCTGCCAAGCGTGGTTTGGTTGCACTGCTGCGATGTGGGGTCATTGTGGCAGCCACAGCAGCTCAAAGTAGTGTTTAGGCAGCATCATGTTCAACATGTGAGCGACCGCAGCCCTTGGAGAACACGTTATACACACAACATTGCTGCTGATGCACATGCTGCTGATGAGGTGCAATACGCTGCCATTGAACAAAGCAGCCCAGCATGCACCTCCTGGCAGCCACCACAGCACTCCTCGCATCATGCAGCTGCGCAACCACTGCAGTCACTTCTGAATATAAGCTTACCATGTAGAAGCTGATGTTGCCTGCTGCTTTCCTCTGGTTGTCACCCAGCAGCAACTCCTCAGCCTGCTGCTGCCCTGGCGCATCTGGCATAACTGACGGCACTGCATGCTGTTTGGTTGATGTCACACACATGCTACATGCCCAGCTCTTTTCGTCCTGAGTGTGCTGCACTTGTACTCAACATCTTGAATCCCTAAGCCCCAAACACAAAAAGCATGCACACTCACCATGTAAAAGTTGAAGTTGCCTGCTGCTTTCCTCTGGTTCTCATCCAGCAGCACTTCTTCAGCCAGTGACGCATCCACTGCATCTGACTCAGAGGCAATGCCAGCGCTGGCAGGGACTGGCCGCCGGCAATGCAGCTTGTACTGCTGGCCCTCTTCAGTGCGGGTGTAGTAGTAATAGCCGGTGTCCCTGAGCAGCAGCAGCAGCAGCAGCAGCAGCAGAAGCAGTAGCAGCAGTGTTTTGTCTGCATTACAGAACTGCGGTGCTAAGGGGCGGCAGTGCTGTTGCGGCCTGCGAGTGTGGTGTTGCGTGTGGCGCATAAACGCAGGGGAACTGCTCACCTTGTAGCTGCACTGACATCTGCCTCTTGTATGCGTGCCTGCAGCCAACAAAGCGCACGTCAGGGGCAGCATTCACATGTACATGTGCCACTGCCGCTGCTGTTATGGCTGCTGCTGTTATGGCTGCCGCCGCTTCACATCGGCTGGCAGAGTGTGCCTGGCCTGTCTGCGCCAGCCTAATGGTGAGCAAGCGCTGGTGCTGCTGCTGCTGCTGCTGCTGCTGCTGCTGCTGCTGACTGTACCTTCATTTCCTCATACAGCTGCTCCTGCAGTGCTTGCGTGTCTGCCATTGCGGCAGCAGCATAGTCGTTCTCAGCATTCAGGTACGACAGCACAGCGGGTGATGTGCGCGTATCATCCCGCAGCCAGTAGTAATGGTCGATGCGGACGTCACCATGTGTTACAAGCTCTTGTGGGTACTTTGCGGCATCAGGAGGCGATAACGCTGCAGGGCAGAATGGCATGCAAGTTAGAGCCAGCCAGTTGCAGCAGCACCAGGGTAAGACTCGAGTTTGGCCAAGCCTGAACACCTCATCCCGGGAACTTCACGGCGTGCTGCAGCGTCATATAGATATATTTAACGGGGTCCGCAAGTGTATAACTACCACTGGGTTACTGGCAACATGCCTTGCCACTGCGCGTCCAAGCTGGTTGCAGCCGAAGCCTACGCACCATTAGCGATGTTCAGCCCAAAGAGCAATACCAGAACAAACACGGTTAATGAGTTGTAGCTACGTGTAGCGCCCATTATGATCTGTAGCTTGGTGTGACGATGGCAACGTGGTCCGCGCAACGAGTCCCGGTGTGCACTAGCAGCGCAGGGTGCACACAGCGCTATCAGCATCAAGCAAGTTAACTATAACTTGCATTCAAGTTCATGAAAACGCTGCTGCCTCTCAGCAGGGGGCCGAACATGCGATGGCGAATCCCGCGAGGCAAGGATTCAGGCTTTTGGCGCGAGACTGCCCTTTTTGCTCTGACGTCTCTCGTACGCCTTGACAGGCCAGCGTACGATAATCACAGACCACAATAAGTCAACATGGCTGCTTGATCACGGCAGATGTGTTTCCAAGCACTGTGTGCCAGGCACACGTGCTGTGCCAGTGCTGCGAAAGAAATAGTCTTCAACCCTTGCCACGCCACAACGTCTAAGATAATTGCCACCATAACACCAACAGACTGCGCACGAGCATCGAAGTCAAACACGGGGTTACGACAGCATCAGCCAAAGAGCCACCATCGCTTCCTAGGCGCCTGCTCACTGCTGCTGCTGCCATGTCCGGCTGCCTTCGCAGCTTCCTGCAACTGCTGCTGCTTCATTGATGCATTCAGCTCAGCAACTTCTCGCTGCCGTATAACCTCAACCGCCTCTTTCTTCTCCCTATAGCTCAGATCCTCAAACCGCCTAGGCAGCACCGGCTCCGCTGCCGCTGCAGCTGCCTGCTCGGCTGCTGCTCGAGCTGCCTGCTGCTCCCGCTGCTGCTGCTGCTGCTGGTACTGCTGAGGCATGTCTAGGAGTCCTTGGCTTGCCAGGAAGCTGGCAACTGCTGCTGCAGGCTGCACCTGGTTGTTCAGCCAGTGTATGCTGCCACACAGGGGGCCCCACATGACCATGCCTAGCAGGTGGAAGCCGCGCCCATCTGCACAACAGCAGCACACCACAACAGCATCAAGACAAGCATTTCGTATGATTTCATTTGACATATGTTGAGTGTGTTGTAGACACAATAAATCAAAGGGGGAGGAGAAGCATGCAGGGAGAACAGCTGCGTTGGCATTAGTGCAGCTGTTGCAGTGAGTATGCGTATTGCTCTGCAGGACATCCAACTGCCTCCGCTCAGCTGCTGCTGCTGCTGCTGCTGCTGCTGCTGAGAGCTTCAAGTTGTCGCCCTCCCGCGCTGCACTCACATGCTGCCCGTGTGAGCACTGCGCCAGCAGCTGCACCTCCCCAGAAGCTGTTCCAGGCGTCATGGTCACCCTGGCGCAGCGCACGCACACCCTCCTGACACACTGCAGCGGCAGCAGCATGCAGCAAGCCAATACCGTTGAGAATGACAAGCACATGCGACTGGCAAGCGTACTGCACGTAAAACGTGTTACTGGCACTGTGCACAGCTCACTCTGGGCTGGGTGTTGCCGTACGGTCGGCGTGTGGCCACCATGTACACGTCAGCCTAGACAGCTCATGCCAGTTGCAATGCGGCAAAAGCAGCAGGAAGCACGGCTGCAGCATGCCAGAGCACCATACGAGGCAGCTGCATCCGCAGTGCTGTGCTGCTGCCCTGCTGCAAGTCCTGCCTGGCACAGCCACTGATGTCAATGATGCTCTGATATTACTCAAAGGTGCTGCTGATGAATGAGGTACCACACACACACCTGCAAATGCTGTCATGCTGATTGCCACATTGGATGTCACGGCAGGCACTGTGCGGATGAGCTTCCTGCAGGCGCGGCAGCCACATGCACAGCAGCAGGCTGGGCATGCTGCTGCTGCTGCTGCTGCTGCTGCTGCTGCTGCTGCTGAGCTCGCGCCTCCCATTGTGAAACGCATTATGATGCTGCAGCGCTAGCTGTACACATCGGCTCCGACGGCTACATGAACATGCGTATGTGGCTGCTCTGCCTCTGGAATACATGCATGTTGCCACCCGCAAGCGCAGCTCAATTGCGGTGGCCACATGCGGCTGTTGTGAGGCAGAGGCCCTGCTGTGTGTGCACCTGGACAATGCAACTGCGTGCACAGCAGCCTGGCTGACACAACGCACAGTGGCTGTGTACTTCACTGCATGCGATTGTTGTTAGATTTGTATAAGAACATAATCATTTGTATCTTGGCACTCGTACCTCTGTGCGGCGACTGCCCACACTGTGCTGAACCCTGCACCAGCAGCAGCTGCAGCAGAAACGCGGCGGCCAAATTCAAACACAATCAGGAAAGTATCAACTAGCAAGTGCACGCCAGACACAGGCACGCTTCTGCCTACTACTGCTGCTGCTGCTGCTGCTGCTGCTGCTGCTGCTGCTGCTGCTGCTGACAGGGTAGCTGTTGGTGTACCTGCTGCAAGGATCTTCTGCCGCACACGTCCAGCAGCAGCAATGCCTTCCTCTTGTATGTATACTTGTGTTTCATTCATGATGTCCTGGTTGAGATCAGGCACCCAGTCGGCAACAGCAACAGCAACGCAGCAAGCCACAGCAGACGCACAAGCGGCTTAGCAGGTGGTTTCAAATCCATTTCAACGCAATTCTACATTAAGAAGAGGATTGTAATTGATGCTTTATGTGTTACACCAGAACCACGACAGTGCGAGTCTGGCTAACAAGTTGGGTTTGTGGCTGGCGGGCCTGGCTGGTCGCAAATTACAAAACACAGGCTGAGCGAGTCTCAGGCGCTACATTTGATGCACGCTTTATGGGAATTGGTTCGTGCCATGCCTCACTCATGTCAAAGTTCGTACACAGCCCAAAAGCTTGGGTCTCATTTCGCAGCCATGACTACATAGCTCAGCATTGCTGTACAGGTGTCAAAGATATTACTTGTCGATTCATCACGCCGCGTGTGACACCTGGCAGCTGCTCCTTCTACTGCTTTGAGGGAAAAGCAGTCAAGCACACCCTTAGGCCCTTGATCACTGTTCATCAGCCACACTTCATCCAATGCACGGTGCAATGGCGCAACCCATTTCGGTAGTTTTCTTTTTGGTCGCCTTCCTGTTGCTGTGCTCAGCACGGGCGCATGCCTCAGCACAGCAGCAGCAGCAGCAGCAGCAGGAGATGCTGCTGCATTCCACGACAACAGAGCAGCAGGCAGGCTACCTGCAGGACAAGCAATGCCGAGATATGTTCAACGCCAGGCGTGAAATGACACAGGAGGAAGCTTCAACAGTAGCAGCGCGACTGGGGGCCAGTAGCCAGAGCTTCTGCCCAGCACTGCTGTGGACGTACACTGGCACAGGCAACACAATGACGCGCATGCTGATTGAGGTTGCTAGTGGCTGGTACACAGGATCTGTGTATACAGGTGAGCGGTTGGAACATGCTGCCGCAGGATCCAGCCAGCTAGCAGCGGCGGCAAATTTGCTGGCATGATGCCGTTGACGATGAAGACAGCAAACGAAGATTTGCTGCAGCCTGGTAGCCCAGCAGCAACAGCTGGCGCCGCTGCAGCAGGAGCAGCGGCAGCCATGTCAGTGGCTACATCAAACTACACGCATGTTAATACCACGACTCTGCTTGTACTCACTCTGCTGCTGCTGCTGCTGCTGCTGCTGCTGCTGCTGCTGCTGCTGCTGCTGCTGCTGCTGCTGCTGCTGCTGCTGCTGCTTGCAGACCTGTCATTGGTGGACACCCTCCCTGGAGAATATGTGTGTGGCCCATCTGTCATTGCAGTGAAGGCACACCCCCAGGTGCGACACAGGCAAGGCCCCACAGCACGCAGCTGTACAGCAACTGCTCAGCTGCATGCCTGGCAGCATTTGAATTGCACTGCTGACTCGCAGGCTGACCTTCTGCTGCTGCTGCTGCTGCTGCTGCTGCTGCTGCTGCTGCAGTGGCACCCGTTCTCTTCTGTGCAGCCGGATGGCATCAGGCCAGCCACGCCCCACAACCCGCCTGATGCGAAGGATGTGTGCCCCTGCAGCTCCTTCACACGTGCAGTGGCTGTTATCAGGTGTGCAGCACATGACACCAGCTGCCAGTGAACCATCGATGCAGTACTGTAACTTGCTGTGCTGCATCAAGTATGCTGGCCGAGTTACACTGGATGTTCCGTGACAAACGTGCAAACACGCCGCAAACACACGCCCATGTCAAGAGCGCAACATTCATCCAGCACACCACAACCGAACCCACCATACTAAAAACATAACCAGACGTACTACACAACACATGTCACACTCAACAGCATGCTGACAACACATGTGATGTCGTGTGTGCAGGGACCCCTACGCCACATTCCTAGCTGAGTACAAGCGCCTGCGCAGCCACGACTATGGCAGCTGCTCGCTGGCTGCTGTGCCGGGCAAGGAGTGCAGCGGCGGCCACGTGTCTGTCATCAAGCGGGCCGAATTTAATTCAACTGACTTCAGGTGGGGGCAGTACGCAGCACTATGCGCATGTAACTGCAACGGCATCTTTTTCATAGCATGGCGTTGCTGTGAAACCAACAGCATGCAGCGTTCGTGTGCTTGGCAATGAAAATGCATCGTCAGCAGCAGCATCGCCTTGCTACAGGACCACTCTAGGATGTGGGCTGGAAATAAACATCAATTTGCTGCACGTCGCATCAGGTGCTGAAAAGGCCAACCTCAACTACACTAAAATCTATGCTGTGTTTCTGTTGCATGCGATGCTGCCGCGCAGGCATGAGGTGCTGCGCATGGCAAAAGAGTGGGCGGCGATGTTTGACTCGTACGATGCTTTCAAGGCTGCACACCCCGGCGGCTTCTACTTGGCTCGCTATGAACAGCTGACAGCTGGCCCGCAGAAAACCCGCCTGCAGGCGCTTGCAGGCATCCTGCAGGCACTGGGTGTGCCACAGCCTGCTGAAACCACTGCTACAGGTGAAAGTGAAAGTGAATCGCTGCCATTGCAGGACACACAACAAGGGGGCAATAATGAGGAGAAGCTGCACAGCCGCTTGTTAGGGTATCATCCGCAGCAGCTTGCATGTGCGTTTGAAGCGGCGAAGCATCCTGCAATCTTCAGGCCATCTGATCCAGCAGGCATCAACCAGGAGTTTGTGTATGCGGCTGACGGCGCGGAGGCGCTAGTGTGTGATGTGTGGCGAGTGGTGGGTGGTAGGGCAGCACAGCATGGGTATGGACCATACAATGGCACAGTATGCGCCAGCTAGCCCTGGTGGGCCGCTGTACTGGCTAGTGGACTGCTAGACGATTCCATATGTATGTGCAGATGGTGGCGGGCAGCAGCATGCCATGCTGCGCTGCTGGTTGCACGCATGCCGCATGGTGACTACGGCGTTGGCAATGGCGCTGGTACAACCATTGGAGTGTTTGCTTTGTTGCCTAATCGCTGGTCACGAGGTTGAACGGTGATGTTTGCAGTTGACAAAACCAGTACTTTTGCATGCAGAACTTCATGTATGTATGTGGGTGGGTCTGCCCAGGACTGGTTGGCAGCTGAAGCGGCCCGCCGGACAGCTGACCAGCACTACCTGTAGTGGCAGTGGCTGCAGCGCTGCATCACATTTCATAAATCTGTGCACTGGATGCGTCTTTGTTTGTCTGAGCCGTGAAGGGACATCATGCGCCTCTGGTGGTGGAGAGGCTTCAATTCCTGATGCCTGCCAAGTTGCAGTCAGACACGTTGACCAGTGATGATGACGTGCAGCGCAGCTGGCCAGAACAAGTTTCAGCATATGCAATTGCCTTTTTATGTTTATGATGCTTATGTGTTCAACGGCAGCCGCTCATGGTTGCAAAACTGTGGCACGACCCGATCGCAGTTGCTGGGTGCTATTTATGCCTCGAATGAAGTGATGCATGACTTGTCAACTTTTTAGCCATCGTGAATAGTGTCATCAAGCAGCTAGGTCACAACACTCCTTGTGACTCTCTTTGAAGCCCGTCTTGCTGTCTGTCCCTTAGACGTTGTGATGGATGCTGTACAGCTTATTACACTTGCCAACTTTGCTGTATCTGAGCTTGTACTGAGCGCCTTTGGCATCTGTCAAACTGGTGCTCCTTGTATTCCTTCTGGCGCGATTGTGGCGTGTGTACCTTACCTTTTTGGCAGCGGATAAACATTTACGGTTGATTCGTTTGCCTGAGGTTGCCTGTGGGCTTATCACGGGCGTGTTGAACTCATCGCCAGTTTCCTTTGCTTGCCCCACCTCGAGCAGCGCAAACAGCACGCGAATCAACGGACAGGGTGTTCTTTAGGTGTAGGCAGGATCCCAAGGCCCTGCTGGGCATGCTTTGGAGCAGAGCATGTGGCGAGGCCTGAGGTCGCTTTCTTTCTTGAAAGGCAGCGCACCAGGGGCGATGACGGAAGTCGACATTATTCAGCCTGGATCGGCGGGAGCTGGGCTGGTCTGTGCAGTACAGCCCGAGCAGAGCACCTCCCTTATAACCTCCAGCACCCGCGCTCAGAAGCGCAGGCCGGAGCCAGTTAGCGGCCAGCATGCAGTCAGCAATAAGCGACAGAAGCAGATTTCGCAGCAGGCAGCCCCCTGCGCCTCGGACGTGAGCAATGACGATCAGGAGAACCAGCAGACCGTTGTGGCCCCTCACAGCGTGCACGAGCTAGCAGCCAGGGGGCCCAGGGGCAGCCTGGGCACTATGCTTGCGCCCTTGTATGAGTGGTTGCAAGCAGGCGGTCAGCAGCAGGCTGCTGCAGGCCAGCAGCAGCAACTGGAGCAGCAGGAGCAGCAGCTGGCACCCTGCCCGCTGCCGCTGCAGGCGCAGCAGCAACCGGCGCTGGTAGGCGAGGCATCCGCCTCTGCAAATGCCTCTGGAGCCACTGCCAGCGGCAGCCCCAGCAGCAGCAGCGCACCCACTGTCAGCCAGCCCAGCTCCAACAGCGCGCAGCATGCAGTGCACAGCCACAGCCACCACAATCCCCACCACCACCAGCAGTTCCTGCAGCAGGAGGACCAGCTCTACCACCCGCACGGCCACGGCCACCACGCGCCGGCTGGAGCAGCAGACAACAATGGCGCGCCAGGCGCCGACGCCGCCGCAGCAGCAGCGCTGCAGCAGCACTGCGCGGGGGCCACCAGCGGCGGCAGCGATGAGTCAGACGACGCTGACTATGACGATGACGACTTTGACCCGCTGGTGTTCATCGGCACGCTGGGCCCCGTGGAGCACTACGCGCTGCCTGGCAGGCAGCCGCTGCTGCCGCGCCAGACGCGCCAGTGCAAGCAGAAGACGCTCGTGCTGGACCTGGACGAGACGCTGGTGCACAGCACGCTGGACGCGGCGTGCGGCGTGGGCGCGGACTTCAGCTTCCCCGTGACTTTCAACGGCGCGGAGCACATGGTGCACGTGCGGCAGCGGCCCCACATGCGCGAGTTCCTGGAGCGCGTGGCGGCGCTGTTTGAGGTGGTCGTGTTCACGGCGTCGCAGAAGGTGAGCAGCAGCAGCAGCTGGCGCTGGGTGGCTTGGCAGGTATGAGGGGTGCAGCACTTGCATGCATGCTTGCCTGGCTACGCAGCTGGCAGTGGTACTGGGTGTGCACCATGGCTGCATGTGCGTGCGCGTCTGCGCATCTCATTTGCGCATGGCTACTATCTGCTTAGTCATCACCTGCTGCTGCATACCCTTGCCTGTGCTGGTGCTCACATGCTCACCTTGGCCTTTCACCTGCGCTGTCGCATCACATGCACAATCCCTCTGCACCTATATGCATGAATCTGCAGCCTCATATGTTTTTTCCTACTCACTGCAATGTCCTGCAGGTGTACGCTGAGAAGCTGCTGAACATCCTGGACCCGCAGCGCCAGCTCATCCGGCACCGCATCTACCGCGACAGCTGCGTGCTGGTGGACGGCAACTACCTGAAGGACCTCAGCGTGCTGGGCCGCGACCTCTCGCGCTGCGCAATCGTGGACAACAGCCCGCAGGCGTTCGGCTTCCAGGTGGGTTATGTTTGTACACAGCTTCTGGCTTGGGGTTTGGGTCTCCTGCACGGCTGAGCTACGCAGTAGCGGGCAGAACTATGCTTGCATGCATGTGTGCATGTTGTGAACTGTGTGCATTGGTATGTACCATTCAGTTGTGACATGAGGGCAACTTGTAACCTGCGCGCGTGGCTGCTGCTGTGTCGTGCTGCAGGTGGCCAACGGCATCCCCATCGAGTCTTGGTATGATGACCCAGAGGACGACGAGCTGATGCAGCTGCTGCCCTTCCTGGAAAACATCTCGCACTGCAGCGTGACAGACGTGCGGCCGCCCATCACGGCGCGCTACAACCTGCCCGCCAAGGTGCAGGAGGCCAGCATGCGGCTCATGAACAGCGTAGCAGCCGCAGCAGCTGCGCACCAGCAGCAGCTGCGCGAGCGCGAGCAGCAGCAGCGGCTGCATGAGGAGCAGCAGCAGCAGCGCTCGCTGATGGTGCAGGCGGCGACGACTGCGGCGGTGCTGCAGCCGCAGCTGGCGGTGCACCAGCAGCTGCAGCCGCCTGTGAGCCAGCCGCAGGTGCAGCAGGCGTAGTGTGCTCTGCGCGTTGCTGGCAGTGGCTCGGGCTGTGCCATTGGTGCGTGCACCACTGCTACCGGTAGACGGCAGGTTTGGCACATTGTTGACTTGCACGTTGTTGTTTTCCTGGGGAAGGGGAAAGGGGTGTGCGGTGCTCTGCTGTTGCGCAGGTGTCACTCCAGAGTAGTCGATTGGGTGGGAGGCTGTGTGCATAACTGGCGCTGTCATGCTGGTGTTAATCTGCCATTGTAAGCAGGTGCTTTGGGACGCCTCAGTGTAGGGTGTGGACTCAGGGTGGACATATCAGTGTTGTTGTGGTGCGACTGTCGCTTGACCGTTGCACATGTGTCGCTGGTGGAACAGCCAAACCTGCACAGTCAACTTGTGTGCATATCAGGAGGAGAGCTGTAGGCTGAATGATAGCTTGTCGCTGCTGTGGTTTGATGTGGCCACATGTTGGGGTAGATGCTGTGAGTGTGTTCAGAGCAAAACGCAGTGTGCATAGTTGCATGTGTGCATGCAGGCCAGCTACCCCCTCTGGCTGCGACTGTGATTGTAATGGAGGTCCCTCTACGACCGCGCTGGAAGCAGCGTTCCTACCGCATTTTGCCTGATGTGTGCGCACCGCCTGATGTGTCGCGTAACTTGCAGGCATGCAGCCCGCTTCTCCTGCACTGGCGCGTGCAAGGTGCATACCAGATGGGCCCCGTATGCTAGGTGTGCACGGCTGAGCTGAAGGCATGTTGTGCTTGCACCGCCTCTGTGAATGTTGTGTCAAACAGTGCTGAGCAGGTACGTGCTGTGCTACATGACTATGGAAGGTTGAGGCTTGGCAAACGCGCTGCCACCAAGGTTATCTTTGTGGGTGCAGTTGTTGTAGGCCTGCTGGTAGCAGCAGGCAGTGTTGCATCGAGCAGCTGTCACATCAGGTGTTGTTTGTTGCTGGACAGGGTGCAGGGCACAGTTGATGTTGGTTGCCGTGCGGTTGCAGCAGCAGGTTCTGCAAGAAACCTAGTGTCGGCCAGTTGCAGGGCCCTTGCCGCCAGTTTCATTGATAGAACCAGCTTTCACAGCTACTCTGACTTCAGGTATCGTTGTATGTGTGCATAACATTCTGCTGGTGGCCGCAGCATGCCAGCATTGCTGCTCTGCGCACACAGGGTTCGACGTGTGCATGCATTCTCTGTTCAAAGGCATTGCAGCCGGACAGAGTGTTCACTGACAACAGGTTGTGTTGTACTGGTCACATTCTACATGCACGGCTGGTTGAGCTAACCAGCTTGGCTGCCTCAGAGCACAAGAGCTGCAGTGTTGGTATGTTGAGGCTGTCTGCAGCTGCAGCTGGTGCGAGGTCGGCTTGCAGGTGGTGATAGGGTGTGCTGCTTAGGGGCTGGTGTGTGCGACACGACATGTGCACATGCTATATGTGCGGTCAGCCATGGAAAACCCAGGAGAGTGCTGCTCTTTCTCTGGCAACTGCTTAGCAGGTCTGCATATTATTGGGTAGTTGCCCGCAATTGCGCGCACAGCTGTTGTTGTACATGCATGGAGCTGGTGCTATCGCTGTATTTGGGGCGGCTGTTACGGCGCGGGCCCATTGTTGGGTGCATGCAGGCGTACAAACTTGTGCATGCAGTGCTGCCTTGAAAGCCCGCTGGTGCTGTGCAGCTTTCCAGCCAGCGCCGCAGCAGGTGGCGTTGGCAAGGAGTGAAGTAATTGTGAGGCTGCATGTGTTGCGGCGTGCCTGCCCTGTATCAAGAGGGGCGTGAGTGGTTGGGAAATGACAGCGGCTCGCTGTTTGGCTCGCAGCATTCCTTGTTTTGCATGACATTGGCCGGCATGCTTGTAAGCATGGCCTCCTTTCTGCACAGTTTGGCCATCAGTACAGCACTACCTCTATAGCAGCTGCCTGGGTAGTTTTGCATCTGCTTGTTGCTGTAGTATGTTCAACACTCCGCAGGATTGTATGGCAGGGGAAGATGTTGATAATTGTATAGTTTACCGTTGATCGCTACTAGCAGGTGTGCCTGGCTGGTTGTTTTTTCTCATTAGCTGCTGCATGCAAGTGCCCCAAAGCAGAGCATGCATACTGAGGTGTACTTAAGTGTGTGGGCGCTGCATTGCGGCTAGAGCTGGTGTGTTTTGCAGCTTGTTATTGCTTGGAGCTGAGCAGAGCATGAGATAATAACTTTGTTGCACCATGTCCTCAAACCTGTAAATTATATGTCTAAACTTGGGCTGCTTTTTGTGCTGGGCTGAAGAAGTTAAGCTGTACCTTAACGCACAACAAGTAACTGGCTGCAATGAATGCAATTCCCCAACTTTCTTTATATGGCTGCAGCTGTGGCAGCTGTGTTATCAATTTGCAATGTCACTCGCGCCAGCCTCGACCATGCCAAACTTACTGGGTGACGTTGCTAAGGCATGTGCTGATTATAGTACTATATAATTGTTGTTCCTTGCGTCAGGTGCCTCGATCCAACTGATTGATCGGCTTAACTGGTTCATGGGCAAGCAGCGTGCCAAACCAGCAGGCCAGAAGCAGCTTAGAGTGATAGCTAAGCATGAAGAGTCCACAGCGGATCATGTAGCTGACGCCACCGAGCAAACACAGGGCAGCAACAACTCCTGGCCATACCAACATGTAGACTACAGCAGCCCTGCAGCAGGCAATGGGGCCCTGATCCTGCAGAACTACAGCCTAGTCGTGCCATGCTGGTCCTTGAGTGACGCTTTCTGCCTTCACGAGCCTTGCCTGCAAGCAGCAGCAGGCAGCAGCTCTGAACAGGACAGGCAGCTGTCCTGCCTGCCTCTACTGGCGCAGAATGGCAGCAGGCTGGATGCCTTGCTGCAGGATGCATACCAACCTGGCAGCAGCTTGGCAGGCATTGTGCAGCTGTGGCGCGAGGGGCGGTACAGGGAGCGCACGCAGCTGGCGCTGCAGCTGGCACACCACACACCAGACACGCTGCTTGCAGAGGCAGCCTGGGCAGTCATGGACTTGGTGCCAAGCACAGCTAGCGGCTGGTGCGTGCAGCAGCAAACGGTTCTACGAGACAGCAAGTACAGCAAACGCCTGAATGCGTATTGCATACATGCCCTCTGTCTCATCCAAGGTTGGGACCGGCGTGGCCACATGCGCAGCTTGCAGGGAAAACGTTGCATCCCTGCATCCAGCATGTCGCGCTTTCCGCAAGCGATGCAACTCGCCAACTCGCCAATGATGGCCTGTGTTGCTGTGTTGTTTCCTGCAGGGTTAAGCGCATCAAGGTGGCAGCTGCTGCAGCACAGTGGGCCTCGCAGCAGCTGGCTCAGCAGGGGCAGCTGCTGCCGCCTGAAGGCGTGCGTGACGCACAAGGGGCTGTAAAGCCTGAGCAGGCCATGTGGCTGCGGGCGATGCTGCTGCTTGCCAGGACGGTGCATGCCGCTGAGGCCACGGTGCGTGCTGCAGTACAGCATTGTGGGTTGCTGCTCGCTGTGTTTCCAATGCTCTGCGTGTCAGGGGCGGACACTGCTGCTGCTTGCCAGGACGCTGCATGCTGCAGAGGCCACGGTGCGTTGCTGTAGCAAATGAATCTACAGTTGATAAGCCGCTGTCTGGGTGGGCTACGTCATTATATTCATTGAAGCCATAGAAAATAATAAACTTCTGGCTCAGCAGTGTCAGCGCAGTTGTGCTTGCAGCAACTCTGTGTGGCGGCTGCTGCAACGCTGCGCCCCTTATAACAGCATTTCAGGCAGATGCATGGGGGTGCTGCCGGCAGCTGCACTGCAAACTGACATGACATGAGCATCTTGCCCTGCACAGCGTGCGAATGTTCACGTGCGGTTGCTGTTGGCTGCTGCTCTCGCCTGTTGCAGAGCAGCGTTGGCGGCGGGCACTACAGTGGGTCTGTGCCTGGCGATGTCGCGTCGCTGCTGCTCCGGCTGCTGCCAGATGACATGGCCGGAATGCGCTTCTTGATGATGCACATGTTCAGCAGCAGGTGCGGCCACGGCGGATTTGTTTGTTATACAACCTCATCTGCACTGTGCCATTGTCAGGTGGCTGTTGGGGTGGCTTGTCAGTTGTTGTGAAGTTGGCCGTAGCGGCATTTTTTGTGCTGTGCAAATGGAAAGTGTATCGGAAACCTGCACAAGATGGTCATCGCAAAACAAACAGCTGGGTCAGAAGCCTGCTGCGGGTGCTGCTCGTACTGCTGAACAACAACAGGATAGGTGATCACATCTAACAACTGCCAGAGCTGCGCTGCTGCTTGTGTTGCAGGAGGCAGTGGGAGAGGCTGATGGGACTGTGCGAGTGCCGTCTGGGAGACAGCTTGCCGCCAGACAGCCTGACGCTGGCTGTGGCATATAACAAGGCGCTGGCAGCATTCCATGTGCTGGGAGGGCAGCACCCGGATGCACATGCGGCAGTTGCTGCTGCGCTGGAGCTTGACAGGCGAGTTTGGTGCATGTCATATGAGTTGCGGCAAAAGATATTGCAGTGAAGCACAATACAACATAATGCGTACTTTACTTTAGAAGAGGTGTGGCCGAGCTGCATGGATGCAGCTGTGCAGCTTGCTGTGTCAGCTGGCCCGTTGTTGGTGCTGGCGTTACTCCTTGCTGGTGTAAATACTTTGCTCGCGACCAGCAGCTTTAAAGCTGCACAGGTGATAGCACTGCAAAGGCAACGTGTGGATCCTTTCGTAAAATCAGCAATGCTTCGGGGGGGGGGGGGGTCCGCTGGCGCACCGCAGTAACGAAGCACGACGTGTGTGTTTGCAACCTGCCGGTGCTAAAGTTGTAACAGTACTTACAGCAAGCAAGTTTGATCTGTTGATGAAGCAGTGAAAGCCAATCGGCAAGTACCCCTCACACAGTGTGTTTGCAACCTGCAGGTGCCGATGGGTGCCGCTGCTGCTGGGAACTGGCGCTGCCTGACGTCTAGAGCTCACATGTTGTACGAGTGGGGCTGGCTAGGTTTGACGTGCATCATGAGTTGCTTTTGCAGAGCTGTCTTGCTGGCGCCTCATAGATGTGATTCTGCTTGTGTTTTTTGCGCCTGCAGGTGCCGATGGGTGCCGCTGCTGCTGGGGGCTGGCGCCATGGCATCACCCGACCTGGGGCCGCTGCTGCTGCTGGGCAGCAAGCAGGAGGCAACGGTGCGTGCTGACACTTCTTGATGGGAGGCGCAGCTGGTGCTGCTGTTGCTGCTGCTGCTGCTGACGACGCGGAGGTGGCTGTGCAGCAGCAGTGTCAGCTGCAGCTGTTGCGATCAAACAAGCTGCTTTGTGCGTGTGTGTGTGTGTGTGTTGGCATGCACGCGGACTCTCTGCTGCGGCGGTTGCAGGGCTATGCGTCACCTGCAGCAGTCCCTTCGTGCCTTCTGGCACGCGGCATGTGACAGAGAAAGAGCCTCAACCACCCTGCTGCTGCTGCTGCTGCTGCTGCTGTGCCTTCACTCCTGCAGGCCTACTGCCACAACTATGGCATGACCTGGCACATCGACAGCCCACGTGTCAGCGAGTGGAGAGAGGGCGATGAAGAAAATCATGATCACTTTGACCCAGGTTCACCTGTTCCTATGGGCCCCTCGCTGACATGGCTGCTGGAGGCAGCGGGGCTGCAGCAGCTGCAGCAGCCGATGGGTGAGTGCAAAGTATGGTTGTTTTGTGGTGCTGCAATTGCTTGGTGTGGGATGTTTTGGCTGGCAGCTGGAGGCAGCGGGGCTGCAGCAGCTGCAGCAGCCGATGGGTGAGTGCAACACTGCTGCGTAGTATGCATCTGCTGGTGAGTGCGACACTGCTGAGGGATGCGTCAGTTGCTTTTTGAGTGGAGGACTGCTGTTGGATGCTTCAGCTGGCTGCTGGAGGCAGCGGGTTGCAGCAGCTGCTGCAGTCGGGTGACTGCAACACTGCTGTGTGGTGTTCTCAGCATTCTCAGCATTCTCTTGGGTGAATGCAGGGGTGCTGGCTGATGCAGGGGCATAACACGTCGGCAGGCGCATGTTTTTGTGCTTGTGGCGGCGAAGGTCTTGGCCGTCTGACCCTAGCTTGTGGGTCTTCACTCACTGGTTAGGAATCACTTGGTTAGGAATCACTTGGTTTGGGAGTGGCCTTTTCTGGATTCTCCTGTTGCTATAATAACGTGTGATTATAGCGGGATCAGCTGTGACGCCGCTTGCCTCAGCTGCACACGTGCGCTGCTGAATATATGGCCTCGGCGTGCTGTGCTGTGTATGTGTGCTTGCAGAGAAGGACCGGGTGAGCGCGCTGCTGCTCAACACATACGTCAACGAGGCAGCCTGGCGGGGGGTGGCAAGTGAGGTGGTGGACCAGATGAACCTGAGCTGGGGCGCAGGCACAGCCAGGTAACACCAGCGGTTTGGCTGGATGATTCTAAGAGCGTGTGTGATTCCTCCTGTGCAGCTGAAGCATTTCTGCAGGCCAGCAGCTGCAGCCGCACAGGGCGCTTCTGGAGGGGGTGCTGCCGTGCTGAAGCTTCTGTGTCCACACACGGTATTATAGAAGCGTTGAACCCTTTGCATTTGCAGCTGGGGAAACTGCTGAAAAGAAGTGCTTGGGCAGGGAGCGGCAGTGGGCAACAGTGAGCAGTCGCCTCACTTCGGCGCTCTTTTGCTAGGCCGGCAGCCCGCAACACGCTTTAATTGTAGAAGTCCCTCAAAAAGCATGCTCTGCGGCTCACAAATCGCTGCTGCTGCTGCTGCTGCTGCTGCTGCTGCTGCTGCTGCTGCTGCTGCTGGGCAGGATCATTCCGCCCGAGGCGCGGCCGCGGCTGCTGCGCTGCGAGCTGGTGCTGCTGTGCAGCCTGGCAGCCAGCACAGCCAACCTGCCGCCAGTTGATGCAGGGCCAGCAGTGTGGCAGGGCGTGGCAGAGATGGTCGGGTGAGATGTGACATGTTATAGGAGCAGCAGCGCTGCCTGTCTGCTTTGTGTGAGGCCAGCCCATGTAAGTGTATTGAAGGCCTGGTGTGAACGGTGTGGTGTTTTGCAGTGTGGCAGGGGGTGGCGGAGATGGTGGGGTGAGCAACAGCGCTGGCTGTTTGCTTTTTGTGGAGTCGGCCGTGTAGACGCAGGCCTGGCGTGTCGATCTCTCTCTGTAGTGTGGCAGGGCGCGGCAGGGATGTGGAGAAAGGAGCACCCAGTGCCTTGAGGTGCTGATGCACTGCCTGTTTGCTGGTTGTGCGGCCACCCTCTAAACATGCAGGCCTGGTTTAAATGCTGTGTATGTCTTACTCAACTGCTGCTGCTACCGCTGCTGCTGCTGCAGGACTGACATCAGCAGAGTGAAGGACCGCTTGGTGGACTGCGCCAAAGTGGTGAGCCATGCAAGGCCTTGCCTGCTGCCTTCTATGCTAGACCGATGTCCTTCGCATTGGCTTTGTATTGCAGCAGGCGTTCTCACGCATCTACTTTTGGTAAGCAGTCGTTGACACGGTGCACTTTGCGTGCTGCTGCTGCTGCTGCTGCTGCTGCAGGTGTACGACATGACGCGGCAGCTGCTGCAGACCTGCCAAGTGCAGCAGGGGCCCTGGCAGGGCGCGTGGCCTGGGGAGCTTGCGCATGCCGCAGTGACGCTGGCTGAGCTGGCCCCTGCACGCATCCGCTGGCTGTGGCAGGCAGGCGAGGTGCGCAGCAGGGCGTGATGCCCTTCTCAGTGCTTGGTGGTCTCGCTGTGTGCGGTGCAGTGAGGAGTTGGGAGTTGGGGGTAAAGTTGGGTTGGGAGTCGCTGTGTGCTGCGGGAGGTGGTGCCAAGGAGCATTGATGTGGCGTGCTGCAGCCACAATGGGGGAGGTGTGTGGCATGGGCAAAAGCGGCGAGTGGCGCTGGCTGCATGATGGATGCTGGGGAGGTAAGTGAGCGGGTTGACGCTTGTGCGGCTTGTAGTTGGAATGGATGCTTCTGCTAATGCAGCAGTGGTGTGCATACAGGATCCTCATCTTGTGCCTGGTTTGCAGCCAGCGAGACAGCCAGCACGCCAGCCGGGCTTTGTCGTGACTGCCCTCTGCTGCTGGTGGTGCCTGCAGATCCAGTGGGCCAAAGATGCAGCAGCAGACCTGCTGCAGGCACAGCAGAGCCTGCAGAGGCACAGCAGCAGCACCACCAGCAGCAGCAGCAGCAGCAGCAGCAGCCCAGCCTCCGGCAGCTTGCTGCAGCCGGCCCCAGTGCTGTTCAACTTGCAAGGCATCCAAGCCATGCAGGAGTTTCTGGCACAGCAAACCCTAGAAGCTGTGCGTGGCGGCGGCAGCAGCAGCAGCAAGGGCAGCAAAGGCGGCGGCAAGAGCAGCAGCAGCAGCAGCGGCAGCAGGTCTCGGCTGACAATGGTGGCTGGCAGCAGCAGCAGCGGTGGCGTGCGGGGCAGCAGCAGGGCAGTCATCAGCTACTCACCATACGAGTCTGTTACAAAGGCAGATGAGTTCTGCAAGATATTTTTTGATGCTGCTGGAGGGCTGGATAAGATAGAGCAGATCCTGCAGGAGGGTTCACCAGGGCCACAGACAATGAAGGGCCTGCAGCATCTGCAGCAGGCATCTGCAGCAGCAGGGCCGCAGCAGCAGCAGCCGCGCAAGTGGCTGCAGCTGCTGCTGGGGGTGTCAGAAAAGGCGGGGTCCAGCTGCGGTGGCGGTCATCTGGGGTGGGATGGAGCAGGGCAGCAGCAGCAGTGCAAGAAGCGGCACACTTCTGAGCCATCCAACAGCCGGCCTTCTAGTAGTGCTGCTGCAGCAGCAGCAGCGGGCGCCAGCAGCAGTGCTGCTGCAGGCAGCCGTGCTGGCTGGCAGTTCCCTGCAAGCAGCAGCCCTGCTGCTGCCGCTGACGGCGGCGCGTATGCTGCTGCCGCTGCTGCTGCTGCTAGCGCTGCAGGAGCTCACGCCGAGATGCGCGGTGGCATCTCTGATGTGCGGTCTGCGATGCAATCTGTGGACAAATTTACAGCAGCGCTTGAGGCAGACACACAGCTACACGCTTCCATTGCTAGCCTGCTGCTGTTGGTGTATCTGCGCATGCAGGATGTGTATAGTGTAGCCATTGCCAGCGCAGCAGCTGCAGCGCCAGTGCCGCAAGTCAGCTACACTGGCAGCAGCAGCATCGGCAGCAGCAGCAGCAGCAGCAGCAGCGCAGCAGGGCCCGATGGCGGCAGGCAGGCTGCACTGGACAGCGTGTGCACAAACCTGCAGCAGCTGCAGGAGTTTGTTGCTGGCCGTGTGGCTAGCTTGATGGAGTGGCTTGATCAGTTTGTGGAGGATCTGTTGAAGCTAGCTACAGGTGCTGCAAATGAGCCACCTGCTGCTGCGGCTGATGCCTGGAGTGAGCAGGAGCTACGCACGCTAACTGCGCTGCCAGGGCTATGCGAGTTGCTGGCAAGCAGCAGCAGCAGCTCACAGAGAGCCGCCAAACTGCGCGCAGCTGCAGGAGTTGCAGTGGACGGCGTGTGTGACGCTGTCAAGCAAGCTAGAACCGTAGCTGCCGCAACGCTGATTGAGGAAATGAAATACGTGGCTGCCGCAACCATCTCAGCCGCACAGCAGATGCAGCAGCGGCCGGAGCAGCAGCAGCGGCGGCTGCAGGGGCTGCTGACGGAAGTGCAGCAGCAGCTGGGGCGTAGCATCGGCTGCACACAGCTGCACTCGCAGGCGCTGTGCCAGGTGCTGCAGATACAGCACCAGGAGAGCATGCAGGCGATCACAGCAGCGACGGCAGCAGCAGCTGCTGCGGACGCAGCTCACCACAGCAGCGGCAGCAGCTCACAGAAGCAGCAGCAGCAGTCAGCACAGGCGGTATACACTAGCACAGGAGGCAGGGACGCTACACACAGAGACGACGGCTACTGTCAGTGCCGTGCGTGTGTGCAGCCGAGTAAGTATGTAGAGGAAGATCGGAAGCCCTCCTTTTCTAGCCTGGAGCAGCGCCTGCAGCGCCTCTGGCGCAGCACTGCGCCGGCAGCAGCGGCAGCAGCATGCGCAAAGCTCAAGCATGCCTCAGTCATGGCAGGGGGCCAGGCAGCAGCGGAAGCAACAGCAGCAGTTGTCTGGGAAGGCTTGCTAGAGCTGGCTACTGCCAGCAGCACTACACGCATGCTGAGCACGACAGCAGATGCGCTGGTTGCGGCTGGGACGGCAGTACAGGTGGTGGAGGAAGCCCGGCGCACCTGCGGCATGCCAGGTGGGGAGCTGGCTGCAGACGTCGAGGTGGTGCCAGTGCTGCAGCAGGCTTTTGAAGCTGCGGGGTGTTCGCCTGGCATGCTGCGGGATCTGCATCGGGACTTGGATACTGCAGAGCGCAAGCTTTGGGGGGAGGCAGGCGGGGCAGCAGGGGCAGCAGCAGCAGGGGCTGCACCGCAGAGCTCTGCAGTGCCACAGGGTGCAGCGGTTGCAGCAGGACCCACGCCAGGTGCTGCGCCGCAGCCTGCTGCAGCGCCTGATGCAGCCCAGCAGCAAGTCAGCAGCAGCAGCAGTCAGGGGCGCGTTGTGTTTGGCAGCGGCCTCAGTGAGCAGCAGCAGCAGCAGCCGCAGCAGCAGGTGACTGCTGTGGGGGCTACTGCTGCGGCTGGCAGGGGCAGGGCCGGGGCTGCTGATGACCCACTGAGTTCTCCAGGAGCTGCTGATATGCTGCTCAGCAAGCTGCAGCTAGGATTGCCCGCTATGTCAATTGCGGAGGGCCAGGCTGCAGCTGCTGATTTACGACAGGGCCAGAGCGCTGATGGTGATGAGGCGGCACAGCGTGCAGTTGAGGCAGTATGTGCCCTCGCTGACAGCAGCAGCGGAGGTGGGCAGGCATCACGTGGCAGCAGGGGCAGCAGCAGCAGCAGCAGTGATGCTGTAGCTGGCCTGATGTCAGGCTTGCGGCTGGCAGAGGCAGGGCAGCTGCCAGGCAGCAGCAGCAGTGGCAGCAATGGCAGTGGCAGCAGCAGCAGTGGCGGTAGCGCTGCTGGTGCTAGCGGACAGCAGAAGGCTGCGGACGCATTTGTTGCTGCTAACAGTACTGGGCATCGGCACGCTGATGTCAGCAGCGCTTTGCAGCATGGCTCTGCCGCACCAGCGATGCAAGCAGCGCCTGTTGCAGGGGCACCAGCAGCAGCAATGAAGGCAGAAGCAGCAGCTTCACCACAAGCGGCAGCAGCAGCAATAAGCACGCCGCCAGCAGAGGCAGCAGCAGCAGCAGCAGCTGCGCCTGGCGGCCCAGCAGGAATATCTCCAGCAGCATTGGCAGCTGTGGATGCGGCAGGCAGTGGTGGCAGCAGTAGCAGCGGCGGCAGTTCGAAGAACAGGCCATGTGCTGGCTGTGGCCAGCTGTTCCCCAAGCTGCGCAAGTGTGCTGGCTGCGCTGCTGCTGGCGTGTACACTGGCTACTGCAGCGAGGCGTGCCAGAAATCTGCATGGCCCGGGCACAAGAAGGAGTGCAAAGGCCGGCGCAAGCAACGTGGCCTGCCATAAGGCTGCCGGGTGTGCTTTGGCTCTGCTGCTGGAGGTGCCCTTTTGATGCCGCTGGGCGCATGGGCTGTGCAGTTGGTTGACCTGCGTGTGCCAAAAGCACGTGCCTGGTGCCTGCTGTGACTTTTGGGGATCAACGGCAGCTTGTGTGGATGCCTGATACCAAACCAGGAGCATGCAGAATGACATGGTTGTACGAGCGTGAGCGTTGGTGTGCAGGCTGTGAGTGCTGTGGGGCAGTTGACTTGGGAGTAGCCTGACAGGTCAGCATTGGACACCCAGCCCCCGGTGGTTGTAAGCAGGGTTGTTTAGGGGCTTTCCACCGCGTGTGCTGCGAATCGTTGTGTAAAGAAGTTGAAAGAAGTTGAAATCGTTTTTCATGTAGCTGCGTTTTTCTCGAAAGTGGCCCTGTGTTCAAGTTTTGCAGTGGTGGCGGTGGATTCGCGGTGCTCACACTCAAAGCTCTTTCTGCGGTTGATACAGCTCAGCTTACTACTCAGCTGACTACTTCGAACGGCTAAATCACATAGATGCTGCTGTCTGGTGTTAAGCAGGCGACCGGCTTGTTGAGCAGCAGCAGCACCCGCCGTGGTGCTGCCAGCATTCTCCCTCACATCAGCAGCTCGCACACGCCAGCACGATACTCGACAACGCCAATGAGCGCGTCTGGAGACTCACCTGGCGCCACAGCAGATCCAGCAGCAGCTGCCAGCGAGCCAGCAGCTGCAGCAGCAGTTGGGCTGGCAGTAGATGGAGCAGCAGAGCCAGCAGCAAAGAAGGTCAAGCGCAATGTGGCCCTTCACGTTGGCTACGTTGGCACAGCGTACACAGGTGCGGCCAGGGGCACCGCAGCACAGCTGTTGGTCAATTGCAACACCAGTGAAGCCGGTTGCCACCTGCCACCTGCCACCTGCCATGATTGCACAGTCTGAGCAAAGCCGCGTCAATTAGCCAGGCGAAATGTTCAAAGAGAGGGCTGGCACGCTTCACACCAGAGATATATCTTGTAGCACAGCAAGCAAACGTGGCTATGGCCAGCATAACTGAGTAACCCAGCTGCGCCCTAGCAGCGCGCTGCCGAAGCCTGCATGCTTGTCCAACAGCCTAGCCCAGTCCTCTTTTGACAGCAGGCCCCTTCTCAACATGCCACACTCCAACACCTGCTAAAAGCGGCTTTGAAACATCAGTGATATACATGCGCAGCACTTCCTCAAGTCTCCGCACCACATCTCTCTGCTGTGCCAGGTGCTGTTTCCTGCAGGCCTGCAGGCCAACATCTGCTCATGGTGTGTTGGGCCCAGCAGTGCTACACAGATAAAGCTCCTATCCAGGTCTCCCCACTCGTGGTGCTGTGCCTGGTGTTGTTTCCTGCAGGCCTGCAGGCCAACATCTGTTCACGGTGTGTTTAACAGAGCAGTGCTACACATATATAGCGCCTAATGAGCTAATAGCACTGCCTGTGCTGTGCCTGGTGTCGTTTCCTGCAGGCCTGCAGGCCAACCGGGAGCTGCCGCACCTTGCAACCATTGAGGGTGTGCTTGAGAAAGCCATTTTTGCTGCTGGGATGATCTCAGAGGCCAACTTTGGCGACTTCAGGCGCACCAAGTGGACGCGCAGCAGCAGGTACGCACTGCCACTGTTGTAGCCAGCAGATTGAGCTAGCATGGCACCTGAGTTGTTGGGGGCTCAATTAGCGTGCTGAGGCTGGGGGCTTCAGGCGCACCAGGTGGATGCGCAGCAGCAGGTGAGCAGTATAAGATGAGTGGGATGCGGCTATGGAGGGCGAGCTGGAGGAGGCATCTTTGGCTGCCCGGGCTCATCTCGGCGGCCAACTATCAGAGGCTCCAGGCGCACCAAGTGGACGCGCAGCAGCAGGTGTGCAGCGCGTAAGCATCAGCTGCTTCTAGTTCAGCGAACATGGCTAGCATGTGCCTGTGTTGGGGCTTTTGACCGCCAGTTCATGCTGGGGGACTCCGGCTGACACCGGCGCACCAAGTGGACGCACAGCTGCAGGGTGGACGGTACTGACATGGGACATGCCTTTACTAGAGCCAGCAGCATCAGCTAGCATGTGACTGATTTAGGGACTGCGAAGTACTTCTGGGGCTGAGGGCTGCAGCCATGCCTGCTGACATATAGCAGCAATGTTGTTGTCCCAGACCAGCTGCTAGCTACGCAGTTAGCATCTTAGGGACGGCTCATCACACATGTTTCGCCTCTTGTGCTTGCAGGACTGACAAGGGCGTGCACTGGCTGTGCACTGTGACCATAATGGATGACACCACCCAACATGTAGTAATTGACCATGTCGTCAATGTGTCATCCATGCTTGCAGGACTGACAAGGGCGTGCACACATAATATGCAGTGTCGCTTGACTGTGTCGCCACTTTGTTACTTGACCGGGTCGTCAATGTGCCCTTCATGCTTGCAGGACTGACAAGGGCGTGCACTCACTGTGCACAGTCATCGGGCTACGCATCTTGATGGACGACACCACCTACCATGCAGTGTCACTTGAACATGACGTCACTTTGGCACTGCTGCTTGCAGGACTGACAAGGGCATGCGGGACCGCATGCACTCACTGTGCACAGTCAATGGGCTGCGCATCCTTATGGACGACACCACCTACCATGCAGTGTCACTTGAACATGACGTCACTTTTTCACTGCTGGTTGCAGGACTGACAAGGGCGTGCATACGCTGTGCACAGTGATCGGGTTGCGCATCCTCTTTGGACGACACCACCTACCATGCAGTGTCACTTGAACATGACGTCACTTTTTCACTGCTGCTTGCAGGACTGACAAGGGTGTGCACTCGCTGTGCACAGTGATCGGGTTGCGCATCTTGATGGATGACACCACCTACCATGATGACCCAGAGGGCATCTGCTATGCAAGAGCCATCAACCAGCACCTGCCGGCAGATGTCCGGGTCTTCTGCGTGCAGGTTGGTTGCTGATGTTATGTACTGCACAAGCCATCTGGGTGGTGTATGGTTGTGGCTGTTAAATTTCGTAAAATCTGTGTATTCTTACTTTGAAATTTAGTGCTGCATTCAAGCCTGCTGCATTGGTATTTTTCAAGTGTACCTTTCAGGGTGATTGCAGGCATGAGTGTGTTGCGCTGCAGCCTGGTGCATAGCTCGCTTACTCACGTACATGTTTTGTTCTTGCATCGCTTACTCTCATACATATTTTTTCTTGCAGAGCAGCCTCAGCACATGCAGCTGTTAACCCAAGCTCAAGCTCACCTGCCGCTCCCCCTGCTGCTGCTGCCGCAGCGCACCAACAAGTCCTTCAACGCGCGCCGCTGGTGCGGCAGCCGCACCTACGAGTACTACCTGCCTGCTGCTGTGCTAGGGCTGGATAGTGCAGACGGCAGCAGCGCAGCAGACCAGGCGCGGCTGGCGCTGCTGAGAGACGTGCTGGGCTGCTTTGTGGGGTACAGGGCCTTCCAGAACTATGCGGGCAACCGGCGGCAGTATGTGGGGCAAAAGGCAAAAGGTGCGAGATGCTGTTGAAGAAAGATGCATGTTAGGAGGTGCTGAGGGTGTGCGTACTGTTGAGCTGCGGCTCATCATTGATAGCAGGGACTTAAGTGTGTGCATATGAGCTGGACAGTTGATGGACAGGGGAAGTGCCGGCTGCTGGCATGTGTCACTGGTGTGCTGACCCAGCATGTTGTCTGTCACTTTATTCCTGCCTACGTGCAGCTGCCAGGCGCCGGCAGAAGCGCGAAGAGCGAGAGGCAGCAGAAGCAGCAGCAGCAGCATCTGACGCAGACGCAGAAGCACAAGGCGACTCAACAGCAACAGCAGAAGCAGTAGCAGCAGCAGCAGGCAATGGCGTCAGCGCAGCAGACTCCAGCACGAGTGCCAGCATCAGCACAACTGCAGACGCCAGTGTAGATGCCAATGCAGACGTCAGTGCTGCTGCCACTGCCACTGGCAGCAGCACTGCTGCTGACACTGATGGCGAGGAAGGGGCCGGCATGGATCCTGAGGAGGTCGCGCAGTATGCTGCTGCTGCTGCCGTTGACTATGAGTACTCTGGGGAGGGCCCCGTGGCCCCTGAGCTGTACTTCAGGCAGCAGGTGGGGGCACGTTTGTTTGCTGATTCTGAGTTCCTTAGCAGACAAATTATCAAGTGATGGGGACATGCATGTATGGCTTGTGTACAGATGCTGCTGCTGTGCTGCCTCCCAGGCGCGCTCCTGGCCAAGCCCTACATTGACGACCTTGTGGTCGTATATCACTGCCCCTCTTGCTAAGTATAGGCCGCTGCTGCTGCTGCTGCTGCTGCCATGCTGCAGGTGCGCTTCCTGGCAGAGCCCGACCCTGATGACCCCGTGGTCAAGAGCCACTACCGCATGATGCGCTCCTTTACAGCAGACGACCCACGCCCACTGGTGCCAGGTCCGTGCAGCAGCTGCAGACAGTTGAGCGAGGTTAATCAAATGTGGGTCCTGGCACCATGGTATGCCACAACAGGGTGAACGCAGCGCTGCCAATGCACTGACACTGCCAGCTGGCGCCTGCTTTACAGTGTGTCGCGCATACAGTGCGGCCACTTGCAGAATGAGCAAAGAGGTTGTGACCTGTGCTGTGACGATGCACGCACTTCGGCTTCAACTTCAACCCTCAGCAACACCCAGCTGCCGAATGCAACGTCACAGCTGCTGCTTCTTCTGCTGCTGCTGCTGCTGCTGCAGGTGGCGTGCCCTGCCTGCGGCTGGAGGTGTGTGGCGACAGCTTCATGCTGCACCAGATACGGCACATGGTGGGCGCGGCAGTGGCAGTGGTGCGCGGCGTCATGCCTCGGGTGAGCCTGCAGCAGCTGGCTGATAACTATTGTAGTATTCTTGTAAGCCATATCTTTGGCGTTGGGAACCGCGCTGTCGCCCTCTTGGGAGGCGAACTACGACGATCTTCTGCCTTCTTATGGTGCAGAAGCTGGCTGTGACATCAGCGCGCTGCGCCCCTGGTTTTGAGTTGGCTGAGGACCCGTAACATGCATGTGTCACTTCAGCACCTGCAGTGCATGCATCGTCCATTCCTTCTGTCTGTGGTCGACGAGGTCTTCTTTATCTCACCATCCTCGCAACAGAAGTGGGAAGTAAGCCTCAGTAAGGCCAGGCACCGCACCTCTTTTGTGTGCTGTAACACTATGTTACTTCTTGCCCCGCATTCCTGCAGGAGCTGATTGAGCTCTCGCTGTCAGCACCTGGCCGTGTGACGCTCCCCCGGGCCCCTCCACACACGCTGCTGCTGTCTGGCAGCCAGTTCAGCCCGTTTCCTACTGGCTGGGGCCTTGATACGCCGCTGGTTGCCAAGTGGACCGGGGACCGGCTGCGCATGCGGGATGACGCACAAACAGAGCTGCAGGAGTTCAGGCAGCAGGTGAGGCTCTGTTCTGTAGAGAGAGGGTAGTTACATGTGGGGCCTGGCAGCATCTAAGACGGTATGACCCACAACAGGTTTGGTTGGTTGCTGGCGTAGTAGCGGGTTATGTGCAAGGACATGCACATCTTGCTGTGAGATCCGGGGCTTGCGCCCGCCAGCGGCGTTGCGCAGCGGAGGTGCTCAGAACGCTAATAACAGAGGGTAGCTTGTGGCCTTTTCAGCCAACCAAGACTTGAGCCAGGTTTGTTTGTTGGTGCCTGCGAAAACTGCAGCTGGCCATGCTGCACGCTTTTACAGCACCCCGCCGAGCTGTGTGCCTTCAAATTGCCGGACATTGTGATGTACTAGTAGTTTGCTCATGCTCTGCTCTGCTTCATATGAAGTCCACTGACAACCGTGGTGTTCCACACCTGGGCTGAACCTGTTTCTGTGTTGCTGCAGGTGTTTGACCCAGCACTAAACAACGTGCTGCAGCACCCAGACTGGGACACCTGGTCACGCAAGCTGCTGCCACGCTACTACTACGACCCTGAGCTTGTTGGGCCAGCAGTTGAGAGCCACGCAGTGTGGTTTGAGCAGCTGAAGGCCAAGCGCGCAGCAGCAGAGGCAGCAAAGGCCGCAGCAGCGGCGGAGGCCGCGGCGGCAGATGCAGCTGCGGCCGAGGCAGCAGCTATGCAGGAGGACCGTGCTCGAGAAGCAGCGTCAGAAGCAGCGTCAGAAGCAGCTAAGAGCAGGGAGCTGGAAGTTGCTGGCAGCAAACGAAGCTGTGTCATCATGTAGACAGCCTGGCCTAGTCATTGTCACCAGCAGGGTTTCAAACATGTGTAACATGTGTGAGCTTGCTGGATATTCCAATATTGTTCGAGATGTATGCAAAACGTGATGCACATCTGTCGAGCATGCGATCGGAGAAGGCTACAGACTTGCCTGCAAGAGGCACAACTCGTTCGCGACAGCTTGACCGCAGCTTTACAACACTGTGCGACCCAACGTCAAAGGGCTAACTACATCACCGATAGATTTGGCAAAAGCTCATATCTTACTGCAGTACCAGTCGTAGTTCATGTAGTGTTGAACCAGCAGCAGCAAGCATGGCAGTGAAGCTGACAGATGAGGAGCTGGAGTTGTGTCGAAAGGCATTCAACAAGTGAGCTTGGTGCATGCAGTCTTGTCAACTGTCACTATGAACATGCACAGTGGGACAGCTCAGAGGCGCACAGGCAGCTGACAAGAACACCACATCATAACAAGCACGTATATACAGCTGACACGGAGCTGCAGCTGCATGCGAGCAATGCAAGTCAATTGCCAGTGAAGAAGCGTATTTGAACAAGTGTTCTAACACAAAAAATTCATGGGTTTGTTGCTTGGTTGCTTGCAGCTTCGACAAGGATGGTGAGTGATGCTGGCAGGGATGCAGCACATGCCCGTTACCAGCACAGCCTGCAGCATGCTGCATGTTGCGCTGAGCCGCGCAGGCTATTAGCCTAGCGAAATTGCCTGTAGCTCTACAGCTGGATTATCAGGCACGCAACAGCACAGCTGTGCGGATAACATGAAGTAGCTGGGCAATTCCAGAAGCGAGCAGCAGGCCGCGGAGTGTTGGACTTCCAAAGCAGTGCTGCATCAGCTCCAGCTGCTGTGCAGCAGCTGCCCAGCCGGTCGCACCGTGCTCTGCTGCTGTTGACAGTCGGTGCACCCTCAGCAGGTGCAATTATCTGCAGCTCAAACCTGCAGCGTTGCTGATGCTGTTTTGCTGCAGGCAGCGGCACCATAGATGTCAAGGAGCTGAAAGCAGCGCTGGGCGCCATGAACCAGCACCCATCAGATGAGGAGCTGTTTGTCATGGTGCACGATGTGAGTGTTTGGCAGCAGTAGCAGCAGCAGCAGCACACAGCCTGCTTGTCAGCCGCTGCAACGTTGGTCGCCATCCTTATGATGCCGTCGCAGCACGTACAGAAAATGCAGCGAGAAGCCGCGCTGTGTGCGGCAGGTGGCAGGGAAGCAACGGGCATCGTAGAAAATAAGCTGCCCATGTGCAGTGTACGCTGTATATTTGCCAGCCCAGCAACGCCATGCAAAGCTTTGACAAGCCGTCTCTTGTAATGTGGCTGACGCATGCAGGCATATGTTGCTGGTGGCTGTCTGCTGGCTGTTTGTTTGTTTGCCTGCAGGTTGATGAAGACAACAGCGGCGAGATTGAGTTTTCAGAGTTCTGCAAGGTGATCATCAAGCACAAAGCAGCGACAGCGAAGAACGGAGACGAGGGTGACACGCTGGATGCGTTTGTGGCGCTGGGCGGCAACCCAGACAAGTCGGGCAAGATCTCCACAGACAAGCTCAGGACGACAATCAAGGTGCGCATGCTGGCATCATTGACAGTTGTTGGCAGCTGCCAGCTGCATGATGCAGCAAATCACTGCGTTGTGTGCAACATTTGCAACATTTCAGCCAAGGATTAACCGGGCAGCACATTGTGCTGTCAGCTAGTGCCATGGCAGATTTGAGGCCTCTGCAAGCGGAACTGGGCTGTGATATGTAGCGTACAGTGTAGTTGCCTTCATGCGTGCTGTTATGTATTTCCCCTATGAGCCTCTCGTTGGCTCCTGACTGGGGTTCCCACTCCTCGCTGAGTGGAGCATGTAATGTAATGTATGTATTCCAGCAGCACCCAGCTGCGTACCAACCTGCGTGCTTGCTGACCTGCATGCCGGCTACCGCCTGCCTGCCTGCCTGCCTGCTGTCCTGTTCACCTGGCAGGCCTTTGAGCTGACGCTGGACATCGACCGTCTGATACGGGAGGTGGATCTGGACAGGTCAGGCTTTGTAGACTATGCAGAGTTCAAGGCCATTCTGACATGAGGGCTCAGGGCAGAGCAGCAGGACAGAGCAAGCAGCCACAGGCGTCCCGCATTGTATGTGGGAGCAGGGCAGCTGCTGCGCACGCAGCCGCAGCGACGCACAGCTGCCAGAGGGCAGTGCAGCTGGCGCAAAATGTAACTCAGGCAAAGTTCACCGCAGCTGGCCCAGCAACAGCAGGGCCCTGGCACGGGCGCCTCATCAGTTTACTTCGTGAGTGTAGTCGAGTACTGCATTCTTCAGCAGTGCAATGTTGCGTGCCATCAGAGGTATGGCAAGCATGCATGCACTATGTCGCTGCCACCAGCAGTGTTAGTAGCACCGCTCAGTGGGCGCATCACAGTTCAACTACCAAGTTGGCATTCGACTTCAATCTGTCTAGCTAGACGTCACGGGCCCTGGTGCTGCAGAGCTGGGCTGTCACTGGCTGGTGTTTCTCGTGCTTTGCATGGTTAGGACTACGCTGCCACGCCACGGCAGCATGTCTTGTTGTTGTGCCCTGTGTGTAACTGGCGGAGGAACCACTTGCAGCTCATGCTGCGGCAGATTGGGATCTTGCCAAAGCCTTGTGATACCATAATGTAACAACTACAGTCTCATGAATACTTATGGTATAGGCACACGGCACATCTGAACTTTATACATGCAGATGCAGCCTCTCTGTCAATAGAAGGAACAGCACGCACTGTGTCCGTTGGTGGAATGAAGTTACCCTGTTGAAAATGCCTGGGCTGCCGCCGCATCGCCAACCAGAGCCTCCTGATTGATGCAGCGACCTCAGTGATGCAACCATGCAGACAAACAGCTGGCATGGCTCATAACTACAACCGCAAAAGCTGCTGCTACAGTCAATGCCATTGGCCTTCCATCGCTCGACGTCAACTTGATATGCTATGTTTGACTGTCTTGCAAGACAATTCTGAACTGTTGCTGCTGCTGCTGCTGCCGCTGCTGCTGCAAGCAGCCTGCTCAGCGCTGCCTCAGTCGTCATCCATCTCATCTCCCTCAAGCAGCCCCCGCAGCAAGCTGCCCAGCAGGCCGCCACTACCGCCAGCTGGCCGCACATCAAAGTACACCTGCATGCGCATCAGCGTAGCACACATGCACTTGACTTGAGGGCCATGCAGGCTGCCAGCAACGTGCTGCTATGGTGATGAAATATGCACCTGGCTTGCCATCTGTATTGCTCAGTGTATGCCAGAAGCGCAATGTTCAATGCTACAACAAAATGACAGTGCCAGTCAACGGAAACATAATGTTGCGAAGCAGCTGTGCTGCTCTCACCTGCTCAATGGTGTCCAGGTATGCTTCAAAGCTGGGGTCAAGCTGCAGGCTAGGGGCATAGCTGCCACGCAGCAGCGCCAGCAGCTGCTGCTTCCGCAGCTGCAGCGCTTGCAGCAGCAGCTCACAGAACCGCACCAGCGGCTGCTGCGCTGCGCTGGGCTGCACAGCTGTGCAGGCCTCCAGCACTGCTGCTGCATGCTGCAGCTGCCGCTGCGCATTCCGCGCATGCGCGCACGCCAGCGTCTGCAGCACTGCACGTGCAATGAAGAGGTCCTCCTCTCCGCTGCTGCCTGCCTGGTTGCTGACTGCTGCTAGCGCTGACGCGTACGCTGCTGCATCTGCGCCCCTGCTGTAGTGCAGTGCTGCTTTGGAGAATTGCCGCCAGCCGTATGCGCGCCAAATCCAGCCTGCAAACACGTCGTGTATGGTGTGCACATCGTCATCTGCGCCCTGCTTGTGGGCCCACTTCAGCGCAGCCATCACCCATCTGCAGCAGCAATAGATGTACAGGCAGATGCATGAGCTGTGCAGCAGAGCTTGTGAGCATGGGGTGGCACCCACTGGAGCATGCAGTCAGGGCAGCGTGGCACTGACAACAAGTCAGAGTGCAGGCGAACGGCGTGCTATTCATTCAGCTGTGGTTGTTTCCAGCTGGTCGATAACGGCGCAGCAAAGTGAGCACGGCATCAGTACAAAATGTTCTTGCATTGATTGCACCACAAGCGGCTGGGAAGCGGTGCTGCAGGCAAGCTCAGGTGACCCATTCTGCAAGCTGCTCTGCCGTGGCAGGCAGCAATCCAAGCAAACAAAAGCACTGGCCGCTAGTATCATAGTAACACAAATTAATTGTGTCACCTGCTCAGCTCCTCCAGCTCTGCGGTGCTGTCAGGGTCGGCCAGCTGCAGCGAGCCAGGCAGTGCCCGCAGGATGGCATACACCATGCCCAGGTGTGCTGCATCTGCCTTCACACTGTCTGCCACGAATGCCTCTATCAGCATGTTGGCCAGCTCCACTCCGCAAGTGAGCTGCTGGTTGGTGAGCTGCGTGACTGCGCCTGCCTGCAGCACGGTGTAGCTGTCCTCTGTCTGGCGCCTGGCTTTGCACCTGTTGAACAGCAGGCAGGTGCAGCATCAGCGCATGAACAGCAGGCGGGTGCAGCAGCAGCGCATGATGATGAAGGAGGCACTGATTACGGGAGTGTGTAGCTGTAGTAGATGGTCATGTTTATGACTCAACAGTAGACCACTGCACACCGCAGCTGTAGCTGGGCATGGCAGTTGGCCGCACACTCGCATGCAGGCACTGCAGATCACACCTGTATGCATGCTTGCTGTTACCTGTGGTACACTGTTTTGTACATCTGCTGGGCCTCATAAAAGGCCCCAGAGGCAACTTGGGCATTGATCCTGTCCAGTGACTTCTGGATGCCTGCTGCTGCTGACGCCATACTGCTAGATCTGCTGGTTCCACTGGTGCTGCAGCTTTGTCGTGCGCTGACTGATGTTCTGATATATCTGTCCTTCAAACTATCAGACAGCTTGCATGCAAGTGCCTGTGCAAGAGCCTAGGATGTGCGTGCAGTGGTCAGTTGCAGTACAAACCAGATGTTCCCGGAAATACGATGTTACAAATAATCTTGCAATCAGCAGTGTAATTTAAGTAAACGAGCTGCACGATCGCGTGAAAACAGCACAGTGTGTGAAGTGTCAGGGCTGAAGTGTCAGAAACATTGTGCTTCTGAGCACTCGCTGCCACTCCATAAGCACTCATTGATGGCATCCCGCAACAAGTGTGGATTATTTGCTGCGTTTTACACATCAAACACCACACTGCAATCATGGCGACCTGCATGCACTCTCAGACCACACAGCAGCTGGCCAGGGCGCGCCCACAGGCAGTGCCACTAGGTATCCGCAGCTTGGTGTTCAGGCCAGTACAATGCAGAAGCAGCAGCTGCCGCAGCATCGCCCGGCAAGCGCGACTGGCCGTGGCCGTGCGTGCAGCAGCTGAGGACCAGAAAGGTAGGGACCCGCAAGCTTGCTCATTTGCACCGGCGTGCAGGCCCGCAACTGCTTCCGAATGACTCACACCACATGTTTTATGCTTTCAGTGGAGGAGGTGTCGCTTGGAGTAGCAACTGAGGCTCCTGAGGGAGACAGCTGGGTGCCAGTCTGCAGGCCAGAGGACTTGCCCAAGGGTGAGCAGCTTTGGCCACAGCAGCTGACCACAGCAGCTCCCAGCAATGCTTTCGTGGCCAGAATTCTCAAACAGCGGTGCACTGCACGCACCTGCCACTCCTTGTGCTGCACCTGCGTGGCTTGGCGCTGACGCTGTGTGCCTGTGTGGTTGCAGGAGTGCGCAAGGAGTTTGATGTGGAGGGCAGGCAGGTGCTGATGTTCTGGTACCGCAACAACATCTACGCCATTGAGTCGCGCTCACCAGCTGAGGGCGCATACAGCGAGGGCTTCATCAAGGCAAAGTTCACACAGGTGCGGCGCTGGCTCCTGCAACCTCTGCAGCGTGACCCTGTGCCCTGGTGCAGCCTGAGCTATGGTCAGCGGCTATGTCTTAGGCAATGGTCACTTTGCTGCCACATGGGTTATTGCTGTAGGTGCATGTTAAGGCATTGATGTGTTTATGTTGCCCATTCGTTGACACCTTTGCACTTGTGGTGTGATCATCGTCCATGAGGCAGAGTTTACTTAGCAGGCCGATTTGTGGTGTGTGTGGTGGATGTTCCATGGTGGATGTTGCATGGTGTTGAGAAATATTGCAGTTGTGCCTTGCCACTTCCCTCAGTGCCTTGCCACTTCCCTCAGTGTTGTGGAAAATCAATCAAAACACTGCCTCATGATCTGTGCTTGCAGGACTACTGCATCGAGTGCCCCTCCACAGGCAGCCTGTTCAGCCTCAAGGACGGATCCATCGTGGCCTGGTACCCCAACAACCCAGTGCTGCGCGCGCTGACGCCACAGGACACTTGCAGGAACATGGACATCTACCCAGTGCGGCTCACACAGGTAAGGCTGCGCGCTGCTGCAGAGCATGCCTGCTGTGCCCTTCATATGTAGCCAAGGACATGGTTATATGTAGCCAAGGACATGGTGTGGAAAGAGCCAGCAACATCTTGCAGTTGTTCACCAATGCTTGCCACGCCTCACCTGTCACTACGTTTGCGTTATGCTGTCACTTTGCTTACCTGTTTGCCGTATGCTGCGGGTGGATCGACACAAAGCTTGCCCCGGTGTCTGGTGCTGCTCAGACTGCATCTCGCTTCGGTCGGCTGTATGCTCAACTGCACCATGTTACGTTTTGCTGCTGCAGGATGCGCTGTACGTGGATGTCAGCAACAAGCGCGTGCGCACATACCAAGACCGTGGTGGTGCAGGTGGGTTGCTGCAGGATGGCGTGGCCTCAAGCGGCATTGCATGGGTTGATCGCTGTGGCAGACAACAGGAACAGCACGGACGCACAGCTGGATGAGGTTGTGCGCATACCTCTTCCGCTGCTGTGCATGCTAAACACAGGCACACAGCGGTTCAGCACACACAATGCAGAGCAAGGTTTGCACACAATTGGCCATCCTATCGCAGTCATTTGCGGCCCTTGTGCTCAATTTCTGTCACCTGTCCCTCCCTGCATGTGTCCCCCGCCTGCAGGCACCTCTCTGGAGAACAACAACGTGTTCACTGTGCAGCCCACTGTGTACTTTGAGGGCATGGACCCAGCCACTGAGTCAGCCAGCATGTACCAGGACGTTGACCTGATGCCCAGCGGGCCCCTTAACCCGGCCACCGTCACTGTGGGCATTGTGGCGCTCGGCATTGTGGCAGTGGCTGGCTCAGCGACAGCCATCTACTACGAGGTGAGGCTTGTTCTGATGCAGCGGCATCTATGGTGGCACCATTTGCAGGTGCTCAAGTGTTTTGTACATGGCACAGCTACAGCTGTGTAGCAGGTGTTGTCCTGGTGCAGTGGTTGGTGTTGGGTAGAGGTGCATGGATTTTGAAAAGTCAGGGGCAGTGCAGATGCCACCGCTGTGTCAAGAGCACCAACTGCACTAATATTGCAGTACCAGTGGTGCAGAACGACAGCAGCCAATGCAACGAGAATGATGCATCTTGCGCTAGCTGCAGAGGTAAGCAACACAATCTGCATCCACATGGTGCTGACATCTCCCTGGGTCTCTGCCACTGTCTTCTGCTGCTGCAGACCGTCATCGGCCTAGCTGCGTTCTGGGTGGTGCTAGGAGGCATTGTGGGCGTGGCTGGCTTCAACTATGTCAACAGCAAGCAGATCAAGGACCAGCCGTAAGCTGGCTAGCTGGGGCTGTGCAGGGGCTGTGAGCAGGGGTTGGAGTGTTGTTTGGGCGTGGTTTGGTGGGATGCGGCATGGGCTGCTGTCTGGACCAATTTTGGCGGCAACTCCCCTGGTTGCGTGCAGGTCGTGGTCAGCAGGTGGCGATACGTTCCATATCTTTTGCATAGCGTGATGTGCGCGAGTGCTGTTACTTCTGTGTGTCTTGCAACCGTTTTCCTTTAACTGATGCAGAGAGACAAGACTTTACACTGATGCCGAGAGACAAGAGAAGAACATTGGACAGGAGTGCATGATGTGAGACCTACACTTTGTATATGATGATGCTGTGTGCTGTGATGGGCACCTTGCAAATGGTGTCAAGATGTGGGCAGCATACTTGGCTGTTGGGATCAGATTAGACAATGCGTCACAGTTGACGACGCTTGAAGATGTAACAATCAATTTCACCCTGACCGCTGCTTCTCTGTGTGCTTGCGGCTGAGAACGAGTGGCTGACATGTTTGACCAGAGCTAGGGTTCTGCTGCGAGTGATGGCAAGGAAACCGCATCGTTCTATGGTCAGTTTGTGATAAGCCCTTATTTGCAACGATTGGTCTTGCTGTCCGTGTGGCGCCCACCACACAAGAAGTTCAATCACCACACACCAGTCCGCAGCACCTCGTCCTGTGCATGCTGACAACTTAATCATGAATCGATCAATCGCAAATTGGGCCTCCAGGCGCAGCATGTGCCTTCCAGGGCTCGCACGTTGTCGCAGCAGCTTATTGGCACCACACCGGGTGTCACGGGCAGCCACACGCATGAATTGCACTCACAGCCACATCGAAGGAAACACATTTACCATCACGACACCCCTGTATTACGTGAATGCCAAGCCACACATGGGTTCTTCGTATCCCACCATAGCAGCAGATGTACTAGCCCGCTTCCAGCGCCTCTCTGGCAAGCGCGTGCGCTTCCTCACTGGCACCGATGAGCACGGCGAGAAGATTGCTCTGGCAGCCGCAGCGCGCTCAATGAGCCCGCAGGAGCACTGCGACAACATTGTGCAGGCCTACAAGGAGCTGTGGGCCAAGCTGGACATTGCATATGATGGCTTCATCCGCACAACAGACTCGCAGCACGAGGCACTCGTGCAGGAGGTGCTGCAGCGTGTGTGGGACAAGGGGGACATCTACAAGGCTTCATACAGCGGCTGGTACTGTGTGGATTGTGAGGAGTACAAGGATGAGAAGGAAATGGACGGCGAGCACAACTGCCCCACACACAGGTGGGACTGAGTGGATACGGCAGTAGCATACAGTAATGAATCTTGTATATCTTGCTGTGGTTTTGGCATAATTGTGCAGCAGTTTATGCCAGCTGTGAGGTGTGCCTGAGACGTTGCACATCAGGCTAGCTGTGTACGGCCAGTGACCGCGTCAGGCCAAGTGCATCTCCAGCAGCAGCTGTGCACCCCAGCAGCCGTTGTTGCAGCTGCTGCATCCCTCAAGCTGTCTGTCTAAACAGCGCCAAAACTAAGTGTAACATGCCAAATGCTGTGCCTAATGCTGTGTTGCAGGCGGCCCCGCCAGCTCCGCAAGGAGGAGAATCTGCTTGTGTCATGTGCCTGATGCTGTGCCTGATGCTGTGCCTAATGATATGCCTAATGCTGTGCCGAATGCTGTGCCGCAGGCGGCCTTGCCAGCACCGCGAGGAGGAGAACTACTTCTTTGCGCTGAGCAAGTACCAGGCGCAGCTGGAGGCGCTGCTGGAGGGCAGCGGCAGCTTCGTGCAGCCCGCCAGCCGCCGCAATGAGGTGCTGGGCTGGGTGCGCGAAGGTGCGCAGCACTGGAGGTTGTTTGTATCTTGTTGTTTGATAGGGATGTTATGGGCAGTGCAATGGAAGGTAGCGATGGGTTTGCGCGGCCCACCAGCTGCCGCAACAACGTGCTGGGCTGGGTGCGCAAAGGTGGGCGCTGAACCAAAGCCATGTTTTCCTATTTTACCAGCAGCACCACCTGATGCTGCTAAAACCATTGTGATCGCTGTTTTTTGGTTGGAACTTTGGTTCTGTTGGGTTTAGGCATAGGGGCTGCAGTGTGCTGCTGGCAGCCACCTCTGCTTGGATGTAGTTTCTTCTGGCGGCTTGGACGATGATGAGTTGTTCTTCGATGTTTCCTCCCCCTATGAGCCTCTCGTTGGCTCCTGACTGGGGTTCCCACTCCTCGTTGAGTGGAGCATGTAATGTAATGTAATGCAATTGCCACGCCCAGTCACAGGCTGCGTGTGCATGGCTCCAACGCCAACCACTACCACGCAATGTAACTAACCCTCTTGCCCACCACTTATCATATGTTTCTCCCCACGTGACCTAAAAATATCGTATGTTTCTCCCCTTGTGACCTAATATCATCATATGTTTCTCCCCACGTGACTGAATAACATCATATGTTTCTCCCCACGTGACCTAACAATATAACGTGTTTCCCCCCACGTGACCTAATAATACTATATGTTTCTCCCCATGTGACCTAATAACATCATGTATTTCTCCCCACCTGACCCTCAGCTCACACAGCTTACATGGAATTGCACTCTCAAGTACACTGTGCTGCTTTGTACTGCATTGTGCAGGTGTGCGCGACTTCAGCATCAGCCGCTCAGCAGTGCAGTGGGGCATCCCCATGCGCCAGGACCCCAGCCACACCGTGTACGTGTGGTTTGATGCACTCAATGGCTACCTGAGTGGCCTGCTGCCACTGGCTGACAATGCACCCAGCAGCAGCAGCAGCAGCAGCAGTGTTGAGGCAGCACTGGCGCAGGGGTGGCCTGCTGATGTGCATGTGATTGGCAAGGACATCCTGCGCTTCCACGCCATCTACTGGCCTGGCATGCTGATGTCAGCAGGGCTGCCGCTGCCAAAGCAGGTGCGGTTATAAATAACAATGAAAGGGCAGTAAGCTGCATGCTGATATTGCCCTTTGGCATGCACCTTTCTTGCGCAGTGTTCAGGCAGGGTGCGGGCTGTGTTCGTGCTTTGCTTGGCACACATCTCTGCAACACCACACAGCAAAGCGAGCAGCTGGACAACACGGATTCCTGCAGTCTATTGCTGCGCTCTTTCTGCTTTCACTGCTGCTGTTGGGGTTTTGGTCCTGCTTCCTCCCTAAGGACGGCCTCAAACAAGGACAGGCAAAGCCCTAGTGTGACTAAACAACAAAACCATCACCACTACCACACTGAACCCTGCACTCCGCCTTCCTGCAGGTCTTTGGCCACGGCTTTCTCACAAAGGACGGCCTCAAAATGGGCAAGGCCCTAGTGAGCATACCCAGCTGAACCTTAACCTTAACACAAATCCTGTGACCCGCCTTCTTTCACACTGCAGGTCTTTGGCCATGGTTTCCTCACCAAAGATGGCCTCAAAATGGGCAAGGCCCTTGGCAACACGCTGGACCCAGAGGCACTAGTAAACGCCTACGGGGCCGATGCAGTGCGGCTCTTTTTCATGAAGGAGGTTGCATTCGGCCAGGATGGCAACTTCAGTGAGTCAGCTTTCAGGGACACAGTGAATGCCACGCTGGCAAATAGCGTAGGCAACATGCTCAACCGCACACTGGGGCTGCTGCGTAAGAATTATGAGGCAGGCCTGCCCTGCAGTGCTGCAGAGGCAGTTGCAGTAGCAGCAGGGGAGGAACAGCAGCAGCAGCAGCATCCGCTGGTGGCGGTGTGCGAGCAGCAGGTTGCAGCGGCAGCAGCAGCGTACGGCAAGCTAGCGCCGCACCAGGCGGTTGAGGCAGTGCTGGCCATTTCAGCAGCTGGCAATCTATACCTAGAGCAGACAGCACCTTGGAGTGCGCTGAAGAAAGGCAGCGATGAAGAAAAGGCAGCAGCGGGCCGCGTGCTAGTAGCAGTACTCGAGACGGCACGCATTCTGGCTGTCGCGCTGAGCCCGATTACACCAGGACTGTCTTCGCGCATCTATCAGCAGCTAGGGCTTGGAGAGGGGGCGTTAGATGGTAGGGTGAGCTGGAGTGACACTGCTTGGGGTCAGTTGCAGGCCGGGCACTGTACTGCAGCGCCGCAGCCGGTGTTTGCCAGGCTGGATGATACAGTGCCGTTTGTCACGGAGCCTGCACCGGGGGCAGCAGCAGCTGCGCCTGCGGGCGGCAAGGGCGGCGGCGGCGGCGGCGGCAAGAAGCAGCAGCAGAAGCAGCAGAAGCAGCAGAAACCGAAGGAGGCAGCCACTGCTGCGGCTGCTAGCTAGGTTGTGGTGTTATCTTCTGCTGGCTGAGAGCAGGTACAGCATGGTTGCTACTGGCTTGCAGCTGATGGCTGCATGATGGTGGTCTCTGGTGTATATGTTTCTGTTGTGCATATAGCAGTGCTCCCAGCGTTGCTGGCATTCCAAATTGATGCAGCGCAAAGCCCGCTGATCTGCGTCGTATTGCGCAAGCGATGTCACATACGCTGTGACAGTGTAACGGCTTCTTGGTGCGCATCACATTTTACGTCAGTGGCAGAACACAGGATTTGTTACACAGGGTGAGTGCAGCACCGACAGAGTCCACTGCAACACATGTGTACACTTTATCAACGTCGTCCCTACTGCCTTTCACCAACTGCAACATATGCCATCAGACTTTGCGCACTGCCTGCACCACTCCCAGCACGCCCTGCACTGCTGCCACCAGCAGCGGCACCAGCAGCAGCAGCGCCAGCTTCAGTGCATCGATGCCCATACGCACAACAAACAGCAGCAGCAGCACCGGTACACTCAAACTCCACCGCAAGCCTACAGCTAACGGCAGTGCCAGCTTCAGTGCAAGCACCCCACCAAACATACCACCAAACACAGATGCTGCACCGATCGCAGGCTGTATCACACCCAGACCTAGGCTCAGCAGCAGCAGCACTCCAATGTTTATGCCTAACCTCGCAGTTGGCACATCCTGACTCAGATGCTGCACAGCAAGAAGAACCCAGGTAGTGTACAGCCCCAATACTGCACCCGCGCCCGCCACGCCCACCATCGTGCTGCCAGCCGCCGTGTGCGCAAGTGACGCACAAAATGACGTTATAACGTATGTCGCTAACAGCTCCATGGGGCCCCAGCCGATCTCCAGCCAGCGGCCGGCATCTGCCAGTGTGCTGCTGTAGAGCCAGGTTGCTGCCAGCCCACTGTGCAGCATGCCTGAGGTGAAAAAACCTGACAGGCCTGTCCCAGCCTGAACCTTGGCCAGATCCTGAGGCACAGCACGCAGCACACACAGCAAACAGCACAATGGGTTGTAGTGCAGCAGGCCTGAGGTGAGCAAGCCTGACATGCCTGAGCCAGCCTGGACCTTGGCCAAGGCCTGAGGCACCACAGCACACAGGATAAACAGAACAAAGCAGACAGCACGGTGCGTGGGGTAAAGGGGAGAGGCAGCATGTGCAGTCAGACAACCCGCACATGCATTCAGTCATTGCGGGTGGTTGTGAACAGGTGGCTAGAGGGTTAGGAAGCCTGACAGGCCTGAGCCAGCCTGCAGCTTGGCCAAGTCCTGAGGCACAAAAGCAGGCAGCACGTACAGCACACACAGCACACAGCACAATGAGTTGTAGTGCAGAAGGTCTGAGGTGAAAAAGCCTGAGAGGCCTAACCCAGCCTGAACCTTGGCCAAATCCTGAGGCACAAAAGCGCGCAGCACCCACAGCACATGCAGCAGACAACACAGTGGGTGGTGGTGCACAGGTGGATGACTGGTGGAGAAGCCTGACAGGCTTGAGCCAGCCTGAACCTTGGCCAAGTCCTGAGGTGATTGCCACAGCACACAGCACATACAGCAAACAGCAGACAGCAGAGAGAACAGTGAGGGGTAGTGCACAGGTGTTTGAAAGGTGAGGAAGCCTGAGCCAGCCTGGACCTTGGCCAAGTCATGAGATTGCCACAGCACGCAGACAGCACAGTTTGGTGGTGCACAAGTGGTGTATGTTGTGCCGGGCATGTGCAGAACTGGCTTGCTTGCTGGGCGGCAGTGCTGCTGCATGTCACAGAACACCACACCACAGCCACACACAGCTGCCGCATTCATCAGCAAAATGGCAAGCATCAACATGTCACCACACGCTCACCAGGCACAGCGCGTGCGTGGCTGCTGTGTCAGGGTACATGAACAGCAGCGCAGTGGCTGCCTTTACTGGCCCAGCTTGCTGCAGCAGCTTCCAGAGCTCCGGCAAAGCAGGCCACCACTGCAGCAGGAACACTGCCCACGTGACAAGCACCAGCATGTAGGTTGTCGCAGGATAGGTTTCCGTCTGCTGCTGCTGCTGCTGCTCTGAGGGTTCCTCTGCTGCTGCCGAGGGGGGTGCAGATGTAGACGAATTAGTGCCTGCAGCTGCTGCAGCATATGATGGTGCTGCAGCGTCACCAGCAGCTGCTGCCGGCTCAGGCACAACGTCTATCACTGGACCAGGCGTTTCTACACCCTGCTGCTGCTGCTGCTGCTGCTGGGCGGCTGCTTCTTCAGCTTGCAGCTGCGTCTGCAGCTCAAACTGTATAGCAGCTAGCCGCGCATCAAACGTCTGCGGGCCGCTGCTGCTGCTGCTGCTGCTGCTGCTGCCACCTTGTGCTTCTCTGATGAACTGTCCAGTCAGCAGCCGCTGCAGCCGTGCAGGCACAGACTCTACGTCACCAGGCTGAAAACTTTGCGCCTGTGCTTTGCTGCTGGCATTCAGTAAGCTGCTGTAAGACTTGAAGCCACGAGTTTTGCTGCTGCTGCTGCTGCTGCTGCTGGGTCTGTAGCCCGGGAGGAAGGCTGTGCCTGCTGCATCTTTCAGCAGCGACAGTGAGCTTTTCAGCTCCTGGCTTGCTTCACTGAGAATGTCCTGCAGCCTGCTGCTGCTGCTGGTGCTGCTAGGGCCTCCTGCAGGTGCGTCAGCTGCAGGCTTGCTGCTGTTGGTTGCGGAGTCTGTAGGCGGGTTTTGTGGAGGTTCAGATGCTCTGCATGGACAGCAGAAGATGAGTAGGGCAGTTGACAGTCAGCACACCTGTCATGTTGCCTGTCAGGACAATTCGAGCAGCACGCTTTGCAGGGCAACTCAACATGCTTCCCAAGCATGCTATAGCAAGGTAAATTGCTTAAATACCTTGCAACTAGCTCCCTTTTACGTTTGCAGGTTGCTGATGGCAGCAGCACTCTGTGCTGCTGCTGGGGCTGCTGCTGCTTGACTGCATGAATGTGCCTGGGCAGGCGGTGTTGACACAGCTGCTGATGCATGTTTAACTCTGATAGCGAGCCGTTGGTATCTGATCATGCACGACGGCACAGCGCATGCTGAAGTAGCGACGCAAACAGTCAAACGCAGTTGAGCATCAAGTTCTATCACGTCAACCGCAACAATGCAGCGTACACTGTCGCAACAGGAACTGTTCGCATACCACTATTGTCACAAGCGTTTCAAATTTGGCACAACCCCGCCATATGTCAGGAGTGACAATGACATACCTCGGGTGACTACGCACTACTTGTGTCTTGCTCCTTGGTCCCCTGCTCGTTCTGCACACCCCTTGGATTTAAACGTGTTTATCAGTATCGTAACCGCTTCTGGTGTGCGACATCTGGGTCGATCGTAGCGTGCACTGTTCCCTGTGGCACCATGCACTCCCCTTCCCTGCTGCAGAGCAGGAGCAGCAAGCCAACAGCTGGCAGTGCCACAGCAGGTGCAAGTAGAGCACCTCAATCGGCAGTCAGGATGTCTGTCAGGGCCCGAGCTCAGCAGTGAGTGTCGTTGCTGCCATTGCCACTGCCAGCGATGCTGCTTCTGCTGGCGGTGGTGGTGTTGTGCGCTGTCTTGCCAGCTGCCCGTGCCCTGCAGCTGAGCCCAGCTGTGTAGCCCTGCAGTCCGATAGCAGGATGACCACCACCACACTGTGCATTCCATTCCAGCTTGAAAGCTGCCGTAGCATAATACTGCAATCATGTACAAGCACACATCATCATCAACACAATCAGTTGCCGCTGTGTGCATTGCATGTGCCCCACCTTCGTGAGTCAAGCTGCCTGTTCAAGCCTATGTAACATTGCACTGTCTTGCAGGGTCCAGAACTCAGCAGCTGACTGGATAGAGGCCAACCTGGGCCAGGGGCCAGTGGTGAAGGAGAAGTTCATGAGCAGCAGCAACTGGTCCAGTGCTGTGAGTGCTGCTGCTGCTGCTGCTGCTACTGCTGCTGCTGCTGCTGTGCCAGTGTGGCCACAGCTGATGATGTTGGTGATGTGAATTGGATCAAAAACAGCAGCGGATGGTGCCAGCAGCAGCCTCGCAGCAGCAAGCCGCATGCCTGATATACAGCAAGCACTTATTTCACTGCTGCTTCCCTGGCATTATGTGTTTATCATGCTGCCGCGGCAACACTGCTACTGCTGCGCTGCTGTGCCGTCATGATGTTACTGCTGCTGCAGTATGTGTATACCACGCAGCAAGGCCAGAATTTCTTTGTGAAGCTAGCAATGGGTGGGCGGGATGACTCCATGTTCCAAGGAGAGGCACAGGGCCTGCAGGCAATGTACGGTAAGCGTTACATTGTTATTGGTTATAAACAAAATAACAACTCGTTGGTCTGAAGCAGCTACCTTCAACAGCATCCTTGCAGCGCATATGCAAGGCTTATTGTAGCAGGCAGTCAGTGAAACATCTCATGTGAACTTCGGTGCGCACAACACCCTCCTCTTCAAATGCTTACTGCCGCCGTTTGTTTGCTGCTGTTGCTGCTGATCATTATCACATCCAGAAACACACTGTGCCTTCCCAAGGCGTTTCATGTGCGCCCAACACCAAATGCATGTTGTAACTTGTTGTCAGCGAGACAGCCCTTTTGATTCCCATGCGTAGTCAGCCCTCCTCCTGCATGTGAATCTGTGTACACTGTGTGTATTTCCTTTTCTATCTGCTGCAAAACGTTCACAGCCACAAACACGCTGCGCATCCCCAAGGTGTTCCATGTGGGCCCCATGCCCAACGGCAGGGGCAGCTTCATCGTGATGGAGGCGCTGAAAATGAGCGGCAGCTGCAGTATGTCAGAGCTAGGCCGACAGCTGGCGCGCATGCACCTGGCAGAGCCTGCGGTGAGTCTTCAATATTTGAACACGCGGAAATTGTGCATCATGCGGCATACAACTGTGCTGCCGGGTTTTCTGAAGCATGTCAGAGCTGGGCTGACAGCTGGCACGCATGCGCCCAGCAGAGCCCGCGGTGAGTTGAAATCCTTTGAGCAGGCAGAGCTGCAAGTTGGATGGAAAGCTGTTCTGTGGAGCTGCTTTGTGCTGATCGTCGTCACTCTGATGCCTGCTGCTGCTGCTGGCCTGGCCTGTCTGCTACAGGAACCCATTGCCAAAGCAGGCAAGTTTGGCTTAAACTTCGGCAAAATTCGGCTTAACATTCGACAGGACTCTTGCATTGACGGCAGTAGTTGTGCCTGTTGCTGCTGCTGGCCTGGCCTGTGTGCTGCAGGACCCTAACGCCAAGGCCGGCAAGTTTGGCTTTGCAGTGGATAACACGATCGGCGCCACACCGCAGCCTAATGGCTGGATGGACGATTGGGTGGACTTTTACAGGGAGCGGCGGCTACGCCACCAGCTGCAGCTGCTGGGTAAGACTCCACTGTAGACAGAGTGTGTTGTCACAAGCATGCAATCAGCGCAGGCATTGATGTTGCTGGGGAACACCCCCTTGCGTGGAACCGAGCGATGGGGAACACCAGTTGCCATAAGCAACTAGTCCCTGGTGCACGTGCATGGTCTATCAATGCAGGCATCCTGAAACTTGAACTACACATGGCAGGGGGTAACATTGTTGCAGGATAGTGTGAATGTGTTGCGGTCACTGTGTCATACTTCAGTGATGCAAGTGCCGCATCTTTCAGACAGCACACCATTGTATGTGTGCTGTGTGCAGGTGACAAGCGGCTCAGCCAGTTAGGAGATAAGCTGATGGACAACCTAGACGTCTTTTTTGAGGATGTGCGGGGCAGCATCAAGCCCAGCGTGCTGCATGGAGACCTGTGGAGCGGCAACATCGCTGGTGTGGAGGGCCAGCCATCAATCTTTGACCCGGCCACATACTACGGGCACCACGAAGCAGAGTTTGGCATGTCGTGGTGTGCAGGTGGGCGGGAGTGGGGTTCATTGAGCAGAGGGGTGCAGGTCGTGTAAATTGTGGTTGATGTCAACATTCAATGAACGGCTGTTGTCCAGGGCTACCTCTGGCAGCACTGTGACCTGAATGCCGCGCTGTAACACAGCATGACGTGCTTCAGTGTCACCACACTTCCCGATTGTGAATGCGTTTCAGCACCGCTCTACTGCCGGCAGTGCACCGCTATCAAGTATTATTACCAATGTAATTACAGTAGTAAACATTTCTAACGAATGCTGTATCTCGTGTCCAGGCTTCACTGGCGACTTCTGGCGCGCCTACCACGAGCTCATCCCCAAGGCTCCGCTGTTTGACAAGCGCAAGGAGCTGTACCTGCTGTACCACTACCTCAACCACACCAACCTCTTCGGCGGTAAGGACTTGGGTTACAATGCTTATGTTTGACTGTACAAGTTGTGTGTGCACAAATGTTTGACAAGCGCGGCGAGCTGTACCTGCTGCATTACTACCTCAACCACACCAATCTCTTTGGATGTAAGGGTTTGGGGATGCGCAGCATGCTGTGTACCTGCTCAATCGCTGCCTCACCTACACCCGACTTGTGCGGCGGTGACGACATTGCTGTGTTGTGCCGGTTTCAGCTTGGCATGCTGATCAGCGCCCACTGGGTAAGATATTTATGATATACCAGCACGTCCCAGGCCTAAGATCTGCTATTGCTGCTGCTGCTGCTGCTGCAGGCGGCTACTACAACACTAGCTTGAGGATGATGGAGCGCCTGGTGGACCAGATCTGACATTTAGTCGGGGACACGCAGGTGTCAGTGCGGTGACATCAGCAGCATATGCATTGGCGCAGCATCTATGACTTAGACCCATCAAGCAAGCATAGCATGCCGTGGCTGTTTGGGCATACGCTGGATTATCCAGAAGGCAGTCTATCTGTTCAGAAAGAGTGCATCGGCAATTCCAAATTGAGTCATGTCCAGCACAGCGAATCGTCATTGTGTACACTGGGACCTGCGTGTCTGCTGGTGTTGGTGGTGTAGCTGTGCTACCAGCATGCATTGCGTACATTGGGCGTTGTTGACCATGTGCACTGATGCAAGGCCACTGCTCCCTTGATACGCATGGTTGTGATGTGTGGTTGTGATGTGTGATCAGCCATGACTGCCACTGCAAATCAGGCCAGTACCATTGTGGTTTGTCGGTGGTGTGGGCTATATGGATCACGTACAGTGCGTGTGCTGCTGGAATGGAGTGGAACTCTCTTCATTTACATTATTGTGCAGTCGACATCACACACGCTGCTTAGCCAGATGGCTCCGGGAATATTTCCTGTTTCATTGGACGAGCTGGTTAACCTCGCCTCGACCATCAGATTGGGCTCCCACAAGACGGCCCTTCCCAAACCAAACACACTGAAACTGCCAAAAGCAGTCGTATTGGTGGGCGCAGCGCACCATTCGCAGAAGATTTCTATATTGACGGGCTTCAGCCTGGTTTGCACGTTGCCTACATTGCCCCGCAACCTGTGCCAGCCACAGCGTCAAACAGCAGCTTCCTTGTTCTAGTAAACATGTCCGGCAGAGGAAAGGGCAAGGTGCGCACACAGTCTCCTTATGCAGCAAGGTGCAATGGCTGCAGTACTATGCTGCTGTCAGCTTCAAAGCTTGTGGACATAGCCCTGCTTGGCTGATATTGCACAGCCAGATGGCTTGCATGCATGGCTTAGCTGCAATTATGACATTCCTGGCAGGCTGAACTTGAACAACGTTTCCTTAGGTCGAACATGATGGTGCTGGAGAGTGGTGCTACGCGGCAAACACTTCTGCACTGCTGCCCTTTTGACACTGCAGTCTGGTGGGCCCAAGGGCAAGTCAGTGTCCCGCTCCAGCAAAGCTGGCCTGCAGTTCCCTGTTGGCAGGCTGGCACGCTACCTGAAGAAAGGCAGGTGAGCAGGCAGCACTGCATCCTCAGAGTGTGCCAGGCACTGCCTGAGGTTTAACCACTGCCTATGTTGCAGCTGTGAAGGCCCAGCTCACCTGGTGCAGCAGACCCTGTGTGACGTTGGCGCTGCATCATGCTGAGACAAGTGTAATGTACATTATGTGCCATGAGCTGCACAGCCATGAACCCAGCATGATGCCGCACAGCTGGCAGGACGCCTCATGTGCATTGCTCAGTGGCTGTCCATGGCACTCAAGCCTTAAGTCTTGAGCCTGAGGCTGCTGCTGTACGCTGCTGTGCTTTGCAGGTACGCGGAGCGCATTGGCGCAGGTGCCCCCGTGTACCTCGCTGCTGTGCTGGAGTACCTGAGTGCTGAGGTGCTGGAGCTTGCAGGAAACGCTGCGCGCGACAACAAGAAGAACCGCATCATCCCTCGCCACATCCAGCTCGCCATCCGCAACGATGAGGAGCTGAGCAAGCTGCTGGGGCAGGTGACGATTGCCAGCGGCGGTGTGATGCCAAATATTCACACGCACCTGCTGCCCAAGAAGTCCTCCAAGGTGAAAGGGGAGAAGGGAGCTGGCGGCGCAGAGGAGGAGGATTGAGCAGAGCTGCGGCATGACTGTAGAACGGCTCAAATGCTTCGCTGGCGGAGTGGTGCAGCGTTGCTGAGTGCATGCGCAGAACAGCTGTGCACAACGCTGGAACTGCCGCAGCTCATCGGCGGCCGACAATACCGCCTGTGAATGTATGCGTCGCAGTGTGCAGTATTACATGGCAGTATTTTATTGACAGTCAATGTATTGACCTGTTGCTATGTGCTTGCAAGCCTGGCAAGCGATGAGCGCTGGCAGCCAGCTTAGCTTTGGTTGGGTAGTTTAGTGGTAGAACACCGGCATATGCCATGCATGGTATGCTGGAGACCCATGGGTCCTGGCCAGGTTCGAATCCTGGTCCAACCGCCCGTGGCTGGGCCAAAAAGCTTGCGACTATGGCCCGCGGCTGGGGATAAAAAGCAACTGGAATTGACGGACTTGCGCGGGTGGTTTCGATCGCCCAAACAACGAAGGAAAGACTGGGTACGAACTTGCACCGAGAGAACCCAAATAGCACCTGAAGCCATCGCGTCTACCAATTCCGCCACGTTCGTTTTTACTATAAAAATTTTAAGGCAAAAATAAAAGAGCGCAGCGCTTTTTACTACCCCCCATGAGCGGATTAGCGGCTCGCTGGGCTAGTGCCTGGGGGCGGGTTCAGTCCCGAAAGTGCACTGTATTGTATTGTTGCTTTGGTTGGTTTTAAAATGAGGTTGACGGGATGTGGGCCGTCAGCCCCCCTACGCATGCAAGCCCGGATTTGTGCACGGCGTGAGTGGTGCTACTGTCTACTTTGGCTTAGCTGAGGTGGTGAACTTGTTGACAGGTTGAACTTGCACCACAATGGCTGCGTCTCAGGGATGCAATCGCATCAGGCGTCTGACATCGTCAAAGTAAACTTTGAACCGTGTCATGCTGTGTCATATGACACGGTTCATGCATGACTCATGACAACTGGCAGCTGCTCTTTGAGTATGTAGCTAAGCTTCAGTGCAATGCAGGACACTGCCCAGCAGGAGATGCTGCTTGTTATTGCTCTTACATAAGCAAATGCAGCGGAAGGTACACGCATACCTGTTGTGCATTTAAGTTGTGCTGGACAGCAGCTGCAGCTGCAGCAAATCACTACATCGCGGACGTGACGGATCTGCTCGTTGCGGGGGTGCAGAAAAGCTAAATCAACGAGTCAGGGCGTGCGTTGAGGGGCATGCATCGGTCAACATCAACGGTGCTAAACGTGCTGTGTACACAGTGCTACATGGCTCGTCAGGCCGCAACCCGTCAACAGCACGCACAGACTCGCTTCCATTAGAAGCAGATGTCTGACTACAGCAGCGACAGCGATATGGTGGAGGTTGAAGCGGAGGAGGAGGACGAGGAGGAAGAGCAGCATGATGAGGACCTTGGTGTCGTCTGCGAAGTGTGTGCCACCGGCCTTGCTAGGAAGGTGCTGGTGCTCTGCAAGAATTACGGCCCTGAGTGAGTATCACCTTTGAGCTCAGCAGGCAGAAGGCTGCTTCTGCTTTGCACAACCAGGACACCAGCCACCTGGTCTATTGCTGCTGTAACTGCATCGCGTTGATTTGCTGTCTGAAGCGCCTTGGCAGCCAAGTTCAGCAGCTGACGAGTTCCTGCTATTATTTGTGTCTGTGACTGCAGCCACCGGATTGGATGCCACACGTTCTGCATGGCTGGAGACCGTTGGCAGACTGCAGGGCTGAAGCTGGACTACTTCTGCACAGCATGCAGCGAGTTCAACAAGCGTGAGCACAACCTGGCGTCACACGCTGACAATATAGCTCAGTATGGTTCTTGTTATGTTGCGTGCACACACAAATTCAAGGGCAGCACACAAGACCCTGCACAGCTGCATACCGGCTGCCTGCCTGCATGCACAGCAGCAGCACAGCACCATGCATGCTTGCCTGCCGATACCGCTGACCAGCGACCATCATCATGTCACCGTGTAAGCCATAGCTACGACGCGATTGGCCCACAGCAACATCGCTGACCAGCAATCCTATTGCACATATACGCGGCACCTGCTGTCCCTGCAGTTTGGAGCAAGGCGCAGCGCGACATGGAGGAGCAGCGGGCGCTGCAGGGCGGCGGCGTGGCCCACCGCAAGGGCAAGCCACTGGAAGGTGTGTGCTGCTGCTCCAGCAGTGCGGCAAGCACAGCGCTGCGTTGCTTGCAGGAACTTGCCACCAGCAATGCACTCATGCACACACTTGGAATGCTTGTTGCTGCGGGGTAGCACCGTTTGACGCTTGACTTGCAGGTGTTCAGCTCCTTTGCACGCCAAAGAGTTGTTGGCAGTAGATCACTCTAGTACAGTAGAACAGCCATGCATCTGCAGAGCGACCTCCCAGGCATGAGCTGTGCCGCCAGTTGTGCTCCTTTGTCTGTTGCGTTATGCATGCAGAGATGCCAGCGCTGCCGCCAATCCACGCGCCAGTGCGGGCGCGCCACGCAGCAGCAGTCACCATGCAGCCGACAGCGCAGATGAAGATTGACAGGGCAGCCGCTGCAGCAGCGGAAGGCACATCTGAGCCGGCAAACCCAGCAGCAGCAGCAGCAGCAGCAGCAGCAGGGAGAGCAGCAGCAGCGGCTGCGCCAGCCAGAGCAGAACAGCGAGTTGCAGCGGCTGGCAGGGGCGGTGGCAAGGCGCTTGCAGGAAGGGGGCAGCCATTCAAAGGCAGGGGCCCAGGAGCTATAGAGCCTCCAAAGCTGCGGGGACCGCTACGGCAGCAGCAGCAGCAGCAGCAGCAGCAGCAGCACAAGGAGCAGCCCCGCACAGCAGCCACTGCATTTGTCAAGGGCGTGAACCAAGGCAAGCCAGGAAAGGTGAAGGCCGCGCAGTGCAGCAACAAGGCTGCAGCGGAGCGCGCGCAGCAGGAGCAGCAGCAGCGGGAGCGCTACCGGCAGCAGAAGGAGGCAACAGCAGCAGCGTTAGCAGCAGGGCGGCGTGCGCGGCAGCAGCAGCAGACGCTGTCTGCAGATACCGACGCCGAGTATACAGTGACCATAGGGCAGCTGGTGCAGATCAGCTGCCAGATAGTGCAGGCAGGCGTGCGGGCAACAGATGATGAAGCAGAGGTGCGGCATTGTGTCATCCATCCATCCAGCTGCAGCAGTAGCAGTAGCAGTAGCAGTACAGCTTGCCCTGTGCTTCTGGCATCCGCACGCACCAGCTTGCAGCTGGCAGTTGGTGTAGCTTGGCACGCCTGCGCTTGGCATGCGACTGCAAATGCACATCACGCCATTACGCATACCTGCGCACGGAACATTGTGTCCTGTATCTACACATATGTATGCATCTATCGCGCTGCTGCTGCTGCTGCTGCTGCTGCTGCTGCCGCAGCTGCACATCATGCTGGACCTGAAGGGCCACCTCAAGCTGTGCCACCCCATGGAGGCACTGGCCAGCGAGCAGCAGCGCCACATCTTCAGGGACGAAATGATCCCAGGTGGGTGGTGGGTGGGGCCTCGCCTGTGCTGCGGCGTGTGGCTGCAAGCTTGGTGGTTGGGCTGGGCTCGAAATGATCCCAGGTGGGTGGCTGGGCTGGGCTTAATGCTTGCTGTACAGTTGCGAACACATCTTCAGGAATGAGATGACCCCAGGTGGGCGGGGCCTCGCCTGCGCTGCGGCGTGTGCTGCAAGTTTGGTTGTTGCTGCGCTGGGCATGATGCTTGCTGCACAGTTGCGCCAAATCTTCAGGGACGAGATGATCCCAGGCGCCGGCGCAGCTGCGATGCGCTGGGCTGCTGCATTGCGGCGCTGCATTGTGCCGAGCCCTGAGCTTGTTGGCTGCGGTGCACATAGATACACACTGCTGTCAGGGGCTTGCAGGGACACCTGCAGCTCTTGGCGCACAACATGGTGCGCTTAACCGTTAACCATGTATGCTGCATCTGTATCTATTGCTGCTGTTGCCGCCTTTCCAATGCCTTTGCCTTTGACAGAGAGTGGCTGCATGTGGGTTACATATGACTATACTGGCAACCCCTTTGACATCCCTCCTTGCTACCGCTGCCGCTGCCGCACCTCCTGCTGCCCCTTTGCCTGCGGGCATTCGTATCTGCAGAGCTGCAGACCCCCAACCCTGGCGAGGACCGCAAGCAGCTGGTGGGCGGCGTGTTTGACCTGGAGCTGCACCCCAGCATCTCCCGCTATGCGGACTGCGCGGAGCTGTCCTACAAGCCGCTCAAGTTTGTGCCCGTGCAGAACGCGCGCATCAGCGTGCAGTGAGTGGCCGCGCGGTCTGGCTGCCTGCGTCCGGAATGCATGCTGCCTGCTTGCCTGCACATTGTATGTTTGCCTGCATGGCTGCCTGGGTCGGTGTGCGGTGCTGCGTCTGTACTGCATGCAAGAGCGTGAGCTGCGAGCTTGCTGCTGCCAGTGTTAGCGGGCGGCTGGTCTGCCAGCTGCCTGTGCGCATGTTGTGCCTCCAGAGCGCCGGTGCGGACGCGGCTGACCCTGCTGTGCTCCACGTGCGCTGTGCTGCTGCCTCAACGCCTGCAGGGAGCAGCTGAGGGACCGCACACGCTTCATCTTGCCTGCCGTCGCACTGCCTGTTCACGAACGACAAACCCTGCTGCGCTGTGCTGTGCTGCACGTGTGTTGTGCGGCTGCAAGTCCGTCCTGCAGGGAGCAGCTGAAGGACCGCGCGCGCTTCATCCTGCCTGTCGTCTTCCTGCATGTACATCAACAACGCACCCTGCTGCGCTGCGCTGTGCTGTGCTGGTGCCGCGGCTTGCGTGCAGGGAGCAGCTGACGGACCGCGCGGTGATGGCTCACCCTGCTGTGCTGCACGTGTGCTGTGGCTGCTAACACAATGTTGTCGCAAACTTGACGACCTGCAGGGAGCAGCTGAAGGACCGTGCGCGCTTCATTGTGGTGTCTCTGGGCCAGCGGCTGCTGGTGTTCCTGCCCACGCCCGCGGGCGAGCTGCTGCTGCTGCTGCCGCGCGACGAGGAGAACACCGATGACCTAGTGCAGGAGGTGGTGCAGAGCGTGATGCGGGTGAGTGTCGCGTGGGTGACTACATGCATCGTATACGCACGTTCAGGCATACATCAGCACATCATTAGCCCTGGCTGTGCACTTGTGCGCCCCAACACGTTCTTGCAGCATGTGCTGCACCACTGCCTGCACCAGGTCGTCCGTGTTCTCACAGACGGCCGAGTGCAAGCGGTGGTGCAGAGCATGCTGCGGCGAGAGTGTTGCGTGGTGCATTGGGTGCATAGCAGTAGGAATGCGCATGTGTTGTGCTGCGGTGGTGCTGTTGATATAGCAGTGAGGCCTGCAGAGGTGCAACATGGCAACTGGTGGGGATGTGTGCGCGTGTTGTGGTGCACTGGTGCGCAGCCGTGTGTCTGCACAAAGGCGTGCTGTCGGGTGTTGTGGCGAGGGGTATGATGTGCGCACGTTGATGCACGTCCACGGTAGGGGCGCAGCTACTGCACTCACCCTGGGCAGGTCCGCATGGGCGCTGCAGTTGTGTGGGACAATAGCGTAGGCTGGCTCAGCATTCACAGCTCTCTTGCGCGCCGTGCTGCTGCCCCTTGCTGCTGCTGCAGGACTGCTCCACCATCAACACGTTGCAGTCATGCATGCGGCACAGCATGTGTATGCTGTGTATGCTGGCCAGCTCACCCTTGTGTGCTTCTTGCTGCGCCGTGCTGCTGCTGATGCTGCTGCTGCTGCTGCTGCGGCTGCTGCTGCTGCACCTTGCTTCTGCCGCAGGACCGCAACCTGGGCGCCACTCCCTCGCAGCTGGAGGCGCGCGCAGAGCAGGAGCGCGAGCAGAAGCAGCAGAAGAGCGACTCTGCAGAGGGGGCGCGCGACAAGGACCCAGACAACAAGGAGGGCGTGATGGATGAGGTGCAGCAGCGGCTGGCAGCGCAGGCAGCAGGCGCGGGCCAGCAGCAGCAGAAGCAGCAGCAGCAGGAGCCGCAGCTGCAGCTGGAGCCGCAGGGCTCAGTTGGGCGGCCATGTGTGCAGCCAGACAAGCAGCAGCAGCAGCAGCAGCAGCAGCGGCGGCGGCAGCAGCAGGTGCCGCTGGCACAGCAGCAGCTGGTGCCGGCAGTGCAGTGGCAGCAGCAGGTGCCAGCTGTGCAGCAGCAGCAGGTGCCGGCTGTGCAGCAGCAGCAGGTGCCGGCTGTGCAGCAGCAGCAGCAGCAGCAGCAGCAGCAGCAGCAGCAGCAGCAGCAGCAAGTGGCGGCAGTGCAGCAGCAGCAGGCACCGGCTGTGCAGCAACAGCAGCAGCAGCAGCAGCAGCAACAGGCGCCGATAGTGCAGCAGCAGCAGCAGCCAGCGGCCAGCTGTCAGCCAGTACAGCAGCTGCCAACAGGCATGACAGTTGCTGCACGCCAGCAGCAGCAGCAGCAGCAGCAGCCAGCTGCGGCAGCAGCGGCTGAGCCGTCATCATCGCGGGAGCCAACACAGCAGCTGGAGGCGCAGGATGAGCAGCGGCAGGACCAGCAGCAGCAGCAAGCTGCAGGTCACGTGGGCCAGCAGCAGCAGGAGGGTGCGCAGACGCGGGTACCCGCCGTGTCACCCTTAATAGCGGCAGCAGCAGCAGCAGGACCTAGCCAGCCTGCTGCTGCAGCAGCAGCACCAGCAGCAGCAGACAGGGCAGCTGCTGCAGCTCCCACCAGCACAGTGGCTAGGTCAGCTGCAGGCGCGCGCAGCGGTGCGCGCAGCAGCGCACGCTCAGGCGGCTCTGGCGGCTCTGCTGCAGTGCTGGAGGCTGTGCACAGCTCCAGCGTGGCGCGGCTGCTGCACAGCGCTGCTGCTGCGCCTGCTGCTACTGCCAGCAGTGCGGCTGCTGCCAGCAGTGCAGCAGCTGCTGCAGCTGGCGGTGCTGCTGCTGCTGGCGGTGCTGCTGCTGCTGCTGCTGGTGTGGAGCTGTCGCGCAGGCTGATCACGCCTCAGCTGGAGGACCTGGTGGCAGTGCCGCAGCTCAGGTGGGTGGTGGGCGGGGCTCATGGTGGGCAGTTGCGTGTGATTGTACTGCAGGGATGTAATGCGCCTGTGTGCGTGAGAAAGGGTCCACTTGTTCTGTTGTGCTGCCCTTATTGCCCGTGTTTTGATTGCTGGCAGCAAGGGCTCACCGACATGTATGCTCAGTCAATAATCTTCCATCTGCTGACATGCTGTTCCTGCTGTGCCCACCTGTGGTGCTTCACTTCTGCACATCTGTATACTTACTCTGCCAGGTTCTACATGCTGGTCTCCCTGATGTGCTCCCCCCTGTTGTTGCTGCCACCTGACATAATGCTATGTTTTGCTGGCTGTACGCCTCTGACAAACACTCTGCCAGGTTCTACTTGCTGGGCTTCAGCCTGGACAGCCCCGGCCTCATGGACAGCATTGCAGCAGCAGAGGCGCTGGGCGCCACCGTGCACTACAAGTCACAGGAGCAGGTGCTGCAGGCGCTGCGCCAGGACCTGGGGCTGCCGGCAGACGCAGCAGCAGCAGCGGCAGCAGCTGCAGCTGCGGCGGCTGCGGCGGCTGCTCGCCCGGCAGCAGCAGATGCGGCTGCTGCTGAGGATGATGACGTAGTAGATCTGACAGCGCCAGATGCGGGCGAGGCTTTTTGCAGGGCTGTGGTGCTGCTGCCTGAGCACACCAGCCCTGAACGGCTGCAGGAGCTGCTGGGCCCAGGCCTGCCGCTGTGGCGGCTGCTGGCCTGCAATGTGGCCTTCTTTGCGCAGTCCACCTGCAGGGGCCCGCTGCGCTGGCTGTGGCGCAAGCAGCGGCAGCTGCAGCAGCGGGATGCGGCCCAGCAGGGTGCGGACGGCTCAGGCGCAGTAGGCAGCAAGCGCGCGCGCGGCGGCGCGGCCGGCAGCGCGGCGCGGCGGCGGCGGCGGCAGTGCAACGGCGGCTGGCAGGAGTGGGGCGGCGAGGAGGGCGAGATGCAGCCGGGGCTAGAGGGTGATGAGGGCGGCAGCAGCAGCAGCGGTGCGCTGGTGCGGCTGCCGGGCAAGCTGCGGGAGTACCAGCTGTTCCGCAGCGGCGTGGCGGTGCTGATGGAGAGCACTGGGCTCAGCAGCGCCAGCAAGGGCCAGCTGCAGCAGCTGCTGGCGCTGCTGGCAGCTGGGCAGGCGGCGGCTGAGGAGCAGTGGGGGACGCTGGACGGCGGCGGCGAGTGGGCGCTGTGCTTGGCGCGGCGCACGCTGGAGCAGGAGCTGAGCGCGAGCCGGCAGGCCATGCTGTGGCCGCAGCTGCCGGAGGGCAGGTGAGGGGAGAGAGAAGCGTCTAGGGGTAAAACTTCATGTGTGTGCTGCAGCGCTGATGTGAAATTTTTTGCCTGCAGCTGCATCCTGCTTGGTGCGCAGCCGGGCGCAGCACAGTAAATGTATAAGCGCGAGCCGCCAGGGGATGCTGTGGCCGCAGCTGCCAGAGGGCAGGTGAGGGGGTGAAGAAGGGGCTAGGGGTCTCTGAGTTGGTTGGTGTGCTGTTGCACTAATATGCAGCTTGTTGAGGCGTGTCCTGTGGAGAGTTTTGCCTGCAGCTGCATCCTGCTCTGGTGCTCTGCATCAGGGGCGCAGCACACTACCTGAATGGCGTCCAATGCTGCATACTGTGGGCTGGTTTGATGTCATGCGGCACCGACATGTCAGCGCTCACTGCTGCTGCTCTGAAAACTGCCAGGCCAAGCTATACAGGGGACACCAAACTACGCTGCTCAGCTGTGCGGTGTTTGGCAAGTGGCACTGAGCTGTATGTGTGCTGCTGCGTGTGCTGCCGCAGGGTGCTGCTGCTGGATGAGGTGCTGGCGCCAGACACACTGGCAGACGAGACTGATGTCGACAACGCGCTGCTGCAGAATGCGCTCAGCCTGGCGCAGCAGCGCTGCGGGCAGCTGCGCCTCATCATCCTGCTGCTGCCGGACATCGACCTCGCAGTGCAGCAGCAGCAGCAGCAGCGCGTGCAGAGCGCCGGCGGCATGTCGGTTGGCTATGGCGGCGGCGGCAGCGTGAGTGTGACCACTAGCGCCAGTGAGGGCTGCAGCGGCGGCGCCGCTGCTGCTGCTGCTGCTGGCGGCCGCGGCAGCTACAGGCCGGCCTCAGCTATGACAGGCGACGAGCCCAGCGCTGCAGCAGCTGCAGCAGCAGCGGCAGCAGCAGCGCAGCAGCAGCGGCTGAAGCGCATTCCAGCCATGCTGGTGCGCACGCTGCGGGAGCAGCTGGAGCAGGCGAATGAGCAGAGCACGGTGCTGGCTGGCACGATGCAGCAGGTGCTGCAGCTGCTGGAGGCGATGGTGGGCCGGCTGCAGCCCGGCAGCAGTGCGGTCATGCACTAGCTGCTGCTTGCTGTAGCTGCCGGCGGCCTGCTGGCAGTTCTAACTGTGGTGATTCAAGCTGGCAGCTGGCTTGTGACACCGCTGAGGTGGTGGCAGGCTGCGCAGATTGCTGCCACAGCGTTGTGTTGAGGAGGATGTTGATATCATCTGGTTTTGAGTAGTCTGTGGCGGCTGCTGCAGCCGGGTCAGGCAGGCAGTCCTGCAGGACCCGGTGCAGCTGCTGGAGGCGATGGTGGGGCGGCTGCAGCCCGGCAGCAGCGCGGTCATGCACTAGCTGCTGCGTGCTGCAGCTGCCGGCGGCCTGCTGGCAGTGCTAGCTATGATTATTTGTGCCGCCTACTTGCGACACCACTGGAATGATGGCTGGCTGCCCAGAAGGCTGCCACAGCGTCGCGTTGGCGTGCTGTTGACACCATGTGTTGTTGAGTAATCTGCTGCAGCTGCTGCAACGCCACCCGGTGCAGCTAGCTGCTGCCGGCCATGGTGGGTCAGCTGCAGCCTCGCTGCGACGCGGCCACTGCGCTGGCTGGTTCTCGCTGCAGTATAGAATTCTAGTGCTAACTCTTTACCGGCAGTGGTAGTTCATCAGTGTGGACGGCACCGGCCGGAATCAGCGCTCTGGCTGATCAGCAGCAGCCGTTGAGGTTGGTGGTCAAGCTGATGGTAACATGATGGGCGGCGCCGCAGCAGCTTGCAAGCCAATTGGTTGCGTACTAGTACCGTTCAAGTGAGCTTGAACGCGTACGGCTTCATTGAAGACATGATCATGCACAAGTTGACAGAGAGTTTTGTTTACCCTTTGCGTGCACGTGCCACGTGCCAGTACAGTGTGCTTGTGCCTGCAGCCATCCACTGGCCAACCGGCGCTCACAAAGCTGGGCACAAAACACGAGCCGGCTGGCTAGCCTGCAGCCCAAGCATATGACGCCTGGCACATGCCAGGTCAATCCGCACAGGACTGCTGCAGAGTGTAATGCAGCACGAATGCAATTCACTGTCAACAACAAGCATGCAACCGCGTGACGCACATTCTAGGTTGGGACCGCCAGGTTACTGCTACCTGCAGTGAGCCCCTAGAGGGCACTCAGGGCTGTCACCGGCACCCGTTCACAGTGGCCAAGTAAGGAGCCTGCTTCCCATATCCTTGTTTCAGAGCATGTCTACTGCAAGCAACAGGGGCAGACACAGCTAGAAACGTCTCATAAGCCATTCAGCAGTCAAGTCGTACTGGCTGGAATCACAAACCCAACCCATATCAAACGTCACAATCTTCGGTTGATGTTTCGCAGCAGATGCGTTACCCCAAACACCCTCCATGACATGTTTTTGTTGCAACCCTTCATGGCCCTGCTCCCCTCAGTTAATGTCATGCAAACAGACACAGAGCTAGCGCTTGATTGTGCCACCAAAAGGAGGCTGCTCCCTGCTTCACTGTGCTGCAGCAGTGCAGCTGCAAGGCTGCCAGCTCATGAGCTGATCAGTCGATCTTGAGGGCGCCGTAGATCTGCCTCACGAACCAGTAGCAGGCCACAAAACCGATGGTGCCAGTCAGGCAGAAGAAGCCGTAGCTAACCATGGCCATGTACGTGAAATACAGCACCTGCAGCAGCACGCAACAGCAGAAGTGTGGCAGCATATGGTGAGCGACTGCACTGTAGCAGAGGTACAGCACCTGCAGCAGCACACAACAGTGTCACATGCACTACCATGTAGGCGTTATACCGAGTAGAGGGTGTCCACACACAACCGGGCTAAAAAAGATGCCCAATGCCTTGCAAATGACAGCCAGTGCGATGGTGTGGGCTGCAATACCCTGGCCTCCCACCACTCAGCCTGAACATGCTCGAGGCATACCAGGTCAAACGCATCTAGGCATTTAACTAAAAAAAAACCCACCTGTGGCAGCAGCTTGCTGATGTTCAGCTTGCTGTAGAAGTAGAAGGCGCTGTACGCAAACAGGTACAGTGCGGAGGAGCCACTTGTGAAGTAGGCGCGCCACCACCAGTTGTAGTCCTCGCTGCAGGCGGTCAGCAGCAGCAGCAGCAGCCGCAGCAGCCATACCGTGCAAAAAAAGATGTATGTTATTCAAACAAGTAAGGATGGTGAGTTTTGTTGTTGCAGAGCAAGGTGTGCTGCTCCTCCAGAGCAAAAAACGCCAAAATGCAGCATGTATACATACGCATCCTTGCGCGGCCATGCCACCTCAGCTGCCTGGACCTTCAGAGCTCAACAACACACCCGGCGGCTGCAATACTCCTGACAACCATAGGTGAGCAAAGCACGTTTGTACATGTTGCTGGCCGTGCTGACGCCACAACATCACAGCATGCAAAGGCACAACTCCCTGCCGTCACTGAACCCTAGTAGCCTTCTGGCCCAAAACCCTAAACCACCACCAGATAAACCCCACCTGCACAGCTGGAAGTAGCACAGCACGATGCTGATCTCCGCGCAGGTGATGCACAGGATGACAAACACCAGCGCCAGGAAGCCAAACAGGTAGTAGAACTGGTGCAGCCACACGCTGCTCAGGATGAAGAACAGCTCGATGAACACTGCCCCAAAAGGCAGCACGCCTCCGATCAGGCAGCACACCGCGGGGTGCATGTACCAGGGCTGTATTGGGACCTGCCGCAGCACCTTGTTCGTCCTCACAGGGTCCTCAGGAGCCAGTTTCTTGAAGCCATAGAAAGAGCCCACAAAGACCAAGGGCACTGATATGCCAAACCACAAGAAGGCGAGTGCTGCAAGCGTGCCAAATGGAACCGCCCCGCTGCTGTCCTGGTGCCATACGAATAGATCCAGAACGAAAAAGACCGCGAAAACGATGCCGGGGAACAGCAGCGCGGTGCGAGCCGTCATGGCCTTCCATTGCTCGCCTCGGAACGTCTTGTACAGCCGAGCCGACGCATACCCGGCGAGCAGGCCGTTGCCCGCAAACAGCAGCAGCATTGCAGTCATCAAGCCTCCGCGGTTTGAAGGCGATAGAAAGCCAAGCAGTGCGAAGAAGGTTGTGACCAGCAGCATACCGAAGAGCTGCACGCCGGTGCCGACATAAGTAGAGAGCAGCGAGGCGTGCTGTGGCGGGCGCAGCACATCGCCGTGCACGAGCTTCCAGCCGTATTCTTCGGCAGCCTCCTCCTGGGCTTCAAGGGAATTGTACTTTGCGATGTCCCTGCAGCGCACGGGAACAGGCATGCGGCACAGTGTGTGATGAAGTGTTGGATGTGTTGTCAGGCTGCAGCAGCCGTGCACGAGCTTCCAGCCGTATTCTTCGGCAGCCTCCTCCTGGGATTCAAGGGAATTGTACTTTGCAATGTCCCTGCAGGCCGCAGCAGCACACGGGGACACAGACGTGCGGCAAGGTGTGACGTGATGTATCGTATTGTTGTAAGGCTGCAGCAGCCGCCGCCACCGCAGCCGCCACTGCAGCCGCCACCGCAGCCGCCACCGCAGCCTTGTGAGGGACAGCCGCCAGCAATGCTGCTAGTGGGTACCAGCAGGTTGGTGTTCAGCACTTGTGGTTGAGCTTCACGGGTAACTCAGTCTGTGGCCCTGGCTTTGACGGTCGTCGACTGCGTATGGTCAGGCAGAGTCACCGTTGTACAGTGGGAGAAACACATGCACTCTCTAGCTGCCCACCCGCCCACCTGAACAGCATGCGCAGCATAATCATGCCCATCATGGTGGCTTGAGTTGATCCCAATGAACTGTCATGTATCAAAGAGCAGAACATGCAGGCACTATTATGTCGTCATAACTGCCCACCTGAACAGCGTGCGCAGCATGATCATCGCCACCATGGCGCTTAGGAAGAGCACGATGACCACGCTGTTCACGATGCTGAACCAGTGGATCTGCGTGTCAGTCATCTTCAGGTAGGTGTCCCACCGGGACGCCCAGCGGATGTCACTTTGCTGCACAGCACAAACAGACACGTTTGAAATGCACACATGTGTCAGAAGGTGGCAACCTGAAGACTGTCATGCGTTGAGCAACAGTGAACCTGACAGAGCAAAAGCCCACTGCACGCCTGCCGTTTCGCGCCAAGTCGTCGTATTGCTGCAAGCACCTGCCGCATCAGTTGGGAGAACCTGACCCCCTCTTGCCCACGATGAACTTTCGCATCACGAACACCGTGAACTTCATGCCATGTGCTTCTTGAATTCACACTTTGCTCACCGTGAACTTCACATCGTATGTGAAGATGACCTCATTGCCCTCTGCCACGGGCTGCGGCGACAGCGTGTGTGACACTGCAATCTTCTTCCCGGGGTTGCAGGTGTTGAGCTCAGGCTTCTCGGCACTGAAGGTATTGTCATAGCTGCGCAGCAGTTGGATGGGTGCAAAAATCAATGTGTAAAGCACAGCAACAGTAGCTCACTGACGTAAACAAGATACAGCATCAGGTTGCCGTGCATTTGAGTTGTTGAGATGCAACCAAGCAATCATGATGTGGAAAGAAGCCGGCGCCAATGCAGGCAATGCACACCACCACCAACAGCACACCTGTCACTGCCAAAGCACCCTGCAGCTCGCTGCACCTGCGTGCCAGCTACATGCCTGCGCAAATGCACGCCACCCTCTGCAACATCTCACTGCCGCCTCCCCCATTTCTAGCTGCGCCACAACCCAACAAGCTCACTGACTAAGCCGCCAGCTGCACAAGCCTACTAGAGGGCTAGTCATACCTGTGCTTTGCTGAGAAGGCCTCCACTTCGAACCCCACGATGCGCGAAAGGTCTGTTTCCGCATCCGTGTGAATCAGAATGTTGAAGCGCAGGTGGTTGTACATGTAGTGCACGAGCTCGTCGCTGTCGCTGTCCTGCAGGACAAAGCCGACGTAGAAGCCGCGCTCATAGGCCTTCAACACCTGCAGGAAACAGCACAATAATCTGCATTGTCAGTAATATACGGATCATGCGCAACCCACATGCAAATAAACTGCGTCTTGCACTGCCGCGCTGATGATTGACGCATATGTACAACGCTAGTGAGCACGCCAGGGTTTCAATCAAAGCAGGGACAGTACATGATACTGCATGTTTGTGCACTGCATGGTGCTTTGCAGCTAACATCCCGCCGCAAGCCTGGCAGTTCTTTTAGACGTGACTGATGTGCTCAGCAGCGGCACGCACCTGCCCCTTCTCATCTTGTCGCATGTGCACCATAGCAACAGGCAAGTTGTCCAGGATCCTGCAGGCGCCAGAAGCAGCAACAACACAGCCATGCTGGACAACACTGGACATAGTGGCAATCAGGCACATCATCGCTTCAGCACAACACACAGAGCAGCAGCAGCAGCCGCATGCCTGACAGTGCACCGCCACCTGCAGCTGCTTCTTAAGCTGTAGCAACAGCTGGTGCATGGCTGATACTGCAATGATGGCAGCATGCCACACACAAACTACGGCTGCCACTGGCTGCTGCTGCTGCTGCCAGGCGCTCATTCATTGACCCGGTACGTGTCGTCGTCGCTGCTGCTGCTGCTGCCGCAGCTGCTGCTGCTGCTGCCAGGCGCTCAAACAACCACCTTGTACTCGCCGTCACTGCTGCTGCTGCTGCTGTGCGCTCACATGTTGACCTTGTATTCATCGTCAATCTTGAGCCTGAATGCGCGCGCCTGCGCCTCACTTAGCGCCTCAATCCTGCACAGCACCTTGCACTGCTCATCTTCGAGCATGCGGATCGCATACATTGAGTTCTCTATGCGGTCCCCGCGCAGTACTTCGCCTGCAGGGTGGAGCAACACAACAGCAGCAGCACAGCTGAGCACGCGTCACAGGGCGTTCAAAGGTTGAGCTGGTTGCTTGCCGTCCAATGCTATGCAACTTGTGAAGCTGCACCGTTACTCTTCCTTGCAGGATGTCAGGCCGCAATCCCTGCAGTCTGCACATGTGACAAAGACCTAGACATTGCTCTGCATGCCTGTCTACCTGGCAGCGCACGGCGCAAGGAAGCCTATAGGTAGCAAGCTCGGAGGCACTGGGCTAACAGGCAGGCAGAGCAGCCTTGGGGCCTACCCAGGTGCTCAGCAAAGTTCACAATGCGGGTATGCACACCAGGGGGGGGGGGCCCTAGCAGGGCAGGCAGCACCCTGCCTGTCGTGGCTGCCAGTGCTTCTTCTTCAGACAAAAGAACCTGCCACCTACCCAGGTTCTCTGCGAAGTTCATGGAAGGAAGCCTTGCAAGCATATATAGCATAGCACCGTGGCACTTCATGTACATCCAGGTCAGGGCTGATATGGCAGGCAGGGCAGCCTTGGGACCTACCCAGGTTCTCTGCGAAGTTCACTATGCGCTCAGGGCGGCAGTACGGCAGGCTGTAGTAGTCGTACGGCAGCTGTGTCTTGATGGATGACAGCTTGTTGACCTTGAGGAACATGGCATCTGCTCGGCACAGGAGACGCAGATCCGGCAATATTGATGTTACGTTGCATACTCCACTCATCAAGGAGTGGAAGCCCCACTCAGGAGCCAACCAGAGGCTCATAGGGGGAGGAGCAGGGCAGTTGCTCACCTCGCTGCGGCAGGCGTCTGCAGGGAGCGCTAGGTTGGCATGCACAACTAGAGGTGACAGGCTGCAGCCAGATGCGCAGCAGGCTGCAGACAAACACAACAAGCAGCTCAGCAAGCCTCCTGCTGGTGCTGTTATGGTGTGTGCTGTAACCAAGCCCTGTGCTCTCCAGCTGCTGCTAGCAATCTGGCGAAATATGCCAGTGACTCACCTCCTTTCCTGAAGTCCTGCGGAGCCACTCCAGGCAGATAAAAGCCATATGATACGCTTGCTGTACAAATGACGAATAGCAGGGCCACCTGTGCATGCAAGAGTAGCCTTGCCATGCTGCTGCTCCTTCTGCTGTTGCTGCTGCTAGCAAAACTGGTTGTTGGCAAAGACCACCAGCTACGAATCAGAGCATGTCAGACTATGAAACGACTTGCACGCAGCGCTATGGAATGTCCTGCAGGAACAGCCTGCCTTCCCCACTGACGAGTGCAGTGTAAACTGCAGCATCAACGGACTCGCATTCAAACTCCTTTCAGGCCGCTGTGCTAAAAGCTTGAATATAATTGCTTCGAAAAAGTAATGTCATACGACGCCTTCATTCAGATTGACAACAGGTAAACTACATTCGCACACAACGCTGTACCCGAGCTTTACGTTAGTTCAGCTTTCAAGCTGCTGTTGCAGCTGTGATCTTGCCAAGATGTTCAACGTACTTTTCAACGTTACTGCTGACTTTGTGTGAGCGCTGATCAAGTCCCGACAGAGGAACAGTTGCAGCACAACAGCTTTGCTACCCGACTTTCAACTACACGCAGCCACAGCAGCCTGTTCTATCCTAAAGGCCGTGATCCGTTGATACAGCCGCATCAGCGGCACTGCAAACATGCCTGGGGTGCCAGACAAGGTTGTGCTGCACCCTTTGGTGCTGCTGTGTGTGGTTGATCATTACAACAGAGTAGCAAAGGACACAAAGAAGCGCGTAATCGGACTGCTGCTAGGAGAAACATATAAGGGGCAAGTAGATGTCACCAACAGCTTTGCAGGTACGCAACTGGGGCCTCATCTGCTGCAGCTCTGCTGCCTGGCTGTACAGTTTGCACACAGAGCACATCAGCAGCACCTGCAGGATTCACCACCTGTTTGCTCTCATCACATGCATTTGTCCTGCTCAAATGGTACCTGTTGTCCTGCACCATCCACTGCAAATTGGTCCCATGCAGCCTGCTCTTCTTGTTAACCAACCAACATCTCAACTGCACATGCACTACCTCTGCATCAACACGCAGCCGTTGACTCTGCAGCAGCGCTCGCATGCTCCTCCAAGCCCAGCACTGATTGGCAGCAGTGATCTCTGAATACTGCTTATCTTCGTGAACCCAAAAAACATGTTACTGATACTTTACATTACAATTGTATCTGTCCCTGCAGTGCCCTTTGAGGAGGATGACAAGGACCCCTCCATCTGGTTCCTGGACCACAGCTACCTGGAGATTATGTTCCGCATGTTCAAGAAGGTCAACGGTGAGGCCCAGCAGCAGCAGCAGCAGCGCGTAGCATCACCGGCAGCGGTGTGGCGTTGGTTGCCTCGGCAGCAGAGATTGGTCTGCATGTCCACATGTTCAAGAAGGTCAACGGTGAGATGCAGCAGCAGCGGTGTGGCGTTGGTTGCCTCAGCGGCAGCAACCTGGCAGTGTTTACAGCAGCAGCTGCGCCAGCTCCTCCAGCTGGCAAGTCGACGCAGAACAGCTGCCCGCAGGGTCAGCAGCAGGAGCAGTCGTGCTGAAACCGTCTGCAACATCTGCTGCAGCTACTGCTTCAACCAGTGCATGACACACATCCATGACATATGATACTGCGCAAGTTTGCACACGCATGCAGTGTTACGTCTTACACAAAACCATGTGTGTTGCTGCAGCGCGAGAGCACGTGATCGGCTGGTACAGCACGGGCCCGCGGCTGCGCGAGGCTGACCTGAGCATGCATGCGCTCATGGCCAACTACTGCAGCAATCCCGTGCTGGTCATCTGCGAGGTGGAGGTGAGCAGCACTGATGATCAGCAGCAGCAGCAGGATTCGCAGGATCAACGGCAGCAGGATTAGCAGGATCAGCGGCAGCTAGATCAGCAGGATCAGCGGCAGCATGCTGTGTGGCAGCAGCAACCCCTGGTGCTGGTAATCTGCGAGATGGAAGTGAGCAGCACTGATGATCAGCAGCAGCAGCGGTGGCAGCAGGACTAGCAGTAGGGGAGCAGCAGCAGCAGCAGCAGGTGTGGCAGCAGCAATCCCGTGCTGGTCATCTGCGGGGTGGAAGTGAGCAGCACTGATAATCAGCAGCAGCAGCGGCGGCAGCAGGAGCAGCAGTAGGGGAGCAGCAGCAGCAGCAGCAAGTGCGGCAGCAGCAACCCCGTGCTGGTGATCTGTGAGGCGGAGGTGAGGCGCACTGATGATCAGCAGCAGCAGCAGAAGCTGCAGCGGTCATGGCAGCAGCGGCTTAGGCATGGCAGCAGTCGCCCTATGCTGGTTATCTGCAATGTGGAGAGGAGGTGTGGCAGCATTGGCACCAGCAGGAGCAGCAGCAGCAGCAGCAGCAGCAGCAGCAGCAGCAGCAGCAGCAGCAGTGTCAGCAAAGTGCGATGGCCTGACAGTGCGTAGACCATGAGTAGCTGCATTGGGCTGTGTTGCGCTGTATTGAGTCCGGCTGTGCTGCTGTTTGCTGCTGCTGCTGCTGCTGCTGCTGCTGCTGCGTGCCTGCAGCCTAAGGAGGTGGGCCTGCCATTCACAGCCTACACGGCCATTGATGAAGTGAGGGAGGTGAGCTGATGCTGCAGGCTCTGGGTGGCTGTGTGTGATGCTGTGAGTAGTATGGCGGAATTGGGCGAGCCACACAGCAAGAAGTGGAGGTGGTTGTGAGCCTGCTTTGCCACTGTACATGTGCATGCGCTTGTGGCATGGCATGTGTGTGGAAGCGCTGCAGCCCGCAGCCACACACTCACTCACATGCGTGCATAGTACAGGAGTATCCAGTCTGTTATGGTGCATGTGCTTGTGTCCGGGACAACCATGACAATGTTGGCTGACTGCCGCATCATGTGCTGCTGCTGGCACCCCCTGCAGCATGGCACTGAGAAGAGCCGGCAGATCTGCAGCATGCCACACGCGTGGCTTGATGTGTTGATTTTGCGCTGACGCTGCATCATCCTCATCTGCTGCTGCTGCTGCTGCTTCTGTGCCTTGCAGGACGGCACTGAGAAGAGCCGGCAGATCTTCATCACCATCCCCACAGAAGTGGGGCAGACAGAGGCAGAGGAGATCGGTGAGCAGCGGGCGAAAAAAGTACAAACAAGTAATGAGTAATCACCAATAAACCTGGGGTGCCACAACAGCAGGGCAAAGGCGGGGTGGGAGGGAGCATCTGTTGGTGGCCAAGCAGAGCGAGCTGGCTCACCAGCTGCTGCAGGGTGTGGGCAGTTAAGCCTACAAGTGCTGATTGCTTTTCACTCTGGCACTGTGCACAACAGCGTTCATCCTGGCCTGGTTCGTACCAGCAGCTGCCCTGTCAGCAACTTTTGTGGCTGCCACCTGGCATCATGTCCTCTGAACCGCACACTGGTTGCATTTGCACTGGCCTCACTGCTGCGTTCTTCGTGCTGCTCTCGCTTTCGAAATCCTGATCATAACAATCAAAAGGCGTGGAGCACCTGCTGCGCAACGTGAAGGACGCCACCATCAGCACGCTGGCCAGCGACGTGTCTGCCAAGCTGCAGGCGCTCAAGGGCCTGAAGGGCAGGCTGGGCGACGTGCAGGAGTACCTGGGGGCGGTGCTGGAGGGCAGGCTGCCCGTGAACAACGACATCATGACCTACCTGCAGGTGTGTTTGAGCTGTCTTTGAGCTGTTTTTGAACTTGTTTGCAAGAGTGTGTGGGCGAGAGAGACAGTGTACCTGGAAATTGTGCTGAGGGGGCGGCCTCCAGTCCATGACCTACCTGCACTTGTATTTGAATGTCGCATGATTGGTTGTAAGGGAGAAAGTGAAAGGGTACCTGGGGGTGCTGCTGGTGGGGCGGTTGCCCTTGAACACCGATATCTTGACTTACCTGCAGGTGTGTGGATGATAGCTTGATGTGTTGATGTGTGAGTTGAGCGGGTGTGTGAGAGGGGGTAGCTTGGGGTGGTGCTGGAGGGGGGCTGCCTGTGAACGACGACATCATGACTGTGCAGTGACCTACCTGCAGGTGTGCTTGAAGTGTTTCTGTGAGGGTGCAGCTGTTCGATGCAGAGGCTGCCGCCCTGCAAACAGTATCATTCACCCGTGCGAACTCACGTGCTTTTTTGTCTCTTGTGTCATGGCCTGCAGGACATCTTCAACCTGCTGCCCAACACGAACGTGGAGGCGCTGTCACTGACATGATGCCTGCTGCTGCTGCTGCTGCTGCTGCCGTTTGCAACACTGCTCGGGACATCTTCAACCTGCTGCCCAACATGAACGTGGAGGCGCTGTCCACCAACATCATGCCTGCTGCTGCTGCTGCTGCTGCTGCTGCTGCTCAACATGCTGCTGCTGCTGCCGCCGCCTTTCATAACCCTGCGCAGGACATCTTCAACCTGCTGCCCAACATGAACGTGGAGGCGCTGTCCACCAGCCTTGCCGTGAAGGGCAACGACATGATGGCCGCCATCTACCTGGCCAGCCTCATCCGCTCCACGCTGGCGCTGCACAAGCTCATAGACAACAAGGAGGCGCGCATGTGGGCGGTGAGTTTGTGTTGATGGATATTCTGCGGTTACATTGTGGCTGGGGTGATGGTGAGCTTGGAACATGAGCACGCTGGCGCACAAGCTTATAGGCAACAAGGAGGCGCGCACGTGGGCGGTGCGTGTTAGTTGATGGATATGTTGCGGGTACACTGTGACTGCGTTGATGATGAGCTTGATTGTGAGCACGCTGGGGCTGCACAAGCTCATAGACAACAAGGAGGCGTGCATGTGGGCGGTGAGTATTATTCGATGGATATAGTGCGAGTACACTGCGATTAGGTTGATGATGAGCTTGGAGCACGAGCACACTGGGGCTGCACAAGCTCCATAGACAACAAGGCGGCGCGCATATGGGCGGTGCGTGGGGGTGGATACGGAACTTTAGTTTGTTGTTTGTGGAGTGTGAATGATGAGGGAGGCAGGCTGTGCTGCCTGCCCAGTGCTGGCCGGCCCTTTGCTCTTGGCATGCCTGGTTGATGTTGCGTCGCCTTGGCATCAGACATTGAAAAGTTGCACCGTCAGAAGCACACAGCGCCAGCAAAACCACACCACACACCCAAACCTCAACAACACCAACATCAGCCAGAGAAGAGGGGCGGGCGGGCGGGTAAATCAACTGACTGCTGCTGCCACTGCTGCTGCTGCTGTTGCTTGCAGGAGAAGGAGCGTGCTGACAAGGTCAAGGCTGCTGCTGACAAGGCAGCAAAGGCAGAGAAGGACAAAGCAGCAGACGGCAAGGAGGGGGCAGAAGCAGACAAGGACCAGGATAAGCAGGCAGACGGCGCGGCAAAGCCGACATCAAACGGCAACGCATGAGCAGTAGCAAATGAGCTGTAGCTGCTCATGTTCCGGAATGCAGCTGGTGACCCCCAGCTGTGGTGGCCTGCCTTGCTGCAGCTGGGTGTGTGTGGCAGCAGTTGGGGCGATTTGGTGTGGCTGCTTTTGGCCAGTATGAGGCAACTGGCATATGTGTGCTTGAGTTTCGGACCTTTTGAATCACGTTGGCTGCATCAAAAGGCAGGAGTGCGCAGCTGCCTTGGTTGACTGAGGATGGCACGTGGGCTGAGCAACAGCAGCAGCACTGATGAAGTGACAGCAGCAGCACTACGTGCTCGCCTGTTTCGTCAGCATATCTTTTTTTAATGGGGCGCAGTTATACCTATAACACGGATCACTTGATCTCGCTGTGCTGCCTGGTGGATCGTCTCTGTTACCCGCACGAACCCCACGTGAAACTGGCTTCGACCTTACAAGGCGCGACGTCGGCTGATCCGTATGACAAACAGCACATTGACTGGTTAGTCGAACGCCCGCCTTCTTGGTCTGTTTCGTCTTGCCGGTGGTGCTGCCAGCTGTTTGGCCCCGTGCAATATGCAGCTTCAGCAGCGCTGTGCCGGTCCACAGGGCCTTACTGCAGGTGTGAAATCAACTACTTAAAAGCTAATATGCAAGCCAATATCACAAAACGCTTCACCCTCTGCAGCACAGCAGTAGTGCCAGGGTTGTTTGTGATCAGGCGGTTCCGCTCTCTGGACACGTATAGCAGACTGCTGACGCCGATAACATGCTATAAACTGCAGGCCGGCAGCGCGTGCGGGGAGCCTTCCGCCCTGCTATGGACAGGCAGCAGGTGGGTGGGGCAACCTGCAGCAGCATGCTGTCATGTTTCTTCAACAGCAGTCCTGCAGCTCTATGCAGCCAGCAGCAAGTGCCCTCGACGTTATTGCAGCAGTAAGGTGCAGAACGTGTCACTGAGTGGTTCTGCTCCACAGCAACAACATCACCTGCAAGTCATGCACTCAAGGTGTCACTCTTGCGCTGTCCCTCAAGCCACCCTGCGTGTGCTGCTGTGCAGACTGTGCGTGTGCAGGCCAATGTGTCAACTGGTGCTGAGTCATTCCAGATCCCTGCAGCACCAGACCTGATCCCGGATGGTGCATGGAAGAAGGTGGAGGGTGGCGTGTGTGCTGCAAAGGGATTCAAGGCAACAGGTGTGTGCGCAACCTTGCACACACCCATAGACAAGCTGCAGCTGTGATCAGTAAAGTGTGTTGGAGGCTGCTGTATTGTTGAACGAAGGCAGCAGCTGCACAGATAGCAACAGCAGGTACATAACCGCACCAGGCACACCTGCTGTGCCACCAGCAGGTGTTCTGTCTCTTGCTGCAAGCTGTCTGCAGCGCAGTCATTGGGCTGCAGCCTACACCACACGGCTGGCAGGCTGAAGGCATACCTGGTATAATAACAAAGATGTGCTGCAACACCCCTGCATACTCCTGCAAGCCAACAGATATGCCTTACGTATCATGTAATACATCTCCCTGTTGTGTTGTGGTTGTTCTGCAGGCGTGTACGCATCGCTGCGTGCTGCAGGCAAGAAGGCTGACCTGTCGCTGATCGTGGCAGATGAGCCTGCAGTGGCTGGCGGCTGCTTCACAAAGAATGTGATGTGTGCTGCGCCCGTGCTGTACTGCAAGGATGTGCTGGCACGCAAGAAGAAGGTCAAGGCGGTACGTGTGGCTGTGGCTGTGGCTGGATGTATGGATGTTTTGCATCTATGGAGGGGATGTCCCTGCACACCTGGGTAATCAGTAGCCCTGTGTTGTGTTGCAAGCAACCGTTCACTGACATGATATGACGAGGGGGTGAGCATGTCTATAGCCTAGCACAGTGGCGTGTACGGCGCTGCACTGCTCTGAAACACCAGCAGTTGCCTTCAGCAGTCAAGGCATCATGCAAAGTGGGCACTCAGCACGACAGTTGGCCGGGCGTTGCTTCAACTGTTCGTATGCTGCCCGGTGGTAAACAAGGATTGCCGTCAGCGTTTACACAAGTCATGCCTAAGGCCAGCCCGAGGGCATTGACATATCAATTCGTGTTGCCTCGTTCATGCTGCAGGTGCTGACTAACGCGGGCCAGGCCAATGCAGCCACAGGCGACCAGGGGTACGAGGATGCTGTCAACTGCGCCACCATCACCGCTGCATCGCTGGGCGTGACGCCTGACGACGTGCTGCTCATGAGCACAGGCAAGCGTCTGCTGCTGTTTTCACACCTGCTGCTTGATGTTATCCACAGCGAGCTACAGCAATATGTACGCATATGTTGAGTGCGGGCAGCAGGTGTTGACCTGCCATCCTGTGATGCGGCTCCCCAAGTTTGTCCATCAAGTTTTGTTACATACACCTGACGATACAGTCTGGCACATTTTCACATGTGTGGGTGCTGCATGAGGATGGATGCCCAGACCAGGGATATCGTCCCTACAACTTACATATCTGATTCTGGCAACCTGATTCTCTGCACTAATGTTTGCAGGTGTGATTGGCCGCCGCATGAAGATGGACGCCTACATCAAGGCCATCCCAGAGCTGCCTAAGAGCCTGGGGTCTGGCGCTGATGATGCACACAGGGCGGCAGTTGCCATCACCACCACCGACCTGGTCAGCAAGGAGGCGGCACTGCAGGTGTGGCTGCGTGACAAACACACATCATGAGAGCATGAGTAAAAGGAACAGCAGTGTTGTGCACATACTTTTTTCTGACAGCATATTGCAGGGTGATATCCAGCGGCAAGCTTTTCCACACAACTGACAGTGTGCACAGGCAGTAGCCTGCCTGGGACTTGTGTTGCTGCTGGCAGAGGTGTGCGTGCGAAGCCAACCCATCAGGCAATAGTGGAAACTGTGCTCGCTGTTGTGTTGTGCGGCGCAGGTCACCATCGGAGGCGTGCCGGTGCACATTGGCGGCATGTGCAAGGGCAGCGGCATGATCCACCCCAACATGGCCACCATGCTTGGGGTTGTCACCTGCGACGCTGACGTGGAGCCCGAGGTGTGGCGCGGCATGCTGCGGCGCGCCTGCGACGCCAGCTTCAACGCGGTGGGTGATGAAGGTTTGCGCTGAAGATTGCAAGCAATAGTGTGGGTATACATCCAACCTACCATTACAAGCTGCACGCTTTCTAGGCAAGGGTGTTGCAAGCTGTGGACAAACAGGGTGCTGCGGCAAGAGCATGCTCGCTATCACCCTTTTATGCACCTGTGCTGTATGCAGATCACCGTCGACGGAGACACCTCCACCAATGACACCGTCATCGGACTGGCCAGCGGCGAGGTTTGAAATGACAGACCGACACAATAATGCTGCAACTTCTGCTTTGTTTACCGTGCAGATCACCGTTGACGGCGACACCTCCACCAACGACACCGTGATCGGCCTGGCCAGCGGCAAGTCGGGCGCCCCCCTCATCAGCGACGCAGGCAGCGCAGATGGCAAGACGCTGGAGGCAGCACTCACCGCGCTGCTGCAGGTGGGCTGGGCATCACATGACACTCTTGCAATGCAGTAAAGCTGCTGCTGGAGCGGGGCCTGCGCACATGCACCGGTGTATGGGTTACTGTTGCTATTTGCCAGGGTCATGGTGTGGTTCAAGACCGTCTGCAGAGCCTGGCCAACTGCCTTGCAAGAGGAGTGAAGCACAGGAGCTGCGCTGCCTGACAACTGACAGCCGCGTGTTCAAATGCTGAGAGTGTGTACTGCTTTGTCACCTGCTGCTGTCTTCAGGGCCTGGCCAAGTGCATTGCTTGGGATGGCGAGGGAGCCACCTGCCTGATGGAGATTGAGGTGACAGGCGCAGCAAACGATGCTGACGCACGCACCGTGGCCAAGAGCGTCGCTGGGTCCAGCCTTGCCAAGTCGGCCATCTTCGGGCACGACCCCAACTGGGGCCGCATTGCAGCAGCAGCCGGGTACTCGGGTAAGGGGTTTAGTGGTTTAGTGCTGTTTCGAAGTTGGGTGTGCTGGAACTGGTGTTCAGTGCATTGTACAGGAACGGCCAAGCTGGCTGTAGCCGGCTGCTGTTTGTTGTGGACAGAGCCAGGAGATGCGTAGCATCTGCATGTGAGTGTCGCAGTGGCGGCCTTTTAGAGTAGCAGGTTTAAGCCTGGCCAAGTCTGCCATCTTCGGGCACGACCCCAACTGGGGCCGCATTGCAGCAGCAGCCGGGTACTCGGGTAAGGGGTTTAGTGGTTTAGTGCTGTTTCGAAGTTGGGTGTGCTGGAACTGGTGTTCAGTGCATTGTACAGGAACGGCCAAGCTGGCTGTAGCCGGCTGCTGTTTGTTGTGGACAGAGCCAGGAGATGCGTAGCATCTGCATGTGAGTGTCGCAGTGGCGGCCTTTTAGAGTAGCAGGTTTAAGCCTGGCCAAGTCTGCCATCTTAGGGCACGACCCCAACTGGGGGCGCATTGCAGCAGCAGCAGGCTACTCGGGTGAGAGCTGGAGGGCTTGGCTCCTTGACAGCTGCAGCAGCTGCTCACGGGTTGCTGGATGCACTCTACTCAAAATTCCAATCCCTTCTAAATCACCCAATGCGGCTGTCTTAATGTCACACTGATGCAAATATATGCCGCCCCTGCAGGCGTGCAGTTTGACCAGGCCGACCTGGCGGTGCGGCAGGGCAGCATGCAGCTGATGGAGGCGGGCCAGCCGCTGGCAATACATGCAATTGAGTTCTGAGCAATCATGTGCTGCTGCTGCTTCTGCTGCTGTTGGGCACGGGGTGCCAGCGCTCAACTCATCCTTTCCAGCCTCTCCCACCAACATATTGTCTGTTTTACAAAACAAACAACTGTTACACACATATGCGCGTCCCTGCAGGCGTGCAGTTTGACCAGGCCGACCTGGCTGGGCAGCATGCAGCTGATGGAGGCGGGGCAGCCGCTCGCCTTCATGTTTGAAGCATGCTGTGCATCCACCCATTTGAATGTGCTTCACCGCTGCTGCCGCTGCTGCTGCTGCTGTTGGGCACGGGGTGCCAGCGCTCAACTCATCCTTTCCGGCCTCTCCCACCAACATATTGTCTGTTTTACAAAACAAACAAACTGTTACAAACGCACATGCATCCCTGCAGGCGTACAGTTTGACCAGGCCGACCTGGCGGTGCGGCTGGGCAGCATGCAGCTGATGGAGGCAGGGCAGCCGCTGGCCTTTGACGCCAAGGCGGCCAGCACCTACCTGAAGGAGACCTGCGCAGTGCACGGCACTGTGAACATCTACGTGTCTGTGGGCAAGGGCTCCGGGAAAGGTGCGGCGGTTTATGCGTTGAATATCTGCAAATCAACCTGAGGGCAAAGGCTATGAGAGAGATCTGTGTGTATGCTAGCGATTCGTGTCCGTGGGCAATGGCTCCGGGAAAGGTGCGGCGGCGGCGACGTTGTTTGTTTGTAACAGTGGGCTACAGCTCTGGGAAGTATGTATATACTGTGGAAGAAGATGTTACTTGGTGACCGTGGGCAAGGGTTTCCAGGAAAGGTGCGGTGGCAGAGAGAGATACCCAGCTGCAGGACGCAGGACCAGGGTTGTGGGGGCTGTGATGCATGTCTGTGCATTGGTGACGGGCATGCTGCTTTGCTGCGACCACGTGGGTACTAGCTGGTTGTCAGCAGCAACAACAACATGCTGCTGCTGCTGCTGCTGCTGCTGCTGCTGCTGCTGCTGCTGCTGCTGCTGCTGCTGCTGCTGTCACAGGCATGGCCTGGGGCTGTGACCTGTCATACGACTATGTAAAGATCAACGCAGGTGAGCTGCTGTTGCTGCAACTGCTGATTGTAAAGGCAGCACCTGCCGATGTACCTGCAGGGCTGCTGCTGTGCTGCTGCTGCTGCTGCTGCTGCATGCAGTGGGTCACCGCCTGTTCTGCTGTTATTTTGATGTGGTCTAATTGCCAATACATTTGCGTGCCGCACGCAGGCTGCATATCACACCTGTGTCACCTGTCCAGGGACATACACGATGTGCTTAGGTTGACAAATATGCACAGCTGTGTTTCAACCTCTGAACGTCTCCTATGTTCTGTCCGCTTGCAGAGTATACTACATAAGAGGGGTCGATGGTGACGTTGCTATGGCTTAAATGGTAACATGATGATGATGGTAAGAGGGGTCAAGGCACTGATGACGCTGCGTCATGCAGCTGACTAGGCTACTCCTAGGCAGCCACATGAGTGCGCGGGCAGCTACTTCTGCAAAGTGATAAGCTGGTGGTTTGGTGCTGTCACAGTAGCTGGGCCGCTGCGCGATTGGCAGTCTGGTACCTTGAGCCCTGTTGGGCTGGTCGCTAGGGCTGTTTCTGACACCAAGTTCACCAGGCGACCTTCATGCGTCCGTCTGCCACCAGCGGCAGAGTTGAGTGCGCTGCTTGCCTGGTCGTTGGCTGTTCAGTGTTCGTGAAGCATTTCCGTTTGGGAGCGTGCCTGCAATTCATAATACTGCCGTGGTTCAGTTGCTGTCACCCTGTTGGATAGCGGAAGTTGTGGAGACAACCGTGCGATGCAGCAGGAGTGCCGCTCGCCTGTATGCCAGTATGCACCTGCTTCAGCGTAAGTGTGTAAGCGAAGTACTGGCATCCAACGTATCAACCAACAGATAGACTTCTTGCGACTGTCCGGCACACCACCATCAGCGCCTCATCCTCAAGCAAGTAGAGGACCGACACACTCAAAAATACAAAAGCTGATTTCTTGTGACTTTCAAACATGAAGCTGCCGCCAGGGCACGTGCCCGGCCTGGTCTCGCAGCACAAGGCCACCGCGTATGGTGGCTTTGGGCAGAAAATGCTGGAAAAGATGGGCTGGGCGAAAGGACAAGGACTTGGAAAGGAGAAGGATGGCATGAAGGAAGCCATAGAGGTCAAGAAGAAGGAGGATACGCTAGGGGTGAGCGGTGCAACCCCTGGCAGCAGTAGGCTGCTGTAGCCTCCAGCTAGGGCTTGCGCTGCTGGGGCTGCAACAGCAAGCACAGCAGCTGCTCTGCACGTTTAATTGTCCCTCGTCAAACTTGTAGCAGTTCACGCCTGTTTTGGAGGCTTCATGCTACAGCTACATTGCATTATTCACAGATGCTGCTCACTTCCTCACAAGGCAGCTGCCAGGTGCAGCAACATCATCACGCCCAGAGCCACCTTGCGCTCTATTTCAACCCACGTATGCCATGCATGTTCACGCTTTATTTGTCATATCGCCAGGTGGGCGCTGATGCTCCTACTTGGAAGTGGGATTGGAAGTATTGGGAGGATGCCTACAACACAGGCCTGCAGTCCATCGGCAAGAGGAGCAGCAGCAGCAAAAAGAAGCGGCGAAAGCAGCAAGCCGCCAGCAGCAGCAGCGACAGCGATAGTGACGACAGCACCAGCACCAGCACTAGCACAAGCAGCGGCAGCAGCGGCAGCGAGTCAGGTTCAGAAGCATCATCCGGATCCTCATCTGACGCAGATGCTGCTGATGCTGGCAATGCCACCTCAGACTCTGAGTCTGAGTCAGACACAGACTCAGAATCAGATGAGCGTGCAGCACGCGTTGCAGCAGCAGTCAACAGGGACGGCACAGCAGCATCTGCTTCTACAGCAGAACTCAAGCTGGCTGCAGAGCTTGCAAAAAGCAGCGGCAGGGGCCCAGCCGGCAGGTTTGGAGGCAGGGAAGGGAAGATGGCCCGCATACGGCAGCAGGAGGCAGAACAGGCGGCAGCCATGGCTGCTAAGCTGGGCATCGCACAGCCACAGGCAGCAGCAGCTGCGCGTGGCGGCAGAGGTATGTGAGCACGTCGAGCATGCTGCTGTTGCTGCTGTGTTGCTGCTGGGGCCTCTAGCATACCGTGGTCTTGAGAGCTATGCATTGCGGCCTGTTCCATTCAGTTGCACGGCAGATGTTGACCTCGAGCTGCAGCGCTGGCAATGTATGTAATGAACCTGTACTTCACTGTTGCTGGCAGCAAAGAGCACTAGCCGCGCAGCATTTACACTGCCCAAGGCTGATCTTGATCACCAGTGCTGCTGCTGCTGCTGCTGCTGTTGCTGCTGCTGGTGCAGGTGCGTCTGCCAGCAGCTCGTCGGAAGACACTGCAGCAGCAGTGGCAGCCGGCAGCAGCAAAAAGAAGAAGCAGAAGCAAAGCCACACTGCAGGCAGCAGTGAGGAAGACACATCCGCAGCAGCAGCGGCAGCAGCGGCAGCGGCAGCAGGCAAGCAGAAGAAGCAGTCAAAGAAGTGGGCCAAGGCAGCAGAGGCTGGCAGTGCGCAGGAGCAGGCTGCTGCAGCAGCAGCTGCTGCGAGGGAGCCTGCTGCAAAGAAGGCTCGTGTGGTGATTGTGGTTGATATGAAGGGGCCGTCAAATGCGGAGGTGAGCAGGAAGGAAGGAGGGCATCGGCAAGGTCTGACCTGGCTGCAAGGATGCATCAAATGTACAGTGCCAATGTGTGTCAGTTTGAATTTACTGATTTTTTGCCGCCTGTCTCACCTGGTCCATAGAGCCCTACGCGCGGCCTGCTGCTCCTGGGTGTTCTGACAGGCTTTGCCTTGCAAGCGCTGTCTCGTAAGCACTCCTGCGAGCAGCTGGTAAGAATACAATCCCACACATGGCTGCCATCGTGCCTGCATGCCTGCATGCCTGCTGCTGCTGCTGCTGCTGCTGCTGCTGCTGCTGCCTCTGCTGCTGCTGCTGCTGCTGCCTCTGCTGCTGCTGCCTCTGCTGCTGCTGCTGCTGCTGCTGCTGCTGCTGCAGTCCTTCAAAGCCTTCACACCCACCCCTGCCAGCAGCTGGTGGGGTGCCAAGATGTTTGCGTCCTCACACATGGCTGCCCTTCAATAACTTAAATGCCCGCCTGCTGCTGCTCCTGCTGCTGCTGCTGCTGCTGCTGCTGCTGTTGCTGCTGCTGCAGTCCTTCAAGGCCTTCACACCCACCCCTGCCAACGGCTGGTGGGGTGCCAAAATGTTTGCGTCAGCAGGCCTACTGGAAGGGCTGGAGCAAGAGCAGAAGCAGCGGCAGCGCACCACGTTTTATGAAGACCTGCAGGCCAAGGTGTACATGGCGGCACACGACGCGCAGCGGCAGGGCAAGCGCGGCATTGGCAAGCGCGCGATCAAGATCGCAGGTGGGCGGGCGGTTCGGACACATGTAGACAAGTTGCTCAAATTGCAAGGCTGGGTTTACAATGCTGAATGTCTTTCAAGGGCATCTGTGGTTGTGCAGTTGATGCAGGGGTTGGATTGTCTGGAGGGGGCTGCTGGACGCAGGCTTAGCAGTTGTGACGATGCTGCATTGCCTGGCCGTGCAACCGGCCGCTTTGTACAGCTTGTCAGATGCAGCTGCAAGCTGCATGTGGCCTGTCATGCATGTAAAAGGACAGTCTTATACAGTAAATGCTTAGCAACGCACCTTCAAGGAGTGCTGCATGAGCAGTGGCTGACGGCTGCATGTGGCTGCTGCTGCAGGTGGCAACTGGGAGGGCAAGAAGGTGATCTTTGATGAGGAGGCAGCCGAGCAGCAGCAGCAGCAGCAGCAGCAGCAGCAAGGGGCAGCTGCGGATGAGCCAGCAGCAGAGGCAGCTGCAGATGGCGAGCCCAAGAAAAAGAAGCAGAAGAAGTCCAGCAAGCAGCAGCAGCAGCAGGTAGATGCCCAGCCGGACAGCAGCAAGGAAGACAAGCAGCATAGCCAGGGGGCTAAGCAGGGCAGCAGCAGCAGCAGCAAGAAGAGTAAGAAAGCTAAGTGGGCCAAGCTTGCGGTGGCGCAGCTGCAGGGCTGTGCAGGTGGTGTGCAGAAGTGGAAGAAGCTGTGGCCGCAGCTGCGTGCTGCAGCAGAGCAGGCTGGGGTGGTGCTGACTGAGGACGCAAAAGAGCAGGCCTGGCAGAAGCTGCAGGACAGCAGCCAAGTGCTGGTCAACGGGAAGCTGCTGTCGCTTGCAGCATAGTGATGCACGTGTTGTCACTTGTGTGTGTATTCAGTTCTTGGGCTGGCAGTCTCATTACAGTGGTGAGGGTTGGTGCCTGTTGGTGCACGTGATGGGGTGTGTGTTGGGAGGGCCAGTGGGCTGGCTGCAGCCGCAGTCGTTGCTGGGGTGCTGCAGTCGTGGCTCTTGGTATCAGCATGGTATTGGCTTGTACTGCTGGGAATCCTACACCCTTGGCAGGCAGGGACTCTGAGATTTGTCTTGTCAGGCTGGACTACAGCTACCCCACCTGCAGTCAGTGCATTTGCCCAGGTGTGGCTGTATGTAATATGCAGGTTTCGCGATTTACACTTGCGGGCGCCAGGTTATGCGCTGATCGCTTTGTTGGGCAGTTGTGCCAGCTCGTCAGGTAGGCTGTGCATAGCCTGTCTCTGCATGTCGCTTGGTGTGGGCGAGATTGGCACCAAAGGGATGCAGCGTATGTAGCAGGATGGCTTTGGCATGGTTTTCGTCTTTCTTAAGCCCTCTTCAAAGCGGCAGACAGTCATGAAATTGAACCTTACGCCCTTGGGCGGGTACCAACACTGCTGGTGACAATATTGCTGCTGCACTCCCTGAGTAGCGCCAGCAAGGCAAGCTTGAGCCACAGAACTGGTGATTGCAGCGTCGATCAGTACCGTTCGGCGTCTGGGCAGCCCGGGCAAGCAAGCCAATCTTGTCGCAGACATCACTACTCTTGTCTTGTGTGCAATGATCGCCTATCGTAAACGCACCATGTTGGTAAAAGATCAAAACAAGACAAAGACAGCCTAGCAGCGTGTAGGCACTGTACGCCATCAGGCAACCTGTGTGCTGTGCTAAGCTCGTCGCCACCATACGTCAGGATCACTACAGCTTTCTGCAGCAGCATGATGAAGATGAACACAACGCCATGAGCAGCCATGGCCGTGCGCTGAGCATGGCCTGAGCAGCAGCAGCACCATCAGACAGCAGCAGGTTTCCCTTGGCAATCATGCCACGTGGAGCGATCCTCGAGTGTGAAATCTGCGGAAGGAAGGGCGAATGCATCCCATGCAGCAACAGCAACACCTGCCGAGTTGGCCGGTGCCCTGTCTGCTTTGTTGAATTCTTGGGCAATGAGCAGCACTATGCCAAGATTTGGCAGGTGGAGTTTACGTGCGAGAGCTGCTGCTGCTATGGACCCAACAACATCTTAGTGGATATAGGTGAGCAAGCAACCGGTTCGTCTGCGCAAACCAGCATCTGCAACCTCTAACAACTGCTGACCTGGCATCATGCTGGTGTCATCAACTGGCTGCTGTTTCACTACCAGTAGTGCACCAATGCCTGCAACCTGCTCACCAGCACTCCTGCAACACCTGTCCTGCAGGAGAGTCTGCTCCTGCAAGCAGCGTGCCTGCTGCAGGCAAGGCCAAGCAGGTCAGCAAAGCAGCAGCTCCTGAGAAGCGGCCGGCCTCTGCAGGTGAGCTGCCACCCTGCACCTCTGCACCTCTGCACACCGCTCAAGCTATCTTTCAGACCTCTTGCACTGCAGAGTGTGCAGTGCAAAACAGAGCATCCTTTCAGAACGCTTGCAGCTGCAGAGTGTGCAGTGCAAAACAGAGCAGCACTGTACCCGCATTCCTGCAAAGGTTTGTGTAGCTCTGAGCCCCGGTTGCTGCTCCAACCCTGCCTGCTTGGCCCTTTGCTCCTGCAGATGCACCAGCCAAGGCCAGCAAGAAAGCCAGGGCCTCACCAGCTCCACCTCCAGCTGCTGCACCAGCAGCAACACCAGCAACAGCAGCAGCAGCAGGAGCCAAGCCTGCAGCCAAAAAGGCGCAGCCAGCTAGGCAGGCAAGCCTGGCTCCTGCAGCGCCCAAGGCAGCAGCACAAAAGCCGCAGCCGGCCAGGCAGGCGAGCCCGGCTGCTGCAAAGCCCAAGGCAGCAGCGGCTGCTGAAGCAGCAGGCAAAGCTGCTGACAAGCAGCAGCAGCAGGCGAAGGCGAAGCGGCCGCCGGACGGTCAAGATGAGCAGCCGAGAAAGAAGCAGGCAACAGACCAGCCGCCAGCAAGGCAGCCGCCAAAGCCGCAACAGGAGCAGCAGCAGCAGCAGCAGCAGCAGAAACCGCAGAAGGAGAAGGAGCAGCAGCAGCCAAAGCGGCAACAGGAGCAGCAGAAGCAGCAGCAGGAAACCAAAAAGCAGCAGCCGCAGCAGCCCATGCATCCACCAGCAGCCGTGCAGCCGCACAAAGAGCACAAGCAGCAGCCGCAGCAGGGCAAGTTCGCTACGGCATCAGGACAGGGTGCTGCTGCTGCTGCTGCAGGCAGCGGTTCAGCAGCAGCCGGCAGTGGCGGCAGCAAGGCAGCAGAGCTCACTGCAGCTGCAGCAGAAGCACTGCAAGCCAAGAATGCAGCAGCACCTTCAGGCAGCGGCGGCGGCTCAAAGCAGCGGCCGAGCACTGGCTTGTTCACACACAGCACAAAGCCGCACACTGCAGGATCAGGTGGCGGGTTGGCACAGCAGCAGCGGCATGTGCATGTGCTGACGCCTGCGGCTGCAAATCAGCTCGGCAACAGCCATGCAGCAGCAGCACAGCGGCAGGCTGCTGTTCCTAGCAGTGCAGGCACAGCAGGCAAGAGCGGCCCGCAGCAGCAGCAGCAGCAGCATGCCGGCCTGCGCACGCTGCAGCCGAAGCGCCCAACACCAGGCAACAGCCAGGAGCAGCAGCCGCAGCCCCCAAGCAAACAGGACGCGCAGCAGCAACGGCAGCAGCAGCAGCAGCAGCAGCAGCAGCAGCGGCCGGCAAGCCTGGCAGTAGACAAGGGTGGTGTGCAGGCACCTGTTCCTGCATCACCTGGCTGCAGAGCAGCAGCGTTCCCTGTGCATGACAGCAAGTCACCAGCAAAAGCAGCCAAACCTGCAGCAGCCACACCTGGAGCAGCTAAACCTGCGGCAGCACCTTCTGTCCCTGCTGCTGAGAAGCAGAAGCAGCTCGAGCAGCAGCAGCGGCAGGAGAAGCAGCAGCAGGAAAGGCAGCGGCAGAAGCAGCAGCGGCAAGAGAAGCAGAAGCAAGAAAAGCAGCGGCAGGAGAAGCAGCAGCAAGAAAAGCAGCAGCAAGAAAAGCAGCGGCAGGAGAAGCAGCAGCAAGAAAAACAGCGGCAGGAGAAGCAGCAGCAAGAAAAGCAGCGGCAGCAGCCGCCTGCTGCAGCAGCAGCTGGCAGGAAGCTGGGTAGCGCTGCAGGGACCAGCAGCACTGACAAGCAGCGCTCCAGCAGTGCCAAGCACGCCGAAGCCAAGCCTGCGGCAGCTGCCCAGGCTGCTTCTGCAGCCCTGCTGGCCAGCAGCAACAAGGAGCAGGGCAGTCTGAAGCAGCGGCAGCAGCAGCAGCAGCGGGCACATGGCTCAGCAGGTGGCCTTAGCAGCAAGCAGCAGCAGGAGGGCAGCAAGGCATCTGCTGAAGGTCTGCAGCGCAGCAAGCCAGCGGACAAGGGCAAAGCGGCTCCTCAGCAGCAGCATCTGCCGGCTGCGGCAGCAGCAGCAGCAGGAGCAGGCACAGCAGCAGCGTCTCGCTTCAGCCTGTCAAAGACAGTGGGCAACATGAACATGGCAGGGGTGAGATATCTGAGAAAACTGTACTTTGTGTGGCAGCAGCCTACCTGAGCAGCGCAGCATGTGCAGCATCATCACATGCTTGCTGTTTCATGCACACAAGGTGACAGCACATGTTTTGGGTCAGACCTGGTCAAGTTGATTTAGCTGGCTGCTGGCAGTGCCTGTAGAACTGCCGTGCTTGTGTGCTGAGTCCGCTGAGACACACCTTGTTCATTAACACCCTACCCCGCACAACACCACACCGCAACGCACCGAATGGGGCTTATGAATCCTACTGCACTGCATTGCACTGCGCTGCAATGCGCCGCCCTGCGTGCAGGCCGCCACGCAGTCTCAGGAGGCGGATGACCTGGCAGGCCAGCAGGACAAGCCTGGGCAGCAGCAGGGGCCGCCGGCAGCGGCAGCAGCAGCAGCAGCAGCAGCGCCGCCGCCGCGAGCAGCGCGTGCCAGCACCACCTGCAAGTTTGCCATCAGCACTGACAGCGGCATTATTGTAAGTGGCAGCTGCTGCCTCTTGTGGTGTACATTTGCGCTACGGTCATGATTGTCATTCGGCTGTGTTGCGCGTTACGCATGTGCAGATCATTACACATCATGCAAGGGGGGGTTGTGTGTGCAGAGAATAGTATACTTGATTGGCTGGCTGGTTGCTGCTGTCATGCCCAGGCGGTCGCTGCCACTTACTAATCAGATAATATCTTTGATCGGCCCCGCCGGCACATGCTTGCAGGACGTTGACGTCAAGGTGGAGTTGAAGGTGGGCCGCAAACTGCCGCCGCTTCTGGTGGCCGCCGCCTCGCTCGATGACGTGGAGGGCAACATGTACCCGCGCGAAACCATGGTCAACCGAGCCAGGAGGGACGCGGGGGGCGAAAGTGTGACGCCGGACTTCAGTGCTGCGTGCGTGGTCGTGCGGGAGCGGGCGGTGGGCCAGCTCACGAAACACTTGCCGCGCCTGATTCAGGTGAGTGTGTGTGGATGCAATTGTGTTGCGCTGTATGTGCGCTGCCTTCACTGCTTGGTTTGTGTGGCAGAGATCTGGATGCAGCTGGTGGTCGCTAGTTGTAAAGGTATACCTGCTACGTAGCTGAGGCCTCTGTTGTAGGTCAAGGTGGCTTCGTGTTACAGCCCTTGCGCTGATATGTGTGGCAGAAAGTTGTGTGGCGTCATGCTGCACACTATGGTGCTGGTCAAACTGGGGTCTAACCTCCAGTCAAACCTTCAGAAACCCTGGCCATTCACAGCCGTCAAACCATCAACAGCGCACCTCTGCTGCTGCTGCTGCTGCTGCTGCCGCGCAACATGTCACCTGCCTCACCCTGCGCCTCGCCGCAGGCCATGGTGCAGGGCAGCAAGTACGTGCGCGTGCACGAGGGTGGGCAGCAGGTGTACCTGGCTCCCATGCTGAAGCAGCCAGAGGCCGGCCGAGACGGACCTGTGGAGCTGGTGGACTACGCTAGCTTGTGAGTGGGGGCAAAAGTAACATACTAACATGATTTGAAACACCAAGGGACAGCTACATGTGTGCATGTACTGGGCGGAGCCTGTGGAGCTGTTGCACTACACAAGCTGGAGTTGGGGCAAAATAACATAGTAACAGATTGCAAATGTTTGGCACACGGACTAATACACATAGGAAGCGCTTGAAATCTGGTGGACCATGCTAGTTTGTGAGTTCCGGCAAAGCCGTAACAGAAAAAGAGTATGAGCCCAACCAGAAAGAAACGTTTACATGTCGTTGTATGTCGGCAGCTTGTGAGTGGGCTGCAGGCACAACGCCGCACTGTTGCATACACATGCATGCTCCCTGCCGCGCTCAGTTTTGACCCCATGCTAAGTGGTTCGCATGTTCTTGAGTGCAGGGATGCTTTGAGGCTCTTCCTGCTTTCCCTACGCATGCTTAACCTGCTTTTTCCGTTTGTAATGTGCTCTGCGCAACCCGCCGTTTTATACTGGCAGTAAGCTGTCTCCGGCCGAGGAGGTGTTTGACAGCGTGCATGAGGACCGGCTGGGAGTGATCAACTTCCTCAGGCCAGGAGAGCCGCCAGCTTCAGCACTGGCAACAGTGGCAGCAGCAGCAGCCGATGGCGCAGATGCGGACGGCGGCGCAGCAGCGGCAGAAGGGTTTGGCGGTGGCGCTGCTGCGCGCAAGGTGTGGGATGCAAGCAAGGCGGCACCCAAGCCTGCACTGAAGCACAGCAGCATAGGAGGCGCGGTGAGTGTCAATCTGTTTGCAAAGGTTGATTGATTGAGGCCCTTAGGCAGTAGCGGCAGACTGGCAACGTGGAAGAACAACACTGCCTTAAGTTACTGCTGTGGGGCATTCCACTACTGACCTTTTAGCACTCATGTGGTAGCTTGCGCCTCTGATGTGTTGCTGCTCTACATGCTATGATTTTTCTATGTTGCAGGCAGCAGCAGCGCTTGCAGCAGCAGCACCGCCACCAGCCGCCACCGGGCTCTGGGATGACGACGACAACTTCCTGGCAGGCGATGACCACGAGGCTCGCGACTTGGGCTTAGGCATCGGCAATGGCAGCGGTTTTGGGGCTGGCATGGCTGCCGGCGGCTTCGGGGCAGGCATGGGGCTTGCCCTGGGCGCATGCATGGATGCTGGCGCCGCCGTTGCTGCTGCTGCTGCTGCTGACACTGCACCACCCAGCTTCATGCATGACGATGCTGAGGATGGCTTTGAGGATAGCATCGGGCTGCCCCAAACAGGACCGCTGCAGCCACTGGGGCCGGGGAGCTTCTCACAGCAACAACAACAGGGTGCGCTAATGCCTCATGGCTCGCTGCAGTACAACGGCAGCTTGCAAAGTACTGGCAGCTTGCAGCAGGCAGCTGGCGGCTTGCCATTAGTAGGCGCTGGCGGGTCAGGAGATGTGTTGTACAGCCCGACAGTGGCTGTAGAGCAGCACCGGCAGCCGCCGCAGCAGCATCATGTGCCTGCGCTGGTGTACAGCCCCACAGATGCATCAACAGCTGCACCTCATGCGCCGCTTGGAGCAGCAGCAGCTGCTGCTGCATTTGCTAGGCACCGGCCTGGTGTGCGGTTTAGTGATGATGGAGCTGCTACATGGCCGCCACCACCACCGCCAGCAGCAACAACGGGTGTCGCTGTTTCAGGCAGGTATTCTGGCTGCACGCCATCTCCAGCTGACCTGGGAGAGCAGCAGCAGCCGCCGCCAACGCCGCCAGTGCAGCAGCAGCAACCGCCGCCGCCGCCACCCCCACAGCAGCAACAACAGCAACAACAGCACCACGGCGGCTCGGTTGTGGCACAGGTGCTTCAGAAGCGCACCAAGTGCAGCAAGCTGATTCCATCTCTGGGCGGGCTGCTGAATCACATCAACAGCAAGGGCCTGACAGGCATCAAGATTTTCCTGGATGCATCTATAGCAGAGAAGGGCGACAGGGTGAGAACTATGTTACGATGATGTATGTCACAGGGTGGGATGTTCAGCCGCCATGTTGTGCTATTGCTGCTTGCATGTAGCGTGTCAGTTGTCCATGTGCTGTCAGTGTGTGATGGGGCTGTTTGACTAAGCAGACATGTTGCCATTGTGGATTGCCTTCTGACTTGGCGGGGAGGAATTCTTCAGTTCGAACACATGTGCGGTTGCGTCGGTGTTCAGGCTGAAACCGCCGCATGCTTATAAAAGAAACAAGCAACCACCTTGCTATCACACAATACTCAACAAACTTATGCCATTTCTGGTACTGCCATTGTTGCTGCCACAATTGTTGCTGCCACAATTGTCAGGGCGAGCGGCTTCGGAAGTTCCTGGTAGAACGTGGCGCGCTCGTGACGCGATTCCAGGACGGTATCCCGCCGCCAGACGAGAAACACCTGAACATGCATGTCATTGCGCACAGCTACATGCTGCGCCACGGGCTGGAGAACACACAGCTGCGGCTATGCCGCTACCTGGTGGAGGGCATGCACGTGCTGACGGATGAGCTGATGACGAAGCTGGTGGCTGGCGGGGGACAGGTGAGGAGCTACTCGGGACTTTATGTTGTGGTAAGGCCGATGGGCATGCTATGTATTTGTACATGTATGCGCATAGGCGGATGGTGCAAGGGTGCGGGTGAGACCATGTTGCTAGCTGGGGTTGCTGCACTTGTTGTGCTGAATCGAGATGGACTGTGTTGTTTGGGTCACCAGCTGCATATTTTGGTTGGGCTGGCACGTGTGCAGGTGTTCGATCAATGGCATGCCTTTTTGCCTGGCAACATGTAGGCTTGAGAGAGGTGTCAAATGTGTTGTGCATGCGCTTGAGAGGGATTTCAAATGCGATGTGCAAGAAATGCACATGGAAGATGTCGAATGCGATGTGCCAGACATGCACATTGCAGATGTCGAATGCGCTATGGAAGGCATGCACTTCAAAGACGTTTGAATGTGCTGTGCAAGACATGCACCTGGAAGGTGTCGATTACCGTGTGGGGGTTTTGCACTTGGAAGGTGGAAGGAGTTGACAACGCTGCGCAAGACGCATGCACTGGAAAGATGTCTAGTGCGATCTGAAAGGCATGCACTGAAATAATGTCCCATGCGATGTGGAACGCATGCACTTAGACGGTGTCGAATGCGCTGTGGAAGACATGCACTTGGAAGGTGTCGAATGCAGTTAGGAGGCATGCACTTGGAAAGTGTCGAGTGCGTTGTGCAACGCGTGCACTTGGAAGATGCCGAATGCGCTGAGGCAGACATGCACTTGGAAGATGTCCATGCGTTGTGAAAGGCATGCATGCCTTGGAAGGTGTTAGATGCGATGTGCAAGACACGCATTGGGAAGACGTCAAACTCATTGGTAAGGCATGCACTCAAAAGGTGTCGGATGCGCCGTGGAAGACGTGCACTTGGAAGAGGTCGAATGTGCTGAGACAGGCATGCACTGGGAAGATGTTGAATGCGTTGTGGAAGACATGCACTTGCAAGGTGTCTAATGCACTGTGCAAGACATGCGCTGGGAAGATGTCAAATGCGATGTGGAAGACATGCACTTGGAAGGTGTCGAGTGCGCTGTGGAAGACATGCACTTGGAAGATGTCAAATGTAGTGTTGTGCAAAACGTGTACTTGGAAGGTGTCAAATGTGTTGTTGTGGAAGACATGCACTTGGAAGATGTCAAATGTGTTGTTGTGGAAGACATGCACTTGGAAGGTGTCGAATGTGTTTTGGAGGACATGCACTTGCGAGCTGTCGAATGCGCTTTGGAACACATGCACTTCGAAGGTGTCGAATGCACTTTCAAAGACATGCACTTGGAAGACACCCACTTGGCGATGCGCTCTATCCCAGCTAGGCGGCCAAAGCAGCTCACAGTCAGAGTGCGCGATGACCCACGGTATTGTTGTTGCTGCTGCGGCGGCAGGTGCACCTCACAACAGAAGAGGACATGAAGAGAGCTCATTTCTTCGCTGAAGGTGAGGTTTGTTGTTTTCAGCATGTGACATCACATCTGGTGGACCACAACCACGGATGTACGTTGGGCAGGCATACCGGAGTGATCCGTTGTACATCCGCGTGGATCATTTGAACAATACGTCCGTGCGCCACAACATTTTTAGCGGCAGGAGTTTGTTTAGAATGCATGCGTGCCGCATGTGTAGCCGTGCATGCCCGGAATGCATGCAAGCTAGCGGCAGCCATCAACATCGTGATGCGTATCCGATGGGCACAAAGTGCATCAACAGTCATGCTTTGTGCTCCTTTTCATCACGCTCGCGAAAGGAAATGCGCCAAGCTCTTGCATCTATCACTTAGAACAGCCCAATGCGCACATGTGAAGCCATGCCTGCACCGGCGGCCTTGGTCTTTTCAACCCGTAGGCGTCAACCTGATGTGGGACTCCACCCTGCTTCGAGGCAGCTCCCCCCAGGAGCTGGATGCCCTAGTCAACGCCCTGCGTGCTGCGCGCGCGCGTTTTCATAACGCGCGGCCAGCGCTGTTCCGGGCATTCGTGCGCAACAGTGATCGCATAGCGGCGCCGCAGCTGGCGCAGCAGTTCAGGGTTTGGGCGGAGGCAGGGCTGGTGCAGGACTTGCCCCCTACCTACCAGAGCACGCAGAAGAACACCGACCCACCGTTGGTGATCCGGGATGCAGTGAAGGTGAGTCCGTAAAATGTGAAAAGAGGATGTCTTCACGTTGTAGCAGTGACATTGCAATGGGCTTGTCGCAAGTATGATGCCACATGTTTTATGCTATGTGGTGGGCATGAGGTCATGTCATCTATATTACTAATCGTGGGGCTTTATGCTATCAGGTGGGCACGAGGCCCCTGCAACTGCTATCATGGCTTGTTGCTTGAGCTGTGAATGTATTGCAAGAGATTGTCACAATCTGAGAGAGAGAGGTCTGTTACAGGGGTGGGCAAGCTATCGCCCTAGAGCGATCTGAGGAAGAGGTATGTCTGATTTTGTTTGTGTTTGTTACACATGGGGGCCAGGCAATTCCAGCCTCTTGAACTGGCATATCATACCAGCCAGTGTCTGATGTTAATGTGATGATTTTGTAACGTGACGGGGTCTATAGGCCGGAATCGAGGCTCAGAGATATCGCCTTTTGGGGTATCGTTACAGATTTGATGTTCTCATGCAGCTTCAAAGTCCTTGTTGTTGCTTCTGCTGCTGCCACCGCTGCTGTTGCTGCTGCTGCTAGGCCATCCACTTCACAAACATCAAGGAGTTCCCGCTGCGCTACATGGTGGTGGTGGTGCCGGACACCGGCCCGGGCAGCCAGCTCAACCTCGAGGACATTGAGCACACCACGGCAGTGCTGAGATCAGCCGGCAACCAGAAGACGATTCTGGCTGCGACACGCTCGCAGGCAATCCAACTGCTGGAGCTGATGCATTGATAGGGTCAGCGGCGTGTGGGTTGGATGCGGGGCGGCTAGGGGCGGATTTTGTATGCTTGTGGGTGATGCAGCTGTTGGAGCTGGTGGAAGTTGTGATGCGGCGGCAGCAGCTAGGGCAAGTGGTTGGAGGTGCCCTTAGCTGCTCGCGTGGTAGCAGGGATATGCTTGTCGGCCTTGTAGCTGCTAGAGTTGATTCTGTGAGGGTGCGGCAGCTAGTGCTCGCTGCTGGCTGCAACAAGGATCATCCGTTGCAGACATGGCAGCAACAACGACAGCACCTTGCAAGTGACTGCAGCCCGTTTGGGCTGAGAAAGTGAGAGCAGCAACCGCATCAGCAGTAGCAGCAGCAGCAGCAGACTGTGCAAGTGTTACGCTGCAGGTGGTGGTGGCCCATGCTGGCTGGTTGTTGCTGTAGCTGCTGCTTGGGGAACCATGCGCATGGCTACATGGACTGTTGTGACAGCACTGTTGCCTGCAGCGATGGCCACCAATGACAGATGAATTGTTAAAAGAATGTGGGTCGGGTGCATCCCCACTCTGTTTGCATTCAGAGCTCAGCAGGCAAGGGGTTGGCTTCTTGGCGGCCGCTGCTTTGCTATATGCTTAATATATGCGTGTTATGATTGACCCTTGCGTGTTGTGACAGAGGGTTTGTTGTTTGGTGTGTGTAAGCAGTTTAGCGACGCGGTCTGCCGAATGTGTCCATGGCTCTTTGGTTTCGGGCATGTTCATGTGTTTACCTTGGGGTTGTGAACCAGTGCCCCATGTTGAAGCTTCAGTCAGCCGCCAAGGCGCTGCTGTAGCGCATGCGATGTGTGCTTTGTTTGTATTTGTCTTGTTTTGGTGAGAGCTTGGCATGTAGTTTTTTGCTGTATCAATACTCTTCCCGCCCAGAGTTTGTCCAGGAAATCGCACAGTGGGCTTAATTGACATGTGTGTACCTTTAAGTCGTTGATAGCTGGAATCTCAGCTTGCTGTGCTTCACCGGAGCACCGGTGCACCACGTGGTGTTGTCAATGGTGTTGCCTAGTGCTACGAGTGCAGACACGGTTGCTCATCTGTCACGTGTGTATAGTGGATGTTCACCCAACTGTAGGGTATCTCTCAGTGTTTGATGCTTGGTGAACGAGCTTCAGGGCCTGCCGTGGAAGACTGTTGGCATCGATTGTTGAATCCTTCTTTGTCATCCTTCTTACACCTTTCCCCAAATCTTCAGCGCCCACATCACGTGCTTTTGCTGCTGACCACAACCAGCCTCAACACTGCACGCACCCAGTCAATGCCGTTCCAAGCACCAGCACTTGAATACGTCGTGACCGGTGGCCCAGCACATCTGCCCAACACCTCCAGATACGCGCCATCTGGCACCTGAAACAAACTGGCATACAGCTCACAAGGCCTGCCATACAACAGCCGCTGGACAGCAGTCACAGCACAGCTGTCATTTGCACCATCGAGCGGCGCCGGCGGCGGCAGCCAAGCCGCATTCGGCGGCGGAAAGCTCATGCGCTGCATTAGCACCAGTGCATGTGTCCAGTACAGCGCACTAGCAGCTTGTAAGGCACTCGCTGCTGCAGGTGACACTGTTACGCCAACCCTCAGAAAGGGAAGCTCCAACTGTGATTGCTCCATCAGTGCAGGCGGCTGGTAGGGCTGCAGAGTGATGCTCCAGCTGACGCCCAGTGCATTCGCCACCAGGTACGTCTCAGCCTGACAGTCCTCACTTGCTGGAGCTGAAACTGCAGTGCAACAGTGGCACACATGGACAGCATTGACATCAGAGTGACGGTGTACAGACAGCCTGAACTGAGCTGCTTGTGGCTTTGTATCTGACCGTGTGTCTGTTGCTTTTTCTTGGCATGTTACTAGGGAGGACGTGAGTGAGTGAGTGAGTGACTACCCAGGCAGCTCTGCAGCTCCTGGGTAAGTTAAGGCTAAGAGGGTGTGTGTGGCCAGGGGCGGCGGCCCTGGCCTCCACACCCTCTACCCGTCCACTTGCGCCCCAGGGCACAAGCGGGGCGTATCGCTTGCGTGCGCTCATCTAAAGCGTGGCTTTTTGTAGTGGTCTGGTTCGCCGGTACCGTGCTGTCGTTTCTTGGCAGGGTTCGTAGGGAGGACGAAATCCTACTGACTAGTCACACGCAGGCGAACCTGACTGCATGGGACACAAAGGCGTCGCCTCCACCAGCAACACCTGTTTGCTTCAATGACTAATGAACACATGCATATTGTCCAATACATCTGGACGAGTATGGTTTGCCACACTTGGCATAATATGCCTCCAACAGGCTAGTTGAATCAGTTGTGGCTACCCGGCTAGCATGTGTCAGAGGAGCACGTGATGTGTGAAGCTGTTGTGCACACCACACACAGTAGGCTCAACTGACGCGTGTTCAGCAGTCATAGAGACATCTCAATATGACGCACCTGGATCCGTCACGTAGATAGCATTTGAACATATGCCTCTACAATTCTAACGGGGATCCCCCATGCACGTCATGTTGCACGTGCCGGGCAGTGTGAAGCTGCTGATGTCATTGCCGCCGAAGCACTGCCGAGAGTATTGCACTCCCGCGTACTTATAGCCGGCTGCTCTGGCCAGCTGCACACATTTGTCTATGGTCAAATCCGTATAGTCTCCGAAGTAAGGCATTGGCCTATATTGTGGCATGCCGCAGCGCCCGCCTTCTGGCATCTGTGCTGTGGGCTCCAGGTAGCAGCCAATGTAGCCGTGTAATGGCGGTGCTGTTGTGACATTGACTGCAGTTGTAGCACACAACACGTGCGATGCCATCTCAGTGAGCTGGGCCTGAGCATGCAGCAGGCTGCTGGCATGCAATCAGCTTCCAAACGCGGGAAGCTCGCGTTAGCTGTCAGCATGAGTAATACTGGCAATGGCTCAAACTTGCCATGCAATGCGCCACCATATGCACTAAACTTGCAGCCATGCATACAGCTGTCAACAACTGTAAGATGAACCCACTCCCTTTACAACTGCACTTACCCACAGCTTGAGCAGGAGGGCTGACCGCAGCCGACCCAGTCACTCTGTATATTGCATGCGTGCATGCCCCCCCGCACATCTGACCAGGGTTGCCGGAGCAGCGGGCGTCACAGGTGCCACGGCCTGTGTATTCGCTTATGTTGTGCGCCCCAAAGCACCCATCACCCCCTTGCACTGCTGCGTATGCGTAGCCAGATGCAGCAGCGAGCTCAAGGCAAGCTTCCACAGTCATTGTTGAGTGCTGGCCCAGAAGCTGCATTCTCTTGTTGTTTGGATCGTACGTGCAGAATGTATCCGGCAAGCAGCCAACATAAGATAGTTGCTGGTTGCCTGCGTGCGCAAACAGAACATCATTTTGATGTAACACCACTGACCACATCTGCTGGGGGTTGGTGCAGGAGTGATAAAACTACACAGCACACACGGGGTGATCACCATCAGTTGCTTTGGGGGTTGTTCCTTGCAGTGCACGCATCACAACGTTTGGGGTTCCCACTCCCTTGTTGGGTGGAGTATGTAACGTTGCGCAACGCATATCATTGTGAGAGGGAGGGCACACGTGGGTTCCTGCACAACCCTAACCAGAATGCGTATGCGTCACCAACAGGACAAACACAAGGCCAGAGAACTGAAAGTGAGAGACTGCATAGCTATGTATCACACATACCCATGGTTCTGCCCTCAGCCGCTCACCGCAGGCGGTCCTGTTGTCATCTGTTATGAGGCCGGCAGGGCACTCCATGCAGGGCAGCGTGTTGTTGCCGGGGTTGAACCAGCCGGGCGGGCATGACGCGCCCACTGGCCCGTCAAAGGTCAAGCTGTAGCCGTGCCCTGGCAGAGTCACTGCACAACAGCCATGCAGCAGCAGCAGCAGCAGCAGCTGCATGCTGGAGTGAGTGGTCGTGACGCCACTCCACCATTTGTTTGAACTCGTGTGGGGCTCACTGCTATGTGCGTCAGGGTTCAGTCACATTTGAAGCTCAACTAGCGGCGCTTGAGCAGAGCTGCCCTGAGCAGATGCGGCTTGTGGCAGCACTGAGCTGTTCTTACCGCATGAGCCCTGCTGAGAGCTGCCGTTGAGATTGCTTTTGAAAACGTCGTTCCTGACCAGCCCCGATCCACAAGCGTCATCCTGTTGTGATTCTGCAAGTGGCAGACCATATGCAATGGTGCATGTAATGATGCATCGCAGTCTGCAAGGAGTAAGTGCATTATGGCAATGGTTCTGCCTGCGGGCATGGCAGCAGCGCCAGCCCCAAAGCAGACACGTCACCATGCATAGGCAAAAGGCAGTCCAGGTGTTCACATTGCATACGTTTCAAGCAACTCAACCCAGTTGCAGATGACTGCAGCAGCTGCTTTGTAGTGACCAGCAGGTGTGCGAGAACTGTGAACTCGGATTCAGAAAGTGTGCGGCCAGCGTAGCTGACTCAGCCTACCTGGCTTGCAGAAGTAGGACAGTTCTGTAACCTTCCTGATGTACGGGCACACGTCTATCAGCCGTAAATCCTCAGTCCTGAAAGTACAGTTTGAGTGACTGCCACACGTGGACTGCAGCTCTTGCGTGAAGATTGCTGTTAAATCAGCACCAGCACAGTAGCCTCCAGGGCCTGGGCACACTGTAGAGGCTGGCCTGCCAGTGAGCTGATGTGATGCTGATGGTGCTGTTTGGAGGGCACTGCAGGGTCTGTAGGGTGCCAGTGTCATCACATGTATGAATGGTGTGGATTGTAGGTGTTTCTGTGCCTTCCGTGCTGTTGGTAGGGCTTGGACTGCCTGCATGAAACAACAACATTCCAGCAACAGCACGCCGACACTGGTGAGCAGGTGCTTGGCCGCCCAACAGCGCACACTACTGCTGCTGCATGGATCTCATCAGAGGCCACACCTGGCTGTTGAGGATGTACGACATGTTGCAGTAGCACACCTGGTTGCCATCATGCATGCGACTGTGCAGAGTAATCTACAGCCCAGACGTCACCATACAAGCGTAGCAGATCACCATTTCGTTTAGCAGCCTGGTATACCTTGATCAGCTACCACACAGCACGCTGCATACCTTCACATGCAAGGTTGCTGGAGTTCCAACTGTATCCCTGCTCGCAGCTGCAGCTGTAGCCCAGGGAGGGTGCTGCCAGGTCCACGCAATAGTTGTTGACAGCGTTTGGCGTGCTGGAGCAGTTGTGCAGCTGGCAGGCGTTGATGTCTGCAGTCACGCATGATTACAGCAAGCATCGCATGTCTCAAAGCATCATTGACACCAGCAGTACGACTGTTGATGGCACCACGCAACAAGCCCTGCAACAGCACACAGCACAGTATGCCGCCTGCTGCTGCTCGAATGCCCCCACACCCACTGAGGCAGAGTATGTTTATCAGATTGTGGTTGCTGATGCTGTGACAGTTGCTTGGGGAGGCCAGCTGTCACAGCACAGTGTGCTGCAACTCTACTTGACTGGAAGTGTATGTAACCACAGTGTCTGACAATGGCTCTAACTTCGGCTCTAACTTGGATTATATTTAAGTAGGCTGATTGCCCTTGACTACTGACACACCTTCACAGCTGCCGCTGCTGCTGTCCCACTCCCAGCCACTGGAGCAGTTGCAGGCATACCCCAGGGAGGGTGGCGGCAGGTCTGTGCACGACTCGCTGACAGCATTGGCGTGGCTGTTGCAGGGGCTGGCCAGGCAGGCATCCAGGTCTGCAAGACACAACAGACACAGTGCGAAAGTGACAGACAGCACTGTTGGGCTACATTAAACGAGGCATCTGATAGCACATGCCTACCAGACCAGGGTGAACTGCGATTCTCGTGCCACTTTCATCAGCAGTACCAAGCAGCAGAGCAGCTGAGGTGGTAGAAGTAGCGGCATGTAAACAGTAGAACTGCAAGTGCCTAGAGTGCATTGCTTGGACTGGCATGTTGTGCACAAGCAGCCAAATGCCTAGAATGTCAGAAGTCAGGGCCTGCCTCCACACAAAACACATACATAAAGGCTACACAAAACGCTGTTTGTGCTGCTGCTAAAATGGGAACAGCACCATTAATGCCGCCGTACAGCGTAGGCTACAAGCTCTAACAGCATGTCCAACAAATGCAGCTCAGCCCCGGCCCTCACCAGTGCACTGAGCCGTGCTGCTGTCCCAGGCGTATCCCTGGCTGCAGCTGCAGGTGTAGCCGACCCCTGGTGCTGGCACGTCAACACAGCTGCCGTTGACAGCATTCGCCGTGCTGTTGCAGGTCTCATGCTCGCACCCATGGGCATCTGTAACAACATCAGACATTCACCGCGCCTTAACGCACACAAAGGAGGCTGTCTGCAGATGTGCACACATCAACAGCAACTCGACACTGCAGTGGCATTGTGCTTTGTCAAGCGTAGGGGCATATTTTGTTTAATTTAACACGCATGGCAAGTCGTGCTGTTGAGTGATGTGCAAACTGGATGCTGAACAGCTACCCAGACAGTATTGTGTGGGCCTGGATGAAGGATGTGCAAGCAGCAGCGCGTGCTGTGTGTGGTGCTACCTGCCCAACTCACCGAACTGGCAGGCGTTGCCGGCCCAAGCTGGTGTACAGCCACACACGGCCCCGGAGCAGCTGCCGTTGCCACGGCCGTTGCAGTAGTTGCTGATGAACGCGCAGTTATCTGGCAGAGCAGCAGCAACAGCGGCGGCAGCACCTTAGTCGACGCAGGCATGTGCTTGCTACAAGTATTGCTTGCAGAAGGCTGGTACATGCCCAGCATCTGGCTGGTGTGGCTGCAGCTGTTGACCCGCCATGATGTGTGCTGGACTGCACCACTCACCGTCACATGTGACGCCGCTTGCGTTCCAGCTGTAGCCGGTTTGGCAGCTGCAGCTGTAGCCCAGGGAGGGCGCTGGTCCACGCAGGAGTTGTTGACAGCGTTTGGCGTGCTGGAGCAGTTGTGCGGCTGGCAGGCGTCGACGTCTGCAGGTGGAGCAGCGGTTACGCTGCGGTGTCAGCGCTGAGACATCTGATGTGAGCACGCATGTGAAACGGGTGTGGCTGTACAGGTGACCAAAGCCATTCATCCAGGTGCATGCACATTGCTTTGGTGTTTGTCACATTACGATCCTGCACCACTAGCATACAACCTGCTTTTGCAGCAAGCCGTGGCAAGGCCCTGATTGCAAGGACAGTGAGCAGAACACAAAACCCAGCAAAAACAGAAAGCAACTGGCAGTATGCATGTGGGAAACTTTTTGTTGCAGCGCACACCTTCACAGCTGCCGCTGCTGCTGTCCCATTCCCAGCCACTGGAGCAGTTGCAGGCATACCCCAGGGAGGGTGGCGGCAGGTTCGTGCACGACCCGCTCACAGCATTGGACTGGTTGTTGCAGGGGCTGCCCATGCAGGCATCCAGGTCTGCAAGGCACAACAGAAGCAACACACAGCGGTACGAGTGTGTAGGTCAGACTGCACTGTTTGCAAATGTAGTAAGCAACAGCACGTCCACTTGGCAACCCCTGCAGTTGTCTTCAATTAATTATGCTTCAGCACTTGAATTGAGGCTGCTTGCGTTCCAGCTGTAGCCGGTGCTGCAGCTGCATTTGTAGCCAGGGAGGGCGCTGCCAGGTCCACGCAGGAGCTGCCAATAGCATGCAGGTTGCTGGAGCAGTTGTGCGGCTGGCAGGCGTCAAGATCTGCAGGCAATGGATGGCACAGCAGGGGCAATGGGCTGTTCTGGGGCACAGGGGTGTTCTGTAATCAGTGAATACAGGCATGCATTAGGTATTGGTTGTTTGAGTGCAGCTTTGCAGTGTTTACCTGTGCAGGTGAAGCTGCTGCTGTCCCACACCCAGCCGTCTGTGCAGTTGCAAGCAAACCCAGCAGATGGCGGCGGCAGATCCATGCAGGATCCACTGACAGCATTGGCCAGGCTGTTGCAGGGGCTGGATAGGCAAGCATCCAAATCTGCAATTGCAGCAGGAACATATGCACTGTCATCACGTATATGTGCATACGTGTGCCAGCACCATACATGCAATGACCTCAGACTCTCAGAAGACCTGCTCCTTTTGCAGTTGGTTGCTTTGCGCTGTTGCACTTGGTCACTCAACTCCACATACATGCAGGGCTACAGCAGTTGCAGCTGTATCCTTGCTTGCATGAAACTGATGAAGCGGCTGTGAAGCGTCGCCTGCACAGAGCAGGGTGCTGCTGTCCTAGGCCCTGCCAGCAGTGCAATTGCAGGCATAGCCGGCATCCGGGGGCTGAAGGTCCACGCCAGCAGCAGCTCCATCGATGCTGTCACATGAGGAGGTATCACAGGTTTCTGCGCCTGCATCAGCACAAGTCATTATGCAGCAACGTTGTCGACTGCTTGAGTTGATGCTGTTTGATGTGCAGATGTTTTGTGCATCATGTCCGTTGCAGCCAAGACCAGCTACCAATCCTTCCAAAAAAGGCGAGCTAGTTGTGCAGCAGCACCCTGCAAGTGAAGCCTTAGTATGATGCTGAGAGCAGCAGTGTTGATGCTGCCGCTGCTGCATCATTGCACAAGCATGGCACGCGCGCCGGGCTGAGCCTCAGCGCACAGCAGCAGGCTGTGCGGAGTCTGGTGCGATCAGCACCTTGAAGCTGGATCCCACCAAGAACATATCATGGCATGCATCTCCTGATATGCATACGTTTTTTGGTTCCTGTGGTGCAGGCAGCTTTTGGTTCAATTCAAGTATCCCACCTGCAGCATTGACTGCTGCTAACAGCAGCAGCAGAGCAGCAGCTAGCTGCTGAAGTCCTGGCATGCTGTGAATCAAAAGCAGCTCTCAGTATGTTGATCTGATTACGAAGAGCGGGCAACCACGGGCTGAAGCATTTGAGCCACGCCGGTGTCGGAAGTATGGAAAAGCTGGTGTGGACGATGTGACGGCAGAGCAGAGGCTGAAAATCCGGCCAAAAGACTGCATTTCAATAGGTTCAGCATTGAATGAGGATCGATCTGCAGTGCTCGCATAGACCAGCATCACCGCGACGTTCAACCTTCCCGGGCGGGAAATGCCATCGATGTGGTGATGTCATCAGACTCAGCCAGCCAAACACAGATGATGTTCACTCGGTGAACGCAATGATTCTAAGCTGTCAAGCCGTTGCATCTGAACATGCGATGACCGGGATCTTTGAATAATCATTTGGTAGTTGCTTGGAACATATCTTCAGATGAACCTAACAACTGCAGGTGCACATGCGTACAGCTTTGGGTCACAGATTGTTACTGTTAATCTTTGAGAGCATAGTCCCCTTTGCTGCCACCAGTCTGAGAGGTCTGCATGACATTCAGAAATCCTTGTCCTTGGCGCTGTTCTGATGATCACACGGGATTCAAAAATCCTTGTCCTCATCGTCCTCTGCTGCGCTGTAGGGCTTGATCCTGCTGCCCTTCTCAAAGAAGCCACCCTGCAGGTGCACAAGCAGCAGCAGCAGCAGCGGCAGCAGCAGCAGCGGCAGCAGCAGCAGCGGCAGCAGCAGCAGCGGCAGCAGCAGCAGCGGCAGCAGCAGCAGCAGCAGCAGCTGTTGAGCCACAGCGATGCGGTTACATGTTGAGCCTGCACAATGTGCGTCACAGTCTACACTCTCCTTCTCCTCTGGTATGGCACTGCACAGCGTGTGTCACACCTTGCATCGTGTGCAACTTGCACACGCTGCTCCTAGTAGGAGCTGCTTCACCACAGACACCAAACATGCCGTGGGCGATGATGCTGACCTTGTATCAAGCATGCTGGGAAGCTGTACAGTAACGCCATTCACTGCTACTAAGCACATATCAAGCTATGCTGCGGCACCCTTCCCCTACCGCCAACGCCAGCCAGACAGCAGCACCTGCAACAGCTAACCTCCTGCACGCATGCCACACAGCAGCAACTCCTGATCACTAACAAGGTAGCTGCTCAAACCCCACAAAGCCTACCTGCGTCCACTGCGGCGTCTTGCGCAGCACGCCCTTGGCATACAGGTATCGCATCTGCAGCGTGTCGTGGCTCAGCACCAGCAGGTCTTCGTGTAAAGCATCTAACACCAACAAGGAGCTGCACAAACCCTACCTGCGTCCACTGCGGCGTCTTGCGCAGCACGCCCTTGGCGTACAGGTACCGCAGCTGCAGCGTGTCATGACTCAGCACCAGCAGGTCTGCGTCCCCGCCCACTGCGATGCTGCCCTTGTGCCGCAGCTTGAGCAGGCGCGCCGGGTTGGACGTCATCAGCGGCAGGATGCGCTCCAGTGGCCAGTGGTCCTGCACATGACAGTCGGTCCAACAAAAGACAGCTGTTGTCACAAAATTGGCAGCACAGTCGGCAGCAGAGTTGCAGGATGTTCCGTGTAACCAATACCAAGTTGCAGGATGTGCTGAAGGGCCAGTGGTCCTGCAAAGGATAGTTGATGTTACACATCACGACAGCAATGCTGCCCTTGTGCCGCAGCTTGAGCAGGCGCGCCGGGTTGGAGGTCATGAGGGGCAGGATGCGCTCCTGCGGCCAGTGGTCCTGCAACACAAACATAACACAAGATGGTGGGATACAATAGCTTGAGCAGGCGCGCGGTGTTGGAGGTCATCATGATCAGCGGCAGGATGTGCTCCAGCGGCCAGTGGTCCTGCAAGGAAGCATTGTTTGGGTCACATCAAGAACGCAGTTCACATTATGGATGCAGCGACACAGGATCTGTTGTTCCGTGTGTACAGATGTTCGTGTTGTGATGTTTGAGTCACATGGTGCATTGCAGCATGGCAGTAGCTGCACACGCACAGGTGCAGCCGCACCCGTTTACTGTACTGTTTGCAGCCACATGTGAGCCCACCTGGAACTACATATTGCGCATGAACCGCGTAACCATGTAACTACGCAAGCCATATATCTGCTGTATGTCGCCGGAGGCACCGGCCACAGCTCAGCCCACCTGGAAATACATATTGCGCAGGAACCGCAGCAGCGCGCGTGCATCAGCCACCGTGTACTTGACCAGCCGCCCATCGCTGTCATAAGTGGGCAGGCTGCCAAAGGCGTCGCTGCTGACAGTCACACCCTGCAGCGGCACGCCAGCCTGGTGGTACTGCTGCAGCGCCCGGCGCGCGCGAATTGAGCGCACTGCAGCAGCATGGCAGTGCAGCAGTACAGCAGCAGGACAATGAAGTCACCCGCAGGTGCTCACATGCCATGTTGCGCTCGTTTTTGCAGTAGACGGGGTTGTGCGAGCGCATGCAGCACAGGGCAAGCAGGTGTCATGTTCCAGGCAAAGGGGTGCTTGCATCACAGCATGAGGGGGTTGTACGTGCCAGGCGAGGCGTAGGCTTGCTGCAAACCATGACGTTATATTGGTTCCAGACAGCAGCGGGGCCTCACCGGTGAAGCCTAGCGAGCCGCCGTCGCGCAGCCAGTGCTTTGATCAGCAAGAACCTCTATGACGGGTCCATACACATGGGTTGCATGGTTACCGCTACAAAACAAAACAAATCAAAGGCGGCCTCACCAGTGAAGTCCAGTGAGCCGCCATCGCGCAGCCACTGCGCGCCCTGCTCGATCAGCCCCTCGCTGCGGTCCATGTGTGTGGGGTGGAACTGGCTCAGCGGAATGTCGCTGACTGCCACTGCCTCACGCAGCGCCTGCAGGCCTGAGGCACCAGGGCCGACATGGATGTGCACCAGCCCAGCCTGCGGCAGGCAATTGCATGGGGTTTGAATGTGCTTCACTCTAGGGAGCAATCAGGTCGCCATATTTCAATGAAGACGGCAGGCAGGAGGCACAGTGCAGCTGCTTTGCGCAGCGCCTGCAGGCCTGAGGCGCCCGGGCCCACATGGATGTGCACTAGGCCAGCCTGCAGCAGGCAGTTGCATGGGGTCGCAAGGCAAAACAATGAAAACACAAGATCCTGCATGAAGCATTTGTGCATAGTGATGCCTGGGAGTTTCTTCAGCAGTGCGGGGCTAGGTGCAGCACATGGTGCGCATTGAGAAGACTTACAGCAGAGCTCTCCTGTGCTGGCTGCTGTGCTGCTGCAGTCCAGCCCTCTTTGCTTGGCAGCATGATGAACCACCCATGTTGCAGGTGGGCCTGCCAGGTCCGATGCCCCCCCAGCTGTCCGCGACAACCACATGCTGTCATCTATCGCCAAACCATTGAATATCCTCCTGCAGCCTTACCTTGCCAGACAGCATGCCACCCACTCTTGCTTCTGCTGCAATGCGTGCCAGCTCAGCAGGTGACAGCTGGCTATCACACAAAACCACCAAAGGGACACTTGTCATGCAGCCTCACCTTGCCAGACAGCATGCCACCAACCCGTGCTCCTGCTGCAATGCGTGCCAGCTCAGCAGGTGACAGCTGGCCATCACACAAAACCAAGTGCATTTGAGCAACACCAAGAAACACTTGCCATGCGGCCGCACCTTGCCAGACAGCATGCCGCCGACCCCTGCTCTGCTGCAAGTGCCTAGTTTGATCGCCCCTGCCCCTTCATGACCAATCGTTTGCAGGAAACAAAACACATGTGTACACCAAAAACTTATCCAGCAGCCTCACCTTGCCAGACAGCATGCCGCCGACCCGTGCTTCTGCTGCAATGCGTGCCAGCTCAGCAGGTGACAGCTGGCTGCCCCTGTGGTCAGCTACTGCCAGCTCCCCCACTCCGAGAGCGCTATCTACCAGGCACATGTCTCCCCTGATGCTGCCGCTGACGGTGGCTGGTGGTGCGTGGTAGGAGCCGATCCAGGTGTACGCTGTCATGCCCTCCTCATTGAGCGCACGTGCCTGCAGTTGACAACAAATGGCACGTAAGTATGCATGTACATTACATGCAGGGCGTGCGTTCAGGTGTAGGAGCCGATCCAGGTGTACGCTGTCATGCCCTCCTCATTCAGTGCACGTGCCTGCAGTCGAAAGGAAAGCCAAAGATTTGAATTGCATGTATGTGCATGATGTGCATACAGGTAGCCGTGTATGGTGGAAGGTGGACGTCAGCAGCACACGGACAGTCCTAAGCAGGGGTTTGCGCGCAAAGAAGCGTGACTAAGGTCGCACACATATTGCACTTCATCAACAGCCCTGCCTGCAACAGCAGCACAGCCCCCATGCAGCAAGTAGGCTGTGTGTACCTTGTTGTACTGCACACTGCTAGCAACTTGTATCCGGCGGTGTACATGCCATCATGCACAGTCACGTCTGCATGACGTGTTACACACCTTGATGACCAGCTCCTCGTTGCTCCTGCTGATGTCATCAGTGCCCAGCAGCCCCACCACACACGTCACGCCGGCATCAAGGAACTCACTCAGCCGCGGGGCTGGGCACCTGCAGCAGCAGCGCGGACAGCAGGAGCAGCAGCAGCACGACTCAGCCGCACGAAATGTTTTTGGTGCATTTGGAGAGGGCTCTTGCTTCTGCGAAGCAGCAATGCAGGCTAATTATTTTTGCATAGGCTGCAGACGAGGTCTAGCATCATCACATATGCTCTGGCCCACAGCCTAAAAGCCATGCTCCTGCATCGATTATCGCACATCAAGCAACAAGCGAAGCATCGACAACATATGTACTAATACTGCATAGTCAGAGTCAAACTCAGCTTATGGCTCCTACCTGGATGCCGGCCCTGCCTCGCCGCCTCCGCCTGTGATGTGCACATGGCAGTCCACAAACCCCGGTACAATGATACTCCCGCTGCAATCCAGCACTCCAAGACCCTGCACAGCACCCCTCAGCGCCTCTGCTGCTGCATCATCCAGCAAGCCAACAACTTTGCCGCCAGATAGCAGTACATTGCGCTGCTCCAATAGTAGCGGCCCATAGATTGCCTCTGCATTTGCAAGCAGGGTGAGGTCCAGGCGGCGGCTGCCGGCTTGGCCAAAGCCTGTCGGCTCAGGTGCAAACGCTGCTCGGCCGTTTCCTGCAAACTCTGCCGATGGGCTTGATCCGCCAGGTGGGCTAGCCCCTCCTAGCGATCCCTGTCTACCATGCGAGAAGCCATTCTGCAAACCCCGCAGCCCGTTTGGCAGATTGACGCTGCCGTTCATCAAGCTAAGGGATGCAAAGCTGCTGCTGCGTTGACTGTTGACTGCGGCTGAGCCGAGCGCGGCGCTGCTGCTGCTGCTGTTTCCTGCAACGCCAAGTGCTGTGGCGGGCGGCCCTAAGCCAAGTGCTGGCGGCTGCAGCAGGCTGTTGCTGCCATCTAGGGGTGGCTGCGGCTGCGGTGAAGACCCTGCGGGGCCTCCTGCTGCTACCTTGGACACCTGCCGCCTGAATGCACGGTCGATGGTGCGGCGTGCCTGCATCCAGCAGATGCGGCATATCAACGATTAAGTTGAACGATGAGAACTGCTGCATTGCTTTGACTGCAGGCGAAATGGCAGCAAGCTGGTCCACTGGTGGGCAATGCCATGCACAAGAACAACAAGCAGCCGTGCATTAGTTACGTTTGCAGGGCACGTTGACAAAAAACAAAACTATTGGCCCACCTTGTCCTGCAACTTGTAAAAGCAAGTGGTTTTGCGGCTGGCTACGGCCACTATTACATATATTTCATGAATAGAGTTTGAGATGGGGACCCACCTTGTCCTGCAGCAGGCAGCAGTCCAGCGCTGAGCCGCCCACAGCCACCAGCTGCGCCTCAAGGCCCCTCAGGTAATACAGCGGGAACACGCCTTTGGCTTTGCCACTGCCAGGCTCAAAGGCAAGGCCTGAGGTTTCAGGAAACACCAGCAGCGCGGGCAGTGGCAGGAGCAGGTGTACTTGGATCAAGGGCAGAGCTTTGGGCCCCGCAGAACACAGCCAGCATAGGCTAGATGGGCCACTGGCTTAACCTTAAAGCAAGTGCTAACTGTGCATGCAACGCTTCCAGCGTCATCAACTTCATTGGCAAACCAAGTGGCCGTAGCCCCTCATAACACCTGTTCTTCGGCACGCACGAGGTTTGCACAGTGCTGCAACCAAACGGCCGTCAGTACATCTGCTTAACCCACAATCAACCCACAACTTTGAAGCCATCCACGGTGGCTACTGTTTCCACTCACCCTTGGCCTTGAGGTGGTCCCAGAAGCGCTGCACGCCCACACCGGGCGGTGGCTTGAAGCGCCAGCTGTAGAAGCAGCTGCGGGGTGGCGCGTGCTGCTGCACAAACAGCCGCAGCACGTGCAGATCGCTGGCATTGCTGCTGCTGAAGCTCATCAGCTGCGGCTCGCCTTCAACAGACACAAAGTAGAAGACACCCATCACAACGGACTCCATGTGGTGTAGCAGCTCCTGCAAGGGTGTGACACAGTACAGTAGTTTCACCCAGGTTAACCAGGGTTGACCAAAATTTGACGATAGTTTGGAACCAGCACGTTGGTGAAGTGTGGCGGCCAAAATCATCATTAAGTTGAAGGCCAGCTGTCATGAACAAGGAAAACAATAGCAAAAGGGAGGCCGCAGTGCAAAAATACATGCATCCTGCAAGTTGAAGACCAAAGCGGCCCACCTGTGCGATGCCGAGCGCCTTCTGCTTGAAGCGCCTGGGGGCCTCACTAGGCCTGAAGCCCAGATGCTTCGTGTCCACAATGATCTGCGGCGGTGGCAGCAGCAGCAGCAGGCACTTGATGTGCTGAGACGGTGCTGTCTGCTGGACCTAGCAGTGTTTCATGGTGCCAGCAGGGGATTTTAGGCGATGCACCAGGCAGATGTGCTTGGCACTGCTATGCCACTGGAGCTCAAGTGTACACCAAGCAACATACAACACCAGCCCCTGAACCGTGCTGCAGATTGCTTGCAATCCCCGCAACTAAACAAGTACATGGAGTATGAACAATCGCCAGAACAACCAGCACAGGTACAGCATGCAGCATGGCAGTGCTTGCCACGCAACACATATATCCAAAGGACAGCTGTCCAGCAGAACATCAGCACAGCCCCACCTCGTCCATCACGCAGTCATCCAGCAGCTGCCGCTGGCAAAAGGCATGGCTACACTGAAGCTAAACCAAACACTACACCAACGTTACACTGTAGTTACACTGAAGTTGCACTGAATTCACACTGCAGTTGCCCCACCTCATCCATCACGCAGTCGTCCAGCAGGCTGCCGCTGGCAAAAGGCACAGCCAGCGACAGCACCATGCCATCAGGAGCCCTGCAGTCGCAACAGAACAGCAGCAACACATGCACTGCTCAACACATGTATGTGCCCCCTCTCATGACAGATGCCACAGCCTACATTCACCCATAGCAAATGCACACAAAAGGGCATGCACTGCATGCGGCACTGCTGCTACATCGAGCGATTAGCACCCAGCATGCCGCACTGCTGCTCAAAATAAATCAATCAGCTAAATCAATGAATAACAACAAATTTCAAAGCCCAAACCAGGCGCTCACCTGTCCAGTGGCAGCAGCTCCTGCAGCACGACTGCTTCAGCGTCATGGAAGTCGTACAGCCGCAGCTGGTCCTCGTCACTGACCACCAGCAGCCCCTCACCCTCTCCTCCTGCACACAGAGGCTTCAGCAGCACAGCCATATTCTGCTGCTGCTGCTGCTGCTGCTGCTGCTGCTGCTGGGGTTGGCTGGAGATGGGGTGGGTGCCCTGCTGCTGGCTGCTGCTGCTGGCGGAGCTGCTGGTGTGGTGTAATGCGAGCAGCTGGTAGGCTGCAAGCAGGTCAGCTACGCTGCTGCAGATGTAGCCACGCGGCACCTGCAGCATCAGCAGCGATTACGATGAGGACAAGTGCCATCTCTCTTTCCCCCATCGTACTGAGCAGCTCAGGCAAGTGCACAAGTCAACACCTGCTGCTGCTGCTGCTGCTGCCGCCGGCAAGACACAGTCTGGAAAGTTCATAAACTGCTGTTGACCCTGTCCCAGCACTAGGCCTCACCTGGATGTCTGGTAATATCTGTTTATTGTCCAGCGATCCCGGTTTTCTGGATCTTCCTATCAATTTGCCAGCCAGCCTCACCTGGATGTCTGGGTCTATCTGCTCAATGACGGATGGCACGTCTGGCGTCGCTGCGTGCCTGTGCAGGAAGGCTTTGCTGCTGAAGCGGCAGCCTGGAGGCCCACCAACCATGCGCACGCCCAGCTCGTTAAAGGGCCCTGCAAGAGCATAAATGAAACATGAGCTGTGCTGCTTGCATGAATCCGGACACAGCCGCAGCCAGTTTACATCTGAAACAGCACTTGCAGATGTGGTGTGTTCAACTTGGTGTTGAAATGATTGTCAGTTTGAGGCGGCAGCAAGGGCGCTGCACATTAACTGCAATGCATTGCAAAGCATCGTTTCTTGCGGCAGCTGTGTTTGTCAGCAACTGGCGCCTCTCACCTGCCCATGCCTCAAAGCCGGGGCTGGCTTTCAGTGGCACGAAGGCCCAGCTGCTGCCACTCGTCACCACCAACTCCTTCAGCCGTGAAACCACAACCGCATCACCTGCAGCAGCCGACAGCAATCACAAGTATAAACTGCAGCTGTAGCCCACCCTTGCACTTTACTAGGCAGAACCAACGCCATTGCAAGGGGGCTGCACTTTGGTGTTGCAGCATGTAAACAATGTCTTGAATCTGCTTGCTGCCAAGGCACAGGACGATCATATCATGTGTAGCTCACCGCTGCTGATGTCATCATCCAGTATGCTTGAGCTGCCCGGAGTGAACAGCACCTGGCCGGCAGCAAGGCCCAGCTGCTGCACAGCCCAGTCCACAAACTCCTGAGTGGGCTCATGGCCGCCTGGCACTACTGCCACATCCAGCGACCTGCAATGCAGCAGCAGCAGCACCAGAGGCATGAGCTCTTGACTCAGCGGTATGCCGTACGTGCTCTTGACGGGTTATCAGGTAGCTGCTCCTGTTGTTGACGACTTTCTGCTTTCATGCAGAAGGGCACGCACTCGCATACCGATGCCTTTTTGCTGCGCAAGGGCTAGAAACAGGCGCCAGCGCAGGACAACAAACAGCACGGACCGGCACAGTGCAGACATCATATCACACTCTGCCACGTCTTCTCTTGCGGTCAGTACTCAAGCACACATCACGCCACCCACTTTCTGAGCAGCGCCAGGCTGCGCACAGGCAGCACATCATGCAGCGCCTGCTGCCGCTGCTCCCTGCCGCCGCCAGTCACAAACACACGCCGCTCAGCATCCAACCAGCCGGTGGTCTGCAGCAGCAGCTCTGGGCTTGCATTTGATGGCGCTGCTGCTGTCAGTGCTGCATTGGCCGCGTCTTTGAGGCGGTTCAGGTCTGATTCCTCAGGGCTGATGGCAATAAAAGTGCCCATGACGCCTGGCAGGTAGATGAGCGGGTACACACCTGCAGGAGCACGGCAGCAGCAGCAGCAGTAAGGTAGACCCTATACAGAAATGTGTTGGCAGTGTCTTTGAGGCTGCTCAGGTCTGCCTCCTCGGGGCTGATGGCTATGAAGGTAGCCATCACGCCTGGCAGGTAGATGAGGGGGTACACGCCTGCAGGTGCAACACAGCAGCAAGAGCAGCAGCAGCAGCAGCAGCAGCAGCAGCAATGGGTGCATCAGCCATGAGGATCATACACTGTGTTTGTGAGCAGCTCCCAACTGACTCACACGGATGCATTGCTGCAGCACCCACTGCATTAACACACGCAGTTACAACGGTACAACACAAGGAAAACCCATATCTTGATTATCTGCACATCTCCCATGATGCGTTGTGTTTCTGCACGCACCGCTGCCTGATGTGCCTGGCTGGAAGGCAGCGCCGGCCTGCATGAGGCGCGACCAGAACTGCCACACGTCCAGGCCTACAGACAAGCTCACACTGCTGGCTCGCGACCATCCGTATCATCTCACCCACAATGGAAGACCAACACATCGTAATAACAGCCACTGCCCTTTGCATACACCTTCACATATCAACACAACGCTTCTGAAGATACGATTGAATGCTGCACGCACCGCTGCTTGACGTGCCCGGCTGGAAGGCAGCGCCTGCCTGCATGAGGCGCGCCCAGAACTGCCACACGTCCAGGCCGCGTGGCGGCACGTGCTGCCAGCAGAAGTAGGTGCACTCCTCCGCCCAGCGCTCCATGAACATCTTGATGAAGTGCTCCGCCACAAATGTGCCTGCAAGGTTGCATATCAGAAAATGCATTGTTACTCATGGCCGGTGCAGTGCACCATGAACATCTCAATGAAGTGTTCTGCCACAGACGTGCCTGCACCTGATGTGAAGAATGCTTTGATGTGCTTGCAATGCAGCGCAACGTGCAACAGCAGCGTACATAGTATGCGTACTCGTCCTGTAATGACGCTCACAACCAGGACCCATTGTGTTGTGGCATCAAGCAAGGCGCAGCTGATTTGCACACAACTTGGAGAGAGAGGGAGAGATAACATGCGCTGTCTGCACTTCCTCACCCATCTGTGCCCCCAGCAGCACCAGCTTGCCCTTTGACAGCCCGAAGCTGAGCGCGCCTGCTCCTTTGGTCTGCACCTTGGTCAGGAAGGCCGCAGCCACCTCAGCCAGCTGGCCCTGGACCTGAAGCGGCGGCAGCAGCACCAGCAGCAGCGGCACCAGCAGCAGCAGCAGGTCAAGGAACTGATGGCGGTCCAAGATGTACGTAACTGGGTTTGAAGTTTGAATTCTGGCAACAGCAAACCACACACCTATGTGTGAAGCCAACACAATATAAGATGGCAAAGTTTCTCCGTACAACCTGTTGAAGCCCAGGTACATTGCCTCTAGCGAGCCGCGCACCTCTGCGGGCAGGCAGCTGGGGCGGTAGCCTCCGATCTGGTCCCTTACCAGCAGCATGTCAATGACAGAGCAGCAAAGATAATGAACAAGCAACACATGTACAGCAAATTCGCCACACCCCGTACCTCTGCTGGCAGGCAGCTTGGGCGGTAGCCGCCGATCTGGTCTCCCACCAGCAGCATGTCTATGAAAGAGCACTCAACAGAATGACAAGGGCGCATAGCAAAACCACCAATGCTTTTGTACCTTTGCTGGCAGGCAGCTTGGCGGTAGCGTCCAATCTGGTATCCCACCACCATGTCAATGACAGAACAGCCAAGGGAATGAAACAGCAACACACAAACAAAAATATCAGCAGGCCACGTACCTCAGCAGGCAGGCAGCTTGGGCGGTAGCCGCCAATTTGGTCCCCCACCAGCAGCATGTCAATGACGGTGCCCAGCCGCTCGCCGCCCAGGTACGGCAGCCGCGGCAGCAGCAGCAGCCCGTCAGGCGCACAGTCAAGCTCCAGGTCCTCCTCCAGCACCACATCACCTGCAAACCATCAACATGTAAATCTAAATTGCCTGTATCCACAGCACTGTGTACTCTGCGGCAGTGGCAGCGGCATTGGCCGCTGGTAGGCCTTCTTCCAGTACAAGTGGTGAGCTGTTCGTAAAAGAAGTCAGCGGAACAGATGCTGCTGCTCGTGCTGCTGCTGACAAACAGGTCATGCTGCCGATCGTGAAACCAGCCGTTCATTCAGCTGATGCAGCCAGTCAACTGTACTGCTCTCACCCAGGGGGAAGTCGTAGTAAGCCAGCTCCTGCTTGCTGCTGCACCTGCACATGCAGCACAACAACATCATGTGCACAAGACATGCATATGAGCACGCTTAGATGCAATGTACACTATACTGTAGTATAGCTGGGCACTCTGTAAAAGGCATCATATAAGCCAACAGCTCCCACAAGCTGCTTTCCGCGTTCAATACATGTTGAGCGGGTGTATCCTGGCGCTGTTCCAAAGGAAACCACAAGTGTTTTGCAGCCATGCATGCTGCCCCCACACGTCTTGCTGAGGGTTGAGCATTGAGCACACAGCCGCGCACAATCTCTGCTTGACTTATGCTAGGGTGTCCTGTAGCTATCTAGCCACCATCCTGCACTGTGCCTCTCACTTGAGTGTGCCCTCCCCAGGCGAGGCACCTCCCCTGGTGGGCTTCAGCGTCACACAGCTGCAGCCCAGCAGCTCATACGCCTGCTGCAGGTCCTGCAAGTAGCAACAGCAACCAAGACAACCGCCAGCATGAGGTGAAGCGTAAGCCACACTCACTGCAGCCAGCAGCTCATATGCCTGTTGCAGGTCCTGCATATAAAAATATCAATATACAATGCAACACAATACTTCTCAGGACTCAAAACCTGCCTCAGGCACAAGCCCAGCAGCTCATACGCCTGCTGCAGGTCCTGCAAACAGCAGGAGCCAAGAAGCCAACGACGTATAGACAAACCAGCAGATACATTTGCACAACAGCATGCATGTTTCTGTAACATGCCGGCTGCAGCCCAGCAGCTCATACGCCTGCTGCAGGTCCTGCAAGCAGCAACAGCAGCCAGAAGCCAGGCGGCAAAGCCATGATGAATGTGCAGCAGAGCTAGGAGACACAGGTGCAATGGACCTGCTGAGCTGCAGTCCACAACAGCTGCATCTGGCTGCTGAGCAGGAACATTCCCAAGCCAGCCCTTAGCATAGTCTATACATAACACAGCCGCAGTACCGACCTGTGTGGTGCTGCAGATGTATCCACGCGGCACATACACCAGGTCCTTGAAGTCATCTAGCATGCTATCCAGCTGCAGCCGATTGCTGCCTTGGCTGCCAGCAGCAGCTGCAGCCGCCGCAGCGTCAGCAGCGCCTGCAGCAGGAGCAGCAGCAGCAGCACCTGCTGCTGCTGCTGCAGTGCTGCCCTGCAGGTCAGCAGCATCTGAGCCTGCAGCTGCTGGGACATACTGGAAGGAGTTGCGCCTGCTGCTCAGAGGAGACGAGCCAGCTGCAGCAGCAGCAGAAGCATCCTGACATTCGGCTGTCACGCTGGCGGCTGGTGTCAGGCTGCCGTCAGCTGCTGCTGCTGGTGGTTCTGCTGCTGCTGGTTCTGGTACTGCTGCTGCCACGCGCCTTATGTGCTGGTGCATGATGCCCTTGTGGCCATACCTGCAGGGGAGGGGGCGATGAGCGGTGTAGGTGCACATGTACATTGATATCAGTGCTCTTTTACACTGGATTCAATGTACTGTTGCACTGGACTCAGTGCACTTTCAAAATGGACTCAGTGCACCTCTAAGATTGGACTTGGTGCTCAGCTGCAAGGGGCTGCGAGGCATACTGGAAACATAGTTGAACCACTTCAAACAACAAAGGCACATTGTGCGCAAGTGCACATGCAGCTTACAGCGCTATGCTGTCTGCTGGACCTGGAAAGGCACTGCGCCACTCACTGGGACATCCAGGCAGGCAGGTCGGCAAACAGCCTCACTCCCTCCTCCACCAAAGGCCCAGCCCATTTTAGAAAGGAGCTGGACGGCGTGTCAGGGATGATGGTCCAGCCACTGCTGCTGCTGCCCTTGCTGCTTCCCTTCTCGCTGCTGTTGCTGCTTGATGAACCTGCTGCTGCTGCTGCTGCTGCCACCTCAGTTGCTGCCACATGCACTGATGGTGACAGCCAGCTAGTGCTCCTGCTGCAAGGGATTGCTGTGCTATCTGAACCTGCTGCTGCTGCTGCTGCTGCTGCAGCTGCTTGCTTTTCTTGACTGCTGCTGCTGCTGCTGTTGTTCTTGTTCTTATCACTTGCACCGTTTACTGCAGGGGCGCCCGCCTCCCGCTTGTTCTGCTGTGCACCATCTCCGTCTGCCACTCGCGCTGCAGACACAGCTGCCGCTGCAGCTGCCGCATTCTCTGAGCAGGTCGAGTGCTGCGCGCGGATGAGCGCCCTCAGGCGGTCGACTACATCAGCATCCATGTCTGTGTGCAGGCAGTTGGTTGCTCCACTGGTCCACACCACCTGCAGCATGTGCCAGGGCAGGGGCGGTGGCAGCAATTCCTCACCAGTCAGGTCAGTTTGTGCAAGGCTCAAACAGTGCAGATGCCCCTTGTCGGTACCAGACAGCTCTGAAGGACAGTTCTTGGCATGGCATTTATTGTCTTTCAGTAGAGAAACCAACAGCCATGTCTTCGGAACAAGCGCGCATGCACCCACAGTCACAGCTCCACTTGGCACCCACCTGCCCCTCCTGTACGCCTGCCGTGCCTTCACTATACCATATGACCCACACCCACAACCACAAAACCACACAAGCAATCATAACACTTTCCTACCTGGCCCTCCTGTAGGCCAGTGGTGGCTTTCACAAAGCCGTAGAACTCACGCACATCTGGCCGGCTGGGCAGCACGATGGCGTCAACACCCGGCCGCAGCAACGCCGCGGCATGCAGCGGCGTGAGCTGGTTCACTGCAGCACCGGCGCAGCACAGCAGCAGCACAGCAGCGGAGGCGTCAACAGGGCACTTCAGGCAACCTGCCACTTGCATTTGGCTGCCGTCCATGTCAGGGTGTCGGAAGGTTGTCTGAACAACTTTACGTCACAGCATAGTCACACAACAAAACAGTTGCGTGCAGAAGCGCAGCAACAGAAGTAATCATTGGATGTGCATGTTTTAGATACTCACAAATGCCAGCATCAATGCAGGTGCCGCTGTCGTACACTCACCGTTGAAGCTGCTGACGAACCTGCTGCTGAGCGGGCTGAGGCACCACACGCGCCGCCACAGCGCCTTGCGCAGCATGTCGGCGCGCTTAAACAGCGAGTACTTGGCGGCCAGCGGGCGCGCACGGCTGGGCACCTGTTGGGATTGGCAATTTGGCAGCAGCACGGTAGCAGTGTGGCAGCAGTGCTGGCGTATATGAAACAATCTGTCTGGCGACAGGCCTTCACACAGATGCTGCTGCATGGGACAACAACAATGCTGCACTTTGGTCCAGCTGCAGGCCTGAGACTATACACCCAGGCTGCACACAATGCAATGCAGTACTGCAGCCGCAGCAGCAGCAGCAGCAGCAGCAGCAGCAGCGCCCACTCACCGTGAGGCATGCCTCCACCAGGGGCCGCAGCGACTGTGCCTCAGCCTCACTGTCGGCGATGGCAATGAACTGCCCTGACAGACCCGGCAGGAAGATCATGGGGAACACGCCTGTGGCAGCACAGCAGTGAGGCAAGTGTCATGTGTTGACGTCAAGCTCAAACCTGACTCGACAGGCCCGGCAGGAAGATCATGGGGAACACACCTGCGGCAAGAGGAGGCAGCAGCGATACCGGGAGAGCAGGCGAATTGTCCTGAAACTGGGGTCACACAACATGCAAGAGCACCGGCAGGAAGGTTATGGGGACCACGCCTGTGGCGCGGTGCAGTGTGCGGCTAGGGCGTCAAACATGGTGTACAGCCGCAGAACGACCAACCATGGGACAGAGCGAGCAACGTCAAAGTCAGCTTGAGCGCACAGCATGCAGCGTACATTACTTGGAGTAGCAAGAACGCGAGTTTGTGCTGGGGTCATTTTCTTCAAACATATTGTTGCTAACTGTAAGCAGAGCAGTAACCCCACCGGTCAGACAGGCATCAATGCAGCAGCAGCAGCAACATAACAATGCAGCCGACAGCTCACCCCGTGTGTCCCTGCCCGGCCAGAAGGCCAGCCCCGCCTCCTGCAGGCGCTGCCAGAACTGCCACACGGTGATGCGCTCGCCCGGCTTCTGCTTCCACACGTAGAACGCTTGCTGCAGCACAGCCAGCGGCAAACAAAAAAGCACAGCCATCAGCAGGTCAGTAGTCAAGTTACAACCGAAGCGAGCAGCTGCAGCTGGCTTTCTTGGCGACCAAAGACCAGGGGAGCCGCTGCAGCGCAGCACAGGCAGATGCTGTGCCGTGCATATGTGCTGCGTTGGCAGCGCATGGCCAAAGAATCGGGCACCCTTTCTGATCATGCAGCATGCAAAACCTGAGGCACAGCCTAGCACATCTTGCTGTCGTTCCACCACCCACCCGAGGCGCGTAGAGCTCCACGAAGAGCTCCGGGCTGTTTACAACTGATGTATGCGCGGCTGACTAAAAACGTGTGCAAATCGAAAATGTAAACTGCTGATCGACCCACCCGTGGCGCGTAGAGCTCCACGAAGAGCTTGGGGCTGTGGGCGCCGTTGAAGCGGCCGGTGTTCACGTCAGTCAGCACAGGCTTGCCGCCCACTGCAGGGCAGAGGCAGCAGGGCGCAGCACACTGTTAGCAGTCACTCGGCACAATCAGCCGGCTCTCAGTTATGCTCAAACGTGCTGTAAACACAGCGCAGCATTACACCTGCAGGTACAACGCAGCGCTGGCCTCTGCCTAGCATTTCAACCAATGCTCGTGGAACCCCCAGTGATGTCTCGCTGGCCAGCGCTCACACGCCGTTTCAGCAGTCACACAATGCAGATGTTGCTTGTCATTTTGTTGCCACAGCCGCACCTGATAAGAAGTCAAAGCCGCCGGGCCCCCGCGGCTGGATGGCGCGCAAGATGTCATTTGTCACTTTCACAGCTGTGGTGGCGAAGGCCTTGCTGGCGACACTTGGCCGCCAACCGCTGTAGCCAGTGCCCACCCTGCAGGGGAAGCAGCAAAAGCAGCAGCAGCAGCAGCAGGATGTTAGTTGGTGATTTTGACAGCTGTGGTGGTGAAGCCTTGCTGGCCACGCTGGGCCGCCTCCTGCAGTAGCCGGTTTCAACCCTGCGGGGGAAACAGCAGCAGCAGCAGCAGCAGCAGCAGCAGCAGCAGGATGGTGATTGATGGCTTGATGCCTGTGGTGGCGAAGGCTTTGCTGGCGACACTTGGCCGCCACCCACTGTAGCCCGTGGCCACCCTGCGGCAGCAGCAGCAGCAGCAGTGGCAGCTGTGCATTGGTGCAGCACAACACTGCGTATCACCCGCCTCATCTTTGAGAACAGACACTAACACTGTATGTATCACAGCAAAGGCAGCACTTCAACAGGAGGCAGACTCGCACGATATGTACACCCAGCCCAGCCCCACCCGCCTCACATGACTGTCCCCACAACAAAACTGACGATCAGCTAGAGCAGCAGCAGCAGCAGCAGCACGCACAATGCAGCGCCTCACATGATCTGGTCAACAAGGCCCTGCCCCAGCAGCTGCCCCTCCATGTAGTGCAGCGCAGGGCTCAGCACGATGCCATCGGGGGCACGGTCCAGCGCCAGAAACTCCTCCAGGCACACGCCACCCTGCGCCAGGAAGCACAGCACAGCACATAAAGGTTGTACACTACGCTGTTCACAGGAACACTTGATGAAGCATGCTCGAAAGAAGTTGCCGCCGCCGCCGCTACTGCTGCTGCCACCCCTGCCACCGCCCCTGCTGCTGCTGCCGCCGCTGCTCCTGCTGGCCCCGCAGCCGCTGCTGCTGCTGCTGTTGCTGCTGCCGCCGCTGCTCCTGCTGCTGCTGCTGCTGCTGCCGCCCCTGCTGCCGCCGCGCCTCACCATGGGCCAGTCGTACAGCGCCAGCTCCTGTTCATCATGCACAAACAAGATGCCCTCGCCTGCACGGCAGCAGCAGCAGCAGCAGCAGCTTACGTAAGCTTGTGGCATGCGGGGTCTGTGCAGCTTTGGTTCCAAAAATTCTTGAGTCAACCAGGAGCTGGGCTGTTGTCAATTGGGGAGCTATGCACCACGTCTGTGTCACTGCAGGTTCCTACACTGCAGAAAAAGGGGCGTCCTTCCCGGCCTGTGCAAACTTGGCAAGCAAAACTAGACATCGTTCCAGCAAGCCGCCCCACACGCACCTGCTGCCCCAAACACTGGCTTTAGCACTGCATCTTTGACGCCCAGTGCCCTGTATGCGTCCAGCAGCTGCTGCGTTGTTTCGCAGTAGTAGCCGCGCGCCACGGGGATCTTGCTGCTGATGCCTTCTATGACTGACGGCTTGTCGGGTGCTGCGATGTGCCTGTGCAGGATGCCCTGCAGACATTTGTAACACATGTTAACATGTCACTGTGATGTGTTACGTATGCAGCTAGAAATTCAAACATTCAAAAAATGTGTAGGAGCTGCTGTTGGACAACTTCAGTCAACAGCTCCGCAGGCCTTCATTGCGCACAAGCTCCTTGAGCATTGCATGCATGCAGAAGATAGCTAGCACAGCTCACGGCCCTGCACACATTACAACACTTCTCGGTAGAGCCGCCTCACACGACAAAGCCTGGTAATGCAGATGCTGACAGCACACACTCATCACAGCCAGCTTCAAACAGTACTTCTGAAGCTCACCTTGTGCCCGTACTGCTGGATCCACTCCAGGCTCTCCCCAAACACCGACACGCCAAACTCCGACAGCTGCGCGGCCCAGCGCTGGAAGTTGGGTGTCACCGCATACGCCACCAGCGTGAACTGCAGCGGGAAGTGACACACCAATTTAGTGATACACCACCCCAGTGACACAGCAGCACAACACAGTTGGTGCAATGTGTTGCTGGACATTAGGCGTCACCGCGTACGGCAACAGTTTGATTCTGTGGCAGGCAATGACACAACACAGCACAGAAAGTTCGGTGTGTTGCCTGATTTGGGGCGTCACTGCATATGGCACCCAGTGTGAAGTGCAGTCACCAACCGGCACTTCACGTTGTAGTGTCACTGTAAGCAACCGCAGGTGACTTCATCCTATTCGGTTTCCTTTTTTTAGTCGCACCTTTTCCCCCGGGTGGCAGACCAGCAGCGCCTTGAGCCTGCTCAGCACGGCCTCATCCACGTCATCATCAAGGTTGTAGTGGCGGCCCGAGGTGAAGATGATCTGAGGGTAAGAGCAACAGCAGCAGCAGCAAATGGATGTGTAACAGGATACATGTGCTCCGGTTGGTTCAACTACAGAGACATATAATGCCCAGTACAGTCACTCTCTGCGCTGCTTTGTGTGATGCATGCTTGCAGTGTTGATAATCAGGCCCTTCACATCCATGATGGCAGCTGCAATGGCTGCCTTCCCACTGCTAAACCGCACAATCAGCCACGCTCTGTCATGTTATGCCTTTTTGCGTCTGTCCTGCCCCACTTTGCACTGCCTGGCCCTCATTGCCTGCTGCCCACCTGCTCCTCGCCCAGCTCCAGCACATCTCTGCAGAAGGAGGCAAACTCACGCGTGCCCTCGTGGCCACCTGCAGGTGTGGCACAGCATATACAGCCACATGTATCCAGTTGCATAGTCGCCTGAAAACGACAACGAACAAACAGCTGCACAGCAGAGTTAGCGCAGAGATAACTAATGCACGTTGTGTAGTCGGTGACGTGCACGATACCTGACCTGCACCTCAGATATCTGTGCGGATAAGGTTGCAGCGGCGCCGCACCAGCAGCGTGCCATTCTTCCAAAGACGCTGCTTACCCGGCAGTATGATGACGTCAAGGCCCTTTCGCACCAGCGGGATGCAGCGGTTGCTCAGGTTGTAGCGCTGCGTCTGGCGCCTGCAGGCAAACAACCCACAACAGCTTCAGCACATGTGACCCGCAGAACACTGCCGCCCTTGCGTGATTCGCCTCCTTTCCAGCAACGTAGCGCCTGTGCCACCTGAGCTGCAGCTGCCCGTGCTTCTACTGTTATCGACTTGTTGTTAATAACAAGAGCGTAACAATGTCACACCTGTACTCAGGGCGCGGGCCGCTGGCCCAGATGCGCCGCACGTCCTCCCTCCAGCTCACCAGCTCCAGTGCAGGCTGCTCCGCCAGCGGCTCACGCAGGCACGCGTCAGCCAGCTGCCTGCAACATAATGTGATTTGGTTGGTTAGTTTTCTTCTGTATTCAATACGCTTAGGCAGTCTAAATGTATGATGGTGCCAGATGCATGCCGCAGCACTGAGCTGCAGTACAGCGCAGCATGACCAGTTGCACAGCCAGCATGAATAGTTGTAGCTGCTCCGCCAGCGGCTCACGCAGGCACGCGTCAGCCAGCTGCCTGCAACATGCATGTAGATATAAGTGTTTGCGTACATCACACTCGCCTCTTCATAGTGGTATGGGCAAGCATTCAGCAACATGCCGCTGCAGGGTAGCGTAGCATGAGCTGCCTTAGGCAGCTGCAGCTGCAGCTACATAGCCACATAAGCAGCACAGCATGCGAAGGTCCATCACAGGTAGAAGCAACAGGGCGTGGCAGCCTGATATTCAAGCTGTGGTGTGAAAGTGAGCAAGCAGCCCGCCTGGTCATGGCAGCTGCTTGCGCACCTCAGCTGAGCCACATGCTCCCGGTCCCTGCCGACAGCAATCAGCGTCGCAATGCTGCCCTTCAGAAACAGCAGCGGGAACACGCCTGCTGGACTGCTGCTGCCATCTCCTGCTGCTGCTGCAGGCACGAATGCCGCGCTGTGGTCTTGGATGCGGGACCAGAAGGTCCACACGTCAAGGCTGTGGTGCAGCGCTGTGGTCCAGCAGTAGAATGCACAGCCTAGGGGGAAGGGCCAGCCCAGCAGCCAAATAACAACAGCAGCGACAGCAGCGGTGTCAGCACCTGATGAGTATATACAGCCGGGACACGCCTAGGCAGGACACAGGGTTCAGGCCGTGCACAGCAACAAACAAACAGCGCGGTGCTCAGCACCTGGTGCCTGCTGCTGCATGAACACAACGCAAATTGCTCCAATGCATCAAGCGCGTGCTGCTGATGAACAAAGCGACTTGGCAGCAAATTGCTCCAATGCACCTGGCCATTGCTGCTGCATGAACATGGCACCACAGCAGCAAGATGCCCCAACACACCTGGTGCATGCTACTACACAACCATGGCCGCAGAATGGCAACATACTGCCGCATGAACATGGCCGCAACAACTTCCAACACGCTCCGCACCTGGCGCATGCTGCTGCATGAACATGGCTGCAAAGTGCTTTCATCTGGCGCACGCTGCTGCAGCAACCCAACAAGACGGTATCCGCACCTGGCGCGTGCTGCTGCATGAACATGGCTGCAAAGTGCTTTCGTCTGGCGCACGCTGCTGCATAAACCTAAGAAGACAGTATCCACACCTGGCGCATGCTGCTGCCTGAACATGGCCGCCAAGTGCTCCACACCTAGCACATGCTGCTGCCTAAGGATTGTCACAAAGCAGCAGAATTCTCTGCACCTGGCGCGTGCTGCTGCATGAACATGGCTGCAAAGTGCTCCGCGCTGAGCTGGCCCGTACCTAACGCTGTTGCATGAACATGGCACCAGTAGTTCAGAGATGCTCCGCACCTGGCGCGTGCTGCTGCATGAACATGGCCGCAGAGTTCTCCATACCTGGAGCATGCTGCTGCCTAAGGATTGTCACAACGCAGCATAATTCTCTGCACCTGGCGCGTGCTGCTGCATGAACATGGCTGCAAAAAGCTCCGGCTGAGCTGCCCGTACCTAACGCTGTTGCATTAACATGGCACCATAAGTTTGCAGATGCTCCGCACCTGGCGCGTGCTGCTGCATGAACATGGCTGCGAAGTGCTCCGCGCTGAGCTGCCCCAGCCGCAGCCCCAGCAGCAGCGGCCGGCCCTGCACGCTGCAGTAGTGGAAGTAGCCGGGGCCTGAGGGAGCCAGCAGGCTGGTTATCTGGGCGGTCCAGGCTTGGATGGTGGCACTGAAGTCGCTTGGGACCTGCAGCAGCAGTAGCAGCAGCAGCAGCATGCAAGGAGCTGTTACTTTTTGTTGGCTTACTGTTGCCTTGGTGGAGGTCCAGGCTTGGATGGTGGCGCAGAAGTCACCCGGGACCTGCAGCAGCAGCAGTAGCAGCAGCAGCATGCAAGGAGCTGTTAGTTTTTGTTGGCTTACAGTTGCATTGGTGGAGGTCCAGGCTTGGATGGTGGCACTGAAATCACCAGGGACCTGTGGTGTGTGCAGCAGCATGCAATGGGCATGAAGTTTGTGAGTTGACTTGCAGTTGCAGCTGGCCCTGCACGCTGCAGTAGTGCAGGTAGCCGAGGCATGTTGGCGCCAGCAGGCTGGTGATGCTGGAGGTCCAGGCTTGGATGGTGGTACTAAAGTCGCTGGGGACCTGCAGCAGTAGTAGCAGCAGCAGCAGCATGCAAGGAGCTGTTGATTTTTGTTGGCTTACAGTTGCATTGGTGGAGGTCCAGGCTTGGTTGGTGGCGCTGAAGTCACCACGGACCTGCACAGCAGCAGCAGCACTGCAAACTTTGACTTGAACCTCGCACCCACCTGTCTCGAGCGCATGCCAAACTTCACGGTGCCGACATACACGTTCCTACTGCTGCAGCTGCACATGATCACTTCAAACTTTGACTCTATGTTTACACTCACCTGTGTTGAGCGCATGCCGAACTTCACAGTGCCAACACACACTTTTTCATAGTCACCAGCCAGCTGTTGCCCCAAAGTGAGGTGAGTGGCGCTGACTGCAATGCCGTCCTCCCCCTTGTCCATCAGCAGGGCTTCTTCCAGCACCACGTCACCCAGCGGGAAGTCATACCTGTAGTTGCATTTAGGCAGCAGCGATGCATCAGCACAATTGCAAAAGCAGCAATGCCGTCCTTGCCCTTGTCCATCAGCAGTGCTTCTCTAAGCACCACGTCACTAGCGGGTAGTCGTACCCGCAATTGCACGGAGCAGCATACATGCTTCAGCGGCAGCGCATGCAGCAATGCGACGGCAGCAATGCCGTTCTCCCCCTTGTCCATCAGCACTGACTCTTCAAGCACAACATCACACGCGGGAAATTCCCTGCAGTTGCATAGCCACTGCCATGCACCACTAGTGACGTAGGCACTGATGCGACAGCAGCGATATATTGGCAGGGTGCGTGACTTGACAACAGCAGCATGAGCTACATGCTATGCACTGCTGCAGCTGCCTGCTGCTGTTTAGAACTGCATTACTGCGCTGCTGCTGCTGCTGCTGCTGTCGTCTTTGCCGCTGTGCTAGCGCATCTGTCCTGTCTTGTTGCTGCTGTTGATGCGCTGCTGTATCCAACAAGTCCACCAAGCCACTCACAGCCTGAGCTCCTCTGGGCTGCTCACGAAGAGCACGCCCTGGCCCTCCTTGCCATACAGCGGCTTCACCACTGCCTCAGGCCGCCCTATCAGCCTGCAACACAGCACAGCAAGTACTGATGATCACAAGCAGTGTGCAGTGCACTGGTCCTCCCTGCTTTGAATTGGCTTCACCACGGCCTCGAGCTAGCCTATCAGCCTGCGGGGCGGCAGCAATAGCGCACACAGCGAGGGCAGCACTGGTGACAACGGATAGGCGAATGGACTTCTGCAGGTGAAGGCTAGCCAGCAGGTTGCAGAAAAGTTCCAACTCAACACACTGAACATAGCAATCAGCTTGTTCATATATATTATGTATCTGATTTACCTGAAGGCCACCAGCAGGTCCTCCACTGTGCTGCAGGAGTAGCCGTGAGGCACAGCAATGGCCGCATCCAGCGCCTCCACCTGCAACGTAAACAAGGGGAAGGCGGCGCAGCAGTGCAGAGAGACACTAAAGGTCACATGGGTCTGTTTTGCTGGTGAATCAAGGGGTCCAGATTGATAACATTGCAGGAACTACAACTTGTGATTGGACATGTATCATAGTGAGAATCAACAGCAGGGCTGCCGTGGCAGATGCAAGCAGGCATTGAGGGAAATGCATGGTGATGGAGGCATGTATGGCAGCTGCATAGCCGGGCCTGCTGCAGTGCTTCTGCTGCCGGTGTCAGCTGGCAATTAGCACCGACCATGAGGCCTATCAACTCAACAAATGGCCACAAACACATTCCAGCCGCACCTTGGAGGGCTTGTCCAGCTGTCTCACGTGCCTGTGCAGCATGCCCTTGTGGCCCAGCCGCGCGTCATCACACAGCAGCGGCATGCCCAGCTGCAGATGGTGCGGCGCACAGCACATGAATGAGTGAAGTTAGCACAGGACGAGGCAGGCAGCACCAGCAGCAGCAGTGAGTGAGGACGCATTGGCGAGCCATTGTAGTGCTGCCTATTCAAATTCGGGGGCTGCAGACATAATCTTGAGCCGAGGCAAGGTGCCTCATCCACGCCTCTGCTGTGTTAGGCCATGCAGTATCCTGCCCATTATGTGAACTGGGAGCAAGGGCACATGAACATATTTGAAACACAAACTCTGCCAGGTCACCCCACCTGGTGCTCTGCCATCCATTGCTGCAGCGCAGGTGTCACGCCATACGGCTCAAGCTGCCAGCCTCCGGCTGCTGCTGCTGCTACCTGTTGCTGCTGCTGCTGCTGCTCCTGGCCATGCAAGCCTTCTTGCCCGCCCTCTTCCGGCTGCTGCTGCTGCTGCTGCTGCTGCTGCTGCTGCTGCTGTATGTACTGCTTGATGTGGCTGGCAGTTGCCGCATCCAGGTCCCTGGCGGTTATGTAGCCTGACTGGTTGGGCACCCAGATCAGCTGCAGGCGCACGATGCAGCAATCAGCGGTTAACAGCAGCGTCAGTGGCAGCGGAGTACATGAATATGTGTCAGTGCGTCACCACCAATGCAGCACAGGTTTAGCACTGGGAAGACACATATAAGCTGCAATGCACTTGCATTGACCTTGCCGCCTCCACAAATGAGCTCTGCATGATGCATAAAATATCTCACCCCCCCCCCCCCCCCCATGCCACCTACACCTCCCTCACACCCAGAGCTGCATCAACACTGAGCCCACCACCTGTTCATTTACAGTGAAATTTCAACAGATGACATTCAAAGATCCAAGCCGTCTTCACCTGCGCCTCCCTCACGCCCAGCACCTCCCTGCAGAACTCTGCAAAGTCGCGCGTGGCGGCATCAGCGGGCAGCACCGCAGCATCCAGCCCGGGCTGCAGCAGGCTCAGCGCATAGCCTGCCACCTCCTTGACCTGAGACGGCCAGCAACAGGCAGCAACATGCAGCAGTAGCCAGCAGCAGCAGCAGCAGCAGCAGCAGTAAGCGAGCAGCGTCAGCATCTACACCTGGCCGCAGCAGGTTCAGCGCATAGCCGGCCACCTCCTTGACCTGACATTACCGGCGGCAGAGGCAATGGCAGCGACAAGCAGCATAAGAAATGGGCACTTTGCGGCACCATGTGGTGTGGATTGGCTGAATGCGCAAGCTTTCAATGCATGGAGGCCAGTGCACTCGCCAGTGCATGGCTGCAGACAGCTAAACATGTTAAGTTTGACTAACCGAAGGTCACAGTGGACACCATTGGAGAAGTAGCGGTAGTGTAGGACAAGCCTGGTAGTTGTTTAATGGCAGTTCCAAATGCTACAGCGCCGAGTATTGTGATGCTGAGCGGCAAACAGCATGCTGTTCATTCTGTTGTTTGTTATACAGCTGCAGGAGTAGCGTGACTCACCTGCAGCTCATTGTGGCTGCTGCTGGACACCAGGCACCAGATCTTTCCTGGAGACGATTCAACGCATCCTGCAGCCATGTCGCTGTGCGACAGGTGGCGCGGCCTGCTCAGGGCTGATGTTGGCCACAGCTGGATCAGCTCACTGCCCTAGCAGGCACATGCGACCCCATGAGGGTTGTCTGATGCCCTGCAACGATGGATCCAGTCCGATAGTGCGAAGTCACGAGCTTCGTTTTCGAGGCAGTGATGCCGCCGAGGCAACCTGGCTCGTCTGTGCCCGGTGACTGTTGCGATGTTGATGGCGGGTTCCACGGACACAGGCAGTGCGTAGCCACTAGCTTTCCGTGTAACCACAAGGTGAATACAATTGCCGTTGATCTGTCCACCGTCACCTGCATTAACCACAGGCCGAAGTGTATATGCTGTCGAATATGACACGCAAGGGAGGGAAGCATGGCCCTTTCAAATTGCGATGTCTCCACGCCACGTGTTAACATAAAGAGTCGAAGGTAAATTTTGGTACACGAATAATGATATTGAAATCAGCCCCCCGACGCACAGTGTGCTGTCATTGGCTGAGCAGAACACAGCAGTACAGTTTACCTAAGGTTCCTTGCCACGAACTGCCGCACAGCATTTGAGAAGTGTCTTTGGTCGCTAGAATCGAATCACGCAGCTGCAGCACCACCAGCAGCAGCAGCAGCAGCAGCTGCTGCTGCAGTAGCACAGCAGCAGCTCTCTGAAAACAGAGCTGCCACGGCAAGCATGCTCTGCACTCCTCTGCTACTGCAACGTCACATCTCATGTAAATTTTTTTGTCTTATAAAACTGCCAGTACAACAACGCCGGTTCGTTCCCTGACCAAGCAAGTCGCTTCAAGCAACGTGCCTAGCTGGCCCAGCTGGGGCTGATGTGAACGTAGTACGCTGCACAACATCCAGATTGAAGGCTCGAGCGAGATCAAAAACTTGATGAAACGCATCCGGCGCCCGCTCACGGCCAGCTTTGCGTGCCGGGTGGGTAGAATAAGAGAACCCTAACAGGCTTCTCATCGTGCAAACAGCACCCTGATACACCCGAGGTACTTCCAAGTTGTTTTTTGATTCAATATCTTAACTTGCAGCCATTGGATCAGCACTCGCATACAACTAGTCTTCAGCTGTCGCTGGCGTCAAATCTGCTCTACTCCAGTACAGCAGTATGTCAGATAGACGCATCTTGAGCTACCACGACGTGGTTCTAAGGCATGGGGACGTTGAGCTGCTCCGGGGTCCGCTGTGGCTCAACGATCAGGTGTGTGTTGCTGCGCCAGCAGCAGCCACCAACAGCGCAGCAGTAAGGCAGTCCCTGCTTGCTTCATAACACACGTATCAACCAGCCAACTTGTCAGCATGAATATTTCAGGTGTCCTTGGACGCCTTGATGTCACCGCCGCGTATGCTGCCTTTTGGCCCACCTTGTGTTATGGCTGATTGGTGTGCATGCACTTGGCTGCATTCTGCTCTGCAGATCATTGCCTTCTTCTTTGAGTACCTCACACACGAGCTGCACCCTTCATTAAGCAGCAAGGTGGCACTTATGCCCGGAGCAACCACGTTTCTGCTGCTCAACTCAGGTATGGCTAGCACTGGACCTGCAGCTGCAAGGCCCTGCAGCAGACATGGATGGATCACAGTGCGTGCTGCATGCCGCACAGACTCCCTGACTGCCACACACGCCAGCAGGCATGTTGCTCTAAAACAAAGTCTGTTTCCATGGCATTTGCTCCAGTTCTGGCATGATTGGCTGCTGCCCTGCTGTGCTGCAGATCCTGCGGAGAGTGCAATGATCTTTGAAGCGCTCCAGGTGAGCTTGGACTCAACCCATTTTTTAGCAAATCAGCAGCAGCAGCAACAGTAGCTGTGGCAGCAGCTGGCCAGGAAACGCATCCTGGCATTGTCACGGGGCACGCTACTGTATGTAAATATGGCTTGGCGAGGGTGATCTGCTTGCTGATTATGCTGCTGCTGCTGCTGCTGCTGCTGCTGCTGCTGCTACTGTGTGCAGCTGCATGAGAAGGAGCTGGTGCTGTTTGCTGTCAATGACAACCCAGATGTGGAGTGGGCGGCAGGCGGCGCTCACTGGTGAGGCGGCTGCTTGCATGACAGGCGTCGTTGGCAGGAAAGGCAGCTGCTTGCAGGACATGCAGTTGTTCAGAAAAAACTCGCAGCTGCTTGCAGGAAGGCAGCTGCTTGGAGGCCACCATGGCAACTCTGCCTTACGCCCTTGCTGCGCATGTACTTGTGCCAAACAAGTAGCCAGGTGAAATGGCAATAGAGTGTGCGATCCAGTTGTGCTGCTGCTGCTGCTGCTGCTGCTGCTGCTGCTGCTGCAGGAGCTGCCTAGCCTACCACAGGGCCAGCAACAGCTTTCATCATTATGACTCCTCAGCGCCTCACAACCGCAAAGTTGCACGCAGCCTAGCCGGCGCTGCGATGCCCTTGGTACGCAGCAGGAGCGGCAGCAGCGGCAGCAGCAGCAGCAACGATGCATTGTTCCCGTCGTTTGTGGAGGTGGCTGCAATGCCGCAGCAGCAGAACAGCAACGACTGCGGCATGTATGTGCTGGCAGTTGCGCGCGCTCTTTGTGACAGCCTGGCGAACGCCCAGCAGCAGCAGCAGCAGCAGCAGCAGCAGCAGCAGCAGCAGGACGAGAGCGCCAGTGCACAGCCGTGCTGCTGGCAGCTATCTGAACAGCAAGAGGCAGCGCTGCTGCACGGCATCACGCCTGCAAGTGTGGCTGAAATGCGAGATGAGCTGCTGGCTGCGATCAGCAGCCTTGTCAAGCGCGCAGCTGCAGCTGCTGACCTCAACTGAGCAGCAGCAGCGTGCGGGAGGGGTTGCTATGCCTGGCTGCACAGGCAACATCGGCGGGAGCCTAAGCTGCTGCAGCAGCATGTGGGTGCATATGCAGTGGATAGGAGGGAGTGGCTGCAAGTGCAGCTGCGGCTAGGCAGGTGAGCATTGCAGGCCAGCAGTTGGGAGGAGGGCGGCACAGCAGATTCGTCATTAAGGCCATACGCGTGACGTGCTTTTGCAGCATTGGTTGGTGCATTGCTGTGTTGGATCTTGTGCATGATCTCTGTCGAGGCGCATTGCAGTAATAACATGCACTCAGCATCCACGGCACAACTGTTTCAGCAAGTGCAACACCTGAGAGTGGCACGGCTTGCCCTGCAGTGCAGGGCGCGAGGCTGCGCCAGCCCTGATAACTCTGCAGCTTCTGCTGCCTTTTGCTGCGCAGGTGCTGCCAGCAGCCTGTGCAATGCGCTGAGAGGGCATTTGCATTTGCAGACACACGTCTTAGGACAGGTCAATGGCCCTCCAGGTCTTTGGCGCTGAATTTGTGGCAACAACACAGCCCCTGCATGTGCCAAGGGCAGAGTTGGTGTCTCGACAGCTGCCGCAGCAGCGGCAGTGCCGCAGTCATGTGCTGTGCTGGCGCAGCCGGGGACCAGGCCTACAATGAAGCACAGCTCGCATGCGTTGCAAGCATGCCGTTGCTGTAGATTGTGCGGTGGTACTGTGTGGCAGCACATCGCGTGCATGCTGCACAAGCAGCTGCTGCTATCGCGGTACAGTGCCATTCCGCTAAGTGCTATTCCTTCCACGTGTGCTCACATTCTGCAGGCTTGTGTTATGCTGAAGATGATGGCAGCTGTGTAGCAGGCCTGCTAGGGTTACGCTGACTGACGAGTTTGGAACTTGCTGCTGCGCGTACATTGACCTGTATCCTTTTCCTTATTTATTTTGGCACATCGCTTGTGTAAACTAAATACACAACGGACCACTGTTTAATTGAGCTGCTGCCGCCTCTGTCCCTCTCCACAACCATGCCATACACCACCAGGCCAAGACAATGTTTTCGTCATTTTACAGTGTAAGCGTTACATGTTACATGTTACATCACCTGCACTGGCCGCAGCAGTTTCCCAGCGCAATGCGCATGCTGAGCATGCTGAGCAATGGCTGCAGCACTGCCCAGGTCTGTGCAATCCTTCCACTGCCTGATCTGACTCAAATGATACCAAGAATGGTACAAAGCCTTCACCCATCATCGCCGGATTGTCCTTCCGATGGTGCCCGGACCCACGTGCACTATGCTGCTGAATGCATTGCAACGGCAGCAGCACTACCCGTGCTACCTGTGCCTGCAACCTAACAAGCACAAACTACCACACGACAATATCAACGGCTGCAGGAATCAGCTGTTCTCAATGCTCACCGTACAGTGCAGTATGTTATACACCATCTCCTGCAAGCCAGCACACACACAACCGGCATGCTGCGACAGCAACTGCCATGGCACCAACGCCGCAGCTGCTGCTGCTGCTGTGCTGCCATCAGCCTCTTCCAGAAAACATGTGTGGCACACGATATATGCTATATTACATTGAGCTGTCCGCCTGAAAAGCTCTCTACCAATCAGCATGCGGCAATCCTCGTTGCGCTGCATCACGCCAACATAAGCACTGCCATTGCATATACTTCAGGGCTACGCTGCTGCTTGCGAAGCCGTCTGAACAGCTCGCGCCCAATCAGCATGCACCGGATCTCGCTGGCGCCCCTCTGCATGAAGAAGCGACGCAGACACTGCGACACTACACAGCGGACACTCTACCAACTACACAACAGACACTGCGACACTACACAGTGCTGCGCTACGCTGCTGCTTGTGAGGCCAGTCTGAACAGCTCCCTGCCGATGAGCATGCGGCGGATCTCGCTGGTGCCCGCGCCGATCTCGTACAGCTTGGCGTCACGCAGCAGCCGCCCGGTAGGGTAGTCACTGGTGTAGCCGTTGCCGCCCAGCACCTGTGCCAATCAAAACACATCATGAAGTTCAATGAGAGGTGCAATGAACAAAGGCAGATCAATGGTGTGGTTGCAGTCCAGCACCTTCGTGGTACGACTCAGGGCGCCACACAGTTGGACATGATTGCACAATAGCAGCAGCATTAAGTGCAACATATGCTGGTGTTGGCGCTGATGCTGATGACAGTGACTCGATAATGGTGATAGCTACAGCCAGAACTCACCTGGATTGCATCTAGCGCTACTTGTGTGGCGCGCTCAGCGGTGTACAGGATGACGCTAGCACAGTCCTGGCGCGTGGCACGGCCCGCATCCGCCTCCGCAGCCACCCAGCTCACGTATGCCCTGCTGGCCTGGCACACTGTGTACATGTCAGCCAGCTTGCCCTGGATCAGCTGCAAGGAGGTGCAGCAGCAGCAGCAGCCGAGCAGGGCAGTGCTGAGAAGCGTAGAGCACAAAGCAGTGTGGCAGCAGCAGAAGACAGCTCCAAGCAAGTACAGATGTGTACATGTCAGCCAGCTTGCCCTGGATCAGCTGCAGCATGCAGCAGCAGCAGCAGCAGCAGCAGCAGCAGCAGCAGCAGCAGCAGCAGTAGCGGAGGAGGGCAGCGGTTGAAAGCGTGAGACAAGTCAGATGCGCGTGGGAGCAGCAGAAGGCAGCCCCTGAGTGCATGTGCTGAGCGCCCATGCGGCAACACTCTGCCTGGCATCGTGCAGTAAAAGTTCGGCACTACTGTGCGTTCAACCGCCCAACACTACTGTCGCAGTTACATCAAAGGTGTCTTGCTGCAGCAAGCAGCTCGCTCCCTATCATGCAGCATTGCAAACTTCACACCCAACTTCACACCCAGCTTCACACCCATACCTGGAAGTTCCCGATCGCCTGGCCGAACTGCTGGCGCTGCGTGCTGTAGGGCAGTGCCACATCCAGGCAGGCCTGCATGAGACCCACGGGGCCTCCTGCAAGCACCAGCCGCTCATAATCCAGCCCGCTCATTAGCACCTTAACGCCGTTGTTCTCGCCACCCAGGACGTTCTCGGCCGGCACCTGCACGGTCACCACAGAAAAACACAAGCCACAGTGAGCAGCATTCCAGCACCAGGCGCTCATAATCCAACCCGCTCGTTAGCACCTTGACGCCGTTGTTCTCGCCACCCAGGACGTTCTCCGCCGCCACCTACAGAGCAAGCATAAGGTTGTGGCAAAGTAAGCAGCATGTCAGCACCAGGCGCAAATAATCCAGCCAGCTCACTAGCACCTTGACGCCGTTGTTCTCACAACCCAGCAACTTCTCGGCCGGCACCTGCAGACGCATAAACAGTATGCCACAATGTGCAGGGTGTAAACCCTCTAATTTGAACGGGCCGCGCACAAAAAGGTTGATTTGGCTTGTACTGGGATGGAATCTGTGGTGGCAGGTGGAGATCAGTGGTGCGTTGTTCAGGGCCAATGCCGCACCTCGCAGTCCTCAAAGATGAGCTCGCAGGTGTCGCTGCCGCGCATGCCCAGCTTGTCCAGCTTCTGCGCGGTGCTGAAGCCAGGGGTGCCTTTCTCTACAATGAAGGCGGTGATGCCGTGCGGGCCCTTGTCAGGCGCCGTCTGCATTTGACAAAGTAACAGCGTCAGTAACATAACAGACATTAATAGCCGGCGGTGCCTGCGTCCACAACGAAGGCAGTGATGCCGTGTGGGCCCTTGTCAGGAGCCGTCTGCATGTTTGAAAGGATGTATTGGCAAGTTTGAAGGGTGCACGCAGGTATGAGTCCAAACAGGGCTGCTCATCACGGCAGTGTACGGGCGTGTGCTGTTGTTATACCACCATGTGTAGAGTCGCACACGGCAATGCAGCTGCTGGCTTGCGTGGTGCCAGAGTGCTTGGCCCACAAAGGGCGACTGCAGACACCGATTACAGTGTGGCTGTGGCTATCTTTGGCAGCACTGAAAGCGATGCAACTGCTGCCAGCTGTGCTGTGTAAGCAGGGAGAGTGCTGCTGCTGCTGCACTGCCATGGCCCACCTTTGCATACACAATGACAGTGCTCGCCTGCAGAGCACAAGTATACAGGGCACAAGTACACAGGAAAGGTGCCATGTCAGCTGCCGTCACAGTAAAAGTCGCAACCCATCAACAAGGTTGCATTGTTCTGCATCATGCACAGCGGAGAGCCTCCTTTTATGACTCAAGAACAGCAAGGAACTGCAACAGCAGCTTATGCTTGTCTTTCTACACGCCACCCAACAGCAAAGCACCACGCACTGCTGCTTCTGCTGCTGTTGCTGCTGCTGCTGCTGCTGCTACTGCTGCTGCGCCTGCCTCCCACCTTGGGGCCGTTTGTGCACCACATCTTTGTGCCGTTGAGCACGTATCTGTCGCCCTTCTTGTCTGCGCGTGTGCGCATGCTGACCGCATCAGAACCTGCATTGGGCTCGCTGATGGACAGCGCGCCGATTGCCTCGCCTGCACAGTCAGCAGCCGTCAGGCAGGAAGGGTTGAGTATGAAACAGTGACAGCTGCTGCTGAGACATGCTCCCAGATGTGCCGCTTTGGGCTGCGTAGCTGCGCCTGGCAAGGCAAGTGCGTCTTATACTGCAGGTGACTGCTGCTGCTGCTGCTGTCACTGCTGCTGCCTGCTGCTGCAGCGCACCTGAGATGAGCTTGGGCAGGTACTTCGCACGCTGCTGCTGGTTGGCGTTGCGCACCAGCTGGTTGATGCACAGGTTGCTGTGCGCGCCGTAGCTCAGTCCCACAGAGCCCGACGCTCGGCTCAGCTCCTGAGATTGCAATGCACAACGTGCAGTGGCAAGGGAGGCTGAACCACTGGTTGCACACGGTGACGTTGTGTGGTGATGGGGACAGTCAGGAAGCTTGCTCGCTTGCTGCGTGCTTTGTACTGGTGGAAAATGCGCGTGGTAAATGTGCCGGCGCATTGCTGCTACATTCTGCATCTTGGGCTGGCGACAGATTCATCAACCAAGGCATGAACAGCAGCCGCCGGACAGACTTTGAAAGCCAGTCGGTGTATATCTAGGGCTTAAGCAGTGTGTAAGCCTACCTCCATGGCTATGCAGTGCGCCTGGTAGCCCATGTCCAGGCCCCCATACTCTTCCGGCGCAGTCACGCCTGCAGTGCATGCAGCAGGCAGCTGCAATTTCATTCCCCTTATCTGAAACGTTGAGTGGAACCAGCTTCTGCTGTGAACCACCATGTCATACGCCTGCTAGCTGCTGGATGCATCGGCAGAGAAAGTGGGTGTATGCGACAAGTCATGGCATGGAGGGCTGTACACTCACCCAGTAAGCCAAACTCCCCCATCTCTCGCCATAGGTCCACGTCTGTAGGAAAGTTGTTGCTTTTGTCTACGTGCTCAGCATGTGGAGCCACAACTGTCTGTGCAAACTCGCGCACATTCTCCCTGAACTCCCGCAGGGTCTCAGGGGTGGTATGCTGCTGCTCAGCAGCACACGAGCTGCTGGAGGAGAACAAACGGGAAACGTACGTGGTACTCGCTGCTGCGAGTGCTTGTTGGTGCCGCAGAGCGGTCAAGGCAGCTCGAGCTAGCTGCATGTGGCCCTTGTCTGATGATGTGTCAGCAGCACAGCTCAGCAACACAGACAGGTGGTTGGGACGATAATGCGTGAAGCAAGCTCGGCCTATACGCTTCAACCAATGCTAAAAGCAGTTATTTGAACGCACCACGTGGCGATCAAGGCCAGAAGACACAGCAAGAGCTTACATGTCAGTTCGTTGTTCCGAGGAGGGTTTTTGTTAGAGAAGGTACTCTGCTGCAGCAATAATGACTACGGCATCAATTGACTGGCGATGTTTCGATCGAGAGCCGCGAGTAGCTCGTATCACCCTGTTCCCAGCAAGGTCGTCCCTCCTTGGAAGCCTTTGCAGCGGTTCCTGTCAGCGGTTCTTGTGTACTTTGTCCGTGCGACACGCACCAAAGGCGCTTCATTGAAGCCTCGAGAGTTCGAGCAAGCGATCAGTTGTCAACAGTCTGGGTTGGCAGCAGCAACCGTCTAACTGCTGACTTGGTGGTACATAGAGCAACAGCAGCACCATGGGAGCAGAGCAGAGCACGCCGACTGAAGGCCAGGCGCCAGACAGCAACACTCTGACAGGGCCGCGCGCTCTGGTCGTCTGTGGGCCGTCTGGTGTTGGCAAAGGTGCGCCACACACTGTGCTGCGTAGCCACTGCTGTGCTGCGCACAAAATGTGCACGATTCAGGCGCCTACACATACCACCCCTTTCAGAGCCTAAAAAATATAGAGCATCTTGAAGGGCAAGAGCAGCGTGTCGCAAGCAGTAGGAAGCACTTGGAAGGGCCCTGCGTGCTGAGAACTGAAGCGTGCACTTATTTCAGATACCACAGCAGCTCCATGGCATGCCTCACCCGGTTGCAACACTCTGCCTGCTTGCAGGAACACTGATTAAGAGGCTGATGTCAGGCCCGGATGCAGCAAAGCTGGCATTCAGTGTCAGCCACACCACGCGCAAGCCCCGAGAGGGGGAGGTGGATGGCATCCACTACCACTTTGTCAGCAAGGAGGACTTCCAGGAGGGCATTGCAGGTGTGTGTGTGTGTGTGTGTGTGTGTGTGTGTGTGTGTGTGTGTGTGTGTGTGTGTGTGTGTGTGTGTGTGTGTGTGTGTGTGTGTGTGTGTGTGTGTGTGTGTGTGTGTGTGTGTGTGTGTGTGTGTGTGTGTGTGTGTGTGTGTGTGTGTGTGTGTGTGTGTGTGCATGCGTGTTTCCCTCCGTCTGTTATCATTTTGGATATATCCGACACTACCATAGCACCGGGAGTTGGGCACTGAACAGTTCCTGCCCCCTTTTGCACGTCAGCAGAGGAATACAGTTCTTCTTGCTTGCTTTCCTGCGGTCAGCCTGCGCACATTGTATTGTCGCAAAGCCACCCAGCATCTGCCATTGCAATCCAACCAACAAGCTTTGCCTGCTGGTCCTGATATTCAGCAACACACTCAGCCGCTGTACATCTCTGTCTAAATCCAATATCTTGCTGCAGCTGGGCGCTTCCTGGAGCATGCAGAGGTACACGCAAACCTGTACGGCACCAGCAAGCAGGCAGTACAAGACACCCTCACCAGCGGCAAAGCAGCAGTGCTAGACGTGGATGTGCAGGGAGCGAGGCAGATCCGCAAGGCCGGTGTGCCTGCGCTGCTAGTGTTTGTGGCGCCGCCGTCACTTGAGGAGCTGGAGAGGCGGCTGCGGGGCAGGGGCACGGAGACGCCAGTCAGCATGGAGCGACGCATCCAGAATGCACGCGACGAGATCTCAAGGTGCGGGCCGGGGTTATTTGGGCTCTCTAATTTTGGGTGTATGCTTTAGGTTTGATGTTGAAATGCTATGTTGGTATCTACGAAAACTCTCCAGTGGCACTTGCACTCCATTCAGGCAGCCTCTGCAGTGACGGCAGCTTCCTGTTCAGTCTGCCAACCGACACATGCCGCTTCTTACCAGACGTCTGCTGCGTGCTGCCTGCTTGTCCTGCTGCTGCTGCAACACCCCAGCCTCAACGAGCGCGGCCTGTTTGACTACCTGCTGCTCAACGATGACCTGGAAGCAACAGCAGCAGAGCTCAGCCGCATTGCGCAGCGAGCCATTGCAGGGCTGCCAGCAGAGCCAGGGCAGGTGCCTGATGAAGTGCGCTTTGAGGAAGATGGCGAGGAAGGAGCAGCAGCAGCAGGTGCAGCAGGCGGCACAGACAGCGTGCTGGGTATCGGAGGATCTGGATCAACTTCAAACGCAGCAGCAGCAGCAGCAGCAGGCATGCAAGCTGCAGAGGCGCTGCCGACAGTTGGCTCTGGCACGATATCAACCGTGCCGAAAGGAGCCCAGCAAAGCTCACCAGCAGCAGCAGCACATGCGCAGGGCTCTCCCGTCGCGCAGCAGCGGCAGCAGCAGTCCGCGCCAGCGCAGCAGCAGCAGCCGCAGCAGCAGGAGCTGGAGCAGCAGCAAGAGCAGGAGCAGCAGCTAGCTGGGCCCTCTGGTGCTGCTGCAGGCGGTGACGTGGCAGCTGGGCTGGATGCGTGGCGGGGGAAAGTGGCTCTGGTCACTGGCGCATCATCAGGCATTGGCTGGGCTGTGTGTGAGGCTCTAGGCAGGGCAGGACTACGCGTGGTTGCTGTTGCAAGGCGCCGGGAGAGGCTGCAGGAGCTTCAGCAGCTGGTGCTGTCTGCTGCGGTGGGCATGGCGCCGAGCGACTTCCTGCCGGTGGTGTGTGACGTTACAAAGGAGGCGGAGGTGTCGGCGCTGCCCAAGATCATTGTGAAGCACTGGTGAGCGTGCTTCGGACAGACTGTACGTTCAAACACAAGCCTTTTGTAGGCTGCTGGCTGAGGTGTCGGCGCTGCCGAAGATCATTGTGAAGCGCTGGTGAGCTGCAGGGGCTTAGGGTAGATGTTTGAGATGATGAATAGGTTCATGTGTGTTGCCTTTTGTGCTTCCGTATAGATACTCTGCTCTGTGCTTAACCTGGTGTTTCAGCATTTAGCTCGCTTGCTGCTTCATCTTGACAAACACGGATATGCCTAGCCATCTGACGAGGGCGGCTGCCTCCTTGTGCTGCTGCAGGCCTGATGCCGGCGTGGACGTGCTGGTCAACAACGCGGGCCTCAGCAGGAGCGACGCCAGCCTGTTTGATGGCAACACAGCCAGCTGGTGGGTGGCGCGTTGCTGAGCTGATCTTTTCTGATGGGGCTGAGCTTGTGTGTTGGAGCTGAGCTCGTTTGAGCTGAGCTGAGCTGCAAGCTGCCTCACGCAAGCGCAGCTTGCACGCATATGCAGTGATTGCAATATTGAGGCGGTTCAGCAGCAGTCGCACCACATTGGCGCCGCTGCCCGTGCTTATCTTCCTCTGTGTCTTTGGGGTAGCGATAACACAGCCCTGCTGTTGCGGCGGCACACTGGCCTTGTGAAGGGCTGCTTGAGCAGAGCCTTGGCGCCTGGCACCACTCAAACATGCACCTGCAATTTCACTGCTCACTGAGTGAGCTGAACTAGCTCGTTGACCAGCTTCTCACCATTTGCCAACTGCCGTATGCCTGCAGGGTGGAGATGGTGTCCACAAACATCCTGGGCAATGCAATGGCCACGCGCATGGCGCTGCAGGACATGCGCCGCCGCAACAGCTGGGGCCACGTCATCAACATGGTGGGCCTGTCAGGGCACCGCATCCCTGATGCGCCAGCTGGCGGCACGTTCTTTGCCGCCACCAAGTTTGCGGTGCGGGCGATCACTGAGGGGCTGCGGCAGGAGGCGCGCGCAAACAAGGTGCGAGGCTTTTTATTGTTGTTTGTCAGCTCTTGAGACAGGGTTTGCTTTGGTCTGTTGGTGTAAGCCATCAGTGAATCAAAGTCTGCTTGGAGTTTGCCTGCTCGCTGCATTTGGGTCCACGTCATTAACATGGTGGGGCTGTCGGGGCACCGCATCCCTGATGCGCCGGCCGGCGGCACGTTCTTTGCGGCCACCAAGTTTGCGGTGCGGGCGATCACTGAAGGGTTGCGGCAGGAGGCGCGCGCAAACAAGGTGGGGCGAGTGTGTTTGTGGATGCCTGGGTGCGCTTTGCTGCGGGTGCGTGTGAGCCATGCGTCGAGTGTGGTCTGTTTGGAGCTTGCATGCATGCTGCATCTGAGGTTGCATCATCAACATGGTGGGGCTGTCAGGGCACCGCATCCCTGATGCGCCGGCCGGCGGCACGTTTTTTGCCGCCACCAAGTTTGCGGTGCGGGCGATCACTGAAGGGCTGCGGCAGGAGGCACGCGCAAACAAGGTGCGAAGCTTTTTGTTGTCGTGTGTCAGCTCTTGAAATGCTGTTTGCTTTGAGCATGTTGGTGTGGGCCATGGGTTGGGTGTTGTATCATTGGAGCTTGCCTGCACAATGCCTGCCCTGTGGGTGATGAGCGCAGCCGGGAAACGTTCCAGAGACAACAATGTTTGAAACACGCTAGCTTGTGATGGCACTGCCATCTCCTGAGGAGCAAGCGCCATGACACTACAACCCAAATCAAGAGCTGCCCCCGTCGCGTTTGTTAAACTGACCTGCTGTTGTATGCTCATCTCATCGTGCTGCAGGTCCCGCTGCGTGTGTCAGGCATCTCGCCTGGCCTGGTAGAAACAGAGTTCTTCACAGTGAGGGCTTTTGGGGACGAGTCAGCTGCCAAGGCAGTGACCTCATCTATGCAGTGCCTGCAGCCGAGCGATGTGGCAAACGCAGTGCTGTGGTGCCTGTCGGCGCCCCCTTACATGGAAGTGAACGACATCGTGATCAGGCCTACGCAGCAGATGATCTGACGAGCAGCTTTTACGGCTGAGCTTGCGTGTCGGTACAGCACGCACGCACCCCGTGCGCCGTGACGGTTGGTGCGTGTGGCAGCGGCGCAAGCTCGTGCCGCAATGGCATTGCGTAGTGCGGCATGTAGACAGCACTTTCTGTAATAGCAGGGCGGTTAGCGGTCGGCCAACCGAGATTGACGCATTGGTTTGGTGTACGCTCCTGGTGTATTGCGGTGATCTGCAGCTGGTTTGTATGCATGCATGTGTGTGCGCAGCTGGCTGGGGCTGGCCTTGCCATTGATGCTCAGTTCCCTGGCAATGCCAGCACTGCTGCTGTAGCCAGCAAGATGACAAGCTTGCAGGTGCATATGTTGGGTTGACCGCTATCATGCACGACAGTGCAAATCATGGTTGCAATGTTGTGATACATGGAGTTGCAGCAAGAGCACAGCACAAAGGTTACTTGCGGGTGCTGCCTTTCGTGGTATGCTGCCAAGGCTAGCGTCAATGTCCCGCTTTGGAATAACACATCCTTTTCATTGATGGCAAACGAGGAAGCAGGAGGCCTGAGGTGTTGATGTGCAGTTTGAAATCGTAATGCCAGTGTTCTGTCATAGGGTTAGACCTGTGCTGCTGCCTATACCAAAACCGTTTCTGATCGCTGCTTTGTGTCGATATTAAGCTGGATCACCGCTATTAGGACGCTGGCTGAAGATATACTCACGCGCACGTACTGCACATAACGAGAGTGCTTCGCTTTTCTCTTCGCCAAGCTGTTCAAAGGATTTTACTAGTCTATATAGTAAACGTTGAAACATAATACGCCCAAACAGGGCCAGGAGGCGCGATCATGTTCAGGAACCAGGTGTGGGGTGGTTGCTGTTGCTGCTATTGCTGTTGTGCTGTGATCCAAGCACCTCGAGGCGATCCCTGCCTGTGTTGCCGCAGTATGACACGGATGTCACCACCTGGAGCCCCCAGGGGCGGCTGTTTCAAGTGGAGTATGCTATGGAGGCAGTAAAGCAGGGCAGCTGTGCAGTAGGCCTCGTGGTGAGCTACAGCGCTGTGCATGCACAGCGGTGCTGCTGGTGATTCACAGCAGTAGTTGGTTTCCTCTGCAGTAGGTTATGCTTGTAGTGGTTGTGCTTTCAGCAGGTTCTGCGCTGTGGTCATGCTGTCGTGTCGTTTGACCCCAGCAAGCGGCAGGGTCAGCAAGCAGGCATGGGATCAGCAATGCAGGCGAAGCAGTGGTTTCTTCAACGGTGTCAGACTTGGCAGCAGCGCTGGACCTTTGAAGCAGCAGCTCTAGCACAGCACCCCAAGTACGCTGTGATGTCTGTACACCACTGCAGAACAGCAGCAGTGTTTGTGCACTGCATAACATGCTGCTTTGCTGGTGTTCCACCTCGCAGAGCAACACACACGTGGTGCTAGCCACACTGAAGCGCGCACAGAATGACCTGTCATCATACCAACGAAAAATGTTCAAGATCGATGACCACATGGGCATCGCCATAGCAGGCCTGACAGCAGACGGCCGCGTGCTGTGCAAGTACATGCGCAACGAGTGCATCAACCACAGGTGAGACGCTGGCGCAGCAGCAGCGACTGCAGCAGCAGCAGCAGCAACAAGCCCAGCAGCAGCAGCAGCCGTGACTGTGGGCTGGGCAGCAACATAGAGAAGGCAGTTGCTTCGCTTCCGTGTGGCTGGCATTGAGTGCAGGCTGCAGTAACAGTGGTGCAGCAGCAATGAAGTAGAGCGGTGTGTTCTAGCAGCCATGTGCTGCTCAGCATGTCGCAGCTGCTCAAGCGTTTGTTTGCAGCGGTTAGCATGCAACATTGCTGCAACAGCACTGCGTACTGACACTTCTTGCTGTATACGTTGACTCTGCAATGGATCAGGATGTTGAGGAACTGCTGTGTGCTGTTGAGTTGCTACCTGGTGCTGTGGCTTGGCCTGCGCTTCATCACCTGCCACACAGCTATGTGCCTCATGCCTTTTTTACATTGACAAATAACCTCAACTGTCTACTAAACCGCAGGTTTGTGTACGAAGCCCCCATGCCCGTGGGCCGCCTGGTGCGCCAGGTTGCGGACAAACACCAGGTGTGCACGCAGCGCTCCTGGAAGCGGCCTTTCGGCGTGGGGCTGCTGATTGGAGGCTATGACAGGAGCGGGCCCCACCTGTACAACACCTGCCCCAGCGGCAACTACTATGAGTACAAGGCCATGGCCATCGGCGCGCGCTCGCAGGTGGGTCAACTTGCGTTGACTTGCGTTGACCGGCGTTGATCGGCGTTGACCGGGCGTTGACTGCTGGGTGGACTATCTTGTTGTTGGGGTGACAGCGCGTGCCCCAGCAGCAGCTACTATGAGTACAACCCATGGCCATCGGCGCGCGCTCCATGTGGGTTTGACGGGGCGGCGACTGCTGGGTTGACTAGTTTGTTGTTGGGGTGACGGTGCCTGCCCCAGCGGCAACCACTACGAGATCAAGGCCATGGCGATTGGGGCGCGCTCGCAGGTGGGTTTGACCGGCGTTGACTGCTGGGTTGACTGGGCGTTGACCGCTGGATCGAGTAGTTTGTTGTTGGGGTGACGGTACCTGCCCCAGCGGCCACCACTACGAGTACCAGGCCATGGCCATCAGCGCGCGGTCGCAGTTGGGTTTGACCGGCGTTGACTGGCGTTGACCAGGCGGTGACTGCTGGGTTGACTGGTTTGTTGTTGGGGTGACGGCACCTGCGCCAGCGGCAATGACTACGAGTACAAGCCCATGGCCTTTGGTGCGCGCTCGCATGTGGGTTTGACTGGGCGGTGACTGCTGGGTTGACTAGTTTGTTGTTGGGGTGACGGCACCTGCGCCAGCGGCAATGACTACGAGTACAAGCCCATGGCCTTCGGTGCGCGCTCGCATGTGGGTTTGACTGGGCGGTGACTGCTGGGTTGACCAGTTTGTTGTTGGGGTGACGGTGCCTGCGCCAGCGGCAATGACTACGAGTACAAGCCCATGGCCTTCGGTGCGCGCTCGCATGTGGGTTTGACTGGGCGGTGACTGCTGGGTTGACTAGTTTGTTGTTGGGGTGACGGCACCTGCGCCAGCGGCAATTACTACAAGTACAAGGCCATGCGCACGGGCTGCCTAAATGACCAGCGCTGTTCACCTTTCCATCATTTTTCCCCACTCTGCTCCTGTGCATGCTTGTATCATGGCCTGCAGGCTGCCAGTACAAACCTTGAGAAGCACTATGAGAGCTTCCCCACTGCAAGCGTTGAGGCCATGGTGCAGCACGGGCTACCCAGCTGACCAGTTTGTTTGACTGACCCTGCCCTTTTCTGCCGCACACTTGAACTATTGCCTGCAGGCTGCCAAGACCTACCTTGAGAAGCACTATGAGAGCTTCCCCACTGCAAGCGTTGAGGCCATGGTGCAGCACGGGCTGCGCGCCCTGGCTGCCACGCTGAGCGAGGGCGAGCTCACCAAGGCCAACTGCGCGGTGTCCATCGTGGGGCGCAACGCACCATACGTGGTGATCGAGGACGATGACGTGGAGCCCTACCTGCAGGTATGCAAGTCTGTTTAGGTTTCTCTTCTGTGTTGCTTGGCTCAGTGTTGACGTGTCAGGTCAAGTTTGTGATTTCGTTTGTGGGCAGGAATGCACCTTACTTGGTGCTTGAGGACGACGACGTGGAGCCCTACCTGCAGGTGGGGGTCATTATTGTGTGTCCCATGGGGTGCTGGTATCTTGAAGGGTTCGGTGTTATGGCGGTGCAGCAAAGTGCGGTTGTGGAATGGGGCGCGCTTGTTTGAGGTCGCAAGGAGGTGCATGCATGGGGCCACGCTGAGTCAGGGCGAGCTCACCAAGGCCAACTGCGCGGTGTCCATCGTGGGGCGCAACGCGCCATATGTGGTGATCGAGGACGATGATGTGGAGCCCTACCTGCAGGTGGGTTTTAGGTTTCCAGGGTTTATCCCTTGATGCTGCTTGGGTTGGATTGACGGGAGTGGGCAAGTGTATGGTGCGGGTTGTGGGGCGCAACGCGTCGTATGCGGTGATTGAGGACGATGACGTGGAGCCCTGCCTGCAGGTCGGGGTTATGGTTGTGTGTCCCATGGGGTGCTGGTGTGTTGAAGGGGTCGGTGATGTGGTGAGTGCACGCATTTTGCAGCAAGTTGCGGTTGTCGAGGTGGGATGGGGCGCGCTTGTTCGAGGTCAAAGGAGGTATTGCATGGGCCCACGCTGAGCGAGGGCGAGCTCACCAAGGCCAACTGCGCGGTGTCCATTGTGGGCAGGAATGCACCATACGTGGTGATCGAGGACGACGATGTGGAGCCCTACCTGCAGGTGGGGCAGGGGTTGTGGAGGTCGTGCTGTAAAGGGACCATGGAGTTGAAGGGACTTGAGGGGAGTTGGAGTGATGGACAGGGGTGGTGTTGTGAAGTGCTTAAAGCGGCAGCAGGAGGTCTCAACAGCATGGCATGGTTAGTGGTTGCGCTGTCGTGATCGAGCGCTTCGGCGCGGACATGTTACGGCATCCGGCCGCCTTAGACAACACCTAATCAAGACACGTCCCACCGTGTGCATCACTTGCTGCCTGCTGCTGCTGCAGATGCTGAAGGCGGAGGAGGATGCAGGCGATGCTCCCATGGCAGCTGACGAGGCAGCAGCAGGTGGCGAGGCAGCAGCAGCAGCAGAGGGCGGCGCTGCTGCGGGTGGTGACGCTGCGGCAGGTGGCGATGCTGCTGGCGAGGCAGCTGCTCCCATGGAGACTGAATGAGAGCTGAGCAGACCTGCAGGACGGGGTTTGGCAGGGACCATGCTAATTGGGTCGCCTTATGAGGCTGCAGGCAGTTGTGGATGATGCAGCATGATAGCAGCGCATGCTGCTGCTATGCGGTGCTACATCAAGCGGTTTCCAGGCTGTCAGGCTTGCTGCCTGCTGGATGCAGTGATTACAGTGGTTGGTTGTTGACTGGTTGGTGATGATGCATCGGACGGTGGCTGCAGGATCGTTGTGTAATTTGGCTTCCCGGCTTGTTCCCGGGGCTGTTCTGGTGACAGTTACAGGAGCGACAAGCGAGCCCTGAGCCCTGCAGGCTGCAACGTACTGCTGACGCCTGCGGCTTAGAACCGACGAATTCATCAATCAAACTTATCAACGATCACTGTCCTGGAGTGGGCATTTTTATGTGAAACGTCTACAGGCCAGACGGTTGCTCTGCGTGTTGTTGTTTGCCGTGAACAGAATGCGAATTTTCTAGTTCTAGCGACGAATTTAAAGAATGTCAATGGTTAGTACCAGCACCACGTAGGTTTGAGAGCTCCCAGCTGCAGACTAGCCTGAACGCTCAAGAGTGCTGCTTGTGCTGCAGGCGGACCTCAACGCTGCCATCAGTAGGCTAGAGCAGGTTACGGCCCGTCTGCTGCGGTTTGAGGTACATATTCTAAGATTCTGACAAAAACTTGCGGGATCAGGAGGGTTTGAAGCTACAGCAGCACTACAGCAGCAGCATACACACAGCAGCAGTACAATGCTGCTTGCGGTTGCAACTCTGACCACGCGCTGCTGCTCTTCCTGCAGGCTACTCTTGGTCAAGGGGGCGCAGCACCAGCAGCAGCAGGAGGGGCTGCAGCACCAGCGGACGCAGCAGCACCGGCAGCAACTGCGAATGGAGCAGCCCCAGCTGCAGGAGGCTCGCCAGGCAGTGGCGAGCTTGCAGCATATGACAAGCTGCTGGCAGAGCAGCTGCAGCCATTCATGAGCAATGCTACGGCAGTTGGCGGCGAGGTGAGTCTGCGGCTTTTCACCACTCTGTGACCACGTAATTCTCGTAGGGACGTTTGTGCCAAATAGCAGAGTGCTTCAGCATGCAGGGGCTGGGGCAGCTAGACAACAGCGAGCTATCCGTGCATATGCGGGCCAGCTATGTAAGCTAAGCACTCGATGCCAACACAGACAGTGGCAGCTGCTGGATTTAAACCTGAATGGGGAGCTCTCTGCTGCCGCAGACTTCAGACTGGCATACCTGCTGACCTGGGCTATGTCCTGCAGGTGCTGGAGATCAGCAAGCTAGTGGAGAAGGCATTCAAGGTGTGCATCTGTGCGGAGATGCGATCTCTGTTGAGATTTGGATGTTGTTTGCAAGTATGCCATGCACTTGGCATCAAGAACAATGACATGATATGTGCACTGCCTCGCATGGTCTTTCCAGACCCCAATGGGACTGCTGCATTTGCAGCAGGCGTTGATGCAGGAGACCTGCCTTGCACACCCGCATACAGCAGTTCTCTACAGCAGTTCACTGTACTGTTGGCAAGGCTTGATGTAGCTTACCTTGCAGGTGTAATTGTTGTGTGCTTGCAGGAGCAAAGGACAGTGCTGCTGGTGGCATCAAAGGCCAAGGTGGGATAGGAGATGATGCACCCTCGGTTTGTTGACAAATAGTTTGCATAAGGTTGCATGCAAGCAGGCGAGCGTCCACCTTTGTGTGCTAGTCATAGCTGCAATGCTTTAGTACCTTGAGCGTGGTTGCTGAATATGTAAGAGCTCTGCAACAGCCCCAGCAGCCTTACATCTGAACAAGCTGCCCTGCACCCTGCACCCACATGCATCAGTAGCTCCCCTTGCCTGCTGTGCACCTCATGTGCAACGCACTCGCCTGCTCTTTCGACTCACTTTTGACTTGTGCCTCTGCGTGTGCCGATGAATGCATCCACTGCAGCAACCCGACACTGCGCAGCTGCAGAGCGTGCTTGCGCCTGTTGCTGAGCCGATGATGGCAGCCAGCAGCCTGGCTGACAACAGGCGCTCACCCTGCTTCCAGCAGAACAAGGTGGCGGCCGAGGCGCTGCAGGCGCTCAGCTGGCTGGCCTACACCGGGCCTAGCTGCGGTGAGCGGCAGCAGCTGGGTTGGTTGTCGTTAACTATTATGTTACGTTTGTTGTTACAAACATGGTGGCGGCTGAGGCGCTGCAGGCGCTCAGCTGGCTGGCCTACACCGGGCCCAGCTGCGGTGAGCGGCAGCAGTGTTGTATGGCCTATGCACGTAGTACACCACATGTCAGACGCGGCATAACAGGCACCAGTTCTCCTGCGAGTGATGGCTTGTCAGCTATTACATTCGCCTGCTGCGCACATATGGTGGCCATTCCAGTTGCGCTGGGCTGTATCAAGCTCACCTCTGCCTGCTGCCTGCTGGGTTGCCGCATGGATTGTTCCACAGGGATGCCGCAGCCGGCGCAGCACGTGGCGGAGAGCTGGAACGCTGCCGAGTTCTTTGCCAACAAGCTGCTGCGGGAGTTCAGGGGCGTGGATGAGGCGCAGGTGGCGTGGGTGCAGGCGCTCAAGGTGCGCGGCAGCAGCGGCAGCTTCAAAATATTGCAGGTGGCGTGGTTGCAGGCGCTCAAAGTGGGCGGCAGCAGCAGCAGCAGCGTCATTGTCAGCATCAGGATAAAGCAGGCAGACCCAGCGCAGTGCACGACTCTGTGGGTTGGTCAGTTAGATGCTGGCCGGAAGCAGCAGGTTGCCGCAGAAGGTGTATGGCATTTGCACCTTCAGCAGGTGTACTGCTGCGGTATCCAGGCAACGCCTGCACACATTTTTGGCTTGCTTTCAAAGCACACATGGCCTGTGCATTTGCTTAGATGTTGGAGTGGCGACAGTCAAAAACATGGCTGCATGATCACTGCTTGTTGAACTTGAGGTTTGTGTTGCTGCTGCTGCTGCTGCTGCGTCGGCTTGCAGGACCTGTTTGCTGGCCTGCAGAAGTTTGTGCGCGCCAGCTACCCCTCAGGCCTGCGCTGGAACCCTAACGGATGCACCAGCATTGCCGCAGCGCTGGCAGCAGCTGCCGGCAGCAGCCCGGCCGCAGCAGCAGCAGCAGCGCCTCCAGCAGCAGCACCTGCAGCAGCAGGAAGGCCTAGGGGACCCCCTCCGCCGCCACCACCTCCGCCAGCTGGCATGATGCAGGAGGCGTTTGCTGCTGCAGCCGGCGGCAGCAGCAGCAGCAGCAAGCCTGCTGGCGGTGCCGCGCCGGCTGCTGCTGGGGGCATGCAGGACGTGCTGAAGTCATTGCAGCAGGTGAGTGTGTCTCCAGCTGCAGTGAACTGCAGTGGTGGGGTGTGTATGTCAGTTTGTGTGCATGCTTGCGTGTGTGCAGGCCTGCACAGCTAGCTGGCAAGGCGACAAGCTTGAAAATGCTCAAAGTCGCCGCACCAGAACTGCTGCAAGATGCTGCCGCAGCAAGCTAACTGCTGCATGTCACTTGTCTCTGTCTGCTCAAGCATCAAGCAGCTCTTGCATCCTCTAGCAAGATGCAGCTCATGCAGCTGATACAGCTGCAACTACACCCAGCATTGCTTGGTCTACCACAGCCGGACTGCCTGCACCATCAAATTGCAGGCACTGTTCATCACCACAGCGCCAATTTGTGTTATCTTTATACTTCTGGTAGGCATAAGGGTGCTGTATGTAAGCGCTGCCGCCAGTGTTGTTGCTGCTGCTTCTACCGCTGCCACTGCTGTTTTGGCTGTAGGGTGCAGGCGTCACGGCAGGGCTGCGGCGCGTGACCGATGACAAGCTGAAGCTACCTGTCATGCTCTGTGATGTACATAACCTCTGCTGCTGCTGCTGCTGCTGCTGCTGCTGCTGCTGCTGCTGCTGCTGCTGCTGTTTCGGCTGTAGGGTGCAGGCGTGACGGCCGGCCTGCGGCGTGTGACAGACGACATGAAAGCGAAGAACAGGGCGGAGCGCTCTGGGGCGGTGCCTGCTGTTGCTGCTGCCGCGCCATCAGGGGGTGGCACGCGGCAACCAGCAGCTGCTGCACCCGCCAAGCCACCTAGGCGCGTTTTGGGGAGGCTTGCTGCAACCCTATTGCATGTGTGCAGCGAGTTCTGCATGGCATGTACCAGAAATAAACAGTGATGTGCATGGGCAGCGCTGATCGGCTTGAAGATGACCAACGCAGGTGATAGCAGCAGTCTTTTGGTCGCTGCGTGTTTTTAACTTGGCATGGGTTCCTGAAGCACCCAGTTCAAATCAAAGCTGCAAAGCCGCATCTCTGATGGTCAGTGAAGTGGTAATGTTGGCGCTGATGGCTGGCTGCCCTTCTGTGCTACGCAAGGCTTCTTGCTGCTGTCGCTGCTGCCACTGCTGCTGCTGCTGCTGCTGCTGCTCAGATTTCAGCTGGATCAGGAGTGTGTCTTCAATTGCGCTGCCGCTGACAAGACTGTGGCTGATGCTGCTGCCGCCGCTGCTGCTGCTGCTGCTGCTGCTGCTGCTGTTCACCTCAGGTTTGAGCTGGAGCAGGAGCGCAAGTGGGTGGTGGAGTGGCAGGTGGGGCAGAAGGAGCTGCTGGTCAACGTGGCTGACCCCAAGCAGAGTGTGTACATCTACAACTGCAGCGACTGCGTGGTGCAGGTGAGGCGCAATGGCAGCAGCAGCAGCAGCATTTGGCCGGCATGACTGGGCTTACAGTTGAGAGGGCAGTTGGCTTTTATGTGTGAAGATGTGGCAGCCGCTGCTGGACCCTGCTTGACATGATATCACTGCCTCCAAGCAGCCTGTGGTAAGCTTCTTTTTGTTGTTCATGGTGTTGTGGCTATCATCGTGTGTGCTGCTGCTGCAGGTGAAGGGCAAGTGCAACGCCATCAGCATCGACAAGTGCAAGAAGACAGGCGTGGTGTTTGAGGACGTGATCGCCAGCTGCGAGCTGGTCAACTGCAGCAGCGTGCAGGTAAGCAGAACTTGCTGCGCGCCCAAGAGCTGCCTGCGGCGCTAGGTGTGCCCATGTGTGCTCAGGGCTGCATTCTGAGCAGGCAGCAGGGTTGGGGTTGGGGTTGCATCTCGAGGCAGTATGCATGCGAGCAGCCATCGACACCATGTTCTCAAGCTACATGTTGCGCCTGCACTGCATGGCCACTGGTGCAGTGCACGGGCGCCATGCCCGCTGCATAAGTTGACAGGCAGCCACTGCCTGTGCCCCACTGCATCGCGTGTGCTGCACTGCCTGCGCTGCACGGCTGCAGGTGCAGTGCACGGGCACGGTGCCCACTGTATCAGTTGACAAGTGTGACGGTGTGCAGGCTTACATCCCACACCGCATGGCGGCCAACCCCGATTTCCAGGTGCGGCGCTGGCAGCATGCTCTTGTTGAATGCAAAAAGTGAACCGTGGATGCGCCAGAGTGCTGTGAGGGTGCAGCGCTGCATGCAGCGGACGCTGCTGCTGCAGTGCCCAAGGCTGCCGGCGCTGGAGGTGCACGCTAAAGTTGTGTGAGACACACACACTCGTGTTTTGCTTACCTTCGCTGCAGGCCTGCCTGTGCTGCGTGTGCCTCTGCAGCGCGATGCGCTGCATCTACTGCTGATGGCTCTGCCTTCAGCTTGACTGACTCGATCACATGCAACTGCTGCAGGTGGTGACAGCCAAGTCGTCCGAGGTGAACCTGCTGGTGCTGGCAGCCAACCCTGATGCAGAGGACGTGGCAGAGCATGCGGTGCCGGAGCAGTTCATCAGCACCTTTGTCAACGGCAAGCTGGTGACCACAGCAGCTAGCCACGGCGGCGGCTGAGCAGTTGAGGCGTGCAACTCCTGTATAGGGGTGTTTGCGTGTCTTGCTGGTGACGGCAGTGCCGTAGGCCTCCGGCAGGTTCGCTTGGTTGCTGTGTATGACCAGCCAGTAGGGTTTCGCTCCCCCTGGTAATAGGTAAAAAACAGTTGAGGCGTGTGCTGCTGGTGGCGATTGCCGTAGGTCAATCCGGCTGGCATGCAGATTTGCTTGATTGCTGTGTATGACCAGCCAGTGGGATGCCGCTTCCCCGGGTTTGAATTATTTTTGATCAGTTAATGGTCTGCTGGGTGTGCGCATGTGAAGCTGGTACATGCAGCGCAGGTGCTGGGTAGCGTAGCGGTCAGGGGTAACGGAGCTGTCTGTGTGTTCGGTACAGCGCAATGGCTGCGCTATGTAGTGCGGCTGCCAACTCAACAGTGAATTATTATGGAGTCGGTGCTTGCAGTGGACAGCTGCGGCTGTGTGAAACGCACGCTGCTGCAATCTCGACGCATGCGTGGCTTGAGGCGCGCAACTTGCGCAACTTGAGTGGCACAATGCATTGCGCACATGTACTGCCACATCCCTACGAGAGGGCGCAGACGGCAGTAAGCTTTGCTGTGACGGAAGATGGCAGTGTTTTCAAGCAGGCCGCGCGTCAGGCGACAGGGGGAGCCGTGCTGTTGTAGGTGCTGTTTTGCTGGTGCTGAAGCAGCAGGGCAGCAATGCATGCGTGGGCGCAACCCCATTTGCACTTTAGATGCTGGACTGTCCATCTCAAAGATGCAAATTTGCACCCCAACAAGGCCGTGGATTTCCTGGTAGAGGCTGCGGCTGCAGCTGCCGGCAAGCCCGGCAGTTGCCAAGCAGTGCCTGTTATGAAGGGAGAGATTTTATGTAACAACATGTAAGCAGGGCCACATCATGTGTCATGCAGCACAGCTACATGCAAGGCTGCCTTGGGCCGCGGCGGCCGCGGCTGTGCTCTAAGTATACTGGTAGCGCCGTTGCTATGACCTGAGTGGTATCTGAGCTACGGTGTCAACCAAGTTGCGTCACTGACAAGGTGTCACTACCCAGGCTACCAAGGACTACAAGAGGATGGAAGACTGTCAGTGCCGTTGCCCCCGAAGGGCATCGTGTCTCTTCGGGACGGCGCTGACCAGGTGTTGTTATGGTTGCAGGTAATACTAGACGACATAGGAGCAGAAGCAGGAGCTGCACATGCTAATCTGAGGTTCAGCAGCCACGGTGGCCTTTCGGGGGACCACTTCTTGCCATGTGAGTGCGCAATACGTTGCATGATGCTTATGCTTGTAATGAATGCAATTCGGCAACTTTCTTTATATAGAAGCAGAAGCAGGAGCTGCACATGCTAATCTGAGGTTCAGCAGCCACGGTGGCCTTTCGAGGGACCACTTCTTGCAATATGAGTGCGCATTACGTTGCATGATGCTTATGCTTGTAATGAATGTGAGCCTATGTTGCCCCAGGCACACATGCAGCAGCAGCAGCAGCAGCAGCATGATGGGCCAGGGCAGTTGTGCAGCAGCGGCGCAGCTGAGGCTTGCAGCACAGAGACGCAACGCTGGCAGCAGAAGCTGCCTGCCACAGCTGCAGCAGGCTGCAGAGCCTCCGTTGGCTGGCAGCAATCTGGCAGCAGCAACCCCAGCATCCTTACTGACAGCAGTGGCAGGGGCCCTGCAACCAGCGCTGCTGCTGCTGCTGATGCTGCCGGGCCGTCAGTGCAGCAGGAGCCGACTGTGGCGCCGGATGATGACCTGCTGTACTACTTCAGGCGCATCTTCTCACTGCCACCATATCCAGGTGGGAAACAGAGCGCCGGGCCTTCTGTACTGCTCTCAAATCGACGCTTTCTGCTCTGCTGTTGTTCAAAGCATGACGTAGGCTGTGACTACTGCCAGTGAGTGCAGTCAGGGCTATTCTCCAGCAGGCTGCCAGCCAGTTGCTGACGCATAGGTTCCCTGCAAGCCAGTTGCTGACGCATAGGTTTCCAGCAAGCAGAGAAGGCTTTCGAACCCTGCACGGCAGCGCAGATGGCAGCTGCACACAGCAGCAGCGTCTGTCAGCCCACATGCAGCTGCTGCTCAAGCTTGCTGCAGGAAACCATGCGAAACCATGTGACACCTGCAAGGCATCAATCGTCAAACGGCAATTTAAATGTTTGGGCTTATGCTGTGTACGCTGCGCAGTATACACACTGCAAAACTTGTTATGTGTTCCAGTGAGCTGTTCATAGAACGCAGGAAGATGCTGGCACTCAGAGAGTCATGCATTTGCATGCTCATGCTGTGCAACCATGCAGGTGCTGCAGACATGACCATGCAGGATGTGTCAACCCACTACAATGAGGTGGTGCGAGAGCTGTCACTCAATCTAGCCCTGCACGACGCAGCACAGCGACACGCAACAGAAGCAGGCGGCGCGGGCGAGTGGCCACTTGCCGGGTACAAACCTTGGCAGAACATACGCGCTGCGTTCGACAGGTGGGCGGCAGAGGACGTGTGCAGGCACTCAGGCTATGTAGGCACATCTTGCATGCTCGTTTGATGAGTTTGCATCAATGATGGCCTGTAGGCCGCCTACAGCAGGTCAACAGACACTGCAATGCGCCACTACAAGCTCAACAACAGCTGCTGCACCCCTCAGCGCTTTGGCACTACCTCAGTGGCTGCGCCCCACTCAGCCGCTGTCCTCCTGCCTGCCTGCCTGCCTGCCTGCCTGCCTGCCTGCCTGCCTGACTGCCTGCCTGCCTGACTGCCTGACTGCCTGCCTGACTGCCTGCCTGCCTGACTGCCTGCCTGGTTTTCACCTGACTGCCTGTGTGCCTGCTTGCCTGGTTTTCACCTGACTGCCTGTGTGCCTGCTTGCCATCACTCCGCACAGGCTCGCCAACAACTTTGTGACACTCACTCAGATGCAGCGCGACAGCATGCACATGCTGGCAGTGCTGGTCAATCATGCAGATTTGAGCCAGCCGTTGCTGCAGGTGAGTTTTAAAAACTGCCAAATCTTTGAAAAAGTGTTTAAGTCCTTATTTATTCCTTTTTGGGTGCAGCGAGTCCTGCCTAACATCAGGTTGCAGAGCAGGACTACCCCAAGTTGTTGCTGTTGCTGTTGCTGCTGTTGCTGCTGCTGATGCTGCTGCTGCTGCTGCTGCTGCTGTTGTACAGCCCAGCACATTGGCAACCTGTCACTTTGCTGTCATCCGGTGCCGCATAATTGCATCCTTGTGTGTGGTTTGATGCCAGCTCGCGGGCCATGCTTTGTTGCAGAAGCAGGCGTGCTGCAGCGACACATGGCGTGGCAGCATATAAAACATCAGCCGGGAGCTTGAGATGCTGCATGGTCCAGCCGCCGAACATATATCTTTCCAGTGGCGGCCTTGCACCGTGCACGCTTCTGCTTTCGTTTAGCAAGCACCGCTTCGCTGGATCAACCGCATGCCAGCAGCTGTGTCATCATCCAAAGCGTCACAGGGTTTGTTCATACCCATCCGCAAGCATGGCACTTTGCTCCTACTGCTTCTGATTCGAAAATCTAGCGTGCTGCTGCTGCTGCTGCTGCTGCTGCTGCTGCAGGAGCCCAACTTGGATGACCACATCCGCTGCGTGAGGCAGATGGGGCTGAGTGCAGCGCAGAAGCAGCAGATTGCTGACGGCTACGCAGTGTTCAGCCAGCTGCTGCAGCCGGTGCTGCTGGGCATGCGGCAGCTGCAGCTGCAGCAGCCAGGAGACAGCGCGGCAGCTGCAGCAGCAGCAGCCGGTGACGCTGCTGTTGGAAGCAGCGGTGGCAACAACAACAGTGCCAGCACACACATCGCTGACGCTCTCAACGGCAGGTCTGCGGCAGCATGCAGCGGCGCCAACGGCAGCAGCACGCACAGCACAGCAGCAGCGCCAGTGCCAGCGCCAACAGCAGCAGCATGCAGCAGCTCCTTTGCGACACTGTCACTTGAAGGTTACAAGATGCACAGGTGTGAAGAGTTGCTTTGATGGTGTTGGCACCTTTGTCGCAGTGTGTGCTTCAGGTTCATTGTCGCTTGGAAGATGCATTACGCACCCTCCCACCTGCTGGTGCAGCTGCAAGGGTTCGGGATTGCAAGACACTAGCAGCAGGTCTCTTCACGTCTTCATGTTGCATGCTGGCTTTTGTGCAACTCTATATGCCATATACCGCTCGTACCAACATGCATGTCTACGGCTATGTAACCAGTGCCAGTAATGACTTGACCACATTTGCAGCTGCGCATGTGCCACACGTTCAAGTATCCTCTATTGCCTTGCGTCCTGCTGTCAATGTCCCTGGCTTGCACCAACTTGCAGGGAGGTGCTGCACCAGCAGGAGCAGCGCACAGCGCAGCTGAAGCAACTTATGAAGAAGCACGTGCTCACACAGTTGGCATTGTGTGGATACATGATGGGCAGATGCACATACACACAGGTAGAGCCCTCAGGCAGCCGCTGCCATAGTGAGGTTTGGCCACCACACAACATGTGCGCAGGCGTAGCAATTTTTGTGTGGTTTGCCTTTGAAAAGGTGTGCTGCTTTGTGCCGAATGCCTCAAGCCAGGGGCGTGCATTGTGTGTGCCCTGACGGCTGCTACCCTCAAGCACGTCTAGCTGCGCATAACATGGCTCCATGCACTCATCTAATGCAAAGTTTGCTGCTCCGCTCAGGCTGCACTGTATTCTCTCAATGCAAAGCACGCACTGACCTTCCATTCCCCTACTCCTGCTGCAGTTGGCCAGGCTGTACGTGCTGATGTACCCCCGGCAGCCATCGACTGCTGCCCTGGGCAGCGCGGTCGTCGCCATCCTGAAAGAAGACCAGGCACAGCTGAGCGCCGGGCCAGGCGCAGGGCAGTAACTGTTGCGCGGGGGGGGGGGGGGGGGGGGGGGGGGGGTCAGAAAGATGAGTCAAATGTGTGGCAATGTTCTGGCACCAACCCCAGTTCCGCCTCAGCATAGCGCTTGCTTACCGGTGAACGCTGATTCTCCAAGTTTACATTGGGTGCGCGGCAGCACTGGGGTGCACGGCAGCAGCAATGGGGTGCATGGCGACAGTGAGATTTGCGGCAACACTGGGTCTTCACGCAGCAACGGGGTGTACGGCAGCACTGGGGTGCACGGCAGCGGTGAGCTGTTAGGCAGCCTGAGCCTGCACAGGATGTGGCAGCGGCCACAGCAGGGGGGCAGTGCCTGCTGCAGGGGTGCCTGGTGCTCGAGCTCTTGGTTTACGGGCAGCGCATGCTTGCACGCAATGCCACCGGAACTCCAGGGCCATTTAGCTGGGGTGTACTGTACAATGCGGTTCCTGCACAGGTTGGGTGGGCTCATGTGTTTCAAGCTGGCTGTGGTACATGCTGGGCAATGCGGTTGAGCAGCACAGATTGGGCCAGCTCAATTGTTACATGCTGCTTTGTTACGATTTGATTGTGTTACAGTAATACAAGTTGGTTGCACGTGGCATTCTGGGCAATGTGGTTTGGGAGCGCAGGTTAGGCTGGCTGATGTGTTACATGGTGGGCTATGCGTTTGGGCAATACTGTTGACGGAGGGCACCTAGAAAACTCCGTTTGCACCATCTTGAAACGATCGTCATGGCTGCAGTGCTGCCTGCTTCACGCGGCGCGAGAAGACGGCAACATCAGCATACACATATCATGGAGTGTTCTGCACTGCCTGTATCGCATGAACCTGCATGCTGGGGCAATACTCCTTGAACGTTCCGGCCTGCCAAAAGTGGGTTGCTTGTATGGGTTGTATGGTGTCTGACATATTGCTAGGGTCCTTCAACAATGCCTCCTCCTAGTGTGAGCGCTTCTGGATCTCAAGTGGAAATTGTACTGCTTGCTGTCTGCAGTGATAACCTTATCTGATGCATGGGTTAGTGGGCTGGGCATGCACCCTGGTTATCATCTAGGCCATGCGGTATGTTGAATGTTTTTCTTTCGGCATGATGCGGAACTGCTTGCTCTGTGCACTAGATTGTGAGCAGGCAGTAGTTTGTTTGTATCACGTGCACCCAGTGGTATCTTCTGACTTGTCCGTGCCCGGTCTACACAGGGCAAGCGTCATTGTGCATGAGCCTATACATGTATGTGTGTGCACACTCCACAAGTAAGTGGTTGACGCCTTCTGCCAGTTAACATCCTGTTGCCTTCACCTTGCAGTTACAAGCGCGTTGGATGCACTGATGTATGCCACATTGTGCCTGCTTTGTGCAATGACTGCCATACACCAAGCATACTTGGCAATCACACATGCTGAGTTGGCGTATGTGCGGGGCGTCAATGCGCAACATTGTGCAGAAGCACAGTGCGGAGCAGCAACGGCCGCAGCCGCAGCATCGCATATGAAGTTGCAACGTTCAGCAAGGCCGGGCCCGCCTCTGCACTCATGCCACGATGTTTGCGTCATTCAACACACAGGGACAACACACGGAGCTTGCTCTGTATGGGCAGGCAAGCCCTGCAAGCCCTGCAACACTGCCTTGAAGGATAATACGTAACACAACACGGCTTTCACCCGCAACATTCAATAATGATGCATCAAGTCCACAATCAGTGATTTAAGGCGGTTGTTGGACAGCTGCCACCGGCGCTGGTGCAACACTGCCGCTACCTGAAGTTACTGCAACCTTGGATTAAGTTATTTCCGCGCATCGGGTTCACTCCTTTCCTAGCCCAGCACACAGCCATGGAGGGCTGCGTTCACATGTCTTCTGACACTTAGTAATGCTGCACGCAGCATGATACGGTGCATCCTGGTGCCGTGCAGCACCAGCTGTGGCCCGCATACAGATCCCCACAATCTGTACATATCTTGCCGCACAGGTAAAGTCATGCCACGCAGCTGCTCAGCTGACACCGTTGACTTTCTTGATCATGCTGATTATGGCAGGGTCAGCAAAGGTGCCTTCGCTGCTGCTAGAGACGGGGTGCACCCCAAACACGTCAAAGCTTCCGACACTCCACACATACACCCCTGTAGCCAGATGCAGCAGCAGCAGCAGCAGCAGCAGCAGCCATCAGCGGCCAGTCACCAGCAGCCGAAAAGGACGCACATCAGGGGCAAAGCAAGGGCGCTGAGTGCGGTGGAGATGTGCCGCGCTGCAACCTGCTTGTCGAACACAACATGCGGCACATGATAATCATATAAAACATTGGTAGCAATGCCTGGCATGCACGCAGTCCACATTTAAGTTTCATCATCACACCAAGCTTGTGCTGCATCCTGCTCACCATCGAGCTTATACTGCTGGCCCTTGCCTCGTGCAAGCAGGTCCACTGTCGCCCTGTAGAAGTCCCTCCTGCAGACACATGCAAGCGGCATGTGAATGACTGTGAGCAGCAGCAACGCCATAGCCCGCGCCATCACATGGCTTGGTGTACCCCACAAGGTTCCCAGCATTCGTTTTGTTTGGAACAGATCAGGCAGCGCAATGCTGGGAGGCAAGCAGCGTCATTGCCGCAGTGGCATGCATGGAAGCTGCTTGTCTCCACATACTTGCTGTGTCGCACACAGCGATTTGGCCATCAGCCGCTGGCAAAACTGCAGTTTGTATGGCTGCAGCTGCCTATCACAGCCGCCTCACCTGTAGGCTGAAAAGTCCTGCCGCTGCCAGGGGTCGAACTCCCGCTTGTAGCCACCCACAGGCCTGCAGGCATAGCATGAGCAGCACAAGAAAATTCGTGGAAACAGCACCAACGTCATGCCAGCAAGCAAGTGTCGAGTTGTTGTCAGTCACATGGCGTGAGCATGCTGCTGCTCAAGAGGCTGCATGTTGCTGCTGTCCTGCACCCGCTTCGTGCTGTGACGGGCGTGTGGCTTACGCTGCACAGCAAGCGGCATCTGCATTGCTTCATCCAATGCACACAACAGGGGTGCTGCAACAAACCTCCCTGCAAGCTGCTGCTGTGACGACCCCCGCGCACGCCATGCCAATCACTTAGCGCCAGTGCTAAAGCACAACAAGCACATGCGCATGCAAATGGTTCAGCACTGCTGCAGGCGAAAGAAGAAAACACGCAGCTCACCAGGATCCAGAGAAAGTGTAGCGGGACACTGTGGCTAGGTCTGGTGCAGGGAGTATGCCGTATTGCAGCACACCACCCAAGCCCTAGCAGGGGTAGAAGCAGCAGGCACATTGGAAAGGTCACAAGTTGGCCAGTTGCAGTCAGGCAACGCTGTCTTGCAGATGAACTCGGCGATCGACTGCCGAGGAGTTTGTTCACAGTGAGATCTGCGTGCACCAGCCAGTGTCTCATGCACCAGCTGCCTGTCCTGCAGCACTCATCCACAGGGTGAAAGGCAATGCTGCTGCAGACGCTAGCTGGCGTGAAATACAAAGATTTCTAAGCAAATTTCCTATTTCCTATGCTGGTTGCGGCATCACACTCCAGGGCTACAGCTGCTATACTTTTGCTGCTGCTTTTGCAATGTACCTGCTCCACATAGATGACTGGCTTCCGGCTGGTGTACTCCTTGAGGTTGATGCCAAAAAATCCGAGTTCATACGCCAGGGTTTGAAGCGGGACCTCCATGTCTCGCCAGCTCAGCTGCTTCAGCCTGTAGCCGCTGCCATAGCCACTGATGCCTATGAAGTCATTGGCACTCAGCAGCAGCTGCAGCAGCAGTGAAGCAAGATGGCAGTTTGTCGAGTCATGGGGAGCTTCTGTAGGTGGCGCGGGCACCAGCACAACACAGCAGTGCCGATAGAGACGACACACAGCGGCGGCGCTGCTGCTAGTCTGCAGCGCTTTGTGTGTATGTGCAGTGCGGTGTGCCGACAGACATCAGAACTGTGCAAACAGCTGGTTAGATGGATGACGATGACCGCACACAGGAAATGCGTGTGCCGCAGCTTTGTCATGCTTTGCCTGGCAACACACGAAGTAACAATGGATAGAACAAACTACAAAGGCAACTTCAGGAACGCTGGCAGCATCATTGCACAGGCTCAAGCCGTATTCACTCCCCTCCCCACCTTGAATGACTTTACATAAGGCAGCGCATAGTGCTTGACCTGCGCAAATTCCCGCGCAAAGCTGGCGTTGTAGCGCAGAGGGTCGAATGACCCCGGCTCTGGGTTGGCTGCAGCAATGCAGCCGCAAAACATCTGCCAGTTGAGCGCTGTGGCTACCTTCACATCCTGCAGGAAAGCACGGCATGTGATGTTGCGGCAGCAGCAGTATGCAGCACCATGGTGGTTAGTGGGACGCCGGCTTAGCAGCTGTCACTGCAGCTGTCGCCATCTATCAATGCCACTCGTGACTAACTACATTCGCACCACCAGAAGTAACGACAGTCAGCAACACAGCACGCCCTTGCAACTGCAGTCATTCCTCTGCCGGTCTCACCCTCCACTGCTTGCTTGCTTGCTTGCTTGCTTGCTTGACAATTGACAATAACAAGGCTGCAGACCTAACAAGCACGCAGCCATTGCGCGCAACATCTGTTACCCGTGCAGCAGCCTATTGCATCACAGCATGTGCCGCCTCACCTTCCACTGCTTGCGGCGCAGCTGCTGCCTTGTGTTGGCCATCACGCCCCGCCAGGCATCAGCGTGCAGGTAGTTGCTCAGCCCCATCTCACCACTGACCGAGAACCACACCTCCACTGAGGGCGACGACACTGCAGCAGCAGCAGCAGCAGCAGCAGCAGGTGTGAGCCAGCAGGCTCTAAACTAGATCCTTTCCAGTGGCTGTGCCTTACCAGACACAAGCCCAGCCCTGTTCATATTCACCATGTTCTTTGGTAACACATCTCGACGCCCACTTTGGTCGATTGGTTAACATGCAAACAATGCAAACTCTCTGCCAACAAGCCAGCAACTGTTCTTAGGCCTGGGAAATTTCGTGTTGCATGCACAGCTGCGCAGCGCCCACCTGCATTCAGTGCCTTCACCACTGGCTGCAGCATCACGTCCTCATAGCTGTGGCCTGCTGCCTTCTGCTGTGGCGCGATGTTCATCAGGTTGCGCCACGTGGTGGGCCGCAGCAGCACAGGGTGCAGCGGGTCCCAGTGCCTGCAGGCAAGTAGACAGACAGGCAAGCAGCCTTGTCAAACATGTCACCAGTACAAGAAAGACCTACACAGACAAAGGTGAACGTGCTGAGATGGTGCAGCTGCTACTGCAGCAGCACAGGGTGCAGCGGGTCCCACTGCCTGCAGGCAGGCAGGCAGGCAGGCAGGTAGCCTTGTCAAACATGTAACCAGTACAAGAAAGCCCTACACAGACAAAGGTAACCATGGTGAGAGGGTGCAGCTGCTACTGCAGCAGCACAGGGTGCAGCGGGTCCCATTGCCTGCAGGCAGGCAGGCAGGCAGGCAGGCAGGCAGGCAGGCAGGCAGGCAGGCAGGCAGGCAGGCAGCCTTGTCAAACATGTAAGCAGTGCAAGACAGCCCTACACAGACACAGGTGAACGTGCTGAGAGGGTGCAGCTGGCACTGCAGCAGCACAGGGTGCAGCGAATCCCAGTGCCTGCAGGCAGTGCATGAAAAACATGAAAGCATAAAGCAGCATGCGGTGAGTTAGTCAAGCCAGCTTTCAACATCTCATGGGACCACAGCTGAAGTATGAGTGCAACATGAAAGCAGCTATGGTGAACGTGATTCGGATGCCAGTCTACCAAGACATGCCCCCACACCTCTCAAGAACAATCGCGCATGTATGACACTCGAGTACAAATACCAGCACTCACCCAAGCACATGCAGCACCCTGAACTTTTTGATCTTTATGGCGTAGTCAAAGCAGGCCTGCAGACCCCGCTGCCAGCGCGCCACACTGTCTTTGCTGGCCACTACATTGTTGCCCTGAGCATCCTTGAATGTCCAGGACTCCAGCCTCTCCTTGTCAACTGCCTGCAGATGGCAGGTACAGCAGATGATGCTGCAGTTGTCAGGCATAAGCGCAATACAGTTGCGGCGCGCAGTTGTACGATCCAGCAGCTGCAAAGTGCAACACTTTGTGTCAGCACTGGGTGCTGTTATGCAAGCGTCATGGCGGCGTGCCACTGCGCGCTGCCAGATATCGCTGCAACGGGCGCCTCTGAGGGGCATTCGATACTGCTCGCTGCTCTTGCTTCAGTCACAAACTGCAACCATGTCAATATCTACCAACTGCAGGCCCTAGTGGCGAGACGACGTGGTCCTGCGCAAGTCGGCAGCACCTGCTGTAGTTGCTGCAGTGCTGTTTCCCTGGCACTACTAGCCGCTGCTGAATCGCAGCAGCAGCTGCCTACTCACAAAAGGGTGCACTGCCAGTGCAAATGACACACTATCAGTGAAGCGCCGAGCCCGCTGCAGCGTGTATTGGCAGACTGGCAAGTTGCTGCCAGGCACAGTGCCTTCTAAGTCACCAAAGCCATTGATCATAACAGTAGGGTTGAGCTTCTGCCTGTAATTGTTTGCAGGAGATATATGCGGGCAGCAGCAGCAGCGGTGGCAGCAGCAGCAGTGGGTGAGGGAGCCTAAGCGGGCAGCGCAGGTTTGGTGTGTTCAACACACACAGTGTGGATGGCCAGGTACCGTTGCTGGCAAAGACATGTTGCACAGACAGGTACATCCATTTGACGAGGTTGTGATGCGTATGTTGATATTTTCCACATGGATTACTTGCTGTTGATCAGGCCCCTGTGGCATACAGCATGGCACTCCATACTCAGCGGCACAGCCTGCAGCGAGTGTGCCAGGCCTGCAGCAGGGGAGCACTGCAACTCACCCAGCTGCTGTGCACGCCAATGTGACGATAATAAACTCCCAAAGGAAATACGGCGCGACGTTGGTGCCAGACCGACGCATGTTGATCTGATGCAGTAGTGTGCAGAGCCTGGACACCAGAGGGGTTACACCAGCAAAAGTTGCATGCCGCTGCTGCCACGATGTTTCAGGCCGTTGTTCGTTTGTCAAACAAAGGAGTGTCAGTTTGCTTAGCGGCGGAGTATGTCCGATCAAGCGGCGGGCAGCGCACAGCAGGCTCGCAGGGCGCCTCAGCACAGATCTCTCAATGCTTCGTCGCTAAACAGCAAGCTCAAAGTAAATTTTATAATGAATTAATACGCTCGCTGTATCTGACCCTTGTCTTGCGCCCAGCGCGGCGTGTCATGCCCAGCATTTGGGGGAAACAGTTCAACTTCAAGTAACACACTGACACTGAGTTACTCGACTGGCAGGAAAATGAAGATGTTACAAGGTGCAATGCTTGATGGTTGACGCATAAGCGCACAAAAAGCTACAGGTTGTGGAGCGCCAACATGGTCAACAGCAGGGGGTCCCACCGACCCACACACCGCAGCGTGCCTCCACTGCCACTTGCGCACAATCACTAGTGCTGCACCCTACATGCCAATTAGTGCTGCACAGGGGATTCGGCAAACTCACCATGGAAGGTGAGTAACCATCGCATGGTCACAGAGAATTCACAGTGACTGCACACCGTGGCACGCCGTGCCGTGCAAAGTTTGCAAACATATGCAAGGTTGTGCAGTTGCCTGACCTGTGGGCAACCACTGGCGTTCTTCACTGTTCCCGTGCACACCAGATGCATCAGATTTAACATATTCAACAGCACTGCTGAGTGACATTGAATGGAATCATTACGCCACAATATTAATGCAAAACCTCTTCAGGTCCACCACCCCAAATCACCATTGCCCACATCATATTGATCAACATTGTCCACTCATCATGTGTGATCGTATCCTTGTACCTGTATCTGTCCAAAGTATCATCACTGTGCAGCAAAAGTGTGACATGCTGATCAGTCGGTTGTGCGACAGACCTAGACCAGCCACAACAGTAGTGATGTACTAGCCTACTGAGCACGCCACATGATTGCTAGCCTCAACGTTCCCACCAGCCAGCCATTCTGGTGCACCAGTAAATAGTATCTACCACCAATGACACCTCTTTGCCACTGGCCACTGGTCACAATCTCGATCATCACCAACCGACCCACCCACCTCCCGCCTCTCTAGCTTAAGAAAGAGGCAATGACGCCGCCACTTCAGACATTCAAAATGCCCAGACCTTGCAACTGACCAGATCAAGTGCAACAAGCCATGCAAGCACGTCACTGCTGGCAGGCCAGGGCGTTGCACAATAAACAAACACAGTAACGTCTATGCCAGCCAATTCCTTCCACAGTTCACTTGATGCAGACGGCGCAGCAAACATTGTAACCGAAAGAAAGCTTCCTAAATATAACCCATCCTGTATTGCCACACCACATTGCACAGCACACCAGGTAGCTCGACCCACGCAGCAACCGCAATCCACAGCAAACCCGCTACCTCAGCTTGTGCAATCACCCTGTTGTGGCTAAGATTGTGCCAGGACCCACATGCAACAACTGTTTCTCAATGTAAAGCTGACAACAGGCGATGCCAGACGCGACGCATGCGGCCAGCCAGATGAGGGTTTAGGGGGCTTAACCCGCGCAATGTACAACCTGTGGCACGGCAAGGGCAACATTGCTGCTGGCCAGGGCAACTTGCAACTTTCATTTTCCTCGTTTGTGAGCAAGTAACATGCTACGGTAGCAACTGGGGTTGAGGCCACATCTCTGCATCAGAATCAGTTGTGAATAACAGAACGCTGCAGCAGAGTTACTGCCCCGCCCCTGGCCTGCCCGCCAGCTGTGCCCCATCTTCTTTCAGGATCGCCTTGACTGCGCGGCCAACTGCAGCGATGGCGGGCTGCCGGGGGTACATCAGCACGTACAGCCTGGCCAACTGCAGCAGGAGAAGGGTGACATAACATGATGACAAAGGTTGCAACAGCATATGGTTCACTTCGAGCATATATGATGCGCTCGGAAAGCCTCACAGTGTGTAAACCCACATGGTGATGACCTGAGCGTGCTATAGCAGCAAGCAGCAAGCACAATGCTGTCCTGGGGCAGCAAGCGTCTGCTTGGAGGCCATCACTGCAATTACTCACACCGTTACCGCTTAACCACACGATGCAACATGCCTGCAAGTGTACACCCTGTCAATGGTGTAAGCATAAGAATGCTTGTTACATGAAATGTGTTGCAAAATGTAAAGCAAAGGCATTTGCAAAGTGCCTCTGTCATGTGTTGCACTCAGTGCAGATGGTGTGGCAGCAGCTGCCCGTTAGGGAGCAACACACACAGAACAGCTGGTCATAACACACAATGCTTGTGCAAAGCAACTTTTGCGTTCAAAATGGCCAGCAGTTGTCTGTGAGTGGCTCACCTGTGTGTATGTGCAGCGGCCCATCATGTGTGCAACAAATGCCAGCTTTATAAGTACATCTTTCTGCATGAGCTGCTTTAGTTGCGCTGCGCGCTGCTCCTGCTGGTGCAGCGCCTCCCTGCAGCAGGAGCAGCAGGACAGGCAGCGGGAAGCAGCTGAAGGTCAGCTGAACGCCGGCCAATCCCACAGCAATCAGCAGTGCAGATGAATGACATGCAGAAGCGCAAATTGCACAGCGCTTGCAGTGCTGATGGTCCAGCAACCGACACGCAACTTGCGCCACCATCTGAGCTTCTGCAGTGGCCTGCAACAGGCCTGGTTGTGCAACCCATACTGATGCAGCTGCAAGTCTGCACCTGTGCATCTTGTAGCCTTCTGTGGACAGAAGCGCAAAGGAGCTGCTGCATGCTGCTACTGCTGCCGCCATGCTGTGCGCGCTGCTGCAATTAGCACCAAATGCCGCCGCAGCATTGCTGCTCTGGTGTGTGCTGTCGCTGCGTTCCACACTGTCTCCCGGCTGCTGCAGCTGCAGCTGCCGCATGCCCAGCAGCACCGGCTGCAGCAGCTGGCTGAACACTGCGTAGCCGTCAGCGATTTGCTGCTTCTGCTTGGTGCTGAGCCCCATCTGCCTCACACAGCGGATGTGGTCCTCAAGGTTGAGCTCCTGCAGCAGCAGCAGCAGCAGCAGCAGCAGCAGCACTATGAACTTCAGATGCAGCTGCCGTTGATATGTTAGCAAGTGCCTCACTAGACGTTGCGTCAGTTCCTCACCCGGTGCTGTCTGATCCAAGCACAAAAGAGGAAGTACAGAGTGGCACAAGATGATTACACAGAGAGGGGATGCAACGCAAGAAGCGCCAAAGATCAAGAATGCCCCACATAAACAGCAACCAGCAACCTAATTTGCTTGTGCTAATCTTATACTGCTGCTGTGATGCACAGCTGTTGTTGCATTCACCGGCAGCATTAGCTGAATGCAACAACATTAACAGCTACATCAACAGCCTGTGCAAGGTGTGTGCAGCATTGAATCATCGACAACAACAGTGATAGTAGGACTAACAATGATAACTATCATAACAATGACGATAATGATAGTAATGACAAGTAATGATGAAAAATATAGTAACAGTAATAGGAATAATCATAGTAGTAAGCAAAAATAATTGATGAGCTCACCGGCAGCAGTGGCTGGCTCAAGTGAGCATGGTTGACCAGGGTGTTCAGCATGAGGATGCTGCCGCGCTGCGCCTGGCACAGCGACACCAGCTTGTTGCAGATCCTGTGTAGGGCAAGCAGGACCACAAGCAAGTGCGCAAGCAGGCAGGCAGTGTCAAAGCTGCGTCTATATGGGTATTGTTGTACAAGCCAATGTCCACAATCAGCTTGTTGCAGATCTGGTGTTGTGTGGGCAACCAGGACCGCAGGCAGGCGCACAAACAGGCAGGCAGTGTCTGAGCTGCAGGCATACACGTATGGCGGTACAAGCGTGCAGCTTTGTCTCAGTTCGGTCGCATTGCACTGCCCTTGCATCTGTCGTACGTGGCGTGTAGCTTCATGCAGCCAACACAAGCATTCCAGCTCAACTGCTGCCGCCTCCCTCTAGTAGCCCGTATTGCACATTACTGCATTCCAGCAACCAACGTAGTCACTGGTACATACATGGATGCAATAAGACACCAGCACGACGATTCAGCAAGAACGCCCACACACACAGTTCCAGCATCACAGCCGCCCAGACCCACACCTGCCTGCCTGCACCCTCCACACACCATAACACACACACTGCATCATGCTGGCGTAAGCCTCGCCGCCACCCTGTCTGCATGCTGCTGATACATTTGTTCTGCCATCACCTGTCATATGCAGCGCGCATGTCTGATAGTAATCAAGCAACCCAAGCATAGCTTGGACCAGCGGCCCACAAAGGTTTTGCTGTCGCTGGCACTTGATCCCTGGTCAATTTCCCAAGGCGTGAAGTCAACCGGTGGCCAGGCTGCGGCTCCGCCTGAGCCTGCCCTGCCTTATGTTGCATGATGCATGTGCTTGTAATGTATGACGTGCTTGCACGTTGTAACCCTTTTACCCTGCCCCCTCACCTGTCAAACGCAGCACGTATGTTCTGCCAAGGCTCAAGGTCAGCCGGTGGCCAGGCTGCTGCCCCGCCTGCAGCTGCTGCCTGCTGCAGTGCTGCCTCGTGCAGCGGCATGTCGACTGACAGCTCAAGCACAGCCTCGTTGCACACAACTTCACACACCTCGACCAGCAAACCATCATAGGCGTCAGCCACACAAGAGGCCCGCCCATCTGGAGCTGCTGCCAGTCCAGTCAAACTCTGCCGCTCACCCTTGGCTCACCTGTCAAACGCAGCACGTATGTTCCGCCAAGGCTCAAGGTCAGCCTGTGGCCAGGCTGCCGCCCCGCCTGCTGCTGCCGCCTGCTGCAGTGCTGCCTCGTGCAGCGGCAAGTTGACTGACAGCTCCGCAACACACACATTGTACACCTGAGACACCTCCTGCATTGTCATGCCTGCAGCCCCTGCAAGTGTACGCAGCATGGGGAGACGCATGCGTGCATTGGCACAGACAGTAGCTACTTCAGGATTTGCTGCGAGCCTGCATGCATGCATTGAATGCGGCCACCCTGTCAGCACAGGGGGGCTTCTGGTCCAGCATTGCTTGCAGGTGCGCAGTTGTGCATTTACCATGCCTAAAACTGTGATTTTGTGCAGTGTGGCTGTGCGTCTGCTGATGCTGTGCCACCTGCTAACTGCAAGCTTGTCTTGTTGCTAATGAGCTGCTGCGTGAGCGGCAGCAGCACCAGCACATGCGCCCACTAGCTGTGGCTGTCTGCAAAGTGTAACTCAATGGAAGCAGCTGCAGACGCTTGCATGTCGCGCACAGCAGAGCAGGGTACCATGGCATAAAGATGCCCTGCGCTGCTCACCTGGATAGGGTGGCATAGAGAAGGTGCGCCTGAACAAGTACAGCAGGTCGTCATCTGGTGCTGCGGTTGGCTCCTGCTGTGCCTCAGATCCAACGTCAGCAGCAGCAACAGCAGCAGAAGCAGCAGCAGCAGATGAAGGGCCCTTGCAAGCAGCAGCTGCAGCGCCAGCTGCTGCAACAGAAGGCAGCTGCGACTCCTGCTGCCCGCACTGCGGCTCTGCACACAGCAGCTGTTGCCCAGGTGCTTGCGGCTGCTGCTGCTGCTGCTGCTGCTGCTGCTGCAACGGCGTCTGGGCCAGCACAGGGTCGTTATTGCCGTCAGAGCACTCTGTGAGTCGCCTTTGCAGCTGTTGCAGCAGCAGAAGCTCCTCCTCAGAAAACTGATATATGTCTGACGCCAACAACAGTCCCTTCCACTGCTGGTGCTCCACGTCTGGCATATTCAAGTCTACCAGCTCGTTGCACTTTTGTTGCTGCAGCCACGATAGTGTCTGGCAGTACGCCAGCAGTATGGGTTCCCTGATGCGGCAAGCAGCAGCAGCAGCAGCAGTAGCAGGTCCGGGCAGCCGGTTTGAGAGGGGAAGTGTGCAGCTGCCAACCGTGACACAGAAGCTTTGGCTAACGTGTGGCGAAGCTGAATCGTGGTGCTGGTGGTGAGCTACGGGAGCTCCTGCTGGCAACTGCCTTGCCAAAGAAGCATGCTGTAACACCATAGTGCTCGCCTTGCTCACCTTGCAAGCAGCTGCCTGTTTTCCTCCTCCAACTTTCTTGCATCCGATTTTTTATAACTCAAGGTCTTTTGCAGCCGTGCTATAGTTGCTTTGTACATGACCGCCTGCTGCAACACATGCTGCAGGCAGGGCCAGTGCCGTGCAGGCCAAAAGGGGCGAGCTGGTTCGCTGCAACGGACCTGTTTGTATCACCACGTGTGTGGCTTTTGATTTAGCATGGTGCCCTCTTGAAAGAGCTTGGTAGCCATGGGGCCTCTACTACTAGGGCACAATGTAAGTGACATCGATGGTCCCAGCACAGCACAGAGCACGCCACATGCACCCCGTGTGTGCTACTTCATGCATGGCATGGCACAGCAAGCACAATGGATTTTCGGTTTCAAACATCATGCAGGTGACGTTTCTATCTGAAGTTTCAGGGCGTCATGGGTGCTTTCAGGCCTGGTTGCAGGCATCAGACTCGGTTCTTGTGCTTTGTTCATGCACCCAGTGATCACTTTCAGATGATCATCAACTTTTGAACGTGTCGCTGAATGGCTTCCTGTGAAAGGTCGGTGCAGCAGGGCAGGCCAACGTTCACCTGCAGCTCAAACCAGCTGTCGAGCTTCCTGCAGCATGCTTTCAATATTGATGTAGTACTTGACCAACTTGAGCAATAGCCTCAGTATATTCATGGAGGCGCTGCCCAAGGGTGACGCCAGGCAGAGGAGGGACAGGCGCAAGCACAAGCAGAGCTGCAGGAGCAGAAGCAGCAAGCGCAGCAAGCATGGCAGTGCTGTGCTGCATGAGCCCAGCCCACACCTTGATTTGCGGCTGTACCTCCTGAGCCAAGGTGACGATGACGATGATGAGGATGACACCACTATGGATGCACAGCAGCAGCTGGCACAAACAGTGCAGCAGCAACGGCAGCAACAGCCTGAGCAGCAGCAACAGCAACCTTGCATCTTGCAGGAGCACCAGCACCAGACTGAGGGCATACAGCAGCGACAGCTTGGCCTGCCTGCAAGGTCGCAGCAGCTGCAGGCCAGCCAAGCTGGTGATGTTTCAGTTGCCATGGTGCCTGCCTCACTGCCTGATGATGGCAAGGTAGGGGACAGCACGGAGCTGTTCCTGCAAGCAGCAGCTGCTGTTGCTGCTGCTGCTGCTGGAGCCTGTGTTCCAGCTGGTGGTGGTGGTGGTGCTGCTGCTGGGCCAGGTCCTGGCAGTGCTCGTGAAGTGGTGCCATGGTCATTGGGGCAGGTGGCACAAGACAGCACAGCAGCAGGAGAAGGTGGCCTGTCGGCAGCAGAGCAGCAACAGGTGCAGCTGCAGGACCAGCAAACGCCAGCTTGGCAGCAGCAGCAGCAGCAGCAGCAGGAGCAGCAGCAGGCAAAGCAGCAGCCTCCACGCAGCAACCTGCTGCGGCAGATGCTGCTGGGTGATGCACAACCCGCTGATATAGATGTCGCCATGCACCTTGGAGCAGCAGCAGCAGCAGCAGCAGCAAGGACGCCAACCTCAACAGGCAGCAGACTAACCCTGCAGGACGAGCGAAGCCCGCAAGCAGCAGCAGCAGCAGCAGCAGCAGCAGCAGCAGCACTCAGCCCTGGCGCACTGGCTGGCAGCAGTGATCCACCTCAGCGCAGGAGCAGCAAGGGATGCACAGCTTCTGCATGGGACAAGGCAGCAGCAGCAGCAGCAGCAGCAGCAGCAGCAGCAGCAGGGCCAAACACTGACCATGGGGACGCGACTGCTGTTCCCTTCATGCACCTTGCTGCAGCGCTCACTGCAGCAGCACACACAGGCAATGCTGCAAAAGCAGAGGGGCTGGCATGCTATAGAACACCCCCACGGCAGCAGCAGCAGCAGCAGCAGGCACAGGGCCCTGAAGCAGGAAGCACCAGCAAAGGTGTCAAGCGCAAGCTCGACATGCAGCAGCGCAGCAGAAAGAGTACAGGCAGCAGCAGGCTGCAGCCGCTGCAGCTGCAGGCCGTGACGCCAGAGGCCCTCAAGCAGCAGCGGCAGCAGCAGCAGCAGCAGCAGCAGCAGCAGCAGCAGCACCAGCACCAGCACCAGCAAAATCGAATTGGGGGCCTGGTTGTGCGTGCTGCTGCCGGTGGTAGTGCAGAGGCTGCAGCGATGACAGCAGCTGTGACAACCAGCCCTGTGGCTGCTGCACAGCACCTGCATGCAGCAGGGGCAGCAGCAGCACCTGACCAGCAGCAGCAGCAGCGGCAGCGGCAGCAGCATGGGCTCAAGCCGCGCAGCCTCTGTGCCATGGCGCTTGGCTCCACCTTAGAAGAAGTGGCTAGGGAGACTGCACGCGGCCGTGCTGCTGCAGCCGCCAAGGCTGCCGCTGCAGCAGCTGCAGCAGCTGCTGCAGCAAAAGTCAGCAGCAGCAGGGACCTGTCGGTCACAAATGCTTGGCAGATGCTGTCTGCTGAGGGAGGGCCGCATAAAGCACAGCAGCAGCAGCAGCAGCAGGGTTATCCTGTCATTCAGCCAGTGGGATTTGCAACAGATGCTGATGCTGGCAGCAATGCGGGCAGTGCTGGTTGGATGGCTGGCAGGATCAACCATGCAGCTGTTGCAGGCAGTGTATCTGCAACACAGCAGCAGCAGCAGCAACAGCAGCAGCAGCAGCAGCAGCAGCGGCGGCGGCAGCACACATCCAAGGAAGCAGCAGTAGCGTCAGCAGATGTGTTACGCACCACTGCTTGTGCGAGTGCTGCAGATGGGGTCAGTGCTCCTGCATCTGGCCGTGGTGGTGCTGCTGTCAGCACCACTTTACCAGCAGCAGCAGCGGCGGTGGCAGGTGCTGCAGCGCCTAAGAAAGCACCTGGCACACCAGTGTCAGCACTTGCAGCGCTGCTGCAGCAGCAGCTGGAGTTGAAGCAGCAAAAGCAGCAGGCAGAGCATGGTTGCCAGCAGCAGCAGCAGGTGCAGCAGCAGCAGCAGCTGCTGCTGCAGGATCAGCAGCGGCACATAACTGTCTGGCCGGGTCGGACGCATGGCATTCCGCAGGGTGGCTGCACATTGCAGCAGCAGCAGCAGCTGCAGGCTGCAGGACAGCAGCAGCAGATACTTCAGCACAAGCAGTTCGAAGGTTGGCAACAACAGCAGCAAGTGGCAGTGGGCTGGCAACGGCACCAGTCTTGCCAGCAGCAGCAGCAGCAGCAGCAGCAGCAGCAGCAGCAGCAGCAGCAGCAGCCTGGCCTGGCCCCCACTGTACATGCCTCAGGGCCAAACCAGTTGCACGCGCCACCAGCACGGATGCTGCAGCCACCGCTGCTGCGCCAGGAGCAGCAGTGGCAGCCTCTTGCGCGGCCCTGCAGTGGCAGCCCTGTAAGGGGTGCTGATCAAGCTGCTGCTGCTGCTGCTACTGAAGCTGTGTTGGCAAGACCTGCAGTAGCAGCAGCAGTAGCAGCAGCAGCAGCTGGTGCCAGCACTGCAGCAGGTGCTGCCTTGCAAGGACAGGCTGTGCTGCGTGGCCCTGCTGCGGTGAGTGGCTCCGGAGGCGCAGTATTGCAGGCACAGGCATACGGTATACTGCAATGCATGGCCAGCTGTGGTCTGCGTTGTGTTGTCCTGTGCTGCGGTGTGTGTGCCGCTGGTTACCACATTGCTTGGTGTTGAAGCACAGCACAGCAGGGTGCGTACGCGCGCAGTTGCATGCTGCAGCTTGCACACATTGTGTGCATCCTTTGTTGTTGTGTGAAAGTGAACAGCGTATTGCTGTGCTTGCGCAGGTACAGCAACCCCTACAGCAGCAGCTGCAGCAACAGCTTAAGCTCGAGCAGCAGCAGAACCTTCAGCAGCAGCAGAAGCTTCAGCAGCAACAGCAGCAACAGCAACAACAACAACAGCGGCAACAGGAGCAGCTGAAGCTTGAGCAGCAGCAACAGCAACAAAAGAAGCTGAAGCTTGAGCAGCAGCAACACCAACAGCAGAAGTTGAAGCTTGAGCAGCAGCAACAGCAGCAGCAGCTGAAGCTTGAGCAGCAGCAACAGCAAGAGCAGCAGCAACAGTTGAAGCTAGAGCGGCAGCAGCAGATTAAGCTAGAGCAGCTGCGCCGCAAGGAGCGCCAGCAGCAGCGGGCGCAGGAGCAGCAGCAGCAGCTGCAGGCGGTGCGGGCGCAGCTGCCTGCCCTGGCTGATGTGCACCGGCGGCTGGAGTCATACCTGCCGCAGCACCTGGTGGAGGCTTACAGCAGCAGCATGGGCGGCAGCGCAGTGCTGTATGATTGGCAGGTGCGTGGGCTAGGCGGTTCTGGGCACCATTTAGGCAGCAGCACAGTGTTGGCATGTCATGTGTAGTGAGTGTAACAGTGCAGGAGTGCTTTCATGGGGTGTGCCTTGCAGCACAGCTGTAATCGCCTGTTGCTGCATGGCTGCACTGCTGCGTGCTGCAGCTGCAGGTAGAGGTGCTCAAGTTCCTGGACCATGTGCGGACTGCCAAGCGTGCTGGATGGCGCCAGCCTACCATTGATCGACTGCATGCTGTGCTGCGTGTCATGTCGTTAACTGCAGGCAGAGGAGCTCAACCTGCCCGGGCCATCTCCTGACGGCCCCAGCGTGCTGGATGGGGCCAGCCTGGTGTACTGCACACACATCCTGATCACGTGGTGCTGCTTTGTCACACTGTTGCATGCTGATTGCTGTGTGCGCTTGCAGGCAGAGGTGCTGAATCTGCCAGGGCCATCTTCTGATGCCCCCAGCGTCCTGGATGGGGCCAGCCTGGTGTCGATCGGCTGCATGCTGTGCTATGTGTCATGTCGTTCAACTGCAGGCAGAGGTGCTGAACCTGCCTGGGCCATCTCCAGACTCGCCGAGCGTGCTGGATGGGTCCAGCCTGGTGTACTGCATACAATACCTTGGTCACCTGCTGCATGCTGTGTGCTGTGTGCACCCGCAGGCGGAGGTGCTGAACCTGCCGGGGCCATCTCCTGACGGCCCCAGCGTGCTCGACGGGGCCATCCTGGTGTACTGCATACAAAACCTTGATGACGTGGTGCTGCTTTGCCGCACTGTTGCATGCTGTTTGCTGTGTGCGCTTGCAGGCGGAGGTGCTCAACCTGCCAGGGCCATCTCCTGACTCGCCGAGTGTGCTGGATGGGTCCAGCCTGGCGCTGATCGGCTGCATGCTGTGCTGAGTGTCATGTCGTTCAACTGCAGGCTGAGGTGCTCAACCTGCCGGGACCATCTCCTGACTCGCTGAGTGTGCTGGATGGGGCCAGCCTGGAGTACTGCATGCAAAACCTTGATGATGTGGTGCTGCTTTGTCGCACTGTTGCATGCTGATTGCTGTGAGCGCTTGCAGGCAGAGGTGCCGAATCCGCCAGGGCCATCTCCCGATTCGCCAAGCGTGCTTGATGGTGCCAACCTGGCGCTGATCGGCTGCATGCTGTGCTGAGTGTCATGTCGTTCAACTGCAGGCAGAAGTGCTGAACCTGCCGGGGCCATCTCCAGATTCGCCAAGCGTGCTGGATGGGGCCAGCCTGGTGTACTGCGCGCCCACCAGTGGCGGCAAGAGTTTGGTGGCGGAGGTGCTGCTGCTGCGGCGGCTGTGCGAGACAGGCCGGCCTGCGCTGCTGGTGAGATAGCCCCACTGGATGTGCTGCGCGTGACAGCGAGTGGCTGGTGCTGCCGTTCGTGCAGAATGTGGTGAACTTAGCTGCGCTACAAAACACCCAATGTGCATCCCAGCATTGTCGATGGCCGTGTGTTTGGTGGCTGTGTGGATGTGCTTTGCTCCCACCAGTGGCGGCAAGAGCCTGGTGGCTGAGGTGCTGCTGATGCGGCGGCTGTGCGAGACAGGCAGGCCTGCGCTGTTGGTGAGGCGGCGGCGCTGTGCTGTATGCTGTGTGGGCTGGATGGGTTCCTTGCTTGTCCCAGGGTGAGGCCTGCTCAGCTGGTCCGGCCGCTTGCAGGCAGTCTAGCAGCATGTGTAGTTTGCTGGTGTGCATGCCGTATGTTATGCACCCTGGTGCCCTGCAAAGATGCACCCGGTGTGCATTCTGTCGTTGCTGCTTATGTGGCTGCACTGTGCTGCTGCTGCTGCTGCTGCTGCTGCTGCTGCTGCTGCAGTGACGCCCTTCAACGCGCTGTGCAGCCACACACAGTCACGTGTGCATTTTGCCGCCGCTGCTGCAGGTGACGCCCTTCAACGCGCTGTGCAGCCACAAGGCATCGCATCTGCGGCGGCTGCTGGCCCCACTGGGCAGGGAGGTGCTGCAGTGCCACGGCCAGCACGCCGGCGGGCCGATCACGCAGCAGACAGGTGGGCTGGGTGCGATCAGGCAGCAGGCGTGAACGTGGCCACCTTTGAGAAGGCATACATGCTTCTTGACCAGCAGCTGCAAACCTGTGTGCCACCATCCGTGCTGCTGCCACGATTCCTGCTGCTTTTGACTGGTGCTGCCACGAATGCTGCTGCTGTTGACTGGCGCAGTCGCGATCGTGGCCACCTTTGAGGATACACACATGCTTCTTGACAATCAGCTGCACACCTGTGTGCCGCCATGCGCGCTGACGCCACATGTGCTGCTCCCTCTGCCTGCTGTAGGCGTGGGTGGCCACCGTTGAGAAGGCGCACATGCTGTTGTCTCATGGTTGGGCTTGGTGCTGAATTGTCAGCCAGCCGCACATTTTGTGTGACGCATGCCGCTTAACCTGTCACTGCAGGCGTGATTGTGGCCACCATTGAGAAGGCGCACATGCCGCTTGACCGGCTGCTGGCTGAGGCGGGCCTGGCCAAGCTGAGCTGCTGCCACGATTGCTGCTGCTTTTGAGTTTTGCAGGCGTGGTTGTGGCCACCATTGAGAAGGCGCACATGCTGCTTGACAGGCTGCTGCACATCTTCATGCCGCCATTGTGCTGTTGCCACGAATGCTGCTGCTTTTGACTGGCCTTGAGAAGGCCAACCTGCTGGTGCTGCATGGTTGAGCTGTATTGCGCGCATCTTAAGCTCACTGTGTACTGCTTGATGCAACCACAGGTGTGGTTGTGGCCACCATTGAGAAGGCCCACATGCTGCTGGACCGGCTGCTGGCTGAGGCGGGCCTTGCCAAGCTGAGCTGCGTGGTGGTTGATGAGCTGCACATGGTGGGTGATGAGGAGCGGGGGTACCTGCTGGAGCTGATGCTCAACAAGCTGAGGTGAGATTCATGCATGGTATACCTATGTGCTGAAAAGTTGTTTGGGTGTGGTAATTGATGAGCTGCACATGGTGGGGGATGAGGAGCGGGGGTACTTGCTGGAGCTGATGCTCAACAAGCTGCGGTGAGCGGTAGTGTGTATGGTTTGAGTGCTGACAAGTTGTTTGAATGTCTGTATGGTCTGAGTGCTGTATGGTCTGAGTGCTGACAAGTTGTTTGAATGTGTTGGGCACGGTGTGGTTGACGAGCTGCACATGGTTGGTGATGAGGAGCGGGGCTACCTGCTAGAGCTGATGCTCAACAAGCTGAGGTGAGATTCATGCATGGTTCGCCTTTGTGCTGAAAATGTGTTTGGGTGTGGTAGGCGTGTGCTGGTTGATGAGCTGCACATGGTGGGCAATGAGGAGCGGGGGTACCTGCTGGAGCTGATGCTCAACAAACTGAGGTGAGGAGCAGTGTGTATGGTTTGCCTGAGTGCTGACAAGTTGTTTTGGTGCGGTAGGCGTGTGCTGGTTGATGAGCTGCACATGATGGGCGATGAGGACAGAGGGTACCTTCTGGAGCTGATGCTCAACAAGCTGAGGTGAGAATTCATGCATGGTTCGCCTATGTGCTGAAAAGTTTTGGGTGTGTTGGGCACGGTGTGGTTGACGGGCTGCACATGGTGGGGGATGAGGACAGAGGGTACCTGCTGGAGCTGATGCTCAACAAGCTGCGGTAGGCTTATATCATATTAGTTGTATGTATGTGGAGGGACACTGTTTAAGCCAAAGCCATATGGAGCAAATGCAGACAGCGGCCACATACTGCAGCTGAGGTGCAGGCCGTTGGTCATTTGCACAGTAATGCTTGAGGTGCTCAGGGCGTGTGAGGTACATGAAGTGCTAGTGTGCGCACACGTCTGGGTCGTAAGGTAGCAGTTTGAGCTTACAAAGGTGGTTACGTGCGCGTACCCACAACCCTGCTGGAGCCAACAGTGTCGCGTGTTTCCGTGTGTGCAGGTTTGCCACGCGCGCTGCCAAGAAGCGGCGGCTGGAGCAGCAGCAGAGGGAGCGGCAGACGCAGCAGCAGCAGCAGCAGCAGCAATTCGGTGGTGGTGCGAGCCTGCAGTGCCACAACCTGGCTGGGCCTGTTGCTGCTGCTGCGCCTGGTGCTGCTGCTGTGCTGTCCTCGCAAGGAGGCGAGGCAGATCTGCAGGTGAGCGGTGTGTGGATGACAACACGTGAGATGTGAACTGTGTGCGCATTAACAGACAAAATCAGCACAACTCCAGCAGCTTTATTTCAACGTATTGACACAATCCCGCTAAGTCGCAACTGATCAGCGCCTGCTGTACTCGCTGCACTGTGCTATGGGATAGTGCGACCTGCAGATCATCGGCATGTCTGCCACACTGCCAAACGTAGCTGACGTGGCTGCCTGGCTGGGCTGGGTGGCCTACACCACAGGTTACTGGCATTCTCATCCTTCACTGCGGTTGATCAGCCCCCACTCTGCTCTCCGTATGCTGCTCTGCAGATCACAGGCATGTCAGCCACACTGCCCAACGTGGCTGACGTGGGCTGCCTGGCTGGGGCGCGCAGTGCCTTCAGTACACCAGCTGATTTGGCAGACCTCTGGTTCAACACGCAGCCTGACCCGGTTGTTGCAGTGCACTCACTCACCCTTCACTGCACCCACCCACCCACTGTTCACTGCACCCACCATTACTAGTAAGCAGTACTGCGCCCACCTTTCACTGCAATTGGTACGCCCCTTCTCTACTCTCTGTGTACTGCTGTCACCGGCAGATCATCGGCATGTCTGCCACGCTGCCCAATGTGGCTGACGTGGCGGCCTGTATGTGTTCCCGCCGCCAATTCCTCCAGCTGATCAGCGGTTGCTGTACTCTTTGTACTGTGCTGCTGTCACCGGCAGATCATCGGCATGTCAGCCACGCTGCCAAACCTGGCTGACGTGGCCGCCTGATGTGCCGCCCCCCCTCCCCCACCCCATTTCTCAACTGATCAGCGGCTGCTGTACACTCTGTGCTGTGCTGCTGTCACTGGCAGATCATAGGCATGTCAGCCACGTTGCCAAATGTGGCTGACGTGGCCGCCTGATGTGCCCCCCCCACCCCTACCCCATTCCTCAACTGATCAGCGGCTGCTGTACACTCTGTGCTGTGCTGCTGTCACTGGCAGATCATAGGCATGTCAGCCACGTTGCCAAATGTGGCTGATGTGGCCGCCTGATGTGTTGCCCCCTAAATTTTTTCAGCTGATCAGCGGCTGCTGCACTCTCTGTACTGTGCTGCTGTTTCTGGCAGATCATTGGCATGTCAGCCACGCTGCCTAATGTGGCTGATGTGGCCGCATGGCTGGGCGCGCAATGCTACGCCACAGACTACAGGCCCGTGCCGCTGCGGCACTACATGAAGGTTGGCGCAACCATATGCAACGCCGACAATCAGGTGCGCAACCTACATATGTAAGCCGTGATGCAGTTTGAAGCAATGAGAGATTGTGCGTGTGGCATGCCTAGGACTGTACAACAAGGACTACAGGCCCGTGCCGCTGCGGCACTATGAATGAATGAATGAGCTACGCGTGGTGTGTTCACACTCAACACCTCGGCACTACATGAAGGTTGGCACCACCACACGCGGCGCTGACAACCAGGTGCGTGTGTTTCGTTTGAGGCGTGACGTCAGGTTTTTGGGGGGGAAATGCATGCGTGTGACCTTTGTGTAAGTCTTGTGCACGTTGCTTGAGTGTGCCTTTGCGCCTTGTCTGGAAGTTTCATGTCTCACATCCTCTGCTGCTGCTGCTGCTGCTGCTGCTGCTGCTGCTGCTGCCAGGTTGTGCGTGTGCTGCAGCCCCCGCCGGGCTTTCCTGCTGACTACGTTGCCCGGGACAAGGACCAGCTGGCCCTGCTGGCTGCTGAAACTGTACAGGTGAGAGCCCAGCTGTTGAGGTTGGAATGGACTGTTGAAAGCCACACGTTATGGCAGCTTGACCTGCAGCACAGTGAGTTGATTGTTCTCGCGGCAGTTTGAACAGGAGAGTTGTGTCGAGGGCGAGTAGATCAACCAATGCATTTCTGGTAGAAGGCCACTCATGTGATATACATGACATCACCACAGCAACACCATGAATACGTAAAAGATGATCGTCTGACAGCGCTATGGTTGCTGCTGTGTGCTGTCATTTGCAGGAGGGCCACTCCGTGCTCATCTTTTGCGGCACCAAGGCCCGCTGCAAGGACACAGCCTGCCTCATCGCACAGTCCCTACAAGTCCCCGAGCGCACCGCACCCGCCGGCGCCGCAGCTGCCGCAGCAGCAGCTGCGCACGATGACGCATTCACACCAGCAACAGGGCCACAGCACACGCAGCACACTGCAGCAGCAGCAGCAGTAGCAGCAGCAGCAACGTTTGGCAAAACTGCGAGGCAGCGGCTTGCAGAGAAGCTTGCCAGTCCGGTGTTTCGCAGTGTGAGCTTGCAGCTGCGGGCGCTGCTGCTGCAGGGCGTGGCGTGGCACAACACTGACCTGAGCCATGAGGAGCGGCTGCTGGTGGAGGAGGCGTACAGCAGCGGTGAGTGCTTCAGGCTCTGATGGGATCTGTGTGTTGTGTGGTGTTGAAAGGAAGGGGTGGTAAATGGCTGCTGACCTGAGCCATGAGGAGCGGCTGCTGGTGGAGGAGGCGTACAGCAGCGGTGAGTGCTTCAGGCTGTGATGGGTTCTGTGTAGTGTGTGGTGTTGAAAGAATGAGGTGGTACATGGCTGCTGACCTGAGGCATGAGGAGCGGCTGCTGGTGGAGGAGGCGTACAGCAGCGGTGAGCATTCGGGCAAGTTGTTATGTATGGTGCCTCCTCAGCAACGAGGTGGACAGGCATTGCTGGCGGAATGCATTCCTTTGCGGGTGCAATGCATGTTTGCGCTGGGCGCGTCATACTGAAGCACGTGCGGTGTCCATGCTGTGTGCCACGTCCACGCTGACAGCAAGCCGTCAACTCAACTTGTGTGCTGCTGTGTGCTGCTGCGCACTGCTGTGTACTGCTGTGTGCTGCTGTTTTGCTGTTGCAACAGGTGCTGTGTCAGTGCTGTGTGCCACGTCCATGCTTCTGCCAACATCAACCTGCTCTTGTGCTTCTGTTAGCCGCTATCAACTGCCGTGTGCTGTGTGCTGTTGTTTTGCTGCCGCATCAGGTGCTGTTTCTGTGCTGTGTGCCACGTCCACGCTTGCTGCGGGCATCAACCTGCCAGCACGCCGCGTCATCTTCAGGGACATGTGGCTGGGGCGGCCGCAGCAGCTGGTAACGCCCAGCGAATATCATCAGATGGCAGGCAGGGCAGGCCGCGCAGGTGAGGATGAGGTCAGGTTTTGGGGCTTGTGGCTTGAACCATCTTCAGGGACATGTGGCTTAAGCGGCCGCAGCAGCTGGTGACGCCCAGCGAGTACCACCAGATGGCGGGCAGGGCAGGCCGCGCAGGTGATAGTGAGGTTAGGGTTTGGGGCTTGTGGCTTGAACCATCTTCAGAGACATGTGGCTGGGGCGGCCGCAGCAGCTGGTGACACCGAGCGAATACCACCAGATGGCAGGCAGGGCGGGGCGCGCAGGTGAGGTTCAGGCTAGGGTTTAAATAGCGTTTGAGGAGTCATGCCCATGCAGTGGGGCTTATGGTTCAAGGGCTGGTGCAGGGTGCAGCTTGTCATGCTGTTCAGATGCCACCAACGGGAGGGAACGGCGGGTCAGGCAGATGATTGCCTGCTGTCCTGCATTTCGACGCTGTGCGTGCTGCTGTACCAGGCGCACCAGGCGCTGGTTCTCCTGATGGCTTTTGCTCTCTGCGCGCTCCGCTTTGCATCTGCCTGTGTGGAGGTGAACTCTTATTGCTGTGCAACGCTTGACCAACTGTGCTAACTTGTGGCTTGCTTTAATCCGTCTGCTCTTACCACATCAATCATTGGCAGGCATAGACGAGGCTGGAGAGTGCATCGCACTGGCTGGTGCGGCAACGCCTGACAGGGTGCTGCAGATCATTAACGTGAGCGCTGCAGCAAGACATTAGTGGCTGTGCTTCAATCTGCTGGCAGCTGCAGTTTGTTTTGTGCGGTGTCTCTTACAGCATGTGCGCTTGGCAGCAGCTGCAGCTGTACAGCACCCGCCCTTGAAGCGCCGTATCAGCTGCGCTGCGTGGTGCGCAAAAGGACGCTGGCAGCCCAGTCCCACCTCTTACATATTGTGTGCTTCACGGCACGGCTTGCAATGCTTTGCTGAGCCTGCACTGTGTGTGTGTTGAACCGGCATCTGACGCGCAGGCTGGCGCGGATGCCATCAGCAGCTGCCTGGCGGAGTCGCAGCGCGGACTGCGTCAGGCGCTGCTGGGCGTGATAGGGCTTGGCATGGTGGCCTGCGAGCAGGACATACAGGAGTATGTTGACTGCAGGTGTGCAGCAGCATTTTTGTATATTGTTTTGACATGTTGTTATAAAAGCGACACTTTGCCAGTCGTGCTGGCTGCTGCGTCATGTGGGTATGGGTATGGGTTTGAGCCGTGGGGTTTGCTTACACTGCTACGCCTAGGAGCACGTTGCTACGACAGCTATGTGCCTCTCCAACCATAACCGAAGAACTTGCTGCTGCTGCTGCTGCTGCGGATGCTGCTGCTACAGCCTGCTGGCGGTGACTGAGGAGTACGAGGCTGTGGTGAAGCCCTCCGCACTCCAGGCGATGAAGTGGCTGAGGGACAACAAGCTCATCAGCATAGAAAGGTGCGCACAACATTGCACAGCTTCTTATCGCTTTGTTCTGATCTGATCTGATCTGATCTGATCTGATCTGATCTGATCTGATCTGTTCTGATCAGATCTGATCTGATACCTGATCTGAGCTGATCAGCATGGAGAGGTGACCGTGCTGCAGCATGCTGCAGCATGCTGCAGCACCGATGCGTAGCGCCATGCAATTGCGCTGGCATGTGGCCTCATGCACACACTTATCAACGCAGGAATCAGCCCCTGGGCGCTGCTGTGACAAGCCCAAATGTTGCGCCAATGTATGCTTAGCGTGCGTGCTGAGCGTGTGTATGCTGTATGTGCTGCAGCGTGGGCGGCGTCAGGAGCTGCCAGCCGACTCTTCTGGGCAAGGCAGCAGCCATGTCTGGCCTCAAGCCAGAGGAGGTGCGCACAGATATGAGCGGGGTTGCCTTTTTTGCGTCATGTAGATGTGCACAGTGCTCGGCTCTGTGTACAGCGCGTGACTGGGCCCCCTTTCATTGTTGCAGTGCATTGCACACTGGTGACAGCTGGATCACTGCCTGCCGTCCTGGACTTGCATTGTCTGAAGTCTATTTGCCGGCAGCTCTGTTGCACTGCATTGCATCTAATAGCACCGCGCTGTATAGCAAAGTGTAAACTGCAACACAGTCCATAGCTGCCAGACCGCGCCACAATGTTGTTGCTGCTGCTGCTGCTGTTCTTGCCGCGTGCTGCATTGCAGGCGCTGTCTGTCGAGCATGACCTGGACAGGGCCCGTGATCGGCTGTGCACGCGCAGCGATGCGCAGCTGACGTACCTGGTGACTCCAGTGTATGACCAGCTCAACCTCACCCAGGAGCACTGGCAGATGTGAGCTGCCGGCAGCACTTGTTCTCCACAACATAACTGAATTCTTGGTTGTGGTGTTGCCGCTGTTTCACTCAAAGGTGCATGCTACGTGGCGCATGTATACATGCTGTTCTGGGGCAACTGCTCCTGGGCTTACATTTGTGCATCAGCTGTGACGTACCCCTCCAGCTTAATTTCGATATGGGGATGCTAGAATGCAACCATCTCATCTAGTGTTCAGGCATGTGATGCACCACCTGCATGCCTGCTGTGATTTTCAATTGTTGCAGCCTGGATGACGAGCTGGCGTCAGCCCAGCGCAGCCGCAGCCCGCTGGCCACAGTGATCGAGTTTGTGGGCCTTGATGCTGGCTACGTCAGCAATAGGGTGAGCCAGGCAGCAGCAGCAGCAGCAGCAGGGAACAGGTTGCGGCTGTCAGTAGCAGCAGCGTTGTGTCGTTGTGGTCCCAGCATTGAGGTTGCAGCGGTGGCCTGCTGACATGCTGCCGCGTGATTGGCCGCATCTACAACCACAAGCCAGCGTAAGCGTTGATGGCAAATGCTTTCATTCAAAGGTTTCTGCTGCTGCTGCTGCTGCTGCTGCAGGCCCATGGCATGGCTGCGCCAGGTGGCTCGTCAAGCAGCAAGGTCAAGGAGCAGGACAGGATCGCACACAGGTCAGGATTCACCCCATCAGCATTCATTATTCAAGCGCTCGTGTTCCGGACAAATCCGGAATTGTCGGAAATACATGCAGAAGGATATACCAAACATTTGACATTAGGCACCGCCCGCATCCTGGCGGATCTCACTGGGGTGTGCCTCAACACTGCATCCTTGCGATCCAGCTGCTGCTATTGCTGCTGCTGCTGGCCCAGGTTTTATGGCGCGCTGGTGCTGGCTGAGCTTATTCGGGAGGCACCTGAGGCTCAGGTGGCAGCCAAGTTCAAGCTGCGGCTGGGCCAGGTCAAGGAGCTGCACGAGCACGCAGGTGGGCGGCGCTGCTGCTGCATTGAGATCTAATTCACCAGTCAGTGATGTTACTGATGGCGATTACTATGAGGCCAACTTAAAGCTGCGGCTGGGCCAGGTCAAGGAGCTGCACAAGCATGCAGGTGGGTGCTGCTGCCATATGAATCGCAGATACATATGCATATATGCATTTGTAATTGATGCGTGCAAGGGATCTTGGTAATGGCACTACCAAATGGTTAAGCTGCGGCTGGGCCAGGTCAAGGAGCTGCACAAGCACGCAGGTTGGCGGCGCTGCCATGTGCGTTTGCATTTGATGCGTGCAAGGAATGTTGCTAATGGGATGACCATGAGGCCAGATTCAAGCTGCGGCTGGGCCAGGTCAAGGAGCTGCACGAGCACGCAGGTGGGTGACGCTGTTCATGCAGGTTGATATAGTAATGCATGCAAGTGTGCTGCTAATGGCATGACCTTGAGGCAGGGCCAGGTCACAAAGCTGCACGAACATGCAGTTGGGTGCTGGCTGTGCTGCATGCATCTGGCAATGCATGCAATGGTTGAAAACAGGGATGATGATATCGTGAATAACTACGCGCTGAGTCAGCTGCGGATCCCCAGCCAACAATGTTGTACTGGTCACCGTCACTACTGGCTCTGCTGCTGCTGCTGCTGCTGCTGCTGTCCTGACACCCTTCCAGGCCGCTTTGCCAACATGGTGTGCAGCTTTGGCAAGCAGCTGGACGATGCGGTGCTGCGCAGCACCATTGCCACCCTCGCTGCTGGCTCTGCTGCTGCTGCTGCTGCTGCTGCTGCTGCTGTTTGACAACCTTCCAGGCCGCTTTGCCAACATGGTGTGTAGCTTTTGCGAGCGGCTGGATGATGCTGTGCTCCGCAGCACCATCGCCACCTTCAGGTCGCGTGTGGAGTTTGGCGTGAAGGCAGAGGCGGTGGCGCTGACAGCCATCAAGCACATCAAGGTGCGCGCATGTGTGCCATGTTTAATGACTTGACATGACTTGTCCTGTCATCATGTTGCACGTGTGTGTCTGTGTGACCTTTGCTGGATAAAAAGAGTGGACTGAACCAGACAGGCGTCAACATCACGTGGTTGAGCATGGAGTGTCTGCCTCTGCATGTTTTTGGAGTTACCTCTGACGAAACTGCTGCTGCTGCTGCTGCTGCTGCTGCTGCTGGCTGGTCAGGGCTTCCGGGCGCGGCTGCTGTACCGGGCCGGCCTGAAGAGCCCGGAGGAGGTGCTGGCGGCAGGGCAGGACAGGTGGGGGGAGGCTGCAGCTGTCAACATAGCAAAGGACACACGTGTAGATGAAGCCCTGCAGCACACATGCCTGTGATGGCCTTTTGGAGTGATGGAGCCAAGGTTACCTGGTTGTGCTGCTGCTAAGTGATCTTGTATGGTTGCCATGAAGGCAGCGGCTTGCAAAATGACGAGTTGTCCTGTAAGATGTTGTGATTAGCTTGTACTGTGTTTTGCAACGCCAATTGTCAGCTAGTATTCAAATGGGTTGCGTCCTGATTACTATCTGTTGGCCCGCCTGCCTTGGTGCTGCAGGATTTTCCAGATCCTCATTGCCGGCTGCCAGGGCAACGCCAAGAAGGTGGCAGCGGAGAAGAAAGCAGCACGGGAAGTCTTCAAGGTGAAACACACACTGTACTGCTGCTGCCGCTGTTGATGCTGCTGCTGCTGCTGCTGCTGAGCATCCTCTCTCTTTGTCGGCACAAGACGAACCTGTCAAGAAACATGTTTGCTTGCTGTGAGACGCAGCTGTACTGCTGCTGCTGCTGCTGCTGCTGCTGCTGATGAGCATCCACTCTCTTTTTCTGCACAAGACGAACCTGTCCAGAAACATGTTTGCCTGCTGTGTACTATGCGACATGTGCTTGGCGGAACAGCTGCCTCACTCTGTGTGCCTGCTGCTGTCCTTTCCTGTACTCACATCCTCAGGGGGCCAAAGACATTGTGGGTGAAAAGCTGGCACTTGTGTATGGGCCCCAGGCAGCTGCAGGACTGGCTGCTACGCCTGCTGCTGCTGCTGCTGCTGCTGCTGCTGCTGCCAGCCCTGCTCGGCTGCCGCTGCCGCTGCCGGCTCCCCCAGGCGCTACTGCAGCAGGCAGGCCAGCAGAGGCAACAAAGGAGCAGGAAGTGCAGCACAGCAGCGACGCTGCTGGCACGGCAAGTGCAGCCATAGCAACAACTGCAGCAGCACCACGCAGGAAGAGTACTGTAGCAACAGGAGCAGCAGCAGGTGCTGCTGGGTCAGATGAGGATGCTGATAATGCTGTTGATGATCCTGAGTATGAGCAAGCTGCCAGGGAGGGCCTGGCACTCAGTGCCCGCACATTTTCGCAGAGGCAGGCTGCGGCAGCGTCTCAGCGGCTGCTGGGGTCTGGCTCAGGACAGCAGCAGCAGCAGCAGCAGCTCAGCCCACAGCAGCAGCAGCTCAGCCCACAGCAGCAGCAGCTCAGCCCACAGCAGCAGCAGCAGCAGCAGCAGCAAGGCCGGGGCTCAGGGCAGGCCCAGCAGAGCCCGGAGCAACAGCAGCATGCCCAGAGTCCTCAGCATCCTTCAGTGCAGCAGCAGCAGCAGCAGCAGCAGCAGCAGCAGCGCCTTGCCGGCCGCAAGCGATTGAGCGAAGGTGATGAGCAGCAGCATGCAGCCAAGCGTCCAGCTGTGCCTGGCAGCCCTGCAGCAGCAGCTGCTGCTGGAATGCACACTGAAGCCTCAGAACCAGCAGCGGTGGCAGTGCCTGTGCCTTTCATCTGCACTCCGCCCCGCATCCGTCTGCCGCAGCCGCTGCCTGGCTTGCAGCAGCGTGGCATCACCATTGTGCAAAACAGCAGCAGCTTGCAGCAGATGCTGGCAGATCTTGCACGCTGCCAAGCTTGGGGCTTCTCCCTTGCTTTTGATTCTGATCAGCTGGGGGGTTCCGGGTTGAGGGCAGGGCTAGGTTTGAATGCACTACCTGGCCAGTCTCTGCCTAGGCCTCCTGCTGCTGCTGGCACTGCAGCAGCAGCAGCAGCAGCAAAGGTTGCCAGCAGTGCAGCAGACAGCAAGGAGTGGTCGTGGCCAGTGCTGGGGATTGCAATCAGCGCTGCAGATGGCCAGGCGTGGTATGTGCAGCTGACTGAGGCACCCGGCGGTGTAACTAGTGATGCTGGCGTAACTAGTGACACCGGCAGCACCGCAGTGCCAGGGGTTGCCCGCAGGGGGGCTGGTACACGATCTGGACCCGCAAGTGCACAGCTGCAGCAGATTTGGGAGGGCCTGCGGCAGCTCTTCACCAACAGCAGCAGCAGCAGTGGTATTGGTGGTGCCAGCGTGGCAGACCGCATTGCTGCAGTAGCTGCAGCAGCTCAGCGCGAAGCAGCAGCAGCCGGCTTCCCTGGTGCTGTACCCCTGCAGGGCCAGCCAGTGCCTCTGCCACCCTCCATTTCAGCTGCTGTGGAGTCTGGTGACGCCTCCGCTTGGTTTGAACCCGGCCCTGTACGGGTGACGTACGGTCTTAAGCAGCAGCTGAAGTATCTGGCGCAGCCGCCGGCCGAATCTGGGCTGCGAGGTATTGTGGTTGCTGAACCCGTGGTTGATGTGCGGGTGGTGAGCTGGATGCTATGCTCGGATTCAAAAGTGACAGAGGAGGACAAATGGGAGGGCAAGAATGGCCGCAGGTAGGAAGAACAGCATGCTGTGGGTTGTATGTGGTGGCTGGTCTTGCTTCCTTGCGTGTTGCTTAGCTGCTGAAGGGATACTCCTGCAGGTGTGCCGTATGTCACCTGAACGACAGCCGAGAAAGCGATGCGGATGTGCTGGCTGGCTTGTCCCTCAGCTCCTCACCGCTCTCACCAACTTTGTGTTCAACGGTATTCAGAAAATATCCAGTAGCTGTGGCTCATGGCGCGGTCAGCGGGCGGGTGTGCATGTGCACATTGCAACCCTGCTGCAGGAAGCTGACCCAGCAGCTGGAGTGCCGGCAGCGCATGGCGCATGCCACATACTGGTGTGCATATTCAACTCATATCACGTGAAAAACGACAGTTTCACGCTTGGTAAATGCAATTTTCATGTGTAATCCTTGCTGCTGCTGCAGGAAGCTGACCCAGCAGCTGGAGCGCCTGCTGGCCACAAGAGGTGGAAGCGAGCTGCAGGTTGAGACAGCAGTGGCAGGCCTGGCCAGCAACAACGACAGCAGCAGCAGCAGCAGCAGCAGTGTGTCTCTGCAGGCCTGCAGGAGGGCCGCCATGGCGCTGCGGCTGCACTGCATGCTGCTGCCACAGCTGCAGGTGGGCTGTTGTGTGTGTGCTGGCTTGCTGGGCTGTCGTTTTGCTTGTTGGCGGCTGTTTGACCTCATGTACGTGTGTGTCTTACAACTGCCACAGCTGCGATGGGTTGAGGGGGTAAACGGACAAGGCAAGCGTCGCAGAGGCATGCTCACGTTTGTGTTGCCCTGCGCTGCGCAGGAGGCTGGCACCATACCTGCACTGATGGCCATAGAGATGCCCATGGTCAGGTGGGTGTAGGTTTTTGCACCCAAGCAAGTGGCAGCCGCATCGGCTCAGTAGCAGTTACTGCACACCATGCAGAACTTACAGCCATTGTGCAGCAGCAGCAAATACAGTTGTGTTGTTTGGTGATCTATTTGTAAGCACAGTTGGCAATTTGCACTCAATTTCCGTTTGTGTTTTCCTGCAGGGTTTTGGCCAGCATGGAGCTGCAGGGCTTTGCGCTGAACCCCAGCGTGCTCACTCGCCAGCTGCCGGCGATGCAGCGGCGGCTGCGGCAGCTGGCGGCTGAGGCGGCTGACCTTTTGGGGGAGCGGCTGGATCTGGGCTGCGTGGCGGCTGTCCGTAACGCGTTATATAACAAGCTGGGGCTGCGGGGGCCGCCGGATGCTGACTTGGGGTGAGTTTGAGGCGGTACAACAGACAGTTGAACAAGAGTGGGCAAGAAAGATTTAGGAGAGAGGATCGGTTCTGCTGGAGGCTGCTATTGTGCTTACATCACGCAGTTCTTGAGTGTGACGCATGGCTGAAGCAGTTGCAATGCAAGCAAGCTGAGAAAAGCCGGTCTACACTCTGCAACTTCAGTGACACCCATTCTTGCTGCGCATGTAATCACTGCCTCTATCTTCATGGTAACTGCGGCGAGGCAAATGCTCAACTGACAAGGAGGCACTGGATGATCTAGCGGAGCAGCAACCACATCGTGCGCTGCCTGACAATGTGCTGCGGGATCGCATCATCACAATGACCACTTGTGCTGCTGCTGCTGGTGGTGTCTCTGCTGCTGCTGCTGCTGCTGCTGCTGCTGCTGCTGCTGCTCTTGTGTGCAGCGAGGGCAGGTTTTCAACTGACAAGGAGGCACTGGCTGACCTGGCAGAGCAGTACCCGCAGTGTGCACTGCCAGCCATTGTGCTGGAGCACCGCATGATCAGCACACGCATCAACAACTTCATCAGCAGCCTGAATTCAGCAGCAGCACGTGCAGGCTGGCGGGAGGGAGCCGGCAGCACTGCAGCAGCAGCAGCAGCAGCAGCAGTTGGAGGTGTGGCTGGAGGTGCAGAGGGGTGCAGTGCTGCTGGTGCAGCAGTAGCAGGCGCAGGGGAGGATGATGCAGGTGGCAATGCATTCTCCGCTGTGATTACTGGTAAGCTGCAGCGACTTGACCACTCTGTCTTCGGAATATATATACCAACGATTGATGCTGCAGCAGAGTATGGCATCGTTGTTCATTTGCACAACAGCTTGTGCTGGTGGTCAGTGGTAGTGTGTGCGCAACATTGCTGGCATATGCTGCTAGCGCTCTTTGCCGCGTCATATCGCACAGCTGTTGCTAGCACTGCTGTCATCATCGTTGTTGCGACGATGTGGCCGGTGCCTTGCTGCATGTGTATGTTACATCCTGCAGGTGGCGGCCTGGTGCGGCTGCGTGGCGAGTTCATGCAGACCAACAGCGGCACCGGCCGCCTCACAATGAGCAAAGATGACAACGGCTACAGCCGCAGCAGCAGGCGCAGCAGCAAAGGCGGCTGGGCTGGATCTGGCTCGTCATTTGACAGCGGAGACATGCCATCCATGCAGACGATCCCAAAAACCAAGTGCTTCAAACTGGCGGTGCCAGTGCAGCAGCAGGGTGGGGGTGCGGCTACAGCAGCAGCAGTAGCACCACCACCACTGCATCTGGTGGTTGCTCAGGCAGCACCAGTGACTGTAAGCATGTCGGTTGGCAGCATAAACATCGCAGCGGGCGGCCTGGCGGATCCCACAGTGAGCAGCAGTAGCATGGCAATAGACGACGCTGCTGCTGCTGGTGCTGCTGGTAGTAATGCCATGCCTGACCGGCAGCAGCAGCAGCAGCAGCAGCAGCAGCAGTTGGTGCGGGTCTTGGAGCTGCGCGATGTGCCCTGCAACATCCGTGCCGCATTCGTGGCGGCCCCCGGGTGGGTAATCCTGGACGCGGATTACAACCAGATCGAGCTGCGCATCATGGCGCACGCCTCGCAGGATGACGCGCTCATGGCTGCTTTTGGCTCGGAGTGTGGCGATGTGTTCAGGGCGCTGGGCGCAAAGTGGTTGAAGAAGCCGGAGGCTGAGGTGGGATTGTGTCATGTGCAGCTTGTTGGGTAGATGTGCTATTCAAAGCCCAATGCTCATGATGCTGCCAGGATGTGCAGCATGTGCCCTGGTTCCAAGCTGTGCGGCGACGTGTTCCGGGCGCTGGGCGCAAAGTGGCTGAAGAAGCCAGAGGTTGAGGTAAGGGGCATGGCGCAGCATGTTGCGTACAGCCTTATGCTTTCTATGCTGCCAGGATGACGCGCTCATGGCTGCTTTCGGCTCGGAGTGCGGCGACGTGTTCAGGGCGCTGGGCGCAAAGTGGCTGAAGAAGCCAGAGGCTGAGGTAAGGGGCATGGCGCAGCATGTTGCGTACAGCCTTATGCTTTCTATGCTGCCAGGCTGTGCAGCGTGTGGCCTGTTTCAAAGCTGTGCGGCGGCGTGTTTCTGGCGCTGGGCGCAAAGCGGCTGAAGAAGCCAGAGGCTGAGGTAGGTGAGCTCAGTCTGGTGTTGGCAGTGCTGGAAAGGCAGCAGCTGAATGCTGATACAACGGGCGCTGGGTGCAAATTGGCTTGACTAGTACTGCTTTGTGTTATTTTTAGGGCGCTTGGTGTTGCCAGTGCTGGAAGGGCAGCAGCTGCATCCTGATTCGACGGGCGCTGGGTGCAAACTGGCCTGACTATTACCGCTTTGTGATATTTTTAGGGCGCTGGGCGGGCCTTGAAGCAATGCTGCTACCCTGTTCCCGTATCCTGCCTCACGCTTGAGTGGACCTCCAACATTAACACTATGCGTGCAGGTCACCCCCACTGAGCGTGAGGCCATGAAGCGCTGCTGCTACGGGCTGCTGTACGGCATGGGCAGCGGGCGGCTGGGCCAGCAGCTGCGGCTGCGGCACAGCCAGGCGGTGGCGATGGCGGCAGACTTCAAGCAATCGCTGGCGGGCGTAGGGCGCTACTTTGAGGTGCAGCGCAGGACATCTTTTGTACTATTGTCACATGCATATTTGCAACACATGTATCTTGTTTGCTGCAATTAGGCGGGCTGCGTAGGGGCGGCTTGTGTTGCTGTGATATGTTTGTGGGTGTGGAGGGTTGTGGTGGGTGTGGAGGGCTGTGGTGGGCAGCGGCTGCGGCACAGCCAGGCGGTGGCGATTGCCGCAGACTTCAAGCAATCGCTGGCGGGCGTTGGCAAATACTTTGAGGTGTGCTGCTGGCACAACTTGCGAGACGCAATGCTTTATATACGTTGTGAAACTGAGTTGTGTGTTGGCACAACTTGTGCGATGGGCGGAGGGTTGTTCTGTGTGACTCTGGGCCAGGCAAGTTGAGCAGAGGCGGTTTGTGTTGCTGTGCATCCTGTGTGGACTGGATGCCCCTTGCCCCCCCTGTAATCCTCGTGCGATCTGCAATTTGTGGCACTCACTGCCCACCCCTGCAGGCTGTCAAGGAGGGCTGCCGCAGCAGCGGCCGCATCACCACACTGGCCGGCCGGCACCGCTTCATCCCAGGCATGCACGCCCCCAGGCGCTTCGGCGCACCAGCAGCAGCAGCAGCAGCAGCAGCAGCGGAGGATGTGCGGGGCCATGCGGAGCGCAAGGCTACCAACAGTGTGTGCCAGGGCAGCGCTGCAGACATAGTGAAGGCGGCGATGGTGCAGCTGCTGGCGGAACTGCAGCAGCAGGGGCTGGCTGGTCACTGCCGGCTGCTGATGCAGGTAGGCAGTGATTGCCTGAGTATATCCCGTTATTTTATCCTACCTTGTTGATGTGGCAGTTCACTTGGTGTCATTGCACAGTGTTGGCAGGTGCATGACCGGCATTTCTGTGGCAGGAGCCTCAAAGGCGGCAATTGAAAGGGCGCTGGCTGCCGCAGGGCCTGCTGCTTTGGGTGGGCATGGCAGGGGGCAGAACTTTCAGACATTGATGGCGCAAAAGCTGGCTTGTGGAGCAGACAGGATCCTGTCCGACACAAGTAGCTGGGCAGTGGCAGTGCTGGGCCACGCTAGCAGCCCCTGGCAAGCCACGCCTGCTCCCTGTGGCGCTGTGTCACCTGACACATGTCGTCATGCGAGTCAAGTGACTGCTGCTTTGGCTTATGTCGCTGCTGCAAGTGAAGTAACACTGCTGCTTTGCTGCTGCTGCGGCTGCTGCTGCTGTTGCCTGCTGCCTCAGGTGCACGATGAGCTCATCTTTGAGGTGCGGCACTCGCACCTGCATCAGGCTGCTGCGCTGGTGCGGCGTGTGATGGAGGGCCAGGCTGGCCTGTGGGGCCTGCGGGTGGGGCTGCCAGTGCGGCTGCAGCAGGGGCCCAGCTGGGGGGAGCTGGAGGAGTATACTGGGGTCCGGTGACACTGATGGAGTGTCAGCAGCAGCAGCAGCAGCAGCAGCAGCAGCGGCAGTATCAGGGTGAGGCAGGCGCTGCCTGTGCGGCTGCAGCAGGGGCCCAGCTGGGGGCGAGCTGGAGGAATATGAGGGGTGTGGGTGAAGGTGGTTGAGTTTCAGCAGCAACAGCAGTGTTTGGGGGTGAGGGGTGGGGCTGCCTGTGCAGCTGTAGCAGGGGCCCAGCTGGGGGGAGCTGGAGGAGTTTGTTTGACCAGGAGATTGTATGAGGGGGATAGGGGACACTGAGTGAGTGTCAGCAACAGCAGCTGTGTGGGGCCTCAGGGTGGGCCTGCCTGTGCGGCTGCAGCAGGGGCCCAGCTGGGGAGATCTGGTAGAGTACAAGGCGGTTGGGTGATGTGGATTGCGGTCTCAGCAGCAGCAGCAACAGCGGCGGCAGTTTTGGGAGAGGGAAGCGCTGCCCGTGCGTCTGCAGCAGGGGACAGCTGTGGCGAGCTGGTAGAGTATGCAGCAGAGTATGTTGGGGTAGGTGACACTGCTGGAGTGCAGTCACAGCAGCAGCAGCAGCAGCAGCAGCAGTAGCAGCAGCAGCAGCAGCACTGGTTGGGGTGTGGGGTACTCCACTGTCCAGCTGCATTTTCTGCTGCTGCAGGATGCAGTTGGGTCTGATCACCGCGCTGAGCGTCCAGATTGAGAGCCAAACCTGGGATCCAAACCAGTGGCATGTACATGTGGTTTTTCCATTACAGTTCTTGCTTTCGTATGATTGCATTGTACATGGCTCATGCTACAGAAGGTGTACATCAAGCGAATCACATTCGTCCTGCGCACTGGAAAGTGCGTTTACAACACATGCCTTGCTGCTGCTGTTAATGGGTTTTCTTGTGTTTCATTGTGCTGGTGTTTTGTATGAGGCTGTTGTATGTTGGCTGCCAGTGCAGCGATGCACTTCAGACAGACTTGCAAGCGTGTGCTGCCTGCATGCACAGTGCACAGTGTACTGCTGCCAGCTGGCGTACTGCTGCAGCAGCAGAGGTGTAGATGGTGGAACCTTCTCGTACGCCGAATTTGCACATGGCTTGTTCTTACAGACGAACGAACAAAGCCGCTTCGTTTGCCCAGGACAACAGGGTAGGACCACGTGTTGCTTGCGAAACATCCAAGGTTGCAAAGTGGTGAGGTGTCAGCTCACTTGCCAACACGCAGGTTATGCACAATCCTGTCGATCGCTGCAGATTGAATCTCCTATCTCCTCGCGCTTCTGTTGAGCAGCCACTACGTCGGCTCATCACTTGACCCGCACAAGCAGAAGCTGATTCAAGTCACGAGGAGGCCAGCATGAGCGAGGCGGACTTGGGCGCAAAAGTAGGGTGAAGTTATTCTCGAACATTCAACGAGTGCTATGGGTCAGGGCAAGGCCGTTTCCTCAGCTTCGTGCAGATACAGTGCACCCTACAGCAGCTGCTCAGCAGACAGCGCAGCACTGCTGAGCAGACATGTGCTTGGAAGGGCAGGATCCGAGCACAGATGCTGTGCTGCAACCAGCAAAACAGCACTTGGGATAGCGCACACCGCTCCTGTACAGTCTTGCAGCCTGCCAGGCTGGGCACCAGCAGCCCAACTGCCAAGGAGGAATGCAGTTGCGTGTGCATGCCATGCCTGACAGCAGCCTGCAGCAGGTGCAGCACATCAGCACTGCATGACCAGCGTCCTTCAGGATCCTGGCTTTGTCTAGAATTTGTCAATTCACAACAGCTGCCTGCAACACTCAGACCGCCAGCCACCCAACTATTCAGGCTTGGGACAGCTGGCCAGACCAACCAGCAGGGCACATTTTGTGTCCGCAAGCCAAACAGACAGCAAGCCAGGCCTGCATTTGGCAGCACTGGTTTGCAGGGCTTCAACCCAGCTTGCGTGATCATGATCAATACTTTGACCAGCAAGCTCGCAACTCTGCAGTGCAATGCAGTGCAGCTCTGCAGTGCAATGCAGTGCAAGTTAAACTTGAAGCACTTTTTTTCATGCCGCCAACGCTGCTGCTGCTGCTGCTGCTGCTGCTGCGCAGATGCCCAGAGCAGACGACCCATCAGCCAACCCAGTGCTGCTGCCGCCCAGGACGCGTGCTGATGCAGTACAGGACAGGCCCGCTGGCGGCAGTGCAGAGGAGGTTGCTGCAGCAAACCCTGCGCTGGCTGCTGCTGTTCCTGCGACAGTAGGCAAGACAGATGCGCCTGGTGCTGGAGCTGAGGCGCTGTTAGCAGCAGCAGATGCTGCTGGTGATGGCAGCAATGCAGGAGCTCAAGCCTCCTTTGGCGGGCAACACAGAGGCAGCGAGGGAGCAGCTGCAGCAGTGGTTGAGGAGACGGGTGGCGGTGCTGCTGCTGCTGGTGTGGGTGCTGGTGGGCTGGGTGCCGCTGTTGACATGACTGATGGCAGTGGGATGGAGGTTCTGGAGTTGGCAGTTCAGGAGGGATGGACGCACTGAGATGGGGTTAAGCAACCGGTTGGTGCTGGTGCTAAGGGGCATCCTGACTTCTTGACAGATCAGGCCATGGAAATAAAGCATACTACATGGCTCTGTTACTGCAGGAACCTGGCTGCAGGGCAGGCAGGCTGGTCTGTCAAGCGGCTGGGTTGCTGTGGCTTTGCAGTGTGGAATGGTGCAGACCGTCTGCAGGCTGCTGGACTGCTGCAGGTGTAAGCAGTAAGTCGCTGCGACTGGCAGCTCGTCTTCTTCGGGTACCTTGTCATTGTGTGCAGTCTACATCCTCAAAGCACCCACCCGGAGTGAGTGCTTGTGGCGTTGGGCTAGTGTAGAGTCTGTCATTTGAGCACGCGTACTCAGGGCAACCAGCGGGTTACTCTTGTACTGGTCATGCTATAACTGTGTGCGAAACAATGTGTTACGTGTGCATTGTCTTCCTTACCTCCCTCCTCCACGCCAAGTGCTCTGTTCAGCGGTGTCATCGTTCACGTGTGTATATCGCACACGCGCTGTGTGGTAATACCACAGCATACGGCAAACCCCTTCAATTTATGGGCTTCGCAAAGCAACTTTGTCGTGCTGAGGTAATCAACCGTACGTTTTAATGCCAGGCAGGAGCAAGAAGCCCCAAACACACGCCAAGGACGTGGTTCGTCGTCTTGGCACCAGCCTATCACGGTGCATTCGGTTGCATATCAAAATCAGGCATGTGCAAGCAACTACAGCATCACCTTTGGTCTCGGTTTGAGCTGCATCAAACAGTCCGTTCTGGCGTGAAATGCACTGGTGTATTTCTGTCAATGTGGTAGCAGCGAACAGTTGGCGCAGAACAGCCATGCTTGCTAGCGAGAGTGTTAGGGCATGGCTGTCTGACATCTAACATGGACACAGTGTGGTCTTGTTGGATTCATCAGCTGATGCACAGGTCACAGATATTCATGAATGCACAATTGCGTGATTCATGAGGTGGCGGAGATACTTGTTTTCTTTCGTCAGCCTGCCTTCCTTAGCAGTCAGCGCCCTTGTGGGCTGATCGTGCTTTTGTATCGATCGCCGTTTACTACATTTGTTCTGGCCATCTCGTGTCTCGTTGCACTAGTTGAGGCGCTCACGACTGTTCGCGGCATCTCGGTTGACTGTGCACAGACCGGCCTAGACTTGGTGTTAGCTAAGGCGACATGGAGCTAGAGACGACTGCTGGAGTTGCTGGAGGAGCTGGAGTGCCGTCCAGCCGTCTGCAGCGCCAGCGTCGTTTGCCCGGGAGCCTGGCGGATTCAGTGTTGACCGACACTCGCGGTGTGCCTGTGGCCTCTGCGGCCCTGGGCGACGTGGATCTCACCCCGCCTCCGGCAAACGCTTACTATGGCAGCCCCCACGGCAGTGCAGATGGCTCTGTGCTGCCTGGGCTGCAGCTGCAGGAGCAGGAGCAGCAGCAGAGGCAGCAGCAGCAGCAGCATAGCGCAGGTGCCGCACTGCTGGCCCGGCTGCAGCAGCGTGCAACTCCTGGTAGTGCTGGCCAAGCCAGTCGCCAGCAGTGGCATGAGCTCCAGCAGCAGCAGCAGCAGCAGCAGCAGCAGCACCACCACGGGGCTAGTGCTGTTCCGCAGCCCATGCACAACTTCCCCCAAGCTGCTGCATGTAGGCAGATGCAGTAGTACGTTGGCATGTTCTTTGTGTATCGCATTTACTAAGGGAAATAAGGGTGGTGACCTGTTTTGACGGTGGTGTGCAACATGTTTGACTGGGAAACATGTTGTGACACTGACAAGTATGCAGCATGAAGGTAGCTGCATGTTTGTAGGTGTTTACGAGTACGGGAAAAGAAGTAAATCATACTTTACGCCAACAGCGACACACCAGATTGGGTCATCATCAGCATAGCAGCGTACACCACAGGGGTTCATGCCCACAGCAGCTGGTGTTACAGCTTCCAATGGATAAAGCCTTGATGCTGCGGCTGCAAAAGCATCTTAGCTACAGAAAAATAAAGGCCAGAAAGCTTGGAGGAGGAGAACAGGCGGCTTCATGCAAGGTGAGCAGTGCATGCGCGTATTGCAGCAGCAGCGCTGGTGTTTGGGCATCATTGGCAGCACACCGTGGTAGCAACCCTGTTGCTGCTAGTATTAAATGCTTCCTTGTTTTCATGTAGCTGGGTAACGCAGTATCCCAGCCTGTGCAACCATCTACACCTGATTCTTTGCACAGTTGCTGCCCAAATGAGCTTATAACTGCTGCTGCTGCTGCTGCTGCTGCTGGCCGCATCAGGGAAGCCATACTGTTGGCCTACTGCCAGACGCTGTCATGGCTGCGGCAGCAGGAATGCAACGAATGGACAGTGCTGGCCGAACTAGACAACCAGCAGCAGCAGCAGCAGCAGCAGCAGGAGGGGCTGTTGCTGGCGTCAGACACAGATAAGTTTTCTGAAGAGGAGTTGCTGCTGCTGCAGCAGCTGCAAGTCAAACTCACAGACCCGTTGACCGGCTCGTGTGAGCCTTCAGTGACCCAGAACCTCATGCAGCAGCAGCAGCAGCAGCAGCAGCAACAGCAGCAACAGCAGCACGAACGTTGGCCAGAGTTGCTGAGCAGCTCAGAGCCCCCATCCTGGCAACATGAGCTGCAGCAGCCGGTTGCTGAGGCAGCTGGCGCTGCAGCTGCTTGCGGCGCTGCCATCTGGCTTCAGCATTCTGGCAGCAGCAACAACACTGTCAGCAGTGGCACGAGCAGCAGGGGCTTCTCGCCTGCAGCTGCTGCTGCTGCTGCTGCTGCTGCTGCTGCTGCTGCTGCTGGGCCGTCAGTGCAGCAGGAGCCAACTGTGGCGCCGGATGGTGATCTGCTGTACTACTTCAGGCGCATCTTCTCACTGCCGCGGTACCCAGGTGGGTCCAGGGCTTTCAGTTAGTTAGTTAGTTAGTTGGTTGGTTGGTTAGTTAGTAGAAGTTAGACTGTTAGTATGTGTCTGGGATGCAAGTGGTTGCAGCTGCAGCCAGTTGGTGCGGCCAGGGCCTCCCGCCACAGGTGCTGCCTTTCTCTGCTGCTGCCTCTTTCTGAGAAAGGCGGAGGTCAGCACTTGTCGTTCTTGTTGACAGTGCGATTGCATCTTGCATCCAAGCATGCTAACGAACTGGGCGGTGAACGATGCACTTGTATGTGCCTATGCTTGCTCGTGCCTCCTACGCTATGCATGCAGGCGCTGCAGACATGACCATGCAGGATGTGTCCAAAGCGTACAATGAGGAGGTGCGTGAGTTGTCCCTAAAACCTGGCCCCGCATGATGCAGCACAGCAGCAGCCTGCAGGCCCCGACAGAGCAGTCGCCTGGCCACCGGCCAATCTTGCGCCTTGGGAGAACTTGCGAGCTGCATTTGACAGGTGATCGGCAGGGAAGCTGACAGCTCTACGTGGCCAGGTTTATGTTCGGCTGGCGCTTGCATAACACAACACTCTGCATGTGTTGGAGGACTCCAAGCTTGTGCAACATGCATTGTGTTGTGACTTCTTCTTGCAGCTGCGTATGCCTTGCTTGCGTCAGGCTGCTGTGGTGCATTGTGATGAGAAGCAACGCTGCGGCACCTGGCACCACCTGCTGCATGCAGCCAAAATGCTGCCTGCCTGCTTGTTTACCCCTGGAATAATCTGCTTCATATCTCTCAGGCTCTCCAACAAGTATGTGACGCTTGCGCAGCTGCAGCGGGGCAGTGTGATGATGGTTGTGGCCCTTGCCAACCACGCTGACATGTCACAGCCGCTGCTGCCGGTGAGTAACATGCTCAACGGTCCAGCAGCTATGCATCTTTCGGTGTGATGGTGGTCTCGCGCCGTGCTTTGCATGCTTTTAGCGCAATGCTTTTTATGCGCACACGATGCACGCAGCATCACTCTGCTTGAACCATACTACAGCATCACAGTTATATTGGCTGACTGCAGGACCCAGTCCAAAGCAAGTAGCGCTTTGTGTTCGTTCTTAATACAGCCATGTCATGTGCTGCCGCGCCGTGCACAGGGGCCAACTTGGATGACCACATCACAAGGGTCGATTCAGATGGACGCAGCAGCAAGCAACTTGACACTTTGCCTTTGCTCCTACGGCTGACTCTGCCATGTCATGTGCTGCCGTGCCGTGAACAGGAGGCCAACTTGGATGACCACATCCGCTGCGTGCGGCAGATGGGGCTGAGTGCAGCGCAGAAGCAGCAGATCGCTGACGGCTACGCAGTGTTCAGCCAGCTGCTGCAGCCGGTGCTGCTGGGCATGCGGCAGCTGCAGCTGCAGCAGCCGGGTGAGAACGGTGAAAGCAGCGACACTGCTGGTGCTGGCGGCGCGATTGACGGCATGCAATTTGGCGGCGCTCACAACGGCAGCGCTGTGGTGGATTGTGGTGCTGCCAGCAGCAGCAGCACGCACAGCAATGCGGCAGCAGCAGCAGCGTGCAGCAGATCCTCCTCGATGTTGTCAGCAGAAGGCTACAAGATGCACAGGTGTAAGGGGCTGAGCTTGCACACATTCTATGATGTGTATGCACAGTAGGCGCGTACCGTGCGACACACCGAACATGCCTCGACATATGCACCGTGGCACACATGCATACTCAGTTGGTTGTCTGGCACCGTTGTTGCATGTTGCTGGACATTGCTCCATGTTGTTGATCTTGCGCCTGCTGAGCTTCCGCTCCTCGGCAATCGCCTGTCCTGCTGCAGGGAGGTGCTGCACCAGCAGCAGCAGCGCGCATCTGTCGTCGCATCACACATCGCTGTCACTAGTATGATGGTGTGACTGTCTCGTGTTGCTGTGCTTGCTGCAGGGAGTGCTGCACCAGCAGGAGCAGCACGCAGCGCAGTTGAAGCAGCTCATGCAGAAGGACGTCCTCGTGAAGCTGGCATTCACTGCTTACACATTTGGCCGGTGCAAATACACTCAGGTATGCAATCTTTTCAAGGCAGCCGCTGTCAAAATGATTTGCAATCGCAGCGCAACGACAGCACATATGTTGCATCGGATTCACTTTAAAACTCTGCTTGAGCTCTGCCTTGATCACTGTTGGATAGGCTCCTGTCTCTCGCCCACCACTGTTGAGTCCTCCAAGCAATCCGCGCTGCTAGCATACATCACACACGCTGCACTGCACACTCGAGGCAAAGCACACACTGACCCAGGCAACACTCTCTTGCTTGCTGCAGCTGGCAAAGCTGTACGTGCTGATGTACCCGCGGCACCCAGCCATTGGTGCAATCGGTCGCGCAGTTGATGCCATCTTTAAAGAAGACCAGGCACGGCAGGGAACCAGGCCAGGGGCAAGGCAGTGACCATTGAACGGGTTTGATACACACACTCACACATCCTGGCAAGAATCTTTGGCACGAACAACAGCCCCTACCTCAGCTGTTCTCAGCTCTGCCTTCAGTGAACATCAGGGTGAAGGTGAGATGCATGGCAGCAATGTTGCGGTTTCAAGCTAACAGATTGCACCGCAGCGCCTTACGCCGTTTCGTGATCAGCAGAAGTCAGCACGGTGCTTGTGCACAGAAGGGCAGGAGAGCTCTAAGCGTTCAGTTTGAGCTTGCTGTGTCACTGCACCCAGGCGTTCAGCTCGACCCTGCTGGTCTACAATGCTGTTGCTACACAGGTCAGCTGGCTAATGTTTATTACTGTCTGATGTGGTTGCGCAACAGTGTTTAAACGCAAGCTGCGTATGCACGGCGTTGATAGAGAGATTGCATTTGCATGTAAGCGTTCATTTGGTGTGCAGAGGCAACTGACAGGGCTGGCAGCAATGTGATTCAAGGCATCAGAGCAGGCATGAAAGCATGTGGACCAGGGTGGCACGATGCACGGGAGTTCCAATGATTGGGGTTCACTGAATTGGGGTTTAGGATTTAGAAACCCTAAACCCTGGGGCCTAAACCCTGGGGTTCACTGCATCGATGATTGGGGTTCACTGCATTGTCTGCATCAGGTGACACTGCAGTTGAGGTGGCACCTGCAATGTATCCTGGGTTGTATATGACCCGATAGGTCAGCCACCAGTGGCCTATTGGTGTGATCGGTGTCTTTGGTGCAATGTATGGCACGTGTTGGTGTTTGCTCTGTGACCACGATAATCATGGGCAGTGTCAAAGCTAGCTTCACAAGGACTGCTTTCTTATGCATGCATTTTGAAGGGGCAGGCTAAACATGTCACTTGTAGGGTGCTTGCCAGTTTGGTGTGCAGCCGGCCAAGTGCCCCACCGTACAGTTCCGTGTGTCGTGTGCATCTTACTAAGATGATTGTTTGGGACTTGTTCGCAGTGTGCAGCATCAGGCCCACACGCCCATCAACGTGCTGTGAGGTGGGGTGGCTGCTGCGGTGGTATGCCGACACAGTGATTGCGTCGGGCTGCATGCAAGCAGGCGAGCTGCCCCTCTATTCAATGTATGCAACAGGGACAGTGAATAATAACGTGTTCAGAAAACAGTGTGGCACTAGTGATAGCATTCTGCATGCATTGTGCACTGGCTGCAATGCATGGATCAGCAGCTGTCTGCTTACTTTGTTCGGACCAGCTGAGCTGGCTGGTAGTCTCCAGCGCAAGCTGGGTGTTTTTGAGGCGAGTCCTGCCTGCATTATTGATTACTATGAGGTTTTGGCTGTTCCGCAATGGTTTGAAAGGGTGCACATGTTTGAACAACGGACAGTGTCCCGGCTGGTGTTCCTGATCAGGACCAATCATGATTGGTGTTTGAGAATTGTGTGCAGCAGCGGCATGCACCCCATGGGTGGCCGCCAATGGCGCGACAGGTGGCGTGCTACACTGTAACTGAGTCAAGGTTTCATGCGTAATTTCTGTCTGTCTGCGCTGATATTGTGTTGTGGGCCAAGCGTGCAACTCACCTGCAGGCACAGTGGATTGCATCGCAGGGGTCTGGTCCCGTTGACAGAATGACTCTGCTGTTGGTTCAGGATGCCGCTTAGCACAGTGCTGGTGCTGACGATGGTTGCAGTGGATGCCGCTTAGCACAGTGTGTGCTGTTTTCGCTTGATCTTGATTAGATCTTGCTTGTTTACAGATGTCATCTCAGTGCTTTCTGGACCCCCATGAGCCTTGTCTGGCTTCTTTGTGGGTGGGCCTGCGGCCCTACTTTGGTAATTGGTAATTGGTAATTGGTAGAATGTCATTAAACGTTGCGCGGCATGCTGAAGTTCAGTGTACAGCAGTAACTGTTTCACGAGCCAGTAGGATTCCGTCCCCCCTGCAGGTAACAAAAAAACTGTTTCACGGCGCCGCACAGTGCTCCTACTAGTGGTGCTGAGCATCTCTGGCGTGCAGCTGCTGACCAGCAGCAGATCAATTACAAACAGTTGCAGCAGCTGTATGCTGAGCATGCTTCATGGACAAGCGATGCGGGGAGTACTGGGACCTTGTCATCACTGCTACCTGAGGTGCATCAGAATGCTTCAGGTGCATTGGCTGTGTTTCAGGAGAACAATGTTCGTGCTTGATGTCAAAAAGTGCGCAAAGCATGTGCAGAGATGCACCTATCGCTGAGCCTCCTGTTTGATGCACACCAGCATGCTGGCAAGCTGGCAGCGTATGTTCGACCACGGTGCTTCTGACCGTGCCTCTGCGGTTCATACCAATAACAAGCAGCCAGTACTAGCACTTGATGAGCTGTGATGTCTTGTTCCCGCAGCATCCAGCAAACGAACAGTCGGTCGGTCTGTTAGTTTGAGTGTAACCAGCACCACCGAGCGCAGCAGTGCACGAGTCCCAGCACAACCAGCACGTTCGTGATACCATGCTGCATTAAAATTTGAAATAGGTCATCCTGCAGCTCACACGGCGTCGCCCAGATGCGGGGTGACACGGGCATGCTCTTGCTGCTGGCAGTGGTCCTGCTTTCGAGCATTCATGCAGGTAAATTGATGTTTGCATCGAAGGTTGACGGTGCTTGTACTAGCAGTGCAGGGTTGGCGCTGGTAAGACTGTCCTGCAGGTCACCTTGGTGATCACCTGCTTCATTTCGCTGCTCCAACGCCCTGCACGCATGTTCGAAATGTTTTGCGTCGTATCGAACGTTTAGATGTGTTGCAGCTGACAACAGAGCCTGGCTGCATAATGTCTGACTTGCAGGTGGCGTGGGTGCAACTGCTGCAGGCAGACTGGTCACAGATGCTGGGCAAACGAGGCAGCTGCTGTCGACCAACGTCGTGCCTGAGAGTTTCACAAAGACAGGCGAGCAACACGCAGTGCTGCATTACAACATGCACCATTGCCATGATGTGTCAGACATGGCGTCAGGCTGGCAGCATGTGATACTGCTCATGCCTCTGCGGCCGGCTGTGCGTCTTTCTATCATCTGCAACAGCAACAAAAGCTTGCTTGTCATCGCCTTGTGCCGCCATTTGCTGATGCTCAGGGGACTACGACTATGGCGCAGTGCTGAGCCTGTCGCTGCTGTTCTATGAGGCTCAGCGCTCAGGCTTTCTGCCAGCCAACCAGCGCGTTGCTTGGAGGGGCAACTCTGCCCTGAATGACAGGACACCATCAGGGCAGGACCTCACTGGCGGGTGAGGCGCAGCTGCACACACAGCACATGCAAGCTGGCGGCCGCCGCCAGCGGCTGCAACTATCATTTGTTTAGTCATAGTACGAGGATGACGATGAAGCTGGCGCAGCAAGGCGTATGCAGATGCTGCTGTGGCACAGCTTGTGTAGGTTGTAGTACACGGGCAGTCCACCTGGGATGCCATACACCCATGACAGTGCGGTGGCGGGCGGGGCGCAGCGCAGCGCGTGCAGTTACAGCACACAGCACAAGCACACAGCAACAGCAATTCGTCATTTTACAAGCTTGCGGCTGGCTCAGCAAGCCGCTTGCAGATGCTGCGGCACAGCTTGCCGTTGAATTGTGCAGCTTGCGGTTGAATTCGGCAGCTTGCGCTTACATTGCACAGGCAGTGCTCTTGGAATGTCACACACCCCTGCCAATGCATTTGATGTGACAGGATGCGGACATAGCACTGCAGGACAAGTAGTGCAGAAACTGACGTGCTGCTGCTACCGCACCGTTGTCGCTGCTGCTGCCGCTGTTGCTGCTGCTGCTGCTGCTGCTGCTGCTGCTGCTGCTGCTGCTTCTGCTGCTGCTGTGCAGCTACTACGATGCAGGCGACTTTGTGAAGTTCAACCTGCCGCAGGCCTTCGCAATGACGATGCTGTCATGGGGGGTGCTGGAGTTCCGGGAGGTGTGCGAGCAAGCTCAGCAGCCTGCTGCATCACCATTGACGGCTTTTATTTCAACTAGTTTGTTGTCTTCAGCCCAGCCATAGCTATGCCGCTGGCACAGCAGCCTGCTGCATGCCTGCAAGCGTGCTGCAGCACAAAGCACGTGCCGCAGCACCAGCATGTGGGCAACAGCGCAGCGCAGCAGCTGCAGCCCACGTGATGTGGGCAGGGTTTGAACGCTGCACAACTTGGGGGCAATACTCTATTGCATCTGTTTTATGTAACCCATGTAACGCCTGTGACCCACATGAATCCTGCAGGGTTATGAGAAGGCCGGGGAGCTCAGCCACGCCCTGGCCACCATAAAGTGGGGGACAGACTACCTGCTAAAGTGTGACCTGGGGGGCAAGGCAGTAGTGGCGCAAGTGGGGCTGGGGCAGCAGGATCACTCCTTTTGGAGGTGGGAAATTTGTCTGAACACACAAAGCATTTATTGTTGTTGTCTTGTTGTTTCTGCACTCTGTGGGGCGAAGAGCAGCGTGTGTTGTGGTGATATGACACGCGCCCGTGCATTTGTGGACAATCCAGCACGCAACATTGAAGAAGTCGGACCCAAGCAAGCTAGAGACAACTGCAAACACTTATAAAATTCTGTTTTGTTGTGTGCAGGCGGCCAGAAGACATCAAAGATTCACGGCCAGTGGCCATCTGCGATGCATCAGCACCTGGCAGCGATGTGGCAGCAGCCATGTCAGCTGCGCTGGCAGCTGCAGCGCTGGTGTTCAAGCAGGCTGACGCTGCATACGCAGCAAGGTGCCTCAAGTCGGCTCGGAACATGTACAGGTATGTAGCAGCTGCTGCTGCTGCTGTTTGGTTACATTGTCAAACATGCAGGTCAATTGCACTGTGTATTGTCTCTGCAGGAAAAGCTCTGCGCCTGTGCATTGCCGCCCTTCCTCAATTGACATCCTTGGCCTGGAGTCAAGCAAGGCAAGGATCTCTCCGCTACGATCTCCACGCTAAGATCTCTCCGCTAAGATCCCTCCGCTAGAATTTCTCCGCTGAGATCTCTCCGCATCTGTTGTGCTTGCCGCATCCACCTGCCTGCAGCTTTGCCAACAGCCAGCGGAGCCTCTACTGGGAGAAGTGCAGCAAGGATGCTCAGCGCTACTACCCCAGCCACTGCTACATGGACGACCTTGCCTGGGCTGCTGCATGGCTGAATTGGGCCACTGGGGAACAGCAGTACCTCACAGAAGCTGCCCAGTGAGCTTAACAGTGTTGATAGCAGGGCATTGTGTGGCAGCTGCAGCATAATGTTATTACGATTGTGCTGGAGCTGTCCAGGGCTGGCGGGGTGCGGCTCAGCACAGCAAAGCTAAATCGCTGTTCTGCGTGCTTCTTCGTTGACCCTGCTCTGCACTGCTGCTGCTTGCACATGCCGCAGACATTACGCTGACCACAGGACCAAGGAGAAGGATGCGTTTGAAAAGTAAGCGCACAGCTCAGAATAGTACCACCCACATGCCGCATCAGCAATGCCAGCAACAAAGCAACTGCCAGGAGAAGACTGCTTGATGCACAGCCCACAGAGCTGCACAGCAAACGCCAACTCCTGGTGCAACTTTCGCCCAACCACGCCATGCTGTCACACCATTTCTAGTTGCAGCAGTGCAGACGCAGCATACACAGCGTTGTGCAAGCTGCCGACAGCTGACCCTGGCCCACCTTGTGCTGCACGCTGCAGATACAAGTTTGGGCTGTATTGGGACACCGTGTCGTCTGGTGCTGCGCTGCTGCTCAGCCGCAAACTGCAGGACAAGGCGTACAGCGACCAGCTGACAAACTTCCTCGACGTAAGTGGCTGCTGCTGCTGCAGCTGCTGCTGCTGCTGCTGCCACATGCAGCTGTCTGGACACAGCTTGATGCCATGCTGCTGTTTTGGTCACTGCACTTTGCAGCTGCTGTGGAACTTGACATGTGCGCTGCGTTACCGTGTGTGTTCTGGCTGTATCTTGCAACTGTCATCTTATTGGGACTTGCTGCTGCCACTGCCACTGCCTCTTCTGCTGCTGCTGCTGCTGCTGCTGCTGTTGCTGCTGCTGCTGCCGCTGCCTCTGCTGCCGCTGCTGCTGCTGCTGCTGCTGCTGCTGCTGCAGCTGTGGACCAGCTACAAGGGCAACCCGCACGTGGTGTTCAGCAACAAGGGCTTTGCGTGGTACACCAAGGACAGCGGCTGGTGAGCGGTGCGGCAAGGATTTTTATGCATGCTCCACTCAACGAGGAGTGGGAACCCCAGTCAGGAGCCAACGAGAGGCTCATGCCATGTTTGCTGATCCACCAATTGCTGCATGTGCAGACAGCTGTGGCAGCTTGACTGCTGCGTGTATGGTTTCGGCTGCATGCAGCATGTACTGCTGTATCTTGCTGTTGGCTGTTTGGAGTAGCACAATGAATAGACAACATGCATGGGTTACAGCATCGAGTGCATCCGCCGCTGCTGATGGCTGTTGTGCGGTTGCTGCTCTGTGCTGCTGCAGGGGCAGCCTGCGGCACATGTCGAATGCAGCGTTCCTGCTGCTGGTGTATGCAAAGCAGCTCAGCGGCATCAGCAGAGACAGGGCCGTGTGCTTTGCTCATGGCCAGATGCGCTACGCTTTGGGTGAAGCCGGCAGGTGAGCTGGCTGCCGTAACTTCAGGCTTCGGAGTTCACAGTAGAGGGTGAGCTGGCTGCAGGAACTTCAGTCTGTGATGTTCACAGTGGACTTCCATGCAGCAAGCGCTACCTGTACTGCTGGCTGCAGGAACGTCAGGCTGTGAAGTTTGCAGCGGACGTTTGTGCAGCATGCACTACATTCATACACTGCTGGCTGCAATGCTGTTTCAGGGCAGGGCGAGAGAATTGCGTGTCGGCAGCTGTTGCAAGCCTCAATACCACCATGTTGCCTGCACTCTTGCAACCAGCAACACTCTGCCACACCTTGCTTTCACCAACAACTGCAAAGCCACCTACTACGCTGAAGTAACTGCTGCTTGCTGGTTGCCGTATCTGCAGGTCGTTTGTGGTGGGGTATGGCAACAACCCGCCGCAGCGAGTGCACCACCGAGCTGCATCCTGCCCCAACCCGCCAGCCGTTTGTGACTACCGTTACTTCTCCCTGCAAAGCCCCAACCCCCGCACCGTGTTTGGTGCACTGGTGGGAGGGCCTGACCCCTCGGATATCTACAGGGATGACAGGACTGACGCGCAGGCAAATGAAGTGGCGATTGACTACAACTCTGGCTTCACTGGTGCGGATGTAACATGTTGGTTTGTGTTTGAAGTTGTGCAAGCAGCTGGGTTTTGTATGTGGTGTGTTTGCGGCTGTAGCAGCCGGGATGGGAGGCAGCTGCTAGTGGCCAGCACAACATCAAGCAACTTCAGCAGTCTTATAGCTTTGGGTGTGCTTGAGGAACTTTAAGACTGCTGAAGTCGCTTTGTTTGTGCTGGCCACTAGCAGCTGCCTCCCATGCTGCACAATTTTGCATAGGCGCTGCTGCTGTCATCCTCACTGCTCTGCTCTGCTGCTGTGCATGGCCAAGGAGCTGCAATTGCTGCTTGCGCTGCATACTCAACAAGGTGCTGCTGCTGTCTTCTTTCCTGTGCTCTGCTGCTTTGCAGGAGCCCTCGCAGCACTCAACACAGCCAGCATCAGCTACGACCAATGCGTGGCTAAGGGGCTGAAGCGCCAGAAGCTAGGCTGAGGAGGCTGTCAAGTCTCGGGCTGGAAGGAACGCCTACACAAACACATACCTACACCAAACTTTGACTAGGGTTTGACCAGAGTTTGACTGGAGATTGACCAGAATGAGAATGATGCAGCTAGTGTGGATGCAGGATGAGTGTCGGCCGTGCTGACTGCAATTGCAATGCAAGCGGCTGCTGTTGTGGTGATCCAGGTGACCAGGAACCTTGGTGTTGGTCAGCTTTTCCAAGGTATGTGAATGCTGCCACGCAACAGTGCAGCAGCAACGAGACAGCAGGACATTCTGTTGAGTTGCTCTACTGGCACATAACTTTGTGTTATGACAATGTCTAAACAGTTGTCATCACTTTCGTACTGCATATGTACTACTGTGCACAGCAGCTCGGTTGCAGCTGCGTACATGTGTGTGTAGTGCCATGGCACTATCAGCATACCTGGTTCATGTGAGTTTTTGGTTTGGGTGTATATCTGATCTGTATCTACCATGGTGATGCTAGTACACTGGTGAGAGCCAAACCCACTTTGCTGTGTGTCAGGCATTACATCATGGCTTACATGGTTATGTTGGGACACAGCATGGTCAATCATTGCAGTTTCCTAAGTTAGGAAACCTTCAGGCACAGTGCAAAATTACAGACACAATGCAGCATACAAAGCCCAGGCACTGCATCACTGCTATGCAGCCCTGTGTGCTGCTGACTAGCAGTTTACTGCTTGTTTGATAGTGACAGAGGACATGCAGGCTGCTTTGAGAACAGGTTTGACCTGTGTTGCACATACACAATGCATGCAACACATGCATGTTGCTATATGTGCAAGCAGTCAATGACTTTGTGCTGGTTACGGCCTTCAGCGCACTGACCAGACATGTACTGCCTTTTTTGCGCTGCAGCTTAGTGGCTGCACGCATATGCACCAATAGATATGGTTGCTGCCGTGATCATGATCATGATATTTATCAGCACAATTGACAGCTTGTTCTTGATTGTTGTGCAGGATCTGGCTTGTTGTCCATGCAGCTTACTGTTTATGCTTAGGTATGTTTCTGTCTTCAACTCCTGCTGCTGCTGCTGCTGCTGCCACATCAGCATTTGCAGCATGCAGCAAGCCGGTGTCACTCTATCACTAGTGCACACATGTTTGCAGGATATTTAGCATCGATGCATCCAGCATCGATGCTTGCCCACTGCATAAATCATGCAGCGGACTCATGTTTGTTATACTACTACATATGCAGTGGCAGTGCACCTGCCATGACTGTTTCCTGTGCTGCAACCTACTGCAGCGTGTAGGGTATTACCGATGTTACTGCTGTCGGACACTTGCTTTGAACGAGCAACTGGTATTGCGGCTGGGGGTTCGGCCCCACACATGGACCGCCCAGGCTGTGCATTGCATTTCAGCAGCAATGCTGTAGCGTCTGCTTATGCATAGCTGCCAACAGACATGCAGCGTATGTGACATGCATGCTCACACGTGCAGTGTAGCGATGGCCTCTAGCATGGCACCCCCGCTGCGCAAGCTGCCAGCTGGCAGCTCTGTATCTGCAGCTGGCCAAGTCTTGGCGTTGGTGCACATCACCAAATGCTGTGCTGGTTGTCGAGCTTGCTTATCACACTTTTTGTAAAGTTTCAGCTGCTCGTTGGAGGGTGAACATGGCCTTGTGGCAGCTGCAGCTATGTTGCTGCTTCCTGCAGCTTCAGCCAGCTCAGGGCCGCTGGCACAGCTTCAGAGGCTAGGGAGGTTCCCTACAATAACACAGCTAGCATGCCTTCATACTAGTGCTGGCGTATCACCTGGCCGTATGAACGTGTATGAAGCAGCACGGCTCGAGCTGCACTGCTTTAAGCAGTACTATTTGTCCATTGTCTGCCAGACACAGTGTGGTGCTGCCAGTGTGTCCGTACACCAAAACCCTCCTTCTGCAAATACATAGCAGAGCTCAAAAAATTTACTATGTCGCAATCAAACGTGTTTTGACAATTACTTTCAAACAACGCACAGCAGGTACAGTCAAATCGTCTTCCTTTGACCGACAGCCCGCCAGGGAAAAAGTTGGTGTTCCACCAGGATCTGCGGCCTTAGCGTGGCCTGCAGAAATGGCAGGCCGGTTTGTTTTAGCGTGCCTTCTCATCCTGCTTAGAGGGGCGCACTTTAGGTGAGCGTAGTTTTACCACCAGCGATCCTGTTACATGCGCACACCATGGGTTCAAAAAACAACGTAAACATGTTTGAACGTTTATTTTGTTTGGTTATTTCACATGCAGCTTGGCACAGCCCCCGGCAACTGCAGCAGCACTGGCGTGGAACAGCAGTGCACCCGGAACTGGGAGCACTGCTGAAGTACTGGCAGCGAGCAGCGCTCCAGCAGACATGCAGAACAGCGCAGACGTTTCAGCATCTAGAAGCAGCGCCTTGACGGGCAACGGCAGTGCCAGCCTGACTGGATCAAACAGCACAGGACTTGCGCAACAGGCGCAGGTGGCAAACGGCAGTAGCAGCAGCAGTGCAACACCTGATGCCTTGCAAGCGCTGGAAGGGAACAGCAGCATGCTTATGCAGCAAAATAGTGATGCAGACGGCATGCAAGGGTCTGGAAGCAGTAGCAACAGCAGCAATAGCAGCAGCGGCAGTTTAGCTAGTCAAGATGGGTCCAGGGATGCAACCATCAACAGCAGAACCATGAACAGCACTGTGGGAGACCAGGTTGCCGATGCAGCACAGGCAACCATCAGCAATTCCAGCGCAGTGGCAGCAGCTGTTCCCAGCCCTGCAGTGGCAGCAGCTGTCCCCAGCCCAAGCCCTGCAGTGGCAGCAGCTGTTCCCAGCCCTGCAGTTGCAGCAGCTGTTCCCAGCCCAAGTCTTGCAGTAGCAGCAGCTGTTCCCAGCCATGCTGTGGCAGCAGCTGTTCCCAGCCCTGCAGTTGCAGCAGCTGTTCCCAGCCCTGCAGTTGCAGCAGCTGTTCCCAGCCCAAGCCCTGCAGTAGCAGCAGCTGTTCCCAGCCCTGCTGTGGCGGCAGCTGTTCCCAGCCCAAGTCCTGCAGTAGCAGCAGCTGTTCCCAGCCCTGCTGTGACAGCAGCTGTTCCCAGCCCAAGCCCTGCAGCAGCAGCAGCTGTTCCCAACCCTGCAGTGGCAGCAGCTGTTCCCAGCCCAAGCCCTGCAGTGGCAGCAGCTGTTCCCAGCCCAAGCCCTGCAGCAGCAGCAGCAGCTGTTCCCAGCCCAAGCCCTGCAGCAGCAGCAGCTGTTCCCAGCCCAAGCCCTGCAGCAGCAGCAGCAGCTGTTCCCAGCCCAAGCCCTGCAGTGGCAGCAGCTGTTCCCAGCCCAAGCCCTGCAGTAGCAGCAGCTGTTCCCAGCCCAAGCCCTGCAGTGGCGGCAGCTGTTCCCAGCCCTGCAGTGGCAGCAGCCGTGCCAAGCCCTGCAGAGGCAACTGCTGCTCCAAGCGCATCAGCAGCAACACCAAGCACAGCAGCAGCACTGCCCAGCCGATCACCCAGCCCATCACCCAGCCCGTCACTCAGCCCGTCACTCAGCCCGTCACCCAGCCCATCACCCAGCCCAACACCTAGCAATAGCCCCACCCCGTCACCCAGCCCGTCACCCAGCCCGTCACCCAGCCCGCCACCCAGCCCATCACCCAGCCTGTCACCTAGCCCATCACCCAGCCCATCACCCAGCCCGTCACCCAGCCCGTCACCCAGCCCCAGCCCGTCTCCCAGCCCATCACCCAGCCCATCACCCAGCCCGTCACCCAGCCCGTCACCTGCGCCAGCTAGCCCCTCTCCTGCACTATCTAACGTGTCACCTGCACTGCCAAACCCTGATCGCCCGCCATGGTTGTGCTCAGTCACTCTGGGAGACTACCACAAGTGTGGCGGTGAGTAACTTGCCAGATGTTGCTTTGGTGACTTTTGAACTGTGCGCGTTGCTCTTCCAGCTCATGTGCTGCAGCTTGCACAACAGTTCTGGCTGCCGGCTGCAGCAGCACAGTCATTGCTACCTGCCTGAAAAAGAAGGCAAAGTGCATTTGATGATGGTGCCAGGACCCACATGTAAGTACCATCTCTCTTCATGCTGTACTGTGCTGCAGGGCTTGACAGTGCATGCCCAGCCGCAGGCGAGTGTGGTGACGCGCCCTGGAGGAACTTCTGCTGCGGCCGCGGCCACAGCTGCCAACGGGACAGCGACTGGTGAGCTGGCTGGCTTCTTTCTTGACAGCGTATACACAACTGCATGCGCTTACAGGCATCCTTTCGTACACCATGTAGCGTTCTCGTCCGGCACCCAATGGCTAGTATCTACAGGTGGTACACATGTTCATGCACTTGCTGCAGATCAGCTCCTGCTGTGCGCATCTATCATCCACTGAGTCATGTTGCTGTGCTGCCTGCTGTGTGCATCAACATAGTGGAGCTGCATGCCCAGCAGGAGTGGTGATGGTCCATGCTTTAGTGTTCGCCTAATTTCCTCATCCTCTGCTCGTCTCAACATAAACTGCTGTGCATTGATGCTGCAGGTGGTGGAGCTGCAGGCCCAGCAGGGACCCTCAGCCAGCAGCAGCAGCAGCAGCAGCAGCACCAGCACCAGCAGCATCCAACCAGCAAGACACACAGCCAGCAGCAGCAACACCGGGCAGCTCACACAGCACCAGTACTGCTGCTGCTGCTGCACCAGCTGGCTCAAGCTCTTCATCCAACAACAGCCCAAGCCCCAGCCCAAGCCCCAGCCCAAACCCAAGCTCTGTGGTGGCAGCCCCGCCGGAGTGCCCAGGGCAGCTAATTGGCTCAGTGGTGGTCGTCAGGATCAATGCAGGTGCGCTGCAGCATGCATGCAACAGCCTGTGAGTGTGGCTGTCTTTGTACGGCGTCTGGTGCCAACGTGTTTGGTCGCGCATGCAAGAAGTGTAAGTTTCTTAGGACCTGTGTGGCCATGGCAGCTTCGGCAGTTGCAGGTGCCAGTGACCCTGCTCCACACATCAGGAAGCTTCACACGTCAGCTTTGAACCCTGCCGTCACCACGTACACACGATGTACAACGTTACCAGGCTAACACCACTCCCACTGTGTGATCCCTGCTGTGTCTCCTGCTCTTCATCCTGCCGCATCCAGGTGGGCCAGCTGTTACCAACCCGCCAGGCAGCGCCTGCAACTGGACAGCAGACGATGTCGAGCATCCCTACCGCTCCAGATCTGGCGGTGACACTGTCAGGGCAGGCCCTGATGGCTGCAGAGAAGGGCCCCACCCTATGGCATGCAGTATGCGCTGGGGCAGGGGCAGCATCAACTACACGTTTGCGCTGGAGCCGGGCAGAACTTATCAGGTGCGGATGAGTTGAGAACGGGCATGCAGATCAGGAACTGCTGCTGCATGCAATGCCTGCTACAGCATGGCATGCAAGCAGCAGCCAGGCATTGTGTGAAGAGCAGCTCTTGCTTGCTGACATATATGTGTCTGCACTTTCTCACACTATCCAATGCATTGTGTTGGTTGCCTGCCTGCCTGCCTGCCTGCCCGCCTGCCCGCCTGCCTGCCTGCCTGCCTGCCGCAGGTTGTGGTGTACACGTCAGAGACCTACTACACCTCCCCAGGCCAGCGCAAGATCAACATCTACATCAACGGCAGGCAGGTGGCAGCAGGCATCGACCCCTTCGCTGCTGCAGGCGGCCGCTTCAACAGTACTGCACACTCCTTCATCCGCCAGGCACCTGCCTCCGGCATACTTCGGGTCAGCTTAAACGCCAGCATCAACAACCCTAGCGTTGCTGGAATCGCAGTGTATGCTGCCAGCCCACCCCCACCAGCACCCAAGCTGTTTGCGCCGTACCGTGGCATCAAAAAGAGCCCATACAGCCGGCCAAATGGGACGGTAAAAGGCACAGAAGTCAGCACGTCTGTGCTGATCTACGCCTTCCCTGATATGGAGCGGCAGCGCGGCCAGAATGTGAGCTTTTGTGAGCAAGTCATTTTGAACAGCAGAGGCTTCCATGCCACCAAGATCAACTTTGTGCCGACTGTGTACAACGTGTGGGCCAACAACTCCATTCAACAGTGAGTGAGGCGGCTGCCAGAATGGCGGGCATTGCATGCATGCAGGTGTGGAAGTGCGTACTATGGAAAACAGCACCAAGCAGTCTTTGTGCAGCGGGTGTGTTCCAGCAACTGACAGACATGCATGACATGTCCTGAAGCTTTGTGTCAGAACAGATTTGGGCTGTGCTGCACAACATGTGGTGCCTGCACAACATGCGGATGCATGCTTCATCTGTGGCCTATTGCATTGCTGCTGCCGCTGCAGGATCTACTACAAAGACGCCAACCACGCCATGCTGCCTGTCACCCCGCAGCTCATTGCTCGCTTCAAGGCTGGCCTGACACGCTGCTTTAAGGCGGCGCTCGATGCAGGTGCACTGACACGCAACAATTTTCCTCGTGCACTTGCTCCCTGTGTGCAAACGCCCAGCCATTTGTACCTTCAAAAAACCCACTCAAACGCACCTGTTCTTGCACATAAATAGGTTTGTGAATGCTGCTGTTGTTGTTCTGGCTGCAGGCTTCACCACCATCCACATCCTGCCCCACCTCAACACAATTGAGAACAGGCTCGGCAACCGGGCGCTCTGGCGCAATGTAGTGCCCTTCTCTCCCCTTGCTAAGGCCCCTGCTAATAGCACTGCAGGCTCCTTCAACTATGCAGATGTGCTGCTGCAGCCGGCAGCTGAGGCAGTCAACGAGGTGGCAGATAATAACACGTTTGTGGAGTTTGCGTTGACCGGGGAGCAGGGCTTGTCGACTTGGACGTACCCTCGGGAATACCTGCAGCTGCTGCATGAGATGAAGAACACAACCACAAGGTGTGTTGATTGTCGTGATCTGTTACTTTTGTGTGACATCAATGCTAGTTATATGTAACAGGCATGTTGAATAAAAGAACTTGCAGAGGGTGCCCACCGGCCGGCTGATGCAGCACCTGATGTCAATCATGCCAGCCTTGATCGTTTTCTTTATCTCGGCTACACATAGCATTTGTTTCCCGAGCCATGCTGACGCTGCCACTGCTGCTGCTGCTGCTGCTGCTTTTGTAACGCCTTTTGTTAAACCCTTCAGGGGTGGCCTGGACGCCTCCAAGCACACCTTTGGTGTGTCCTTCAACTACGACAAGGTCTGCGGCTGCGTGGAGCCCGAGGAGCGGGACCCCATTCGTTATAACAACACCTACATGGAGCGCTTCAGGCGCGCCGCGCCGTGGATCAGGGCCAGAATTGATGCCGAGGCGATGAAGGAGCTGCTGGATGCAGTGGGTGGGTGCAGCAGCAGCAGCAGAAGCAGCAGCAGCGGCAGCAGCGTGCAACAATAAAAGTACTCAGCCTCAATTGTCCTTGCTTTGGCCTTTGCTGTCGCTGTTGAACGGTAGCCACACTGACTTGAGCAGCTGCGCTGCCCTACCAGCAGCAGCCACCCGCAATGACGCAATAGCAGCACACTATCTGCTGCTGCTGCTGCTGCTGCTGCTGCTGATGCTGATGCTGCTGCCTGCTGTTGTTGCGCCACCCGTAGACTTCACCGACCTGAGCAGCTACGCCCCCCTGCCAGCCAACCCCACATTGCGTGACACCCCATGCGGACGCACCGCCTGCTGCTGGTTCTGCTGCTGCTGCTGCTGCTGTTGGCTGCCCCAATCTCTGCAGACTTCATCGGCCTGAGCAGCTACGCGCCGCTGCCAGCCAACCTCACATTGCATGGCACACCCACGCTGATGCACCGCCTGCTGCTGCTGCTGTTTGCTGCCCCAACTTATGCAGACTTCATCGGCCTGAGCAGCTACGCACCGCTGCCAGCCAACCTCACCTTCTCATCCATGGAGACCTCCATCGAAACAGCTGCTTTTGAGCTGCTGCCTTTCGGCATCGACCTAAAGGAGCTCATCTTTGCGAAAAACAAGTCCATTTCGTACAGCGAGCAGGGCCTGGGAGGTACCACGGACAACTACCGGGTGCCGGCAAGTCTGGCGATCATGCGCAATGCGCCGTATGCGGGCTCGCCGCCGAGGTATTCAGCGCAGTTGGATCCATGGAAGGTGAGCAGCGCTGCATGCTGCAGCTGCTGTGGCTTTTGCGGCAAGAGCAAAGGCAGTAATCCTGACGGCAGCCTATCCCCTAGGCGGTTGATCGCAGCTCAGCAGCTGCGGCAGCTGCATTGCATAACAAATCCGAAGCGCTGCCTGCAACACATTTATGCGGCCGCCAGGCCACAGCTGTGCATTCAAGTCAGCTTTTGTTTGTCGCCTTTTGAGATGGGTGCAAGCTTTACGCTCCCTGCAGCATCACGTGTGTTGCAGTCAAAAGCTCATCCCAGCGGCGGCTGCCAGCACAGCAGCTTGCTCCATACCCTGTTGCTGCTGCCGTTAAAAACAACCCTGGTTTATTTTGCAGCAAGAAAACCACATGCATCTTGCAAGAAGGAGGCAGCACCGATGGTCAAATATCTGCTTGTGACCTTGAGTATGTTGCTGCACCCTCTGCAGGTGCCTGAGTACCGTGCGTACCGCCGGGAGCTGTATCGTGTGCTGGATGATTGGGCCAGGGTTGGTGGCGGCCCGCAGTACCGCATCGATGGCATCTTTGTGTGGAGCTCAGGATCGTGGTGAGCTGCTTGTGACAGTTGTAATGTATCCAATGTTCTGTCAACAACTGGCACGTCTTGGGCAAGCATCGTTGTGTGAAGATCAGGCTGGTGGTGAGGAGTCTTTTGCTGATTCAATGCATGTGGAGCCGCGGTTATGCATTGGCAGTGGCTTTCTCGCGTCAGCAGTTGTACTATCGGGTGGGGGGAAGGTGGGCAGCGCTGCTCCACTGGCATGGCTGGGCTAGTGCATTCGCTAAAGCTGCAAGCCCGCCGCATCAGCTGTCGTGTGCTGAATGTCGTAGGTTTCACACAGGCGCATCCATGACTTGGGCAATGAACATGGCTGATGCATGTGTATTGACAGAGGTATTGCAGTCGAATGCATGCAAGCAGGCTAGCTCTACAAACAAATGAGTTGGTGTAAACACGTCGTTTTGTGACGTTCGTTTGTTGTGCCTTTCTGCTGCTGCTGCTGCTGCATGTTGCTTGCAGGGATGTGCATGGCGTCCACCCAGGGTCCACTACCAGGGATGGCACCTACGCCGACGAAGTCATCAAGTGCTACATCAGGCAAACAAATGCAGCCTTCAACAGCGTCAACATGTCGCTGGTGCCATCAAACTGCTCTGCCTTTGACACACCATTGCCAAACCCTGACAGCCCAGAGCCAAGCCCTTCCCCATCATCCCAGCTGCCTATCAACGCCACGCAACCAAGCAGCAACAGCAGCTCTAAACTCGTGCCGCCGCCACTGCAGCAGCAGCAGCAGCAGCAGCAGCAGCAGCAGAAGCCAGGGAACACTTCTTCTTCCAAATCAACAAACACAACCGCAAAGCCCAGCGCTGCTGCTTCAAGTACCACAGCCAACCATGACAACAGCTCCAAAGCAACCGGCCATGGCAATAGCACAACTACAGCACTACCAAGCCCGTCACCTTTGCCTGCTCAGGCGGCAGCCTCAAGCCAAGCATCGCCATCGCTGTCACCGGCTGTGGAGTCACCATCACCATTACAGTCACCACTACCGTCACCGTCAATGCCGAATGCAAGCCCATCACCACCGCCATCACCCAGCCCATCACCATCGCCATGGTTACTGTCAATGGCAAGCCCATCACCCACCAAAGCAGCGCCAGCCGAGCCTTCGCCATCCCCTGCAATACCAGCCAGCCCACCAGCAAGTTCAGCGCTGGCTGCCAGCAGCCCATCTGCAGCTGCAGCAGACCCCTCACCAGTCAGTCCACCATCAAATGCATCTGCAGCAGTGCCATTGACAGCAAATCAGGCAGTCAGCCCTTCCCCAGCTGCACCAATGCCTAGCAGCAGCCCAACCGCAGATGAAGCTTTCAGCCCATCACCCAGCCCACCACCAAGCCCCAGCCCGTCACCCAGCCCGTCACCCAGCCCATCACCCAGCCCGTCACCCAGCCCGTCACCCAGCCCGTCACCCAGCCCATCACCCAGCCCATCACCCAGCCCATCATCAAGCCCATCACCCAGCCCGTCACCCAGCCCATCACCCAGCCCGTCACCCAGCCCGTCACCCAGCCCGTCACCCAGCCCGTCACCCAGCCCGTCACCCAGCCCGTCACCCAGCCCATCACCATCTCCAGAACAGTCGAATCCATTGTCACCACCAGAGCTGACAGCTGCTGTGTCAGCACCAGCAGCAGCAAGCCCAGCAGCAGCTAATGCCCTAGCAAGCCCAGCAGCAGCAGCAGCAGCAGCAGCAGCAGCAGAGAGCCCATCACCATCACCAGAGCCGGCAATGCCTTCGCCGTCACCAGAGCTGGCTGCTGCATCACCGGCACCAGAGCCAGCCGCCGCCTCACCGTCACCAGAGCCCACCAGCCCCTTGCCGTCACCAGAGCCCACCAGCCCCTTGCCATCACCGGAACCGGCTGCCGCCTCACCGTCACCAGAGCCGGCTGCTGCGTCACCGTCACCAGAGCCCGCCAGCCCCTCACCGTCACCAGAGCCCGCCAGCCCCTCACCGTCACCAGAGCCCGCCAGCCCATCACCGTCACCAGAGCCAACCAGCCCCTCGCCGTCACCAGAGCCGGCTGCTCCATCACCGTCACCAGAGCCGGCTGCTGCGTCGCCGTCACCAGAGCCAACCAGCCCCTCGCCGTCACCAAAGCCCGCCAGCCCCTCGCCGTCACCATCACCAGCGCCAGCTGTTGCATCACCATCACCTCCCACAGCAAGCCCTTCAACATCGCCAGAGCCAGCCAGCCCCTCACCGCCACCTCCCACAGCAAGCCCAGAAGTAGATGCAGCGCAAGCCAGCCCATCAACATCACCACAACCAGCAGCTGCAAGCCAGCCAACCAGCGCCACGCTGGCAAGCCCAGCAGCCAGCCCTGCCCCAGCAGCAGCACCAGCAGCAGAAGCAAGCACAGTGGTACCTGCAGAGGTTCCAGTGGATGCAGCAGCAGCAGCAGCCACCTCGCCAGCCGCCGCAGCAGCAGCAGCAGCGCTAGTCGCCACCTCAGCAGCAGCTGCTGAGTCAGCACCTCCGCTGTACACACCCTTCAGCCCACCACCGCAGCCAGCTGCTGCTGCTGCTGCTCCTGCTGCTGCTGCTGCGCAGTCGGAGTCAGCAGCTGCTGTAACAGCACCTCCCCTGTACACTCCCTTCCCTGTACTATCCCCTGCACCACAGCAGTAGCACAGCTGTGATGTGGCAGGTGTTGGCGGACTAGTGGCAGGTGAATTTGGTGTGGGAAAGTGAGGATGGAAGTGTTGTTTTTCATCCTGGCACCAAATGTTCAAGGCACTCCAGGGGTTTTATCTATTGCTATGGCTTGTTGGTGCTCCTTACCTGGCTGGCCGCACTGAGCTTGCGCTGCACAGTGTGTTGAGCTGCATTTGGCAGTAGCTGCATTCTGCTGTTGCACCAGAGGGCACTGCATCGTGTGCATTGCATTGCAGGCTGGCGGGTCTTGCTAGGGGCCTTGCATTGTGTTACGCGACATGGCATGCTGCAAAGCATGTCGCAGAATGGGGCGGGGATCAGTTATCAGCAGCTGCAAGATGTCACAAAACAGCTCACAGTTGCTGCTGTTAACCTACGTATGGTACTTCTGCTATGTACACTGCACAAACCAGCACTGTTGATGTTGATCAATATGGTATTGCGGCAGACATCAGGACTGCAGCCAGCTATGTATGCCTTTGAACCCTGCATTGTACCGCATTGTTTGTCACTTAGGCATCATTTGAGATATCTCGAGACGATATCTGGCAAGTTGTTGAATGGCAGCTGTGCAACCACCACATACATCCTGTGATGTATTGAGACCGTGTGCATGCCAAGGTTGCACTTGTATCATGGTTGCACTTACAACACCCTTGTTGATCAGTAGTCGTGAGCCAGACGCAAGGTTGCGCATTCGCAGGCTGTGAATGGCATGCACAGTATGCATGCTGCGGTGCACAGCGCCAACTATTTAGTACTGCCGGCGGATTGCTGCTGCTTTTGAGCAGCAAGTGAGTCAGTTGCGCGAACCCCAACACACCATTGCTTGAAGGTGCGCAGTTGTGCATTTACCATGCCTACAACTGTCATCTCACACCTTGCAGGCACTTGGCGTTGCACACGAGTATGTTGTAGTGATGCCGCTTTGATTGTTAAAGATTTCTCCACTAGCCATGTGCCAGCGCTGCTTGCTGCTGTGTCAGTTTGGCGCTACATGTTTGCTGTCGCTGTGGAATGTGATGACATCTGCATTGGTGTTGATGCGGCATATGCATCAGCGTTGCATTTCGGGGCCTGCTGTGGCATGAGCAGCACTTCAAAGTTTCTGAGCATGGTGACTTGCTAGGGAGAGAGGGGAAAGGGTATAGATCTTGATAAATACCTTTTCGATCATTGAACAGCAGTCAGATTGATCACTGTTGTTGTCTGCATGCTGTTCTGGTATCTTCTGTTCGTACAGCATGTTGTACCGTTCGGAACGGCACTAGTTTTGTAACAGACCTGCTGTGATTAATTAGTCAAATATGAATCCTGCTCACAGTACTGTACTGTGACAGATCGGGAGCAAGCTCCCAGCAGTACTGCACTAGTGAACTGGACAGTAACATGTGCACACATATGTGTGCATGGCATGCATGCCATGTGCCGCTACGGTAGCGGCACTTGTGGTGCTTTGCAGCATGATTGCGAGCCTTCAGCACTGCCCAAACACCCACAACACCTTCAATCTGCGCATTAATGCCAGCGTTTATGCCTGTTTGGTGGGTATCCCAGGGTGTCACTCGAGACCCAAACAAGCACCGACAGCTGGCAGCTGGCTTTCCGGTCACACATGTAACCTGTGTCACCCCTGCAGCAGAAGACGACGGTAGGCCTGCTCCTGTAACCAAAATTAGCGTGATCAGCAAAACAACTTCACTCCAAGTTTAAAGTTAGCCTTCGGACTTGAACGAATTGCATAGCTTCTCTTCAGCTTCGCGGCATCTATCGGCCTCTGTGATTGAGCCACGGGTGGCTTGTTGATCAAAGGGGTCGGGCCATCTTTGATCGGTAATCGATGTGTTGAGATGCTGATGTATTGTCTGCGCGATTCTAGGAGTTGAATTGCAAGATAGCGGGCAGCTTCTGCCACAACCGACGGACGCGCGGGCCCGATCCAGTACATAACCCTTCCAAATGAAACTCAGTAAGCAGATAGTGACGTCAGTGGTCCTGCTGCTGCTTTTGGGCTCTGCAGCGGCTGGTCAAGGGTGAGCTGCTGGTGCTGCTGCTGCTGCTGCAGCATCAGCATCTGCTACAGCAAGTGATTAAACCAGATTATTCCATGGGCACAATGCACAAAACGTGTAAAATATGACCTCTGCACTTTTTTCATTGGATGTGCAGATGAAACCCATGCTGCCTGAGTGTAGACGCCTGCAGTCACTCCTGTGTCCCACCTGCTGTGCATGCTGCGTATTGCCTTTTGCTAGACCTGGCAGCCGGCTACAGCCAAGCGACAAGCGCAACAGCAGCAGCAGCAGCAGCAGCAGCAGCAGCAGCAGCAGCAGCAGCAGCAGCAACTCCACCACCAAACGCCGCGGCAGCAGCAGCCTGGGTAGGAGCTATCAGGCAGCTGTCAGTCAGGGCACAGAGATTAGGCAGGGCACAGAGATCAGCCCAACTGTGATGATCTATGGCTTTCCAGACATGGAGTCTGACACCGGCCCGCGCCCATGCCAGAAAGCCATCAGCAACAGCAAAGGCCTCAATGCCAAGAAGATCAACTTCATGATCACAGTGTATGGCGTGCACAAGGGCCGCTACTTTGACAGGTGGGACGCGCTTTGGCCAGCAGCAGCAGCAGCAGCAGCAGCAGCAGCAGGTCTCTCAGATGATGCTCCAGTCTAGTGTGTCCCACAGGAATCTTGTCGCGCTTGCATCTCAGGAGCAACTAGTTTTCTCACCTCCTTTGATGAGCAAAACATATGTGTTGTCAACCTACCCAGCTGCAACAGGCAGGCAGTGGTCACCACCTCAAAATGCTACGCGCCATTGCATACACACTAGCGCAACCACTTCTGCTTTGGATTGACCTGACTTTGATGCTGCTGTTGCTGCCCTGCTGCTGTTTCCAGGTTCTACTACAAGGACAGGAAGAGTCTAATGCTGCCTGTCGAGGCATCACAAACTGCCAGGTACCGCCAGGGGTTGGAGAAGTGCTTCAAGGCTGCACTTGATGCAGGTAAGAGTGTGCGGAGTAGTAGTTGCACACAAGCTGCGGTGGAGTCGAAACTGGGTGTGGTTTCGTGGCACTGCATGTAACTCTGCCACTGCGCTGACCTTCCAGTGCGTAGGTATTTGTGACACGGCTGCATCCATGGCTGTTCGTCTTCTGCTGCAATGCAACAGGTTTTACAGGCATCCACATCTTAGCTCATGTCGATGTCTTCGACCAATCTCTCAGCAGCCGTACCCTCTGGCGCAACGTGGTGCTGTTTTCCCAACAGCTCCTGCAGCAGACAGCAGCAGCGGGTCCTACAGCTACACAGACGCACTACTGCAGCCTGCAGTTGAGGCGCTACATAACGTTATCAACAGGGAAACAACTGTTGAGTTCACACTCGCTGGGGAGCAGGGGCTGTCTGTTTGGAGCTATCCGAGGGATTACACACAGGCTATGCAACGCATGCGGAGCATCTTGTCGAGGTGAGTGCTGGGGCAGGGCAGTGCTAGTAGGAGCGTTGTTTGGTGCATGGAGATGCTTGTGACCATGTTGTTGAAAGCATGCTGGGGTGCTAGTTGCAGCGCAGCCACTTTGATCAAGTAAACCACGCCATCAAACTGCTGCTGCTGCTGCCGCCCACGGTTTATCACATGGGCAGTAATCACTTTCAGGGGCGGCCTGGACCCCTACAAGCACACCGTCTGACCAAGCCTTCCTGCTGCTGCTGCTGCTGCTGCTGCCATCAAAACAATGTGTAACACCTTTCAGGGGCGGCCTGGACCCCAGCCGTCACACCTTTGGCGTGTCCTTCAACTACGACAAGGTCTGTGGCTGCGTGGAGCCCGAGGAGCGGGACCCGATCCGTTATAACAACACCTACATGGAGCGTTACAAGCGTGCAGCGCCGTGGATAAAGAAGAACATAGATGTGGAGGGAGTGAAGCAGCTGCTAGATGCATCAGGTGAGCATAGGCTCGCCAGTATTGGATAGTGTTTGTTGCTGCGGCAGCAGTAAAACATCAGGCACGTGGACCATGTAGTTTTGTCTGCAGGTGGTGTTAGCAGTTGTGCTGCCCTGCCACAAATGAATCTTCCTTGATACACATACTGAGGCACCTGCACTGCCTGCTGCTGCTGCTGCTGACTCACCACCCGCAGACTTCATCGGCCTGAGCAGCTACGCCCCGCTGCCAGCCAACCTCACACAAGCCTCCATGGAAGTATCCATTGAGACAGCAGCTTTTGAGATGCAGCCTTTCGGCATTAACCTAAAGTCGTACCTCTTTGCAAAGGGCAAGCCGCTGGTATACAGCGAGCAGGGCATTGGTGGTTGCACCGACAACAAGAGGCTGCCTCCCAGCCTGGATTACATCAGGGTACATCCCTTTTCAGGCTGCGGCGGCTCATATTCGTCACAGCTTGATCCCTGGAAGGTGAGCACTGCACGGCCAAAAGAGTGTTGTTGATTAGCAGCAGCAACAGCAGCAGCAGCACCAGCCACACAAGACACACATGCATGCTCGTATTCTGCACAGCTGGATCCCTGGAAGGTGGCTGCACTGTACGGCTTCAGGAGTACCGTTCTTTAGCAGCAGCAGCAGCAGCAGCAGCAGCAGCAGCAGCAGCCGCAGCAGCACCACATGCGCCACGTACATGCACAGTCATCAACCACGGCACGTAACGCTTGGGCCCACACAGCACTCTCACTCACCAGAATGATATAATGCTGCTTGTGATTGTATTGACCCAAACCCCACGTAACTGTATGCTGCTGGCCCTGTAGGTGCCTGAGTACCAAGCGTACCGCCGCAAGCTGTACCAGCTGCTGGCAGATTGGGCTGCTGTTGGCGGTGGGCCGCAGTACCGAGTGGATGGCATCTACGTGTGGAACTCAGGCTCATGGTGAGTCAGCAGTAACCGCTGCAGTGTGTCGTACTTGTAACTGGACATAGTGGCAGTTGTTTTGCAGGCACATCCAGCAGCTTGTTGGAGAGTTATGGACAAGGGTGCTGCGTCAGACTTGCTAACAAAGCCTTAAGAATGGGTGCGGCAATTGTGCTGAGGCCGAATGTTTTGCTTGGCACCATTTTTCATGCACTGAGGTACCTGCTGCTGTTGCTGCTGCTGTTGCAGGGATGTGATGGGAGTAAACCCTTCTTCAACAACACGTGAAGGCACGTATGCAGACAGCGTGATAAAGGGCTATGTGCAGCAGCTGAATGCTGCTGTGAATGGCCACACCCTAACATACCAACAGCTGGGGCCATCCCAGAACAAAAAGGGGGCATATGGTTCGCGCAGATAGCGAATGTGAAGTTGACACTACAAGGGAATGTGCAGCTCACAAAGGTGAATAGCGTGAGCTGCACGTTGCAAAGCAGCGTGAACTTCAATTAGATTATGACGAGTTCTGCACGTTCGTACGCTGCTGGTGTGGGCACATGGTGATGCGTCTGCTGTCATGCTGATTCATTACAGTACTTGACGATGGTTTTGCATCAGCTGTTTGACGTTGCCCTTGGATCAGCAACCATAGCTTGGTACTTATCCACAAGTGATTGCGCTGATTCTGTGTGGATTATAAAGGGTTTGGTACCCAGCAGGACAGCATAATTTGCACATGTGTACATGTATTGATTCAAGTGTAATCGTTGTGTCGTGATTTGTCAAAGCCACAGGCGCTGTTCTTGGAGCAAAACAGCATTTACCGATCTGGTTGAAGTTGTGTTCTTGTGCATGCTGGACAAGCATGCCTGGCTGTGCACTGCACTGTTTGGTGCGCCATGCGTAGGCAAGTTGTGCATTCTTGAGTTAGCTGGCTGCAGTTTAGTCTCCCCAAAAGCTCGTGGCTCCGTAGACAGAGGGTTGCAGAGTAGCTTTATCTGTGCAAGGCTCATCAACCATTGCGCTGCAAGAGCGTAAAAGAATTCAGAGGTAGATGCTCCCACAGCATGCCTTGATGATCGCATGCAGTGCTGTAAAGACAAACATGCCCAGCTGCAGCTGTTTTCCAGGATCAAGCACGTCTGCCTTTGTGTCACCATGTCAAGCTTTCCGGCAGAGTTTTTTGTCAGTTTGTTTTTTTGCAGCTTACTGGCTCAACTCACGCGAATTGATGTGCTGTGCAGCGCTGATGCTACTTGGTTGCTTAGGATCACGCAGGATCAAGGCGTGCGCGTGATGACAGTAACACATGTATGCTATTTTCCTGGCAATAGGCGTCCTTGAAAACCTATAAAGCTGGCCGACGGTGATTGGAATTCTTTGTTGAAGGGGCCATGCTTCAAGCCTCCATGCCATCTCAATAGAAACGTACACTGCTAGCATTAATTGCTGCCTCGTGAGGGATGTCAATGTCCTGGGTGCCACCTCAGCACAAGAAACAACAAACAGCGGCTTTGAAAGTTATAAGAACGATTGGTCACTCAGTCATTGAATGATGCCTATGCCTGCAGAGCATGCCAGGCGCCAGACAGGGTCTGCACAGAACCAGCTGGCGCTGCTGCAAAGCAGCACCGGCGCAAGTCTCCAGTTGGGCGCCGCACACCCGTGATAACATTTATCGTTGCCTAGAGCTGATGTTTCATTGCTGCGATGCTCAGGAGCGCGCGGGTTCGACGAGCTCGACTGGAAGGTCAACCGACCACAGTTTGGGGTAATATTCATCTTCCAGGCCGAGCAGCAGCTTCTGATGCAATATAACTTCGAAACTAATTTGTTGAGCAACTAAATATCATGTAAAAGCGCCACAGCTCACACCGACACCGCAAGAAACACAGTGCCACCAGCAGCAGTAACCGGGGTGTATGGCACCGCCTGCTGCATCAAGCCCATGTGACACGGTTTTGGAACAGGCTTATAAGCAACAGCAGTACGCAGAGGCAGCTGCCATGGGGTGGTGCAGTGCTTTGCAATTGCCTGTTTACACCAGCGTCTGGCGCTGTGCCCTGCTGCTCGGTAGCTGAAAGCCCTCCAACTAATGCAAGGCCTGCCAGTGTACACGATCGTTGACGGCAACAGAAGGCGTCGCAAAAAGGCTGCAAGCACAAGCTGGTTCAACTCAAGTGCTGGCAGGGCGCTGCACAGCTACCGCTGTGGCTGCTCTGCATTTGCAGCATGCCTCTTCAGAGCCCATGTTTGGTAGCGTACACCAATCATAACGGTGCTGCAAGCTGTTTCAGTTAGTAGTTGATGCTGCCTGGTTGCTGCTGCTCTGCTGCTGGTGGCACTGTGATATTTGCGGTTTCGGTGTGAGCCGCCTCGCAGCTCGGCGGTCCTCATACAATTTATCAGCACTAAACCAGAGTATTATCAAGAAGTGTTGAAGCGTAAGCTGCTACTCGGCCTAGAAGTTGAATATTACCCCAAACTGTGGACGCTTGACCTTCCAGGCCAGCGTGTCGAAACCGAGTTCTCTTCCGCTGATTGACATCAAATGAACGAATTCGAATACGTAAACAACGTTTTCAAGGGGGCCCAACCCAACACTTGCGACCATGCTGCTTCTGAGCAGCACCAGACGTGTGCCTGTCTGGTGTCTGGCATGCTCTGCATGCCTTGACAGCAACCAATACTGCCGGCAGCAGCTGCTGGCACTTCAATGAAAGGTTTACATATACAAACATGTACATTCTTCAGCACAGACGAGACACAAACAGCAGGCTGCAAGGGCAAAGCAGCCACAGCCCTGTGGCCTAAGCCGGCCTGCCCGTGCAGCCTCTCTGTATACAGCTTTTGGTGCCTGTGGATGTTCATTGAGCATGCAGAAGGGTGTGCTGCAGTTGGCGGCCGATGAGCTGTCAAGCAGTAGTCTAGCACAGCAGCAGACACTGCCACGCACAGCAGCAGACACTGCCACGGCAGGGCAGAGCACTGTGCATCACCATGCGGCTATCTTCCGCGCCGTCCTGGTGCCCAGATGCTTTCTTCGTGACATCTACAATGCATTTAAGCCGAGCCCTGTGTGCCAGGCTGCAGCAGGCGGTGCCAGACATCCGGGTGACTGCTGCTGGTCACACCGTGTTTACTGCCGTGTCGGTGTGAGCGTCCCCGCAGCTCGGCGATTTTCATGCGATATTAATTCACTTCACCTATTGATTTGGAAGTGGAATTGGTGCAAAAGCCGCTACTCGGCCTGGAAGTTGACTATTACCCCAAACTGTGCTCGCTTGGCCTTCCAGCCAGCTCGTTGAATTTGCGCGCCGTTAAGCGTTGCGGCACAGAATTTCTTTTCATTTGCAATAAGAGTATATTTCAAGGGATTCAATGCCCAGTCGGAGACTGACCCTGTGCTGCTTCGAATCAGCACGTGACACATCCCGGTCCGGCTCCTGGCATGCTCTGCAGGCACTGAGTGTGTGGCATCGCGTGCTGCATCAGAGCCTCAGGGCCAAGCAAACAGGATGAACGAGGAATTCTCGCTGGTTTGAGGAGCCAATGTTGTGCTAAATGGGCATTACCTGCTTTACACTCAATGGGCAGAGTAGAGGGGCAGAGTCAGATCACTTGATATCAATTGCAACCTGACCACAGCACGCACCACTGGTGCTTGGAGAATGCCATCAAAGCCCATGCTGGAAGCCGTATATTCAAGGGTTATAACGTGCAAGCAGGTGAATCATTTCAGGTATATCATTTCATGCAACATAATGTGTACTCACATAGCAAGGAGGGGCCCCCAGGACCAGCATGGCTACTGCAACTTCAATGTTGTGGTGCTGCTGCTCCTTCTACTTATTCTAGTATTACCTGCATTCAAAAGAAAACCTGGTCAGTGCCGCCCTCAGTAGCCACGCCCCACATATGATCACACGGCGGTTTCTGGTGGTGTTCATCATCAGGTGGACCACGTCTGCAACTGCCATCTCCACAGCAGTGCCAATGCCAAGTGTAATATGCAGGCTACATGTGCCTGTGACCACTCTGCCATGTGCACGAGGCGAAAAATTGCACACCATGTTGCATGCAGAGCTGCACGCGCATGCATGCGGTGCCATTGACAGCATACCTTGCTGCAGATAACACTCATGTACAGCAGCGCCCCAAGTGCAGCGCGCAACCGGCCACACCAGTAAGTGCTCACAGTGTGAAGCGTGCCAAACACACACAAATGACCGCACAAGATGAGCTGCCGCCATGCATAACACAGAAGCATTGCAGAGTACCATGCTGCTGGCTAGCCGACCTGCGCCACATCTGCAAACGCTAGGTGCATTCAAAGAACAACGGGTCAATGCGAGTCCTGCAAGCTTGCAAACATTCTTTGCGCATGTCTCAGCGCACTGCCACAACAAGGTAACATGTTGATGTAGTGTCCAAACATAGCCAAAAAGTGGACACGCAAAGCTATACATCAGTACATGCCAGAACGAAGACTCCTAAAGGGTGTTGTTAGCCTGCAGCAAGAGCACAGATCAGCAGCAAACAATGAACCTGCAAGAAGCAGCGTACTGCCCAGCAGCTGCCACGCTGCCTGCAGCATAACAAAATCCTTTGCTGTCACATACTGCTCAGCCTGCAGGCAGCTGCCATCAACACCAGCAGGGTCACAACACCAGCAGGGTCACAAATGCTGCAGGTGCACACTCCCTACTAATCCTTGCGATATATACAGGCAGCCTCGCCCGCTAAGCAGACAAAGTGCATCGCTCCAGCACACGCTTCACCAGTTCTTCTTTCTCAAAGCAGTCAGCGCTGTCAACGCCATGCTCCTGCAGCAGACGCTTCAGCTCACGCACACGCATGCCCATCAACTGCCCATAGCTCGCCTGCACAGACTTCGGCCCTGGCCTACTGCTGCTGCTGCTGCTGCCGGCCGCACTGCTGTAGCACGCGCGCGTGCTGCTGCTGCTGCTGCCGCCGTTGCTGGCTGCTGCTGCACCGGGCGGTGGCGGCGGCGCTGCTGTGCGGAGCTGGTTCATGTTTTGGAAGGAGTAATCCAGTGGGGCCAGGCGTTTTAGGGCTTCTGACTCCTCTGCCAGCAGCGTCTGCACTTGTGCTTTGTTGTAAGGTGTGCTGGGGCACAGTGCTAGCTGCGCAAAAGCCACCATGCAGGTCTGCGATTTGCAAGGGCAATGCGGGGCAGCAGAGGCACAGCATGAGGAGCAGGTGCGGCCAGGCAACCGCCGTGGTTGACAACAAGTGTGATGTGCCACAGGCACGGGGGAGGCTTTGAGCGTGCGAACGAGCGGAAGTTCTCGTGCAAAAAGGCAGGCGCAAGCAGGCGTGTGATGCACAGCACGGCACACAGTACTCCTCAGCTTGTACACCACAAATTCAATAACCGCAGGTACGCCAGACAGGCTCCAACAAACACGGGCTACCAATGGCTCCAAGCATGTGATGCTGTCTGCGTTCACACACACCTCCTCCTGGTCGCGTGTGTCCAAGGTTCTCCCTCACACCCCTCACCTGCACGATCTGCCGCACCACCTCATCCGGCGTCGGCCCATTGTTGCTGAACAGCGCAAACAGCGGTTGCTGCTTGTCCAGGAACTGCAGATGCGACGAGCCCTTCAGCACCACCTCCCACACAGGCGCGCGCCCGGCGGCAGCAGCAGCCACAAAGCGGCGCCAATTCGCCTCTGGCGGCACGACATCTGTGTTAAGGGCTGCACCGATGATTAGGACTGGCAGCTGGCGGCTGGAGGCTGCTGCTTGCAGGGAAGGCAGTGAGGAAGGGTAGCCGACACCCTGAGGGCCAAAGGAGCTGTTGTCTACTGGGTCGATCAGGCACAAGCCCTGCACCCTGGGCTCCTGCAAGTGTGAGAGGTGCAAGCGTGACAAAACAAGTGTGAGAGGGTTGTGAGCAGTGGGCCAAAGCAGCTGTTGGTCTACGGGGTGGATCCCGTGAGCTCCTGCAAGTGTGAGTGTGAGGCAAGATTGTGAGGGTTGTGTGGGAGAGAACCGTGAGCAGGCAGGACTCCACGCATGCAGGAGTAGGACTGCGCATGTGCTGTCCACTGAAATTGCTGGGCCAGCAGATGTTTCCTGCCAGCTGACGATGAGCTGCTGCAAGATGCCAAGTGAGACCGATTGACTGTTGTGCTGTCATTGACCTCAACAGTCCCACATGTTCTGGTACGGCTGTGCTGCTGCTGACAACGTGCAACCTGCTGCTGAGGAGCCAAGCACTGCACCAGCCCACACTGGCCTGCTCCGCAATGAGTTCAGGCTAGAACAACCCACATGGCAGGCAATTTGCTACAGGTGCAATAAATCACCCTGCTGCTAGCTGACAGCCGAAGGGCCTGCAGCCCACACTGACCTGCTCGGCAATGAGGCAGCTCAGCTTGGCTCCCCGCGAGTGGCCCATGAGCAGCAGCTTGCTGCAGTTGCAGTACTGCCGCAGCCGCGGGTCGCTGCCACACATGTCAATGACCTAGGCAGCCACGGTTGCACAGCATATGTCATTTGAGATGGTGGCGCCGGTGGGCATGGCAGGCAGGCATAAACAACGCATGCAATAACATGGGGCACAGAGTTCACCAACCATTGGGGCGCCATGCGCATCGCATATGCATGCAACCCCCCACCCACCTGCTTCATGTATGCCACGGTGAGCGTGTCATCCAGCAAATCTGATAAGTCCCACAGCAGCACCGTGTAGCCCAAAGCCCAAAGCATACGGCACAAACACAGGCACATCTACTGCAGCCTGACCTGCCTGATCGATTAAAGCAACTGTCAGCGTGGCATCCAGCACGTTCCACAGGTCCCACAGCAGCACCGTGTAGCCCCACAAACACCAGCACACATGCAGGCACACCTACTGCAGCCTGGCTCACCTGCTTCATGTAAGCAACGGTCAGTGTGCCAAACAGCACGTTCGACAGGTACCACAGCAGCACCGTGTAGCCCAAAGCATACGGCAGAATCACAGGCACAACTGCCACAAGAGCACCCACCTGCTTCATGTAAGCAACTGTCAGTGTGTCGTCCAGCACATCTGACAGGTCCCACAGCAGCACCGTGTAGCCCCAGCTGGCCAGGCGCTGGGCGTAGGAGCGGTACAGGCTGCTGTTGAGCAGAAAGCCGGGCGTGAAGATGACTACCGGGCAGGCTGAACCGGCTGCGGTTGAGAAATGACGAGGAGAAACCAGTGTGACGCACAGATGGAACCGGCAACAGAGGAGACAGTAAGTAAGAGAGCATGCAGGACACCACTGGGCAGGCAGAGCCAGCTGCGGTTGAGGAGCAAGTTGGACAATTGGCCACATTGCAAGGAAGCGGCGAGAGAGGTGTTGGTGGACAGTTTGACATGCAGTGCAGAGGGCTAACAAGCAGGCGGAAGCCACAGCTGTGGTGGGGTGACGGGACACAGACCATATAAGAGGACAGGGCTTTTGGGCAAGAGTGGTGGAGCTGCTGCTGCTGCTGCTGCTGCCGCTGCCGCTGCTGCTGCTGCTGCTGCAGGCGTTGGCAGGAACAGGAGGTACTGTCTGCGGCATGGCAGATGCCCAGAGCAGGTCGCTGCAACTGGCACTAGCTAGCACGCCACTTCAGCTGTGGCACATGGTGCTGCTGCTGTTGCTGCTGCTGCTGCTGCTGCTGCTGCTGCTGCTGCTGCTGCTATCGCTCACATTGTGGGGTGAGCACCTCCAGCTGCAGCTCCAGAGGCATGCTGGGGTCAATCGGGCTGGCCCCCAGCGGCACTTTCAGCACTGGCAGCGTTGTGACAGGCTGGGGGCCCTGCTGCTGTGCAAACCTGGGAGCGCATGTGCTGCCTGCGCCAGCCTGAGCAGCTGCTGCTACTGCCCTGTGTTTGCCTGCGCCAAGGTGTGGCTGTTGCATTGCAGTGCAGCACAGAAGAACAGGTGCCGAGTGAGTACAGTTGCGTGGCAAGGGACGATGTAGAGGTGTGACTGAGCATGTCTGAGTGATGCATGCATGCATAAGCGGAAAGGTGGTGAGCCGATGTGCAGTGTCAGCAGCAGCAACATGACAGCAGTAGCAACGCCAGGCGGAGCACCAAGGCAGGCGTGAGCTGCAAGTCATCGGTATGCTCATACGTTTGGTTACAAGCCGCAATGTGTTGCAGCACTGCTTACGTTGAAGGTCCCATTGTCGCTGAATGCGTTGAACGCCGCGTGCGCCCTTGGATGAATGGTGTCTTTGATCGCAGGGGTAAGCCCGCATGCAGGCTTTGCAAACCCATTTCTATGAGCTTTTAGACGCGTTTGCCTGGCCAGGCCTTGCTTTCCTGACAGCTGCATGGAACGGGACAGGTGCAAGTGGTCCAGAAGGGAGTGGCTAAAAGTTGAGGTGACCTCCAGACACGGCAGCTGCAAATGTGGGAACAAACAGTAGTGCAAGACGGTCGAACATCAAGCTAGTACGTCGGCACAAACTGTGGCTGGCCTTGCAATAAAGCCGCTTCGTCCTTGTACAACCCTGTCAGTTGTGTGGGCTAGGGTTGTGGGGGTTACTTTCATGCATGGATGTGCTGAACGCAACTGCTTCTCAAGTACGTAAGCAGGGGACAATATCACCCATTTACGTCGCTGACAAGCTACTAGGCTAGAGTTTCTAGGGGCTAGGTGTTGCGCCTTGCTGCAAAAGCCTGGGTGTCACTAGCAAAGGGCAGAGGCACGCGGCTGGTTTATTTGGCTTCACGTGTGTGTGCATGTGCCATCAAAGTACCCAATGCATAATATGCAAACACTAATACTGGGTGTGAGGTCACCAGGTAGGCTGACCTTGAGGCCATGGAGTCTACTTTGGGCCAAAACAGCCAGCATGTATGGCCAGCCAGTAGGGTTTCGGTCCCCCTGGTAACAAAAACAACACCCAGCATTGGCACGCAACCCCAGCCCTTCCACAACCTGGTTCAGCTGCTCTTCTAGGGGCAGCTGCTGCCTCAAAGATCATTCAGCACGCCGAATACAATGCCACCAGTTGCTGGTCATGCCTGCGTGCTGCGTCTCCTTTGGTCCCTATTGGCTGGTATCGCTTGGTCACCAACAGGCGCCATGCACACAGCTGATACATCGGCTGACCTCAAGCAAGGTCGAGCATGAAGCTGCACTTGCCACTGTCACACCCCACAGCTCAAAGTTCGTGCATGCAGTGCTGTGTACATCCACATTGCCCAAATCAGTCCCACAGCACCCTGATACCCGACATGGTGCAGAACCAAATGCTGGCATATATACTCATCTTACCACAGTTGAACACTAGCACAGTGCACCAATTGGATTGGTCCGGTTAAAGAACCGTCGCTGCTGACAACCAAATGAGGCTGGCATCTGCAGTGCAAATTCTGCACCCACCATGAGGCGGGGCACGTCATATGCCAGCTAAGGTGGGACATGTTGAATGGGTGTAACATGCCAGCACGCACGCTTGGCTGCCACTCAGCACAAGCTGCTTCACAGCGAAAGCAGGTATGAGGCCCGAGCAGCCCTGTCAGTAAATCTAACTCAAAGCAGGTCGCAACCATGCAGCAGTCACATCAGGAAGTTGTTAAGCACGACGTCCAAAGCTCAAAGTTCATGACAAAATCGGCACAGGCCATTCAGCGCCTTGCAACCAGGCGTCACTGCACTTCTCAAACAGTGCTGCAAGCGGACAGAGGTTGCGTTGTCCTCTGCAGTGCTACACACCACCAGGGATAATAAGCGGCATGGTCACAATCTGTACAGAATGTCATCGTTGAAATGTACAAAAGCCCACACAGCAGCAATCCAGTCAAGCGGTCACGTCATAAAAAGGTCAGGCGCTGAAATGGCTCAGCTGCCTTCAATCCTCCCAACTGCCTATTGTTTGCAGGTACGATGCAAACTGCTGCTGGCTCATGGCACTGATCCCTCCAGATGCGCTGCAGCTGCTGCCGGTACCAGACGCCAGGCGCCCAGCTGCTGTACCACAGGAGCTGCCGCCCTGCGTGCTGTTAGCAGCAGCTGCTGCAGCAGCTGTCTGCCAGTCGCTGCTGCAGGTACCTGCACTGAGGGAAGAGCTTCTACTACTACTGTTGTAGGCGCTGTTGCTGTGGACAGTTCCCGCTGCTGCTGCCCCTGCTGCGGCTGGGAAGTCATCGGACGTGCAGCACTGCAGTAGTGCTGATGTTTGAGAGCACTCCGCATGCGGCTGCTGTGAGCTAGCAGGTCGTGATACCTGCTGCTGCTGCTGCTGTAATTCAGCAGCTGCCGCCGGCACCACCCAGCAATGCTGCTGCAGTTGGGCAGCTGCTGCTCGCTTGGCTGGGTCCTTCTGCAGGGCGAGCCCCAGCCACTCCTTGCATGCATCAGACACTGGCAATGCAGCAATGCCTGCTGCAATCTGGCCCTGGCTCCTGCTAACAACTGCACACATGAAGGCACCAGGGCTTGTTGTGTGGTCCCCAAAGGGGTGGCGGCCTGCAAGCGCCTCCCACACCAGGACGCCCAGGTTCCACACGTCATTCTGCAGCAGCAGGCAGGTGCAGAAGGCGAGTACAACATCAAGCCAGGATACACGGTACAGATGTAGGCAGACACGCAGTGGAGACACCCCGCATGCGCTCTGCACTGCAGGCATGCTGCACATCACCATACAGGCAGCTGTGCATGTGGGTGGAAGATCTGCTGCAAGTTCAAGAGAACACTGCAGCATAGAACATCGTGCTTGGACAACCTGCCAACAAAACGCATAGCAGACAGCAGATAATCCTTATTTTGCCTTACCTGCGGGCCCACAGCAGCCTCCAGTGGTGTGTTGTTGAATGTGGCCTGCACCACCTCCGGCGCTGTGTAGGCAGGCGTGCCTCCTGCCTGCAGCTGCTTCAGCTGCGGCATCACGCTGCAGTCAAAGCCACCGACAGCCCCGCAGCTGCTGCTGCGGCGAATCACTGCCACCTTGGCACCATGTTGCTGCCCGCTGCCGCAGCTGTTGCTGCTGTCGCCTGCAGTGCCAGCGCTTGCACCTGGTATGCTGCGTAGGCTGCTGGTGCTTGCGCAGGAGCGCAGCAGCGGCGCGTGCCTGCTGGCGCTGGCGCTGTCACCTCCTGCTGTCAGCCTGCTGCTGCTGCAGCGGGGGCTGCTGATGGCATCGCTGCTGATGGCATCGCTGCTGATGGCATCGCTGCTGCTGTCTGCTGCAGCTGTTGATGGCATGGCTATGGCGAGGCCAAAGTCTCCCAGCATGGCCTGCTTGCCTGATACAAAAACATTTTCTGGCTTGATGTCACGATGCACAAAGCCCTGCATGCATCAAGGCAAACCGGAACCAGGAAGACAGTGCGGTATGTGAGCAGGTGCATCAGTTTCGCCAGCAGCCAGGCATTGCTTGATACACCCTGCCCACTGTGACTGCCGTTGCGTGCTTGGTGCAAGGATCAGAGGCATACTTCTGCAGCCGAATGTACTGCTAACAGAGCGCCACTCCGTATCCTTGCACATGTGCTGCCCTTGCATGCAGCTTTCACATGCACTCCACACACCCCACAGCTGCACTCACCAGCCTGTGCATGTGCACCAGCACCTCCAGCAGCGGCGCAGCCACCTGCTCCCGCACAGCAGCCTCTGACAGCGCACCCCCTGCCTGCTCCAGCGTGCTGCGCAAGTCACCCTTGCAGTGGGCTGTGAGGATGGTGGTGCTGTCACGGCTGTCTAATGCTGCCCAAAACGGCACCACATGGGGGCTCAGCGCTGACAGCTGCCTGTGCAGCTTAATCTCCAGCTCCACCTGCCTTGTTTCGTCCTCATCGAGTTTGGCTTTTCGGTAGGATTTGGCAACCCCTTGGCAGGAAGGCCCGCTGCTGCTGGCTGCTGCGCTGGCAGTTGCTGTGGGAGCTGCAGCGTCCCCAGCTGGCTCTGCAGTGCTTCCTGCAAGCTGGTTTGTTGAGCTGTTTGCGTCTGGGACCTTCACAATGCTGACGAAGCAGCTGTGCGAGCAAGCCAGAGGGCGAACGATTTCCAGGTGTTCCATTGTGAGCTGTTGCTGGTGGCCTGGTTGGGGGCAGCTGGCGCCACTCGCTAGCAGCCTGCAGCGTGCTCTGCTGGGGCTACAGTTGCGCTGATGTAGCTGAGGAGCACTCAGGCATTGCTGCAGCGGGGCATCAGCCATGGCTGTGTGCGTGCAGGTGCTCTGCTTGGGTTGGTTGCTGTTGCTGACGACAGTTAGGCCAGTGGCAGGTGCACCCTCTACAGCTGCAGCACTCCAATGTGGTGTTGTTGAATTGATGCTGTCAGTGCACATCGTGCAGAGAGCAGCTGGCAGAGGCGTTGCCGCGCAAGGCGGGCGCGGAGCTACCGAGCAGTAGAGCCTGGCCGCTGAAGCATAAGCTCAAAAAGTTACAAACAATCAACCGATATACAATGTAAAGGGTTTGAGCTTAAGCTGTTGGTATAGGCAGCGATGGAAGAACAGCTGGTGCTAGAAAGAGGTAGCAAGCTCGAACACATGTGTGAACAACGTTGAAAATATACCAGAGAAGGTTGAAAGAACAGCATCGTTCTTGTGCCGTTCCAGACAGGCACTTGTCACGAATGCGACCGAACCCAGGTCCGGGTGCGGACCCAGGTCCGAACCACAAGGACCTGGGTCCGAACCACAACGATCAAATTACTAGCTGACGTGGCAGTGCTGTTGCGTGTGGAACTGCCTGTCCCAGCATAGCAGTGCAGCTAGCTGTTGTTGCACCTCTGATCACCTGGTACTGTCATTGAAGCAGCAGCAGCAGGAGCAGCAGCAGACTGCTGCATTGCAACCACCTCTTGCCGCGTGTTGGGCTTGTAAATAGAAGCACCAAGCACCATGCAGACAGCTCAGTCACATCCGCAGCAACCCAAAAGGTGCTTTCTGGGACTCCTGCATATGCACAGCCTCAAGTGGTTGGAACGTCACAACTTCACATCCCTGTTTGGCAGTACTTGGTGCTTGGACCACACTTATAGACACAAGCAATAGCGCCACCTGCATGTTGCATCTGATCCTTTGGAGCATCGTTTTCGTTCAGCTGTCTCTCTATTACTCAATGCACAGACAAATCTATATCTTTGTACGTTGCTGCAGGAATGTGATGTCTCTGGCCAAGGGATACTTCACAGGTGCTAAGCGTGCAGCTGGCGCTTTCATCATCTTCAGCATTGGAAGCTCTTTATACTCCAAATACAAGGCATGGCAGGTGCGGCACGGGAACCTTGTACAGCTGCACGCAGCAAGTGCAGCTACATGGGTAGCTGCACACCCTACCACAGCACCACTGCATGCATTAGGCATTGCCTTGCCTGCAGTTTATCTGCCTGCACTGCTACAGACATGCCTGCGACTCCAAGCATGTCTGCATCACACACAGACGGTTGAATGGGCTCGCACGCATCTGTGCGTCAGGCACCAATGGGGGTTGGTGAACTGCCATAACCCTCGTGCTGCTACTACAGCTGTTGCAACTGTAACCACCCTGATGCAGCGGCTACCTCGGCGATGCCTATTTAAACAGCAGTCTGTCATGCAGACACATGCCTTCTACTTAACTTACTGGACCTCATACCACAAAACACAGAACACGGCAAGCCCTGCTCTCGCCACCTCCGCTGATTCTCTTTCGCAGGAGTATGTGACGCTGCCTGCTGCCTTCTACCTTGAGCTAGACCTTGAGCAGCAGGTGCTGGTGGAGCTGGACTTCTGCAGCAGTAACCCAGCATTGCACACCCTGTATTACCACCACCGCCATGTCACCCTCCCCTGCCTTTGCTGCCGCAAGAGTGTGAGACGGTGCCTGCCGCCTTCTACTTGGAGCTGCTACTTTTCCTATAAAACACTCAACGCCGCACCCTGCTCTGCCACCTCCGCTGTGTTTCCTTCTGCATGAGTATGTGACACTGCCTCCCGCCTTCTACCTTGAGCTTTAGCAGAAAGCTGTGTAGCGCAACAAACCCTGCACTGCTGCCACTGCTGCTGCTGTGCATATCGCTGTGTTTCCTTCTGCAGGAATACGTCACGCTGCCTCCCGCCTTCTACCTTGAGCTGGACCTTGAGCAGCAGGTGCTGGTGGAGCGAGCCAGCAGCAACCCCTACGCGCTGCTCACCAGCGGCCTGCACCAGCTGGAGCTGCAGCAGCTCATCCAGGTGCGTGGCACAGCTGATGGGTATTTGGAGCTTGTTACTGTGCCTGCCACGAACGTGTTGCCGTATACTTGTAGTGGTTTCCTGTGCGCGCGTAGTGCTGGCAAGCACTGGTCTGGCAGTTGCCGAAGGGGCATAGGGGAGGATTAGCAAGATAGAAGGGAGCCACGCAAAGGCTCCCTTCTATCTTACCAGCAGCCTGCACCAGCTGGAGCTGCAGCAGCTCATCCAGGTGCGCCTCAAAATGGTGATATGCTGTGTCGCAGTGCACCCGTCAGCACGTGCGTAATATGGGATGGCAGCTGCGCACATGTGCACAAGTTGTGGTGTCGCCGGTACAGCGTGCCGGTACCGGCTGTGCGACATTGCTGCAGGTGGCCCCACAATGGTATGCTTGCTGCTGCTGCTGCTGCTGCTGCTGCTGCTGCTGATGCTGATGCAGGTGCTGCACACCGCCAAGCAGGATGCACGCGTGCGTGGGCTGCTGGCAGTGCTGGGCGGCCGCGAGAACTTTGGCGGCATGGCACAGCTGCAGGAGCTGCGCAACGCACTGCTGGACTTCAGGGTGAGCCGTCAGCAGCAGCAGCAGCAGCAGCAGCAGCAGCAGCAGCAGCAGTATGGCTTGAGTGAGATATGAAAGCCGGCATGGCACAGCTGCAGGAGCTGCGCAACGCACTGCTGGACTTCAGGGTGAGGCCGCCAGCAGCAGCAGCAGCACAGCAGCAGCAGCAGCAGCAGCAATTCGGCGTAATAAAGATCCCAATCACAAGGATCAGACGGAGCCGCGAACGTGGACTTCAAGTTGTGCAGTTGCTCTGGTAGCTCCTGCACCTGCAGGCACATGTGTGCCTGCAGCGCATTGTTAGCAACTTGCTCAATGCAACAGCACGCCTGACAGGTGCTTCATGCTGGCAGTTTCCTTCCACACACATGCAATGAAACATCACCCGCTGTGTGCTGCCTGGCATGCTGCGGCCTTGCAGGTGCATGCCAAAGGCCGGGCGCCTGTGTTTGCCTACAGCAACGTGTTTGGCGAGGGTGGCATGAACGGAACAGGCGTGTACTACCTGGCTTCAGCTGCTGACAAGGTGAGAAGCACGGTGCCCATTGAAATAAGCATGTAATCCATTTCAGTTGGTCGACAGAAGGATGGTGTCAGCTGGAATGCTGTGATGCTGAATTGCGCAGGCATGTGCACATGCACGTAGTTCCTCTTTCAGCTGCTGTCACTGCAGTTGGCAGCTGGTGGGTTAGGCTGTGCAGTAAGGTGAGCTGTACAAGGACTGGTGGCGACTGCTGCAAAGGCACACGTTGTACAACACCTGCCGCTGCTGCCTGCTGCTGCTGCTGCTGCAGGTGTTCATGCCACCCACCAGCATGCTGTCCCTGCTGGGCTTTGAGAGCACCCAGGTGAGGCTGCTTTGGTGAAACGTGCAAGCAAGTAATCTCAATCTAGCTGCATATGTGAAAGTACCACGACAGCCACTGCTGTAAGCTACAGGTGTTCACGCGATGGTCCTGCTGACATGTATAACTGTATGGTACGTGTGCCAGAACAGACGGCAAGACAGCACGCACACCACCCCCGCGCCAACCTGCAAGTTGCCAGTTGGCCCCAGGACTATCAAGTGCCTGCGCTGGTGCTGCTGCTGCTGCTGCTGCTGCTGCTGGCACTGGCCTTTTGGCTGTGCAGGTGTTCGTACGTGGGCTGCTAGATAAGCTGAAGGTGCAGCCGGAGGTGTTCAGGAGGGAGGAGTACAAGGCAGCACTTCCCCGCTGGTGGGCACAGTGCATTTTGGCAACTTTCTGGTCCCAGGAGTACTAAACACTGCTGTTGCTGCTTCTGCTGCTGGCTTGCGGCTGTAGGTGTTTGTGCGCGGTTTGCTTGATAAGTTGAAGGTGCAGCCGGAGGTGTTCAGGAGGGAGGAGTACAAGGCAGCACTGGCCCCTCTGATGGGCAGTGGCTTTGACCCAGCACACAGGGAGAATGTGACGTCACTTCTCCAGGTGGGCAGGCACAGTACTGCCTTTGTTTGTTGGCTGCTGCTGTGTCTGCTGATGCCGCCTGGCTGCTGCCTTCTTGTGTGGTAGATGCACCAGGGTGGTTTACAAGAAATCTATGTATGGCTGACTGTTCCAGACCTCGCTGCTTCAAGATGCTGGTGACTGTCACTTGCGGGCTGGTGATTGTCACATGCTGGCTCCCCTGATGGGCACAGGCTTTGACCCAGCACACAGGGAGAACGTGACATCACTGCTGAAGGTGGGCAGGCGTGGTGATCAATGCCGGCCGAAACTGTGGCCATGGCTGCTGCCTTTCAGTGGACTGAACACCCCAGAAACGCTGAAATGCCGCCGATGATTAGGAACCTTGGTGTACCTTCGTGCTGGTGACCACCGCATGCTGGCCCATGATCTTAATGGTCGTGTGATCCAACAAATGTATGATGTACTGTTGTGTGCTTGTGTGCGGCAGTCGCTGTATGACCAGGTGGTGTCAGGCATCGCTTTAATCACTGCCAAACGCTGCCCTCAAAGCTCAATGATGCAATGATCCAAGGTTTCCAATGCAATTCTGATGCTGTGTGCAGTCGCTGTACGACCAAGTGGTGTCTGGCATCGCGTCTGCGCGGCGGCTGAGCCCGCAGCAGGTGGAGGCGGCGGTCAATGCAGCGCCGCTGCTGCCAGCCACCGCCAGCAGCCTGGGCTTGCTGGACGGCCTGCTGTACAGGTTTGTAGGGTATCTCAATGTTGACATCGCTGTTGTTGTTGCTGTTTGTGTTGCTGTGTTGCTACCAGACGTTGCCAGCAGCCTGGGCTTGCTGAATGGGCTGATGTACAAGTCTGTCACTTTGTTTGTTGTTGCTACTGTCATTATTGAGTCGTTGCTATGGGTGCTGCTGCCAGCCACTGCCAGCAGCCTGGGCTTGCTGGACGGCCTGCTGTACAGGTGAGAGTACTATGTTTGTTGCCACTGTCGTTAATGTTGTCGTTGCTGTGCATGCTGCTGCCAGCCACCGCCAGCAGCTTACGGCCTGCTGGACGGCCCTGCTGTACAGGTGATAGCGTGCATGTGGCTGTGTGCCGTGTGCATTTAGCTGCATCTAGATCCAATTAATCCGTTGTCAAGCATCCAGCTTTGCCAAGACAAGTGAAATTGCAACTTTAGTTGTGCTGCTGCAACGCTGCAAATGTGCTGCTTCAACTTTTTGGTGGCGCTGCAGGGACCAGGTGGAGCAGCAGCTGCTGGCTCAGCTGCCGGCCGAGGTGCAGCAGCAGCTGGAGCAGGCCCGCAGCAAGCCGCCGCCCGCCACGCCTGCAGCGCTGCTGTCGGCACAACTGGCAGGGCCGCGCGTGTCAATGCAGCGGTGAGCGGTGGTGCACTGTTTCATGTTTGCAACATGTGTGTTTGTGTATACGCATGCAGACGTGAAGTGCCTAAAACAACTGTTGGTGGCAAGGGCGCACGCCTGTTGTGGTGATGATGACCGAGAATGGCTTGAATGCAAGCATTGCAGAATGTGCTTGAATGCAAGCATCATGTATTGCATGGCTACATGCGTGCGCGCGGTGTGCATCCGAGAGTTTGCAAGCGGCAGCTGCATCAACTTGGCTGCCTGGCTTGGCTAATTCACTTTGTCTGCAGGTATACTGTAGCAACACAATGGGCAGAGAAGTCAGCAAGCCTCACTGGCAGCAGCAGCAGCCCTATCTCCACCACACCAGCAGCAGCAGCAGACCCATCGAACCCTACCCAGCACAGTGCAGCAGGTCTGCCAATCCCTCCAGCTGCCGTGCAGCAGCAGCAGCAGCAGGCTGGTAGTCGCTGGATGCAGGCTCAGGTGCAATCGAAGCCTTGTGTGGCTGTCATAACAGCAGCAGGGCCAATCATGCAGGCTGGCAGTGGGGGCCCAGGTGCAGGTGGTGAGGGTATGGTGGAGAGCCACAAGCTGGTGCGCGTGCTAAGGGCGATGCGGGAGAACCCACAGGTGGGTTACAAGACATGTTAAACAAGTAGTAACATGTATAATCACAGCAGCAGGGCCGGTAATGCAGGCTGGCAGTGGGGGGCCTGGGGCAGGTGGAGAGGGTATGGTGGAGAGCCACAAGCTGGTGCGCGTGCTGCGGGCGATGCGGGAGAACCCACAGGTACGAGAGTGTTATAACACGTGTTATAACAATTAGAAACATGTTGCATATGTAGTTGGGGCAGGCTGCAAGGTGAAGTTGCTGCTGCTGCTGCTGCTACTACATGCAGCTTGAAGTGTCTTCGTCCCAATGACTGCTGCCGTTGGTGCTGGTGCTGCTGCTGCTGCTGCTGCTGCTGCTGCTGCTGCTGCTGCTGCGTCAGGTGCGTGCCGTGGTGCTGCGCATCAACAGCCCTGGCGGCTCAGCGGTGGCGTCAGACATGATCGGGCGGGAGATCAAGCTGATGCGCGAGGCAGGGAAGCCGGTGAGCTGCTGCTGCTGCTGCTGCAGTGCACATCTACAGTTTGTTTGGGAATTGCGGCACCATGGGTACTGCTTGTGCTGCAGCTCAGCTACAGCATGCAGTGCCGATGTGATGCAGTCCGCACGCGGTGCAAGGCTATATAGAACAATTGACAGCTATCTAGGAAACCGTGTGGGGGGGGCATGCTAATGCAACTAACCCACGAGCACTGCGTGTGCTGCTTCACCCTCATACAATTGTAAAACTGCTGCTGTGCTGCCTGCTGCAGGTGGTGGCTTGCATGGGTGATGTGGCAGCCAGTGGGGGATACTACATTGCAGGTGGGCAATATCAGTGCACAAGACGATAGTTTGCAGGTGCTGCAATTCAGTGGGATTAGCACCTGCTGCTTGCAGGCAAAGTGTAATGCTGCCGTGCTGCCGTCTTTTGTCTTTTCTGCAGCCTTTGCTGCTGTATTATTGTAAGTGTTGTGGCGCATCCAATTACCTCCAGCAATACTATTTGGCGCACTGTTTGTGTTGTACGCTACTGCCATGCATCTGCATCTGCTGCTGCCGCCACATCTGCTGCTGCTGCTGCTGCTGTTGTTGCTGCTGCAGCACCCGCCAACAAGATCCTGGCGCAGCCTGGCACCATCACCGGCAGCATCGGCGTGCTGGCTGCGCGCATCAAAGTGAAGGAGGCACTGGGCGAATACGGTGTGACTAGTGACACCGTGCAGCTGGGTGACAACGCCAGCTGGGCCAGTGGCTTCCACACACTCACTCCGCAGCAGCAGCAGATGGTGAGTCACTAGTGACACCGTGCAGCTGGGTGACAACGTCAGATGGGCCAGTGGCTTCCACACACTCACACCCAAGCAGCAGCAGATGGTGAGTCACTAGTGACACCATGCAGCTGGGTGACAACGCAAGCTGGGCCAGCGGCTTCCACACACTCACTCCGCAGCAGCAACAGATGGTAAGTTTAAGACACTGCATCGGCTCCAGCCATGTCTGCTGAGAGCATGTTATGCCGACAAGTCTATGGGCAGTCGTGGTGGACAATCGCCTGTGACATGGTCACCTGCAGAACCTTGGAGGCGCTGCATCTATGACACTGCAGGGCTGTTGACTGCTGCTGCTGCTGCTGCTGCTGCTGCTGCCAGGTTGAGGGCATGATGGATGCTACATATGACAGCTTCCTGGCTGAGGTGTCAACTGCTGCTGCATCTGCTGCTGCTGCTGCCGCTGCTGCTGCTGCTACTGCTGCTGCCAGGTTGAGGGCATGATGGATGCCACATACGACAGCTTCCTGGCTGAGGTGGCAACTGCTGCTGCCGCTGCTGCTGCTGCTGCTGCCGCTGCTGCTGCTGCCGCTGCTGCCGCTGCTGTTGCTGCTGCTGCTGCCAGGTTGAGGGCATGATGGATGCTACATATGACAGCTTCCTGGCTGAGGTGGCAGCAGGCCGTGGCATGAGCAAGGAGGCAGTGCAGGAGCTGGCCAAGGGCAGAGTGTGGTCTGGGCAACAGGCAGTAGAGGTGGGCGCTGCTGCATTCTGCTGCCCTGTGCCTTGAAATGAAGTACTGCTGTGCCAGGCCGGCTTTGGTCTCGCTGCTCGTGTAGAGCACTTGTTTGGGGAGGGGATTATCGGGGAGCACTGTTGTTGTGATAGTGATGGGTTGCTGCTGTGCCACTGCCAGGCTGGGTGTGTTGGCCCCTGGGCGGCATGAGCAATGGAGGCGGTGCGGCAGCTGGCCAAGGGCAGAGTGTGGTCTGGAGCACAGGCAGTGGAGGTGAGCGGCGCTGCACTTTGCTTCTGCGCTATGATGGGCTGGGCGGAGTGGGTACTCGCGATGTAATAGAAGTGCCCCCTCAACAAGCATAACTAAATACTTTTGCCTTTTTGCCTTTGTGTTGTTGCTGTCGTGCCAGGCTGGCCTTGTGGATGAGCTTGGTGGAGTGTCCCGGGTAGTAGATATGTCCCTTCATAACTGCATCTTCTTATGTTTGCTGTGCTTTCTTGCTGCTGCTGCCAGCACCTCATTTCTGTGCCGCCAGGCTGGGCTTGTGGATGACCTGGGTGGGGTGTCGCAGGCAGTGTAGCTTACATGTCCCTAAACAAACACAACTAAACCTCGCCATTGCTGCGTTTGCCGGTCTGTTTGCTGCTGTGCCAGGCTGGGCTGGTGGATGAGCTGGGTGGGGTATCGCGGGCAGTGGAGCTGGCCAAGCAGCTGGCAGGCCTGCCTGAGGAGCCCTCAGCCACACAAACAGTGGAGTGGCCCCAAAGGTGCGGCAGCAGCATGATGAAGTGTTGTGTTGCTGCAGGGGCTGCACATGGTTGTGCTGTGCTGCTAGGTTGGCAGGGAAGCTGCGTTTGCGAGGGCGTGTTGCATTGCACTGGTGCCAGGTAGTCATCAGACAATGTAAATGATGGCAGTTGAACCAGCAGATCACAGCGAGCTGCTGGCTATGTGAGCGTATGCTGTCTGCTGCTGCTGCTGCTGCTGCTGCTGCTGCTGCTGCTGCTGCTGCTGCTGTTGCTGCTGCTGCAGGCGCGTGCCTCCACTGCTGCTGCTGCTCAAGTCATCTGGAGCCCTGCCAGGCTCAACCGACCAGCCAGCAGTGTCAGTAACAGCAGCAGCAGGAGCCGCAGCAGCCGCAGCTGCCGTTGCCGCAGCGCGCCTGTCAGAAGCAGCAGACGCAGCGGCTGGGATGCTAGGGTTGTTTGCTGCGCACTACTGGAGCATTGGGCAGGACGATGCACTGCAGGCCGGCACTGATCAGCAGCAGCAGCAGCAGTTGCCGCAGCTGCAAGCCATGCAGGCAGCAGTAGCTGGGCTGCAGGTGCAGCAGCCCCTGTCAATGCCAGCAGCACTGGCAGCAGCTGCAGCCGCCACAGCAGCAGCTGCGGCCCCAGGGCATGTGCCAACAGAGGCAGGTGCAGCAGCAGCAGCAGCAGCAGCATTTGCTGGGTTGGCGGCTGCAGCAGTGCAGCAGCAGCAGCATGTGATGGCCCCGCAGATGTTGAGCTTGGAGGCACCCTTGCTGGCATATTCGTGCTAGCAGGTGCAGCAGCAAAAGCATGATGACAGCAGCACTTGCAGGAGGTTACATTCACACGCAGCTTCTACTGGGATGAAGCTGCAGCAGCAGGCGCATGTCCAGTTTGCCGCATTGTACAGGTGCTTCGTGATGTTGCTTGTTCTCTGTCACAAGCTGAGTGCAAGCGGGCACTTGTGGATGAGTTTGCAATAATACCTGGCCTGATTGAATGGAAACGTGACGATGAAAGTCACCGGCTATGCTTGGTGTATGCTGCATGGAGCATTGCAGGATGGTTGTGAGTTGAGCAACGTAAACGCATTGTGTGACGGCTGTGTCAGCACAGCACGTGCTTATTCATTCAGCGCTTCTGTTCCTGGCCATCGCAGCTGCTGCCCTGTTCATGCTGCACGAGAGCAGCGACAACCCCAGCCTTGCGTTTGTCACATGCATTGGCGTTGCTGTGCTTGCGGTGAACGTGCTGTATGCTGCGTCTGTGTTGTGGCAGCTGGTGGGTGTTGTGGAGTGGGGCCTCATAAGGGAGAGCCTGCAGCGCTTTGTGGGCATGTATTAGAACGAATTTACACATCCACCGAGTCCTCACGGACTGCATTGGATGCGAAACTGCACATGCGAGCAAGGCTGCAAGGCTGCAAGCAAGGCATGTATGGTGTGCAGCATGCGCCCGCTAAGCGCTCGCGGCTTGGGGAGGCCAGGGTTGCGGCAGGTCTGCTGCTGGCGCCTCATCAGGCTGCAAAGATGCAGACTGCAGTGCAGCAGCCGCTTCAGGGCAGCCGTGAGCTCGCTGAGCCTCAATACGGTGTTATTGTCCGTCATGCTAAAGGCGGCCTGCTGTTGAGTGCCTTGTAGTTAGCACTTGAAGATGCACAATTCAGGCCTGAGATCGCTTGGTACCAGTTGCACCAACTTAAGGTACATCATCTTGATGTATTGTGGCATGACAGCAAGCATACAACGTCTTCATCTGATTGACGCCCAGACTCAGGACTAGCACTGCTAGTGGTTTTGTATTGTATTGTATTGTAATGGTTTGGTTGCACCATACCACTCGTTGCAAATGGTTACCCTGCTGTGTCCACACAGCTACGGCCACATTCCGTTGCGCATTGCTGCCAGCACCATACACTGTACATCCACGTCATGTAACCAGGAAATGGCAGTATGACTCATGTCGGGCCGTCAATTTCAGTTTGGCTGCGCCTCCTAGGAGGCGCAGGCATGCGGCTACGAGTATACATACCACGTACCAACCGACAAACACTACGTCCACAAACGACTGATGGTCTGACTTAAGCTGGTCATACTGGGCAGGTATGCACACAGCAAACGCCATACTCTAAAAATGCTTGTGAAAGCAATAAGTTCAGCAAGTGCCGAACAAATGGACAGTGCTCAAGCTTGGGCAAGGCTTAAGCCAGGCACCATACCAACATGCACAAACACGGCCATCTGCTGCACTGAGGCTGAGCAACGCAGCATACAGCAGCAGGGCACGACACTGACGCAGAAAACGTAGATACACACACAACAGACGCACTCTACCGATACTGTCAGTACTGCCGCTGATCAGGCAGTATGCGGAGCATACCTGTCAGACTGGCACACCTGATGACAGTGATACACCTGCTGCCGTTACTGTAGTGCTTTGAGTCCACACACAACCAGAGCCAACGCAAGGGTTCCTGGGAAACCGTGTTCTGCCAAGCCGCAACCAGCGGCAGTCTAGTCTTGATAACACCGAATGGAAGCAATGCTCTACTGATGCACCTACCAAGTACTGCAGAACGAGTACTGAAGAAGCATGCAAACATTGTGCAGGGCCGCTGAATCGATCCTGATATCAAACACATGTCAGTTAGCAGAAGCCGCCTCAAGCCAACAAGGCCAGCTGCAGCTGACACTGCTTTTGCACACACTGCAGCAGCCAAGAGAACTGCTTCTGCATCTGCGCAATGCAGTTCACGAAACAGAGACCAGGCATTACTGATGGCATAGTATGCCTAAGCAATCGGGCTGGAAGCCTCAGCAATAGGGCTCACACGGCGCTAACCTAGCATGTGAACACAAAGGATGCAAAAAGGGCACTGCATGGGCTGCGCTGAAGCACTGAGACGCACCAGCAGCTGTCAGGAATCAGCTGAGAGCATTGTGCTTGGGGACGCGTGTGTGAAATCAGCATGGCATGACAGCACAAGCAAGTTCCAAGCAAGCAAAGCACACAAACATCTAAGCAGACAGTACAGAAACAGCATACAACCAAACTTTTTCCTCTGCAGACAACGAAGTGATCAGCACTTTTGTAAGGCATGATTCGCCTGCATAGGTGCTACAGATTTGCTGTAACTGCAAACAGCTTGTTGCTGCAGCAGTAAACTACACATGGCGCCGTGGCTGCTGCTGCACGTGTAGTCATCACAGTCGGTGATGACGCTGCCAACTGTGCAGCAGCAAACGCGAGGCACACCATCCAAGTCAATCTGACACCTCACCATTCGCGAAATGCATGCATCAGCAGCAGTAGCATACAAGCAAAAAGTCCACAGTGTAAGCTCGAGACTAAAGCCTGCACACCTGACAGTTTGGGTGATTAAGTGGACAGTACATGTAAGTGTACTTGTCTGTGCAGACAAGCCCGCACGTCCGACAGGCGAGCTGATTGAAGTTGACAATGATAGTCGGCCTTCCAAGCCGGCTGCTTGAGCAGTGTGCACACAGCAGAGGCTGTGTGATCATCCAGATATGCAAAACACGAGCGGCGCATCATGCCATGTCCACAGCACACCAAGCAATTCTGGAACAGACAGCTTCCAATCTGACAAACACTCCCACAGCCAGCCTGACCTATGCAGCCTCTTGTACAAGGTGGTTTGTAACTGCTAGTTGTTGTTATAACAGCCACCCACCCATACACCTGAGGTGAGTCAGTGACACAAACACCACCCTCAATAGGGACCTTGCAAACGGCAAAACACAGCAACAACTGCTGTACCGAATACGCAGGACCTGCGATATCCCAATAGCTGGGCACACACCACAGAAGCACAACACATGCAGGCACATTCACAACACATGGAACAGGAACAGCCAAGCGACTGCCATGCCACACCACAGCAACCCAGCAGCTCGCAACGCCTCGCCTCTAGCATTCCTAGTACCAACACACGAATCTTACACATACAAGGTGTCAACGACACCTATGCAAACATCAGCCATCAGGTAAGACAGTGGACTCCTCGACCTCGGTAGCATGCAGCATGCAGATGACAGCATGTACCAGCTCTCTGTACCTCACACTTCACTCATGCACAGGCCAACAAAGCAGCTTGTCGAGTTTGCTGCTCGAAGCTTGCTCCTTCGGCCCTCCTCTCCCCTCCACAACAATCCCAGCAGCCAGTGCCCGATGCATGATCCTCCTGATGCACCCCACAAAGCTCCAGAGCAAGGACGCTGCAGTGCACCCGTGGCCATGTTGGCTGCACACACGCCCTGCATCCGTGTTGCAGGTCACTTGCTCCTTTGGCCCTTCCTTGCCTCGCTCGCAGCAACCACGGCAGCCCAATGCCCCATGCACGCACTCCCTGCAGCAACCCCGGCAGCCCCATGCCCCATGCGCTCCATACAGCTGCAGCCAGCAACACAGCACAGTCGGCTGCACGAATTGCCGTTACAGCTGCTGAGCAGCCGCCCGCCACACAAGTACTGCACAGCAGGTCAAGCATGCTGAAATTCACGAAGCAGGAGCATCAGCTGATATCTGCACGGACTACACTGCACGTCTTCGCCAAGTAAAACACCACTGCAGTAGCAACGCATGTGCATCAAGCGATGCCGTGTGCAGGCATGATACCATCCAGCATGCAAGCTTGTGCAACCTCTAAGCTCCCAAAACCAGGACCCATCAGCCAATGCGCATGATGACGCCTCGAATCTTCTGGCAGCAATTTGCAAACCAAAATCCCTTGTAACCCTGCATACCTTCATCCAATACCCGATACAGATCCTGTAGTACACTAGTAGTAGAAGAGGTGCCACACAGCTGCTGCCAGCAGCAACAGTAAGCACCACTTGCACCTGCACGGTCCAGCTCTCCTTCAATGACATGCTCAAGTAACAACATGCCACCATGAGTGATCTGCAATCGAGGAGTGTGACGCATATAGTCACCCCCACATCCTCGCCATGTTTTTTGTGCTCTGAGGTATGATGCGCAGAGCATTGCTCAACAATAACTGCCAGAAGTGTACGGCCATAATCGTGTAGCAAAGGCCTTACGGCGAATACATGCTCGAACAAGGGCCTGACATCGCAGAAAAGCAACTGGCTCAGCACCAGTACAACCACCTCTCATGGACACAGCACAGCACACTGCAAGGGCCACAGACATACCACATGCCGGAAAAGGCCAGATACACTGCTCTCCGGGGTGGCACTGCAATCCAACTGGCGATCGCAGCACACTGCAATTTGCAAGGGCGCTCTTGCACAATAGCCGTCACAATATGTGCTGGCTGATGAAGAGACGCGCGATGTGCACAGTCAAGTACAGATGTGACAACCATGGCCATGCTTTGCCATGCAATGCCAAGCAACGACCGCTGGAAAGCTCTGCCTCGCTGTGCATGCAGCAGCACTGTGCTGCACGCATGCCTGCCACACTTTGCAAAAGTGGACTGGAAACTCCCTCTGGATGTGTGGCTAGGCACCTGGGCAAGGCTCTCACGCGACATTCGATCAGATGCATTCAGTGGCAGGCCAACATCATGCACGCAAAGACAACGTACTTAGCCATCAGATAAGCAGGCACACCCTCCATGCACATCCTCTCAGCATACATACAGACAGCACAATGTCCTAAGCCACAGAGCCGGCAGCACATGCATGATCATGCCGACCATGCAGACAATGCGCAGCATGCAATGCCTTCAGACGCCTGCCAGTTGCAGGCAGATGCACGCGCAGCTGCCAAACACAGCAGCAGCAGCAGCAGCTGCGGCTGCCGCCGCTGCTGCTGCCCCCACAGATCAGACCAGTCAAACGCATGCAGCATAAGCCAAGTTGCTCTTGCCAGCAAACCTCCTCAAGCATAGGGTCAGTTGCCCCATTCAACTGCTAAATAGCTGCCCAAACTCAGTCCACAACATACCTGAACAGTCCTCCACCCCAGCTATCCCAGACACATAACAACCAGGCAGGTTTATCTGAATACCACACTGGAAATCATACGTGAGCAACAGGTGCGGGTCGGCTATCATCCTGAGCGAGCGCACACTGCGGGGAACACAGATTGCCAAGCTCGCATGCAACTAACACGCCGTCAGGCAATCTTACTTACTAGCCCATATCACTGCAAATCTCAATCGTTTATGCACAATTTGGTGCGTCCCTCATCAGTAGAGCAAGCATGTGCATGGCAGAAGCATCCACAAGCCGACCAATGATGTATCCAAAAGTCCAGGCAGCATTGGTCAAACGATCATCAACAACCCGACAGCCAACTACCAGCACATCAATGGTTTGGCACGAGCTCCACAGCTCAACGACTGAATAGCATGCTCATATGCCAAACCCTCATATCTCAGTGTCCCGGAGTGGGCTCCAGCAAGCAACCCTGGCAACCTGCAAAGCACTGTCAGTTTGATCCAAACAACCGAACAATCAACCCACCACAACTGGCTCAAACCCAGCCGTTGTCCAGCAGTAGCCTGGTGTTCACTTTCACCAGCCCAGTGACAACCAGCCTCCAGTGACAGCAAACACGGTGCACAGCCTCACTGGCTTTTCAAAATGAGCATCAGCCACCTGCAGCATCCACTGCATCCGCAGTAGGCTGAGCAGCAGCAGCAGCAGCAGCAGCAATGCCACCCTGCCGCCTGCCACTCAGCTGCTGCGCCAGTTGCACACACGCCCAACCGACCACACACAGCAAGCCATGCAGCAGCAGCCAGGCCTCAGTTGCAACCCAACGCAAGCCTGAGCCGATCTTAACAGCCTGCCGCTTGACTGATGCCCACAGAACCACCAGCAGCAGCACCAGCACTGCACGCAGGCCGGGTGCCTGCCCGGCTGAAGCAGCAGTCAGCGCAGCTGCCACTGCGTCACCTGCAGCAAGCTGCTGTTGCTGCTGCTGTAGCGTTGGTCCTGGGTTTGCTGTACCAGCAGGCTCTGCAACTGCTGCTGCTGCTGCAACACTGCTGCTGCTGCTGTTGCTCTTTGAGGGCTCTTGAGAGCTGCTGCCACCTGCCCCACCAGACAAACCCCTGCCAGCCACACTCGAGCCGATGCTTGCACCCCCAACGCTGCCAGCAGTGCTGCCTGTAGCAGCAGCGCTTGCCGCAGCAGGCGCAGGCGCAGCACCCGCTGCTGCCTTTGCTGTGTACAGCGCCTTTGCAGAAGCTCCCACTCCATACACGCTGTCAGTGATCAGCTGCAACACAGCCCACATACCATTAGCTGCCAGAAACTGCACCAGCTGAGTCACCATACTCTTAAACTGTGGTGAGTTAATGCTTACGCCTCCCGCTGCTGCTGCTGCTGCACCTGCGGCAGCCGCCGCGGCAGAGTTCTGGCCAGTAGCTGCAGCCACAGCCGCGAGCGCGGGTGAGCCGGGTACTGCGATGCCTGCTGTTGGCATCGCTGCCTTGTGCTGGTGTGTGGCAAGCAGGTATGCAATATCTGTTAACAGCGGAGTGTACTGCTTGCTCCACACTGCCTGAACCTCTGAAGGGCTAAGAGCAGACCCACCCCCACCACTGATGGTACCTCCCTGCCTGCTTGCCCCTGAGCTGCTGCTGCTAGCCCCTGCAGCAGCAGCAGCAGCAGCAGCAGCGCCCTGTATGTTGCTGCCGGCGCTGTTGCTGCATCCCATGCTCGCGCTGCTGCAGCTGCTGTCCTGGCTCGTCCAACCAGAAGCATCCACAGAGCTCCCTACATCAAGGGACGCTCGCGATGCACTCCCTGCAGCACCCTTCTGCATTTGATGCATCATCTGCTGCTGCTGCTGCTGCTGCTGGGATGGGGTGTTGGGCGTGTGAGGCTGCAGCTGTGCTGCTGCTGCCAGGCGGGTTTGCAGCAGGCATGCCCACAGCAGAGCCATCTCTTGTGCGCAGGGTGCTGGCAGCACCAGCAGTGTCTGAGTGAAGCTCACTGGATGGCTGTTGAGCATCACGCTGAGGTGAACCGCGCCCTTGTGTAGTGGCGGCAGCGGCACCCTGCACGTACAGGAAAACACCAGTACGCAAAACCATGCGAGTGTCAGTGCATTTTTATTGCCAACAAAACTGCCGGTAAGAAGGCGCCCTTGGGCAGCAGAGGCAGCGGCACCCTGCGAGCGTCAATGCAGTTGCAGCAGGCAGGCAGGTACCGACATGAAAAGTGAACAGCTGTTAAGCATCACGCTGAGGTGAACCGCGCCCTTGGGCAGCGGAGGCAGCGGCACCCTGTGCGAGTTGAAGAAACAGAAGTACGCAGAAGAAAATGCAGGAAGATGATGCGAAGATAAGTAAACAACAAGTAAAGAACAAGGGAACAGTGCATGATTAATCAGCTGCACGGGAAAAGGTGCCCTCTCTACATGCACAGCCCTGCAGCGGGCAACCACACGCCTGCTATTGTGCGCAGCAAAGATATTCCAACAACCATATCAATGAAACTGGGCGAAGTGCTGGTTGCCTGGAAGCTCTTCCTCACTTGCAGTCACAAAGCAGGCACGCACCACCATGACATGCAATGCATGCGCTGAATCTAATGTATTTCCATTCAACCTACCTGAACAGTCCCTCCTGGGGCCTGCACAGCCCTGCAACATCAGCCACCACCACGCCACCACATGACGCCACCACACGGTACATGGCGCTGCCCGCTGCTGCTGCTGCTGCTGCTGCACCAGCATCACCCACAGCAGCACCTGCTGCTGCACCACCGCCTGTGCCAGCTTGGCTTGCTGCTGCTGCTGCTGCAGCAGCAGAAGCTAGCTGCTCCAGCCCCAGCACGTAAATGTGTGATTCTGTGGACACCCCCTCGGTGAGGCATGGCGGGTAGCAGCACAGGCAGCTCAGGTTCACCGGTTTTGCTGCTGCTGCTGCTGCTGCTGGCTGCGAAACGGGTGTTGCTGCTGCCAAGGGGCTACCTGATCCTCCTGCAGGCTGCTGCTGCATCAGCTGCTGTCCAGCAGCAACAGCAGCTCCTGCTGCTGCTGCTGCTGGCAGCACTGCAGGGTGAGACTGCCAGCTAACAGCAGCCTGAGGCGTCACAGCAGCAGCAGCAGGTACTGCTGCCACTGCAGGCATAGCTGCTGCTGCTGCTGGCACTGCTGCTGCTGGCACTGCTGCTGCTGGCACTGCTGCTGCAGGCACAGCCACCTGCCCACGAGCAGCGCCAAGTGCAGCTGCTGCTGCAGACTGCCAGCGGTTTGCAGCAATAGACTGCTGTTGCTGCTGCTGCTGCATCAGTGCCACAGCTGTTGGGGTGCTTGCGACAACTGCCGGCGCTGCAACAATTGCCGGTGCAACAGCAGCGGCAACCGGGACGCCTGCTACAGCTGGTGCTACAGCAAGCATCGTTGCAGGCGGCTGCGTTGCAATCACTGCTGCAGCTGGCACGGCGTTGCCTGCAGCGGCAGCAGCAGCAGCAACTTGCGCGGCTGGGTTGCTGCGCTGTGCTGCAGCAGCCGCTGCTGGCATCCTGAAGTTCATCATGTGGCTGTCTGCGCTGTCATGCATGTGCCGTGCCCTGGCAGCAGCAATGCCAGTCAAACGCTGCTGCTGCTGCTGCTGGTTGCCAAAAGGTGACATGCCCAGCCCAGGAGGTGAGCCAAACACCTGCTGCTGCTGCTGCTGCTGCAGCTTGTGCATTGCTGCCCCTCCATACTCTGCACTGTCCCTGACAGCTGCCCTGTCATCCGCAGCAGCACTGCCACCCTGCTTTACACCACCGATCACCACAGCTGCAGCTGCAGCTGCAGCTGCAGCTGCAGCAGCAGCAGCAGCCGCAGCCTTGGTAGCTGCATTGTCCTCTGCCTCTCCTGCACTGGCAATGCTCAATGCCGCCTTCTGGTCCACCTTGTCTGCTGCTGCTGCTTTCTCTGCTGTAGGCGGCAGCAGCAGCAGCTGGGGCCCTAGAGAGGGCTCCCCACCGGCACCAGGCAGCAGTAGCATCTGGGCAGTAGCATTATCTTCAGCTGATGCCCCAGGGCTTAAGCAGCTGCCATCTGGCACTAGTGATGCTGCTGTTGCTGCTGTTGCCTGCAGCTCAAGCTCAAGCAAGTCCTGCAGCGCCGCAGTGCCACTGTATCCCAGCCCTGCTGCTGCTGCTGCCGTTGCTGCATCAGTGTGCTCGGCGCAGCTGCTGCTGGGTGCTGTGTTGGTCATTGTTAAGCTAGGGAAGCTGAAAGGCATGCTGTACTGCGGCTCACTTGCTGCTACAATGCTGCTGCGGCCAGAATTGGGCTTGCTGCTGTGAGCTGCCAAGCTGTGGCTGCTGCCGTTGTTGCTGCTCATGCCGCTGCGGCTGCCAGCGCTGCTGCTGCCGCTTGTCTCAGCACGCGGCGGCAGCTGCTGCTCTGCTACTGCTGCGTAGGCAGCAGTAGAGCGGCGGCGCTGACGTGTGCCTTTGTCAACTGGCTTGAGGGCTGCTGCAGTAGAGCGGTCAATTGCATCCGCAGCAGCAGCTGCAGCAGCTGCTGATGAGCTTGCGTCTGTATCTGGTGCTGCTGCAGCAGCAAAGGGCGAGAACAGAGCCCAGGGGCCTGTACGAGGAGCCACACCAGCAGCGGCAGCAGCAGCAGCAGCAGCAGTTGGCTGCTGTGCAGTTGTGCCAGCAGCTGCTGTTACTGCTGGCATGCCACTGCTGCTTGCTGCTGCTGCTGCCAGTGCTGCTGCCTGTGCTGCCCCATCAGTTAGCTCCTCAACATGTGGGCTGCCAAACCCTGCTGCTGGCTTGGCTACTGCCTTGGGGCTGCTGCCGCTGCTGTTGCTGCTGCTGGTCGAAGCATCAGCGCTGCTGCTGCTGGCAGCAGCAGCAGCAGCAGCAGCAGCAGCAGCAGCAGCCTTGTGTGGCTTAGCATGCCTCTGCTTCTTCTTGCCTGATGCAACTTCTGGTAGCTCTTTTGGGGCGCTGAATGCTGGCATGGGTGCAGCAGCAAAGGGAGACTGAAGCTTCCAAGGGCCGGTCACAGCCTCAGCCGCAGCAGCAGCAGCAGCAGCAGCAGGTGGTGCTGGGTCCACCGCTGGTGCTTCTGCCACTGCTGCCAGCGCAGGCGGTGTGGCAGCTGCAGCCACTGCGACGGCAGGGGTAGCTGCTGTGCTGCTGTCAGACACCTCAACCGCCTGGCCCTCGGCCGGCGGCGGCGGCTGCTGCTGCTGCTGCTGCTGCTGCTGCTTGTTCATGAAGCTGCTGAAAGCCCCCTGCATCTTGTTCTTCCTCTTGCTACTACTGCTGCTGCTACTGCTCTTGCTGCTGCGGCTGCTGCTGCTGCTGCTGTTGCTGCTGCCGAAGAGGGAGGCGCCGCCTGCAAAGGGAGACAGCAACCTCCAAGGGCCGGTTGCAACTGCAGGCTGGGCAGCTATCGAAGTAGCAGCTGTGCATGCTGCAGTTGACTGTTGTGTCGAGGTGTCCTCTGCTGCCACTGCACCCGCCGCATGCTCTGCTACAGCAGCAGCAGCAGCAGCAGCAGCAGGTGTTGCATCCTCCCCACCCACAGTGCTGCAACTGCTGCGGCTGCTGTAGCTGCTGAAAGGGGAGCCAGCAGCAGAGGGAGACGCAAGGTGCCAGGGGCCAGTGGTAGGGACAGAACTGGCCGCTGCTGCTGCTGCGGTAGCAACAGCAGAGCTGGCAGCAGCTGTGCTGATCACCTGACTTGCCGCTGTCGCGTCTGCAGCAACACCAGCATTCCTGCTGCTGTCGCCAATGCTGCCACCGCGACTGCTGCACCTATGGCTGCTACGGCTGCTGCTGCTGCTGCCAAAAGGAGAGCCGGCAGCAGCAAAGGGTAACGCAAGTTGCCAAGGGCCTGTGGTTGCAGGCACGGCAGCAGTTACTGCAGCACATCCTGAAGCTGCACTGTCTGGTGTCTGCTCAGTTGGTGGGGGTGCTGCCTGTGCCTCGTTCTCTGCTGCAGCTGGAGCAGGCTGGCTGCCATTTGCTGCACCAGCAGCCGCTGCGGCGGCTGCTGCTGCTGCAGCTGCTGCTGCAGCTGCTAGCTGGACAGCTGCTGGTGCGGTCATGTCCAATGAGTGGCTTGCCTCAAGCTTGTGCTGCCTTGGCTGCTGCCCATCATCACCATCATCAGATCCATCCCAGCTGCCACCTGTGCTGCTGCTGAACTGACCTGCACCTTGGCTGGCGCTGCTGCAGTTGCCGGCTGTACTGCCGGCAGCAGTACTGCTGGCGGGAGGGGTGCCGCTGCTGCTGCTGCTGCTGCTGTTGCCGCTGCCAGTGGATGTGCTGCCGCCGTTGTGGCTGCTGTTGCTGCAGCCGCTTGCCAGTGCAACCGGTGTCCATGCATTACTGCAGATGGGGCGACCGCTGCTGACGCAGCTGCGGACAGCTGGGCTGGTTGTGAGGTCTGCAGGAAACTGCACTGGAAGCCAGGGAACCTTGGATGTGCGCTGCGGCCGCCTGCTGCTTGGCTTTGACTTGGGGGCTACGGTCAAAGGTTTGGAATGGTTATGCTGAGGGCTTGACTGCTGCAGGCTGAGGATGCTGCTAAGGAGTAGCAGCACGCGCAGCAGCAAGCACCCAGCCTCTGCAGCTGCCTGTAGTAGGCAGGAGGCCGCAGGACTGTGCCACTGCTGCGCGGTCAAGGCCACAGCCACGCAGATCTGCATGGATGGCCAATGAACAAACGCAGGTGAGGCAATACGCAAGAGCAGCGCGAAGCGGGGTCTCTGTGCGTGTGCGTGGCGCATGCGTCTGGGGCAAGGGGCCACCTGTCAGGCAACGCCACTCGCCGCCAGGTCCATGCATGCAAGATTAAATGTAAAGGATTCGCCACCAGCAGATGATTCAAACTGCAACCAACCCCAGCCACTCACAGCTCCGGCTTCGTGCACCCTGGGGCTCAGCATGGTGAGAGCGCAGTGGGCCTCTCAGAGACGTGCCACGCTCCCAATTGCTTTACGAGGTATGATTAGCAGCTATAAGCGTCACTCAAGGCCTGCATGAACTTAGCGAAACTCATTGTCTCCGGCTGAAGCGTGAGATCGCAGGCAGACTAGCGGGATTCAGTTGCGTAATTGATCTAATACTAAACAATCTTGATCAGAACGCTCGTAGACAGCAAGTCCACCTGCTGGCACGACCGAATCGCGACCGAATCCGGTCATGGTAGGTTTGTTAATGCGTGCTAAGCCAGTCAGCAGGCGCGCAGAGCCTGCAAGCAGTACCAAAACATTTACAAAGTCTTCCTTACTACAGTTAGGACGTTTTGGATAAAACAATCGGTCTGACCTGTCGGGGAGCTGTGAGCAAGCCAGCTGTACAGCACTACACTGTCAGTCGCGTGTGCACCAGTCACAGGCGTTTCGCTGTGCCAGGTGATCATTACGCGAACTGCAGCAGTCACCACCGCCTTGTACGCAATTATGCACAAGGTTATTCACAAGCTGGCCGCTTCTTGCTGCTGCGTATGCAGCGCATGCATGGAATGCACGCAGCACTGTGCCGCCTGTGGATACTGCACTCAGCACTGTTACACGTGACAGGCAAAACACGCATGCATGTACGTTGTTTGAAACACACTGCAGTACAAGCAGCTGCCCAAATGCATGCCCATGCATGCCAAGGAGGACCACATGGGGTATACAACCCGTAGCGCACCAACATAAAAGCTGACTGCTGGCCCGCCCGTGTTGAGCTGTGCAATAATCAACTACCGCTCCCAGAGCCTGACCGCCCAGAGCACACCAGGATTGGTTTTCTTGGAACCACAGCCAGCACCGCGTCAACATGGCAGCACCTCAAAAGAGCACAACTTGAAAACACGGCATATGACCACCGCCCCACCCGCCCATCGCCATGTCATGCATGACTTCGGCCATATGGCCAACGAAGATTGTGCCAACTGGAATACAAGCATGCAACTGACAGATCAGAGGCTGGCTGGTAGCAGCCAATCTGCTGCTCGCCGTACAACATGCCACCTTGACACCGCCACCCGCCAGCCACATCCATATCAACATTCGAATCCTACGTCAGCAGACTGCTGCAGCTGCCCTGTGCCGCTTCTGCGATCTGTGCTTAGCTACGCGACTGTTAGTTGTTGCTGCCTCCAGCCAGTCCGATGAGCGTCAGGATCCACAGGAACAGGTTGATGATGTCCTGCAGCAGCAGCAGCAGCGGCAGCAGCAGTGCAGCCCCTTGTGGATACACCAGCCAGCACCAGCACGGGTTGCTGCCAGGCTTCGTGCATACCACACATCACTGAGCAGCGTCCAGCACACCTGTCCATGCATTTCACATATGCCGGTTGCTGTAAGCGTCCAATCAGCAGTGTGCCTGCTCATCTGCATGTGCTGATTGTGCCATAAAAGCAACATACTGCTGTGCTACAGTTCATGCTGCGCGACTCACCAGGTAAATGTTGAGTGCCGCAAAGATGTACTCGTCCGGGCTGATGCTGTAGTAGCGCCCACCCATCACCAGCTGCAGCAGCACAAAGGAACAAAGCAAATGGCAGGGCCACGAAGAGCAGAGTCAGCACCACAGGCAGAAAAGTTGTGTACGATGGATGCTGTAGTAGCGCCCACCCATCACCAGCTGCAGCAGCACCAAAAAGAAACCCAGCAGCATGGCAGGGCCACAGAGAGCACACTCAGCACCATTTCCAACAGCACACATGCTCATCGCTCATCGCTACACACCAGTTTTTTGTTTGAGCAGGGATGCGCGCTGCTCAAGGGTTGTCCACAAGCATGTTGGGCATGAGTTGTGTCGCGCGATGCAGCTGGTGGCATCAGGTCAACCTGCCAACTGGAGGGTTTCCAAGAGCAAGCTCTGCTGCTGGAGGCAGTGCTGCAACAAGCAATGCTGTAGCAACAGGTGCGGCTGAACACGCGTAGCAGTGCAGGACGGTATTGCTTGCTAGATTTCATCAAGCTTGACCTGTCGCATGTTGCATGCCCTACTCAAGCCCTTGATTGTGCTCAGCTTATCCAACCACCCAGCCGGCCCACCTGTATGTCGTACAGCAGGTAGGCGCTGAACAGCAGGCAGGCAAAGCCCGCGATGACCAGGTACATGATCCTGTTCACCCAGAACATGCCCACCAGCAGCAGCACCACAAACGCCACCAGCCCCACCAGCAGCAGCGTGCCCCATCTCGTGACGTCAATCTTGGTGTTGATTGCAAATATGGTTATGCAGCCGACTGCGACGGCCGTTACGAGGAAGGCTAGCAAGACAGCCTGCGCAAAAAGGCAGAGGTGCGGATGCGGGGGCAGCAGCGGCAGGCCAGACAGGACGGTGAGACGGCCGCAACACATCAAGGGCATTCATACGCAGCACGCGCTGGTCATCACTTGCAGCTGATGCTCTGCAAGCTGGCAGCAGCTGTTCAGGCCACCCTGCATGCCCAAAAATGCATCAATTGCCTGCCAACACAGCTACCACACTGCAAAGCCACTGCCATGCCTGTGAAGAAAGCCGCAAGGACCATACGGATGCTCAGGCTAGTTCACTCCAGCGCAATCCGTTGAGACAATATATGACTTTAGAAGCATTCACGCCCTTGTCACCTCTATGTTGTAGAAGGCGCTGATCATGCCAACCAGGAAGGCTTGCACCATCGTGAAGGCTCCCAGCAGCATCATGTTCATGGGGAACACACGCCGAGCTTTCTCAACACAGGCCAGCACCAGGATGAGCCCAATGGCCAGGCCCCATGCAGTCCAGAAGGGCCACCTGTTGGTGCGCACATACAGCTGCAATGCAGCAGCAGCAGCAGCAGCAGCAGGCAGTGCAGCAGGTGGTGCAGCAGTTTGAGTCGAGGTGCTGCCTGTGATGTGGCATGTGTGCGCTGACGCATGTTGAATGTGTACTGCTGCTGCAGGCACGTACATGCTTGTATACATGCGCACTGTGAGCCCTGACATGCAGCTGCTGTCCCTGCGTCACCTGCTGCTGCTGGTGCTGCATGCACGAGTGTGCGCCTGTCCCTCGACATCTTGACACCCTCTTCAATTGTCTGCTCTGTGCCAGTGCAGCTATCTACACACCTGCACATCGCTGCTGTCCTGCTGCTGCTGCCGCTGCTGCTGCTGTGCTCACCTTCACTTCTGGCACGAAGAGGCACACGCAAGCGAAGCCCACAGTGACCAGCAGCTGGATGGCCACAATGCCAAACACCTGCAGCAGCAGCAGCAGCAGCAGCAGCAGCAGCAGCAGCAGCAGCAGCAGCAGCAGCAGCAGCAGCAGCAGCAGCAGCAGCAGCAGCAGCAGCAGCAGCAGCAGCAGCACAGCAGTGTCAGCACTACCCAGCACCACAATGCAGGGTTCGGTGGCCTGTGATATGCAACAGCATAGCAGCTCCTGCTGCCTGTGCTGCCTCAACAAGGACCACTGGTGGGACTGGCAGTCATTGCATAACATCGCTGATGTTGCTGCTGCTGCTGCTGCTGCTGCTGCTGCTGCTGCTGCACCTCGCTGAGTCAAGGCGCATTTGTAATCAGCCCTGCCTGTTGCTGCTGCTGCTGCTGCTGCTGCTGCTGCTGCTCACCTTCCGCACAAACCCGTTGCGCACAGCGACCTCAGCAAACTGCATGGAGGTGGCCGTGTCAGGGTCCACATTCACCTGCAAGCACGAGTACACTGGAGTCAGCACATTCCTACGGCACTCAGTTATACCCTTATGCAAATAGTACTGGTGCGTGGCAAGTCTCAGTGGCGCAGTAAGACAGCAGAATCTGTCACGCATGGCAAGGCGCATGCATTGGCTCAGGTGCGTTGCGATCATGCAATCGCTGGCTACAGGCCTCGTCAGCGTGCCATTCCATTGCGTTGCCATCATCATCATCTGCTGCTGCTGCAGGCTAGTAGCTGGCGTACACAACTACTACTGCTGCTACTGCTGCTGCTTACCACATAGGAGCCCCCCAGGTTGGCCCCATTGCCACTTGAAGTGCGACCTGGCGGTGCCATGGCAGCTGCTGCTGGCGGGGCTTGCTGCTGGTAGCCATAACCACCCTGAGGGGGGTAGGGAGCAGCTTGAGGTGGCTGCTGATACCCAGCATAGCCATATGGGGGCTGCTGCGCAAACTGCTGTTGCTGCTGCTGGGGAGCTGGCTGCTGCTGCCACCCCTTGCCATCAAACCCATGCTGCTTGCCATCGGCACCCTGAGGAGGATATCCGTGTTGGTTGGCCTGCCACGATGGGCCGGGTCCTGCAAATTAAGTCAGCTAAGCTGGTCAGCTTCCTTGCTGTCTTACTGTCTCACACTTGGGCTCGGTTGATCCCCCTTGCGCACAACCAGCGATCGCCAATGCATTTATGATACCTTGCTATATATAACATTTGGGTTACCTGGTTGAGTAGGCTGCATCAAGATTTCTTGCAGTCGTTGCTGGAGCTTTCACAAGTGCTTGCGGTTCACAACCACCTGCCGTTTGTCTCGATTGCGACAGATAAACGAAACCGCAGCAGTTGGGTACCTTTGGCGTTTGTGGGGCGACTATCGGGCCTTTGTCAATTCAGCATCTGTCAGCTGCCAGGAACGTGACAGGAAGGCCACAAACATCGATGTAGTACTGCAGCATGCCGTAACTAGTGCACCATATGCTTAGTTTGTAAAAGTGTCGGTGCAAGTGACGATCATGGATACTGTTGGGGACTGAGTGCAACCTTCTGAAGCTGCCAGCCTGGCAATGCAGGCAAATCTAATCCATGTCAGCAGACAGCTGCCTGCACCATCCTGCCTTTGCACCAGCCTGAACAGCATGGTTGAAAGACGTCGACGTCAGCTTACCAATCACCTAAGCAACTTGCTCGCCAACAAGAAAGCAGCACCACGCTGCCGCAAAGCAGGCACCACCACTCCTGCAAGCAGAAGCAGCAGCTGCTACTGCAGCACCGCAAGCATCCCAGTCAAACCGGTCAAACTCGACCGGTCAAAGCCTGGTCAAACTGCTTTACTTCTTGCCCTTGCCCTTGCCCTTGGCTGCCTCCTGCTCCACCAGGTAGGTGGTGGCGCACTTGCCGCAGTACACGCGGTCAAAGTGGGTGGCCATGAAGATGCCAGGGCCGCACTGGGGGCACTGCTTCCTCAGGCGGGACACCTTGCCGGAGTCGTCCACCTGCAGGAAAGCGACAGAGGCACACATGTTGTGTTTACGAGTGTGGTGTTTGCATGATACTGCAAACTGAGGAGCAGTGTCCACCTGCAGGAAAGCGACAGAGGCACACATGTTGTGTTTACGAGTGTGGTGTTTGCATGATACTGCAAACTGAGGAGCAGTGTCCATTCTAGGTGCAGCTGAGTACAACAGCTTGCGAAGACACATCCACAGACCAACACAACGTGTATGACGTGCAACAGCATGCACACTCTGCTCAACAACACATGGTCAATCAAGTGACTGTTACTGGCTGTCACAGTGCAGCACCGCACCTTGTAGAACTTGAGCACCCTGAGCTTGATCTTCTTGTGCTTGTGCTTCATCTTCTTGGGCTTGGTGTACGTCTTCTTCTTGCGCTTCTTGCCACCACCCAGCAGCCTGCACGGAGTAAAAGAAGATAAACATCAACTAACAGCCGAATATAATCAACCTAGCCCCCAGCCTCTAGCTTACAAGTCGACAGCACACTGGACAGTACAACACCTGTTACTAGCAGCCAGCAGCGCGACGCAAGCTCGACAGCAGCAGAGGTGGCAGAGCAGCACCAGGCACAACAGCACTTGTCCAGGCCGCCACTCCTCAAGCTTGTTCCTGTGCTGCCTTTGCATGAAACAACTGCATCTGACATTACTAACTCAATGCAGCCACGCTGCGGTGCACACTGCGGCTGGCATGCGCTGATTGTGTTGCCATGCAGCCGGCTCACCTGCCCAGGATGTACAGCGTCTGCTCCTCCTCCACGCCAGCCAGGCTCAGCAGCTCGCCGTCAGCCAGGGGCTTGCCGTTGAACACGGCGTACACATCCTCAGCAGCCACACCTGCACAATTACAGCACAACAATACATACAACAAGTTGATGTTAGTGATGATAAGATGCATTGGGGAGAGGATGCAGCATCAAAGCTCCGCACACTGCTGCTTTGCAGAAGAGTGCTGCAATATGGTGCTGCTCTGCACTGCTTGTGCACGGTCGGTGTGCGCAGCCGCACCGTGCACAGCTGCTGCTCCGGCTGCCAAACAACCAACTGCTCCTGCTGCTGACTCAAAGACCCCCGGCCTGAACTGCTGGTGGCTGAATGAAGCTGGTGGATCACCAGCCTGCGGCGCACTGAAAATCCTAGTCCTCTAGCGTCTCTGCTCGGCCGACGAATGCTGCTGCTGCTGTGAAAATAATCATCTGCTGTTCCGTGGCAAAAATTACGCCACAAACATGCTGTGATACCAGTGATCCTGTGTCTGCATGTGGTGTTGCCGCATGCGCCTACGCCTGTCACAGGCACAGTGTGCCTGCTGCTGCTACTGCTGCTGACAGCTGCTGCCGGTCCATGCGCTCACCCTCGCGGGCCTGCACCAGCTCCTTCACATCAGCGACGGTGGCATTGGGCCCCACCTCAAAGAGGTGGGTCTGCCCTGCACGCCATCAAACACAAGCAGCAGGAAAGGCGGTGTGATGAGTGCATGCTGCGGTGAACGCACGAGCACAGCCAGTCGAACAACTATTATAGATGGTATAATAAAGCATTTTACTGCCGTCCACTAAATGTATGAGCAGCCTGACGAGCACCGCCCACACTTGCCTGTCTTGACGAAAATCTGCATGTTTACGATCTCAGCAGAGGCGAGGCCTGTGCCTTCCTCAATCGCAAAGAGGGAGAGTCTGGAGTGGGCAGCGGACAAAGTACTGCAGGTGCCGCCGCTGAGCCCTGCCAACATAACACACTTGAACGATGAGCTGGCTCTTCAAGGTCTGGTCTCGGCTCATCGACGCCTTTACATGTTAACATCGTTGCGTTGGAGCAGCTGCCGTCTGCTTCTCATTGGTTTGCACATACTACTGCTTTAGGGTTGCTAGCAGGAGTGAACGCCTGGCTGGCAACCCCAAGCTCAGCAAACAACTCCTGAACCGTCCCACCGTCGACCTTAACTCCTTCCAGGTCTGGTGCTGTCCCTGCTGTCAAAGCCACTCTGGCTTGCATGGTAGAAATGCTTTGCCTGCCCTTAACAACATGGCCAACACTGCTGGGGTTAAAAATGCAAACTATAACAGTGATGCGGGTGAAACGTAACTAAACAAAAGCCAAGAGTAAACAGGTGGACACAGCAGCGTGAGCAGCAGCACAGCTTGCCACCAAATACCACTCAGTGACTGTCAGTGGCTGGCAGTGGGCCGCCTTCTCCCGGTACCCAGCAGATCATTTCGCGGCACCCAGCAAATCATGGCTAGCTGTGGCAGAGCCACATTGCAAGCATCACTGTGTGCTCAGATGACAAACCCTGTACTACGGATACATGGGTTCAAAAGTGTAAACGGCGTCCAAAGCTGCTGTCTCTCGCACCTTTTGCAAGGGAATTTGCTGCATGCCTGCAGCCCATGGCGCTGTTCAGCAGCCCAGTGCCCAGTGGCCCGGCCGTTGCCATTCAAAAGTTTCACATCCACGTGGATCCACGTGGATGGTGTGCACACCAACTGTCACACCACAGTGTGGTGAACTGCGGCGAATGCTGAGATCAAATGTTGCTTAAATAAACACGAACATGGGATCAACTCTCCGTTATACTAAAAGCCTTGTCATTGGCAGCTTCTAGCCCTGTCGTGCTGCTACAAACTAGAAGTACTGCTTGCTCATGCGTGTACAGTGCTCAGCATCTGCATGGCAGAGCATGGACATCAAAACCAACGAAACTGACTTCAAAACTTCTTTGCGAGTGAAGGATGTCACGCATCGGGAACACTGCGACAGCATCGAAGTCTTCGATTCGAAGAGCACGTCACAGCACACGCCGCAATCGCGGCTGCCTGCACGGTTACCCCCTCATATGGGTATCAATAATAAGCTAACAATACGATCGTTCAAGATCTGTGGTACATATCAGCAGAAAATGCTTCGACACTGCCTGCTCCGCTGCTCCTGTCACTGACCGGGTCACTGTGTCAGTTGGGGCGGAAGGGTTCACGGCCTGCTCAGCTTACGGTGGGGCGGTATCGACACACAAGCATCTTATGTCTCCGATTATTTTTAAAGTGTCCCACCTACGTGACAAGCTGCTGCAAGACGGCCCACAGGGCACACAACAAACAACCAGCATAGAGACCTGGTCCAATGCTGCACATGTTGACCAAGTGCATTTGTGCTGGAGTGCGTTTCAAACCGTGCACATAGCCAACATCTGAGCCCACGTTCATGGTTTTGTGACTTTCAGCGCGGTCACTGCTGCAAAGCGGTTCCACCCACAAACAGGCATCCACACAAACAGCCTGACACATCAGCTGGCAAATCATGCTGCACACAAGCATCGGCTTCACACAGCTGGATTACTACAGTCATGCATGCACCAGTGCATGCGGGGTATCAGCGTCACCCCGGGCCTGCACACTTCCAAGTCACTCAGCTGTCTCCCGTGATGCAGTGCGCAGCCTGCTGGTGTGCTGCTTCTCAAGCCCCTGCCTAACCCGTGATGCAGCAGTGGGAGGCCCGCCGCCCACCCCGCTGCCACCACTAGGGCTTCCAGGCAGCTGCAGCGAGAGCAGACCACTTGCAGCGCTGCTGCCAGGCACCCCACCACCAGCACTGGCAGCAGCAGCAGCGCCGTTGGCTGAGCGCTTTCGCTGCTGCGCCAGCTTCACTGGGTTGGCTGCCAGCATGACTGCTGTGGCTGGCTCCTCGGCAGCATCTACCTTGCCTGCAAGCACCAGCTTGTCCTGCAGCAGCAGTAGCAGCAGCAGCAGCAGCAGCAGATGTACAACAAACACTCAGTCTGCAGGTATGTGTCCTGTTGCCAAGGAGCAAAACGCATGCTGAGCCTCCCCACCTGTTATGCATTTGTTGGCAAAGCTTCTGCGCTGTGCGTTGCTGTGCTGCGCTGTGGGGTAGTTGCAGCTGACGCAGTCAATTGCTGTAGCAGCGCTCACCTTGGTGCCTATCAGCAGCTCAGGCAGGTCACTGCCGGGCTGCATGTGCATCAGCGGCTTCACCTGCTGCCTGAAGTACTCCACATCGCCAGGCCCATCCGCACGCAGCTGCTGCTGCTGCTGCTGCTGGGCCTTGTTATCGGACACCTTATTGCTGGTGTTGCTCGCTGCAGTCCCTGCTGCTGCTGTTGCACTCCCATTGAAGCTGCGGCTGCGGGACCTATGCCTGTCCTCGCAACAGCCAGCTGCACCTGCAGCTGCGCCACTTCCCGGCATGTATCCTGCAAGCTTGAGGTCCCACATGCTGATTGCCCCATCAGGCACGCCTGCCTGCACTGCCAGTGCTGTGTAGCCCGCCTGCCGCAGCGCTGAGGCACCCCCCACACCTGACAAGCTGCCTGCTGCATCCTGGGGCAGGCTTGCATACAGGTCGTGCACGCTGCAGGCACGCGCGGCAGCCAGCAGGGAGAGCAGGCCAGCAGCAGCAGCAGCAGGGGTATGTCAAGAGCGCCACGTGCAGTAGAGCTACAGCTAGCCGGCGGAGCGCAAGGACCTAGAGCTGGACAAGAGCACACCGGTGCATGTGATCAGAACCGTGCTGCAGTGCAGCTGCATGTGAGCTTTGAGGCCATTGCAATGCATGGCACATGCAATGCGTTGCGATGCGCACAATGCGTCTGGGCTGTAAGCAGCTGGCCCCGTGCAGTGAGCAGCGCCGCATGGTGTGCCAGCCACACACCTGATGCCTGCTGCGCGCAAGGGCCGCAGCTCTGGGGTGCTGCTCTGCACCAGCTCGGCCGTGCTGTAGCCGGCCCGCAACAGCTGCCCAACCCTGAACCCTGCACGACACGACACAGGCCATTAAAAAATATTGAGATCTGCGTAGAACTGCACAGGATGCGTTCGCCTGCAGCACACAATTGTACTGCTGCTGGTGACAAGCACGGCTGAGCGCTACGGCTGTGCATATGCACAGATGCATATTTGGCAGTAACACCCAGCGCAAAAACGTTGCTGCGCGCGCCAGCATCAGCAGAGAGGCTGCATAACAATTCACGTGCACACCTGCATCTAGAGCACAGTCTGCTGGCAGGCCGCGCTGCCAGAAAGCCTCTGCGCTGGATCTGCTCGAGTCAGGCACCTGCAATAGCGCACAAGCGCGCGTGGTTCTGTCGGCAGTTATTGCACTGCTGCTGCTGTCTGGGTTGCTACTGCCTGCGCCCTCAAGGAGCTGCTGCAATTGCATGCACTGTCACATGTGAGCAAGCTGTTCAGCGTTTGCTTCGTCATGCTTCATGCTGCGTCAGGAACACAGCCGGCGCTGTGCTCACAAAGGCATGTTTACTACCAAAGCCAGCTGCCGCCAGCAGCTGCTGCTGGGCCTGCACGCCTGCTGGTATCCTGCGCACCTGCTGCTGTCGATAGCTGTGTGCAGCAGCTGCTGCAAACAGCGTGTTCTTGACTGCAAGCGCGGCCTCGTTCATTTGCTTCTCTGGCAGCAGCTGTGCGCTAGCTGTGGCAATGATGTTGGCAAGTGCCTGCAGCATCAGGGCAGAGTGCGCAGGTACAAGGAGGTTGACGGGCATCCTCCTCCAGATAACCATGCTACATTCCCAGCAGAAGAAGCTGCAGTTGTTGATGGCTGCTGTATTTTACTGCTGTTGTCTCAGAGTCACTGCTGCTAGCAGCCGGCTAACTGACTGTTGTTCAACGAGGCCATGCTGCTGAAAGAATGCAAGGGCCACCTGCAGCTGCCCCACCTGCTTCTCCAAGCACTCGAGGCTTGCCACTGCTCTGTACATGTCCTCTAGGTTGCACCTGCAGCAGCAGTGGTACCGCCTGAGTACGATATGTGTGCCTCGCTCTCCTGTCCAGCCTGTTGTTTAGGCTATGTGCAACTGCATGGAGCTTGTGGCATGTTGTGTATGCGCTGCATGCTGTTCGTCACTGGCATTTATGCTGCAGAGCACACATATGTCAAGCATCACCTTTTGCTTTTGTTGACAAGCTCATCTAGCTGCAGCAGCATCGTCTCCCATGCTTGGGCCTACACAAGCCAGCACAGTCGGTTTGCGCGCAGTGGCGCAGCAGACTACTGGCGTCAATGGCAGCAATCCTTGCTGAACTTCCATTCCAAAACAAAACACCACAGGTCGACCATGCCCTGCATCCCACCTTTGGATCCTTAGGTGCCTGCCCAGCTTTTGCACCCTTGCCTGCAGGAGCTTGCTTTGCTGGCTTGCCCTGTACTGCTTTGGCCTTGCCTGCGCCCGCTTTGCCTGCCTTGCCGGCAGCTGCAACCTGTGCCACAGCTCCAGCAGGCTGCTGATACTCTTTGACAAAAGTCTTAAGGCATGTTGCCAGCTGCAGGTGTGCAGGACCGACCTGTTTGAGTTTGGCCTGCCGATGACAGCAGCTGCACAGGCACAGCCATGTGTCTAGTGCTGCTGCGTGTGTGTAGGCACAAAAATGATGTCGTGTGATTCAGAGGGATGCGGTACCCATGCGACGTACGTGCTTTGCTCGCTTTTGAAGCTTCTCCTCCAAAATGGGGTCTGCTGTCCCTGTTGCTTGCATGCTGTGGCATGGTAGCGCTGGTCGCTTCAAAATCGCATATACAAAAAAACAACGCTTAAGGAAAGCATAAATCAGCGGGGACTGTACTCTGCGCTTCAGTGAAATTCAAGTTGCACTTAGGGTTCTCTCGCCATTGAGAGGAGAAGGCTGCGACACCCTTGACGCTGCGTGTAAACGTGACCACGTTCGCGATCAAACCCACCAACAGGTCCTAGCCACGTCACGGAAGCGCAATGTATCGAACGGCATCTGCTGTCTCTGCCTCGGGACATCATCATGTACTGCTTTGATCAGCCGTGATACACAGCAGCTGTTCCCCAGGATCAGCCACGATGTTGCCTGTATACACATTATTGCTGGCTGTTGCTTGCCTGGGCTCCAACATCGAGGCAGCAGGCAAGACCATCCATGTGGTGTTCTCTAATCACTTGGTAAGTCACCACCATCCACTCATTGTTGCTTCTCGAGATGCAACCAGGTCAAAATTTGAATCCCCATTAACCCAGTCACCTGTGGTGTATGTTTCTATGCTGTGCAGGACATAGGTACCAAAACTGGGGAATTACTGAAACAGCACTGCAGCCTCCCAATCATCCCAGATTGCTCGTCAAGATTATGCATGTATGCATTATGCTTGCTATTACAGAGCAGCAGCTATTACAGCACCCTGCATGCCTGCAAAGTCTAATGCAGCTGCAACACTCAGCTGCTGCCACCACTTCTTACTCACTCTCGTTGTCACTTATGGTGTTTTTGCTGCAACTGCACGCAACTGCCCTGCCAGGGTTTGACAACATTGAGCCCTACACCGGATACGACAGCAACGTGCTCAACATGTACTTCAACAGATACCTGCCACTGGCGGTGAGCGCCAACTCTATGTGCCCCCAAGCGGAGCAGCACCTGCGTCGTAGTAGATCAGCAGCAGCAGCAGCAGCAGCATCACAGCAGCAGCAGTGCATGCTTGCCTCCCCACTTGACTCGCCACTGCGCCTTGCTGTAACTACACCCCTCCCCTTCCCCCGCAGGTCGACAATGCGGATTGGATGCAGCAAGTCAGCCCGCACGGTGACAGCTACATCTACACCACGCACGCCTGGCTGCTGTCGATGTTCCTGGACTGCCCCAGGGGCATGGGGCTGGCCTGCCCAGGGCCCTTCACACGCGCCAAGGTGCTGCGCGGCATACAGTCAGGTGCACATACTTTGTTGTTTTATCTGGTTTTTTTGCTTTGGACGTCATCTGCACATTCAGACAACTGCACAGTGCAACACATGTGATCAGGCCGGCCTGCCCGGGGCCCTTCACACACGCCAAAATGCGGCGCGGCATTCAGTCAGGTGTGGGTTAGTTGTTGCTTTCTCTGTTTTTGTTCCTTTGGCCAGTAGCTGCACTATGAACACAGCGGCAGAGTACATCACGTGTGATCAGGCAGGCCTTCCCCGGGCCCTTCACACGCCAAAGTGCTGCGCGGCATTCAATCAGGTGAGAATGGGTGACGTTTCAATGTTTAGTTGTATCATCCAGTTTTGGGGTAAATGCACCACCACTGCACACTGTTGACAGCTGCCTTTGACTAATTAGGCAGGTGACAATAACCGGACTGCGTGTTGTGCGTGTAGCAGCTCCTGCAGCTGGGAGAGAGCACACAATACGGGCAGCCATCTCTGCTTCTTGGGTGTGGCATACCCATGTGCAATGCGTTTACTGTGCAAGCCCGCGGAAGCAACCACATGAATGCGGTATGTATGCTTGGACCTGCAGGCGCAATCACCTGGCATGCACACCCCCACAATGCGCAGTACGAGCTGTACGACCCTTCGCTGCTGGCCTTCTCAGTTGACCTGGTGCACGACATGGACAGGCGCTTCGGCTTCGCACCAAAGCACACCATCTTCCTGGTGAGAATATGTGAGGTTTTGGCACGGGAGCACAGTGACTGCATGGCAGCTATTTGGCAGGCAGAACGCCTGGCATGTGCACACAGTGATGCAAGGTTAGGGGTCCTGCTGCTGCCGTTGCTGCTGCCACATCTGCAACCACTCGTTCCACCTCTCAATGCCGCTTTGTGCCGCTGCTGCTGCTGCTGCTGCTGCTGCTGCTGCTGCAGCGTGACGTGCCTGGCCTCACGCGCGCAGTCATTCCAGTGCTCGCTGCCAAGGGCATCAAGGCAGTCTCTGTGGGAGTGAACCCTGGTGGGAGCTAGGGCTTGTTATGTTCAGGGTTAAACCCTGCATTGTCACTTTCGCACCAGGCCAGACACAATCATGTAATCAACTTGCATGTAACAGCTGCATAATCTTTTGTAGATTGTACACAGCATCAGCCCACACACACGCAACAGGAGTAATTTCAAATGCTGCATGCACACGTGTTCATAACTTGTGCCGCTGCTGCCTTGTGTGATGCAGGCTCCGCCCCTCTCTGGGTGCCCATGTTCACGCCATTCAATTGTCCAGTGCAGCAGGCTCCTCTGTTTATTTGTTCAGCGCGGCAGTCTCATTGGTTCAATCGTTCTGCACTGCAGTCTCAAGTGTCCCTTTGTTCTGCGCTGCAGGCTCTGCGCCCCCCGGGGTGCCCATGTTCACACCATTCATTTGGAGAGATGAGGCCTCAGGCACGCAGCTGCTGGCCTTCTGGAGGCCAGGTAAGGGTGCTTGCGACACATTTTTGGTTTTAGTCATAATGGGGCACGTTGCTTTCAGGTCTTGGGCTTCAGGCAGGTGCTGGCTTCTGAAGGCCAGGTGCGGTGCTTGGGACACATTTGAGGTGTTTCAATGCTTATGTAAGGGCTTGTAGGTTTCAGGCCTCGGGCCTCGGATACGCAGCTGCTGGCCTTCTATAAGCCAGGTGTGTGTTTCATTGATGCTTTTCAAGTGACGTTGTCTGTGTCAATACTGTCCTTGTCACTATTTTGTCTCAGGCCCAGCTGTGCAGCTGCTGTCAAAGCAACGCCGTCAGCTGCTGCAAGCCTGTCGGCATTGATGTCATTGGACGTTGCATTTGCTGTTGCCCAACTCAGGCTGCCCCAGCCATCACAATAATTGTTAGTCACACCCCTGCATCCTTCCCTTATTTTCTGCCACATGTGCACTGCGAGCCACGCCTGACATCTGCTGCTGCTGCTGCTGCTGCTGCTCAGGTGGCTATGGAGGCATCCATGGAGGTGTCAACTTGGACCCCTCTGAGCAATGCATTCAGGCGCCTGGCTTGGAGCATGTGCTGTGCACCGCATGGAGGAACGACAACGCAGGTCAGCAACACAAGTAGCAGGACTATTTACAGTTGTGCTCAATCAACAGTAGAGCTTTTGAAGAACACATACGCTGAATGTGCTGCATACAAGGATGCCGCCTGCAGTTTGAGGCAACTGATGTTCTTCCGTGTCCTTCCTGCCTCTGTCACCTGGTGCCCTGCCATGCTGCTGCGCTTTTGCTCTTGTGACAGGTCCCCCACTGACTGTGCTGGAGCCTCTGAGGATCTACCAGCTGCTGCGGCAGGAGTGGGCAGGCAGCGGCAAGCCTGGCAGCAGCAGCAGCAGCGGCGGCAGCAGCAGCAGCAGCAGCAGCAGCGGCGGCAGCAGCAGCAGCAGCAGCAGCAGCAGGGGCAGCAGCAGTGTGGTGATCAAGGCCAGCAGCTTTGATGCGTTTGTGGATGCTGTGCTGGAGGCCCTGCCTACGCTCAATTTGACTGTTGTTACTGGTGAGCTACAAGCACCTGCACCGCTGCAGTATGCACCATCATGCACAATCCTGCATATGAATAGCTGCAGCACTTCATACTACTTCTTCCACTTATTTTAACACCGCCTCCAGAATCCCATGCAACCGCAAGCTGTCACTTCAAGTTTGAGCTCTGCCCCTCTGCTGCCCATTCGTCCTGCAGGAGAGATTGGGGACACCTGGGTGTTTGGTGTGCAGAGTGACCCGCTGAAGACTGCAAACTTCCGGGCGGCTAGCCGCGCCAGAGCTGCGTGCATTGATGACCCTGCCTGCCCGTCTCAGGTGAACTGGCACTGGCAATGCAACGTTGCTGCCTGCAGCACTGTAGTTGTTTGTACATAGCCCCGTGAGTTGTATGATACAGCAGCGATGCTAGCAGCAGTAGTGGTGGCGGCAGCAAAACCTTGGAGGCAGCTCCTGTCTGGTCAAAGGTGGAAGCTGCTTTTCTGCTTCTCATTGCCGTTGCTGCTGCTGCTGCTGCTGCTGCTGCAGGGTGGCTCCTTCTACAACTTCAGCAGGCTGCTGCTCAAGGTGCCAGAGCACACCTGGTGAGAGCCACGCCTGCCGCGCTGCTGAACGCATTCGCAGCAGAGACCCACATGTAGCATGTGTGCATGCCTGCGAGGCATGCCTGCAGCACTGCAGCACCTGCTGGGCAGCAGAGGCCTACGTTTACTTCTGTGTGGAAGGCGGCTGCGTGACAGTGGCCATGTGTGTGCCCCCGCTGTCAGCTTGTGCAAATGCACTCGGTTCCTGCGTGCCCTCCATTTGCTGCCTGCAAACACCTCTCGTTTACTACTTTCAGCGCATACTATGTCGCTGTTATGTTGGCATCTGCTGTTTTGCATGCAGGGGTGTTGACGTCAAGAAGACCCTGCACGACTTTGTCAACTACAGCAACCCTGACTTCTACTCTTGCCTGCCACAACAAGATGCAAAGATTTATCAACCAGCCCAGCTACAGCCACATCCAGCAGCAGCAGCAGCAGGGGCAGTGGGCAGTGGCTTTGATGTGCCAGACAGTGTGCCATTCAGGGAGGGGCCATGCCTCAGTTATGCACGCTGCATACATGCCTGGGACAGGCAGGCCGCCTACATCCCTTGGGCACTGCAGGTGAGCACCAACACCAGCAGCAGCAGCAGCAACAACAGCTGTGTGAATGTGATGAGACGCAGCAGCGGCAGCAGCAACAGGAACAGGAACAGGAACATGAACAGCAACATGCATGCTGGTATGGCGCTGATTGCTACAAGACTTCACAATTTCCTGCTACAATTCATGTGGCATGTGACGATCTGCTCTGACTACTGCTGTTCAAGTTTGAAAACAAACATAAAGGTTTCAAGAGTAGGGTTTATTTGTATGCCGCAGGCACTGCCAGCCGCCCACCCTGTGCAGCCGTGGTATGCTGCTGACCTGGCCAGCCGGCAGGAGCTGGCAGCAGTCAGTGCAGAAGCACTGCTGGCTGCAGGGGCAGTGAGACACCCAACAGGGCCAGCAGCAGCAATTAGCAGCTCCAGCAGCAGCGAAAGACTTGCACAGGAGGATGCAACAGAGGAGGCTTTTCAGGGTACAGCAGGCGTGAAATCGCTGCAGCTGCAGCGGGGTGCACGTGCAAGGGCCAGCAGCAGCAGGCGCCTGCAGCACTTAGCACAGCAGGCTGCGGGCGGGCAGCAGCAGCGCTTGCAGGAAATGCAGCAGCAGGACGAGGCCCAGCAGCAACACCACAGGGAACAAGCGCAGCCTGGAGTTAAACGCAGGCCAGCAGGTGGTTCTGCAGGTGGAGGTGTGCGGCAGTACACATGCGGCAGCTGGCAGTTTGAACTGGACGAAGCACAAGGTAAGCATTTGATGGTTGTAACCACACGGCCCTTAACCTTCTACCGAGGAGCACATTTGCATCATTTTAAGCTTAACGATCTTAGCGCCTAATGCTGCGCAGCCGATCTGAACATGTTTTTATACCTTTTAGCTATACACAGACGTAAGCAGGGCACTTGCCCACGCCTGTAGGGTGTGCTGGGCGTGGTTACACCACTGTCAGCTGACAAAATCTCGATGCATCATTGTATAAGAAGGCGACTTGCTCGTAAAGCACAAGAAAACATTAGTTTGGAGTACAAGAACTTCTTCAAAGCAATGCTGGCCCATCGAGGTTGCTTCTACGTGCCCAGCAGCAGGGACCGCAAGTGATGGGCAGCAGCAGAGACAGCAAGTGGATTGCCCGAACAGAGGATGATGAGCATGCTGCAATGACTTGATGTGTAAAAAGAAATATATAAACGATTCTAGAAGTGCTTACAATACTGAACAACCCGCAGCAGCAGGCAGCAGTAGGCGCCCGCTGCACTGAAAACCGTCTAAAACGACATTAGCATGGCATAGAAGCGCACGAACGGGACTCAACGAGGATAAGTATTATGTTTGAACACGTTGCTGCGCGACAGGTGCATGTCCAGTGCTCAAAGCTCCCTCTTGAACCGACTGCTTGTGAGGAAGCTTTACGTGTGTTCTGTGGCCGTCTGAGGCTTGCTGCAAGCACAAACAAAAGAAGTGTGATAAGGCTGAGAAAGTGACGCAGTAACGAGTGCCGTGGCCTCGTTTTCCGCACAAACGTTGATATTTGTGTCAGGTTGTCACACTTGAACACCTTTCTTGCTCGTGTATGCCGTTCCGCAGTCCGCCTGAGCCCCACACTTTGTGAAGCAGGTAGTAATGGTTCACTACGCCTTTGCTGCGCCTCTGCAGCCGCTTAGATTGTAAGCACAACGAGATTTTCTCCATTTGGGGACCCTCCCGGTAGAAGGTTAAGCAACCAGTTTTCTGTACTGCGCCATTTTGTTGGTTGTCGTCTGGTGTTTCATTCATCACCCTCAGCCTGTTAGCTTCATCAGTCTGGCTTGTTTAGCTGGTCACTGTGTGCAATACAAGGAAGAAGATATGAGAAGCCAGCAGCCCGGGGATGCGAAATACGCAACTGTCCGCTCCGCTCTCTGCATTGAAGTTTGTCCTGCTGCTGCTGCTGCTGCTGCTGCTGCTGCTGCTGCTGCAGGTGGGCTCACCTCTCTGGTGAAGCTGTATGGAGCCCAACGCACGCCTGGCACAGACTGGGCCGCCGGCAGCAGCAGCAGCAGCAGCAGCAGCAGCAGCGCAGGCGGTGTGCTGGCTCAGATCCGGTACAGCGCCTACTGCGAAGCGTCCTACCAAGTCATCTGGCAATACTATGCCTGGAAGCTGCCACTGCCGTGGTGAGTGGTGCTGCTGTACACTTGGCACCTTGCATGGCTGCGCCTTTTTGGATTATGTTGACTTGCCATTGCGTGAGTGAGCAAGCTGAGCTTGCTATGAAGGTGGTCCTGTGCTGGAAGCTGCCACTGCCGTGGTGAGGATGCTGCTGAACACTTTGCACCTTGCATGGCTGGGCTTTGGTAGGTGCTTGCCACTGCACGAGTCAGCAAGCTGCGCTTGGTAAGATGGAGGAGCTGTGCTGCAACCTTGCATGCCTTCCGTGCCAGCCATATTGATCCTAAAGCTGCATTCTCTGAGGCATTCAAACATACTTGTGGCTGCAGGTGGTTTGAGCAGGACTTCAGTGGCCGTGTGAACAGCAGCAAGGCCTGGGACAAGGAGGTGGAGGCAGCGGTGAGTGGCACCTGCAGTGCTTGCAATTGCTTCGCTTGTGGAGGTGGAGGCGGTTTTGAGCGCAGCGCAGGCGTGCAGCTGTGCAGCACACCGGCATGGCTTGCCATTGTATGTTTGGCTTGTCAAGGCGCTGTTTTCCATGCCAGTAGACGGGCTGGTGAACACTGCTGATACATATGTAGAGCTGGTTTGTAGTCTAGCAGCATCTTGCAGACAAAGTTGGTCAGGACATGTGAGGCTGCCGTGGGCTGCTGCTGCTGCTGCAACTCCTTGTAAACCATCAGGGGGCTCTTGAAGAGGTGTATGAGTCATTCGCACCATCAGGCAGCAGCACCAACAGTTCCAAGCAGCTGCGGCAGCTGTCGCTGCGCTACAGCTTTCCCCGTGAGCTCGTTGAAAAGGTTGGCGCTCCACCAACCATGTGGACCATCATCAGGTGTGTGTGAGTTGGTGTGTGTGACTTGGATCCATCATGTGCGGCACTGCACGGTTTCTGCTGTAGGTTGATTCTGTCAGCTGACGCTGTCATCGCCATCCCTGCCCCCCACCCTGCAAACAATTGCTGGCTGGCAGCCAGATCGCATACTCCGGCGCCCTCATCACATGCTTGGCAATGTTTCTGCATGGTTTGACACTTACGCTCTGCCATGGAACGTTGCACATTACACACACTCTGTATCCCTGTCATCTGCAGCTGCCCGGATAGCAGTCCCATCCCTAGCAGCAGCAGCAGCAGCAGCAATGCAGGTCAAGGGGATCTGGAGGTGTCTGTGGTGTGGCAGGGCAAGCGGCCCACACGGCTGCCTGAGGCGTTGTGGCTATCATTCCAGCCCGCGCCTGCTGCTGTTGACCAGGCCAGCTGGCGGCTGCACAAGCTAAACAGTTTGATCAACCCCATGGAGGTGAGCTTTGTTATACTCAAGTTGTTATCGTGGCGCTGTGGCTGTCATTCCAGCCCGCGCCTGCTGCTGTCGACCCGGCCAGCTGGCGGCTGCACAAGCTTGACAGTTTGATCAGCCCTATGGAGGTGAGCTTTGTTATTATTCAAGTTGTGACTGTGGCGCTGTGGCTGTCAGCCCGCGCCTGCTGCTGTTGACCCGGCCAGCTGGCAGCTGCATAAGCTCGGCAGCCTGATCAGCCCCATGGAGGTGAGGATACAAGAATAAAAGGGCAAAAGGACAAAAGGGTGCATGCTGTTGGTGGGTATGTGAATGGCTGGTGAATAGAGGCGGCGACTTGCACAACAGCTGAACAGCCCTTTGGTAAGTGAGCATCAATGAATCTTGCAATGATACTGTAGAGAGAGAGATGCGTGCATGTGAGATCACAATTTGGTTTATTGGCCAAAGGTATTATCTGCCTGTCAGGCCAGTGTGTATGTTTGCCATGCAACGACGAGTTGCAGCTGCTGAGCATGATGCTGATGATGTGCTGCAATCATCGCAATACACATGCAATGCAGGTGATGATCAACGGCAGCCAGTCAATGCATGCCGTCACAGAGGCGGGCGTCAGCGTCAAGTCTGCAAGCGGCAAGGAGCTGCTGCAGCTCAAAACCTGGGATGCAGCACTGGTCAGCCCAGGCAGGCCCACACCATTTCCCAACGGGCTGTTTGCCCCAGAGATAAACAAGGGTGTGCACTTCAACCTGATGAATAACGTGTGGGGCACAAACTATGTGAGTGTTGTCTTTGCTGTTGGGACATGGGCAGCAGCAGCAATGGCCTCTGCGTACCTGTTTTGGGTTGAAGCAGAATACTGATCAAATGCAGCAGGAGAAACAGCATTTTGGCACTTGTTAGGGTGCAGGTTGGTCTCTTTTATGCATGGGGTCAAAAACCACATTGTCCTCCTGCTCACACATGTCTCGTGCTGCTGTCCTGCAGGTGATGTGGGTGCCGTACAGTGCTGATGACGTCAACCTGGCCTTCAGATTCAGCATACACGCAGAGCAGCTGTAGCGAGATGAGTTGCACTGCAGCAGCTGTCTTCATACTGCTGTTGCTGCTGTTGCTGCTGCTGCTGCTGCTGTAAAGGAGGGAGTCATGTACAGCCGGTGCACACAGCTTCCTTCTGTTCTGTGGTAGAGGGGTGTCATGCAGAAGCAGCTGCTGCAGGGTGCAGGGTTACCTTGTTGCATGAGACGACCACACCGTCCGCACACGCTTAAAGAGAGCGTAGCACCATATTTTCTTTCTATTCAAACATACTTCACTGCTGCCGACTCATGAGTCCGCAGCAGTTAGGTATGAAGGGAGAGGAAGACAGTATGCTGCAACGCTGTCTTCAAGCAGGTGCAGACAGTGTGATCGTCTCATCCACAAAGTACCACATCCAGTGCTACAGTGCGTTGTAGGTGAAGGGATACAGCAATTGGCACATGCATTCCAGGTTTCAAATGATCCTGCTGTCGCCACCTATGCATATTACTGTAGCACTGGATTTGTTACCTTGTGACATTTGACGTCCACATCGCCTGCACACGCTTGACAGCGTTGCAACATACTTCCTGTCTCTTCTTCATACCTGCCAACTCACGGCATTTCATAACCTGCAGCTGTAACTGTTATGCTGACACAACATAACAATGTTATAACAACAACACAGAGGCGCAGTGCCTCAGGCTGACTCTTTGACACAGCAGGCGTACACACAAAAGCTGTAACACCTTCCCATAATCAACTCACAACTCGCAGCATGCTGCGGCTGTAGCATGTCACACCACGAAGCTCACAGTTCAGTCTATCAGTCAGCGCTGTGTGTAGCCTAGCCCTTCAACCCCTCCCAAAAGAGAAGACTGAGGCACAAGCAAGCAAACACGCCAACACTATCACTAAACAACCGACAGGCAATGCAAGCAAAGCACGCCAGCATAAACAATCCTACAACAAGCACCGAGCCACACCAACCAGGGACATGCAGATGCAGCACAGCGGTGGTAACAATCCGCACTCACAAGAGCCAGTAACCAAGCACCACTCAAAACAGCAGAAACTCAAACAAACACCCAACAGTGTTTCACTGCGAGTGTGCTGGCTATAGGCAAGCACCAAGCAGGGCATGTGTTACTCAGGGTTCTGCAACCACAGAGCAGTGCACAGCAACTGCAGAGCGCTGCAAATCACAGACTACATTACGATGAAAGGCATGGAAGGGCCTTGGCGGGCTGTAACTCAATTCACGGGCTGGGCTGCAGGGTTGATGGGCTGGCGGCTGGAGTTTGTGTGTAGTTGTATGAGCCTCTCGTGGCTCCTGACTGGGGTTCCCACTCCTCGTTTGAGTGGAGCATGTAATGTAATGTATGTATGTGTAAAGAGTTGCAGGAAGCACACGCTGCAAAAGCAGGACGAAACATGCCGCTCACTCAAATGTCTAGGTAGGGCCCGCGCCAACATGGCTGTTTGGTACATATTCATCTTGCAGGCTGTGCTCAGCAGCCTGCCGTAGTGGCACTGAGTGTGGCGGTTGCTGCTGATCGCCAGCAAGGGACTGGTAGCAGCCTGTGAAAGATCCAAACCTCTGTTACCCAGAGATACTCAACAATGGGTGCTGGTATCACCATAGAGTTACAGGTCCTGCACTACTGTACATGTGCACATGCCACGTGGCATCATGGCGCTGTGCACACCAACGGCACCTGCATGATTACGAAACAGCTAACAAAGACGCCTCCAGCCTGTTGACAGGCGTGCATTCAGCTACACAGCAGCATATGCATTTGCAAGGAAGGCGTGCGTTGCAAGAGCTCCGAGCTGCTGGCAGCATCAAGAAGCACAGCAAGCAAGCAAGCAGAGCATCCATCTACTCTGTGCCTGCCGGTCGCCAACTGCCGCTGGCACACCCTTCAACAGCAGGACATTGTCAATATACCTGGCTGGAATGCATCGGTTAGTACCCAGACCACAACCCTGCCTTGGTGTATGATCAGCAGGCGTCTTTGCGCACACATGCCTGCAGCCCTCATCCCATTGCTGCTGCCCCTTGGTAACAACAGAAACAAATTGCTGCTGCTTGCAACCGCCGAACAGCAGCAAGCAGTCAAGCGCCGAGCAGCAACATCAGCAGTCAAGCGCGGGGCCAACAACGCAGCAAGGGTACAGCCGTGGCCTACATGGATACATGATGACAATGGTGTTATATGGGTGTTACATAAGGGTGGTGCTAGGGAGCAATGGCAGCCTGGCTGACCCAGCAGGCGCTCACACTTTTTCGCCCAAGGCCAGTGCAGCAGCCAACAACCCCTCATTGTGCTGTGTGCAAAACGTTGTCCTAGTACTCCGTCCTGCGCCTGCACCACTCTTTCCTGTGCCGACGTCACTCTTTCCGGCCACGTGCCAGCGCCGCAGGCAGCGGCTCAAGCGCCTCCCCATCCGCCTCCTCATCGCTGCTGGCCTCCGCATCACTCTTTTTCAAGCCTGTGTCACACCTTTCCGCCCCTGTGTCACTCTTTCTGGCCTCGCGCCAGCGCAGCAGGCAGCGGCTCCCCATCCGCCTCCTCATCGCTGCTGGCCTCCGCGTCACTCTCTTCCTGCCCCTGTGTCACAGCTTTCCCTGCCTGCATCACTCTTTCCGATCCCGCGCCAGCGCAGCAGGCAGCGGCTCCAGCGGCTCCCCGTCCACCTCCTCATCGCTGCTGGCCTCCGCATCACTCTTTCCTGCTCCTGTCTCACACTTTTCCGCCCCTGTGTCACTCTTTCCGGCCCCGCGCCAGCGCCGCAGGCAGCGGCTCCAGCGGCTCGCCATCCACCTCCTCATCACTGCTGGCCTCTGCCACATTGCTGCTGCTGCTACCCTCCGCAGCCTGGCGCATCCACATGTCTTTGTACACGCCGCCTGATGCAATCAGCTGTGCATGGCTGCCCTGCTCGACTAGGCGGCCTTCGCTAAGCACGAGGATGCGGTCGCAGCCGGCCACTGTGCTGAGCCGGTGCGCGACGAAAATGCTGGTGCGGCCCTGCAATACAGCAGCACAGCAGCAGAAGGTGAGCGTTGGCTGTTTGTCAGCTGCTGATAAGCTCCAGAAAGTTTGTGGCAGCAGTCTACACAGCAAGCTTGGCGGTGCCTGAAACCGCAGCAGCATTCTGCTGCAGATACATTGCACAAGAAGCTGAACAACCACAATCACAGAAACCCAGTAGCAGGTCAAGCCCTGCACTGTACTTTGCAGCCCATCGTCTAACAAATGTCCCAGGTCTCATTCTCACCCGTGCCAGTTCATTCAGGCTGCCCAGAATGGACGCCTCTGTAGCCGTGTCCAGCGCACTGGTGGCCTCGTCGCAGATCAGCAGCCGCGGCGCGCGCAGGAAAGCGCGCGCAATCGCCACGCGCTGCTTCTCGCCGCCTGAGAGCTTCAGGCCTCGCTCCCCAACCATTGTGGAGTAGCCGTCCGGCATGCGCAGCACTGCTTCGTGCAGGTGCGCCATGCGGGAGGCTGCAATGACTTCTTCGTCGCTTGCGTTGGGTTTGCCGTACCTGCATGACGGCGGCAGCAACAGCAGCAACAGTGTGAGATGACGCACCGTGCAGCATGCGCAGCACTGCTTCGTGCAGGTGCGCCATGCGGGAGGCTGCGATGACTTCCTCATCTGAGGCGTTGGGCTTGCCGTACCTGTTTGGCAGCAGCAGCAGCAGCAGCAGTGGCAGCAGCAGCAAGAATGTGAGGGACAAAGGGGTGTGGCATGCGCAGCACCGCCTCGTGCAGGTGCGCCATGCGGGAGGCTGCAATGACTTCTTCGTCGCTTGCGTTGGGTTTGCCGTACCTGCACGGCAGCAGCAGCAGCAACACTGTAAAATGCCGTGAAGTGCAGCATGCGGAGTACGGCTTCATGCAGCTGCGCCCTGCAGGAGGCTGCGATGACTTCTTCGTCACTGGCGTTGGGCTTGCCATACCTGCGCAGCAACAGCAGCAGATGTGTGAGCTGAAAATGGCCCACTGCTTCATGCAGGTGCGCCATGCGGGAGGCTGCAATGACTTCCTCATCTGAGGCGTTGGGCTTGCCGTACCTGCACGGAAGCAGCAGCAGCATCAAGTTTTTGAGATTCAGAACAGTGCAGCATGCGGAGCACAGCTTCGCGCAAGTGCACCATGCAGGAGGCTGCAATGACTTCTTCATCGCTAGCGTTGGGCTTGCCGTACCTGTGTGGCAGCAGTAGCAGCAGCATCAGATCCTTATCGTCAATTGCCAAGCACAACCCTTGATTTCCCTATCACTTCATGGATGCAGCATGAAGGGGAGCAACACAGCAAGGCAAAGCGTGGCGAACGATGCAAAGGACGAAGAAGAGCCTGCAATGCATAAATTTGTGACAATCACTCGCCACACCTGAAGTTCTGCAGCATGGCGTCGTTGAAGAGCACGGCGCAGCACGGGCAGCGTGGCGAGACATGCAAACCAACCTCGAAGATTCAGTGGTGCGCTACATTCTGCGCACCTTATGTTCTGCAGGATAGTGTCGTTGAAGAGCACGGTGTCCTGCGGCACCACTGCCACGCTGCTGCGCAGGCTGGCCGTCTGCAGGTCACGCACGTTGACGCCGTTCACCTGCAGCAGCAGCAGCACAAGGTCAACAACAAGAGCAAATCAGCGGAACACACAGCCGCAGGTCAACACAGGGTGAGCTGCACTAGGGCGATAACCTAATGCCGCGCTGCTGCGCACTCAACACGATACTATTGTTACTGTGCTGGTGCATTGCTGCTGCAAGATAGCTGCAGCCAATGCACAGCAACCCGTACCTCCAAGCCCACCAACCTCCAGCAGATCAGGGCACATACACAATTGTGTACACAAGTACCATACTAAGGCTTAGTAACGCACATAATTCAAGCCACGCCCACTTGACAATGCCCGAGCCTGCATCGTACAGCCGTGTGACCAGCTTCAGTATGGTTCACTTGCCGCTGCCTTACAAATGCGCAACGCATGTCACAACCACAAACAGCAGCTCACCTTGACGATGCCTGAACCCGCATCATAGAGCCGAGTTGCCAGCTTGAATATGGTGGACTTGCCGCTGCCTGAGGGCCCCACCACTGCCACCTGACGTCCTAAACATGCAAGATAGCAGAAAATGTATAGCAGCCCACACCGCCAAGCCCAATGATCTCCAGCAGATACTGGAACACAGACAAATGTATACACTAGGAAATAGCAAGGCACATTAGCTAAAGCCACGCCCACCTTGACAATGCCAGAGCCTGCATCATAGAGCCGAGTTGCCAGCTTCAGTATGGTTGATTTGCCGCTGCCTGAGGGCCCCACCACTGCCACTGACTCCCCTGGCTTCACTTTGAAGCTCACCCCCTTGAGCACCTGCATTGGGCATAACAAATAAATGCACATGTTTTTGTGGACGATTGCACTGTACAATTGTGTATGCTGCAGGCTTCAGGCACCTTGAAGCTCACTCCCTTAAGCACCTGCAGGCAGTGCAGAATTTGAATGATGATGTAAAATCAATGGCCCTTGTCAATGAGGCGTATTGTGTAGTTGGCAAATGCTACTACAGGCTTTGCCATGTACAGCAGGCTACAAGCATAACGGAGCTCACTCCCTTGAGCACCTGCATTCGGCATAACAGACAAACGCACACATTTTTCTGTGGGTAAGTGCGCTGTACGTTTGCCTATGGTGCAGGCTGCAACACCTTGAGGCTCACTCCCTTGAGCACCGGCAGGCAGTGAAGCATATATGGCAGATGCTACTACAGGCTTTTCATTTAGACAGGAGGCCGCAAGCAACTTGGGGCTCACCCCCTTCAGCACCTGCAGTGGGCATACTAGACACCAGCACGCAATTCTCTGGCCGTGCCTGCTGTATCCGCATTGTGTGCAGATGGCAAATGCTACTACATGCTTTGCCTTTGGACGAGACGGTGGAGCATGCTACATGCTGCGCTGCATTTGTAAGCGCGCCCACCTGGCGCTCAGGGTGGTAGCCAAACACAACATCCTCAAGCTCCACCTCCAGTCCCAAACCTGAGATGCTCAAAGTTGGATCTGCAGCAGCACTGTAAAACCCATACTCCGGATCTGCAGATCCCAAGTTGTGGTGCTGCTGCTGCTGCAGCCGCTGGTGCTGCGGGTGCTGCTGCTGCTCCAGCAGCAACGCAGCCTCCACGAGAGACTGCTTGTCAGTGCTGCTGACTGCACTGCCACTGATCGCTGCTGCTGCAGCACCGGCAGATGTACTGCTGCCGTTGTGGCCGTTGCTGGCTGCTGCTGTTGCTGCTGCGAGTTTGTCTGCTAGGCTGGGTGGTACGTCTGGCAGGGGGGTGGTACCATCTGGCAAGCTGTTCTTGGTCTTCAGGATGTCGAAGAACTGCAGCCACAAGCAGCAACACGCAGAGGAAGCGGGCACCAAAATGTATTGAGACGCAACTACCCTAGGGCCAGCGGTGCGACAGGTGCCATGCGACATGCAACTAACAGCATTGACAGACGGCCACATACCCCGAGGCACTTGCACTGCGCATTGTTGAACTGTTGCGTTACAACAAAGCACCGCTTTGACACCGCTTTGACACGAACACAGAGCCATGGACACCCTTGCAGCACGCTTGCGATGCTCAGTTGCTGCTGAGGATGATCAAGGTGACAGTCAACCCACCTCCTCCATGTCTACCAGCGACTGGCGGATCTCCCTGTAGAACCAGCCCAGGAACCTGCGGCACGACGGTGTCACACACACCCACATATAATTGGGTTTTCCACGTGCGAAGTTATGTTCCGCTTGAAGTGATGGTAACTGGCAACATGTTCATGCCTACACGTCTACGTGCGGCCTCTGGATGTGCATGACAACCATCTGAAAAGTCACCATCAGGCTAAGACCACCAGCACCAACACCACAAGCTGCAAGCTATGGAGGCAGCACAAGCTATGACAGCAGCACAAGCTATGGCAGCAGAGACTTTGAGGAAAGCATGCAAAACCAAGCACAAAGCAAGCCAGGGGCAATAGCATACTATTACTTATACTGACACCAAAGGTAACAGACAGCACTGACAGCTGAAATAAACTCACTGCAGCGGGCCCCAGAGCTGCAGCAGCAGACCCTGCAGCAGCACCAAGTCACCAGGGCTGGCAAGAGCACCAGCAAAGCTTGCCGGCGCAGCAGCAGCAGCACCAGCAGCAGTGCCAGCAGCGCCAGCCGCACCAGCAGCACCAGCTGCTGCAGCGCCACTGCCGCCTCCCATCATTGCAGAGGCAGCAGAGGCCATCATGCTGCTGCCTGTTGCTGCTGCTGCTGCCATGGCTTCCGCGCCCTGGCCGCCGATCACTGCCGCCACCATGACACAGGTGAGGCCTGCGCACGTCAAGTTTTATGCGTAGCGTTCAGCAGCAGCAGCAGCAGCAGCAGCAGCAGCAGCAGCAGCAGCGGCGGCGGCACAAGGAACCGTAGCATGACCAAGCCCGCGCTTGAGACACAACAAGCACTGCACAGAAGAGAAAACAGCTAACCGTGGTATGCAGCCCAGCTTCTGAGTGATCAGGCAGCTTGCAGGCCTGCAGGAGCTTGCAGCCTCTGTAGACATGTGTTGCAGCTGTGAAGGTGGTGCTGGTACTGCTCGCTATCCTAACCCTGTCGTACCTGCGGACAGGATCACGCTCTGCCCTGCATTGAGCAGCGCCGACAGCCGCTCTGTCTGGATGGCTGCAGCCTGGTAGCCCCGCAGGTAGTGGTCGTACTGGTTCACCTGCAGGCATGCGTTGCGCAGACGACATACACCCACAGCAGGGTGGTCAACAGCATGCCCATGGCATGCCGACACTTTCACTCAGTCAGCTGCTGCTGCTGCTGTGCTGCTGCTGCTGCTGCTGCTGCTGCTGCTGCTGCTGCAGCAGCAACAGCAGGTGCTTGCGGCTCACCTCCAGCTGCCTGTTGTTAAGGAGCACCACCGTAACAATGTGTGAGGGCACGCTGTTTCTTTCTTATCCTGTGATACCTTTGCTGTGTGTGCTGAGAATGGCGATGAAAGCAACCAGCTGAGAAACAAGCTCACCTCCAGCCCCTTGTTGTTGAAAACACCACAACCTCCGCATTCAGCAACGCATGCAAAGTTTTGGCAACAACTGCTGTACGCGGCCGCAAGGAACCATCTGAGAAACAAACCCACCTCCAGCTGCCTGTTGTCGAAGAGCGCCACTGTCTCCGCATTGAGCAGCGCATCAACAGCCTTGCTGGTGGTGAGGTTGTCCAGCTGGTTCACCTGCTTGCGCACCTCCACGGCAGCCTGGCAGCAGCAATGCAGCACAGCACAGCAGCAGGGCAGGCGCACGCACAGATACACAGGGTCAGTTTGCACATCCTCACGTGGGTGGTCAGATCGTCCAGCTGCTTCACCTGCTTGCGCACCTCCACGCAGCCTGGTGGCAGCAGCAGAGCAAAGGCAGGCGTGTACTTTGTGTCATGGCGATAACTTCATGTACAACACAGACTGCATGCACGTGCACCACCATGCTATCCTCTGCATGTGCAACAGGCATTATCTTCACCCCACCTGCGTCAAGGCGATGGTCCATGCCACGTACAGCAGGTGAATCACCGCCACCAGCAGCACCATTGACACGCTGCACAAAATGAAGCACAACAAGTGCAGACACACCCCAAAATAAGCAAGCAAGTCCTCACCTGCGTCATGGCGATGGTCCATGCCACGTACAGCACGTAGGTCCCCCCAACAGCAGCGCCCCCATGAGCTGCACAAACACAGCGCAGACAAAGCAACAACGGAGCACAAGCGTAACACGAATCAAGCAACACATGCGTACCTGCGTCATGGCGATGGTCCATGCCACGTACAGCACGAAGGTGCCCCCCACCAGCAGCGCCACCATGGGGCTGAAGCGGGACGCCAGCAGGCCCACCACAAACACCAGCTCGATGAAGGTGGGCGCAAACGTGAACAGCACCGCGCGGTACAGCATCTGGATGCTGCGTGTGCCTGCAAAACACACACATTGGACATATGTGTGTCATCAGGAGCTGATCATGGGTGAGACGTAACAGCACCGCGCGGAACAGCATTATAATGCTGCGCGTGCCTGCGGGATGAGTGTACGTAAGCAGAGGAGCGGATGCTTGTGATGAGCAGCTGATCATGAATGAGGCGTCATCTACACGTCAGAATGATTATGAAGGCATGGCCAAATGCCTCTGTAGAGCAGCACATTTTGTTGCTGTAGGCGAATGCACAGAGAAAGCGAGCCTCTGCACACCCCTGCGGAACCGCAATCAAGCCAGCTTTGGCTGGTATTAGCTCTGCGCCTCCGCTGCTGCAACCCCTGGCAAGAACCAGCAAGCAGGCATGCTTCTTACCGGCGCTGCTGCCTCTGCTGCTGCTGCTGGAGCTGCTGCTGCTAGCACTGCTGCTGCTGCTGCTGGCACTGCTGCTGCTGCTGCTGCTGCTGCTGCTGCTGCTGCTGCCGCTGCTGCTGCTGCTGTCGCTCACCCCTCTCCAGGATCCTGCTGAGCCGCCCGGTGCGCCTGTTCATGTGGAAGGTGATGTCCAGCTCCAGCACATGGCTGAACGTCTGGTACGCCACACGACGCGCAACAGCCTGCAGCAGCAGCAGCAGGAGGAGTCCGTTACATAATGCCACAGCAGCATCCATGGTGCACTGCAATGTGAAGCGTGAGGTGAATGAGAAGTTTATATGTGGTGTCTGTCTGCTGCACCAGAGCCACGTCACGCAGCATGAACATCATGTGACACTCCCTCTGCAGTGGCGGCTCTTGCTGCAGCACCTGCTGCCACACTGCTGCTCCTGTATCATGCTCTTGCTCCGTAAGTAAAGTATACATCCATGCAACAGTGATACACGCGTGGCAGTGCTGCCTGCGTGCTGTTTCACTGCCCTTGTGAACAAACCCTCACCTGGCTAATGGGTGTGAATGTTGGGTATGTCAACTCCTTTGTCAGGTGCTGCACCACCCCACACAGCCCGAAGCACAGCACGCACTGCACAGCCGGCAGCAGCACAGCCGCGCCGCCTGCTGACAGCGTGTCTACTGCTGCCTTAAGGAACAGCGGCCCACTCAGCCCTGCAGCAGCAGCAGCAGCAGCAGCAGCAGCAGCAGCAGCAGCAGCAGCAGCAGCAGGATGTAACAATCATGCACACATCTGGTGTGAAGATACAGCAAGAACAGGTCTAGGCTCTTGCTGGCTGGGAGCAGGGCTGAAGCAATTGCTGACTACCACCACATCTTGTGGTGATGGTGATGCTAAGCATCCATGCAGATGACGGATGGGCCTGGGACCACACACATGCATTGCATGCAGCTGCTGCAATGATGCTACGGCACCTTTCACGCTGTAAATCTTCACACGATGCAGCACTGCGCTGCTGGTGGATCAATTCTCATGCAGCACAAGCAAAACTGCAGCCTGCTGCTGCTGGTGTGCATCTGCTTGCAGGACACCTATGTCTGCTAGGTGCACAAGTAGTGCAACACAAATGTGCACTGAGCCAAAAGAGCACCACATTCTGTGGCCGCTGCTCACCTGCTGCCTTTGATGCCAGCATGCATGCGAATGCAGCGCCCAGCCTCCATTTGAGCTGCTTTTCTGACAGAGCCAGCTTCAGCAGGTATGGCAGCACATCTGCAAGGCTCTGGCCAGACTTGGGTGGTGCTGGCAGTGGGGCCACTTCATGTGCCTTGTTTGCCTGCCAGCTGGCACTGCTGCTGCCATTTACGTCACTATAGCTAACTGCTGCTGCTGCAGCCTGTATCCTGCAAGTGAGGTGCCTGCTGCGAGCCAGTGCTGCGGGATTGCATGGTAGCAGCGGCAGCAGCAGCGGCCGTGCTGCTGGACTAGTTCTGTGCGCGCAGCGCTGCTGCATGATGCCCCTAGACATTGCCATTGGGAGGCGAACGTATTTGGAGCCGCTGGTGACCTACTTCACATCTGGCCTGCTACTGCTGCTGTGCTGGCCAATAGCATGTGTGGCAGATGACCAGTTGGAAGTATGTGCCTATAGCAAAGTATGCGAGGCACACGATCAGTCAAAGAAAAGCGTCCGAGCACAATGTGTGGTGCAAATTTGACAAGACCGGGTGCTTGCGTCAGTCGACCGAGACAGGGGTTGTCAATGCTACCAGGCATGCACGCCTACGATCAGCTAAGCACGTTGCATAAAACCGATTCATTGTGGTAGGCGAGGTATAATCACGTGTACTGTGCGTTCCTGCGAGCTTGTGGTATGTCACATTGCGAAGTCACAGACAGATGAGGTATTGACCTTCTTGTGAGCTTTGAAACGTCACGCGAACGTTGAACTCTACACATTCTACTACAGAAAAGTGTTTTCCTGCATCGATCGCGCAGCTGGCGTACCCAGTAGGCCGTGGACTTGGCGGTTTTCCAGGTATGCTGTACTGCTCACAGTTTGTGTGTTTGTCCCTTGAACAGTTTAATTCTGATCAATGCTTATTGTTGTAACCGAGCCAGCATGGGTGCCCGTGCTTCCATCTTGCCCATACACACACAACCTGTCCTACATCGTTTCCTTGCAGGTCACGCTTCCTCAGCTGCAGAGATGCATATCGGTGCGATATGTGTGACGTGTTTGTGACCCTCCGCGGCAACCACATCCAGCAGCAGTAGTGACAAGATACAATTGCACTGCCAGCAGTGTTCTGCAACAGCAGCATGGCAACAACAGTGCAGGCCAGCATATCCAGCCAGCAAAGCCTCGTCATAGAAGACCTCCTCAACGCCATCCTGGACGATGTTATAGCCACAGCGGTTCACAGGCAGCTGTCAGCGGCTGGGCTTGCACCAGCAGCTGAGGAGACTGGCGCGAACAGCAAGGCAGCGTCAGCAGCAGGTGCACCTCTTGCAGGAACAGCAGTGAAGTCCAGCGGGGAGACTGCTGCAGCTGCAGCTGACCTCATCGCACCGCAGTTCTCTGGAGGTGCCGTGTGTGTGCTTGATGCAAGCGTGGCACAGCAGCCCCTCAGCGCCATTACGCTGCTGAAAGAGGGCATCGACCACAACTGTGACAAGTGTGACGCAGAGTTTGGGCTTGAATCCCTGGAGGCAGAAGGTCCTGCAGATTCCTGGCTTGTTGATGCAGATGGTGCAGCAGGCGCTGACCCCAGCAGGGTCTTCTGCAAAGGGCCCAGCTGGGACAGGTTTGTTGACAAGATGAAGTCTGCAGGCGGCAAGGAAAGCGAGTCCTGCAAGCAGCAGCAGCAGCCCAGAAGCAGCCGCAGCAGCAACACAGGATCCATCAAGGAGGATCAAGCAGCAGAGGCAGCAGTAACTAAGACAGCAGCTGCTGCCCTTGGCAGCCGCAGCTCATCGCTTGCAGGACACCAGCAGACCTCTGCAGAGATGGCTCCTGCAGGACCAGCAGACACAGACCAGGCTCAGACACAGGCAGCAGCAATAGAGCCGCAAGGCAGCCTGTTGAGACGCAGCAGCAGCCGCCCTCTCAGCGGTAGCGGCTCCAGCAGGAGCAGGCCCACCTCTGCCGAGCAGGCAGCAGCAGCAGCAGGTGACGCCATGCGCGCTAGCTTTGAAGCTCGCCGCACTGAGCGGCTGTCCTCTGGTGGTGGCTCGCGCGAGGCGGACTCCTGGAGCAAGTCGCTGCGCAGCAGGGCTCCTGCAAGCACCTACACAGATGGCGGCGGCAGCCAGCGCAGGTGCGAGCTGTTAGCACTGCACACGTGTGCTTGTGCGTGTGCATGGCGTATGGCTTGCAGAGATGCTTTAGCCAGGGGCAGACGTGAGTCAGCATGGAGTGGCACATCTGGCAGGCAAAGTAACAAGCATGTTTGCTGTTGATACACACTGGTGACAAAGAAATGGTGCACCTTCCTGCAAGCTCTTGCATGAACACAACAACACCGGTTCACATACAGCCTGCCACTTGTCACACCAACTACAAAACACCCCTCCCGCTGCATGAGCCGCGCACCTGCCCTTGCTGCAGGCTCGGCAGCAGCAGCAGCAGCGCCTCCTCTCCTGCAACCCCTGCGCGCGCGTCAGCAGCCGGTCGCCTCACCCACAGCACCTCAGGCGGCAGCAGCAGCACCATCAGCTCCCCAGCAGCACCTAGCTCTACAGGCCGCGCATCAGCAGCAGGCAAGCTCACACACAGCCAGTCAGCCAAATCCAGCCAGCCAAGCACCCCGCAGGGGCCCGCCAGCGCCAGCAAGAGCAGCAGCAGCAGCACGCCGGCTTCGCGCAGTGCCAGCAGCAAGTACTCCCTGCGCTCACGGCCCACCACACCTGTCGCATTTGGTGCTGCTGCTGCTGCTACACATGGCCCAGCCAGCAGCCACATCAGCCTGAGTGTGGCTGGAAGCTCCAACCCCATTAGCCCCTTGGGCTCGCCACGCAAGGCTGTGTCAGTAGCAGGCAGCTACGCGCACTCCAATATAACATCCCCTACAGCTGCAGGAGCAGCAGCAGCGCCGTCACCACGCAGGGGGTACACAGCAGCAGGGAGCCTCTCAGCTGGCATGTCTAAAGTGAGCCAACTGACCTCACCCAAGACACCAGGAGGTACGTCACAGCAGAGGCACAGCATTGCTGCAGCAGGCACCGCCGCAGCCAAGGCAGCTGGCAGTGCAGCGCGCGGCAAGAGCGCCTCAACTGGTGGTGCCTCAAGCAAGGCTCTAGCTGGCGGGGTTGAGGCAAAGGCTGCTGCTGTTGCGGCAGCTGCTACTGCCGCTGTTGTAGCAAAGGAGGAGGTGCGGCAAGAGGCAGCAGCCGCCGCCACAGCTGCATGCAGCACTGCAGATGACAGCGCTGCAGCTGGCAGCAGGGGCAGCAGCAGCAGCGGCGGCATCAAGCCAGACCTTGTGGCAGCATTACCTGTTGCACATGGCTCCCCAGTGGCGCCTGCAGTGCTTACACCCACAGAAGGGTTGTGGGCGGCTGACAGTGCAGCTGTGCAGCTGTTCATGGATGAATACAAGGAAGTCCTGCAAGCCATTGACATGGCTTACAGCGGAAATGATGCTGCACGCAAGCTGACAACAGATGACGGCGAGGCTGCAGCTGCAGCTGCAAGCAGCAAATCCATCAGCACAGACACACAGGTGGCAACAAAGTCAGATGCAGCAGCAGCTGTGTCTGCTGCGGCATCCAAGGACAGCGTCGCTGAATGTGAGGCTGGCAAACAACCTGCAAACAGTGCTGCTGGCAGCAGTAAGGCTGCTGCAGATGCTGCTGCCCAGCCAGAAGCAGGGGGCTCTGCACCTGGCAGCTCAGTGGCTGCCAAGGCAGCAGTTGTGCAGCAGCTAATACGCAGCAGCTTGAAGGAGCTGCTTCACAAGCCAGAAGCCCCAGCGGCAGCAGCAGCAGCAGCGCAAGGAAAGGAGCGACAAGGAAGCGACAAGGCCGCAGGAGCAGCAGCCCAAGTGCAGGAGGTGAAGAGCAACGTGGCAGTGGGTGAGGCAGCGGCATCAGACGTGCAAGCAGAGCCAGCCTCACTTTTGCCAGAGGCACAGACAGCAGCCGCAGCAGCTGCTGCTGCAGCACCTGATGCAGGCGTGTCGGTGCTAGCAGTTGCACCCCCTGCAGCAGCAGAGGAGCAGCAGGTAGTGGCAGCTCCAGCTGCTGCACCAAGTCCAGAAGCAGCAGCAGCAGCAGCAGAGCAGGATATTGCTGTGGTGGTCGAGCAGCAGGCAGCAGCAGTTGCAGCTGCAGCAGCTGACGGCAGTGCGGCAGCGGCCGTCATTACAACCACAAGCACGGATCCCGCGGCACCCAAGCCAGAAGGTGCAACGCCAGCAGCGGCTGCAGCGTCAGCCAAAGCTACAGCAGCTGAGGAGGTTCAGCAGCAGCGAAACAGCAGCAGCCAAGCTGGAACAGCGGCAGCCGGCACAGCACCACTCAAAGCTGCAGAGGCAGCACCTGAGAAGGCTGATGTGCCTGCCTGCGGCTGCCAGTGTGTTATCATGTGAGCTGCGCAGCTAGTGTAAAGTGAATTAGGCAGTAAGGCTGTCCAGCTGCTGTGACTGTGGAGGCTGTGTAGTAAATTGCAAACAGCGCTGTGTGAGGGCTGTGGTGATGCTGGATGTGGTGGGTGCGCGATGCTGGATGTGATGGGTGGGCGATGTGGATGGGGTGCGTGTTGAGAGCTGTGTGTGGTTCAGGCTGGTGAGCATTGGCCAACAGGCCATGACGCAGGGCCAGGCATGTGGTGTGAAGTTGACGTGGTGACTGGGAGCTGGTGATATACAATCAACTATACAACTGACTGCTGGGACAACTGATGCTTGGTTCTGAGCAGGCATTGGCGCGTTTGCTGCTTGTCTGGAGGGCAGGGAGCAACGGGTGGCTGTCTTGCAACGGCGTTGCTGTTCATGGATGTGAGGCAGGCCCTCATCGACGACCGTGTTTTGTGTGGAGTGAAGTCACAGCAGCCAGAGGGTGCTGTCTCAATGTATGAGGGTGCGGTTGTGTGTGTGGCTGTGCGGTTAACCTCCATCCCCAACAGCCGGCGCAGGCTATCTGATCACACCACGTAATTTTTTGGTGATATCTCCTTGCAGACATGTTCAAGCTGTCTTGAGCTCGCTGTTTGGCACTCCCCTCAGCTTCCCTGCGTGATCTTTCAGCTGTCTGTGATCAGGTGCTGTTGGCACTGATGTGTCCCCTCTTGCATAGAAGAAAGCGTTGATGAGTGGACAGATTTATGTATTGCTGTGCTGCATTCAGATTCTGGGCAGCGCTGCATCTAATGGGGCAGTGCATTTTGAGGGAGGCTCCTTAGCCCTTGCAACATAATTATGTGTGTCATTGCAGGGTCGTGGCAAGGCCAGAACTGCAGCACACTTCGAGACATAGTATAGCATTTCTCTCCAGGTTTCACGGTGCTGTGCTGTGTGCCGCCTGCTAGAGTGTGGTGCGCAGCTTTGGCTGGACAATGTTTTGTGCGGTTGAGGGTACTTAGGCGGTGGTCGCTTGCGCTTGCTGCATTCACGCTCGTGCGTCCATGTGTTGTGCCATGTCGCGGGCCACATGCGTTACTGCTGCAGCACAGCAGCAGTTGTGTGCGCCTCTTTTAGCATAGAGTTGGCAGCACTGCTGCTGCTGCTGCTGCTGCTGCTCGTGATGCTCCTTTTAGCTTTCATCAGGCCCCTAGATCCTCTTACAATGCATTGCCTGGGTCACGCACAGGATTCTTTAGGTTGCAACAGCTAGCACTGTGTTGCGTCTTTTAGCCTCCCTGTTTCATCTGGGCATGTGTGTACCTTGCGGGCCGTACTGGTTGTGTCAAAACAGCACATGTTGTATGCTTGCAGCTGTCCCCGTCTGCCACCATTTCGTCTGTCAGGTGTGTGTGGAGTTCATGTTCACAGCTATTGCCAGTAAAGTTGCTGCGCGGCTGCCAGCAGTGTGTGTGGACATTGCCCGCCAGGTGTTGCCGCTGACTCAGGACTGACACCTCAGCACATGCTGCACACCACAGTGACTGAACTCGTTCCTCAGCGTGCGCTGAGGAGCGAATTCAATCACTGTGATGTGCAGCATGTGCTGAGGTGTCAGTCCTGAGGTTATGTTCTGCTACACAGTACGTTACTGGGCCGACGGCTGTGATGTTTGGTGCAGTATTGCTTGTGATCCTTGCAAAGGGGTGAGTGCTGTGGGTGCAGATGTTTGGTGGGGGTGGTGCTTGTGTGTTAGTCACCATTGACGGTTACTGGTCTCAACTGCATCAGAGAAAAGCAGCCATCGGAACTGCGCGGCTGTCTTGGTGAACTTGACCTTCCTCTGCATGTCAATGGCGTGGCCCTAAACCAAAACCCTGATTCGCGTCTGACATGCCTGTCATGTGACACATGTGCCGTGTGAATGATCAGGCAGGTCATGCTGGGAATGTCCTTGCATGGGTCCTGCTACATTTTCTGGTTTTACCCTGCAGAGGCATTACTTGTACGCTTCAACTGAGCAGTTGTTGTTTGGGCACTACTGGGTGGCGTGGTTTGCTGTGCCAGACTGCTGCTGAATCTCTGTTTCAACCTCATTGATACAGTGGTTCGAAGTCCAATTGTACGTGCAGCTGCAAAACATGCAGGCTCTGAGGCGCTTGCATGCAGCCAGGCATGCAGCAGCATGCACTTCGAAACATTCTGGCAGCTCACCAGCGCTACGATCACCAATACTAGCAGCCCAAATAGCGATAAACAGGAGTAAATCGTGCATAGAAGCTGCCGAAGATGCAGAAGCGCAGACCGAACCAGGTTTCGACCCTAGGGCCCGCAGACTGCAGCGGCAGCAACGCAGAGCGCAACGCAGACCGTCAAGCGACGCACAGGAGCTGCAGCAAGAAATAAGTGAACAGGATGATGCTGATGCAGATGCATCCGCTGATTCTCCTGGACCCAGCAGCATCAACAGCAGCAGTGCAAGGCCTGTCAGCAGAATAGCTGCCAGACGACAGCAGCGCAGCAGAGCTGTGCGGCGCGTGCCTGCAGCTACTGTGCTGGACGCTGAAGATGCAGAAGACGCAGCAGATGCAGAGGAGGTTGAGGACAGCAGCAGCGATGATGCTGACATGGCAGTGGATGACGCCTGGCAGCAAACTGAGGGTCCTGATGAGCAGCAGCCTGCACCTGCAGATGATGAAGCAGGTTCAGAAGGTGCAGCAGCAGCGGAGGGCGACGAAGCAACAGAGCAGCTGCCGCTGTCTGTTGTCGAAGCGCTGCAGTCACACACCTGGCCCTCTATGAACGCCCAGCGCAAGCAGCTGCAGCAGCAGAAGCAGCAGGCAGCGCAGCAGAGCACGGCAGGCAGCGAGCAGCAGCCGAAGCAGCAGCGGCAGCAGCAGCGAGCGCAGCAGCAGCCACCAGAGCAGCGCACAGAGCCTCTGCGGCTGTCTGAAACCAACCCAATGTACCTGCCAGTGCTGACAGATGAGGACCTAGACAATGACCCGCCAGGTCATAAGAGCGGTTATGTTGCAGTCATCGGCAGACCAAACGCAGGTGCGCAGAGGTGCACTCGCTCTGGCGGTGTTTGACTTTTCAAAAGAACGCGCAGTTTGACTGGTCATGGCAGGGCTTTAGGCAGGCTTGGGTGCTGCTCATACTTGCATATCATTGCGCGCTGCCTAGCAGCTTTCTTCACCAAAGCAGCAACAGCAATGAATGCTGGCCCAGGGATTACCTGCGTGTCATGTGAGTGCTCGCCACTACTACTCGCTCAACACCCAGCAAGGCAGCGCTCTGATACCTATTGCCAGACTGAATGTACTGCACTTCTACTTGCTTTCCCTGCTGCCAGGCAAGAGCACGCTCATCAATGCCATTGTGGGCCAGAAGCTGTCCATAGTGACGTTCAAACCCCAAACCACGCGCCACAGGGTGGTTGGCATTGCCAGTGACAAGGACTACCAGATGATACTGTTTGACACGCCAGGCATCATGCAGGCAAGTGCCAAATGGCTGGTGGATTCCACTAGCTGCTGCACAGGCAGCGCAGTGTGCTGCATGCCTAGGCAGAGCGCTGGGTATCCTGTGCCTTTTGAATTGCACTACTTGACAGCCAGTGTGTGCTATTTCCAGCAGAAACCCCTGGCGTATGTATGCAAGTATGCAGCACACATCGAGCAGCAGTGCAGGATGCCCCGAGTGTCTTGCAATCATGCCAGGAAAGCAGGCTGCAGCTGCCACGCGCTGCACATACCGTAAGTGGCTGCTCAGTGTTCCGTCAAGTAGCTGTGTTACACGTGTTTGTTGACTTGTCATTGTGTTGCGCTCCTGCTTTGCTATGTGGCTTGTAGGAGCAGCGCAGCAAGCTGGATGAGCGCATGATGGCGGCAGTGGTCAGTAGCATCAGGGCAGCAGAGGTCATCATCGCTGTGGTGGACTCAGGTGAGCTGCACAGCAGCTGCAACTTACTACGCACATCCTGCAAGCTGCATGTGCAGCATGCATGCACAACTTCTAGGCAGCAACTCATCAGCAGCTCCTGCAAACTGTTGACCAAGTGGTTTGTCATGTTTTGACCGGATAAAGTTTGTGGGGCTGTTCCCTGTGTCTGTATGCGCTCTGGTTGGTCATCTCTGTGTTGTTGCTGCTGCTGTTTCCATGCACGCAGCTGACGCGCCGCAGGATGCGCTGGCCATGTTCCAGCCAGGAGCAGACTGGAACGGCCCTCCCATGGCTGTGCTGCTGAACAAAGCAGATCAGCTGGAGGAGCAGCAGCTGCAGGAGCTGACCGAATGGTACAAGCAGAACTGCAGGGCAGAGCAGGTGAGGTGCAGCGCGGTCAAAACATGAAATTGTTTGACTTGTAGAAAAAAATGGCTTGCACTACGCCTGCAAGGCTGAGGCATTCCTATGGGCAGTGCAGAGGATACTTGATGGCTGACAAAACATGTGAGGGCAGCATACATGACAAGTCATGCAAATGTTATTTGTTGTCGTGGGGCTGGCACCCATGCATGCTCAGCGCTGGTGGCTGCGTAACTGCTGCTTGTGCTTCTCCTGCTCCTGCCAGGTGTTTGTGGGCAGTGCACTGTCTGGTGAAGATGACGGCGTGGCTGCTATCAAGGCCTGGGCAGTGGGCAAGCTGCCTGAAGGGCCAACGCTGTACCCCAAGGTGAGCTGAGATATCAAAAGAATCAAAAGAAAGATTCTGGTACTGCACTGCATGTGTGTTGTCTTGTGCTTTCTTACAAGCACCTGACGTTCACGGCCATGTATGCAGCGGGTTGACTCATAAAGAAAAGCGTACATGGCTGTGCATGTCTCAGTCGCGCGCTTGCACTGAGCTATGTGTGTTTCAATGCTCTGCTCATGCTCTTGCCTTTCTGCCATCCGCCCCTGCTGTTGCACTGCAGTCCATGGTCAGCGACCAGCCGGAGCGCTTCTTTGTGTCAGAGATCATCCGCGAGCAGATCTTCCTGCAGTACTCGCAGGAGATCCCCTACGCGTGCCAGGTGCAGATCATCGACTTCAAGGAGTGGCCAAACAAGAAGGATCACATCCAGTACGTGCCTGGCAGTGTGGGCCATGTGTAATTGTCATGTTATTCAAGTGATGTTGCAGCCAGATGCACAGATCATTGGTAGTATGCTTGAGGGCTGCTGGCGGCAGTGCTTGCAGGAGCTTTGTGTTGCACCACCCAGTTGCTGGCCGCCGTGCGCTGCATGTGCCACGAGGCGTGTATGTGCTCTTGTTTGAGTTTCACGCTGCTGCCAAGCAGCATGGCGCAGCTGCTCTGACCTGTTGTGCACACCTGCCCTTCTCACCCGCAGGGCGCTGATCCTTGTTGAGCGGGAGAGCCAGATGCCCATCCTGCTTGGAGCTGGCGGGCGCGCCAAAAGGGAGCTGGGGACAGCAGCGCGGAAGCAGATTGAGGAGTTCCTGGGGCGCCCTGTGTACCTGGAGATCACCGTGCAGGTGAGTTCTGGTGCTAAGGTTGGCTAGCTGGTTGAGTTGTGGCAGTCCTGTGCAGCAGCAGGTGCAGCAAGACGTTTCCTGGATAGGTGTCTGCCTGCTTGCAATGACAACTTGTGAGTTATGCCATGATTGCAGCAGACCACTGCGTCATTTCACTGGATCATGTCATATAAAAACTCTGAATACTCCATGTTAATATCCTGCTTTTTGCTGTGGTTTGCAGGTTGCTCCTTCTTGGCGGTCCAAGTCTGACAAGCTGAAGGACTTTGGTTACTTCGACCCCCTGTACATCACATGAATGGCCCCGCTGGCTCACCCAACACCCCGCTTCACACCTTGCAGGAAGCGTGTGTGCTCTGAGGCTCTGCATGGGCAGCCGATCAGGAGTTTCTTTTCCATTATCTTGTGTGTGGTTGCTGCTGCACGGCAGATAAGCATGTAAAATGACGAATTCTAGACAAAGCCAGGATGCCGAAGCACGCTGGTCATGCACAGCTGCGCACCTTCAAGCAATGCTGAGCCAGAAGACCCCCGCCAAAGTCTCCTGGCACTCCGAGTGGTGGGCTGCTCATGTAGGCATGGCTGCCCGGCACCATAGCATCATGCGAAGTTCTCACCTGTAGGCACAGAGAAGGTTACAGGGCATGTTGCTGCATGCAGTGTGGGGGGGCTTGGTGGCGGTTGGATTCTGTCCACAAGAGGTGCACGTTCTCAGTCCATTAAATCTGCTGTGCACGAGCAGCAGGTATCCATTGGTCATGCGCATGCCCTGCCAGGCTGGTACAGAGTTGACCAGCACCCTGTACCGAGCACCAGGCTGGCCCAGCACGGTGCATGCCATGTAAGCTGCAGCCTGTGCTGCCGATGGTTGTTCAGCGTGAGTTCATTTTCCTGGATATCTTGACCTGGTCGTGTAGTCCAGTGGATTTTCTTGACCTCGCAGTTGGTAGTTGAGCCAGCAGTTGGTCAAAAATGACACGTCCTTCCGATGTTCAAGTTCCGCTACAGCGGGTTGAGCGTAGCAAGAAATACCCCCTAAAGTTGATGAGCGTGTTAATACCGCAGCAGAACGATCTTTGGTGCTGCGCGCGTGCCGGCCCCGCCACGGACACACCTCGCAGCAGAGCGAGCATTCGCCTAACAGGTCAGCGGCGTCTGTAAGTTAGCAATTGATATAGTATTTGGCAACGTTTACTGTATGTGTATGTTTCAGGCAAGCCTGAGCACCGCAACCATCGAAGCTCATGCTGCTGCTTTTGTGTTGCTGCTGGCTTGCCCCTGTTTGCTCTACAGGCGCTGTAAGCAAAGCCAGCAAACATGGCCATTGCAGATTGCCCACCACCTGGCATTGATGCCTGTGATGTAGAGGATGCTGCTGTTACAGATGCACCAAGCAGCAGCAGGACAGCAAGCCCCATGCCCAGCACAAGCTGCAGGACTTCACTCTTCTACACACCAACTCCCAGCAAGCTCAGCTCAGCACAGAAGCACATACAGGGGATGCTGACCGAGGAGTTGCAGTCTTACAAGCAGCAACTGGAAGCATGCAGGCAACAGCTGGAGGCTGCCAACACCAAGGCAGCAGTTGCAGAGGCAGCAGCTGCAGCCGCTGAAGCAGCAGCAGCAACTCACAAGGCCCGTGCTGATAGGCTGCATGCTCAGAACCTTGAGCTGGCAGCAGAGGCCAAGTCAGCACAGCGCATGCGCGCAATGAACCGGCGTGCCATGGATGAAATCAGAAGCGTCGTTGATTGGGTGTTAGAGAGGCCGCTGAACAGCAGGCCAGCAGGGCTCACCTCATCGCAGGACACCCCGCCCAGCTGAGGCAGCCCCACAGTGACTCCTGGGACATAGCTTCAACGCCCATGCTGCAACAGTGCAGTTGCAGTGCATATCTGTGTGAATGAATCATCAAATGAGCATGGCGTGCTTCTTGTGCCTTTGTCAATGAACAGCCAGGTGGGGAGAACGTGTGTATGGAAGGCGGGCACGGCCGTCAGTGCTGTGTAGCATGTGTGTTTGTAGACAAACCTATTGCAGGAAGCATTTTGAAGCATAGTACTGCTATAGCAAGCTGCGTTGCAGCTTTGGTTCGAGACTGGCGTTTGTGTGCCATTTGTAGAGCGTCCGAGAATCCGTGTTGGGTGCAACAGTCGCTGCAGGAGCAGTTCCTGCAAGCAGCCAATGTACAGTTTGCGTATGCTGAGCTCATAGAAGGGTTTGAAACACAGGGCTTGCATTGATGCATGAATTTGGGCTAGGCTCCAGTTGTTTGCTGCCTTTCCTGCAAGCATGCTTGTTCTGGGCAGACCATGGCAACACTGCTGGCAGTTTTCCTGCAGGCCAGCAGCCAGCAATGCCTGCCGCTGCTGGTGCTGTGGAATTGCTTGGTAGAATTTCAGGCAGGATGTGCCCTATCTGAGCACCTTGGTTTGGCTGAGCACCTAAGCTGTGAGCTTGGCACGGACATGACTGTGTGATGAGACCTTGTCCAGCATCAGCCTGTTGGGACCCACAAACTCGCAGCTGCAAGGTGCCTTGATGTGCAGGAAACAGGGCAATATGCCAAGGCACATGCGTTTGTATTGCTTGCACCTGAATGCCATCATTAAACCTGCTAAAGCACATGCAGCCCACCTTGCTATACGAAGTACAGCTGTACTGCTGCTTGCAGTACAACTGACATGAACCCTGCCAGCCAGGTTGCCACGGCTGTGCGAAGTAACACTGTGCTAAGCAGGTGCTGCACCCACAAACACGTATTGTTTGCTGCAATGCTAATGACAACAAGCATGTGATTGTCTGGCTCCCAGTCCCTAGCTCCTTGCTGCTGTTTTCCTCTAGCACCACCTGGCTCGTGCTTGAGTAGGCAGCTGTGATTACTACCAACAAGTTTCAACGACCCTGTATGTAAGAACTGCGCTACATACTCGATCGTAGTACAAGCGCGGCAGCATACGCTGCTGCTGCAGCAGCAGGAACCAATGGACTTCGTGTCCTTCCTGCCCGGAGACAACCAGGACTTGGCAGCAGCTCAAGCCATAGAATTAATCAACCAGGACCTTGGTCAGCTGTTGCGTCTGCCGCCTCAGCAGTTTTGGCAAGTGGTGGTCACGGACAAGTCGCTGCACACCTGCCTGGACTCGTTCCTGCGATTCAGGAGGTGAGCACAGCAGAGAGCAGGCGTGCAAAACAGCTTGTGGTCTGTCGATATGCATGTTTTTGGCCACAGCAGCCTTCTCAACCGTCTTGATTGATCAGCAGCAGCAGCAGCAGCAGCAGCAGCAGCAGCAGCGGCGCAATGCATGTGCTGCTGTGTACAGTGATGCAATGCTTCTTACATTCTTGCCATTGCACAGCCAACACACAAACCAAACTGTGTGGACCTGCTGTAACCAATTGCAAGGCCTGCAGAAGCACACACTCAGCTTTGAACTTCAATGATTGAATAGGGTGGTCGGCATTGACCATGCATTTACGCTGCTGCCTGGATGCACTGTCCTGCAGGCGCTGCTATGATGAATGCACCGAGGCTGTGCAGGGCTCATCAGACCTGCTGCTGCAGCTGTCACAGCGGGTGTTCAGGGTCTTCTGGCGCATGTGAGCAGCAGCACAGCCACAGCAGACGGCAAAGGATGGGGCCTGACGAACAGTGCTGGAAACAGCAGCAACTGGGGCTGGTGGTGCAGCTTGTGCCTGTGCAGTTATAACCTCTGCTGCAGCTTGTGCAAGGACCACCAGAACACATTTGTTGCAAAAAACATGTTGCTGCTAGCATGCGCTTGAAGTAACTCTGGACAGCTGCATACCTGTGCTGTGCACCCACAACAATAATTTCGTCCTTGCGCGTCCTAACCTTCCGCTCCAGGGTGCACCCCCAAGAGCCTAACAGCACCAGCAGCAGCAGCAGCAGCAGCAGCTCAGGCCTCACAAAGAGCCAACCAGCAGCATCAGCAGCAGCAGGATCGAAGCCGCCCCCCAGCCCCCAGCAGGTGGCTGAGCTACTGTACAACCAGTGGCTGCTGGATGTGCCCAAGATGATGGACCTGGCAGTGCTGTATGGCCCTGGCAGCAGCGGCCTCACGGGGCAGCTGCTGAGCGCGCTGCTGCTGCTGCAGCCCAAGTATGCACAGGTGGGATGTGGGAGGGTCTGCTGTGCTGGTGTGGTGCGTGGCGTGGTTGGGAGTGATGGGTTGTAGCAGCTGGTGAGGCGGCAGCAGCAGTAGTGTCACCAGCACACAGGTCATCGGCGGCATAGCATCCTACTTGTGCACACCTATCGCCTGCCGGAAGCTTGCAGGAGTGCAGCAACAACAGCAAAGTAAACCGTTTTTCCATGTTGCTTCTGTTGCTGCTGCTGCTACTGCCACTGCTGCTGCCGCTGCTGTGTTTGCAGGACATGCTTACTCTCGCTGAGCCGCTGTCAGGCAACCTGCATGAAGTGGGTGAGACAGTGAAGCGGCTGGCAAGCAAGGTGCTCAAGGCAGGGCCGGCAGCATCGACAGCAGCAGCAGACTTGCAGGAGCTGGCAGGTGGGTCACTGGCAATGCACGGCCACAGCAGCAGGGTATGATGTCAGGAGTGTGAATATAACAGTCTGCAGCTTAGTTGCCTGCTCATGGTTATCTGTCACCTGGTTGTCTGCAGAGGGTATTGGTTGAGGAGCTCAGCTGCCTGCTCCTGGTGGCCTTTCCCACTTCAGGTCAGGCGCAGGAGTGCTTGCAGCAATGCCTCACAACTATCCGCACTGCAACGCTGACGCTGCTTCCACATTCATCTCGCTGCCGTTTGTCATCAATGCAGAGGCGGCGCGCTACTTCACAGATGCGCTGCTTACACTACAAGCTTTCGTGCAGTGTCTACCGCCAGCCGCAGCGCTGCTGCTGCACCCAGCTAGCCATGGCAGCCTGCTGCTGGCCCTTGCAGTGCTGCACAGTACTGTGCTTCCGCAGCTGCTGCGGCTAGCACAGCAGCCAGGAGCAGCAGAGGTGACAGGCCATGGGCTCAGTCCTAACAGAGTGCTGCAGCTGCAGCAGTGTCTGGTGTCACTAGTGTACCACCTGCTGACAGCTGCGTTCTGTACAGCAGCAGGTGCTGCTGCATCGGGCGGGCCTGATGCCATAGCAGCACAAGCAGCAGCGGCGGCTGGCAGCAGCAGCAGCAAGAAGGCGCCGCCAGGCTATGGCAGCAGCAGCAACGGCAGCAGCAGCAGCAGTTTCAACCCTGAGGTTCAGGGGCAGGAGCTTATGAACCTTCTGATGCTGCTGGCGCATCCAAGTGACCATGTGCACCAGCAGCAGGATGCTGCAGCTGCTGATGGCGGCTTGAAGGGCAGCCTGCTTGCTGTCATGAATGAGCTGCATCACTTTGATGTGGCAGTAGCAGCAGCAATGCAACAGGTGAGCATGCTGCAGGTGTTGGTGGTGACAAGATGCGGCTTGCATGTGGAGGTTGGCAGCTAATGTGTGTGCATGGTGTGTGCTTGTGGCCTGTCGCACTTTGCTGCACACTCGCTTGCTAGCTAGGTTAGGTGTGGCATGAAGTACATGATGTAACACAGCTGTTTATATGGCCAGCGTGTCGTGCAAGCTACTGCTCTGCAGTGCAAGCTGCCACACACTGCTTTGCAGATAGTAAGGTGCACCTCATTCTTCTCACACACTGTTCTCACTCTGCTGTGGCTGCTTATGCTGCTGGGTATGGTGTTCGTTGTGCTTGCAGGGTCTGCTGGCTCTTGATGACGCTCAGTTTGACTATATGCTAGCACTCGTTGATGGGGACAGGCAGCTGCTGCAGCACAGGCAGCAAGCCGCCGCCACGTCAGCTTCATCATCACAGCAGCCGTCATCTACAGCAGCAGCAGCAGCAGCTGTCAGCAGCAGTAGCAGTCAGCAGCCGCCGCCAGCTGTAGTGAAAGATCAGATCAGCAGCATTAAAGAGCTGCTGCCAGACTATGGGGAGGGCTTCCTCACTGCTGTGTTACATTTCAACAGTTATAACAGCGAGCAGGCCATCAACTGCCTGCTGGAGGGATCCCTGCCGCAGCAGCTGCAGGGGTTGAACCCTAGTCTAGCATCATGGAGCCCACCCAGTAGCAGCAGCAGCAGTAGTGCTGCTACCTGGCAGCAGCAGCAGCAGCAGCCGTCATCTTCTTCAGCTGGCCTCTCTTGGACCGGGCTGGCTAAGGAGGCAGCAGCAGCAGCAGCAGTGCCTGCAGCGGCGCCTGTGCCACTGCCAAGCATGGTTCAGGCTGCTGCTGCTGCTGCGGGACCCAAGCCAGCTGTTGACCGGCGCACAGGCCGTGTGCTGGGTTCACTTCCTGGTGCAGTTCGCAGCCTCACCAGGAACATCGCGTATGAACTTCAGTACGAATACGACGACGAGTACGATGACTCATTTGATGACCTAATGGGCCCTGGCAATGACGGCGTGTGCGACATAGAAGGCGAGGAGACAGCAGCAGAAGCAGCAGCTAAAAAGTCGGCCCCTGGCGCGCGGCTGCGAGCAGCAGCTGGCGCTGATGAGTATGCAGATGAGCCCGGTGCTGCTGCTGCTGCTGCTGCGGGTGGCAGCAGCAGCAATGCGCGGGGCCAGCAGCAGCAGCAGCAGCAGCGGGCTCGGCCACAGAAGTCAGAGAAGCTTTGGGTGCTTGATGGCAAGATATATAACTACAAGAAGGACGGGGCGCAGGAGGTGGCAGGAGTGGCGGGTGCTGAAAAGGCCCTCAAAGCAGCAAAGCAAGCAGCGCTTGAGATTCATGGGCTTGGCCCTGGAGGCAATGTGCCGCTGCCTGTGCAGGAACAGGAAGGCGGCGGGGAGAAGAGAGCAGCAGCGGGTGCAGGCAGGGGCGGCAGCAGTAATAGAGGTGGTGGGGGTGGGGGTGGTAGGGGAGTAGTGCCTGCAGGAGCCGCTGCTGCAGCTGCAGCTGCAGCAGCAGCAGCAGGGCTTCCTGCAGGGGGTGGTAGGGGAGGTGGGGCTAGCAGCAGCAGCAGTGCAGGCAGGGGTGGTGGCAGGGGTGGTAGGGGTGGGGGCGAAGGGGAGGAGGGTGGTGGTGGTGCTGCTGCTGCTGCTGCTGGCAGGGGCAGGGGGCGTGGCAGCTATGCGCATAAGGAGCAGCATAAGGCCGCAGCTGGGAACCACCATAGGAAGGACCGGGCGATGGCTAAGCAGTCGAAAGGAATGTTTTGATTGGTGTGTGCTGATGCAAGCTGTCTGGCACTGTGGCAGTGCAGTTGAGGACGGCAGCACTCAGTTTTCACCTTCCTGGTCATGCCAGCCAGCCTGGGTGTTTCTTTGAGTTCTGCCTCAGGCGGGCGTGCCTCGTTTGACTCAATCATATGCGAGGATATTGTTGTCGGCTGCTAGCACGGCATCACCTGCTGTGGCGGGTGTGGCAGCAACCTGCAAGTTTAAGTTCAGGGATGCTGCTGTGAACTTGCAGCTGGTAACTGACAGAGATGGGAACGTGGCGCTGGGCCACCGCACAGCAGGCAGCTGCTTCAAAGCTTGATGTACTGTATGCCTGAGTCCTTGAACGTTTGAAATCTTGCTGCAACAGCACCATCGGCAACCCTACCACCCTAGTCACTGACACACGAGTGAGCGCCAACCTTTTGCTTCATCTGTTGGCCGCTAACGACTTGCTGACTTGAATGCCATTTCAGCGACATTTTTGCTATAGTGCAAACTTGCAGACATGGCGCTGCGACAGTCAGCCAGACAGCTGCTGCGTGTAGCAGGAGCTCGTTCGTTCGCAGCACATGCTGCTAGGGCTGGTGAGGAGGTCTCTGCGATCAATGAGGCACACAAGGCCACAAGCTCGGTGATGGAGGTAGGCAACGGTGTGCCAGCCCGCAGACATCGCACCAACACGAACGTTGGCCGAATTATAGCACATTGTGCCGATTCTGCTGTTAGGAACATCCAAGCAGCGTTCAGTTGACTTGGGTGTTGCTGCAACACGTGGCAGCAGGCTGCTGACAGCTGCAGCTGAAGCAGCACAGTTGGGGACACCAGCAACACCGTGTGCAGGCCCTACAGCTGCCCTCGGTGTCAGACATACGTAAACACGGCCAGTAAAATGCTATACATGTGACTGCCTCATTAATCCAACTCAGCATGCTGCAGCTTGGCAGACCAGTCCCAAACTCCACCCACAGCACGAGCACCATCCCTGCACCCAGCAATGCCGTAATTCAACAGCAGCAGACACCCTTCAGCTCCCTCAACCTCCCCACCACATCACCACACATGTGTGCTATCCAATCTAAATGTTCCTGCAGGTGCCGCAGCGGCTGCTGATGGGCCCTGGCCCCTCCAACGCGCACCCGCGCATCCTGGCTGCGCAGTCGCTGCCGCTGCTGGGCCACATGCACCCGCCCTTCCTCAAGATCATGGACGAGATCAGCGACGGCCTCAGGTATAGAATCGTTTTGATGTTTAAGGGGTTTGAAGGGTTTGCAATACGGGAAGTGGGCAACAGCAGCTGCTGGGCCACATGCACCTGCCCTTCCTCAAGATCATGGACGAGATCAGCGACGGCCTCAGGTGCGCTTTGAGTTTACATTGTTGATATTTGTGTGGACAGACAGCAATAGCAGCAGGTGTCAGTCACATGTCCACACGCCCTTGGTGATCATGGACGGGGTCAGCGATGGCCTCAGGTCTCATTTTGATGGTGCATTGAGTGTCTTTGCGTACAAAACTGCAGACAAGATAAGACAGCAACAGTAGCAGATGTTGATCACGTGCTACATGTGACATGTACACCTATCCCCCCTCAACATCCGTAGTTTATGAGTGACGGCAACGCCCCAGCAATGCCGCGCTGCTCACCGTGCTGCGCTCATGTTGCGTTGCGCTTTGTGCTGTTGCTGCATGCAGGTACCTGTTCCAGACAGACAGCAAGTACACGCTGATGGTGTCAGGCACAGGTGAGGGGAGGGCAGCTTGGGGCCTTGCACAGCTCAGTTGCCCTGTGCGTTGCAAATTTGTATCGACTTCACAGTAGTTCAATGTGAATCCCTACATGGTGATGGATCATGCGGTGAATATAAAAAAGCAGCAAACTTGCTGCTGCTGGCACAGTCTAGGCGTGTACAGACGGAGCAAAACACATGTTGCTGGCTTGCGCTGCAAGTTGCGCTGCAACTTGCGCTGCGGTGGTTACTTTGTTCAGTGGGCTCTCACCTTCTGGTGAAGACACATGAGGCGCAAGGCTGTGACTTGCATGCTGCAATCAGCACAAGTTCATTGGCATTCCCCGTCAGCACCCGTCGACATGGCTCACAGAGGAAATAAGTCATGCCTGAAGGTGTCATCTTGAACCTGGCTTGTATGCGTGATTCTTGACTGCAGGTCACGCGGGCATGGAGGCAGCCATTGCCAACCTGCTGGAGCCGGGGGAGAAGATCATTGTTGGCGTCAACGGCATCTGGGGGGAGCGCGTGGCTGACCTGTCGGAGCGCTACCAGGGTGAGCAGCGAGCAGGCAGCTGTGCAATAGACTGATTATCAGGGCAGCAACAGCAGCAGCAGCAGGGTCAGCAGCAAGCGCGTGGCTGACCTGGCACAGCGCTACCAGGGTGAGCCAGCAGGCTGCGCTCCCGTTTACTCGTAGCAGCCATCGCAGCAGCGACTGCGGCAGCAGCAGCAGCAGAGCAGCGGCGGCGGCATCTGGGGAGAGCATGTGGCCGACCTTGCAGAGCGCTACCAGGGTGAGCCTGCAGGGTGCAGCTGCACACTGCGGTGTGGCGAAACTTTTCTTTTCCAAACACACCACTACAAACTGCAGCGGCAACAGCAGCCGGTGCAGCAACAAGGCCAGCAAACCTGGCAGCGTGCTGCCGGCGTAGGGTGCGCTGTGCATATCAGTGTGTTGGTGGCAGTCGCTGCAGCAGCAGCGTGGCAGCGGCACGCATGTGTCTGGTCCTGGCAGAGCGCGGGCAGGGTGAGCAGTGATTGCACTGGTTACAGCAGCAGCAGCAGCAGCAGCAGCAAACAAGGAGCGGGTGGGCGGCCTAACGGGCCGCTACCAGGGTGATGCGGCCCGCTGCAGTTGTGTTTGTTGGTGCAGCACCTAGAGCAGCAGTTGCAGCACGAGCGGCAGCGGCACGCAAGCGTTGGCAGAGCGTTACCAGGGTGCGCAGCATTCTCAATGACGCTTGGGGCAGCTGCCAACAGCAACAGAGCAACAGTTGCATCAACAGCAATAGCAATTGAGCTCCAAGTCCTATAACAAGAACAAGAACGTCACACCTAAACCTTTTCTACACCCTGCAGCCCGCGTCATCCAGCTGCAAGCGCAGCTCGGCAAGACTTTCAGCACCGCTCAGCTCACTCACTCCCAAACACTGCTGCTGCTGCTGCTGCTGCCGCTCCTGCTGCTGCCGCTGCTGCTGCTGCAGGCCAGGTCATCACAATGAATGCACAGTCCGGCAAGACCTTCAGCAGCGCTGAGCGCACTCACTATCAACTCTGCTGCTGCTGCTGCTGCTGCTGCTGCTGCTGCTGCTGCTGCAGGCCAGGTCATCACAATGAACGCACAGCCCGGCAAGACCTTCAGCAGCGCTGAGCTCAAGGCTGCAGTTGCGCAGCACAAGCCCGCCATCCTGTTCCTGGTGCAGGGCGAGAGCAGCACTGGCACGCACCAGGCGCTGGGTGACGGCCTGGGGGAGGCCTGCAAGGCTGCTGGCACACTGCTGGTGGTGGACACGGTGAGGTAGCCTAAATTGAGCAGCAGAACGTGCAGCTTTGGCATTCTTCTTTGCACAAGCATGTTGATGCCACTGCTGCTGCTGGTGCGGTAGTGTGCTGCTGCTGCGTGGCCTCTGTAGTTTGCTGAGTAGTGGGCATCCACTGCAATGGCCTTCTCACGGCTTCTGCTGCTGCTGCTGCTGCTGCTGTTGCACAGGTTGCGTCGCTGGGTGGTGTGCCGCTGTTTGCTGACAAGTGGGGCATCGACTGCATCTACAGCGGCTCACAGAAGTGCCTCTCAGGGCCTCCAGGTGCGCACACAGCAGCAGCAGCAGTAGCAGCAGCAGCGGCAGCAGCAGCGGCAGCTGCTTGCCTGGCTCAGGTGGGGAGCAGCAGTAGCAGTAGCAGCGGCAGCTGCTTGCCTGGCTCAGGTGGGGTGCTGGCGGAACGGTTCAGCAGTTTGGCAGTTGCAGCAGCGGAGTTTATGTGGCGGTGTTACATACGAGCATGCAACCGGCTGATGCACGAGCCTGTGGGCACGGCTGGCGCAGCTGTATCCGCAGAAAACGCAACTTGTGTCTGACATGCCGCTGATGCCACCACTGCTGCTGCTGCTGCTGCCGCTGCCAGGTGCTGCTCCTTTCTTCATGTCTGAGCGTGCCATGGACAAGCTGCGCAGCCGCAAGACCAAGCCAGCAACATATAACCTGGACATGAACCTCATCGGTGAGCAGCAGCTACTAGCGCTACAGCCTGTCAGCTGCTCCACGTCAGCATCAGGAGCACAAGCCGCCTGTCGCTTTTTCCGCATTCTCACAGTCATGCATGACACCAAGCGCTCACCAGCGCAACAGCAACAAACATAACTCCTCAGCTCATCACGCTGCCTGTGACGGCACTCCGCCCGGCCACCTGGTCTGTACTGCATTTCCACATGATGTTTCCCTTCAAACTCCCCACCGCCCGCCTCATTGCCTCTCCAGGCGACTACTGGGGCTGGTTTGGCAGCCGCAGCTACCACCCTGCTCACGCCTCATCTGCTCCACCCTGCCGTCTGCACTGTATACTGTTCGATTTCCACCATCTCCGGCACTGCACATTGCAGGCGACTACTGGGGATGGTTTGGCAGCCGCAGCTACCACCACACCGGCCCCGTCAGCACCTTCTACGCCATGCGCGAAGCGCTGCAGATCGTGGCGGATGAGGGCCTGGACAAGATGTGGGCGCGCCACCTGGCAGCACACCAGCAGCTGTGGGAGGGCCTGCACAGCCTGGGCCTGCAGAGCTACGTTGAGAATGACGCAGACAGGTGCGTGAGGCAGCAAAGAAAGTCCAGCTGTCGAACTAGCTTGTGCAGTTTCTGCTCAATGGATGGAAAAAAGCAGCTCATAGGGAAGCATCCTAAGGCTTTAAGTTGCGTAGCACTTTGTTGTTGAGAGGGTTGTGGCTGATGAGGGCCTGGACAAGATGTGGGCGCGCCACCTGGCAGCACACCAGCAGCTGTGGGAGGGCCTGCACAGCCTGGGGCTGCAGAGCTACGTGGAGAATGATGCAGACAGGTGGGTGAGGCTGTAAAGAGAGTCCGGCTGTCGAACTAGTTTCGAAAAGCATCCTAAGGCTTTGAGCTTGCGTAGCGCTTCACTGTTTGGTTGGTTGTGGCGGATGAGGGCCTGGACAAGATGTGGGCGCGCCACCTGGCAGCGCACCAGCAGCTATGGGAGGGCCTGCACAGCCTGGGGCTGCAGAGCTATGTGGAGAATGATGCAGACAGGCGCGCTGGAAGTTGTGGGGGAGGTGCTACGGTACTGCTGCATTTGGGACTGGCAGCTTGTAACAACAGCAGTGGGAGGGGCTGCTGCTTTGAAACTGCTGCTTGTGCTGCTTGGCGCTGCCGCAGGCTGAGCACAATGAACGTCATCAAGGTGCCTGCGCCCACACTCTCAACTGTTCAACTCATGCAATCTCCATGTCAACAACTGCTTGACACTGCTGCTGCTGCTGCTGCTGCCTGCGTGCAGGCTGATCACTGTGAACACCATCAAGGTGCCTGAGGGCGTGGACTGGGCCAAGGTCGTGAAGAACGCCATGGACAAGTACAACCTGGAGATTGCAGGCGGTAAGGACTTTGCAAGGCTTATTGGCCAGCTGCGGTGGGCGATGGTACAGCAGTGCTCTTGGACTGCGTGTATCAGCTTTGCATAGTGGACAAGTACAACATGTAGATTGCAGGCGGTGCGTGTCTGTCAACTGCACAGCAGTGTCCGGCAGTGTCCATCCATGCTGTCCTGGTTGCCGTGTGATTGTGCCCTTACCAGCACCAAGTACTCAACCCTTGTGCCTAAAACTCGTGTGCACATTGCACATATATCACATACAGTATGTGCTACTCTCTGTTACTTGAACATCTGTTCAAACTTCATCTTCTGCTGCTGCTGCTGTGCAGGCCTGGGCCCCTCAGCAGGCAAGGTGTGGCGCATCATATGTACAGTTGTCTGAACACCCGCTGCTGCTGCTGCTGCTGCTGCTGCTGCTGCTGCTGCTGCTGCTGTGCAGGCCTGGGCCCCTCAGCAGGCAAGGTGTGGCGCATCGGGCTGATGGGCTACAACGCCACACCCACAAACGTGGCCCTGGTCATTGAGGCCTTCAGGGACGGCCTGAAGCAGCAGGGCAAGCTGTGAGCGTGAACTTGACCTGGAAGAAGCAAAGTTCTGACTGTGAACTTGACTGGGAAGTGAGTTCAGCGCAAGTTCTGACTGGGAACTCAGTACGGACATGCAGAGAGGGTAGGGGAAGGCGTGGCAGGGGTGCAGCCACTCGCTGCCAATTACAAACTGGTTTTGCAGCATCAGCAGATGAAGCAATGCGAGGAATGCGGCGGCCGGGGCTTGGCGTCACGTGCGCGTGCACAGATGTGGTATGGCATTTAGTCCGCAAAAGGCTTTGCTGATTGTGGCAGGAGTGGTTTGGCTGTGTATTGCGGTTGCAAGCGCATGCAGGATAGGAGCAGCTGGAGTGCTGGCTGGCTGGCGCCTAGGATGACAGTTAGACTGCTGCTCACACCATTATCAAGTGGAGCGGAAGCCAGATCAATACATTGCTTGCCGTTGCTCGGCTGGTGCCTACCATCGAGGGTCCAACAACGACTATGCGGTTGTGTAGGCCCTGTGGGGTGCATTCACTGGGGTATGTACCCCATGTATGCAGCAGCTATACAGCCCACCCGACATGTGGCAACTTGCCAAGGTCCTGTCACGTGTTGTGGCGCAGCCATCACTGGGAATCAAATGACAATGATGGCACTGTTGCAGTGCAAGAGCCAGCGCAGCTTGCTTGCATATTCAAAGCATGCAATCTGCTGCACCCAGCGGATGGCCATGCTTGCCTGATATGCAGAACGGCGCTGCCTGCTTTCTGTGCATCAGCAGCACTCCCTAGCAGTGGCCATGGGTGTGTTGCAGCGCATTGTTGCTGCGCCATGCGCCTGCCTGCATATGGACTTGCGGATTCACATGGGCTGCTTCATACTGTGTGGCTCTGAGCAGACTCATGAGTGCCAAGGGAGGTTACTGGGCTATCCAATTCTTGCAACAGGGTGTACTCACGGACTTGGCCTTCGCAGCAACTGCAATAGGCGGCGCTGGCCTTCAATCATGCGCAGGCATGCGTGCCACTGGCAGTGATCGCCGTGTGTGAACCTTGCAGCCGCAGTGTTGTACAAGTGTATGTACAAACTGCGCGCGAGCAGCAGATATGGGGGCACGCAAGCACTGCTCTCACGCACAGTCAATATGTTACATGTACGCACACCACCAAGCAAGCCAGAACCTGCCCACATGTGCTGTGCCGCTGCGTCTAAAACCTGATCTGCATCCGATGCAGTGCAAGCTACTGACACACCTCACTGACACTGAAGCAGATGACTACAAAATTGCAGCCGCCCACACAATACGCCTGTGAGCAGGCTCAACAGGGCCTCTCGCAAGGTCTGCAACAGTCATAATGTGCTTTGCATTGCCTACTGCTGTCCAGAGACGCAACGCACAAAGTGACTCGACATGGGTAGCCACACAACTGTCCACAGGCTACACCCGTGGGCACTCAGCACAGCACAAGTCGTCCCACCGCCATTCACAACGCTCTGATGTATGCAACCCCTACCACCTGTTCTTACGCTGCATTCAATCAACAGCCTGCAGCTGCTGCATGTCAAGCAATTCATCCTGCTGTCTGACACAGAATACCCTACAAAAGCCCTGCACTGAGGGTCATATGCCCAGCTCTATGCGCTAGGCACATGCTTATGCTTGCTTGCTGACCACTTGCGGCAGCGACTGCCATGGATGCGCTCGCTAGCAGGTTATATGGCGGCCCTTGTGCAAGGCCGCCGCATCAACAACGAAACCTCGCTGGTCAACCCCAGCGCTGCAGCGCGCCTCACTATCAGCACCCACAGGTCAACCAACCTCACAGCAGCTGCTGCTGCTGCTGAGCTGCTCGGCTGCGTCCCTGTCAATGTGCACGTGCAGCAACAAAATGTTGGATGGTGCAGCTGCTGCCACAAGGCAACAGGCCGGCTGCGTCAATGCGTGTACAGCAGCGCCTGCAATCGCCCGACGCATGCGGCACAGCACAACATGCATCTACAGACAGTACCACAGCACTGTTGGTTGCCCACTCGGGCAGATTTCACAGCAGATCAAACAACCAACTTGCAGAGGACAGCCAAAGCTGTTTGTCAAGCATGCGGCACCAGCAGCTCTGCAGCACGCACCACTGGACAGGGTGCTGTGTGTACCAGGGCTGTGCGTTGCTGTCAACCACTACACGTTCACACCAACTCACAGTGCTTGAGTGAGACTTGACTTCAGCAAAACATAGAGATTGTGTTGCCGGGCCTTGTGACACTTTGCAAAGCTCTGGCTTGCTGCACAACACACAACCATCTCTGCAAGAAGCAACCTGCCTGGTTCTCAGGCACTGTGCAACCACCGCTGTGCAACCACAACAACTGTTGTGCAACCACCGCAACTGCTGTGCCAACAACTCAGATGCCAGGCAGGCAGCTATGGCAGCCTACCTTTTGCTATGCGGCTAGCATTTTCAAGCATAAATATCAAATCAGGCACAGGGCGAGGTGATCACTACACGAACCCAGAACCCTTCGCGCCCAGTCAACCCATGCATGCAATGGCAGCGCTGCTTGTTGCGTGGCAGCTGCTGTGCTGTCTTTTATGCAGCGACGCGGTAGCGGCACACTCTCATTGCCAAAGTTTGCTGTCTCACATCTTCAACCTGTACACAAGCTATCTGGATCATTGACCATTGACCCAGGTCATGCAGCTCCTAGCCAGCGCTTGCAGCGTCAGGATCCACAGCCCTGCTGAGTGCACGCCGCGCTGCTGCTGCTGCTGCTGCTGCTGCTGCAACTGCTGGTGCAACTGCGCCCACCACACGCATGCGGCTGCCATATGCGGTCCTCCCGCTGCCCAATGGCCATCACAGAAATCTGCTGCACGACGATTCACTCTGTGCTGCTGCTTCTGCTTAGTGTCCTGAGCGCGAGCCGCGGCGTGGCGGCTGCGTGCCAAACTTGCGGCCCAACAGGAACTGCGTGCCCACGCTGCAGCTGCTGCTGCTTTGCTCATCTAATGCCCCGAGTGCGAGCCGCGGCGTGGCGGCTGCGTGCCAATCTTGCGCCCCACCAGGAACTGCGTGCCCACGCTGTCATCGTGGTGCATCTTGCACAGCTGGCGCGTGACGATGGTCTCTCCGTTGTCCTCCAGGCGCGTGTAGTCCTCGCCCACCCACTCGATGGTCTTGCTGAACATGCCCATGGTGAACACCCTGCGTGGCAGCAGCAGCAGCGGCAGCAGCAGCAGCAGCAGCAGCAGCAGCACCAGCAGCAGCAGCACCAAGTGAGACGACAGGACACGCTGCAGCACATTGGATGCATGCAAGGGGGCCACAGGATGAGCACGCCATCAGTCAAGAAAACAACTGTGTAACGCACCTGAAGATAAGCACACCATCTGTCGTCATGAACATCTGGCCCATAGTCTAGCTGCACCACTGCTCGCTACCAAGTGACACGCACAAATAACAGCTTTGTAACACACCTGAAGATGAGCAGACCGTCCGTGGTCATGAACATCCGGCCCATGGTTTTGCCGATCTTGATGTCGCACCATCCCACACCAACAAGTAAAACATCAAACAACAATATAACACATATGTAACGCACCTGAAGATGAGCACGCCGTCCGTGGTCATGAACATCTGGCCCATGGTCTTGCCCATCTTGATGTCGCGCCGCAACATTGCAAACCAACAACTGACAAGTCAAAATAACAACATCATAACGCATCTGAAGATGAGCACGCCGTCCGTGGTCATGAACATCTGGCCCATGGTCTTGCCCATCTTGATGTCGCGCCGCAACATTGCAAACCAACAACTGACAAGTCAAAATAACAACATCATAACGCACATGAAGATGAGCACGCCGTCCGTGGTCATGAACATCTGGCCCATGGTCTTGCCGATCTTGATGTCGCGCCACCCCATCACAAAGTAACATCACACACCTCAAATAACAGCTTTGTAACACACCTGAAGATCAGCACGCCGTTCGTGGTCATGAACATCTGGCCCATGGTCTTGCCCATCTTGATGTCGCGCCACCCCACCCACAAAGACCTTGTGACAAAGTAAAAACTAACATGCTGAATAACAGTTTAGTGACGCACCTGAAGATGAGCACGCCGTCCGTGGTCATGAACATCTGGCCCATGGTCTTGCCGATCTTGATGTCGCGCCGCAGCGTCCAGTGGCTGGGGCTCTGGTCCTTGTTGTAGTACTCGGTGTAGTTCACGATGCCGGGGATGGCCAGCAGCGTCGGCTGCGCGTGCAGCAGCAGCTGGGAGCCCACCTCGCGCAGCTACAGCAGCAGCAGCAGCAGCAGCAGCAAATGAGGACGGGAATTGCCAGATAATGTTCAAAATGCTGGGGATGGCCAGCAGCGTCGGCTGCGCGTGCAGCAGCAGCTGGGAGCCCACCTCGCGCAGCTGCGGCAACAGCGGCAGCAGCAGCAGCAGCAAATGAGGACGGGAATTGCCAGATAATGTTCAAAATGCTGGGGATGGCCAGCAGCAGCGGCTGCGCGCGCAGCAGCAGCTTCCCGCCCACCACGCCTGCTGGCATGCCTCCGCATACCGTTTTGTAAGCGACCCCAGCTGCCATTTCTGTGCCACCACTCACTCACATGCACACTCACAAATCCAAGCGTACTCACCCACATGCACACTCATAAAACCAAATTCACTCACCCACATGCCCGGGATGGACTGGTGGGTCTTCTGGAAGAGGCTGTTGAGCTTCATCTGCTCGTCAATGGGCAGCGGGAAGGGGCTGCTGCGCAGCGGGTCGCGCTCCCAGTAGAACAGGAAGGGCTTGGTGTTCACCTGGGGGGTGGAAGCAGCAGCAGCGGCAGCAGCAGTGGCAGGAGGGCAAGCGTCAGGTGTCAGATGGACCACGCGCGACACGCAGCCAGCTGCTGACAGTTGCTTGGCAGGGCGTGCTAACTCCAAACATCTCTGCCTGCACCAGAATCACTCTGCAGGCAAACCGCGCTGCCCAAATTCATGGTTTCTGCTGCATACAGCTGCACACACATATGCAGCCGCTGTCCGCAGCCACTGCACAACTCACCAAGATGTACTTCTAGTGCTTCTCCGCAAAAAGCATGCATGCAGCTGCAAACCAATATGCATTCACTTAAGCCACAGCTAAAACAAAGCCAGCCCACACTCACTGGGATGTACTTCCAGTGCTTCTCCGCAAACAGCAGCGGCGGGTTGGGCACGCAATTCGGTGTAGCCGGCTCCAGCTCCCGCACCACGCTCACTGTCAGCTGCCCCTGCGCGTGCTCTGTCTCCTCCATTTCATGCGCCAGCCTTGCCACCTCCTCCCTTTCAGCATCACTGATGAATGCCACGCTTGAATCTGACATTGTGGCGCTGCGCGCGTCATACCACGCTTCAGTGTCATCGTCATTTGTGATGCCGGAGATGCTGCTGTGGCGGGCAGTGGCGTGCGCGTGGTGGGCCCGCAGCTGCTGCAGCGCGCGCGCCTGCTGCACCTTCTGCACCTTCTCGAGCGCTGACATGGCTGCAAACCAGTCCGGGTCTGCGGCAGCAGCAGCAGCAGCAGCAGCAGCAGCAGCAGCAGCAGCGAGCACAGCTAGGATTCGGGGGGTTTGAGCGCTGACAGGGATAGCCGTGCAAGATGAAGCGGCGGACAGCTGAGCACGGTGCATAGAAGAGCACAGCCATTGCACAGCAGCAGCGGACAGCAGTGGGCAAACAGGCACCTGCAGCAAACTGTAATTATGGGGGCTACATGCGCTGACAAAGTGAAATGCGCAAAATGCATTCTTGAAAGGGTGAGACGCGTGACGCAGATGCAAATGAATGTCCACTGCGTGTGTGCCCTCCAGTGGTGATGTCACTGCTGTGCTGTTTTGGGCCCCATGCAGCACAGGTCCCTGCAGCTGCTGGCTGCTGCTGACCCTGTAACCCCTGCTTGCTATGCTGAGCTAGCAGCAGCCTGCTGCTGCTGCTGCAAGGCGTCTGCTCGGGACACACACTCTACAGAGCCCCTGTCACCCAGCTGCTGCTGCTGCTGCTGCTGCTGACGCCGTTGCTGCTGCTGCTGCTGCTGCTGCTGCTAGCAAAAGGCATACCTGTGTAAGGCCTGGCAAGGCTCATGGCCATCAGCGGCTTGATGTTGGGCATGTCTGGCAGCACCACCTGATGGTGCTTGGGAGACATCAGCGCCTGGTCAGTTGACTTGCGGTTTTCCCGCACTGCTGTCTGCAGCTTCTCAGGCATTGGCATGACAAAGTCTGGGCTGGCGTCTGCTGCTGCTATCGCCTTGGCGTGCGCTGTGACAGCTGCTGCTGTCAGTGGCTGGGCCTGCTTGTCAGCCTGCTGGTGCTGCTGCTGTGCCACTGCCTGCTCGTCCTCCACTGCAGCGGCAGAAGGCACACAAGCAGCACGTCAGCGCATGATGCTGCAACCACAAACAGTTGCTTAGACACGATCGCTGCGGATGCTGCAGGCAAGAGCTTTTGATGGCTTGGCTAAGGGCGCCCTAATGCCAACCGAACCCGGCGCTCGACTTGCAGGGCGTATACATGCCAATTGCTTTGAGAGGATTGACGATTGAGTGATGCACTGTACGTGGCCAGCTGAGGGACATCAGATAAGAGCTAACCCGGTCCCTCCCTGAGGCAGCGCACCTTGTGGCGCACCAAAGCAGCACGCGCACAGAGGCTGTTTCCTAGAGCGCGAATACGTGTCCATGTGCTACTGTAGCTTCTCACTGCACCAGTGAGCCCAGCAGCGGGCTGGTGTGTGCTGCGGCAATGTTCACACGGTGCCAGATGTGTGGAACTGTCACCGGAGCATGTGTTTAAGGGGTTAAAATTGTTTGCCTGAAACCCGCCACACTGGTGGAACGTGCTGCGCTGACTGGGCTATGGCCGGCTCTGCTGAAAGCCAAGGTGCGTCACTTTCACAAAGCTTTGCGTAGGAAAAGCAGCAAGCAGCTGAACCAATAACTGCGTTTGCTCAAAGAAGATTTCAAGAAGTAAGGAGGGTGAAAAAGACACGATGTGGATGGAAGTGGTGATGGGGGAAGGATGGTTGGTGTACGAGGGCAGGAAGAGGAGGAAGAGCCAGGGCCACAATGGCTACCCAGCGATATGATCGTGCGGTGTTGCCAGCCGCAGCAATGAGTGTGTTGATAATGGCCTGAGGTTGCAACCAGTGCGTGGTTCAAGGTCCAGCGTTCTTCGCCAGTCGAGACAAGTGCTCCGAACATAAGTTCCAGACATGTTTGTGATAATTTGCATCCACATTGCTGGACAAACCGTTTGATGTTGTTTGTAGTTGTCAACGGGCTTAATCACGCAATGCAGCACCCAGCCGCTACAAAGGCTAAACAGGCCGCGTATGACCGACTCGTGTAAAGGGTTTTTACTAGCCCGTTATATCGGATACGGCAGCAGACAGCGCGGTCATCATCATGCAGTTGGCGCAGCGAGCGTCCATAAGATTGGCGCCATGCCAGCAGTTCCGTATGGCAATGACGGTGGATCTGTTGCATACGTTTGAATTATAAACTCGTGTGATTGAAGAGTTGTATGCGTTTATCCCTGCACCAGCTATACGCTGCTGCACAGGGTATCACCAGCCTGATCACTGAGCATGAGGCTAGCCAGCTGCAGTAGTGGTGTGCCACACTATTGCACCACACGACAAGCATGACTATGAACCTCACTGTTGATTGTGCAGCATCAATTGCGCTGTACATGAAGCAACTAGGTGTGAACGCTCTTGAACAGTCTGTGCCACGTAATACAGGCTCACTGCAACAAACGTGTCTAGTGCCCTCTGCAAAGCTCTGTTTACAATTGCTGAAGGGCCGTGTAAATGAGCTTTTCACTGGCAGTGCGACTCCAGGCTCAAATTTAACAATTTACGTGTTTGCTGCATGGCAGGCAGCAGGCCAGGGTCACATTTTCAGGTCAGTGGCAGGCTGCAAGCTGTACCCAGCAGGGGTACCTGCTGCAGGAAGTCGACCAAATCAGCTCATTTCTATTGTACGTTATTTTGGTTATATTTGCAGGCAGCGTTGCCTGCAACACTGGCGGGATTGTCACTGCCAAATGGTTCCGATGATGACAGGTGATATCACGGCAACTGCAAGTGCAATCAAGGCCTGCACGTTACACCGGGCGCGAGGTCAATTCAAGCAACTTGACAGTTTTCTGTGTTGCGATCCATTGATCTGCATCGTCCGCAGCAGCTCGGCCTGTTCATCCACGCTTGCTCGTCTGCTTTACCTCTGCCGCTGATCAGGCTGTCGATAGCTCGGCGCAGCCAGGATGAGCACCATGTTGCCACCACTCTACAAAACTTTGCAGTGCCTGAGCCCTGCGGGGGCCAGTGCAGGCCACAGACTGGCAGCAGCAATGCAGCAGCTGCTGCCCTCCTGCTCTGTATTGCCACAACAGAGCACACTCCGCAGGAGCAGCAGCAGCAGCACCCGCCCAAAAGGAGAAGCACCAGCAGCAGGGCCGGGCTCCAGGACAAGGAGCGTGGACCAGGCAGCAGCAGCTGGAGAAACATTGGACACTGAAGGCAGGGTGCAGGTGAGTGAATAGGCGGAATCCACTGCAGCGAAAGCAGCACCGGCGCCATACCAAGTTGTATCATATGGCAGTCGTTGCAACAGCTGCAGCTCAACTGTGATGTGAGGATGAATGCAATTGAGCTGCTGCTGTGGCAGGTAATGTAGAGCACATGCCACGAAACTCTGCTGCAGCCCCTCAGCAGCTGACACAGCAGCCCTGCATTTTTCAACCCTTGTTGCATGCAGCATGCGAGCAACAGAACACACCCCGACCCTTCAAAATTGTGTTCTTAGCACTGCTGCTGCAATGGAAGCACCCCGTTCTCTTTTCACCAGCCACTGGCGTTTGAAACGCACGCTCCCTGCTACTACTCAATCAGCCTGCTGCCAGCCTGATCATCCCTTAGTCTGCCAAAACATCCTGCCTGCACACTGAACACATCCATGTGCCCTGCTCTGCCTCGCTGCCCTGTCCGTGCAGCGCTCGCCTGATGCTCCTGTCGACCCTGCTGAGCTGGCCTCCAACAGGGGCAGCGACCCTGATCAGGTGCTGCGCACTGCAGCCTGGCAGGCAGACCAATCCATGGCGGGAGGGTGAGTCGCTTGCTGCATGCATACATACATAATTTGCATGCAACTGGTGCGATTTCTATGTCAATCACTTGCATCCAACAGTGCGCTGTGCAACCACGAAGGCAGCTGGTGGTCCATTTGTGCGCCTTTTGAAAGAATGCACAGCCCGTTGCTGCATAGACATGCACACAGACTTGCCATGTAAAGGTGGTATGCAGCAGCTACTGCTCCTTGCAACCGCCTTGGTCATCGCCTGCAATCAGATTAGCACCTCCTGCTGTTGTGCATCCTTTCACAGGCATGCACCTACTGCCCACCCAAATCAACATGCGTGCTGTGCCTGCTGCGCCTTACAGCTACTCTGATCGTGGCCCAGACACTGGCGGCTTGTCTTGAGGGCAGCCCTGTGCCTGCTGTACACTGTATGCATCTGCTGCACTAATTCGTCCTTTTCACCTGTGCCTGCTGCACATGTTACTCTGCAGCTACTCTGATCGTGCTGGCCCCGACACTGGCGGGTCCCACCTGGCCCAAGCACCCGCCATGGCAGGCCGCCTGGCAGAAAAGGTTGCAGGTGCCGCAGGCATTGCAGCGCAGGCTGCCGCCGGCGCTGTCTCTGCCATGTCTCAGGCAGTGAAGGCAGCCAGCGGCGCAGCAGCAGGCATTGAGCACGCGCATGGGGGTGCAGTGCACCAGCAAGCTGAAGGCAGGGATGCATCACCTGTTTCTGATGATGCGACTGTAGATGAGCTGGAGAAGGGCAGCAGCAGCAGCAGTGGAGGCATGGAGTGGGGTCAGCAGGTGGCAGACACGGTTGCAGATACAGCAAAGGCTGGGGAGATTGATACGGCCAGCGGCACTGCAGATGATGAGAGTGTGCAGCGCAAGGCTGAGCAGGGGGGTTATAAGCAAGCAGCAAACAGGCTGATGGACATTGAGGGACTGCCTAGGAAGGATGACAGCGGCATCAACTCAGGCAAGGCTTGATTGACGTGAGGTTGGCACATGTGCTGCAGCAGCAGTGGTGGCTGTACAGTAGTGGGGATGACAGTCGGGAAGCAGTGTTTGCAGTTCAGAGGGCCATGGATCCATAACCTGTGGTGGTGGTGCAACACAGACAGCTGGATAGCTGAAGAGCATCTGCAGCTGTTATGATTTACTGCAGCCTGCAGCGCCCTGCGTCCATGCCAGCAAAGCGTGCAGCGTTCAACGCTGAAGTTCAGTTGCATTCTTTCCGGCACGTTGCTGCTTGATGGTGGGCTTGATGGGCTGATGGCATGGCGTTGGTACCCTGTACAGTAGTAGCAGTTGTTGTATGTCCATGGTTGACCATGCCACTGTTTGCAGGTTCTGTTGTCCCTTTTGCCTAAGCAGCGTGCAAGCATGCGCTGCAGGCGTCCTTTTTTTGCTGCAACCTTGCAGTACTGCATGCATGCCTGATTGCCAATTGCACGGCTGGTAGACTTCAAAGTGATGCCTGGTGGCTCAAGCCGTTCTTGAATATTCCACCTTTTGTTGTTATTTGTTAGGCAAGCCCTGGTGGGGGCTTCCTCCTGTGATAATGGAGCATCAGCAGCTTGTTGCCAACAATGCTTGTGGCAATTTGAGCACGCAGACGTTGCCCGGGCCGCTTCTGGAGCACGATCTGTCTTGTAGAATGTAACTTGTCGGAAGTTAGCCGTCGGGCACAGCAGTGTGGTCGCAACCACAAGAACGGCTGTCCTTCCGTCTGACTTCCGTGAAGCAGCACTGGCGGAACCTTGGTAGGTGACCCTCAACATAGGCTTGATCCAAGACAAACAAAATGTGTACTTTCATTCTATGACTATAAATCTGTTTTTTAAGCACCAACCGGTTTCCAGCGGGCCGAAATATCGCGTGTCATCTGAGCACACACTCATCCTTGGGACCTACTTTTCGAAGCATCGAGCACACAGAGACCGAAGTTTCTCAGTTTACTGGATTTTCTGGGCTTGCAATTTCATAGGCATATTGGTTGGTGGGGAAATTATGTGGTGCAACGACGTGTCGGCACTTGTGACAGCACTGACGTTGTAATCAGGTGGCTGCGCACAGAAAATACGTCCACAGGCGCCTCTGCTCTACGAAGTCATCATTCAGGGCAGAACGTTGCTGATTAGCACGATCCGCACGCCTTTCTATTGCACCACCGGTGCCGGAATCTACTGGTCTCCCGGCAGCTTGCCACAACTGTTAGACAGATAGATAATTGAGTGCTCCATCTGGCTTCTGCCGAGCTACGTAGCTCACTTCAGTCGTGCTGAGCACGTAAACGCAGCGAAGAGCTGTGCTCTGCAGCAACTCCGCAGCAAGCAGCAGACAGCAGTGGACACAGCACTGCCAACCATGGCACCACCTCAGAGAGAACGTCTGTCGCTGCTTGCAACAGCAGCACTGCTGACTGTCAGTTTGATAGGCTTTGCTAATGTCTATACGTACTCCAATCCGGACAGCTTCCTTGGCTTGGCGCTGGCAGGCCAAGGTGCCCATACTCTACAAGTCATGATATGTTATGCAGTTGATGGTGCAGCAGTAATCGTGTGCGGCCTATTGGTGAGTGGTGCGGGGTTGATAATAAGAAGGATTTGCCTGTTCTAGCACACACATGGCTTCAGCAGTAGTAAAGCCCACCTGGTGCAGGGGTTTCGACCAGCCTCCACACACTGCCACCTTGACTTTCCTTGCAAGACACAGATGCTGCCAGCTGCACTGCAGCAGGCAGCATGTTATGCCAATTCTGCAGCCATGTTTGCCTGCATGCTCGTGCATAACGTGGCATCTGTCTGGATACCGCACTGAGGGTGGGGCAGCTGCATGTTGTTGACTACTGGCTGCATGCAGCATCAGCTGCCTTATCTCTGCTCACCTTGCACCAATCACTCTATCATTTCCTGCTCCCTGCAGGTGCTGCTCTGCCAATCCCTTCCCTTTGTAGCCAACTTCAAGCTGTCCACAAAATGGTGGCTGGTCATTGGGGGCCAGCTGCTTAGCGTGCTGACCTCCCTCATAAGCGTCTTCTGGCCCACATTCAAAATGATAACGACGTCCAGGGCGTTACATGGTGTGGGGGAGTCGCTGTACATGATCTACTCACTCATCCTGCTGGTGGAGCTGTCGCCACGCAAGCACCTGGCCTTGGGCATTGCCAGCCTGACTGCAGGTGGGTTGTACTCAGTACTAGGCTAGTAGGCAATGCTGCTATTTTGGGAGGGGTTTGCGAAGTGTACTCATGCGTGGTTGTGCTATGCGGCCTGCAAACATAAAGGATTTGAGATTGGGCAGTGGTTGCATAAAGCTAAATGCTGCAGCAGCGTGCCGCACCATTGGGGCCAGCTAGTGCGGACACATGACTTGTACATGACAAGGCAGGAGCATCAGCAGCAAGTCACAGCAGGCAGGGAGAGCATCTAGCAGCCACATGCTACTACTGAACAAAACACACTTCCCCTGCCTGCTGCTTTTCTGCTGCATGTTCCTGCAGGCATGACAGCAGGCGATTCTGTCGGCCCAGTTGCAGGTGCTGTCATGTTTGATGCGACAGGCATCCGCGGAGCTTTCACACTGCAGGCAGCCATCAACTGCTTTGCGCTGCTGGTGTCATGCTTGATGATTCCTTTGTGGCTACTGTCCTCGCAGCAGTCACAAGACCAGCTGCTGCAGGCGCAGCCGCAGCACAGCAGCCTGCCGGTACATGGCAGCCCCATGGCTAGCCAGCCTTGTAGCTTGCAGGAAAGCAGCGCTAGCAGCCTGGGTGGTGAAGCAGATGACTGCTTGCAGTTGGGAGCAGTAAATGCTGAGCGGATGGCTGGGAGCAGCAGCATGCAAGTGTGCAAGGACGCTGCTGTGTGCAGCGATCAACACTGGAAGGCAGCTGCAGCCGCTGCACTCACGGGCAGCTGTCCTGCAAGCGGGGCAATGGCAGCTAGCAGCAGCAGCTCAGCAGCTGGACAGGCAGAGCACGGATGTGACACCCGAAATCTGACAGGCAGCCGCGCAGCTTCTGACAGCCTTTGCACAATCAGTGGCAAGGCCAAGCCAGCTCGCCATGCAGATCGACAGCAGGCACTGGTTGTGCAGCAGCAGCAGCAGCAGCAGCAGCAGCTGCCGAGGCTGGACTTGGCAGCAGTAGCATCCACCATGCGGGACCCCATCATCTTCAGCCAGTGCCTGCTGCTGCTGCTGGAGCAGGCGGTGCGCAGCTCACTGACCATTGTGCTGCCTGCTGCCATGGGCACACGGCAGCTGGTGGTGGGCATGGTCTACCTGGCAAACGTGAGTCAAAGCTTTGCTGCCTTTGACTGGATTCCACAATGAGCTCCAAGCTTGCAACTAGATTATTGCTTTTTATGGACATGGGGTACCTGACAAAGGTGATTCCATTTTTGATGTCTGTTTTGCATCCACAGTACGTGTTGACAGCAGCAGCAGCAGCAGCAGCAGCAGCAGTATTTGCACTGTGCTGCATCCACCCAGCAGCTCAAACCTTGTTTCTTCAAGGGCTAGAGGAATCTCACGGCCCGGGTCACATGCCTCGCCCCAGCGATGACATCAGCACACCGGCTTGTGTATGTATGTCTCCATGGCTCTTTGCTGTCTGCCACCTACTCAGCTGCACTCACTCTCAAGCGTATGCATTCACTGTGCATCTGCTGCTGCAGGTGGTTGGCTCTGTATCCTCTCCATTCTTGCTGGACGCCTACCTAGCACGCAGGGGCACCCGCTGCCCCACTCACCGCCTGGCAGCCTGGACATGTGCCATCATGGGGGCAACCTGCTGCGCTGTTGTGCCTCTCGGCAAGGTACTGCCCGCCCTCGTCATTGTGTTAGTTATAGCCGGCAGTGCGCAGGCGGCAGTGGAGGCCCTTACATACATCCACATTGCCAAGCGGCTAGATGTGTTGCAGAAAAGCACTGCGGTGCATGTGTCGATGGCGATGTATATTCTGGCGCAGACGACCGGGGGTGGATTAGGTAGCTTGCTCGGCAGTGCGCTGCTGCAGCAGCCGTGGGTTGTGCAGGTTGCTGCGCAGGCAGCAGTATGTGGAGCCGCGGGGTTGTATGGTGTAGCGCTTGGTGTTGTGAACCATAGGGGCTGGTGCTGCAAGGACGCATTCCTGCCGCCAGTGGATGCTGGGTTTGGTGGTGCTGCTGCTCCCGGAGCAGGGCCTGCTGGCAATGCTGCCAGGAGCCGGCAGGATCGGCAATGACTTAACAGGCCATACAGCGGTGGTTGATGCATCTGCATGGATTTGACGTATCATTGCTTGCAATGACAACCACGGCATGTGCTGCCTGTTACATGCCAAACACAGCGAACGCTTTCTTGGTGACATTAGTTATATAGTGTCAAGGTAGTGTAGATAGTTTTGCACAGCGTTGTGCAACACGAATCAAACTTGTCGTGCGCTGCATGGTGATCCGTACATGTGTGCATCAAGTCTACAAGTATTTTTTTGTTAGTCTACAAGTATAATGTGCTTCTTGCTGCGTTCCCCTTGAGCTTGCCCTGAAATGCAAAGGGTGGAGACTATACACAGCAGTAAAAAAGGGTTGCAGTATGAACACTTTGCATGGCACTGGCAGCTGTTAGCGATGCCGTGGCAGAGGCTGCAGCTGAAGCTAGCAGTCCTCCAGCTGCTGCTGCTGCTAGTGACACATGGCGACTGGTCACCAAAAAATGACAACACCAACCACCTGAACATGGAGCAGCGCTTGCAGGAAGCTTCAGCAAGCTGTGCACAGCAACACACCCAGCCTATGCAGCAGTGCCTGCCTGCAACACGCCTTGGTCTGCGACCACAGAACGTTTGTGCTCAGCAACCAAGAACTGCAGCTTGGCAGCCCAAGGCACAGAAGCTGCATCATCGTTGTCAACAGGTCACGTCTGGCAGACCTACTGCTTCACCTTCACCCATGCTGCCTAATCACAACCTGTACACGGACAGCTGGACAGTTGACTGTGTTTGCGCAAATGACACGAGCACTCAGCAGGCAGCGGTCGGCAGCCGCTAACAGCGTTGGTGGCGTAGTACCAAAACCGACTGAAACCAGCACCCGACGTCGCCTGTGCAGCAGTAACTCATCAGTCATGCGTTTCCCTGAACTACACTACGCAAACTGCATCAACACACCACAACTGCTACTTGATGCAGCCCCATCGCCCATCTGCTTGCATATAATTGCAGCCTGCCATCTTATGTCGCTCCTTTCTTGGCCGTGACACAGCCGCTGCAGTCCATGCTGTGCTGTCTATCCGACTGCCAGTAGAGTCCATGCACTCATTTCACTGCCCCTTCATTGCTTGACCACACCAATGCAACCCCTCTCCCTCCCCCGCTATACACATCGCTGCCCAAGCTCCAATCAATCTGTGCACTCAGCCAGCCGACCTAGCCACCTCGCCGCCACCACCACCGCCGCCACCACCAGCAACTGCACCTTACGCCCTGCTATGGCATTCACTTCCAGCCGCCCAACTTCTTCCCGGTCTTGGCAGCGCTGGCAGTCGCTGCAGCGGCGCCGTCGCCTCCACATAGAACATCATGAGCAGCAGTCTACCTCCTGCCACCCGCCTTCTTTGCCTTGGCCGCACTCGCATCCAGCTTCTGCAGCGGCGCCTCAGCATGGAACACCAGCGCAGCAGCAACTGCAGCAGCAGCTGCCGCAGCAGCATTTCACCTCCTGCCGCCCCCCCTCTTCGCCTTGGCCGCACTCGCAGCCAGCTTCTTAAGCGGCCTCCGCATGGAACACCAGCAACCGCGGCAGCGGCAGCATCAGTTGCAGCAGCTGCAAGCCGAGCAGCAGAGGTAGTTCACCTCCTGCCGCCCGCCTTCTTTTCCTTAGCCGCACTCGCAGCCAGCTTCTGCAGCGGCGCCTCCACATGGAACAACAGCGCTGCAGCAACCCAGCAGCAGCAGCAGCAGCAGCATTCTACCTCCTGCCACCCGCCTTCTTTGCCTTGGCGGCACTCGCCGCCAGCTTCTGCAGAGGCGCCTCCGCATGGAACACCAGCGCTGCAGCAAATGCAGCAGCAGCAGCAGCTGCTGCCGCAGCAGCATTCTACCTCCTGTTGCCGGCGTTCTTTGCCTTGGCCGCACTCGCAGCCAGCTTCTGCAGCGGAGCTTCCGCATGGAACACCAGCGCAGCAGCGCAGTACGCCAGCCCAGCAGCAGTGCCTGCTGCGGCCACGCTGCTGCGCCAGGAGTTGCGCTCATCTGCGCTGCGCCACAGGGTCCTGCCGTTGAGGCGTGCAGGGATGGTGGAGGGGTCGGCTTCCTCTGCAACCTCCTCGTGAACCTCGCCATCCTCCTGCAGCAGCAGCAGCAGCAGCAGCAGCAGCAGCAGCAGCAGCAGCAGCATGTTGTTAGCATTTGAGCCGTTGAGGCGTGCAGGGATGGTGGAGGATTCGGCCCCTTCGGCAACCTCCTCATGCACCTCGCCATCCTCCTGCAGCACATAGGGCAGCAGCAGCAGCAGTAGCAGCAGCAGCAGCATGTTGTTAGCAGTTGAGCCGTTGAAGCGTGCAGGGATGGTGGAGAAGTCTGCGCCTTCGGCAACCTCCTCATAAAACTCGCCATCCTCCTGTAAACACCATTCAGGTAGCAGCAGCATGTTGTTCGCAGTTGAGCCGTTGAGGCGTGCAGGGATGGTGGAGGATTCGGCCTCTTCGGCAACTTCTTCATGCACCTCGCCATCCTCCTGCAGCAGCAGCAGCAGCAGCATGCTGATAGCAGTTGGGCATGTATCATGTCGGCAGCACCTTCGCCACGCCCTTGTTTTAAGTCGACCGCTGCAGCAGCGGCAATGGCTATGCCCTGCAGATCGCTGCAGTGAGAAAACCAACAGTGGCAGCACCATGCTGCGCCGACCAGGCAACCAGCAGCAGCCCCACCTCAAGGCAATGGTTGCCGTTCTTATTGAATAATCAATTGATATGCTAATCCGCCCAGCACAGCCAGCAGCAAGCTACAGCTTCAGCCAGAGGCGCTAGCCCTCACCTCCAGGCCATGGTTGCCGTGCTTGCTGGCCAGCGAATGGCGGCGCCTGCCCCCATCATCTGCATCCCCTCCCTCATCCACCTCCATGGCATCACCATCATCGCCATCCTCAGCAGCAGCAGCAGAATCCGCTCCCTTGCCTGCTGCTGCTGCCTCATCTGCCTCCTCGTCAGCATCGCCAGAATCAGCAGCAGCAGCAGCAGCAGCAGCGCCTTTCCTGCCGCGGCGGCTCTTGGCGGCCGCGCCTGCCGCCTTGCCGCGCCGCGCCTGCTGCTTCTTGCCCTGCGGCTGCTGCTCCTCCCCATCCTCTACCTCCGGCTGCTGCTGCGGCTCCTGGCTAGCTGCCCTGCTGCTGCCAGCTGCGGAGGTAGGGTCAGCAGCAGCGCTACGCCCGCGCTTCTTACCTCCTCCCTTGGCAGCAGCAGCAGCAGCAGCGGCAGCAGTGCTGCTTGCAGGAGCCACAGAGCCCTCCCTGGAGCCAGGGCTGTGGCCCTGTGCTGCAGCAGCACCTGCCTCTCCCTCTCCCTCTGCTGCCTCAGCTGCTCCAGCAGCAGCAGCAGCCCTACCCCTGGGGCCTCGTGATGCAGGCCTAGGAGGCAGGCCAGCAGCATCAGAGGCACCCTTCCTGCGCTTGGCTGCTGGAGCCGCGACCTCAGCATCTGCCTCACCATCACCTGCTGCTGCTGCTGCCTCCCCGCTGGCTGTGGGAGTTGCAGCAGCAGAGCGCTTGGTGCCCCGGCCTTTCTTCTTCTTCTGCTGCTGCTGCTGTGCTGCATTGTCCTCTGCCTCTCCTTCCGAGCTCGCCTCGCCTGCTGCTTCGATTGCCTCGCCGCTGCCTGCAACCTCCTCGCCATTCTCGTTGTCATCGTCAGCGTCAGCAATGCCGTACAGGTACGGGCACTCGCCACTGACAGCCACCAGCTGCTGCTCAAACGCCAGCAGCTGCAGCCGCAGCTGCGCTACAGCAGCAGCAGCAGCAGCCTGCTGCGCATCCGGCGTATCATGTGCTGCTGCTGCAGCCTGCGCTGCCGCTGTCACTGCCTTGATCCATGCTGCATCCTTGCCGCCACCCACAGATGCGGATGCAATCAGATCTTCATCACCATCTGGAGCCGTAATAATTGCGGCACTGCAGGCTGCGGCCTCTTCTGCCCAAGCCTCTGGTAAATCCCCATGAAGCAAAGCATCTAAGTCCTTGCGGTAGCTAGCCCAGCTGCTGCTGGGGCCCGGCACTGATGCCTTGGCTGCTGCTGCTGCCTCGGAGAGCTGCTGCAGGTTGCTGACTGCTGACTTGAAGGCAGAGAAGGCCCAGCCCTGCAGGGGACCTGCGGGTGCAGCAGCAGCAGCAGCAGCAATGACAGGTCAGTGGGATTTGACAGAAGGAGAAGGCCCAGCCCTGCAGGGCCTGACGGCGCAGCAGCAGCAGCAGCAGCGATGACAATAGAATGGAATTTGGCGGAAGGCGCAGAAGGCCCAGCCCTGCAGGGGGCCTGCGGGTGCAGCAGCAGCAGCAGCAGCAGAAGCAGCAATGACAGATAAGTGGAAGCTGACAGAAGGCGGAGAAGGTCCAGCCCTGCAGGGGGCCTGCAGGTGCAGTAGCAGCAGCAGCAGCAGCAGCAGCAGCAGCAGCAGCAGCAGCAGAAGCAGCAATGACAAGTAAGTAGAAGCTGACAGAAGGCAGAGAAGGCCCAGCCCTGCAGGGGGCCTGCGAGTGCAGCAGCAGCAGCAGCAGCAGCAGCAGCAGCAGCAGCAGCAGCAACAGCAGCAGAGCAGCAGCATCGCAGACAGACGATGTTAGGAGGAGGTTAAGCCGCGGTGAGCGAACGCTGTTAGTGGTGTTCGGCTGCTACGCAGCTAGTTGTAATGCACAAAAGAGGAGGCTGCGTGCCTTGTGCCTGTCCGCGCCTGCTGCACACGTGATGAGTTCCCATTACCCACGCCCCCGCTGCCTGTTGCACACAACAACATGCTGCACATAGCCCCTGTTCCGGCTGCGGCATCACTGCTGCTTTTTGCAACCAATCATCCGCAGGACGCCCAGCAAATCAGCGCACCTGTCGGCTCCTCATCGTCCTGCTCCAGGGTAAGCAACATGCTTCTCACAACAACCCCACAGCAGCTGCATCATCACTACAAGGCATCGGCCACATGTCCAACCAGCACACCTGTCGGCTCCTCATCGTCCTGCTCCATAGCCACAGCCGACTCCTCCCTGCCCTTGCTGGCAGCAGCAGCAGCAACGCTGCCCGTCTTGCGGATCTGCTCGGCAGCAGCTGACCTGGCGTGCCGAGACGGCAGCTCCCTGGGGATGACGAATGCTGCTGCTGCCTCCCGATCCTTCTTCCTGTCGCGTTTGCTGCCGCTGCCTGCCTCAACAGCTTGGCCCGACTCTGCGGCGGCCTTGGCGGCCGCGGCGGCCTTGGCTGCTGCTGCCTTTGCGATGGCAGTTGACATGGAAGGCAGCATCTGCAGGCAGCACAGCATGGTAGGTTCAAGGTGGGGTGAGAGTGAATAACACGGGAAGTTCAGCGCGACAGGGCCTTGGAGATGTGTAGCTCAGCAGGACAGCCGCAGCACAGGTGCACCACATGGCTTGTTGTGCATGCATGAAGATACAACTAAAGTGATACACGCCTCGCTGGCACCGTCTGCACACCACTGTACTCCGCCCTCACCTTCTCCAGTGCCGCCTTCAGCTCCTTCTCCCTCACCCCGCGCTGCTCCAGGCCCCCTGCCAGCGCCTCCAACAGCGCCACGTCATCAATAACCGCCCAGCCCTCAGGCCCAGGCGGCAGCAGCAGCCCCTTGTGCTGCAGCGGCGCTGTCAGCCTGGGATCAACACCTCCTTCTGCCACTGACACACGCCGCATTGAACCCTGCTTGCTGTTATCCTGCCCTGCTGCTTCGCTTAGAATTGCCCGCGCATCGTCACCAGGACCCTTTGCTGCAGCTTCTGTTGCAGCCTCTTGCAGGAGTGACAGCATCGTGTCCGCACAGCCCAGCTCCTGCTGCAGCAGCAGGCCCTCCTTGTTGCCGCCGAGGCCCCACCAGTAGAGCCGGTTGTAGCGATCGTTGCCCAGGGGCTGCCGGCGCACCAGGAACTTCTCCAGCTGCTGCTCAAGGCGCTCCTGCTGGCTGCAAGGAGCAAGCAGCAGCAGCAGCAGCAGGTCAGTCAGTGCAGAAACAAAGAACAGCGCAGGGCTTTATGTGCCTTCAATTGGCATACACGTGCATACAGCAGCAGCAGCAGCAGCAGCAGTAGCAGCAAGTCAGAACACAGGCGGCAGCTGCTTAGACCTCATGCCTAACTTGGTGGGAATCTATCTTACACAAAAAAACTCATCCCACCCAAAAACTCACTCAGCCAGCGCCTCCTCCGCGCGCTGCCGCTCCTGCTGCATCCTGCGCTCAGCCTCCACCTCTTTCTTCTTGGCTTCCGCCTTGGCGCGCTGCCGCTTGGCCTTGTCGGCGGCCCAGCGCGCCTGCTGCTTCTCCAGCTGCTTGCGGCCCTCCTGCTGCTTGCGCCGGAACTCGCTCATGGCCTTCTTGTCGCCAGCCAGGCCGCTGCGGCACAACAGCAGCAGCAGCAACAGGTTTTATCCGGCATGAACTTTGGCATCAAATGGTTGAATCAGACGGCTGGCTGAACTTGCTGATAGCCTCATTGTCGCCTAGGATTGCTGCAGCAGCGACATTCAAACACACATGCAGCATGCAGTTGAGCCCTGCTGCCGCCAGGTGGGCCGTAGCAGGACTCGATGGCAGCACTGTCATCAAGCACAAGCAGCAAACAAACAACACATGGGTTGGCACCGCATGGTGTCCAAGCCGACGTATGGCAACACATACAGCATGCATGCCTGCAAAGTTCGGATGCATGCAGGCAGGCCAGGCCCCACCTGTACTCGCGCAGCTCTGGGGGCAGCTCCCAGGCTGGCTCCTCCTCCACGTCAGCCGCCAGCTCAGCCTCCAGCTCAGCAAGAGTGACACCAGAGATGCCTGGAACGGCAGCAGCAGCAGCAGCAGCACGTGGGTGTGAAAGAGGTGTACAGCTCTTGTTACGTGTCTAGCCACAGCATGAAGACAGCAACACCCACAAGGGATGAACGCATGGTCTGTGAGCAGAAGAATGGGCAAGATACCCATAATGTGATGCACACATCATGATGAGCCGCCGAGCTCCAAAGCGTCAGCAGCAAGCTTCCAGATCAGGGCGAGTACTTAAACGAGCATCAAGTCACCCACCTGGGCCTGCCACCCTCTCAAGAATTTCCTTGGTGGTGTTGCGGATCTTCTTTGCCACCTGGTGCTCGCCACCACTAGCAGCAGCAGCAGCGCCATCCGCAGCAGTGCCATCAGCTGCGGCGCTGCCGTTGGCTGTCGGCGCAGCGTCTGCATCGCCTGCTGCTGCTGCAGGCAGCTCACCCTTCTCCCTCAGCTGGCGCTCCGCAGCGGCCTGCAGGGGGCGGCAGTGAATGCAAAAGCAGCAGAGCAGGGATGTAACACACTGTGCGAATGTGTGTCAACTGGTGTACCGCTTCTCCCTCAGCCGGCGCTCCGCAGCAGCCTGCAGAGAACGGCAAGCCAATGCAGTGCCAGCGCAGCGGAGAACACACAGGTATGTGCCAATTGCCACACCATTTAAGTATCAGCTACTACACGCAGCGGGCACCAGGCTAGCAGAACAGACCACGTCGACCAGTACCCACCATACAAGGACCAGTATCCACCAGTGCCACACGGTGTGCACCCTACCCACGCCTAACAAAGCGCTCCAGCATTGTGTTGCTGAACAGAACTGAACAAGAACCATTCGCATGAAGCTCACCGTGGCCAGTGCCAGCGCTGCCGCGCGCTTGCGCTTCCTGCTCTCCTTTTCTGCGTCTACCAGCTCGCGCAGCTTCTTGCGGCCCTCCTGCAGCTCAGCACGCACCGCTGCCGCGCGCTCAGCAGCCTCGTCAATCCTGCAAGCACAAGCGCATAGCACAAGCGCATAGCACGCAGTTAAGTGAAAACAAGGTTCAGGAGGATGCTCAGAGGGGACAGCAGTAGCGCGCTCGGCAGCCTCATGAATCTTGTGACGAAGGCGCAGCGAACAGCAAACCGTACCCAGGGCAACTGCACACACATAGTGGCAGGGAGACATAGCCCGGGCACTACAGGTGGCTGTGGCCGACGAAATCATCAAGAGAGGGCAGGACATGCTGTTTATGCAACAACCACAGCTGCAGCGCGCCACACCTGTTGCTGAGCATGTCGCGGATGAGGCTGGTGTCCAGGCAGTCGTCCAGCAGCTGCGCCAGCAGCGCCAGGTGCTGGCCTGGGGACAGGCTGCAGGCCTCATGCTCCCGCAGGAAAGCCGCAGCAGACAGCGCTGCAGGACAAAGCACGCAGCAGCGATATGACATAGGGGTAAGCAACAGAGACAGCGTCAGGTGTTGGCCCACGGGCAACGAGCTGCAGGCCTCATGCTCCCGCAGGGAAAGCCGCGGCAGACAGCGCTGCAGGGCAAGCAGCAACAGAGAAAAGAGGCGAAGCAGTGAGAAACACAGGTGAGCGCCAGGTGCTGAGCAGGACTCAGGCTGCATGCCTCGTGCTCGCGCAGAAACGCCGCGGCAGACAGCGCTGCAGGACAAGGCACGCAGCAGTAAGGCAAGGCAGTGGGCAGAGGGTGCAGCTACCCGGCATGAGCAGGACCAACAATTACGAAATGATGTATATTCTCTGCACCAACAAACCAACGAAAACTGCGCAGACAACAGATGCCACAGGAGTTGCGCCTCGAGCTGTGTTCTCCATGTACAGCAAGCATCTATGCACAGCACCAAGCGACTTCAGCAGCGCAGGCTGGCCAAGGCAGCAGTCTCACCTTCGGGGCTGGCGAGCCCCTCCTGCTGCTGCACCAGAACCCAGCGCCGCGCCAGCTCAGGCCAGGCAGCAGCGCCGCAGGCAAGCACCTCCGCCCAGCGGCTGAACAGCCGCGCTGCAGCATCCATATCCACCACGTCTTGCACCAGCACCTGCTGGGACGGAACAGTACAGTCACATGCAAAGGGTTGAACGAGGCACGGGCAGCAGTAGAAGAAGAGCCGTGCTGCAGCATCCATGTCCACCACGTCCTGCACCAGCACCTGCAGCCGCAAACCTCAAGCACAACACGGCAGGATGTGATAAACATATCGACAGTTCCAACATGCACAGTCAGCAGAAGAGGGATGCATGGGAAACTGCGGAAGCCACAGGGGTGCACAACACGCACATGCGACAGGGCATACATGGAGAGTGCATTTGCAGGGTAACAATCCAGGCCAATTGAACACATGCCAGTGTCCAGCACGTCACCAACAATATAACTAGTACAGCAACCACTGCTGCACCGTACACTTGCACGCATAGCTTGCTGTCATACAACAACCTATACGTTGCTGTTTTCCCCCAGCGCACCTTGAGCAGCTGCTGGTAGGTGTGTCCCAGCCAGCGCTGCGCCTCCCTGCTGCGCTGCGCATCCACACCAGCCTCGCCCGCAGCAGCAGCACCTTGACCCGCGGCCTGCAGCGTGGCCTGCAGCTCGCTGCTGCTGCAGCCCTTGACTCCAAGCTGCCGCGCAAACTGGCTCAGTGTGTCAGCCACATACAGCAGCTGCCCGAGCTCTGCTGACTCATCAGGCGCCAGATGCGTTGCCTCTGTCAGGCCCGGCACATCCAGCTGCTCCAGAGCCAGCAGCGCCAGCGCCTTACTGGCATTGCCTGCTGCAGCAGCAGCTGAGGTGCTGGGCTTGCTGCTGCCTTTGTCTGCTGCTGCCGCTGCTGCTGCTGCTGTGAGCTCTTCAGCAAGCAGCTCCAGGTCATCGATGGGGTAGCGCTTGGCAGCCAGGGCTTCAATGCGGCGGCGCTCTCGCTCCTCCTTCTCAGCCTGCAGGACAAACAAACGACGTTGGCAAATGGCCGAGGTATGGTTTGTCATGTGTAGGTGATGGGGTAGCGCTTGGCAGCCAGGGCTGCAGTGCGGCGCCGCTCACGCTCCTCCTTCTCCGCCTGCAGGACAAACAAACAACGTTGGCAAATGGCCAAGATATAGTTGGCCATGTGCAAGCTGTGGGGTAGCGCTTGGGAGCCAGGGTTTCAATGCGCCGCTCAGGCTCCTCCTTCTCCGCCTGCTGGAAAAAGAGGCGAACGGCATGCGCGGTTGATGGTAGCAGCAACTTGCTACGGTTGATGAGAGTGACAGTGATGAAGCACGGCGCACCTGCTTCTGCTTCTCCTTGTCTGCCTTGCTCTTCTCTTTGATGTCCTTGAGCATCTCGCGCTGCTTCTCGCGCTCCACGCCTCGCTGCGCGTCCTGCTCCGCCTTCTTGGCTCGCTCCAGCTTGCCTGCTGCCTCCTCTGCTGCTTTCTTGGCGCGGTCGAGGGCCTGCTGCAGCGATGCCAGGTCAGCGCGGGCGCCTTTGGCTGCCTCCAGCCGCTGCTGCTGCAGGTAGGCCTCACTGCATGGATTGCAGGATGGTGGAGGTGGGCAGAGGGGAGGGAAGGAGGGTGAATGAGAGCAGGTGTATAATGGCAGTGTTTGTAGCAGCTGACCGTCAGGCTGACGTAAATATGTAGATGCTCACCGTTGCTTCTTGAGCCGCTTCTCCTCGTTGGAGCGCTCCACACATATCAACACAACCCACAAAACACGCAGCGATGCTCCACGTGCTCCACACAACAGGCTGTGTCTGCTGCTGTTGCATGCTCACCGCTCCTTCTTGAGCCGCTTCTCCTCATTTGAGCGCTCGTGCCTCCATGCTGTCTTCGCCTTGCGGTCATCCTCAGGCCCACTGTACTCCCTCAGGTGCACCGGAAGCGCAAACTTCTCATCAAGCACGGCTGCTGCAGCCGCTGCTGCTGCCTTGTCCTCTGCTGCAGCGCCGCCTGCCGATGCTGCATCAGAGTCGCGCTTGCCCTTCACCTTTGCTGCTGCTGCCTTGGCGTCCTTTGCTTCGGCGAGGTTCTTCTGACAGGTGTCCAGGAACGCTGCTGCTGCGTCGGCGTCAGCCTGGCGCGCAGCAACGGCCTTCTGCGCCTGTGCCAGCAGCTGCTCAGCTCGCAGGAGGCCTGATTGCTGCTGGTCATCCGCGGCAGCCTTGCAGGACAGGGCCATGACAGCAGGGAGAAGTATAATGAAGCGCAGGGCAGAGCAGTGTTAGCCACAAGTCTGTTGAAAAACACTCTGGCATGTGTCTGTGCCACCCCTGAAGCATGACTGCTTGACTCTTGGAGAACTACAACACCTTGCATCATATGAAGACATCCACGAACGTAAGAAGCTGGACAGTGCTACAACAGAAAGCAACCCTGCTGCGCTGAGCTGCATCCTGCTCCGCACCTGTGCTGCTGCTGGGCCCTCCTTTGGTGCCTTGGGTGGCTTTTTCTTGGCCTCACTGGCGCCGCCACTGAACGCTGCTGCAACAGCATCCTGCAAGCAGACGCACGACCGCACGCAGGTTAGCCTCTCACAACAGATGCGCTGGTTACCGCCAGCATCACATGCACGGAGAGCATGCATGTGGGTTGATCAGCTACATCAAGCACACAACTTGCTGTAAGTTTCGTGTGACGACCAATATATATCAATACAAAGGCAAGTTAGCTGTCTTCATTGCTGCTGCTGCAACTTCAGCCGCAACCTCAGCCACAACCTCAGCCCTGCAGGAGTTCGGCCGCACTCACCGATGCTCTGCGTGCAGCTTTGCCAGAGGCAGCAGCGCCGCCAGAAGCAGCAGCAGCGCCCTGGCCCTGCCCCAGCGGCGACGTCAGCGGCAGGTCTCCTGCAAGCGCGCGCAGCGTGTAGTGCCCGCGCGCCAGCCGCACAAATGCTGGCTCACTCGACAGCACCTGCAAGCAACGAACATCGACCAGTCAAAGCTAACAGTGTTGGTCAGCGATTGCCAGCTGGATACACAACAGTCAGACGTCACAGCCACCACCTGCTGGCAGCAGCCTCGCTTGTGTGCAGCACCAATATCTGTTTAAAAAGCTTCAATGCAGTCGAATGCAGCTGGCCGCCACAATAACCACAGCGCCTGCAGCAAGTGCAGCTGACTCGTTGTTTGGCCCATTGTTTGACCAAGCGTTGACTCACGTTGACCAGGGTGCGCTTGCGCTTGTCAGGCCAGTCGATGCAGCTGCCCTCAGTGGTGCTGATGCGGATGATGTCATCAGCAGTGACTGGCTGCGAAGCGCCGCGCGCCTTCATGACCTGATGCAGCAGGTTGGCACAACAACAGTCATAGCAACATATGAGCGACGTGAGCGACGTAATGATGTAGTTGGGCTGACTTGAGCGGATGCTGTGCAGCAGAGCGAGAGCACATCCTAGCAAAGCATGTGCACTAAGCCATCAACTGCTGGTACATCGATGGCTCTGCAGCTTCCCATGCAATGGTATGCACCCCCTGTTTCAACTCTTGCTTCTGCTTCTTGTGCTTCTTTTGCGACCTGACGTTCATTATCTTCTGCTGCTGCCGCTGCTGCTACTGCTGCTGCCGCTGCTGCTAATGCTGTTGCCTTGCAGGCACTGCTGCGCCGCCCTCACCTGGAAAGCAATGGCCTTGAGGGACCCAGGCTTCAGCCGTGCCTCCTCTTCCTGCAAGCAGGCATCGAAAATGACGCAGCATACCATCACCACACCACCACAACCTCAAGCATGGCAGCCTGCACCATGTAGAGCATGAAAGGAATGGCACGAGGCAAACATCACTGGCTGGGCAGCTGCGCACGTACAGCTGCTTGAAACTCTGCACAGCATTGCCACCACACGCCACTGCCAGTGTATACCGCTGCTGGCGCTAGTGCAGCTGCAACAACGCCAGCTCAGAGTGCAGGTGTGGCGGTGACTGCTGCCGCACCTCCAGGGTGCGTACTGGCGCTGGCTGCGCTGCTGCGTTGCTGTTGCTGCGCAGCGGCGTCTTCATGGGAGTGGCATCGCCAGCTGCGCTGCTGGTCTTTGCTGCACTGGGGCCAGGGCCTGCAACACGGCAATGCACACACGCACGTGCGAGGTGAGCTCGGAAAGAATACATGACACCATTGCAGGCTGGCCACTGTCACTGTCGTGTCACTGCATGGCAGTTTGCACAGCTCCATTCTTGGCTTGCTGGATGAGGCACTTTAGGATGTTGCTAGGACGTTGCACAGCAGTGTACATTGCTGTGTGATGTCTGCTTTTGCTGCAAGTGTGCTGCTGCTGGTCGTTCCTTGCCGTGCGCTGCTGCGCTGCGACAGCCTATACAAACGCAGTGCCCGCCGCAGCGCATGTGTTGCTCACTTGCAGGCTCTGCTGCCGGCAGCTGCACGCCCTGTGGCGGCTCTGTTGACAGGCCGTACTGCTTCACCCACTGCTCCTTGCAAACCCACACGCCCGGCTTCACTTTGTCAGCCGCCTGCAGGCCAAGGCAGTGACAACACGCAGCACAAGGTAGCGCCCATGAGCAAGCAGATGCAGTGCACATGCACTTTTGCATGCGTCAATTGCATGATATGTTCGTCTTGTAGGTTTGAGCAGCAGCTGCATTTACGATGACGACTGCTTGACCAACACAAGGCTTGCATGCAGCGCTGCTCTCCTTGAGCAGCAACGGCAACAGAGCTGCATCTGCTTCACGCCAGCGCGAGCAGGCCAGCTGCCAGGCACGCAACACTGCCAAAGTAACCAGCGTGCTACTGCTGCGCACTCACGTAGATCAGGAACTGCGTCAGCAGCTTCTTCGTCACAGGAGCTGCCTGGCTGCTGCTGGCCGCTGCTGCTGGACTGTCCTGCTGACCATTCTCCTTGTCTGCGCCTGGGCTGCCCTGCTTGAGGCTGGCGTGGACCTTGCTGATCAGGTCGTCCTTTCGCAGAGTGGAATGGTGGATCTGTCGCACTACATCGCCTGCGAGTGATTTGGGGAACTGCAAGGCCATAGCAGCAGCAGCATCACAGCACCAACACTCCTGGGTGAGTGGGCAGGTGAAGATGACTACTGCTGGTGGCAACGCCCGCTGAGTCAATTCAACTCGAACCTGCTTCATGATGTTCTCTTCAACACTGCGCTCAATCGCCAGTGCCTCCTCGTAGGTGAGCCCGCTTTTGTTGAAGTACTTCTCCTGCCACTGTGGCAGAGCATACTGCGTACGCTTGGCAGTATACTCCTCATAGCTTTTTACACACTCTCCAGTGCAGCGGATCACGAACACCTCAGAAGCACCAGGCGGGGGCACCGTCGGGGCCAGCCTGGGCTCCAGTTTTGTGGAGCTCAGTAGCGGCATTCTGGCTCTTTACTTCATGCTCATAAACAAGACTCTGTCTTCACCTACTCAGGTGGGGTGTTCTCGACGTGCCCAGCACTGCTGGATTTGAATCCGAACGTTTGGCGCTCACTGACAAACAAAGTGACTGACAGTCGTGTTATATATGTAATGCAAGAAAAAGCCGGCTACTTCAAGCTCGAGTATTTTAAATTTCCTATTCACATCCTGCATGTTCAGCTGCAGCCCATGCTGTTGCTGCACAAGCCACTGTTTGGATCACCCCTGGCCAGGGTGTAGTGCTCACTGTACATTCACATTCTTGCGCGCATGTTCGACTGAACAGCTATGCAAAAACAGAGTACCTTGCTCAGACGTCAGGTATCAACGTTTCAGTCCTCGTCTGCACCAGAAGCAGACACATGGGCACACCTGCGCAAGCGTAGCCCTGAACAGCCCCGCGCCCCATCCATCTGCAGGCACCAGCACATGCGCAGTCACCTTATCATCAGTTGACCTGCAGAAAGGCTTCATTCAATAATGATGTTACAGATTGTACTGCCCTACTACTGCCACAGGGGCTGGGCATACCACAAGACGTTGAAGCTGTGGGTCATCAATGACCTTGATATCAAGTTCAAGGATGCTGGAAAGGACTGCAGAATGTTGTACAATGTGTTGCTGACTTGCACACTGCCAGACCAAGAGCATGAACGAGTCAATCTGAAGCGCTGGATGTACTTGGGTGTCAGTGCATCCCGCCACATTGTGCCATCTCTGTTTGCAACTGCAGTAACCCAACTTGAAGGTATGTTGTACCAGCAGTGGATGCGTAACCAGCGAAAATGGCAGCAACTGTGCACTGCATGCATCAACAAAGTGAAATACATGCTGCTGCACGTGCCTCACAGCAGGAGCATGCGATGAACAAGCACGCCGGAAGGCGTTTCATGCGAAAGCTGCTGCCTTGGCATGCACCCAACACCTCCAATAATATACAACTCCTGGCCCTGCCCAGATCCCCTGACATGCTACACGATCAACCTCCATTCCATAACGGAACTGCAGCAATGAAGCAAGAAAATGCCGCAGCAGCTCTGCGCTATTTGTCACAAGCATGCACACAGCAAACCCCAAGCTGGCATTGAACAGCCTGCTGTAGCATCTCCATATACCTTTGCCATGCTGTCGCTGCGCCACACCAGCAGCAGCCAGTGCACATCGCAGCTGCTGCACAACAACTAAATGGCCATCACATGCCCCTCCTGCCGCTGAGCCACCATCTGGCCCTGCCGCTACTGCTGCTGTGCCTTCCAAGCGACCTTTGCCGCATCCGCTGCTGCCTTGCGCCGCTCCTTGTCCGCGGCAGGCATCTCCTTCCAGCGTGCTGCTGCTGTCCTGAGCAGATCAGGCCCCTTCATCGGCTGCTGAGCGTTGCGGAACTCCGCTGCCACCTCGCCACAGAAGATGTTGTATGCTGAGGGTGGGCCGCGTGCTGCCTGCTTTGCTGTCTTGTCTGCAGCACGGGCCTCTGCTGACGCTGCCTTGGACTCCGCTGCAGAACGGTTGTAGGGAGCCTTCTCATGCTCCTGCAAGGCCTTCCACTCCCCAGCAATCTTCTTCATCAGCTCGCTCGCCTTCAGGCCATCCTCACCTTTGCGTGCAGAGGCCTGCTCCTTGACAAAGAAGGCATACGCGCTCACTGCACGTGCTGGCTTGTCAGCTGCGTCTGTCTTCTTCTTGGGAGTACGCTTGGGCTTGTCGGTCTTGTAGGGTGGCTCGGCCTTGGCCTTGCTGGCATATGCAGCACCACTGCTACTGCTGCTGCTTTGCAGGCACAGCAGATGCTGCAGGCTCCGCTGCAGAGCCGGCACGGCCAGACCTAGGCCCTGCCCGCAAGCATAAAAGGAGTTGGCAAGCATGGCGCAATACGGAGAGACACGGATCGCACTGGTTTGAATGACTCGGCACCTGTCGCCGAGCAGCACAGGCTATGATGGTTGCTGAAACGCCGCAGGGAGTGTAAGATTGAACGCGTTATGGTATCGCCTTGACCCCTCAACTCGCCTATCACTTGCAGGCTGTCAGGTTTTGGCGCGTACCAAAGGCAACAACGGGCGACTAGGCGTCAAAGTAGGTCAAAGTATGAAGGCCTTTGGCGATCTGCTGGTCAGGTGCGCAGCCATGGTGCTAACGCAGAAATAGGGCAGTTCTTTCTTGTACTGGGACAACAGCAGCAGCAGCAGCAACAGCAGCAGCAGCAGCAGCACAGTTCCCACCAGCTGCAGCAGTACCGCATGCAGTGGTTGACAGAATGGTTGCCCGCATCACTGTGTGCATCATCAGCTGCAAGGGAAGCTGGCTGTTCGTCCAGCCTAACACTATGCACTGCCGGCACACGGTGTGCGGCACTGACAGGCTGAGATTGCGTATTCAACGCACAGCAGGGCAAACTTTGCCCTGCACGTCAAAAGGGGCTTCAACCATCTGTGACCGCATGCACCTCAACCATGTCCACCATATGAAATTGAATGCTCGTAGAGCGTCACCGCAGTGCTCAACACACAGTATGAGGTTCATTCTCTGCATTGTGGTGGATTTGTGTACCAGCCTGGTCCCTGGCAGGGACACCTGCACGAAATCTGCATATGGCTGTAGAAGCCCGCCAAAACTCCTTCAAGCTCAAAACTCGTGTTGCTTTGGCCGACATGAATCAAGAAGGCAGCTGGTGCCAGCAACACCTCGCTCCGTACGCGTGCGCCTGGCAGCAGTACATGTGGCTACCATGCATGTGCAGCAACCTTCTCATCTGACTGATGCCCTCAACCATCTGCTAGACACATCCAGGGCAGCTTCTGTGGCTCCTGTGCAAGTGATTGCTGCGTGGCACGGTGTTGATAAAGATCATCATGACGATCCCACCCCCATGATTTGCTGGCAGTCGGGTAGAATCATCCCAGGCTTTTGAACGGCCAGGCATGTTCATTTTCTTCCAAAACTTGTTCTGCTGCTAATATACCGCAGAAGTGGCGAATGTGTCGTGGCGGACGTACTTGATCGATGCACATGATTGCAGCACAGCAGTTGTAAAAATGAGCAATCGCACTTATTAGCTCAGCCGCCGCATGAAGTGATCCTTTAAATTTTAATGTGTTCCTGGGTATCAAACCTGCCTTGTATGGATGACATCTCACGATTCAGAGCTGTGACGAGCTTCGTAGAACTGCTAGGGTTTCGGGCAAGTGCACACGACAAGACCCTTTCACAATTTGTAGCTGGAAAAACTTCTTTGGTTTGACTTTGTTGTTTGAGATTGTCTGCTGAGGCGCTTGATAGACATGGTGCTGAACTTCCCATTTCCTGCTGTCGTCTGTTGACTGAGAGCATGCAGTGAAGGCTGTCTAGGTCTTCATGAATCAACAGCTGTTGATACCGTCTGGGTGCCAGCAATGGATTCGGCAGCCAACGGCTATCGGGCCCTCCAACCAGTTTGCTGTGTCATCTGCCCTTGCCATCTACATCCATGGTTCAGAAAACTTTCGGCTACAGCGCATCCTAGCTCAGCACAACCAGCACCTGAACGCCGTGTGCTGGAGCCCCGTGGACAGCAAGCTGCTTGCCTGTGCCACGTCTCAACAGGTGGATTGGTGTGGGCACGCAACAGCACTTGGACACAGTACCGGTCGCTGGAAGCGGTTGACAGTACAGGACGAGAACTGTGGTCATGCGAAGGCTCTCACTAGCATTGCCAGAAGGATCATGAGATGCAGCAGCGCATGCAAGTCGCTTCCATGCTGGTTTTGCAGCCTATGAAACATCTTCAACTGCGTCCTGCAGGTCATCAAGATTTACAACGTGGAGACGGAAGCTGTTGTGTACAGCGCGCAAGTGCCGCTGCAAGAGCCAATAAAAAAGATGTGCTGGTAAGTCGACATGCCCATTGCACACTGGATACCTAAACAGCTCTCAAGACATTGTACCAAGCAACTGGGGCGTCTGCTAAAGCTGTGTGCTTTGTTTGCATGCCATGCAGGTCCACACATGATGAAAGTGTGCTGCTGGCTGCAGCTGGCAGCACAGTCGGCAGCTGGGCGTACAAAGGCGGCGGATGGCGCGTGCTGCACTCTTTTAAATCAGCAGTCACCTGCATGCAGCAGAGCGCAACGGAGACCAGGGTGCGTGGTGTCGCCGCTGGGTGTACTAGGCAGCAGCAGCAGCAGTAGGACAGCCGATTGAGCTGGCACAGCACCACAACAACCAAGGACAGCAGCTGCTGAGCAGCAGGCATGCAGCACTATGAGCATGCTTTGCTGCAGGTACAAGGTAATATCAGCAAACTAACAGCTGACTGCGCGACGGAGGGGCACTATCAACAAGAATGCTACAGCAGCATGCTGTGTTTGGTGATGCGCAGAATTATGTCAACAAGCTGTGTGCGTTCCTGCTTGCCATGCAGGTGCTAGCAGTGGGCTGCGCTGATTGCAGCTTGCACCTGTATGACCTGCTGCTACACAAGGTGAGCAGCAACTGAGCAATTGCCAGGGACTCCATGCTGTTCCTGCAAGCATTACGTTATCCTGGCCGCTGCAGTACTTGCAGCAGCACAGGCAAGCAGCTTGTCAGCAGGTACACCACACCTCCGTGATGCTGCTGTCCTGCAGGTGGTGTGCAGTGTGTCGCTCGCTGAGGGCGTGGTGCCCTGTGATGTGCAGTTTGACCCGCTATCAAAGCAGTACCTGCTGCTGCTGTGCCGCAATGGCAGCATGGCGCTGTACGGCATCAGCGAGGAGGAGCATGCACTCAGCCAGGTGGGCTTGAGCAGGCCGCAGCAGCAGCAACAGCATCAGCAGCAGTTGGTGTTATCAGGCACTTGTAGCAGCAGCAGAGTGCAGCAGCAGGGTCACAGTCCATCGTGCTTTGCTGCGTAGCTGTGGACGCTGACTGCTGGTTGGCAATGGGTGCAAACATAGGTGGAACACCAGCTGAAATGTTGGGAGATGGCTGCTGCTGCCGCTGCTGTTGAATCATGGCTGCTGCTGCTGTTGCTGCTGCTGCAGATTTTCTCCTTGGCCAAGCAGCCAGCTGCAGAGCGCTCTGCTGCCTTTGTCCCCAGCCAGCCTGGCAACTTTGTCAGCATCAGCAATAAGACAGGTGCGCGTGCTGCTGTCAGTGGCATCATCGTTTGCGCTGGCAGTGGTGCCATCGAGTAGTACAACTACCCCTTGCCTGCCCTGCAAGCAAAAAAGGGTCAGCAATGCCATCACGCATTGTGTGTACTGTGTTGGCTGCTCTTGCAGGCGTGCTGCAACTGTGGAATGTCAGCCAGCAGCAGCCCCTCAAGAGCATAAAGATCGGCAACGGCCCTGCTCAGAGTGTACAGTTCTTCCCTGGGACCAGCAAGGCTCTGCTCACATTCCAAGATGGCACGGTGAGCTGCTGCAGCTGTACTTTATCCAAATGCTGCATGTGTGCAGCGTGCAGCTTGAACTCCACAAAATTCACCAAAGGATAGCTGTGCACACCAATCGAGAGCTGTATTGGCAGGAGTTCGTGCTGCATGCAGCATAGGAGATAAGTGTCCGTACGTTTGTCATTCCTGCAACATGCTCGCGGATGTTCTGCAGGTGATGGCATATGATGTGCGCAGCCAGGAGCAGCTCTGGTCAACGCAGCCGGGGCACACAGAGACCATTTTTGACTGCTGCTTGCACCCAGTTGACCCTCAGCTGCTGGCCACCTGTTCATACGACGGCTCTGTGCGGGTGTGGGATGTGGCCTCAGGCAGCTGCCTGAAGACACTGGATGTGCCAAACAGCGCAGGCAGGGAGAGCCAACGTGAGCGGTTATTAGCAGCCGGTGGTGTACTGCAGCACCTGCAGTGCTTGGCAGCAGGCAGTGCGCCCAGCTTCTGCTTTTGATTAGTGGGCAGCAAATGCTTTGATGCAGCAATACATGCGCAGCGCGGGGCTTTGCACGTAGTTGGCAAGCGTTCGTGTGTTTCATGTCGGGTCTTACAGCCCCGGTGCTTAACTGTGCACCTCTGCTGTTGCATATGTAGCTGTGGCACTGTACTCTGTGAGTTGGTCGCCTGATGGCAGCCAGCTGGCAGCCTCTGGCGCCAACGGTGCAGTGTACCTTTATGACTACGCCAAGGGTGTTGCAGTGAAGAAGTGGCAGCTGCACACCCAGATGTCACTCAAGGTTGGTGTGGAGAGGACGCGTGTTGCAACAGTTTGCCTGTCACCAGCAGCGCATGCAAAGTTGACAAAGTGCCTGAAGAGCTTGTATGATGCAGCCTGCTGTCTCCTTGTCCAAGCGCCACCCTAAGCCTCCCTCAACAGCAGGCTGTTGAGCACGTTGTTGAGGAAGTTGTTGAGCAGGCTGTGTGCTGTGTGTGCAGGTGGCATGGCACCCTGTTGATGCAGGGCTGCTGGCGTCCAGCAGCATGGACGGCAGCGTGGTGGCATTCAAGGCAGACGGCACAAAAGTGAAGGTGGGTGGTGCTTTGGATAGCCCTACACGCAACCAGCAGCAGCCAGCCATTGGCACCTGGGCAAACAAGCGCATCTTGACCAGACATGTACGTGCAGTGTATGGCCATATCATTCAGAGGTGATTTTTTGTGATGATTGATGTTGCTGCTACTGGCTGAGTGTGCTCCTGCTGCTGCCGTTCACTTGCAGGTGCTGCGGCACGCTGGTTCGACGTCAGGCCTAGCCTGGCACCCCACCAACAACTTCCAGCTGGCCACAACCAGCGAGGCTGGCCCTGTCTATGTGTGGGACCTGAAGCTCGCAGGAGACAGCTGCTTGATACAAACCCTGGCAGGCCACAGCAAGCGCTCGTTCAGCGTGGCGTGGTCGCCGCTGCTGCCTGGGCTGCTGCTCAGCGGCAGCGACGATGCGACTGCGCGCGTGTGGGACGTGCAGAGCGGCACATGTGTGGCGCTGCTGCTGGGCCATGCCACAGAGGTGCGGGCGCTGTGCTGGCACCCTGAGGTTCCATGGCTGGTGTTCACAGGTGAGCGCAGCAGCCGGTACTGCCGCTGGCACTGGATTTACTAATCACGAATCACGGCACTGTGCAATGCTGCCGCAAAGGTGGTTGGCCGAGTACTGCATCCTGGTACAGAAACAACTACACAGCCACGTTGCTTGCTGTCATGCGGAGGCTAGTGCTTTCAGTGCGTAACAGCAGCTGACAAAGCAGGTATAAGGGGGGTCGCAACTGCTGTGCTGCAGGCAGCTGGGAATCCACCATCCGTGCTTGGGACATCAGGAGCAGGGCATGCCTGCATGTGTGCAACCACCATCATGGCGATGTCTATGGTAAGGACCTTGTGACAGCTGTCGCTGCTCTGTGACAAGCTACCTACGCTTCACCAACTGCTAAGCTTGCACTCTGCTTCAAGCAGTTATCAGCTATTGCCAGCCATCACCCACATGCACAGGATGCATGTTGAACAACAGTGTGTGCTGGTTTTCGCTGCTTCTTGCTGCGGCCGTTGTGATACAATCCAGGCCTGAGCATCCACAAGGCACGGCCCTTTGCCATGGTGTCAGCCTCACGCGACACAACGCTGCGGCTGTGGGACCTCAAGGGCCTCACAGCAGGCCTGCTGCCGCGCTGCTTCCTGGATGGCGCGATGCCGCGTGGGCAGGTGGGTATGCGTGTTATGCGCTTGCAGGAGCATCATGTGTGTGCTGGTAGTGAGATTGTGCGGCTCCATCTGTTGCATTGCTGGACTTCTGCAGTTTCATCAGTTAAGCCACAGGTGCAGTTTTCTTACTATACCAGCGACAAAGCGAGCTGTCCTTACTGCAAACACAACACCACCCGCTGCTCCCTCGGCAATGAGGCTGCAACTGCTGAAGGGCTCCCTGCCGCGCATGGGTCGTGTGCTTGCAGGTGGATCAGTACATGACACACAGCCAGCCGTTGCTGTGTGGGCCTGTCTCTGAGCAGGTAGCCGAGTGGGTGACGCGGCACATGAAATCAAACGGCAGTGCAGGCAATGCAGCGTTTGCGGCCTTGAGTGCAGCCGCCAGGGTAGAGGTCCTGCAGAAGCTGTCTGAGTTCTTCTCACTGCCTGGTCCAGCATCCACAATGTGGCAACTGGCAGCAGCGGCAGCAGCACAGCTAGCTGGCATGGAAGCTGGCGCAGCCGCAGGCCATGGCGCTGCTGATGTGGCAGCGCCTGCATCACCAACAGCGTCGATGTCTGGTTCACTGCAGCACACGTTCAGCAGCAGCCTGCTGCTGAGATGCAGCAGTAGCTCAGGCGCCAACAGCAGCAGCAGCAGCAGCAGCAGCACTGCCATCCGGCCACTGCCAGCCAAGGAGTCTTGCGGCTTCCAACATGTGGCTGCTGCGCGCCCTGCACTGATATCAGCAGCCAATCAGCTGGAGCTCAGTGTGCGGGCCAGCAGCCGCGGCAAGCCAGCAATGGGTGCTGCCAAGCAAGAGGAAGTCCTGCAAGAGGCAGCGCTGCTGCAGCTGCAGGCGGGGCATGCTGAGCAGTGCTGTGAGCTGCTAGTGGAAGCCGGGGAGTGGGATAGGGCCCTGGTGCTGGCGCCGGCAGTGTCTCAGGAGTACTGGGCGAAGCTGCTGCGGCGGCGCGCGGATGTGGAGGCAAAGCGAGGGGCTGGGGCGCGTGAGCTGCTGCCGCTGCTGCTGGCTGGAGGCCAGGCTGGGGCGCTGGTGGAGTTGCTGCTGGCTGGCAAGCAGTACGGGCTGGCAGCAAGTGTGGCAGCGGTGCAAGCGTGTGGGTGAGTTGGCTGGGAGTTCTTGGGGACAGCGCATCAGCAGTGTGTTCTTTCTGCTGTTGAAAATGTGCTGGTTGCTAAACTTGACACGTGACTGGCACCTAGTTTCTGTTGCCCTGCATGATCTGGTTGACGATTGTCGCTGCATACTGCTGGCATGCCCTTTGCAACCCAACGATGCTTTATTGCTTTGTTGCTCGCTGTGCTGCAGGGGCTACCAGCATTTTTCTATTGTAACCAGCACCACCGCTGCTCCACTGTCACCCACCCCAGTACCGAGCAGCCCAACCAGGGCCTCCGCAGCAGCAGCGCAAACATCTGCAGCAGCATCAGCGCATGCAGGAGGCATGCCATCGCCGCTTGGGGCCCACACAGCCGCGCCGCAGCTGCTGGCCACACCGGAGCATCCCTTGCTCGGAGCCCACCGCAACAGCCTGCCGCCTCTGCGTGGCGTGGCTGGCGCGCCCACCTCTTGCAGCGGCGGACTGCAGCACAGTATCAGCACTGCAGCTGCTGCACTGGACAGGAGTGGCAGCTTCGGCATGCCTAGCAGCCCAGGCAGTGTGCGGCCAGCTAGCCCGCTGTCACCAGTGGCAGAAGCAGCAGCAGCAGGAGAGGGTGACAAGGGGCCAGGTGGCGGCAGCAGCAGCCGAGGCATGGAAGCTGTGCTGCTGCAGGCGCCCGGCAGCTTTGCGCGGCTGAGGAGTGGCAGTGGCGTGCTGGGCTGTGCGGCGGCTGGCGGCGGGGCTGCTGTGGATGCTGCGGCCATGCAGCAGCTGGCAGCTGTGAGGCAGGCGCAAGCAAGCTCCTACAGGTGAGGTGCATGCCATGCTCTCAGGATAAATTCGCGCCTGTCATACATGTCTGATTATGCTTATACTGTCGGCCTGCTGCACATAACACACGTAGAAAGTCAGTGGCTGTGCCACAGGTTGGAGTACAGCCAACTTTGTAACAGAGTCTGTGAGAGTGACGGCATGTTTCACATGCATTTTTGAGTGCATTTGCAGGCACCAAGGCCAGCCGCTGCTGGCAGCATGTGCTGCGCTGACGGTCAATGATGTGGCTGGCGCTGTGTCAGCGCTGCACCTGGGCCACGAGCCTGAGCAGGCAGCCATGCTGTGCATTGCGCTGGGGCAGCTGGGCGGCGTGGAGGCTGGCTTGCAGGACAGGGTGTTTGCAGCGCTGGGATCCAAGTGCGAGGCAGCAGGTAAGCATCAGATGCAGCTGAATCAGGCATGCAGTACGTCACTTGTGTGTATCGGTTGAGGGCGTGTTGCTTTGGCTTGGAGCTAGCTGTGCGAAGGCGTGCGCTGTGTAAAGTACAGCAGACATCTATTATGGTCATGCTTTGTCCATGTGGTTTCTTGCAAGACCAGTCCGGGTTTAGCACACTGCTGACATGCTTGCAGCTAAACCATGTGCTTCTGTTTCATATGCAGGTGACTGGGAGGCTGCTGCAGCAGTCACCAAGCTGCTGTCCAGGGATGTGACCCACCACCTGCAGCTGCTGGTGGTGCGTGCTGAGCGAGCCAGCCGCCACTCCAGGCTTGGCAGCACAGCAGTAGCAGCAGCAGCAGCAGCAGCAGACAGCGCCAGCGGAAAGGCAGCAGGGGTGGGGGAAGATGCTTCGGCCATGGTCAGGGGACTGAGGCAGATGCTGGGCCTGCAGGAGCCGTCTCATTATGCAGCAGTGGCTGCAGCTGTGTCGGACCCACTGGAGAGCACCAGGTGCGGCACATGGAGTGCAGCTGACGGCTCGGTGCAGGTGTTGGTTGCTTTGTACGCTGAGCACCAGTATGATGCATGCAGCATGCTGCTTGCATCATTCACGGCAAAGTGGTACCTAGCTAGTCAATACTGCAGCGACTGCAACTTGTGCTATTGTTCTGCTGACGTGCATGCGGCAGCCAGCGGGCTCACAACACTCAGCTGCTGTGTGTATGTGCTGCAGGTTCTGGCTGCTAGCAGGCGACCATGCCCGAGCAGCAGCAAGGGCCAGCACACACCTTGTGGCTCTGCTCGAAAGCATACAGCAGCATGCAATCCTGCAGCCACACGACAGCAGTACAGGCATCAACCCTCTTCAACAGCAGCAGCAGCTGCTGCAGTTGGTGCATCTGCCTGAGGTGCAGCAGCTGCTGCTGTGGCAGGGCTGCCTGGATAGCCTGGATGCAGCTGCACTCATCGGCCCTTGCTGGCAGGAGATGTTTGCCTACAACCTGCTGGCAGGAGCACTCAAGGCATTCAGCTACAGCTACATGGCGGTGCGTTGCGCTTGGTACTACCAAGCTAGTAGCTGCTCCAGTGACCGTTGGATGGTTGGCCTTACATTACTGTTGTCGCAATGAATATGTGCCATGCCATGTATTGCTGAATTGCAGTTTGTCAGTGGGCGACCATCATGTGAACTAAGTCGGCAGCTTGGTGCATTCCCTTTTTGTGTGCAGGTTGGCAGCTTCCTGATGTCGTGCCTGAGGCGCTGGCTGGAGCAGCACCAGGTCAAGGTCCCGCTGTGCAGGGCAGCCCTGCTGGTGCTGGAGGCGTCTGCAGTGGCAGGCAGCTGCCCAGAGGCAGCGTGCTCGCTGCTGATGGCGGCTGCAGACAGCCAGGACACGCCCGCCAACATCACGTGAGTACTGGCGTGCAGTGTGAGCGGTGCGTGCAGGTGCAGGGCCTCATTTTGCCTGGTCTGGGCTTGCTTCTGAAGCTTGTCGCAATTGTATCCAGCATTCTTACAGCTTGCGTGTACCTGTGCACAACACACCTGGCTGAGGACGCTGGTTTGCTGTTGTGAAAACGCTGTGCTATGCTGCAGGTCTGCTGCCCGGCAGCGGCTGCAGGGCTTCCCTAGGCCCCCCACAGTGCCAGCTGCAGCTGCAGCAGCTTGCATTGTGGTGCCAGCCGGCAGCTGCCTGCCCTTCCGCGGCCCTGCCGGCTGCAGCCGCTCTGCTGTGTCTGGCAAGGCCATCGAGGGCCCTTGGGTGCTGCTGGATGATGGCGGCAGCGCTGCAAGCCTGGCAGAGGGAGTGATGCTGGCGCATGTGATGCGATGTGGGCCGTTTGGCCGCGGGAAGGTGCTGCAGCTGCTGTAGGTGAAGAGCGCGGGAACTGTGTCAGCAGGGGATTGGTGTGCAGGCGGTCGACAGCCATCGACAATTGCTTATCGCATTGTGGCACCGTCATGCGCAATCACAATGCTGCGCAACCAGCAAGCTGTTCAGGTCGAGTTTCAACATGGGTTACAAGGGTCCCAACTGCAACATGTGATCAACCCTCAAGTGCATGGGTGCCGTGCCAATCGTGCTAGGTGCCACCCGATGTCTTGGGGGTACACTAGCGGGTACTGTTCAACAACGGTGACTCCGCCAAACGACCCAACCCAACAGGTTGAGCTGCATGCATATGTCACACAGACCTATCAAGTGCCAGTCAACTCACTAGTTCTGGTCAACAATGTCATGACAACAAGGACACCACTATCAACAATGTAAACCAGTGAAAATGCACGTTGCATCAAGAGGGCGCAGGCCATTTGCGCCGCCCTGTGCAAACAGGCCGTCTGGTAGCCTCATGGGTGGAGACCACAGCGCTGGCACCTAGCGTGCCAGGCAATAGAAGCCAGCCGAGCTGTAATGTAACAACGGCACTGCCTGCAGCCTAACGTCTTCCCCAGTGCTGTTTGCTGGCTCGATGCTCAGCAGCACCGTCTCCTTAAGAAAGATGGCTGCTGCCTGCCGCCTTTCAAGGCAGCTTCACACGGCTGCAGCGCTGCGCTTGCACACGCAAGCATCGCATCCTGCCGTACTGAACAAACCATACTGCGCTGCTACTGGCAACACGATGATGCATCACAGCACTGCCTGATGGCCTATGCTGCTCAGCGTGCTGCGCCTGCTGCCTTGTCTGGCTTGGGCTTGAGCTCATTGGTGAGCGGCTGGCCAGCCAGGAACTCCTCCATGCTGGCCACTGTGGCAGATGCAATATTGGCCAGCGCCTCATGCGTGAGGAAGGCCGAGTGGGGTGTGATGAGCACCTGCCAGCAGTGCGGCATATCGGATGGATACAACAGCACTGTGAGCATTTGCTTGCGCCAGCTGTCCACCTGCATGGTCCCACTGCAGCGCCATGTGCTTTCCTATACTGCTGCCGCTGGCAACGCCACCTTTGAGCAGCTGCTCTCCCACAAAGGCCGCTGCTGCAACAACTTATCCATCACAACTTATGATCAGCGCACTGCCATGCCCTCCACGCACAAACCAGCAAGCATACGTGGCTCGGGATCTACGGCTTAACACTGCATGCGCTGAACCGCGGCGGCGCAATTGTTGCACTGCACACCTGGGGGTATGATGTGAGCAGCTTGAAGCGCCTGTCCCAGTTGGCCATGCGCGTCTCCAGCGGCATGTCGGTCCAGTCCGTGAAGAACAGCTCACCTGGCAGCAGCAGCGAGCAGCACCAGCAGACGTTAGGCAGCAGCAGCAGCAGCAGCAGCAGCAGCAGCAGCAGCAGCAGCAGCAGCAGCAGTGGTCTTTTGGCATTGGCAGCAACATGCGCAGCAGAACAATGCATTGTGCCCATGCACAGATTGCTGCCTACCATTCACACCCACCACCCTCATTTGGAGCCACGGTCTGCGGCTCTGATAATCGACGTTAGCAACACCACCCACCCTCGTTCTCGTACACGTCCATGCCCAGCCACCATCAATATGAGCCCAACAGCATAAAGAAGATATCTGATAACGACTGAACAGTTCTGTCAGCAATGCACCACCCACCCTCGTTCTCGTACACGTCCATGCCCAGCCCTCCCAGCTGGCCATTCTCCAGGCCGTCGTACAGCGCCTGGCTGTCCACCAGGCCCCCACGCGACACGTTGAGCAGGATGGCTCCCTTCTTCATCATCGCGATCCTGCACATGCAGGTGCAGAGGCATCAGGCTTATTACAGTTGCATGCAATGGAAATCAAGCTCCATTGCGACAAGCAGGATGGATCCCTTCTTCATCACTGCAATCCTGCAGAACATGCGCAACACAGCACGTCACAACAAAGTTTCCTGTGACAACCCCTACAGTGAGACTGTACTGTAGCGTCAGCTTAATTTACTTGGCAGCAAAAGGGAGCAGCAGGATCTCCAATGTACTCACTCTAGCCGTGCGCCTCAAGCAGCTGTCCTTGGGTGCTTGGCACCGTCTTGCTATGATGGCTACATCACTGCCCGGCGCCAGGCAGAAACCTAAACTGCAACAACCGTTGTTGGTGGTGACCACCAACGCAGCTCCATCTCTGGGTGCTGTACATTGCAACCAATCTTCGAAATCCGCCGTCACCTGTCGCTGTTGATGAAGTGGTGTGTGGACTTGACCAGCGGCACGTGCACGCTCACAACGTCAGCCCAGGGCAGCGCCTCCTCAAGGTCGACATACTTCACACCCATGGCTTCAACAGCGGGGTTCTTCTGGATGTCGTATGCCACCACCTCCATGCCAATGCCCTGCAGCAGAAGCAAAACATGTGCAAAACAGTGGCATTACTGCAATACATTGCACACGCTCACAGAACCAGCACATTTCAAACTTGCGGTCTTCGTCTGCAGGCTTGATGGGCAGGCTATCCACCTGTGAATTCGGCTGTGGTTGATGCAGCTGTCACAGCACAGAGTGCTGAACAATCCAGTGTTTAGGCAACACCACAGCACAGTGCTGGAGCACGTCACCTCGATGGTTTTGTAAGGTTTCGCTTACACAGCTTCCAGCATGTGCTGCACGTACATACAGCCTATTCATTTATCTGCAGCTTGCATCTGCCATGTGTTTCTGTTCAAGATCTTCACCTTGAGGATGCGCACAGCCTCAGTGCCAATGGCGACAGTGCCTTACAGCATCCTGTCACTATCGCAAACTTTGGTTCTGACAGCACAGCTGCGGCAGTCCCCTCATACCTTGAGGATGCGCACAGCCTCAGTGCCAATGGCGCCAGTGCCCAGCACAGCTGCGCGCTTGCCGCGCAGCTCCTGTCCCACTAGGGGCGTCAGACTGTAGTTGCCAGCAGACACGCGCACGTGTGCCTGCGCCAGCCGCCTGTAGATGCATGGCATGCCACGGGGCACAGCTGGTGAGAGGTGTTTGAGAGGCTGCAGGTGCATGCGGATGGAGCACCGAGGAAGCGGAGTACTAGCGTGCTTGCGTCGCACAGCATGTGAGCAGGCGACGCTGGTATGCGGACTCTGATGACGGCAGTAGGTCATCCAAGTCATCCCGCATACAGTCGGCTGTTGATGGACCATATAGTAGCTGGTCTGGTTGTAGCCGCCTAGTACAAGCGCCAGTCGACTGCAAGCCGGCAGGAGCTGCTGCCGCTGCTGCTGCGCTGTGACACCAGCTGCTTGGAGCAGCCTGTGCAGCAGTGGGAATGTACATCAGCCTCGACTGCTGCGCAGCAGCCTGACATGCCCTCACCTGTTCAGTGCCATCAGGAGCGCCACGGCGTGCTCCGCAACTGAAGTGGGGCTGTAAGTGGGCACACGCACCACCTGCAGGAAGAGCGCAAGTTACAGATCAAACAGCTGCAATTATGCAGTGCACATATGCTGATTGTGGGATGGTCATCGGCATCCAGAAGTGCATCCTGTACCCATATACTCTGCACTGCACTGCAGCTGAAACAGTTTGAAGACATGCGTACCAACGCAATATAATTGGATTCAGAAATTGCTTTGGCTACACCACCAAGACATTGTCAGTAACTGCTGTTGCTGTTATCAACAGCTATCACCTTGATGCCGTGCTGCTTGCACGCCTCCAGGTCTACTCTGTCAAAGCCAGCACAGCGCAGCGCGATAAGCTTCACGCCACACTTGGCCAGGCGCTCAACCACCTGGCAGCAGCAGCAGCAGCAGCAGCAGCAGCAGCAGCAGCAGCAGCAGCAGCAGCAGGGCGACGGGCGGGCAGGCAGGCAGGTGTGGGATGGTCAGCAGAGGAGTTCACCAAGATCCCTTTGTGTAGGTGGAATTTCTGAAGGCACTTGCATGCATCCTATATGATGGCACTCTGCACGCACAAGAAGATGCAGCATCACGCGGCGGGAGCAGCTGCATCACTCACACATGCGTAGGCAGCATGCGTCACTCGCACAGCAAACCTTGTAGTAACAGCACGCTGCTGTGCGCCCACCTTTGCATCGCATTGGTCGTTGACGAAGATGCACACAATCTGGCAATCCTGGGCGAGGCTTGCAGTGTACTTGTCCAGCACAGTCTGGCAGGCAGCAAGGAGGAAATGCACAGTACAGCAGGAGCACCAGGCTAAGTGTGCAGCTGTGTGCATAGAGAGAGCCTAGCGAAGGTATCTGATCCAAGAGTCAAGAGCCGAATGACTTTGCTGGTGAACAAAGGGTTGAACAGGGTAAGCTGCAGCTGGTGCCACCAGTGCGGTGCTGGTGATGGTGGGAAGCAGAGCAAGCTGTGAGGAGGGCTGGCCTGGTGCGTTGTTGTGTGCTGTAGTTGGCTGCTACTGCTCATCATGCTGCTGTTGCTGCTGGCTGCTGCAGCTGCCCTGAACTTCTCAACACACCTCTGTGAAGTTCACATTTGTGAAGCCAGCCTCCTTCAGCGGCCGAGCCAGGAATCCCTCAACATATTGGGCTGCAGCCAACAGCAGCAGCAGCAGCAGCAGCAGCAGCGGTGACAGCATGGACAGAAATTGGCTCAACAGCAGCCTTGTGAGTGGACAGGGAGCACTGCAAAGTGTGTGCAGAGACGTGCATGCTGTGAGCGCTTCACGACAAGTGAACCTGGTGTTACTAACGAGAGGGACAGAGCACATGTTGTGGCTGAATCGAGTGAATTCAAGGTGGGGGCTGCAAGCTAGCACTAGCAGAATGCTTGCAAAGTAGCACTAACGCTGGAATGCACGCAGCAGAGGCATGCTGTGTAGCGCTGCACGGCTGCTGCGTGGCAAAGGTAAACCGGTGTGCTGTGTTGCTGTTCAGCACACGCCTTGCTTGACCGTTCGTCACCTGCGCTGAATACAGTGATCTGTGTTGCCGCCTTTTTTGCAGGCAAGGCGTTGCCTGCATCCTCCATCTGATTGGTGGCTGCTTCCTTGCTTGCAACAGCAGTGCGCAGCAGCTGAGCGCGCTGTTGCTTGCTGTGCTGGTGAGGCCTGGTTGCTGCTGGCCTGACAGACGCTGTGCGCCTGAAACACGGCGATGTTACAGCAGCATAACGCTGGTGGAGCTGCATTTGGCTGCTGCAGCAATTATCAGCGGAGGACCAGCGACCGTTTGTCCAATGTCCTGAGGTGTACCTGCAGAGACTACACGTGCTGCCACTGTTGACCGAAGTAGCTGAAACACATAAAATTCAGCGATAAGCGTGAGCCAGTCAGCAGACAGGAAATGCGGCGTCCAGGTTGTCGTCAAAGCAAACCCTATAAAGCTGACGGGTGTTGCGTCACGCTGTGATGTACCCGTTCCGGCTTCTAACCTGCACAGATAGCTACTCATCAACCTTTGTTCCTGTGGCTGCGAGTGTAAGCGTTCCTGGTGTCAACGTACTCTTCGCACTCAAGCCTGATCAGTGACGCAGCCGAGTCAACTGCGTTGTCAGTCAGTGTATTTTGACGTTTGAAACAGTTTGACAAGGCGCTGTGGCGATTTGTAGCCAGGAATGAGCAGACTCAAACTTTGACACCGCACCAAGGCAGCCGGTTGCTAGTATGACCCGCCAGCAGCTTCGTTTCGTAACATCAGCTGGTCAAGGTCTCGCAGCCGCTTCGGACCAACTTGCGTTTGGGAAGACGCTTGCCTTAAGCTTCCACGTGCTGCCCCAGGCCTGCACCACCGCCCTGCCGGCCCGCTACAAGCTGCGGGAAGGCAGAGACTGCTCCAGCTGGTCCGGAAGAACAGCATCAGTCCTTGAGAAACAGGCACTTGCGTTTGGCCCCGTGTTCAGGCTGTCCAGGCACTGCAGCCATGGGTGAGTGCTGTACAGCAACACAGCAGCATTCACACAGTGCTACATAGCAGCTCATGGGTATATCCTTAGTGTATATGTAGTACTCTGGTGGTGAATCTGTTGTTTGTGCTTACGTAGTAGCTTGAAAATCCAGAGTGCAGCAACGCCACTACCTATATGGCGTTGCCAAACATTCACTGGTGTTTGCCTTCAACATGTGTTTCTGTCTTACCTTTGTTGATGCTTTTGCTGATGTCAACGCGCAGACTCCTAGCCCAGCAGCAGTTGGGCCCTTTGCAGCTGCACAACAGCCCGCCATGCACAGGCAGCAGTCCTGCAGCAGCCAGCCAGGCAGCCTCATTTGCTTCCTCCTCTGCACTGGCAGCAGAACCAGCAGCAGCACCGCCGCCCCTGCCAAGCAACAGCAGCAGCAGCTCTACTCGAGAGCAGCTGGAGCGCCAGTATGCGCTGCTACCGCCATGGCTCGGGTTTGAAGTTGACGTGGCAGGATTCAGCAAGAAGGGCTATATGCGGGGCGGCGGCAAGGAGCAGAACCAAGACAGGTGCGCTGCAAGCGCCCTGAGACTTGGGCGTTAGGGAGTAGCTTGAGCAGCACCGCAGCAGCAGCAGCAGCAGCAGCAGGGCTGGTCAATCATTGCGTGCAGCTGTGCACAGTCAGCTCAGGCTTGGTCCTTGCACTGCCACAGCAGGCGTTGGTGTCTGCGCACAGCCCATTGCTCGCTCCCCTTGCTTACACGACCCCAAGCAGCACCTTCATCTGCTTAGCCGATTGTCCGCTGTCTTGCAACTCTTCTTGTCCTGCAGGGGCCTGATCATGCAGCAGTTCCGCAGCCCTGGCGAGATGCTGCTGGGGGTGATGGACGGCCACGGCAGGTACGGCCACCTGGTCAGCACCTTCCTCATCCAGCACCTGCCCGCAGTGCTCATGCAGAGGGTGGTGGTGGCAGCAGCAGACCTGGTCCTGCAAGGCAGCAGCAGCAGCAGCTGGGGCTGGGGGCAGCAGCAGCAACAGCAGCAGGGGAAGCCTGCAGGAAAGCGCCACGGCAAGCAGCAGCAGCAGCAGCAGCGGCAGCAGCACCACCCGGAGATGCTGCTTGGCTCGCAGCTGCCGTACGTTGTCATTCCCGATCATAGAGGCGAGGCGGGCAGCCACGCGCACTACGCAACGGCTGCCGAGGGAGCAGCGGCAGCTGTGGCCAACAGCAGCAAGCATGCGCAGGCGCGGCATGGCAGGGCAGTCAGCAAGCACCAGGTAGTGCCGCAGCCGGAGCACACTGCCAGCTACAGCTTGCAGGACAGCTTGCAGGAAAGCAGCAGGACGCCTGAGGAGGCATCTGTAGCTGTACCGAAGCCGCTGGTGGACCAAGTGCCGCTGTGCCAGAGCTTGCTGACAGCTGTGTTTGCGGAGACAGACCACATGCTGACTGGCTCGGGCATAAACACGCTTGACAGCGGCAGCACAGCGCTGCTGTGCCACATTGGGCCTGACAGCATCACCACGGCATGGGTTGGAGACAGCAGGGCGGTGCTGGGCCGGCGCATGTCGCAGCCGAAGGCGTGGGACCTGCGGCTGCGGCAGCAGCAGCGCAGTAGTGGTGGTAGTAGTGGCAGCAGCAGTGAGGAGGATGGCGCCAGCTGGCAGGCGATCCCGCTGTCTGATGACCACAAGCCTGAGCGGCCAGATGAGCAGGTGAGCGGAGGCAGTGGTTTGGCATTTGCAAACTAGAGCTGCGCAGATGAAGAAAGGGGCTTAGCACTGGGGCCGCGATTGATGGAGGGGTTACACGGTGTGTTCATGCAGTCATACGCCACCACAGACACCTGGACACTGAGGCCGCGCTGGGCAGTGCCGTCGCGGCGCTCTGTGGCGTTCAAGGAGCAGGGCGGGTGTTTGCCTGCCCATCCAATGCAGCAGAGCTGAGCTGCACCAGGATTGCAAGCAAAGTGGCGCAGTGGAAGCGTGATGGGCTCATAACCCATAGGTTACAGGAACGAAACCTGTCTTTGCTAACAGTGTGGTTTGATGTCATCACCTCGATGGTGGGGGATTTGACATGATGTGGGTGAATTATACCTGCTGTTTTGCTAGTATAACCCGCCACGTGTCATATAAACATCTGCTGCAACCTGGGCTGTGGCGACCACCAGGTCTCAGTTGCTTGCACCAGCTCATCCTTCTGCCTGCTGCACCCCTGCTGTCCCGCCTGCCCACACCTCTGCGCATTATGCACATCATCTTGCCCTACCTTGCCTCATTCGCACCAGCTCAGCTCCTGCTGCCTGCTGCCTGCTGCTGTCTCCTGCTCTACTTTTGTGTCGCTGCTGCTGTGCAGCTGCGCATCGTGCTCAACGAGGGCCGCGTGCAGCAGATGACCAACCGCAGCGGCCAGGGCGTGGGCCCCTTCCGGGTGTGGTTCCAGCAGCTGGACTACCCAGGCCTGGCCATGTCCCGCGCCTTTGGCGACACACCCTGCCGCAGAATCGGCGTAACAGTCGAGCCGCAGCTCTACAAGCACCGCCTCACGCCGCAGGACCAGCTGCTGGTGGTGGCTTCGGACGGCGTGTGGGAGTACCTGAGCAATCAGCAGGTGGTGGCGATTGCCGGGCGTGCTGGGAGTGCGGAGAGTGCGGCGAGGAAGGTGGTGGAGGCGGCGGAGGCTGCGTGGCGGGCGGTAGATGGGGGCCAGTATGTGGATGATATTACGGCGGTGGTGCTGCGGGCGGCGCCGCGCAGCGGCAGCGGCGGCGGCCGGCCCGTGAGCAAGCTGTGACCAATAAATTGTTGCGTGCTGCGGGGGTGGAATATCCATTTGTGGGCATGTGAACATGCGTGCATGGTGCATGAGTTTGCTTGTTGAGGTTTGCTGCTGGGGTGGGGCTGGCTGGGCTTTGCCTGCAGGTGTGCGTGTGGTGGGATTGTATGGATTCTCTTGGCGCCGCGCATGCATGTGCATCTCATGGTGTGTGCATGTGGCTCAGCATGTGTAAGGTTTGGCATGTGTCGGGGTTTGACCGTACATGTGAGTTGTGATTGCACTCATGGTTTGCATGCTGCATATGCATGTCTGGAAACAAGCGGGAGTGGCGGTTGATGCTATAACAGCAGCAATGCGCGCATCAGCATGCTTATGCTGCGTACCAAGTGGTGGCGCCATGCCGTTGTGCAGGGTGTGAATGTATGTGTTGGTGCGTGTACCCTCAATGTAGCTACTGCTTGCCAGCTGCGAAGCACTTTGAGACGCTGAGACTGTCGGGTACGGCGGTGTTGTGTGTTTGTATTAGTCACAACTGTGGTTGCACCCGTGATTATGCTTCCACAGCATCTTCAGCAGCCTTCCCTGGTATTCAGGTGGCTGTTAATATATATATTGTGCTGGAGCAGTATCGCATCTATGCAGCTTGTATGCATGGCGTGGCGGCACTGATGATTCTGCTGCCACCGCATGCTCAGTGCGCTGCCCTGGCATTCAGGCAGTGCCTGCACAAGCAGTGTGCTGTGGTGCTGTCTGCAGCTGTTGTGTAGCATAGTGACGTTCTACCATCAGCAATCGACTATTATTGCATAGTGACCTGGTTGACTACCTGACTGTATCGAAATCCGGACATTGTGACTTGCATTGCAGTGTGGAATCAAGCAGCTGCCACGCCGTCAGCCTGGCAGCTGTTGCAGGGTTGGATTTGGCGGCATGCGCAGCAGTCCATGTGCTGCTGTTGTTGTTCGATGCATGTTCCTGCAGGCTTGAAGCACGATTGTGCATCAAATGCTGTTGTGTGGCAAAGCATTACTTTGGTGCTGTGGGACGTGTAGCCTGTTGCAGCGTTGCACGACTTGCACATGCAGGCCTGCACTGCTCATGTGCAGAGCCGTCACCAAGGACCGTAATGAAGGGTTATAACGTGCATGCAGGTCATGAATACAAGCAACATAATGCGCACTCACCGTGTCTTTACATACGATGGATAGACACACAGCTGCTTGTTGAAGTGCTTCGTTTGCTGTGCGGTGAGTGGTTTGTGCAGACGTTGAATGGTACATGACTAAGCTGGTCATCCGCCATGCTTTGCTTCGTAGTGCTGTGACCTTCCATACGGATAGTGACACTGGTGCCGAATGATGGAGGCTGGTGCTGAAGATAGCAACTTACAAGATGCAACCCTTTGGTGTACTGCACCACCCGTTGCGGCTCAAAGGCATGCATCGGCTGCCTCCTAAAATGCCAGGCACCACCTGACAATGCTGCTGCTTCTTCTGCTGCTGCTGCTTCTTCTGCTGCTGCTCAGCGTAGCAGGCTGCTACTGCTGCTGCTGCTGGCTCATCTGCTTCATGTACACAAACACCGACTTGTCTCCAATGTCGTCCTTGATCGGCTGCGTGTACTTGCGCACCGCAAACACCGACGCAGCGCCACACACCGCCAGCAGCAGCAGCTGCTCCAGCTGCTCGGGTGCCCTGCCACTCAAGTGTGCAAGGCACAGCAGCGGCAGCGTGAGGGCGAGGCCTGCTGCCTCTGCCTTGCCGTAGCAGATGCCTTCCTTGATGGCCACGCCTGCAAAAAAGGCAGCAGCGCTGGGTCAAACAGATTGAAAGAACAGTGTGCGAGGGCGAGGCCTGCTGCCTCTGCCTTGCTGTAGCAGATGCCTTCCTTGATGGCCACGCCTGCAGAAAAGGCAGCAGTGCTGGGTCTTTAGCAGTCAATCAATCTGAACAATCTGAACAAGTAGTGTGTGAGGGCCAGGCCAGGCCTGCTGCCTCTGCCTTGCCGAAGCAGATGCCTTCCTTGATAGCCAAGCCTGCAGAAGACAGGCAGCAGCGCTAGGTCTTTTGACGTCAAGCAAATTAAACATTAGTGTGTCTGTCAATGCATGCGCAAGGACAGCGGGAGGTGGGATGGCAAGGCTGGATGCATGTCTGCTTGCACCAGTGTAGCACAGCGCGCTTCTGCTGTGCGAGCTTTGCTGGACCACTGGTCCCCAGCAGGTTGAGGTTCCCATACAAAGGAGCTATAAGGCATGCTGCAAGGCATGCGCACCTGTCACTGCTGCTGCTGCCGGTCCCACCAGCCACACACTCCACGGCTGCTGTGCCACCAGCAGCGGCAGCGGCTGCTCAGGATGGCTCAGCAGCAGATAGCCAGCACCTGCCACACCCAGCGCCCACAGCGCCTGCACGGCACAGCAGATCAGAGTCAGCACGTCCCTTGCCGCTGATACATAAGGAGAAGCATCTTAGTAGACCCAAGCGCCACCCACAGCGCCTGCATACCGCAGCAGAGCAGAGCAAGCAGAAGCCGAGTTGCAGAACTGTTGATGACCAGTAGCGGCAGAAGAGCCGCAGCATGCCCAACTCCTGGCTTGCAGGCCTCTGTAGGTGTGTGCAAGCAAACATGGCTGGCATGCAGCTGGCTGAATCATCATCAGTTGATTGCAACGCATCATAGGCTGTGAATCAAAGTGGCAGACATACGGCAGTTGCCTGTGTGCGTGCTGAAGCTGCAGTTCATCCAAATGCCTGCTGCATGAGCAATGTGCACTGGGCAGCTGGTGAATGGCTATGGGTCTGCATCACAACCAAGCAACTAGCGCTACCTCTCACTGCTGGCCGCCACACGCACTGCTGCTGCTGCTGCTGCTGCTGCTGCTGCTGCTGCTGCTGCCAGAGCACTTTCTAAGTAGTTGAACCTCCAAACCAACTGTTACTGTCATCTTACAGCGCTGCCCCCACCTGCAGCGTGCGCTTCACCGGGGTCATATAAATGTGGATCTGCACCAGGCTCACACCCATCCCAACAGCACCCAGCACCACCAGCGGGTTCAGCGCCCATGCTGCTGCTGCAGTAGCTGCTTCGCTGCTGCTGCTGCTGTCGCCAGCGGTGCTGCTGATGGCTGCTGCTGCCAGGAACGCTGCACCGGCACAAGGCGGCAGACCAGTAGGCAGCGCAGCATGGGACCCGTGTGATAAGCGTGGAAACGGTCGTGTGCGTTGCAGCTGGCCCATGTGCCACAACTTGCGCAGGATCCTGCAAACGCCCCATGCACGCTTAATGCGCTGCAAAACAGCAGCTTGTGCCGGGTGATCTAGCGCTTCTAGGCACAGCTGCTCGTCACCCAAACCCCTGCACCAAACTGTGCTGCGCAAGCACACGCAGCTGGTCCAGTAGCCTCTGGCCGCCGCTGGCTCTGCCGTGCGCCCTGCTGCTGCCATGAACTAGCCAGCTGGCTGAATGTGACGTTCTCCTGCCGTGCTGCCGCATACACACCTGCTACTGTTGCCGACAGCCCAATGCGGTAGCTCCACACTTCAGCCACATCCTCCGGCTCAATGCTCCAGGGGCCGTAGTGGCCCTGGTACACCTCACGGCCTGTGTGCAGTTACAGTGCACAAGCAGCACCCGCTGTGTGACCACACCATGCAGCAGTCAAAGTGCTGCTGATGTGCGCGTGTAGGCCACTGCTGCTGCTGTTGCCAAGCAGTTGCTCTGCTGTCCCATGGTCCCCAAGTTTGCACGCGCTGAAAGATTGTCATCAAATGTGACTGTAGGGTACAACAGGTGTTAGAGCACTGTTAGGTACATGGCAATAGCGCTGGCTGCAGTATGCGTGTGCTGCTGCTGCTGCTGCTGCCGCTGCCCACATGCATGAAGAACCTACGCACCAGGAGTACCAGCAGCAGCAGGTGCGGGTGCCTGAACTTCAGCTTCTGTATCTGCAGCCCTGCACAGATGCTGTTTCCGCTTGTTGGCTGTTGTTACTGTTGTAAATGCCGCCATGTGCCTCATGCATGCTGCTGAGCAGCCTGCAGGAGCCCATGATGCTGCTGTTGGCAGTGAGCAGAAGGTTGATGCGCTGCCTTTTGAGCCTAAGGCTGCATGGAGTCGGTGCGACAGCATGATGGCTGTTTAGTGTCTGTCAAAAGCGAATGATTGCTGCAATGCACGAGACACTCAGCGTCAGGGCAGTGGTGGGTGGGTAGCAGCGAGACGTTCAGAGGTACCGGTAGGGGCCGATCCGAAACATACAGGCATATTGAATAACAATGCTGACATGCTTGTTGCGAATAAGGTGTCCGCTTACTGCTGTCGGACGCCGTGTCACTTGAGGCATGACTAACCCCTTCCAAATATCCTCTCTGCTGGCCTGGTCACCCGTAACCTTGGAGCAGCTATGATGCAACAGATGCCTTCGGCATCTTCATCTGTTGTGCACCGCAGGTTGCTCGTTTATGGGGCCACGGCCCTTCAAAAGGGCGCCAATCAACGCCTCGCCTGGCTCGATCGCTGCTAGCGCAAAACGCAACCAGCGCAACCAATAACGCTATCGGTATCGTGCGACACTTACTAGGTCTTCTCATCATGGCGTGGACGGTGCGTGATGCTGGTTGTAGCAGAGGTGCAGCTGATCTGTTGTGCTGCTGTTGATGTGGGTACAGAACATGGCAATCCAGCTGAGCCGCCCTCACCGCAGATGCCCCGCTGCCCTGCATCGTGTGCTTGCAGACGTACACGCATCTGATCGTCATCCATGGTATCGTGGCATGGCTGGATGCTTATGGCATTGGTGAGCAGGCATCTGGCAGCTGCTAGCAGCAGCGCTGCTCCAGCAGCTGTTGCTTTGCTGAAGATTCTTTGCTGAGCTGACGATCAACTGATCAACTGCCGCCTCCAACTGACACATGAACACCACAAATCACCAACAATCATGTTGTGATGACCTGGCAGCAGCAGAACCTAGAAGCAGCATGCCAATAGCACTCTGCTGATCCTTCATCTCTGTTTCTGAACCCCAGTGCAGCCGTCTGCAGCTCCCCTGTTTTCTAGAGAGGACATCAGCTGGTAGCCTGCACAGCTGGCATCTGCAGCAGCCACACACCTCTTGACCCTGCTGTGATTCTGGTTGGTTGCGCAGGCGCCAATGACGTGGCCAATGCGTTTGGCACCAGTGTGGGCAGCAAGACGCTCAAGCTGTGGAGCGCAGTCGTCATCGCAGCCATCTTTGAATTCCTCGGCGCAATGCTGCTGGGAGGCTCAGTGACCAAGGTACGCGTCGGCCTTGCTGCTGCTGCAGCAGCTAGGATGCACTGCCCATGTTGTGAGTGTTGAGGCCCCCGTGGCACCTGTCGTGCATGCTGACGCGTGCTTGCAGAGCATCAATCAACATGGGTGCGTTTGCACCCCGCAACCGCCCTTGTGCTTCCTGCATTCTGCATGTGAGGCAGCTAGGCAACTTGCCATGCGGAGGCAAGCATTTGCTCCCTGGAAGACGACAGGCAATTGCTGCATATAGGTGCTCATGTGCCAAACAGCCGGGCCTCTATGTCATGCTGCAGGGCTGCTGCTGCTGCTGCCCTGGTTGTGTGTCTGCTGCTGTCCTGCTGCTGTCCTGCTGCTGCTCTTCCCTTACCTGGCTGTTGATCTTGCCAGACCATTGCAGGAGGCATTGCCAAGACTGGCACCTTTTCTGCCTACCCTGCTCTGTTCATGTTTGGTAAGCTGTGCTGCTTCTTTGTCTGCATTGCAGCTTCTGTGGCTTGTTCAGCTCTCCACCATGAAAGCTCGCAATGCTCAGACCAGCATGTGCGTCCCCTTATCACAACGCTTTACTCATTGCCCGTTGTGGTTGCAAATCTCTGCCCACTAATGCCTCCTTTCGCCTGCTTGCCGCCCCTGTGCAGGCATGCTGTGTGCCGAGACCGGGGCCATGATCTGGCTGCTGCTGGCCACATACCTGGAGCTGCCTGTGTCAACCACGCACTCGATTGGTGAGTGCATGCTGCCACATGCACAACAGCTGCTGCATTTAACTATCCGGTGTGTACCTGCTGCACAAAAGCTGGCGTGCCCTTCTCTAACCAATTAACATGTTATTCAGCTGGACAGACGCCAGCCTCCAGCCTGCAGACACTACTTACTTGGTATTGGGATACACCTTCATGACATCCTGCGCTGCTGCTGCTGCTGCTGCTGCTGCTGCTGCTGCTGTTTAAACTTGCAGTGGGCGGCATCATTGGCTTCAGCCTGGCCTATGGCGGCGGCAATGCTGTTGCCTGGTACGAGCCCAAGAAAGGGAGCCTGCCTGCCGGCATCGTGCCAGTGAGTGTGGTGTAGCTTTTTACGCTGTTGTCACATCTTGGAAGTAACACCCGGGTAACGTCGCCCGTTTTGGGGGCCAATGACAAGCTCATTGGGTGCGAGTGTGCTTTGCTGCCAAACAGTCCTGCAAGCTGCATGGCCGTTTGTTCTCCTGGCTGCCAGCTGTATCAAGCGTATGTTCAGAAAAAAAAAGTTGGAGAACTTGGATGAGCTACATCTACTGGTCTAGATCAACCATATGATGTTGGCTGCAGAAACCATGTCTGTGGCGCCATTCAGGATGGCGCACACCACCCGCAACAACCTGCCATTTTCGCCCCGCTGCTGTTGCACACAACCTTTGCTGCCCCTTGCAACTGCCGCGCCATTAAGCCCTGCCTTCCGGTTAACCACCAGATCGTCATCAGCTGGTTCCTGTCCCAACAACATGGGAGCTATGATAATTGCTAACGCCTGCACTGCACGCACTGCCCCCGCAACGTGCTGCTGCCGTTGCACTGCTGCCACAACAGATCATCATCAGCTGGTTCCTGTCACCCATTGCCGCTGCTCTGGTGTGCCTGATCATCTTCACACTGATCCGCACGCTGGTGCTGCGCCGGGCCAACTCCACCAAGATTGCCTTCTGGGTGCTGCCTGTGCTCATCATTGTCACCATCTGGGTGAACCTCTTCTTCATCCTGGTGAGTTCACTGTGAACTTGTGGTTCTTCATGTTGAGGGCATTGTGAACTTGCAGGTCATCTTAGTGAGTTCACTGTGAACCTGTGTTTCATCCTGGTGAGGTAACTGTGAACCTGTTGTTGGGCCTGGTGAGTTCACTGTGAACCTGTTCTTCAACCTGATTGTTGGAAGTTTTTTTTATATTCTGGTGATCTAACCGAGAAGCTGTTGTTCATCCTGGTGAGTTTGTTGTGAACCTCTTCTTCAACTTCAGCAGCCAACTACGCCGCATGATGGCATGCATCCCTGCTTGACTCCTGCCTACTTATCTGCTGCTCTTGCTGCTGCAGACCAAGGGTGTGCGCAACACCACCAGCATTGAGCTCGACACTGCCGCGTGGATTGCAGCCGTTGCTGCTGTCGGCGCTGCCATTCTCGGCTCTGCCCTGCTGTGGCCTGTCATGAGGCGCAACGTGCGCAGGTGAGCACACACCATTGTGACACAACTGCTTACATGCTGACGCCAGTTCAGGTCCTCCGCTTACGTTCAAAATGAAAGAATTTATGTTATTTACATGTGTACACCAAGCAACAGACAGCTGGAGCCGACATGTTCATCTGCACTTCATTTGCACTGTTAACATTTGCCACCTGGCTGCCTTGCTTACGTTGCTACCTCAAAGCACATCAAACTGCCAGATCAAACTGCCAGATCACCTACTCACACAACCACTTGCGCTGCTGCAGGTACGATGAGGCGCATGACATGGAGAACAGCAAGGATGAGAAGGGCCGGCATAGGGACGTGGAGGAGGACGCATTCCAGAAGAAGGTGGCGGCCTACCTCAGCGCACGGCCTGTTGACCCAGCGGACAAGTCGTTCAAAGCCCGCCGCACACGCTTCAGGTGAGTGTACTGGATGCTGCTGCTGCTGCTGTTGCCGCTGCTGCTGTTTCTGCAAAGTGGTATAGCTGGTGCGTCCTGTGGCGCCCGAGGACAAACATTGCAAGGCCTACCGCACACGTTTCAGGTGACTATGTGGAACGTGCTCGTGCTTCAAGCTGCTGCTGCTGCCGCTGCTGCAAAGTGTTTGTCCATGTTGGGCGTGGGTACAGCGTATGTAGTTGTGCATGTTGGCCGGCCCAGGGTGCAGGGAGTAGTGGTGACCGTGCGGTATGTGGTGTCCAACTGCTGTGCCATTACACAAAAGCTATGCACTGGATCATCCACTCAATGATTGAGTATTCACCTTGTCGAGCCGTAAGCACTGACATCATGGAGAACTTGAGCAGCCAGCATGCTGCCGGTCAGACTCTTTGCATGCACTGCACACCCTGTTGCGCAACCCTGCGTTTTTCAGGCTTCCTGCAAGTTTCCTGCAAGTTCCTGCAAACTCTCCTGTCAACAACCGCCTTGCAGGAACGCCGCACTGGCCGGGCTGAGCCACGACATCCACGCAGACATCACAGATGACCAGAAGCTGCAGGACATGCACGCTGATGCAGAGAAGTTTGACCCGCGCACCGAGCAGGTGTTCAAGGTGCTGCAGGTCATCTCCGCCTGCGCCATGTCCTTCGCACACGGTGAGGGTCTGCTGCATGAGGGCTGTGGCTTGAAAGGCAGCATATGCTGCTGCTTGTGTCTGACTTGCAGGAACGTTGAGGACTTGCAAGAACTCTGAAAAACTTTGAGGAGCAGCAGGATTGAAGGCAGTGGCTTGCAAGGCAGCGCACGTTGTTGGCTGTGCCCTTCACATATGTGCATGGTCATCAGGCTGGCAGGAAGAGCAGCATCCACATTGGAGATGTGCTGCATCAGCTAGTTGTTTCGGTTGTGTTATAATATAGGAGGATGATGCAAACATTGTGTGCGCTCTTGTGGGCAAGAGTCAGCAGGTCACACTCCAGCTGCTGGCTAATGCTGCTGCTCCTTGTGTGTTGTTTTTGCTGTTTGTAGGTGCCAACGACGTGGCTAATGCCATTGGTGAGTGGGGGCAGGGCCGCTCTCTTTGTGTATGCAAACTGCACCGCATGCCATGCATGGTTTCAGCAGCACTGTGTCCTGCAGCCAAGTGCTCATTGAGTACCCGACTTGTGCCATGTTTCCCAGGCAAACTGTACACACAAACAGTATATTGTCTTGCATATCACACCAGCCACATGCAACCTCTGCAACTGAGCTGCCGAGGGGGCAAATCATGCACCTGTCGCCGTAACACTGCTATGATTTGTGTCGGCTGCTGCCGGCTGCTGCCCCTGCGGCCAGGCTCCTTTGCTGCCGCCTACTACGTGTACCAGAACAGGACGGTGCCCGGCAGCAACTCCACAGTGTACCCCTGGTGAGTGGCACCATGCTCAAAAGTATATTGTTGTTACATGTTTACATGTTCGACCAAATGCTGTGCTGTACGATCAAGCTGGCAGCAATGCCACAGTGTGGCGAGGCGCTCAGCACGCCTTGGCTTATCAAATCTGTAATTGCTATGCTCTGCTTTGTTTTAATCAATGACTTCGACGAAAACACCAAAGCAGCTGCTGTTGTTCACAAACAGCTGAGGCCGCAAGGTTGTTGCGTAACATCTTGTTCTTTGTGTGCGTGCCTCAGGATCCTGGCCCTTGGCGCCACAGGAATTGTCGTGGGCCTTGCTACATACGGTGCGTGCAGGGCTGACAACATGTGCTGCAGCCACTGCCCTTGCAGCATCAGCTGGTAGCAGTGGATAGCGTGACTGGCGATTGATCACACAGCATTGGTCAGGTGTCCAGCTGCTGCCAATTGCAGCTGCCATACATCAAGCTTGCTTGTTCTGGCCTGCGTGCATTCAGCTTGCAGGGATACAGCCTGAGTGCTTGCTTGCTTGTAGTGCAGAAGGCAGACAGCCGTGCGAGGGAGTGATGGACAATTGCAGCTGCTGTCCATCAGCATGATCGCTGAATGAATTTGTTGCCACTAATGTTGCTGCTACTGCTGCTGCTGCTGCTGCTGCTGCTGCTTACTGTTGTAGGCTACAACATCATGCGCGTGCTGGGAGTCAAGGTCGGCAGCTTTTGCATCATCACCTGGCAGCGATACTTGGGCAGCATAACAGCAAGCATAGTGCTTGCAGACATACACTGCAGAGCGCGCATCTGCCTCCTCCCATGAGAGTGTTGTGCAGCTGTTGCATCACTTCCTCTTTGCTCATGGTCCAGCTTGATGGGTACTCTGTGCCTCTGGCCTGCAGCAATCTGCAGCGGCAAAACATAGTCAACATGCCTAACGTAATTCCATGCTTGTTACCACAGTTCACTGCTGTTTTGCTGTCGCTGCCTCCTGATGCTGTCCCTTTGCTGTTCTGCATTTTTCTGCTGTGCCTCACACCTGCAGTGCGTGCACATCACACCTTCTAGGTGAGGCAGCCAGTTGATTGCAGTTTCAACAGCCGCTGCTCCTGTTCCCCTCACGCGTCATGTGCATCTGCGTGAACCTGTAGCAATCACGTTTATGAAGCGTGTGTAAGCTACCACCCAGTCTGTACTGCCTGAGAACACCGACTCGCCCCTGTTTGTATACACACACTGTGCCAGGCTGCAGCATGAGCACCAGTCACGTGCTGCTGCTGCTGCTGCTTGCCATGCCCCTGTAGGGGCTTTGCTATGGAGCTGTCTACTTCTTTCGTGATTGCAGTGGGCTCTGCATACGGTATGCAACAACACAGCATCTGGTGAAACAGCTGTGACGTTCTTGTGTTTGAGGTGGACTCTTTAATGCCCGCGCAAACGTCCAGTGTTGCGCTGCAGGGCACATCTGCGACAGTGACGCTGCTGATGCTGCATCACTGCAAACTGCTGTGGCGAGCTCCATGTGCTGCATTGGTGTGCAGCACATGTGCTGGAGGTGTGTGGTGCGCCAGCAGCTTGCTGCAAGACTGGGCCAGTCTCCCACAAGTTTGTGTGCCTGCCAAAGACCGCAAGCCATCAGCGCCGAGCACCGTGGAATCTAGCAGCCAGCCGCTTACGGTGTGCCGTGCTGCTGCTGCTGCTGCTGCCTGCGTCAGGCCTGCCGCTGTCCACCACGCACACCATCACGGGGGCCACTGCAGGGGGAGGCATCGCTGAGGGACGCTGGAGGGCCATCAACTGGCTACTGTATGGCAAGATGTTTGTGGGCTGGTAAGGGACGGCTGGCCGCCACGCTGCTCTACGGCTGTGAGCACGACTTGGTTGTTGTTAAACACAATTTAACAGCGAGCGAGATCAGCGCGCATGTTGCGAGCAGAAGCCAGCAGGAATGTCGTCTTAGAGTCATACAAATCAATGTATGGAAGCGAAACAAGTGTTTTCCCACCCACCCTGCCGTGGCCTGATTGTGGCCTGCTGACACTGGAACTGGCAGGGCACACTCATGCCCTGTTTCTCCTGTTCATCTCCTGTCAAACGTCTGTTGCAAACACGCTGTTTCTGCAAACCAAATGCCTGCAGGGTGATCACGCTCGTCTTCACCGGCCTCGTGTCAGCCATCCTGTTCCTGCTTGGGAGCCACATGCCCAGCAGGACAGAGCTGGTGTAAAGTAACAGTTTCGGCATGGTAAACGCACACCTACGCACCTGCAAGCAGTGCTGGACCAGAAGCCCCGGCCCCCTGTGCGAAGGCTCCTGGTGTAAGCTGCTGCTGCTGCCAGAGGGCCATGCTGGACCAAGAGCCCCCCTGCCTGAAGGTTCCTGGCACTCCAAGTGGGCTGATCACGCAGGCACAGCAGTCAGGCTGAACTTCACCCACCTGAGGAATAACCCGAATGGCGCGTAGTGAACTTCACCTGAGGCTGTGTACAGGCTTACGTTTGTTTGTGCTGCGTGTTGACAACTCCACCTGCAGCAGTGCTGTGTGCTGTGCGCTGTGAACTCACCTGCAGCAGTGCCTTTGTGCTGTGCGCTGTGAACTCCACCTGCAGCAGTGCCTGTGTGCTATGTGCTGTGAACTTCACCTGCAGCAGTGCCTGTGGTTCGCTGTGAACTTCACCTGCAGCAGTGCTTGTGGTTCGTTGTGAACTTCACCTGCAGCAGTGCCTGTGTGCTGTGCGCTGTGAACTTCACCTGCAGCAGTGCCTGTGTGCTGTGCGCTGTGAACTTCACCTGCAGCAGTGCTTGGGCGCACTGTGAACTCTGGCTTGAAGCTTCAAGGCAGGGACAGACTAAGGCAGTGATGTCGCAAGTGTTGCTTTTATGTACGGTCGAGTGTACAGGATTGACCATGTTTGTGTTTGCTAGTTGTCTCTGCATGATGGCTCCTAGATGAGGGGATACTTCTTCCCTATCTTCCTCTATCCTGCTGTGGCAATCTTTGTGAATGCTGCAAGGTACCTGTTGTGTCGTCTCTCATGAATATAGTACCTGGTCAATGCGCTTTTGATGGTAGTAATACAGTGTTCCTGCTGCTGCCGCTGCTGCCCGGCTGTGCATGCAAGCCAGATGCTTGTCACTGCATACCGCATACTCTTGCTGGATTTACTCGCTCTTACTGTGCAGCCCCGCACAGCAGCAGTGACGCTTGCTGCTGCTGAGGGTGCTGATTAGCTGGCAAACCCACTGGTGGCATTGTTCAGCTGGTTTGCCAACCCCATGCTTGGTTTAGTGGTTCTGTGTACATAGCTGAACTTGATCTGGTGCCTGGATTTGTCTGGCAGGAACATGCAAACACCCTGTATGCTGTGCTGAGTCGTCCAGCAGGCCTGGAACTTTGTTGGTATTGCTGTTGCAGTTGTTTGGTAGTGCTGCCTGCCACGTATGTTGTAGTTACTTTCAACCTGTAGGGGATACAGATCGTGTTTTGTTGCGAACACGCTGTGTGCAGGTTGCAGCATGCTGCATTGATCTGCCATGTTGAGCACTGTTGGCCTTTGAGACTGATCTTGCATTCTGCAGTCTGTACAGTGTGCAACTTGTTGCCCAAGGGTTTGAATCTCGTGTCTTGCACCATGTTTGACTTCCAGATGTGTGTGTGATGCACGCGCGCTGTGCTGCCAGCGCAAATTCGCCAGCACTGCTGCATATTGCACTGTTGTTAACTGTGCAGCAAATGCAGCATTTGCTGCAACAGCTCTTGGTGTGTGTGATGCATGCAAGTTGCACTACTGTTGTGGGTGGAGGCGAATGTCGAGATAGTACGTGCAGGAGGTCCGTCTGTTGCAGCATGCATGGCATGCCCTCAGTGGAGGGGCATGATTGCTCTCGTGTTTCGTGCACCACTTGAGATTCTGTGCTCTGCTTTCTTGCTTATGTTGAAGTTGCTAGCTGTAACACCAGCACGCCATGTTGCGCAAATGTGCCGTGCTGCCTTGCGTCAACCTTTCACTGTATGGCGGAGGTTGCAGCCTGCACAGTTTGATAGTCCGTGAGACGTTTGATCTAAACTCAGAGCAGGTTTCTGAGGTGCGAGGACACTAACATGCATGTACGTGAATGCGCTGGCCGCCTGTGAGTGCGAGCCCCTCAGAGGCAAGCTGCCACGCGTTGCCGCAGCTTGCGGCTTCCTCACAGCAGATGTGGCTTCCTCAAAATGCCAAGAGAGAGTCGTGATATGTATATGTGACACGACGATGATTTATGTAACATTTTGATTACCACTGGTGCTATTCTCTTGCTCTCAGTGCAATTCCCCCATGACAGAATAGCGTCCCCCATGAGCAGAAAAGCGGCTCGCTGGGCTGATGCCTGGGGCGTGTTTAATCCCGTAAGTGTATTGTATTATCGTAATGTAGTGAAATGCTGGGAAAGTGATGAGCACGTTGGCAGCCGGTGTGGCTTGCTGGAGCTGTGGTGTGCTGCAGTGTGCGCTGCTGCGCGGCACTAACCCACGTCCTTGGATCATTCCATCCTGCCTTATTGTAGTATTTGAAGAGATCTTTAACTTTATTGATTGATTAAACCGCAAGTGCTTAAGCCATGGATGCATATCCTGCCCTTTCCCTCAGAGGCAGTGAGCCAGCGCTGCTGCTGCTGCTGCTGCTGCCTGAAGTACTCGAGTTCACGGAGAGTCGTGACTGGTCTCGCATGGCAGCCAGGCGCGCAGAAACAAATGCAGCTGGTACTTTATACATTGTAGACTACGCCGCCAGTCGTTGGATCTGCACGTGCCGCAGATCACCCGCTCCCAGCCAAGCATGACTCACTGCTTCCCAGTCAGCCCACATTCCCTCGGACTGAACGATAGTGCCAGGATGTGCTTTGGAATCTTCGTTTGTCATCAAGGAATTGTGGTGCTCAGCGCAAACAGGCTTTAGTTTCGCGTTTGCGCATCACAGCAGCGACAACACTGCAAAGGTCACTTCGTCACCCGCCCGCCACACTTGATCTCGGCTAGTGTTCACCTAGCATCTTCACCCTTAGTTCTACCAGAAGACGGCGACATGGCTTGGACCGTGAGTGCTGCTCGCAATGGCTCAGTACTTGCCGGCTTAGACGCCAAGACGTGCCAGCAATACGGGTGTGCCTGATGCAGCGCCGTACGGTGGCTAGCCTGGCTGACGGTGCTGATCAATTTCGCACACGCAGACGTACACGCATCTCATCGTAATCCATGGCATCGTTGCATGGCTGGACGCCTATGGCCTTGGTGAGCAGCTGCAGCATTCCTGCAGCAGAAGCACCAGCAGCAACTGCTGGCTGGCAGCCTCTGCAGCTGGGAAAGCTGCATGGACTGCAGCGCACCATGCAGCATGCAGCAGTGAACAGAGCTGTACGTTTTGTCCTGTATCACCCTGAATGTCAAGGTCCAGGGTGCCGCATGCAGCAACCGCTTCACCTGCAGTAGTGCACGCACGCGCAGTCATCGACTGCTTCTGACCGCTGCGCATGCCTTGCATTCGTCACTCCACCGCCCCACAGGAGCCAATGACGTGGCCAATGCGTTTGGCACCAGCGTGGGCAGCAAGACGCTCAAGCTGTGGTCCGCAGTTGTTATTGCTGCCATCTTTGAGTTCCTGGGTGCGATCCTGCTGGGAGGGTCAGTGACCAAGGTAGGCCAGCTGCTTTGAGCCAAGGGCTGTACACACAGCACTCAAGCCTTGAGTTCTCCTCACACTTGGATGATGAGCTCTGAGAGGCTAGTGGGGTTCAGCAAAGAAGAAGCTTTTCTTTGCTGAAAGCTCTGCTGGCCGCCACAGGCTGCATGCGCAGTAAGCTTTACATGTAGACAGCCTGCTGTACATCAGGCCGCTGACAGTGCATTACTATGGACTTGTCTCACCGTGCCGCTGCAGGAATCATTTTTACGTGCTTGCATGTGTGACTGTGCTGACATAGAACTCCTTTGTTGACACAATCACAAATGCAAGCACATAAGAAGGCGCAGCAGTTGTGCTCGCTCTCCTTTTCTGGTCTCAGAATCATTGTGGACTCAGAATGGTATGTGTTCAACCTGTTGTGGCTCATATCATCTAAGATGGTGCCAGGACCCACATGTAACTGTCCTCTCTTACAACTGGTGCGCCTTGAGCTCAAAGGGCAAAGGGCCCTCGAGGGCTGTTGAATGGAGGCGGTAGCTGCAGCCAACATGTTCGCAACCCTTCACCACCATTTCGACTACTACTAGCAGCTAAACGCGGCTGGTTGACACATACACCTGTACATGTGCTGCCGCTGCTGCAGACCATTGCAGGAGGCATTGCCAAGACCTCCACCTTCTCCGCCTACCCTGCACTCTTCATGTTTGGTAGGTTGCCGCTCCCAAGGTCCAAGTTCAAGCAAAGCGGCAAGGTTCAGCAAAGCGGAGCCACAGCAGCACAGAGCGGCTTTGCGACTGCCATAATTCACACCTCGCGCAGCTGCCAGTAGCTGCCAGCATCTTGCAGGAATCAGTTGCCTGTTGCGTGCTGTGGCTCGTGCGGCTATGCTGCATGTACTGCTTCGTTCTTCCCTCGCACACTCTTTATCATCATCATCATCCAGCACACGCCTGCAACAGCTGCACAACTACCTGCCTGCCTGCCGCCCCTGCTCAGGCATGCTGTGTGCCGAGACCGGGGCCATGATCTGGCTGCTGCTGGCCACATACCTGGAGCTGCCTGTCAGCAGCACACACTCCATTGGTAAGGCGCGAGGCTGCTTGCTTGCCTGCATATCCTGTGATTCTCCGCAGACAGGCAGCCTTGCCTGCTTCTGTTGCTGCTGCTGCTGCTGCTCCCTTGTGAAGATCTTGGCTGTGTTCTGTGGTTACCACTGTGAACCTGATGCGCAGGGCTGCAGTACAACCGGCACACTGCACATACCCAACCGCTGCTGCTGCTGCTGCTGCTTCGTTTCAAATCCTGCAGTGGGTGGTATCATCGGCTTCAGCCTGGCCTATGGCGGCGGCAATGCTGTCACCTGGTATGAGCCCAAGCCTGGAGCCATCCCTGGAGGCATCGTCCCTGTGAGTGCTGAGGATCAAGCTCAACCTGCCACATGTTTCAGTATGTTTTGTTCGACCCTGTTGCCTCTGTGTTTCACCAACCCGTTCTCCAAATTGCTCAAGTGGCATGCTTCGTCCTGCAATGGTGTCCCTGCTTGACGGTGTGTCTCAACAACAGTGTCACTGTTTATGATGTCCTGCTGACGCCTGCACTGCACACACTGCTCCCACAACATGCTGCTGCCGCCGTGTTGATGCCGGCGCACTGCTGCCACAACAGATTGTCATCAGTTGGTTCCTGTCGCCGATTGCTGCTGCCGTGGTGTGCCTGATCATCTTCCTGATCATCCGCACGCTGGTGCTGCGCCGGGCCAACTCCACCAAGATTGCATTCTACGTGCTGCCTGTGCTCATCATTATCACCATCTGGGTGGTGAGTCAGCGCAGTGCATGGCTGGCTCAACTGCTTGCAGCATCTAGCAGAATGTCTTGCGGAGCTCTGGATCAGGATCTGTTGCAGATTGGGTGCTTCCAGTGCGGATCATTATGACCGTTAGGCTGTTATGTTGGCGCTCCTCCTGTGCTGGACAGGGTGCATTTTTATTTGAAGGCTGTGCTTAGGACATCTACAGGCGTTGCCATGCTGCAGCTTTCAAAAATGACATTGATGTGGTGCAAGGCAATTCACTGACACAACATGCTGCTGTTTGTGTCTGCTGCACCTGCCATGTCTGCTTCCCTGCGCGCCCTGCGCGCTCGCTGGATGTGTCGCAACTCTGTGTGGCGGCGTTGTCACATGCAGAACCTCTTCTTGATTCTGGTGAGCCGCCTGTACCTTGCTCACAGGCCAGCCTGTAGCCGGCGCCAGAGTGGCCTGTATAGGCCAATCAGGCATGCTAAATGTTATATTCCATGCCTCGCCATAGTGCTGCAGCTTCTTCATAGTGTGGTGCTGCTAGCCTGTACAGTACTGCATGTGCAGAGTGTGCTGCAAGGGCTGTGTTATGCCATTCATCACGTCCAGGTAGGCAGCTGCTTACTTGGTGTGCTGCACAGCCAACCTGCAACTCCGCTGGCCTTCTTGCTCCACAACTTACATAAATGCAAGTTTAAAACCCTTGAAACCTCTTTCCAACTTGCTGCTGCTGCAGACCAAGGGTGTGAAAGGAGTGGCCACCATCACGATGGACTCTGCAGCATGGATCGCCGCTGTTGCTGCTGTGGGCGCTGCCATCCTCGGCTCTGCCCTGCTCTGGCCGGTCATGAGGAACAACCTTAAGAAGTGAGTGACTGTGTTGTGTTGTGCTGTGTTGTCCTGTGTTGTCCTGTGTTGTGCTGTGTGGTGTGGTGTGGTGTGGTGTGGTGTGGTGTGGTGTGGTGTGGTGTGGTGTGGTGTGGCGTCAGCACATCTGCTGGGTCCCCTCTCGCCTGGAAGAAGTGATGTGTGCTGGTCCATCTGCGCTGGCTGGCATCCCTCCTGTTCAAGAGCGCTTGCAGCCACCACAATGTGTGGTGAAACCTGGTGGGGTTTACTAGGATACCTGGTGAAGTACTATGGGTGCTAACCAGCGCCCCAAATGCTTTTAGTCGACAGGTCATGCACTTGTGTGTAGCAGGTTTCCTCACACCATACTACCTTCATGCTCCTCACTTGTTGTTCGTTCATTTATCACAAATGCACGCGTTGCTGCATGGGCGCACGCTTAATTTCACACATCACGCCACCTACATGCTGCATGTGCGGGTAAACAAACAAACAACCACGTGCCCTCTACTGCAGGTATGACACAGCACATGACCTGCGCGCCAGCAAGGATGGTAATCACGCTGATGCTACCCTGCTGCTAACATTAGAAAACAACTGCGCATGACACGCATGTTGCTGCAGGTATGACACGGCGCATGATCTGGGCACCAGCAATGATGGCAGTCAAGCTGATGCTACCCTGCTGCTAACATGATAAAACAATTGGCATGTTGCTGCAGGTACGACACGGCGCATGACCTGGGTGCCAGCAAGGATGGCAAGCATGCTGATGTGGAGGAGGATGCTTTCCAAAAGAAGATCGCCGCAAAGCTGCAGGCCAAGCCTGTTGATCCTGAGGACAAGTCATTCAAGGCCTCCTGCACGCGCTTCAGGTGAGTGTACAAAATGCTGCTGCTGCTGCTGGTGGTGGTGCTGTTCCTGCAAGTGCTGTAGCTGGTGTGCCTTTAATACTGAGGACAAGTCTTTCAAGGGTTGCCGCACATGCTTCAGGTGACTGACTGATCTACGCACTTGCGAGGAGGGCCTGAAAGACTTGCGACAGGAACAGCCCGTGATCATGCTTGTGTTCAAGCTGTATGTGTATTCATTGGGAAAAAGTACAGCTTGCGTCGACGGAATCAATGCCACACCTTCAGCTGCTGCAGCTGCTGTGTTTGTGAAGGTAGCTGCGCCCTTTAAGCTGCGCTGCTGCTGACTACCTGTCTGTACAATGCTTGGTCAACTGCCTCGCCAACCGCCTTGCAGGAATGCTGCATTGAGTGGCTGAGCCATGACACATACGTCTCGCAATCGTTGCCATGATATTGTCATGCTATTGGCTTTCCTGCAGGCTTCCTGCAAGTTTCCTGCAAACTTTGGTGTCCACATGCTTTGCAGAAACGCTGCTCTGAGTGGGCTGAGCCATGACATCCATGCAGACATTGATGGCAACCAGGAGCTCACAGACATGCATGCGGATGCAGAGAGGTTTGACCCGCGCACCGAGCAGGTGTTCAAGGTGCTGCAGGTCATCTCCGCCTGCGCCATGTCCTTTGCACACGGTGAGTGCTGCGGCTTGAAAGCGACATACGCATCGGCTTGTGTCTGTTTAAAACAGTCTAATACTTTGTTTATTGAGGAGCAGTGTTGTGTGTTGAGTGCTTGAATGTTTTGAAAGAACTTGACTGGGGTCCACTCTTCTTCTTTGTTAACTTGCTCAGGGGCCTTTGCATGCGCATATGAAGGTCACTTGCCAGCGGACGGCACCAATTGCATTGCATGCTGCACACTGTACTTCCTTAGTTAATGTTTTCTCAACGGTATCCTAATTGCTGACCGGCCCATGCTTCTTGCCTGCAGGTGCTAACGATGTGGCAAATGCAATCGGTGAGTTTTGTGTGGCAGCTGAGGTTCAAGAGGTACCCATGTGGCAGGATCAACTCCAATTGCAGTGGCATGTTGGCGCAGCAACAGCTCTACTGTGACAACGGCTGTTGCTGCTTGATCAAGCGCAGAGGCTGTGGGGTGCACCGGCAGCGACCTTGCTGCAGTTAAGTACAGCAAGCACACAAGCCCTGCGGTTTTCAATAATTAAAAAAACATGCAGCCCCTGAGCTTAGCTGCTGCTGCTGCTCATCATTTCCCTGTGCGCAGGCTCCTTTGCTGCTGCCTACTACGTGTATGAGAACCGCAAGGTGCCTGGCAGCAGTGCAACAGTGTACCCCTGGTGAGTGGCACCACACTTGAATCGTTGTTTTGTACAGTCTAATGCATTGTATCTCAGGACTGAAACATGCCTCAGGCACCAGCCTAGCAAGGCGCTACTCCGATCACTCGGGGATAGTAATTGGTCCAGCTGGCAGCGAATGGCACTGTGCGTCAAAGCAGCACTGCTTGGTGAGTGCATGTGAGTTGAGGCCTGCACAACACCTGCCTTGGGCAGGGGGTCTCTTGGACAAGCACTGCTTGAAGGTGCGCATATTTGCTTTTTTCCATGCTGGACTGTCCATCTTTACATGCTGCGTGTGTATCCGTGCGTGCTGTGCAGGATCCTTGCCATTGGTGGCACTGCCCATCCTGCATCCAACAAGCTGTGCCTCTGAATCTAGGCATACGTACACAACACGCTCTGCATGTACATGTGCACATGCCAAATGCGTTTGGCTGCTGCTGTGCAGGATCCTTGCCATTGGCGGCACTGGCATCGTGGTGGGCCTCGCTACATACGGCTACAACATCATGCGCGTGCTGGGTGTCAAGGTAGGCAGCTCATAGCAAGGCATGCAGCCTGCAGCAGCTGTGAGCATCTAATGGCTGTGCTGCTGTGCCGCAGTGCTGCGGTGCTGCTGTGCTGCGGGATCGTACAAGCAAAACTTGTGCAACGGCTGCAAAACTTCCAGGCTCATGATCTGAAAACCATTGCGAGTGCTTTTGATGGCGTTTTGTATCAGCAGTGGCAGGGGTGCCCTGTCAACCCGCGTGATGCTGCTAGTGGTCATGGCGTCTACAGTACTTATGAGCGGTGGTTTGCGGCATGCTCTGCTGCTGACATGCTGTCTGTGAGCCCAGCTTTGTGGTGCCCAGATTATGTCTCTCAAACTGCTGGGATCAACAGAGAGCATCTGGGGTCCTTGACCCGTTTCCGTTTGGGTGCTCATGATTTACGTGTCTGCAGTGGCAGGTGGCAGCGACCTCCTGTGCCGCGAAGTGACAGGGTGTGCTTACGCCCTGGCTGCCAGTCTGAGGTTGTTGAGGATGGGTTTCACATGGTCTTTGAGTGCCCGTTCTATGCACCAGTCCGCGAGCGGGTTGCTATCAAAAAACCACAAACGCTTAACCATCAGACGAAGATTTTTTTATCCTACAGACTTTTTCCTTTATGGAACATGGGTTTTTATGACAAGTTAGGCAGGTCTACCACCTGTTTATGGATTCTAGGGAAAGGCTGGAATTTTGTGGAGGAGTTAGAAGAATGGATTGTTGATTACAGTTGCAGTTGCTTTGGTTTACGTTGCTTGGAAGTGTTTACTATTTGAAAGTAATGAAAGTTTGTTATGTCGATAATCCAACGAGTTGGGGAACTTACGGAAAATTTTCTTCTACAACTCCTTATATTATTGCTGTTCGTGGTTTGAACCCTTCGGGGCCTCGTCACAGACATGGGCTACCATTGCTGGGTGCCATCCAGCAGGCGATGACATGATCACTTGTTCTTATGAGACAGTCACCTGCTTTGGTGGCTGCTTTTGTGCACTGTTGCTATCTGATGCGGTGTCACCCGGACACTGATCCTGAGGTTCTTTTGTCCTCTCATGCTATTGCTCAAGCTATTGATGACGCTGAGGAGTTCTTTTCTGCGGTTTCTTCTGGCGGTTTGGACGATGATGAGTTTTTCTTCGATGTTTCCTCCCCCTATGAGCCTCTCGTTGGCTCCTGACTGGGGTTCCCACTCCTCGTTGAGTGGAGCATGTAATGTAATGTAAATATGTAATGCAAAAGTACAGCTTGGTTATGTGCAGCTGATTCCCTATTCTCGCGCCTGTGCGGTGCACACTGCATGCACGCGGCTTCCTTTCCTGGCCCACAGCGCGTCAGGATACAGCTTCCAAACCAGCACCGAAAAGTCCTTTTGTGACAGCACCTATGTGCCTCTGCTTCTGCCACTGTCCTGCGCTGCATCTGTCATTACGTACGTTGCTGTATCGCAGTGCGTGCACATCACCCCCTCTAGGTGAGTCAACACAGCTTGGCACCACGGTTGGCAACTTTGCTGCACACACTACTGCCGGCATGCAACCTTGCGGTTGGTCACCGGGACCAATGTGACATTGCGCCCTTGATTTTTCTTTGTCGTCGTGCTGCCCAACTTTCGTGCGTCGCGCAATCTAGCTGCAACTGCACCAAGTGCTGCTTCAGCTGTGCGATTAACCTACTGTTCAGCACTGCACCAGACATGCAGCAGTCATTCATTGGCATGCTCTGCATCATGCACAGTATCGAGAACTTCTCCATGATGGGTAGTTACATGTGGGTCCTGGCACGTGACATCCAGCGGCGCGGCTGACTGTGTGAGTCTGTATCATCATCATCAATTGCTGTGCTGCTGCTGCTGCTGCTGCTGCTGCTGCTGCTGCTGCTGCGATGCATTTGCAGGGGTTTCTCCATGGAGCTGGCTACCTCCTTCGTGATTGCAGTGGGCTCCGCTTTTGGTGAGCCCTTTTACCTTTGTGACACAGCATTCTGTGCCATTTATGCAACAACATGCTTGTGCAGCAACGTGTGATGAGGTGTGAAGCGACGTGCGTTACATCAGTATGCAACGTGTGGCAGATGCGGGTCACAGTTGCAACTGCCAGCAGGCATCAGGCGACTGGCAGTATGGATTACACGCCAGAGGAACTGTGTGCGCAAAGTGCAGCACCACAGCAGAAGAGGAACTGTCTGGCATAGCTTCTACCATCAAAGCACATGCGGATGATCGATCTGGTGCATTCTCACCAACCTGCTGCTGCTGCTGCTGCTGCTGCTGCTGCTGCCTGCGTCAGGCCTGCCGCTGTCCACCACGCACACCATCACGGGGGCCACTGCAGGGGGAGGCATCGCTGAGGGACGCTGGAGGGCCATCAACTGGCTGCAGTACCTGAAGATGCTGGTGGGATGGTGAGTGCACATGCAGTACATTTCGTTTTGATTTTGGTTAAACCAAATAAAACATACAAAAATATACCACAAGAAAATCATATGCAGTCCCTGAAGATGCTGGTGGGATGGTGAGTGCACTTGCTGTGGCTGCGTCGGTGTACTGCTGGGACCTGAATGCTGCAGCATGCTGCTTGCCATATGAGGGCAAGCGAGTGAGGAGCTACTGGCTTTTTTGCACCTTAACGCTCCAGGGGCCTCTTGACGTATGCACCAACTAACCACTTTTGAGCCATGTATGTTGTTTGCTCGGCGGCCTCGTGTAGCCTGATGCTCGGTTGCGTGATTTCCGCCTGCTGATATGCATATGCTGCTGTGCTGCTGCTGCAGGGTGGTCACGCTCATCTTCACCGGCCTCGTGTCAGCCATCCTGTTCCTGCTGGGCAGTCACATGCCCAGCAAGACCGAGGTGGTGTAGATGGCCTGCTATATAGCAGCATCTATGGTCTTTTGACGTGATCTCATCGGCCTGTTGTGCCGCTTTCTTTTCTTGCTTGGCAGCCACATGCCCAGCAAGACCGAGCTGGTCTAGATGGCCTGCTATGGTCTTTTGACCTGGACGAATCGGCCTGTTGTGAGGCTGTACACGGCTTCTCCAGGCTGGAATGCAGTGCAGTGCAATGCTGCAAGCACGCCTGTGTGACCTGTGTGCCTGTGGTCATAGTTTGCTGCCGCTGTCACATACTATGTGGCATGCCATGCAGCGGCCGTGAGTGCTATCAACTGCAATGTACAGAGTTTCATACAGGCAGTGCGAGTCACCAACGGCACTGGCCTTGCGGGAGGTCCTTTGAATTGCACGATGGTTGTGTGTGGGGTGGTAGTTTGGGCCAATCTCGTCTGTCACAACACTGCGACTTTGTTCGGTTGTGCGGCGCTTGTGCGCTGCTGCACACTTTTTGTGGCGGTCAGTGCGAGGCGGTATGGGATGGCGTTGCTGCTTACTAATGCAGCCCTTGCAGGCTAACCAGCCTGCTAAAATGATGCTGCTGTAGAGGCAAATCTCGTAAGTGCACTTTTCTACTTCATGAGAAGGGCTCCTGTGTTCAGGTTAGACCGTGCACTGATACTAAAGCAGCGCGGAGGTTGCTGCTTTGCTGTGACTTGCGCGGGGCGCAGTTTCTTGATGGCAGCATGATTGATAGTACGCGAGCTACAGCAGAGGCTGTGACTTTGGTTTGGCAGCTGAGCCAGCACCAGTTGCGGTTGAGGGTTGTGGTAGCATGCTGATTGTCTTCTACTGCATAATCATGGTTGTGCCTTTGTGGCAGGTCTTATGATTGCTGCAGTCTGCCTAAAATGTCTGGGCGTGTGTTTGCTGTACTGGTACTCTCTCTTGTGTGTATGATGGTCCCAGGCTGGCAATCTTTTGCTAGCAGGGATCCTTGCAGCTTCCTTGAATTGCGGCTCTCGTATCTGTGAGCAGTTGCATGTGGCCTGCCCTGCAATTTGCCCAATTGTGTTGCATCCTTGTAAGCTTGCGTGCCGGGCTGCAGCCTCTGAGGCACGGGTTGATCAGTTGTCCCTTGTGTGGGTTCCTTTCATGTTTGGCAAGCCAGTTAGGATGGCTTGTACTTACATTCTCCCTTGACTTTCAACATGCAGATGTTCATATAATGGCACACATGACGCTCCGAGTTGACTTGGTGCCTATTGTTCAAATGGCGTGCTTGTCGCCGCGAGTTCAATGATACGCTTGGCGTACTGAACTGAAATGGCGCGCTTGGCGCCGTGAGTTCAAATTGCATGCTTTGTGTGCGAGTTCAAATGGCGTGCTTGGCGCCCTGAGTTCAAATGGCATGCTTGGCGCCCTGTGTTCAAATCGCACTTCTGTTGACATTCTTGTAGAGCGAGAGAGAGGATTGATTGTCTTTGCACAGTTTGCCACAGTCGTTGCTTAATTGCGTCCTCAGGACGCATCCATTGGCCTGATTGCATTCTGATTACTATCTGTTGGTGCGGGAGCGGGTGCGGGTGCCTGACAATATTGAGCTTGCTGCTCACAGATTTGCCTTGTTGTCAAAATGCATCCAGTGTGCTTCACCTGCATGGGACGTATGCCACTGGCGTATGTGCTGCCTCAGTGGGTTTGACATATGCCACTGCATTGGCTAGCTAGCTGGTTTGCTCTGTGCCAACAGCATTGCGGCGTATCTTGTGTGATGTGGTCTGCCTTCTTCATCGTTTCCATGAGCAAATGTGCACGAGGCTGCTGTGTCAAGGTTGCTGCAATCCATAGTAGGTGCTGGTAGATCTGCATGCATCGCTGCAGCACGCTGCCACATTACGCAGGGCATAATTGATTAGCCCATCCAGCAAAACGTTTGCATATGGTCTGCCCTAGCCCCTGGTCACATTAGCCTGTGTGTTTGGACTGCACCTTTTGCTGGCGAATAATGTCTCTTTGACACGTTCTCTTGTTTGCGTACTGGTATTTCTTGTGCATGGTGTATGGTCTGTGTGCATTCACATCAAAAAGCAGATGTGCTGTGTGTTCCATGCGCGTTTATGCAATGAGAAGTGCACCCTTGCAAGTTGGCTGTGCTCCACTGCTAGGCCAGTGTGTGGCGAAGTGCCAGCTTGCAGTGGCACTTGCACAGCTGAGCGTTTGAGCTTGTTGTTCGGGTAGATCATGGAACTAGACCTGCATCTGCATGGTAATAGGCTGGAGTCATGTGTTGTGAGCTTCGCAGTACTTCATATCACCAGTTTCTGGTGGTAACCTGCACTGCGTGTGTGCACTGTGCATCGAGTGTTGCGTCTTATGTAATACAACAGCCAGCAAGCGCTGCGGCAGTTGAGGCTGCTTACTGACTGGGCGTGCGTGGTTGCATAGTGGTATGCAGCCAAAATCCTGCCGCGTGATATGGGCCATGGCTGTCCAGTGCTGCAGAGGACAGTGTTCACCATCATGGTACGTACCCACTGGAGCAACAGCTGTTGCTGCAGCTCACTCGTGTCAGAGGTGTGACATGTAACATCTTTGAAAAAAAAAACACCACCAATTTTCCTCTTTCACCGCTGTCTGACATTGGTTTCAGACGTACAACAGGGCAATCAGAACAACAATACGGTGTGAAGGTAACCACTAGCCAATGCATCAACCACAGAAATGCATCAACCACAGCAGGGCACCATGTTGCTGGCGAACAGTAAGGCGCCTGCTGCATTACAGCGCCACACATTCCACAGCTCCAGTTGCTCTGGCACCAACACCGCACTTGCATTGCTGACAGAGACAGCACGCTGCTGAAATCTGGACCACAGCATCTGCCGATTCCAACTCTGCCAACAGCATAAAACACCACATCGCTGCATGTTTGCATTGTGCATTGTGCTGCACTGAAGCCGCCGCTTTTACAACAGTGGCGCGCACACGGTGCACGAGACGCTCACGCGCCAATTGTCAAGCGCATGCATAGTGTCGGTGCCGAGTCACTGACATGATTACAACTGCAAACGAACCACGCAGCACCACCTGTTGCGGCTTCTCTCGCTGCTGCTGCTGCTGCTGCTCACTTCTCCTTGGGTGCTGTGGGCGGCGCCTCCTTCTGCGGCTCCCCTGCTGGCGGCTTCTCCTTGGGGTTGCCAGCAGGGATGGGGTCGGGGCGCCGCTCTGTTTGGATGCAGCAGCAGCAGCCGTATTGCTTGACAGATCGTGTGATGTTCATCTGATCAAGCAGTATTGAGCATGCTGTGCTTCCTGAACAGCCACAGGCAATGCAGCCCTCTGCATGCTGCAATCCACAGCCCTAAAGGGCCAGCTTTACAAGCTGCTGTGGCCGAACTCCCAGGCATTGAAACTTTTTGGAGCTGTGGTCAAGCTGCTGCGATGCATGAACAAACTGCTGCGATGCATGAACAAAGGCCCATCAACAACACCCACCCAGCTGCTGCATGCTGCATGACAAGCTTCCGCACCTGGCATGGTGGGCCCCTTGGGCATCTCCTTCTGCTGCTCCGGCAACTCTGCTGGCTTGAACTCTGGAGCGCTGGGAGTATACAGAGGCTGATCATCCTGCCTGTATGGGTTGATCACTGGCGAGCCCCCTGGAGTGGGCACGTAAGAGGGCGAAGTGAAGTTCTCATCTCTGTCTGGGGTCGGGCGCGTCCACACTGCTGCAGGAGGGCAGCGCAGCTGCTTTGCTTGCCGCTGCAGAGCTGGTGTGGGTGTCCTGCCTGCAGAAAAGAGGTTCAGAGTGCAGGTGACTCTGGATGTTGGATGAAAGCGCGGTTGGATGTGTGTGTGGTGCCAGGGCTGCATGCATGCCCTGCACCTGTTTGGTGTGCAGGGCGCTTGCAAAAACAGTGCTACAACGGGATGGAGGCTTGAGGGTTTTGATGACGTGTGTGCAAGCAACAAGGGGCATGTGGGTGCAACCAATGCACTTGTAAGGCATGGAGCAGCAACAGCAGAGCAGCAGGAAGGCACTCACCTGCACACAGGGCGTGTCGCTGTTGCGCTATGCTGCAACCCGACACCGAAACCATCATTGTGCTGGATGCCTTTATTGCTAATGTATGCAGATCTGACTGGACAAGCACTGCGAAACCTGGCAGAGTGAGGTGCAAGTGTGGAATGAGGACGTCAGACAGCGAAACACAGTAGGTCGAACAACACGCCGATCTGTATATCGCAGTCCATGATACAGCTAGCCGTATGCACGGCTGCAACAGCGCAGCGCGAGGCACGAGCTCGACACCCAAGCCCTGGACCTCGTGCTCCGAATGTAACCACCACTTGGTGAACACCCTGACAAGTAATCGTGATTCCACTGCTATTTTTATGGCGTGCTATGTTGTCTCCAGCCTGCACTGATTGGTGGGGCTGCCTGGCTTCGGTCAGCTTGAACGGTTCTGCAGTGGTTGACGCCTGATGCAGCAGCAGCGGCAACAGCAGTAGCACTTGTAATGTTGCATCGCAATAGTGAGCCCGAAACAATGCCCCTAGCCAGTATTGGCTCACCCAGCCCTATTCTGAAGTTTGCCCCCAAGGCTGGTCACAAGATGATAATCCGGCGACATGAGAACGTATCTGATAAGATATGGAGGTATTTTTTTAACCTACATAAGACATCAGCATGGCTGCTATGGCTGGCCTGGAGTCAAGTCACATGTGCTGCTACTGCTGCCGCCTGCAGGAACCGCGGAGTACTGCTGGTTACATCCATACCAGTGAGCAGCAGATCACAAGTTCAGGAGCTTTTGCAGCATCTGAGCAGCGTCTCTAACATGCAAAACCCAGCAACCCTGCACGGGCCCAGCAGCAGCAACTTGGCGGTTGGCAAAGCAGTTGATGTAGGCAGCCTTTGCTTGCAGGACTGGTCGACCGCTGGTCAGCAGCAGCAGGCCATCTCGTGGCCTCTCCTCACAGCTGCTGTTGTGCTTCTTTCCTCGCCTGCTGATGCTGCTGCAGCTGCTGGTCATCATGGCAATGATCTTCTTCTTCTTCCCAGCAAGCAAGCCTGTGCGGGACTTGAAAGCAATGACCATCGGGCAGCTACACCACCAGCAGCAACCAGCAGCAGCAGCTGGCGGCGGCGCGTACCTATACAACATAGTACTAGACGCAGGCAGCACTGGCAGCCGCATACACATATTCAAGTTTGAGCAGAAAGGCAGCTCACTGAACCTGATCAGTGATGGCTTCCATCAGCTCAAGCCAGGGCTGTCTGCTTTCCCTGACGAGCCCCAGAAAGCAGCAGACAGCTTGAAGCCGCTGCTAGAAGAGGCAATGAAGGCGGTGCCTGCTGCACAGCAGGTGCGTTGCGGGTGGGGCGCTGCGTGTTGCAACTGCTATAGCAGATGAGGGCGCTGGGCATGCAGCAGCGCAGCTTCTGCCATGTATGCAGCAGCGCATGCGCAAGTGACACTAAAAGCAGAAAAAGGCTGAGAAACCGCTGGGCTAGGCAGCAGCAGCGGGAGCAGAGGCGCCGCCCAGCTGGGCCAACCAGTGAAGAACGTGTGCATGATGATGATTCTGGTAGTGTGGCTCATCTCTTACTCTCTTACACATCCTATAAGTAGTCTGATGCTGATGCCATCTTCAATGTATGCTTGCGCTTGCAGATGCTTGCACAGGCTGCTACGCCAGCTGCAACTGCTGCTGCACACCTGCCAATCACCACATCAGGTCAACATCTTCTTGAATTTTGTTCCTGCTCGGCCGGCTGCTGCTCTGCAGGCATCCACCGGCCTGTCTTTGAAGGCCACCGCAGGCCTGCGCCTGCTGCCAGGCAGCAAAGCAGACGACATCCTAGCAGCAGTGCGCAAGTTCCTCGCCACCTACCCCTTCAAGCTAAAAACAGATGCAGTAGAGGTCATGGATGGCGCACACGAAGGGGCCTTTGCATGGCTGACCCTGAACTACCTGCTAGGCCGGCTAGGGAGCGGGCCTACAGGCACAGTGGCAGCCATTGACTTGGGAGGGGGCTCTGTGCAGGAGGCGTTTGCGCTGCCGTCTACAGAGGCGACTGCTGCTCCTGCAGGATACATCACGCAGCTCAAGGCTGGTGGTGTGACGTACGACGTGTATGTGCACAGGTGGGAGGGGTGTTGATGAGGCGTGCAAACACACTGAAGCTAAATGAGGAGTGCCCTGTAGTCAAACTGCGGGTAGCGGGTTGGTTTGCTGCAGCATAAGAAACAGCAGTTCAGCGAACCTGAGCATGGGCTGAAGGAATATTTTCAGAAAACCTATTGCAACTGTCACCACGTACGCTCCGTGCAACATGCACATACACATGCACGTGCATGCGCTCGCTGACATGCATTCCGTCCCCCTTTTGATTGCGCACTTGCAGCTACCTGGGCTATGGCCTTATGGCTGCGCGCGCAAAAGTGATTGAGGCAGGCCGCGATGACCCCAGCCACCCCTGCTTTGCTAAAGGCAGCAGCCTGAAGTACAGCTACGCAGGCAAGGAGTACAGCATTGGGGAGACGATTGAAGCTGGGGACTTCAAGCGCTGCGCAGCGATGGCGCTCAAGGCGCTTGATCATGACAAGGATTGCGGCCAGCCCAAGGTGGGCTGTCCACTAGAGAACTTGCAGCTGTTTGCTTGTTTAAGGTGCATGAGCGCACCTTGTGACAAAGGTGGCCAGCAGGAGGCTTGCAGCAGCAGTTTGCCTTGCGCATGCGGCCTTGTTGCAGCGCATGCTCAACTTCCTTGCATACAATGTGCATGCAAGACGCGTGCGCCTCCAGCGGTGCGTGGCGCGGCACACCAGTGCGCCGCTCCTTGTGCACGCGCCTTTGCGTCTCACCTCATGCTGTCTTCACCTGCGCAATCTGCTTGCAGGACGCGTGCTCCTTCAGGGGCGCGTGGCGCGGCACACCCGTGCGCCGCTCCTTGTGCACGCGCCTTTGCGTCTCACCTCATGCTCTCCTCACCTGCGCAATCTGCTTGCAGGACGCGTGCTCCTTCAGCGGCGCGTGGCGCGGCACGTTCATGTGTGACCATGCGCATCAAGCACATGCTCACCCGCTGACTTGTTCGCATCACCCATCAACAATCTGCTTGCAGGACGCGTGCTCCTTCAGGGCCGCATGGCGCGGCACGTTCATGTGTGACCATGCGCATCAAGCACATGCTCACCCACTAACCTTTTCGCACCACCGATCAATATTGTTCTTGCAGGACGCGTGCTCCTTCAGCGGCGCGTGGCGCGGCAAGCCGGCCACCATGGCGCGCGTGTACTACGTGTCCAGCTACTTCTGGGACAGGGCCAGCGAGAGCAGCATCATCGCGGACAAAGCGGCCATCGAGTGGAAGACCAGCCCAGGGGTGAGCACACAGGCTGTTATGTCAACTGCTAGTTGGCTTTGAAAACAGGGTGCATGTGTGCGGCATCATTGCGGACAAGGCGGCCATCGTGTGGAAGACCAGCCCAGGGGTGAGCTAGGGGCTGTTATGACTGAAGGTTTTTTTGTTTTTGTAACTCGTTGCCTGTTTTCTGCATCTTCTGTGTCAAGAATGTCGTCCAGTGGAAGAATAGCCAAGCGGTGAGCTGCGCACCCACATCTATGAAAGCATGTAACTGTTACCTGCTGTGGTGCATGTGTAGCGCAAACATTTTGAACCGCATTTGTTACGTCTCAAATGCATTTCAACTGCGTTTCAGCATGACTTTCGTTTGCCAAAGTACGCAATTCGTGCTACCCTGTTGACCACTGCTTGCTGCCTTGCTTGCTTGCAGGATTTCGCAAAGCGCGCTGCTGCCGTGTGTGGCAAAGCAGTGCCGGAGCTGACCAAATCCTACAGCGACCTGCTGGCAGCAAATGCGCCTTACTTCTGCCTGGACCTGTCCTTCTGCCACACGGTGCTCACCCAAGGCTTTGACCTGGCAGAGACAGCGTCTGTGACGCTGGTGAAGCAGGTGGGTTTGAGTGTGATGCGGTGAGTGGATGGAGGCTGATGTGCTGCATGTGCAGACGGCAGCTGAGAGCATGCGTTTGGGTGTGCATGTCGTTTGATTGGTTTGACGGCTGGGTTACTGCAGATATGTGCCGCATTCCATTCCGTGCGCTGATGACGTGCACCAGCGGAGCAGCTGCCCAACTATGTCTGCCGGAGTAACTCTGCACATTTCCAGCCCTGCGGCTGGATACGACATAGCCAGACCAACATGCGGATTGTGACTGCTGCCGCTGTCTATCTAGCATGCAATCTCAGCTGCACTGTCCGGCTTTGCTTGCTGCTTGCTGCTTGCTGCTGCAGGTCAAGTACAACGGGCAGACAATTGAGGCAGCCTGGCCACTGGGAGCTGCCATCAACGACCTGTCGTCATGACAGCTGTCAGGCTTTTTATGCGCAACTGCAGCTTGTTACAGCTGTGCGCAGCTGCCAGGCTGTTGGTGATGGGTACATTGTCACGCAAGAAGATATGTTTGGTCAGCAGCAACACCGTCCGCTGAGCACACAGCTGTCTCTATCTCCTCCTGGGTGGAGCAGCTATTAAGAGCTGGTTGGGTAGAATGGTATGACAAATACAAAGGCCTAGTATCAGTGATCTTGAGGTGTGGGTGGCGTGATCATGGCAGGGGTATCGTGCCACAGTGGGGTTCTGGGTGTTAGACATGTAACTGCTAGGGTTGCAGCCATGGTTTTGTTGGGCCCAGCGTCACCAGCATGGCCAGCATCATTTCAAGCGAGGACCTTTATACGTGTAACATCTGTTGGAGTCTCTTGTATTGCCATACGCCTTTGCAGTGTTGACTTGGGCCACTTGAAGTGCAGCGTCTGACTCCAGCAGTGGCAGCAGTAGCAGTATGATTGTACAGATCGAGTAGAGGTTGCTAGAACAAACAAACAGTGGATTCTGCTTTGTAATGGGCGATGCTGTAGATGCTAGTCCCCAGGGTTTCTACGTGTGCTCCTTCGACAGCGGTGCGGTGCCGATTTACTGCGCGTGGGAGGAGTTTGCAAGTAAGTGCTGCGATAACAATATACTGAATGGCTAATACCGTTGGTTTCTGACAATATGCTGCGCTGTTGTCGTCATCTATTAATCACTTGCCAGGCAGCAGCAGCACTGCTGCTGCTCCCAACTCAAACTTCCTCAAAGGTGTGAAGTGGTCGCCAGACGGCTCCTGCTGTCTCACAGTCACCGATGACAACTGGTGAGTGGCTGCAGGCGGCAACACCCGGCAACAGGGCTGCAGAATTGCGTTTCAGGGCTGCCTGCCTGCACATGAATGGCGCTGGGCAGCTTGCAGGCGTGCCTGAACAACAATTGTGCGACAGCTGAATAGTCAAACCGCAGGTGCAATTCCACAACTACCGCACTGGCTGTCAAGATGGCATAGCCTGTATGTGTTAGATGCACACTGTTGCCAGGCGTACCTCAGCCCCGTGCCGGCCCATTCTGTCATTAGGCCTGTCACATGTTAAACTTCGTTTTCCTGCAGGCTGCGGGTCTTTGACTTACCTCAAGATGCACTGCACCACCAACCAGCACCAGATGCTGGAGGTGCAGCAGCAGAACAGCAGGCAGCTGCAGGCAGCGTCAACCCTGCAGCAGCAGGAACAGCAGCAGCAGCAGCAGCAGCAGCAGAGGGCACGCCTTGGTACTCAGGGCTGCAAGTACATGCTGGGGAGACTGTGTATGACTATGCCTGGTTCCCTGGCATGTCCACGGCAGACCCTGTGTCATGCTGCTTCGCAAGCACTAGCAGGGTGAGCGGTTGCTGTTATTTATTCAGCTGTCATGCTGAGCAGCGGAAGCCTGGGTAAGACATGTACACGCGCTCCTGTTGTTTCCAGCAAATCTGTGCCATGCTGTTTTGTGGGCAGGCGCCAGCAGAACTACGGCCAGCAATAGTGTTACCAGCAGCTGCTGTCAACTTCAGTGCATTGCTGCGTGCTGCTGCTTGGTATCTTGCACAAACAGCACCCCTCAAACCACTGGGTTATGCTTGGACCAAAACCATTGCACAAAGTCAAACCAAAGCAGTGTTCGATGTTTAAGCCCATGCATAACAAATTGCTGCACTGCACCGCTTGCAGGGCCAGCCCATCAAGCTGTGGGACGCCTGCAGCGGCCAGTTGAGAGCCAGCTACAGGGCATATGATGATGCTGATGAAATAACAGCAGCAGCCAGCGTTACTTTCAGCCCTGACGGCTCAAAGCTGCTGGCAGGGTATAACAAAGCCCTAAGGGTGTTTGACGTGTCCAGGCCGGGGCGCGAGTGCCGCAAGATTGCTACGTATAGGAAGCGCCAGGAGGGCAGCATGGCAGGTGGGTTACAGCAGGCGTGGTATGATTAGTGTGTTCATGCACCCTTTTGGCTTTGTTGCCGCCTCTGGGCTCATGTGAGGTTGAGGAGCTGCACGCCAAAAGATGCCTGCTGTGTGTGCGTGGATCTGATGTAGGGGTCTGATGGAGTAGCTGCCATCAACTGCTCTATCAGCGACGTTGCTGCCTCTGAGAATCGCTGCATCTGTGTCATACATAGCAGTGTAGGATTTGCATCCCAAACCCTATGCCTGATTCAGGTGTGTGCGGTGTGCTGTGTGCTGCTGCCTATCAATTCGGCAGCTGCAATATATATCTCAATTTTGCCATGTACTTTGCTGCGCCGCGCAGGCATCATCAGCTGCCTGTGCTTCAGCCCTGTGAGCAACGACCTGCTGGCTGAAGTTCTGCGTTTAATCTCTTGCAACAGCTCGGGTTGCAGCTCAATCACCTGTTCTCCTGCGCCGCGCAGGCATCATCAGCTGCCTGTGCTTCAGCCCTGTGAGCAACGACCTGCTGGCTGAAGTTCTGCGTCTAGTCTCTTGCAACAGCTCGGGTTGCAGCTCAATCACCTGTTCTCCTGCGCCGCGCAGGCATCATCAGCTGCCTGTGCTTCAGCCCTGTGAGCAACGACCTCCTGGCTGAGGTTCTGGGTTCTGTCTGTTGCGACAGCTTGAGTCACAGCTCAATCGCCTGTTCTCCTGCGCCACGCAGGCATCATCAGCTGCCTGTGCTTCAGCCCTGTGAGCAACGACCTGCTGGCTGAGGTCTTGCGTTTTGTCTCTTGCAACAGCTAGGGTTGCTGCTCAATTACCTGTTCTCCTGGGCCGCAGGCATCATCAGCTGCCTGTGCTTCAGCCCCGTGAGCAACGACCTCCTGGCTGAGGTTTTTGGTATTGTCACTTGTAACAGCTAGGGTTACAGCTCAATCACCTGTCTTCCTGCGCCGCAGGTATCATCAGCTGCCTGTGCTTCAGCCCCGTGAGCAACGACCTGTTGGCTGCCGGCAGCTACAGCCGCTGCATCGGCCTGTTTGACGGCCGCACATACGAGCAGCTGCTGCTGCTGGAGGGGCACAAAGGAGGCGTCACACAGGTAAGCTGCAGCTGTTTTGGCGGCTGCATCACCTGCTTGGTAATGCATGGTGGCGTATATCTGGAAGTGGCAGCTTGCTGCTCCGTGATGCTGGTTGTTTATGGAGTGGCAGCTCGTACAAGTGTTGGCACGCACCACCATCAAGCCCGCAACCAGATCATGTATGCCGACGGCTGTGCCTCTCAACAGTACTAACAACTGCTGCTGTGCTGCTGCCTACACCTGCCTCTGCTGCCGCATACCTTCTGTTCTTCGCCCCCGCAGGTATCCTTCTCTCCTGATGGCAACTTCCTATACACAGGCGCGCGGCAGGATGACCAAATACACTGCTGGGACATCCGCGCCACTGGGCAGGTGCTGTACAGCATGACCCGCTGCACCAGCAGCACTAACCAGCGCATAGGGTTCAGCATTGAGCCCTGCGGCAGGCACCTGGCGACCGGCGGCTGCAACGGCGCTGTGCGGGTGCGTGTGTTTCAGGTTTAGGGTGGTTGGTGTGCCAGGTGTCGCGTGGACGGGGCAGCAGTATATTGGGAAAGAGGGGCAGGGTGGTTCTGGTGCCTGTCGCCGGTTGTGTGGGAGATCGCCCTCTAATAGCCGTTTGCATAGTGCGAGTCAGCCAGCTTGCAGCGCAAGCCAGCCGCAGCAAAGCAACACACACATATCCAACAACAACCATCAAGGTCGCTGCAAACAAGTGTCCCAACCTCATCCACTGGTGATGCAGTGCTGCTGCCAAGGCGCTGCAAAGAAATACGCCAATCAACAGCTGCCTGGTGTCCATTGCCGCGCTGCTTGCAGGTGTTTGACCTGTGTGATGGCCGGCAGGTAGCAAGCTTCCAGGCAGCAGCAGACACGGTCAACGGCGTTGACTTCAGCCCCTGCCTGGGGCTGCTGGCCACTGCCTCAGGCCACAGGCGCTTTGCGCTGCTGCCAGCAGATGGCTGGGAAGCTGAGGACGATGCAGCCGGCAAAACACAGCAGCAGCAGCAGCAGCAGCAAAGTGCGAAGAATGATGGTGATGTAGCTGGCCTGGCCATGGCCAGCTGGCAGCCTGGGGGCCTGTGCAACAGCTTGCGACTGTGGAGGTGTGAGGCTACTTGGGTGGCTGCTGCTGCAGAGGGTGATGTTGGGGCAGCAGGCGAGGCAGTCGAGGGCATGGATGTTGATGTAGCAGCAGCAGCAGCAGCAGTAGGTGATGTTGGCTGAGGGCTTGCTGCTGGTTGTAGCAAAAGGGTAGCAGGGTGGCAGGAGCTACCCCTCCATTGCAGCAAGTCAACGCCTGATAGAAGGACGCGCTGTTGGCGGTGGCGCAAAGACCCTCCAATGTTGCATACATATATAGGCATTTGGATTACGTCTGGGGTCATGCAAACAGGACTGCATATTTGTACATGTCATGCGCAGCGCCACTGGCGATGTTGCTCAACCGCCCTATATGGTAACACGATGGCGGTGCATTGCAGCTCTTTCAGGGCCATCACGCCCTTCTCTGGGTTGAGAGTGTCATAGCTGCAGCGTTGATGCTATGGCTTGATGGGTAACATGATTGTCCCTATTCCAGAGGGATGATAGCTCCAGCGTGCTGAATCAGGACTACCAGTAGTACTGGTATGTGACATGTCATACATCATGCTGTGTGCTTGTTACAGAAGTGAACGCACATGTTACTTCACAGCAGTACAAGCCTGCTATCACAGGTATTCGGCATGCTCCTGACTCTTCAGCAAATGGTCCGCCACTGCCGTTGCAGCTACTAGCTAGCCTAGTACTAGTAGGCAGCCCACTGCAGCAGTTGACCCAGCCGACTTGACCATGCACCTGGTGCATGATAAACAAACGTCTCCTTACGGGATGCACACACCTTCAGTGCACCAAGAATAACCATCAATGGCGATCCAACCAAACTAACTTCCTTTGGTATGGTTTGAAACTAACCAGCGGTAGCCAAGTGCAGTGGTGGCCATACAACAACAGATGCGTCAAAGCGGCAATTTAATCGCAACTCAACCAGGGTGAAACAGATCTGAAGCTAGCACGGATATCAGCTTCCAACACGGCATGTGCTCAATGATAACATGCTGCACGACTGCTACACATCAGCCCCACATGCTTGAACACACCCGGATGAAGCCTGTCAGCACACCTCTACGCACAAGCCTTAACCACAGCCACCGCCGCACACACCACGCACCTGCTGCTGTGCCGTGCAATGGTCACAACAGCTATGCTATTGGCACAACGAAGATGATAACACACATGATACATGCACCAACCAATCAGCACACAGCAAATTGCTCGAAAAGAGCCTGCAGCATGCTCCGTCAAAGCAGCCCATGCAGCAATGCCGACTAATCAGTGTAGCACAGCTGGACTATTACAACGCACACTCCTGCAAGTGCTGCAAACACCTTCGAAATCAACATATAGAATGTCACGGCAGTCACAACCAAAACCCCTGGTACCGTGGCGGTACCGTGGCGGCATGCATGGGTGCAGTGAGCGCCAACCCAGTTGTGACAAGACTACAGCTGTGCGCAACTGAACCACACAAAGCACAACTGCAACGTCCCATCCAAAGCTGACTCTCACTCAACTCAGCAACAGCCAAATGTACCCCTCAACATGTAACTCCCCCTATTAGCCTCTCGTTGGCTCCTGACTGGGGTTCCCACTCCTCGTTGAGTGGAGCATGTAATGTAATGTAATGTAATGTAATGTAATGTAATGTAACAGCAGCTCAAGCCCACAACTTCATGGCGCCAGCTTCAGTCACAGCTCGTCACAGAAAAGAACTTCTTTTCTTCTGAGATGAAATGCTGCCGGCCTGTGGACGCAAGGTGAGTAGGTGCATGACACCAGCACATGTGCTATCACTCCTGTTTGCGCAACCCCGTGTCAGCATGACACGGGAACGATGCTGCAAATATACGGGCCCTTTCCCTGCATGTGTTTGTGTCAATCCAGATGGTGCAACAGTCTCTGCTTGCCAATGACGTGAGAACATAGCAGCAGCTCTGTACCGTACATGCTGCACAGTAACTGCCGTGTGTGAAATACTTGTGGGCTCAACCACCCTCACAAAAACTGCAGCAGCATGACTTCAAGGTGATGATGATTAAATCAAGACTTCTGCTGAGCAGGGCACAGTACACGCCAGCACATCATCACTCTGCTGCCTCAACTGTTAGCAGCAGACGCCAGACAGGCTGCCACAACTTACAACTCCTGCCAGTATCCAAATGTCTTCCATACTGGATAATCGATAATATATAGATGAACACACTGCAATCGAAATTATTTGAGGAGGCACACACTGCTGACCAATGTCAGCATTACAGCGCAGCTCCTGCATTGCCAGAACCAGGTGTAGCATACAATGATGTGTAGAAGAATAGAAGAAGGTGTAGCAGAAGCAGCCCCACAGTTTGTTGACCAGCAACATCCTCAGCAGCAGCTGCATCAAGAACTGCTGACGAGTCAGCAACAGCCAATCAACGCAACCTGTGCCAGCACCTGCAGCAGCACTAAATACGTGCTTGCCAGGTTACGTCGCCCTGCTAGTTTGCCACTGCTGGCCCGGCTTGTGCCTTGTGCTCAGGAGCAGTCCTGCAAGCGGTCCTGCAAGCAGTCCTGCAAGCAGTCCTGCAAGCAAGTCACATACCAACTGTCAGCCGCCCACCCACAACGTCAGCTGCCCCGGTCATGACTGCTGCATATGCTGTGCATGCTGCCCGCATCACACCCTGCAGAGCACGAGTCACTGCTGCCAAACGTGGGCCCTGCACATACCTATAAGACCTCCAGGTGCTGCATGCAGCACCACAAACACCACAGATACCTTTGCCCAAAAGCGTACAAAGGCGCACACACGTGCTAGCCTGCTCCGCTCCACCACAGCCAGCACACACACCATTATTGTTGACCAGTTGACCATACCAAAAAGTGATGAAGTGAAGCACATACTGTGCTTGTCACAGCGGCTGCTGATCCGAACAGACACGGTCACCAATCCAGCTGAAGCACACCAGGTGCCCTAGAACACAAACAACCAAGCAATCTCCCCATCCCAAACAGCCCCTTAGCCAGCCAAGATGCTGCTTCAGCACGACTAGAATCCTTACCATCACGAACAGCACGGCACTGCGTGCAATCATTCAGCCGCAGCACACCCGAACTGGCCATCAACGCCCACCACCACCACCACCACCGCAGCCAAGAGCAGCTCCTTGCTGCAAGCTGCTGCTCTAACACGCTATCGTACAGCTGCACTTGACAGTCATTTGTCAATCCGTATTCAAGGCAGCCGGCGCCATAGTGAGGTATGGTCACCATGACACTCACAGCACCCGATTAAGATTGATTTCACCTCCTCCGGCCCCCGGGCCCCCCCCCCCCCCCTACACCCTACACCCTCCTACCACCCCCCCAAAGTGCAGCATGTTGCTCTCAACCAGCCGCAGCCGCAGCCCTACCGCCTGTTCCCCCACATCACTCCCTAGCAGCTCATACAGCCTGCCAGCCTCAACCCTAAACCATCCTACCACCACCGCCAAAGTGCAGCATGATGCACTCAACCAGCCGCAGCCGCAGCCCAACCGCCTGCACCCCCGCATCACTCCCTAGCAGCTCATACAGCCTGCCAGCCTCAACCCTAGCCCCTCCTGCCACCCCCGCCAAAGTGCAGCATGATGCAATCAACCAGCCGCAGCCGCAGCCCAACCGCCTGCACCCCAACATCACACAGGGTTCAAGGCTTTAGGCCATAGGCTACCATATGCTTGACCCTACACCATCCTGCCAACCCCACTGCCAAAGTGCAGCATGATGCACTCCACCAGCCGCAGCCGTAGCCCTAGCGCCTGCACCCCCACATCACCCCCACAGGGATTATGTCTTTAGGCCACCACATAAACCCTACACCCTCCTACCAGCACCACCAAAGTGCAGCATGATGCACTCAACCAGCCGCAGCCGCAGCCCTACCGCCTGCACCCCCACATCACTCCCTAGCAGCTCATACAGCCTGCCAGCCTCGCCACCGCCAGCCACCCGCAGCAGACCAGCCATTGCAGGCCCATCTATGCCCTGATCTCTGAATGCACGCACTGCCTCCCCGCAGTCGCCTGCATGCAGCCATGCGTGCAGCTGCTCTGCGCTCCAGCCGCGGGGTGATGGGGTGGCAGGAGTTGCTGGGAGGTTGCCGGAGGGGCGCGAGGAGGGGTTGTGCATGGCAGGAGACACCTGGCGGCAGCAGCAGCAGCAGCAGCAGCGGCAGCAGCAGCAGTTGGTGGGTGGCCGGAGGGGCGCGAGGAGGCGTGGTGCATGGCAGGGGACACCTGGCGGCAGCAACAGCAGCAGCAGCAGCAGCAGCAGTTGGTATGTTTGGTGCAGGGGGTATGTCTGATGTACAAACGGCAGTGAGGATCAAGCTGTGCATGACTACCGGTATATCTAAGTGAAAGTGAAGGGAAGGCTGGCTTACTGCAAGCTGCTGCAGCAGCAATGTACTCCATGGCGGACAAAACATTTGGCACCACTATCACTATATCCTCTTATTGTACCTACCTGCCGTGTGGACATCTGCCGAGCAACCAGCTCCTGCCTGCTGCCGCCCATGCCGCCCCTGCCCCCCGCTGCTGCTGCTGCTGCTGCTACTGCTGCATTGCTGCCGCCGCTACCAGTCCTGCCCCTCTTCAGGCCCACACCCATTCCACCAGCCCCAGCAGCATTGCCAGCAGCAGCTGCAGCAGCAAGATATGCATCCACAGCAGGGGACCAGCCGCCGCCTGCTGCTGCCATCGCAGCATCCACTGCTGCACTTGCTGCCTCTGCAGCAGCACGCTCCGCAAGTGCTGCTGCGTGGTCTGCAGCAGCTGCTGCTGCTGCCGCATCGATAGCCACTTGGGGGGTGGAGGGGGCCCCTGGTGCTGACCTGGGGTTGGGTGGCGAGCCAACAGGGCTTGCACTGGCACTGCAAGCAGAAACAAGCAGCACATCAATGACAGAACAGCTCCAAAGTGGGTTGCACACAATCACCTTGCCTAATGTGTGATATGACAGTACTATATTGCTCCTACCCTGCAAGCACAGGGAGCAGTGCTGCAGGAAGCACATACCATGCAGGACACATCCACCAGGCGTCACATCAGCATGTATAACCGCTCACAGCATTACTTATCCAACCAGCACTCGAACACCGCCTCACCTGCTCCTGTTGAGTGCCAGCAGCGCATCAGCAGCAGCCACAGCACCAGCAGCAGCCAGCGAGTCATCCCGCTGCAAGCCCTGCTGCTGCTGCTGCTGCTGCTCTCCAGCAGCCAGTGCTGCTGCTACTGCTGCCGCCGCTCCAACTGGCCTGCTGCTGCGACCACCCCCACCCCCACCCACACCTAAACCTCCAGTTCTGCTGCTGCCAGGCACTGCAGGCTTCTTGGTTCTGCGGCGCTTTGCAGCTGGCTCTTCACCCGCCATTGCTCTGCCTAAGAATGCCGCCATCTGGGCACTCATGCCCGGCAGTAGCTGGCTGCTGCTGCTGCCAAGTCCCAGCTCAAACCCTCCTAGCCCGGCTCGCTCCGCTGCTGCTGCTGCTGCCGCGCTGAGTGCTGCTGCTGCACTGCGAGGCTCCATACCATCCACAGCAGCAGCAGCAGTGCGGGCGGCGCTGCTGCTGCTGCCATCCATCATGCGGCTAAAGTCTGGCAGACCAAGCGGCACCTGCTGCTGCTGCTGCTGCTGCTGTGCTGCTGCTGCTGCTGCTGCCGCCACTGGGGGAGTGGAGAAGCCTGAGGGGCCTATCAGGCTGAGCTTGTCAGAAACAGTGCCTGGCAGGCTGTCGGGACCGCCTGCTGCTGCTGCTGCCACCTCTGCTGCTGCTGATGCCAGCATGGCTTCTGTCAGGAATCCGGCACCTGTTGCTGCTGGTGACAGCTCCTCTAGCTTTACATCATGATGGCCCGCAAAGCGCGATAGATCCTGCTGCTGCTGCTGCTCCTGCTGCTGGTGGTGGTGGTGATAGTGGGAGTTGTGGATGTGGTTGTGGTGGCTGCTGCTGCTGCCATCTGGGAATGCCGCTGCAGCAGCAACAGCAGCAGATGCTGCCAGGCTGCTGCGCTGGTACCCCTGCTCTGCTAGCAGCTGCTCACCCATCACCCTCGCAAGCACAGCAGCAGATGAGGCAGGCAGGCCCGCCCTCGCTGCTGCATCTGCTGCAGCAGCAAGCGTCACCTCCTGCTCTGCAGCACTAGCGTAGCCACCTGCTGCTGCTGCTGCTGCTGCCGGGTTGCCGCGGCTGCCGGGCCGTGAGGGGTGGGTGCTGCCATTAGCGGCTGCTGCTATGTTGCGGCGCTGCGGGGGTGATGGCAGCGGCACGGATTGCAGCTTGCCTGCTTTGTGGCGCAGGCCGCACCTGCAGGCGCGCATGAACACACAGGCAGATAAAGGAGGCAGTGGGAAGTGGATGGCGAGCAGCGAGCAACATGCAAGGGATGCAGGCAGGCGGACTGCAGCTTGCCTGCTTTGTGGCGCAGGCCGCACCTGCAGGCACGCAACGAACAGCACACAGGAAGGCAGCAATGAGAGAGGATAGTTGCATGTGGGTCCTGGCACCATCTTAGATGGTATGAGCCATAACAGGTTGGCACACCATCTTACATGTTTCGAGCCACAACATGTGGGTCCTGGCACCACCTCAGATGGTATGAGCCATAACAGGTTGGCACACCATCTTACATGTTTTGAGCCACAACATGTGGGTCCTGGCACCACCTCAGATGGTATGAGCCATAACAGGTTGGCACACCATCTTACATGTTTTGAGCCACAACATGTGGGTCCTGGCACCACCTCAAATGGTATGAGCCAGCAATGGATGGCAAACAGGGAGCAGCATGCAAGGAGAGCAGGCACAGGAGCAAACGGGCTGTAAGTCATGCCAAGCCAGCTGATTCAGACGCCATACAAGTGATGATATAACTAGGTAGTCTGTGACATGATGTTGCAAGTAATCATGGTCTAGCAAGTGATCAAAGCGGAATCAAGCTAGCGGCCAGCCCCCTCACTTGTTGCAGAGGTTGATGAACCTGTTGGGCCCAATCTCCCAGCCGCGCCGCCAGCAGCCTGAGGTGTTGCGCGTGCCGCAGTAGCCGCAGCTCTACAGATACGAAAGCAGTGGCGGCAGCGGCAGCGGCAGCAGCAGCAGCAGCAGCAGCAGCGCAGGAGAGGAACTCAGAAGCACCTTTGTTGGTAAGTGCTTGCTGCTGGTTCTTATGTGCGCTTGCCGCTGTGGGTTAGGTGCAAAAATGGCATCTGTTTTCAGTGGCAGATTGCGCCAGACTGATGGTCAAGTAAGTGCTGTCTGGTGTTCATGCATATACATGCACATGCAGTGCAAGGAAACCGCCCTAGTCCAGGTCAACATAAGGTCAACATCCTACAACCGACCGCAGCCTGTGATGATTACTGCTGTGCATGCATGCGCCAAACCCTGCACTCTGGCAGGTTGCGGAGTATGTCAGATCGTTTGATTTGCAAGAACTCATCACTTACGTTTGAGATGAGCGCTGATGTCTGCATAAAAGCGGGCTGCTCCTTACGCTGCAGCCGCGCAGCAACCTGCAGGATGTCCACCTCTGCTGCGCCATTCGAATCGCTGGCCTGGCCTGCCATGCTGTCAACAGGAGATGCAGCACTGCAGAGCGGCTGCGCGCTGCTGGTAGAGGGCTGCTGCTGCATCTGCTGCTGCTGTGCTGCAGCAGCTGCAGCTGCCACAGCTGCCAAGGCCTGCTCCAGGCCTTCAGGCATCATGGCGATGGAAACGTCAATTGACGCTGCTGCTCCGCTTGCAGGAGCCTCGCCAGCGACATTGTTTGCTTCTGCTGCAGCCTCGCGCGTGAATCGTGCATGACTCGGGTCTGACTCTGCTGGTGTGGTGTCTGCCCCAGCCTGCTCTGGCACTGCAGGACCTGGCGCCAAAGATGTCTGATCATCACTGCCGCTGGAGTTAGCTCTATTTAAGGCCGCTGCACCCTCTGCTGGTGCAGCTGCGTCATGGGCATCGTCCATGCTTGCAGGAGCACCGGCACCGTCCATCGCTCCTGCTGTAGCTGAAGTAGATGCCATTGACTGAGAAAGACGCCTCACTACGCTGTGGACAGCGCCGAGCGCTCCAACTAGGTAAGGGCTTCTCCAGTACAGGTGTGAATGCCCAGTATGAAGTGTTCGAGGTTCACGATTGATGTGCAACGATGGTTCGAAGTGAAGCTGAGGGAATGATGGTGCATCTAGTCGTCATCATCATCCTCTGATGTGCCTCGGGAGGTCCGAGGAAACCTTCTAAAACCATCCTACAGGCACACGAAGCACAACTGCACTTTGGAACCAAATAGCAGGCAATATAATCTATGTCAAGGCGCCTAGCGACGCCATCAGATGCAGCAGGCCCTGGTGCTGCTGCTACAGCTGCAGCGTGTTTGCAGCAGTTCCACGCTGCAGCGCTGTTGAACATCGCAAGAAACCAAATGCATCATATCTGAAAATGATATATTGGACTCGGCGGTGCGACCAATACATGCACAACTTGAGGCCAACAGGTTGGTGAGCTGGCAGCCTGGCCTAGCGAGCAGAGCAGGTGCCCCACGCACCCAGGGAGGTCTGAGAAGGCTACAACTCACACATGACGTAGACGTTTGTCTGGCTTAGTGATAACCACCCCTGAACAGCAGGCTGCATAAAGTAGCAGCCATTCATTTTTGCCACACCACAACCCAAGCACCCAGTGCCCAACCAACTTGGGCCCTCGGGAATTGACTTACCAGGTTACACCAGCCGGCCCTCGCCCTCTCACCGAGCAACCACAAAATCTCATGAAAACCAACCCAAGCTAAACATAACACCATCGGCAGCTGTGGCCCATGGGTTTTGCAGATGCGCCACAACACACCAGATCCTATCTCTTTGCAGCTTTCTTCGCAAAGCCTCCTTTGCCACCTCCAAATCCGGCGCTGCCTTTGCCAGCCGCTGCTGCTCCCGCTGCCGCTGCTGCTGCTGCTGCCGGCTTGTGCTTGCGTATGTTGGTGTCCGAGGCGCTCCATGGCAGCTGCGGCTTCACATTGCTGAGCTTCCGGATGTCCTGCGCCACCTGCAGCCACATGCACACAACGTGTTGATTTCATATGTGTCGCTCTACCCTTCAGACCCAGCGTTTAAGCGCTGAAAGTTGGCTGCAAAGCACCAGGAGGGCAAAGGAGGCGGCGATGAGGGGGCGATGACTTTCAGAAACGTACAAAGCACGCAGCCTCTTTCGCAAACAACACCACTGCCGCCCGCCCAGCTCCTCGGAAGCTGCTGCCAGCCCCCACACAGCTAGCAGCCCCCGCAGCCCGCGCCAGCTCACCACACAGCCACCACCCAGCTGCCGCCATACAGCTGTGCTCAGGATACGTACATGCTTACATGCCATATGCAAACTCTCTGTCAGCAGCCAGCCGCCCCGCCGCCCCGCAGCCCCGCCAGCTCACCGCACCTACCTGCTGCTGCAGCTGCGCACTCGCCGACTCCCCAGACGACGCCACATAGCCCAGCACATGCTCCAGCTTGTACCCCAGCAGCTGCCCAATCAGCAGCTTGTAATACGCAGATCCTGCGACTGCATTTGCCTGGCACCCGAAGCTCGCCAGATGCATCGCCCAGCTTGCAAACGGCTCCCGATCAGCATACAGAATGCCGGTCAAACCCACGCCGCCGGGCGCGACCGAGCTGATGAATGCGACGCCGGGCGCAGCCAGGGCTTGCTCTAACATGTGAATGGCCAATGGATTGTAGATCGGCTGGCCTTTGGAGGGCTCCCAGCCATTGAAGAGCTGCACCAGCGCTATCCCGCGCTGCCCTTGCAGGAAAGCTTCGAGCTCGCCGGCTGTAAAAACGGCTTGCTGCAGCTGGGTTTTGACGGGGTCACCTGGCGCGTTGCCGTCACGCCTGGCGGCGGCAGCAGCAGCAGCAGCATGTTCAGGGAACACCTTCAGGTGTGCACAGCATTTACCGTGACACGACAAGGTAGCAGAACAGAAGTACAGCAAGGCAGCACCATATGTGACCTTTGGCGCAAAATGCCGCAAAAATGCCTGTAGCTGAAACCCTGCCTTGCGCTATGTGCTGTGGGGCAGCCCTGCTTACCATTCAGCTGCATCTGCCGCCACTTGCTGCTGCAGGTGCTCCAAGCTGTCAACCACCTTTGCAGTCACTGTGCCAGCCGGAACCTCGCCTGCAACACACAGATGCGGCAAGCTCAGGAAGTCAAGCCAAGTGTGAGACAGACGGCATGCAGAATCAGCCAGCAGGACACCGCACACTACAGTAGGGCCAGGCAGCTTTGCTGGCACGGCAAGTGAAGGCATGCCTGCTCAATGTATGCACCTGCAACGAAACGTGCAAAATGTGCATATGCCCCTGCTGCCGCTGCTGCCGCCCCACCTGCATGGGCGTGCATGGCAGGCAGCACGCCTGCCAGCTGCGGGAAGCTGCTCACAGTCAGGCTGTCAGCTGCTGGGAAGCCACCTGCAGCGCAGCCAGCCACATTATGGCAGAGGGTTGACGCAGAGCCAAGTCCTGTAACTGGTGGTGTAAGCAACCCAGCAACACCTGCTTGCACCTGTTGGTGCCTGCTATTGCTCTGCTTCTCAGCCGTTCGCATAATACATGGCATACCAAACTTTCAGGGAGTGCAACAGCTGCTATGCCACTGCTTGGCATCTCTTGTGCAATGCAGACAGCTGCAGCAGCGTTGAATTGCTTCCAGCAACCAGGATCTGCCCTATCATGCTGCCACGTCATCATCCCTCACCCTCCGCAAACAGCATCGATCCCACCTCGTTTATACACCTGCTCTATCTATCGGTCACTCTGCCAAGTCATAACTCACCCAGCGCAGACAGCTGCAGCGCCCCAGCATCCTCGCCAGCAGCGGCCGCCAGCCGCAGCAGCTGCCCCTTGCGCAGCAGCACCGCTGAGGAGCCGTCCCAGCCCTGCATGACCTGCACGTGCTCCACGCTGCTGCTGCTGCTGCTTCCACTGCTGCTGCTGCTGCTGCTGGTGAAGGTAAGTTCCAGCACGTCGTTCTGCTGGCACTGCTGCAAGCTGCGCATGGCTGCACAAGCCAGGGCGCGTTTTGCTGTTTCAACACGGCAGTTCCATGGTGCTAGATGCTGCTGATGACGGTGGTGATGAAGGCAGGTGTTGCGCAGCCCGCTGTGTGCGGTTGCGTGCGCACGTGCCTGCTGCATGTTGCTGCTGCAGGCGTAGGCCGCGGCGCGCGTGTGTGTCAGCTGGCACTTGGGTTGGAGCTGGGAGACGACAGCAAGCTGCAAACAAAGCATAAAAAGGCTTCTGTAAGCAAAGTTTTGATAATGTTGGTGTGCCTGCGCAGCTGGTGTGCAAGCAGCTACATGACAGCAGCAGTGCTGCTACAGCTGAGTAGCAGTATCACTGCTTGGCATACATGGCAGCTGCTTCTGCTGCTGTGTGATGCTGACGCCAACCGATAACACAGTATCAAATGTGTTATTCACTTTGACGGGTTGTCGGAACGAGGCACAAGCAGAGTGCCATGCTATCCTGCTCACCTTGGTAGGCTTGACGAAGCGATGGCTAAATTCGCAATAGTAATATGACATCTATGGCCAAACCAATTTACGATCAAGCTGCATCCGAGTGAGGCTTGCGACGTGATGATCCCGATCCCGGCAGAAGCTGAACAGGCATGTGCCGGTACAATTCGAAGCACCACCCTTGCACTGCCTGGTGCAGTCTCTCACGTGAGCTCACGTTTCGTACGGGTTCACATACTTGAGCTGTCGCTTTACACCTCGCATACTACAAAGGCACAGGCAGGGCCCTGCCCACGCAGGCATTGGGTCCTAGTCAGCATGCTGGCAAAGGGTTAGTGGGAGCCCCACATGACAGCCACATGCGCACAGCAGTTGTAGTGCGGCACAACAGTTGGGCGTCATGCATGACAAATGGGTTAGCTTCATGCATGTGCATGTTTCACAGCACCCGTGACATGAATTGCGATTCATACCCCAATCCATGCAAAAAAGCAACACCAGCCGCGGATAACCAAAAGCATCATGGTCCAAGGCTCACTGTGATCACTGCCAACATGCACAAAGTAATGCACAATGGGTCACCATGTCAGCGGCAGCGGCAGTGACACATGTTAAGCTCAAGCCATGCATCAGCAACTGCGGCGAAAGCAGCACAACAATGTGCAGGAGGCAACTAGACTACGCAGTTAATGAGTATGAACGGGTTATGTGCATGCAGGTCATGCATCACAAGCACATGCAACATAATGGGTACTCACATAGCGAGAAGGGAGTGTGCATGTGCTGGCAGCCTGCGCCCATCCACAGGCTGATTGCATTCATAGCTGCTGTGTCAGCAGCATGCGCCAATCCTGCCGCACTGCAGCATGACAGTGCACCCTGTGTAAAAGACGAGTTCATCCAGATCCTTGACTCCAAAGAACAAAGGTAAAATGCATAGCTGCACACCTTTCAAGCAATGCTGGAGTCAGAAGAATCAAGGTCAAATGCATAGCTGTGCACCTTTCAGATCAAGCAAGCAATGCTGCACCACGAGAGCCCCGCGCACATGCTGTGTCCATCCATAGGCTGATTGCATGCAGGGCTGCTGTGACAGCCGCATGCGCCGGTCCTGCCGCATGAACTCGTGTTAACTGAGAGCGACCTGTGCCATACGTAATTACTCCAGAAAAGCAAACCAACCAAAGCCGTGCTGCTCAACACCGGCACGTGATGCTCCCTACTGGCCAGCCCTACGCTAGTGTGCATTCAACCAAGGCAATATTGCTGAGCCCACTTCAGCTTAGTGCACCAGGCCCCGCAGCGTGAAGCTGGTGTGTGGCGGCTCCTCCCCGTCCATAGTAGGCGCCTTGATGTCGCGCCGCCGCTTCACTGTGTGCTGCACCTTGCTCTGCCAGCCGGGCCAGGTGCAGCAGGGGCCCTGCGGCACTGATTCTGCTGCTGCTGCTGCTGCATGTGCGTTGTGGCCGTTGCCGTTGGCGCTGGGGCTCGGCTGTAGCACCGCGCGCCGCCTGCGAAGTTTGCACGCAGATGCGCGATAGAGTTCGGTGAGTCACAAACATAACATGCCCATCTGGGGCTCGGCTGCAGCACCGCGCGCCGCCTGCAGGGTCAGCGCACAAGTGCGTGGGGGTTTGTTGGTCAGCTGTACATGTAAACAAAGGTGCGATGTATGTGTACATGCGTGTCGCCAAGCTGTGCCTGCATGCATGTTATGCGGCTACCTGCAGTGAGCCAGCATGCTGCACAACAAACGCCCATGCCACATTTCCACACCAGCACTACCTTGTTGCAGGCAACCTGCAGCAAATCGCTTTCACAAACCACACGCACACCACGCCCCACCCGCCCGCAATCGCCACAGTAGCGTGTCAGTTCTAACACCCATCCAAACCACCACTGCTCCCACCTGGAGAGCCGCCTGCTGCTGTACTGCCGGTGGTGCAGCTGCTCCCCGCAGCAGCTGCTGGAGCCCATGCGGCGCGCCAGGTAGCTGGAAGAGAAGCCGACCAGTGTGGAGGGCACGCTGCTGTTGCTGACGCTGGCCTCATCTGCTGCTGACTCGCCTGCGGGCATGAAATGCAGCGGCAGCAATCGCGGCATTGCATGCTGTCACTCGCACGTGTTACTTCCCTCTTAAACCACCACTCGCGGCGTTGTTTTCGAAGCTGAAGGAAACATGCATATCTGGCTGCATACAGTGCACGAGAAACTCTCCCGACCCCCGGCAGCAGCAGCATCACAGCTCAGCATGCCCCAGCAGCAGCAGCAGCAGCAGCAGCAGCAGCAGCAGCAGCAGCCGCAGCAGCAGCAGCGCCGCACCTGCGTACTCCCCGTTCGGCCCCTGGCGTGCCAGCAAGCTCATCTGACGTGGTGTGAGTGCAGGCAGCTGCATGATGTCCAGCACGGTGGTGACGCCTCCCACCACCACGTACACCTTGCTGGGGGCGATGAACTCTAGGTTAGGCTCGCCCTGAGCATCGTCACCGGCCCTAAAGCATATGAGAAGGCGCAGCAGCCACACTAATTTTGATGATGCATTACCACATACACTCCGCTAGGGCGACAGAATTAGAAGAATCAGAAGTTAGGCTCCCCTGCACATCACCACCCACTAGGATATGCATCGTCAGACACACATCGGAAGCAACGGGACAGCCACAGTTCCATCCTGGCAGTCGCAGTCAATGCAAGCTGCAGCTCACCAGTTGTGTATCTGTATGCCCGCCACAACCGCAAAGTCTGCCTTGTCTGGATTGACGCTCTTCTCAATGAGGTACTCCAGGTCCTGCGGCAGCAGCAGCAGCAGCAGCAGCGGCAGCCGCAACAGCGCCAGCAGTAAGGTGCATTGTAGGATTCATAGGTGAGGAGAGCTGGCATACCTCGCCACGACCAAGCAGGACTCAAGCAGCACTCAAACATAGATGATGACTGCATCAGACACTTCAACAGGCTCTGCAATGCACAGGCATCCCGCATAATGCAACCGCATAATGCAACCCAAACCCAGCGCATACGGCATGGCGGACTAAAACTGCCGCTCACGTCTGTGATGACGCGCTCCGCCACCTCTGTCAGCTGTTATAGGTTCGTCTGTGCTGCAGCATCTGGAAGTGCGCAACTGACTTGCCTTTTGCCCTGCCTGTGCTGGACCGCTGCAACAGTGTCTGAGGCCTGGCCCTGGCAACTGTGTACAGCTGTGCCAATTAACAGCAACCTGGCGTAACATAGAACAGCACACATGCGTAACATAGTAATCCGTGCCCTGCTCACGTCTGTGATGACGCGCTCCGCCACCTCTGTCAGCTCTGCTAGGTCCATCTGCCTGACATCAGTGTGCTCGTACCTGCAGCACACACGCGCAGCCAAGTTATCACACAGGATGGACGAGCTGATTAACGCCAAGCGCTGCATGCATGCATGCATGATGCAGTTGCACACATCCAAACGCCAGGCAGCAACATGCCCTGACAGCAGCCAACACTACGCATCCACAGGAACCCCACAGGACGCTGCTCACAGCACACTGCAGTAGCTTTGTACAACAACCTGTATCCCCCCTCTTCTCTCCCTCTCACCGGATGCGGCGCGCCAGGCGTTGCTTGAGGATGGTGAACTCGGGGTCCAGTGGGTCGTGCACCCCTGGGATCTTGGTGGAGCGCGTGATGCCCTCAGCCCTGAGCTCACTCAGCGCCTAACGTGCAGCACCGTGTACACAGGGAAGGCAGGCAGGCAGACAGGCAGGCAGGCAGGCAGGCAGGCAGGCAGGTGTAATTAGAACACAGATGTAGTGGGTCGTGCACTCCGGGAATCTTGGTGAAGCGTGTGATGCCTTCCGCCTTGAGCTCAACCAGCGCCTGCCGCACAAAAAAGAGGAAAATATGACACATCAGGCAGGCAGGCAGACGTGTGGGCAGCTGTCAGTGATCTTAGTGGAGCGCGTGATGCCCTCTGCCTTCAGCTCAATCAGGCCTGAAGTACAGCACAGCATACACAGGGAAGGCAGGCAGACAGGCAGGCAACTGTATTAGAAAAGCTGATGCAGTGGGTCGTGCACTCCAGGGATGTTGGTGGACTGCGTGATGCCCTTTGCCTTGCGCTCAACCAGCGCCTGGCGCAAAACACACATACAACCATCAAATAACAGACAAGCAGACCGGCCGGCCAGTGGCAGGTAGGCAGGCAGGTAGCTCAACCAGCGCCTGGCGCACAACCCAGAGGCAGACATATATGTTTGTGTTATATAACACATCAGGCAGGCAGGCAGACAGGTGGGGGGCTGTCAGGGATCTTGTTGCATCGTGACGCCTTTTGGTTTCAAACCTCAGTGAGCTGCATAGATCAGCCTGCTGATAACCCAGCTGCCCATGTGACAACTGCAACACCAGCGTCACACCAGCACACACCAAGCGGCTACTGGTGCTTGCATTTCATACAGTAGTTGTGAAGTCATCTGCAGAGTCCTGACTGCTGCACACCTTTTGCAGCGCGCCGCACGCGCAGCTGCGGCCTGGCCTGTTGGGCCTGCAGATGCCGCCCTGCTGGCCCTCCATGTCTATGGCAATGTGCGGGAAGGAGAAGAACACATAGCGCTCACGTGCATCCTGCAGCAGCAGAAGCAGCAAGACAGCCTGCATTACCACCACGCCTGCATTGTACGCTGCAGCTGCATCAAACTGCCACGCTCACCTGCGGCGCGGTCCCCAAATACAAGTGCACTGCCACAGCAGCCCCCAGCCACACACACTGGTGAGGTGGCTAGCTGAGTCGGGCAGCTGGTGGGCGGCTGTTCTTCCGCTATTGCAAAGTTTCAACTCCAAACAGCCCTCTGCTGCATCCCCTGCTGTCTCTTTGCAGTGCATCACTCAGCTGCTGCTTATCCCTTGCAGCAATCTGCTCACTACTGGAAATGCTGCTGTGCCCATTATATTCAGCACTCCGCCTCTCAGGTGTTGCCGCTGCGTACCTTGCACACTGGCTGCTGCTGCATCCCTTGCACTGCCCTCCGGTGCTGCTGCTGCTGCTGCTGCTGCTGCTGCTGCTGCATCCCTTGCACTGCCCTCCGGTGCTGCTGCTGCTGCTGCTGCATCCCTTGCACTGCCCTCCGGTGCTGCTGCTGCTGCTGCATCCCTTGCACTGCCCTCCGGTGCTGCTGCTGCTGCTGCTGCTGCATCCCTTGCACTGCCCTCCGGTGCTGCTGCTGCTGCTGCTGCTGCTGCTGCTGCTGCTGCTGCGCCGCACCTTGGACACTGGCGAGTGGCTGAGCCCCGCCTTGATGCCTGTGACGCCACACGTCAGCACAGCGCCCAGGCCGTTGGTGTTGAAGCTGCCGCCAAACACTGCCTCAATCTTGTCCTTGAGCACAGTGGTGACCTCATCCCTGCACAGATTGGTCATGGCTGCAACAAACGACAAGCGGCAGCAGGAGAGCTAGCAGTAAGTTGGACCGCTCGCCTGTGTCCTGCAAAAGGGATGTGAGCTGCAGCGGCAGCTTTGACTGCAGCACTGCAGCAGCGACTGTTTTCACTAATGCAGTGCAGCAGCGGCAGCCGTGGGAGGCATGCTTCGTCACTCTGCTGATGCAGCTGCATGTAAATGCTGCACTGCTGCTTACTGGCACAGCATGGCACTGGCATAGGATGCTTCCTGCAAGCGCACCTATGCTGTTGCTGCCTGTGAAGCCGTAGCCACACAGGGCCACCTCAACTCGAGCAATGAAGTCATCAACGCCTGCAGGACACAACAGACAGCGAGGCAATGAGGCAGTTTGTGAGCAGCAGAAGAAAGACAGAAAGCGGAGGAGCAAGCATGGGCAGCAGATGCGGCAACCGCCATGCATGCTCAGCAGCTGCACTGTCTTATTGCGAGTGATGTGTGACAACCTTGCTGTTGCAGCAAACGCTTCTGTGAGGACTTGCATTTGGCCTGAACTCCAGGTCCCTAAGTTGCAGTCCTCTGAGTCAGTTGACAACTGACTCGGTGCACTAGCCTCTGTGCTGCATGTCATGCGCTTAGCTAAAGGACTGCAGCTGAGGCTCACCTAAAGCAGTTGGAAAATACTCCAGCACTGTTTCATGCCGCTGCGTCATGTAGTCCTGACTGTGCTGGATTGCATGCTGTACAGCGTGCTGCTGCACGGCATGCTGCTGCTGCTGGCTTGCCGGAACTATAACGCGTCTGCTAGCTGCTGATCTACAGAAGCTATAAGTGGTGGGACGATGTAGAAGTACTTTTTGTGATTTGACAAGGCCGCACGGAACCGGCTGCATGGTTTGAACGGAGAGTAGGTCAGCGCACAGCAACCTATTCCTCGGCAAAATACGCTGCAGTTGAAGCTGAGATCGGTACGTGTGATACGATTCCAATTGTTCCGCCCTGAGCAGCCAACCCTGCAGCCTGGCTGAGCCATAACGCCAGCAGCAGTCCACTAGTCATAACAGACACACGTGGCAACTGCTGTGCTAAGTGGTGCTTCATAATTTCGCTAGCAAGTTCAGCCGCTGGGCAGAACTGAAGTAGTAAATGCGTGATGGTTGCTGAATACTGGAAGATCTTGGGTTCGGGTGATCATGCTGAGTTGGCAAGGGCAGCCCGGGAGCTCAGGTGACTCGAGCTGTGCTTTTCCGTTGATATATGTACGACAGAAGCGTGAGGCCTAGCGACCTTACTGCTGGTTGTATCCTTGTCCTGCAGCAGGAGCAGGCCTGGGGCCATCACAGCGCAGCAGGCGCATGTGCTGCTGGCAGCGCTGCTTGCATCTGCTGCTGCCCCTCAGCAGCGTGCTGAGGCATGGCCAGGCCTTCTAGACCTACTCACACGCTATGCGGCTACTCCACTTCAAGCCAGGCCAGCTGCAGGTGTGCACGGCTTAGCAAAGTTCAACTTGCTGGTGTGCTGCTGTTCAGCACTGCTCGCCGCTGCTGGGGATGTATTGCTGGCAGCCAAAACCCACTACACCTTGCCTATGTTTCCAAAGCATGTTGCTGCTTATTGCTGCAGGCGTGCATGCCAGGCGACCCGTGCGGCCATGGGAGCAGCGGCAGCAGCAGCAGCAACAGCAAGGCAGTGAAGCACCGCAGCAGCAACAAGATGCAGACAGCTTGCAGCGCCAGTCGCTGCTACAGCAAGCAGTTGCAGCAGTATGTGCTGCTCTGCAGTGCTCTGGCGCTGCTGGTGCAGACAGTCCTGCAGTGCATGCACTAATGCCTGTGCTGGCACCTGCTATGGCTTTCTCTGCATCGGCACTGACAGCAGTATCAGGTGTGTGGGCTGCATAGGCACATAGGGCACTTTCTGGTTGGAAGCCTGCAGGGACAACACATGCAGTGTGTGTGGTTCATAACAAGCATCATGCCACTGCCTGCTTACATGTGCCAGCAACTGTCACGCTGCATTGTGTGTTGCATAGTCCTCCATACAGCCTGCTGCCAGCTGCTTCAGCACATGCCCAACACCTGCTTGACAATTAAACTCCGAGTACGCTGCTGCTGCTGCTGCTGCTGCTGCTACACAGGTCCGTCCTTAGCCCAGCTGCAGCACGCAGCAGTAGCTGCCGCATGCAGTGGTGTTGCAGCAGTGCTACCGCTGATGCTGGCAGAGCAGCCTGCGCTGCTGCCGCAGCTGCTGTGGTCGTACCAGCAGCTGATGTTGACGTGCAAGGTAGGCAGTGTGCTCAGGCTGCTTCTGTGCTGTTTCCTGCAGCAGTGTAAACGTCAGGCCTGCTGGTGGAGGTGTGCTGCTGTGTTCTTTGACACTGTGCATTTGGATGGTGGTGCATGCATCACATACCAAGTTACAGCAAGCCAAGCCATTGGAAATGTGCTTTGTAATGTATGCATGTCATGTGAACCTCGCACATATGCTGTGCTGTTCTAATCTTGCAGGAGCATCCGCAGCAGCTGGCTTGGCTGCTGTGCTGCCTGCTTGCTGTGTTGGACGATGCGCTACCAGCAGCCCTGCAGCAAAGATGCCAGCAGCTGCAACAGCCACAGCAAGGAAAATTCAACCACAACAGCAGCAGCAGCAGCAGCGTTGATGGCAGGGAGCAAGCTGCGGCAGCAGCAGCGCTGCAGCGCTGGGGTAGACAGCAAGCTGCTGAGCTGGCAGCAGCTGAGTCAGCCTACTGCCTGTCTGGGCTCTACTCATTTGGCCAGCAGATAGGCCTCACCCTCTGCAGGACTGCAGCAGCAGCAGCAGCAGCTGGAAGTGTTGCTGCTGCTGTTGCTAGTGGCAGTGCAACACCCCCCAGCTTGCATAGCAGCTTTCAGGCAGTGTGCAGTTTGGTGTGCTTGTTGCAGGCAGCCTGCGCTGAAGATAGCAGCCAGCAGCTGGCAGCAGCAGCAGGCACTTTGGCAGCAGGCATGGCTGCTGGCTGCCTAGAAGCCTTGGCTGCTGCTGCTGCTGCTGGCACTGCTGGTGCTGCAACTGTGGAAAATGTGTGGGCAGCAACAGTAGCAGCAGCAGCAGCAGCAAGGGTCAAGGCCCATGCTGCAGGACATCGCCAGCACCATACAGCTCGCCAGCACAGTAGGCAGCTGCAAGGCCGGACATCACAGCAGCAGCAGCAGCAGCAGCTTGAGCCACACTGGATGCAGCAGCTGCAGCAGCAGGCGGCGCTGCTTGCAGCCGTAGCTGCAGCGGCGTGCGAGCGATGCACGCAGGCAACGCAGCTGAGCATTGCGGATGCTGCTGCTTGTTGCTTCTGCAGGCTGCTGCTGGGCCAGGGCTACAGCAAACTCATGTCAGGCCATGCGCCTGTCTTGCAGCAGCAGCAGCAGCAGCAGCAGCAGCAGATGGACACTTCAGCAGGCACCCTCTGCAGCTTGTCATACCTGTTAGGCCAAGGCTGTAGCATGGCAGGACTGTTTCACTACGCTGGGAGCTGCGGCGATGCTGCTGCAGCCAACCACTGGCTTGAGGCGCAGCAGCAGCAGCACCGGCCACACGAAGTGGGCATGCTGCTACAAAGCCTTGCAGCTGCAGCGGCGCGGCTGCAGCCGAGTGGGATGCTGCAGCTGCTGTCTGCGCTGCGGCAGTCTGCACAGCAGCTGTCTGGCAGTTACAGCTGGTACCTGCAGGCCTGCTCTGCTGCTGTGCTGCAAGCAGTGGATGCAGCAGCAGCACGGCAGCAGCTAGACAGGCTGTTTGCAGTGCATGTGGCGCTGCTGGCTGCATTGTGGCAGCAGCAGGGTGCAGCAGGCGCTGGAGCAGCAGCAGCAGCAGCAGGGCCAGCAGGCAGCCGCATTGATCTGCATGCAGCAGTAGCAGCAGAGGGCTTGGCTGCGCTGGCAGCTCTGCAGTTCTGCCAGGTGCAGCTGCCGAGTTATGTCGAGCTGCTGAGGGCCTTGGTCTCTGCAGTTGCGAGCAGCAGTGCGACAGCAGATGCATTCCTTGCGGCTGCGTTGCCCTGCTATGACTCCCTGCTGCAGCCTCTGCTGGGCGAGGCTGGTGCCTGGCTGCAGCAGCAGCAGCAGCAGCAGCAGCAGCAGCAGCAGCAGCAGCAGGAGACAGCTGCTGGTGCTGCACAGCAGCCCTTAGCAAGTGCTAACAGCAGCCTCGCCACAATCAGCAGCAGCAGCAGTGTGGCGCGCGCATGGGTTGCAAACCCGGTGGTTGTTGCCAGGCTGAGCTTCACTGTGCCACTGTTGCCGCTCGCCTGCAAGGCGTCTGTGGACCAAGCTGCTGCTGCAGCAGCAAGCTTGCCGCTGCTGCTGCTGCTGGCGCCGCACCCAGTGGCGCAGCTGTCACAGGCAGCACACGCTGCAGTAGCAGGGCTCTTCTCGCTTGCAGCAGCGGAAGCAGCAGCAGCAGCAGCAGATGCACAGACAGCAGAGACTTCAACAGGCACAGCCGCAGCAGCAGCAGCAGCAGCAGCAGCAGCAGCAGCAGCAGCAGAGCAGCAAACCAGCGACCAGCAGCAGCAGCAGCGATCCTTACAGCAGACGCTGGAGCAAGCTGTGCCACTGTACCTGCAACGCTCCCTTGCTGCCTTGCCAGGGTTTGGCAGCATGGAGGGCTTAGCAGTAGGGTTCAACAGCATTGTGCGGCAGCTGCCAGCTGGCAGTGCAATGACGCTGCTAGCGATCCAGCTTGTTGCTGACAGGGCGGGGCAGCTGGCACTACACAGTAACAGCAGCAGCACCCCTCAGCAGCAGCAGCAGTTGTTAGTTGATGCTGCTGACAAGCTGTTTGAGTTGGTGCAGCTGGCAGTGCAGGTGGTTGATTATGGGCTGCTGCCGAGTGTGCTGCAGATAGTGGCGGCAGCAGTGCTGGCAGCGCCTACAGCAGCGCAGCGCGGCTGGCTGGCTGCGCTGTATGGCAGCTGCTTGGCTGTGGATAATTACACACGCAAGCCTGGGCTGCTGGCTTGGATGGATGGCCTAGCTAGGCAGGTGGCTTGAGTGGGGGCTAGCAGCAGCAGCAGCAGCAGCAGCAGCAGGCGCTAGCAGCTGCAGCTGAACAGCTGCAGGCCAGTGCCCTGTGAACTACCTGCTTAGTTTGAGGTTAGTGTACAAGGTTTGATGAGCTAAAGCTCTTGCAGACGTTGCGTATTGATGGCTCATGTATCTGCCATCTTCTAGGAGATATATTCTGGTCCACCTTTGCTTAGGTGCGCAGCTTTGCAATTACTATGCTAGTTCGTCAATCGAGAGATCCCTGCGCTGGCCAGCAGGCAGTGCCTCCTCGTGGAGCATTGAGGTCAGCCCAATTACAGCTGACCAGCATCAGCTGCTATATTTGTCCAGCCAGCCTGTTGTATAAGCTGCAAAGCGTCAGCAAAGATGCTGCCGTGATGACCCATTTGCCTGAGCATGTGCAGCTTGCAATGCATCAAAGGGCAGACGCTTGGTGAAAAAAACTGTTTTGTGATGGTCTTTGTTGTTGACCAGCCATCCACTCAGTGACTGGCTTCGCATGTGTGGCTGCTAGTTGAGCGCATATTGAACACATATGTAGAAGAATCATGTTGACGTGTGTCACTTGCGACAATCTGCAACGCGAGCTTTGCTGTTGGCTTTGTTGGTCTGAGCCAGTAGGTCTCCCGCCCAACGCCCGCTGAGCAGCCTCCGCGGGACGGCTGAGTCATTAGCAGCAGGGCCAGTATACGCTGTATATGGCTTAACATATTACACAGCTCTCAGCCATCGAAGCAGCAAAGCTAGTAAAGGTTGTGCTTGACCGCTTCAAGCCCGGTTACGCAACGTGCATGTGACCAATAGCCAGCAGTGCATCCTTAAACTTTTTGAGCACGTACGCAATTGAAAAAATTATAGTAAAATTTTGTGCATACAATTGGGTGTGATGTTGCACTTTTGTGCTGGTATGCCCGGCGGCTGCTGCCTTGCCGCTTTGCCATGACGCCTTTTCCTTTCAGTACAAATCGTAACACACCCGCATACCACCCTGATTTTCTTCAATTTGTTTAGGTTGGTTTTGCATGTCAGGGCAGCTCTGCCCTTCTTCCGGGCTTCATAAACCACAGACCCAAAGAACACCAGAACCAGCACAGAACTCAGCAGAAGTCCAACCAGCACAGCGGCCCTATATAGCTCCTGAAGTCATCCTAGTCAAGGTAGAAGTGTTAAGCTTCATCGCTCATTGCGGCCAACGTATTGTGCGCAGTAACCCAACCCACGCCTGCCGCAAGCGACAGCAGCCTTCTGCTTGCGAACCTTACAGATCATAGTTCCTTGTGATAAGGTAAGCTTATAAGCAGAGTACCCAGCGCAGATCCCTGCAATGACGGGCAGCACCATGGTGCAGAAGTGGTTGGTGACTTCTGCGTGCTCTTGCACACGTGCCGCAGCATACAAACGACTCTATGTATTATTATAACCGCAGGCATGCGCGCAGCGACGGTCCTGGCAGCTGCATGCGCATACATGCAGGATTCGATTTGGCATGGGCTTCCTCCCGTCGTACAATGCGCTGGTCACACCGCCAAAGCCCGCTCGCAGCCAACAAGTACATTAGACATATCTATATGCATATTCGTGCTGGCTAAATGTGAAGCTGATGGCGAATGCGCTGCCGCTCCTCTTCTTCCTCCCCTGTTCCTGCAGCAGGCTCACCTACCATCATCAGCATGAGGGGCCTCAGCAGCTCTCTCGCCGTGGCCCTGCTGCTGTGCGTTGCAGCAGCAGGCGTTAACGCACAAGTGACTAGATCGTATCACCTGCAGTTCTCTGTGGCTGTCAATGGCAGCTGCACAGCGAACGCCCCCGGCTTCAACGCAGGATTCAGGAACGCTGTGAGGGCTGATGTAGCAAGGTACCTGGGCATTCAACCCAACACAGTGTTCATCATGAACCCCAACGACAAGTGCGAGAGGGTTCCGCGCCAGGTGAGGCCAGCGTGACGCTGCTTGCTGTGTGCTGCTGCTTCCAATCAGGGTGACAGCGCGAGGTGTGTGCAGCATGCTGATCAGCGCCGGCGTGGTTGCGCCTGCAGGTGTATTCATTCTGATGTGCTGCTGCTTGTCTGCACTAGGCGCACTGCGGTATGCCGGCTCCGCAAGGTCTGCAGCGCTCAGTTGGGGTGTGCCTGAGGGTTAAACACTCCCGCCTGCTGCTGCTGCTGCTGCTCCTGCTCTTGCTGCTGCTGCTGCGTTGTGATTCACTGCTGCTCTTTGCAGGGCCAGACCGTTCCCCCACTGTTCCCCTCACTGAGGGCATGGGTGAGGGCGGTTGTCACCGGCAACTCATCGGTGCAGGCCACTGCATTGACCAGGAGGAACACGCTGCGTGCGGCGGGAGCGCGCGCTGGCTGCGCCGGCGGCTACGACGCCACCCTGTATGCAAGCACCAAAACCTACCTGAACACCTTCAAGAGGCGCGCGCTCGCCAACAGTGAGTTGACCAAATACAAATCAAAGCTCCAGCAACTGCATGCTGCAGTGAATGCACAGTGCAGAGGTGCGTGGTGCCATGCAGAGTGCTGCGCTAGCGCTGGGTTTGAAGTGCACGCCCATCAGGCGTGCAGCATGCCTCGCAGCAACTCTGCAAGTGAACCACACCGCACAAACCAGTTGAGTTAGTACACTGGGCAGTTGCAGCAGCAGCAGAATGCTTGCTCAAAACGTCCGCCTGCCCCTCCTCACCCCTGCTGCCTGCTGCCATCTGTTGATGTAACGTGCAGCTGCCTCGCAACGGAATGTGGCCGAGACATACGCGGCACCATGCCCTCTGCCTACCCCCAGCCCCAAGCCCGCTTCACCCAGCCCCAGCCCCACCCCCGCATCACCCTCTCCCTCTCCAGAGCCAGCATCCCCCTCACCATCCCCATCTCCATCTCCTAGCCCCAGCCCCAGCCCCGCCCCGGTGAGCAGAAGAAGCGCTTAAATCTAGAAGCAGGGTTAGAGACCCGCCTCCAAGTAATGGAATAATTAAAACAACGCAGCGGTATTTCACTTTTGCCGCGCAGACAAGCACTGCAGGCACTGCAGGCGTGTGGCTTGCTTGCATGTGCTGCCTTGCTTGTGACAGCGGCAGCCGCAGCATCGCCTGCTTACTGTTTCCACTACCTTGCCTTCCATGCTCCATTGTTAGCACACTGCAGCAAGGCAAAGCACCCACTGAAGCCTTTACACTGCCTAGCTCCTCAAGGCACGCTGTCACCCAAACCTCTCACCTGCCTGCTGCTGCTGCTGCTGCTGCCTGCAGACCTGCACTGAGATCCCCGGCGCCGTCTACGACGAAACCGCAAAGGCCTGCCTCTGCAACAGCGCGTTAAACCCCATTGAGCAGTACAACGCAACCCTGCTGGTCGCCTGCCTGACATCAGCAACCACAACATGCCCTGCTTCTCACAGCGTGGCCAGTCGCAACGGTGCTAAGCTCGAGGCTTGCAGCACCCCAGGCAGCAACTGCCCTGCTGGCTTTGTTGGGCTGTGGAATGGCAAGCCACAGGTCATCACGGAGTGCCGCAACATCACTACATCCTCTTGCAATGTTCAGGGCTATGACACGAGTGCTTTTGACAGTGCCGGCAGGCTGCTAGGTGAGTGCTGCTGCTGGGCATGACAACAGCTGCTGATGATGACACCCTGTCATGCAGCAGAGCACAGTTGAGCGTGACAGCAGCAGCAACATGCAGCGACAGCTGCCTGCAGGGGAGGGCATAGTAGGGCACTGAGGGATGTATGATTAATGACCTGCGGGCAGTCACTGGTTCAAAGTACTTGCTGGAATAAACAGTGATGCTGCATACACCGATATTTACAAGCAACAAGGGCAGCTGAGAGTATCATCCGGCTGCTACCATCAGCACAGGCCTAATCATGGCAGGCTCCTCAACCACCGCATCATGTCTGCTGCTGCTGCTGCTGCTGCCGCTGCTGCTGCTGCCTCCACAGGCTGTGTCAAGAGCGCCGATGGCTGCCCTTTTGTGGCGTTCCGTTCTGCCACCAACTGGAACCTCTTGGCTGAGTGCAAGGACGTCTCCGTGTGCCCAGGCTTCCCTGTCTCTGGTGCTGCAAGCTACACTGTGCCTGCCCGTGGTCTGGACGGAAAGCTGGCTGCTTGCCTCACTCTGGGTGCCGACAATGCATGCCCTAATGTGGCTGCGCTGAACCTGGAGTACCCGCTCGAAGTGATGGCGAGCAACCCCTCTACCTGCGGCGGCACCATCCCGTGCACATTTGACACCACGGCCGGCTCCACCCGCACTGTGGAGTGCCGCAAGGTGTGCTGCTGCTGCTGCTGCTGCTGCTGCATTGCTGTGCATGCAGTCGTACTGCCCACGTTGATGATGAGGCGCCATTTTAGGTTTTGCCAAGCAGAAGCCAGCTGCATGAAGGATTACTCGCCGCTGTTTGCAAAAGAATCTGTCTGATCGGTTCTTCACGTGGTTAGACCAACATCGTTGTGCGTCAGCTCTGGACAAAATGCACACCACATGGTCAAGCACAGTCTGGACAACCAGGCAGCGGTGCCATACTCACAGAGCGTGCTGCTGCTGCCTGCAGGCCACCGCCTCCTGCCCAGCATCGGCTAGCCTCGCTCTGTCGGCTGGCGCAGGGGTGCCCACCACGGTCGCTTGCCGTCCCAGCCGTGGCCTTTGCGACCTGACTGCAACAGGCATGGGCAACAACGCCGCCGTTCTCTACGATGTGAACAACGGTGTCTATGGCATCACAGTCACAGAGAATGGTGCCGTCGTCGGGTGAGTTTTCGGGTATGGCGTGGTTGCTGCTGCAGCTGCTGTGCAGCTGCATGCAGCACCATGAGCTATTCTCTGAATGAGACTGCTGATCAGCGCCCATGTCATGCTCCTTCGTGTTTGTGTGACAAGCTGGCTGCAGCAAATCAAGCACCCACCGACCATACCTTGCATGCACCTGTGTCTTTGTGTGTGTCCTGCAGGTGTGTGCGGTCCGACAGCACCAAGTGCCCTGCTGACTACCCCAAGGAGACCAAGAATGGCGCCAACGTCCTCACAGGCTGCGAGCCAGCAGCCCCAATTGTGCCTCTGGTGTGCGGTTCCGGCGAGGCTCCTTTTGTCAATGCCACAGGATCCGTGGTGTCATGCTCAGCGACAACTGCCACCCTCAAGTGGTGAGCCCTCGCACTGCGGCAAATGCAGCCGCGCATTTCGCCCTGCCTTGCAACTCATCTGGTGGCAGTCGGTTCATGTAGCCTGCTGAGCTGTGCATATATTCGCACACACAGCAGCCCGCTGAAGACGCACCCTGCCTTGCACGCAAGCGCTGAGGCATCCAGTGGCTTAACAACACAGCAAGCAGAGCCGGGCTTTGCGGCGTGTCGAGCCGCAGCGTATCTGCTGTCCGTGTGTCTGCCAGCTAGCACAGACCAGTTTGCTGCATTTTTTTACAAACTCAACTCGCATGGCTCACTTTCCTTATGCTCCGCTGCCCCGCCGCTCCACCCTCCCCGACGTTTCTGTGTATCTTCGCAGCAATGACGACTTCCCAATCACTGTGCGCAGCAAATTTGGCTTGACCGTCGGCTGCCTTGCAGCAAACCTCACCTGCGGCGCCAAGGGCACCAACTTTGACTTCAGCGCTTACACCTTCCCAATGTACACCGAGGTCAAGGTCGGTGAGTCTCAGCTCACGCAGTGCTACAAGCCCGCTGACGTGGACCTCATCAACGGCATGCCCATCAGCTCGGATGCGGCCGCACTGCTTAACGGCAACCCCACATCTGGGACATACAACAAGTTCGTACGCAGCGCCAACGGCGCTGACGTTGTCGCCTTCCTTAGGAGTGACGCCAAGCTGTGCCCGGCTGCTTATCCGTTCAGCTACATCACCATGGGTGCCGGCGAGACCCTGCAGGAGTGCAGGGCGCTGGGTTTGAACGCCTGCAACAGCACCGCCACGGTCTTCAACGTCCCTGCCTACAACGGCGCCGTGCTGTCCGGCTGCGTGACCGCCACAACAGTATGTGAGTGATCCGTGCTACCTGCATGAGACTTGCTCTGCTGTTCCCCACTTGTCCCTCATTCCTTTGCGGCTGGTGTGCAAGCTTGCGCACCAAGTAGTAAATGGTATACTACTACTCACCAATCATCAGTGACAGCACCAGCAAATCAGCACCCTGCGCTGCAGGCATGCGGCATGATACTCACATTGCTGCTGCTGTCGCCGCCCGCTCTCCACAGGCCCTGCTGCTTTCCCTGTTGAGGTCTCCACCTCCGTCGGCACTCAGGTGCTCGAGTGCAAGAGCCTCGCCTCATCCTGCAGCGGCGTCAACAGCTTCAGCCTTGCTTCTACGCAGCTGGAGGCATGCATCGCGCCAATCAAGGGTGTGCTGACCTGCACCGTGACAAACTTCAACGGGTTGGAGGTGTTCAGCCCGGCAGGCGATGACCTGGTGGGATGCGTCAGCAGCAACACGATCTGCCCATCCATCTTCCCGCTGACGTTCATCGATGGCACAGCAAAGCACTGCCGTGCCAGCCTTGCTGCAGGCGCGACATGTGCCACAACTGCCACACCTGGCGGCGCTGCATTCCCCGTGCCGCTGTACACGTGAGTGAACATCTCTGTGAACACTCCCTGTCAGCATTTCCTGTGAACATTAGTGTTATGTTTGGAAGTGCCCGTTTTCACAGCGGAGCATGCGCAGCACGACATTATTTGTGCTGTTGCTGCGTGACTGCTAAAAGTGTGCTAACTCAACGCCGCTGCCTCTGCCCTGCATCAATTCTCTTCCTGCCCTGCTGCTGCCTTCTGCAGCGAGGGTGACCAGCTGATTGCGTGCAAGTCGTCAACCGGCAACTGCCCAGCAGGATACATCGCCGCGTCCCTCACCTCCAGCAGCGCAGACGAGCAATGCTGGAAGGCAGCTGCCAACTTCACGACTTGCAGCAAGGTCAGCAACCGCACGCTGTCCCTGTACAGCCAGGACGCCACCACGCAGGGTGCAGTGCTCACGCGCTGCATCTTCCGTGCACCAGGCACCACCAACTGCAGCACTGTCACAGGTTTCACCACATCCCTCACAGACGGCTCCAGCCTGGCTGGCTGCTACAACCCTATCACTGGCGCTGCAGCAACCGGCAAGTGCCCGAGCTCCGTCGTGCCAGCAGCGTGGAGCTTTGCGCTGTATGACCGCACATCGGCTGCGGACTCCACGGCAGTGCTTTCTGCATGCCTGTCCGGCCTGGGTGCAGTAGCACTCTCCCAGGGTTGCAGTGCTGTCCTTGCTGGCGGCGTTAGTGCTGCGGGCTATGATGCAGAGGTTTCAGCAGCAGGCGTTCCCGGCAATGCCCTGCTTGGCTGCGTGAAAGCTGCTGCCTGCCCAAAGGAGCATTCCAAGTTCCTGCTGAATGCGATCAACGCAACACTGGACTCGTGCCAGGCGTCACTGGAAGGCGGCGCTTGCCCAGCGACACACACAGTGACGATGTGCAGCGGAGACGCCAAGGATGCAATCGTTACGACTGGCCAGTGCGCTGCGCCCGACGGCTGCATGGCCTTCACCACCGCTACCAGGTGCAACCAAGCTGCAACCAGCTCCATTGACGCCTACCCTCGCTTCACCGTGGATATCCCAAACATTGCCGCTGTGACCTTGAAGTCCTGCTTCAAGGCGTCTACAGCTTGCCCTGCAACAGGCTTCACAAACCAGGCGGAGTTGCCTGACAACAGCATCCAGGGCTGCACGAGCGGATCACTGGGTGACTGCCAGTTGTTCTGGAGGACAGTCAGCGGGATCAACAATCTTGTGTGCGCCTAAGCAGGGTTCAGTTGGATTGGTTGCGCTCTCGCGGGCTGCGTAAGCCCGTGCATTGACAGCATACAGTGCATGCATTTGATAATGCAACAGCACACCTGACGTAACGGCTAGCTGCTGTGCCTGGCAGGTGCACGTGGAAAGGGGTTCTGTTCCAGGTTGTGTTTGCGCGGGTCAGCGGCGGGTGCCAGCAACAATTTCATGGGGGTCAAAACAACAACAGGTTGGTGGCGCTTCTGCAGGTGGTGCAATGCCCCTGCAGCTACACCAGTTAGTGTGGTGCAATGTTCTGCGCAGATCCACATGTGCGCTAATTGTGCGCCTACGGCATGCAGATTGGCTGCCGCTTAGTGAGGTTGTGCAGTGCGTGAAAGCTCGGGCTACTGCATGTTGGAAGCCCAGTCGTGCATTTCTGCTGCGTTTCTGGTGCAGCATTGTTGGAGTGTGGAATCGCCTGTGGTGGCACAATCAACAGGTTACACACGTGTGGGTCAACATACGTGCTCGTTGCAGCAACTGTCGGGCGCAGCCATGCATCGATGTGCAGCAAAATGCGTGCACGTCATGGCCTGTTTGCGCAAGACACGCTGTCGCAGTTCATACGAGCTGCATCAACACCAGCTGATTGTCAAGTGCAGGGTGCAAGAATCACTATCCTTCTGCATCATGTGTGGTCTGTGACTCACAGCAGTGCTGTCCTTGGCGCGTGGCTGCTGTGTTTTCTCAGCCCTTTAAGCCTCTTGAGCGTGGCTTGGACATTGATTGTTTTAATTCAGCGTTCGGGTGATGTCGTGCTGCTCTTGTCAGCGCTATGCACCTCAAAGTTACTGGCTCGCTTGCTTCTCTCACCTGCTGATATGCACATGCAGGTCAGCTCTCAGCCGTTCTTTTAAAAGGTTGTTACATTGTTACAATTTGACCATATAGCTGTCAGGCAGCCCAGGCACACACGCAATGTGTGATGCACTGTGTTCCTGCAAGCACAACACAACTGTTTGTGAGAGTGACCTGACAGTTCATAGGACCTTGTGATGTTGTGTGTTAGAACATCATGTAGAACATCATCGCCAGCTTTCCACTTGGTCCCTGGTGACACATCTAGTGCATGGACTGCCAATCGGCAGCTCTGTCATCGGCACATTTACATACTATGACATTATTGGCGAATAAAGTTTTGTTTCGTCTGTGGCGGCACTGCGTGCTGCTGCCGGGTGTCTCCCAAGGTAACACGCAAAGACCAGATCATGTCCTTGGTGTATCTGTGTGCGCTACATCCTCGTAGGAAGTAGGATGTAGATGTAGGTATCCTCAATGCATATAACACATCCCATACGATCACTCGCACGTGACGATGGGGAGCGCTGAGCGCCCGTCGTCTGATAAAGGACGACAAAATTTACAACATGCCATACATGGCCACTAGGACAGTCAACTTTGAATGACAGTAGTACGAAACGGTAAAGCAGGCATACACATTCCCCCATTACATGCAATTTACACTACTGCCACTCCTGCTTCTTGCGAGGAAAACTTCACCTTCAATCTGAGCTACGGTGTCAACCAAGTGGCGTCACTGACAAGGTGTCACTACCCAGGCTACCAAGGACTACAAGAGGATGGAAGACTGTCAGTGCCGTTGCCCCCGAAGGGCATCGTGGCTCTTCGGGACGGCGCTGACCAGGTGTTGTTATGGTTGCAGGTAATACTAGACGACGTAGGAGCAGAAGCAGGAGCTGCACATGCTGATCTGAGGTTCAGCAGCCACGGTGGCCTTTCGGGGGACCACTTCTTGCCATGTGAGTGCGCATTATGTTGCATGATGCTGATGCTTGTAATGAATGCAATTCGGCAACTTTCCTTATATGTAGATGCTTTGGTGCATTCGAGCTCACGTGCTTATTCTGCGCACAGTGTGTCACGGGCAACGCTGTTGTGGTGTTCAGGATACGTTCAACACCCTCTTCTAGTGTAACGCCTTGACACTTTGCTGGTGAACTCCAAACTTCGGAGCTCGGTGTGCAATGTCACCAATGCTGGTGTGTTTTGTGCGCTGCACCAAATGACACTGTAGTCTTTGAAACACAGTAGCTCGACCGACAGACTCCTTGCTGTTCAGCTGCCAACACCTCCAGCGTCACTAGCAGGTGTCGCTGCTAAGCAGATGTCACTTGCAGGTGTCGCTGCTGAGCAGGTGTCACTTGCAGCAGTGTCACTCGCAGGTGTCACAGCTGAGAAGGTGTCACTTGCAGGTGTCACTGCGGAGCAGGTGTCACTGCAGAGTAGGTGTCAGTATGCGCAGACTGCAGTGACGCAGCAAGGCAAAAGAAACAAGCTGCAGCAATCCAGCTGGATTGCCTTGAATGATAAATGGACTCAAAGGGGGCTTCCAACCCCTCCCTGCCACACCCTACACTTTCCCAGCGCCCCATCACAAAAACGATGGCAATTAAACTTTAATCAAACTTTAACCTTTGAAAGCCAGTGACTGCTGAGTCACTCGGTGGCTGCATGCAGTTATGAGAGCCAATGCACAAGTTTGCCAGTGCAAAATGCTGATGCACCCAATGAAAACAAACCAGCCCGAACCAAACAACGCAACTGCGCAAAGCAACGCAACGGCAAGTATGTACAAAGCAAGCAACCGTCTCCTGCAACTGCTGCGCCGGCAGTTATTCACTCATCTATCTGTTCAAAGAAAGCCCAATAACCGCAACTGCAGCAATGCATCCCAGCTGCCACAAAGGTGAGTGCTGCACCTCCCCAGTGAAACAAGTAGCCAGTACTGCTGCGGACAACCCTGCTTACATGTTGTAAAGTGAAAGCTCTCCCTTTACAACAGCACCTCAACACAGCTGCTGCTGCTGCTGTTGCTGCAGCTGCTCACGCATCAGAGTCACTGTCAGAGTCCGTGCTTATCAGCTCATGCCGGTCCCTCTCTGTCTGCCCACCCACGCTTGGCGAAAGCGACACACCGCCCATACCCAAGAACTCTTCTTGCAGCTGCGCATAATGCTGGGCAGGGCTCTCCTGATGCCGCTGCTGCAGCTCTGCTTGCGCCTGCCGCAGCAGCTGCGGGGTGAGCTTCGGGTGATGCTTGCCCGCTGCTGCTGCTGCTGATGCGTCGTGCGTGCTGGTGCTGGCAGCAGCAGCAGCAGCAGCAGCAGCGCCTTCTCTGCTTTGGTCAGGGAGGCGCTGAGGTGTTGCGAGGGCATCAGGGCTGTAGCGGCCGAGGGCTGTGTCTGGCCGCTGCTGCTGCTGCTGCTGCTGCTGCTGCTGGGATGATGCGCTTGCCCAGCGGTCAACGTCCGCTGACCTCTCCAGGGAGTCGCTGCAAGCGTGGAGTGACAGCAGCAGCAGCAGCAGCAGTGGCAGGGACAGGTGGTGACAGGTCTGCAGGCGGATTGGTGCAGTGCCTGCATTGCTGCGAAATTGCAAGCTGGCAATTGCTGTCCAAGACAGCGTCATTGGCAAGGCGCAAGCCCTCACAACAACCCTGCTGCTGCAGAAGCATCAACAAGGCATGCAAGTTTAAGCTGGTCATCGACTGTTCCGGCACTCGCAAATGCATGCATGGATGCATTTCTGCTGTCAGAGGCCCACATGTGCCGGGCCTTTCTGCGGCGACAGCCAAGCTATTGTCATAACAACGCGCGCACCTGAACCGCACAGACTTGAAGCTTGTCGGCCCAGTAACATTGGACACCCCACTCCTGTCTGAGTGCATGCTGACGTTGGGCATGATGTGCCGCCCAGACGTCACGCGCTTCTTGACAGCTGCACGGACGCCCATCACTGACACATCCTGCCTCAGCGCAAACATGCCTGCAGCAGCAAGAAGCACCAGCCACTGAGCATGGCGTCAAGCACAGCAGCCCATCAGCGACACATCCTGCCTCAGCGCAAACATGCCTGCAGCAACACGTCACACCAGCAGTGAGTGCAATGCAAAGCACCGTAGCCCATCACTGACACATCCTGCCTTAGCGCAAACATGCCTGTAGCAGCAGCGACACCAGCAAGTTGAGCGCACAGCATGGGCAGCAGCAGCTGGGCAGCATGTATGGCAAGAACGACTCAGCAATTGCAGCACAGCTTTGTACTTACAACTCTGATGTCAATAACTCTGAAACTTACGTGTGTACAACTCTGATGTCAATAACTCTGAAACTTACGTGTGTACAGGCGCCGGTAGTACAGCATCTCCCCAGCAGCAGCCAGCAGCCCAACCGCAGCGCCTCCAGCCACAATCATGAACACGCTCCAAGCCTGGTTGAGGTGCAGCTGCCCGCTGCCGGATGATGCTGAGGTGTCACTGCTGCAGCGGCTGGAGTCCACAAACCACTTGCGGCGCAGCTCTGTGATAGCAGCAGCAGCAGCAGCAGCAGCAGCAGCAGCAGTACAGTGTGAGATTCCGTGTGAGACGCAGTTCATGTGCAGCGGCTGGAGTCCACAAACCACTTGCGGCGCAGCTCTGACGCAGCAGTAGCAGCAGCAGCAGTACAGTGTGAGATTCTGTGTGAGATAGAACATGTGCAGCGGCTGGAGTCCACAAACCGCTTGCGGCGCAGCTCTGCAGCAGCAGCAGCAGCAGCAGCAGCAGCAGCAGCAGCGGCGGCGATGGCGGCAGCGGAAGTGTTGTGCACAGGACAGTGTGGTGCTTTAGACCCATGCAATGGGCAAGCTGGGTCCTCAGCTGCACTGCAGCACCGCTGTCATTCCGTAACAGGCAACAGGCCAGCCACATTGACCCCATGCAGCGCAATTTGCACAGCACCAGCAGCAGCAGCATCACCCACCTGCCATGTATCCCGCTTCGCTCAGCTGCAGCAGCGCTGCGCTGAGTTTCGGCAGCAGCGTGGAGTTGCGGGGCAGTCCCAGCACCAGCTGCCCGCTGCCGATTGTTTCCGGGGAAAGCGCCAGGTCACACGGCGGCTCCTGCAGCAGCAGCAGCAGCAGCAGCAGCAGCAGCAGCAGCAGCAGCAGCAGCAGGAGCAGCAGCAGCAGCAGCAGCAGCAGCAGCAGCGGTGAGTTGCGCGGCAGCCCTAGCACCAGCTGCCCGCTGCCAATGGTTTCAAGGGACAGCGCCAGGTCACACGGAGGTTCCTGCAGCAGCATATGGATGGATTGTTTGTTTGTTTGTTTTTGTGATGTTATACTTTGAGGTGGACGTGGCATGAGGTATGTTGCACTGAGTGATGCATGCTGCTGACACTAGGTGACTTGTGTTGCGGCGTACCGCATGCTGTGTGTGCGGCGTGACGGCCGTTGTGCGCAAAACGTGTCGCTCACGCTGCTCTGCAACCGTGCATTCGTCACGCTGACATGACCTGCGCAGAAACACAGCGCGTTCGCACAGGCACCACGTGCAAAACAGCACCAACAGCAGCCTGAGTGCTTAACAAAACCGACAATTGCAGCCTGCCCGACTGCCCACCTGTGTGAAGTACTGCACTGTTGCATAGTCATTTATGAAGGCGGAAATCTTCTCTTCCCTGACAGCCTCCGCCCCATCAGCAGTAGATTTGAACTCACGCTGCATTACAGCAGCAGCAGCAGCAGCAGCAACGGCGGCGGCAACAGCGGCAGCGGCAGCGGCAAGACAAGAGGGAGTCGACATAATGTGGGTCACGCCAACCAACCAAGCTGCGGCTGCTTCTGCTTCTGCTGTTTGCTTGCTGTGCTGTGCAGAGAGGTATCAAATGCCAACGCATCAACCGCCCTGATTTCCCGTCCCCTTGTGTTGCCACCTCGTCTGATTCCAATTGAATGCAAAACCATCCTACTTGCCAACACCAGGAGGCAAATGCCGCTCACCATTTTGAGCTGCAGCAGCCGCGCTGCCTGGTCAGCGCTGCTAGAGAAGTAAGCTGCAATGCTGCTGTCTGCCGGCACGCCAAACGGCAGCCTGCTCTGTGCCAGGTCCTGCAGCGTTTTGAATGACACTCCCAGCTGGCTCACAGTCATGTTGGCTGTGAGGTTGGCCTGCAGCAGCAGCAGCAGCAGCAACAGCGGCAGCAGCAGCAGCAGCAGCAGCAGCAGCAGCAGCAGCAGCAGCAGCAGCAGCAGCAGCAGCAGAAGCAGCAACAGTGGCAGCAGCAGCAGCAGCGGCGGCGGCGGCGGCAGCAGCAGCAGCAGCAGCAGGGCGTTCAGTTTGTGAAGGCACGCAGCGTGTCAACAGAAGTCCTGTGGTGTGCGGGTGCAGATGTTGGTGACCCGTGAGTGCCCCACAAAACAACTCCCACAATGCACACTTACTATGTAAGCAGCCAGCATGGTTGCGCAGAACACGATTTTCACCGCACAGCTGCCTGCAGCACTGGGAACTTCGACATCTCGCCAAAAAAGAAGACAATAACACTTACGGTGTAAGCCGCCAGCATGATGACGCAGAACACCGCCCATGCAATGTACACAATCTTCACTGCCCAGCTGTCTGAGACACTGAGAACTTCATACCAAATGTTGCACAAACACTTTGAACTTGGAACTCACGGTGTAAGCCGCCAGCATGATGACGCAGAACACCGCCCACGCGATGTACACGATCTTGACCGCCCAGCTGCGGCTGGTGGGGGCGGCACCGTTGCCAACTGCCATCATGATGCTCTCTATCGCGTGGTTCACGACCTTGGCGTCTGCAGAAAACCAAATGCAGAAGCACAAAACAGTCCAGACACACATGTGAACAAGCAGGCAACTGAAGTGCGCAGACAGCCATCAAGATGCTCTCAATGGCATGGTTCATGACCTTGGCGTCTTCACAACACAAGATGCTGAAGCGCAAAACAGTCCAGACACACATGTGAACAAGCAGGCAAGTGAGGTGTGGGGACAGCCATCATGCAGCTGCTGACGTGCGTAAAAGAGTGCCAGCAGCCGGTGAGCCAGCGGCAGCACAGGTGCACGCACAGCATCGACTGTTGCACGTGCTTTCTCGCTGTGCTGCTGCACGGCATGTCAGCTGACGTGCTCCCCATGGTGCCAAAATCTGTGTTTTCTTGCACAGCCACACCACATCGTGCTGCATCTTCACACAGCTGCGTTACCAGGCGTGCACAGCAGCGAATGCACAGAATGTTTTGCCAGCCTCACCTCGCCGCTTTCTTGTCAGCTTCTGTGTGCCATGCAGCCGTTCAAATGCACGCAGCCGCGCATTGCGGGTGACAGCGTCCAGCAGCGTCAGCAGCAGCATGATGGACACAAGTGCCACCATGAGCATGGCCCAGGTGAAACCGGTGAAAGGCAGCAGAAAAGAGTAGCCTGCAGCAACACACAGCAGCAGCAGCAGCAGTGTCAGCAGCAGCAGCAGCGTCAGCAGCAGCATGATGGACACTAGTGCCACCATGAGCATGGCCCAGGTAAAGCCTGTGAAGGGCAGCAGAAAGGAGTAGCCTGCAGGCAAGAGTGCAGCAGCAGCAGCAGCAGCAGCAGCGTCAGCAGCAGCATGATGGAAACTAGTGCCACCATGAGCATGGCCCAGGTGAACCCTGTGAAGGGCAGCAGAAAGGAGTAGCCTGCAGGCAAGACAACATGCAGCAGCAGCAGCATGATGGACACTAGTGCCACCATGAGCATGGCCCAAGTAAAGCCAGTATACGGCAGCAGAAAAGAGTAGCCTGCAGCAGCAGCAGCAGCAGCAGCACCTGCTTGAGCAGCACGCCCTGAGGTCCTCATAGCACTGCCTCCGCACATCACGCACAATGACAACTCTGCTGCACTGCTATGTTGCCGGCAGCCGCACAAGGACCAATCCTTGCTTCCTCACCTGAGTCCAGCCGCCGCGTCTTGACCAGAATGCCGTACCCATCATCCATGAAAGGCGGCGTTGCCTGGATGTACTGCGCGCGCTGCGACGTCAGCGTCAGCGGAAACAGCGCTAAATCCGTGCGGCCAGCTACTAACTCCCCCATGACACCTGTCCAGCTGCCATTTGCTTGCATGCCGCCGCCGCTGCCGGCAAAAGCAGTCAGCTCGTAGACGATCTGCAGGTTTGCTTGGTTGAGTAATGTAGGCAGCAGCTCGATGAGGTAGCCTGAGAAAATGGGTGTGCTGCCGTTTTCGCCGCCTTCGATGAAACAGAGGGGCGGCCGGTGCGCGGCAAGCACGCGCAGGACTGCCATCGCTGCTGCTGCTGCTGCTGCTGCTGGTGCTGCTGCTGGTGGTGCTGTTGCCCGGTGGGTGCTGCAGGCCTGGCACGCAGGCTACTGCAGCATGCGGAGCATTAGGTCCCCTTCCTCTGGGCAGTAGCAGACTAGGTTTACGGCGCTGTAATCGATAATGTATAGCCTGGGGCCTACGAGATTTGTGCTGGTGACAGGGCTGGTGCTGGTGCTGCTGCTGCTCCTCCTGCTGCTGCTTCGGGCTGGTACCCCTAGTACAGCTGTGCTGCCGCACTGTCCCCGAAACGTTTATAGTGCATTGAGTCGATCGTATCGAGCTCTCTCTAGCTGCTGTCGTGAAAACCTTTGCTGGTGATGCCCGGCCTAGCAAACCTTTGCAACAGCGTTGTCGCGCGCAGGTAGTACCATTGCAGAGTCTTTAGCAAAGAAATAGTGCTAGAAACATATCACCATTCCAAGTATAAGCTCACTCGCACACCCGGTATCAAGGCTTGCTGGAGTTTGCAGCAGGGTTCATGCGACTACTTGCAGGCCTGCTGGGACTTCACCGACGAAAGCGCAATTTGTTACTTTGTTGTCATCAATTTGAAATCGTCTGCAGTTACGTGCGGTCGCTCACCAGTTGACCACGGTAACCATTACAGCAGCGAGCTTCCAGATGATGCGAACCTGTTGTGAGCAACCGCTGCAGTCATTTTCAGGAGTTAAATACGCTTATTAACTGACTGTTATTCATCCTGTGGTTTGCACGAGCAGTATTGCCAATGCCAAGGCGGGCAGGCAACCCTGGACCAGGCCCAGTGCATACCACGTAGTATACTGGAGGAGCCTCCTCCAAGTATTCAATGGTTATACGTGCATGCAGGTCAACCATTGCAAGTACAATGCAGCACAATGAGTACTCACATGGCCTGAAGTGGTCCCCCAAAGGCCACCATGGCTGCTGAACCTCACACTGCAAGCATGTGCAGCTCCTGTTTCTGCTATGCAAAATGACGAACTATGTGTCTTTTGTATTACCTGCAAGTTGTAGTTGAACTCCTGGCAGCAACTGTGGTGCTCTGCAGCCTGATTATCGAGTAAGCGGTACAATTAGAAAATGTAAAGCATTGTTTGTCGTTGTACCAAGAGAGAGGCAATAATAGTCGTAGTTTCCGCTCCATATGGGGCGCGGTTGCCGATGCCGATGACAAGGTATGGCTTACATGAAGACTATTATTATTATTATTATTATTATTGTTTGTCGTTGTTTCACGTATTTTTTAAGACTTGCAGCACTGGTACCCCAAGCCGCGACAGCCCAAAAGCAGCGACAACCAGCAATTCACACCCAAAGGGGCTTGGGGTATACACACCACATGAGTGCATTTAGGACACAGGCTGCAGCACCTGCCCCAGTGAAGGAGCTCCTGCCATGGCATGCAGCGTGGACGCTTGTGCTGCAACAGTAGGGTCATGCTTTCACAATCATGCCAGCCAATGCTTCCAAGCTCGAAGGCATGACCTGGTCCTTACTACAAGCCCAAGGCCTGCGTTCCAGCCATGGCCATTGCAAACTGATCTGCAAATGCTCCCCAAATAACAGTTTATCACAGTACCCAAAGCATCTGCAAACGCACTCTCAGTGGCTTGCCATGCAAATCAGTGCAGGCTGTGATGCATGCACACACAGCAAAGCAATGTGACCCAGCCCCTCTTCGCATGCTGCAGGATTCATAATGCTGCAGTTTTTATCACCCACCCTGGGTGCCAGTGAAGTATTACCGGCAACGTTTGCAGAGGTGCAGCACTCAGCACAAGATGGTGTGCAAAAGCTCAGCGCTGCCATGCAACGAGCATCAATAGTGCCACAGCAGATTGCCGTCTGTCTGTTGCGCAGCCACTCTGCATGCTGCGCAGTCATTACCATTGACATTGAAACACATGCAGAGCTCCACACTGCCATGAATGTGCCACTGCTTGCCAAACCATCCCACTACCTTGCTCAAGTTGGCTTGTCAAACCTGCGCAACACGTGCAAATCATCAGCCTGCACATCAGTTGCCACTGTAGCAATGACACACAACCCCACTCACATCGCCATCACACAGGTTGAGCACACCAAATAGTCCTGACGTATCCACACACCTGTTTAGCAACTGCAGTGCTACTCTGCCTGCATTCACTCTGAACCCTGCCCCTGCTGCTGCTGCTGCTGCTGCTGCTGCTTTACGCTGCTGCTTACGCTGCCGCTGCCATCGCGGGGTGCAGCTTTGTCAGCAGCGGACTTTTGGCTGTTTGCATCGTCAGCATCCGGCACAGGGCTCTCAACATCAAACGTGTGATCTGTGGCAGACCTGCAGCAGCAACAGCAGCCCATTCAGCAGGAAATGAAAATGCCTTACAAAGAATAAAGGCATACGGCGTCCAGCAGCACAGCTCCTTGCTTTTTTCATGCTAGACTGTCCATGTCAAGAAGAACAGCATGTCTGGAAAGCTCATGAGCTGTTTACCACAGATGGTAGTGCGCAGCACAAAGCCCGCACGCATGAAGCATCGCAGCCGTTCTCACCCAAAGCGCAGCGACTTTGATATGCTGCGTTGCTGTCGATGCAGCCGCCTCGACAGCACCACCCTGGCGCCCATCGTGTTCAGGTCCTGGCGCAGCGATTGGACGCCTGCAGCAGCAGCAGCAGCAGCAGCATGTGTCCCAGAGGATGAGTGTTCGGTTTCTAGCCTTGTGCAAGGGTAGGAACCGGCAAACGTGACTGCTGTGCGAGGTCAGGCAACAACGACTGCTGGGTGCAAATCACTGAACGCACTGCTGCTGGTGCTGCAGTCAAGAGGCCTGATGCATACTAACTGATGGTTGCGCTGGGAGCTTCCACGTGTGTAGCACGCGCATGCGCATTCTCACGCCTCACCTACAAACATCTTGTTGTAGTAGAACACCTCTGCTGCAGCAATGAGGATGCCGGCTGCTGCCCCAACCGCTGGGATGACAAATACGCTCCAGGCCTGAGCCATGCTGAGCCTCCCTCCCTCAGTTGTTGCTTCGCTGTCACACTCATTGTTATCTTGGAACCACTTGCGCCGCAGGTCTGTGCATGCGGTTAAAATGCAGAAGGGTTTGGACAAACCACCGTCAGAAGCAAGGCTGCTAGCATGCGGCAGAGCAAGCTGCAGAGCTGGATGCACAACAAACTGCCTTGCATGCTGTACCCTCGTGCCCTAGAATGCTTGCGGGGCACCTCTGGCGCTGCCAGGTTGAGCATTGCGTCGTCCAGCTGCTCATGAGTATGTAACATATGCGACGTAACATAATAACATACCACAGCACTAAGGCAGCACAGAATCCTGCCCACCTGGGACCTGCCCCGACTCTGCAAGCTTCAGCATCGCATCGTCCAGTTTGCCGCGTATGGTGGAGTTGGGATGCAGCCCCAGCACCAGGCTGCCGGAGCCAACCACCTCGCTGCCCAGCGCTAGGTCACACGGCTTCACCTAAGGTGGCGGAGGGGAGGCAAGTGAGAGAAGTGCAACATGCAGTCTTTGGGGGCACTGAGGCACAAAGAAAGCAGGAGTTGCACCAAGCTGCCGGAGCCAACCACCTCGGAGCCCAGCGCCAGATCACACAGCCGCACCTAGACACAACAGCAGTCAACAGGTATTATAGTGAGAAGCGGTGCAATACGAGAAGCAGGCAGCGCAAGCACCAGGCTGCCGGAGCCAACCACCTCCGAGCCCAGCGCCAGGTCACACAGCCGTACCTGTACACATCAGCAGTCAACAGGTGATAAGATGAGAAGGAATGCCGTTCAGTGATAAGCAGCGCAAGCACCAGGCTGCCAGATTTAACCTCACGAGCGGTAGATCGGCTCGCTGGGCTTGTGCCTGAGGTGGGTCCATTCCGTACTTTGGTAAAAGTATTGGTATTGGTAATTACCACCTCTGAGCCCAGCGCCAGGTCACACGGCCGCACCAAAGGTAGGGGACAGCGCCAAGCATGGGGCAGATCTCATGATCAAGGGATGCATTGCGGCAGCGAAGCAGCGAGGCGCAAAAGCAGCAAGACAGGCTGCTAAGTTGACGGATTTCCAGCAGCTGGTTGTCACTTCGCTTGTGTGTGCACCGCATGCACACTCAGCTAAACAAATAGAGCTGCATCGTCCTCTCATTCTTTCCCACGCACCTGAGTGAAGTACAGCGCGTTGATGTGGTCCGTAACAAACGCCGCAATCTTGCCGCGCCGCACATCCGCCACGCCATCGTCTGTGTCTTTGTACTCGATCATGCGCGGCCGCAGCAGCAGCGCTGCTTTGTCGAGGCTGCTAGTGAAGTAACTTGACACGCTGCTGTCTGCCGGCACTCCAAAAAAGGCTGAGGATTGCGCCAGATCAGCCAGGGAGCCGATTTGCACCGCCAGCTGGTTGACGGTGAGGTTGGCAGTTAGGTTGGCTGGGGGCAGGCAGAAAGGCAGCAGCAGCAGCAGCAGCAGCAGCAGCAGCAGCAGCAGCAGCAAGAGTAAGAGCCCATCTGCGCTGCCAGCTGGTTGACGGTGAGGTTGGCAGTTAGGTTGGCTGGGGGCAGGCAGCAGCAGCAGCAGCAGCAGCAGCAGCAGCAAGAGTGAGGATTGCGCCAGGTCAGCTAGGGAGCCGATCTGCACTGCCAGGTTGACGGTGAGGTTGGCAGTCAGGTTGGTTGGGGGCAGGCAGGCAACAGCAGCAGCAGCAGCAGCAGCAAGAGTGAGGGTTGCGTCAGGTCAGCCAGGGAGCCGATTTCCACTGCCAACTGGTTGACGGTGAGGTTGGCAGTTAGGTTGGCTGAAGAAGGGCAGCAGCAGCAGCGGCAACACTAGCAGCAGCAGCGGCGCGGCATGAGAGATAGGCGTGCATAAAGACTTTGGCTGTATAAATACAATTAGGTTCTGGTCAAAAAAGCTTGATGTTCGAGCTCAACGGTGTATGCCGCCAGCATGATGACGCTGAAGATGGCCCAGGCGATGTACATGATAGACATACAATAGCTTTACATTGTATGATTGGCGATGTAGTGGTTGAAGGCGCTCACCGGTGTAGGCTGCCAGCATGATGACGCTGAAGATGGCCCAGGCAATGAAGAGCAGCTTCACACCCAGGCTGCGGGAGGCAGGCGCGGCGCCGCTGTTGACCGCCATCATGATCGTCTCGATGGCGTGGCCCATCAGCTTGTCTGCATGCGTGTGTGCAGCAACCAGACAAAAAAACACATGTGATGCGTTGTGTTTTGGCCGCCATCATGATCGTCTCAATCACGTGGCCCATCAGCTTGTCTGCGCGCAGCAACAATCAGGCATCAAGCCATTGCGGCTTTTAGATTTCAGGCTACACCAGCTGCGCCCACAAGCTGTTGAAGTCACTTCTGCATTGCCTAGCAGCAAGCTACCTGCGCCCTGCACAAGTGATGGCAAAGTAGTAGCTGCCAGTTACCAACCGCACGCACCGCGCTGCGCTGCGCTGCGTTGCAACCACTCACACACACACACCTCTCTTGCAACCACTCACACACACGCACCTCTCTTGCAACTACTCACACACACGCACCTCTCTTGCAACCACTCACACACACACACACACACACCTCTCTTGCAACCACTCACACACACGCACCTCTCTTGCAACTACTCACACACACGCACCTCTCTTGCAACCACTCACACACACGCACCTCTCTTACAACCACTCACACACACGCACCTCTCTTGCAACCACTCACACACACACACCTCTCTTGCAACCACTCACACACACGCACCTCTCTTGCAACCACTCACACACACGCACCTCTCTTGCAACCACTCACACACACGCACCTCTCTTGCAACCACTCACACACACGCACCTCTCTTGCAACCACTCACACACACGCACCTCTCTTACAACCACTCACACACACACACCTCTCTTGCAACCACTCACACACACGCACCTCTCTTGCAACTACTCACACACACGCACCTCTCTTGCAACCACTCACACACACGCACCTCTCTTACAACCACTCACACACACGCACCTCTCTTGCAACCACTCACACACACGCACCTCTCTTGCAACTACTCACACACACGCACCTCTCTTACAACCACTCACACACACGCACCTCTCTTGCAACCACTCACACACACACACCTCTCTTGCAACCACTCACACACACGCACCTCTCTTGCAACCACTCACACACACACACCTCTCTTGCGCGAGCGCTGCACCTTGCGGCTATCCACCTTCTCAAGTGCTGCATGCCTGGCCTTGCGTGTGGTCAGGTCCATGCCAGTGAGCAGCAGCACCACAGCCAGCATTGCCATGAGGAACAGCAGCCACACCTGCCACGTGAAGGGCAGCAGGAAGGAGTAGCCTGCGACAGCAGCAGCAGCAGCAGCAGCAGCAGCAGCAGCAGCAGTATCAGCAGCAGCAGCATTGCCATGAGGAACAGCAGCCACACCTGCCACGTGAAGGGCAGCAGGAAGGAGTAGCCTGCGACAGCAGCAGCAGCAGCAGTATCAGCAGCAGCAGCATTGCCATGAGGAACAGCAGCCACACCTGCCACGTGAGGGGCAGCAGGAAGGAGTAGCCTGCGACAGCAGCAGCAGCAGCAGCAGCAGCAGCAGCGTCAGCAGCAGCTTACACGCTACAGCTGATAAAGCCTATACATCCTGCTGCCTCACCTGTGTTGACTGCCTGCGTCTTCACCAGCAGCCCGTAGCCGCCGTCCTGAAAGGGCTGCGTGTGCTGGATGTATTTGCGCGCTGCGCTGTCAGCGTCATCGGGTACAACGCCAGGTCAGCCCTGCCGCTTGTCAGCTGGCCCAATAAGCTGCTTTACCAGCAGGCCACTCACCTGCAAATCATGCTGCTCAGGCTGCCAATCGCCTACAAAAAGTTTTCAAAGCTGGTCAACACAGAACGCTCACCCGTGTTGACCGCCTGCGTCATCACCAGCAGCCCGTACCCCCCATCTTGAAAGGGCTGCGTGTGCTGGATGTATTTTGCGCGCTGCGCTGTCAGCGTCATCGGGTACAACGCCAGGTCAGCCCTGCCGCTTGCCAGCCGGCCCATCATGCTGCTTCACCAGCAGGCCACTCACCTACAAATCGCGCTGTTCACGCTGCCAATCGCCTACACAAAGCTTTCAAAACCTGGTCAACACAGAAAAGAACGCTTACCTGTGTTGACCGCCTGCATCTTCACCAGCAGCCCGTAGCCGCCGTCCTGAAAGGGCTGCATGTGCTGGATGTACTTGGCGCGCTGCGCTGTCAGCGTCATGGGGTACAACGCCAAGTCAGCCCTGCCGCTTGTTAGCTCGCCCATCATGCCTGTCCAGCTGCCATTCTCAAGTTGACGCCCCCCTGCTGCCTGCAAGGGCTTGGAAAATGTGGCGCAAATTCAGGGTGCGGGTGCAGGATCAATATTTGGCGCAGAGTGTAGGCAGTGTGATTGGTGCACAGGCGTGCTGTAAAGGTGCTGTGCGATGTGCAAATTGTGTGAGAATCCGTCTGCTGAGGTGGATGGCAGCAGCAGCAATGCACCATCATGCCTGTCCAGCTGCCACTGTCCAGCTGCCGCCCCCCCTGCTGCCTGCAAGGGCTTGAAAAATGTGGCGCAGATGCAGGCAGCGGTGCGGGTGCAAGATCAATCCTTGAACAGAGTGTAGGCAGCGTGGTTGATGCACAGGCGTGCTGTAAAGGTGCTGTGCGATGTGCAAATTGTGTGAGAATCCGTCTGCTGAGGTGGATGGCAGCAGCAGCAATGCACCATCATGCCTGTCCAGCTGCCACTGTCCAGCTGCCGCCCCCCCTGCTGCCTGCAAGGGCTTGAAAAATGTGGCGCAGATGCAGGCAGCGGTGCGGGTGCAAGATCAATCCTTGAACAGAGTGTAGGCAGCGTGGTTGATGCACAGGCGTGCTGCAAAGATGCTGTGCGATGTGCAAATTGTGTGAGAATCCGCTCTGCTGAGGTGGATGGCAGCAGCAGCAATGCACCATCATGCCTGTCCAGCTGCCACTGTCCAGCTGCCGCCCCCCCCTGCTGCCTGCAGGGGCTTGAAAAATGTGGCGCAGATGCAGGCAGCGGTGCGGGTGCAAGATCAATCCTTGAACAGTGTGTAGGCAGCGTGGTTGATGCACAGGCGTGCTGCAAAGATGCTGTGCAATGTGCAAAATGGGTGAGAATTCACTCTGCTGAGGTGGATGGCAGCAGCAGCAATGCACCATCATGCCTGTTTAGCTGCCATTGTCCAGCCAGCGCGCCCCTGCTGCCTGCAAGGGCTTGAATGTGGTGTGCAAATGCGGGCGGGGTGCGGGTGCAGTTTGGAGCCAGGTTGTAGGGTGGTGCCGGGAGCACCGCCAGAGGCAGCATGGTTGGTGCACAAGCATGGCGAAAAGTTGCTAGATGATCTGCGGCATGGGTGGAACAGCTACTTTGTTGGGACGGACGGCAGCAGCAGCAGTGCACCACGTCTGTGTGGCATGAAACAGGCTGATGTGATGCAGCTGCGCCCTGCTGTCCTGCTCAGGCGGTGCTTCTGCAGCCTACTGCTACAAACACGCTGCTGCTGTTGTTTGGCTTGAGAACTAAGCACAACTACTCAGTGGCCGCCAGCTGCTGCTGCTGCTGCTGCTGCTGCTGCCCAAAGCACTCACAGGGATGTAGCGTATGGAGTAGTTGAGCGGCAGGCCCGCTGTCTCCAGCAGCATCGGTAGCAGGTCCACCAGAAAGCCAGTGAAGTTCTTGCTGCCATCTGGGGCCTCTTGTACAAACACTAAAGGAGGCTGGTGGCTGGCCACCACCTTGAGCATTGGGCGCTGTGGGGAGCCTTTGATGCCTGCACCCTGCAAGTGGCCCAGCAGCAGCGGTCAGGCTGTGTCAGGCTGGGAACGGGTGCAGAAGGTGCAGAAGGTGCTTCAGCGGGCTGGATAGGTGCAGCAGCAGGCTGGTAGTTGACTGGACCGTGCAAGTTGTCGTGCTAGAAGCCCTACGGCGCTACCGGTCGCACGTTGCTCCCTCACCTGCTGCCGTTGCTACTGCTGCTGCTGCTGCCCTGAGGATTCCTCTTGGACTGCCGGATTTCGCGCCGAGAGAGACCGTCTACCGATGCTGAAGTATGTGAATCTGACGCAGGCGTGAGTGTGCTCAACGAAAGCGCAGCGTGGCAACGGGCGAGTTACCCGGCCTGCACCAGTCCAGTCACGCATGGACAAGCGTAGCTTGAATACTGCCTGCTGGTATCACCCTTTTCTGACTGCATCAGGGGATTGCCGGCAAGCTGGTGAACTTTTTAAGCAGCAGATTCGCAGGAACTCGCCTGTGTCGTTCTTGTGCAAGCAGCAACAGTTTTGCAAGCCGACAGGTATACTTGAGCAAGACAGAAGAAATTGTATATGGCCCGACCTGTTGTACTGGCTACGCCAGTACTATACAAGAAAGAGTAAGAAAACCCTGAAGGTGACACCAGCTGGTCGCTGTACAGTCACCAGCAGAATGTTGTCATCCCTTTGCCAAATTCAAGACGCTGCTACAACCAAGCCGCTCAATAGTCTTGTACTATGAGCTCCGCAGCCTTTGAAACCGAGCAACAAGCACCATGCCACGCAGCGCTTCCCTGCAAAGCCTCTTTCAGGATGCTGCAGCAACTGCCAGCTGGCAGTGGCACCCCACCGCCGAATCATCATCATGTTACCCCACCGCCGAATGCCGCATTCAGCTGCCACCTGGCAGGCTGCAATATAAAGAAAGTTGCTGATTGCATTCATTACAAGCATACGCATAATGCAACATTATGCATACTCACATAGCTACCACGGTCTACCCTGGACTACATGAAGGCTGGGGGGTATCACTATCTTGGTTTGTGGTTAACGACGCATGCAATTGGAGTACGCATTTTGACAAGATGCTTGCCAAAGTGCAGCGTGTGAAAGCTGGGCTTATGCCCATATGGAAGAGCCGTCATATCAGTGTTGAAGTGAAGCGTATTGTACTGTTGACCTGCATTCGTCCAGTTGTGGAGTACGGCAGTGAAGTGTGGTTCCCGTCAACAGCTAGGCAGCTGCAGCAGATTGATCAGGTGCAGACAGACATAATCAAATGTGCAATGCGCTGTGGCAGGAGCGTCCATGTTCCTCGGCTGTTTTGGCTGAATGGGGTGTGAAGCCTTTGCATATGTGGTTACATCAGCGAGCTATGGAGTACTATTTCAGGATACAGCACATGGATGGTGTTAGACTGCCAAAGCAAGTCTTCTCTGCAGAGTGGAGGCGTTCGACTGGAGCAATGATAGTAACTCCGTGGCACAAGTATGTGCAGAGTCTATTGTGCAAGTATGGTGTGAATGTAGAGACAGCGGCAGGGCGTGCAAGTTGCTGCAAGAGTCACATTTCAGGGCAGATTAAGAAGTTGCATGCAGATAGGATCATGTGTGAATCGCTGGAGCATTCCACTTTGTTGAGTTAAATCACACATGTGCACCCTAAACATGCTGATGCTATGACGTTTGAGCGGGTCAGGCCTTTTTTGCGGTCTGGGGCGCCTACACGTGGTGTTGAGTTGATTATGCGTGTGCGTTTGGGTTGTTTGGCTGTACATGAACGCACCAGGCGTATGGTGGCAGGCGAGCTGATGGTAATGCAGCTTGTCCGGCGTGTGGTTCTGGTGTGGAGTCATTCTCACATTTGTTGTTTGATTGTGCTGCGACGTCTGTGCAATGAGATGAGATGTTCAATGAGATTAAGGCTGTGTCGGGTTGCGCTGCAAAATTGCGTAACTTGTTGTCTATTACAGGTGCTGAGGTGAAGGTGAAGCGGTTTGTGTAGGATGATGCTTGGGGTTCTGTTGGGTTACGGGTGTCTAGGTTTATTGCTGATTATGTTGAAAAGGCTTGGGGTGTGCATAATGCTTGCAAACATGATGGTGTAGTTCCTTTTGTTGCCGCTCCATTGGGGCGCGGGGCCGATGGCGTTGGTGCTATGGCTTGATGGGTAACATGATGATGATGAAGGCTGGGGGCAGCAGTCACAAGTGCCTTCCCGCCCGGGTTGTGCCACTTGTTGACGTTGCTGCTGCCCTGTAAACCTTCTTTGCGCCTACAGGTATGTCTGTCGGAAGAACCTGTGCTTCTGGACTGCTGTGCCTGCATGCTACGCCCACTCGGAGTGCCAGGAGCCCTAGGGCGGGGGGCTTCTGGACCAGCATTGCTTGAAGGTGCGCAGTTATGCTTTTACTATGCCTATAATCGTCCTATTTACATAGCTAGTAGACGGCTCCCCAGGCCATCATGGCTGCCACAGCGCAATGGCTGTTTGACCCTCTGCCAACGCTCTACCCCACCTTGAAACCGCTACGCGGCAGACCTGCGAGTTGCAGGACACAACGAGCTGCTGCCTGATGGCCCAATCTCAGGTGACTGAAACAGGTTGACGCAGGTGAAGCCGCAGACATGACGATCAGAGGTTCAGCCATGGTGGTTTGGGTGGCGCCATATGGTGATGATGCAGATGCATCTAGCCATCATCATCCGGTGCTCTCCGCCCCTCCCCCCTCTCCCTCTACTCTGGAATAAGGACAATCATGTTACTTATCAAGCGATAGCATCAACGCCATCGGCCCCGCGCCCCAATGGAGCAGCAACTGAAAGGAGACCCATCATGTTTGCAAGCATTGCGCACATGTACGTTTATGTTTGCAAGCATTACGCACACCCCAAGCCTTTTCAAAAAAGTCAGCAGTGAACCTAGACACCATTAACCTAACAGAACCCCAAGCAACATCCGACATAAACCGCTTCCCCTTCACCTCAGCATCTGTGATAGACAACAAGTTACGCAATTTTGCAGCACAACCAGACAAAGCTCGCACCTCATTGAAAATCTCATCTCTTTGTACAGACGTCACTGGGACTGCATGTGCTGTGGCTGCTGCTCCATGCTGCTGCCGCTATCGCCCATCAAGGAAACAGAATCGGCATCTTGAGAATACGCCGGCGTCAGATCTTCAACAGATGTAGCATGAACATCACTCGAACCATAATCATCACTCATCGCTGTTGACCAGAAACATCAAGAAGAAGAAGGAAGACACAAGTTTAAGCAGCTACAAAAGCCAGCTGCAAGTGCACAATAGTCTCAGTGCTTTCTTGCAGTGGGGACATATAGATACACTAAAAGCCTATAGGCTTACTTGCTTGGCAAGCAAGTCACTGCTCCTGCTGTAGCTCAATATACAGATAAAATACATCATTAAAATTGCCAGTAGGCAAGGCCACAACCCCTGCAGCAAGCGTAACAACACCTGTATGCTGGTGTCCTGCTGCTGCTGCCGCCCCTGCTGCTGCTGCTCCTGCTGCTGCGAGGTACCTATGCTGTGCTTGCAGTGCCAACTGCAGAGCCTCGCAGTTCCTGTAATGTACAGCAGGGACAGCAGGCACAGACCTGAAGCAGTGAACAATAAGCAAGACAGTCAGCTGCTGCTGCTGCTGCTGCTGCTCAGCAACCTGCCAGCTGCACTGCAAGTGACTTGCTGTGGCACATGTGTAAAAGATGCAGCACTATATGCATCCAGCCTGAGCGCAGCTTGCTGAGTGTATGCATGTGACTTTCAGCACCAGCACTGGGACAGTGTATGCATGTGACTGGTGCATCTCCAGTGCAAGCACTTGACCAGTACAGTGATAATGTGCAGAATCCACATGCGATCACGCTGTTGCCGCAGCAAAACATGACGCACATCAAGACAAACACGCACATCTTGATTGGAGCACTTGAGAGCCTAACAGAGTTGCAGCACTGTATACAACGCAAACACACCATTGGTGAAACAGATCGAAAGAAAGTCATGCCAGCGCTACCAGTGTTTGCATGTACACAGCACACACTGATGATTGTGGTGTTCACCTCTACTCCCAGCTTAAGCTGCTGAACATCTGTGGCCAGGTTGTCAAGCTTTGCATCAAGCTTGTCAAACTTGGCATCAAGCTTTGCATCAAGCTTGTCAAACCTCTCCATCAGTACGGCCTTCAACATTGCTGCCTCGCCTTCACTTGGGTTGTTGAAGGCCGAAACCTGGAGCTGCAGGAGCAACGACAGCCACACAAGGCGATGGAGTGCTGTACACAAGCATGAGGAGCACAAGTAAACAGACCTGCACCACAGCTAGCATGATGAGGCAACTGCTCAAGCTTGCACTGCACAGGGCTGCAAGGCAGCAGCAGCTATGCAGACCTGCAGGCACCCTTTCCGGTGCATAGTCAGCCGCATCAGTGGTTGCTGGGAGTGAGATTGTCATATATAGAAAGCTCACCCGGCTGGAAGTGCGATCTGGCCCAAACGCCCTGACAGAAGGTTTGCACAGTGCCGTGTGCATCGCACGGCCTGGAGCGAGAGCACGGTCTGGAGCGAGAGAACAACGCATACTGCTAGAGGTACAGACGACCGTGGTGGTTTGACTAGCACTGACAATCAGCTGCTGATGGACTGCAGTCGTGGGCTTGCTTGGCAACCAAATTGCGCAGTTGCGCAGCAGTCTTCTGCCCTCATAAGCAACCTTGACGATACAACTGATGCAGAACTGGGTGCAGAATCGGGTTTCAGGCACACTCTTTACACGGCCAGGCCCCTCCGCAAGAACCCGTCCGCCCTGAACAGCTGCTTCCACGTGGCTGCCACGTGACCACCAAGTGAACGTAACACAGCTGCTGCTCAGCACGTGGTGACAGCAGTAAACTCAGCAGACAAACAAGCTGCAGCAGCGCCGCACTGCGGCTGTGTGACACACAGAAGGCTCCACCAACACCACAAGGCTCAGAGAAGCCACAAGCCCTCTGCACGTCCACAGTAACATGCACACCACACACAACCCTGTCTGTGCATTGCACAAGCATGCTTAGAGCTCGCATCATAACACCAACCCAGTATCCTTACTTCAATCACACCCAGCACACACAAAGACAATGTGAAGCCTGACACCGCCATGCTCACTAAATTATACATGTGAATTGTAAACGCGTCCAGCAGCCGCGTCTCCAGCCCGCCGTCGCCATCAAACACCGCGGTTGATACACAATTGATGCTGCAGGCAGGCGCCCCACTCAGACAAGCAGTGCGGCACTGCAAACGCATCACATCGCACCGCCATGCTCACATCATTGCGGCGCCACTGCGTTGCAACACACACTTGATGCAGCCAACGCACCACGCTTCACACCGTCATACTGACAGGGTTCTCCATGTACTTTGTGAACGCATCCAGCAGCCGCGTTGCAAGCTCCCCGTCAAACACTGTGCCGTTGACACACACACCATTGACGTCGATTGCATCTGCCCCACTCAGACAAGCAGTGCGGCACTACAATTGCATCACATCACACCGCCATGCTCACAGTACTGCGGCACCACTGTGTTGCAGCACACGCTTGATGCAAACAGCGCACCACTCTTCACACCGTCATACTGACAGGGTTCTCCATGTACTTTGTAAATGCGTCCAGCAGCCGCGTTGCAAGCTCCCCGTCAAAAACCCTGTGGTCTGCGCTCAGCGTAACCGTCATGTAACTCTCACTGCCCAAAACCCCGGCCGGCCCGGGCCCAAACCCTACACGCTTCTGCGCGCCGCCAACAGCCAGGATGGCCGACTGCGGAGGGTTGATGATGGCGCTGAACTCTGAGAGGCCGTACATGCCGAGGTTTGAGATGGTGAAGGACCCTCCCATGAACTCGTGCGGCTGCAGCTTGTTGGCACGGGCCTTGGCGGCCAGCTCCTTCACCTGCAGGGGAGTGCAGCAGGCAGGGCGGCACGTACGTTATGATGTGGTAAAAGTTAAGACTAGACCGCGCACTGACGGCCAGCACCCGCAACTGCAGACGAGTGTACAGCAAGGCAGCAGACATGGCAGGCAGGCTGCGTTACTTGCATGATCATGAAGTTGTCACGTGTGGATGTTACATGTGAGTAGCACGGGGCCCCAGCAGCAGCAGCCGCCGCAGCATGTGTGCTGCGGTGAGGCCATAGTCCCTTCTTTCCTCATGCGACCCAGAAACACTCCCCCAACAAGGTTGTAAAAGAAGCCTTAGCGAGCGTTGCGGGAACGCATCACTGTCATGGCTGCTACTGCACATCGCAGCACCCACCTCTGCGCTGATTGCTGCCAGCCCCTTGCCATCAGCCGCCTTCACGATCGGCGTGATCAGCCCACCGTCCGTCGCACACGTCCGCGCCCCTTGCCGTCAGCCGCCTTGGCAACCTACCACGATCCTTTGCAAGCCCAGAAAAATATCACGGACCCTTGGTAACAAGCGGCCCCTGCGGGACCCCTGCAATCCCCAGCAATTGCTCACAAAAAACCTTTTTGCCCCTCACCTCTGCGCTGATCGCTGCCAGCCCCTTGCCATCAGCCGCCTTCACGATCGGCGTGATCAGCCCGCCGTCCGTCGCCACCGCCACACAAACGTCCACGCCCGCCTGCTGCTTCGCCTGCCCAGCCGCCGCATCCCAGAACGCATTCGCCTCCGGCACGTCCCGCAGCGCCAGCGCGGCAGCGCGCACGACAAAGTCGTTCACTGAGAGCTTTGCGCCGGAGGCTTTGAGGGAGGCCCGCAGTGTGTCCAGTGCTGTGAGGGTCACGTGTGCACTGACGTAGAGGCTCGGGGCGGTGAGCTTTGACTCCAGCAAACGCTTCGCGATGATTTGGCGCACCTGTGAAAGAGGGCAGAGAGTAGTGTGGTATAGATATATGTTATATATAGATTTGTGAGCAAGGGGGTCATGTGTTTGTCATGCGAGCTTGCTTTGACTCCAGCAGGCGCTTCGCGATGATCTGGCGCACCTGCAGCATCAGTGTGAGATACAGGTTTAATCAAGATGTGCTTTTGTCGTGTGGACACAGTGGTTACGTGTTGTCATGTGTATGTGTTTGAGTGCATGGCTGTAAGACTACGCTCATGCGCTGTGAGAGTGTGGCTACAGTGTGCAGGGTGTTTACCCGAACAGCACCCGCCAAAACACCAGCCCATGCTCTGAGTCATTGCCGTTTGTCACCACCGTCGCACAAATGACTATCAGGCACCAGCATGTGTACAGCACATGCACAGCACCTGCCTCACCTGCGTGTTGGGGACGTCTGTGAATGTTGCCCCTGCTGCTGCTGGCGCCGCAGCCGCAGCGGGCTTCGCTGCTGCTGCTGCTGCTGCTGCTGCTGCTGCTGCTGCTGCTGCTGCTGGCTTCGCTGCTGCTGGTGCAGCAGCTGCTTTGGGTGCTGCGGCAGGCGCTGCTGCTGCTGCTGCTGCTGCTGAGCCGTGCTTTACACCAGCTGCAACTGCTGCCAGCACGTCTGCCTTGGTTACAATGCCATTGGGCCCGGAAGGCGCTGCTATGTCATCTACTGTCAACCCGGCCTCTTCTAAAGCCACCCGAGCAGCAGGGCCTAACCTGCTGTTGGCTTTCACCTTGGGCGCTGCTGCTGCTGCTGCTGCTGGTGCTGCTGCTGCCGGTGCTGCTGCTGCTGCTGCTGCTGATCCGCCTGCTGCGTAGCTGGCAAAGGCTGGGATGTCTGCTGCGTCTTCTACAATGATCGCCACAACCTGACCAACCTGCGGCAGGGCAGTTGAAACAGTGTGCAAGGCAGCGAGACATATCCCAGTGTCAGTGTGCATATTGTCAATTGTTAAACACGGTTAAAGTTTGATTACTTCACACTCAAGCTAGCAGGAAGTGCGAGTCAGGCAGCATCACAGTACACAGTCCAAGCACTGCCGGTACTACTAGCACCATCCCCCCTGAGCGTAAGCCACTACAGCAGCTGCTGCAGCAGCGAGCTAGCAACGCCCTTGCAGCCACACCTGCCGCAAAACCTGCTGCTGCTGCTGTTGCTGCTGCTGCTGGCAACGCCCTTGCAGCCGGCTGCCGCAAACCCTGTCGTAACCACTGCTGCTGCTGCTGCTGCTGCTGCTGCTGCCGCACCTTGATGTCCCTGCTGCCGGCTGGCGCCAGGATCTTGGCAATGAAGCCCTCATCCTGGTTCTCAAAGGCCAGTGTGGCCTTGTCTGTCTCTATCTCAGCCAGCACAGTGCCTGCTGTTACTTCATCTCCCTCCTTGACCTGCCAGCTCACGATGTTGCCCTGCTCCATGGTGGGAGACAGCGCAGGCATTTGCAGCGCCTGCAGCAGCAGCAGCAGCAGCGGCAGCAGCAGCAGCAGCAGCAGCAGCAACAGCAGTAGCAGGCGGAGGAGGATGGGTCATGAGACAGTTTAAGCAGCAGAACCCGTCAGTTGGCAGGAGCAGAGCCAGCCAGCACAGGGGATGCTGCTCAAGAGCTTCGCCACTGATGTAGGCTTCATTACTGCAAGCATGCAATCAAGCTAGGTACCAGCAGGTCACACAGGACACCAGTACTCACCACGTGTTCAGGGAAGGACCCTGCTGCTGCTGCTGCTGGTGCTGCTGCTGCTGGCGATGCTGCTGCCGGCGCCGCCGCTGCTGCCTCCCCGCCGCTGTATCCTGCAAAGGCCGCCACATCAGCCGCCTCTTCCACTACAATAGCTACTGTCTCGCCCACTGGCACATCTTTTGAGCCGTCTGGCTTCAGAATGGCAGCAATGAAGCCATCTTCCTGGTTCTCAAAGGCCAGCGTGGCCTTGTCTGTTTCGATGTCTGCCAGCACAGTGCCGGCTGCGATCTCATCGCCGGCCTTTACATACCACTTGGCGATCTGCGAAAGGAAGGTGCACACGATTGTATATTGAGCATGCCATTGCAGGCAGGTATAAGGAGCAGGTGTAATGCGTTGAAGGTATCAGCTAAAATGATAAGAGCAAGGCTGCTTTATAACTGTGGTATGACCGGCAGCACTGCTGTCAGTTGTGCAGGGGAGAAGCATGGTACGCCCTGCTTGCTGATTGCTACACCAGCTGCCGTTCCTGCTGCTGCTAAACGTCTGCCAGTTTGCACAGCCAGGGAAGCCCTGCATCCACCAGCAAGCTACACAGCTGCGTGTGATCTGTATGGCGGCTGCTGCTGCTGCTGCTTTTCTGACAGAATGTGATGTAGGAGAGTGCTGGAGCAGGCGATATGGGCTGCAACTACTGCTGCACTGCCACTGACTGACATGCTCCTGCTGCTGCCAGCTGCACATAGCTGCAGTATGCTATGCGTATGCAGTGTTTGCTGGTCCCTGCAGGGCAGCTTACGTTGCCCTGCGTCATCGTGGGAGACAGCGCAGGCATCGCCAGTTTCTGCACAGCACAGAACAGGCAGTACAGCGGCAGAGAGGAAAAGCGGCACGTTGCAGCAATGTCTCCAATCAACTGCTGCTCATACCACAGCTAAACTGGCCATTCCAAGTGTCGTCAACGTGCGGACGCAAGCAATGGGTGTCAGCAGCGGTGGATCTAGCTATCTCTGCCTGGCTTGCTGTCTGCTGCTGACAGGCATGCACTCACCGTGTGGGAGGGCAGGTCCGCATAGCCACGCAAAAGCTGCCACGAGAAAAGCTGCTGCTTTACCCCGCAAAACCTGCAAGGCACGCCAGAACTAGTTGGGGTTTCATAGGAAAACGTGGGTCCAGCTGGTGTGCTGCAAGTCGTGCTGCACGCTCACCGCGTGGAAGCTGCGAGCCCGCTGCTTCTGCCGTTGACCAGGGACACTAGGCGTGTCAAGCCACCCACGACAGCACGCCTAGATGCCATCGTGGTGCTGATCACCCAGAAAGCCCTTGTTGCTGCTGCCCTCCCGACGATCCTGTGGGTAAGGGCCCAACAATGTCAATAGTTCATTAGTTGATCTCCTTGGTCGGCTGCACCTCGACACAACAGCAATGCATGCCGAAGGCACATGACAGGCGATACAAATTGCTGACATCGGGGTTGTCCAGGGCACTGCTGCTCCATTGAAGTGTGTACACGACCATCTTACCCGAAAAGTTGTTGCTGTCTGGACTTAACCTGTGTTGCCATCCAGGTAGTTGTGTTGAGGTGGTTGCACTGCACTGCTGCCGAGCTGCTGTGGCAGGACCTCAGCGTGGCTATCTTTCAAACCTTTCCGTCAGAATGTTCATGTATAAGTCAGAGTGACAACATCAGATAGTTGCTCGAAGTTGTAGCCATGAGCCTGGGCTATGCAGAGAGGCTATCCCATAGGGAGGATCTAGGAGGCCGCTTGGGAGACCCAGAGCTGCATGAGGCGCCACATGTCGTGCTTGACAAGTCAAAGGAGCTGGCAGAGCTGGTGCGCAGCAGCTGCAGCTGCTGCTGCTTGTGCACGCATCACAGCAGCATCAGCACCGGTGGCAGTGTCAGCAGCAGCTGCTCTCTGTTGTGCCATTGCATAGCATGCATGCTCATTCCTGCAAGATGGCTGCCTCACGGAATCCAGCATCACATCTGCCTGGTCAAACCTCACCGGGCATGGTCAAACTCCCTCCCCGCCGTACAAACCCATCCACCTCTCATCTCAGATACGCGAGGCGTCAAAGCTGGTGGTCTTCACCGGTGCGGGCATATCAACAGCAGCAGGCATCCCAGACTTCCGAGGGCCCCAGGGAGTGTGGACGCTGCAGCGCAAGGGCCTGCCGCTGCCGAAGCTGCACACCAGCTTTGTGTATGCGCAGCCCAGCCTCACACACCAAGCACTGCTGGGCCTGATGCAGCAGGGCAAGCTGCAGTACATCTGCAGCCAGAACGTTGACAGCCTGCACCTGCGCTCTGGTGGGTGCCTGGGTGGTTGACTGATACTGCTAAGAAGCACTTGAATGTTATGCGCGCAGTTGAATGATGCGGGAGTGGTGAGCAGCTGCAGCAGCTGCACAGTAGCAGGGACAGCGGGTGGCAGGGCCACAGCCAGGGCAGCTGGCAGTGGCACCTGCTCTCTGGTGGGTGTGTGGCGGTGGCGGAGGGTGTGGCAGTGAGCCGTGCTTGCTCGTCACACATGACTTCTACTGCTTAAGGTCCTTAAAGGTTAGCAGCTGCAACAGCAAGCACAGTGGCAGGGGCAGCAGGTGGCGGGTAGTGCGTAGGTAGTGGGTAGCGAAGAACGCCTGCTGCGCTAGTGGCTGTTGCTTCAAACGCTTGACCAGCAGCTGCAGCAGTTAGGAGGGTAGCAGTTGTGTTTGTAAGCATGTTGTCAGCTGCGGTGGCAAGCACAGTGGCAGCAGCAGGGTCGGCAGATGGCAGGGCAGAGGAGCAGCTGACCTTATTTGGAGATGTTGTGGCTCCGCAGGGCAACCGCAGTGCTTGCTGTAGCTGCAGCGCATGACATAACGTCCGTCACTTGCACCTACTGATTCTGCAAGGGCCACGTGTGCTGCAGGCGTGCCTCGCCTGCTCTAGCTCCTCATGGCAGCTGTAGTGCACTGCAGGGCAGCTGGTGGGGCAGCTAGCAGCCCATGGCAGTGATATGAACTCAAGTTTCGCCTGGGGCTTGTGCTGCAGGTGTTCCGCGCAGCCAGCTGGCTGAGCTGCACGGCAACTGCTTTGCTGAGCGCTGCAAGAAGTGCAAGGCGGAGTACGTGCGGGACTTTGAGATGGACACGGTGAGCGGCGCGGTCATGCAGACTATCCAGGCACCTGGCGGCTATTTGTTCATTGTTTCCAGCTGAGTTGTGCATGTGCTGCGGCATCGCAACTGCACCATGTAGTTGTGGCTTAGTATTGTAACTGTTATGGTGTGTGGAAGCTCACAGGCTGGCGCTGCAGAAAAGCAGGCTGCTGCAGCATGCAGTAGACCTCATCCGGGACTGCCATGATGCCTCCACACATGCACGTGTGTCCCGCTTTACGCACCCATGCTGCCTCAGGTGGGTTTCCTGAGCCCACAAGCAGTCGCTGCAGCGGCTGCAGTGGGCTGTTGCTGGACCACATCCTGATTGCTTGTCCACTTTTACAAGTTGTGTGACCCGTGCACCTGTGGCTGCTGGGTGATGTTGCCTCAGGTGGGATTCAAGCCCACAGGCAGGCGTTGCACCAAGCCCGGCTGCCGCGGCGTGCTGCTGGACCACATCTTGGACTGGGAGGATGCGCTGCCTCCCGCAGAGCTCAAGGCCACGGAGCAGCACGCCTCCAGCGCGGTGAGTGCATGGAGAGCACGCTAGCAATTGAGTGGGCTTCTGTAACACTGAAAGCAAAGCAGATGAGAAGTACTCCACATGTGTTTGGTTGGATGCGCTGCCTTCCGCAGAGCAGCACGCCTCCAGCGCGGTGAGCTGCGTGCAGTGTGGCAAGGTTGAAGACAGAGGCGGGCTGGCAACAGGTGTAGCTGCTGCGGCATGTATCTGGCTGCCTCCTGCTAGCACTCCACCTTCCTTCACCACGTCATTGCTGCTTGCCTGTCTGCCTACCTGCCTCTTATATTGTTTTCTTTGTTGCTTTTGTGCACAGAACCTGTCGCTGTGCCTAGGCACCAGCCTGCAGATCATCCCCGCAGCCAACCTGCCGCTGCGCACGGTGCGCGCGGGTGGCAAGCTGGGCATCGTCAACCTGCAGGCAACACCAAAGGACAAAAAAGCACACTGCGTGATACATGCACGCGTCGACGAGGTGGGTGTGTGTTCGTTTGATTTGCAGTGTGAATTGATGCTGCGTCAGGTGGCGTTCATGGGCGTGCCGTCACGCTTTGATGACGGTGTGGAGGTTGCTGGTTACAGTTGCGTGTAGTTGTAGCGTTGTAGCGTTGCAGGTGGGTGTGTTTGTGTGCAGTTTGTGATGTGATTTGGTGCTCCAGGTGGCGTGCATGGGCTGTCCCTGCAAAGCGTGCCGTCATGCTTTGTCGACATTTTTGCAGTTGCTGGTTGCAGCCTGTTGTGTGTAGTGGTAGCAGCCTGCTGTGGGAGCCTGACTGTGCTGCTGCTGCTGCCGGTGCTGCTGATGCTGCAGGTAATGTCAGTGATTATGCAGCAGCTGGGCATCCCTATCCCAGTGTATATTCGCACGGACCGCGTGCAGCTATCACATACCGCAAAGCTGGTCAGCAGCAGCCGCCAGCAGCAGCAAGCTGACGATAACAGCAGCGATGAGGAGCAGCAGCAGCAGCAGCAGCAGCAGCAGCAGCAACAGCAGCAAGAACAGGAAGAGATGAGCGTCCCAGCAGCTGATGCAACAAACGGAGGCAGCTTGCAGGAAACAGCAGCAGCCGCTGGCGCAGCCGCCAGCAATGGGGCAACGGACACTGCTGCCGCTGCCGACAGCAACAGCCTAAACAGCAGCAGTAGCTGGAGCTTCACCTTTACCATCAACAGCCTACATGGGCTAAGCTGCCCGCTGCCGATGGTGGCCTCTGCAAGTGTGTCATTCCTTGGGGATGCAGCAGCAGCAGGGCTGAAGTCTCGGCAGCTGTCAGGGGCGCTGCCGTGGCGGCTGACTAGGACTTGCCCTGCAGGGCTGCAGCAGGTGGCGCTGCAGGTGGATTTGTCACTGGTGGATGCTGCGGATGAAGGCAGGCGCAGCGCAACGGTGAGTTCATGAGGTGCATGCATCTTTGTCTTGAAGCAGCAAAAGTGTTTTAGATTTAGTCGCCATCTGCTGCGAGGCTGCAGCAGGTGGATTTGGCGCTAGTGGAGGCTGCTGACGAGGGCAGCCGCAGCGCGTGACGTGCATTTCTATGCCTTGACACAGTGAAATTGCCATCTATTCTTAGTCGGCTTCTGTTGCAAATGTTGCGCGAAGGTGCACACGATGTCGGAACAGGCGTGTGGGTGCTGAGGCACCTGATATGATCACTCACCGCTATCGCATGGTGACATAGGTGCTGAGGCTGGTCCTTGGTGCCAATGGGTAGGCTTGCCCTGGGCGACACAGCCGCGTGATTGCTTCAGTGCTGCGCACTCCTTATCCGTCGACATCCAGCACATAACGCAGCCACCCGATGTCCGCTGGTGCTTGCAGGTGCAGTATGTGATCGACATGCCACAGCAGCAGCAGCAGCAGGCTGCTGGTGGTAGGCCACGGTCAACCCGCGCTGCTTCTGGCGAGCAGCAGCAGCAGCTTGATGGCAGTCAGGTGTTCGAGTTTGTAACGCAGCAGCTGGATTATGCAGATAAGCAGCAGCAGCTCATTGCGCAGCTGCAGGCAGCAGCAGAAGAGTCTCGGCTAGCAGCGCCTGCTACTGAGGCGGCAGCAGCAGCTGCAGCGAAGCCGCGCAAGCGGGCCAGCAGCAAGAGCAGCAGCAAGCGCAGCAGCAGTTCGAAGCAGCGAGATGGCAGCAGTCGCAGCCGCAGCCGCAGCAGAGGTGCTGCAAGTGGGGCCTCTGCAGACAGCGATGCTGCAGCAGCGAGTAAAGGTGAGGCTTCAGAGCAAGAGCCAAACTTGCTAGCAGGTAGAGAGCAGCAGCAGCAGCAGCAGCAGCAGCAGCAGCAGCAGGGCTCAGAAGGAGCTGGTGCATTGCAGCGAGCGGCAGCAGGCAGCAGGGAAGAGCCGAGTGGAGCTGCAGCAGAGGTGCATGATGCCGAGGGCAGCAGTGATGCAGATGAAGATGCAGCAGATGGCAATGACAGCGAAGAAGAAGTAGACGAAGCAGAAGATACCGGGTCTGATTATGAGGGCAGCGGGGAGTTGAGTGACGCTGAGGCTGCTGCAGGCCAGGGCGGCCAGAACAGCACGGGACGGCCGCGCAAGCGCACGAAGCGGTTCAACTTGTAGGGCAGCTGGCTGCTGCTTGAGCTGAAGGTTTGAGCTATCCTGCGTTCTCTGCAGCGCCTGCTGCCCTTCTGGTTGCAGTTGTCGAGTTGTGTTGCTGGTTTGCTTTGTATTATTGTCATGTGTCCTGTGCCACATGCATTGCCTTGTCTCTGTGCTGCGGCACTGTGAGTGCAATGCTTGCCTTTGTTCACTGTCTTCTGTCCGTCCGGCGTTGTTGATCCTGCTTGAATTTTAGCAGTGGCTCAAAGAGGATAGCCAAGCACTGGTGTGCCCCTTCACGTGACCCCAGCCTGTCACAGCAGGGCTTACGGAATACACTGGTGTAGTGCCAATCTTAGCATTACAATTCTGTCGATCGTGCTGTTTACGTAGTTGATGATATGGCCAGGTGCCGTCTTCACCCTGCCACTGAACAATGGACAGCGTAAACTTGGACACGCCGGTTGCGGATTGTACTGACGTTCTCGGCATCGTGTTCAGCTACCTGTCTTCCACGCGAGACATCTTGAACTGTGCACTTGTTTGCCATGCTTGGAGGGCGGTGATCTCCGCAGAGGACACTGCCACACCAGTGCTGCTGCCCTATGTCTCTCTCAGGCTTTTCTCGAACGCGCACACGGCATGGCTGCGGCAGAACATTCATAGAATCAAGTCTTTGAAGTTGCAGCTCGTGGAGTGTGGCCGCAGCTTGGGTTCGCACCGGCAGGATGTGCTGGAGCTGCTGCCTGCTGCTGAAGCAGGTACGCATGCACATGCCACACGCAATGCACTTTTCAGGCAGTTGCTCAATACAGCAGATGATTAGCGAGTACGGTTGATCGAGAAACTGTTCACTGGAACTGTCCCTGATCTGCATCACCTGTCGCACATCAAAGAACACACGCACCTGTCCGTCACTGTTCATCCACACACTGCTGCTGCTGCTGCTGCTGCTGCTGCTGCTGCTGCTGCTGCTGCTGCCTGCAGCTCACACCCTCGAGCTCTCAGACCCCGTCAGCAGCACCCTTCCAGAGCAGCTGGGGCAGCTGACATCGCTGCAGCAGCTGTCACTGAGCATCTGCCACAATCTGCTTGAGCTGCCCCGCAGTGTGGCGGCACTCAGAAGGCTGCAGAGCTTGGCGCTGCACAACTGCCGCAAGTGCGTGATATGCATTCAAAAGTATAGATCTATCTATCTAGATATGCTTGAGAGCTGTGAATGTTGATTTCAGCAGGGCGTTTTGACATGCAGTGCAATGATCCTTTAGCATCCACAGCAGTTGCTGGCGCATTGCACACGGGACACTCAGGGCACGCCTACCCCTGACAGCAGCACTTGTTTGTGCAACCTAAATGCAATGGGCAGCAATTATCAACACCAGGCTCATCAAGCTTGGCCACATTTACAGCTGTCCTGTGGAATTCCACCTGATACATGCTGCTGCTTTACCTGTTGTGCTGCAGCCTGAAGCACTTCTGGCCTGGTGCGGCTGAACCTGCAGCCAGCAATCCAACAGCAATCCCACCCCAACCACATCATCAACACCAGCAGCAGCAGCAGCAGCAGCAGCAGCAGCTGGCGCGCCTGCAGCAGCTGTCCATCAGCCTCTGCCGCTCCCTGCAGGAGTTGCCTGCCTCGCTAGGTGTCAGCCTGGCCACAGGCCTGCAGCAGCTGACCATCACTGGCTGCGGTGCGCTGTTTGCACTGCCTGAGGGGCTGGGGCAGCTGCAGCACCTGCAGGTGAGGCAGTAACCAGAGCAGCAGGGAACTTGGGAGTGTTGTTGTGCAGCAGTGCAGAAGAAGCACAGCATGATCGTCTGCGTGACAGCTTTCCCTGAGGGCCTGGGGCAGCTGCAGCACTCACAGGTGAGTGCAGGGAGCAGGACATACAGCAGCAGGCAAGTGGTGTAGTGTGTTGATGTGCAGCAGTGTAAAGCACAGCACGGGCATCTGTATGATTGCTTCATCAGAGGGGCTGGGGCAGCTGCAGCACCTGCAGGTGAGGCATGAGATACAGCAGCAGGCAAATGCTGTGGTGTGTTATGTGCAGCAGTGTAGAAGCACAGCACGGGCATATGTATGTTGCCTTCGTTTGAGGGGCTGGGGCAGCTGCAGCAACTGCATTCTTTCAACATCGACACCTGCTACGCTACTGCGTATCAGTGCTACAAGATCTGGGCTTTTGGTCTTACGCTTGCTTGCAGGAGCTCAAGATCGGAGACCTGCCCTCCCTGGCTGCCCTGCCGCACCTCTGCCACCTCAGCTCACTGCGCCAGCTGTCAGTTTACGGCTGCGAGTGCCTCGTCAACATCCCTAGCGCCCTGCCACCCTCCCTGCAGCAGCTATTTCTCAGTGAGCTACGAGCACTGCAGCAGCTGCCGCTGGGCGACAGCAGCAGCAGCAGCAGTGATCTGCCGCAGCTGCAGCAGCTGACGCTGGCGGCATGTGATCAAGTTGCGCCGCTGCCAGATGGGCTGGGTGATCTACCGGCATTGCAGCAGCTGGCAATCATCGGTACGTGATTTGGAACACGGGCGTGTACGTTTGTGCGACACAAGGTTTCAAACTGCGCATGGCAGGGGCTGCATAGATGCAGTACTAGGCTTCTGTATGGGGTCGATCAGCGCCCTGGTGTTAGCCGGTCTAGCATGCAGCTGCATCACTGATGCAGCACACCCTGCAAGGCTTACCTTAACAGTGCACTTGCTGACCATACTCTGCGTCTGCTGTGGCAGATAGATGGCCGCCACGTGCATCTGCTGACCATACTCTCCTGCTACTGTTGCAATTTTACATGCTTGCAGACTACTCGTCGCTGCGCTGCCTACCAGATTCGCTGTCTCGCCTCACTTCACTCACTGCCCTCAGCCTGTGGCGCTGCAGTGGACTGTTGTGCATTTGCCGACCACGTTTCACTGCTGCTGCTGCTGCTGCTGCTGCTCCTGCTGCTGCAATTGAGAATGCCTGCAGACTACCTGTCACTGCGCTGCCTGCCAGATGCGCTGTCTCACCTGACGTCACTCACTGCCCTCAGCCTGTGGCGCTGCGGTGGTCTACGCAGGCTGTTCTGCACTTGCAAACCACACTTTCATTGCTGCTGCTGCTGCTGCTGCTGCTCCTGCTGTTGCTCCTGCTGCTGCAATTGTAAATGCCTGCAGACTACCCATCGCTGCGCTGCCTGCCATATACCCTGTCTCGCCTGACGTCACTCAATGCCATCAGCCTGTGGCGCTGCAGTGGGCTGTTGTGCATTGCCGACCACATTTCACAGCTGCTGCTGCTGCTGCTGCTGCTGCTGCTGCTGCTGCACCTGTAAATACCTGCAGACTACTCGTCGCTGCGCTGCCTGCCAGATGCACTGTCTCGCCTGACGTCACTCACTGCCATCAGCCTGTGGCGCTGCAGTGGGCTGCGCAGGCTGTTTGCAGCAGCGGGGGGCCTCAGCAGCCTGCAGCAGCTCAAAGTGACAGACTGTGCATTGCTTGCGGAGCTACCTGAGGACTTGGGCAGCAGCAATGCAGCCTTGGAGCTGCTGCATGTGAATGGTGAGGGAATCGTGGAAGGTGCTGATTGCGGTTGCTCCATGTGTTTTGCAACTGCGTGCACGCCTAGATCTCTGTTGGAGCTGTGTGTGCCTGCATGTGCACCAGATGCATGGGGTCTCTGTGTGAGCCAAGGGTTGAATGCACTTGTTCTCAACTGCACACGGACCTCAGTTGACGGTGCAACAGCATCACCGTGATGTTGTGACAACACATACGCAAGGTGCAAGACGTAGCAGCTGCTATTTGATCTGCCCGCTGCCACACACAGCATGCTACTGTCAACCCTCAGGCTGTTGCCCATTTTCTGCTTCCTTCTACCCCCTGTAACTCCATGCAGGCTGCAGGGACCTGCAGCAGCTGCCTGAGGGCATCTGCCAGCTGCCAAAGCTGCAGCAGCTAGTGCTGTGCGGCTGCTCCTCGCTTCACACGCTGCCAGCCGACTTAGGATCCCTCAGCAGTCTGCAGCTGCTCAGCTTGTATGAATGCAGCTCACTAGCAGCACTACCGGCATCGCTGCTGCACTGCCAGCAGCTGCAGCAGCTGGTGCTGTGCGGGTGTGATGCCCTGCAGCTGCTGCCCGAGGCGGGTTCGGGCAGTGTTAGTAACAGTGTTAGTACCATAGTTTGGCCGAAGCTGCGGCAGATAGAGATCAGTGACTGTGGGGGCTTGTGGGCGCTGCCTGCTGAGCTGGCAGGGCTGTCATTGCTGACTCAGCTGGCTGTTACAAACTGCCAGCGGCTGCGGGTGATCCCTGAAGGCGTGATGCAGCTGCCGTGCTTGCAGCTGGCTTAGCAGCGAGGGACTCTCTTCTGGCAGAAGTGCAGCATGTGCTGATAGACACGTGTCGGGCATGCAGACTATTGCTCTTGGATGAGCTCTTATGGGAGGTTTGCCTGTAATCATGTCCGTTGCATCCCCCATGAAGCAAATTGTGCTGTTGTTTGAATCATTGAACCCTTTCTTAACCCCAAGTGACCATAACAGTGTTACCTGTCACCAGTGTCTGGTGCCGGCAGCAGTTCTATTAGCGCTTGTGGTCGCCATCTGTAGCTGTTCTGAAAGCATGTGTTGCCGACTTCGACGGACCGACCGTTGAGCTGCTGGAGAACTTCTGCACCCTCTGTGACACTCTGTTTCACACGCCGTTCCTCTGTTCGAGCAAGGCATGTTGCATATGACTTGGAGCTTAAACATGCACCTCTTATAAGGCTGTGAACGGAAGCTGAGACGAACCTACCAACCAAACGCCCTCACGATGCGTAGGGCTTCGCGCCTGGCACGTTGGGCTGTCGTGTTGCTTGTTGACAGCTGCTTTGCGTTCAGCATTGTAATCGGAGAAGCAAATAGCCCTCTGGATCAACGCATAAACGATCTGGAAGCAGAAGTGCAGGCACTCAGGCAGCAGTTGCATGGAGCAGCAGTACTGGAACAAGATCTTGCAGCTGCAGGTGAGAAGCATGCAGCTGCCTGTGAGACATTCAGTGCACCAACAACGAATTATTCAACCAACGGCGGAAGCGACTGCCTGCGAGATCTATGTTATCAACACATGGCATTGCCCCATGGGAAGTGCTGCTGCAGTGACCCAGTGCTAGACAGTTCAGTGCACCAAATGAGACCAGACAGGTTTAAACTTGAAATAGTTATCTGATCCTCCTTCTCTGTACTGCAGGGATGCGTTCATTTGTGCCACCCACAGGCAACTTGCAGCGTACACTCGCCACCCGCATGCCGCTGTGGCCGCAGCACTGGTCATTTTCAAGCGCCGTGTCAGCCGACAGCAAAGTAACAGTGTCACATGTCATAACAGACCGCCCCAACAGCGGCAGTGGCATGTTCGCGGTGCTTGGGGATGCGGCTGGGCGGCTGTACTTCTTCACAGCAGCGGGCCACTTGCTGTTTGAGCATGACATAGGTGATGACAACTGTCAGCGCCTGCTGTACACTGGCTGATTTGTTTCGTTCAAACAGTCAGTTGATGGCGGTTCGCAGCATATTTGCAGCATTTGAAGATGCTGGTGGTGACTGCAGGAGAGGATGGCTTGCTGCAGCGGTGATGTATGCAGACAGCACAAACAGCAGCTGGCAGCCGTACAGGAAATAAGCCAAACGTACAGCAGACCGCAGCCCTGCTCAAGAACAATATGCTCAATTCCTTCTATTTTGATTGATTGCTGCTGCCTGCAGGTGCTGGTGGCGCAGCAACAGCGCTCGCTTCGGTCCTGCTGCGCAGCAACACTACACAGCTGGCTGTGGGGCAGCAGCAGGGCACGGTGCTGCTGCTGGAAGTGACTCATGAAAGCATAAAGTGCGTGCAGCGCTTCTGCATTCTGCACAACAGCACGTCTCTTCTCTATTTTGCGCATGGCAGGTGGTGCCACCTGGTTTGTCAGCTGCTGCAGTGACGCTGCTGATGTGCTGCAGCAAAGCAGTACCAAATGACAAGCCACATGACAAGCCACAGCGGAAGGGAGTGCTCCTGCGTGGACATTACGTATCTGCAGTGTATCGGGGCTCATATGTAAAAGTCTCTCTCTGCTGCTGCCGCTGCTGCTGCCGCTGCTGCCGCTGCCGCTGCTGCTGCCGCTGCTGCTGCTGCTGCCGCTGCTGCTGCTGCCGCTGCTGCTGCTGCTGCTGCCGCTGCTGCTGCTGCCGCTGCTGCTGCTGCTGCTGCTGCGGTGCCAACAGGTCGCCAGATGGCAGCGGCGTCAGCAGCATCCGCACCGTCATGACGTCAACTGCAGATGACAGAGCACGCCAGGCCAACAGCTCCGCTCCAGAGACCTACCAGCAGGCCATCCGGCACCTAGCTTTCACCAAGTGAGTGAACTCTGCAGTATGTGCGTGTGTCTCTTGCTGTGTTGGATCCTCGTAAGGTATGTGTTAGTTGCCCTGACGCCGAGTTGCAGTAGGGGTGCTGCACCAGCTGCAATCCTTATGAAAAGGTCTCCAGATTGCACTGCGCTGCACGCGGCTGCAGGTCTGCCAAGCAGCGCAAGATGCTGCTGCTGCTGGATGCAGCTGGCCAAGTCGCGGCGCTGCTGCCACCAAGCGGCCGCATGATGCTGTCACGGCACCTGGATGCGGCACCCCTGGCAGTGAACTTAAACAGTGAGTGCCGCTGTAATGTTGCGACGCAGAGCGATGCAGCATATCTGCAAGTGTGTTTGTGGTGCCGGCTGATGCTTTTTCAATGCGGATGCTGCGCGGCTGGCAGTGAACCTCAACAGTGAGTGCAGCTGTAATGCTTGTGGCGCAGAGCGATGCATCATGTCTGCAAGTGTGTTTGTGGTGCTGGCTGATGCTGTCACGGCCCTTGAATGCTGCGCCGCTGGCAGTGAACCTCAACAGTGAGTGCAGCTGTAATGCTGTGACGTTGAGCAATGCAGCATATCTGCAAGTGTGTTTGTGCTTCCAGCTGATGCTGCTTCAATGCGGATGCGGTACCACTGGCAGTGAACCGCAACAGTGAGCGCAGCCGTGCTGCAGCTATGCGGTGATACGTCTTGTTAACAGATTGCGTTTGATCGTGTTTGTGGCTCTGGGTTATGCTGTGTGTACATGCTGAAGCAGCCTTGCTGACAGCAGCACGATCATACAGTCCCCCAAACGTCTTCGCTCAGTGTGGATACCGTCCACGAGCACAAAAGGAGTAAAGCAGACCGCTCTCCACTTGGTCCTAACATTCTTGTACGCTGAGCTATCTGTGTGCTGATCCGTGCAAGTCGCGCCGTTGTGTATGACCCATCTTGTCACCTGTTGTTTCTTTCTCAGCACATGACCACTGTGCCGTCCGCTGCTGCTGCTGCTGCTTGCTGCTGCTGCAGCCGACTACCAGCTGGTGGTGCAGTCAGGCCACGCCTCATTCATCGTGCTCATGCACAGGGGCCGTGGCCGCATTGTGAGGCCCTGCACTGGCCTGGCGCAGCCCTTGAGTCCAGCCGGCAGCAGCAGCAGCAGCAGCAGCAATGCCACTGAGACCCAATCTATCAGCAGCAGTGAAGATGGCAGCACTGACAGCAGCAGCAGCAGCAGCAGCAGCAGTGCTGCTGGCAGCTTCTCAGGCCAGCCTGATGTGCTGGTGGCTGCTGCGTTTGACCCGGTGCGGGCGTTCAGGGTGTTTGGCGTGACCCGGGGAGGGGAGCTGCTGGCTATGGTGGTGCCGTCATCACAGCGGACGATGAAGTGCAAGGTGCGCGCAGCTGCTGCTTGCTGGTGCTTGTGGTGATGGAATGGTTAGAAACGTAGCAGATGCAGCATATTGCTGCTGGAGTTCATCGCATGCGAGGCGTTGCACATGCACAATCGCCCGCCGGCTGACCACGAATGCACTTTGAATGCTGTCCGGCTTCTGCACCGTTGCTCCTCCTCAATCCACGTGCATTCACGGCAACTCTGCTTGCTTCTGTTGGCTCTGCAATTTCACATGCTGCATTCACTGCTGCTGTTGCTGCTGCCAGGTGGTGCAGCGGCTGCCACTGGCATGTACTGCAACTCTGTCGGCTTCTGATGTCTCTGCATCCTGCATCCGCGCTGCTCTTTTGCTGCTGCTGCTGCTGCTGCTGCTGCTGCTGCTGCTGCTGCTGCTGCTGCTGCTGCTGCCGCCAGGCGGTGCAGCGGCTGCCGCTCGGCCTGCCCCCAGGCCCTGTGCGCCTCATCGCCTCAAAGAACAGGCTGGTGCTGCTGCATGCAGCAGGCGTTGCCACTTTTAACACCAGCAACCCCCTGAAACTGGCTAACAGCCACTTGGTATCACACACCTGGCAAGACCTGTGGCAGCTGTATGGATTAGGCAGGCACTACATCCAGCAGCAGCAGCAGCAGCAGCAGGTGGGGCTGCAAGAGGCAGCTGCAGCAGCTGCTGGAGAAGCAGCAGACAGCAGCATTGACAGCAGCAGCAGTGGAAATGGCAACTGTGCTGGCAGCCTGCTGCATGCTACAGCTTGGGACACAGACACTCCGCTGCCTGCTACAGCCGCCGGCGGCCTGCTGCTACTGCCGCTTGGCGACAAGGCTGTCGCAGTGTTCGGCACAGCTGGGGTTCAGCGGGGTTCAGCTAGCGCGGCTTCAGGTGCAGGTTTTAGTGGTTCAGATAGTGAGGCTCCTGCGAGCCTTGATTGGGTAAGGTTTTTGCAGCCTTTTGTCATTGTTATGATGATTTTGGTTGGCGTGTGGCAGTTCCTGCGAGCGAGCAGCAAACAGCAGCTAGCAGGTCAGCGTAGAGGGGTAGGCACCAGGTACAGCGGTTTAGAGGGCTTGGACCCTGACGATCTGGGGTCTTTGGGCATGTCAGGTTTAGGGCTTGGATGCGGCCGGGGTGGTGGCGGTTTAGGGGACTTTAGCAGCTTAGATACGCAGTTTGGGGCTTATGCTGGGCCGCGCAGCAACAGGGAGCGGGAGATTGCATTTGATCCTTATGGGGGGCTTGGAGCGCTGGGAGCAAGGCGCAGGGCGAGGCAAACAATGCAAGGCAGAGAGCGGGGCTCTGGGCGAGGTTTAGGTTTTGGGAGCGGCGGCAGCCGGGGTTCAGGCGCAGCGCAGGTGGGGCTTGGAGGCAGGATGGCAGCTGGTGGATCAGCTCGCGCAGCAGCAGCAGCAGCAGCAGCAGCAGCAGCAGCAGCAGCAGCAGCTGGGGTGGGGGTGGGGGTGCGGGGTGGGCTTGCAGGCAGCAGCAGGGCCTCGGCAGGGGGTGCAGCAGCAGTAGCAGGCAGGCGTGTGCGGTTCAGTGAGGATGAGGTTGCAGGCGTTGACTCTGGCAGTGATGACATTGGCCGGGTGCCTGTAGTGCGGCGCAGCATGGAAGATGACATGCCTCAGGAGGAGGAGGAGGAGGAGTTGATGCTAGCTGCAGCAGCAGAGCAACTCCTGTCAGTGGATGGCGCCGATGAGGGCAGCGGTATGCGGCAGGAGTTGGCAGCTGAAGGTCTGGAGCTGCCGGCAGAGCAGCAGCAGGCAGCAGCAGCAGCAGCAGCAGCACTGGCAGGGCAGCAGATGGAGGAGGATTGGGAGGAGGAGGGTGCGGCTGAGCTGCTGGAGAGTGCGGTCAGCTTGGATCATGTGCCAGCAGCTGCGGCGGATGCTGTGCATGCTGAATAGGTGGGGGTGTTGAGCTGGCTGGATGAAGGTTGCTGCGTGCATGTGTTTCAAACCGAGTCAGCATTGGTGTGGCAGTCACTGGCTTGGTCGCCAGAGCAATGCTTCCCTCGTGGGAAGCTTGCTGCGGCTGTTTTCATATCGTGTGTTCTTTCTGCGGTGGGCGTCTAGTCTGGGTGCGGCACAGCACTCCTGGGTGCTCGCTAAGGGGCCCCTGGCGGTCATGCAGCGAAGGTGTCAGAGGGCCTGGTGACCTTCCTGGACTGGTTAGGTCTTACGGTTTCGATTTGGGTAGCTGTGTCTGCCCGATATGCTGATTAAATTATAATCAACCGATTTAGTTTGCCTTTAATTGCATAAGGGCCAGAGAAGTACAGAAAAGAGATCCAAACAACCTCGAGTGACCACAGTCACCCCGATGTCGTTCCCTGTGCTACTTCGACCGCTGAAAACACAACAACAGTAACCGAACAAAAGTATGTTAATCTTATTCACCAAGCCCCTGAGCTGTGTTCACTCTGTTCCGGAGTGCTGTACAGACCCATGACGAGCTAAAGGTGTTTGTACAGGTGATCTCCAAGCGATTACAGCTTTCAGTAGTGTCGTGATCTCCGGTGACATTCAGATACGTGCAGCAGAGTACCCTAGCACTGCCCTGCATACCACCTGTCACCAGCTACTGCTCAGCATCCTGCTCACCCAGCAGCAACCACCCTTCCCCTGTTCCACGTCACAATTATCAGTCTTTACTCAGAATAAGCATCAAACCTCTCAATTTCCTTCAGCAGTATGTGATGATGGCTGCAAGCTGAGTCAGGAATGAGCCTCACATCACCAGTGCTGCTGTCCGTCAACCTTCCTTCCTGCAGGAAAAGCGCTGTCTTTGATGGCGCCAACAGCAGCAGCTTGCCACATGGCGGCAGATGTGCTGCTGAACCCAGCAGACTGCAGCCTTGACTGCCAGCTGCAGGGGCCTGTGGCCAGCACGCTCAGTGATGAAGGCTTTGGCTACTTGTGGAGTGGTGGGTACTGGTGCCAAACACGCCTCATGTAGCTGGAAACACTATGCTTGCAAACGACCAGATTAATCCCTGCATACTGTGCATGACTTATCATTGCAAATACAGCATACAGCACAGCCAACAAAGAACCGAGGCTCACCGCAGCCACACGACCCAGCAGCCTACTGCATCACCTCTACTTGCAGGAGTGCGTCCACTTGTGGCATGGCGTACTGTTGACTTCTATCCTGAGCATAATCACCAACTCAAGACAAGTGCAGCATGTAAAGCACACATGTTGCTTCGCTGTATTCAACCTAGCCACCTAACACAGCAGCCTTCTGCATCGCACATCACCCTTGCAGGAGTGCGTGCTACTCATGGCATCACGTCGGGCCGCTTCTGGTTCTCTGTTAGGGTGCTGGAGCCGCTTGAAACAACAGCAGCCAATATTGGGGAGTCTGCTGACGCCTACAACGATGACGAGACAGCAGCAAACACCATCCACTGCTGCAGGTGTGAGAGGCGGTCGCTGCTGGGGCGCTGTGTTTGAATGCTGCAGGAGCAGTTGCACAGACTCTGCCTCTTGCCTCTAAGAGGCTCTTGCCTCTTGCGTGGCAGCGGTGCAGCTGACTACAGCAGTGCTACAGCAGTGCCACAGCGGTGCAGCTGACTACAGCAGTGCTACAGCAGTGCTACAGCGGTGCAGCTGACTACAGCAGTGCTACAGCAGTGCTACAGCGGTGCAGCTGACTACAGCAGTGCTACAGCAGTGGCCACAGCGGCGTGCGTGTTGTGTGCACAGCAGCTCTTGTGGCACAGCCGAAGGCACAGCTGCCGGCTAGAGCCCAGCATCATCAAAACCAGCAGTGTTGCATGCACCTGGTTGTTGGTTTTAAAGCATGCTGCTGCTTGTTCTGCTTGCAGGGTTGGCGTGTCACGGCCGTCTGTTGATGTGGGCAGCCTGGGCAGCCACCAGTCCTGGGGCTACGGCAGCACAGGCAAGAAGTCAACAGGCAACATGTACCAGCCGTACCCAGCAAACCAGGTGAGCTTTAGCAATATTTAGGAAGCTAACCAGCAGCAGCAGGACGCACCTACAGCTTTGGTTACAGCACTTCTCTCTGTCCTGTACACACTGCTGCACATATTGCTGCAGCCGGCTGCCCTCGGCTGTGCCGGCAAGCTTTTCTGTTCAGTACACAAAGCCCCACAACAAACTTCCCCTCATGCCGTCTCTTGCAAACCTCTTCCTGCAAACAAATGTTTTGCTGCCGCCGCCAGCGCCGCTGCTTCGGACCGGGCGATGAGGTGGCTTGCTTTGTTGACCTGTCCCCAGCAGCACCAAACAGCATTGCAAGCATCAGCTTTGCAGTCAACTGCCAGCATCTGGGCACCGCCTTCGAGCTTTTCCACAAGCCCGACCCAAGCAATGCAGCAACAGCGCTGTTCCCGCACGTGCTGCTGAAGAATGTGGCTGTCGTTGTGAATTTGAAAGGCGAGCAGCCGCGGGGTTGGCCGCAGGAGCAGCAGTGGAGTGGCAGCTGGCTGGGCTGCTTGCCATGGCAGGTGGGGCTGTTTTTTTATATACTGCCTGCATGATGCTATGCTGTACAGTTGTTTTGTGTTTGCATGGGGTGCTGCAGTTCAATCAGGAGACAATGATCTGGGCCAGCAACGCTGCTATGTACAGCTACAGCATTGGCAGCTGTGGCTGCTGCAGAAACAGCCTCGCATTCTGTAACGCTCTTTGTGCCGCATGCATCCAACCAGTGTGATCAGAATCCAACTCATCAATGCGTGCAGCGCATGCATGCTGCTGCCTTCCGGTAGACCTACCCCCATTGCGACTGTGCTTCTGCTCCTGCAGGCAAGTGTGGCGGCTGACGTGCCTGTCGCACTGGGCCCTGTGATGCGGCCGTTTGAGCAGTGCACAGTGGTGATGATGGTGGGATTGCCAGGTGCGGCTGCTCATGTGTTTATTCTTAGTTAATGCCGGCTTGCTGTCATGCGCTTACTGCATGCGAGCTGCGTCTCATTACACGTCACGCGCCGCACGCTGATGATGTGCAACCCATGCTGTGTTGCACAAGTCGGTGGCTGGTGTGGCGGCCTGCTTACTCCTGCTGTCATCATTTGACAAGAGCAGTCATGCTCCGTCAGCTGCCACAATGATGTACTTGCACTTTTTGCTGCTGCACTGCTGCTGCTGCTGCTGCTGCTGTTGCTGGTTGTGCTGTGTGCATGCAGGCAGCGGCAAGTCGCACCATGCAGCCCGCATGATGTCTCCGCAGAGTGCCAAGCTGCAGCCGCAGGGCAGCAGGACGCTGCTGCACCAGCAGCCACAGCAGCAGCAGCAACAGCAGCAGCAGCAGCAGTACTTGCTGCTGAGCACTGAGGCGATAGTCAAGCAGATGAAGGTGCGAGCAGGGCCTGTAGGCAGCTGCAACAGCAGAGGGCCTCATAGCTGCGGCTGACCTGAACTAGACTGCTTAGCCTGCCTTCATACGGCAAGCACGTTCACTGTTCAGCAAGTCTTTGCAACCCCACGTGCACTGCAATGCGCGTCATGCGTGCTTCAGGTGATTGGGCTGAGGCGCGGCGGCGGTGCTGGCGCCTCAACAGCACGTACCAGTGAGCTGCTGGGCACACAGACAAGCCCAAATACTGTAACCTGCAGACCAACACTGCAATCCATGTACTGTGTCTGCTGCAGGTGACTGGGTTGCGGCGCGGCGGTGCTGCCGGCGCCTCCGCAGCGCGCACCAGTGAGCTGCTGGGGCAGGCTGAGGAGGTCTTTGAGCGGCTGCTGGAGGCGGCTGCAGCCAGGCCCGGCAACTACATACTGGACTGCCCCAAGTAAGTCTTTTATTTGTGCATCATACAAAAATGTGCCTTTCGTAAATGCCGCAAGTGGGTGAGGAGCCTCTCCAGGCTTCCAAACAATAGTACCTGCGGGGCTGTGTTGTCTTTGACTGGCTGCTGGAGGCGGCTGCGTGCAGGCAGGGCAACCACATACTGGACTGCCCCAATTGAGCATGTGTGGTTGCTGCAGTATGATGATGTGTCCTGTGGCAGTGTGGTGTTGGGGTCTTTGAGCGGCTGCTGCAGGCGGCTGCATGCAGGCCAGGCAACCACATACGCTCAAAGTAAGGCCGTTGTCCTGCTACATCACAATGATGTCTCTGGGGTTATGTGTTGTCTTTGAGTCATAATCGGCGGCGGCGATGTGGCGGCTCAGGACAACATTTTGACTGCCCCAATCAAGACTTGCAACAACAGATTGCTAGCCATCTTTCATTTGAAGACACCATCTCTGATGCAACACAGCTATGTGTTCTCAGCGCTTTCGGCTGCGCTGGTTGACTGTCGCTGTGCAGTGTCAGCCGTGATGAGCGCCGGCGGCGCCTGGCGCCCTTCCGCGAAGCTGGCTTCCGCATTGCTGCTGCCGTGGTTCTGGAGGAGGAGGCAGAGCTGCACCGGCGGCTGGCGCGCCGCGGGCAGGGGCTGTGCCCCGCACCCGAAGATTTGCTGGACATGCAGGGTAGGTTTACAGGGCGATTCTAGGGTTTGAGGGCTGCTGGAAGGGTAGACTTGCAGGGGCGCAGGCATGACGGGTTGCAGGGTGCTGGAGCAAGGGGCAAAGCTGATGGGGGGCACCGGGGGGGGGGGGGGGGGGGGGGGGGGGGCTGTGCCCTGCACCTGAGGACCTGCTGGAAATGCAGGGTAGGCGTCAGCAGTGCTTGGCGACGATGCCGCAGGGGCTCAGCAGTGCTCGCAGCGTCCTGCTTGCCTATAGCAGCAGTGTGCCGTTTGTGTGCGTCGCTCCTTAATTGCGTCTGCAGGTTGCTGTGCAGGCTGAGTGTGCCGTACCTGCCCTGCTTTGCATGTCTACTCATTCACTGAAGTTGGTTGCTGCCGTATGTCTGTCTGTTCTGTTTGCAGCCAACTTCGCTCTGCCAGAAGTGAGCCCAGAGGAGTTTGATGAGGTGACGCTGCTCAGCAGAGTCACAGCCTTCACACAACCCCAAGCAGCAGCAGAGCTGGTGCACAGCATGCGCTGCAGCGCACAGCAGCAGCTGCAGGCGCTGCAGGACTCCGGCTGGAACTATGCCTGCTTGGGAGGCAGCTGGCGGCTGCTGCTGCAAGCCCTGCAGCAGCAGCAACAGCAGCAGCAGCAGTACGGCTCTAGCGATCTAGCCAACGCCCTGAGCAGCAGCAGCAGCTTTGGGTACCAGGCAGATACTGCTGGATATGGTCCCTCCCAAGCAGCAGCAGCAGCAGCAGCAGCACGGCTGCCCCCGAGCCGAGCATACGGCAGGAACCCTTCACAAGGGTTCTACAGCCCTGGCAGTGTCTCCAGGCGCACGAGCAGCGCAAGCAGCGGTGGCAGCTTCAGCAGCGCCCTGCCGCCAGCTGTCGGGGCTTATGGTGCGCCTCCAAGCGCCTTTAACACTCCCTGGAACCCTACCCATGCATTGTACCGCCCACCCACCCAGCAGCAGCAGCAGCAGCAGCAGACGCCTGTGGGGCACCCAGGCTGGCCTGGCAACCAGCAGCAGCAGCAGCAGCAGCTGAGAGGCATTGCGCTGCCTCCATATGCAGGAGCACCTGCTGCTGCAGCTCATGCTACTGGCTCTGGCTCGGAGTTCCACACAGCTTCACAGCAGTACAATCAGCAATGCAGTCAGCAGTACAACCAGCAGTATGCTCTGCCCTATGATCTGGCAAAGCAGAGGCTAGGCAGCAGCTACGGGCAGCAGCAGCAGCAGCAGCCAGGCGCTGCACCACCCGGGCCACAGGCAAATGCTGGCATGCAGCTACAGCCCAGCAGCAGCAGTAGCAGCTTTAGTGGGGCAAACAGCATGTATGTGCGGCAGCCGTCATGGGTGGGTCCTCAGCCTGCAGTTGCTGCTGTTGCCAGCACAACTGCTGCTGCTGCTGCTGCTGCTGCTGCTGCTGCTGGTGGTGGTGTTGACTGGAGAGGTAGCTATGCAATTCAAGAGGCACAGCAACAACAGCAGCATCAGCAGGCACCGCAGCAGCCTGTGCCGCAGTTGAGCAAACCGCCAGCGGTTAGCCAGTGGAGTAAGAGCAGTAGAGGGTGGGGCACCACAGCATCAGCAGCAGCAGCAGCAGCAGCAGGAGCCGGAACACGCGCATGCTCAACAGAACTGATTGCTGCTTCCGCTGACAGCAGCAGCCAGGGACCTGCATCAGCCACAGAAGAATTCCCAGCCCTGTGCACAGTGTATGCATCAATAGTTCATAGTAGCAAGACAAAGGAAGCTACAGACGGTCTTCAGCAGAAGAAAGAGCAGCAGCAGGAGCAGCAGCAGCAGCAGCAGCAAGAGCAGCCAGAATTGCGACAACAACAGCAACAGCAGCAGCAGCAGCCAGCAGCACACAAGGCCCCTCTTTCTCCTTTTGCAGCATGCCAAGGCACTGCAGTTGAGGAGGATAAGCAGAAGACGGCAGGAGCACCCACAAGTGTAAGTGTGTATGCATTTGAAGGTCATGCATACGTAATTACAGGGGGGGTTTACGAGCGCATTTATCACTGTATCTAGCCACCGCACGCCACTTGGTGTTTCCACCCCAGCCCCTGCCCACCCAAAGTGGGTGGCTGGTGTGCCCAAGCCATGCCCCCCAATAATTACGTATGCATGACCTTAAGCAACATCGGTTGTGTTGTCTGTGCCATTTGTCACCCTCTGCAGATTCAAAGTTGTTTGCACATCTTTCTCTCAGGTCTGGCACCATGCGAATGCTGTTTTGATTTCGGCCAACATAATACACTGGAACACACCAAGAGCTTTCACCATTTTTACACCGTGTATGTGATTCCTGCAGGGGGCTGTCAACGGCGCAGCCGCAGCAGGCCTAGAAGCTGCAGCAGCCGTCAGCCACCTCTTTGCCAAGCAGCCTCAACAATCACAGCAGCAGCAGCAGCAGCAGCAGCAGCACAGGCGGCAGCGGCAGCAGCCGCGTGATGCTTTTGATGAGCTGTTTGACCAGCTGACAGGCAGCATGACCTCAACGCCCTCAACAGCAAGCAGCAGCGAGCTTGATGCAGCAGCAGCCCTAGAGCTGTCACCTGCGCTGCTTGAGCAGCTGCAGCAGCTGCAGCTGCCTAACTTGGCACCTGAGGCGCTGGTGGCTGCTTTTCAGGGGCAAGGAGCCAGCAAGCAGCCGCCAAAGAAGCTTGGAAGGGGTGAGCAACAGCCTGGACTACATGTGTGTATGGCAGGCGAGAGCTCAGCTGCAACGTGTGGATGTACTGCCGTCACATGCGTGTCGTTTTGTGTGTGGAGGCAGCTATGGATGTGGGTGCTGCTATGCGTGATGCTTGCAGAGTGTAAAATACACTGCTTTTTAGGGATGTCTCTTTGATAAAGGCGATGATGACGCAGCAGCAGCACATCCAACTGAACTGCTGGCTGCTGTCATGTGCTGCTGTTGTGCCATCACCTATCCTGCAGGCTCGTTTGGGGTGGTTTATGGCTGCCGCATGGGTGACCTGCTGCCCAGCAGCAGCGCAGACACCAGCAGCAGCTGCAGCAGCAGCAGTAACAGTGCCAGCAGCAGTGCCGGCAGCAGTATCGGTACCAGCAGCAGCGCAGGTGCAGCTACTTCTGGCGCTGCTGCGCAGCCACAAGCTGAAGCCGCAGCAAACAGCAACGGAGCAGCAGCAGCAGCAGCAGCAGCAGCGGAGATGGTAGCAGTGAAGGTGTTGCCGCCGCGGCAGTGCAATGCTGCTGAGTTTGTGCGTGAGCTGCAGATGATGGCACACTGCAGGCACCAGCACCTGGTGGCACTCAAGGTGCGGCAGCTGCACACGCACATGAGACCCCTTTTTGATTTACTTGAGCTGTGTACTGTCTGGCTGCGCCTGCTGCTGCCACATGTAGCACCAGCACCTGGCGGCATTGAACACTCTGTCTGTTTCCCTACTTCATGTAGTTAAGTCCCACACTGTGTACCTGGTGTTACTGGTGGGGTGTGCATCCTATTGCTGTGTCAGCCCTACTCCACCTCTGCCACAGCCCAAACCCATCTGCATGTTCATGATGCTTCTGCTGCCCCGCTTGCCATATGTGCTTCTGCAGGGATACTGCCTCTCCAAGCGTGTGCTGGTGAGCAAAGATGTGAAGCAATGTACATGCTTGTGTGAATCCAGGATGTCTCTGCAGCCACACGTGCACCACTGCTTGCCTGCGAGCCTTGGATGCCCAGACAGGCCCACTTAGTCACCTGATGCCCAGACAGGCCCACTTAGTCACCTGATGCCCAGACAGGCCCACTTAGTCACCTGATGAGCCTAATAACGCGTAGTTACCTTCTGAGTTTCAGTCCAGGCACAACTGCAGCTGCAGCACTGCCGCACTCACCTGCTGGACCATATGCACAGCCAGCTGTAAATGTGAATCTTTGCAAGTTTCTGCTGCATGCCGCCAGGTGTTCAAGTACTGCTCCCACGGCTCTCTTGAGGACTGGCTAGTACAGCACTGCAATAACCTGTTTCCACATCACACTCAACGTTCCACGGCCCGTGCAATTCCTTGCTTGCTCTAGGTGTTTGAATACTGCTCCAGAGGCTCCCTTGAGGACTGGCTAGTGGGGCGCCACAGCTTCACAAAAGGAGCACAGCTCAGCTGGAGGCAGCGGCTGCAGCTGGCACACCAGGTGGCGTCTGCGCTGCTGTACTTGCACAGTCAGCCAGAGCCAATCATCCACAGGGACATCAAGCCCAACAACATACTCATAACACAGGAGACAAGTCCCTGCAGCGGCGGCTGCAGTGGTTGCGGCGGCGGTGGATGCAGCGGCAGCTGCATGCACTCGGGTGGCGGATCTCCTGCACAGCAGCAGCGACAGCAGCAGCAACCAGCCGCCGGCAATGGAGCCGCAAGCTGCAATGCTGGCAGCAGCAGCAGCAGCAGCAGCAGCAGTGGGCTGCAGCTGTCGGCTCGGCTAGCTGATGTCGGCCTGAGCCGCTTCCTGCCGGTCAACCTGACACATGTGCAGTCCAGCTCCAGCACTCCTGGGTGTTTCTACTACCTCCCAGACGAGTACAACATATGTGAGTTGCTGGTAGACATGCATCTTTGATGCACTGCTGTCCTGGATCATCAAGGACTTTCGTTTATGTTGCCCCAGTCCCAGTGATCTCATCTCAGTGAAACAGCATGTTAACTGCGTGTTGTGCAGCTTGCAACCTGGTGTGTCTGCTGCTGCTGCTGCTGCTGCTGCTGCTGCTGCTCTTCCGGCTGACCAGGCACATGCAGCTGATCAGAACAACTACACTCTGCTCCTGCTGCTGCTGATGCTGCTGCTGATGCTGTTGCTGCTGCTGCTGCTGCTGCTGGCTGCTGGCTGCAGATGGTGTTGTCAGCTGTGGCCTCGACACCTTCTCCTTCGGCCTGACCTTGGTCAACATGATCACTGGGGACCTCTTCTGCAAGCCGCGGCTGCTGCGCTGGAAGCTAGCTGAAGCCCTGGCAACATTTGAAGCCAGCCTGGAAGCAGCAGCAGCAGCAGCAGCACCTGGAGCAGCAGCAGGGGTGCTGGTGGCAGGGGTAGGGTCTGGTGCCCCTGCTGCTGGTGATGCTGCAGCTGCTGGTGCGGTGGCAGCAGCGGCGCTGAGTGGGGCAGCAGCAAGCAGCAGCATCTGCACGGACAGTTCAGCTAGCTGCTGGTGGCTTGGAGTGATGGCCAACTGCAACAGCATTGGCAGCAGCAGCAGCAAGAGCAGCACCATATCGCCCTGCAATGCTATTGCCACCGGGCAGCGTTCTGCAGCATTGCCCAATTCGCAGGCAGCAGCAGCAGCAGCAGCAACCACATCACCACCTGCAGCAGCTGCTGCAGCAACACCAGCAGCAGCAGCTGCTGCAGCAGCAACAGCAGCAGCAGCTGCAGCAACACCAGCAGCAGCAGCTGGTACTGGTGGGGTCAAGAGCTGGGCCACCATTGCTGCCTCACGCACAGCAGCACCAGCCAAACCACGCCAACTGCCCTTCAGCAGCAGCACTGCGGCAGCAGCTGTGCATGGCAAGGCCGCAGCAGCAGTCGCCTCTGTGTCGGGAGGATCCAGCAGGGCTGCTGCCAGCAGTACAGCAGCAGCAGCAGCAGCACCCCACAGACAGGTGCCGGCAGCAACGGGGCGTGCAACAGAGGCTCAGTCCTCAGCAGCAGCAGCAGCAGCAGCAGCAGCAGCGGTGCCAAAACTTGCTGCTGATGTGCCGGCTGTCTTTGTTAAGATGCTGGACCCCACAGCTGGGCAGTGGCCGCCGTGTGTTGCTGCCGGCTTTGCCATGCTGGCGCTGGCCTGCAGCGAGCCTGAGCGGCGCAAGCGGCCAGGCATGAAGGATGTAGTGGCGGCACTGGCTGCTCTGCAGCAGCATGTTGGCTGATTGGCTCGCGCAGCGCAGTACAGCATGGTGGCCTTCGTATGCTGGGTGCCAAGCCTTTGATGAAGATGCGCTTGAAAACAGCCTGCGGACCACCTGATGACGTCTGCGCTTCAGCAATGTTGATGACTCGTGCTCGGAGCACTGCAGTTGTGCTACTGGTAGCTGCCTTTGCCATGCTGGCGCTGGCCTGAGCGAGCCGGAGCGGCGCAAGCGGCCAGGCATGAAGGAAGTCGTTGCAGCACTGGCTGCGCTGCAGCAGCATGTTGGTTGATTGGTTTGCGCAGCGCAGTGCAGCGTGATGGCCTTCGTGTGCAAGATGCCAAGCAGTGGATGGGCTCGAAGGAGCGTGCTGACCACCTGGTAACACTCTTGCAGTGTCAAATGTTGACGAGCATGGCAGTGGTGCCAGCTGACTTTGCCATGTTAGCGCTGGCGTGCAGCGAGCTGAGTGGCGCAAGCGGCCGGCAATACCGGAGGCGGTGGCGGCACTGGCGGCGCTGCAGCAGCATGCAGCATCAGGCTGTTGGCTGAGAGGGCCAGTTTTGCATCAACGCTAATGCGATTGAGGACTTTGCACCATTGAACTTAATTTGTGTTACACACGTGAAAGTTTCACTGCTCGTGCAGTAAACCACGCAACCGATACTACAGATAGCTGTTCGCCATCGATGCTGCAACAGCAGCAGGCTGGACGAAGGCAGCAGCAGCACAATGGTGCCATTACATCTTCAACTGCAAGAACTTGCAGATGAGTTGCAGTAGACATCTCAGCAACAGACCGAAGCTGCTTAGGAGGTGACCAGCCTAACCATCGTTGATACAGGTGTACAGAATCTGAACTTCACTGTGTATGTAGCAGTGGGCAGCAGCAGCAGCAGCAGCAGCAGCATGAGGAGGTTGAACAAATGCTACCACGCTCAGTCGTTTGAACTGCATCCAGTCGCCCTGCATATTGTATACATTACATATGTCCAGTAGTGATGTGTCTGCAGTAGTTTGCCGAACTACGGCCGCCCAACACACTATGCACCAGGCAATGCAGCGCACTGTGGTGGGCCAACTGCACAGCCGCTGCAACTCCCAGCCAATTGTTGGCACAGATGCGGTGTCACCCGGACACTGATCCTGAGGTCCTTCTGTCCTGTCAGGATATTGCTCAAGTTATTGATGATGCTGATGAGTTTTTTTTCTGCGATTTCTTCTGACGGTTGGGATGATGATGAGTTGTCCTTCGATGTTTCCTCCCCCTATGAGCCTCTCGTTGGCTCCTGACTGTGGTTCAAACTCCTCGTTGAGTGGAGCATGTAATGTAATGTAATGTAGTGCAACATCTCACGCGCAACAACACAATGCAGAACAACTCACTTGAATGTTCTTAGGTTGATGGTAAGCAGAACTCAAAGATTCACGTCTAGCGTGGCCGATCCCAATCCAACAGACAACTATGCTGCAAAACACTGCATGTCAGGGCATGCCCATTGATTGGCATACTCCCAAACACAGCCTAGTACGGCTGGGACTGTGCATGCCGCACTAGCGCTGAGAGCAACCGCTGCTGCCAAATGCTCACACCTGCTTTGAACCCTCGACATTCAGCTCCAGCCAATGCCCACAGCCCTGCTTCACGTCAACAGGCTGTACGTGTGTGCCGCACCCCTTAGCAACAACACGTGGCAGCAAAGTTGTCACTCATGAAATGGTACATGTCCTGCCCCACAGGAGGCGAATACACATGATGCGAATGCACATGAGCATCACTGCTTGACTGCCCGTATCCAACAACATGCACAGTGTTGAAGTGCGCAATGTGTGCCGGCGGCTGAATAACCAGCGGCTGCGGCTGACACCCCCCTGCTCGGCTGCGCCAGCCTCTTATCATGGCGGAGTAGCTTAATGCATCGTCTTTTTGGTTGCAGTAGAGGGATGCATTGCCCCTAAACTTGAAATATGCTGCGGCTGATGCAAATTCCTTGGCATCCACATCAGGGGCAACAAAAGCAAAGTTGTGGCGATGGGGACCATGCAGAAACTGGCTGCTTTTTAGTACACGAACCAAAGCCTTGTTCCCCATGCTGTGAGCAATAACATGAACAGACACGGATGGTAGAAGGGCGCCGAAGACGGCAAGCAAGCTGATCTTGCCAACATGGGTGATACGATAAAATTTGTCAAGTGGGTACAAGGTCTCTTGACCAAACTCTCCAGCCATAGATCGCCATGCAAATGCCAGCACAGGCATGCGGGGACCATGGCAGCAGAGCACGTTACGGTACAGACCCCAAACAGACGGCACTGTGCCTTCCCATTTCACATTGTACCCCTGGATGGCAAACATAATCTCATCCATGTTGCGCCTGCTGCTGTTCATGTGCTTCAACAAATCAGGCATGCTTTTGAAGTGTATGTCCTCTGTGGCGTCGATGGTCCTTAGCGACTGCCTTTGACTTGTGAAGGGGTCAAACGCACGAGAGAAACGTAACACCCCAAACCTCAAGTCTCCATTGGTCCACCAACCAGGCCCTGTATCACGAACATAGTACAAATCAAAAGGGGTAGGATTATGCGCACGTGGCACTACACATGATCCCCTGCATGAAGAACTTCGTTGCTGGCAGCTCTCCCCATGGGCTGCTGCACCCCCACCCTCTACCCCGCTATCGCCCCCGCCGCCACCCCCACCATCCTCGTCACCACCCCCGCCATCCCCACCATCCCCGTCACCCCCGCCGCCACCGCCACCGCCACCGCCGCCGCCACCGCCAGCACCACCGCTGCTGCCATCGTTGTTGCATGCAGGGCCGCCACCACCCTCACCGTCACCACCGCCACCCCCACCACCACCAGCATCACCGCCAGCGTTGTTATTGGTGTTGCCGCCGCTGCCGCCGCCGCTGCCGCCGGCACCGTCAATGCTGCCACTACCATTGCTGCTGCCGCTGCTGCTGCCGCCGCTGCCATTGTCGCTGCTGCTGCCGCTGCTGCCATTGTCGCTGCTGCCGCTGCTGCCGCCGCTGCCGCTGCTGCCGCCGCTGCCGCTGCTGCTGCCGCTGCCGTCATTGTTGTTGCTGCCACTGCTGCCGCTGCTGCTGTCTGCCGTGGTGCCCTGGGGTGCTTGAACGCCGTCCGGGCCACCCCCTCCGCTGTCACTGCCACTGTCTATGCTGCTCTTGCCATTGATGCTGGGCAAAGGCAGATTTGTGACGACACCAGTAGCACTGTGGGCGTGAGCATGTTTCAGCTGCGCACAAACACTATGCATGCACCCAAGCGCAACATCTGCTGCAGACCTTTCAGGCTGCAGGTATGGCAGCGCACTCGGCACAGCAAGCAGCTGCAGCCACAGGCTGTTAAGCGGTCTTGTCCAGTGATTGCTGGGCCTTGTAAGCTGTTCGCGTGTCCAGGGTGTGACGCTCGGGTGTTGCAGCACCTGCTCAACAAAGTCGCACACCATGTGTGCCCTGTTGAGCAGACTTCCAGCGCCTGGGCCAGCGCGCTCCAGGTACTGCACGGCACAAACACAAACGTTTGGAGTCTTGTGCATTACAGCAACCAGCACATACATTGGACTTCGCACATTTGTTGCAAGCGCAAGGATTGTGACAGCTGAGATCAGTTACATGCTGCTTACAGACATGGGAAGGTGCAAACAGTGCACACCAGGTTGCTTATGCTGCTGATGAACATAGTTTAGTGCAACGCAGTGCAACAACACCATCATTGCCTGCTTTGCTGCTGAGCATACCTTCATGTCGCACACAGACAGAGCAGGGAAGCCACCAGAGTGTGCGCTGTCCCTGAGGTCGTCCACAACCCAGGGTGCACCCTTGGCCAGTGTCACGGCAGAGTCCATGCAGTCCAGCATCTGGCGGGGGCCTGACAGGCCACCCCACAAAGTAGCAGTGGCAACCAGCAGGATGCTGACCACAACAGCAGTCTTGGGGGTGCGGATCGTGGAGTAACCTCCTGGCTTGCGTACAGCAACTGCTGCTGCTTGCAACACTGTAGTCACCATGTTAAAATCAAGTGGAGACAAGTCCGAATCGACTGCCGCAGCCAAGCAGCACATTTGGCTAGTTGCAAATGCCGCTGCGGAAAAGGCTGCTGTTGCAGCTGCTGCTGCAAGGGCTGCTGCCAGTGATTTGCATGGAATGTTGCTGCCGCACATGCTGCTGATGCTGCAAACGCTGCTACTGCTGCAGATGATGCCAGTGCTACAAGCAGTGAAAGCCTTACTATTGACATAAGTCTGAAAGGGCTTCTTACTCCTGCACGAGCTTCTCGCAGTGCGCAAGCTGCAAAAATGAGCGCGACTGCTGCTCCTGTTGCTGCCCCTGTCGCTGCTGCTTCTGCAACTGCATATGCTCTTACTGACCCCATACCTCCAAGTGCTGCAGCCATTGCAGCAGCTGCAGCAACTGATGGAAAGACTGCAGCTGTTGCATATGCCTTGAATGATTGTGCATGTGCTTTGCGCACCATTATTTTTAGCGCAATGAGGACAGCAACTGCGATGAGCAGTACTTCAGTCACTAATGCGGCAAATGCGGCCGCGGTAAATGCAGTTGCATCCACTGCTGCATTTACTGCAGCAGAAGCTGCTTTGCCTGCTGCAGCCGCAACTGGCGCCGCTGCCATAGCAGCTGCTATACATGCTATTACGAGTGCCAGTCCACAAAGCCAGAGAGAAATGAAGAGTCCCCACTGCTCTGAGCAGCCAGCACCCAGCACCTCTTGCAGGCTTGGGTACTGCCGCCTGTTCTGATAAGACATAAGCGGTGGTGCCGCCGCACCGCAGCCGCTGATGTCACTGTCTAGGTTTGGGTCATCAATGCTGGCCAGTAACGACTTTGGCAGCTTTGCCTCTGCTATGCCCCCGCCGCGGTCCTGGTGCCTCCTGCTGCTGTCCCGGCGCTGCAGCGCTAGCTGCCAGATTGACATTGGCGGCGTTTTTGGCGCGAGGTCCAGGTGCTGCAGTGCTGACAGCTGCTCAAGTGACGCCGGCAGCGCTGACAGTGCCTCACACCCGCTGACGTCCAGGTGCTTCAGTGCTGACAGCTGTCCAAGCGAGCCTGGCAGCTCTGCCAGCGCCTTGCACCCACTGAGATTTAAGTGCGTCAGTGCTGACAGCTGACCAAGCTGGCCTGGCAGGGACTTCAGCGCTGAGCAGTAGCTGACATCCAGGTGCGTCAGTGCTGACAGCTGCCCAAGTGGGTCTGGCAGCGCTGCCAGCACCTTGCACCCGCTGAGGTCCAAGTGCTGCAGTGATGACAGCTGACCAAGCAGCTCTGGCAGCGCTGCCAGCGCGCTGCACCCACTGAGGTTGAGGTGCCGCAGCGTTGACAGCTGCCCCATAGATGCTGGCAGCGCTGTCAGCCCCTTGCACCTGCTGAGGTCCAAGTGCTGCAATGCTGAAAGCTGCTCAAGCGACTCTGGCAGCGCTGCTAGCGCCTTGCAGCCGCTGAGGTCCAGGTGGGTGAGCGCCGACAACTGCCCGAGCGATTCTGGCAGGAACATCAGCGTTGAGCAGTGCCTGACAACCAGGTGCTGCAGTGCTGACAGCAGCCCAAGCGCTTCTGGCAGGAACATCAGCGCTGAGCAGTGGCTGACATCCAGGTGCGTCAGTGCTGACAGCTGCCGAAGCGAGTGTGGCAGGGACTTCAGCGTTGAGCAGTGGCTGACATCCAGGTGCTGCAGTGCTGACAGCTGCCCAAGCGACCACGGCAGTGACTCCAGTTGCTGGCTGTTGCTGACGGTCAGCCGAGTTAGGCACTGCAGTGCTGACAGCTGCATCAGTAGCTTTGGTAGTGACTCCAGCTTGCTGCATTGGCTGATTTCCAGACTCCACAGAGCTGACAGTGTTCCCAGGTGCTGCACTGCTGATTCTGCATCTTCCCCGGTGAACCAGTCACCCTGCGAGCAAACGTTTCGGGTCAGTTGGGTTGCGTGGCGGACTCGATGGAGGGGTACGTAGACGCGTCCTCGTGCTTACCTTGATGCGGACGTCCGTGGTGCTCAGGGGCACTATGGTCACCAGGCTGTCAAGTTGCACGTCAAGGCACGTCAAGGCACGTCAAGTTGCCACAAACCGCGTCAAGTTGGCGGGTATGCGTGTCCAGATGCACATCCAGTCGTCATGCAACTGGATTTGAGCTGCTGCTGGGAGGGCAAATGTTCACTGAAGGCCCGATTGCCGCAGTAGACAACACACACAGATGAAACAAAAGTCAAGAACATGTATTTCGCTGGTTAGGCTGCCTGTTCCTGCTTGAAATGCCGTAGGGTTTGTCAGGACCGAAGCAGCGTCGTCCTCTAACACAACTCAAAAAAGATGCCTAACTGCAAAAGCGTTTAGGACAATGGGCTAGAACGTGCTTCAACGTGCAGGCAGGCTTGTCACCGCATCAAGGTACCATCACGGGCGGTCGCTGACACGCCCGCTGCCACAGTTCAGGTATAATAAGTTGCCTAAAAAGGCGACTCAGGGATTTTGTGCGCGAACAAAGCATCGTGTCCACAGCCACGGCCCCTACGCTGAGCCCATGTCACAGAGATAGACGTGCGAGCGCGCATCTGTGTCTGATCAAACGTTTTCATTTCGTTTGCATCATTTCTGCTGGTTAGCTTGTGCTTTTTGGGGTTTGCTAACAGCAACAGCTACATATGTTACAGTACAAACACGAAGACAGGTGGCGAGGTAAAGAATGGTCTGAGGGCAAGCACGCAATTCAACTGAGCTATGACAACCACTTTGATGCATATTAGGGGTGTTTTCCTGAGACGTGATGCACTCTGTAGCTTTGATGCTGCTGCAACATACTGCAAGCTCGCGCAAGCGTCCGCGAGCAGTTCTTTATCATCAACACGGTCATTAGACAAAACACCATCCAGTTATCTACGTGCTCCAGATTCATGCGGGTGCTGGCCGATCGAGCAGCAGAAGTATGTGCAGCAGTAGCCAGCTGTATGATGGATCCTGCAGGTTGCTGAACGCAGGCTTATGCGTGAGAAGCTGCTCTTGGTTCTCTTGCAACTACGTGCCAACCCTTCATGGCACGATGGGCAACAGGCGGACCAGCTGCAGAAGGAACAGAGCAGTTTGCAGGCAGCAGCTGCTGCTACATGTGAAGCTGTTGCCAACAGCCGCAGCAATGCAGCCGTTTAAAACGGCTGCGGCACGGACACCGTGAGTGAACTACTGTTCGCAGTGACAGCAGTGTCAGCCTTGTCGTCAGAGTGCTGGATGCCCATCGGTCTTCACCAGGTCCAGCTATGCATCGCCACCACATATGTGGTCACCAGCGCTGCTGTCGCTGCACGCAGGCTCCAACAAACCACCTGAATATCAGACTTGTGTCTAAGGTATGTCAGGAGGACTCCCTGGGAAAGGATCGTAGTCAGATGCAGCACCCACTGCACCTTTTGGGCCACACAGCGCAACCTCTAGAATTATGTTCATCAACCTGCAGGACATCCAGCAAAATTGCTTTGGCGCTGTTGCAGTCATGTTCCTCCCCCACACAGCTGCTACAACTGCTGCCAGTTTGCTTTGCTGTGGTGTGCAATGCAGAGGAATTGCCACGCCACGCCTGGGACGCGCCATGGTTGGCAGGCATACAGTAAGGGTCATCCTCCACTACAACAACCAGCAGTAAGTAGTACGGCGAGGCAGACGCATGGACATTGGATTCTGAACACCACTCGGGTGCCATGCATGCCAGGTGCTGCTGTACACTGCTGTGCTCAACAACACCGGGCGTTGATCTTCCTTGTTGCATCTTCTTCAAGTACGGAAAGAGAGCCGTGATTTGCTTTTTGCAGAGTGCTTTGCCAAAGTGTACAACACTGCCTGCAGAGCGCTGCAAACACACCTCACCTGCTGGCATGCATGCAGTCACCGCAGTGCTGCACTTGTTCACACAAGTCATCCAGCAGAAACCACCTGCATGGTTCGGTACGTGATTGCAGGGTGCGTTGCACTGCCTGATCAAGTGCAGCAGCAGGCAGTGCCGCATTGGGCTGACCTCTCGGCACGAGGTTTCTCTCTGGTGCCACCAGAGGGCACGGTGCCCTGCTGGCAGGGCACACATGCAGCGTCACTAGAATGGCAGCATGATGCGGCTGGCGCACTTCCTGGTGAGCACCCTAGGCGAAAGGCTCAAGCAACTTATGCTAACAATGTGGGATGCACCAGATGCTGGTCTTGGCGCTGTAGGAGTAGCCCGCAATCATGAGGCCGTGCTGCACCAGGATCTTTGTACAGCAGCGCTGCTGTAGCGCTGCTAGCAGCGCCTTCTCATTGAACACAGGATTGTTTACAAGCTGCGCAGCTGCGCCGGTAGCCGGGTTGTGTCAGCTGCGTGGTCGCCACACCAGATTCGGAATTGCACTGAGGCAGTGTTCAGTGTTTCTTGATTAGCAGCTGCAGGTGATGGGCATTGCACGCATGCATTTCAAAAACTGTCCTGTCAAACACTGTCGCTGTCAACAAATGCCACACTCTGCTGCCAGCGAGTCACAAAGAATGTTGCTGTGTCTCTGCGCGCCACCGCAGGGGCGCAACTTGGCAACTGATGCCACGGTCCAGCCATCCATGGAACAAATGCTGCAGCCTTGGCAGAAACAGGGTACAGGCACCAGCGCTGCATTCGCAAATGCAGGGCGGATCTTCATGGTGGTCAAGAGCACCTCAGCTCACAGAGTTGTAGCAGTTTATGTCTGCACAGGTGGTTGGCACATCAGCGCATGTCACTGCCAGAGACATGATGGGGAGGGCAATGCGGTCAGCGCACTGCTGCTCTACTGGTCGTGTTGTTTGTCCTGCACTGTTTGCACTGTTTGTTTGTGTTGTATTGCAGCAGCTGGCTGCTTGGTTGCATTCAACCACCTTAGCAGTTGCAGCTGCAGTGACAAGTCACCAGGAGGTCGACAGCGCCAACTCGAGTTCTCGGAGTCGTCGTGCTGGCTTCAAATACTCGTTTCTTGCATCATATATTCATTATTTGATACCCTTTATTGCAGTTTCCCGCACTGTAACAGAGTCCAGTTGCACGTCCAGTTTGCTTTCTCGACGTCCAGTTGTCAACTGGACGTCGCCCACGTCCAGTCCCAACTTGACGTGCCACATGTGACGTCCAGTTGCATGGTGTGCAACTGGACGTGCCTTGACCTGCAACTGGACTTGCTGGTGACCATAGTGGGGGAGCTGCTGACATTCGTCCAGAGAGGTAACCTCTGCAACCTCAGTGGCAGCCATACTGACTTATGAAACAAGTTCAAAGTGAATGTTGGGTGCGTACCAGCGGCGACGGCCCTGCTAGCTCGCTAGTGAGTAGTGCACTGAACCAACGCGGGAGATGCCGATGGCGAATTGCTAAGAGGCCTCTGTGAACTTGATCAGCGATGTAAGAACGCGGTGTAGCTGAGCTGTGCTTTCTGCCGTTGGCACCTGCGTGACTGACCGCAGTGAAGGGTCCACTGATCGTAGTAGTTACTTCTGTAACCCTCGCAGCGTCGGCCTCGTGAACATTGTCGGTGAAACTTATAAGGTTTGAAATCAAGATAATCTGAGGCATTAGATTGACAAGTTGAGGTAAGTGTACATGTGAATGTACAGCTCGGTGTTGAACGACCACGTGTCACTTGAGACCCTCCTCATTCTTGCTGCGCTGTCAGCTGCGGTGCATGCAGCTCAGAAAGAGTTCTGAAGCCTCCAATCCAAACATGCATTGCTGTATGACGTAAACTGCGCCAGGCAGCCGCTGCATGCGTAAGTGCAATCAATGCTGACACTCCGCTCAAGCCGGCATCAGCGCTGGTGCAGCATCCCAGAACACAGCAGCAGGGGCTGCTGCTGCACTCGCAGTCAGCATGCAATAATTCTCAGGAAGACTTTAACAAGTGCAACAGCATGGCGTAATGTTGTTGCAGCACAACCTGCTGCTCCTGCTGCAACAAGAGGGCCCTATGCGGTCATTGCCGTTGCTGCCGCTGCTGCCTTGGTGTGGTCGATCTTCTCAACCTTCACCTCCCCATCCACTAGCTGGTACACATAGATGGTGGCCTGCGGCAGCAGCAGCCGCAGCAGCAGCAGTTTTGATCAATCAGACAGTCGCTCAGATGACCTGGTTAAGCCATTTCAACAAACTAATCAATCAACTGCTGAAGTTCATCAACAAAGCCAGCAGCTGCACCTCGCCTCCCTCCAGGTCCATCAGCACACAGCTCGGCTGCACACCACAGGCACATCCCACAAACCAACTGTAAGTACGTAGGCCAAACATTCAATTTGGCCAGAGCCCCTCCCCCCTTTCCACACAAAACACACACACGCACGCACGCACGCACGCACGCACGCACGCACGCACGCACGCACGCACGCACGCACGCACGCACACACCTTGCCTCCCTCCATGTCCATGAGCACGAAGCTGGGCTGCTCACCACAGGCACAAACGCCACAAACCAGTACACCTACACACGCGAAACTTGCTCACTACAGCAAACAACTTGACGCACCTTGCCTCCCTCCAGGTCCATCAGCACGAAGCTGGGCTGCACCGCCTCTTGGCTGATGGCGCTGTACGCGCCAGTGGCTGACCCGGGGTTGACCTGCAGCAGCTCCTCATACACTGCCGCCTGCAGCAGCAGATGGCAGCACAGCATGAAGCAGTGCAGCACAGCACAGCACAGCACAGCACAGCACAGCACAGCACAGCACAGCTTAGCGCAAGACACGCCCTGCCCGGATACATCTGCAGCAGCTCCTCGTACACAGACGCCTTCAGCAGCATGAGGCACAACTCAGCACCATCAGCACAGCATGAGGCACCAGAGCAAAGTGCAGCGCAGCACAGCACAGTTGCACTGCCCGGGTTGACCTGCAGCAGCTCCTTATACACAGCCGCCTGCAGCAGCAGGTGAAAGCAGAGCGTAAAGCAGTGCGGTGCAGCATGAGGAATCAGAGCAAGGTGCAGCACGGCATGGCACTGCCTGAATTGACTTGCAGCAGCTCCTTATACAAAGATGCCTGCAGCAGCAGATGGAAGCACAGCATCAAAGCAGTACAGAAAGGCTCAGCGCAAGGTACAGCACTGCCCGGGGTTGGCCTGCAGCAGCTCCTCGTACACAGACGCCTGCAGCAGCAGATGACAGTACAGCATCATCACAGTACATCATCATGCAGCACAGGCCGGCTCAGTGCAAGAGACAGCACTGCCCAGGTTGACCTGCAGCAGCTCCGCGTATACAGACGCCTGCAGCAGCAGAAATCCAGCAGAGCACAAGGCAGCGCAAGGCAGCGCCCGCACAGTGCAGCGCAAGCGCCAGTGCAGCGCAGCGCCCATGAGGCAGGGCAGCACCCATCTGCCGCTGCAGGATACATGTCAGCCGCTCAGCATATTCTGTGTTTGTTTACCCCACGCCCCACCTTGAACTCGTGCGTGTGCCCCGTCACGAGTATGTCCATGCCCATCTGCCGCTACAGCATGTAAATTTTAAACCTCCTGAATGGTGCCACGCCCCACCTTGAACTCGTGCGTGTGCCCCGTCACGAGTATGTCCGCGCCCATCTGCCGCTGCAGTATGGCCAGCGCCTCCCTGTCACCCCAGGGCACCACCTGGTGCCCGTGGCACACGCCCACCTTGAAGCCCGCTAGCTCCACAACCTGCAGGGTTTGGGGTTCAGAAAAGGTGAAAAAAGGTTTAGGTTTCCAGGGTTTGACAGGGTTCAAAACACAACCACAGGCTGATGTCAGCAGGGCACCACCTGGTGGCCGTGGCACACGCCCACCTTGAAGCCAGCCAGCTCCACCACCTGGGTTTAGGGTTGCAAGCCGTTCCAGGAGGGGTTTGACAGGGTTTAGGTTTTTCAGCGGTTTGATAGGTGTGGAGAGCAACCCCAGGCTCATGTCAGCAGGGCACCACCTGGTGCCCGTGGCACACGCCCATCTTGAAGCCTGCTAGCTCCACCACCTGCAGGGTTTAGGGTTTGAAAAGGGGTGGAAAGGGTTTAGGTTTCAAAACGATTGAAATGGTTGGAGATGGAACCACATGCACATGTCAGCAGGGCACCACTTGGTGCCCGTGGCACACACCCACTTCGAAGCCCGCTAGCTCCACCACCTGCGGGGTTTTGGGGTTTGAAAAGCGGTACAACAGGGTTTCAAGCAGTGACCATAGGCAGGGCACCACCTGGTGGCCGTGGCACACGCCCACCTTGAAGCCTGCCAGCTCCACCACCTGCGGTGTGGTGCAGGATATGTGTGTACATTGATGGCTGCAGCAATTGTTCTGCCATGACACGCATCTGCCGATACGAAGTGTCAGGCTTTGCAAACTATCCCGGTTGCTCGACTGCAACAGTGCTATGCATGCGCGTCTTGCTGACACCCTGTCCCAGCTGGTGCTGCTGCTGTTCACAATAAAGACTTGCAGGATACCTGCTGCACAGCCTCACCCCTCTCATAAGAGCTGCAGAAGGATTACAGATGTGCTGGAGCCACTTGCTGTACAGCTGGCCCAACACATGGCATGCTGCACCAGCTGATACTAGCTGATACTAAGTCAGCATTGCTGCTGCTGCTGCTCACCAGATGTTCTGGGGACTGAAAGTCGTCAAAGTCTCCTTGCACCACCTTCACGTCGCTGCATATGCCTCTTAGGAACTCTAGCATCGACTGCGCAGCAGCAGCACCAACACACCAAACACGACAGTAAACATCATTCCTCAACGTGCGTCTGCTGGGCCCTGCAATGACTTCTTGTGCCTAACAGTTCTTACTTTGCTGCAGAGGTTGCCTGTACATAATACATGGTGGATTTTGCCCGGTTTGAGCAGCTCCCTGAACTTTGCTGGTATGTCTGTTGCCCTGTGGGGTATGTGAATGTCTCCGATACACAGTACAAGCACCATAGCTCCAAAATCGATGTTTTGGAAGTCTGATCTACACCGTGAAGTGGCAGGAACACCGCAAAGGGAGTTGCAGCAAGGGCAACGTGGCGTGTCAGCAGAACAACAAGCAACGTTCTCAACGCAACGCACGAACTACAATAGTGCTGCAAAGTTTCCTGTTGTGTGTGAGCTTTCAACGTCGTCGATCAAGCCCTCAGGTCCTGTGTTTGCCAACCCTAGCTTTCACTGGTTCAGGGCACAGCTTGCTGTCATTGGTGCCTTGTTGCTCTGTTGCCAACGTACTCGGCGCTGCAGCATAAGAAGCAATACCTACATTGTTGAAATCCAACCGTTTCAATTTTAACCGCAGGCTGCAGTGTTGCAAGGCAGTGGCTGGTTACGCATCCAGCATGGGTGAATGGCCTGCCTTGGAGACTTGTATGAAGCACTGCGGCATTACCGTGGTAAACTGAGATGGTGTGAGAGCGTTACAAATGCCTTCAACCCATTTGCTAGGCGCTGGCCCAAATTCTGAGCAGCTGACGGCAGGATCTGACAGTGCACTTCAAAAACAAAGTGTCAGTTAACATCACGCACAATGCACAAAACTCTGCTCCGCATGCACAAGTAGAAGTGCACTCCTCTCAATGCTGCACTACTGCTGCAACCAATCAGAAAGCGCTGCAGGATTGGACTGCTGCAAGGCGTTGATCAGTCTGATGACACAGTGCAGTGGGGCAAGACTCGCAGGAAAGCATCAGCCTGCAGTCAAGTTCATCCTCGGCAGCAGCACGTTGAGCGCTGGAATAAACACACAAAAGCAGCTCATACAGACAATGTCAGTCACGCAGGATGCGCCACGACAGATACCAGTCACCACCAAAACGTGAACTCATGCTGCCATGGCTCACATATTATACCGTTATTCCGACAGACACCCGCATAAGGAACACAAACAAAGCAGCACTAGACACAGTTGCTGGACAGATACACCAGATACACGCCTACTTCAAAGCCAGCATTAGTTGCTGGGTGCGCCGTTGCTGGAGGACACCTATCTGCCTGCACACACCGCCCCTTCCCACCCGTCAGCCACGAACAGGCACGCTTCTGCAATTTGCAGCTCCACCAGTCAGCCATGAACAGGCACGCTTCTGACATCAAATAGAGACGGCTACTTGCCATTCTGCAGGGCATAGCTTTGCTTTCCACCCACATGCCACACAACAGATATGTGTGTACGCGAGTGGATACAGATCCAGTGCTGCGCCTGAGTGATACACACACCCAGGAGCACCGTTTGCATAGTTCAAGAGGCACGGCAAGCAGCTGCAGCAGCACCAGGAGGCTCGGTAGCACGTACACTGATGCAAGCACAGAGGAGGCTGTGACATGTGCAGTGTGCAGCACACACCACCGATGCAGGCACAGTGCAGACACATGGAACGGCTTAACAACAAAGATGCAATGACACATGCTGCTTCAGTTTGCAGCAGCAGCGCCAGCTAGTAGCAAAAAGCAAAGCAGCTGGCAAGCGTTTAAAAGGTGCCTGCAGGACAAATCGAAAATGTGTCAACCCCATAGCTGCATGGCTTAATAACCACGTTGCAGCCAGCCCCCTGCTCCTATGAAACATGTGGAAGCACCTATCCAAGATATACACGATACAGCTAGAGCTTTGCGCAGCCCCATCCTGCTACCAGCAACAGCACCACAGCAGCAGAAGCCCATCACACTGCGCTATCAGCAAGCCTGTGCAGCATGCAATGAAACTACTGTACACACGCTAGCAGAAACGGAGCTGCTACACCCATGCAGAGCGTCATGCAGAAGACGCCGCTGCTACACGCTAGCATGGTAAACATCTATGTCGCAGGCATTGCCATATTGGACAGCAGCCACCTGCCTAGCTGTGCGCTGCTATGCGCACATACATACACGCGCTACTTCCCAGCTGCCTGCAGTGCAGTGCATTGCAAGCCCACTTGCAGGAAACAGCCATGCAAGAGCCCTTTTGACCACCAGATGCAACCAGACGTTTTGAAACACAGGCCAACATGCATAACGCTTGTCCTGGGGACCTCCGTGCTGTGCTAAGCAGTGGCACACAGCAAGCTGCAACCTCCTGCACAGCTGCTGTTGCATGCATGGATTGCTGCCAAATAACACATGCCCCACCGACACCGCCGTGCGCAGCCGTTACCACTTTGCCTGCAGTCAAAGCATCCAAACCAATGCCGTGCTGCTAGCATTGCCAGTTTGAAATGGCAGCACGGGAAGCAGCGAGCACGCGTTCCTGTCAGTACCACTGGCAATACATACACACGTGCATGCAAGAGCAGCCACCTGCGTTCGGCAGCGACAATTGCGACGCCACAGCACGCGTAGCCAAACCGGCATGTCCCCACTCAGCATAAGTTAACCAGCCAGTAGTACTGCCATCCATGCAACGAGGCGCAAACCACACCAAGCCTCTACAAAAGCAACCAGGCGCATCGGCCATCAGACAAGACCCTGCTGCCTGCCTGCTACCAGCTTCTCCCCGAATTGTCAATCTGCAGCAGCAGCATAGCAGCGGTGCCTATGACATCAGGCACAAGCATCAGCACAGCTGTGTATGCTCAAGTACCTCCTCATTCAACAGTAGTAACTGCTGCAATCCTGACCGGCAAATGCATCCCTTCAGAAAACACGCAACACACCAGGAGCCAGCAGCACACCTAAGCGCTAGCACTGACGCACTGAAAACGACAACACTTGCAGTTTGCCTGTAGCTCCCGCTGTGTGCAATGCATCACACGCTGCAGCACGGCCTGCTGCCACTGTGAGTACACAGCTGCTGTGTACAGAACATAACATGACCAGACATCACCCAACGCACAGCGTTGGACTGCAGCATACACTGTGCGGCCAGCTGCCACCAACCAGCCGCCCCACCTCTTTCAACAACTGCAGTGCTGTCTTCGTACATGACCCTTGATGCGTGTTGGGAATGTGCAACTGCCGCCCTGCGCCAACACGGGTGACGCTTTCCACATAATAACAAGGCGGCAACCACCAATTGCACACCTCACAGACGCCCCCGCGGTGTGACGGATCTGCCCCTTTGCCAGCCCAACCGCTCACTGCGATTGCTTCCCAACACACAACACAAGACTTGCCCCGACACCAGCGCTTCCTTTTCAGTGTGTGGCAAGCAAGTATCAGCTGCAGTACACAATCCTGCCATGCCCGAGCATGTGAGGGTTCACATGGGGCACAGCACCCAAACCGTACATAGTACAAACAACACATCCGTGCTCGTGTTTCCACACTGCCAGAAGCTTCAAACAGCACACAGCACAGATCAAAGACGCGCAAACACACACAATGGACCATTGGACTGCAGGATACACGGTTGAGGAACCTGCATGCAGCTCCAGCAGGGACACAGAGCTGCCATGTACTGATGACATGCAATCACAAATCAGGCGCCACGTTCTGGCCAGCACCTAAACCACAGCTAAGTGCAGCCACAACTAAACCCTCCTTCGTATTGGCAGCAGCGCCACTGCTGGCTCGACAGCCAACCCCAACACCCCATGGCCATGCATACTGCCACAGAGCTGCTGCTTTACATGGTATGATGCAGCAGCAGCAGCCTGGCACGAGCGGGCAGCGCCGCATGAAATCCAACGCTGAGCCGTCTTCAGGCAGCAACCGTGCAATCACCTTGGTTGACCACCTGCCAGCCTAGTCAACAGGCTGCAAAGTCAAACTCGACGCAACACACACTACACAGCATGCTCAGTCAAACAGCGGTCAAAGCACCGTCAAACCTCCGCTGCCTGCTAGACGCATGCCACGCCATGCCAGTGCAACCAGCTGCCCGCCCCACGCTCACCCTACGCAGAGCAGAGCAGCGCTCAACCGATCACACAAACACATCAGCTGCCACACCTGCCCTTGCAACACGCACACACACATGTACACCCCACCCCCGCTCAAGCAGCGCCAGCCTGTGCAGTCTGCTGCTCTGCTTGAGTTGGCTCAAGATGCTCTAGCTTGACAGCCAGTGCAGCAGCAGCCGGCAGCTGCTCTGCTGCAGCAGCAGCCGTAGCCGCCGTAGCAGCAGCAGCAGCATGTGCCTCCTCAGCCTGTGCTGCTGCTGCTCCAGCCGCCTGCCCAGCTGCTGCCAGCAGCTCTAACTGCTCTGCTGCACCTGCTGCTGCTGCATCCTGCTGCTGCTGCTGCTGCTGTGCAGGGTGAGCATCATTCAGGGGCCTCGCCACAGCCTTCGGGCTGCGCGTGGTAGCCACTGACATCAATGCTGCTGCAGCCGCCGCCAGCGATGCCGCCTCTTCAGCATTTCCTGCTCCTAGATCAGCAGCAGCTGCACCTGGCGTACTTGCCCTACCCTGCTGCTGCGGCTGCTGCTGCTGTGTTGGAGCTGCTGCAGCAGCTGCAGGCAGCCCTGTCAGGCCTGCCAACCCTAAGACCTGGCTCAAGCTATCCAAACTGGCCCTGTCAGCACCCCTGGGGAGATCAAGCAGGCCCGCAAGCCCTGCAGGACCTAAACCTAAACCTGAGCCCAGCGCTGCTGCTGCAGGCTGCTGCTGCTGCTGCTGCTGCTGCAGGCCTGCTGTTGCTGGCGGCGGCATGCTGCCTGCTGCTGCTGCTGCTGCAGAGCGAGGAGCTGCTGCCCTGCTGCCGTTGCCGTTGCTGCTGCTATAGCCGTTGCCATTGCCTGCAGGCATAGCCATGGGTGCTACTGCTGCTGCCAGTGCGGAGCTTACTGCAGGGTTCAGCGCACCACCGCCTGGGCTTGCAAGTGCAGTGAGCATCAGCTGCACCAGTGCCTCGGCAGACAGCCCTGCTGCTCCAGCAGCAGCAGCAGCCGGCAGCAGAGAGCTCTGGCCAGCGGCCTGTGCAGTGCCAGCTGCTGCTGCTGCTGCTGGTGCTGATGTGGGCGCCTGCTGGCACACGCTAGGCTCATCGTTGTGTGGTTGCCTTGCTGCCTGGCCTGCTGACGTGGTGGAGCTACCAGCAGATTGACTGTCATGCCCAGCACCCCCCCCACCACCGCCACCACCCCCGGCAGCTGCTGCTGCTGCTGCTGCTGCTGCTGCAGCTCCATTGGCGCCGGCTGTTGCACCACCGGTTGCACCTGCAGCTGCTGCAGAGACAGGCGCAGCAGGAGCAGCAGCAGCAGCAGCGCCGCCAGCGCCAGCAGCAGCTGCAAGTAGATCAAGGAGGTAGTTCCCACTAGCAGCAGCAGCAGCAGGCGCCTTGCCTGTCCCTGCATTGCTGCTTAGTGTTGTGCGGCCTGCACTAGCTGCCAGCGCCTCAACAGCAGCAGCACCTGCAGCATCCAGACCCATGCTGCCTGCTGCTGGCTGCTGCTGCTGCTGCTGCTGCTGCTGCAGTGCTGCCTGTACTGCTGACGCAGGATGGCCCTGGCTGTACGCTGCTAGCGCAGCCTCTACATCAGCTACTGCATTTGTACCACCCATGCCACGCAGCATGCTCATGTTCACCGCACCCTGCTGCTGCTGCTGCTGCTGCCGTGAGTTTGATGCTGCGGCTGCTGTCAAGGCCGCCATCGCTGCGTTGCGGCCGTCACGCTGGCCTGCTGCTGCTGCTGCTGCAGCGTCAGGGTCTGCCTTGACTGCAGCTAGCTGGCCGTTCTGCTGCTGCCGCAGCACTGACAGCTGCTTCAGCGCATCTACTGCATTACACACTAGCTGCTGCTGGTGCGAGGCTGCCTCTCCCTGGCTGTTTGGCTGCCGCAAAGCACCTGTACCAGCCCACTGCTGCTGCTGCTGCTGCTGCTGCTGCTGCTGAGGCTGCGAGACAGCTGGCATCATCACACCCAAAGCAGCCGCAAGTCCAGACTGGCTGTTCCTGCTAGCATCTAGCATCATGGAGATGTCTTGCGGCGCTGCTGCTGCTGCTGCTGCAGAGGCAGTCGGCTGCTTGCCTGCGCCACGTGCGCGGACGCTTTGCACCGTCTTTGCTGCAGCCAGCAGCGCGGCCTCTGCTGCTGCCACTGCAGCACTCGAGCTGCCTGCTGATGCCGCCTCTGCTGCTGCTGCCGCCTCTGCTACATCACTGACCGCCTGCAGCATATGCGTTACTGTACGCATCAGCACCTGCTGGAGCTGGCTTGCGTTGTTACTGCTGGGCCCTGAACCAGCCTGGCCCATTGCAGCGTTCGCAGCTTTGGCACTGGCATACAGCTGCTGCTGCAAGGCCTGCTGCTGCTGGTTGGCCTGGGCCTGCTGCACATTGGCAGCCTGCTGCTGCTGCTGCCGCCTCTGTTGCTGCTGCTGCTGTTGCTGCTGCTGTTGTTGCTGCAGCTGCTGCAGTAGCAGGCTTTCCAGAATTTTGGTGGCTGCAGGAGACGCAGCAGCCGCTGCTGCTGCCGCCGCTGCTGCTGTAGGGCCTCCCAGCTGACTCATCGCTGCAAGCAGCAAGTCTGCCTGACCTTGCTGCTGCTGCTGTTGCTGGTGGTGGTTCATCGCAGCACTCTGCTGCTGCTGCTGCCACCGGCCAGCATCAGAAGTGCCCCCGCCCAAAGCAGCCTGCAGCAAGCTCTCTAGCCCTGCAGGCACTTGCTGCTGCTGCTGCTGTTGAAGCGCTGCAGCCGCTGCTGCTGCCTGCTGCTGCTGCTGCTGCCGCTCCTGTGCTGCCAGTTGATTCACCGCCTGGAAGATCTGCTGCTGCTGCGCTGGCGTGGTGTTGGGCTGGTGCAGCAGCATCAGCAGCTGCTTCATCGTTGATGCAGTCCCACCAGAGGAGGGATCTGCCACACCACCGCCTGCAGCGCCACCCATTCCTGCAGCCCCAGCCGCCGCAGCCGCCAGCTGGTTCAAATGCCCAAACCCTGGCAACAGCTGCTGCTGAACCCCGCCGCGGTTGGCCAGCTCAGCAGGCAGCGGCACCGGCAGTGCAGCAGCAGCAGCAGGGTCAATCTCCATAGGGCTCAAGCCTGCTGCTGTGGCAGGGTCGAGCCCGTTCGCGCCTGCTGCCATAACTACCGCACTTGCAGGAGACAGCGCATTCTTGCTGCTTGGAGGCCGCCCTCGCTTTGCAGGAGGGTGGTACGGCTTCCCCGAGTCACCTGCCGCTGCTGCGCGCTTGCTGCCGCCGCCGCCTTTGCCGCCCCCAGCGCTGCTGCCCCACTCGCGCTGCGCGCCGCCCTTGCTGCTCTGCTCCTGCTGCCGCTGCTGCGCGTCGGCTTTCGAGCTCTGCCGCGGCGCTTTTTGCGCTGAGCTCGCGCCAGCTGCTGCGCCGCTGCTGATGTTGCGGGCTGCTGCAGGCTTGCTTTCACTCCGGCCGCTCTCATCCTCTGCCCATGCAGCCTGCGCCTGCTGCAGTGCTGCTGCAGATCCCACCGCTGCTTTCAGCGCTGACAGCGAGGTAGGAGAGCCGCCGCTGCCTCCATTGCCTGCTGCCGCTGCCGCTGCCACTGCATCTTCATCTTCCTTCTTCAGGAAGCTCTCGATGCTTGCAGGAAGTCCTCCTCCTCCTGCAAGCACTGGCGCTGCCCCTGCAGCTGCTGCAGCATCGCCCTCCGCATCGCTGCCTGTTCCGGACGGCCCCTCCTGCTTTGCGCCGTCCCCACTACCTTCAAAGCTACCTGCTGCTGCTGCTGCTGCTGCCGCACCGCCGTTTCCTGCAGGCGTGGTCATGCTGGTGCTGATGCCGAGCATAGCCAGCGCGCCGCCTGCAGGAATTCCTGCGGGCTGCGGCGCCGGCACTCCCGACTCAACCCGCTGCTTGTTGATGCGCTCGAGTGCAGCGAGCAGGTCTTTGAAGGAAGGGAAGCGCGGGAAGCAGCGCACACACATGTGTGCCAGCTGCTGGTCGAGCAGCGCCTGGATGACTGCAGTGTGGAAGAGCTGGTGGATGGCCTCGAGCCGGAACATGTTGCTGCTCATGCGGTTGATGAGGCTCGCCAAGCTGCCGGGGTTGTCGCTGGCCATCTCTGCTTCCAGCTGTGCAGCCAGGTTGAGGTGCGAGGCCTCCAGCTTGTTGGTCTGCGAGGTGTACATGCCTGCAGGGAAGGGCGGGAAAGGAAAACAGCAGGAGGTTGAGGTGGGAGGCCTCCAGCTTGTTGGTCTGCGAGGTGTACATGCCTGCAGGAAAGGGCGGGAAAGGAAAACAGCAGCAGGTTGAGGTGGGAGGCCTCCAGCTTGTTTGGTCTGCGAGGTGAACATGCCTGCAGGAAAGGGCGGGAAAGGAAAACAGCAGCAGGTTGAGGTGGGATGCCTCCAGCTTGTTTGGTCTGCGAGGTGAACATGCCTGCAGGACATTTGGAAGGAAGATAAACACGGCAGCAGGCGGGCGGGGGCGGTGAGAGCACCAGCATCAGGCAGCAGTCGGATGCTGTGCGCTCCATGCATCCCTTGTGCCATTTCTTGCGCATACATGCGCAAAGTCACACTGCCCTGCAAGCCTGCTCTGCAGACGCATGGCTTCCTGCCACCACCCCATCTGACGCCTCTCAGAACTCCTGTTAATGCCACACAAGTGCAAATGCCACCTGCCTGCAATGATGAGCAGCACTTCCCTCTGGCGGGCATCCAGGCATACGCCTCTTGAAGTAGCCGCTGCATGCTCAGCACTAAACGCTCTGCACGGCTGCTGCTGGACACGCCACACACAACTGCTGCACTCAAAACCAAATTTATCACCCACCAGCGATGATGAGCAGCACTGCCCTCTAGTGGGCATCCAGGCACACCCCGCTGATGCTCAATTCTACACACTCTGCACAACTGATGCTGCCATGCAAACCCACCAGCGATGATGAGCAGCACTTCGCGCTGGCGCGCATCCAGGCACACGCCGCCCACGGTAGCCTCTGCATGCTCAGCTCTACACACCCTGCACAGCTGCTGCTGGACACGCCACACACAACTGCTACACTCGAGCCAAATTCGTCACCCACCTGCATTGATTGGCAGCACTGGCGCTCTACAAGCATTCAGGCACATGCCGCTCACAGTAGCCTCTGCATGCTCAGCTCTACACACCCTGCAACACAGCTGCTGCCATTCAAACCTACCTGCGATGATGAGCAGCACCTCGCTCTGCCGGGCATCCAGGCACACGCCGCTCATAGTAGCCTCTGCATGCTCATGGTCCGCCACCACTGGCTCGCCAGAGGCCAGGTGGTGCACGCTGACTGTGTGGAACACCATAGGGTTCCACAGCACGGCGCCAATCAGCAGCTGCTTCAGTTCAGACACTGTGGTCATGAGCCCGCCCGCAATGCTGTCGTCTGTTGCCTGCAGGATAGTTTGGTGCAACAGGGTGGTTCAGCAGATCGGCGGTAAGTGAGGCATGAGAGGCGAAGCAAGGCGCGTCATACAGCGATTAGTCTACACATGCTTTCCGGTCAGCATTCAAGCAGCAAACCCAAATCGGCACACCACACTGCTGGTCTGCTGTGCAGGATGCTATCGCAGCAGCACGTTTTCGGTCACTATTACCAATCACGTGCCGCACAATGATGAACACTGCCATATTCAAGCACCGCAGCAGGCTGAGCAACAGCTGCTGCAGATCTGTCGCGGCGCAGGCCTGCTTAGGCAGACACAAATACAAACACTGCCGCACCTGCAGCAGCATGAGGCTCAGTTGCTGCACCAGCGTTACGTAGCGCTTTTTGAAGCTCTCAGGGGTGAGCTGCTGGTACTCTTCCACCTTCAGCCTGCAGGACAGTTTAGATTGGCAGTTTGAACAAGTAACGACAGCACGGCGGTATGGATGAGGTCAGGATGCACAGGAGCAGCTGAAGCAGCACAGGCGAGGCAAGTGCAAGAGCAAGCAACAGTAGAACGAGGAGACAGGTGCATGTGTAGAAAGGGGGGTGCTTCAAGCATAGGCAGCATCCCGTTGCTGACAGATGCGGTCCCTGCAGCCACTACACAAAGCAGGCCGTGCACAACCCCGCTGCTTCTGTTGCTGTGCCTAAGACGTTGCCGCCGCTGCATCCGCATCTTGCCGGTGCGCTGAGAAGCAGCCTGCGCGCATGCTCTGTTGCTGTGTTCTGCTTTGCAGGAGTCTGCTGCTTGATGACGGCACGCTGCCTGCAGCAGCACTCACTGCTCCAGGTGGAACAGGTTGCGCTCTGTGGGCCTGTCGGCGTTGTATCCGCCATACTTCTCCAGAAACTCGTCCAGGAACTCCAGCAGCTGCGCATCGTTCAAATTCGGAAAGGCCACGTCGATGTGTGCGCGCTTGTGCACCACAATCTCGCTGGCCACCTCCAGCAGCAGCTCCAGCACACAGCCCTTGAGCTGCAGGAAGCCGTTCTCGTTCTGCAGCTTGTGCAGCGTGTTGACCTTGTCCTTACACTGCAGCTCCAGCACGTGTGACTTTGACTTGTAGCCCTTGCGGTGGTAATCACTGCCACCCTTCCTGCCCCCACCACCTGTGTGACAAGGGAAGCAGGCAGCACAGCAGCACACAAGTCAGCAGAGGCTGGCTCAGCGACCAGCATGAGAACGGCAGAGAGCAGAGCCGCTATTGCTTCGTGGTGCTGCAAGGTTATGCGATCCCGCAAAGCACGGACATCTGGCAAAGCCATTACTCAGACCCCTCACAGTTGCAGACTGCCCAGCACCTCGAGCGCACCTCGCCTACGCTGTCCGCCTTCCATAGCAACAAGATATGCGGCCGGTATGCCTCTCTAAGAGAGCTAACGGCGCGCTGTGGTCGCCTGGGTAGTATGTCACCCCTCCATTAGTTTGTGGGTGATCTCCTGCCCTGCTTAGCCGCTCGTACGACCCTGTGAATGATGTAGGGTCACAAGCTTGCTGTTTGCTCGCGCCTGTTGGCCCGACGGGCAAGATCAGGGAGGAGCGGCGCAAAGTCACCCTAGTGGTTCGGTGCAGATGCCATAAGAATGCCTTTGAGCATCAACATATCGTCAAACACGAGCTGAGCAGGCGAAGAGAGGGCTAGGCCATGTGTGCACCAACAGTGGGAGCCCTCCCCTGTTATGAGCCAGGTTGACGCCTCTCCAACTAGAGCTCGGCGCAAGGGTAGCGGTCGAGGCTGTGTGATGCAGTAAAATTAAGGTTTGGAATGGAAAAAATGGAAAGAAAGATCAAGCCTATCGGTAGCAAACAGTGATGACGAGAAAACAGGACGTTGAGGGCAATTTACTTGCATACATAAGCAAATAACATTATTAGATACAGCTAAAAGTGATAGACTGGTCTTTGACACAGCGACGTGTTCACGCAGCAGTGATTATACTTTGCCGTTGAACTACAAAGATGCGATCTCTGTGCATGTACTTGGCTATTAAATTTCACATCCCTGATTAGTTAAGCTGGCATGCTTGCTTGGACAGCCAGAACTCAACATCGTAAGATTTCCAATGTGTGACACCGATGGCGTCCACCCAGGTGTGATGGAGCACCCATATGACGCACACTGGTGCTCACTGCTTGCTGAATTGTGGTTGATTGAAGGCTGTCAGGTGCTACACACTACTGTGAAGCCGGATTTTTAGGTCAAGGGTTACACGATGCACGCATGCAAGAATTCAGTTCTCCTTGTGAAAACCGCAACGCATATATTTTCTACAGGCATACCATAAGCTTGCAGTCGCTGGGGTTGCGGCAGTGAGTCGACTGCACGTGAAGGCATAATGTGCAGATTAGCGCGCTGATTGCGGCGTGAAGCTGCTGCCGCATGCCCGATCAGAACAAAGAAAAGATGCAGCACATGACAGCGCGAATGAGGTGTCCATCGCGAATCCTCAAGTAAAGGAGGGGAACTGGCACCACCATAATTGCTGCCAGCGATATTGCACTGCAATTAATTGCAATGCACATCATCATGCAACGCTGTGACCTTTTCTGCATGTGCACGTAGTTGATGGCACACTGCAACACACAAAGAAATCAACTGGTCAACATGCTTCCAGGGCGAGGATGGCTGGATTGGTGGCGCATGCTCTCAAGTACGCTGCCACTGCTTCACAAACCTCGGTGCCACTGAAAGCCGCTTTCAAGCACAAATTTTTGAAGTGCCAGGTCTGTAGTGGCATTGGCACAGATGCTGGAACAGCCGTCTGCTTCTGAGCATGCACATGCAAAGCAAAATAGAAATCTTGCCAAGCACAGGCACCTGTTGACATGGCGATTGAACACATAGGTTGGCTGTTGGCCACCATGGTGTATGACAGAAAGGATGAGCCTGCCGAGTTTATCAGAAGTGGGCAGCCTGGTGTACGCAGGAAATTCGGTTTTCCCAACCCCCAACCACGCCAAGGTCTGGGCATGTGGAATGACCATCTCGGCAAGGTTGTTGACAAAGGAAATTTGTGCGCCCTTTCACTGGAGCACGCACAAAACCTAGTGCGATTGATCGTGCGTAATCTTATGTGCGCTTTAAGCAGCAAGTGTACCATCAGACGACTGGCATTCCCATGGGCATCAATTGCAACCCCGGGGTATACATGGCTAACTTCTACTTATATGCCAGTGAGTTCCAGTTTCTAAGGCAGCTTTATGACTTGCTGCATCAATACCCACCCACACAGGATGGAGACCGTATCTTCCCAGACCCGGTGGCCTTGCAATTTATTGCTTGTGAGGATGCACCGTTTGTGTTGCAACACGCTACGGCCGAACAGATTGGCGAAGCGGTGTTATATGTGTTATCTTATTTCAGGTTTATGGCACGGTTTGTGGATGATTTGATCACGGGACCAAATCGCTATGTCAGGCAGTTGGTGCATGTTGGTGACACCCTGCTTGGAGGGCTCATCAAAGGCATTTATCCAGCATACCTGAATTTGAAGGAGTCCCCGCCAGCCGAGGCGGCGGTACCTCCACACGCGCCTTGCCGCACAATGCACTAGACCTGACGATTTTTGCCCGCCCCACTCAAAGGCGCTCGGGAGAAACTGTCATGTTTGCTACGACGCACTTATATGATGAACGCAGAGAAGAGTGCTTCGCGGGTTCGCCATCTCGCAGGTTTGGGCATATCTCCAGCAACGTGTCTAGACGGTAGATCTACCTCAAGTACTAGAGGTACGGAGCTCCGTACACACTAGCGTGGTCATGAGCACTATGCACAGGCTGCTGGTGGCGTGCGGTGAGTTAGGCAATTTTGTGGTGGAGGTGGCAAGGATGGTTGCCGATCTGCAGTCGAGCGGATACAGGTTGTACACAGTGTGGCGCCTTGTCAAACGCTTTGTCATGAACAGAGCGGCAGTTAGCTATGGTGAGACTATCCCCAAGTATGTATTCGCGTTGATATATCATACGTTCTGCATCAATGCGAAGCAGCCCCCGCCGTTTGACCTCTTTACTGATCACCAAGTGTTTTAGCCTATAGGCTAAAGCTCTGGTAAAACACTTGGCGATCAATGCCTTTCATGCCATATGTCACCTCTCTGTGAATACTTTCCCACAACCACAACATAAACTGTTGTCTGAATCCACTCTGTACATGCTGCTTCTACCACATTGTACACACATGTTAAGCAGCATGCAGCACACACTTCAAACACCAATGTTGTCTTCCGTCACATGTTAGGTCCGTGACCCAGGACCCGCACGACACTCGATTCCACGCCTCTGTTGGCTGACATGCCATGGTCTTCTGCGTTCAAACCCCTCCGCATCCTTGCAGGAAACCCCCACCAGCTTGCCACAAACAAAAACAACAAACCAATAAAAAACAAACCCACACAACAAACAACAAACAAACCAACACAACGACACACAGCCACCAAGGAACTACAGATACTCACTTGATCTGACAGTGTTTTACTCGCTATGCTGTCCACAGGCTCTCCACACACAGTCATACATCGGCGCACTCCCAAATTTGGGAGTAGGGTTTAACCCTACATGACAGCTATCCCACGGTCGACGTGACTACAAGTGCTTCACCACGAAGATCTCAAGCTTCACAGCTGTCCACTTAGATGATAGCCGGCAGCGACGCCTGCATACGTTGTCTTAAAACGGCCCTCTACTGACAACCACGCTCACCCCAAGACCATTGCTTTCTGCCTGCAGGTAATCCCCTGGGGGAAGGCAGCGACGGAGTCCCCAGCATTGCTTTGCATGCACTAGGGAGGGAAGTGGCACCTCCAGTTAGATCTGTCTCGTCAATTTTGCATGATCATACACCGTTTAGAGCCGGACACCAGGGCACCAGTGAAGGGAGGAAGGGAGCAAGACAACCTCACTGCCCAGGCTGCCAGGGAAGATCTGGCGCGCCGGCTATACCGACAGCTACGGGCACACGGACTTCGTCCAGGTGATACGTTTTATGTTTGTCTGGTTTGGACCCTGGTTGATACGCAGGGTGCCCAACCCCAGCGGCCCGCAAACCATTTACCAGTTCACGTCGCGATACTATGAATGCTTTCGCCGCGCTTCTCGACTGAAACGTGCTGAGGATACATCCATGCTTTCATGCTATATGCAAAAATTTCTGTGAACAGATCTCCCACTTACAAGCAGATTGCGATCTGTTTGTCCACAACTAAGCTGGGAACTCGTTCACAACCCGTGTACAACCCGCCACTGGCCGCTGAGCTGCCAGACGCAGACTGGCTGCTAGCTGGATCTGGCAGCAGTGCTGGGCAGCAGCGCATGGTGAACCGCCCGTGGGGCCAGTTCCAAGGCCCGTCAGCTGCTGGCGTGCATGTTGCTTGTTGGCTGTAGGGGCCTGCTAGCTTGATCTGGCAGCAGCAGCTGACAGTTCCATGGCGCGTCCAGCTGCTGACGTGTCTGTTGCGTGTTGGCTGCTACCTGAATCTGGCAGCAGCAGCTGGCAGCAGCGCCAGGTGGCGCATGGTGGGCCGCCATGGGGGGCAGGTCGAGAATTCACCACCTTACGGCGTGCCTGCTGCTTGTTTGGCTGCTAGCTTGATCCTGCAGCACTGCTAGGCGGCAGCGCCAGGTGGCGCATGGTGGGCCCGTGGGGGCAGATTCAGGGCGCGTCCAGCTGCTGCTAGCTTGATCCTGCAGCAGTGCTTGGCAGCAGCGCCAGGTGGCGCATGGTGGGCCGCCCGTGGGGGCAGTTCCAGGGCGCGTCCAGCTGCGCCAGCCGCGCCAGGATGCGGCGCTGCTGCTGCTGCTGAAGCGGCGTGCCGATCATGATGGAGCTGCGGCACGCGCGGCTGGCCAGCATGTCGCGCACGCTGCAGCAATGACAAGCAGCACGGAACGTGAAACCAGATCAAGATCACAATAAGATAGGTTGATGTGAGGCTGAGCAGCTGCGGCGCGCGCGGCTGGCCAGCGGTCGCGCATGCTGCAACAAATGACAAGTGGAGTAACAAGCAGCACAGAACGTCGGAACAGGATACGTTGATGTGAGCCGGAGCAGCAGCGGCACGCGCGGCTGGCCAGCATGTCCCCCACGCTGCAGCAATAACAAGCAGCACAGAAGATTGGAACCATGTACATCGATGTGAGCTGGAGCAGCAGCGGCAGCAGCGCCAGAGCACGTCACAAGCAGCGTGAACAAAAGCCGCGCGTGCCGCGCATGCGTACACTCGTGCACACCATGGCTTCATCACAACCCGCCGACGCAGCCTGTGGTTGCCGACAGATCGTGCCGTTTGGGCCGCAGGTCTTCAGACCGAGCCTCTGCAGCCGCCAGCAAGTCCAGCAGCTCAGTCAGCGCCTCCTCACCAAGCGCCCCGCTGACCAGCACATTCGGCCATAGTGCAAGTCAAAGCAAGCAGCAGCGGCTGTGCCGCACAGCTAGCACATGACGCAGCCAGAGCGCGTCTGACACAACGTAACATGCATGCCGCACACCTATGCATACGTGCACAACGTCACATCTACTTTACTTGGACGCACCGTTTGGGCCTCAGGTCTTCTGGCCGAGCCTCTGCAGCCGCCAGCAAGTCCAGCAGCTCTGTTAGCGCCTCCTCCCCAAGCGCCCCGCTGGCGCCAGCGCCACGCATCAGCGGCACGGCAGACAGCAGCAGCTCCCCTGGCGGCAAATCTGCTGCATCTGCTGCATCGGCGGCATCTGCTGCAGCAGCAGCATGGTGATCTGCATCCAGCACGCTGTCAGTGCCAGTATCTGCTGCTGCTGCTGTGCTGGTGAGCATGTCAGCGCTGCTGCCAGGCGCTGCTGCGTGTTGCTGGCGGCCCTGCCGCTTGTGCTTGTTCTGCGGCAGTTCGGCTTCCTCCACAAACTCAAAGCCGTTCCGCTTGAAAACCTCCATGTTCTCGCGGATGATCTGCAGCAGCAGCAGCAGCAGCAGCAGCAGCAGCAGCAGCACCGTCCATTTGTTAACAACACAAACTCGGGTTTTGCCAGCTGCAGCTACGCGTCCAGCACTCTTGGCTGGTAGATGCCACCACCACCAGGCCAACATTCTGGTCCCGGAACTCGTCAGCAAGGCGGGTTGTGCGGCTGGCTGCAGCTACATCTAAGCAAAACACAACAGGCTTCCTTGCGGGCTACGATCAAAAAAAGAAAAAGGCCACCCCTCCACCTGCTGGTCCATGGGCGTCAGCATAGGGGCTGTGCGGCTGGCTGCAGCTACTTCTACGCACAACACAAAAGGCTTCCTTGCGGGCTTCTATGTAAAATACAACTCTTGTAAGGTTTCCCCGCCCACCTGCTGGTCCATGGGCGTCAGCGTAGTGAGGCGGCGCGGCTGCAGCAGCGGCTGCTTGTTGACGCTGTAGCCCGCCATGAGCCGCTCGAAGGTGGACTTCTCGTCTGCGGCAGAAGCAGCGGCAGCAGCAGCAGCAGCAGCAGCAGCAGCAGCAGCAGCAGCAGCAGGCGCAGCAGCAGCAGCAGCAGCAGGCGCAGCAGGACGGCAGTAGGTATGAGGTGTACTGAAGCCGCTGCATGCCTGCGGAGCCTTGTATGGTCTGAGAGGCAGCAGCAGCATGGGGATAGAAGTGACACACAGATGCATGCACGTACACGTACATACAGTGTGGCAGTGTGGCCCCACCTGCATTGCAGCCGCTGCATGGCTGCGGAGCCCGCGCTGAGCCCTCTCAGGTCTGAGAGGCAGCAGCAGCATGGGGATGAAAGTGAAGCACAGATATCTGCGTCCTTTTACATGCACGTACATACAGCGTGGCCCCACCTGCTGCGTGCTGGTCCACAATGAACAGGTCTTGCTGCAGCCGCGCAATGATGAAGCCCAGGTTGAACTGCCTCAGCGGCTGCATGGCAGCCACTGGACCAACGCCTAGCTGGCCGCCATGCACTGCTGTTGCAAACGTGATGCACTGACACCGCTCCAGCACAGTGAGAGCTCGAATTCACACACACAGATACACAAACGAGCTCATACACAGGATGTTTTCACCTACCTGCCGCATGCTGGTCCACGATGAACAGGTCCTGCTGCAGCCGCGCAATGATGAATCCTAAATTAAACTGCCCCAGCGGCTGCATGGCAGCAAAGTCAGCCTTGTCAAACAGCCTCGACAGCTCAGCAGTGGCGGCGCTGTTGGCGGCTGCAGCAGCTGCTGCGGCAGCTGCTGCGTTGTCTGGAGCTGTATGGGTGTCATCTGCGCCATCTGCTGCTGATGCTGTGCTGGTGTCGCCCTGGTGGGCGGCAGCGGAGATGTTTGAGAAAAGCAGCGTGAGCACACAAGCATCAAGCAGCACATATGAAATGTGACATATCCAAGATAAAAAATGGTAGGCCACCTTACTGGTATGTACTTGTTTGAGGTGGATTAGCAGTGGTGCCCAGTGCCGTAGTGCATCGTGTTCGAAGGTGTGTATGCATGGTGAGTCGCTGCAACAGTCGCAGAGTAAGAGGCCCACCTGCAAAGATGCTGCAGCCAGCTTGCTACCAGCTGCCTGCACTTTTTGCTGCCGCTGCTGCTGCTCTTGCTGCTGCTGCAGCCGCAGCTGCACGTCTGCCATCAGCTGCTGCAGGGAGTACTGCAGCACAACTGGCGGCTCAGGTTCAAGCTCAGGCTGCTGCTGCTGCTGCTGTTGCTGCTGCTGCTGCTGCTGCTGCTCTATTCTGCCATCTGCCTCCACGTCATCCAGCACTATCACTTCAGCAGCTGAGTCAGCAGCAGCAGCAGCAGCAGATGAAGGCCCAGCAGCAGCAGCTGCAGCAGCAGCTGCAGCAGCACCGCTGTCACCTGGCGCAGGTGAGACAGCAGCAGGGCTGGCAGCACCATCAACAAGCATTGCATCACCATCTGCTTCCAGCTGCTGCTGCTCCTGCTCCTCTTCCTGCTGCTGCTGCTGCTGCTGCTGCTGCTCCTTCTTTCTCTGCTGCGGCTCCACAACAGATATTTGGAAGCCACAAGCAGCAAGCGATCGCTGCCTTACATCTGCGGCTGAGGCTTTGTTGCCAGCTGCTGGTTCCCTGCTGAAGCCACCCTCCTGCTGCTGCTGCTGCTGCTGCTGGTCGGCATCACCCAATGCAAAGGCAGCTAAGCTGAGGCCACCCTGCTGCTGCTGCTGCTGCTGCTGCTGCTGCTGCCTACGCCGCTGCTGCTGCTCCATGGATCCTAGCTGGTGCCTGCTTGGCTCCTTATGATCCGTCTGCCCCTCTGCTTGCCCAACATCACCAGTAGGGTCGCTTCCGGCCTCTTCATCATCGCTACTTGCAGCACCTTCGGATGGTACTGAAAGCTGCTCCCGCTGCTTGTCCTTTTCATTCATAGCATCTGCTGGTACAGCTGCAGCCCCATCTGCTGCATGGCTTGGGCTGCTGCTGCTCAGCCTCAACCGCGCTGACTTTGTTTGCTGCTGCTGCTGCTGCTGCTGCTCGCCGTCACTCTGCTCTGCTTGCTGTACTGCTTCCAGGGGCCGCTTTGCTGCCTGCTGCCGCGCAGCACGCCCGGCCCGTAGCGCTGCTGCTGCTGCTTCTGCTGCACCTGCTGCATTCTCTTCCTCATCATCTTCATCATATTCAGCACCAGCAGCAGCAGCAGCAGCAGCAGCAGCAGCAGGGTGTGCAGCAGCAGCAGCAGATCCCCCTAGCATGAACGAAGCCAGGCTCGGCGGCGCAGGTCTTCTGCCGCCAGCTGCTGCTGCTATCTGTTGCCTAGCAGTTGCCTGCCCTCTAGCTGCCGTATTACTAGCGGCCAGCCGCCGGTCAATTGCTGCTCCACCTTCTTCTTCGTCATCATCATCAGTGCCATCATCTGAGGATGCTGAGTCAGCATCATCATCGTGCTCTGACTGCTGCTGCTGCTGCTCCTCCTGCCCAGCAGGCGCTGCTGCTGCTGCTGTTGCTGCTGCTGCAGGCGGCGGGGCTGCTTGCCGCCGTGTGTCGAAGGCTTCTGCCGTGGTGTTGACTGTGTAGCTGTAGCGGGTTGGCTCCCACAGGGCTTGCAGCGCCTGAAGCAGCAGCAGCAGCAGCAGCAGCGGCGGCAGCAGCCGGGGATATGCGATGCAATCAGCTATAGCAAGAGAAGCAGGCAAGCCCACTGACCCATTGTTTCAAAGGTAATTGTATCCAGCATGCTTCCCACCCAACCCAACCTGCAGTTCCAGAACGCGTCCCATCTACAGTGCCTTCTCCGCTGTGGCTCTGTTGCTGTGCAGGGCAGATCCGTAATCATTGCTACTGGCCACACACCTGCACCAGTGCTGCCATGAGTGCCACCCCCTTAGACAGACACGCTGCACTTGTCATACACTACAGGGCACAGCAGATGACGCAACACCATCACGTGCGCACTTGCGCCACTGCTGCCATGAGCGCCACCTCCCCCTGCACAATCACGCCGCCACCCATCTGCCCCAGTGCCCCATCATGGCCGCTTCCTTCGCTTACCACTCAGGCATGTGTGGAACGGAAATTTCTGACACAGCAAAGAAAAGGCTGTCCTGTGTCTGGGGTGAAGTACCAATTTTTGTGCGGCTGCAGCTGTCACACAAGACAGGGCACAACAGAACATACAACTGCCCGCACCTGCATCAGTGCATTCATAATGGCCACCTCCCCCTGCACAAACACGCTGCGCTTGTCGGGCGTTACATTCACATCAAAGGAGCCGGGCGGCAGCTCGAACCACAAGAACGCCATCGGTTTGAGCCCCACCAGCGAGCTGTACAGCGCCCTGCAGCAGCAGCAGCAGCAGCAGCAGCAGCAGCAGCAGTGCGGGAACAAGTCGGTGTTCAGGCCCACCAGTGAAGCTCGAAGCACAGGAAGGCCATCGGTTTGAGGCCCACCAGCGAGCTGTAGAGAGCCCTAGCAGCAGCAGCAGCAGCAGCAGCAGCAGCAGCAGCAGCAGCAGCAGCAGCAGCAGCAGCAGCAGTGCGGGAACAAGTCAGTTCTCAGGCCCACCAGTGAAGCTCAAAGCACAGGAAGGCCATCAGCGTGAGGCCCACCAGCGAGCTGTACAGCGCTCTAGCAGCAGCAGCAGCAGCAGCAGCAGCAGTGCGGGAACAAGTCAGTATTCAGGCCTACCAGCGAAGCTCGAAGCAAAGGAAGGCCATCGGCAAAACGTGTCTGGTTCGGCAGAAGTGGATACAACAAGAGAGCAGCACATAGTGGCACTAAAGTTGCATGGCAGCAATGTGATAATAACCATACAAACTACTGAAAAGATTGATGCTGCAGTAGCACAATCTGCTTGTGTATGTGTGTGGCCGCGCACTTGTATGTGTCGTTGAGTGTCTTAACTGCGCGCGGCAGCTCCACCGGGCGGCCGTTGATGCAGCAGAACTGGCGCAGCTTCTCACCCTTCACGCCACAGCCCGCACGTGATACAAGCCTGCGTTGCAGCAGCAGCAGCAGCAGCAGCAGCAGCAGCAGCAGCAGCAGCAGCAGCAGCACAAAGCAGGGCGGCCGTTGATGCAGTAGAACTGGCGCAGCTTTTCGCCTTTCATGCCGCAGCCCGCACAGGATACAAGCCTGTGGGGTTCGGACAGCAGCAGCAGCAGCAGCAGCAGCAGCAGCAGCAGCAGGCAGGTTGCACGTCATGAACATGTGTGAAAAGAACCAACAGGCACTGCAGCGCCAGCAGCAACAGTTGCGGCTGTGGATGGCTCCTCATGGCATGCATCAACATGACAAACAAGCCGACAGGCAGAAGCATTGAAAAGGCGTCACATGGCAGCGCTGCATCACTGGCTGCACTGCTACCCCGTGGCTGCGGTCCACCAATCTGTTGCTGCTGCTGCTGCTGCTGCTGCTGCTGCTGCTGCTGCTGCTGCTGCTGCTGCTGCTCACCCGGTGACCTTCACTCCCTCCGCTGCCAGCTCGAACTCAATCGGCTGCAGCAGCGCAGCCACCTTGGCACCCAGCGCCGCAGACACGCGCTGCTGCAGCCCAGGGCCTGGCAGCAGCAGCAGCAGCAGCAGCAAAAGCAGAAGCAGCAGCATTTGTGTTGGCGGCATGTACACAGCTGCTTCAACATATTCACAGCATATCTAGCAGCGAGCCACGGATGAGGAGTGCCGTATGGGTAAAGACTATTGCCCACTGCAACAAGGTTCGGCTTCAAACAAGGATGCATGAAAAAACCAACACAGCTGTAACAAGAACAACAACGAATTCACAGACCCCATGCCACCCACCTGCATTGGAGGTAGACACAAGCGTGACATCTCGCAGCACGATTCACATCAAGCAAAACATATGTACATCATGCAAAACAGCATCCCTTGCCGCCCACCTGCATTGGAGGTTGACACAAGCGTGACGCGTGCTGTGCGGCCAGCCTGGTCGCTGGCAAACAGCTGCGCCTGCCCAGCCAGGATGGCATACTGCTGCAGCAGCAGCCGCAGCTTGGCCACCTCGCGCCGCACATTGCGCGACAGCTCCTGGTGTGTGGTTCACAGCAGCAGCAGCAGCAGCAGCAGCAGCAGCGGCGGCGGCAGCAGCAGCAGGAGGCAAAGCAAGGAGGATCGTTTGCTGCTGACGCCCGAGACATACTATTAACTGTGTGCTTGATGATGCGGCAGGCGCACAGAATTGTTGGCGCAACTGCTGCACCCTTCAAGACGCGAGTGGTGCATGCATGCCGTTGCATGACAATGTGTTGTGACATGTTACACAACAGTGATGCAATTTCTATGTCGACAACTTAAAACATTGTGTCACTTCCCGCACTTGCCGCTCCACGGGCACCGGCCCAAAGGGGTCTGATGGCACTCGTGGTGCATGCATGCTGTTGCACGCATGACTGTCTCAGCATGTTACAACATCCCATAACACTGTATCACTCGCCGTACCTGCCGCCTCACTGGCAGCGGCCCGAACAGGTCCTTAATAGCAACAGTGGTGCCCACACCGCACGCACACATGTTTAAAGATGTCATGCCAATGTTTCAATTGCGCACCTGCCGCCTCACTGGCAGCGGCCCAACAAGGTCTTTGATGGCCACCGTGGTGCATGCAGGCTGTTGAAAGCATACTTGTAACAGTATGTTACAACATCCCACAACACTGTATCACTCGCCGCACCTGCCGCCTCACTGGTAGAGGCCCGAACAGGTCCTTGATGGCAACAGTGGTGCCCACGCCACGGGCGCACGCAGTGCTGCTGCTGAGCTTGCCGTTGCGGTCAAACTCAAGACGAGTGGCAGCAGCCTGGACAGCAGCAGCAGCAGCAGCAGCAGCAGCAGCAGCGAAGTGCTTCAGGCGCTGCTAACTGGCGGTGCTCATGGCAAGACAGCAAGGAGCACAGCACTTGCAGCGGAGCACGAGGCTCTTACCAGTGCCGTGTCTGCTGCTGCAGCAGCTTTGCAGTGCAGCAGGTTGCGCCCCATTTGCAGCAGGCATTGCATGCTACTGTCAGCGCCTCCATACAGAGCGCATGAGGTGCACATGCATTCAACTCGCACGACCACTGACGGCTTCCCTGATGCTACGGGCTCAATGTGCAGTCACACTCGAGCGCTCTGCAATGTGTTGCAGCACTCACTTGCTCTGCTGTGGGTGTATCCACTGACAGCTACCCACATGCTGCTTGATGAACAGCAGTCAAGTCCAAGCCTGCTCAAATACAATGCCGCATCTCCCACCTGGTCTGCTGTGCGCGTGACCACAGACAGCTCCCCAAGTGCTGCTTGAGATGCAGCAGTTGCAAGCTGAGCAGCGCTCACCTGCTCTGCTGTGCGTGTGACCACTGAACAGCAGTCACACAAGATGCTTTTTATGAGAACTGCGCAAACAAAAGGTGACCTTCATGCTGCTGTCCCTCACCTGGTCTGCTGTGCGCGTGACCACCGACAGCTCCCCCAGGGCGGCCAGTGAGCTGAGCGCCTCCCCGCGGAAGCCAAACGTGTGCAGCCGCTGCAGCAGCAGGGACGCACAAAGCATTGTGTTCAAAGGATGAAGCAGCATGGACGTGAACAGATAGGCTCAAGCAGCAGCAGCAGCAGCAGCAGAGCAGGTGGGATGACCTACAGGGCGCGACACAGTTGAGTTGCCAGTGGCAACAGCACTGGCAGCGCTGTGCTGCTGCTGCTGGTGCTGCTGTTGCTGCTGCTGCTGCTGCTGCTGGTGCTGATGTGGCGCTGCACCAAGGCACATGACATGCACAGTGCCCGTGATGCACAGTAGGTGCAATGCCGCAGCAGATGCCAGCCACGATGGGTTGGCTGCTAGCTGGCGGCAGCGCCGCTTGCAGACAATGCAGGAGGCAGCCGCAAGACGACCCCAGCGCTGTTGAAGCACATGCAACTTTCACTCTGCAGGGCTCCAAGATGCACGATCGCAGAACAGCAGATGCAGTGTTGCTTGCAGGACACGTGCAAATAGCAGACAGCTTCAAAAGGCATTACATGCAGCGCGCCTCCAGGTCGCCGAACTGCGCCAGCTTGCTGGTGTGGTATTGGAGCACCATCAAAGGTGCAGCGCTGCTTGCAGGACACATGCTGAGTGGCAACTGCCCACAACGCACCTCCAGGTCGCCAAACTGCGCCAGCTTGCTGGTTTGGTGCTTGAGTGCAGTTAAACAGGCGCAACACTGCTTGCAGGACACATGCTTAGGCACAATTGCCCACAACGCACCTCCAGGTCACCAAACTGCGCCAGCTTGCTGGTGTGGTACTTGAGCGCAAGCGACTCGTAGTCATGCGGGGCGATGCCACGCCCGTTGTCGGCGACCTGCAGAAACACACAGCAGTCACGCATTGTGCGGCACCACAGCTGCCACGTGTGCCTTAGCTAGAGGCAGGTGCACTGTGCCTGCTGCTGCTGCTGTTTGCTGCAGGTGTCAGCGGTGTCTTGGGCTGCAGTGGCAGCTGCTTGTAGGTGAAGTGCCTGGAACCATTGGCTTGCCAATTTGTGTGCTTGCGGCTATGATGGTAGCGGCTGACACAACCGTGCGTGCGCTGCTGCTTCATGTGCGCGTGCATGATTGATGCCCCCAAGGTTGTGCACATGAACACGAGCTGCTTCCACCAGCAGCTGCTGCTGCCTCTGGTGCAAATGCAGCCCATCCTTGAGTTGAGAACTGAGCAGAAGGTTTTGTGGCATGCACTGTGAATGGCACTTGTGCTGCTGCTAGTGCTGCTCCTGCTCCTGCTACTGCTGCTGCTACTGCTACTGCTGCTGCTGCTCACCTCTATCAGCTGCAGGCCGTGCTCCTTGAGCCTGACCTCCACGCTGGTGGCTCCAGCATCGAGTGCATTCTCTAATAGCTCTTTTACTGCTGTTGCAAGGTCGAGAACGACCTGCCCACTGCATATCTTCGCGACTGATGCCTTGTCTATGGCCTGGATGACCCTGGCCTCCTCAGCCATGTGCCTACGTGAGCGGATTAGGCACTAAACGTTGTTGAAAAGCTTCACATAGACATATTATCATGCATCAAGCGCCAGTGGACGTTGTTTTGCAAACGTATGATTTGAAGGCGACAGGTGGGAGCGTGCGCTGTGCGTTTAACTTGCAATAAAGGTTTTTGGTACTCCAAGAATACTTCAGAAGGGTTGTTGTTACGCCGCTTGCTGACCTGTCGCACTGTGCTTTGAATTTGGCGGGCGTCAGCCCGGCTGATGACAACTGACTGTACAGTTGCCTGTTGTGTACGATAATGGCGCATTATCGCCTTCATGAACCATTATCGGTGCAATTCTCTGCTGTGGCTGCTGCAGCTACTACTGGCAGATGCGGCAGGCTGATGCCAGCAGTGCCAGCCTCCCAGCTGCTTCAAGCAAGTTGGTGGCTGCAGCAGCTACTGCAGTGTTGCTGCTGAAAGGTTGTATCACCACAGGGTTAACCAACGTTGGCACGACAATCGGCATGTGCAGACATCTCTTTGTTCCACGGCCACACGCAACTGCCTGCTGTCACAAACTTCGCAACATGTGAACGCTTGAGTGCGCTGGCTTTCAGCAGGGCACACCACCAGCATCATGCACATGTTTGCACGCCACCAGCATGATGCGCATGGTTGGTTACACTTGCTGGCATACAACACAGATACCAGCAGGAGGTGTCACAGGTCTATCAGGCACTGCACCCCACACCAAGTTGATGATACCTGCATGTATCAGCTGGCGCGTTGCAAAGCAGTGTCGCTGACCGTCACAGTCAGGCTGGGCCAGCTGCTGTGCCACGGTAGCCGCACTCTTCAAATCATTGACATAGCAGTTATGACAGACCACCAAGGTTGCTAAACAACACAGCCATGCAACATCCATAGAGAAGGTGCATTTCAATGAGGAGCGCTGACATCAAAGTGCAGTGACAAACATACATCTACAAGCCCTGGTTACTGTAGTAGGGCTTGTGCATATCAAACACATCCTGTGCAGGTCCTCGGGTCTGCGTTTATTCACCACCAAAAGCTGAACAGTGATGCTCAAAGCGGATCCATGAAACTGCAAAGTGACAGGCGCATGCCAGTCTGCGGCGCTGTGATCATGGCGCATTGGTAACATGAATCATAATTCTAAAAGCTCGTAGTACGGCGTATGCACGACACACATCCCCTAAGCCCAACATGGAGCAGGGGTATCTGCATCAAAGTTATTCACCGCTGCAGCTGAGCAGCAGTCGGCGTGTAGTGGAGGAGAACGATGGAGGCGAGCCACGATGGGCAAATATGGAAATAACATGACAAAGCATGCAGCATACAATGCAGGTGCTGGAAAAGCACAGCAGGCAGGTCTGTGCTCTGATTGCACCAAGCCAGTATCTAGCCACTACGCATTGCACATTGCCCCAAGTGCACACGGCTCAAGAGCCTAGACAGTACTGCGGCACAAGCGATGGGACGGTGCTCAACGCTCAATGAAACGATCCTTTGCGTAGATGTTTTTGCAAGCACATGCACACCAGGTGTCTGCTTCAGGTGTGCGAGTTTGCCACTGCAGGTGCCTGGTTCAACCAGGACGACTCAACAACTTCAAGTTGCAACTTCAAACCCCAATCATCCAACAGGGCAGGGGATAAATGGTATTATCCTAACGGACCAAAAACGGACAATAAAGGCGATTCCAGCTCCACACAGCTGACTGCAGTGGGGGTCAGCAGCGCGTTAATCTTCATCCTCATGCACTGACAGCTTCCACCACCAACTCACCCCTGCCAACGGACAGGCTAGGAAGTGACTGAACTCCCCTCCAGCTATTGCAGTGCCGGCTTTTTCGCCCACACCACCCAGCACAATGGCCCTAAGCCGGTGTGGCAGCAGCAGCAGCAACAGCAGCAGCAGCAGCAGCAAGCAACGCTTCAGGCCCACAGCTTTTGGCTAAGAGGCAGAGCATTACTTCCGGCAGTGCAGCTGCAGCTCACTTTGTATAAGAACGATATTACACATCCGCTGAGTCCTCACGGACTGCATTGGCTGCGAACCATGCAAGCAAAGCTGCGCCAGAAGACCTCTCGTTCTAAGTCTCCTGACAATCTGCGTGGGCTGCAGCTGGCACGCATGCAGGCAGTCGGAAGCTCGGCTGGCATGTAGGCACAGCATCCAACGTCGTCCCTTAGCCCGTGTGCGCAACTTCGTCAGTTAATGCCGTCACTGGCGCATGCGCCAAGCCGCCAAACCGCAAACAACATTTGGCCAACACAAGGAATGCAGCACACATCCAGGTCAGATATCTACAATTCCCAAAAATTTTGGTGTACAAACACATTCGCGCTGAAAGCATGCGCAATGAGCCACTCCTCACCGCCGGCCTGCGCTCGCATGATATGTCGCCCCTCAAGGCCCCCTGACAAACAGCTGCGGCTTGCCATCCTTGTCCACGCCCCTTGCAAAAATGATGCCAGTGCCGGGCTCATTCTTTGCGCCACCGCCTCCTCCCTTTGAGGGCCGGCGCTCCTCCTTGTCCTCCTTGTGGCCCTTCCAGGCAAAGCGGTCCTCCTTGCCCTCCTTGTCCTTGTTGATAACGATGGGGTTGTTGCGCTCACGGTAGAACTTCCTGTTCACATAGCGCTGCAGCACAATGGGGAAGGAAGTGCAGCTGTTGTGGCAGGCAGAGTGAAGTTTGCACAAAGCAAGTAATGCATCTTTCAGGCCTGAGATGCACATCTGTACTCATGAAGCATTGTAATGCAATGCTGCCGCTGACATCTATTGCAGCTCTCGAGCCGCTTACGTTTTCATCGCCCTCTTTGTCATGATGCTTGCCAATGCCATGTGCGCCGAAGGACCTCTTGCCCTCAGGTCCCTGCATCAACATGATGAGCAGCAGCAGCAGCAGCAGCAGCAGGCACACACAAGCTAAGTACACACCACCTCATCAACAAGGAAGATCTCCTGCGGGACATATCACATTTGACGGAACATTCATGCGTGCAGCAGCTGCCGCATAAGCATGTTTTGGCCAAAGCATGATGATGGCGCATGGCAATTGGGGGCCTAGAAACCTCGCGCATGCAACATGCTGCAAGGCTCAAGCGCAGCAGAGCTAACGGCACACTCACCCTGGCAAGGTGGACACTCCCAATGCAATTGCCAGCATCATTACTTGTTTCAATTTATACAATACAAAATATCTTCGATTTTATATTTTACATTATAAAATCATACTCTTGGAGTGCCTCACATCATTGCCATCCTTGCCATCACGATTGCCGCCGAAGGACCTCTTGCCCTCGCCACCCTGCAGCAACATCATGGGCAGCAGCAACAGCAGCAGCAGCGGCGGCAGCAAGCACACGGTACTGATTGGAATGCGAGTGAATGCATGATCATAGATTGATATCCTCGGCTGCCCCAGGACCTCTTGCCCTCGCCACCCTGCAGCACCTATCAAGTGGCAACGGCAGAGCAGCAGCAGCAGCAGCAAGCGCACGGAACAAGGCACTCTGCCTGGTCATAGACGCGTCCTCCATTTGGCACGCCCCAGTTCACAAGCTTTCGACCTCTGCCTCCATTATGCAGCATAGTGCATCGCAGCTAATGCAGCAGACGCGCCATACTCATGTTCTGGAATAGTCGACAAAAGTGGCTGGCAGAAAAGCAACCAAGGCTTCATGTGCCTTCTGCAGACAGCATCCTGCAAGGCTGGTGTGCAGTTCCAGGCGACGCGCACATGCGCAATGTTGCTGCTAGTATCAAAATGCCACCCCTTGAGTCAGCCCCGCTCACATCATTTCCATCCCTGCCGTGGCGCTCGCCGCCGGGGCGGGAGCCCCTGCCTTCTCCAGTCTGCAGCGCAAAAACACAGCCGTGGCAGAAATCCATTTGAACAATCAGAATTGCAGGCTGTTGCAACAGTGCTGTAATTGAACAGCAGTGTGGTCCATCACAGGTGAATCCTCTTCAGCGCTGCCTAGTAGTCACTGCGCTGTGCATTTCAGCGTAAGTGCATGCCGCTATTGTGAATTGCATACTACAAGGTCAGCAAGGTTGACCAAGAAGTTATCCCTGTACAAGCATGCATTCTGCAGGGCATGTGCTTGCAGACTGGGGCATACATGCAGCAGCTGCCGCGAGCAACGCATTCTGCAGGGCATGCATATACCTGCCTAGATCACAGCAGCAGCAGCAGCAGCAGCAGCAGCAGCAGCAGCAGTACCCACCCCTAGCAGCTTGCGCCCGCCCAGAGCCACAGCAGTGGCAGCTTCGCCGGAGTGTGCGCACTCCACACTGCAGCCAGCAAGACAGCACGCAGTCGAGCATAAGATTCACTGCAGGAATGATCACAATCAGCATCATGGGGGCACACAGACGAGAATGTGCTGGATGCATTGCATGCAACACGGCAGGAAGAGAGCGAGTGCCTGCTAAGCTTGTTAAAAGCACCTGGTCCTTTCTGAGCTGTGCGATGCTGTGCGGCGCTACAGCACTGTGTCAGCATGATGTGCTGCCAGTAGTCTGCCTGCCGCTGCTTTGGCTGGCGTGCTGGCAACGCAGTAGGACTATGCAGAGCAGTTGCTGCTGTGTTATGAATGAAACTGCAGGGAATACGCAGCATATCATCCTGCTGCAGCTGGCGTCTTGTACCTGTCAGTGCAGTCTCCGGCAGCAGCAGCAGCCTGCATGCACACAGGAACAGATCGATTCAATGCAGAGACATGCAGGTGGCAAGACATCTAGCACAGGTCAGCAGCTGACAGTATGCTGCTGTTGCACAGCTTCTGTTGACTGAGAAAACAGCGTGCGCTGACTGCAAGTTGGCCATGTTGACAAGCCCTGCTACTTACAGCTGCAGCTGCCAGCCACAGCGTGCAGATGAACAGCATTGCTGTCACTATCTTCATTGTGGATGTTTGACGCTTTGACCAACGCTGTGGTCAGCCAGACTATGCAGGGCGGTTTCGGTTGCAGCCTGGGCTGGCAGCAATCCCGACAGATCTGTCGGACAGATCTCAAGGTGTTCAGCTGGACGTATGCGTGGCAAAACAAGCCAGGTGTTGCTGTAAACCAAAAGCGCTCATAACGCGGTTGATTGAACTGAGTGTTCGGCTTAAGTAGCGCTAGTGGTCCGGCGAGCAGCCAGAGCGCCAGCTGGCATGCGTTGCGGTGCACGCAACCTTGGACTCGCGGTTCGGCGGTGCGGGAGGCCTCCGGAAACCGTGATCGTCGCCCCGCAAGGCCGAAATCAGCCAACCAACCCTGCCAAAAAAGATTCAGTTTGTTTCTAATCGGCATATTATGGTTTGGCCCCGCTCACTACCCCCTGGCAGGCTGGTCTCGCCAGCCTTGCAACGATCCAAGAGAGAGCGCTGTTGTCGGGCTGAACGGCCATAAAATCGAGAGTCTAGCAGTAAATACTTCCGTATGATCATTTTAAATATGTATGCCTTGGTGTCTATGTCGTCAACTACCTGTGGCACATCCGGGTCCACAGCTGCTGTCCGAAGTTTAAACTCCGGCTCAGCGAACTACATAGGAATTTTTATTTAAGGAATGCAAAAATCTGGAATTATTGAAACTTAATGCACATGGAAATCACTGTTGACCCAGAATGATGACCGCATCATCGTGATATCATGGCCATCGATGGTGGGCGGTCCACTTCGCGGCTCGGTTGAAACTTGTCCTCGAACAACAATGGCTCTTACATGGTTTAATTTTTTATGTAAGAATTTGACTGATCTGAAGCGAGGATAGCCGTGGTCTTGCCGGTTGGCTTTGGAGCTGTTCTTCTGTACTGCAGGGCGCAGGTATGCTGTATGCACACACAACACTCAATGATCAGCAGAGGCAACTGCAACAAAATTAGAGTATTGTTCCGGTGTTGCACTACGGTTTTCTTGTAGCATGCCTGCCAAACATCCCACAGTAGCTGCCACCCTAGCCACTTATTTAGCGGCCAGCAGCTGCCACACCAGTGCTGCCTCATCAAGCTGCTCATTCATCTGCTGTCGCATGAAGTTCAGTCATCTGCTCTTTTGGGCGACAACTCTGCGCCTTTTTGGTGCTCTGGAATGTCACGCTTGCACTGCTGCAGGCTCTATGGACAGCTTGGCTTCTTTTGGGATGCTTGCAGCGAGCATGGCGCAGCATTCACCCATGCCACCACTACTGCTCGTAACACAGCAGCTAGGAGTTGGGTGGTGGTCACAGAACCTGCTGCCGCTGCTGGTTGCCCAGAAGTCAGCAGCAGGAGCCACACTGTCCTGCAAGCAGCTGCGCAGGCTGTGCCAGGGCGGACAGCAGGCATTGACGCTTGATGGCGACGGCTTGCAGGAGACTGCTGCTGTACCGCGCATCCCTGCACACTTCCCTGCTTGCAGGAAGCTGACAGTGGTGCCGCGCAGCAGCGATTACCTGGCCTTCCACCTGCCGGATGCACTGGATGCCTTGACAGGGTGGGTGCTTGATGAGCCAGTGCAGAGCAAGTATCTTGCTTCAAAGGGGTTAGGCATGGCCAGCTAGGCAGGCAGATTTTGACAGGCATGAGCTGTGTAGCGCTATCAGGTGGATGGCATTCACTGATGTGTGCCGATGCCAACCACCCAGCTTGAAGCTGCTGAGATCGTGTGTGACAACCAGTTGAGTGTTATGTGCGCGTTGCGTGCACAAAGGGGAGCCGCTGAAAGTGTGGTGACCTGCTGCTTCAACTGTTATCTGCTGCAGGTTGAACAGCCTGTCAATGCTGGTAGTTGCTCTGGAGGATGCTGCAGGGACAGCAGACCCCTGTGCCATGGTGCTGGCCCTGCAAGGCGTGCGCCGGCTCCTTGCTGGTATGCAGCTGGCACAGGCAGCTTTGGCAGCAGCACCAGCAGCAGCTGCTGCAGTATGCGAGCCTGATGTGGTCCCGGGATTCGCTCTGCAGTTCATGCTACAGGAACCAGGTGACACTAAAAGCGAGTGGCATGCGCACCCACGGGTCTGGCAGGCCCTTGGGCAGCTGCAAGGCTTGGGCTCTCTGCAGATCAGCACGGCGAGCACCGGCGTGCACTGGCCGTTGCTTCCGAGCAGCGTCGCTCACGTGTCAGCTTTAGCAGGTCTTGCAAGCACCCTGCACACCCTACTGGTGGAGCCAAGTGTGGACCAGCTGGAAGTCATTGAAGTTGTGGTGGTGGATTACAGTGCATTGAGCAGCCTCAGCCGCCTAACTCACCTGCGCCTGCCGCTGCCGGCGGCCCGGCTGGGCCTGAGCAGCATCAGCAGCTGCTGCCAGCTGCAGCAGCTGAGCCTGGCATTCAATTACATTCAGAATGCCGCAGATGCAGCTCAGCTGGTGCCACTGAAGCCAGGCGAGCTGGCTTCCATCAGCCAGCTGGCGCAGCTGAGGCGCGGCGCGGCTGGTGCTCGGTGGCGCGGCTTTTGATCAGAATGCTGACTTGAGCTTCCTTTCTAAACTGCAACAGCTGCGGGAGCTGGATGTGGCAGTCTGCATGCTCTACGCGACTGTAGCAGTGCTTGCACACCTACCGCGTCTCACTGCATTGACATGCGGCTGGGCGCAGCAAGAGGAGCCACAGCAGTTCACAGTGTACTGTGCTGCGGTTTGTGAGTTGGTCGTTCTAGATGGTGTACCGCCTTTGGCTGCATTTCCTGGGCTGGTCACGATAATCCAACACAAGCCGTGGGATCCATCTGTCTTCTCCAGTGCTGCCAAGTGCTGCAGGCAGCTGGAATCACTGCAGCTGCTCAATTATTTGGCGGCAGCGCAGTGTGTGAAGCTGGAAGCTTGCTTGAGTCTGCACCTGCAGCTGCCCGCACAGCAGCGGTGAGCAGCCTGGCAGCACTACAGCATGTTGTGCAGCTGAGCCTAGCAGCGAATGACAATGCAGAGGTATGCGCGTTAGCAGCGTTGCAGCAAGTGAAGGCGTTGTTCCTGGTGGTTCCTGTGCGCAGCAGCTGCACCCTGCAAGGCTTAGCAGTGGGCTTGGCAGCAATGAGGCGGCTGCAGGATCTTACTCTTGAGCTGCCAGACGGCATCAGCAGCAGCTTGCAGGACACTGATGCGCAGCTGCTGCTCAGCGCAGTGCGGCATGTGCCGAGTGTTCTCATCAAAGTAGAATGCAAACACAAAGTGATGAACTGAAATTAGGTGGCACATGCATTCAGAGCTACAGAAGTACAGGGAACATGCAGCCACACTAGCCTGGCACTGTGCAGGCAACATGCTACTGCTAGTCACTATGTTCCACTCACCCGCAAAGGTTTAGCTGCACAAAGCCCTTTAAACACTGCACACCAGCTATTAATAATTCGAGGGCTGCCGATCTCGTGCCTTGCTGCAGCTGCTCGGCCACTCGCCGGCGCAGCACAGCAAAGTAGGCAGTAGCGGTGGGCGCCTCTGCCTCGTCAACTGCCAGCAAGCTGCAGCTGCGGATATCGCTGTTGCAGCTCAAAATAGATGTATTAGCGCCTGCAGTTGGAGGAGCAGCGGGGCGTCGACAACGGAGTGACTGGGGGCAGTTCGCAGCGAACACTTGTCCTGCTGCTCGGCTGAAGTCCAACTTACCAGCAGACTGGAGCGTGGAAAGCAACAACTTGATCTCATTTGTGGTTTCCATGCTGAGCAGCAGTTAGCTGCTGTTCACAAGCGCTTCTGTTCACTGCTTCGGGCTGAAAACTTCATGTGTGTGGCTCCTGATCTGTAATGCTTTCTGTAGCTTTTGCGTGATACGCTGCTGACACGTTGCAGTGCAGGTCATTGTCAACCTTCAAGCTGTGGGACACCTGGCTGAGCAAGGCATCTTCATGTTCAGCGTTGCAGTTGTCACAACAGCTGACAGTTGTAACAGCTGTAACCAGTTACTAAGACAGCTGCAACGTGTGGGAGTAGCTGGTACTTCCGTACAGCATGGCGCACCGCTGCCTCAGCATGTTCCCTCGCACCACATTCTATGTACCAGGGGCTGTGAAATGGTGCTGTGCTGCGCAGCAATGTTAGCACAATGTCAACCACAGCAGTGCTGCGACATAACTGGCGCAAGGTTTCTTCCACAGACAACTTGCAGGCATATGCAGATGACCACCCATCTTCAAATCACCCAAATCCAAGGGCTGCAGGCAGGACCAAGCTTCTGGGATGTAGCATGCTAGCTTTGGGGGCAACGCTGATCGCTGCAGCGCTGCTCATGCTGGTGTCGAAGATGCTGCCACTTGCTGCGTACGAGCCCATGCGCGCCATTCAGCAGGACCAGTACTACAGCTGTGTCGGCCCCTTGACGCTGCCCATGCTGCTGATAGCGGTGACCGTCAACTGGTTCAGCCTGAAGCTCTTCAAGCACAACTCCTAGGGCCATCAACAAGTGCGGCAAGCAGCAGCAGCAGCAGCAGCAGCAGCAGCAGCAGGGACAGCAGCACCGAGGACAGCAGCAGGAGCAACCTGTGGAACTATCTATCTCTAAGCGCTGGCAGCTAAGCGCTGGCAGCACCAAGCGTGACGAGCGCCTGGGATGATGAGTGGTAGCAAGTTTGCCTTATGCAGCAGCAGCAGGCAGCAAGTCACCACAAGTAGGAAAAGTCACATCAAGTGCGGCTATAGCCGGCCCTTGGGGCAGCAGCTGGGACAGCAGCACTGAGGACAGCAGCAGGAGCAACCTGTGCAACTGGCTATCCAACCGCTGGCAGCACCAAGCATGACGAGCGCCTGGGATGATGAGTGGTAGCATGCTCTCCCTATGCAGCAGCAGAAGGCAGCAAGTCACCTCAAGTGCGGCTGTAGCCGGCCCTTGAGGCACGTTGCGCTCATGCGGCCTGGCGCAGGCTGACTGCAGCAGCAGCGTCCTGTGCTGCCACATCGATCAGTGGCGGAGTGCGAAGTGTGGCAGCATATTTGTTGGCTGTGAGGCAGCAATGATGGCTGCTGGTGTTGTGCTCTGTCACTCGCCGCGTTTGCTGCATGAAGTGGTTTAACTGGATGAATTAATGAGCTGAAGTGTTTCAAGGACTGGAATTACTTTTGCAAGGGCTGCATGGCTCGCGCAGAAGTGACCGGGCCCGCCAACAGCAAGTGCCGTTTGGTCACATTGCGTGTACTGTTTGAGCCAGTGAGGGGTTCTCCCCCTCGCTATGCAGCTATGGTCATGGCCTGATTTGTTTGAGCAGCTGTCTGATTTGATAAGGGTTCTGAAGCTGACGCAGAGTCACTGAATAAGTGATTCATCTCTGGCACAATGAGATCCCAGACAGGGCGGCTGGCACTGAATGTCAGTTTCGTGTGTGTGGCATGCAAATGAGCCTCATCAGTCAGTGACAAGTTGTAGCACACCATGGGGTGTGGGGTTCATCTCTCCTGCTTTGTTGGTTCGGGTGCTGGGCACCTCCTGTACATGGTGGTGTGGCGTGTTCTTCCGTTGAGGCGACGTCTGCTGCTCGCGGCAAAATTGGATTTGCTCAAGTGTGCTGTGGCCAGCCAGTAGGAATATGTCTGCCCTGGTAACAAAGTAATACTATGTACCCGGTGCATTGAGGCACCGCCCATCATACCAACTCTACACAGTGAGCTTCACCACAACCCGAGAGAACCGGGCCAGATATGCTACACGTCCTTGGTGTGACAAACTGTGTCACCATGAAAAACACATGACCGCACTACTAGTACAACATGCACTGCCAATGTACAGTGCAAATGCGCAGCACAACGTGACACCCGTAACCAAATGCAGCAAGCTGGCCTGCAGCTTCTGCACTCCTGCGGCCATGTGCACATCTCAAGACTTTATAGGCTCATACAAATTTCTGCTGACATTACAACTCATATACAAGCACGGTACTTCCCCTCCAGCCCGCAGCCTGCCAGGCGGCCGGCATGCAACCAGCACATGCCAACATGTCCCCACGCCTACTCCGCATGAGGGCAGTGCCCTCTCAAAAATCTTGATGCCAGCAACGGTACAATCCCGCACACCTCCAAAGCCCAACCTCTGCTGCCTGCATGCCGCAAACTGCCCACGCCGTTCGTAACCCCACTGACGCCAACACTAGCCCGATGCGTACACACAATGCGCCTGCTGCGCCTCACTCGCCTCAGTGGCCACAGTCCTTCTGCATGCGCTGCGCCCCACTTGCGCTACTCCCTTCTCAATCATCCCACTTGCATTATTCTCTTCTCATTGGTCACACTTTGTAGTCCCTCTCACTGCGCTCTTTCACAGTTGTCGTCCTGCTCCCCGGTCTCACAGGCCTCACTGGCCTTCAAGTAGGTTACTTGCGGTAGTCCTTCTTCAATGGCCGCGGCCTGCCGTACTTGTGCAGCTTCCTCTCAAGGCTGGCCACCGCCTTGTCCAAAGAGTCGTACACTGCAAACGCAGCCGGCAAATTCAAAAATGCAGCCAGCAGATACAAATTCAAAAAGGCGAGGTGACAGATGGCTGAAGCCACAGCCTGGTCCAGTCGTATACTGCACATGGGGCGGTGCTGGCAGCCAGCGAGGCAACACGCAGCAAGACAGGCAGGCGAAACATATGACCAACAACACAGCAGCCGTTAAGCCGAACGCAGCAGACACAGTGTGCCACGTACTTGCAAAGCTGCGCGCCCTGCTGCTGCTGGTTGAGTGTGTGGACGCAAGTGCACCCGTCCGAACACCTGACTGTAGCGCCAGCAGAGGCTGGCAGCAGAGCTGCAGGCTGGCTAGCCACTGACAGCACGGCACCGCACTTGGCTGCTGCACCAGACTGCACTTTCAAGGCACAAACCTTGTTGCGGTGGTGGTTGGCTGATGCTGAGCATGTTGCTGCTGCGCTGCTGCTGCTGCTGCTGCTGCGGTGCTGCCCACCATCGCTGCCAAACTCCAGCACCTTCATCTCTCCCTGGCGCAGGTAGGTGTCGTGCATGGCCTTGTTCTGCACCTGCGGCCGCACCACCAGCGCCACCTGAGAGTTCCTGCACATGCGGACCATTGCGTAGCAAGGAGCAATGCAGGCGACAGGCGGGAAGGCGGGCAGGTGAGCAGCACAAAAAGAGATAAACTGCTCACGTTCGATGCATCACTATGCGAACCAGCCAACCAGCCAGCCAGCTGGTGCCCTCTAGTTGGCTGCTTGCCCAGTGCTCACTGACTTGGCAAGGATGTGAATAATATAAAAGATGCTCAAGTACGCATCAAGTATGCCGGTGCTCACATGAGCTTCACGTCCACATCTCTGATGCCTCCCTCGCCCTCGATGTTGTGCAAAGCGCTGGGGGAGTGTTGGCTGAGCAAGGGCTTCCACTCACAGCCCAGGTTGTTGTATGCGTCGAGCAGTAGTCTGGCCTAGGTGGTGCTGTGTCGTTTGGGACCTTGGTTGAGTCGACTTGCAGCAGGGTGACGCCTCAACACACAGCGGTATAAGCATCAATGTGCAGAGGGCGTGCAAGTGTGCGCCCATGCGCCAGCTGCTGGCGTGCGGGAGTACCGTGGTGGGCACATGCACGTTGCCTTGCATGTTCAAGTCAGCTATGAGAGGGGCCAGCTTTGGGCAAGGTTTGGTGGCGCATTATCATGAATCGAATACAGCAGGGATATGGTGAATGTAAGCAGAGTTGTAAGCAGAGCGTACGAAAGGTTTGTGACCAACTGGTTACAGAGTGATGCACATCAGTGCATTGCTGCTGCTCGCGCCGTATTACCGCTGTAGTACAGAAGCTGCAACATACCCCGTTGCAGCAGCTGTGCATGCACCACTACCTAGACACCCTGCATGCCGAACCACACAGGCACTCTGAGCTAGCTCAGAGACTCGAGGTTCTACCACGCTGAGCAGCATCAATGTCTGCCCAGCAGCTGCTAAGGCTTCTAGCACCAAATGTGTCTAACATTGGCGTTGCCGGCAGCGGCGCCGTGCACAAAGCAACACAGCACAGCAACGGCCAACCCCGGTTCACCCAGTGCGCGATACAAAAAAGCCTACACTCCAAACGCAACGCATACACAGTCACGTGCAGCAGCTCGCAATCCGTTCAGGAGGTGGGAAGACCAATCCAACCTGTCAGTCATGAATTGATTGTGCTGATGGATCAGCAGAGAAGGGTCAACACCAAGTCAGTCAGACAACCATTTGTCATCCATTGTCAACCTGCGTCATCATCGTCATATGTAACAGTCATCCTGCAGTCCTTGTAACAAAGCACAACTTAGCGCGCAGACCGAAACTCTCCACAAATGCAGTGCTGTGCACTTGTGAAGCACAGAGCATCAACGTATGGGTTTGTACCTGGGTTTGTACTTGCTGCGTGCAGTGTTGCAGTGCAGATGGTGTAGCAACAGGCGCTGCATGGCTGCACGCTTTACAGCGCAGATGCTGCTGCGCAGTAGCACAGCGCTCTGTTGCAGTGCTGCGCAGCTGGCAAGCGGGCCCAAACTCAGCAATAAATACTGAAAGGTGGTCTTCTGGGCAGAAGTGCTGGTCAACACCGCAGATGCCAACCTTACTGTTCCACAATACACAAACACCACACTCAATGCGTCTGAATGAGCGCTGCAAGAGTAAAGCCAACTGCCGCCCAACAGCTATGCTCACTGCTATGTCAACATTCTTGTCTAGTGCCTCAAACACATGCACACAGCCCGCTCTGCTGTTGAAGGCACACCTACAGTCATCCAAGATCACCCACAAGCGCTGCTACCCTCCCATCAATTGCCACCCAAACAGCAGCCTTGTTGCAGCTGTTGCATTCTAAACACCACTGCAGCCGCTGCTAGCCAACATCCGTCAATCAGTGCATTAGCTCGCCTTCTGCTGCGCAGCAGCAGCTACCCTGCTGGTTACTTCTGTGCTAGGCCCATACCAGTGCAGCACAGCATGCCCCTGGCAGCTTGCCAGTAACAGCTGCTGCTAGACCTCATAGCAACTTGCTGCTCTGCAGCACAGGCTGCTGCGCCAGACAGGGAAACAGCTGTCAGTGCATGTCCTACACGGCTGCGTGGTATGCACTGGTATGTCCCCCGCCACAGATTTGTGCCAAATCCAGCTGCTGCAAAGCCGGCCACAGCCTGCCCAGCAACTGCTGTGCTGGTCAGCATCCACTCCAGCAAGGCTGGGGCTGCCGGCGCTACTGTTGCTGCTGCTGTTGCTGTGTTGCTGCTGTTGTGGCCTTGCACAGGTTCCGCCCGCACCGTGCCAGCGTGCCACCAGCTGCTGCACCCTTCGCCAGTGCCCGCACCACTGCACAGCTGCTGTGCAACTTGCAGTACTGCTGTATCAGCAAAGCGCATAATCACTACTTGATAGTAACCGCTGCTCTAGCCCCCAAATAACATGAAAATAACAGCTTTACTTGCTGGCCAGCATCCCTTTCCAGCTGGCTCTCAGGCTGCTGACGCCGCTGGTGAGGCGCTCCCGCAGGCTGTGCGCCTCGCTGGGTGGGTCGCTGAACAGCAGCCGCTTGTGCCACAGCAGCAGGTTGATGCTGTACTCGCCCGTCTGCAGCAGCGGCAGCAGCAGCAGAACATGTGGCATCAATACCAGAGTAGCAAACTTGAGCGATGCACAGGTGCAGTAGTGATACTACAAGAAGCTGGCACCCAGCAATGCACGGTGCTACTCCAGGTTGCGCAGGAGTCTGCAACAAATCGCTTGCTGCTGAAGCTGTGTCTCGCAAAACCGCCTTGTCGTGCCAAAAGCACTCTGCTGCCCTATGGCTGAATCCGTGCACACACAACAGGTCTGCTGCTAGTACTGCTGCTGCTGCTGCACTCACCGACTGGTCCTTGGCCATGATCTGCATGGGCTGGCCCTCACTGAACTGGCACAGGTCAAACGACAGCAGGCTGTTCAGCTGCAGCCGGTACGTGCTGATGTTGCACCAGTGCTGCCACACGTGCCATGTGTACACGTAATCCTTGCTGATGAGCACGCTGCCGGCGTTGGCGGGGCTGTCAAACCAGCGGCGGCGCTTCTCCGCGGGCATGGGGTTGCCTGTAGCAGCAGCAGCAGCAGCAGCAGCAGCAGCAGCAGCAGTTGGATTTGAGGCTACGCTGCAACAGCACTAGCCGGATGCAGATTGTGAACAGCAGACGGACACAGCCGCCCAAAGCGCTCAGCTGGTGCTGGACTCTATTCAAAACAACACAACCACAGTTTACAAGCCCCTGGTCAAAATAAGGTCAAACTTGGTCAAACACATAGATGTAGCACTCAGCTGTCCTCATTGTTCTTGTCCGTCAGTGCATCGCTCCACAGCCGCATGTCGTCCTCGGCCTCCCACCACCCAAAGCCTACAACCACTTTGGTCAAACACAGTCTGGTCAAACACCCGGTCAAACACGGCCTTTTTAAACCTCTCACCGTTCTTGTCCGTCAGTGCGTCGCTCAGCAGCCGCATGTCCTCCTCAGCCTCCCACATGTCTGGCTCCTGCCCCGGCTGTGACACGTTGACCAGCTGGCAGCTGGCCAGCACAGGGTTCAGAAAGCCCGCCACCTGGCCGTTGCTGGTGGAGGGGCACACGCGCGTGGTGCTGCTGAACATCTTGGCTGCTGCTGTGTAGCCAATGTTGACAAAGCTGCAAGCAGGGATGGGTGCCGCGGTAGGGCATAGGGATGGAGGCGCAAGCTTGAGCAGATACAATAATTGATGGAGGGGCACATTGCAGATGTGGCATGAATGCGTTGCTGCGGCGGCTGACTCCCGGCAAGTGACTCCACCCCGAGCCCTTCAGATGAAACATACAACTTGCAACAAATTGCCCATCCCTGCTCCGCACCCGGTGGGCACCATCTCACTGACACTTTTGCGGAAACGCTCCCACAGCTGCTGGCCTACACCCCCTGCCACCTAAAACCCTGCAAACATACTCATTCAAATGCAACAAAATGCAGTTTCATACAAACACAGCCGCAATACCCCACCTGGTGGCGACCATAATGCTGGCGCTGACACTTACACTGCTGCTGGCTTGCTGACTCGCCTACCAAAACCTCCAAATCAAACAGCACCAGCAGCTGCAATCTGCAAAACCGCACCTGGTGAGCACCATGTTGCTTCTGCATCCACGCTCGCACAGCTGCTGGCCCATGCATCTCATCCCTGCCTCTGCCACCTCAACCCCCAGACACAGCTACAAGCCGCACCTTGTGGGCACCATGTCGCTGACGCTGAACCACTCGTGGCCGCTCCAGAAGTCGCTGGCCTTCACGTCACGATTGAAGCGGCCCTGGAAGGCAATGTGCAGGAAGCGCTTCTTGCCCGTGAACTTGTGCTCCTTGGTGTTCTCCAGGCCCCTGCGGAGCAGGGCAAAAGACAGCCAGCCGCACTGCAGGATCAGCTATTGTCACTGTGAGTTGAGCTAGCGTCAGGAAGCGCACCTTGCCTTGACAACAGCTACGTCCTATGGACTGCCCAGGCCCCTGCAGATCATGCACCAGCCACCACAACATTGCCGAAACCAGCTGTTTGTGCTGAGCATGGCTTGAGTTGACGGACTACATTCTGCGCTCAAACAAGTGCATCACTGCTGCTGCTGCTGCTGCTACTGCTGCTGTGAGTGCAGATTGTGCCTGCTGCGGCCAGCAGGCAAACTTCTGCCTGCTGTGACAGACCAGCCCCGTCCCAGCAGAGTGCATGAAGTTCCCGCAGGGGACAAGCCAAACGCTGCCATTGCTGCTGCTCCTGCCGCTGCCGGTTCTCTTGCAGTTGCTGCTGTGCCTGCTGCTGCTGCTACTGTTGCTGCCTCTTGCGGGGTGTGTCACCTGATGTGCAGGTGCATGGTGCCCTTGAAGAGGCTGGACTCGTAAGGGATGGGCTCATCAGTGTTGAAGGGCACAGGCTCACTCAGCTCTGTGCTGCCACCCACATCCTGCATCAGGAAAACAGAATGGCTGTGTGATTGAAAACATCGAACCTTGATGCTGGTGTGGTGGCAGCATGACATAGCAGATAGTATGCGGCAACTGCTGGCTGCTGGGCTGCTGCTGCAGTGCAGCTGCTGCACCATCATGCACTGGCTCAAGGCTGCACCCATGGCCCCTCAGACAGTACTTGGCGAATTGCACGAATTGCACTGCACCGCACCAGGCAGGACTGTGTACATCTGGCAGTCTGGTACTTCTGTTTGCTGTAGCAGGTGGGTTACGCTGCTCACCAGTGGGCCTGCCACGGGGTTGCGCATGACCACAACCGGGCTGGTTGATGGCTCGTCAAACTGCTGGCGTGTTGGGGCAGCAGCCTCCAGCATTGCATGCGGCCTGATGTCCCAATCTTCGTCTCTGCAATTGAAACATTGGTGTTTTGCGGTGTGGTCTGTACGCTATGACGTCGTGCGTAATGGCATATTGTAATATCGATTTGGCGTTCTCATATTCATACAGGCCCCGATCGTGCTCGGGCAGTGTATGCACATGTTCTGCCAGGCAGCAGATGCGAACAACACACACCCCAGCGCACCTGTGCTGCTTAGCCTCAGCTGCCATCCTCGCCAGCACCTGTGCCTGTGGTGTCAAGTGTTCTACTGTGCTATCAGCCTTGACGCTAAGGCTTGCCAGCTTGCTGACGGTCTCAAGCCTGACTTTCTGCTTCCTGTCAGGCACATCATCCGCAACATTCGCAATTGCATCTACTTCCATTTTATATTACTGACTAGAACTACAGTTTTCTTACAGTGCCACGCGCGGCTGTGATGGTCGGCACTCAGAGCAGCTGGAGTGTGTAAACCAAGTGTGTCGTCTTTGTACAATGACAGAAATACCCAGGAAAGGTCAGGAGCATTAAAGAGCGGCTGATGATACGCAGCTGAAGCATGCACTATTGGCGGGGGCAGGTGGGCGTTGGCCGGTGCAATAACAAGCCCACAACAGCGTGGCGTGGCATACCTATCGTTCAATCCTTGCATTGATGTTGTAAATTTACGTGATTCTTAAACTGCTGCGTCTGCCAGAAGTTCTGGTGTAAGCAAGAGGCTATGTAGCACTTGCTACGCATACACGTAGGTCGACTGATCGTTCGTGCACGTGCACGTGAGCCTTGAAGGGTTTTCTCGCGATTAACTCGTCACAAGACTCAGAAGAATAGGCTGTAACAACTACATAGTGCAGTGCTTGGTAGCAGCACGCGTAATTGCCTCTGGAGTCACTGCTGCTAGCTGTTGACCGTCAACTAGTGACTAGCGCAGCTGCTGCGTTGACACACCAGAACATAGCTCAGGCTGTCAGCACTACATTTGGCGCACAGCTGGATGTTTCTCTCCAATCCGAGTCAGCAGCGCTCGATTGAAAGTGTAAAGTGACTGCCGCATGGACGCACGCCTTTACACCCACTCAGTGTGGAAGTGCGAACACAGTTACGTGCTGCGCAGCGCCAAGCGCAAGCTGCCCCAAGCACAATTTGGAGGTTGAACATGGGCACCCTCGCCAGTTTGAGGAGCCAATGGTAGGCTCATGACAGGCTGAACCAAGTGGCCTATGGCAAGCACCACCCATGCCGGAGTCTGCAGTGCAAGTGGCTAACATCCTACCAGGTCCGTACATCCAACCGAGATGTAATCCGCAGCCCTTGATCAGTCAACGCTCTCAAAGCACGTTGCAAAACGCCGTGCACGGCTTGCACATGTGGACCTTGCACCCTGAAGCAGACGCATTGCACATGCCGCACTGCGCTGAGCAGCAGCTGCACATCAGCTTCCTGCAAGCTGCTGCTGATGCTGTCTGGAAGTTCAAGACTGAGGTCCTGCAGCTGCTTCATTGCCGCCAAGCCCACTGCTAAGCCCTGCAGGTTGCAGCTACTGCCAACAGGGACCACCAGGAACAGCAACTTCACCCGCTGCAACTCAGACACTGCACACACCTCTGCGTTGTCATTCACCAGAGTCCAGGTGCGTGAAGTGCTGCAGTGCTGCCAGGCTGCCCACACCTGCCATGCGCTCAGCTGCAGGTGCAGAATCGCGCAAGCTCCCGACCTGACAAACATCACTGCCTCCAAGGAGCATCTGCAGCGAGTTCAGCTGCGTGCAAAACTCTGCAGCGCTGGGGAGCACGGCTGGGTCCCACGGCACGCACTGGATGAGCGTGGTCAGCCCAGGGAAGGCCCACAATGGGGTTGCACCTTCTAAAACGGCCAACTCACGCACCGCAGCACAGCGCGATGTAGTTTGCGGCAGCCCCTCTTCCTGCTCCCACCCGCACGTCAGTGCAGTGAGACATGTGAGGTGCTCCAGCGTTGCCACAACGGTGTAAGGAAGGCGAGGTCCCACAACCAGCTCCCGTAGCTGCCACAAGCTAGACAGGAAGCTCCAGCCAGCGCTGTCCTCGTAAGCTGTGCTGTTGAGTGACAGCCGCGTCAGCTGCGTCAGCTGGCTGAAAGCATCCAGCTCGCTTGGCTGCAGCGTCACATGCTGCGCTGCGCCTGCAGCACCCTTGAACAAGAGGCTCAGCTCCCGCAGCTGGCAGCAGCTTCTGACGCTGCTCAAGCCCTGCCGCTCTGCTGCCAGCGGCAGGCCAAGGCAAGTTAAGCGGCTGAGGCTGCCAAGTGCGCTGTAGTCAGCCGTTTGGCTGTTCTGCTGTTGGTCCAGACTTGGCTCCACCAGCAGGGTGTGCAGGGTGCTTGCAAGGTTTGCTAACGCTGACACATGAGCCATGCTGCTGGGAGGCATCAGCACGTCAACGCTCAACAGGTGAGCGGCGCTACTGCGCACACCAGTGCTTGCGACGCTGATCTGCAGAGAGCCCAAGCCAGGCAGCTGTCCTATGGCCTGCCAAACCCGCGGGTGCGCATGCCACTGACCTTCAATGTCAGTAGGCTTGTGCAGCGTTAACTGCAGCGCAAACGGGGGCCCCATGACAGCCTTTGAGACTGCAGCAGCTGCTGCTGCTGCTGCAGCTTCTGCTGCTGCTGCTGGCGGTGCTGCCTGTGCCAGCTGTGCAGCAGCCAGCAGCCGGCGCCCGCCTTGCAGGGCCAGCACCATGGCACAGGGGTCTGCTGTCCCTGCTGCGTCCAGCACATCAACTGTCAGCGTAAACAGGCTGGTCATCCTGCAGACAACAGTTGAAGCAGCAAGTCACCACACGTTCAGCGAATGGGCCTGTTTGCGCACATGATACCCAAAACTAGGTTGCCAAATGCAAGCGCGAGCACAGCAGCTGTGGTTAGCTGGCGATGTACAGCTCATTGAGTGCTTGACCCATCCAATTGCTCTAGAGGCAAGTGCTGCACAGCTCACGCCTGCTAAGCTTGTTGTGCAGGGCCCATCTGTGCCATGACACGCATCAATGCTCTGCACTGGCTCTGCATGCAGCCACCCACCCTGTCAGCGCATCCAGTGCATCTGGCAGGTGGAAGGCCAAGTCATCGCTGCTGCGCGGCACCACTGTCAGCTTCCTGCAGGCGGGGAAGTGTGCAGGGATACGCGGTACAGCCGCAGTCTCCTGCAAGGCGCTGCCATCAAGCTGCAGCGCCTGCTGCCCGCCCTGGCACAGCTTGCGCAGCTGCTTGCAGGACAGCGTGGCTGCTGCTGCTGACTTGTGGCCAACCAGCAGTGGCAGCACGTAGTGTGCCCACCACCCAACTCCTAGCTGCTGTGCTGCAAGCAGCAGCGGTGGCACGGGTGCCTCCTGCTCCATGCTGGCTGAGAATGCTCAAAGGGAGCCAAGCTGCTGAAAGATCCTGCAAGAGGGCAAGTGTTTGCGTTAGAAAGCCGAAAGACCGCAGCGTCGTTGCGAGATCAGCAGCAAGGTTGCTTAAACTTCATGCAGCAGCTGCCGGGTGAGCGGCTTTGAGGTGCAGGCAGCACCCCGGCAGGTGTGGCAGCCAGACCAGGGCCTAGGATGGAAGCCACCATAGCTATAGCGGATCCATGGCCTGTAGGTTTCGCTAATCTAATGGGCGAAACAATAGATAAGCTTCATTTTGACCTCATGTAATACACCATGCGGTGCTGTGTGTGCATACCTTTGCTGTGCAGTACAGAAGAGGCCCCAGGTGCTCACTGGTACAATCGTTGTTCCTTTTCCTCTGGTACGTCCAACTGAATCAGGATCCCGTGATGAAACTTGTGGTCGTCGAAGGACAAATTTCAGCCCAGCAGCAACCTTGACCGTTCACCATCACGACGGCGATGGTCATCATGGGTCACAACAGTACTACTTATGTGCGTTGAACCGCAGCTTTAAACGGGAGCAGCGTCTCCTATATCAATGTTTTTGCTGATTCAACAATCTCCACGATCGCAACTTTGGACCCCCACTCTGGAAGACGACTCAGCCGTCGGAAAAGGCGGGAATGCAGAAGTTCTGTTCACCGTATAGTGCCACAGGCCCCATCTGCTGAGTCAGAAGCACCTTCTGCCGACCGACCATGCTGCGCTGTGTGCAAGACAGAACAGCATCCAATAAAAGTATGGCCTGCCAATGGTTAACAGCACACGCTTGATCCCGCAAGACATCTGCCAGTCTGGCTGTGCATACCCTACAGTAGACTTGCATGGTGAGCGCCAGCAGCGCCAATAAAAGAAGCACAAGCATACAGACGATAGCAAACCCTTGACAGTACGACATTGGCAACGCATCATGCTAAGCACAGGGCCAGCATGTAGCAGCGTCAGCCATCACCACACGCATGCAGCACGGCAGCGTCATTGATAGCTTCAAACAGCTGTTGCTGCACAAGCTCTGAGCACAAGCACGTAAGCACACAAACAGGCAGACACTACCAACTCAAACAGTGGCTGTGCACCGCTCCCTGTTCTCAGTCAGACTGGGCGGGGGAGTGCTTCTGCCCTGAAGCAGCAGCAGAGCCTGTTGTTCACTGTGAAGCTGCTGCTGCTGCTCCTGCTGCACAAGCAACACCTGGCTCCACTGGGAGCAAGACAGTCAAACAGCAGGCAGTGCACAGCAAATGCCGCGCATTTATAGTACCCCACTCAGCAAGCGCGCTGCTGTGCATGCAGCCCTGCTGCAAAACATCTGCAAGCAGCACGCACAATGCACCTCACTCCGAAAAGCGAAGCTTGCTACACACGATAGGCACTGCATGCATGCATGGAGCAGAGGAGGGACCATCCTCCTGCTTCCAACGGAGCAACACACAATAGGCATGTGCGCAGACCACCGTCCCACCGACATGCACCCTGCGCCGCGTATGCCCGTGTAGATGCACACAACAAGTGTACACTGAGAAAACTCATATTGCCAGCGCACCACTCCCCGGGCGAGAGTCCTCTACATTCAACTAACCTGATGTAGCCTTGACTACATTGACTAATTGTACCTTGACCACAAGATCATCCACATTTGGTTCAGCTGCAGGAGCACCCGCCCCGACCAGCGCTGCAACCCGGTACAACCCTCTTCACAAAGGGTCACGCCACGCATCTGATGCTGAGCACACACACAGTAGCGCGCTAACGACACACATGCATCGTCGGCACTACACTGTACCGCTCAACAGCCCTCCTAAAGCCCTAGGCCTGAAGCTACTCCTACACCCTAGCTGCGTTGCCGACACACCGCCCTTTAGCTGGCGCACCAGCCACAATCCGCACCAACACACCGACGCAACCATATAGGGTTTTCATCACCATCACACCCCGCTACGACACTAACCAACAAGGTTTTTAACTAACTAATTAGTCGCAGAAGTAGCGGTCGCCAAACTCGCCACAGCCCGGCACCACCGCAAACTTGTCGTCCACGCAGCTGTCGATCTCGCTGGTCACCACGCGCACCGCGGGGAAGCGGCCGCACACGCGGCTGATGCCCTCGGGGGCCGCGATGATGGACAGCAGGAAGATCTTCTCCTCCTCCACGCCGCGGTTCAGCAGCACCTGCAGCAGTAGCAGCAGCAGTAGGAGAGGTGTTTGAGCAAGCTGCCATCAGTAGGTAGCGAAGGAAGACCGTCGCCTCCTCCACGCCGCGGTTCAGCAAACCCTGCGGTTCAAGAAATGCGATGCAAGGCGGGGTTTGGGTTTTGCAGTGCACATCAGCCAGCCGCGATGATCGACAGCAGGAAGATCTTCTCCTCCTCCAGGCCACGGTTCAGCAGCACCTGCAGTTCAAGAAATGCGATGCAAGGCGAGGTTTAGGTGGGTTGTGTAGTGCACAATAGGCAGCTGCAATGATCAACAGCAGGAAGATCGTCTCCTCCTCCACGCCGCGGTTCAGCAGCACCTGCAGCAGCAGCAGCAGCAGCAGCAGCAGCAGGGGGAGAGGTGTTTGAGCAAGCTGCCATCTCTATGTAGGGCAGGATTATCTTCTCCTCCTCCACGCCGCGGTTCAGCAGCACCTGCGGTTCAAGAAATGCGATGCAAGGCGGGTTTTGGGTAATGCAGTGCACAACAGGCAGCCGCAATGATGGACAGCAGGAGAATCTTTTCTTCCTCCACGCCGCGGTTCAGCAGCACCTGCAGTTCAAGACGTGTGATGCAAGGAGAGGTTTAGGTGGGATTTGTGATGCGCAATAGGCAGCCGCAATGATGGACAGCAAGAAGATCTTCTCCTCCTCCACGCCGCGGTTCAGCAGCACCTGGGGCATATCAAGCAGCGAGCAAGCACCCAGGGTGTAACTGAGCAAGGTAAGAATGATGTGTGACACGGCAGGAAGATCTTCTCCTCCTCTATGCTGCGGTTCAGCAGCACCTGCGGTTCAAGACGTGTGATGCAAGGCGGGGTTTGGGTTGTGCAGTGCATATCAGGCAGCCGCGATGATGGACAACAGGAAGATCTTCTCCTCCTCCACGCCGCGGTTCAGCAGCACCTGCGGTTCAAGAAATGCGAGGCAAGGCAGGGTTTGGGTTGTGCAGTGCACATCAGGCAGCCGCGATGATCGACAGCAGGAAGATCTTTTCTTCCTCCACGCCGCGGCTGAGCAGCACCTGTGGTTCAAGAAATGCAATGCAAGCCAGGGTTTGGGTTGTGCAGTGCACATCAGGCAGCCGCGATGATGGACAGCAGGAAGATCTTCTCCTCCCCCACGCCGCGGTTCAGCAGCACCTGCAGCAGCAGCAGCAGCAGGAGAGGTGTTTGAGCAAGTTGCCGTCAGTAGGTAGGGCAGGAAAATCTTCTCCTCCTCCACGCCGCGGCTCAGCAGTACCTGCGGTTCAAGAAATGCGACGCAAGGCGGGGTTTGGGTTGTGCAGTGCACATCAGGCAGCCGCGATGATGGACAGCAGGAAGACCTTCTCTTCCTCCACGCCGCGGTTCAGCAGCACCTGCAGCAGCAGCAGCAGCAGCAGCCGGAAAGATTGTTTAAGCAAGCTGCGATCTGTAGGTAGAGAAGGAAGATATTCTCCTTCTTCACGCCGCGGTTCAGCAGCACCTGCGGTGTATATTTGAGTAAGGTAATGCAAGGAGGGGTTTATGTCGTGGAGGTGCACATGGACAGCCGCAATGATGGACAGCAGGAAGATCTTCTCCTCCTCCACCCCGCGGTTCAGCAGCACCTAGGGTTCAAGAAATGCGAGGCAAGGCAGGGTTTAGGTTGCGCAGTGCACATCAGGCAGCCGCGATGATGGACAGCAGGAAGATCTTTTCTTCCTCCACGCCGCGGCTGACAAGCACCTGCGGTTCAAGACAAGCGATGCAAGGCGGGTTTTGGGTTGTGTGGTGCACATCAGGCAGCCGCAATGATGGACAGCAGGAAAATCTTCTCCTCCCCCACGCCGCGGTTCAGCAGCACCTGCAGGGTTGATGAGCAGCTGGACGTAAGTCATTGATCAAGCTGCATGTGATACGCAGGCAGGGCAAGAAGATCTTCTCCTTGTCTGCGCCACGGCCGAGCTACAGCTACAGCCGCAGCAACTCTGTTATGGAGCAAGCTGCGTGTTATATGCAGGTAGAGCAGGAGGTTGTGCTGCTCGTCCACGCCACGGCTGAGCAGCACGTGCGCAACACAAAATTGCAACGGGCAAGCAGACAGCAAGCAGGACCGCGAGCAGGGTGAGCAGGTATATGAACGCAAAGGAAGCAGCAAGACAGAGGGAGCTGCGCGCAGCACTTGATCAAGGGATGAAGCCCTCACCTCGATCGCCCTGCAGGCGCTGTTTCCGGTCGACAGCACCGGATCCATCAGCATCACGTAGCGCTGCGCAATGTCCGCCGGCAGCTTCTCATAAATAACGTCATGCGCCGCATTCAAACTTGACAAGCTCATCGCGCCAAACGCAGCAGTGGCAGCAGCATACGCAGCGCCGTCTGTGCTGCGCCCAAGCTTGAATGCACTCGCGGCGCCTTGTCTGCTGCTGTTGGGTGGCGTTGTCGCCTCCCTGTCTCTGCTGCTGTTGGGCGGCGAGCGCTGTATGCTGCCGCTACTGCCGCCTGCTGCTGCTGGTGGTGGTTTGCTGCTGCTGCTGCTGCTACCTGCATTTGGTGCCCCAGGCGTTGCAGGACCTCCCGGAATGGGGCTATACCCTCCGGAAGGGTTTCCCGCTACACCCCGGGGCGAACCCCTGCTGCTGCTGCTATCCTGTGCTGCCGCGCGCGGGCTCACAACCGCGCTGCCGCCGCCGCCGCCTGCTGCTTGCTGCTGCTGCTGGCTTGGCGCGCGCAGCAGCGGTGATGTGCATACGGATGGGGTATTCATGCCGCTTGTTGGTCCACTGATGGGCTGTCCATGGTGGCGCACCACGAGGATCTTGCCGATCTTGATGCCCTTGCAGCACGTGCGCAGTGCTGCCTCCATGGACTCGCCTGCAAGCATATGTTACGAAGTATGTCATATGACAGTACCGTACCATGATACTTTGGTTACAAGCACGGGTGTGATGTTACGGCGGCTTTGGTACATGGCCTGAACACAGTAACCTCTCTGCAGCTTGATGCAAAGACCATGTCAATGCATTGGTGGTTGCAACACGTGTGCAATGCAGCCGCCAAAAAGTGGACCGCTCACCGCTGCGGATGATGGAGACGCCGCACAGCTTGCGCGCAAAGTCCACTCCCACATATGCATGCCCTGTGGGTGTGGCCACGGTCTTCTCAGCAAAGGGCAGCAGCCCCAGCCCCGCCTCCACCACCAGCCGGTTGAGGCGGTCCGCATAGAACACAAAGTCATTCTTGCTGGTGGCCGCATCGCGGATGATGGTGTGCATGCCGCGGATCTGCAGCAGCAGCAGCAGCAGCAGCAGCAGCAGCAGCAGCAGCAGCAGCAGCAGCAGCAGCAGCAGCAGCAGCGGAAAACAAAGTCGTTCTTGCTGGTGGCCGCGTCGCGGGTTATGGTGTGCATGCCGAGGATGTGGGATTAACGCAGCGCAACGGGAGCACAAACGTTGGAAGAAATCGGTGTCACGTGGCGTGTAGCTGCAGCAAAGCCAGGCATAGAAGGGTGGTTGCAACTTGTAACTCTGATAGTCGAGACTTCAGGCGCTTTGGCAGTTCAAGTTGCTAGGCATCCTCTTCTTCTGGTGGTGGCCTTGCATTGCACTTTGCCAATGTCTTTGATTGACACCAGATGTAACAAGCATTCTTATGCTTACACCCTCAACTCAGATAGGCAAAGGTGCTGCACAGGGCCCCACCTGGTAGTTTAACGGAATGACCTCCAGGACATGCGTTCAGGGTTTCACAAACAGTGTATTTGCTTCATGGAGGCAGCGTTGTTTTTTGCAACGGTGCCGCACCTGGTAGTTTGACGGAATGACCTCCAGGACATGCGTTCAGGGTTTCACAAACAGTGTATTTGCTTCATCATAGCAGAGGTTTTTTTTGCAACGGTGCCGCACCTGGTAGTTTGACGGGATGACCTCCAGGTTTGGATACAGCCGCTTGAGCGAGTGCTGCTGCAGCTTGGTGCGGATGTGCTGCGTGATGAGGTCGATGGCCACGATGTTGTCGCCCCGCTGCCAGGGGATGATGACGTCAGCATAACTGTCATGTAACATAACACATAACAGCAGCAGCAGGTGCGCAGGCGTCAGAGCAGTTGCTGGGCTGCCAAGCTAGCAGGGATCCACTGCTACTGCGCACGCAGCACCTGCGGAGTGCCACAAGCCACGCTTTGCACTGCATTTGTGCCATGTACTGTTTCCCCAGCTGCACCAGAGCCTGCGCCAGCCTCTACAAACTGCAGACTCACCGCCTGCTCGGAGCCACAAAGTGGTCGAAGGTGGTCTTGACGAAGCTCATGTACTGCGTACTGAACAAAACAACTGTGCCAAACGCTGCACACAGCCGCACTCACTGCCTGCTGGGCGCTGCAAATCGGTCAAAGGCTGGCTTCAAGAAGCTCATGTACTGCCGCAGTATACGCCGCACATTGCACCACGCACTGCACCGTGAAATGCACCTCGAAAGCATCATGACATGCTCAAAGCCGCACTCACCGCCTGCTGGGCGCCACGAACTGGTCGAAGGCTGGCTTGACGAAGCTCATGTACTGCGCGATGACGCCCGCCACGTCGCGGCCGCGCTGCTGCACGTCGCGCTGAATGCGGCGCCCCAGCCGCATGTCGTCGTCTGCGGCGGGATGGTTATTTGAATACACTGGAAGTCATAACTGAGAGGTTTGAGTATGCAAGTTGCGCTGCCGAGCCAATGCGCATGATCATTGTTGGTTGGGTTGCAAGTGATGCTGATGCGGCGCCCCAGCCGCATGTCGCCATCTGCCGCGACAGCAGCAACACATACGCGTCTTCTTTTGGTGGTGGCCTACCACTGCACTTTGCGAATGTCGTTACTTTACACCTTATGTGGCACACATGCTTATGGATTCTGACTCCCTGACACGTCACGCAGTGCTAGGCACACAATGCATGTGTGCATCTGCAGGCACAACGACAACCACACAACAGGCATAGCCCCAGGCAGGTGCACCCCGAACCCAATGAGTTGTGTTATGTAACAGGTATGTGACAGTCACGTGACAGTCATGTGACAACATTGACCCACCCGTGTCCACGTAGATCTTCATGTTGAGCATGTCGCGCAGCTCAGGCACATGCAGCACCAGAATGCCCTCCACGATGACCACGTCAGCGGGGTCAACCTGCAGATCGAAATAACAGTTGTAACATGTTACTTTGACCAAATGTATTGTAACAGTGTGTACCGAGGTGTTGTACAACTGCAACAAGCAGAAAGTGCCACGGTAGCCGAGAACCTGATGCTGCAGACACGGCGCATGCAATGTTGCGGACTGCTGCCAGTTGCTTGTGCCTGCCGCTGCCGCTGCCGCTGCTGCTGCTGCTCCTGCTGCTGCTGTGTTGGTCCTCCATGTGTTACCAGGCATCACTCCGCCTGCTCGCCATCCATTCCGTCAGCAACAGCTGCCTTGCTGCTCTCTCGCTGCACACATAATCCATCAGCTTCACCAGGACTGGTCAAATGAAACAACCCCTACTGCCGCCGCAACTCCTGCCTGTTGCTCCTGCTGCCGCTACCTGCTGTGCTGCAACTGAATGCTGCAACATGCTGCTGCTGCCACATGCCGCCGCTGCTGCTGCTGCAGGCGCACCTTGCGCACTTCCTCGCTGCGCGCATGGCGCGTGAAGTCATACACAGGCACCTCGATGCTGCGCCCAGCCTGCAGCGCCATACATACACATACTTGTGCAATCAATACCAGAAGTCGAATAGTTAAGGGAACACAGCCGAGGCAGGCAAACCTGCAGAAAGCACAGAGCACCTCGATGCTGCGCCCAGCCTGCAGCACCGCACATACACATGCACATGTACAATCAGTGCCACAATTTTCAGTGCCACAAGTTTCAGTGCCACAAGTCAATCAACCAGTCGTGAACCAGACAGGCGAGACACGCAAAGTTGCATACAACGCAGAGCAGATGCAGTCCTAGGTGTTGTTTGACAACAAGCAAGATCACCAACACATGCATTTGGAAACCAGGCAGCTGCACAGCCTGCTGCCTGTGCACCTTGAAGCACGCTGCTGCTGCTGCTGCTGCTGCTGCTGCTGCTCACCAAGAGGTCTGCCAGGCACTTAAGCAGCGCCTCATCGTCACGCTGACGCTGCTGTTGCTGCTGCTGCTGCTGCTCACCGAGAGGTTTGCCAGGCACTTGAGCAACGCCTCATTTTCGAAAGCATCCGGGTGGTCAAAGTTGTACGCTGCAGCGGCAGGCAGCATTGACTTGACAGTGATCAAACCAAGTGGGTTGTTACAACACGTAAGAGATGTCATCATGACATAGCGGCGGCTGTCCTACTGCTGCTGCTGCTGCTGCCAATGTGGAATCCTATGCAGCTGCCTGACATGGTCAGCGTACACGTAAGTATATGATTTAGAACTATTGCTGTAATCTTGATTCGACTGCGAATGCTCGCATGCTGCTGTGCAAGGCCTGGCTGCTGCCCCAGTTCTGCGCTGAGGTGCCTTTCGCCAGTGGCCGCTGCTGCTGCTGCTGCTGCTGCTGCTGCTGCTGCTGCCGCTGCTTCAGCAGTGTTGTGGTGGTTGCACCTCCCGCACTGCTGACACCACTGCTGCTGCTGCTGCCTGTTGCACAAGGCCTGCCCGCCTCGTGGTTGCGGCTGTAGCTGCTGTTCCTTCTCCTGCTGCTGCTCACATTTCACATTCGCGATCTCCTCTGGTGTGAGGGGGCGGTAGAAGCTGCAAGGCATGCATTGACAGGTCAGCAGCATCACAGCAGCAGCTATGTAGCAAGCTGTTGCTCACAGCATTGCTGCTTACCTTCAGCAGAAAGCAACTGACACTACTTGTAACAGCAGTGCGTGCCAGCAGCAGGGGTACAGCAAGCAAGAAGCTCATTGGCTGACTCTACTGCCTAAGGCTGCTGGCGCATGTGGTATCTAATGTAACACAGCAACAGCAGAGTGTGCAGCGGCTGCATCCGCATCCCGCATCCCGCACCTGTCCTGGTGTATTAGCGCCACACACGCCTCATTCAAACGGTGCATGATCTTCTGGCATACTGTTGTTTTGCCAGAAGCTGTGCCTCCAGCAATGCCTGCGGATCAGAAGCAACCAGCAACACCAAAGAACAAGGAAGGGTGAGGACACATGCATGCATGCCGCGTCAGCAGTCCTGACTGCACTTGGCAAGCAGTGGCAGCGCCTGTGGCTAGTGCCCGGCAGTTGATACGAAATTACCACTAATATAACATTAGATGTGTCTATGCTGGTAGTGCACCGTGTCGCTGGCAGTAAGAACACAGTCCCAACCCACCTATGATAAATGGCGCGGAGCGTGCAGGGGGTGGAAAACTGCCCAAACATCCCAGCTCAGTATCACTCATTTCGTTCTGTGGTGAACGAGCCTCAAAGTGCCATGGTGATCACTGATCGACTAGCTGCCCAGTCACTGTGCAGTCAGATGAATACGAGCGGCCTTTGACCTTGCGTATGTTTGATTTCGAACTCTGAACGAGGGAGGTGCACCGCCACCGTGGCCAAAAGCGGCCGCAAAGCGCCAAACGTCGGTGCTAACGTTCATGACAACTGCAGTAACAACATTAGGCTCGACCACTGCAGCCCAGCATGCGATGAGTGTCGCCGTTATCTATTTCCTGCGATAGTTGAGCTTTGCTGCTGCGACGCTGTCAACCAGCAGCTGTGAGATTTGTGTCCGACACTTGGCACACAATTATCCTTTCCCTGAGCAATCCTCATCACCAGCATCAAGCAAGAACGAAAAAGCAGCTTATCGCCCACATCACAGCAGAGGAGGCACCAAGGAGCAGCAGACACTGCTGCTGGGCAGCAGCTGGAGCAGGAGCAGCAGCAGCTGCAGTAGAGGCAGCGATGGCGCACCCTGTAGGCTATGTGCTGCGGGCAGTGTCACACATTCCTGCAAAGGCCAGGAAGAGCCTGTATGCCGGGAAGCGCATAGACGTGGCAAACAGGGTCAGCTCAGGCTACGAAGTGCGGTGAGCAGCAGGCTGGACAGGAATGCTTGCACTGTGCAGCGACACATGTGTCGCAGACGGCTTGAATGCACTGCAAGCGAATCCAGGTCAGCACCAGTGGCAGGCTGCAGCACCATGCACAAGCGTAGCAGCAGCATCTAGCGGCTGCAGCAGCAGCTGCTGCCGAAAGTTCAGAGCAAGTCTTTACACACATTAGTGTATCCAGCGTCTGCGTTTTGCAGCATGGAGTAGGGCGAGGTTGTGGCACACGCGCGATTCAGCAGCTAACCTGTGTGGTTGGGGGAAACAGCTGCAAGGCAGCAGCAATGCTGTCCAGAAGGCACATGGCTTGCATCCATCAGTGCTCTGTCTCCATGCATTTGCTTGCATGCCTGGCTTTCTTACTGCTGGCATGAAATATCCTGGCACTTGCAGGAGTCGGGTGATTCGAAAGCCAAATGTAGTCAAGCGGAGGCTCTACAGCCAGGCGCTTGGGGAGAAGCTGCAGCTGAATGTGACAACAACGGCACTCAGGTGCGGCAGAGCCTGCAGCACAACGCAGCAGCGACGAGGAGCAACCAGCACTTCACGACGCTTTTGAACAGAATGCTTGTTAGCCTGTGTGTCGTTGTCAATGACGGAGAGGCTGCATGTAAGCGTTCGAGCGAAGTGGTCGACATATGATGTATCAGTAGCTGACTAAGATGATGGTGTTGCGAAATCCTTGCTGACAGCAATGGTGTGGCAAGCATCAGCGCTGTTGTGCAGCTGCAGCAGCGCAGGAGCTTGCCAGTACTGCAGGTTGACACCTGCGTGGCACGTGGACTGTGGCAGCTGCAGATGGTGCGCCGTTGTTGCAGCCAGCATGCAGCTGGCTTGCAGCGCTGCATTGGCCCAACTCAGGTGCAGGCGTGGCTGGAGTCGTACTATCTTGCAGCAGCACTAGGAGTGCAGTGCACCGCGAACATGCCACTAACATGTGTGTGCTGGTGTGTAACCTTTGCACGCTGGTGTGTAACCTTTGCATGCTTGTGACCCGGGTGTGCTCGCCCTTGCTGCTGCTGCTGCTGCTGCTTGCAGGGCCATTGACAGGGCAGGCGGGCTTGATCGCTACCTGCTGAAGACGCCAGACTCGCTGCTCTACTCAGATCTAGGCTCAGACCTCAAGTTCAAGATAGGGCTGCTGTACAGACACAACTGGCACGAGCAGCGGCAGCAGCAGCAGGGGCAGCAGCAGCTGCAGCTGCCGGGCGCAGCAGCAGCAGCAAAGAAGGCAGCAGCGCAGCTAGCGGGTGGCGGCAGGCGCAGTAAAAGTTTGCTGCCTCCAGCAGCAGCAGCAGCACTTGAGAAGGCAGCAGAGCAGTCGCAGTGAATGGTTGTAGATTCTGCAAATGGGGCACAGAGCAATTGGCAATGACGCAGCTGAAGTCAAATTGCTTCTGGTTCCGATGGCAACGTTGCTATGGCTCAAATGGTAACCTGATGATGATTGCTTCTGTTTTCGGCTTGGTAGCAGGTGTGAACCTCACACCAGCGATAATGCGGCAAGGGAGGGGGTAGATGACGCGTCCCCACTTTGCCAGTCCTTGCCACCCCCTTGAATGGCGTTAGAAGGGGGTATCAGTTGTAGACAGAAGCACTTCTACAGTAAACTATGGCTACGCTCCTACTCCCGATGCCATGGGCAGCACAGTGTGTGGTGGTTACTTACTGGTTACTACTTTCACGCTGGCTTGCCCATGGCTTGTGGTCGCGGTTTGCCCCCGTGCACCTTATGTTTCTTGGAATATTCTTCCAGCTGTTGTACGCAGGTTTTTGTCATGCCGTCAGACTAGATAAACAGGCTGGCACGTGGTCTGCTGCCGCTGGACGTTGCGCTTGTCAAGCTTCCAGGGCTCCGGCATATGCAAATCCAAACCAGACAAACATCAATCACTGAACGGATTTGCGGGTAGTTTGAGCGATCTCGAAGCTTCTGATTATGTGTCACCCGCTGCTTGGTTTAGCGGTCGTGTTTGCCACCGGCCCCGGGCACCATTAATGAGTGTGTTGAGGCAACCCTGAACTAATGCAAACCTAAACATATTTCAGCATTTATTTGCATCGGCCACGGACTCGTCTTCTCCAGGCATTCCGGTGCGTCCTCACTGCGCACCACCCGGCACCCCGGTGATGCCGCAGAAAAAGCCAAGGAAGCCAGTCAAAAATGGTGTTAGTACAAAGCGGCAGAAGGCCGACGGCTGCACCTACACGCACCAAATCAAAAGGTTGCTGGCGCTGGTTCGTGCCCTCCAGGCGCAAGCCGAGGCCGCCAAGCAGCAAGTTAAAGAATCACAGCAGCGGGAGATGGTAAGAATGCTGCATTGCCGTCTGCACGAGTGTCCGGATGTGCCCCGGCCCCCGGGGCAGCAGCAGCAGGAGCATCACCAGCAGCACCGAACTCGTTCGTATAAGCCAGCCGATGTGCAGCGTGTCTGCATTTTTACAACGTTACATGCGTCTCCTTTGCGTGCTCACCGGCTGTGTAGCCATGTTTATCAGGGCTTGGTGGAGGCGTCAGCTTAGCAGTGCCATGGCAGTGCCAGGGCGTTGCTTCACCACCCATGATGGGGGCGACTTCTGTCACCACAAATCATCCATCCCTGCTCGTCAGCTGCATCACATCTGAAAATGCGGTATAGTGTGATGTGATGTGCCATCTCATGCTTTTTGCAGGTGCTGCTGGACTTGACAGTGCACCAGGAGCAGATCATGTCTCTCTTCCACCACCAAATCCTGCGCTCTGCTGAACAGCAGCTGCAGCAGCAGCAGCAGCACGCAGGGCTGGCCGCTGGAGCAACAGCAGCAGCAGGGCTTCCATGCAGCATCAGCAACAGCACAGCGAAGCAGCCCAACACAGAACAGCCGCAGCAGCTGCTGCAGCGCCTGCATGAGCAGCTGCTGAAGCAGCTGAACAGGGTGCAGCAGCAGCACGGCTTGCAGGAAGAGCTGCAAGCCCTAACACGCCACGGATCAGTTGACGGAATGGAGCAGGACGTCCGGCCTCTTGATCAGCGACACTTAACCACCGCCAGCTGCCCACAGCAGCAGCAAGATGCCGCCGTGGCCTGCCTTGCTACAGCCATACGGCCAGTGCCAGCAGCAGCCGAGCAGCAGCAGCAGCAGTGCTATCCTGCAAGCTGCAGCTATGTTGGAGGCCTCCTGCAAGCAGCCGCAACGGATGAGGCAGCGCAGCAGCGCGTGCTCAGCATGACGGCTGCTGACTGGTCTGCATTCTTCACGGAGAGCTTCTACAAGCTGCTGCTGCTGCTGGAGCTGGTGGACAGGGACGAGGAGGGCATGCAAGCAAAGCAGCAGCAGCAGCAGCAGCATGGTGGGCCTGCAGGAGGCCCGCCGCTTGCAGGAAAGCTTCCTGCAAGGCACGGCAGCGCAGGCAGCCACACAGGCAGCAGCCAGCAGGTTCCCCAAGCGCTGTCGCAGCAGCAAGGCGCAGGCTTGGACGCTGCTGCTGCTGCTGCTGCTGCTGCTGCTGCTGCTGCTGCCAGCAGCAGCAGCAGCGAGCCGCTGAGCCACATGCAGCAGCTGGAGCTGTTGGTTGATGAGTGGGTGACGCTGTCAACGCTGGCGCTGATTCTGCACCCGGTGCCTGTCTACATGGCATGCACCATCAACCACACAACGCAGCTGCCATGTGCTGTGCCAGAGGTATGTGTGCATGGTGTCATGTTGTATGTTGTGGCGGCCCGTAGTGTGCTAGACTGCTTCCTGCATGGCGCCGCTTGAGGTGTGAACCATTCAGTCAAGGTGCAACTCGCGCACATGGCAGCACTCATGGCTGGTGGCAGCGACCTATTTTACCTATGCATGTACGATCTCCAATTCAAATTTGGTACACAAGTCGTATTGAATCCCAGAGTTGAAAACCCCTGTGCCTGGAAGGCCACCATGACCGCATGGTGCGGCAATCAAATTCAAATTCAAATTGAAGCATGTTCAAAGCATACTCGAAATTGAAATCACTGTGCCTGCAGGGCCACCATGACCGCGTGGTGCGACGCATGCAGCTCACCCCGCAGCAGGCGCAGCACTTTGCAGCTGTCTTGGAGGAGATAGGAAGGCTTGACGAGGCAGTCATGTCACAGGGAGGGCAGCTGGCACGCAACGCAGCCTGCCCCAGCACTGTGGTGCTCGCAGCGCAGGCAGAACGCGGCGCTGCTGCTGCTGCTGCTGCTGCTGAAGCAGGCGGCTCGCGCGGCGCCACTGCAAAGAGCAACAGCAGCAGCGGCGACGGCAGCAATGCCCCTTCGCTGTCACCAGCAGCAGCAGCAGCAGCAGCAGCAGCAGCAGCAGCGCAAAGCGATGCCAGCAGCGGCGATGGCCTAACAGCGGAGGCATCTGATGTGTCGGCTGCCGCGGCAGTTGATGATAGCCTCGCACCGCCAGCAGCGGAAAGTCTGCTGCAGCGCTACGTGGGGCGGCTGCCCCTGCACGGCATGCTGCTGCTGGTCTTCAACTGTAACACGCTCACGCGCCTGCAGCTTGCAAAGTGGTGAGGGAGGCTTGGCTGCTCATTATGTTGCATTATGCTTGCAATGATTGACCTGCATACACATAACCTTTCAACACTGCCGGTGGAGTGCGTGCAGTAGCCACTCTGCCTGCGTGCGGTCGCCACAGTCTAGGAGTTTGCAGCACAGCAAGGCTGCTGAGCGGGATGCATCAGCGTTTCACATGCTGCAGTTGCTTGCAAACTTTCCACTGCACGCTAATGACTCGACTGCTGCCGCCTGCTGCTGGCCATATGCTCCGCCCTTGCGCAGCATCGTGCCTCTCACCCAACTGCCATTTGCTTGATTACCCAATTACCCAATCACCCAATTGTCAATTGCCATATGCTCTGCCCTTGCGCAGTATCGTGGCGTCTTACCCCTTCCTGCCTGCGACTGGAGCGATTGCTGCGTCAGCAGCCAAGCTGCACCACCAGCGGCAGCGCCACAAGCAGCTGCAGCAGCAGCAGCTGCTGGACGCCCAGGACCAGCAGGCACCAGATGCAGAGCCGAAAGCAGCAGCAGCAGCAGCAGAAGAATCAGGTGACGCAGAGGGCTGCTGCTTTGGATGCGCTATAGGCGGCAATGCACAGGACCTGCTGCATAGCAGGGAGCAGCAATCGCTGCAGCAGCGGCGGCAGCTGCTAGACTCGCAGCTGCAGCAGTGGTGGGGTCAGCTGCAGGCGCTGGGCCTGGCAGACTTTTGAACAGCTTTGTTGTGCTGTGGCAGCTACTGAAGAGTCCAGCAGCTGCCGCTGCCGCTGCAGCAGTGGTAGGGACAGCTACAGGCGCTCGGCCTGGCAGATTTATGAACGGCTTTGTTGTGTTGTGGCAGCTGCTGCAGAGTCCTGCAGCTGCAGCAGTGGTATGGGCAGCTACAGGCTGTGGGCCTGGCAGATATTTGCGGAGGAGGTTTTGGTGTGCTGTGGCAGCAGGTGCTGCGCAACTGAATGTTTCAGCTGTTACAGTGCTGCTGCTGCTGCTGCTGCTGTTGGGTCTGTGATGGGTTTTGTTCTGAAAGTTGCTTGTTGTATGCTTGTAGCCCTGCGTGCGAGCCAGCAAACTTCTTGGTTGGGACTTGCAACAGCTGCGCCGCTTTGTGTGCAGCCAGGTGGTGTGACATACAACACTTGCACAATTTGAACTTGTGGTTGGTGCGCAGGGTGCTGCATTATGCTGCAACACGAACAGAAACTTGACTGCAACCAGTGGCTGCTTGAATCTTTCCTATGTGCCTGTTGGGATCTTGTGTGGCCTTTCAAATGGCCGGGTGCGGCGCAGGCAGCCAACCTCTTTTGCTGTGTGCGGCACCTGCAGCAGTGTTTGGCGCTAGCGTTAGAGCCAAAAATGCATGTGTGCGGGTTCACTGATGTGTGTGGGTGTACTGATGTTGTAGGGTGTTTTGATGCTGCATGTTGATGCACATGAGGCGTGACAGTTAGCAGTCAATGTGCAGCGTGACAGCCGTTGTTGGGTGGCATCTCTTTTCGAGCGCGGTGCCGCATGCTGTTTGGTTTGATAAGGGATGTACGGGTGCAAACTTGTTGTGCTCGAGTGCTTTTGGAGCCGTGGTGCATGCGGGCATTTGGGGGGTCGCGTTCAGATGCACTGAACGCTCCCGCAACCCTGCTTGTGTGCAGCAGCTGGTGAAGCATGCATATGCAAGTAGGTTGCGGGCGGCGCAGCCTCGGATGTCCAGGCGCCGCAAAACCCTCTGTGGGCGGCGCAGCCTCTGATACGGTATCCTGGCACGGTAGAGTATACTGCGGGCGGCGCAGCGTTTGCTATCCAGGCATCATAGGACTCGCCGCGTTGCCTGCTGGGATGACACTTCCAGAATGGTCATTTGTGGTGCTGTCTGTTTGCTTTGGCGTGCTGTGGCTTTCTCTTTGCGCTCTTGAACCTGTGATTGACTCATTCAGGGCCAGTTTACTATTCCGTTTACATACTTGCATGATGTGGTTTTCAGATGCAATCGCATATTGCACCGGTTGTCTGGCAGCGGCGTTGGATAGCTGAGCACTTGCGCTGTGATAATTCAACATGCTGCTTGCATTAGATTGAGCTGACACTCTCTCGTGATGCAGTCGCTGATACATTTGACAAACTGGCAGGTATGCGCCCCGCTCCTGTGTTCTGTCATATACTGCCGAGGAGTGCATGTCCTAAGTGCATTGCCAGGAGGCTTTGTTGTGTTTTGGATTGGTTGCCCTGCTGAGCAACAGGGCAACGGTGCTGCAATCTTGATTGCACACTGATGATACAGGCTTGCTGCAAGGTTTGCTGCATGTTTGCTTGCAGGACTACTCTGCTGCATGGGCTGCAGCAGCAGACTGCAGGACGCTGCTTGTGTCACTGCTGCTTCGAAGCTGCAGCCCGCCAAAAAACAGTTCAAAAACATTTTGAAGCCCTCTTTGCTGTGGAAAGTGGCGCTGGCTGCTGCTGCAGCCAGGCTTTGGGTGGCTACTGGATGATGTTTTTGATTGACAGCAACAGCTTATTGATCCGTCTTTTGTTTGTTTTTGATGTACGAGGATTGCTGTTGAAAACGTGATGTTAAATTGAGACTGAAGGTGCATGCATGTGGGCTGCAGCTTTACATGTGACATGTAACATGTCAGGTGTACATCATGTTGCATGTTTTGCAGAGCATCTTTGCCTTATGATGTGCCCTGTGTGTGAGCTGATTGCAGGGGACCACATACAATCTGCTATATACTGAGAATGCACAGTATAATATGATGCATATATCTTTTTTTTGAGATGATCTGCAGGTCATTTGCAGGGGTGAGCTTGCCGCACGCGTGTGCAGTTGCATCGGCGGTACCCCTGCTGTGTGGGCTGTAGAAATGCTCTGAGCAGCAGCGCATGTGCTGCGCATTAGGTGCTGAGCCACAGTACCGGCATTGTTCACGAGAATGGGTCGCATCCATTTGGCATAACTCTGCTGCTGTTCCGGTGCTGCAACGCATAGCCCGCCTGGGTGTGTTTGTGCTGCAGCTGCCGGCTGCCAGCGCCTCTGTGCTGCAGCTGCCGGCTGCCAGCGCCTCTGTGCTGCAGCTGCACCGATGTGTATAACACTTGTGCTTGTGACGCTTGCCTCTCTGTTGTGATGCAAAGGTGCCTAGCACGGCACCTTACACCTTGCACGTGACGCTTGTTTATGCAGATATTCTGGAGCGTTCTTTTTGCTTAATTGCCGTGCTGCGATCATGCCTGTACGCTTGCTATTGCCTCTGATCCAGGGGGCATCTTCAACCCCTAGGCGCGAGCGGCGGCTTGTCAGGGCACGCAGTGCGATAACATTGTCACTTTTGAAATGTTGCCATTGAGGACCAAGAGGATGTGTGCGCTGGTGGGGCAACTACGGGTGTACTGCGGATGGTTGTGTCGGTCCACACTGCTGCTGCTGCCGCCGCTGCTGTGCATTGCCGCTCGAGCACTGCAGCGTGCAGGTGCAGCCGCTTGCATGTTGCGCCAGGTGATGGCATGGCACATGCTGAAGCCGCTAGCTTGTGAGCCCCACGTGCAAACTGCAGTTGTTGTTGCACGTTGCTTTGCCTTGCCAGGTGTTTTGACGATGCCCTCGCAAGGGCGTTTGGGGATGCTATGGTCACACTTAATTGAATGCCAATGGCAGCTGTTTATTGATACTGTTCGTTCTGATCTAGTCAACTAGTTGCTGCGGTTTGCAATCTGTCGTGCCTGGCTCCTTTTGATCGGGCGGCAGCAGTGCACAGGCCCCTGCTACGACGGGCAACAGCAACTGTTACTTCAACCGACTGCTGGCACATTCTTATTCTTGCTGGCAGTTGTGTGCCTGCAGGCACAGCAGCTGCTGTTACGATGCACTGCATTGTTTGCCTGGCGGCCGCTGCTGGCGCATACTGCTGCGCCTGTCTGGCGGCACGCTGCTGATTGCATGTGAGGAGCACTGCAGCTGATTGCCTTTTTTTGCTGATTGCCTTTGAGGCAGTGCTGCTGACTGCTGGTTCTCTACAGTTCAACCGCTGATCAGCATTTGTGGCGGCTGTTGCATGGTGCTGCTGAAAGCCAGGCCATGTTTGCTTGGCATACTGTGGCGTACGCTGATGCTGCCGCATTTTGTTTCTCGCCCGTGGCGCGGCTCATCTGTGTCATGCGGCCGGCATGCGGCGGAATTGCGGTTCAAATGCATCAGTCAGCCAGGCCACAATTCACCTTGATGTTTGAAGGGGTTACACCATGACCGTGAGACGAACGCGTGTCAAGCGCTGGCTGATGTAAGAACTACAACTCTCCCTTTACAACTGGATCACATCTGCAGGCTGCACACTACTGCACAAGCCGCCTCAGTACACATGAGTGTGCGTACGAACCAAGGAGCTTGACACTGATGAGCTTTGATGCTGACAACACAGAGCTTGCCTCTTGATGTGAACAACACACTTTGCTGCACATGGCAACACATTGTTATAGTTGTTGACCTAAGCTACCATCAACAGTCACATAACACATTAATCTCAACCCATGCAAGCAGCGCTTTGCAGCGCCAAAGGGCATTGGCCCAGTGCAGTGCAACCATAAAATCAAAGTTAACTCTCTTATTTTCTTTTTTCTTTGCTTCCTGCAAGCTCGCAGGTTGCAACAGCAGGTTGCAAAGGTACTGCACAGCTGATTCTAGATGAGACAGATGCACACACGGTTCTCTGCAAACAGCAATGGCACAGCATACAGTGCCTGGAAGACAAGCTTGCCAGCTTCATTACTGCGCACTGGGGTGCTCATACTATGTATAAAAACGAATTATGTGTCAGACCGACTTCAACAACTGTACAACCGACCATCAAATACATCTTCGATTGTATAACCTGCTTAGCAGAGGTAACAAATATGCAGCCACAGGTACAAAGCTGGTGGCATGTGCTGCCCAAACCTGTGTACGTGAGCGACAAGCAACCTGCAGTAAAGCTCTCATGCAAAGAAATAATCACGAGGGCAACAGCTGCTCAGTGCACATTACAGCGCACACAAACTGCTGCCTTTCACCTGCCAGACCCAGCAGCCATTGTCAACACCAGCATGTTCCGCCGTCAACAGCAGCATGTTCCAATAACCATAACACAGGCCTCCTGCAAGATATGCTGTTCATCAGTTGTTCCCCAGCCACATCATGCACAACCCCTTGCAGCACATCACTGTGCTGGCAGAATGCCGCGCAGCTGCTCCTTCTGCTGCTGGCTCAACTTCACATTCAAATTCACATCAAACTTCACGCGAAGATCACCCTTGGTCCCAGGCTTCTTACCAATTGGCATACCCTCCCCAGCCACCACTTTTGTACTGCCTGGAGTGACAGGTGCCACTACAGGCACTACAATGCTGCGGCCATCCATGGTAAATATCCAGCTGCACTGTTGATGGTACCGCTTGCTGGGGCTGTTATTAACAGCACCTTACTGTTCTGGCAGAATGCTGCGCAGCTGCTCCTTCTGCTGCTGGCTCAACTTCACACGCATGTTCACATCAAACTTCACATGAAGATCACCCTTCGTCCCAGGCTTCTTACTAATCGGCATGCCCTCCCCAGCCACCACTTTTGTACTGCCTGGAGTGACCGGTGCCACAACAGGCACTACAATGCTGCGGCCATCCAGCAGCGGTACTGTCACTGAACCACCGGTTAGGGCTATTACTAACGGTAATGTGACAGCCGTGGTGAGGTCGTTGCCGTCGCGTGTAAACTTCGCGTGGGGCTTCTGCTTCACTATGAACACGAGGTCTGCAGAAGGCCCGCCGGGTGCCAGCTCATCGCCCTTTCCTGCAAAGGTGATGCGCGTGCCTGCAGGAAACGCAGAAGAAAAACAAGGAACATAAGCAGGATACGAGTCAGGCGGCAGCACAGGCGGGCGCGGCCAAGCACAGCAGCACTGGCACACAAACCAAGCACTGCTGTAGCTCGCATTGTGTCAGAAACGCACGCCAGCTAACCCTGCTGGCTTTCATTTGTTAAAGTTCAGTGCTGCTGGGCATCGAAGCTACAAGGCATGCACGCTGGCCCTAGCACACAGGCACATGCATAACGTTTTCAAGCAGCTGCTGCTGGCCACAAGCAAAGGCAGGCTTTTCACACCACTGGCTAGCAAACAACACATGCCAATGCGTGCCTATACCAGCTTACAATGCACTGCTGCCCTGAAATCACATGACCATCATCAATATGTATCATCATATGCCTCACCTTCCTTCCAGCCTGGCTTCACTGCCACCTCGAGCACCTCCTGCGCAGCCTGCTGCACAGCCCGCCCAGTAGCAGCCTCAAACACCTGCCTCGACACCTTGAGCTTCTTAGTAGCTCCCTTATACAGCTCCTCTAGTGACAGCCGCAGCTCAACCTCCTGCTGCTGCTGCTGCTGCTGCTGCTGCCGCTGAGTGCCCCAGCCACTGGAGGTGCTGCTGTGGCTGCCGCTGCTGCCAGGGCGCTTGCGCTGCTGCGCCGCACTATAAAAAAAAGGATGCTGCTGCTGCTGCTGCTGCCCCATGCCACCACTCATGCCACCCATGCCGCCGAAGGCAGAGGCGAATGGGTTGCTGTCTGCTGCTGCTCCTGATTCCCACATCATGTCGTCGTCGCTGTTGTCCTGGTGACCTGGCCCGCCGCCAAACCTGCTGCTGCTGCTGGCTGAGAAGGGGCTGTCGCCGCCGCCTGCCGGAGATTCGGAAAACAAGTAAGGTACAGCAGCAAATAGACAGAAGAGATGTCAGCAAAGGGCGGTGCGTGAATAATTTATCAGTAGACATGTCATGGCACGGCAGCAGTTGCGGCTGATGAACATGCCTTTGCGCTTGCACCGGAATCTTCCGGAGGGTTCCTGACAGCCTGACAGTGCTGGTACATCATTCGATGCCCTACAGTCTGGTTGTCCCTTGCCATAAGCAAATGATAGACAGCAACTCCCACTCGCTGCTGCTGCTGCTGCTGCGGCTGATGCTGCTGCTGCGGCTGATGCTGCTGCTCACTTGTAGAGAAAAACACGCGCGAAGGGCCGCCCCTGCCAGGCCTGCCGAAACCAGCTGCGCCGCCGTCAGCGCCGCCAAACAGGCTCTCAAACAGCCTGCGGGCTGTGTCAGGGTCCACGCCGCTGTACTGGACGCCACCTGGCATGCCTCCTGCAGCATTGCCTGCTGTGCTGCTGCTGTCTGGCATGGGTGCTCCGCCCTTGAGGCCCTCTGCAGGTGCACAGGCAGCAGAATTGAAGGTGAGTACATAGAAATGTCGGTATGCATGAGCAGGGAGCGATGGTACACTGCAGGATGCAATGATGAACGTTGCAAGTGGATTTTCGGGTGCATTGAGGGGCTTGCTGTTGGTGTGGTGCTGCTGATGTTGCTTCTGGTGCCCTTACCTTCGCCATAGACATCGTAGATCTGCCTCTTCTGCTGATCACTGAGGACGTCATACGCCTCAGCGATCTCTTTGAACTTCTCCTCTGCGAAGTCTTTGTTGTTGGGATGCTTGTCGGGGTGCCATTTGCGAGCCTGGTTCCGATAGGCCTTTTTCACGTCTTCTGCAGACGCACCCTTGTCTAGGCCTAGTATTTTGTAGTAGTCAAGACCCATTCTGATTAGGTGTGTCTATAGCTATGTTTCGCGTGCGAGAAACCAAGCAATCAGCGTGTCGTTGATTCGCGTAGGGCGTTCAGAGATTCACTTGTTAAGACTTTAAGGATTCAGTAGTAGGTCGATTCTGGTGATGAACGAGCTTTATAGGTGCAGCGAGATCGCCCAGAAAGTTCAACAGAAATACCACAGGAGCGATGTCACACATATCACACGTGTGGAACGTTCCACACTCTTCGTGTCTTCTTGTCGTGCTGCTCCACCGCGTATATAAGCTCCCTGGCCCTGTGAAAATCTTCATCTACCTAAAGCGTCTACAAACAAGTCCACATCTGACTTCGACAAAGACAACTTCATCACACAAAGTTCGTTGAGGAAAGAGCGTGCATTGAACGAACTTGCTACCTGATCGGCAACAAACCTCTTCTGACTTCACCGTTAGTCTCTTGATAGCTGCGTTGCTCTAGATACGTAGTTCGTCCCAGCATCGATCGATAGACAGCAGACATGTTTGCGTTCCCCGGCCACTCTATGTTTTCCGATCCTTGGGGCGCATCACAGCAGCAGCTGCGCTTTCCGGATGCCACCTTTAGCATGCCTTGGGGTTGCGACACAGCAGATGGCTTCTGCAGCCCGCACAGTCGTGCTCCTCGGCACCCCTCGAGACGCACAAGCCCTGAACAAATATTCCACAGAGCCATGCCTGGCGCACAAGAGCTTCCAAGGTGAGCAGCCCGACTCTAGCAGCTCAGCTGCAGGACCGGAACAGCACGGCTGAAGTTTGCAGGAACTTTCCGTGTTTCGCTGCCAGGGCGCCTAAGAGCAGCAGCTTTGATTGAAATGGTCAGCATATTGTTGTGTGCAGCATGTTTGCTTGCATCATCTGCACCACAGCATTCAGCAGCATGCCTGCTACCTGCCACCTCGGACCTACCCCTCACCACTGTTAAAACAGCAATTGCTGCTCAATCTCCGTTGTTTGCAGGCAGCAGCAGAGCAGCAGGAAGCACCCATCAGCTCAGCCACAACCCCTGCCCCGAAAAGCTAAGCAGCAGCAGCAGCGCGTGCCGCAGCAGGCAGCACCGCAGAGCACCGGCAGTAGCACCAGCTGCGCCAGCTACAGTACTGCCTCTGATGACACCTCTGAGCCAATGGACGTCTGCAGCTGCCCCACCACACCACCACCAACTGCCAACAGCAGCTATAACAGCGCTGCCAGCGGCAGCAGCCCATCCGTTGCAGCAGCATCTCCACAGCAGCAAAAGCAGGAGGAGGCTTCCAGCAAGTCAGTAGCTCACCCAGCAGCAAGGCAGCAGCAGCAAAAGCCCACCAAAGCTTGCAGGAACAGCAACCGCAGCAGCAGCAGTATGACTCCACAGGCAGCTGCCACTGTCATCCAAGCAGCATGGCGCATGAGTCGGCTGGCCCGTCACAGGCCAGCACTGCAGCAGCTGGCTGCAGCTGCCAGCCAGCTGCGTAACACCCGTACTCAGCTGGCAGCAGCTATTGCAGCTGCAGTAGCAGCAGGTGCCTCCATAACACAGAAGCAGTACCTGGAGCTATCAGAGCCTGTTATGAAGGTGTTATTTTTGTTAGATGCTGTCAGCTGTGGGTCAGCAGTCGAGCTGCGGTCACTGCGCAAGAGGTTGTCATCCCAGGCTAATGCTCTGCTGGATGAGATCCAGGCAGCATACAAGGCCCCGCCAGCTGCACCAGCACCTGTGGTGCAGCAGCAGCAGCAGCAGCAGCAGCAGCAGCAGCAGCAGCAGCAGCAGCAGCAGCAGCAGAAGAGCAAGCGGCAGCAACGGCGGCCAGCCACTTCCAGCAGCTACCAACGCCTGAGGCGGTTGGCTGGTTATAACTGATTGCGTGATGAGTAGCCTATTCACTTGCAGCCGCATTTGAGATGCAGCAGTCTGTTTTATCTAGTTGGTAGCCGAAGTTCTGTGATGTAAAGCAGCGTGGTCTTTGACTGGATTGTATCATACTTACTGTCCGCAGCACTGCCAAGTGCCCGGCACGCATGTGGGATTGTTACATTTCGAACAATTGTGGGACAGCGTGTACAGTTTGGTTACTGCAGCATGCTTCAGGCATGCAAGACACCAACATGTCTTGCTGTCATTTCGTTCAACGAAGTTGAGCAGGGACTTCTTGCAGCTGAGACACTGGCTGACACTCATTGCAGTTGCAGCTGAGATGCTGCCTGACACTCATTGCATTTGCATCACAAAAATGACTTTCAAACCTCTACAGCTCTGGGCAGCATCGCCCGCTGCACCGCAACGTGTGGCATTGACTTCATCTTGTGGTGAAGCTTGCATCTCATGTCTGTGCATTGCACCACTTGTGGGCCGTGGCACAACTTGTGGGCCGTGGCACAACTTGTGGGCCGTGGCACAACTTGTGGGCCGTGGCACAACAGTGTTTGTGTGTGAGTTGACAGCATCTTACAAGATGCTGGACTGGTGGAGCACTGCCTGTTTGAGCTGCTAAGCTCGGCTTGCAACTTGCGGGCATGGCTGTATGATGCATGGCATATTGCCAAGTTGAACTTGACGTGCAACTGTGCACTGGCTGCTGCTGAGATCTGACCTACGCTGCAGTGCAGCTGCAGGGCTCTCACTTGGGCAAGAGCATGTAGTGGTATGTTCGCTTGCGGATGGTTTAGTTCAGTTGCTGAAAACTCTGGTGTTGATGCTGTCGTATGGACTCTGTTTGTCAGCAATTTGTTTGAACACCAGATGGCGATGCCCTTGCTAGGAGCATGTTGACTGCTCTGACCTTCAGTGTAACAGTGATGAGTGCGCGCGGTTGGTGTCGTCCGATTTGAAACATTAGAGTTGCAGTTGTGTCTGCCTGGCACACGTAGTCAAGCTGAACATAGTTGCAGTTGTGTCTGCCTGGCACACGTAGTCAAGCTGAACATAGTTGCAGTTGTGTCTGCCTGGCAGACATAGTCAAGCTGCCACAACTGTGGCTGTCCCACAAGCCACAACAGAGACATGCAAAATTTTTGTGAACAACAGAAACTTAGCAGAGACGGCTGCAGTGGAGGCAGTGGCGTACCAGCCAAATACAAAAAACTGATGAAGTTACACCGCTGATCCTGCACATATAATACACCAGTAGGTGGCGTAGTAGGCACTGCTGCCGCACATGACTCGTCAGCTGCAGCCAAGAGCGTCACAGTTCAGATCAGTGGCCTCACAAGCAACAGGACTCCTGCTCGCACCAAACACATGCCTATCTGCTACAACTCGTCTGCACTGCTGCTGCCGTATGCGCCGACAGTGCCGGCTAAACTGCCTGCATCTGTACTGACAGCATGACTAGCTTGCACACTGTCGTCAGCCCCAGCAGGCACTCTTTGTGCTGCTGCTGCTGCTGCTGCTGCGTCCACTGCTGCTGCTGCTGATGCTGTTGCTTGAGCCTTGCTCCCCAACTGCATGTGCATCCCTGCCATCCGCAAGCCTGCCCTGAACGTGCACAGCATGCGGCCAAAGTCCCCTACCAACAGCCGCTCGTCTGTACCATGTACCCGCTTCAAATCCCCTGCTTTGCGGTTGATGCTGAACGGCGCAAAGCGCAGGATATTGCTGGTCAGGTTTGCATACCACTTGGAGTCCGTGCCTCCACATAGCAGGTAAGGTATTACGGGCAGCGCCTCCGCATTGCTGCTGTGCCCCTTCAACTGCCATGCTTCTCGTATTGCTGATGAGATGAGCGCGAAGTGAGGCCCCTCAGGATCAGTGACAGCAGCAGGTGTCTCCCACTTTTCAGTGAAGGTGATGTTGGCATGCTGAGCATCCTTCCCAAGCCAATGCAGCAGCTGCTGCTGGATGCTGTCTGATGTTTCGCCTGGCAGCGTTCTGAAGTTGATTGTGATGGTGCCTGCCTGCAGCAGCAGTAGCAGCAGCAGCAGCAGCAGCAGCAGCAGGGGAGTGCATCAGAGGCATGGTATGTCAGCACTGAGCGTGTATGGCTAGCCAGCTTGCATGGATAGCCATGCATCACAGTTGCTTAGCAACCTGTTGGCTCCGCAGCAAGCAGATACTTGCACAGCGGCCATGTTCGTGCTGCAGGCGCGCAGCTAATTGCAAGGTGTCCGCTGCACTGCCGTGTACACAGAAGTAGGGGAGCATAGCATGAGTTGATAGCTGTGACCTGCAGGTGCTGCACTGACACAAGCGATACCTTGCACCTGTCGTATGAACAGCGTCCAGCCAGTTTGCTGTTGTGCAGTGTGCCGAATGAGTTACCATTGCAACAGTTATTACTGATCTCACCTGAGGCATGACATTGCCGGCGACGCCAGCCTGCACATGCGTGACAGCAGCCGTCGCCCGCACCATCGCAGCAACATCGCCGCCAGCTGCAGCCATCAGCCGCACAAACAACCAGCGCAGCGGAGCCAGATGCTCTACTGCAAGCAGCAGCGGCTGCAGCCATACTGGTGCAATGCCTGCAAGCCCTTGTATGAAGTGGCTGGTTGGCGGTACCAGCTTGAGTGGCGGATGCACAGTGGCAATGCGCAGCAGCAGCCGGCCCAAGCGAGCTGCCATGCTGCTGCCGTCTGTTGCCGGCATGCTGCTGTGGCCGCCGGGCGAATGTATCGTTACTTTGACCGACTGGTAGGTCTTTTCGGCTGTCGCCACCAGGGCGACTGGGGCGTCCAAGGATGGCAGCAGGCCGCCAACAATGATTGGGCTGCAGGGATGCGGCAGCAGCAGGCAGTGCGGGCGGTTACATCGGCACAAGTAAGCAACCCGCTGGATCTCTGCCTTTGACGGCTCTGTGTTACTGCAGTGCTGCTGCTGCTGCTGCTGCTGCTGGCGTTACAACACACCGCCTCACCTGCCCTCATCCCACACCATAGCCAGCTTCACTCCACGCGCAGCAAGCAGCGCAGCCATCTGCCCCGCGCCTTTTGCGCCCCCGACCTCCTCATCATGCCCCAGCAAGTAGTGCCTCTAGAGATATAAGCCTACCGTGCCCCACAGCTTTTCGCGATGTGAACAACTTATGCGGGTTGGGTGGGGGTGGGGTGGGGTGGTAGACAGCTGCCTGCACCGCCTCACCTGCCCTCATCCCACACCATGGCTAGCTTCACTCCTCTTGCAGCGAGCAGCGCAGCCATCTGCCCCGCGCCGTTGGCACCCCCCACCTCCTCATCATGCCCCAGTGCAATCAGCAGCGTGCGGCGGGGCTTGAAGCCCTCCCGCAGCAGCGCAGTTGCAGCCTCCAAAAGAGCTATCGCTGCGCCCTGCAGGTCAACGGTGAATGTGTAAGGTACACAGCAGTAGTGACATGCACGACGCATATAGCAATCAGCAGCGTCCTGCGGGACTTCAGACCTTGCCGCAGCAGCGCGGTTGTGGCTTCCAGCAGAGCTATCGCTGTGCCCTGCAGGTCAATGGTGAATGTGTAAGGTACACAGCAGTAGTGGCATGCACAACACATACGGCAATCAGCAGCATCCTGCCGGGCCTGAAGCCTTCCCGCAGCAGTGCAGTTCGAGGCTTCCAGCAGCGCTATCGCTACGCCCTGCGGCGCAAGGGTGCGTGTGTGAGGTACACAGCAGCAGTGGTGGTGGCTCAAAGCCTTCCCGCAGCAGTGCGGTTGCGGCTTCCAGCAGAGCTATTGCTGTGCCCTGCAGATCAATGGTGAATGTGTAAGGTACACAGCAGTAGTGGCATGCACGACACATACGGCAATCAGCAGCGTGCGGCGGGCCTGAAGCCATCCCGCAGCAGCGCAGTTGCGGCTTCCAGCAGAGCTATTGCCACACCCTGTGGCACAAGGATGCATGTGTCAGGTGCACGGCAGCAGCGGCATGGCACAGTGAGTGTGATCGGAAGTGCCGATGTGCTGCAGAGCCTCCGCAGGCAGTGCCAGGCTGCATCATGGGTGTTGCACTGGGTTGAAAGCGTGTCTAAATGCAGCACTGGTGCAGCCCCTTTTCCATCCACTGCTGCACAGCATGGCGACCCAAGCGACCCTGCAGGCTGGAGGATGACGCAACAAAATGAATGGCACCAGCTGCTGGGCAAGCATCTGTCGATAACGTGTAGGTAATTGATGTCATAACAATACAGCTAACACTTTAACATGTTATATAACATATGAAATAACAGTGCCAGTGTCACCTTGATGTCCATGGCTCCCCTGCCCCACACGTAGCCATCCTCGACAGCACCACTGAAGGGGGGATGCGTCCAGTCCTGCAAAAGACAGCAACACCCGGTCAGCAGCATGTGTGGCGAGTAGGACACGCATTGCAATTTGGTTTAATTGTGTGGCATGCAGCAGCGAAGGCCGTTTAAGACGACAGAAACCGGAAACATATCCAAACATAACAGCAGCAGCGTGGCATGTAATAGCAAGGTCTTTTGGAAATGCAGGACATCCAGGCAGCAGCAGCAGCAGAAGATATTTTGCTCTAGAGCCTTGATCAGAGCTTCAGCATGCAGTTTTACTTGTCTCACACCTTCAATGTCTCCTCTGTGACTGGCACCACGTCCACGTGGCTCACAAACAACACGGGCAGCAGCAGCAGCAGTTGCAGCAGCAGGTCTATAGCAAAGGCCTCAGCATGCAGCCCCTCACCTTCAGTGTCTCCTCGTGACCGGCACCACGTCCAGTGGCTCACAAACAGCACCGGCAGCAGGGCGCACAAGCAAACACCAGAGACACACAAACAACATAACAGCAGCAGCGTGGCATCTCACACCTTTAGCGTCTCCTCTGTGACTGGCACCACATCCACGTGGCTCACAAACAGCACTGGCAGCAGGCTGGGGTCACTGCCCTGCCACGTGACCAGCCGGCTCAAGCCACCAGCCCCAACCTGCAAGCAGCCAGCAGCAGCAGCCGCCGCAGCAGCAGCAGCGCATGGTACGGACTTTTGACACTTGTCAGCATGGTGGTGCCGTTGTGAAAGCGCCACATGCATGCCAGGCGCAGCATTAGGGCTGGGGTTGCTGCCATACTACGGTAGTACCAGGCACATAACACTTTTACTTTTACACTTTTACTTTTACACTTTCACAAGGCTTCACTCTCTTTCAAAGACCGCATACTAAAGGGCTGTCCCTTGCTACCACTGGCAAGGCCCATGCTGTTGGTGTATGGTGGCCCAACGGCTTGCAAGCTGCTCATTCAAGGAGTGTTGCACAGCATGCTGTACGACAGATGTTGCTGTGTCAAAGGCAATCCAGTACAGTACTGCGTGACATGAATGTAACCCCATCCCATGCACACCACCAGTACGCATTATGTTGCGATATGCTTTTGCTAAGTGTATATATCCTTCAACCCTAGGCATCGCCTGGGCAAGCTCTTACCTGTTCAACTTGCAGCTGCTCAAACACTTCTGTATACTCTGCAGCTGCCCACTCCCTGCAGCAGCTCAAAAACAGCACCACAAGCACAGCAAGATCAGTGCAACACCCAAACACGCATCAGCAGCACCAACAGCTGCTGTTAGCACCTGTCTGCTCTGCATTTCTGCAGCACTGCCTTTTAGCAGCTGCTGCACAACTGCCACTGCTGAAGACATCACTGCAGCTCACCAAAGGGCTGGGAACTCCTGAGGATGCAGTGCAATGTTGTCTGTGTGAGCGCTGCTGATGGTTTTGAAGGTTAAAACCTTGCTGAAGCGTTGCAGTGCTGAGTCAAAGGCTGGAAAGGGGCATGGCTGGAAGAGAGAGTCTGCTGTTGTGGTGCCAGCTGGTGTGCTGTCAGCGCGCGCAGCCAGGCTCAGAAGTGAAACAACCAACAGCAAACTTAACGTTGATTGTAAGTTCATGTTTTGCGGCTGTTGTTGCGCGGTCTTGTTGCTGGTGCTGTGAGGAAGTCCTACTAGAAGCAGTAGCAGCAGCAGCAGTTGCAACTGTGAGGTGCACGCAGCACCAGCAGCACAGCGGTGGTATCTGGAAGCTACATTGGGTGCGCTAGAGCCTGGAAAAACACGATCGTGATGTGTAGTACCATTGCGCCCATACGAAGCAGCAGTAAGAGAAAACAGCTCATCATGCAGCTGGGGCTTAGGGTCTGTCAAGGAGCAGCGTAGCCCGCATTGGACAAAGCATTCGCCGATTCCGCATTAGTAACGTCGCAGTAACCGGCAGTCAAGTCGCCCTCTATATTTCAGAGATAGCCTCCGTTCATGTTGAGTGCTCATCAGTTCCTGCGGGAAGTTCGTCACGAGCGGCTCGTATCAGGTAGTTAACATGCGCGCGTGAAGTTAGAATGTGTCAACGACGCCAACATTCAAACGTGTTACACCAAAATCTAGGAGCAGCATGGGCACCTACTCAGCACAGGTTGTGCCTGACCAATAATACTGCTGTTTTGTCATGCAACATGCATGCCATGACATCAACATGATCTTGAATGCAATGGTCGTGCCCAGTCTGGCTGCAGGGCAGCGACATGCAGTTGTACCATATGCAAGAGCACAGCTATAAAACTATTAACCAGTCTGCCATAACCTGCTTGGCAGCAGCAGGCGTGTCAGTTGTAGCAGCACGCCCGCCAGTTGCATCAACTGAACGTCACTGCTGCTCAAGCATTCTGCAGGACCACGCATATCACCAGCTGTGCGTTGGATACGATGTAGTGTGCAATGCAGGCCCTTGAAGACATGACCAACAAGATCCGCGTGTGGCTCAGTTGGGTTCAAGCAGACTGCAGAACACAATACGCTCTTTTGCCATGCAAGGCTGCAACAGAGAGATGAGTGTCCAGACTCTGATGGAGATGCAGCCATAAGATAGGCATGCTTGCACAGCACAGAACGCTCTGTGACAGCCAACTGCCAGAGCAGCAAGCTGGATACCAAGCATGATTATGGTGCTGTGTGTGTCACCAACAAAGTGCCACTGCAGTGCACCACAGCCGGCAATGAAATTGAGCTCTAAGATTCTATCCAGCGGCACACCCACTCAATGAACCGGGCACACCATACTGCGCAGTCTGAGCTCTAAGCTATGCTGCTGAGCAAAGGCACACACTGCTGCCTCTTGCCCGTCGCAAAATGCACACACTGCTGCCTCTTGCCCACCGGCAGCGCCACCACAACTGGTCACATCAGAGCTCCACCAGCAGCAGCAATCGGCTGCAGCTCCACAAACACGCAATGCTTCCATGCAGCAAGTCACAGCAAGAGCTAGTACGAGCCTTTCCACCAGATAGTAGTTTGCACTACTCCATGATTGGGTTTAAATGCTGCGCAAAGCCGTGTGTGTGTGTGTGACGCAATGCGCATCCTCAAGCCTCAGTCACTGTACTGAAGAGCTGGCTGGCAGAAAAAAAAGCTGCTGACGCTCATGTGGCTGCATTGCAGCCACCTTCCCTCGAATGCATGCACTGCCACATACTACTGTTTGCACTCCAGCTGAAAAAAGTGTGGCCTTGCATACAGCTAGGCAAGATAAACACAGCACACTACTTACTGTTGGGCCAGCAACCAACTGGCAATGAAGCTCACTGCAGGAAGGCAACAGCAGCCGTCCCGCTATTGCAACCACCCAACCAACATTCGCCCCTGCCGTCAGCCCCAAACACCCCGTAACAACCCATCAGCTGCCTTGTGTAGTCATCAGCCTGCTGTCGCCGCCGGGTCACTACTGCACCGGCAGTATGGTCACAGTAAACAGAGACGCAGCACAGTACCCTGCATTGCCATGCGACAGCGCTGCAAGATCACGCCACCACACAGCAAACGCCTTTGCCCCAGTTTTCGACAATCTATTGTTGTCCGCTGCTGCTGCCACATCGCTCCTGCCACGAAGGCTCGTTGTGCGCTGCAGCCGCCTCACATCATCTTGCCCGCCCACGCGATGATGCCCATCACGCCGCCAGCCACCACCACGGCAGGCTCAAACCACTTGAGCTGGTCCACCGCAGTGAATGCGGCACTGCAACACGATGATGGGACTGCACAGTACCACCAAGCCACCACTACAACCCTGACTGTGCTTCTGCTGCAGGGAGGAGCTACTGCTGCTGCTGCTGCTGCTGCTGCCACATCACCCCTGCCATGCAAGGCGACGCAATCTGCCCCGCACCATCCTCACATCATCTTGCCCGCCCACGCGATGATGCCCATCACGCCGCCAGCCACCACCACGGCAGGCTCAAAGCACTTGAGCTGGTCCACCGCAGTGAATGCCACAAGACAACGGGACGCTGGCACTGCACAGTCTAAGTCAAGCCACCACTACAACCCTGACTGTGCTTCTGCTGCAGGGAGGAGCTGCTGCTGCTGCTGCTGCTGCTGCTGCTGCCACATCACCCCTGCCATGCAAGGCGACGCAATCTGCCCCGCACCATCCTCACATCATCTTGCCCGCCCACGCGATGATGCCCCTCACGCCGCCAGCCACCACCACGGCAGGCTCAAACCACTTGAGCTGGTCCACCGCAGTGAATGCCACAAGGCAACGGGACGCTGGCACTGCACAGTCTAAGTCAAGCCACCACTACAAAACTCGACGTGCTTCAGCACAGGAAGCTGCTGCTGCTGCTGCAGCTGCTGCTGCTGCTGCCACATCACCCCTGCCATGCAAGGCGGCGCAATCTGCCGCGCACCATCCTCACATCATCTTGCCCGCCCACGCGATGATGCCCATCACACCCCCAGCCACCACCACGGCAGGCTCAAACCACTTGAGCTGGTCCACCGCAGTAAATGCCACGATGCCAATGCACAGCGAGGTCATCTTGAATTCGCTCACGCTCAGGGCGCCAAAGGTGAGGCTGAACACGCTGGCAACGATGAGGCCCACGCCGGCAGCGTTTAAGCCTGGCAGAGCCTGCAGGGCAGAACGAAGGCACAGCACACGTCAGGTACAGGTTGATTATAGAGAAACAGGGTGATGCTTAACACACTGGCCACGATGAGGCCCACGCCGGCAGCATTGAGGCCAGGCAGCGCCTGCAGCACAGAGCAGCACTGCAGGAGCCAGGTCATGCTTTGTTTGCTGTGAACATGGTGAGGCTGAACACGCTGGCAACAATGAGGCCCACGCCAGCAGCATTGAGGCCGGGCAGCGCCTGCGGGACAGAGCAAGGGCAAAGAACACATGAGGTACAGGTTTGAGATCATGTGCACATGGTGAGGCTGAACATGCTGGCACCAATGAGACCCACGCCAGCAGCGTTAAGCCTGGCAGAGCCTGCAGGGCAGAGCAAGGGCAACATGCGCATATCAGGTTGAGTTTTGGTTGATGCACAGGGTGAGGCTGAACACGCTGGCAACGATGAGCCCCACGCCAGCAGCATTCAGGTTAGGCAGGGCCTGCAGCACAGAACAGCATGCAAAGATTGTTTGTTTGCAAGTTTGGTTTGAGCTAGCAATCTGCTGAATGCTGGGCAACACAGAATTCAAGAGGGGAGAGGTGGATGCCAGCACAAAGCGCAGATAAGGAGCGCTTGCCGGCACACTGCGCGATGATGTACCAAATTGTTCAGGCGCTTGCACGCCTCAACTGCTGGTCTGGCCGCACTATCTATCATGCCTAGCACTTGATGCACATCACCGCTCGCTGCTTAAGTATCGTGCGCGGGTTCAGCGCGGGGCGCCTGCACACATACTGCCGCCACCGCCACTCACCCTCCTGTACATCGACCAGGTCCTGAACTTGCCCCAGAAAGGCAAGATGCAAAAGATGAGCAGCAGCACACAGTTGACGCAGGGTTCAGCCAGGCAGACTACACCGCGCCGCCACTCACCCTCCTGTACATCGACCAGGTCCTGAACTTGCCCCAGAAAGGCATGATGCCAAAGATGAGCAGCACGCCCGGCCCAAACAGCCCAAACCACGCCAGCACAGCTCCCACAGCAAAGGAATACCCCGCGCGCATCGCAATGATAGCTCCAAGGTATGCCGAAAAGTTGAACAGGGGCCCCGGCATTGCCTGCGCCACCCCGAGGCCTGCGTAAAACTGCTCGCTTGTCACCCAGGAATTTGCCTCGCTGCAGTTTTGGCCCGCTGCATCGCACGTCTTCTGCACGACGTCGGTGTACAGCATTGGAAGCACGACCTGTCCGCCGCCGTAGATGATGCTGCCCGTGCGGTAGAAGACTTCCCACCACTTGAGTGGCAGCGGTGCATTTGGTAGGGTTGAAGCCAGGACGATTGTCAGGATGAGCACGATCAGCCACACTGCGATTGTGATGCCGCCCCACACCATGTTGAGGCCGTGGCTGCGCACAGAGGCGTCCGTCTCCTGCGGTAATTCGCGGTTGGGAAGCAGCAGCAGCAGCAACAGCAGCAGCAGGGTGAGTTGGCAGCAAGATAAGTCGTTGGCAGCGGTAAAGCACCACCCTTGCACATGCTGAACGGTCCGTGCACCCTGCTGACGGCAATGTCGGCTTCTGGCCGCCAACCTCAAACCAGGCTGCTACAACTCAAACACCACACTCGTCCAGCTCTGCAGCAGCCATTGTTATCTTGACTATTATATAACGCTCACTTTGACTGGCGGCGGCGTCTGCTTCTTGTAGTAGCTCCAGCCCAGGGTGGCCAGCCCGCCAGCAGCAATCAGCGCAGGGAAGGTGTATGCCTTGGGCCAGTAGTAGGCGATGACAGCAGCCAGTGTGCAGATGATGGACAGTAGCGGCCCGGCACACAACTTTGAGGCCATGCCCTTGGCAGCAGACGCCACCAGCGCCACACCAACAGCCGCCACGCCTGCAGGGGTGCACATGCGCATTGCAGTGCCGCAGCAGCAGGGCGAGTGTGTGAGTACATGAGAGGCAGGTTGGGATGTGGCACACCAAAGCTGCCACGCCTGCAGGGACGTGCATTTGAGGTTGATGCAGAAGCAGGTCGCGTCATGAAGGCAGCTAGAGGCAGCAGCTTGGGACGCAGCACATGCAGCATGCAAGCTGTGGCACCTGGGCATGCCGTTGATGAAGTGTGTAGTTTGTAGAGTGCTACGACTGGATCAACTGCACCCTGACCAACGCAGCAAAGCCTTATTCACAACCAGCAATCACACAAGCAGGTGCAACGCACAACCGCCTGCGGCACACCTGAGGCCACGCCAGCCAGGCGGCCTGTTGGGTCCACCTGGCTGTTCGGACACGGAAAGCATGCACAAACACAGATTTGGACAGGCGACCACTTCACGTGCCTGAGGCCACGCCAGCCAGGGGCCCCGTGGGGTCCACCAGGCTGTTTGAACAACAAACCTGCTGCAAAGACGCAATGAATGCACAACCGCAGGTTTGAACAGGGGACCTCTCACTACGCACCTGAGGCCACGCCAGCCAGGGGCCCTGTGGGATCCACCAGGCTGTTTGCTGCAAACACGCCCACTGCTGTCATGATGAACGCGCCAGGGTACTGGAACAGCGCACCAGACAGCAGACCACCTGCAGCAGCAGCAGCAGCAGTAGTGTGAGCAGCGGGAGTTCACCTGCGCAGGCATACGCAGTGCAGCTGTGTACGGTAATTCTTGCTTGCAGCGCAAGCTGATCTTGCAAGTGCTGCTTTCCATTACAATCAAACCAAGCCTGAACCAGCAGCAGCAACACCCATTACCAGCAAACTAGCTCGGCTGCAACAGATGCTGCACAACGGCCGACCTACAGCGCCCCTGCTGACCGCTGCGCATCTGCCATCCACAACTGCCCTGCATGGCTGCATGCGCTCACCCTTCTGGCCTTCCTTTGTATATGCGGATAAATGAAAATCCAACATCAAAACCACCTAACCAAAGGCAGCGCTGTTTGCTCACCCTTCAGGCCCTTCTTGACAATGCCGATTGCAAATGACACCTGCGTGGAGGTGGGCCCTGGCATGAACTGCCCCAGCGCAAACAGCTCCCCGTACACCTCGTCACTCATCCAGCGCAGCTTCTCCACCAGGCGCTACAGCAGCAGCAGCAGCAGCAGCAGCAGCAGCAGCAGCAGCAGCAGCAGCAGCAGCAGCAGTGCTGTCACAAAAGGTGGCAGGGTCTGGCGGCAGTATGGGTTGCTTGGACCTTGATGGCATTAAGTGCAGCACAATAGCAAGTATGAACAGAGGGTGGACTTTCGTGCAAGATAGGCACTGCAGCGCTGCTGCAATGCTGCTGCTGCTGAACACTCTCAGCGAGGCTCAGTAATCAGGTAAGGTTGACCAAGCAGCCCATGCCCTGTTTCTGTTCAACCCCTGCAGCGCCCGAGGATAGGCTGTGGCTCTGCACACAGCACGAGGTGTAGCTGTTGATCAGTGACAGGGTTGCTGCTTACCCGCTGGAACATGCCGATGTGTGCAGCTGGCCCGCCGAAGGCAGTCCAGCCCAGAATGGAAAACTGCTTGGCGATGTCACCATAGCTGACAGCTGCGTACTCTTCCACCTGCTGCTGTTCTACTGCTTCGGGGACAGCTGCGTCCTTGTCATTGCTGGGGTTGCTGCTGATAGCTGCCTCCACATCTGGTGATGATGTGTCAGGGCTGCTGCTGTCGTGCTGCTGCTCCACCTCTAGGGCACCATGCCGCCGCTGGTGCAGGCCAGGGGCATGCTCTGCGTCATTGTGGCTGACAACTATCGTGCTCTCGTTGTTGGTGGGGGCAATTGGCGCCATGGCCGCACTTGTGGCTTCGAGGCAATCAGCTGCTGCTCAGGCTGCTGTTGGTGAGTGCAGCGATCAAGAAGTGGGCGAAGCCCTCTTGTTGAACTGTCAAAACGATTAGCGAAATCCTCAGTATGATTAGCAACCTCAACACAAGTGAACTCGGTGTACAGCTTCAGGTCTGGAACGGCCGCTTCTTGTTGCAATGGTTTGCACGTCCTGCAGACATGCAGAGCACTCCAAGCATAGACACAGAAGCAATGGCCAGTTTGACCGGGCAGCATGACCACGGAGGGGTGCCATTGCTTGGCTGGCATGAAACTACCACGTATATTCGTTCCATGGTTAGTCATAACCCCTCTTCTTCAGGTGGATTCAAACATTCCTCCCACTTGTTTCGCCTTTTTTAAAGCTTCGAAACTTTTTTAAAATTACGCTGTTTGCGCCCCGTCGGCGACATCAACAAGCCGGCTTACACTGTGCTGAGCTGCCCCCCCCCCCCCCCCCTCTTTGTTCTGCCCATCCTATACAAGCTTTCTGGGTCATCCAACCGACCACAAACATAGATTATTGAATAATTTGGTTTCCATTGGCATGCAACTTGTAAATGAAAGGATTTACAACCACTGGTATCGCAGTACGCGGCACAGCACCTGCTTCTGATCAGGCTGGCATGGTTTCACTCAGATGTGCTTGAACTCTGGTTTCAGCCGCTTTCTGACTGTAGATATGGTAAATTGGGGGATTGATTGAGAGAAACTTGACGGTGTTATAGGTGCTGGCCTGTTGTGGGGAGCACAGCAATGTTGACGTTGACCTCCAATCACAAACTACCACATGCTGCTGCTGCCATTGGTGCTAGATCGAACCGCCTTGCCACTGATTATATTTTACCGATCTCTCCATGACCCTGCACCTTTGCACCCATATCCTCCAGCTTGAAACAGTTGTGCCAACAGACTGACAAATGTCAATGAAGTTTTTGTACCTGAAGCCGTCGAGTACCTCAGCCGATCCCGTGCCTTGACGGACATAATCGACGTTGAACCAACTGCTCACCTGCCTCCAGATACCAAGTGCTTCAGCTGTGCTTGCATCTGCCTTCAAGAGCCCCGTGCATGCACACGCCTGGCTTCGTCTCCGCACACAATCTCGTTACACCAAACTTTAGTGATATCGTATTGCATTGGTCAGTAACCAAGGATAACATCTAGTGCGGTTCGGACGTTGAAGCAGCAGTGGAGCTGTGCTGTGAGGCAGGGCAGCAGGGGCCGGAGCCATGCGCGCTCTTGAGCAGCCCCTGCTGGCCGTGCAGCAGCTTACAAGCGGCACTTTGACGGTCAAGTACCGACCGTTGATGCCTGAGGACTTCCATGCTGTGAAGGTGAGTGCAGGAAGCAGCAGCACAAGCGGCATGGATACATGCTCACATGCTGCAGTCCCAACGGTGCATGCCTTGACAGCAGTGCTGAACTGTTGAGCATGTGTTGTGATCCATCCCCAGCAGACATTACTGAAGCGCACAAGCAAGCACTTGCAGTAGTGTTTGGGCATGCTGCTGCACAGCGCGTGTGTGCTGCACAGAAAGCAGCAGCACTTCCCACTGGTCAGGCCTGCTAGCTTTGTAAATCAAACCGTGCAATCATTCTCTCCTGCAGCGCCATCGACCATTGTACCCTGTGATGCCTCAAGCAAGCAGCGCATCCGCAGCAGCAAGCGTATTACTGCCTGTTGTGCCCTGCCGTGCTTGCTGCAGGCTGCACATGCTGCTCTTTTCCCGATTGACTATGATGATGCCTTCTTTCACAAAGCAACAAATGGGCTAGACAGGTCAGTCGGCATGCAACCAGCAGCCTTTCAATTCTTTGATCCGCATGTTGTGCAGCAGCTAGGCAGTTCCATACATGTTTGCTGTGCTACGGTCTCCTGACACGCCAGTAGTCTTGCAAGTCAAGGCATGCAGATCGGGGCATGACGAGATCTGGGCGTGCAGTCCGTCATGGTGCCTGGTACATGTTACAGCAGCAGCAGCGCAGCAGCAGGTGAACGTGCAGCTATCAGAAGTGCTGCATAACCTGTGTCATTGGGCTGCCCCACACGCTGCTGCATGCTTACCTCTGTGTGCTTGTTCCTGCAGGATCTGGTCATGCGCAGCGTTTGCAGCAGCAGGGCCATATGCCGAGGAGCAGCTGGTGGGCTTCATCACAGCCAAGACAGTGTTCCTGCACGAGTGCGAGGTCTCGGTGAGCAGCAGCAGCAGCAGCAGCAGCAGCAGCAGGTTGACGACGGCGGCAGCAGCAGCAGCAGCAGCAGCAGGTTAGCAGCGCTGGTAGCAGGAGCAGCAGGCAGCGCCAGTTGCGCTTTGCTGTGCTATTCCGCCACATCTGTTTGCTGATGTGACCACTGTGACCAGCAGCCGTTGCTGACGTTGCCTTGCTGCTTGCAGTTGCAGCAGATGCCTGCCGGTTGCCTGCTGCTGCCGCTCGATGCCAGCAGCACATGGGCCTGCTGAGGCCAGTCATTCACTGTGACACATGCTGTGTATCCTCACCCTGCTGCCGCTGCCCCTTCCACCACTGCTGCTGTTGCTGTATGCAGGACCGGCAGCACATGGGCCTGGTAAGCCCATCTGTTTGACCACGACACGTTGCTGTGTATCCTCACCCTGCTGCTGCCGCTGCCGCTGCTTTACCAGGACCGGCAGCACATGGGCCTGCTAAGCCCCATGGTAGACCACGACATGGCGCTATCTATCCTCACCCTGATGCTGCTGCTGCTGCTGCCGCCGCCGCCGTTATCATCACTGCTGCCGCCGCCGTGCAGGACCGGCAGCACATGGGCCTGCTGAGCCCTGTTGTTGACCACGACACGTCACTATACATCTTGACGCTGGGCGTGCTGGAGGGCTTCAGGGGCCGCGGCATCGCCTCCAGCCTCATACAGGCAGCCTGCCAGCGCGCATGCGAGACGAGGTGAGGCAGTGTGTGCATTGTCAGCCGGGTGACTAGCTCAGGGTTGTGTGTTTAGCAGCAGCGGCAGCTGCAGGCCTTTGAAACAAGGGACCGACCGTTTGCTGGAGGGCTTCAGGGGCCGCGGCATCGCGTCATCACTGATTCAAGCCGCCTGCCAGCGCGCATGCGAGACCAGGTAAGGCAACGTGTCAGTTGGATGTTATGCTGAAGGGTCGAGTGTTTAGCAGCAGCAGCAGCAGCAGCAGAGGGCCTGTAGAACAAGGATTCTATTGTGTGCTGGAGGGCTTCAGGGGCCGCGGCGTTGCTTCAAGCCTCATACAGGCAGCCTGCCAGCGCGCATGCGAGACGAGGTGCGGGCATGCACACTCCAGGCTCCACAATGTTCTGTGATTGGCTGCGCTATGTGCGGCCAACTGCTAGGTGTGTGCAAGCAGGCTGAAAGCTTCTTCCGGGTTGGCCACTGGTTTTTCAAAGCACTGCTGCGTGACACTGCCGCCTTGCCTTGTTGCCTGGCGCTGCTGCTGCTGCCCTCAGGTGCCGTGCGCTGTTCCTGCACGTCATCACCTGATTGGCAAGAATATATTATCATTCAATTGGCCACCTGATTCACACACATGCTGCAGGTGCTGCGCGCTGTTCCTGCACGCCATCACCTGATTGGCAAGAGTCTATTATCACTCAATTGATCACCTGATTCACACACATGCTGCAGGTGCTGCGCGCTGTTCGTGCACGCCATCACCTGATTGGCAAGAGTCTATTATCACTCAATTGGCCACCTGATTCACACACATGCTGCAGGTGCTGCGCGCTGTTCCTGCACGCCATCACCAAATTGGCGAATGTATATGACTACTCAATTGATCACTTGATTCACCTACATGCTGCAGGTGCCGCGCGCTGTTCCTGCACGTGATCACCTACAACACGCAGGCCATGGGGCTGTACAGCATGCAGGGCTTCGCGTGCGTGGCACGGCTCTCGCGGTTCTACTTCATCTCCACCGGCAGGCAGCCCGACCCCAACACGCAGGTGAGCTTAGTCACCAACTCTACAACTTGGTATGCTTTCTAGACGCTGCAGCTTGCTGATGACGGCGGGGTAGGTGCCGTTGCCTGCTGCAGCCCGACCCCAACACGCAGGTGAGCTTGGGCTGTGCTGCGGCTGTGACATGCTGATGCCAGCAATCTATGTCCTTGCTTGCTTTCTTTTGGTGCAGTTGACGGTTGGTGAGTTTGGTGGAAAGTCAAGCAGGGTGCAAGGCAAGCAGGCCAGCAGCCACAAGCCTCATGCAGTGGACACACCCATGCACCCACACGCTGTGTTTCAGCTGTTCTCCAGCTGCTCTTGCCCTAGCTAGCTTGCCATTCTACTGAGCCGACCAGCATCATCTGATGTGCAGTGCTTTTGCTTGCTGTCTGCCTTTGGGCCTGCAGGTGTACGACGCGTATCTGTACGTGCAGTACGTGGGCGGGGCTGCAGGCCTGGCCACGCCCTGGGACGTGCTCAGCCTGGCGCTGAGCCCGGTGCGCTCCGCTCTCGCACGCATCCACTCCTGCATGCCGGGCTTCTGCAGGTGCGGCGTGTTTTGGCAGAGTAGCGGTGTTTGGGAGGTGGATCATCATGGGTTGGTTTAGTGCATACGTGGTTCTGGGGGCGCCTCGTATTGTGCGCTGTATTGGAAGTCCTGAGGAGTGCTCAAGTCAGTGGGGTGGGGTTGAGGGCTGGGAAGAGGTGCCTGTGTGTGGCAGTCCCGTCCTGCAGCAGCTTGTGCAGGGCTCAGGGCATATTAAGGAGAGCAGCAGCAACAGCATCTGCTGCTGCGAGTTTGCATGTGTGGCAAGGGTAAGTTTGTGCCGTCTGTGTGCTGCATAGCGCTGCCCTAGTGCAGTGTCAGCCCCCTGTCTAATACAAGATGCTGCTGCAGACATGGATTTATCAGGGTTGCGTGCTAAATTTTGTTTAGGATGAACCCATCCTGCTGGGCTCTACTCACCCCACTACTGCTGTGTACTGGGTGCTCCTGCTTGTGCTTGCAGGCAGCAGCAGCTGCAGCAGTACCCAGCAGGGGACTGCTTCCCAGACAGCTCAACTGTTGCAGGAGAAGCAGCAGCAGCAGCAGCGAATGGCAGCAGGACCAGCAGTGAGTCTGTCACAGGCGGCCTGCAGCAGCAGGGGCAGGAGCTGGAGCCTATGGCTGTTGAGCAGCAGCAGCTGCAGCAGCAGAGACAGCACGTGACGCAGCAGCAGCAGCAGCAGCAGCAGCAGCAGCAGCAGCAGCAGCAACAGCAGGAGCAAGACCTCCAGCAGCAGTATGCTGGATTCAGCAGGCCACGGCATCAACAGGACAGCGTCATGTCTTTTGGCTTTGCAGCTGCTGGTGGCAGCAACGAATATTTGCAGCAGCAGCAGCAGCAGCAGCAGCAGCGGATGGAGGTGCTGCCGCCGCTGCAGCAGCAGCCGCTGTATCCGCAGCACTGGCAGCCACATCCGCACCTGCAGCTGCAGCAGCGTCATGCTGTAGTGCAGCAACATCAGCAGCGGCAGCAGCAGCAGCCGCAGCAGCAGCTGCAGCACACGCAGCACGTGCAGTACCAGCACCAGCAGCAGCGGCCGCCTCCGCAGCGCATGCTGCGATGGCTGTTCAATGGCCAAAGCAGGGGTATGGCAGGGCAGCAGCAGCAGCAGCAGCAGCTGGTGCATACCAGTGAAGGTAGTTCCAGCCCAAGCAAAGCGCGGCAGAAGCAGCAGGCACAGCAGCAGCAGCAGCAGCAGCAGCAGCAGCAGGCTGCTCTTGCTTATGCAGGTTTCAGTCGCTAGTGCACTCGTCAAGGTCGCCTCGCAAGATGTTGGTGGTGAGGGCACAATTTAACGGTTGTGTGATGTCTTGGTCGAACTTGGTTTGTTGCTGTTGTGGTCCGGCCAGTGTGCACAGAGGTGCCGTTGGCAGGAGCATGCAGGACATATGCGCTTGCTTTCTTCACTGTTTACAGGCGTTGTGTCTTAAAACTTGGTTCCTGAAGGGCATACATACACCTATGCAAGGAATATGTGTGTTGTGCTCGAGGGTCGCGCAGTAGCTGCAGTAAGAGCTGCATGTATGGCTTCAAGCCAAGCGGGCTATGAGCGTGCTGATGTACATTAGAAGTGTGTAGACAGGCGTTGGACGGTGTTCTGAAAGACTGAACACAATACAGGTTTGAATGAGCACACCAGGGGTGGGTGATAACGAGCCTTTTTCAAGGCAGTAGCTGGCAGCTGCTCACCAGCTGCAGCACTGTTGAGCAACATGAGCGACGTTGTGGGTGTTTGTGGCTGCACATGTGGCAGGGCTTGGAGGTTGCCGTCTGTTTTTGTCCGCGGATTGAGGGTCTTGTGTGCTCCAGATTCCCTTTTTGTGGAAGGTCGCCGTCCTGATTGGCCATGTGTGGAACGTTTGGGGACGCTTGTCATTAACGTTTGGGGACGCTCGTCTGATTAATGCTTCTGGCACTGCCTTTATGCATGTAAGACGCGTTAGCGTGATTTAATCTTGTCAAGCTTCACATTTTCAGCTTTCTCACCGTAAGACAAGTGAAGCTTCCAGCCAGGTGCTTGTCTTCGTTGCCGTTTACGCAGCGATTTAGCAGCATGACGAACGCGGCGCTAGAGCGTGTGGATGCTTTAACTGTTGCTGAGGCTGTGCGCGCAGACAACAAGGAGATCGCAGTGGTTGATGTGCGCAACAGCGAGGTGGGTCCTGACTGGAGGGCTGTGGGCTATGCAGCCACTATAAAAACGCTGATATGCAAGTTATATACCACCATTGCACGCGTTATGGCATTAGGCTTTCGACGGCCTTTGGAACGCGCTGTTGGAGGAACTGACACCTGCTGCAAGCGTGCCATGCGTGTGCATGTCTCTGAAGCAGTATTCCATGCTTCAGTCAGATCTGAATCATGCACTAAAATGCAGTGCTGGCGACAGAAGTTGCTGCCAGCGCAGCTTGTCTCACATTGCCCTCTTGGCGCTGCTGCTGCTTGGTCACACCACGGTGCTGCTGCTGCTGCTGCTGCTGCTGCTGCTGCTGCCGCCGCTGCTGCTGCAGGAGTTCTCATCTGGGCACGTCAAGGGTGCACTCAACCTGGACAGCACATCATTCAGTGACAACTCCTTGATAGACAAACTTGTGGACCAGCTGCAGTCCAAGAGCCAGGTAAGAGCATACTAAGCATCCCGGATACTAAGGCTTAGTGATGCAGCCAGCCCTAGTAGTCCCTACTGGTACGGTACTACAGCTGGGTGCGTAGGTGCAGTTAACCCGGCAAGCTTCTGTCTAGTGCAGTCTTTAAGTGCTCAACAGCTTGCAACAATCGGTCGTCTCACGATTGGTTAGCAGCAACCCTTGTGACCACACCATGATGGACCAGCAGCAAGTGCGCAGCTCCTCAGTAACCTGTCGCAGCGGTATCCCCAGGTGTCCCTGCTGTGGTGCAGTGGCGCTGGCACAGGGTGAGCAGCTGCCACTGCTTTTTCAATGAAACTGCACGTGTGCCACATTTGCGACAAATGCAAAGCAGAGGTTTCCCACTTTCTTCCTGGCGCTCCTTGCCAGCGGCAGCGCCCACCACAACGACTCCCTGCATATGCTTGGTCAGTGTCAGCCAGCTGACCCACGCATGCAACCCACTCGCCTGCTGTAGAAGGAGAGTTTGTACTGTACATATAATATAAGCAATGGACATTAGCTGGTACCAAAAGCGATGCGTCTTACTGCTGTGTCTCAGGTGTTGGTGCACTGCGCCAAGAGCCTGCAACAACGGCATCCTAATCATGCTACGTTGATGCCAGCCATCTGACCCATCCATGCATGCAACCCACTCGCCTGCTGTGCCGCAGGTGGTGGTGCACTGCGCCAGGAGCCTGACACAACTGCTTTCTAGTTCTGCTTGGTCAGTGCGAGCACCCGACCCATGCAATTTATCTCCTGCTGTTGACAGAGAGTTTAGAGTTAGGTGCTTGCAAGCAGGCTGTTGGTACATTTCACAAAGGTTGGTGTAAACACGTCGTTTGTGACGTATTGGTGCTGTGCCGCAGGTGGTGGTGCACTGCGCCAAGAGCCTGCAGCGCGGCCCGCAGTCCGCTGCTGCCCTGAAGCAGCGCCTGCAGGAGCTGGGCATTAACAAGCAAGTGCTTGTCATGGATGGGGGCTTTGAGAAGTTTGGGGAGCTGTATGGCTCTGACAGCAGCGTCGTGGAGGGTGGTGCGGCGCCGAAGCTGGCAGCAGCAGCAGCAGCAGCAGCAGCGGCGGCTGCAGGTGTGCCGTCTGAGGAGCATTGAGAAGCTTGCTCGCCAGGCGGCTTGGGGCCTTGGGTGCAGTGCAGGTGTTGTGGGATGGTGGCTGGACAAATTGTGGGATGGAGGCTGGACAAAACAAAGCTGCCAGCTGCTGATTTGAGGAGCCGAATGGCTCCAACAGCGGCGTTGTTGAGGGTGGCGCGGCGCCCAAGCTGGCAGCAGCAGCAGCAGCAGCAGCAGCAGCAGCAGCAGAAGCGGCCACGGCTGCAGGCGTGCCAGCTGAGCAGCATTAAGAAAGGGGGCTGAGCAGGCTGCTGTTGCTGGGTCGGGTATTTGGCAGGCTGGGGCGAAGTGCAGGTGCAGTGGGATGATCCCACTCAATGTTTGGGGCAGCGAGAGAGGTCTGTTATAGGGGTGGGCAAGCTATACCTTAAGAGTGAGTCGAGCAGAGAGAGAGAGGTCTGTTACAGGGGTTGGCAATCTATCACCCTAGAGTGAGTCACTTGCCCCTCTTTCAGTTCACGTATCGTAAGAACCCGACGGCAAGCCATGAAAGGCAAAATTGCCCAGCTGGCACCACAGGCATCCCTTCGTGTATACATGTCAGCACTGTGACGCAACAAAAAGCAACTGCAACTGGTCTAGAGTCCCATTAACTCTTCCAGCAAGCAACACTCTCGAGAGTGCCACAGCATTGCGCCCAAGGGGATGTGACTCCCATGCATGCTGACACAAACAAGCAATCACTGAAGCAGTAATGCCATGCTGCCCTGCATCTGATACCAAACAGTGCCTGCTGCAGTGCGACAATTCAGGTATGCCTGTGCAAGCCAACGCCAGACAAGCGCAGTTTGTATGCCCAAAAATGCATCTCCGGGAGACACACCGCCTGCTGTAGGGCACTCCCGACAGTCTTGCATAACACCACACACCACGCTGTGTCACACAGTGGCCACCAGGAGCATGCCAGCTGTGATGACACTTAGTAAAGGGATTGGTCTAAGCTACTCGTCGTCCTTGCTCAGGAGCGTCGCACACTCCACAACAGCAGCACAGCCACCTGTGCTTAAACCACTCCTGCTGGCTGGGTTTTTACGCAGACAGGTGCAAAACCGCTGTCACGCAAAAACCGCGGCAGCAGATGCATGCTCATCAGCTGGCTGATACGACAACGCCAACATCCATCCTCTGCATCAATGCTGCCCAATCCTGCAGTACAATGTTGCACCCCAGCTCACACACAAGCCTGCTCAAACTTCTCAGTACAGTTGCTCCTGCTGCAGCCACCATGTACCTCACATTGACGCGCTTGTTATCCGCCATGCAGGATCACTTCTGTGCCACTCCCCACCCCTATCCACACCATCAGCACACCTACACACCCACCACGCATGCTTCATAGCTGACAATAACACTTATGTGTTCTTCTGCAGGGTGGACAGCGCTGCTGCGAGGTAGTTGCCGCTGCTGCTTGGGATGCTTGCCACAAGCTCATACAGCTGCAGGCCCTCATCAGGCTGATACTCGTAGCACACATCGAATGTCTTGTTGCGCGCCTGCAGGCGGCAGCAGCAGCAGCAGCAGCAGCAACAGCAGCAGCAGCAGCAGGGTGAGCAGCAGGTGCGGGCGTGCATAGTGTGAGAACGCAGGAACATCAGCAGCAGCCACCAGCGAGGCAGCCACTGGTTCAGAACGTACACCTATCTCAAGCATTACGTGATGACATCTGCAAGAGGTTGATGTTGCGGCAGCCAACCGGTCGGCAGCAAAGCCAAAACAAGGCTTCCTGCAAGTCACAGCCTCACGCACACACCACCAACTTGCTGTTGTAGCTGGCACCTATGGCTTCTACCGCAGCTCGCACAGACAGCCACGGTAGCACCCCTGTTCTTGGTTTGTATCGTACAAGCGCAGCATCTCACATACATACTGCTCACTTGCACCCTTTCAAATTGTAACATATGACAAGAATTTTGCTCACCTCAGGCTCATGCAGCGCCCGCAAGCAGATGTCAGCCACATCAGCTGCGCTCACACTCTGGCCCACGCGGTCACCCTGGTCAAACACCAGCGCCTTGTAGCCTCCAGGCTCGTCCTGCAAGCAGCAAAAGTCAACGGAACAAAGTCAAACCTTGACCAGCGTTGACCAGGCGTCAACCAACATACATCAGCAGCCCACCCCAACCCAAACTGTACTGTAAGAGGCAGGACACGATGAAACCTCCACAACTTGGCTGCTGCAAAATAACAGAAGAAAAGAAGCACACGCTGGTCACTGGCCGCATCACGACAACAAGACACAAGCACCGTGATAGGCAGACTCTTCTGCACATACAAGACCACAGCCGAAAGAACAAGACGCACTAGTAGCTCAACACAAGAGGTCCTGGCCGTATCACAGTGTAGACCACGCCTGTTGCACAGAGCGCATGATCAAACCTGAAGACTCAACTGTTGCAACACAAACAACAGAACTAGGAACTCACCACAAGAGGTCCTGGCCGCATCACAGTGTAGCCCAGGCCTGTTGCACGCAGCGCATCCTCTCCGCGGCGCTTAGCAGCAACGATGCGCGAGACATCTGTGGCATCTAACCCTGGCCGCGCTGCTCCACTGCAGGACACCAAGATGAACTCTGGCTCCACACCTGAAGCAGCAGCAGCAGCACCGGTCAAAGAGCACTCCAAAGGGTCAACAGAAGGTTTCCAACAGAAGAGGTGTGGCAGTGGCTGCGCACTTATCCGTTCTAGTCAACGCCCGACCCCAGGTCACAGCAGCTGTGTGAACCCAGAAGCAATCATCGAACACATAAAATGCTTTGCCTCGGGGATGTGCTGGGTCTGTCGCGTCCGCCTCACAGCTGGCCTCTACCAGCACTGCCTTGAACAGCTTTGGAACTTGCAGGAACTTGCAGGATTACAAGCTGCAGCTCTCGCACCTGATGGCAGGGCCTTGATCCAGTCCACCTCCATCTTGAACCGCTCAAACTTTGTGTTAGCTGCAGCCTGCTGGGCCAGCAGCCGCTGCCGCTGCAGCTGCAGAGCAGCCGACGGCGCGGCACCACCCGTCGGCGCAGTCGGCAGCCTGGCTCCTGCAGGCACGAGCGGCGCTGCTGGCGCTGCTGCTGCTGCGGCCGCTGCTGCTGCTGCTGTTGCTGCCGGCACTGGCTTGCGCAGCTCATAGCGCAGGCTGATGCTTTTTACTGCTGCGGGGTCAAAGGGAGGCAGGCCCTCTGCTTCTGGCCTGAACAGTACCCAAGGCAGGCGCACGGTGCTGTAGCGCGCGGTGCGTGTGGGGAAGCGCGCCGAATAGGTGTGACCCTCGGCTGTGGTTGCAAGGTGGTGAGGCGGTTGCAGCGCGGTGCAAGGGATTGTCAGGCAGCAGAGAGCATGCAGCTGTGCAGGGTTGAAATCAAACAATGGATGACACAACAGCAGCAGCAGGCACTTCGTGTATGCATGTGACTTTATGATGCAGCAGTAGGGTACCATCAGCAGCATGAATCGGCAAGTGCAGCAGCAGCTGTCAGCAAGACACAAAGCCCATCCTTGCCGCTGTTACAACCACACGCCAAACCCTGCTCTCCTGCAAGTGCTGCCTCCTCTGCTTTCCAACACCACACACCACCCAAAACTCTGCATCAGCATCCCACCTGTGCGCAGCACGCACGCATACGTGTGCCCCTCCGTCTTCACCCGCATAGTGATGCCCTCCGTGCCTGCAAGTCGTGACTCCCCACCCGGCAGCAGCGGGTTGAGCTCCGCTCCAACTTCTGCAAACGCGCCGCGCGTGAACAGCGCGCCCGTGAACACCAGGTTGTTGCCTTCGCTGATCTCTGCTGCTGCCAGGTTGGCGCGCTCCCTGTCCCTGCTGATGCTGCCATCCTCTCCCTGCAAAGCAAAACCAAGCATGACAGAGGCTCAGCACAAGCATTGGAAAGGCACATGTGGTTTCAGGGGACAAAGAAGCTGAATATGTCTGCAGCTGCCCTCTCCCTGTTGCGATGAAGCAGCCTGTGGAGATGAAGCAGCAAACACCCAGCAATGGCGGCACATCCCAGACAGCAGCAGGGCATAGGGGGTTACAGCTGGGAGCAACAGCAAGTCTGCTTGCTGGTGCTGAACACTTCCTTGCAGGATGACAGACACATCAGACAGAGCACTGTGTACCAAGCAGCCTGCAGTTCATGGTCGTGAGTGTTTGGCTCCCAAACCCCACACAAACATGCAGCTGCATGTCACCGGGCCCCACCTGCACACCGACAAAGCCGATGTCCCAGCGCAGCTGGTGGTAAATCTTGCCAAAATCTGCGACCTCCTTCTTTGCGTGAGGGCTGTGCTTGGAGCCCTCTGCGCGTGCCCGCCTGAACAGCTCATCCTGCATCGCTGCTGCCATGTGGGCCACTCCCCGCTCCTCGACTCGCAGCAGGTCAGCTGTGAACGCGGTCTTTGCTGCTGCGCAGTAGATGATCTGGCCGGGCAGGCAGAGGAATGAGATGCAAAATAAGCAGGCAGAGAATGTGATGAGGTTGTTAGCTCGTAGGAAAAGAGGCCAGGTAGCAGAAACACACGCCCATTGAACAGTGTAGTGCTGTGGCAAGGGAGCCGTGCAAGCAAACTACAAGCATAGCTGAGACATCACCTATGGCTGTGTAAACCACTGCTGGCAACGCTACACAACACATGTTATCTGCTCAAGTGCAGCTGTTGCATGCTCAACCTCTTACATAGGCCTGCATGATGAAAGAAGCCAACAACTCATGCAGCGGATGATGCATCACAACAGATGCACAGGCAGCTTGGCTTGTCAGGACCGCAGCCTGACATGCCAGCACTCTGCAACAGCTGCAACATGCTGCTTCCTGTGCATGCGTTTCAACTATAATACTACGCACCTTGTTAACACCTTTCACTGCCCTTTGGCAGTCCTTGAGTTCTCCCACATCGCCGTTGATGATCTCAACAGCGCTTGGCAGCCCCTCAATCTCAGCTGCGGTCTCGCGGATGCCCTCGCGGCGCCTGATTAGCGCACACACTTTGTAGCCACGCAGCAGCAGCTTGCGGATAAGGATGCGGCCCACCCTGCCTGTGGCTCCAACCACCAGCACCTTAGTTCCTGCAGCAGTTGGGTCCTCCTCCAATTGCAGGCTGGGGTCCAGCACCTCATCGAAGACATAACTCTTCGTGGGCTGGGCAATTGAACTCAGCTGCTCCCACACATCGTCAAACGCGCGCCGAGCTTGGCGTCCCAGCGCGTAGGGGTTCACTAGCGGATTTTCCAGGAGGTTGCCCTGCTGCTGCTGCTCCTGCTTGCTGCTGCCGGGGGCTGGCTGTCCTGGCTGCTTGTTGGGTGCGCTGAAAAACTTTTCTTGTAGCTCCTTTTCACTGGGCTCCTTGCCGCTGTCAGCGCGTGCTGGGGGTGCGAGCCTGCTGTGCTGAACTTTGTGTGGTGCAATGCGGGGCCCAGGACAAGTCACGCGCGTCCTGCTCGCTATTTGCCGATGACTAAATATCTGCATGATATCAAATCAATGCTAAGATAAAGTAATTGACTTGACGTCAGTGCATCGAGAGACTGCAGCGGGAAGGCAGCGCTGCTTCAAGTGATTTTATCGACGATCGTTACTGTCAATCCAATCTTAATCAACGATTTTGAATGCGATACAAAGCTAGCAGACTGCCTGTGCCAAATTTACGGCTTCATGTGGTTACACCTCGTCCCTGGCAAACCGCGGTGTGGCAAGCCTGGTGAAAGGAGACAACGTACCATTGGGTCATGATGTTAACAATTTACAAATCACCACGGTTGCCGTGCTCAACTGCACAACAGCAACCATGGTGACTGGGCCATGCACCTCTCACTTGACAGTGCAATGGTGGTCTCTCTAACATGTCTATGCTGTGCCTGCCAACACACGCACGAATATGCAACTGATAACATGATCAAGCAGACGCCTGACGGGCGGAGTGATAGCTGAGTGACAATAGAAGCTGTACCATTCAAGCCAGCGCACTGCACTGCTTGCTGGTGCAAGAAACAGCTGGCGCTGACCATGCAATACACAAACCATACAGCAGCTGCAGGCAGCCAACGCATTCAAATCACAAAATCTCACGAGCCGCATGGCACAGATACTGAGTTGACAGGTGATGTAATTGTACGGCAGGCTGAACAGCCCAGCTACTTCTGTGTACAGCTAGGTAAGACAGTTCCTGCCTGCAGGTAACTGCCTGTATGACACTATAGGCACAAACTGTCTGCACTCTGCAAAATAATCAGGTATGTGCAACGACGACAGCATCAAGGCTGCAATCTCAGCAGCATCAGAGCTGTATGCTGCTGTCACAGCACGGCCAGCAATGAGATGAGGTTGAGTTCACAGGCAGCAATAGGTGCATATGTGCAAACACCTGCTTTATACCAGCCCATCTGCAGGTGCAGCAGCTACAACAACGCTATACAAGAGAGCCCTGCACAAACTGCCGTGCTAAAGCAAGCAGCAGTAACCAGGCACGCAGCCGCTAGAGCGGCTCTATTGCCACAGCACCAGCTCAGCACCTAGGATAGCCAGCGCCAGCACAGCGCTCACCAGGCCAGACGGCAACATCAGCCTGCTGAATGTTGCATAGTTCACAGTGCGAAGTCCCTTGCGCTGCAGGATGTTCACAAACATGATTCCTGCAAGCGCACCCATCACCGTGAAGTTGGCGGCAACGTTTGAAGCGATGACGACAGCAAAAGCGGCGCCAATCGGCACCCTGCTGCTGCCATCTGCCATGCTAGCCATGCTGGTGGGGCTTGACAGGTCAGCGTTGCTGCTGCTGCCGCTGCTGATGAGGCCGCCAGCAGCTGGAGCGCCAGCTGCTGCCGCTGCTGCTGCCTGTGCAAACACAGGGCTCATACAGACCCTGGTCATAAGGATCGTCATCGGCTGCAGCAGACAGAGCGGCGCAAGCAAAGAGTCAAATAACCTGTGCAGCGCTGACACATATCAGTGACGGGGAGGGGCTTTGTGAGGGCATGCCAAGCAGCACAAATGGTTATGTGCCGAAATGCCGACAGTTGATGTGCAGGGAAGGCTGCACCTGGGCGAACGCATCTGCTGTTGACAGCATGCACGCAAGCACAGCTGCTGGACCTACTGCAACACCCCACAATTCAAGACTGCACTGCACACCAGGCGCATGTTGCTCATGCCGCACGCTTAGCCAAGGCTGCAACGCTGGCACCCCCACGCACACAGCCCCAGCACCCACCTGGTTGTTTGCCAGATTAGCCAGCAGCACGCTGAAGGACCCAACAGCAAACAGCGCCGCCCACACGCTGCCACGCACACCGCTGCCCAGCCACCATGCCAGCCGGTCCACCCAGCCTGTTGCATTCAGGCCCTCCACCAGAATGAACATGCCCAGCACAAACGGCACAACCTGCATGAAAGGCACACGTAAGGTACAAAGGGTTTGAGTTCAACAAAGAAGCTTCACCAGTTGAACAGCAATCGTGTCAGCCTGCACCAGGATGAACATGCCCAGCACAATTGGCACCACCTGCAGGGAAGGTACAAAGGTTGTATTGACTTCAACACAGTCGCTGCTGAAGTTGTACAGCAAACACATGAGCCCTCCACCAGGACGAACATGCCCAGCACGAACGGCACGACCTGCAGGAACAAAGGGTACACATGGTGTGAGTTCAGAACATGCGCTGCTGCAGTTGCACACCACCTGCAGGACAAGGTACCAAGTGCGCAAGCCCAGCACAGGTACAGCTGCAGCTCACAGCTTGGTGAGTGCCACTGACAAGACTTCTTATTGCCAATCAGATGATTCAAAGAAAGTCGCTTCGCTCACCTGCAGCTGACCATGCACCTTGGCAGCGTGTCACGCAACATGTTTGTCAAGCGACGCTCACGCTGCAACAAGACTTGACAACCAACTGCAGCCAGCAAGCCTCACACCTACCTCATATGGCAGCGCCCGCAGCACCCTGCCAAAGCTAGGAGCCCGCAAATCCTGCAGCAATCCTGCAGCACCAGCAGCCGCCCCTGCTGCTGCTGCTGTGTCTGCAAATGCAGGCTTTGCACCGCCACCAGTGCTGCTGCTGCCATCACAAATGCCGACTTGTACGTCAACTTCTGATGCACCTGCTGTGTCCTGCCGCCGCAGCTGCTCTGCTTTCCCAGCAGGTAACTGAACCAGGCTGTCCTGCTGGCTGTGTTGTGACAGCTGCTGCTCTTGCTGCTGCTGCTCCAGCTGCTGCTGCTGCTGCTGTGCAGCAACGCCTGTCAGCTCAACACTGGATACATCCTGCTGTGCCGGCAAACTGTGGCTGCATTCCTCATCTGCTGCTGCACCACCGCGCTCCTGCAAGCTGCTGCTGGCATCAGGTCCGTGCACTGCTGGTAGGTCAGGCACAGCCCGTAGAGCTCTAGCGGCAGGCTCGCTTGTGCCTGCTGCTGCTGCTGCTGTTGAAGCAGCTACTGCTGCTACATGCGCTGGCTGCGACTGTCTGGCTGCAGCTGCCTCTGCTGCAGGAACATCCAGAGGCTGCGGTTGCGGTGCCTGCAGCTGCCTGCACCAGCGGCCCTTCAATACTACATACGCTACAAAGTTGTACACTGCATGCAGACCGGCACACACCAGTGTAACAGGCCAGAGCTCCCATCCTAGTGATGGAGCTGCAGCAAGCAGCCCCAAGCAACCCAAGATATTAAAACTGCCAAAAGCTGCGCCTGGCTTATCCAGCAGCAGTAGCGCAGGCTGCAGGTCTGGTAGGGCTAGGTGCTTTGGCATGCGGCGCGCGTGCACGAGCAGCAGCACTGCTAGGCAACCCAAACCGGCACCTGGGGGGGGGGGGGGGGGGGGCGATGCAACAACAGCAAGGCAGAACACGGACATATGCACGACAGTGAATTAGCTGTTGGGACAAAAGCTCATCGGCACAATAACCAGCCGCATGCCAGCTGCAGCAATTCTACCGCTGATGCCGCCCATCGCTGCAAGTAAACACAGCAGGGCTGCACTATACAAGCAAAGCTGAGTGCAGACCTTCTGCTGCAACGCACCAAGGGTTGGCAGCGCCATCCACCTGCTGTAATCCCCAAAGCTCATCTGGTAGGCCACAGCCACGATGATGTTGGTGGGGTTTCCTGCAAGCAGTGCGGCAGCGGGACCCCCATTTCCACATGTCATTTACTGGCTGCACGGACGCACGCAATCCCTCATGCGCTGCACGACATGAGCAACTTGTTAGTTCCTATACATAAGCCTTGCTCTAAAATGTGCTGCTGGGTCTCTATAGTGCCCCCAGGAGGTGCAGGTGCCCCATTTGAGCGCCTCGCAGCTGCTGTGTGCGATTCAAATGTCTGTTCTCAGCAGTCTGCAGCGCTGTCGCCAGCTGGGCACTCACCGACAAAGAGCAGCATGGACCAGATGTTGGCTGCTGTGAACATGGCTGTGAGGTATGGCACTGCATCCGTGCCTGTTGCTGCGGAGAAGTAGTAGATGATGGGCTGTGATAGGCGGGAGAAGCAGCAGAGCAGCAGCAGCAGGCAGCCCTGTCAGCTGCAGGAAAAGGCAGACAGACACTGCTGCAAGGAGGCTACTCGGCCGTGTCATAGCCAAGTCAATCCTGCTGCAGCTGCTTGGCTTGTTGCAGGGCATCACCTGATCAGCATCAGTGCAGCAACACAGTGCTGGATTTCAAATGTGTGGCGCTTGCAGGACAGCAGCACAGCACCAGCTAGGTGCTAGCCTGCCAATCCAGGCACTTCTGGCAGGATGTAAAACAACTGCTACTCAAGCCGTTGCTGCTGCTGCTGTTGCTGAGTTCCAGCCAGGCTTGGACTCACCGTGAGGGTCATGATGGCTATGTCGTTGCTGGTGAAGACTGTGATGATGCTGCTGACTGCAAAGTAGAGCAGGAACAGCAGCCTGCCGTTGCCTTTGCTGCGCCGCGTGATGTGCAGTGCCTGCAAGCAGTGCGCAGGTCAACTGCCAGTCAATGGGAAGCGTTGGTGGTCAAACCAACACAACTGATGCCCCTTGACCAATTGAATTGCAGCTACCACTGCATGCTGACATATGGCCTTGGCTGTTCCTGATACAGGTCAAATTTCAGACCAGGCCCGGCCTGCTGTCTCACCAGCCAGCCGAAGCAGCCAGTCATGTCAAGGCTTGTCGAGATGTAAGCCAAGGCCATGAACAGGATGAGGATGCCATATGGCTTCAGCGTTGCGTCGCCAACGATGCCAGCAGCAAGTGTCCTGCCATTCAAACTGCCAGTGGCCAGCATAGCCAGGACGCCGACCACCGGCACTCCAGAATAGTGCAGAGGAAGTTTCAAGCCTGATGAGCCCCTCCTCCATGCCGGCAGCTGCACCGAGACGGGCACCAGCACCAGCAGCACTACCAAAGCTATCACTGCACAGAAGATGACCAGGGCAGCAACCTCCTGAAACTGCATGACCAGTTCGTGTTGTTCAGTTGCATCTGTTACACTTCAACATGTAAACCAGACATCATTTTAGCGATGCAACAGCGTAAGCTGGGAGGCATAAGCTGGGAGGGACTCTCGCATCTTTCTGACCAAGGTAAGCACACACCAGCGGAATCTTCTGTTTTTTATTCTGCAAAAAACATACTACGGTTTCTGCTGCTGCACTTGAGGTGCTAAGCCCTTGGAAAGGGGTGGGCGAAATGACAGCTTTGTGCTTGAAGGTCCATTGGCTTCGTTTTGCTGTTACTAAGTCTTTCGTTGTTGTTGTTTGTGCTGCGAGGTGTTGTTGCGTGTTCGAAGCCGGCGAGAGCGATTCCGCCACGAGTTCACTGCTCAAGCAGCCAGCTTTTGCATTCGCGCTAGCAACCGCAGCAACCAGCAGCAATCATGCAGGCCTCTATCATGAAGGCAGGTGCCCTCAGCAACCCGCTGCTGGGCAACCGCATGAGCTACAGGGTGGCTGCTGCTCCTGCCCCCAGCACCACTAGCTTCAGGAGCGTGGTGACCATGGCGAAGAAGAAGGGTGTGCGTATCATCGTCACCCTGGAGTGCACAGAGGCCCGTGGCATTGGTGCTACACCCTCTCGCTACTGCACACAGAAGGTGTGGACCAGCTTCAGGTGGAGCAGCAGCAGCGGTGGCAGCAGCAGTCAGCAGTGCTAATGTGACAGCAAAGCAAATGCCTGGAACGTCAACACTTCATCAACAGTTTCGTGCTTCATGCAGCTCTGCAGCAGCCTCTTGCACAGCAGTTATGCAGCGCTTGTTGGCAGGCCTGGGCAATTAGTCCCTGCTGCTGCAGCATCATACTTCGATACTTGCGTGATAACAGTGATGAGTTTCCGCCAGCCTCAGGGCAGCTACAGTTGCTTGCGTGCTAGCTGTGGCTGCTGGTGCAGCCTGAGTGTGCAGCACCCCAACACAGCTGACACCCACAGGTCCTTACAAGACGAGGCTGGCAGCAGCAGCAGCAGCAGCAGCAGCAGCCACCTTAGAGCTCACATTGCTGACGCCGTCCTCTCTACCCGTTGCCTGCCTCTCCTGGTTCGGTTCAATGTCAAACGTGCTCTATATCTGCTCGCCACGGCGGTGGTTTTGCTGCCCGCAGAACCGCAGGAACACACCAGAGCGCCTGGAGCTCAAGAAGTACAACCCCCACTTGCAGAAGTACACAGTGCACAGGGAGGTCAAGTAAATGGGCGGCAGCAGCGGATGGTGAGTGGCAGTGGCAGCTGCTAGGCTGGCAGGTTGCTGCGTGGCTGGCAGGGTAATCCATTTCGAGCATGTAGAGCTGAAAGGGGGGCTGTGTTGCAGCTGGCTGTACTTGCATGCAGCAACTGCATAAGGAAGAAAGCGGGGATATTCAAGCAGCTTGTGTGCAGCTGCATGTCAGGCGATTCTAGGCAGCCGTGGCCAGTGATGGTTGCCAGGCTAAGCTGCTATGCGCTTGCTGACGGAATGCCGTGCAGAAAGGCGCATTGCTTGCTTCATGCAGCAGTGTGCATGCTTCAACAGCATGTGTGTTCATAGACCATCCATGTTGGCAAGATATGTGTGCTGTTCCCAGGTGCATCAATTCCAACCTACTGAAATGATCTACCTTCTGATTGTAACCACGTTCGCTGCCATGCTGCTTGCCGCAGGGTGTTGTATCGGCTTCTGAGTTCTAGACATGTGTGCGGGAGGCGGGTGTGGGCTGTGAAGGACGGATGTAGCTGGTTTGGATCATGGATTTTGTAGCTGAAGTGTAACAAGTCAAAGTGTCTTTCCAGGTTTTGAGCACTGGTTTTTGAGCACCACCCTGATTGGGTAATGCTGGGCTAGAGAAGATCCACTACAGAAGATCCGATCATGAGTCATTTGGTGGCCGCAGCTTGCTGCCACAACATTGCAATGCGGTATTGCTGTTGGGTCACTAGCTGCCTGCCGGCAGCTCTGCGGGGCATCACTGGCTGCTGCCGCAGCAGACATGTAGAAAGCAAAGAAACGCAGTAGCACGTGAAACCTAGCAACACAGCAAGTCAAAAGCAGAGTTACAAGCAGCTTCATGTTACCTGAGTAAATGCTACTGCTTTGGCAGTACCATGAATACATTTGCAGCCTCTGTCACTTCCTACAGCTGACACACGACGCATCACCGGCCGCTGGCGTGCCAGTGAACAGATCTGCGTAGTACCAGTCAACAGGCGTATGCCGCATTGCCAATGCCCCATGGGGCCAGCGGGGCAACTGCATTTGTGGCAGTGCAACTGAGGTACAAGACCTGGCTGAGCTTCAACCATTGAAAGGAGCAGGTCATGACAATGATCATGCCCGGTGCATCGATAACGCAAGGCAAATGCTGCGGCAGGTACTGCAGTACCATTTCAGCAGGTCATGACCATGATCATGCCTGGTGCATCGATAACGCAACGCAAAAGCTGCGGCAGGTACTGCAGCACCATCAAACCATGCATACTTAGATGAGTCATGACCACCAAAAAACATGCCTGCATCTGAATGCAGGATGCGGAGTCCGCATTGCGCCTGATTGCTACACGTAGAGTGCTGTAGTGCTCTTAGTGGCACTGGTAGACTGGCTCACAACAGGTACTGCAGTAACATGCATGCTCAGATGAGTCATGGCCACAATGTTAACATGACATGCCCACATTCCGATTGCGCCTTATTGCTGAACAAAGAGCACTGTAATGCTCCCTGTGGGAAAGGTAGACCTGTCAAACCGCAATGTTGACATACACATTGTGGGAGGTCCCACAGCCTGAGGGCATCAACCCTGCCGCATGTTTTGCGGCAACACTCGTTCAGCACGAGCTCATATCAGCCTGAGAACACGCTTTCGAACTGAGCACAGTGACTCAACGCTGGCTGCGCTGTGCTGTTGCCAGCAATGCATGTGGAGGAACAAACACATGTCCTGCACACCCCGCCTGATTGTCACGTGACATGTCCTGCACACCCCGCCTGATTGTCACGTGACATGTCCTGCACACCCCGCCTGATTGTCATGTGACATGTCCTGCACACCCCGCCTGATTGTCACGTGACATGACACAGTCCCATACTGGTGCTGCCGCAACATCCACCAGAGATGCTGGCGGCTGTCAAAAATGCAATGCCACAATGCGGCATGTGCCGCAATGTACATGCATGTGCGACATCATCCTTGTGATCACAATGCCAGAGCACAAATCCAAAGCTCTGCAGAGGTGGACGCTGGCCTTTCCCCTATGCCTGAATACAACAGGTGCGGAGTTGTGCATTTGCCATGCCTAAAACTGTCATCTTACAACAGTCAATCGTGCATGATCATGCCCAAGCAGCTCAGTAAGTGCTATACATCCACTACACAGCAGGTACAGAAGTGATAAGTACATCAATCCAGCAGCCAGCAGATGCCATGGCTGGTTCAGGTACCTGATAAACCAGCGCAGTACACAGGCGGCACTATCCTTGCACCTGCCTCGTATACACATACACGCAGCCTGGCAGCCAATCTGCATGCTGTCACTACGCTGCTGCTACAAGCAGCAGCACAACTGCTGTCGCTGAATGTGCCTGCTAGCTGCAGCAGCCAGCAGCGGCTTGTCATGTTGACCATATTGTAACACTGTTGAAACACTATTGTAATACTATCTTCCTGCGCGGTACGTGGCCCAATGCAGCCGCATGCGCTGACCTTGGCCTGGCGTGAACGTCTCCATGCAACTGCGGCAAGCAGGAACAACATGCAGCAGCAGACGGTCAGCGGCAGGGTCAGCAGCTGTCAGGCGTGCAGAAGGCTCGAGAGGTGAGTGGAGCTACCGAGGCTGCTGCAGCATGGAGGTTAAATGATTGAGCATGCAGCAAGCACTGGATGGTGAGTGAAGCACTGCTGATGAAGCTGCACGTAGTTTTTTGTCTGTTGCTGGCATTAATGACAAGCAGGACGTGTGATTGAACTGGCAACAAGCAAAAGACATGCAACAGTGATACACAACAGCATGCAAGTGTGTGGTGGGCCGGCATTCTGTGACAGCTGACTGCAGCACGCAATGCTCTACACCTGTGACTGCTTGCCAGGGAGTGCAGCACCTGCAGGCTACACAGCGCTGCTTCTCACCTATCATAGGAGTAGTCCTGTTGGAAGCAGAGCAACAGGATGCAGACATTACAAAGGGCAGCGCAGGAAGAGCAGGTTGTATCAGTGTGTGGTCATTTGCAACAGCACTGCTGGACAAGCAAGACATCACTACTGCAGACGCAGTGCAGCTGCCACCCATGTTACGCAGCAATCGCCTTGCAGCCACAGCCTACAACCACCCCTACAACTCATGCTCTGCGGTGTCTGTGTACAGCCGAACATCGCATGCTGCTTGCTGTTCAATAAGCCAGCTGGAGGAAGACGCCAAACTTCATTGGCGAGGGTCTTCTGGCTCAGCATTTCTTGCAAGTGCGCAGCTGTGCATGACCAGCGTCCTTTGAGATCCTGGCTTTGTCTAGAATTCGTCATTTTACTTCAACCCTAGCTCACCATGAAGTTCGTGATTGGGTCTGCTCCTGGCAGCTGCGGGCAGCTGTCACGGGCCTTGGGGCAGCCAATGGCAGCGGAGGCCTCTGCAGGCGTGTCATCAACACTGTCACCGGCACCTGAACAGCCATCCTGCAATACATGCAGGCAGCGGAAAAGTGGGTGCCATTGACACTGTGAGATATAAACACCCACGACTCTGGGTGTTGTGTGCTACGACAAGCAATGAGCACGGTGTGCACTCTACTGATGAGCTTGTCCAACACTGCAAGCTGCATGCCTGTGCAGCTGTTTATGCATAATGCAATGCAAAATGAAATGTCAACTTCTGCTGCCAACAACAACCATTGCTGGGCCCTGCGACATTTCCGTCCTGGTTGCATAGGCCGCTGCATGCTCCTCAGCTGATGACAGGCTCACCTGGAAGGTGTGGTACTGTAGAGAAAAGGGACGTCGTACATGCGTGTGAGCAGCAGGGCAGACAATCGCAGCGTCAGAATAAGTGCAGCAAAAGAGTGTAGTGTGCCGTGCAATTGCATATCGGCTGCTGCTGCTGCTGCTGCTGCTGGCGGTGGCTGCCAAGCTCTTGAATACGAGCAGGCAAGGTTCTATATCGGAACGCCCCAAGTCCCGTGACTTGGCAATCCTACACAATGCTGATGGCAATGATCAGCAGGCAGGTGCAGCTACCCAAGGCACCCACCAGGCCAAGCCAGTGACCGATCTCGTGTGTTGCAGTGTCTCCAAGGTTGTAGTTCTCGCTTGTGCCTGCACGCCAGCACATACAACACATGTGAAGCTGAGCTGTGTGCGATCATAAACACTGATGCATCGTATATTGCTGCATTGCAGCAAGAGCGACTATTTGGAGACATCACTGTCCTCTGCGTGCTGTTGCTTCCTGTCTTTTGACTCAATCACAAAGCTGCTTACCTCCGGGCATAGAGGAGGCCCTGATCACCACGCCATCATACTTAGCAGCCGTGCCAGCCGCATAGTCCCAGGGAAAAGTGGCCCAGCCCAGCAGGGACTGCCCCAGAGCCCATGCGTAGATGTTCAGCGTGGCTGCACCGCCCTGCCTGAGCGTCTTCTTAATAACTGACTCTGGCGATGTGGGCTGCAGGCCTGGGCTGGCTGTATATAGTGCTTTTGAGGTGGTGCTGTACATGGTTGCCTTTGCGAGTGTGAAGGAGAAGCCCCACTTATTGTAAGCCCTGTTGAGCACCTGCGGCAAGGGATGTGATTTGTGACAGGAAGTGAGCGCACATGTTTGCCGCCAACTGGGAGCGATGCCTCGAAACTTAGGCCCTCCAACGTCACAAGACGCATTGTCAGTTACGCTATCAATAACATGGTGATGTTAGTAACGTAACTCACCCGCATCTGGGCGTCCACCTGGTCCCTGTAGACCATGCCAGCCGTCCTGTTGAGTGTTATAACATGCATATACACCTGGATGTCGCGCATGGCTTCTGCTGCTATTCCAGCAATGCCATCTGGTGATGCTGCCATAGCTGCCACCATCTTCTGAAAGCGGCGCTCAGTCTGTGCCCTCTTGCTGCGGCTGCCGGCTTCTGCTGCACAGCGCTGCCATCCTCCTGCAGGCTCTACTTCTGTGTCTGCAAATGCTGCTGCCCTTGCTTTTGCTTTCTTTGAGGTGTTGCGGGTTGCCGGGGGATTAGGGATGGGTTCGGCTGTCTCAAGCAGCGCGTTAGCGGCAGCTTGTAGATCGGTTACAGGGGTAGCAGCGCCGACATCTGCGATGGAGGCATCTGCTGCCACTGCGCCTGCTGCTGCTGGCACTTCTTGCTGCTGCAGCCTGCGGGAAGACTTCAAGTGCTTGGCAATGCGATGGTGATGGTGGCTTCTGTGAGCAGCTACTGCATGGCCAGCGATGAGCAAGCTACTGACCCACACTGCCATGACCAGGCCCCATCCTGAGCAATGCTGATTGGGCATGTTGCCTGCTTGCTGCTGCTGGAAGCAGCAGTCAGCTGGAACAGCTGATGGGTTTGATGAATAATGGGTGACAAAGCTGTCCTGTTGCTTGAGGCTGAGGATGGGATGAAGCTGCAGTAGCAGACAGGGCACAAGCAATGCTTGTCAAGCATGTGACAGGGTTCTTCAACCCCGTGGAATTCCAGGGGGATACAAGTCAAGCATGCCATGCTGCAATGACAGTGTCATTGCAAACACCAATCATGCAGGTGACAGTGAGCTAGGGACTTCTGGCGCCCATACAGTGCTAAAAAACGTTGTATCAATCCATTCTGAGCTCTTCATGCTCTCATTGAAGCAGAGTCCGCGGCAAGTTGCGGCCTGATGTGCAGCAGCATGTGCGCATGCCATGCCAACGGCCATGCCATGAGGGCATGCTGCTGGCAGGTTGCATATCAGATGCAGCTTGACATAATCGCACACTAAGCCTTGCAGTGCTTTAGAAACAGCTGCAGCTGAAGTTTCACACGCGGCGCGTAAATCGTCTGCTGCATGCCCCGTGCCTAACACCCACCTGCTGCCGCGCCCGTTGCGCCTGAATAAAACCAGCTAAGCGACAAAGTTCAAAAATTGTGTGCTTTCGCCGGCACAGTAGGACCTTGCTTGCAGGAGCTGATGCGTCCAATACGAAGCCGTGTGTACTTGGCGTTCAATTTGCGACAAATGTCAATCATTACACTATAAAAGATGTACGAGAAGGATCGAAGTGTCCGGGAAGCATGTAGACACCGTTAATGACTTGCAAGTCGAAGAGAGACATGACAAGTGCGGCCCGGCATCTTGGAGTCGCACATACGGCACTACAAGGACCATGGAAACAGTTTCTGTAGTGAAAGTAAGCAGTTAAATGGCTGTACTCGGCCTCAGGCTCTCCCGGTTTCGGATAGCTGGTCTCACGTCCATGTTGAGGAGGGTAGGGTAGGTTTCGTATCGGCTGAAACAACCTGACCAACGTATGCAGTGTGTTTGATGGTATGAAAAGCGGCGTTCGTGTTGCTGTGTACAGTGTTGTTTCCCCGCCGGGCGTGCGGAGGTGGCAGTGTGTGGTAATCCGTCACCAGCAGTACCCACGCGCAGAGCTGAGATGTGAGCAGCTGCAGCGCTACACCAGTGTGTTTACAGCTACCGTACGGCGAGTTAGTGAAGGCCAGAGCAGCACTCTTCCCACCCTTCACCTGCTGCAGCATCATACTGCAATGATTGTCACAACAACGCGCGGTGCTCCAGCATGCATCCACCCTCGTGCAGCATGCAGTGCTGTTCACAGAGAGATTGCATATGGCATGTAAGCATCTAGACATCCTGAGCACTCTCATGGAAATGTGCGTCAATGTCCTCGACTTGCTAGGATTGGAAAAGACAACGATTCATGAAACGCCTGAGCACACCCTCAGGGCCTGTTACTGGACTGCTGTGCCTGCATGCTCAGCCCACTCGGAGCGCCAGGAGCCCTAGGGCGGGGGGTTTCTGGACCAACATTGCTTGAAGGTGCGCAGCTATGCTTTTACCATGCCTAGAATCGTCTTATTTACCCTGCATGTTAGCCAGCACAAGTTTTTCGTCATTTTAAACGTCATCAAGTAACATGAAACGCATCTGACTGCAGCGTGTCACTGAACGAATTTACAGAGGTATTGCTCCAAGGCAGCAGGCGATGCAGAGGTTGCCCCTGTGTATAGGCACGGCACCCCCGGCTAGCCGCTAGTGGCAGCAGCTCAAAAATGCCATTGCAGTGCATTAGCTTACCAATGCACATAAGCAGCCATTGCTGATTGAATCCTGCCAGCTGCAGCGTCAACAATCTTCTTCTGAACAGCTTATGCAAGGCCACGCTTCCCAAAAGGGTAGATGCCATCAATTGGCTGCTTCAGCATGATCTGCTGACGCCGGCGCCTGTAACAGTGGCTGGCGTACGTTGCATGGCAAGAAGCAGCAGAATCAACATCAATCTGCAGGAATGTGACAAGGAATGCAGGGAGTGCACATATACCGTATGATAAACTTGACAAGCCAAAATGCCCTCAGTGCAACAGCATGCCATTGAATGGCAGCTGCATTGCTGCGGCTGGCGCTTGAGTTGGGTTCACAGCTCTCTTCCATTGTATGCTGATGGTGCGTAAGCAGCCTGCGCCATACACTATCATGGAAGCGACACTGCCGCACCCCGACACTGCAGAGCAGTAGTGTGTACTCCGTTCAGTATTCAGGGTTCATGCATGCAGTTAAGCTACTGCCAACTTCGCTCTGCACTCCTGATGCTTATCCGCGCACATGTGGCAAGCCTTCACAGCCTGACACCGGAGCGGTAATAAGTCTGTAGAATGGTTTGGATGACATGCACATGCATCGCGCGGCACGTTTTTGGCATGTATATACGGATCCCCACCATGCTCAACTGTACAGCTGAACATCAACAATGATGTGCGCAAAGCATATACTTGTATGCAGTTGCTGCGCCGATGCCATCATGTGCATTGTCACTCAGGCACCTGCATACCTGCTGGTTATGGCTTGATGCCATGTTGCTGCTCAAAACTCCAGGTGCAAGGGTGCAAGCAATGAGTGGCGTACTGTGCATTATGCACAGGAAAAGAGAAGCCCCGCCCCAGTTCTTTGCTTGATAAGGTCAAGCATAATCATGTATGAAACATCTGCTGTGCATGCAGAATTACAGCCTCCACACAGCTGTTGTGCGCCCGACATGCTTCTACAGGCATGCAATGCACGCAGTGCTCTGCATTGCAAGTGCCTTGCGCCTGCAGCTGCACCAACCAGCATGTCACAGGGCTTCTCACTTTCTGTGAAGTTCTGCGTTGTGTATGCAAGTGCTGCTGTCCTCCTCCTGCGATAAATGAATCCTGCTGTGAATTTCTGCTGCTGCTGCTGCTGCTGCTGCTGCTGCTGCAAAGCTGCTCGTGTGTCCGGCTGCACATCTGTCTGGCCTTAATGTGCAGCTGTGCACCGCAACGCCCTGAGGTTTGACCTTAGACCTCCAGCAAAGCAGGATGTCGCTGTGCCCGAGGACCTTGTGTGCGCAGCAGGAGCAGCAGCATTCACCGCTTCTCTTGGCGGTAGGCGTCCCACGCGCTCCACATGCGTGCGCGCTGGCCAGCAGTGAACTGGTTCATGCAGCTGCAGGTGCAAGAAGCAGGCAGGCATGCGCAAGGCAGCACACCAAACGTCACCCTAAGGGTTCGTCATGTGCCTCGAGTGTCTTCATCCATGCATTTGCATAATGTTCACTTGTTGATCAATAAAACACCAATACATTAACATGATGATGGTCTGGGTGTGTGTCCTGTTTATGCCCCTACCCACATGTCAAAGGAGTAAGCCATGTAGTTCTGCACCAGGCCCGCCGGCCATCCCTTACCACCTCATCCCGTCACCAATCAAGCCGTACCTGTCAAAGGAGTAGTCCATGTAATTCTGCACCGGGTCCCTCCGGCCGTCCCCTGGGCAGCTGTCCCGCCACAGCGGGCACCCAGATGCTGCTGATGCCTCTGCAGGTGTGTCGTCAATCTGATCACCGCCCCAGTTGCAGCCATTTGTGAAGGTGTGATAGAGCCCTGCAGGTGCGGAAGCATGTCAACAAGCACACAGTGGTTGACTGGAAGAATATGATTTGGAACAGAGCGCTGGCAACGGCTGTGGGCGTTGGAATGATACTCATAGGCGCTAAGCGGCTGCCGGTTGACACAGGTCAAATGAAATGAAGCAGCAGTGTCTCAAAGGAATACTGCAGTTGGACCTCGTGTAATAAGTCAGTTCTGCTGGATGGCAACGGCTGCATCACCATGCACGGAAGCACGATCAACGCTGCAACTGCTGAACTCACCTAGCCAGTGGCCAACCTGCAGATAGCATGACAGCAGGCGGCAGTTGGGTGATTCGCTTGTGATAACGTGTGGGAATAGGAGGCTTGCACTAGCAATTTCACAAGCAAAATGAGTGCTGTGATTGTAGCCGCATACCGTGCACATTTAGCTGCAGGTGTTAGTTGAGCTGCGTCTGCAACCGCGTCACTTTGTACCGCTGTGCCGCACCCAGTTTATGCACCGGTCCTGGCAGCAATGCCTTCATCGCACAGCTGTTGATCTGCTAACAGTGTAGCTGCTGCACCTATATGCATGCACACAATTGTGCAAGTCGCACTGCGCGGCTGGCCCCTGACGCTGATGGCTGTCTGAACTGCACTGTCATCCACCCGCACGCACCTCATGCACCACAGTGTTGCCAAGATTGTAGTCCCTTGCAGTGCCTCCAGGCAGTGTTGCAGTGCGCACCACCACCCCATCAAGCGCAGAACTTGGACTTCCAATCTTATAATCCCATGGGAATGTTGCCCAGCCCAAAAGGCCATCGCCTGGAGCCCATGTAAAGATGTTGAGGTCTGTTGCACCCCCCATGCGCAGCTGTCGCTTGATTTCAAATTCCGCCGCACTGCCGGGGCCTGCGTTGTAGAGGGACTGGGACGCTGCGCGGTATGTTTGCGCGCCAGCAAGGGTGAAGGTGAAGCCGTGCCTGTTGAACGCTGAGTTCAAAACCTGTGGCGGGCGCAGCGGCAGTGCGGATGTGTGTTGATGAAGGAGTCTTGATGGTGCAGTAATCAGAGTGTAGCAAGAGAGGCATGAAACACACGCAGGAGTTGCTTTTCTTGGCGTTTGCTGGGATGAAGCAGAGGGAGCTATGGCGTACAATGCAACCGCATGCAAAGCATCTGCATCTGCATGCTGCGCATCTGCACATGCATGCTGCGCATCTGCACCTGCATGCTGCGCATCTGTCTGCATGCTGCACATCTGCATCTGCATGCTGCACATCTGTCTGCATGCTGCGCATCTGCATCTGCATGCTGCACATCTGTCTGCATGCTGCGCATCTGCATCTGCATGCTGCACATCTGTCTGCATGCTGCGCATCTGCATCTGCATGCTGCGCACCTGCATCTGCATGCTGCATCTGTCTGCATGCTGCATCTGCATCTGCATCTGCATCGGCATGCTGCGCATCTGCACCTGCATCGGCATGCTGCGCATCTGTCTGCATGCTGCATCTGCATCTGCATGCTGCGCATCTGTCTGCATGCTGCATCTGCATCTGCATGTGCATGCTGCGCATCTGCATCTGCATGCTGCGCATCATCGCTCACCGCCATCTGGCTGTCAATCTGGTACATGTACACGCCCCCCTGGCCAGCAAATGTGACAATGTGGAAGTACACAGGGATCACACGCCCTGCAGGAGCCTGCCGCCTGCTTGTCCTGGCAGCAGCAGCAGCAGCCTCAGCGGTGACGGCCTCTCCAGCAGCAGCAGCAGCAGCGCTGGCGCGTGCAGCGCGTGATACAATGAGGCGCTTGAGTTGCCGCTCGACCGCAGCGCGCTTGCCGCTGCTGCCTTCTCGAGCGCTGCAGCGGCGCCAGCCTTCTGCAGGAGCCGGGTCTGCTGCGGCTGCAGCAGCAACAGCAGCTGCTGCTGGTGCTTCTGTGGGGATGGCTGAGGCTGCCTGCAGCAGCAGTGCTGCAGCAGCTGCCACGTCTGCTGCTGCTGCTGCTGGGTCGCCGGCAGCAGGCGGCGCTGCAACACCGCCTGCTGCAAAGATAGGCGCTGGGGCTGATACATCTGCTGCTGGTTTCCCTGCTGTTTCAGACACGTTGTTGTCTGGCTGGTGCAGTGTCAGCTTTTCAGCTGCTGGTGACAGCTGTGGTTCGGGTGACACCTGTTCTGCTGGGGTATCAAATGCCGGCTGCTTGGCAGTTGGCTCCTCTTGCAGCCGCCTCAAATCTCTCGTCTGTTCATTCAAATGCGCTGTGGCTGATTGAGCTACGCATACAGCACATATAGCTAGCAGCAGGGCTAGCCTGCCCATGCTGTACTACTGGCGTACTTGCAGCAGGCAGTTGCTGCTGTAGGTGCTCCAATACACACCAAACTGATGTTGACGCACCTGCAAACGATACAAAGATGGGGTTAGATGACAATGATCTGCAGCTGCTGCAGCAAAGCGAGGTTACGGCTGTGAAACAGAGTTCTTCTGCCCTCCTTGCACACTGACCCGGGCCTGGGGCCTCCAACCGCCAGCACATACGCTTCTACCAGCCTGGCATTTCAATTAACATTAACAAGGGAACCGATTCATTGTTTGAAGCCATTCTGGAACCGAAAAGCGCCGAAGACCGGCTGCCTAAAGCAGTGGGAAGTGAAGGCGAGAAGCAACCCACCACACGACGAACCGACGCCTGACCCCACACCCACTTTGCTGAAGGCGATTCCCTTTGAGGTTACCAACGTTTACTTAGCGTAGTTCGACTGCTGAAGATCGGTGCAGAGTTCGCGAGGCCTTCCCGGTGCATGTATTGCAGGAAGTTGGATCACCATTAGAGTTGGTAAGCAATGCTCATCGTTTGATCCAGCGCATGCCTCAGGTTACGTCAGCCAAGATAACCCCGTGAACATCTCACCCCCGGGCTTTCGGCGACCCCGCACCCGGGGTTTTTGAATGTCAACAGCAGCGTTACAGACGTACACTGGACAACTCAATAAGTTTCAAACGTATAGCATTACACCTGCTTGGTCAACACACGGCCAAAAGAATTGCAGGTAACCTGCAGGTGAACTGCCACACGTACCCCTGCATCCCCATGCATGCGAAACCACCAGCGCAATCTCGCACACAATGATGCGTTATATGCAAATTACTCGAGGCATCGAACGAATGCTGGAGCAGCTGCTGCCTACCATGGCTATGGGCCCCTGCAGACCCCCTGACTACAACACTACCTACTCACAAACAACAGCAGGCTGTGTGACATGCCATGCAACACCTCTATATAAAGAAAGTTGCCGAATTCCTCTGGTGGTTGCAAGACACGCATGCAATGTTCTGGGCGGCAGGGTAGGCCAAACATTGTCGCTGGATCGCCACCACCATGCAACACTGTGCTGGTCAGACCACGGCTGAACAACAGCCCCTGTTGCGGTGGCCGCAACGTGATCACTGCTGACGCCCTGAAGGAACGCGCTGCTCCTAAGAAGCGCCAGAATGCCACCACCGTGCCATCAAGTGCAATAAAATCTGAAAGCGCCTGATCCTGCCGCCCGCACCATGCCCTGAAAACAACAGCGCACTGACATGCGTCTGCCGATGCATGGCTATCGGCTTGGCCGTGAGGCAAGCCACGGGCCAGTTGCACACTTGCACCAGCAGCAGCAGCAGCAGCAGCAGCAGGCAGCAGCAGCAGCAGCAGCAGCAACAACACCCTGCAGGCCTGCATGCCACGAACACCAACCGCAAAATATGTGCGCAAGTAGCGCCTAGGATCATTGCCGCTCACGAGCATGCCGCGGCGCTACCCAACAAGCATGCACAGCAATCGAGGCCGGCATGCAACACGCAACACTATAGAAAGCTGCACCTCGACAACAAACAGTGCACCAACTGCTGCTACCTACAACAACATGCATCAATGCATGCAACTGACCCCATCAAATAAGCCTGGGCCTGAGGTTACTCCAAAGAGCAGTACTGATGGAAATTGCAGCCAAACACATGCCAAAAAAGGTTGCCTGACATTGCTGCTGGAAGACACTGCCATGGCGCTTGCTTGCCAGGGCGTTGTCACAGTCAATTCAGCACGCAGCGCTGCTGCTGCTCACTCGCAACACATTAGAGCAACAGCAGTTGGCAACATACACACGATGCACAACACCCGACAACTTGCAGGATGGCCTAGATTTGCCAGGTGACGTCATGCAGCTGCAGCTAGCCCAGACAGCCACTGTCGGGTGTGATGCCTAGCTCGTATCTAAGCCTGGTGCATGGCTTATGACAGCAGCAGCCACACACCAAACCCAACCACACAACGGCGTTTCTGTACACTCTTGATGTTTCCTCGATTCATTTTCAGCCCACTTGGTGGCAACATCATCATCATCATCATCATGAAATACTCACCCACTGCGAGCTCTACTGCGACTCCACAGTTGCAACAATTTCACCACACGCTGGCAAGCTGCATGCCCGCAAATGATGAGCTAATGCGCGCGTGCAAGCTGCGCTTTCAGCTGCCCGACACTGCTCACTATGTCGGCATAAGCCTGGCTGTTAGCAGCAACCTTAGGCTTCAGAAGCTGCAGTGCTGCTTCTAAAGCAGCATCAATGCCGGCAGCATCCTGCTGCTGCTGCTGGTCTGCTGCTCGAGGACTCGTCAACTTGTGGACCGTTACTAACATGCCAATGCAGCCTGTAATGACGCCATCCAGCTGCGCATCGTCCTTGGCAGCAGCAGCTGCTGCTGCAGCATCTGCCGGCTCGAGCTGCTGCTGCTGCTTCTCTAGCTGCTGCGTGGCGCGTATGCGTGCCACCATGCTGCGGGCCTCTGCTGCTGCATCCCTCACAAGCACTGCTGCAGGCAGCTCCTCTGATGCAGCTGCTGCTGCTGCTGCATCATCAGCTGCAGCAGCTGGCCCTGCTGCTGACGCTTGCCGCGACAGCGGACCCGCTGCTGCTGCTGCTGCTGCTGCTGCGCCGCTCCCGCTAGCAGCAGCAGCAGCACCAGCTGCTGCCTCATCCGCAGCAGCGGCACCTGCTGCTGCAGGTGCGGCTGCTGCTGCCGCTGCCGCCGCTGCCACTTTCGCTGCCAGCGCCTGTTGCTGCTGCTGCTGCAGGTGCGGCCTGCTCTGCAGCCTTGCAAGCAGCGCCTGCAGCTCACTGTTGATTGACTGCAGGTTTGAAAGCACTGTTGCATAGCTGGCTTGGAAGCTTTCTGCAGGCCTGTGTGTGGAAGGGTCCAAATGCCCTTCCGCTTCTGCAGTGCTGTTCATGCTGCGCAGCTTAGAGAGCAGCCCCTCCTTGCGATCAAGCACACCTGCAGCACAGCATTCGCCAACCACATTGATCGCACGCTTACATGCAAAGTGCGATCTTCCTCTTTACAGCACACGGCGTGCGGCAAACGCCTGTGTATGTGATGAAACATGAACAGATTGTGTCTGGCACAGCACAAGCGAGTGTGCCACATATCATCACGAGACCATGCATGCATGCATGCACACCCCAGGCCTGGCGAGCATCACCCAACAACATCACTTCCAGTTGTTAGCTATACTACTGCTGTCAGCGCATGCCTGGCAAAGCATTATCATCTCTTGTGATGCACTTCAACAAAAAAACCCCACTACGCCTCTCACCTGAGAGCTCTGCCAGCAGCTGCTGGTCAGTCTTGCCGCCGTCTTGCAACCGCAAGCCGCCAACTGCTGCTGCTGCACCACCCAGCCCACCCACAACAGCAAGCCCGCCCAGCCCTGCTGCACCAACAGCCACATGCTGCGCCAGCCCGTGCCCTGCAGCTGCTGCCGCCGCCGCCGCTGCGTTGTGGCTTGCTGCAGCCGCCGCTGCTGCTGCTGCCATCTGCCGCCGGCGCGCCAGCGCTGCTTGTGCTGCTGCGCTGGTGAGGGCTGCTGCTGCTGCTGCGCCAGGCACGGGCCGGCCGTTGAGCAGCTGCGGTGTGTGAAGCATGCCTGTGAGGGGCAGGCATTCTGAAGGGTCTAGCGGCATGACATCAGTGTCCCTGACTACCTCTGTCATGAGCTCAGACCTGCGAGCATAGAAGTCATGATTATGAAGGCAGTGAGGCAAGATCAGAGTGTGGACCTGCCGATCATGCAGTGCATGTTTTGGGACTGGGCCGCAAGCATGCTGTCGCATACATCCAGAAGCCATGCCTACATCCATTTTGGCTGCAGAGCATGCCATCACACCACCCGCCCGGCTCCCACCTGTTTACAACTTCACGCAGCACTTGCTGGACCTGATGTACGCATTTTGCACACAAAGCACGTGTTCTTTCACGACTAAGCATGCCTGCGAGAGATGCCGCGCACCACCTCCTTGGCGCTTACCTGTTGAATTGCACACGGTACTTGCTGGACTTGATGGTCAGCACGATGCCGTCATGCAGGCTGCGCGTGCCGGGGTGCCGCGCCACCACCGCCTGCGCCACCTTGAGCGGCCGCGGCAGCTCAGGGGGCACCTCCATGCCCAGGCCTGCAGCCTCATATGCGGCGCGCACGCGCTCCCTGCGCCACGCAGGACACAGCACGTAATAAACAGTTGGTGACAGTGAGATTGCATTTTGCATGTAAGCGGTGAATGGCAGCTCAGGGGGCACCTTCATGCCTAGCCTCGTACGCAGCGCGCATGCGCTCCCTGCGGCACACAGCACACAGCACGGGTACAGGCAGCAATTGACATGGCAGCTCAGGAGGCACCTCCATGCCCAGGCCGGCAGCCTCGTAGGCACCACGCACGCGCTCCCTGCAGGTACAGAACACATGCAGTAAGTGTTACGAAGGGTGCGCGGCTTGCATGTAAGCTGTGAGTGGCAGCTCAGGCGGCACCTCCATGCCCAGGCCTGCTGCCTCGTAGGCAGCACGCACGCGCTCCCTGCAGGTACAGAACACATGCAGTACTTGTTACGAAGGGTTTGCGGCTTGCATGTAAGCTGTGAGTGGCAGCTCAAGAGGCACCTCCATGCCCAGGCCGGCAGCCTCGTACGCAGCACGCTTGCGCTCCCTGCCGCATGCATGATGTGATGGCGATAATGTGATGGCGTAGCAGCAGTCGACAATCTGCGGGGTGGCATGATGCTAGCGCCTGTCGCCGTTAGAGAACACTGCTGCTCAACCAGGCCTCGAGCTGCACGTGCTGCTGAATGCAAGCTTTCCTTACTGCTGCGCTCAGCCCACCTGTACGCCTCCAGCTTGTGCCGCTCCTGCTTGAGGAAGGCCAGGCTCAGCCGGCGCGGCGTGCCCGCAGCGCAGCGCAGCACGCTCCACTCGCCGCGCGTGAGGTGCGTCACGTGGCCTAGGCCCAGGCCATCCAGCAAATCCTGTCAGCAGGAGCAATAGTTAAGAACAATCAAATCATGGTCGGTGGGCGTTTGGTGTGACGGCATGCACAGGAAGAGGTGCTGCATGGTGGGACACAACCTTGATAGCTTGCTGTACGCCAACGGGCACAGTGTGCAGTGACAGTTTACGTCACACTGCAGCACTGTGCACCCCAAACACACAAGATACATGTTTCAAAACAACATCCATATTTCGACCAAATCATTGTTTCCGGTGCACCCAGCTCACCAGCACGCCCGCATGCCAGCACACAGCTTACCGCCCACCTGCATCTCGCTGGGCATGAAGTAGGCCGGTCCACCGCGCTGTAGTGCCACTCGTACATCACCCAGCCCGCCAGTACACATGCCACCCAGCCCACCACCAAACCACCCCACCCAGCACACACAGCCCACATCCTACCTGCATCTCGCTGCGCATGAAGTAGGGCCGGTCCACTGCACCGCACCACCAAGCCCACTGGAGCACAGACCACTCAGCCCAGCACCCTCCTGCATCTCGCTGCGCATGAAGTAGGGCCTCTGCACGGCAGCGCCCTCAATCCCCAGCCCACCAGCCCGCCAGTAGCCCAGCCCACCACCACCCCACCAACACACGACGCACCCAGCCCACATCCCACCTGCATCTCGCTGCGCATGAAGCAGGGCCGGTCCAATGCAGCGCTCTCATCCAGGTCACCAGCCCACCAGCACAGAGGTCGCTCCGCCCACCAACAAACCACCCCACCCACGCCACCCAGCATACGCAGCTGACTCTCTGTCAACAGCCCAGCACCCACCTGCATCTCGCTGCGCATGAAGTAAGGCCGGTCCACCGCGCTGTAGTGCCACTCGTACATCGCCCAGCGCTGCAGCGCGCTGCTGCCCACCATGTGCCGCAAGCGGGCCTCTGCGGGCGCGTACATCTCCGACACCTGGCAGCAGCAGGTCACATGCGCAAACGGAAAGAACACAGCAGGGACACAGAGTGAGGGGATTGTGTAAGAGGGCTGACAGGCGGCCACCAGCCAGGAAAAAAAACTCCACACACAAAATCCCAAAGTCAGAGTACAAAACCACTATGTGCCGCAACCGGGCCTCCGTGGGCGCATACATCTCCGACACCTGGCAGCATCAGGTCAAGTGCGCAAGAGAGGATGGATAGAGCAGGGACGCAGAGTGAAGCAGATGTGCAGGAGGCAGACAGCCAGGCACCAGACGAGCAAAAGCGCAACAGGCGCCTGCAAGGAGTAAAATGCACACCAGCATCCAGACATTGAAGTTATGTGCGAAACAACCAAGTGTCGCAGCCGCACCTGGCGGCGGCGGGCCAAACGCGCACAGACACACATGGCAGGAAGCACAGTCAGCAACAAGATGTTGTACAGCTGACAGCCAGCCACCAACCAAGCAGGCCACGCTACACACCCGTAGAGCGCTTCACATCAATGATGCCATATTGATCTGCTCAAGATGTTGAATGCACTTTCAATCAAACATAACTTCACCAACTGCATCCACTCACCCGTGCTTGTCCCCTCGGTGCTGCTGTCGGCCTGCGAGGCTTGCGCTGGTTGCGAGGCGCTGGATGTGCCTGCTTGCGCTTGCCGCGCCCGCTGCGTGTGCCCCGGCCCCTGCCATCTTCCCCTGCTGCATCGTCACCATCACCCTCACCACGCCTGCCCCTGCCCTTGCGGCCGTACTGCTGGCCCTCCTGTGCTGCTGCTGCTGCTGCTGCTGCTGCCATGTCACTGGCGAGTTCGGCCAGCTCGCCTGCTGCTGCTGAGCCTGCGCCGCCGCCACTGAACAGCGGCTGCGGCACCATGAACGGCTGGCCTGCAGTGGCAGCAGCACGGAAGCAGTCAGCAGGACAGCGATCACAGCAACACCAATACACGAACCGCAATGCAGACGGCAGGGGTTAGCTGCACTTCAGCAGTAGCCTGCACACCGCTGCAACTCCACAATCACCTAGTGCAGCTGCAGCCGGTGCACTTCAACAACAACACCAGCTGCCACTCCTGCACCAGCACCGCAACAGACACACATCATCCACCATGTCCTCACTCCCTCACCTCCGTCCATGCGCTGCCGCACGCTGCGCCGTGAGGCAGGCGTCTCCTCCCCTGCATCATCGCCAGCAGCAGCGCCACCCGCGCTGCGCTTGCCCAGCAGCACCACGCTGCGCGGCGGCTCGCTGGCGCTGTGCGTGCGCAGGTGCGGCGAGCTCAGGCCGGGGCCTGTGACATACACACAGCAAGTTCAGCAAAGCAACACAGCAAGGTGAGGCAACAAAAGCTGCAGCAGATCACATTTTATGTTAGAGCAAGCAGCGTGTGTAGCATGCCAAAGGGTGGACAAAACCATGCACGCGTTATGTCAACTCCTAAAGACAAAGCAGGCAGCTGCAAGCACCATAAACCGTTTCTTGCGCAGCGACAGATCCACGCGACACAAAAATTCACTCAGATGACGTTTATAACAGAAAAGGCTCACCAGCTAGCTCAGAGGCATCCATGAGCTCCGGCTCCTCCTCACTGCCCGCATCAGCGTCACGGCCGCCCAACCTAAGAGAAACGCACACACCCTCTTTACACATACTGTTGAACACAGCAGCAACGGAAAAACTTCCTCACCAGCGAGCTCAGAGGCGTCCATCAGCTCCGGCTCCTCCTCACTGCCTGCATCGGCATCGCTGCCGCCCAACCCGAGAGAGATGCACACACCCTCACCACACATACAAACACAACAGCAGTGACACCAGTTTCTCACCAGCGAGCTCAGAGGCGTCCATCAGCTCCGGCTCCTCCTCACTGCCTGCATCGGCATCGCTGCCGCCCAACCTGAGAGAGACGCACACACCCTCACCACACATACAAACACAACAGCAGTGACACCAGTTTCTCACCAGCGAGCTCAGAGGCGTCCATCAGCTCCGGCTCCTCCTCACTGCCTGCATCAGCATCGCTGCCGCCCATCCCGCCTTCACTGCCCATACCACCATCGCCCCCACCAAAACTGCCGCCCCGCTGCCCGCTGGACCCTCCACTGTCCCTGCCAACACCCGCGCGGCTGCCGCTGCCGCCGCCGCCGCCCCTGCTGCCGCCGCGGCGGCCCCTCCCTCTGCCGCCGCGCCCGCGGCGGCCTCGTCCCGCGGGACTCCTCGGCCCGCCGGCGGCTGCGGCGGCTGCCGCAGACGCCGCTGCTGCGCCGTACAGCGGCCGACCGCGGCGGCCGCTCGGCGACGGCAGCGGCATTGGCGGCAGCTGCTTATCTGACACGCCAGGTGAAGCTAGCAGGAACTCAGAAGCACGGCCCACGCCACCTGGCGTGCCGGTGCGGAATATTCCAAAGTCCACGGCGTTGCCAGAGGGCCGTTTGGGTGTACCCCAGCCTTGGCTGCCGCGCATAGAGGCCAGGCCGTCTGCTGCATCTTCTGCTGCTGCATCGTGATCGCCGCTGCCTTCCTCTGCGTCGTCACCATGCCGCTGCCGCTGCTGCTGCCGCTGCTCGACCTGCTCATCGTCCCCGTCTTCATCCTGCTCCTCATCCACACTATACAGTGCGCCAGCAGAGCGCGCGCGTTGCTGCTGGCGGCTGCGGCGGCTGCGGCCGTGCTGCTGCTTGCTGTGGTAGTTGTCCCCCGGCTCCTCTCCACCTGCCGCATAATGCTGGCTATCTGTTTGGCAGCTGCTGGATGCATGTGCCATACTAGCCAAGCTCAGCAAAGCATCTACCCCCTCTTCCACATCATCATCCATGCCTGCACGGCCCTCCTCCTCACCCTCCCATCCAGACCCATACCCATAATACCCCTGCCCGGAACCCCCGTAGCTCTCAAACCCTGCCTCGGCCCCCTCGTGGTTTAGGTCCTCCTCGTCGACTGCTAAACCCTGCGCCTGCAGCTCCTCGAAGAGCCGCCGGTGCCGCCGCTTGCGCGCGCTGCTGCTGTCGGGGTGGTGGCCGCCGGAGCCGCCGTAGAATGCTGACACGCCGCCGCGCCGGCGGCCGCCGGCTGCTGCTGCTGCTGCTGCCACCGCTGCTGCTGTGTTGGTGCGCGCCATCTGCGATCAAAGTCATGCAATCAGGCAGTGCCAGCACATCTGGCGTGTTAACCGATGTGATGCCAGGTGCTGGGGTTTGCGATGCACTGCATGTTGGTTGGGCTACAGCATGTACAGGTGACAGACAGCAACTGCTACAGCTGGCACATCACCATCTATTCTTCACGATGCATAATCTCAAGGTGCCTGCTTCATCACAGCACATTGCAGCTTCGCACGCAGCAGCACAGCCCTTCCTGCCTAAACACATCTAACCCTAGAAAGGCATGTGCCCCTCACCTTGCGCCGTGTGCTGCTGCCAGGGTGCACACATTGCTGCTCCCACACAGGCCACCATGCCTCAACGCATCTGAGCTAAAACAAGACTGCAGCAAGTGCCTGCCCCTCACCTTGCGCCGTGTGCTGCTGCCAGGGGTGCCAGGCAGCGAGCCTCCCCGCGGCCCACCCCTAGGCGTGCCTGTAGGCTCCCCCAAGTACTGCTTTGGCTTGCGCATGCGCTGCGGCCGCCCACCACCAGTGCCTTGGCTACCCCCAGTGGTGCCCTGCTGCTCATCATCTTCATCCCCTGTGTCATATTGTGCGCCGTTGCCGCCTGTTGCTGCTGCTCCGGGCGACGCTGCGTGCTGCGAGTGACCCTGCGAGAGGCAATTGAGCTCCACTGCTAGGCGGTGTGCTAACCGAGATTGCTTGGGCTGTGCAGGGCTGAACGCTGGCAGCAGCTGCAGCTGCTGCTGCTGCTCTGCTGAGCCCTTGGCGTCTGCATCAGAACCTGCTGCTGCTGCTGCTGCTGCTTCTGCTGCTGCTTGACCGTCTGCATCCAGGCTGACGCTGCGGGGCCCTGCCAGCGTTGCTGCTGCTGCAGCTGCTGCTGCCACACCCCCAGCATCCTGCAGCAGCACACTCAGCACAGGCAGCAATCAAAGGCACACTCTGCCAACAACGGCTGATTGTTTCAACTTCCAGCTTGCATGTGGTACACAATCACGTGGTACTTTGCGTGTACAACAATGATAAGACCATCACAAACTGCAAAAGCGGATCTGTCGCCCAGTCACATCATGCCTTTGCACACAACACCTACTCTGCAAGCACTGCACTGTACTGCTGCCAGCACACTCGGTACATCTCAAGTAGCCACCGCCGCCGCCCCGCTGCTGCTGCTGCTGCTGCTGCTGCGGTAGTCTCACCTCATCCCCGTCTGCTGCGTTCCTGTACACATCCTTCACCATAGCCACAAACGCTGCCTGCAGGGACTGGCTGTGCGGCAGGCCCAGAAAGGTGTGGTACTGCTTCTGCAGCTGCTCGCAATCCTGCAAGCTGCGGCCTGGCAGCGCAGCGGCCAGCTGCACATGCAGCAGCAGCAGCAGTGGAGGTACATCAGTTGCAGGGTGAGAGCTAGCGTGAGCAACCACTGCTGAGCATGCAGACACAGCCGTCCTAAGCATGCACAGCCACCTGCGGTAGTGGTGTGATTTGTCCTGCAAGAACCATCCCAGGCACACAACACGCCTGCTCTGCATATGCGCAAAGCCTGCTCTCGCAGTCTGGAACTATGCGTGCTGGTGCCCACCAGATAAGCAGCAGCGCACAAAAATGCTTTCAGGAGGAGGATGGGCCATCCTGAGTATGCACACTGTGCCAGCCAACTGCGGCAAAGTGTTCTGGTGGTGACCAAACATCATCCTAGGCACACAGCCCACCTGCTCTGCATCTGCTCCAAGCCTGTGGTACTCATCATAAAACAGCTTCAGCTCCTCATCCTGCCACTGCCGCATGCCTTGCAATTCCTGCAAGAGAAAAGTTCATAGCCGGGCATCCAAGCGCAACAGCTCAGCAGTACTAGGTGAGGAGTGATGCCTGGGGACCTTGCAGGGCAGCTCAGTAGTTGTAAGGTGCATGGCAGGCCACAGCATGCCAGCTGATGTTTGAAACCTCTTCAACAGCAGCTGTCATGACCTTGGGGCTGGTAAAGCAGTGTTTCCATGTGCTGAGCAGAGCAGCAGCACACAGCTGATTGCGAGCTAAAACCCAAAGATCTATGAGTTGAAAAGGCTAAATAGCCTTTCACATCCGAGCGTGAGACTTGCCTGGGTGGTGCTGCCCATGCACCCTCCTGCTGTTGCGGTTGCCAGCTGCAATTTATCAAGTACTATTACAAACCCGATTCATTTATCTTACTCAGTTGTCTCGTGGCTTCCAGAGACCAGCACACTGCTGTAGAGGGGTCACTGCAGCCTTTACAGCGCCCTGCGGAGCAGCTCAGACCCTTCCATGGCACTTCACGGCAACCTCATCTGCGTTTCAGGCACATGCAATTGTGCGGTGCCCTCTGATGTCGCCACTCGTTCAAGGACAGAAGGCGTGCTGCCCGACAGCTGGGGTTGGACTAGCAGTAAAAGCTTCGCAAAAACGACCGAATTATCATACAAGGTTCATTGAGGCCATATCCGTTGACTCGTCTGGATTGCTGCTCCAAGCTCGAAAATTCGCACATACAAAGCTCGACCCTAAAACCTGCAGGCAGAGTCACCCACAAGGCTTGGCGTGTAGGCAAGCCAGGATGGACTATTAAGCAATCCTGGCCATGGCGAATGCCAAAAACGAAAGCACACGAGCTTGTTTGGTCAATGCCAGCAACACGCTTGCGAGGACATGTCTTGGCAGGCTTGACATGTGCCGCCGCACATGCATGGCCACATCCTTCAGGTACACATGCAGCTCTTCCATATCGCTCTCATTCCTGACATTGCTGATGCCAGATGCAACACTGATCAACAACAAGTTCGCACGTGATGCCAAAAGTGCTGCAGGCGCGCATGTACACGCAAAGAGGAATGACTGCCGCCTAGTTGCAGCGTGATGCTGGGTGGAATGGTGAACATCGCCATTGAATATGCACGTAGCATTGGCAACTGCGCCGTATAAACTGGTGTCTTTCATTATCCTTTCATGTCATCCTCCAGGGTCTGCTGCTGCTGCTGCTGCTGCTGGTCCGATTGCGTCTGCTGCCTCTGGCCCTGCGACTGCTCTTGCTGCTGGCTGCACTTGGCTTGCTCTTGCTGCTGCTGTTGCTCTCCTTGGGCCCCCCGCTGACTATCATGCTTCTTGTCTTGCACTGCTGCAGCATCACTGCCCTGCATTTGCTGACTGGCTGCTGCGGCTGTGGCTGCTGCTGCTGCTGCAGCCTGTGGTGTGGCATAGCGGGCCACGTGCTGCCGTGCCTTCGCCTTGAACACCTCTGGCTGGCTGACATACTCCTCAGCCTGCAGCAGCAGAGCAGCAGCAGCAGCAGCAACATGGCGGTTGGCAGCTAGGCATACAGGTGTACCTGAGGGCACCAGGTGGAACAAGCAGGGTTCTTGGCCTACCCTGTTGGTGCAGGGACACATTGTGACTCCATCTGCCTGCCCTCTTTCATACTAAGCAACCTGAATGGCATCGGCAGATAGAGTGGAGTTCACCATGCACGTCAGTAACTTAAAGCGGCACTGCATGCTGGCTTTAGCTACGGCTGCACCTCACTGTTTTGACGTCTAACGCACTGCACCAGCCAGCATCTACATTGCCAGCAGGTCTCAAAGTATCTCAGGTAGCACCATATCAGGATATTGCTATCGCCATGTCATCAACAGATTCAAACCATGATGGATTGAGTCTGAAAGCCAACGTACTCACGATGGCCACCTCCAGGGGGTCCCTGGGGTTGGGCTCAGCCAGCAGCTGCCGGATGGCCACCAGCACTCGGTACAGGTCCATGGCAGGGCCCCACGAGCCCTGCAGCACAGCAGCGCAGCACAAGAAAAGGTTATGCTGCTGCTGCATGATGTCAAGCACAGTGGCATAGCAGCACGCCGCACACAATACAGGTCCATGGCAGGTCCCCACGAGCCCTGCAGGGCAGCAGCGCAGCACAAGGATACATCATGCAGCAGCAACTTGAGGTCAAGCACAGTGGCACAGCAGCACCCAGCACACGGTACAGGTCCATGGCAGGGCCCCACGAGCCCTGCAGTGCAGCACAGCACCAGCACAGCTCAGAAGGCAGCAGCAGCAGCAACGTGATGCCAAGCACAGTGGCATGACAGCACCCAGCACACGGTACAGGTCCATGGCTGGGCCGCACGAGCCATGCAGCACAGCAGGACAGCATAAACAAGCGTCATGCAGCAGCAACATGAGGCCAGGAACACTGAGCATGCGACACCCAGCACACGGCACAGGCCCATGGCAGGGCCCCACGAGCCCTGCAGCACAGCACATGAAGACAGACGCAGCGCATGCAGACTAATCATGCGATCAAGCAAACTGACCTAGCAGCACCTCTCCCTGCTTGCTTCCTGCAGCATGGTGCCAACTTAAAATATGGTCACCAAGGGGGACCCGTCTCATGATGCCATGCTTCACATCATGGGTGCAGATGCGTGCCGCCGCGAGTCTGATAAGCTGCATCCCAAGCGCAGCAGGCACGATTATATCACAGTACTTCTGCTTCACGATTGTGCACCTCAACTTCTGAGTGCATGCCAGGCACCTCACCTTTGGTGGCATGTTCAAGTAGTCAAGGCAAATCCTGCCCTGTGCGTCGATGTTAGGGTGGTACACTGCAGGCGGCAGCAGCAGCAATAACAGTGCGATGGTTACACTTTGTCTCTGAAATACAGACGCCACAGCTGCAATGCTCAAGCACTCGGCGTTGGACTGCACCTGCTGCTTGCAGGACAGGAAAGGCTCCCACACAGCCGCAGCAGCAACTGTGCTGTTGTGGATAACGGCTGGCACTTGCTGGCAAACTGCAGTATGACATCTGCATCACAACCTTCGTTCAACGGTGACGATGTCTGGTATATCATACTTTACACCGCTGCTGCTGCTGCTGCTGCTGCTGCTGCTGCTGCTGCTGCTGACCTGGTGTGGTGAACTGGACCTTGGGGGGCTCAAACGGGTACCTGCACAACCAGGCAGCATATGCCATGCAGGAGCACCGTGTGTAAGTTGCTAGGAAAGACGTCATGCATGCATGTCTGATGATTGAACAAGCAGCAGCTGAAACAGCCAATTTGCTGCTCACCTGTCAGGCACTGCCATGCTCAGTTTGAAAAGGCCCAGCTCATACGGTGAGTCTGGGGGGCCCTGAAGCTGCACATCCAGCTCCCGCACAGAGCCACCTTTAGGAACTGCGCTAACGCCTGGAGGGGGCTGCCTCTCCAGTTTCTTGAGCTCCTTGGCCATCCTGCTGGCCAGGGCTGCCATGCTGCTGCCTGCGTCTGCTGCCTACCAATGCTTGTTACTCGCGCAGCTTGAACAAGGTATATGTTTCGATAGTAAATACCCAGAAACCGTGCAGACTATTCGTCAGAAAGGCACGTCCAGCAGCGAGAATGAGCAAGCGTATGAATGTCTCTGAGGTGGTGGTGCTGAATCAATACTTACGCACGGTGATGAAGTGAGAATCTATATACAAACGTGCTTTGAAGCTCGAGGCGGTGCAGGTCGGGGGAACAGCGGAGCACAATTCAAATGTCATGTGACACCTGTGTTACACGTGGCATGTTTGGCACGGCAGTGAACTGGCTGAGGGTAGGGATTAGTTGTAACTGCCACAGTGAGATCGTTTGTGACGACTCAAACTATGCCCCACCCCCTGGGGCATTGCCTGGAGGGCTGACAACGAGTAATGCCCCTTGCCCCCCCCCCCTCCCAGGGCCCCAAACTGCCCTGTGCTCAGTGCGTTTTGCAGGCTTTGCAGCAGGTCGCCTGTAGTGCCCCATGCCCCCACCCCTGGGGGCATGCTCCAGAGCCTCAATGCCCCCTGCCCCCCCCCCCCCCCCCCCCCCCTCCCTGACAAACGAACTCACTGTGGCAGTTACAAGTAATCCGATTACTAGGGGCCCTACCCTGATGTGGTGTGTGCACCATGCAAATCCTCATCGGACGTTTAGTGTAGTTTTTGCTGCAGGCTGCACACTTGAGCCACCTTTCAATGCTCATGAGCACTGTGAGCAGCACTGGACTGCAGGCGCCTGTGGGCTGGCCAGCTGGCTGGCAGCCTGAGGCTGGCAGCACAGCGAGTAGCGCCACCGCTCTTGCTAGTACCTGCCCGCTTGGAGTCAAGTCGCACACCGAAAAAAGGCGTGCAAGAAGTACGTCTGCTATGGGACTGTGCCTCTTTGTGCCGCACAGCCTCAGGCTCAGCCTGTCAGTGACAGCTGTGCTGGCACGGAGTTGGGCACTGCCTGAGGTCGGCGGCTTCCTGTGAAACATTGCACGCATGCGAGTGCACCTCGACACATCATGCCCCAAGTTAGGCTGTGCACTGGGCCCTCAAAACTGGAGCAATGCTGGCCGTACACCACCATTTGATGAATTTCCTCGCTGCCAAAGGGCCTGCAGCAGCTAAAGCAGAGCAGCTAGCACTAAGAGTGCAGGCTGTTTGGCTGGTGTGCACGCATCTTCAGTTGAAGCAGCTGCTGCTTGAACACCCCTGGGGAGACACTGCCAGTGTGGCACATGCTCTGGGCGGCCTGGGCGGAGCAGTGCGCACTACCTCCCATTGCTGGTGAAACTGGCAAGGGCACGGAGTACTGCTGTAGGATTTGTAGCGCAACGATGTGCCTGCTATGTCATCGTACTGCTGTGCATTGAACCTGTGGGTGGCCAATGACGCTATAGATTTACTGCAGCTCTGAGACAGCAGGCCACAGCAGCAAGCTGTAGCTCATCTGCATGTGACACGCCCCATGCCCAAGCACTGCTTCGTCAGAAAGTGGCATCATGCACAGATGTCAAAGTTGGTGTGGCTTCATGTATCTAGAGATACACATTGTGCATCGAGCTGGACCTGCGGAAAAAGATGTGACTTAAAGGCTAAACGTCCCCAGGGGGCGGCCTTCAAACCCAAGGGTCGCAGGATCAATGAACCTCACGTTGTGAGTTCAGTGCATGCAAGCCTTGCCGAGCACAGCTAGTCTGTGTGCCGCACACAGAGGTGAAAGCGGCTTTCTCCCTTGTGCGCCACCTGCATGCCTACTTTGGTGATTTTGATTTAAAAGCTGACAAACAGCACTAGACGTGGGGGCCATATCTGGTCCACTGCTGTTATACATAGAAGGAGCGGGTTGCTGCCATAGCACATTTGGGGTAATTGAGTCACTGCGCCTAACTCAGTGGCCACCGTGGTGAAGCTGGACCAAACGACCTACCTACATATGCAGCCCTGCGTGAGCCGCTCCACAACATGACACTGCTTGCCAAGCACCATGCGTTGCCACTAGGATTGAGCATGTCGGGTTGCTGCTTTACTGCCGTTGCACGCTGAACAGCAAGCTGTCGGCCTGGCCCAGCGCGGCATCACCTGCGGAAGGTGCCTATCTCTGGCCTAATTTTGATGAAACAGAGCAGTCAGCACGGGTTTGAGGGTGTTTATGTTCACGGCACTATGCTTCTTAGCTCACGAGTTGCTGCAACAAGCTTTTCTGCAGGATTGCAGTGCGTCCTGCACAGCCAGGCCGCCTGGACCAGCCATGCGCCAGGACCAGCTGTGCAGCAGGTGCATGCCTGCCAGAATGCCACTGACGAGCACTTGAAGATGAGTACAGCGTACAGCAATTACCGACGCATTCTAGCGCCGTGTCTGCTGAGAACGCAAGAACAGCTCATTTTGAACACGGGTAGAACCCTGTGCCCGTGTAACAGATCATTCGCAACAAGTGAGTGGTTCCCACGTGCATCCGTTTCAAGCTGCTTGCAGCTCAGCCCCGCCTCATCACAGCTGTCTTGCCACCCCACACCCGGCACACCCACCCCGAATCTGCGGCCAAGCTCCGCTCTGTTTTCTATTCGACAGAACAATTCGCATTGGTTGTCACGTAAAATCACACTTTTTAACGCCAGCAGCAGCGTCGCTGCGCGGAACATGGCTTCTACGATGCTACCAATGCAGAGGGGCATCTGCATCGGGAACAGGCAGGCTCGTGGCATCCCAGCATGTGCACATGCTCGCCATGGCCTCAGGGTGCGGCCTGCACCAGTGGGCATGGGCACCAGGACTCTGCCTCTGGTGGCCAACAGGCGTGACTCTGTGATGCTGCGTGAGGTGAGGCGATCATGGCTTCTTCCTCCATATGAATACGTATTGCAGCATGCAGGGTTGCAGCACGGGCTGAATTATGCAATTCCCTTGCACTGGTGCGAAGAGGAGTGTGTCTGGCACTAGGCATTCGTATGCTTCAACGCCTGCACGTCATGCTAATCATTCCCATGCAACCTTTCATGAACGCTTTCAGGCCCTGGCCACCGAGACGGTCGAGGCTGAGGTAGTAACAGCAGCAGCACAGAATGGCAATGGTCAGCCTGCAGCCAGCAGCAACGGCGATGGCAATGGGAACGGCAACGGTGCATCATCTAATGGAGTAACCAATGGAGCTACCAATGGTGCCACAGTTGTGAAGGTGGTGCTGCCGTCGCCCCCAGCAACCATCAGCAGCAGTGCAGCCAGCACCAATGGCAATGGCGCATCAGCCAACGGGAACGGCGCTGCCACCAGCACCGCTGTGGCAGCAGCAGCAACAGCCGCAGCAGCAGTAGCTGCACCTGCTGCAGCAGCAGCAGCAGCAGCCAAGCAGCAGCAGGAGGCGGAGCGTATCCGCATGATGAACACGATTGATGAGGAGCAGAATGCAGAGGCAGCAGGTCAGCTGGAGCTCGCAGCAGCAACTAGCGGCAGGAAGCAGCGCACAGCTGCAGGCACGCCTTACAAGGCACCTGGCGGCAACTGGAGCAAGTTCAAGACATACTCTGTGTGGCAGGTAAGCTGAGTTGTGGTGCATGCATGTGTGCGGGCATGCCAGTATGCATGATGCAGGTGCATGCGCACATGGGATTGTGTGTGGCGCATGCATGTGCGTGCATGTGTCTGTGGTTCAAGCCCCACACTTGGCAGCGCATGTATGGGTTGCTTAAAGGTGGTGCGCGTGGGACGCGCGCAACTGCCGCTATGTAGCTTTGGGATTGTGCTGGTTGAGCGCTGCGTTGTGGACAGTCAGGTTGATGCTAATGCACCTGCTGTGTGCTGCATGGCAGTCGTGTTGGTATTCTGCAGTTGAGAAAGCTAGCAGCATGCAACACAGGTGTGCCTGCTTTGTGTAACTTAGCATTCCGACAATCTACCTCTGCTGTTGTCACAGCAGTCGTGATGCGTTCATCTCTGCAGCAAACCTGTGTTGACTGTGGTCGACTGCCGTGAAGCACAGCAGCAGGCTTTCACCAATCATCTGGCTGCTGTTTTCAGAATGTTGCACTCTTGCTGACGCTGCTGGGCTTCGCTTTTGTCCTGCAGCGCACTTGTGAGATCTGGGCTTTCGCCTTCAGCTTTGCGTGGCGCTACTTCCTGCTCAACCAGAAGTGGACCTACCCCAAGAAGCAGGGAGGCATGACGCCAGCAGCAGTCTCAGCGCGCAAGAGCGAGCTCGCAGGTGCGGCTGCGCTTTCGCTGCTGTCACACGCAGCTGTTACATAACACATCGCATGTTGCGTGGCATGCAGCACACAGCTGTGCACCGTCTTGCTGCGGCCCTGGCACTGCATGCAATCAACAGCAACTCCTGTTCACACAGCACTGTCATCTGATTCCTGTACTTGATGCAATGCATCTCGTCAATGCCTCACTGCTGCTGCTGCTGCTGCAGTGTGGCTGCGCGAGGGCCTGGTGCGTCTGGGCCCCACCTTCATCAAGATCGGGCAGCAGTTCTCCACGCGCGTGGACGTGCTCAGCCCCGAGTTTGTCAAGGAGCTGGAGAAGCTGCAGGTGCGTATGAGAAAGTGGGTCAGTACTTAAGTTCGTGTGAATCAAGGTTTTCATGGCTGCTTGGAAGTGTTGTAGCATTTGGAAGGAGCTGGAGAAGCTGCAGGTTCGTGATTGACTGTGTGCGTGTGGCGCGCATGTCGAGGGTTGACTGATGTTGTTAACGCTAGTGTGGTTGATGCTCAGCCCCGAGTTTGTCAAGGAGCTGGAGAAGCTGCAGGTGTGTGATTGATTGTGTGCGTGTGGCACACACATCAAGGGGTTGACTGATGTCGGTAGCGCTAGTGTGGACGTGCTCAGCCCCGAGTTCGTCAAGGAGCTGGAGAAGCTGCAGGTGCATTTGAGAAAGTGGGGCAGTACTTATGTTCGTCTGAATTAAGGTTTTCATGGCTGCTTGGAAGTGTTGTAGCACTTGGAAGGAGCTGGAGAAGCTGCAGGTGCGTGATTGACTGTGTGCGTGTGGCGCGCACATTTAGGGGTTGACTGATGCTGTGGCGGTAGTGTGGTTGATGGTCAGCCCAGAGTTTGTCAAGGAGCTGGAGAAGTTGCAGGTGCGTTTAAGAAAGTGGGTCAGTAACTTATGTTCGTCTGAATCAAGGTTTTCATGGCTGCTCGAACTGTTGTAGCATTTGGAAGGAGCTGGAGAAGCTGCAGGTGCGGCTTGGGCTGCGTACATGAATGCTGTTTGTGCTTGCGTGCTTGCCTGGCTGCTTGCTTAGCTGCCTGATAACAAGCCTGCTACCCTGCGTGCTACGCTCTGCTCGCTTACTACCTGCTTGCTCACTCTCTTGCTTGCAGGACAACGTGCCTCCCTTTGAGACGCAGACCGCGCTGCGCATCCTGGAGGACAACCTGGGCGCGCCTGCAGGGGAGATCTTTGCAGAGTTTGATGAGGTGCCTATCGCGGCAGCCTCACTGGGCCAGGTGCGTCCATACAGATGAGATCAGGGTATGTGCACAGCTGCACAGCGGCCCGCAGCAGCATCAGCACATGCTGCAGTAGTCAGAGCAGTGAAAAAGCTAGTAGTTTCACCAACAGAGGTTTGTACGGGACAGGGGGTTTTGCACATGCCTGCATGCAATGCTGCGCAACCTGGAGGACAACCTGGGCGCGCCAGCAAGCGAGATGTTTGCGGAGTTTGATGAGGTGCCCATTGCAGCAGCCTCGCTGGGACAGGTGCGTATGAACAGCTGATCTGAGGGTTTGTGTACAGCTGCACAGGGGACCAGCAGCAGCAACAGCACAGGCTGCAACAGTCACAGCAGCAGGCAAGCCACCACTAGCTTCGTCGGCAGCAGTTGAAGTCGGAACGCGGTACGAGGAAGGCGCTTCATGCACTTGCCTGTCAGCAAGCGGCCACAGCTGCAGGAGCAGCAGCCGGTGGTGCCTTGGCAGCAGCAAGCAGTGCCGGATTCATGCCTCGGCTACACATTTGAGCAGCACTGCTTGCTGCTTGTGCTTGCTGCGTTTGCTGTGCTTTGTATCTTATCATTGTGCTCGATTGGTGCTGTGCAGGTGCACCTGGCTCGGCTGAAGACCGGGGAGCGCGTGGTGGTCAAGGTGCAGCGCCCCGGGCTGAAGGACCTGTTCGACATCGACCTCAAGAACATCAGGTGGGGCGCGGGTGGCTCAGCAGCTGCAGTGGCAGCAGCAACAGCTAAGGCGAGGTTGCCAGAGCAAGGGAGCAGGCGGCAGGGACAGCAGCGGCAGCAGCAGTGGCAGTTGCTGTGAGGACTCACGGTAGTACTGCCGCTTTCGTTCTCCCTCCATTTGCGCTCGTTGCCAAGCAGCCGCGGTGATGCACAGTCATCAACGTGCTGTCTGCCTCAGCACAGACTCCCTGACTGCCGTGTTTTGCACGGCCTCCTGCTGCTGCTGCTGCTGCAGGGCGCTGGCCGTGTGGCTGCAGAAGGTTGACCCCAAGACTGACGGAGCAGCACGCGACTGGGTGGCCATCTACGACGAGTGCAGGTACGCACGCATGCAGCAACAGCAGCAACAGCAACAGCTTGGCAGCAGCAGCAACAGCCGCAATGGTTGTTCCTGCATTTCATGTCAGTAGAGCGGGGCTGGGTGGCCATCTACGACGAGTGCAGGTGCGCATGCATGCAGCAGCAACAGCAACAACAACAGCTCGACAGCAGCAGCAGCTGCAACAGGTGTTCCTGCGCTACATGTCAGTCATATTACATGTCAGTAGAGCGGGACTGGACTGCCATTTACGGCAAGTGTAGGTGTGCATATCAGTGATGCAGCAGCAGCAGCAAGCTGCAGCCGCTGCCCTTGCAGTACAAGCTATTGCATACACCTGGTGGATGTCATTTTGCGATTTGGGCACTTCAACTGCTGCAATGGGTGGTGCAACAGCATGCGCGTCATGATGCTGGCGGCTCAGTTACAAACTGCACGTCCTGTTTCTGCTGCTGCTGCTGCTGCTGCTGCTGCTGCTGCTGCTGCTGTCCTCTGTTGCTGCAGCCGCATCCTGTACCAGGAGATCGACTACACGCTGGAGGGCCGCAACGCTGACAGGTTCAGGGAGAACTTCGCAAAGCTGGACTGGGTCAAGGTGCGAACTTCACTGCAGTTCTGCACAGTCAGCAGCAGGCGCAGTTCGAGCATGAATGGTTTGATGCAGTCAGTCGTCTATGGGGTGCAATGTTCCAGTGGGGCAGTTTGATGGATGCAGCATAGAGCTCCAGGCTCTGCTTGCATGAAGCGGATGAAGTGCGTGCTATCGCTGCAGCCCCTACTAGTAATGTTGTGCTAGTCACAGCCCAAGTAAAACACAGCGCGCTATCAAGCATATCGGGTTGCACCTCTTGGAATCTTATGTTTCACCACGGCATTGCTGCAGGTGCCCAAGGTTTACTGGGACTACAGCACCCCTGAGGTCCTGGTGCTGGAGTACTGCCCGGGCACGAAGATCAACGACGGGCCCGCGCTGGATGCTCAGGGCCTGGACAGGCAGCGCCTGGCACGCCTGGCTGTGGAGAGCTACCTGCAGCAGATCCTCAACCACGGCTTCTTCCATGCAGGTATGCAGCCATGTTTCATAGATGTGTTATGGTTGTGATTGATGTGGTTTTGGCAGGGCAGCGCCTGGCACGGCTGGCTGCGGAGAGCTACCTGCAGCAGATCCTCAACCACGGCTTCTTCCATGCAGGTGCGGAGCCAGGCTGATGTTTGAGGGTGCTGTTTACTTCTCTCTTTTCCAGCATGGTGTCTCCTGGTTGTTGCAATTGTGTGCTGCATGCTGATGACATGCCTGCAGCAGGGCGGCAGCTGTGGTCGGCTAGCATTGGCATGAGTGGGCGAGTGCTTGCATCACAGCCTGCTGCGCCAGTGACTCGCACAAGTGGTCCTGCAGCCCCATGCTACCCTGCTCTCTCAACACCTGCGCCTTGCCTATGCTCCACGCACACGCGTAGACCCGCACCCTGGCAATTTTGCCGTTGATGCGGAGGGTGGCGGCAGGCGCGTCTACTACGACTTACGGCATGATGGGCAGCATCCCAGCCTGCTGCAGCTGCGGCTGGCTGCGCCCTGTTAAACAGCATCTGCAAGCAACTGCTTGGCAGTAGCTCATGACAAGTGGCGCGGCCCATGCATGCCACCTTGTTCTCACTACCTTCTGTCGTTCCCGCACCTGCTGCCACACGTGCAGACCCGCACCCGGGCAATGTCGCTGTCGATGCTGAGGGTGGCGGCAGGCTCATCTACTACGACTTTGGCATGATGGGCAGCATCCCAGGCGGCGTGCGCGGCGGCCTCATGGAGCTGTTCTACGGCGTGTACGAGCGCGACGCTGACAGGTGGGTTTGACCAGGTTTGACCAAGTTTGATCATTGGTGTGTGTTTGCGTTTAGCAGCGCAGTAGCTTGCACGGGCGTCGGCCATGGCGCACATCCCAAACTATCTCACTTGCTCAATGTTTGTGGCATTTGCAAGCAGCACATGAATATTAGTTGGTGCTACAAGGAGCAAGCTAGCAAGCATCCAACTCAACTTTGAAGATTGCTGTCGACATAGCGACTGCCTGAAAGTGTTGTGTCGGTGTTCTGCTGCGCAGGTGCCTTGACGCGCTGATCACCATGGGTGTGCTGGTGCCGACAGGCGACAGGCTTGCGGTGCGCCGCACAGCACAGTTCTTCCTCAACTCGTTCCAGGTGCGAGGGCTGGCTGCAGGCGCTGCTGCTGTGCGTGTGTGTCCTTGCTGAGTGGGGTACCTCTATCTGAGCCCGATACGCTTGCCGCTGATATTCAGGCTGGACGACTCGACAGCGCCTGTGACAGTTGCCCTGAACAGCATGCATGCTCTGCTCATGCTGGCAGGTGTACCTGTACATGGTGCTCCAAAGCCATCTACGGTGCTGAATCACTCAATTTAATTCGGTTTCCATGTGCTGGTGTGCTCTGCGCTGCGTCCGCAGGAGCGCTTGGTGCAGCAGAAGAAGGAGAAGGAGGTCAAGGGCGAGGAGTACAACAAGGACTACAAGCCGCAGCGGTCAAAGGTGGGCTGCTGCTGCACTGACAGCAGCAATTGCACGTGTGCAGCGCAGTCAAAACTACAGAATTGATCGCACTGCGCCAAAGTCGGCCTGCTGACCACTAGCAGTCAGCTGCTGCCGGCGTATAGAGGGCATATAGCGTGATGCTCGGCATGTTTCATCTAATCATTTATCAATGCCACTGTTCGCATCCCGCTCAACGCACTTCATGGTCTTGCTTTTTGCTTGCTTTTTGCCTGCAGGACGAGGCCAAGGAGCGCCGCAAGGCCATCCTGAGCAGCATCGGCGAGGATCTGCTGCTGGCGGCCAACGACCAGCCCTTCCGCTTCCCCGCCACCTTCACCTTTGTGGTGCGCAGCTTCACAGTGCTGGATGGCATCGGCAAGTCGCTGGACCCGCGGTGAGCGGCGTGTAGCTGCTGCTGTGCTTTTAGGCGGGCTGCTGTTGGTGCAGGCAGGGTTAGCGTGAAGCGGGGGTTGCTGTGTGGGGGCTTGGTTGCAGTGTTGGGCGTGCTGGTGGAGAAAGCCCAGCTTGAGCATGCGTGACTGTTAAGGCAGTGGTATCTGGTGGTCGTTGTTCCTGCAAGCTTCACAGTGCTAGACGGCATCGGCAAGTCGCCAGACCCACGGTGCGTGTATGGGCTGTGCTGTGTCTTTTTGCTGTTCTTGAGCTGTGCGTGCTGTGCGACATGCTGATTGCAGGAAGGGTCAGGGCATGGTTTTGCTGCATGAAGACTTGAGGGAGGGCCGTGGTGTTTTTGCTTACTGGTTACGTTTCCTGCTCTTTCTGTTATGTGCAGGTTTGACATCAGCGAGATCGCTGCCCCCTATGCGCAACCTGCTGCTGGAGGGCACTGCTCACTATCGCATCATACTTCGCTCTCCGGGTTTTTGCTGCTCTTTCTGTTACGTGCAGGTTTGACATCAGCGAGATCGCTGCCCCTTATGCGCGCAACCTGCTGCTGGAGGGCACAGCACATCTCCTGCCGGCTTATTCCCTGATTTCCCTGACATGGTGGTTGTTTGTCACGCTGTCTGTGCCCGCAGGTTTGACATCAGCGAGATCGCCGCGCCGTATGCGCGCAACCTGCTGCTGGAGGGCACTGCTCTTCTACAGCCTTTCTCACCAAATCCTGACATGCCACTTCTTGGCTATCTGCCATGTGTCTGCAGGTTTGACATCAGCGAGATCGCCGCGCCCTATGCGCGCAACCTGCTGCTGGAGGGCTCTTCTTCATCTTATCCTACCAAACCCTGACATGGCACTTCCTTGCTATTTGCCATGCGTCCGCAGGTTTGACATCAGCGAGATCGCCGCCCCCTATGCGCGCAACCTGCTGCTGGAGGGCACGCCGCAGTTTGCGGCGCTGCAGAAGGACTTTGGCAAGCGCTGGGCCAACCAAAACCGCGCCGTGAAGAACCTGTTCAGGGGGCCCAACCAGATCGAGGACATCGCAGGTGCGTGCGGCGCGCTGATGTGTAGTTCAGTGCGCAAGGTTGGGCTAGGTTTCAGATATCTGTAGCAGAGAGTCGAGTTTTTAGCTGTGTATGGTGTGGTGTAAGGGCTGGTGCACCGCTTCTTGGTTGCATTGTATGTGCACCCTTTGTGTTCCTGTTCCTGCAGCCCATTGCATGTGCAGGTTGCCAATGCGATATTGCACGGCCGCATGTCGTCCTGTGTCAGCAGGCAGCGGCTGCAGCCTTGTGACGTGACTCTTACTGTAACGTGCACCTGTTAGAAGCACCACATGCCAGGACTCATCATCATTCGCATACAATGACACCTGCTTTAACAATCATTTCTCCCTGCTTCACAGGCACCATGCAGCGGCTGGAGTCTGGTGACCTCAAGCTGCGTGTGCGTGCTCTTGAGGCGGAGCGCGCGCTGGGCCGCGTGCAGGCCTGGCAGCGCGTGGTCAGCTGCGCGCTGGTGGCCAGCACACTGGTCAATGTGGGCACAGTGCTGAGCGTGTCTGCAATGGCGACGGGAGCTGGGCTGAGCTTTGCTGGCGCGGGCGTGTTTGGGCTGCTGCTGCTGTCCAACTACCTCAAGGTGGGTTTTTCAGAAAGTGTAAGCGGCTTTTCTCAGCTGGTATCTGTAAGCTAGCTTAAGGTCGGGATAGGGCCGTCTTGAATGGCAGCAAAGTTTGAATTTCATTTTCGGGGGTTGCCTGTTTGCTGGTCAATGTGGGCACGGTGCTGAGCGTGTCTGCGATGGCGACGGGAGCTGGGCTGAGCTTTGCTATCGCGGGCGTGTTTGGGCTGCTGCTGCTGTCCAACTACCTCAAGGTGGGTTTTTTTGCCAAGCCAGTGCTGTCAATGGAGTGTTAGAGGCCGCTCGCTGAGCTGGTTAGAGCCGTATGTGCGTGCTTGATCGGTGTTGAGGTACGGAGAACTTGATGGGCAGCAGGGTCCGAGACGGTCACTGCTGGGGGTGGCAGAGCAGTGTATTCAAGTGCGCGTGTGTCGACGACTTGCAGGTTTTTTTTTAATGGCCTGCGTCAGGGAAATGCTGCGCCCAGTGGTGTGCTGTATCTGAGCGTCGCTGCTGCTGCTGCTGCTGCTGCTGCTGCTGCTGCTGCTGCTGCTGCTGCTGCTGCTGCTGCTGCTGCTGCTGCTGCTGCTGCTGCTGCAGGTGGTGAAGTTGGAGAAGAAGGAAGCACAGCTGGCAGGCGCTGTCTGATTGCATCAGCAGCATGCGCAAGGCTGCTGTGCGGTGCTACATCTGTCAGCACAGCGGCTGGGCTGCATACGGCATTCGAGTGTGCCAGCCACTAGCTGCTGCGGCTGCTGAGCTGCGCAGCAGCAAGGTGTTGAGGCCTCAGGCCTGTTGCTGGTTTGAGATATATCCTCCTGCATTGCTTCGAGGGAGTCGGGAGGCTGCGGCGGTTGCGGTGCTAGCTGCCAGCATTGGAGGGGTGAAGAGCGTGACTGACTTGTGTGTTTGTGTGCACACTGTGTTGTGGTGTGATGGGTTGGGGTTTGTGTCAAAGCAGTTGCATCTTTCTGTTTCTGCGTTCGTGGTTTGTGTTTTGTCATCATTTGTGAATGAAGTGTGTAGGTGGCAGGCAGAAAGGCTGCTGCGGCCGCTGCAGGGTGTGCTATGCATGCAGCCTGGTGCACAGGATGTGCATGCAGGGCAGAGCAGTGACCTTGCAGTGCGGAGTGTGTGCAGAAGCAGCAAATCTGCACATGACTGGCGAGGCTGAGTGGAAGTGTGCATGAAAATTGTGCTTCTGTTCAGCCCTGAAAGAGCTGGCGCAACAAACATCTGCCAGCGCCTGGTGCCTGTGCAGTCTACATAGGTCCCAGGTGCATCGTCATTGTCATGTTCTGGGTACAAAAGTGCTGCAGCAAGCGTGCAGCTGCAGCATGCTTGTTGGGCGCAGGTTTTGACTTGAGTGATGCAACATCAGGCCCCTGTCGTTTCACATCTGCAGGTGCGAACAGGCTGAATTGTTGTTTAGCGTGGTTGGTGTGCGGCTGTCATTTCAAGCTCTGTCTTGCAGAGAGTTGCCACTAGTGACTGGAGGTTTTTCTGCAAAGCATGGGGTGACAGCCTCATGTTAGCAGAGGGGGGTGTATGACTGCGTAGAGAGTGTGGCAGGTTCTTGCCTCTGCAGGAGACCAAGCTGAGTGATGGGCAGCTATTGAGACTATGCCAAAGTTGCATTGGCCCAGCCCTGCTTGCTGTGTGTGCCAACCCTAGTTGAGCCCTCATACGAGTGTGCCGCACAGCAACAAGTTGCAGTGCTGGACAAGCTGCCTTTTGAAGGTGCAGCAGGTTGCGGTGCTGGTGTAGAGGAGGAGCACAGGCTTGCTGGCGCAGCATGGCATTGATGCCTGTGGTTTCAAACCACCAAAGTTTGCAGGATGTTGAGTGGCAGGATTGGACCACTGTTTACAGTGTCGCTGATTGAGGGTATTCCATAATATGCAGAGGTTTCTGGTTGCTGTCAGCCTGAGGTGTGCTTATGTGGACAACCAAATGCGCAATGCTATGCAGGTTGTTCCTGCTGTGATGGCATTGCACACAGCCAAATTGAAGGCGGGTTCCATGCGCTTCTGCTGCTGGTGATTGCTTGATTTGAACCAGTTCTCCTAGCCTGCATAGCCACCTTGTCCAGCTGAACTGGTGCCAATCACCCATAAGTGCGCGTGTAAGTAGATCAATGTCTTTCCTGCAACTCATAATACTAGGTGTTGTTATGGTTGCAGGTAATACTAGACGACATAGGAGCAGAAGCAGGAGCTGCACATGCTAATCTGAGGTTCAGCAGCCACGGTGGCCTTTCGGGGGACCACTTCTTGCCATGTGAGTGCGCATTATGTTGCATGATGCTTATGCTTGTAATGAATGCAATTCGGCAACTTTCTTTATGTAATACTGGATCAACGTGCTGCATCCAGGATGTGAGGCAGTGTCACTGTCTGGCTTCTGTGCCTGTGTCGCAATATGTGCCTCAACGGGGTGCTGCTGGTGACACGTAGGCTGACCTGTGAGGCATACGGGAGTTTTTCTTCCACCGCTCATCGTGAAGCAGGCTGCACGCCGTCGGCGGTGCACACCATGGCTGGCTCTGCCAATGCCAGCAGGCTGCTAGGCTAGCAGTGCTAGCTGACTGTGTCACCTGGTCGTAGTCTCGCTGCCCAAGCTAGTCAAATTCATATAAATGTTGCAAGACAGTTTTCAATGTTTTCGACCGTCTTGCGGTGCGTTGTTCCGCCCTGCGGGCTGAGCGACCCTAACCACCCGGGTGTCATAACCAACGGCAATTTGAACCCGGTCCCGTGCCCTCTGTGCCCACCATGCTATGTGCAGCCAGTTGTCAGAGAAAGGTCAATGATAGATTACAAGGACCAGCAAGACTCGGCTTGCAACAATCATTCAGATACGCGCCCTGACGTAGCCAAGCATCCCTTACTGCGCCTGTTTGCACGCTCTGCCCCCATGGCTAAGGCAAAGAAGAGGACTAACAACAGCGGAGGCGTGGCCTCCAGCAAACCTGCCTCGCGCGTCGCTGCCCCAGCCAGCACAGTCACGAAGCAGCAGGTGGTTGCACTGGAGCAGCACGCAGAGTGCCATGTAAACGTGGCAATGAGCCCAACCAAGAGTGCAACAGACGCCGTGGAGCTCAAACTCACGTTTAGTGAGGAGCAGGCAGTGCCACCAGCTGCTGCACAGAGCCTTCCTGCAGCAGCTGCAGCTGTGGCCCCCTGCACCCCACCACCCACAGAGCCTGCTGCGCCACCCACAGCAGTGGTGACTGCCGACAGCAACATCACCAGCAGCAAGCAGCCTGCAGCAGCAACAGCAGCAACAGCTGCTGTTGTGAAGAGCCGCTTCATGCCCCCGAGTGTTGTCAGCAACTTTGGGCGCTATTTTGAGCTGGCTGTGCAGGTCTACACGTACCCGGTAGGTGCACGTGCTAAGGTTAAGGTTGGCTATTTGATATGGCCGTTTAATTCCAGCACATACACCACCTATCATGAAGAAGATGCTGCTGCAGGCCACAGTACACATACACAAATCCAAGTGGCAGGGTCTGCATTTGCTCTGCTGCTGTTCAGCCAGGCCTGCCGCGCTGCACACACCACATTCGTCTGCATAAGCCCATAAGTGTTCATCCTGTGTGGTTGCTGCAGGCATACTACGCAGCAGGCGCAACTGTGGGTGTGGCGTCAGCTGTTGCAGCAGAGGTGACGCGCCACGTGCCAACGCTGTTCAGGAGCGCCAAGTAAGGATGCACTCATAATGCCGCTGCTGCAGCAGTGCTGGCAAGGGACTCTGGAGATGTCAGGCAGTGCTGGTATGTGCTCAACGAACATGGCATGTGTCGGCTGCAGTTTGAGCCAGGCAAAGCTGTGTTGCTCTTCAGCAGCCAGCGGTGCTGTCGCCACTAGCAGTGCTTGGCATGAGTGCATGCAGGCAAGCGTACCTTGCAGGCTGCCTGCTCTGCTGTTGAGCGCACCTTGCGATCTTGCATCAGAAGTAGGTACGGTTGTACTGAGGAGGTCAACATCAGAGGCGGAGACCCTTGGGAACGTACGAAAAGAGATGTGTGTGCAGCCACTGTGATTGCCCTGAGTGTGTATGTTTATGTTGCATAGCCAGTCGTGTTTGCAGATGATAGCGCATGCGCTGCAATGCACATGCATGTTGTGTAGCTTGTGATTGTGTTCCCATCCTATTATGTTGGGTCACTGGTAGGTTGAAGTACAGGTTTGTACACTGAAGCACAGGTTGGCTACATACACCACACTTGCCCATTAGTTGCACCAGTTGCATGGCTGCCAGCCACACATAATGTGGCAGTCACTGTAAAGCGGCAAACCACCCTTACATCAAAGCATGTGCTGCAGTTGCTGGTCTGTCCTACGCACGATTGCTTAGGAGTGTGCTGGTGGGATTGGTGTGTATGCAATGCGTATAAACATCTGGTCAATGCGACGACACGATCCGCAGCACGCCCTGCGCTGTTTGCTGCCAGGCAGCGTGTTGGTCACCAGCGCGCAAATCTTATCAGATGGAGCATAACAGCTGCTCAACCTGTGTGGTCTGTTGCTGTGGCTTTTTTGTCGGCCTTGTCCCTGTCAGTGCAACAGCAGGCAGAGTGCTGTCCGACCTGTCGACACACTGCCTGAGCTATTATTGGCATGCGGCATGCGCATCCTTGTGCTGTGAAGATGGATGGATCTGTGTCTGCAATGCAGCCACAGCTGACACATGGCATACACCAACAGCGCCGGAGCAGGCAGAGTCCTGTTGTTGGCGTCTGATTGTTGCATGCAAGCACTACTAGCTAGCCGTCAGATGTGGCCGGTCAGACATTGCATGTGACGTGATCATGGTGTGGAGTGCGTGACCGTTTCATGTGAAAGCTGGTCGGCTTGTTATATGACACAGTGGCACGCAACCAGCGCAGCCAAGCAAGCGTCACCGGCAGCACGCGTGTTGATCACTTGTTGCAACACAGCTGTGTCCGGACAATAGCTGTGCACTGGTAAGCCTTGCCAGTTCTGAGGATTGTGTCTTAGAGGCGTGCAGTTGCCCGTATGCTGCGCCTGACCTGATCTACTTGGTGTAGCCCTTACGATTCATGTGTGCACTCCTCTCAGCCAAGGCAATGCGTCCTTCAGCCAATGTTTTGCGCACGTGTGGTGCGTCTTTGTGCTCTGAGCATGCAGCTCGAGGTGCATTGGAGCCGCAATGTTGTTGGTGGCATTTGAGGCGCACTGGATGGTATTGTTGCTGTTGGGTGGGACAGTGGGAGGTGCAAGTGCAGCCTGCTGAGTCAGCAATACCTGGTTTGCCGCCTTCAAATGTCAAGTTGTAACATCTGAGGATAGCTGTCACAAGATGGTCGGTGAGTGAAGGGTTGACCAATGAACTATGTCCAGATTGACTGCAGTCACAACCAGCTGGTCATGCAGTGTAGAGGATTACTTGCTTCATACCTTTCTGCGCCAGCAGATGGACAAACTCCCTGGCTGTGGTACTGCATAAAACAGAGCATGTGTTGCTGCTGGGTTCAAAAACCCTAGAGCAGCATGAAACAACCCGGAGCTGCAGCTAAACCACCATAAGTCACACAAAAAATCTTCTCAACCACAGTACGCTATGCGTGGGTGGATACCTGGGCCGCACTTGCAATCTCCGCATGTACAGGTATTGAACTGAAGGATCTTCATTCCAATTGCCAGGACTGGGCTGCTTGAATGAAGCAGCTTGATCACTTTGGAAGCTCATACACAAACCACACACGTGGAGCTGTGGCATTGCTATAGCCATCTGCACTGCCGCACGCTTTGGAGGCTTCATCTGCGCAAGGTGAGTAACAGCCTGAAGACCCATTGACAGTGATGTTCAACATCGGGGCAGTGGTAGGCTCTGCATCAAAGATGTAGCCATAGCCTAGCAGCGACAGCGGCGGTCGGGGCAGCATAGCGGTGTGAGAGCACTGCAAGAGGCCAGCTGCACGTAACAAACTTGGCATCTAATTATGACGTGTAGGAAACTTGACATACGTGTAGCGCATATGCACAGATGCATAGGATGCATGGGACATATACACAGCGCATATGCATGCATCGTCAACGGAAGCCACCAGTAGAAGCATCTGCAATGCCTCAACCAGTTTGGCATCAGTTGTACAGTGCCCCAGTGCGACATAACACAGGGGCTGCCCATGCGCCACTTGGCAACAGCAGCCACGCTCACCGCCTGTGTCAGTACGCGCCAGGGCAAAGTACTTTGCCCCATTCATGAATGCGAACGCCTTGGCGGTGTTGTAGCCTATCGGAAGTCCATTTACATTGTTCAAGGACGCCTGCAGATGTTCAAAACGCTACAAGTGTCACTGCACCTGCAGGAAGTCGCTTCCTTTTACAAGTTGTACCTGACATCCTGTGGTGTTGCTTGAGGTGGCAGCGCTGCTGCATGAACTGGATATACATGCATATTTGCATGCATGCACGATTGGGATTTGTAGGGCTCAGCATCAGCTTGCAAAACTGCTGCAACATACATTCGATTCGGCGCGCATGCTGTGGCAGGCACTGGCTCACTTCCCAGCCCAAACCACAAGCTGCTGCTGCATGCTTCAAAATAAACAGCAGAAGCAGCAGCGGCGGGGACGATGGCAGCGAAGCAGCAGCAGCAGCAGCGGCGAGGACGATGGCAGCAAAGCAGCAGCAGCAGCAGCAGCAACAGCAACAGCAGGAGGGCACCAAGCAGCCAAAGGAGTCAGGCTCACCTCTGCAGGCAGGCCTTTGATGAAGGCCTTCTCGTCTGTCACGCAGCCTCTGGGAGTGGGGCCACCCGGCAACAGCAGCTGGCACAGTGAAATCACCTGTGGCAGCAGGGACAACAGCATGCAGGAATACCAGTGCTGTGGTGCAGCAGAGTGCTTGGTGAGGCTGCCGTGCTTTATGCAAGGGCAGAAGCCACCGGCAGCGGCCGTCAACTGCAAGCAAGCAGCATGCGCAGCTGCGTGCGTTGACATACCAACGTTGGCCGCTGCAGCTGGAAGTGGCTGACAGCAGACAACACTACTCCACTCTGAGTGGAACTAGCGCTGTCTCGCAACGGCATACACACATGGACAGTAGGTGTGCTACTGTGCAGTCTGCCACAGGGTGGCGTGGCCCATCAAGGTGACCACGCTACTTACGTCTGGTTCGTTTGCGGCACAAGCCGACTCTGGGGCTGGTCCCAGCGCTGTGAAGCACTGAAGGGTAGAACATATGTAGCACTTGTTGTTGATCAAACCAAACAGCGGATACACCTGATCTCTGCCCCCTGCTACGGTTTTCCAGCACTGCTCTGTTGCGCTGCTGGCAGTCGTTTGCACAGACACCTGCTCAGATGCCGATGTGCTCCTACCACTGTTGCTGACATTGTGGCGGAAGCAGCCAAGGTATGCTGGGGCTGCATGCGCAGGTCAAGAAACACAGGGTCAAGAGCAGCATAGTGTAAGTTCTGGTCACACACGTCAGTGGTACAGCACAAACGCATTGCATATGGTGCTGAAGGGGCCGGCTTAGCAACCAAGGGGTGGGGCTTGGGAACTAAGCCTGTGCATCTACTAGACCATAGGAGTGCCCGAGCGGCTTAGTACCCAAGGTTTGCCCTTGGTACACTACGGGGTTTGCCAGGGTAGTGATGATGCTGAAGGTGCAAACATTTGACATGCGTGGTATGTGCGATGTATGTTTGTACAATGAACTGTGCTACACAGGTATTCAGTCACGCCCAGATGTTTTATAACGCGTGGTGCTCCTCCCATGCGCTCTGCTCAGAAGTGGGCCGCCATTTCTACCGCCTGCGTAGCACGGCAATACCGCTGCCGCTGCTGCTGCTGCTGCTGCCGCGCTGGAGCCTTTGATGACAGCAGCAGCAGCAGCAATCGACATGCAGCGGAGTACCACCTCCGCTGCTGCTGCTGCTGCTGCTGTTGCTGTTGCTGCTACATCACTGCCATCCATCAACTATATGTTTGATTTGCATTCACATCTCACATTCACATCTCACCAGCCATTGCGGCATCATGTCAGCCAGGAAGTGCTGGGCTGGAGTCTGGTTGCATGCCCAGATCTGCACAATATGCAGGACAGCGCAACACGTGAATCAATTTCGACTGATGATTGACCGACAATGCTCAGCTCATACTAGTGAGACATGCTGTACTGCAGTGCATTGGCGTACCTAGGGCACTGTTGATGTGCATTATGCACGCATCTCTTGCACAGTATGTATCAGCGACCACCTACAGCAGACATCACATGGCTATTTGCAAGACACACACTACAGCACAAGCAAAGCTGATACACAGCATGCGCGATTCTTCCAACGTAGCACATGCACATTGCAGCACCCAGGCTGCATGCACGCACAACAAACCAGCACCGCACCCACACTGCAGCAGCTGCAGCAGCTGCGAACAACAACCGTGTGTATGCGCACCTGCAGTGTTGTTCCTTGCTTAAAGTTGCTGAAAGGGACTTCCAAGCAGTAGTCGAAGGCATGCGTTGGCCGGAGTGCACCATCAGGGTCCTTCCACCAGCGCTGGCTGTGCTGGCCGGTGCACTCCCAGACCTGCAAGGACATGGACCGCAGCAACAGCATTATTAGTGTACGCACCATGCTTTGGTTGGATGCCAGCACAGCAATCTTTCTTGCCAGTGACACCCAGGGTGTTGTACATATCCAGATGCCCTGAGCATGATGACGCATGCATTGCTGCGCCGCTGATCGATTGGCTTCCCTCAACAGCTGCATAGTGTGAGCAGCAGCATTTGCCGTGCGAAGTCATGCAATGAAGCAGCCACTTTGCACGCTTTGTGCTGTGTCAATTCATTTGCTAAACAGCAATGCAATGAGATGGTTGTTACAGCGTCATACAGCACCTACCCCAACTGCCGCGCCGTTCTCTGCTCGGTAGCCATGCACCTCGAGGCAGTACTTGGTCTCTGCACATTTGCAGAGCCATCAGAACAGGCACAGAGTCAGCGGCTGACAGCCAGTACTACTTGCTGCGAGTAGCATCACAAATACAATGCATATCGAGCGATGATGTTGACAGCATTGCCACGCCAACGCAATCCATGCATGGTGCAATTCATGGCGCCGGCGGCACACTAGAAGCATGCAGGCACAAAGCCATGGCTGCAAGCTAGCCTGCACGTTTGGGCAGCAGCAAGCGGTCAGCAGACCGCGTGGCTATACTGCACCACCTGTTCTGATGTTGTGCTTCTCGCTGCTGCATGTTGCCATTGCTGCGGCTGCTACCATCAAAGGTTTCAACACAGCAAATATTAGTATCACACATGTGAGTAAAGAGCCATGCTGGCATGTTCTTCAGCACTCAACAGAAGCAGGTGCCAGTATATGGCCTAGATTTGCAGAACACAATATGTGGCGGGTCTGGCATGCACAATGTCCTGCACGACTGTGCACGCACGCCCCTTGAAGTTGAACAGCAATGCAAAGGCTAGAGTACAACCAGCCACAGATTTCATTCCACTGGTATCCAGCTTACTGGCTTCCCCGGCCCAATCTCAGGCGCAGCAATGCACAGGCTGGTGTTGGCCTTCGGCTGCACAACCCCAGCTCGACCTGCACCAAACAGACTTGAAGTGTTCAGTGCAATGCAGACTGAGCAGAGGAGACTTGAGGTGTTCACTGCAGTGCAGCTCCTTTCAGATGTTTGCTGTGATGCGCGGCAGTCCGGCAACGCGGCAGGTGGCACAGGCATCATCAGGATGCAGTGGCATCATCTTGCTTGTACCGACAATGTACACCCCTGCTCGGAGCCCCCAGACAACTGCTGTTGTGGGGTTACCATTGGCACCATACAGCACGCTGCTCCGCCTTTACGTGTACATACTTCTGGGGGTTAGCGATTGCTGCATTACGCACTGCATCGGCTGCCAAGCTAGGTGTACCGTGGCCATGCAGCACTCAGGTGGAGTAGCTGTGGGGTTCAACTTTTTTCATATTTTTGTGCACGCAGCAGGAGCATTGATGCATTTGGAAAGCAGCACAGCAGGCGCGAGAGATGACTGCGGGGTGATGGGGCAGCCGTGCTTGGGCAGTGCAGTATGAGGCACGCTGTTTGCCGTGCTGCGGCTGCCTTGCTGAAGCCTGACTCTTCACTTGGCAAACATCAGCGTTTTTCACTGCTGCGGCTCAGCAGCGTTTGCAAGCTGTATGCAGAATTGGACTGCCAGCAGGGGTACTAGCCGGACAATCATTGTGCAAAAGCGCAAAGGATCATGAGTGTGCACAAGCACCACAGCACCCTGCCCAACCTCACCTTCGACATAGGGCATGAAGTCTGCAAAGAACAGCTGTGCCTTGCTCTTGTTACAGTCATACAGCTGCAAACCACGCGGCAAAGGGCAGCAAACATTGAAAACATGCAGGAGGCACTTTTCTGCCGCAGGTGTTGAACACTTGGCTCATCCTACTACGGCTGCCTGAGCTAAACTACAAGCGCAGGCAGAGCAAAACCGATCAGCAGGCTCGATTGGTCAAACCATCGGCCGCCAGCTGACATTCACAAACAGCGTCTATACCCACAGCTTCGGTAAGCCATGGTGCAGTGGGCTCATACGCTGCATGCTGCTGCCCCTCAGGAGCTCAGCATCGGCTGCCAGCAGCAGCAGCATCTGTGAACGCTTGCATGTGCATGCAGAAGCAACTATGACCATGGAGCTCAGACAGCGCTGTCCTCCAGACCACACCTGCACTCTTGTTCCTTGCTTGAGATTAGACGCGGGAATGTCCATGCAGGATCCCAGGGCGTGCAAAGGCCGCAGCACACCCACGAGGTCCCTGATCCAGCGCTGGTTGGCTGTGCCATCACATTCATAGACCTGCATGCAAGATGCAACCAGCGGCCAAGGCGCTGTTGGCGACTGCAGTGCAGTGCTGCTGTGCTCCGACGTTGGCAGAGGACTGCGACATGCAGGCAGTGTTGTGCAGGGGCGCTTGTCCAGCGCTTGCTGAGTTCCAGCAGCCTATGTGAAGAAAAGCAACGCATGCACAGGTGCACCAACCAGTGTTGACATTGCACTTATTCAGTCACCATGTTGTGCTGATCAAGTCTGGGGCATTCAAATAATGAATACCCACCACAACCTGCACGCCGTTATAACTCCAGCCTCCAGACACCCCAAGGCATGCATCAATTGCTGCAGCTTCAAAAGGCACAGAACGACAAAATCAGTCACTGCAGGTTGGAACTCATATGCATAGTCTGTGCGCTGGCAATTGCGCTTTAGGCGTGCAACGTTAGTAAACCTCAGTTAACAACTCGGACATGCAACATGATATACGTTCACACATACACCTCTGTGTGGCACATGCATGTTGCATGAAAGCTTTGTGCTGGCTAGCTATAGCTCAGCAGTGCTGTGACCTGGCAAGTTATGTGAGCTCAGACTCATTGACAGCGACGAACGAACTCACGGCTCACCTTGCAATTTGATCTGTCCTTCTTCATACCGAAACTGCTGGAACTTGCTCAGCAAGCTGCTGCCACAGGCCTGCAGCGTGAGCTGTCAGCAAGAACCAGCAGTACAACAGGCAACAGACAGCTACTTAAAGCGATATGGTTGATAGTTTGACATAGTAACATGGTTGTGCGTCATATGCACTGCTTTGCAATCTAACTGGCTCATGCAAGCAATCTGCAAGCAGTTGCTGGCAATTCACACAAGTGTGTGGCCAGACGCACGACATGAGTGCCCATGCGCCCTCCTTGTTTGCAGCTGCGCTCCTCACCTGCGAATGGCGTTCTTCCACTGGAGGTGTTGTAACACCGAGCGCTGTGTCAGCCTGCAATATAATGGGCCCAGTCGCTGCGGCAGCAGGCACACGAATGCAGACTTACAAGCCCGTGTGATTCAAGGCACTCAAGACATAGGCGCAACGGTGCTCGTTGCTGACCCCTGCATGTCATTGCCTGTAGAACTAGCAATGAGCGTGAGCTGGCAGAACCGGGCAGCTGCCGTTATGCAAGTTGTAGTCGGCGGCTCGCCTGATACAGACCTGGTGGGCAGCCGCCTGTCACCTGCCAGGTGGCAGCCCCGTTGATTATTGTGCAAACAGCATTGTACCCTCGGCCCATGGCTGGTGAGGTGCAGCGTGCATTGCAGACGGTGCCCAGGGCCGGCCCGCAGCCGCTCCATGGCAGCGCATTTGGCACTTGCTGAGGGCGGCTCACACAGGCAACTGCAGCAGGCGCGAACCATTGGCGCGAGCGCAGCGCTTTTAGTCAGGGCTAAAGCTGCAGCCCTGCAGCACCGGCTGTCACCCGCTTATCAATGATGGCAAAGGCAGAGTGTACAAGAGACGTAAATACTGCAGCAAACGGTGCTGCAGTCAGCCTGGTTGGAACATGCGCTGGTGTTGTGTGCGCTGCACACTAAAACTTCCAGACTGCAGCTAGGGATCAAATGCAGGTTACGGCCACTGCATTCAGTTTGAGCACCCACAGAAACAGCAGTAGTGTGCCTGCCTGGGTACAGGTTTTCCATCAAAAGCCACACTCAAGAACCAGCCTGCTGGGGATTGCATCTTCCCCATACCTTTGGCCAGCAGCTGTCCCACCTTGCCGCAGAGCCGGAAGGGCCCCCGGCTAGCTGCCCACAAGTTGCAGATGCGTCCGAAGTTGCTTGTCACCACATCTGTCAGCACCTGGGGTAAGCCCAACCGCAGCTCTGGGGCCAGCGCAGTGAGGGTGACCAGGTCATTGACCAGCTTCAGCAAGCGCTCAGGCTGCCTTGGAGAGTACTGCAGGCACCCTGGCTTGGCAGGCAATGACAGCGCTTGCCCAACTCTCTGCTGGACTTGTTACACATCCTCCCTGACCTCTAATGCAAATGTGTAGTCTTGCTGCATGATGTAGGCCGCGCCATATGCGACCTTGAAGGAGCCATTCACCCCCCAAGATGGACCCCAGCTGACAGTGCCAGACCACGATTGCCACCAACAAAGCAGCAGCAGCAGCAGCAGCAGCAGCAGCAGCAGCGGCAGCAGCAGCAGCAGCAGCAGCAGCAGCAGCGGCAGCGACAGCGGCAGCAGCAGCAGCAGCAGCAGCGGCAGCGGCAGCAGCAGCAGCAGCAGCAGCAGCAGCAGCAGCAGCGGCAGCGGCAGCGGCAGCAGCAGCAGTTGATAGCGCATCTCCACACTGCCCAGGGCCAACTGCTTCAAAACGCTTGCAGGGATCAGCAGCTATGAATATGGTAAGAGTCTTGGCGCCGTAGATCTTAAAGTTGCTGCTATTGAGGTCAGTGTGCAGCAGCAAAGCAACATGTGGCTTGCTTGACGCCGCACTGCTGTGGATTTGCTGCTGTTGTACTGCTGTACTTGAAGAGTCACAACTGCATGCGCTGCGCTTTGCGCACGCACCAGCAAAGGCACGCGCACGTGTCCATGTCCTGCGCAGGCACACATGTACACACGCAAAGCGCAGGCAGGCATGACATCTACTGGCATACGTCACAAACATCAGCAGCACACCTGTTCTTGCACAGCCACCAACCATCTTCAACATTCGTGGCATTGCCCCACCAGCCGTAGCAGAAGATTGCGTGCATTTCCACATGATGCTGCAGCTGTCAGGTCCTCAAACGGAGCAAACACAGCATCTCCCTTTCTGCCATATGTTCTGAACTGTTCCAGTGCGCGTTCTGACATAGCCATGGATGCGATGACTCCACCTGACATCAATATGCGCTCTTTTGTTTTCGCCATGGTGTTCAAAGCATTGGCATTGTATGCCCAGGACAAGGAAGCACCTGCAGGGCCGCCACCCAGTCAACAACAGCATGCGGCAGTGTACAGAGGAGACTCCCGTACCTATGTTGTACAGCCAGTTGCTTGCGATGTTGCTCGCATCAGCGAGACAAGCGCTCCTTAAGCACTGAATATGTACACCATGTGTGGCTGTTCAACAAAACAGCAGCAGCTGTTGCATTGTTCCAGTCAGCCGCCTGGAGCCTCATGCTGTGCATGGACATCTGAATACTGCCTCACCAGAAGGAAGTTGGCTACTGCAGCTCTCAGAGCGCCAGCAATCATTGATAGCATCGCCTGTGTAGCCATAGCAGCTGCGTGCAGCCCACGTTGGGACATCCCCTTTTGCAATAGTGGAGATCACACTAGTATACGATATGCCTGTGCCGCAGTTCAGCCTTGGCAGCAGCCTGCATTGCACGAAAGATGCACATGCAAGAAACACATTGCTCCCGGCGCTATGTGTGAGCAGTGCCACCAGTCTTTGTGTGTTGCAGATACTGTTGAAACTCTTGACAAGTCGTACTGTTTCAAAGCAGGCACATACACCACGGCATCCACCCGCGCCCTTCAGCCATGTAGCAGCCATCTTGTGTGACCGTGGCTGCAGGCAACGTTGCGAGCACAGCAGGACCAGCAGCACCAGCCTTACTTGCAGAAGCTGAGGTCCTGCTCTGACAGGCCAAGCTTGTCCCAGCTCTGCTGCTTGTACACGTTGATGGCAGCCTCAGCAGCAGCAGTCACGGCAAAGCCCACGCATGACGCGCAAGTGCCTTGGTCCTGCAGGCGCAGCAGCACAGCAGATCAGAACACACCATTGGACTTGCAGCACATTCTGGGCTGGTTTGAGCACTGAGCACAGAATGGATGTGCTGCAAGTAAACACTGCAAGTGCGTACGCTTGCAGGCAGGATGCAACAGCAAGTGAAGACAAGCACAGCACGCATGTCTTGTGTGCTGCAGTTTGGTTGAACTCGACATCTTCAGCGCCTGGCTAACAGCATACCGATGGTTGAGTGCCAAGCGCTACGTCTGGTTGCTACTGTTTGGCTTCAGACAAAGCTGCCATGCATAGCACGCCGCTCACTTGCGCAGGGCTGATGAATGGGCGCCGGCCAGGTGTATCACGCGTATTGTTTGAGGAGTAGGAAGCTGGGGTCAGGGCTAGCAGCAGCACATCAATACACTCTCTCTGCAGTATGTCGGTGGTGTTGCAGGCTGCCCTGGCGATCTGTGTCGCATTGGCGCTTGCGCCAAGGTTTCCGACAACGTCCCTTGGCGTTCTTGCTGAGGAATAGCCTTTGCGGGTGTTGTTGGGTGGCGAGCGCAGCCCTATCTCTGAAGCCAACAGTCCTGTCCCGCGCCTGCATATCAACGAGGAAGACAGGCAGCAACAGCTGACATGCCTCAACACCAAGTTGTGTCGCTGCTGATAGCACTAGGAGACAGCCTGACAGGCAGCGGCGTTTTGCCTGAAATGCGTCTGGTTATCGACGTGCGATGTTGCTGCAACAGCTGCTCAACACCATGCAGGGAGGTCGAGACTGAGCTTTGCCAGCCGCTTGCAAGCAAGTTTTGACGACTATTCGACAGGCAGCCAGACATCAAATCAACCGCTGAGATGAATCAGCAGACAGCTGCAGGTTGCGCTGCACAGCAGCATGGCAGTACAACTCACTTTGGTTCTTGTTGCAGCAACCGCTGTGCTGATCCTGCAATGGCAATCGAGCAGCACCCACAAGTGCAACAGTGGAAGCACAGCAGCAATGAATGCGTTTGTCCACGATGCCTGCACCTATGCTGGCGACTGGGCCTTGGACTGTGTGCCTGATGTGTGCTGTACATCATTGCAGTGCAAGGCACACGCTCAGCTTCACTGCATGAAGTGTGCGTCAACAGTGCCACACATGGAAGGAAGCCCCAAAAATATGACACTCTTGCTTTGTTGTCATCTACCACTGCACGGGCGGGCAAACTGCAGCAACTGCAGGCCTGCAAATGCAAACACACTGCGCTGGTGCTTGCCTGCTGGTGCAGCATCTGCCTGTGCTGTGGCCAGCGCAACTGCTGCCAGCAGCAGAGACACCCCTGAACAAAACAATCAAGCATTTCACGTGGGATTGATGGGAGGGGCAGCATGACGGTTTGACCAGCCTAAGCTAGCTGATCCATTGTCAAGTTGCGCTGCCATGCAGCTAGCTGCAGGCTGGCTGTCTCATGTACTCAGCGGCTCGGTTGGCGCCACAGCAAGCTAAAAAACGTCTGCAGTGAAGCCAGCAAGTATTGAACACACAAAGGCAGCATTTGCAAGCTGTAAGCGCACGTGCTCCTGCTGTGCCATCAGGTCACTTCAATGTTTTCCCTCGTGGTTCGGACGCAGCCCCTGATGCACAAGATAGTCAAGCAAAGGAGCGATCACAGGGGATCATATCAAGCGACCTAAGTGAGCTGTGCTGAGTGTAGGGTAGCGGGAGCCACGGTAATAATTTTGACACCGTTGTCGGGGTGTAGTAGTGCCCGGGCGCTGTCATCATGTAGGACCGCGCAAAGGCCATTGAAAAATATATATTACATAAATATTGTTTTTGTTACTAACTGGGCAAGCTCTGCTTCTTGGCCGCAGTTCCGCACCGGTCCATGCTGCAGCTGCTGTGAAATTGCTAGGGCATGTGACGAACAGCTGCCCTGCTGTACTCAACCGGGTTCCCAACGGCACAAGCACCACCAGCAAATCTCACTTCAAAAAACGGTTGATGTTGGCACCATGCTTCCTGGGGTTTTGCATGCCCCACCGGGGCACTGGGCCAGTTCAGCTTCAAAGTTTGCAGCCTGCAAAGCGGCAGCGCGGCGCTGCTCATGAACCTAGCGGGCTGCACAAACGCCGCTTGCAGGAGGGGACACTTGGCATAAACGGAAAACTGATGTATAAGTACATCGGAGTTTTTCTCCTGACTGTTGCCCCATCTGGTTCATCGTTGCAGCAGCTGTACAGCTGTACATGTACATCACACGTGATGATCATGATGATGCTAGTGCAGGTGACGTCAGCCATGCAGGGCGAGACCTTCCAGCCTGCAACATGCAACCAAACAAAGCACAACCATCAATGAAAACTCAGCTTGATATCCTCATGGCTCATTGGGATTTGATGCCCCCACATTCAGCTGTACAGTGTGCTGCAAGCCTTGCAACCCCTGTCAACCGCACAAAGTCCGGTGCGTCATATTCAGGAACACATGGACTGAGCCGAAGCTTGCTGAGTAAGGATGGTGACAGCGCGTCACACGTGCAGCCTGTAAACAATGTGCCACTGTCACCCCAGCAGCTGTAGCAGCATACATGCATGCAGATTCATCACTGGGCTGCTCCGAGCCACGATTGTTGCAACGGTTGACACGCCCACCTGCTGGGGAGCATACAAGCACCATGTACCAGCAGCTGCAGGCAGTTTGAAAATGCAAGGCAAACGCACAAGGGGCTTGCAGGTTGACTTGCCGGACAGCAACTTAACACAATGACGGCCGCTGAATGGCTGTAGGCCCTTCAGGGCAAAGTGCTCCACTTGCGACAGCTGGCCAGCCACCCTAAACCGTCCTGCATGGAGCATGGGGTCCACAAACACACATGCATGGGCCACATGCGCCAGGCAAGCAATCAAGTGGTGCTCAAACCAGTTCAGGTAAGGTAAATCAGCACGACAGTTCACAGGAGTCCAGTAACAGCATGCAGTGACTGCTGCTTTTCTGTAATCTTGCAGGCCTGCCTCCTGCTTACTTAGGCAGCTCATACACAAACCACACGCGTGAATCGGTGGCACCATTGTAGTTATCCGCGCTGCCGCATGCTTTGGAAGCGTCATCTGCACACGGCGTGTAGCAGCCAGCGGACTCCTCCACAGTGAAGTTCAGCAGCGGGGCAGTCGTGGGCTCTGCGTCAAAGATGTAGCCATAGCCTGGCCAGCAGCAGCAGCACCAGCAGCAATGAGGGCGGCAGAGAAGTGTAAGAGCACTCCAAGAGGCAGCTACACACAGAATACCTTTCTGGCATATCAGATCGACACAAGAGATTAAACATACACAGCATAGATGCGGTCTATCAGATCCAGCCACAGAAGCAGGAGCATTGCTTTGAAAGTTAAGCATGATCTGCATAGCGCAACGGTCCGGCAAGAACGGGGACTGCACATGTGCCAGTTTGCAACAAGCCGCACTCACCGCCTTCGTCAGTACGCGCCACGGCAAAGTACTTTGCTCCTTTCATGAGTGCAAACGCCCTGGCGGCGTTGTAGTTCACTGGAAGCCCGTCAACATCAGCAAATGACGCCTGCAGGTATTCAAAAGGTTGTGGAGTGTCACTGCACCAGCAGGAACGTGCTGCTGGCACCAGTCTTCCTGCCATAGAGGCTGCTGCATGGCATATAAGCATGCATGCACGGATTATGCGCGCAACCGTGCAGTCAAGTCGCCACGCCTCTGCTGCTGCGCCACACAACCTGCAGTCTCCTCTACAATCACACAAGCTGCCGCTGCAAGCAGCAGCAGCAGCAGCAGCAGCAGCTAGGTGGTACCAAGGAGTCAGGCTCACCTCTGCGGGCACATCTTTGATGAAGGTATTTTCATCTGTCACGCAGCCCCTGGGAATGGGTGCACCTGGCTGCACCAGCTGGTACAGTGCAACAACCTGCGGCAGCAGCAGCAACATTGAGCAGGGCCTTTGTGCTGTGCTGCAGGCAGTGCTTGATGGATGTCAGGCCTCAAGCCCTGTCAGCTGCGGAAGTAGCTGGAAGCATATAACACCACTCCACTCTAGAATGGCTATGGAAGTACCCTACACCAGCGTGCACGATTGGACACTATATGCTACGCAGTTCAGATGCTGCACGACTGCATCGAGCATTGCTTGCAAACCATTTTGTATGGCGCGGCCGGATCAGGCCATCCGTCAAAGGATGCCACTCACGTCTGGTTTGCTTGCAGCGCAGTCAGACTCTGGGGCCGGTCGCAGCGCTGAGGTAACAAGGCTCTCGCCACCGAAGCAGTTGCTGCCGCTCACACCAAACAGTGGCTGCATCTTCCAGTGTGAAGCTGCTGCAAGCTTCCAGCACTGCTCTGTTGTGTTGCTGGCAGTCAGCTGATCTGACAGCAGCTGAGGCAGCACTGTGCTGCTGCCACTGTCACTGGCTGCGCTGCGGAAGCAGCCAAGATATGCTGCGGCTGCATTCATCATAAATGTGACAGCAGTGAGGATGCTGTTCAGGTGCAGCAGGGTGCAATCCTCGTCACATGCAAAGGTTAAACCTATCAAGCAAGGTTTAACAGGAGTCGCACATGAGGTTCAAGCAGATTCAATCACGGCGCAAGGCATGCATATCGCCTCCTCAATCAGGACAAAATCTGATGTTGGGTTTGATCAGGTTGTCTCAATGCAAACCAAAAGATGGTGAAGCAAAGAGAGAGAGAGAGGTGGTAACGTCCCAGCAGTGTGCAGCGACCAGTTGTTTTGCTATAGTGCAGGTGCAACGCTGATGACTTGGTGTACCGTGCTAGCCAAACAATGCAGACGACCAAACAACCAAAACGGCTGTGTGCTGACTCACCTGGGAAGTTTGGCATCCAGTCAACAGCAAACAGCTGCGCCTCACTCCTTGTGCACTCCCATATCTGCACACCAGCCAAACACAGCAGGCAGGCACTGCATGTCAGAAGTTGACCCCGTTGAGACTTGCAAGTGAAACCCATCCCACTGCCACAAGCTCAATGCTTGAGCTGAGCCCAACATACAGGCCCAGCACGACGACATGACCACTAATGCCACCCACAATGCAGTGTGTGTACCAGGCGCTGTGCCACATGTGCTTTTTGGGCAAGCGTCTTGTATGCAAGGCTTTCACACATGGCATCTATCCCCATTTGCTGATGTTCGCCACTGAAAGACATGCATGACAGGCAGCACGTTCACTGCAGTGATGTTGGCGGCCGTCCGCAGAGAACGCATGCAGCAGGTGTCCTAGCGCACAGATCCTCCCGCGCACAGCATCATCATATAAGCAAGCACGCACAGCAGCCCATGATTTGAGCTGAGCTAATGGAGGCGGCCACCGTGCCAACAATCAAAGTGCACAGCTGCTCTATTGCATAACTCCATCATCATCACCTGTACTCCTGCTCCTGGGCGTGCATTGCCCCCATCAGCACCCATGCAGTAGCTGAGGGCATGCATGGGCCGTAGCGCGCCGTTTGCATCCTTCCACCAGCGCTGGTTGTGCTTACCAGTGCAATCCCAGAGCTGCAGAACATGGCCGCAGTAGTAGCCACAGTGCATGCACAATGCTTCAGTTAAGCTGTGTGCAGCAGCACACCGCTTTGGTGCTGTGCTCAGGCAAAGCTCAAAGAACAGCTGTGCACACACGTGCAGGATGCTGAGATGATTGCCTGCTAGCCTGGTCCACAGCTGCAGGGTGCGAGCCTGCTGCATGTGAGGTGCAAATCATTCGATGATGGGAAACAGAAGAGCGGCGTGCAACAAGCGCGGCGCTTGGATGGCGTAGCCCACAGCATCGCAAGCCGGCATTGTAATGTGTGCCAAAACTGCCAGGCTTGCGCCGAAACAACTGCACAGACGCTGCAAATTGCTGCAGCATTGCTTATTTTCATCAGGTTGACCAAGTGCTGGATAACCAGACCACCAGCTGCTGAGATCTACAGCTGGTGCTTTGACAAGATACAGCACCGTACAGCACTCACCACAACTTCCGCGCCATTGCGTCATCCGAACTGCAACACGTCAAGGCACCACTCGATGTCTGCAAAGGGCAAGGCTGGCCACCATGTAGGCAACAGAGACAATCGACCACGCGCATGGCAGTTGATGTGAGTATTTAATTTGGATGTGCGAAAGCTACCCCATAAGTTGGTGGCAGGCATGCAAGTCCAATGTTCTGTACAGCACATGTGCTGTCAACAGACACTTGTCATCAACATCCTGAGCGCCGCACAGGTGCATCGACGCACAGATGGCCACGCTGACACAGGTGATGACTCAGACAACTTGGATCTCACATCCTCACGCGAAAGCAAGCAAGCAAGCAAGCTAACACTGTTCGAAAGGCACCCGGGTGTTCAGTGCTGGCGCGTGCTCACCGTCCACTCGCAGACTGCCATCTTGTGAGTATATGAAGCGCAGGTTGCTGCTGCTGCTGCTGCAAGGCTGCAGCACAACCTGCAAGGTGGGGTAGCAGCCAGCTGTTCAGCATCGAGGTTGGCTGAACAAAGCCACAACAAATGTGCACAGGGGCTGCAGACTGGGCACGGAACCATGTGCCAAATCAACTGCTGCTTGCTCCCAGGGACTGGTCTCCAAGCCCGGTTGAAACAGGTACAGAAAAGGCTGCTATACAACAACGCGTCTCGTAGAGCTCAGCTCACCCGCTCTTCGTAGCCAAGCTTGGGTGCAGCAATGCACAGGTTTGTGTTGGCCTTCAGTGGAGCTACCCCAGCTCGGTCTGTGGCAGAAGGGCATGCAGCGTTCCGTGCATTACAGTTTCAGCAACTGGAGTCTATAGGTTGTAGTTGATAGCAGCTAGGCCAGATGCTGCAGCAATGCAGCGGCATGATTTAGCATCAGGCATCGGCTATCACTGAATTAGCACCTAGTAGCTGTGCTGTTGCCAAGATACTCAGCAAGCCGCCTGCAGTGGCACTGCGCTGTACAATCACCAGCTGCATAGCTGTGCCATACACGTGTTGATTGCTGTGGTGACAAGCAGCTGCGCCCTCGTTCATGCATGCAACATAAGCGCACGATCCCTCGCCTGGCAGCAAAGCATGCCGCAGTAAATATACTTTAAAGGCTGTACGGTGCATGAGCCTTGGTTTGGGCAGTGCAGTCAATGCAAACACAGCACGTGATTGGCTGTCTGCAGCTGTGTGACGGGGAGTGTCTGCAGCTGGGCAGCTTTGCCACTGAACAGGTTGTTGAAGCTGTTGCAAGCTGCATGCGGAGACACAGCTACTAAGCGCCCCAAACATGCATGGCATACGCCAGGCGGACCTCATATGTCACAACTTGTTTACCTGCCAGATATGGCACGAATACTGCCGAGAACCGCTGCGCCTTGCTCCGGTTGCACTCCCAAAGCTGCAGGAAGTGCAACGCACAGCAGGTGACTTGCCTGAGGCGGTTTGATCTCAATATAACACCCAGCGTGCCGCAGCTGTTGTATCACACTTGAGGTGCATACGCAGCTAGCAATAAACTTGCAAATTTGCTCAAGCTCGCATGCTTTGAGAACAGAGTCCACATGACCTGCGAGCTGCCTGCCTGGTGTGACAACAGCAAGCAGTGCTAAACACATGACTTGGTGCTTCCGATGGTCCCTTGGCAGCATCACTTGGTGCGGTGCTTGTATGCTGGTGAGCCAGCTGTTGGAAGTTCTACAGGTGACAGCACCAGCAGCATCTTTCAAAACATGCAGGCCAAAGCTGCTGCTGGCAGCCTGTGCTCTGGAGCTCACCTGTATTGATGTTCCTGGCTTGGGATCACCTCCTGCAACATCCATGCATGATCCCAGGGCGTGCATGGGTCGCAGCGCACCATCAGCGTCCTTCAGCCAGCGCTGGTTGGCTGTGCCATCGCATTTGTAGATCTGCATGCAACCATCCACCAAGGCACAGGTGGCAATTACATGACAGTGTTGCTACGCACAGCATGCTGGTAAAAGATTGGGGCGTGAGCATTGGTTGCTGGCAGAAGGTTTTGTCATATAGTAGTGAGAGAGGATAGTTACATGTGGGTCCTGGCACCATCTTGGATGGTATGAGCCACAACAGGTTAGTAGTGGACATGTGATGCAGTGTTGTGCAATGGTGGATGTTATAGTAGCCTCTATGATCAGGCTGACGCAGCGCATGCACAGATGCGCCAGCCGACGGCAACTTGGTGTTTGGTCTATTCTGTCAACACGCTGTCTTCTGTGGTGTGAAGTGCCTCAGGGGCAGCCTCAACTAACACAGATGCTACATCTGCTGACACCCACCACGATTTCAACGCCGTTGTCTCTGCCGCCTCCAGCCACCCCAAGGCACGCATCCCTTCCTGCACCTGCAAGCACCACAAATCGGCACACACAGCAATTCATCAACATGGAAGGCCTCCATGGCATGGCTGAGCCTGAGCATCTAAGTATGGGCTGGCACTTTGAAATCAAGCACTGCAAGGACTTGGCATGGCTAAGCTGTGGCAGCTTGCAAGCTGTCATGTCAGGGCAAGCTTCAGGCGTGCAACCAGCATATGCAAGATGCATATTATACTCAAAACGTGCGGTGTCATCTACACTCGTAACGTGGTCAAGAGTCTTTTGCATACACACATAGACACATGCATGAATCAGGCAAACATGGTGTGAGCAGCTATCTGCTGCAGCTGCTGCTGCCATCCTGGCATGCCATCATGACAAGGTAGGACCTGGGCTCGCACACATCTATGGTTGTAACGCTAACGTTAGCAAGCCGCACCTATAGGTAGCAATCAATGGCTCACCTTGCAACTTGATCTGGCCTTCCTTGTACTCAAAACGCTGAGGATTGCTGTTACAGGCCTGCAGCTTCAGCTGCAAGCAAGAAAAGCGTAATGTTAGGCCGCAGCAGCACAGCCGCTGGCACAGCTGCTGCACATGTGAGCTGCTGCGGTGCAGCAACATAGTGAATAAGCCACTGTTGTGCAAGGCATCGGCTGCATGCAACGCTTTAGGTCAGGCAACACCAGCTAGCAGTTGCTGGCCAGCTTGGAACAGCACAGCCAATGAAACCATGGGTAGTTCAGAACAAGATGCAAGATCGTCTGCAAGGTCTTGCACTCTGTTTGGCAGCAGCACGTGCCAGACATAAGCACAGCAGATGCACAGCAGATAGTGCTTGCAGCTGCCACCACACCTGCGACTCGAGTTGCTCCAGAGGAGGCGCCAGGACACACAGCCCTGCATCAGCCTGCATTGTGATAGGCCCACTCGTGCTTCCTGCAGCAGCAGCCACAAGAGTTGCTAAGCAGCTCAGTTGCCTGCTTCTAGGAGTACAGATCTGTACTTCCTCACAACATAACAGAGCGCGATTTTGTGTGTTGCGCGCGTCTTAGCAGATGCTAGCAACTACACGGCTCAACCATGCATTTGGGGTATAAAATGGTTGCCTGCACTACAGCTGCAGTGTGAAGCTGCTGTCCTGATCCGCACCTGCCGAGCAGCCGCCTGTCACCTGCCATGTGGCAGTGCTGCCGCTCAGTGCACATACAGCCCTGTATCCCAGGCCCGCAGCCGTGGCTGCCGAGCTGCAGCGTGCATTGCAGATGGTGCCCAAAGCCGGCCCGCAGCCGTTCCATGGCAGGGCATCTGATGGCTGCTGAGGGCGGGTGGCACAGGCAACTGCAGAACACAGCATTGGTGGCCGCAAGTTTAGTGCTTGTCATTGGGGTTACAGCTCCAGTGCTGCAGTGCTGGCTGTCAATGCAGAGACATCAGTACTCAGCAGATGTATTCAACAAATGTGCTGGTTTGTGTGGGCTGCAAGATGTTGTTCCAAAACAGCAGTAAGGGATCAGCCTCACTGTACAAATCATGCATCATGCTTGCGCAGCTACGGGAGTAGCAGTAGTATGCCGGCTTCGTTACGTTTCATGTGCTTTTCCTGCTGCTGCAGCTACTAAAACAGCCATCCATTGCAACAAGCTTGTTGGCTTTGACGTCCCGCACCTTTGCCCAGCAGCTGTCCCAAAAACTTGCCGCAGAGCCTGATGGGTGCCCTGCTATTTGCTGACAAGTTGCGGGCGGGTCCCAAGTTGCTTGTCACCACATCTGTTAACACCTGGGACAACTGTATTTGTGGGCTCAGTGCAGTGAGGGTACTGAGGTCACCAACCACCCTCAGCAAGCGCTCAGGCTGCTTAGGGGAAAACTGCAGGCACCCGGGCTTAGTGGGGTATGTTAGTGCTTGCCCGATCCTTTGCTGCACGCGCGACACGTCTTCCTTGGCTTGTAGAGCGAAGGTGTAGTCTGGCTGCATGATGTAGGCCGCACCGTATGCAATCTTGAAGGAGCCGTTCAGTCCCCAAGAGGGACCCCAGCTGGCAGCAACAAAGCACGGTTGCCAGAGAAAAAGCAGCAGCAGCAGCAGCAGCAGCAGCAGCAGCAGCTTCGGCACCAGCAGCATCATCATCAGCAGCAGAGCATCAAATACTAACATCCTACACCTGATGGAGCTGTCATTACCCATTTGATCAAACGTTGCCTTGATATAAAAGCTCGGCCATTGCCACTTCCTGCATGTAAGGTGATGTGGTGTTGATGTGCATGAACAAAGCAGCACATATGGCTACCAGGCAATGGTAATTCAATAAAAGTTTGCACTCTCAGATGGCCAGCGCACCTGTTTTTGCACAGCCACCAGCCATCCGCAACATTACGCGGATTGTCCCACCAGCCGTAGCAGAACACTGCGTGCATTATAGACAGTGAGTCCACCAGCTCTTCCAAGGGGGAGTACACCGCATCTCCTTGTGCACCATATGTTTGAAACTGCTTGAAGGCGTCGTTTGACATGGCCATGGATGTGATGACTCCACCTGACAGCATGATGTGCTCTTTCACTTTGGCCATGGTATTGAGTGCACTCGCGTCATACGCCCAGGCCAGGTTTGCACCTGCAGGCGGTCGCCCAAGTGCGCAACATACATAGGCAGGTCAGCAGCACGCGGCGCCAGGCTGGCGGCAGCTCAGTAGAATTAGTGCGCTAATGACATAGTCGTATACCCAAAAGCAGGCGGCCTTTACTCATTGCAGTGTGTTTCATAGCAGCAGCAGCAGCAGCAGCAGCAGCAGCAGCAGCCGCAGCAGCCGGCAGTGCGTACAAGGAGCTGAATGCATGTGGTTATGCACCAAGCCAGCAGCTGCGCCATCGTCAGATTAGCATGCGTGATCATCTCCTCATCTGCGATGCACACATGTGCACTGGCTCACCAAATGGAAGTTGGTTGGAGCAGGCCTTAGTGCCCAAGCAATTGCGGTTGTTTGAGCCGGTGTAAGGAAAGCAGGTGCGCGAGGCCCACGTCGTCACAAATCCGTCGGCAATACGTTGTACTACCTCATCATATTGTGCCCCGGACTCACAGTCTACTCTTGGCAGCAACCTGCGTTGCAGGTACACACATGCACAAAAACAAACGCCAGGTTAGGAATGGCGGCACCATCTGCAAGCAGTGCGCACCAGGGTTTGTGCAGCGAGCGTCACACTTGTCTTGTCGACGTTGGCATGCGCGGCGTTAACTGCCAGCAAGCACTTTGCTGTCAGACAGGAGTCTGTGTGAGTGTGCAAGCACACAGCCAACGAAAGCACCAGCAGCAGCGGCACCAGTGCCTCACTTGCAGAAGCTCAGGTCCTGCTCTGACAGGTTCAGGCTGCGCCAGTTCTGTTGCTTGTACACGTTGATAGCAGCCTCAGCAGCAGCAGTCACGGCAAAGCCCACACACGAAGAGCATTCACCTTGGTCCTGCGGGAGCAGCAGCATAGGCCAGCTTCCCTCTCAGATTCAACATATGCGCTGGCATGCACGTTGTGCTGTTACAAGTGTCGTGCTTCACAGCACATTGAAAAGGGCGAGTATACCTGGTTTCAAAGAAAGCATTAATAGAGAGAGGATAGTTACATGTGGGTCCTGGCACCATCTTGGATGGTATGAGCCACAACAGGTTGAACAGGTCTGAGACCAGCAACGGAGAGTGAGCACCGTAAAACACACTGCACACCCTTGAGCACCAAATCTCTCAAATCTCTCCTAATACAAAGCTGCTTCCTGCTCCTCTTGCTGGCTCGAGTGCCTAGCTGCACTGCACAACAGCGGCTAAGTGCTGAGCGAAGCAACATTAGGCAGTCTGCTGTTGTCAGCCGCAGCTGCAGGCAGCACAACGCTGCCATGCAGTGCACACTGATCACCTGTGCAGGGCTGATGAACGAGCGTCGCATAGGCGTGTCACGTGTCTCATTGGAGGAATAGGATTGTGGCGTCAGCGCCAGCAGCAGCACATCAACGCATTGTGCGTCCAGTATGTTGGTTGTGTTGCAAGCTATCGTGGCGATCTGTGTTGCATTGGTACCTGCACCAAGGGGCCGGACAATGTCTGCTATGCTCCTTTTGAAGGCAATGCCTCTGCGGGTGGCATTGGGTGGCGAGCCCAGCCCTTTCCCTTTATACACCAGCCCTGTCCTGCGCCTGTAAACAGTGCATGGAGACATGCAGCAGCAGCTGGCGTGTGATACACAATACTTTTGAGATGATGCGGCGTTGCACCTGGACTTTGGCCCTGATGGCATCAGAATGCATCGCAGGGAGCGGTGTACTGCCTGTAAGTCCTGTTGCTGCTGCTGCTGCTACTGCTGCTGCTGCTGCTGCTGTGCCTCAGGCTACTGATGCTGCAGGAGCTGCTCATCTGCACGTGATTAGATCGGATGCTGAGCCGCACCAGTGTGCACTGTGCAGCGACCACGTGGCAAGCAGCAAAACTGCATGTCAGCTGTCGCAGCTGGTCAGCAAACAGCTGCAGGGTGTGGTTGCACAACAAGCCGTACTGCTACTCACGGTGGCACTTGCAGCAGCGACCACTGTGCTGTTCCTGCAGTGGCATTCAACCCGCGCCAACAAGCGCAACAACACAGGCGTTACTTACAGTGCAGCAACAGACACAGACCTATGCAACATGGCCTGTGTGTGAAACTGATGACTAGGTCTTGAAATACTTTGCGTTTGCTTCACGTCGCACACTGGGCACTGTACTTCACATGGCAAGCACTGCAGTCATGCGTGCAACAACAGTGCCATGAGACTGACTGGCAGCTGGTCCCCATCCATTGTATGCCCTGTTGTGTTCTCCACAAACTGCACAGGCAGCACAACAACCGCAGCTGCACATATGCAAATGCAATCACACTGCAGCTGCAGCTGGTGCCTGCCTGCGGCAACAGCCAGTGCCTCTGCTGCAGCCAGGGTAACGGCGGCGAGCAGCAGAGACATCCCTGCACAGAACAATTAAGCACGAGGCACGTTGATTCAACCGGCTCAGGCTACTGAATTGAATGAAATTCAACACTGCCATGCAGCTGGCTGCAGGCTGGCTGGCCTTGCATCTAGCGTCGCGTGTGACACGCCGTCGGCAGCTGTTTGGCACATGCATTTGCTGTCAAGCCAGCCACAAGTAGTACCATAGCTAGACGTCAGCAGCTGTTTGTGCTGTCAGCACTAACTTCTGCTGGGCAATCATGTCACTTCCCAGGCTGGCAGCGCTGACCTTGCTGCTGTGTGCTGCTGTAGGCCAACTCCAACAGCAGGAGGATGCGCGAACCAACGTTCTCACCTATTAAGGATGAGGTTGAGCTATTCATCGGTGCTATCTATCCTGTGCGGGGGTTGCGCAATTCAGCCTGCAGCCAAAGCTGTACACAGGCTCTGCTACGGTGCTGAGGCGTGAAGTGCCGGCGCTTTCAGCAGTCGCTACACTTCAAACGGTACGCGATTGGTGTAATCGATTGAACGAATGAGATGTTCAGCTGTTGTCCCACCATAGGGGTGTGCTGCAGTGTTTCGCTTCCTGGTTCGGACACAGCCACTGATGCACAAGGAAGCCAAGCAAACAAGCAATAACAGAATGTTCAACAGAGCGATCAACGTGGTCTGTGGTGAATCTAGGGTAGCGGGAGCCACGGTAATGATCTTGACACCGTCGCCTGGGTATAGTAGTGCCCGGGCACTTCTGGCCGGACCGCGCAAACCACTGTAGCATTTAATTCTTGACAAACAAAATCACTGCGACAGCGCATACTTCGTCAAGCCCAACTACCTCACTGCACTTCCATTCCGTTCCTTGATGCGAAAATGCTGGTGAACGCAAGAGGTGTGGGGCCCGGGGGGGGGGGGGGGGGGGGGGGGGGGGGGGGAGAGGGGGGCTCCACTGACAGCATCGTGATGCCTTATTGGCTGGCAACTTTGAGAAATCTTATAAAATATATCAATTAGCTACTGCAAGTTGATACAAGGGTTCTGAGGTGGTTGGGGGGGGGGGAGGGTGTCTGGCCCACTGGCCAGTGGGGCCCCACTTCACTGAAGTGACTTTCTTGGCTTGGTGCACACATGTAAGGTCCGAACATATTTTGCCAGGAGCCCGATGAAGACAAGAGTGGGCTCGTATGAAAGCTTAGGTCATGTACTGTTGTTGGCAGACGTTTGCATGTCTGCAGATCTGCACTATGTTCTAGAACAAAGTGGTGGGCACGGCGGGCGCGGGCCGCAACACCTGCTGACTGGCTGCATGTGCTGCTGTGTATCCTGGATATACATACCAGAGGATAGCAAGGTGGCAGACAGACGCCAAGACGCGCCGGTGGTGGCGGCAGTAGCAGCCTGCTACTAGCTAGTACAAGGCTATAGCCTTGTACTGAGTACAGCATGACATCAGATCGTTCGTGTGATGTTGCAACCACGTCACAGCACGGCATTGCCAATGCCGTCGCAGTTGGACTGCGACTTGTTGTAGCACGCCAGGTCTGGGTCTAGCAGGAGACACACCAGCGAACTTCACCAGCGCGGCGCCCAGTGTACACAACATCACCGTGATGCTTCATGAAGGTGATGAAGGTGATCACCAGCGCGGCGCCCAGTGTGACACTGTCTCACTTCCAGTTCAGCGAGTTCTCCCTCTCTCCTCCCCCTCTACTCCGGAATAGGGCAATCATGATCTTAACGGTTAAGTTAACAACGGCGTTGTGTTCCTTGTTCAGTGTCTTGCGCTGGTGGCGCGTTGGTTGTGCAGTGAGCATGCATCTCAATATTAATGCTGATATGCTGTCAAGATGCCAATCAAAGTATGTTTGTTCATCTCATGTGCAGTAGAGCAGGCTTGCAAGCCAACAACCGTGACGTTCACTAGCATCTTCGCAGCAGCTGTAAGGAACGATGCGGGTGTGTAGCCAGGAAGATCATAATATGCTCACTATAACAAACAGTACTTTATGGGCAGACTCATGTACAAAAAAGTCGGCGAATGGCGTCTGTGTGGTCCTATCTGGAAGGTGTGCCCGGGCACCACCGTGGCACGCGTGGCACGTACGTGCTGCACCACAGACGGATAACGGTGTCTCGCTCACTACACTGGCGCCTGATCTCCTATGTGCAGCGTACAACACTTCAGTATAGTCAACACGTTCCTACTTTGACTTTTATGCATAAAAGTCAGTACAGGCGCCTGTAAGGCCTTACAGCCCTAGGGCTGCGTCCAAACCAGCAAGAAACACTGAAGTGCACCCCCACGGTAGATCAACAGTTGGAAATCCTCATTTTAACACGAGATTGAGCCGACTGCATGTCGTGTGAAGCATTGCGTACAGCTGAAAGCCTAGACATTGCACGCCCTGACACTGCCTCTGTACAGTACTGTACTAGTTGCAATTGCAGGCCTGCAGCCAGGCTGAATCGTGTCATCCTGGCACGATGAAAAGCTTGAGAATAGATACCCTGGGTGAGGACGTGGGTCGGAATACCCGCCTGATGTCACCTTAGCCTACAGCAGGTGTAAGGAGCACCACACCCGGCACATGTTGCTGCGCGGCAGCAACATTAGCGCTGTTAGCCAGCGGAATTGACATGGCGAGCAGCCGCAAAATAATCGCTATCTGCCCCTGTGTGGTACCTTCTGTGGCTGTCAACTCTGCAGATGCATTTGCGATTTGCGGTGTCACACGTGGCGCTTAGTGACTGATGCATGCGGCCAGCCAACCTGCAGCTCTCTGCATTGCAACGCCAAACTGCCTGCAGACTCACTTACTCGGTTACTTGGTTCTGTTTCAACCGTCATGTTTATCCTCTCATGCACCTGCGCCATGGCACGTGCTTGCCTGCTTGGTGCAGGTTTGTTACTGCTGCTTGTTGCAGTTGTGTTGCCTACAGGAGAGGGAGGGTCTGCACTTGCAGGCAAGCAGCAGCTGCCGCCACAGCGCGTGTTCAGCTGCACTCCTGCAATGGCTGATGCGTGCCTGCGTGTGTGGTGGCTTTGCCGATAAAGCACGGTGCATATGTACTGGCGATGGCTCTAGCTACGGTGTGCTGCTCAGCAAGTGCTGTGCAGTGCAACAATGCGCAGCATGCCTCTTGAAAACTGTTTTGAGAAGCAGCAAACTAGCATGCGCACAGGCATCGCATGCTCAGCTGCATCTCTGTGCTGCTGATAATACATGTGTGCTCACAATTGTGCTTGTATGTTACTGCAGGAACAGCACAGCGGCAGCTGCTGCAAGGACCGCCGTAAGCAGTCGCACCATGTGATATCCTGCGATACACGTCAGCTGCACAGGAGCTCTGGCTGCTCCCGGTGCAATCGCCACACGCAGCACATGACTAACTATCAGCAGCATGTTGTTTTTGCATTGTGCTGAGCAGCTAGTACTGCAGCATTTTACGATTGCGGCCAGAAGCACAGCAGCAACCAGAAGCACGCTCGATAGCACTGCCTGTGATGCGGCCTCCTAGTGTTGTGGCCAGCGACAACAGAACTTACAACATAACGTACTGCTGCCTGTCTCCTCGTGCTGCATGCAGGCGCGGGACAGGACTAGTGTACAATGCAGACAAAGGGCTGCGTTCACCACCCAACAGAACCAGAAGAGACTATGGAAGCAAGAGGCCACCTGCGGACATAGTCGGAAACCTTGGTGCTGCCATTCCGGCCGCACAGATTGCCAGGACAGCATGCAACGAAACCAACATACTGGATGCGTACTGCATTGGTGTGCTGCTGCTGGCACTGACCCCACGCTCCTACTCATCTAACAACACACGTGATACGCCCGGTGCCCTCTCGTTCATCAGCCAAGCGCAGGTGCGCACCTGCACATGCGCAGCATGCAGTTCACGGCAGATTCATGATGCAGCCAGCTCATTGCTGTGTAGCCGCTGCTTGGCCGGCGTTGAAAACATCAACTGAAATGACTTTGATTACATGTCATCTCGCTGATTCACAGGACATGTGCTTTGAGCACAGTACGTAGCAAGCCAGCTGACAAGCAAACCATGCCAGAGAAAAACGGTCAGCAGGCCTTCTATGCACAATACATGATCTGCTGTTGCTTCCTACTTTGCACGCATGCACCGTTACACGGTAATCACAACGGCTCTTTCATACAAGATTTGGTGCTACGGCTCCTTTACATGTGCAGCCCACATCATTCCGTGCAACGTCTTGATATATATGCAATCAGAACTCAAGCTTTTAAAGCGTGTAGTGCTCAGCATGGTCATGTATGCACATGCAAGGCGGATGCAGGCTCAAGTATGTTATTTTGACTCCCAGGCATTTGAAACTGTGGAACCAGTGGAACCCTGGTTCATGCTGCTGCTCTTGCAGAACCAAGAGGATTGCGCGTCATGTGTGGGCTTTGCCGTGACTGCTGCTGCCGAGGCTGCCATCAACGTGTACAAGCAGCAGAGCTTCGACAAACTCAACCTGTCAGAGCAGAACTTGAGCTTCTGCAAGTGAGCCACTAGTAAGGCCAGCGCTGCTGGTGCTTGCACTCAGGGCTGCCTGCTTACACAGACAATTGCAAACTCACTGTCAACAGTGACGCAACAAAGCTGCAACAAAGTTGAAGATCTGGCTGCGACTGATTTCCGCATCCGATGAAACCCTTTGAAATTAGCCGCACAAATTGGGCACACCAGCTATGAGTGGGCGCATGGTTCAAGCTTGTGTCGTGTTCCTGGCCATCTGTTGCTGCAATGCAGGCTTTACCCAAGAGTGGACTGCATCTCAGGCGCTTCATATGACGCCGTGATAAAGGACTTCAACAAAAATGTACGTGTGTGGGCAGATCGAAGCTGCTTCCCTTACGCCGGCTCTGGTGTCGGCCTGAAATGCGCGCGTGCCAACGCATGCCCCAACCAACTTCCATTTGGTGAGTCAGTGCACAAGTGTACATACATGTGCATGCGCTGTTGATGAGTGCTCCTTGCAGCTGCAGCTGCCGCTGGGGTGCCACGCAACTAAGAAAGATAGTATGGGTGAACATGGATGCTGCTGCTGCTGTTCTCGGTTTTTCATCTAGTGCTACGCCGCCATGTTACAGTCCAGCTGCTTGTTCTATTGTAGTACGTTTCCACAGGTGCTCTTTGGGTTGTGTGCGACTTGGTGCTGATTAGCGCTACTCGCTGTTTGAACCTGGGTGGCTGCCTGCAGGAGCCAACCTCTCATGGGCTTATGACTCCAAGGCTTTGAACACCATGGCCATGGTCAAACAAAGCATTATGCTCTCTGGTGGAGTCATCGCATCCATGGCAATGACAGATGGCGCTTTCGAAAAGCTGCTGAGTTATGGCGGAAAGAGTGATGCTGTGTACGCCCCCTTTGAAGACCTGGCACGTGCAACAACAGTGACAATGCACGCCATCTTCTGCTATGGCTGGTGGGACAACCAGCAGAATGCTGAGGACGGCTGGTGGCTGTGCAAGAACAGGTGCGGCAGAGATCTTGCGTCACACTTCAGCAGATCTGCTCTCTGTATGTGTTGGCTGTGCTTGCTTGCTCGTGTTCGTGCGGGCATGTGTTCATGCATGCAAGAAGTGAGGCATGTCTGTGCTGCAGCAGCAGGTCAGCACTCATCATACTACCTGCTGCTTCATCAAACCACGTGCTGCTGTACACAAAGACCGCAGTCAGCAGCTCCCTCACCTTCAGTTTTGGCCTCACACACAGGACACCACCAGAAGCTCTTTACATTAGAGGGATCTGACAAGGCAGAACAAATTTATGGGGTGCTAATCCCTGCCAACAATGCAGGTCTACAGCAGTAGCTGGTAACAATAGGTTGCGCTCGGCACTCCCTGATGCTCTGCTGCTGCTGCTGCTGCTGCTGCTGCTGCTGCTGCTGCTGCTGCTGCTGCTTTGTCTGATGCTTTGCCTGCTGCTGATGTTGCCAGCTGGGGCCCTGATTGGGGGCTGAACGGCTCCTTCAAGATTGCGTACGGTGCAGCCTACACCATGCAGCCAGACTACACGTTTGCGCTGGAGGTCAGGGAAGGCGTGTTGCAAACAAAGCAGAGGTTTACGCAAGCGCTGTCATGGCTTGCTGCACCCAACTGCCTGCAGTACTCGCCTCAACAGCCTGTGCGGCTGCTGAAGGTTGTGGATGACCTCACTATGCTCACTGAACTGGCCCCAGAGTTACCCCTGGGCTTTAGCCATATGCTGACAGATGTGGTGACGAGCAATGTGGGCCGCATGCGCAACTTGTCAGCAGCCAGCAAAGGGCCCTACAGGCTCTGCGGCAAGTTTTTGAGGCAGCTTTTGGGCAAAGGTTTGTGGGGCAACCGGCAACAAGTTGTCTGCATGGCTTGTTGAGCAGCTGCAGCTGCACACTGTTGCTGACACCACTCTTGTGAAGCAGCAGATGACGACTGACGCCCTCATGGCTTTTTGCACGTCACGCATGAGCTATATACTGCAGCACAAATCAATGCAGGGTGGAAAGAGCAGCTGTGCAGCCCACTCAACATAAGCTGGTGCACAAATCACCTGGACTACAGCGAGAAATTCCGCCCTGAATGTGATCTTTGCTTGGCATCGGTGTTATAACAGGCGTTCAACGGCACTGAGCTCATGCCCTTGGGTGCTGCATGCTGCAGTTGCTTGTTACAGCCGGCCTCCGCCACAGGCGGGTGCCTTGCCGTGGAGTGGCTGCAAGCCAGCCGTGGGCACCGTCTGCAACGCACGCTGCACAGAGGCAGCAAAGGGGGCAGGCTACCGAGCTGTGTGCACACTGAGTGACAGTGCTGCTGCTTGGCAGATCACAGGCGGCTGCCCAGCAGGTGCAGTTCAGCAGTACAACATGACTTACAGCTTCAAACCTCAGCAGGATGCACACCGCTGTCCGTTGTTGGCAACATGTGCTGAACCTGTGTTGTTGTTGTCCTGGTGTGTACTCGCGTGCGCGGGGCATGTACGGTCACTTCTCTTTTAATGGGCTTGTGCGCTGGCTGCTTGACAACTTGTGTGCGTTCTGCTGCAGTGAAAGGCGCCATTGTGATGCAGGCTGATCCAGCACTGTGTGTCACAGCACCCCCCGAGGGCAGCGATGTGCAGGTGTGACGCAACTGAACAGCTGGCAGCCCCCATTGGCGTGGCACCCGATGTGCTTCATGCTTTTTTTTCCAGTGCACATATTAGATGCTGAGCCGAATGCGTTTTGGCATCTTTCCTGTTTGATTGGAATTGCCCTGGCCGGCAGTGCAGCTGATGCACCTGCCTGTGCCAGTGTCGCGAGATGGTGCAGTGATCCTGCTGCAGTAGCTGCAACAAACAATCCCTCCAACGCACCGCAGCAGCACAGCCATGTGCTGCAAGCCCAGCCACTGCCACAGCAGCCAGTCTCACACACAGCATTGCTGCCGTGGTACCTGTTGCTGATCTTGTTTGCAGGTGCGGCTGCAGCGCTGTGGCAGCCGCCCGTCCATCGACTTGCAGCAGTTTGAGTATGATGAAGGCCAGCTTCGCTTGCAAGGTGATGAGTGGCAGAAGAATCGCTGCTGCCGTTAAACTGTTGACTTCCTGCAGACGTGCATCAAACCCCTCCTGCAGCTGTTGATCCCATGCCTTCCTGCAGCAGTAAATCACACGCCTTCCTGCAGCCATAAATCGCATGCCCTGCTGCAGCCGTGTATAAGGTTTCTCCCTGCAGCTGTGTATGGGACAAACATCAGCTCGTGTCACATGGTAGCAATCAGCGTCATGGCTGCATGCATCGTATGTCTGCGTGCGTGCGTTCGTGCGTGCGTGCGTGCGTGCGTTCGTGCGTGCGTGCGTTCGTGCGTGCGTGCGTGCGTGCGTGCGTGCGTGCGTGCGTGCGTGCGTGCGTGCGTGCGTGCGTGCGTGCGTGCGTGCGTGCGTGCGTGCGTGCGTGCGTGCGTGCGTGCGTGCGTGCGTGCGTGCGTGCGTGCGTGCGTGCGTGCGTGCGTGCGTGCGTGCGTGCGTGCATGCGTGCGTGCGTGCGTGCGTGCGTGCGTGCGTGCGTGCGTGCGTGCGTGCGTGCGTGCGTGCGCGTGTGCGTGCGTGCGTGCGCGCGTGCGTGTGTTTGCTCACTGAGCTTACTGTCAGTAATCCGATTTCCATCCCTGCCGTCGTGTTTGTTGCTGCAGGAGCTAAGCGTCCTTTGTGCCTTGCAGTGGCTTTGGGCAGCCCTGCCAACAGCGCCCCAATCATAGTAGGTGTCAACTGTGGCATATATCAGCGATGTGTCACAGATGCACGCACACCAACATCTCAAACATAGCATTTGAGAATGCATGCACATGTCAAATGCTGCGCAATGCCTTTCTGCCGGGTAAGGGCTGAAACCATGTGCACAAGCATTCTTGGGACACTGCCGTTGGTAGCAATGCTATCACGACAGATCGTGTCTTGCCGTCACGGCAAATACAGGCTGCATTTTCTCAAAGATTCAGCGTTGCATTGCGCAGCTATGAGGGTTGACAGCCAGCATGGCCGTGCTCCGCAACGCAGCTCTGCACTTGCAATGCGCTGCCCTTTTTGCAATGTGCATGCAGATCTGGGATTGTCTTGGTACAGCCGAGCAGCGCTGGGTCAAGAACCCTGATGGAGCGCTGCAACCCCTGCACGTTATGCAAATGTGCATCAATGTGACTGGCAGTGACGTCAAGCCAGGAGCACCTCTGCAGGCAAGCTGATCTGCTCTAGATCTAGATCTAGATCTATATGTCACCATTGCAGCAGTACCGCTGCATACACCTGTCTGTCGTCATGTTTCCAGCTGTTAGCCACATCGGCCCCGCGCACCACAGCAGCGGCAAGAGGGAACGCCCACGAAGCATACTCCCTTGTACTTGCAGCTCCTGTGTAAGCAGCTGCAGCGTGCAAGATCCTGCAGATGCTGCTGGTGCTGGCAAGCCTCTGCTTTTGAGCCGTTGCAGCTACTCACAGCACTGCAACAAGCGTGCGACCATTGGAATCTTCAAATTGCGCAGCTGCATGCATCTTGAACAAGGTTTTCTAGCTCCGGCAAGCACTGTGCCCAGACCATACATGCTTAGCCAGTATGGCTGCCACGTTGTGCAGTTGCATTACTTGCACATTTTGAGTGCTGTTCCTTGGATGTTCTGCAGCTATGGGATTGCAAGGAAAGCAAGACGCTGTTCTGGGCGGCCTTTGTGCCATACTTGGAAGGTAATGTACAGTAATGCTGCGCATAAGATGCTCTGTTAAATGTAGGCACCACAGTGTATTGCTCCGCATGGACCTGCAGCAGCTCAGCAGTGCTGCGAAATAATGTGATGAAGTTGGCCGGACTCAGCCCTCCTGCTCCAGTAAGGCAGCTGCAGCGTGTCAGTTGATGTGCAGTTCTATGCAGCACCTAGGCCAGCCAAGCAGCCTGGCAAGCATGTCTGCAGTTGGCTTTGCTGCAAGGGCTTTGCACAGCTACTGCACCCGCGCATAGCATTGTTGAGGATGTAAGCTGTAGAATGTAAGCCTAGTTGCGCGTCAGCCAAAGGGTTGCAGCTGGCGCAAACTGCAGTACTGCATGCAACTGCCAAGCAAGGAGCAGGGTGCCACCTGTGTCAACCACGCAACGGCACAGCTGTTGAACTGCTCGTTGTTACGCTTGTTGAATGAATATGCAAATGTTTTGCCTGCTGTTTGAAGTTGCCACTGCAATATTGACTGAGGGCATACAGCAGTGACTTTGCAAGCTAGAGTGGCAATGCGTCAAGCGCTGCGTGTATTTTCCCCACAGGTCAAGCCGGGATTGTCCCGCTGAGGTCCAACACAAACATGTGTGTCGCTGCTCCTGAGCTAGACTACTGGAAACAAGTAAGCTCAGGAACATGGCTGCAGATTATCATGCTGCATCCTGTACAGGTACAGACATGTGCACATGTGCATTTCTGCTCCCCTCAATCATTGACTCAGGTTGGCTCAGCACACTGTGCAGAGTACGCACCTGCCTGCAAGCAGCTGCTTGAACTGCGCTTTTGCATAGTTGCACCACTAACAAAGTACACAAAACTCAGCCAAGCTAGCATCCTGTGCTCTGTGTTGCAGCTGCTTCATAAGCAATGCTTCCCCTGACCCCAGATGTCTGAGGTCCTGCTTTGCTGTGCTAAATGAATCATGGGTGGCAGCAGCTGCAGTACATGCAGCGGCAAGCAGCTTCAGTACAAGATAGGGTGTTGTTCAATTGCCCGGTGTGCTAAGTGCTTGCTGTTGCCCAAAACGTGCAGAGTAACTTGCAGCCTTGCAGCACTGGCAACATCAATTCACGTTTTGTTTACCAAGCAGATGGCAGTCTCCGATTTGTAGGTGAGCAGTAGCACAACGCGCTTCATGCACAGGAATGATGTCTGTCACGTGCATTCTTGCTCACCGGCATTTTAACATGATTGCTGTCTCAGCTGATGTCTTTGTTGCCCTCAGGGCCGGGCCCCTTGTGTGAATGTGGTGTTGTGCCTAGGGTTCAGGCACCAGACACTTTCAGCATTAAGTACTCAAGCAGCAGTCTAGCTCGCTAAAAACACACATAAACCCAGACTGCCATGCCTGCTGGCCCCGTGCTTGGGTGCATGGACTTTTGCTATGCAGGGTGCATCTGCCCCAGGCACAACACATACAGCAAGCGCATTCTTAATCTGCCATTATGTGGCATATTGTTGATGTGCTGCTGTGCAGAGACTGATTGGTGTCTTGACGTACAGCGCAAGCGAGCAGAAAACGGTGCAGATGTTGGGGTAGGTGTTGCAGAACGATGCAGAACGATGCAGAACTTGGGGCAAAACGGTGCAGACGTTGGTTGGGTGTAAGACGGTGGTAGTATAGCGATACATGCAACAACCCGAACCATGTATATTGCTGCCGAGAAATCACAAATTTGGCGCAACAAAGCGGATGTATTGCGCTGTATGCAAGTGCTGATGTTCTGATGTGCAAGATATTCGTTGGTGTGCAGAGCCTCTCACTGCCATGCCGTAGGCTTGCACTTGTCTATTGTAGGGGTTCCTTTCTGTTGATGTGCCAGCTTCAGGCCTGCCAACTTGGCAGCTGGCCATGCAGCGCGGAATGTCAGTGCATGCCACTGATGCAACCAATCAATGTACAGCAGCTGCAGCAGCACCTCACTTGTCGATATATGCACATACAGATGCATCCGCACTGCTGTTCAGCCATGGCGGGCTTGGTGCACAGCGCACTGTCTGTTTGCGTTAATGGGTGCTATGCCGCACATGCTGATACGCGGGCTATCCATGTTGCCCTTGACCTGTTGCATTGCATGGCAAGCCCAGCAGCTGCTAAATGTGCAACCGTTGTGGTTAGGTGCTGGATGACAGCCACTGCGAGCCAGGCCTGGGCATTGCACGTGCGTGGATAGGTACACCCTAAACGTACATCAAGTAAGTGAATGAATGAGCTACGCGTGGTGTGTAAAAACTCGCCACCCGCTCAAGTTAAGGGATCCCTTAACCCTCCGGAGGGTGTGTGTGTGTGTGACAATGAGGATACCCCATGCGCCTTCATACATCAAGTTCAACACCTGAGACACAGGCCACGGCCACGGCCACCTCACAGCATGCTGCTGACGCAATGTGTGCTGCATGAATGGTTTCCCGCCAGGCCTGGCCATGCGTTGGAGAGCATAACCAGCGCTGGTGGAAGGACCCTGATGGTGCGCTGCGGCCCATGCATGCCCTTGACTACTGCCTGGATGTTGATGGAGGCAATGCCAGCCCAGGAACAGCACTACAGGTAATGCTGGCACAATGGGGCGGTTTCAGCTGTGCAGATGTTGTGCTGGCATGGTGCGCGTATCACCAGCTGCCACTCTTGTTAGTGTGCGTCCCGCATCACATCGATCAGTGATGTCACGGCAGAACCTGATCAGTGCTCATGAGCATAATTGGGTAACCTCAGCATAACGACTCATCAGCATGAGCCTCCTTTTGACATGAGCCTCCGTTTGACAGTTGACTGACAAGCAGTGCATTCTGCTGTGTGCCGCACGCTGTGCAGCTGTGGGAGTGCACAAAGAGTGACGCGCAGCTGTTTGCCGCCAGCTGGATGCCAAGTTTCCCAGGTGAACGGAGCAGTATCGTCAGTGCAATGGTGGTGCATTGTTAAGCTGAATCAGTACACTGAACCAGAAATTCTAAAATACACCAGCAGCCCGTTGACGGGATGACACTGTCACCTGCTTTGCATTTTAGTTTCCCTCCAGGGGAGCTCTCTTTGTTCTGCATGTAACAACCTCTTTGTGCTGTTGATGCAACCACCTCAAAGCCGACCGCTTGCTCACAGCAGGTAACAGCCAGTTGCACTGCCACTATGCTAAGCAGTGTCTGTCACTTGCTCTGGAACCACCAGCTCGCTCTTTGCTGAACACGCCTTATGCACTGTTTCCTCCAACTTGCTGACATTGAGCGGAAAGATCAGATGTAGATCTTTTACCTTGTGATAGAGCACTTAGCATGCCACAGAATGTGGTGTCTTCAGCTCCATCCATTTTGAACGTCGTGTGTTTGACCAGGCTGTACCCTGCTGCACTTGATCGAATGAACATTGACCTATGCCTGCAGACGCAGCATACCTTGGCTGCTTTAGCAGCGACAATGGTAGAAGGACAGTGCTGCCTGAGCTGCTGTCAGAGCAGCTGACTGCCAGCAACATAACGGAGCAGTGCTGGAAGCTCGCTGCAGCTCCATTGAAGGCGATGTTTCCGCTGTTTGGTGTGAGCGGCAGCAAATGCTTCGGCGGCAAGAGTCTCGCTGCTGCCACAGCAATGGGACCAGCCCCAGAGTCCGACTGTGCTGCAAACAAACCAGATGTGAGCAGCATGGAGCTTGAGCAGCTTGCGCCGTACTGTCAGCAATTCTCAACCATGCTGTCTGCAAGCTTGTGCCTGCTTGGGCTGGCCTTCAAGCGGTGATGACGTGGTGCCGTTGCGGCGGGAAGTCGGTTGTACGCTCATAAGGGACGTCAGCTTATCAAATGCATTGGATTAGATGACATTGCATGCGCTAGCCACTCCGCAGAGTAGTGCCGTGGGGTCTCCAAGCGAGCGCTGTCAGAAGCGTGCATGCTGGCCAACAACCAAGCATTTGTTATTGCTGGTTGCTAATGATGCACTGCCGCGCCTGGTGGCTGTTGGCTGTGACTGCCAGCAGTGACAGCCGCGTTGGACACTGTTCTACAGCACAACTGCAAGGCCGTGCGTGCCGCTGCTGCTGCCGCTGCTGCCCAGGTTGTTGCACTGTACCAGCTGCTGAAGCCTGGTGCTCTCATCCCAAAGGGCTGCGTGATAGATGAGGCAGCTTTTGGCAGTGACATGTCTGCAAAGGTGAGACAACAAATTGGTGCCACCCAGCTGCTGCTGCAAGTCAAGCAGCGTGCAACGGCAGCTTGTATGGTGATGCAATAGTGCAGACTGTGCACCAGCACAGCTATGACAATAGCATGAGTAGGCAGTGCGGCGGCTGCATGTACAATTCACTTTTACCAACCCTAGTGTGCTGCAGCATGCAGATACAAACAGGCGGTGCAACAGGGTGCAACCCAACAATCATGAGCAGAAGTGTTGCCCAATCTAGCAGGGCCAGCAGCTATCGACAGTATACAGACGCGGTGCATCGCATAAACGAATAGAGACATCCGCCCGCCAAACACCTGCAGGAATCCTTTGATGGCGCGATTGCTGCAAATCTTGCCGCGGCTAGGGCATTTGCACTTATGAAGAGAGCCAAGTATATAGCTGTGGCAAGTGCTGAAAACAAGGGTGAGTACGAAGTGACGGTTTGCAGGCACCTGGTCCCTGTATGTCTGGCAATGTTGCTCTCTGCCGCCTATGCTCAACATTCTCAGCATTGCTCATGCACCAGTGCACGTGTGCGTGGGCTGTCAGAACACATCACTTGATGTGCATGCAATGCAGAGCCCCTTTGCTTGATCATTGGTCACCAATCACTGGTAACATTCCTGATACCCAGACATGTTACAGGCAACTGTATGTGTGTCTGCATGCACTGCGCAGCGCTTTTGCTATGCTCTTGCGGCCTTAACCACTGCTGCTGCTGCTGCTGCTGCTGCCAGGCTTTGGCTTCCTTTTGGCAGCACAGCCTACCACTGCACCACTGCTGAATGTCACCGTTGAGGGGTCCTCAGGCTGTTACACACCATGTGCTGATGACCTCTCCAAAGCATGCGGCCGCGCAGATGGCGGTGCCACAGCTTCACGTGTGTGGTTTGTTTATGAGAACTCATTGTGAGTATACTACGTAGGCAGACAATCATGAAGCCATCTGCAGTCCTGCGTTGTGCACTCTGCACAGAACAAATGCATTTCATGGTTGCTGAGATCCAGGAGAAGCTGTCAACCAAGCTCGCTTTTGCAGGCCCTGCACCCGGGGTTGGCCTTGCAGCAGGTTCACGCGATTTGGCACTGGGCTGCGGCTCTGCTGCCATAGTGCCCTTTGTACAGTTGATGTTTGGCAAAGTGCGGCAGCTACAGCGGCCGACATTGTCCTTTCAGTGTGTCCATTCTAGGGTCCAGCCTTGAACAGCTGTGTTGCTCACTCGGTGCTGCAGCACAACATTTCCTTCATTGTATGCATGATGCTGGTCTCGATGCAGATTCCATCTCTTGGACTGGATTGTGCAATTTGTTTGAGCTTAACACTTGAAGCTTCTGATCAGGCTTTCTCATATCTTGGCTGAGTTGAGATGTGATGCAGCAGCACGTTTCTGGTGGCTTTGCTGGCGCACTCGTTGTTTTGGCTCATTGTGATGCTTGACCCCGCGCACCGCAGCAAGACGTTTCTCTGGATATAACATCAGATATTTGGCGTTCAGGGGTGTGCATTCAATGGTTGTGTTCTATGGTGCTGGAGAGCACCATCACTCTCTTTTTCTGGTCTCAGGCCATTTGTTCAACCTGTTGTGGCTCATACCATTTAATAAGATGGTGCCAGGACCCACATGTAACCATCATTTTTCATATTACATACATGCATGCATTCTCGATGCATTCCCGATGCATTCCGAAGTTCGCAGTGGTGCTCATGAACCACGTGGGACCTCGCGAACGCCACTTGCAGGACATATCGGCTATCAACAAGCAACGTAGTTTCTCATAACAGCAGGACCTCTAGAGGAAGAGATTTCTTTCGGCTGCAACGGTTACAGCTGCTGCAAGATGCCAGCGAACGCAACGGGAAGCATGCGACGCAAGGCCTTGAAGCAGCAGCATGCAACCAAAGAAAGCACACAAGACAAATAATAACACATATCATTAGCTCTTCAATCGGATCATGGCACATAAGGGCTGAAAGCTCCGAGAAGCAGCTGTATGCTGCAAGCACACCCCTAGCAGACCTGTCAACAGCACACAGTCCAGTGCGTCATGTGAAGTGGAGCTAATTGCAATCATCATGGCATGCAGCATCGGCTGAGCTGCAGCTTGCTGGGAAAGGTACAATTTCGACTTCCTTTTGACACTTCAACTTGTGCACACAATGCTACTGTCGTACAGCTGCAGCGGTGCAAAACCAACAACAGCAGCTGCGCATCCTTGCAGCCAAAGCCATCTGCCAAGCATGCTTGCAGGCAAGATGGCATCACGAGCATGTGATGAGGACAACACGCGCGCCATCTGCCTTCAGGCAGGCTGCAGGCTGTCGACAAACGCAGGGAGAACGCACTAGGGGCTTGGTAGTCGACTTGACATACCGCTGAACAACTTGCTTTGTGGAAGCATAATCTAAGTATAACGATGACCGCTGAATGACCCTTCAGGGCTGGTCAACTTGCAGTGGTGCACTGTGGTGGACCACTCTGCAGAGCACTAATGTTGGTATCAATATCAATATTGGTTGATGCCCACATGGGCATGACCCGCATGCACGGGCATGACCCACATGCCACAAAACACAAATGGGATGTTTGTGCTCAACCAAGCATAGCAAGATAATGCACAGCAGCCCAGCAACAGCATGAAGCAAGTGCAGGGGACACCGGTTGCTGTTGTTCAAACACCTACCACAACCCAAAAGCGTTCAGCATGCGGTGAGCACATGGCATCAAGCAAACATATCTAGCACGGTCCAGCACACCTGTGTGTGTCACTGTGCCGCAGGTGTGCTGGACACAACACTTTGACAATGCAGCTGTAACGCGTCCCACAGCGCCACTTGTTCAACCAAGCAGTTGCCTGCAGGCCCAACTGTTGCGCATGATGCTCTGACAACACTTCCAAATATGATGCCACACTAACATAACAACAACACTAGTTTCAGGCGTCATACATGACATCAGTAGCAGTGATTGCCACACACACACACACACAGGGGAGACCAGCAGTGTTCACGGCCAAGGCCGACAAAGCAAGGAACAATGGAAAGCCATCCAACTGCACCACTCTGGGGTGCAGATGAATTGCTGCAGCGGCACTGTTTTGCAAGCACATGCGTTGATGAATATTCCTGAGCTGCAAAAGTACCCCAAAAGCCTCACAAGGTGTCCAACAAAGCACTAAAAGTTGCAACAGGAAGCCTTGCAATATAGTGCTGCCAGCAGTGCCCCACAAACTGCTCATCCAAAGCATGACGATAACGGCAATGACTTGTGCATGTTAGTACACCCCCAGCTGTCTCTGCTCATTTCAGGCATGGTACGGAGCACCCACCCGCCCACACCCACACAACATTGCCGGGCATCATTTGCCTAGTTGCTGCAGCATGCAGAGGCTGCTCAGTGAAATTTTGCTGTAGATCCACCTGTGCAGCTGCGCACCTATGGCACCTATAGCACGCGCACCAATTCATCACCCGGCGTCTCAACAGAACATCTTAACAACAAACACTTCGGCAGCCCCCAGCTGCTGCTGATTGAGCGCGGCCGCGAGTGTTCTGCGGCCATACACTCATGCTGTGCTACCCTGCATCTGACCAGCTCGCTGCAGCAGCTATGCCCGCACTGCTGCCGCCTCATCTGGCTGCAGCCCAGCCAGCAGCAGCTGCTGGCTGCCGCCCACGCTGCAGATCCATCACACTCTGCCCTGCAGCTCACCATTTCGCTGCAGCAGCTCTGCCTGCACAGCTGCTGCTGTACCTGGCTGCAGCCCACCAAGCAGCAGCTGCCGGCCGCCGCCAATGCTGCAGATCCATCAACTGCCGCCCTGCAGCTCACCGTTTTGTTGCAGCAGCTCTGCCTGCACAGCTGCTGCTGTACCTGGCTGCAGCCCACCAAGCAGCAGCCGTCAGCCGCCGCCCATGACTGCAGATCCATCACTTGCCGCCCTTCAGCTTACCAACTCGCTGCAGTAGCTGTGCCTGCACTGCCTCTGCTACACCTGGCTCTAAACCACCAAGCAGCAGCTGCCGGCTGCCGCCAGAGACTGCAGTTTCATCACACTCCGCCCTGCAGCTCACCGTTTCGCTGCAGCAGCTCTGCTTGCACAGCCATTGCCACATCTGGCTCTAAACCACCAAGCAGCAGCTGCCGGCCGGCCCCGGTGACTGCCAGCCAGCTGCCAACCCACCCCTGGCACACCTCAACTCGCTCAACTGACGACGTTGGTATTGACGCCAACACGCTGCCTGTAATGCTGCTGCTGCCTACGGCTGCAGGCTGCAGCTGCTGCTGCTGCAGAGAGCTGCCCGCCGCAGCAGCAAACACTAGCCTGTCCTCAAGCAGCAGCAGCTTGCCTGGGGTATTGCACAGCACGCCATGCAGGACACAACGCACACAACGCAGCACACCAGGCTCGCTGCTCTTTGCCGCAGGCACAATGCCTGGCTGCCGCGTGCTAGCTGACGCTGCTCTTCCGTGCACAGCCGCTGATCCTCTGGCAGCTGCTGAGTCACCTCTGCTCCGCACAGCAGCAGCAGCAGTAGCAGCAGCAATGCTGCCCTCCAGTTGCCAGCCTGTGCCGTGTGCAGCTTGCTGCAGCAGCTGCAGCAGCTGCTGCAGCTGCCCAGGCGCAAAGCCTCCAAACCGCACCAGCTCTTGCACACCAGGCTCAATCCTCACCACCAGCTGCAGTGCCAGGCCATCAAAATCAAAGCCTGGTGCTGCTGCTGCTGCTGTTGTATCAGCTGGTGTGTCGTTGCGCCACTGCTTTATGCTATGAGTCAACAGCTGTAGCCAGCCTCCACCTGAAGCAGCACTGGCAGCTGCAGTGGCTGTGGTGGTGCCTGCCTGGCTGCCAGCAGAGCTGGCAGCAACTGCTGTGCCGCACACACCTGTTCTTGCTAACCTGCTGCCGTCATCATCTGCCACAAGCACTACTTGCAGCACAGATTGCAGCGGCAGTATTGTAGTGGTGTCAGCGCTCAGTGTGCTGCTGCTGCTGCTGCTGCTGCTACTGCTGCTGCCACTGCTGAACAGCGTAGTGAACGCGAGGCAGCTGCGTGTGACGTACAGCACACCTGCTGCAGCCGGTATGCCTGCAAGGCAGCAGCTGAAACTGCCAAGCAACTGCTGCTGCAGCTGCTGCGGCTGCTGCAATGGCCGAGGCAGCAGCAGCTCCTTGAGCAGCACTTCTTGCAGCACAGATGGCTGCTGCTGCTGCTGCTGCTGCTGCTGGAAGGTTGCCAGCCACTCTGCTGCTGCCACATCCTCATGTTTCCGCTGCTGCAGTAGCCGCAACAGGTCCAGCAGTGTGACATCCAGATCACTGGCATCACTGCTGCTGCTGCTGCTGCCAGCAGTCTTTAGCTCTACGGCCTGTATGAGTGGCTCAGTTGCAGCAGCAGCAAGCTGCAGCAGCTGCGCAACATACCAGCTGCTGACAGCACCGCTGCCTCCACTGCTGCTGCTGCTGCTGCTGCTGGTTGGGCCGCCCTGAGTGCCTGTTGCAGCAGCGCTGGTTGTGCACAGCTGCACAAACTTGACAGGCTGCTGCAGCTGCTGCGGTGTGAGAGGCAGGCCTGATCTGTCTGACCACACCATCTGCAGCTGCTGGTGCAGCGCTGGCAGCAGTTGCCGCTCTGTGAGTGACAGCTGGCTGCTGCTGCTGCTGCTGCTGCTGCTGCTGCTGCTGCTGCTGCTGCTGCTGCTTGGATTGGTGACCTGGAATACAACCAACAAAAGGCAGGGAAGGAAGAGCAGGCAGCAGGCAGGCAGTACCATCAGTCAGCAGCAGCGCATAAGTTTCCATGCTGCGAGTTGCAGACTACTTACAGATGCAGTTAGTGAAGCAGCTGGAGCAGTAAGGAAGGAATTATGCATGGTGTTGCAAACGTAAAAAGCTGCCGCACTGACCACACAACAGCCGTCACAGGCTGCACCACAAGCAGATGCATGTCGCGCAAGGTGCGATGTGTGCAATTGCAAGTGCAATTGCACATGCACAACGAACAAGCACATGCACAACGAACAAGCACATGCACAACGAACAAGCACATGCACAACGAACAAGCACATGCACAAATGAGCACTACATGGGTCACAACACAACACAAGCAGGCTGGCAGGGTGCCCCACCAAGCGCAGAGTACTATGGTGACATTCAAACACAAGCGCAGAGTACTATGGTGACAAGAAACACAAGCGCAGAGTACTATGGTGACATTCAAACACAAGCGCAGATGCAACGCATGCACTTTCAAGGTATGAAGTATGGCAAGGGCTTGAAAGCATGTGTGGCCCTAGCAGGGTGCCTCACCAGCTGCTGCAGAGCCTCCAGTGCCCCCCACCAAGCAGCTGCAGACAGCAGCTGAGCCAGCACAGGCAGTGCAGTGTCACCCGCCTCTGCTGCTGCTGCTGCTGCTGCTGATGCTGATGCTGATGCTGCTGTCTTGCTGCCACTTGAGCCCAGATCTGGCTGCTGCGGCTGCTGTGGTTGCTGCTTCAGCAGCAGCAGCTTGATCTGCTGCAGCTCCTGCGCACAAGCTGCTGCAATGCGCTGCAGGCAGCTGCTGTAATCCACCTGCCCTGCTGCTGCCCTGCTGCTCCTGCTGCTGTCAATCACGGGCTGGCTGTCAGTCGAGATCGGCGCTGCACTGACAGCTGCTGGGCCAAGATGACAATGCCCAAAGGCATCCAACAAACCAGCAAACCTTGCAGGTACTGCTGCTGCTGCAGCACCTGCTGGCTCCAATGCACCCTGAGCAGCAGCAGCAGCAGCAGCTGCTGCTTTCGCCCGTTCAAACTGAGCCAGACCCGCTGCAGTTAGGCTTTCTGCAAAGCTGCGCCGGTAGCTGCTGAGCAGGTATGCTGCTGCAACATCCAGAGGCCCAGATAGCAGGCCAGCAAAGTGAGAGGACAATCCACCTGCTGCTGCTGCTGCTGCTGCGGCTGCTGGTGCTGGTGCTTTCACACTGCCACTTGCAGACGTACCCCCTGCTGCTGCTGCTGGTCCTGTTGCAGGTTCTGTAAAAGATGCAAACGATGTGCCAGCCAGGGAGTAAAAGATGCTGCCTGACAGTGAGCCCTCCCCAGCCTCATCTGCATCAGCTGCAGAGGTACTGCACCAGCTGTCCTGTGACGATGACTCAGCATCCCGCTGCTGCTGCTGCTGCTGGTGCTGCTGCTGCTGGTGCTGCTGGTGCTGGCTTCTGACAAAGCTGATCTTAGGTCCCAGCTGCTGGCCAGAGCTCCTACCAGCAGCAGAAGCAGCAGCTGTAGGTGAAGCTGCATCACCTGCTGCTCTAGCTGCTTTTGCAAGCAGCTGTGCATGCTGCTTGGGGACTTTCACGGATGTTGCGTACAGCCCGCTGCGCTTGCCAGTGGGTGACGCAGGCTGCTGCTGCTGCTGCTGTTGCTGCTGCTGCTGCTGCTGCTGCTGCTCTGCTGCAGCGCTGCGCGCAGTGATGCTGTGCCACCTGGGCAGCTTTGCAGCTGCTGATTCAGCGTCACCAGCAGCAGGCCCAGCTGCAGCTGCTGCAGCAGCGACGCGAGGATGGCTGCTGCTGCCTGGCTCATGCATCAGAAACTGCAAAAGCAGCAGGGAAGAACATGCAGCAGACACATGCACTTCACCAGCGTATAGACATTGGGCAGCGAACACACTCATCATGCAGAAATTGACATAACACGCTGTATGCCTGTTGATGATGAGGAACATAAATCCAAGGGACCACAAGGTGGTTGATAAAACAAGCCAGAAACATCCAGCAAGCCCACCTTGTGCAGTGCCCCCTCCAGCTGCTCTGCCTCCTGCCTCGTGTGCAATAACAGCTGATCTGACCAGACACAAGTACAACGCAAACTTGAGCAAGCACCAGCCAAAAAAGGTTTGACCCACCCACCTTGTGCAGTGCACCCTCCAACTGCTCTGCTTCCCGCCTCATCAGCAGCAGGCTGTTCAGCATCACAGCACGTTGCTGAGTCAGCACCAGCCCACCAGGCCCAGCAGCAGCAGCAGCAGCAGCAGCAGGAGCAGCAGCAGTGCTGCTGCTGGCACTGCAATCATCATCCCAGCACTTCAGCAGGTGAGACAGGTACTGCTGCTGCAGCCGCCTGACAGCACCCCACATCAGCCGGCACATCACTGCACTGTGTGGGGACACCTGCACATGCTGCTGCTGCTGCTGCTGCTGCCGGCCGTCTGTGCTGCTGCTGTCCCCGTGCTGCCGCCGCCGCTGGAAGCGGTGCTGCTCCTGCTGCTGCCGCTGCCGGTGCAGATCTACATGCTGCTGCTGCTGCTGCTGCTGGTGCAATGCTGCTCCGGCAGCAGCATCACGGGCAGCTCTTCCACCAGCCCCATAAGATAAGCCGTACTGCCCAGTGTTATTTGCAAACATAACAGCCACCGGAGCAGCTTGCAGTAGCACCTCAGCCCACGTCCTCAATGCAGCCTGCAGCATGCGGTACAGCTGCACTACAGATCCCGCTACAGGCAGTACAGTACTGTACGGCACCCAGGCCTCTGCAGCTAGCTGCTGACTGAGCACCTGCTGTACCTCAGCTGCACAGCAGCTTAGCCAGAGCTGCTGCTGCAGCAGCAGCATATCAGACCAGGGGAAGAGCTCTAGTCTGAACTCTGCTGCTGCTGCTCGCAGCCGCGGCTGCGGTAGTGTGATTGAGTACTGCTGCTGCAGTTGGTGTGAGCTTGAGGGTGATAGTAGGGATGTGAAGGAGCCACTTCTGCTGCGAGCAGCACCTGAAGAGGACTGCCTGGAGATGGAATGCAGCGTTATTTGCTGCTGCTGCTGCTGCTGCTGCTGCTGGTGTGGTGAGGTGTGAGGGGAGTGCAATTCACCATCAGCTGAGTGTGCTGAGTCTACATGAATCAGAAACGGCTGGTGCAGCTGCAGCCGCCGCTGCTGCTGCCTGCGGTAGCTGGCAATGCACCAGGTTCCACACAGCACTGAGGCTAGCCCCACACTGCCTGCAGTATCACTGCAGCTGATGTCAGTGGTGCTGATCTCATTGTCATCAGCAGTCGTGCCGGGAGTGCCACTGCTACCGCTGCTGCTGAGGAGGGGTGGTAGGTGGGCACCAGCGCTGAAGCTGCTGCTGCTGCTGCTGCTGCCGAAGCTGCGGGACCTGAGACTGCGCATACTCTGCCACACCGCACTGACACTGTCAGCCGTCGCCAGCTGCTGCTGCTGCTGCTGCTGCTGTAAAGTGCCAGCTGGCTGACTGCCTGCCACCGCAACCTGCTGCTGCTGCTGCTGCTGCTGCTCTTCTAGCTGCATAGCATCCCCTGAGAGCTCCTCCAGTGACAGCCCCAGACTCTCCAGCTGCTGCTCTAGCAGCAGCAGCGGCGACTGCAGCAGGCTTGTTACTGCTGCCAAAGTGGCCGTGCTGCGACCAGGGCATGCTAAAAACACATCAGCAAGCGCTGCCTTGACAACGCTGTAGCGAGCCGCCCCTGCTGTCAGTGCAAGGGGCCAGTAGCATGACTCCCAGGCAACTGTCCCAGTGCTGCTAGCCCTCCTAATGCTGCTGCTGCTGCTGTTGCCGCTGCCAGTGCGTTCCAGTGCACCTCCACTGCCAACGCGGCCAGCAGGCGCAGCTGCTGCTGCTGCTGCTGTTGCTGCTGCTGTTCGGCTTGCTGGCGCAGCAGCATGTGTTGCTGCTCTTCTCTGGAAGCCACTACCAACCTGTTCTAAGTCTGCAGAGCCCCCAGCAGCAGCAGCAGCAGCAGCAGCAGATAGCTGCTTTTGCAACGGCATGCCAGTAAACCGCGCTACGTCTGCTGCTGTCTGGCTATATGCTGCATGCATTGCTGCAGCAAGCGAGTGACAGGCTTGGATCAGGCTCTGTATCTCAGCGCTTGTCATGCCACCATTAGGAGAACTCGAAGCAGGCAAGCTGCTACTGCTGCTGCTGCTGCCACCTGCTGCTGCTGAACTGCTAGTGTTTACTGCCAGTGGGACCGCAGCAGCAGCAGCAGCAGCAGCAGCAGCAGCAGCAGGGTTGAGCCAGGGCTGCAGCAGCTGCTGCACCTGCTGCTGAGCTGCTGCTGCCACCTGCTGCCTCAGAAGCACAAGCGGCTCCTGCTGCTGCTGCTGCTGCTGCTGCTGCTGCTGCTGTGATGCTTGCACCTGCACGCGCCCCACAGCTGCGGTACCCTCACCCTGCTGCTGCTGCTGCTGGGCCCAGGCCACAAACTCCAGCACTTGCAGCAGCACTCCCTGACTCCCTGGCAACCCCTGCTGCTGCAGCAGGCTGGCAGCAGCAGCAAGGGCCCGACCCAGCAGCCAACTAAGCCACTGCTGCTCTGCTGATGTCAGCTTTCCTGCTAGTGCTGACTCAGCAAGATTTGCCAGCTGGCGCCCACTCAGATTCCTGCCGTACTGCTGCTGCTGCTGCTGGTGTGAGGTACTGCTGCTGCTGCTGCTTGTTGGGGTAGCGCCTGCTGCTGCTGTTGTTGGTGAGGCAGCATTCTGGCTGCTGGCAGCATTAATCAGAGGCTGCAGCAGGTGCTTGATGGCTGTCAGCTGCTGCACTGAGCCTGATCCAGCAGCAGCAGCAGCAGCGGGGCTGCACCATGCTGCTGCCAGTGCCTGTGCATCCTCCAGCATGACTTGTGCCAATGCCAGCCGCACTGACTGCCACCTGCGATTGGCGAGTCACCAAGCCGAATCAACATTGGCTTGCCGAATGCTGACATGTAAGCTGCTTGCCGTGGCGTGTGTGAGCTGCATGATGCAGATAACAGCTGCACAGTGCCTGCAGCACAAACCATGCATACCAAACGGCTGCTGCCTCAAACCCAACACACTTGCAATCACCACAGCATACATCAAACAAACCCCTCCCTGCAGACACCCACCTGACGCCCTAAATCTGTGCGTAGGCCAGCCCCAGGCCCCCGCCCACAATCAGCGCAGCACATACCGTACATGTGTATGCCATGCCCAGCCTGCCATCAGAGCATGCAGCACATCAAGCCACTTACACAATCACCTACCTGATGCCGTACATCTGTGCGTAGCCCAGCCCCAGTGCCAGCCCCAGCCCCAGGCCCAGCCCCAACAAACCCGTGCTCACAATCACACACCTGATGCCGTACATGTGTGCATAGGCCAGCCCCAGGCCCAGGCCCAACCCCGGGCCCAGCCCATCCCTCCTGCCATCCATTCACCTGATGCCATACATCTGTGGACAGGCCAGGCAACCAACCCACAATCAGCGCAGCATACGGTTGTATTGGTGCTAGCACCTGCCCCTTACCTGATGCCGTACATCTGTGCATAGGCCAGGCCCAGTGTCAGCCCCAACCCCCCTTGAGGCACCACGCCCGCGTAGCGCCCCGCTGACAGGTCAACAAGGCCAGGCAGGCCCGCCACGTCACACCCAGGGGTGAAACCCTGCGGTTGGAAAGGTAAGTACAATGTAAGCATATGTGCAACAGCAGGCCAGGCAGGGCCGCCACATCACACCCGGGAGCAAAGCCCTGCAGTAGTAGTGTGCAAGCGGAAGCAGTTGGGCAATGAACGCAAGTGAACACAAAAAACGACAAGTCCAGCAGGCCAGGCAACCCTGCTGCCATGTCACACCCAGGAGCAATATCTCTGCAGCTGGGAAGGGTTGTATATGTGTTTTACGTGCAACAGCAGGCATGTCAAAGGCCAGGCAGGCCTGCCACGTCACACCCAGGAGTTGAATCCTGCAGTTTCAGTGCGCAAGCGGGAGCAGTTGCGCAATGGAAGCTGTAAGCAAGTGAAGAAAGGAGAAGGCAGGTCCAGGCACGCCATGCAGGACCAGCACATCACAACCTGGAGGAAAGCCTTGAAGGGACAGCATCAGCTGAGAAAAGCGAAGTAACAGGCGAGACCAGGTGACAGCTGCAGGTGCAAAGTTTGTCGCCATGCGCTTTGTCAACAAGACAGCAGACAGCAATGGAACTCCGCCCAACTGTGAAGTCAGCAGCAGTAACTTGCTACAGCCGCAGCTCACCTGTGGGGCGTCCGGCAGCAGCCCCGCCCGCCACGCCCGCCACACCCAGCGCAGCAGCAGCGACCCGCAACATACCACAACATGTTACATACCACAACATGTTACATAACACGTCAAACGTGTAACATAACAACTGCAGCCCACCTGAGGGGCATCAGGTAGCAGCCCCGCCCTCCACACCCGCAACACCCAGCGCAGCAGCAGCGAGCCGTATCATGTTAGGCGTAGTTACATAACAAGCTGTACATGTTGCATCAGACATTCTAACACCTGCAGCTCACGTGAGGGGCATCAGGCAGCATCCCCGTCCGCCACGCCCGCCACACCCAGCGCAGCAGCAGCGACCCGTAATTATGTTACAACATGTTACATAACAAGTCAAACATGTTACAAACAACTGCAGCTCACCTGTGGGGCATCCGGCAGCATCCCCGCCCTCCACGCCCGCCACACCCAGCGCAGCAGCAGCAGCAGCGAGCCCTCCGCGCTGCCAGAAGCATCCAGCGCTGCTGCATCAGCAGCAGCATCTGCTGCCAGAGCTGCTACAGTCTCAGGCCTTAGGCTGCCAGCAGGGGCAGCTGTCAGGGACTGCTGATTTTGGGGTTTAGCTGCCGCACTGCTGCTGCTGCTGCTGCTCATAGTGGTGCTAGTGAGGTTGGTGGTGCCTGCTGTTGTGGCAGCAGAGTTGCAGGTGGTGCGCATTGCCCGAAGGGGTGATGTGCCTAAACCTGCTGCTGCTGCTGGTGTATGGCGAGTGTGTGGGCCAGCAGCGTCTGCAGCATGCTTGGCACTGTCATTCAGATCTGTGCTGCGCTGCAGATCTGGCCGGCTGCTGCCGCCGCTGCTGCTGCTGCTGCGGCTGCCTGCTGTTTGCATGCTGCTGCTGCTGCCAGCTGCAGTGCCTACAGCACTGTGCACTGCCTGGTCAGGCCTAGCTTGATAATCAAAACTAGCAGCAGCAGCAGCAGCAGCAGCAGCAGCAGCAGCAGCGGGCCTGGCAGCAGCAGCAGCAGCAGCAGCAGCAGCTTCAGCTTCTAGCTGCTGCACTGCCAGCTCAGCTTGCAGCAAGCTCACCCGCTGCTCGACAGCAACCCTCAAGCGCAGCCGCACACTGCCAACCTGCTGCATGCTGCTGCTGGTGCTGCTGCTGCTGCTGCCGTGGTGCATTTTGCCAGCAGCAGCATCAAGGACTGCTATCCCTGATGCAGCAGCAGCTGCAGCGGCTGCTGATATGCGTCTGCCGTTGCTGCTAAAGCTACCTTCTCCTGCTGCTGCTGCTGCTGTAGGCGATCCTGTGGATGCTGCTGCATTCTGGTCTCGCCGGCCGTCATAAGCACTATCATCGAAACAACTGTCAGCTGAATTGATGGTCTCTAGCGGGGTGAAGCCATACCCTGCCTGCTGCTGCCGCTGCTGCTGCCGCCGCTGCTGCGGTACTCTGTCACCTGCAGTTGCAGTACCTGAATCAGCAGATGATGCAAGCTCCCTCCAAAGAAGCTCAGAGCCAGGTGACCAAGCTGCTGCTACACCACGTGGAGTCATCACACCCCTGCCTGTGCTGCTACTGCTAGTGCTGCTGCTGTTACTGTCCATGCTGCACCGGCTGATAGCGCTGCTGCTGCTGCTACTGTCATTCCCTCTGAACAGCGGCAGCAGCAGCACTAATTCCATGCCACCGTCCCACTCCTCAACGTACGGACACAATGCACGCGCCAGCTTACTGGGATCACCCTGCTGCTGCTGCTGCTGCTGCTGCTGCTGCTGCTGCTGCTGCAGGTTTGACATGAGTTGTGCCAGTGATCCCAGGTGCACTGCCACCTCTCCCAGCAGCTCGTGCTGCTGCAGCAGCAGCTGGGGATCAGATGTGGGCACTGGCTGGCTGGCAGCAGCTGCAGGCAGCTCACCAGAGATGTGCCGCATCTGCACGTGCAATTCAAATCACAAGTCAACAGAATCGTTGGCCCTAGGTGAAAACGCGGCAACCAGCGGCACGTGCTGCCAGTGCACATCCAGGCACCTGGCAGCAGCTGCAGGCAGCTCCCAAGGGATGTGCCGCATCTGCACACGTGGTTGAATGGGGCAAAGGTTGTGTAACATGCGTTGCAACACACTTGCAGCCAGAGTACTAGACACAGCATTGTGTTGAAGATGGTATTACCTAATGCGCTCAGATGCACCAAGGGAAATGCTCAGCAACACCACAACATCACCGCCCCTTACCTGCGGCACCAGGACACGAATGTATACCGAGTATCCAAGTACATCAGCAGCAGCAACAGGGTTCTACACCCACCTGCAGCACCATCACATCCAGCTCCCGCTGCAGCGTTGTGAAACCGCCCAGCAGCAGCAGCATGCAGCAGCATGCAGCAGACTTCAAACACAGCCTCACCCACATTGCCGATGCCAAAAGCTATGGCTTACAAAAGGACTAAAACTGTAGCCTCACCTGCAGCACCGTCACATCCAGCTCACGCTGCAGTGTTGTAAAGCCGCCCTGGTGAGCAGCACACACACACACCACTACAGCAGCAGCAGCAGCAGCAGCAGCAGCAGCAGCAGCAAAAAACGAAGCCTCACCTGCAGCACCATCACATCCAGCTCCCGCTGCAGCGTTGTAAACGATCCCAGCAGCTGGCCCCACTGAGGGCTCATGCTGCTGCAGCATGATGCAACAAGTTGCAGTAGCCTCACCTGCAGCACCATCACATCCAGCTCCCGCTGTAACGTTGTGAACCCGCCCAGCAGCTGGCCCCACTGAGGGCAGCCGCTGCGGCTGGCAGCAGCACTGGCAGCCAGCTGCAGCTGGCAGCAGCATGGAGATGCAGCCACAGGCTCGGTCCCCTGCTGCTGCTGCTGCTGCTGCTGCTGCTGCTGGTGGTGGTGGTTTCTGTTGGGCTGTGAGAGCCACGCAAGGGCGTAGGGGTTTGGCGGCTTGCTGCGGCGCATTGCCAGCAGGCCCCTGGCCGGCACAGCAGCAGGGCAGCAGCAGCAGCGTGCAACCACCAGCACGGACAGCTGCTGTCAGCAACACAGCACATAACGGCGCACTCATCGGCAGCAGAGTACTCATGAATGTGACTGGAAAGCGCGAATCTGTGACACAGCCAAGATGCAGAGCGTGTGTATGTTGGGCTGTGAGAGGCACGCCAGAACACAGCGGTTTGGCAGCTTGCTGCGGCACATCGCCAGCAGGCCCTGGCAAGCACAGCAGCAAAACAGCCACATGCAAAGGGCACGCATACGCACGCGGAAGCTGCAGTCAGCAACAAAGCACATCACACCATTTCGAGCAGAAGCAGACTACACATGGACAGTGGCAATAGGCATCATGCAGGCGCAACATAGCACGCATGCACAGCAACACCCAACGTCTGCTCTCCTTTTCAAACTGTACATCGTGTGCTGTTGCTGCAAAGTAACATGCACTGCCTCTCGCCACAGAAGCTCACCCTGTGCGCTTGGCCCTGCTCAGGCCCTCTGCGCCTACCAGCAGCACCTCCACACAGCCCACATACCCCGGCAGCTGCTGCTGCAGCGCCAGCTGCTTGGCAAGTGCTGCTGCCTCTGCTCGGTAGTGGCCTGCTGCCAGCTGCTGCTGCTGCTCGTCACTGCTAGGGGTTGGCGCTGCTGCTGCTGCTGCTGCTGCTGCTGCTGCTGCTGCGCGGGCTGTTAGGCGCTGTGAGCGCATCAGCAGGCGTGGCAGGATTGCTGCATTGGCTGCCAGGGCAGTGACGATGGCCTGCACAGCAGCAGCAGCAGCAGCAGCAGCAGCAGCAGCAGCAGCAGCGGCGATGGTGAGCAATGTACATGGCAGCACACACACCAGCGGCGTCCCGGGGTACGGCTTCATCAGAATGCACAGCCAGCTTGTAAACGTGCAGGTACACTTACATGCCATGTTATAAGCAAAACTGCTACGCATGCATGGCAGTTCCTTGCACTGCTGCTGCTGCTGCTGCTGCTGGTGCTGCTGCCTTCATGTGCATTTGCCTCACCTGTTCTGCTTGTATCCTGTGCAGCCCTGCTGCCTTGCAGAGCTGCCTGGCAACTGCAACTCGCACCGCTAGGCACACCCCACTGCTGCTGCTGCTGCTGCTGCTGCTGCTGCTGCTGGCAGCAGCTATGTGGCTGCTACCCTGCTCTGCAGCAGGCAGGGCACGCTGCTGCCATGACAGCAGCAGAGGCCGCAGCGCTGCTGCCACCAGTGCAGCATCCCACCGCATGCCTGCATTAGGAGCTGCTGCTGCTGCTGCTGCTGCTGTTGCTGCTGCTGCTGCTGCTGCTGCTGCTGCTGCTGCTGCTGCTGCTGCCGCAGGTCTTGCTGTTGCAGCTGCAGGCAGCTGCCGCTGCTGCTGCTGTTGGTGGTCAAAAGGGTGCCCTGCATGCTGCAGCTGTTGTATCAGCTGCTCCCAGGCAGTAGCAGCAGGGGCTGCAGCATCTGCAGCAGCACAGCGATCCTGCTGCAGCTGCTGGCAGCTGCTGGACCTTGGAGAGTCACTGCTGCTGCTGCTGCTGCTGCTGCCGCCGCCAGTAGCCTGATCAGGGGCCTGGCAGCCAGGCTGCTGCTCACATGAAGCACCGCATGCCTGCAAGTCTGCTGTAGTCAGTACAGGGGCGTCCAGGACTGCTGCTGTCCATGTCACTGAGCTGAAATCAGGACTGAGAGTGCCACAGGTGCTGTAATTGTGTGCAACAGGGGGACAGGCAACACGGGAACATGAGGCAGCACCCAGTTGAGGGTTATGCAATTGGCAGCATGTGTTCTGCTGGAAACGCATTGTCTCAACCAAAGCGTCTCTGTACAGCCGCGCAGCAGCTCAGACGTGTGTTTGCGTGAGGTAAGGCAACAGCAGCAGAAGCAGTCCCACGAAAGCAGGCTGCGTCATGCATGCGCCATGCGGTCATGCAAAGACTTTTAAACCTGTGGCGTACCGTTTGATCATATCTGGTGGGTCAATTTAGTGCAGAACAGCTACGTGCGGTCGGGCGTCGACAAGTGGTACTTGCCAAGCAGATCACAACAGAACGCATGGCTTTCAACAAATTTTCCGTCTGCCATACGTTTAAACATTCCTGGGGTGTTTTTGTTGCGATCTTGCGCTGCCGACACTGTGCAGAAGTGCCACTTGCGTGTAACAAGGGTTCTTGTAGTCCGGAATGATTGCTGCATGGGGTTTGGCAGGCTGTTTAGTTTTATTGGCTGGTAGAGGACATGCGTGTTTGTGGCTGCGACCGTAAACAGCATCGTCTGCTGTGTGCTGCGTGCTGTCGCTGCCAGTGTGCTGCTGCTGCTGCTGCAGCATAGCAGACGTTGCCACGAGTCATCTACTGCCTGCAGTCCCGCAGCTGTTCGTGAAACGAGACACCTCTAACATCAACTCTGTTCCGTCGCCAGTATGCTCGTTTGAGAGCGTCAGCTATTTGGCCAACTAACAACTGCAGTATGGCTCCCAAGAAGGTGTATGCTGTGCGTAGAGGCCACCGCACAGGCATTTTCAACACATGGGATGAATGTCAGGAAGCCACAACTGGCTTCTCTGGCGCACAATTCAAAAGTTTCAAATCCAAAGCGAAAGCGCAAGCCTGGCTAGCTGGCAGCAGTGCAGGAGCAGCTGCTCCAGCAAATCCAGCAGCTGGTGGCAGCAGCAGCAGTGGCGCCGCTGCTGCTGCTGCTGCTGCTGGTGATAGTGGTGATGGTAAAGTGTATGCAGTTGCGCGGGGGCGGCGGGTTGGAATCTTCAACAGTTGGGCGGAGGTGCGTGGCAGCGCCTGAAGCAACTGCTGCTGCTGCTGCTGCTGCTGCTGCTGCTGCTGCTGCTGCTGCTGCTGCTGGTGGGCAGTTGCAAGGAATCTGCCCGCCAGCCAATCCTGTTATGCGCAACTCGCTGATTGATCTGGCAGAAACGCCTTGTTAAATGAAATCTCGTAAGCAAGCAAGCAAGCAGCATGCTGTCCATTGCCTTGCCTCTGTCTGTCCATCTCGCCACCTGTTTTATCATGGTCTGTCTGTCGCATGCATTCACTGCCACCAGGCCAAGGCACTGATAGACGGCTTCTCCAACCCAGTGTTCAAAAGCTTCAAGAGCAGGCAGGAGGCAGCAGAATTCCTGGCACAGCACGGCGGCAGCAGCAGCAGCGGCGGCGGCAGAGGCTACAGCACTGTGCGAGGCGCTGGCCAGGAAGGTGCAGGTGAGCAACACAGCAGCAGCAGCAGCAGCAGCAGCAGCAGCAGCAGCAGCAGCAGCAGTGGCAGCAGCATGCCGCTGCGCAGTAACAGTGGGAAGGACGCTGGCGGGGGTTCTGCTTTGCTGTACTTGCGCACCGACAGCAGCAAGCAGCAGCAGCATCAACAGCAAGCTGACAGAGCGGTTGCCAGGCTCCACCAGATGCATGCTGCTGTGTGCTATTGCCACGTTCATTCAAAGGCCTCATGCTGCGTACAAAGATCAATATCATACAATACATATGGTGGTTGCCCGCACCCGCGGTGTGTCCTGCAGGCGCAGCAGCAAAGCGGCAGCGCGGCGCTAGCTACCAGGCCCCGGACCCTCCCCCTGCCTTCACTGCCCAGCAGCAGCAGCAGCAGCAAGGGGGCCCGGGCCTCAGCCCCGCCCCACCGGCTTCACTGCTGGGGCAGCACCCGGTGGTGATGTTCACCTTTGATGGCGGCTCGCGCAACAACCCTGGGAGGGCTGGCTACGGCTATGCAGTGTTTGAGCGGCAGCGCAACGAGCGGGTAGGGCGCTGCTGCTGTGGCACGCTGTGGTGCGCTTTGTTGTGCTGTGCCGTGCTGTGCTGTGGTGTGCTGTGCTGTGTTCGGCTATGCAGTGTTTGAGCAGCAGCGCAACGAGCGGGTAGGGCACTGCTGCTGCTTTGGCGCGCTGTGCTGTGCTTTGTTGTGCTGTGCTGTGCTGTGCTGTGCTGTGCTGTGCTGTGCTGTGCTGTGCTGCGCTGTGCTGTGCTGTGCTGTGCTTTGTTGTGCTGTGCTGCGCTGTGCTGCGCTGTGCTGTGCTGTGCTGTGCTGCGCTGTGCTGTGTTTGCTGTGTGGCACGGCAGTGTATGGTTGTAAGGACATGATGTATGGCAGGGTGCTGTTGTGGTTGATGTTGCAGCGGCTGCTAGTCACTCAGAAAGCCGCCCTGTGTATCTCTCTCATAGTGCATGCAGTCGGCTGGTGGCCCTGCTTGCTGTGCACTGCTTGCTGCCCATGATGCTGTCGTGCACCCTGCTGCTGCTGCTGCTGTCATCATCCTGCTGCTGCTGCTGCTGCTGCTGCTGCTGCTGCCCAGCTGCGCATGGGCTGCAGGCCGCTGCCGTACGGCTCCACCAACAATGAAGCAGAGTACGGCGGGCTCATCGCAGGCATGCGGGTGAGTGAGACATGCAGCAGCACTAGCTTCGACCTAAGGGATTTAGGGGGTCAGGGGTGGTGTTTCAGGGTCCAGAATCCGGACACCAACAAAGAAGCAGGGTACAGCGGGCTCATTGCAGGCATGCGGGTGAGTGAGGCGCAATATTGGCTGCCTGCACCCAGGGGTTCAGAGGGATCAGGATTTGGACACCAACAATGTTTCAGGGTTAGGGTTTGGACACGGACAATGAGACATAGTACAGCGGGCTCATCGCAGTCATGCGGGTGAATGAGGTGTGGGGTCAGGCGGGACAGTGCGCCTCGGGTAGCTGTGCAACAGCGCAACCACTTGCTTGCCGCTGCTCAGCGGCTGCCTGCACCCAGGGTGTGGGGAATTAGGGTTCCCTTTTGGGGGACCTTCAGCGTGCAGGACACCAACAACGAATAAAGCAGAGTACAGCCGGCTCATGGCAGGCATGCGGGTGAGGGAGGCACAGCAGCCCACTAAATAGCAACACTTGACCAGTACAAGTGTAGACACATGGCTTAGCCAAGGTCACTTTGCTGCGGCCTGTGCAGCATTACTGCAGCACGTTTGGTGTGGTGCATCTCCGAGATGCTGAGTCAACAGCTGCTGCTGCTGCTGCTGCTGCTGCTGCCGCCACAGTTCTGCCTAGAGAAGCTGGGGGCGAAGCACATCGTGGCAAAAGGCGACAGCCAGCTGGTGGTGCGGCAGATGACTGAGGAGTACCGGGTCAACGGGCAGCGGCTGCTGCCGCTGTACCGGGAAGCCAAGCTGCTGGAGCAGCGCTGCGAGAGCTTCCAGATCGAGCACATCTACAGGTGCGTGGGTGTGTTGTGAAACATGTTTAACAAGTTTCAGGTTTCGTGCTGGTTTTATGCTGGTTTTTAAGGGTTTGTATACAATCAAAGATTAAGCAAATCTACAGGTGGGTGGGTGTGTGCTGAGTCGTGTTACATGGGGTCAGGCAGGTTTCATGCAGGTTGAGGTGTTATGCAGCGCGGCTGCTGCCGCTGTACCGGGAGGCCAAGCTGCTGGAGCAGCGCTGCGAGAGCTTCCAGATCGAGCACATCTACAGGTGCGCGGCCACTTGTCATATGTGTTGCAAGCAGATTTTGCGCAGGTTTTGACTGGTTTGAACACGCTCAGATATTGTTGGGTAAGTGTTCAAGTATCTGTGGCCAGTCTTTGTGGTGCTGCTGCTGGCGTTGATGCATTTGGGTTGCAGGGGCACGGCACATTACCCAAGCATCATTTGCGCTGCTGCTGCTGCTGCTGCTGCACCACTGCCTGCAGGGAGGAGAACAGCCTGGCCGACCTGCTGTCCAACCTAGCCATGGACTCCGACGCTGCTGCTGCTGCTGCTGCTGCTGCTGCTGCCGCTGCTGCCGCTGCTGCTGCTGCTGCTGCCGCTGCTGCTGCTGCTGCTGCTGCTGCTGCTGCAGGGAGGAGAACAGCCTAGCTGACCTGCTGTCAAATTTGGCCATGGACTCCGATGCTGCTGCTGACAAGGTAGTGGATCGCTGGCAGAAGGGGGCTAGCAGGGAGGAGCTGGCTGCGCTGCTGGCTGCAGCCGCACAGGTGGACGGAGACGTGAGGTGCGCCTAGTGCAAATGGACCAAGGTATACGGCTCCTGGGTTGGGGAGAACGAGTAAAATGCATAACTGCATACCTTCACGCAATGCTGGACAACGAGACCCCTGTCCAAAGGTATCATATAGTTTGTGGCAGGTATGGCGGGTAGAGTCTCGTTGTGTGTGGTGGCGTGGCGTGTATGTAGGGAGGGAGGAGCTGGCTGCGCTGCTGGCTGCAGCTGCACAGGTGGACGGAGACGTGAGGTGCGCCTAGTTGAATGGACGAAAGTATACGGCTCTGGGTTTTGAACAACCGAGGTGAATGCATCACCACGCACCTTCACGCAACGCTGGACCACGAGACCCGTGCCCAAAGGTACCATATAGTGTGTGGCAAGTATGGCAGGCAGAGTGTAGCTGTGTGTGGTGGCATGGGGTGGTGTCAGCAGGGGCTGGTTGCGCTGCTGGCTGCAGCCGCACAGGTGGTCGGAGACGTGAGGTGCGCGCATGGCAGAGTGGTGCAAGATCGTACAGTGGGTTGTTGTGGTGGCTGCAGCCGCACAGGTGGATGACGATGGGATGTGCACATGCCATGTGCCAATGCACATGCCATGTGCCAATGCACATGCACATGCCATGTGCCAATGCACATGCCATGTGCCAATGCACATGCCATGTGCCAATGCACATGCACATGCCATGTGCCAATGCACATGCCATGTGCCAATGGCACAGCGCGCTGCTTCTTGCTTGCTGCTGCAACACTGAGCGGCTGCTCTCTGCTTACCCTGTGCTGCATATCCCTGCTGCCGCACCTGCAGCGCCTACAACGCACTGCGCACAGCGCCATGCTTCGTGCTGGCTGCTGTTCAACGCTGAGCATCTGCTAGACGTGCTCACTGCTTGCCATGTGCCGCATGCAATCTGCCGCACCCTTGGCGCTTATTTGCAGCGCCGTCAATGCGCTGCGTACAGCCCTGCTTTATGCTGGCTGCCGCGCAGCTCCTGGGACAGCTGCTGGGACAGCTGCTTGACCTAATTGCTTGCTCTGTTTCGCATGCCACCTGCAGCGCTGTCGATGCGCTGCGCACAGTGCCCTGCTTCATGCTGGCTGCCGCGCGGCCACTCTCTGTTGTGGTGCATTCACCCTGCTGCACCTCTACTCTTTATGACTGCAGTGCCGTTGACGCGCTGCGTACAGCGCCCTGCTTCATGCTGGTCGCTTCGACACTAAGCATCTGCTCTTTGCTTGCCCTATGCTGCACCCTGCCGCACCTGCAGCGCCGTGAACACGCTGCGCACAGCGCCCTGCTTCATGCTGGCTGCCGCGCAGCTGCTGGGCCAGCTGTGGGACAACATGCCTGTAGAGGAGGTGGCAGCAGACCTCGCTACCCGCGGCTGGGATGAGGGCACAGGCGGGGCCCCAGTGGACCCGCTGCCGCTGCCGCCGGGCATTAGTAACATTAACAATAACAATGTTACGGCAGCCGGCGCTGGTGCGGGGACGAGTGGCGTGGTGGCGGCTGCTGTAGCAGCGGCTGAGGGCAGCAGTAGGGGCCAGGGGGGTGGGGGTGGCAGGGGCATGCAGGCAGTGCCAGTGGCAGCTGTGACGCTGGGGCAGGGCTGGGCACAGGAGATTAGCCGGCAGGAAGCCCTGATGCAGCAGCAGCAGCGGGGTGTGGAGGGTGCAGGTGGTGGGCCTGTTGCAGGCACTGAACCGGCTCGACGGCGAGCAGCAGCAGCAGCAGCAGCTGGTGTGCCGCGGCTTCTGATCGGCAGGCCTGTGAGCGATGCAACAGCTGCAAGCCTGGCTGCTGCTGGTGCTCAGGGAGCGGATGCCTCGCTGCTGCTGCTGCAGCTGCAGCGTCACAGGCAGCGTCGCACATGGCCATATGGCGGCGGCGGCGTTGCCAGCAGCAGCATTTGCTGCTCTGTTGGGGCTTTTGCAGATCCTTGTCAGCCTGTGAGGTCAGGAAGGGCCCGCATGCTGCTAAGGCAGGTGCAGCCGGCACCCCTCCAGCAGCAGCAGCACTCGAGAAGTGTCAGTGTGTTGAGCAGGGTGATGCAGCAGAATAGCAGTACATTGCTGAGGAGCAGCAGCAGCAGCAGCGGCAGCTTGCGGGTGAGGGCAGGCCGGGCCCTGAGCGCTGCTGCTGTTGCAGCTGCTGGCAGGCTGTATCGGCGGGAGGCGGCGGCTGGCAGTGGCGGCAGTGACAGCAGCCGGCGGCAGCGAGGGATGAGGATGATGGCAGTGTGACGGTTCGGGTTTCCTTACAGACAAGTATACTGGGTTTGCTTGTGGTTGCTTGGCATCTTGGTGGCAGCTGCTGAAATACACATCACTCCAGTAATGACTGGCGTTGAAAGCTGAGCATGTGGCTTGCTTGTTGCTGTGTTGCTGCTGTAATGACACTCAAGACATGACGATGATGACCGCCTGCCTGCATCCTGCTTCATAACTGAAGCTTCGTGGCTAAACCTTCAAGCTGACAAAGCACACACCGCGGTGCACACGCGTGCCGCCTGTTTCAAGTGCTGGGCTGACTCAGTGGCTCTGCTGTTGCTGTGTGGGTTTTCTTCTGATGTGATATCATATGTTGAACCTTGAGCAAGCTATGTCCCGCGCCATCTGGTGCGTGCACGAAGGGACTTGTGCCACTACTGAGACAGGCAGCCACTTGCAAAGCACACAAAACAACCCATTCAGCAGAGCCGAATTGCCTTGACAATGCGAGCTCATGCAAAGCCGAACCGTAATGAACGCTGACGCTGCTATCACAGCTGACAATTGGCTCACGAATAGTTGCAATATAAGCTGTGCTTGGCTCTGCCAGCAGCAGCAGCAGCAGCAGCAGCAGCAGCAGCAGCAGCACCTTCTCACAGCAGCAGCAAAGCAGCAAAGCAGCAGCTGCTGCTGCTGCCGCGGCTGCTGCTGCTGCCGCTGCATGTCACCTTCACTATTGTTTCATTGATGCTCTAACGGCACACATAACTTTGCAGTGCAACCTCATGTCCCACATCACCCAGGACGCAACAGTGGCATAGGGATGCTTGCACCAGGTGAGACAACGACGGATCACATTGGCAAACAACAGCAAGAAAAACCAAATGAAGTGGTCGTGAAGCTGTTGCTGCGAGCAAGACAGCAGTGCTGCGGTTTAGAGAACAGCGCATCAGAACACTGCTTGGTGCTCCTGCAGCGCTCTGCTCATGTGTGTTGACCCCTGCAACGGATCGCCCACCTTCCCTACAGCACCAGCAAAGATGGCCCTGGCACAGAAGTCTTTCCTGGGGCAGCGCCCTGCAGCCTTCGCCCCTGCAAAGGGCGCCCGCGTGCAGCGCGGCAGCCTGCAGGTGTGATATTAGCACCAATGCAGCAATCTTAGACAGCTGCTGGCAGCATCAGGACCCTCTGGCATGCGGATAACACCAAGGCCTATGCAGCCAGCACTGTATCAGCTTGCAGAGCCAATTGGGGCGACGCTCTGCAGAGACGGATTTGTGTGAAATGCAACTTAGCGCTGGAATCGTGCACGCACCCGGCATGGGTTGCTGCTGGAGTAGGAGACTAGCTATGGCAGAGTGTCCTGGTGTCAGGCGGGGCAGCGCACGCCGGCCATTCGCACAGCAACGGCACTGATCTGGTTCTGTCGTTTTTGCAGGTGGTTTCTGGTCTGAAGGAGGTGCGTGACCGCATTGCCTCGGTCAAGAACACCATGAAGATTACTGAGGCCATGAAGCTGGTCGCAGCAGCAAAGGTCCGCCGTGCACAGGCTGCAGTCGTGAACGGCCGCCCCTTCACTGAGAACCTCATCAAGGTGAGCAGCAGGCTGCAGCAGGCTCGCAGGCAGCAGTGCAGGCCCTGCTACAGCAGCTGCAGCAGGAACACTGCACGCCAGCAAGCTGCAGGCCGCATCAAACTTGACAAAGTTCCAGTCAGCAGTAGCATAGTCCTCCATATCAGCTTCACAGGTTGACTACAAGGTCAGAAGTCAAGCAGCAGCCGGCCTCCTGCAAGCGTCTTTCAAACACAGCTGGTGCATGACCATTGTACTGCTCGGCATATCCTTGCACTAGCAGTTTCCAAACATGCCCCAACACCTGTGTGTGTATGTGCTTCCTGCTTGCAACACTGCTGGTGCTCTTGTTTGCAACAGGTGCTGTATGGCGTGAACCAGCGCCTGCGCATGGAGGATGTGGACAGCCCCCTGTGCGAGATCCGCCCTGTGAAGACCGTGCTGCTGGTGGTGCTGACCGGCGACCGCGGTCTGTGCGGCGGTTACAACAACTTCATCATCAAGAAGGTGCGGGGCTTGTCATAAACTATCAATAAGAGCGATGTATTTGGCGTAGCGTGGGAGAACAACAGGCCTTTGCATGGGCTGCAGCAACGAGGGCAGCAGATGCGGCTGTGCCGTTGGAGGGAGGATGCAGCAGTGGGGAGCAGCAGACGTGAGAAGGGAGGAAACGGCAATCTCATGCAGCGGCAGACACAACAGCTCTATTTAAGTGGCGCTGTCTTTGCCTGGCCAGGCCACCATCAGCAGCAGAGCCCAGCGCAGGCACATCCTCACGTGCAATGGAGTGTCGCCACGGCTTGCAGGAAACAGCACAGCAGCCGGTTCATGGGTTATTTTGCTGCAGAAGAACGAGCAGCAACTGCCACCTGCCAGCACACAGGAGTTCCGGCGTAGTCTTCAGCAGTGGACAAGCAACACAATGGCAATCCAACTGCATGGCTGTCAGCAGCAGGCGCGGCAATGTCGCACGCAGCAGGCGGCAGTGATGCAGCATGTGCTTCCTGCAGCAGCCCAGTGCAGCAGCTGCTGGGTACTTCCCTGTTGTTGATGCAGCAACTACTTTCGTACGCACACTTTTGTGCAGGTCAAATCAAGTATGCTGACTGCTTGTTTACTCACTCCTGCCCCGCTACTCACTCCTGCTCCGTGGCTGCTGCTGCTGCTGCTGTGTTTGTCACCAGACCGAGGCCCGCTACAGGGAGCTTGTGGGCATGGGTCTGAAGGTGAACCTGGTGCTGGTCGGCAACAAGGGCAAGCAGTACTTCTCCCGCAGGCCACAGTACAACATCGTCAGTGAGTAGCAAACGCTGGTGGTGCGGCGGGGATGCTGAGATAGCGTGCAGTGTGGCAGCAGCAGCACAGGGGCATGGTACTGATCTCGGCATTGCAGACATCATCAGCAGGTAGCTTTCGAAGCTGATGGGACAACAGGCAGCAGTTGGTGAGGCGACAGCCATGATCAGCTGTGGGCAACAACGCGCAGTACCTAGCAAAGCCTTGCCAGGCGCTCCTGCTGCATGATATCGCCGGCTGTCAACAACCTCTGCCATCCTCATACTCAATCTCCTCCGGTCTGCACTGCTCCCCTGCCCATCCTGCTGTCTCCCCTGCTTTCCCACCCTTTTTCCTGCAACCAGAGTCCTTCAGCCTGGGCGCCACCCCCACCACCCGCGAGGCCCAGGCTATCGCCGACGAGATCTTTGCCGACTTTGTGTCTGCCGAGGCCGACAAGGTGGAGCTGGTGTACACCAAGTTTGTGTCCCTGATCAACAGCGTGCCCACCGTGCAGACGCTGCTGCCGCTGACTCCCACCGGCGAGCTGTGCGACCTGGAGGGCAACTGCGTGGACGCAGCCGACGACGAGATCTTCAAACTCACCACCCAGGTGCGTGGCGTTGTGCCTGAACGTCAATAGCTGCAGACTGGTAGGCACCGTGGCTGCTGTTGCACGCCGCTGGCGATGCAGCAGTTGGCACGTTAGTTAGCAGTCCGCGAGTGTCTGCCATGTGCTCTGATATGGAGTGTCAGATGGCGGGAGGTAGTGATGCACAGGGACGTACGCAGTAGTGTACACAGCTGTGTGGCTCGCAGCATGCCTTTAGCTGGCGCTGCCTTGTATGCGGCCTGCGCCCTTTGTCAGCTGCGTGCTTGCCGTTGCACTCACGCTCTGTCTGCCTTCTTTTGCTGTCTATCTGTCCCTGCTTGCTGCTTGCAGGACGGCCAGCTCAAGGTGGAGCGCGAGAAGGTGGTCATTGAGACCCCTGAGCTGGACCCCAGCCTCATCTTCGAGCAGGACCCCGTGCAGATCCTGGACGCGCTGCTGCCGCTGTACATGAACAGCTGCCTGCTGCGCAGCCTGCAGGAGGCGCTGGCCAGCGAGCTGGCTGCCCGCATGACTGCGATGAACTCCGCTACTGACAACGCCAAGGAGCTGAAGAAGGGCCTGCTGGTCAAGTTCAACAAGCAGCGCCAGGCCAAGATCACGCAGGAAATCTCCGAGATCGTGTCCGGCGCCAACGCCACCAGCTAAGCTGTTTCCTGCAAGCGGCTGGGACGCGGCGGCGGTTGAGGCGGTCGAGGACAGTTCCTGCAAGCGGTTGAGGCTCCTGCAAGCAGCTGGCTTGTGTAGTGACTGGCTACGAGGCAAGGGTGTGGCAGGAGCTGGTGGTTGCGGCCTGGTCTGGCGGGTTGTGTAGGGTATGTGGCGCTGTGATGCCTCTCTGCGCTTGCTGAGGGGTCCTGGCTGTCTATCCATGTGTGGATGCCAGCAGTGGCCATGAGGGCTGGGCAGGCCGCGGTTTCATGTTGCAAAGTGCATGTGTGTGCTGCAGTAACATCGTCTGTGTGCGGGGTGGAGCGATGAGTGGTCCTTTGCATGTTGCAACTTGGAGAGGGCAGCAATGCTTCGAGCAGGGTTGGCGGGCCAATGAGGCGCCACAGCAGCAACGCCTGCGTGTGGTGCAAAGTGTGCTTTAGCCGGCCGCAGAACTGGCCTGCTCAGCATGCAAGGGCGCAGTGGCAGGCCCTGCAGCTGCTGTGTAGTGCAGCTTAGGCTGCAGCATTCGTAGCAGCAGGGCAGCCTGCAGTCCTACACCATGCTGTGTAACCCAGCGATGCCTACATCTTGCAGATGAAAAGTCACGGATTATGTTTAAATCTATACAAGCAGAGTGTGTTTCCTGCAATTCGATTCATCACGGACCGCAGCTGTAATTGCGGCACAGAAATGCAACGAAGATCACACTTCATGACTAACAGTCAGGCAGTCCCTGATAGCAACATCAGAACCATGCCTTTGCAGGAGAGAGCGTAGGATAGCTGCGACACGGGCGTCACGCCTCAGATGGTATGACGATGAGCCTGTCCTTCCGTGACGGAAGTTCTGTCGCGCCAGTGCCCCCCAACGTGTGCTCGCCTGTGCTGCACATCAGTGTTTCACTTTGATATGTAGCTGAATGTCTTTTGCATCGGTTGTTTAGTTGTAATGGAGCAGCTGCATATGGCTGATGCAGCAGCAGTTGCTGCTAGTGCCTCTGCTCGCAACGCTGCCACCATTTATGCGCGAGAAACGGACGCACTGTGCATGCTGCAGGCTGCCTCTTGGCTTTCGATGATGCAGCATCAGGCTGCATGTGACCCACTGGCAGGCTGTTTGGTAGGGCTGCAGCAAGGCACTGATGAGGTTGAGCTACTGCTGATGCGGAGCAGCAGTCCTGATGTTGATCAGACAGGTGAGCTCTATTAGATACTGCTGGCTATCAACAAAAAAAATTGGACTATTCATCACAAATGGCTCCAATCTCAGCGTCCAGCAGCTGTGGACTTCATGTTGATGTTCACACACTTCACACAGCCAACACTGGAAGTAATGAATTTACAGCAAGCATAAAGCCTGTGCAATCAACCTTTTGGATCCTTGTGCCATCCAGGTCGCTTGATGCTGGACAGCACCCGCTTGTTCTGCTCAGGTGTCAGAGGCGACGGCGCCCTGCGTGGAAGAGACTTATGCGACCTGCTCCCACCGCCCAAAGATTCAAGCCAGGGAGCAGCAGACTGCATCAGCCTCGCAACTTGGCAGGCGGCAGCGCAGCAGCTGCAGCAGCAGGTGCCACAGCTGCTGGGTACCAAGCAGCAGGTGCGTAACAGTTATTGCAGCATGCTCCAGCAGGCAACTGGTCCTGCACAACGTACATACCGCAACTCAAGCTGCCCCACCTTCTGTTAGATGAACCTGCGTGCATGTACATGGTATCACGCTGCAAGCGGCAGCCCGCAGCATTTGCAGTACAGCTGCAATTGTGTTTCCTGCAAGTCGCCAGGCACTAACGTCTGATGTTGAACCGTGTTGACACCGCCGCAACCCGCTCTGCAGGTGGCACGCACCATGGTGCAGCTGCAGCAGTACAAAGCGGCCTATCAGCTGCTGTTGCCACTGCAGCAGCAGCTAGCAGCGCATGGGTTCAGCATGTCTGACGTGTCAGCGCTGCTGCAGCAGCTGCCGCCTGCAACACCAGGCAATGGCGTGGCTGCTTGCCTGCCCTTCCCCCTGTTCACTGTGCGTGCTGACTGTGCTGCTGCAGCAGCTGGGGGTGGGCAGGTTCAGGCTGCAGCAGCAAGCTTGCTACAGCACATGCCGCAGCACCTGGCTGTGGCTGTGGCGCAAAGGCTTGCAGTTGCAGCGCAGCAGCTGGGACTGATTCTGCAGTCACAGCAGCAACAGTGCCTGGGTTGCTTGCTCGTTTGAAATGCTTGCATGAACTGCAGCCTGCAGCGATGCAGCAGCAGCAGCAGCAGCAGCAGCAGCAGCAGCAGCAGCAGCAGCAGCAGCAGCAGCAGCAGCAGCAGCAGCAGCAGCAAGAGCACATGCAGGCTGCAACGCTGCATGGAAAGCAACAAGGCACAGCTGCTGCTGGCCGGCAGATACAGCAGCATGCAGCAGCACCAGCAACGGATGCAGAAACTGCTGCAGCACCTGCAGCGGCAGCAACGCTAGCAGACGCAGCCGAGTCTGCTGTGCCCTCGCTTGAGGACCTGCTACCACCCATGCCTGCCTCTCCCTCAAAAGCAGCAACAGCAGCCAGTGATCAGGCGTCAGCAGAAGAGATGCAGCAAGTTGTCGATGCAGCTGCTGTGCTGGCGAACCTACAGCGAGGTGACCGTGCGTGTGTGCCGCTGCGTTGCTTGCTGGAAAGCCGTGTAACATACCTCAAAGGAAACCCTACGCTCTTTGCGAGACTTGGCATGGACTCGCCACCAGCAGCAGCAACAGCAGCGGCAGCCGCCTTCCTGCGGCGTTGGCCTCAAGTGTTTCGAATGCAGCCCAACCCCGCAGCAGCAGCAGCAGCAGCAGGAGCTCACAGCACAGACTGTGGAAGTTGTGCAGCTGCAGCCAGGCGCTGTGCAGTGGCTGCTGTCCACGCAGCACTTCAAGCAGCAGCTGATTAGCTACAGGGCTGCGCTGCGGGTCAAGATCGCCGCTGCAAATGCCGCTGCAAATGCTGATAATGCAGCGGGACTGGGTCAGCGAGTGGGCATTCGGGCGGAATCTGCAGGAGATCCCAGGCTGATAGGCGAGCTCAAGTCGTATCGGCGGGTAAGTGTTGTGAAATGACAGTTTTCATGCAAAAACGCACAACTGTGCACCTGCAAGCAATGCTGCGTTGTTCAGCATGCAATGCAGCGCCCCCACATCATATAGGTTGTGCTTACTGTTGTGATGTATGTCTGTGTGGTTGTGCTTGCTGCTGCTTTTGCGCGTGCAGCTCTTCCGCAGCATGAAAGAGTTCCTGCAAGCCTCAGGCGTCCTGCAGGAGCAAGAGATGGTCACACGCCCTGGAACCAGCACGGCAGTGCTGCTGCTGCGGCAGCCGCCAAGCCTGCAGCAGCAGCAGCAGCAACAGCAGCAGCAGTAGCAATGTGGCGAGCCTGACGAGCAGCTGCTGGTGCTTGAAGCCACCCGTGTTCTGCAGCAGCTGCACGCGTACGATCGGCCTGTACCAATGCAGGCAGTCATGGACTCCACAGCAGCAGCAGATGGTGACAGCCGCACCCTGTTTGAGCGGGTGGGAGGCAGCTGCTTGTCAGCAGTAGCGTTCCTGCGCCGCTGGCATCAGGTCTTTGTTTGTCAACAGGCAGCAACACAACAGGTAGCAACACTGCCTGGTAGTGACAGTACAGCCGGCTATGAGGTGTATCTGCAGGAAGGAGCTGTGCCATGGCTGCTCGGTTCAGAGCATTTCTGGACAGAGGTGGCAAGCTACAAAGTCGCGTTGCTGACTGCTGTGCGGAAAGCGGCAGCAGCAGCAGCGCCGGGCGAGCGCAGGGGCGTTGAGGCTGGGATTGCGGGGAACTTGGCACCTTCTGGGTGTATGACGCCGGCGTTGATGCTATACAAGCAGGTGAGGGTAGCTGCTGCTGCTGCTGCTGCTGCTGCTGGTGGTGGTGGTGGTGGTAGTGGCTGATGCTGGAACCTAGGAACCTTACACAAATACAAGCAGGTGAGCAGAAGCAGATCTATGACAGGCTGCTGGAGTTTTACTGCCCAAGCTTACTGGCACATGGATAACTGGTGGACTACTAACTGGTGGGTAGCAGAATGCGTGTTGGCGCACACGAGTATGTGGCGGATCAGTGGATGACTATGTTTTACCCAGACACTTAATGTGTTTGGATAGTGCTTGTGAAGTGTGTGCTGGATGCATGCTGATTGATGGCTGACCATGAGCATCACTGAAAGTCCTTCGGGTGCGCTGCTGACACCTGGCACAACAGAAGGTGTGCTGATGCCGGCTAGTGTCTCGCTGCTGCTTCTGTCGCACTGCAATGCACTGTGATGCACTTCTAACGCACATTCTGTCGCACGTCGATGCTTGCATGCAGCTGCTTGAGAGCCGCAAGGACTTCATGACAGCTGCGGGGCTGCTGGATGATTTTGAAGTGATCAACATAGGCTCACGGCAGGAGCTGGTGCTCAGGCAGCAAGCAGACAGCCTGCCGGTCCCTGCGGCATGGCGGCAGCAGCAGCAGCAGCAGCAGGCATCCGGGCAGCACCAGACCGAGGACCACAAAGAACAGATGCACGTGCAGCAGCAGCAGCAGCAGAAGCAGCAGCGAACAGCAGATATGCATGCTGCGGGCAGTAGCAGAGAGGCCAAGCGCGTGTGTCTGCAGCAAGATGCACACGAGCCCCAGCGGCAGCAGTGCGGCAGTGGCAGCAACAGCAGCGTCAGGGAGCAGCAGGGCGGACACCTGTCTGTTGTGCATCAGCTGGGCGGGCAGCAGCAGCAGCAGCAGCAGCAGCAACAGCAGCAGCAGCAGCACCACCACCAGCAGCCTTTGCCGCTGGGCGATGTCCCAGCACGCCTGCCATGTAACCGCTACCTGCGCGACGCTGACCTCCCCACAAACATGCCCCCAGCCCTGCGTGCTGCCCTGCAAGCCTACACAGGCAGCATTCCCGACATTCTGCTGCAGAAGCTGGACGGCATGAGCAGTCAAATGACTTACGTCATAGCAGAGATCAAATACTGCAAAGACACAGACCCAGAACCCCAGCGGCAGCGCGCACAAGACCAGCATGCTGCGCTGAAAGAGCTGTTTACGACACACGACCCAGACTGCAGAGTTACAGTTGCGCCAAAATTACTAGGGGTAACTGGGGTGATATACAAAGAGACAATCGACACAATTGAACACCAACTAGGGGTAGAAGGACCACGATTAGCAGCACTGGCAAAGAGGCTGCACTTCTCAGCAGTGACCAACATGCAGAAGATATGGAGGCAACGTAAGGCAATCATGATGGCAGCAAGGAAATGTACTGGCACAAGGCTAGCACAGCCGAACTCGAACGCTGCAAAGAAACGACAGCACGGTACCGGCGAACCAGACCACCGCAAAAAGCCACGCTTTAGATGAGCGCATGCAAGCGATACGCCCCGCTTGTGCCCTAGGGCGCCGCCCCTGGCCACACACACCCTCTTAGCCTTAACTTACCCAGGAGCTGCAGAGCTGCCTGGGTAGTCACTCACTCACTCACTCAACGCGTCTGTGCATGTACACCCGTGTGTTTGACCAGTGTCACCTTTGACGAGAGTCAACGCCTACTGCTGTCAAGCAGTAGTGAAAAATACTATCCTTGATTAGTCATGTGGTTCTGCATTCCACACATGTTACAGTGTACAATGTCATACACAAGCACTACGAGATGTGATGCAGCTACCTTGCAGGTAATTGATCCCTGCTCAGGTTACTAGGCAGTTGACTGCAGTGCATAAGTGCTTGAGAGGTGACACATCAATAGCGGCACCTGTTTCACAATCTTCACGTGCGTTTTTGATGGTTATGATCCATCGGCATGAGTTGATATGTGCAGCACTGTCTTTGCCCTTGTTTGGCTTATCTGGAATGATTGCACTTAAGCATTGCGATTAGCGGTGACAGGGCCGGAGTGCCTCTAGTTTAACAGAGGGGTAATAAGTACTCTAAGGCCCTCACAATTCACAACCCGTCAGCCTGACGTTAACACGTGTCACTGATGGCAGATCACTGATGTGACCTGCTGAGCAGGTCCTGCAAGCACATCATAACCGACATGATGTCCAAATGCTGATTGCAGTTGCAGTTTAGCACATCTGTCCGACTTGATGCGTTGCTGAAGCAAATTTGCTGCCGGGTTTGTAAGCCTGGCCTCGACACACTCGAAGGCGCTCACTTGCTACTACACGAATTTCCAGACCGTTTATTTTCGATACAACAAGCAATTGCAATTGACAATGACAGCTGAGAATACTTTACAATGGCGGTGATGGAGCAGCTGCAGTTTGCTGGTGCAGCAGCAGCAGCTGCTGGTGCCTCCGCTGGAAATGCTGCGCTTATCTATGTGCGAAAACCAGAGGCACTATGCATGTTGCAGGCAGCCACGTGGCTGGCGATGATGCAGCAGCAGGATGCCTGTGACCCACTAGCAGGTGCCATAGTGGGGCTGCAGCAGCAGGGCACTGGGCAAATTGAGCTGCTGCTGGTGCGCAGCAGCAGGCCTGCTGTTGACAATGATGGTGAGGTTTGTTTTGGAATGCTCGACCTTCAACTATCACTGTCGAGCAAGCAGCAAGATCTTGTGCAGTCCAGCTGCTGTGCACATCATGCTGATGTTTGCACACTCGTCACTGTTCAACACTGAATGTAATGGTTTAATGCAAGCATGTCGCCTGCACAAGTGACCTTTACTTTTGTATGCTCACACTGTGCAGGATGCGTGATGCTGGACAGCACCCAACTGATCTGCACAGGGGCCACAGGCGACATCACAGTGCCCGCGACAGCCCTATGCGACCTGCTGCCACCCTCTCAAAATTCCTGCCAGGCAGCACCAGACAGCATCAGCCCCGCCTCTTGGCAGGCAGCAGCGCAGCAGCTGCAGCAGCAGGTGCTGGGTACTAAGCAGCAGGTGGGCGGTTAGCATGCTAATGTTCCTGCAGCAGCTGACTTGACCTGTGCTGCTCTGTGTGTGCATCCAAGATCCTTTGCAGTGCCAGCCAGGCAGGCCGCTGCACCACCAGCAGCAGCAGCAGCAGCAGCAGCAGCAGCAACCCCTTTCCTGCAAGCTGCTAAGCACTGACATGTGATGCATCTCTTCAAAACCACCCCACCCCCGCTCCCTGCAGGTCCTGCGCACGGTGGTGCAGCTGCAGCAGTACAGTCTTGCGTATCAGCTGCTGTTACCGCTGCAGCAGCAGCTTGCCAGCCACGGGTTCAGCATGTCCGACCTTTCAGCACTGCTGCAGCAGCTGCCGCCTGCCACAGCAGGCGAGGGCTTGGCAACAAAAGGTGAAGATGTGGCTGCTTGCTTGCAACAGCCGCTGTTTGCCGTGCGTGCTGACTGCGCTGCTGCAGCAAGCCTGCTACGGCACATGCCGTATCAGCTGGCTGTGTCTGTGGCGCAAGGTCTTGCAGCAGCAGTGCAGCAGCTGGAGCTGCTTGTTCAGGCGCAGCAACAAGAGCTGCCGGGGTGGCTAAACCTACCGGAAGGCTTGCAGGAGCAGCATGCTTCTGCAGTGATGCAGCAGCAGCAGCAGCAACCTGCAGCGGTGTGTGCTGACCAACCAGGCACAGCTCCTGCCAGCATGCAGCTAGAGCAGCATGCAGCAGCAGGAGCAGCAGACACAGCACTTGCCGCTGCAGCATCGCAGGCAGAAGCAGGCGATTGTGCACTGTTCTCGCTCGAGGACCTGCTGCCACCTCTGCCAATATCACCCTCAAAAGATGCAGCATCAAAGACAGTGGCAGCAGCAGCAGCAGCAGCAGCTACAGCAAACCTGGCGTCCTTAGCAGCACCCACACCTGCTGGCCGAGAAACGGGCGAAGCGGAGGCGAGGGCAAACTCTGACATAAGCCTATCAGAGGACCTGGGGCTACCAGCAGCAGTCCTTAAGGCAGACTTGCAGCAGCAGCAGCAGCAGCAGCAGCAGCAGCAGCAGCAGCAGCAGCTTGTGAGGAGCAGCTCTGACAGGAGCCTGTCAGACGACCTGATGCCACCAGCAGCAGTCCTTAAGGCAGACTTGCAGCAGCAGCAGCAGCAGCAGCAGCGGCAGCAGCAGCAGCTTGTGAGGAGCAGCTCTGACATGAGCCTGGTAGACGATGAGCGGCTGCTCTTGGCCGGCCTGCTGTCAGGCTTGCAGCAGCAGCAGCAACAGCAGCAGCAGCAGCAGCAGCAGCAGCAGCAGAATGAGGCGGACAGGTGCCAGCAGCAGGGCGAGGCACACAGCAGCGGCGCTGATGAGCAAAGGAGCATCTTCATCAGCCCGAGGCTGCGGGGCCGGATGGGGCCACTCACTGAGCAGCTGCCACTTGTGCCGCATGCTAGCCCCTGCAAAGTGGTCAGCAGCAGCCACATAACAGCTGATGAGCATCCAAGCAGCTGCATTGGGGAGAGGCTCCGGGGACGAGTAGGGCCAGCTGCTGAGGAGCTAGTGCAGCATGCTGGCCCCCTCAATGGTGTCAGCAGCAGCCACATAACAGCTGATGAGCATCCCAGCAGCTGCATCAGTCTGAGGCTCCGCGGGCGATTAGGGCCAGTAGCAGAGGAGCCGCCACTTGTCCAGCATGCTAGCCCCCCCGTTGGTGTTGGCAGCAGCCATATTATTGCAGCAGAGAGCTACGAGCGCTATGATGCAGATCCAGCAGCAGCAGCAGCAGCAGCAGCAGCAGCAGCAGCAGCAGCAGCAGCAGCAGCAGCAGCAGCAGCAGCAGCAATGTTTGACGGCTGTGACAGTACAGAGATGCCGATGGTGGTCGAAGCAGTGCACGCGCTGCAGCAGCTTGGCGCGTTTGCGCCGCTGCGGGCAGTGATGGACTCCACAGCAGCAGCAGATGGCGATCCCCGCAAGCTGTTTCACCGCGTGGGAGGCAGCGGCGCAGCAGCAGTAGCATTCCTGCAGCGCTGGCCTCATGTGTTTGATGTGCAGCAGGTGGCGTTGGACCACCCAGGGCCTGGCGGTTTTGCAAAAACTGGCTGTCAGGTGCTGCTGCAGCCGCAAGCTGTGCAGTGGCTGCTGTCCACGCAGCACTGCAGGCAGCAGCTTGTAAGCTACAGGGCTGCACTGTTGGCTGCTGCGGAGGAAGCTGCTGCAGCAGCAGCGCCAGGCGAGCGCAGGGGGGTTGAGATTGGGCTAGTTGGGAACAGCTTTGGCTGCATGCCAGTGGCATTGATGCCTTACCGGCAGGTGAGTGTGGGCAGATCTTTTTGAGCTTACTGCAGAGTGCTTCGAATTTAGATAGCAGCTAACACATGATATGTTATATCAAACTACACAGTCCTAGATGCGTAGATAGCGAGCAGTGGAGTGCAGGCTATGGGTTTGCTTACATCCGGGCAGCAGATGATGGTAGGACACTTGCGTCTGCGTCTAGCAAACAGCCTAGATGCATCCCGATAGCTAGCTGATGAAGGGGCACCTTGCAGCATCCAAAGTGTGCGTGGCTGATGCTCAGCATGATGATGCGCTCATTATGCTGACCAAGCATGGCGCTGCTGTTTATGTAACGGTTCGCATGTCATTGCTGCATGCAGCTGTTCCAGTCCTTGAGGGGCTTCCTGGCTGCTGCTGGGCTGCTGGACGAGTTTGACATCATCAGTGTAGGTGGCCAGCGGCGTGAGCTTGTGCCCAAGCAGCATGGGCAAGAGCCTGCAGCATGGCTGTGGCAGCAGCAGCAGCAGCAGCAGCAGCAGCAGCAGCAGCAGTTGCAGTTAGAGGGGCAGCAGCAGATGGAGGAGGAGGAAGGATGGCTGTACGCGCTGCAGCAGCAGCAGCAACAGCTGCAGGTGCAGCAGCAGATGGAGGAGGATGCAGAGTGGCTGTACAAGCAGCAGCAGCAGCAGCAACAGTTGCAGGGGCAGATGCAGATAGAGGAGGCAGAACTGTACGAGCAGCAGCAGCAGCAGCAGCACCAGGACCCTTTGGAGGAGGGAGAGTGGTCGCCGGAGCAACAGGAGAACCAGCAGCAGCAGCAGCAGCAGCAGCAGCAGCAGCAGCAGCATTGTGCAGGTTTTGTGGGTCGCGAGGCCAGCTGCAATCCACGAGGCAGCAGCAGCCCGCAAGCGGGCAGCGCTGCTGCTGCTGCTGCTGATGCAGCAGCAATTACAGCATGGGTGTTGGCAGATGACGTTGAGCCAGCACAAGAGCCTGCAGCTGCTGGCAAGCACTTTGCACCCACTGCACCAGTGCTTGATGATCGTGCTGATGATCACAGCTATGCTGATGAAGAGATGCCTCTGGTGCTCGAGACGGTGCATAAACTACACAGGCTGAAAGCATTTCAGCATGGCGTGCCGCTTCGCGCAGTGATGCAGTCCACAGCAGGAGATCGCAGGGATGCTCGCAGCTTGTTTGATCGCATTGGCGGGAGCGGCGCAGCAGCAGTAGCCTTCCTGCAGCGCTGGCCGCATGCATTCGTTGTGCAGCAGCATGCCCCGGGAGGAGGCAACACAGTGTGGCTGCAGCGCGGCGCTGTGCAGTGGCTGCTGTCCACGCAGCACTTTCAGCAACAGCTGATTAGCTACAGGGCTGCGCTGCTGGCTGCTGTGCAGGAAGCTGCCGCAGCAGCAGCGGCAGGCGAGCGCAGGGGTGTTGAAATGGGCAAGGTTGGGAATGTGGCAGGTTCTGCTGGGTACATAATGCCGGGGCTGATGCAGTATAGACAGGTGAGAGGAGGTTTATCTCAGTACCCATTGCAAATGGTGTGCATGTGTCGTGAGCTGAACAATGCCTGATTCGGGATCACTACGTACAGCATCGTGGCGGTTCAACATTCAACAATGTTTCTATGTCCGGCTAGTACCCCTGCCCCGGTCCGACTGTGCAAGTCCTGGTAAAGAGATCTTGCCGAAGACGACATTGGCGGCCAGCACTCTCAACCCACGTTGCAGCAAGGATCGGTGCCTAATGTAATAACTCATAACAGCAAGGTGTGCTTAGCTACCTGAGCATGAGTGCATCTTCATGCGGCGCTGTGTCAGTGTTCAAATCGCACCACACAGCTCATTTGTCCTGGCTGCAAGCCTAACTTCACTGAGCACTTGCTGGTTTGCGTGCCACAGCACTGCTGCCTTGGACTTACTTTCACGGCATGGAGCAGCATACCATCTGCTGCTCATGTGGGTGCTGTCGTTGCCTGCAGCTGTTTGGGACGCTGCCAGCCTTCCTGGCTGCTGCGGGGCTGCTGGATGAGTTCGAGGTGATTAACACAGGCGGCTCACGGCAGGAGCTGGTGCTCAGGCAGCAGCAGCAGCAGCAGCAGCAACACCAGCAGCACAAGCGTCCAGCAGGCAGGCGTGATGAGCTCAGCAGCAGCAGAGATGGCAAGCGCTTGCGCCTACAGCAGGACACCAACGCACCTGAGCAGCAGGGCGGACGCGTGTCTGTCTTGCAGCGGCTGGCTGGGCAGCAGCAGCAGCAGCAGCAGCAGCAGCAGCAGCAGCAGAAGCAGAGTCCAGCCAGATGCAGTCGCCACCTCTGCCGCCTTCAACACGCGTCTGGGAGCGGCTAGGCAGTGTGGAGTTGTCTCCTGCAGCAGCTGAGCGCACTGACAATCTGCTGCTGCCTGATCAGCAGCAGCAGCAGTGTTTGCAACCAGTGCTGCAGGATGAGCTGCTTGCTGCCGGTGTGGGGTGGCAACCACCCCCTCCGCCGCCTCCATGGCAGCAGCAGCAGCACCAGGCGGTACACCAGTACAATGAACAGTATGCAGCGCAGCTGCTGCAGACTGAGTAAGCGGCGTTGTGGAGGAGGGGTATGTTTGGGGTTGAGCGTTGAGTGTGTTGGTGTTGCAGTGTGGTTTAAGGAGCAGGCAGCAGTGCTCCAGGGCCGTTTTGGTTGGAAAGTGACTCACCTGAGGTGTGCTGTGTGCTTCAGCCAGCTGTACCCAGCTGCAGCAGTGGCCTGCCCAGCGTGTTGGCTTGCAGTGTCAGGTTCTGCAGCTGCTGCGTCGTGCAGCTGTTGCTGCAGCCTGCCAACATGCCATGATGTGTAACCCGCACTGGTGGTGACCAACAGTGCCTGCACCACGCAGGTGAACATGACAAGCGCCCCGTACGGCGTGTGCGGCAGCTTTGTTAGCTAGTGTACTATTTACGTCAAGCAGCGGTCGCAGGTCCCTGACTTGTGTTACATCAAATCCGGCCGAACCTCTCAACGAACCCGTCAGCTCCTCGACCCTGCTAATGGGTTAGCGATTGGCACTGAACCACGCCCCCCCTCAGCCTCATCGCACATTCGGATACTCACTTGCAATCAATCGGAAGCACTGCTCAGTAAGAGGTCGCTTTGGTTTGAAACTGATTGCTTGAGAGCGGCGGTGTCTATTTCACGCTGGGCCACACCTGAAGGCTCGCTGCGCTGCAATTGCGCATTAACTTTCAAACACCTTTGTATGTCAGCGATGAATTGATCGTCCTCTGCAATGGCTGCGATGGAGCAATTGCAGTCGGCTGATGAAGCAGCAGCACCTGCTGCTGCCTCTGCTCATAACGCTGCAACCATATATGTGCGAGGAACAGATGCGTTGAAATCGCTTCAGGCAGCCACGTGGCTATCGATGATGCAGCAGCAGGCTGCATGTGACCCCCTGGCAGGCGCTATGGTGGGGCTGCAGCAGCAGGGCACTGGTCAACTTGAGCTGCTGCTGGTGCGCAGCAGCAGCCCTGCTGTTGATGGCAACGGTGAGCCTTACTGTTAGAAACCTGCCACAGCACCATTACGCAATTGAGCAATCAAGAGGCTGTGACTACCAGCAGTCCAACAGCTGCATACAGCACTGCTTACAACCCAAAGCAGTGTGCTTTCTGCAAGGACACACAATGTTAAGCCTACTCATAGAAACGTCTCTGGATGTTCCTCCTACACTGCAGGATGTGTCTTGCTGGAGAGCACTCGGCTGTTGTGCTCAGGCGTTAGAGGTGACAGCACACTGCATGTGGCAGATGTTTGCAACCTGCTGGCACCACCCGAAGGTTCGGCAGACTGCATCAGCCTCGCCTCCTGGCAGGCGGCAGTACAGCAGCTGCAGCAGCACGTGCCATGGCTGGGCACCAAGCAGCAGGTGGGTGGCAAACGATCTTAGCGTGCTGTTCCTGCAGCATGTTGTCGTTTCTGCAGCGGTGTACTTGCGCTGTGCCTCCTCTCTTTAACAAAGTAGGCTGTATCTTGCTGGCTTTGCAGGTTTCTGTGCAGACCATAGGGATAATAATTGCAGAATTAGCAGCAGCACAGGCGTCAGCCGTGCCACTTCACCTGCAAGCTGTCTGTCCATTATCAACAGGTGATGCATCGCCCTTGTTCCAATCGCCGCATCCCTTTGTGCAGGTCCTGCGCACTTTGGTGCAGCTGCTGAAGTACTACGCGGCCTATCAGCTGCTGTTACCGCTGCAGCAGCAGCTCGCCGCGCATGGCTTCAGCGTGTCTGCCGTATCGCCACTGCTGCAACAGCTGCCGCCTGCAACAGCAGCCGAAGGTTTGGCCGATTGCCTGCGGCGGCCTCTTTTTGCAGTGCATGCTGACAGTGCTGCTGCAACAGCTGCTGCAGAAAGCCTGCTGCAGCATATGCCGCTGCAACTGGCTGTGTCTGTGGCACAAGTGCTGTCAGCGGCTTCTCAGCAGCTGGGGCAGCTTCTGGAACAGCTTGTGCAACCACTGCCGCAAGGGCTGCCTGGGTGGCTGGCCATTCTGAACAGCTTGCAGGATGCGCAGCCTGAAGTTGAGCAGCAACAGCAGCAGCAGCAGCAGCAGCAGCAACAGCAAGATGTGGCTGCAGTGCTGCATTCTGATCAACCTAGCCACGTTGCCGCTAACATGCAGCAAGAGCAGCAATCAGCAGTAGCAGCTGCAGACATGGAAACAGCAGCAGACATGGAAACAGCAGCAGAAACAGCTGCAGACATAGCAACAATAGCAGACATAGAAGCAGTAGCAGGCATAGATGCAGCATCTTCACTTGCAGTGGCAGCAGCAACATCGCAGGCGGAAGCAGCCGAGTCTGCTGTGTTCTCGCTTGAGCACCTGCTGCCACCCCTGCCTGCCTCTCCCTTAGAACATGCAGCAGCAGCAGCAGCAGCAGCAGCAGCAGCAGCAGCACATGTTGCTGCTTCAACAGCAGCCACACCTGCAGGCCACGGAACAGGCCAAGCAGAGGAAACTGCTGTGGTGCTGTACGGTGCTGCTGCTACTGCTGCTGAGGCAGCAACTGCAGCGGCAATTGATACTGCAGCAGGCTACTATGCATGGGTTGAAGAATACTTGCAGTGGCAGCAGCAGCAGCAGCGTCAGCAGAGGCTGCTTGCTGCCGCCCAGCCAGCGAGTGGCAGCAGCAGCAGCAGCTTAGCAGAAGGCGAGAGCTTCAAACCGGCACAAATAGAAGCAGAGACTGCAGCAGTGGCTGGTGACAGCTGTGCTGCAGCAGCTGGCCCCGATGAGGAGCCAATGGCGCCATGCATAGAGTGGTGTGTTGGTGCTGCACTTACTGATGATACACGTGAAGATAGTCAGCTGCCCGCACAGCAGCAGGAGGCCAGCAACTGCTTGGAGGTAGAGCAGCAGCAGCAGCAGCAGCAGCAGCAGCAGCAGCAGCAGCAGCAGCAGCAGCACGAGCAGCAGGCAAGGGCCAATCTGCCCAGCATGCAGCACGATGTGATGCCGCAGCCAGCCATGCGGCAAGCTGAACACGACTGCCGCGCAGCAGCAGCAGCAGCAGCAGCAGCAGCAGCAACCAATGCTGACGACCGTCACGAGCTGCTGCTTGCCAAGGCTGCTGCTGGAGAAGCAGAGCTGCGGTTGCAGCAGCCAGCTGTGCTGCCACAGCAGCAGCAGCAGCAGCAGCAGCAGCAGCAGCAGCAACAGAAGCGGCCAGCAGACACGCACGATGGTGGCAGCAGCAGAGAGGCCAAGCGCTTGTGCCTGCAGCAAGACACAGATGCACGCAAGCAGCAGCAGCAGCAGCGCGACAACGGCCGCGGCAGGGAGCAGCAGCAGCAGAAGCGCCCTGCAGACAGGCGACATGACGGCAGCAGCAGAGATGCAAAGCGCGTAGCCCTGCAGCAGGACGCCTACTCAACTGGGCAGCAGCTTGGCAGCAGCAGCAGCAGCAGGGATCAGCAGAGCAAGCGTGTGTCTGTTCTGCCGCCATGGCTACGTGCGCAACAGCAGCAGCAGCAACAGCAGCAGCAGCAGGCTCTGCAGTGTGCGCAGCAGGGGGTGCTGCCTGCTGCAAGCGTTGGATGGCAACCACCCCCGCCACCACCCCGCTTGCAGCAGCAGCAGCAGGCGATGCATGCTGTCATCACCGGGCGGCAACCTCCCCCACCACCGCTGGGGTTGCGGCAGCCACTGCTGCAACTGCAGCAGCAGCAGCAGCAGCAGCAGGCCGTGCGGCAGGAGGCGTTGCCTGCTGTCATTGCAGTGCAGCCGCCGCCGCCAATGCAGCAGCAGCAGCAGGCCGTGCGGCAGGCGGTGCGGCCTGCTGTCATCGTGGTGCAGCAGCCGCCCCCTCCGCCATGTCCAGCGCAGCAGCAGCAGCAGCAACAGCCAGTGCAGCAGGGGATGCTGCCAGCTGTTACACTGGGGCAGCATTCGTCCCCGCTACCGCCCTGGAGGCAGCAGCAGCAGCAGCAGCAGCCAGTTCCACAGGAGGTGCTACGCACTGTCACGGTGGTGCAGCCCCCATCCCCTCTGCAGCCTGCAAAGCAGCAGCGGCGGCTGATGGGAGCTGGTGCTGACTGGTACAGGCCTTATGCAGCAGCAGCAGCAGTGCCATCACCGCCGCCGCCACGCTGCCAGCAGCCGCCACCACCCCCTCGCCTATCCTGCGGCCGTCCCTACTTCTAGCAATGGCCTAGTACCGCCTAGTATTCCCTAGTACTGCCTTGCATGCCTAGTTCTGCCTTGCTTTGCCTAGTATGCCTAGTCTTGCCTTGCCTTGCCTAGTATTGCCTTGCATGCCTAGCATTACGACCTATTGCTTAGATCTCAGCAGTATTGTAGACCCTAATAGACCCTAGTAATGTCTCACCTTGCCTAGTACTGCCTAGTGCTGCTGCGGCGGCAGCCACGTCATCGTAGAGGAGATCTACGTGCCAGTGCTGACAGCAGTCGTCAGTGCACCCCAAACCTCGCGCGCTTGTGTGCAGCAGCAGCAGCAGCAGCAGCAGCAGCAGCAGCAGCAACCGCGGAAGAAGAAGCCTTGGTACCAGCAGCAGCAGCCACGGCAGCACACCTGCCGGGGACTCAGTTGGCAGCACTGCATGCAGAGGCTCAACCTCGCGAGCAACAGCTGCAGCACCAAGCGTCTGGCGTGGCGGTACATTGGCGCATGTGTGCAGCAAAAGAACAAGCAGGCAAGCGACGGCAGTAGTGCATGTTTATGCATGCCTAGCTGGCATGTGTATATCCAGCAAAATGTCTAGTAGATGTTTTTAGTACGCATCTCCTGGTAGCTGATAGGAAGTGCCTACAGTAGGCAGCGTGGCACGATCTGCATCGTTGCTCAGAATCTTGCAGGCAGCTGCCTGCAGGGGCTGGGCTGTGAAAGATGCTGATTGTGCCATGTTGGCTGGCTTCGTCACCCTTGGTGAACAACAACATGCTGCGTTGGCCGGGCTGAGCTGGACTGTTCGGTTGCAGGCGCGTCACGCATGTGTGCCTTATGATTTTCTTGGCTTAAAAGACTCTCAGAGGCTAGTGTGGATCGTGGCCTTGAGCTTTTGGTGTTGCGAGTCATGATGTGATCACCGGCGCATTGTGGGCAAGGTGCTTATGTGTACATGCATTGCTGAGGGTGGCAGCTTCAGGAATGAAAGGCAACAGCAGCTGCAAGCAGTTGGGTGCCCTTGCACATGCTGCATCATGCAGCACGATGCGTGGTACGCACATGCACCACGGGTTCAGTTGTAAGCAACTTGTGATGATTCTTGAATCTGTCTTTTCGTAGGTGTGTGGTAGCAGCACTGCAACTCCCACATACCCAATGTGGCCATGGTAGGGTGAGCAGCAGCAATTTTGCTCAGCGGTCCAATGTTCGTGGGCGGCGCGGCATGGTGGGCATGACCAGAGCATGCAGCAGATAGTCTGTTACATCGTGTTATCGCTGGCTCAACACACTGCCACATGTTGCAGCCACCTGTAACCAGAGCCAGGTGTCACACCACGGTGGTTCAAACCACCATGAATTCAGCGTTGCGATTCACTGTGACACCAGCAGTTGAGCAAATGACACAGCACTCTCAAATATGGGTCTGAAATGACCATGAGCTCCTGGACCAACATAGCCTAGCTATACATCAAACCTCTTGACAACAGCACTTGCTGGACCGTCCAGCACTATGCACTGGCAGTGCATAGCCCAGAGCCATGCAATACCGTGCTACTTGCAAGCATGCAACCAGCCAGCAATAACGGGGAAGAACAGCGGCATGTGTTGCTGCAGCTGGCAAGCAATCAATATATTATAGACCAAATCAAACAAGCAAGGTTAAGCCATGCAAAGCTCTGGACTGTCTGGGTGGCATTCAGAATGCTGATCACACAATCGACTACAAGCAGCAGCAGCAGCAGCAGCTGCAGCAGCAGCAGCAGCAGCAGCAGCAGCGGCAGCAGCAGCAGCTGCAGCAGCAGCAGCAGCAGCAGCAGCGGCAGCAGCAGCAGCAGCAGCAGTGCACCACTGCGGTGCTGCGGGGTGCTAGGGATAGGCATGAAAGTACTGCAAGTGCAAGAAGCTGAGTGCCAACAGAAATGTGTGCATCAAACCTTTTCAAACGTCACGTCAAAGTCTGCAGCAGGGGGCTCTGTGTAAACAAGGCAACGCTCGCCAAACAATGCATGCAACCGAACATTGCTGGTGGAGGACAAGCAGAAAAAGCCTCATCTGAGAATTCCACTGTGGTTCACACCACAGTGACACTACTCAAGTCCAGTTTTTGAGTGAACATGGCCAAAAGCAAGGCAATGACAAGCCTAGTTTGGATAAAGCACAGTCTAGGGACGATCTGGTGGCTGGCATGCATCAAACAATGTGCATCAGTCACGCTTTGACCAGGGGTGAGGGGCAAATGCAACTCATGCGGTACAACTGGCATCATTGTTTTGGCGTATGGGACAGCAACTGCAGTAATGAACATCCTCTGCAGTGGCTGTCCATCAGCTTGCGCGGACCAGAAGCCTCGCATAAACCCTTGCCAGCCACACTGACAAACATTAAAAGGCAGCCACAGCAACTGTACAGTGCACTGTGCTGGTGATATGGTGATCTAATGATGTAATGATCTGGTACATGGTACTGCAGACAACACATGGCCTTGCTGAACCGTTAAAGTGCACACCATGCGCGATGGCGTCTTTGTGTACGCAGAGTGCTGTGTGTGCATTCCACAACAGCATATAAAGTCTTACTCCCAAAACAACACAAGTAAAGAGAACACCACAGCGCGGACTACTTCACCCTGGACACCATCTCCGAACTGAGCGTAACAGCTTCAATGCCAGCTAGACAGCTAGCACGCCGTGCATGGCAGCCAGCCAGCGCAGCTCTACAACAGCCGAGAGCCGGAAGCATATGCATACCGTTTCAACATGCGCAACAACCGCATTTCAGCCGCCTGCTACAGATCCAGATCTTCAAGTACAAGCCATCATCACACGTAGTACTGCATCAGGGCACAACCTCAGCATACTGCTGATTGTGGTCGATCCAACCACAGCTTAACACAAAGTGTTTGGCGCCTTACGCGCAGCACGCGTACAGTATCTGGCAGCCACAGGCCGCAGCGCAATGGATGATGGTTACACCACAACCTCGCTGGCACAACCTCACGGGCCAAAACATGTTTGAACTGCCGCTTAAGCGCAGCGGCCGTACAGTGCCTGGCAGCCGCTTGCAGCAGCGCAGTGCGTGGTGGTGACACCGCAGTAGCCCCACTTGGAGCAGCACTGGCTGTTGATGCAGCAGCCCGCGGTTGCGCCACAGGACCCGCCCAGGGTGGTGAACTTGGTGCAGGTGGTGGTGGGTGGCTTGGGGGAGGGTGAGGGGCTGCAGCAGCAACAGAAGCAGCAGCAGCAGCAACAACAGCAGCAGCACCAGCAGCAGCAGCAGTGCGCATGTTGATTTTACTGCAGGTGGTGGTGGGTGGCTTGGGAGAGGGTGAGGGGCTGTTGGGCAGGCAGTACTGCAGGGAAGAGCAGAAGGCACAGGCAGGTTGAGTGAACCGCAGGGCAACACACGGTGTGGAAGTGACAAGCCACAGATGATGGGGTGATGCGGTGTAAGTACGGCCACCAGCTTGCTCCGTGTGCTGTTGTGCCGCGCATGTGTGCAATCTCGAGCTGCACAAGGCATCTGATGATGCAGTTGAAATGTAGCAATCGCAGCCAATCTGTTGGCTCCAATGCTAATAACCAGCACACAGGCAACTCACAATGGCCGTGGTGAGGGGCGAGGAGAGGCCCTGCCCACATGGCAGCAACATGCAGGGCAACAGCAGCAGCAGTAGCGCGCCGCTCAACCGCTTGGCCACTTATGCAGCGCAACGGCTGAGCTACCAGCAGGCCTGCAGCCTACACCTAGGCCGTATCTCAGCCAGCACCCAGAGCATTGCTCTGGAGCTGAGCTTGCGAGATCTGCTGCCAATCGTGCCTGCCCTATGTGAGTGGTCTAAGGCGTATCCGCTGCTCACACCAATAGGGAAGGTTGCTGGGTGATTTTGTGTACAGTGTGCCTGCGAGATGTGATTGGCTGCTCACCTTGGGCTGGGGCTGGGGCTGGGCTTGGGGCTGGGCTTGGGTGATGGGGAAGGAGACGGCTTAGGGCTCTGCAGCAAAACACAAAGATGCAGTGTGGATAATAACATGTCAGCTGCTCAGCACGGCAGACACAGCAGCATTAGGTAGCGGTATGTCAGCAGGGTATGCACACAAACAACAGGACGACAGACAAATCACTGTGAATTGCAAGATATATTTTGATAACAGAAATGCATATGCCAACTCACTGGCGAAGGTGACGCCTTGGGCTGGGGCTGGGGCTTGGGGTGGTGACGGCAAACAAGTCACTATTAATTTCAAAACAAAATGACAACTGAATGCACATGCCACTCACCGGTGAAGGTGACACCTTGGGGCTTGGGCTGGGGCTTGGGGTGGTGGGGGGTGGGGAGCCGGAGCAGGAGCCATACCCAGCTTGGCAGCCGGCACCGCAGTGGTCCACCAGTGTACCGCACCAACCGTACTGCAAGCGGCGGCAACAGCAGCAGCAGCGGTGGAAGTGAATGGTCATCAAGACACAGTGCTTCACTGTCATCCACCAGCAGCAGCACCATGCACTGGCTCTTTCCCAAGGCTGTAAAATTAGGCACTGTTCACCAGCAATACTCGACCCCAGGCAAAACACCAGCATCAACAGGAACGCATCAAACAATGAGCATTGATTTATCCTCACAATACCAACAAAACAAGTTATACCGTCTACATGGCTGCAGCACTGCCCTGCCTGGCAGCACACGCGTCACCATTTCAAAAGCAGCAGCAATAGCAGCAGCAGCAGCAATGCAACACAGCCCCAAAATAATGCGTACCTGGCTGCAGCACTGCCCTGCCTGGCAGCACTGCTGGCTGCACTGTGTGGCACACGCGCCACCACTCCAAAAGCAGCAGCTGCAGCAACAGCAGCAGCAGCAATGCAATACGGCCCCAGAATCATGCGTACCTGGCTGCAGCACTGCCCTGCCTGGCAGCAGGCTCCGCCATTCCAAAAGCAGCAGCAGCAGCAGCAGCAGCAGCAGCAGCAGCAGCAGCAGCAGCAATGCAACACGGCCCCAGAATCTTGCGTACCTGGCTACAGCACTGCCCTGCCTGGCAGCACACGCCTCCATTCGCACTTCCACACTGACCTCCCGGGCCTGCATAGCTGCTGCAGCTACCCCCAGGGGGTGCAGGGCTAGGGGAAGAGGTACCTGGGGGAGTGGGGCTGCTGGGAGGGGGTGGTGTGCCGCAGCTAGAGACACTGAGGGGCAGTGGGGTGCTGCAGCTGCCCAGGTTGTAGGCGGTACAGACCGCCTGGGTGATGAGCTGCGAGTTGGGACAGCCTGCCGTCTTGTGCAGGGACCACAGCATGATGCCTGCAGCAGCAGCAGCAGCAGCAGCGGCAGCAGTGACGGCAACCGCAAGATACCTACAAAGATGTGTTGGGACCTAAGCTTGCAAAGTTATACGCTGTGTGTGACCTGCACCCGGACCAAAGATGTACAGCAGTGAATGCAGCTGGCAGTGCAGCTGGCAGCACTCACCATACTGTGCTCCGCCGGCGTTGTCACGCGCAAAGTTGGCGAGCTGGGTCACTTGGGGCAGCGTGACCACGTTGCCGCCCCAGGCCTCAGGGGGCACCTGCACAAGCAGCAGCAGCAGCAGCAGCAGCAGCAGCAGCAGCACATGTTGCTTCAGAATAACATTGTGCATGGCAGGGATCACAGCTGCACAACCTACGAGTATATCCGACGGCAAGCCACGGCAGCAGCAACGCCCTCCAAGAGTAGCCGGTATCGACACTCTGCATCGGTGAACCTCCGTCCACCGATATATTTGCAGCAGCACACTTCCTGTGCATCATGTCACCGCTTTCTCACCTGCACCCCCAGGGCGATGGCTTGTGTCTTCCAGTAGGCGCGGTGTGCCAGGTACGACTCGGTGGGGTTGAAGCCCGTGCTGGCAACATTGCCGGCATCGTAGGCCATGATGTTGATCAGGTCCAGCTGCTGCCCCGCACCTGACTTGGCCAGGGCCAGGTTAGCACCTGCAGCAGCAGCAGCAGCAGCAGCAGTGCATCCATTCGGTGCATAGATAATTGTTTTCCTTTAGGCAAATCCATCGATGCATAGATTATTGTTTTCATTGAAGCAGTGAGGGATGAGGCAAGTGTGCTGGCATCAAGTGCGCTTGCCGCAGTTGCTGTGCTCTTTCCAGTTGAGGGAGGCCATAGGGGCATGCACAGGCAAGATGTGCCGCTGACACTGTACAGTATACATAAATACACAAGTAAGGTTTGTAAACAGTCGCAGTCATGACACGTGTGGCATTACGACAAATGCTGACGCAAGCGATGAACTGGCGCAGCACACTGGATCAGCGCCGGTCACCACTGCAAGGTGTGATGCATTGAGCGTGTAAGCATAAGAATGCTTGTTGCAGTTGGTGTCAAGCAAAGACATTTGCAAAGTTCAATGCAAGTCGTGATGCAGTGCCTGTTACCTTTCCAAGCAGAGCCGGAGGGCTGAGCCCAGCTGAGAGCTCAATCATTCCTGATTTAGTCAGGCCATACACTCCTACAAATTATGGATATTTAAATATGTTGATGCATTACCTTTCCAAGCAGAGCCGGAGGGCTGGGAGTTCTTGAAAGCTCCCTCACCGTAGCATCCCACGTGCCTGCAGGCAGTACAAGAATGTAACATGAATGGATATTGCCATACCAGAGCATATCAGGGCTTGCACAGACTCAAACTGAGCCAGACATCAGCGGGTTGAGAGACTTGCCCAAATCAGGGGGTGTATGCACCTGCCAGCGTGGCAGCAGCAGGGGCATTTTCGCGCGTTCGTAACTGTTCCCGACTGCAGCACAACAATATAATAAACGCTATACAGCCGGCGCCGCCTCACCAAGTTGCCGTGGACAGGACGTACTGGCCGACAGGCAGTGCCATACGCAGCGCTGATGTCACAGATATGAGCAGCGTGTCGGTGGAACAGCTGACTGTGCCGGCAGCACTTGTGCTGCACGTCGAGGGCAGCTGCGGCAGCAGGCAAGACAAACAGTCACATGAGCGTGCTGTGCTTTGTAGGCGGTTGCGTGCGTGCTGAGTTCATGGCAGGTTGTTGACACATATGGAGTGACGGGTGGCACATTGTCCCTGCAGCTGTTGCTCCACAGCTGCTTGATGTGCTTTGCAAACAGGAGTTTGTGCTGATCAATATGCTGCTTCAACGCACTGGAAGAGTGCTGATTGTGCATCATCTGCATGTTTGCTTGTGGGCACGTAACATCTCTTGGTCCCATTGGTGACGGCTACGGCAGCAGCAGCAGCAGCAGCAGCCACCCACCTCAAAGTCCACGCCACCAAACCCAAAGTCTCCAGCATGTCAGCAATGCTGACATACGCAAAAGCAGCCATACATTTGCTAGAAGCACGGCGGAGCATGTTCCAGCAGCGGAGCTGTTGAAACTTTGTTGACAGAACCTGGAGACATTCAACTTGACCAGGTAACATTGGCTGTTTCACCCCTCTCACGCACCTCAAAGTCAATGTCCACGCCATCAAAGCCAAAGTCCTCCACCATGTCCGCGATGCACTGCGTGTTCATCGACGCAAAGTTGGTGAACGTCGCGCCGCCGACAGCCAGAAGCACCTTTGTGTTGCCGCTTGTTGCTGTTTTCAGCGCCGCAATTGCTGCTTTCACAGCTGGCCCTGGGCTGCTGAAATCCAGGCCGGTTCCTGCAAAGCTGAGGCTGCCTTTGGTGTAGGTGCACTCGGGCCGGGCGAAGCTCACGATGACGACGTTAATGTAGCCTGGCAGCAGCAGCAGCAGCAGCAGCAGCTGAGTCAGCAACACAGACTGCAGGGGGTGCGTGCTCGTGCAGCAAAGAGGCCGACCCGGACGGCGGTGGCAGCAGGCAGATGATGCCTCTAAACTTACATGGGATTGCCTCCTGGACCTTACAAATTTTCCCATCTCAAGCCGGCAGATGTTTGGCACACGCTCACGGCACAGCTGTACAGCACTGTTATGTAACTGTTATACCGCATCACCGCTCACTTGGAATCTTTGCCAGGTCCATTGCCGCGCCAGTTGATGCATAGGCAGCGCTCCAGGTCTGGTAGTAAGCCACATTCAGCGGACCACTTGGCAGCAGGCTGTTTGAAGGGGCTTGCGGGGTGGGGCTGGGGCTGGGGCTGGGGCTTGGGTTGGTTGGTGGGGTGACCGGAGAAGGTGAAGGAGGGGTAGGGGTAGGGGTAGGGGGCGGGCTAGGGGAAGGGGTTGAGAGGTCGACGCCGCTTGGCGTGATGCGGATGTCTGCAGCAGCAACAGCAGCAGCAGCAGCAGCAGCAGCAGCAGCAAAAGCAGCAGCAGCAGCAGCAGCAGCAAAAGCAGCAGCAGCAGCAGCAGCAGCCAAATTCAGATGGCTGTACTTGATGACCGCACACATGAATCCTGGCCAGAGCGCTACAGCAGTGCCTGATGTGCACCAGTATCCAGCCCTGTGGCACAGCGCTGTTGTGTCGACAGCAGTGACTGAAGTTTACCGCACTGCTGTGCACTACCAACCAGCCTGCTGCTCACTCAGGCTCCAAGCGCCTGCACAGCTGCCTGGCTCAAACCCTACACCCTAATCCCACATAAGCCCCAGCAGAGAGGGTAGCACTAAGCCCCAGGAGAGAGGGTAGCACTGAGCCCCAGGAGAGAGGGTAGCACTAAACCCCAGGAGAGAGGGGTAGCACTGAACCCCAGGAGAGCGGGCAGCACCAAACCCACCTGCACAGTTGAGGAAGAACTCGGCTGCTGCAACACCAGGGTCACCACAGAACCCAGGCTGACCACCGTATACTGCATTTGTGCCGACAGCATAAGCTCTGCAATAAGTGGGGTTGCAGCCTCGCTCCACGCAGGACTGCATTGCAAAGTAGCGCCACTGCAGCACGCAGCCGCCGTCGCAGCTGATGCCCGCCGGCAGCTGGTAGGTCAGTGAATAGTCCTGCAGCATGATAGCACAGCAGCCAGCACAGAATAGCACAGCGATGAGTGAGCAGCTCCCATAGAATCATGCCAAGCGTTCTTGTTTTGCTGTTGTGCAAAGTCTAGTGAGCTACTACCTGTTGGTAACACCAGCTGCAACTGCACGGCATCAGCTGCACTGGGAGAGCTCAATGGTGCCAAGCGAGCGCCGCTAGTGCTGCATGATGGGTTTTTTTTGGTGCTTTCAAAAGGTGGCCTGCATAACTAGTGTATGCACTGTCTGCTCATAGCAGGTCTGTCATCCAAGGCACCGCTGCAGCAGCGCGCACCATCTGTGAGGTCATGATCCAGGTGTCCGTCTGCCCATTGTCCACCCTACAGCAGCAGCAGCAGGCAGAAGCAGCAGCCGTTGAGTGCCAAAGGGGAGCTGCAGTTCCAGAGTATCCAACCATTCTCAGGCTGTACAGCAGCAGCTAAGCTGCGTGCTAGTTGCTGTAGACTTCCCGGCTGCGCATACATGATATGACATGTTTTCATATGTTACTTTGTATGTTACTTTGGTATGTTATTTGCGCACCTGGTGAGGAAGTTTGACCCGAAGCACGCCTCGTCCAGGTTGCTGCTCCTGGGGCACACCCTGAAGCTGAACTTGCCTCCGTGGTTGGCTGTGAGGATCACACTAAGGCTGATGACGCCGCCTTGACTGTAGGTGGCTGCAGGAACAGGATACATAACAAAGTGTTATGCGTCAATCAGTTGTGTTGCATGTGTATGAACAGCTAGGTAAGAGGCCGGCTGCTGCAAGCTGTGAACCTTTGCCAATTGCTGCAGCTGCGCTTGCAAACAGTCTGCTGTACTACAGTGGCGCTGAAGGGTTTGTGGTGCTGCAGCTGCGTGTATCAGGCGTGGATACTGCTGCCGGTTTTTATTCTTACCTTGGATGGGTGATGGCTGCATGATGAAGTTGCTGTTGGTGCCCTGGAAAGGGTCGCCACAGACACCTGCATGCAAGCGGCATGGCGGAGATTTGACCACGCCGCTCCTCAACACATGGGTGCTCAGAAGACTGAATTACAGGTATGTTGGGGCATAAATGTCTTGTTACTGGTTGACAGCTCCACCTGGCAGCACAGCAGTAGCATTGGTCAGGCTGCATGCAGCACGCCTGGTCAAGGTGCTGCTGCTGCAGCAGACGCAGCGTACTGCGGTGTACGCAACGGCATTCCGTAGCGTTTAAAGTGCTAATTTGTGTTTGCAAGTGATCGCTCATATCAGCACGATCAGGTACCAACAGTGGAGCATCTGCTGCTGCCAGGCACCCGCACCTGGCCCGTTGGTGTTGCCGAAGCCAAGCCCGTTGCCGCTCATTTCATCGTAAAACGTGTTTTGCCTCCGAGCATATAGGTTGCGGGAAACTGGCTGTGCCAGATAGCCGTGTCCAGCTGTCTGCTGTGGCAGCAAGCAGCAGGCCAGCCCCACAAGGAGCGCCAGTATGGCGCACTTATACATCGTAGTTTATTGTGATGATGTGTTGATTACAAATTCTCTTCTGTAGCTGTTGCAGCTGCTGAAGTTTATATATACTTCGCAAAGAAGCTCCCTCTGCCAGCTTCAGCTGCACAGCAGTGTTAACTGCAAACACGAATAAGATGAACATCTATAAAGATGAATGCTATGCATACGGCTGTGAGATGCCGCGCCTATCTAAAGGCGGGTCAAACCAGTGACCGTCCTTCTGCTGAGCTTCCGGATGACTGTCAGCTGCCAAGCTCCCAACGTCATCTGCTTTTTGTCGGCACAGCCGTGCTAGTTCCAGCATTCAGGTGCTCATGAGGCTTGAGCCCAGCTGAGCTCAGCTGCTGGATAGGACTTGAAGTCCAGGAGATGAGTGTGGCACAACTCTCTCGCAATCACAGCCCTCATTGGCCTACTCTTTGGCATGTGATTGTTATGCAAGGTAATCAAAGTCTCTATGGACGGAGGCTGGCTTGCGATCTCTGGTCACTGCTGCACCAGCCCGGCTGCAAGGCTTTAAGCTGCAGGCAGGCAGTACACAAAGTCTTTGCACACGCCAGGCAAGCGGCCATACATGACCCGAAAAAGCTTTCTTATCATTTAACGTTAAAAGTCAGCGAGACCACTGGTAATCGCCGGCGTTCTGGTGGTGTCACCAAACATGACGCTTGCTGCTGACAATTTTTAGCTTGACACTTTCACTCAGAATCCAGAGATATGATCTGCCGCTTGATATGGTGTTTGATTGATATCCTTAAGTGTATTCGGTGCATTGCTTGCCTGTCCAGTGGTCGGTGCAGCTGTGAATTTGCGCTCATCAGCCCCCCTGCGTACGCCAGCAACTGTTCACAGACGAAACGTCAATCATCAATATGATCGCTGACAAAAAGTAGTAATGTAAGGGGGCTTGGGGTACCCAAATGTCTAAGGCACACCCCGAGAGCGTTGGGCGTATGGGGCTGCTGTTGCACCTGGGTCGCCTGGAGAAGGAGTTTTACGCCAGCTCTGACTGCCTCAGGTGCGCAAAAAAACTTTCAAATACCATGTTTTACCATGGCACAGCAGCAGCCAGCAGTGGCAGCAGGTCCTGGACAGCACAGCAGTGTGTAGCAAAGCAACTTCAACATTAGGCAGCAGCAGAGCCTTCCAACCCTCCACAATAACGGGGTCGGCCTAGTGCTCTTTGAAGCATGAAGGTGCTTTGCTTCCACAACGAATCCTGCACACTAACGCCTCAGCACTACACCACAGCCAATTGCTAAAGAGATGGCCCCCCGCTCGTGCTGCTGCCCCGCAGGGTGTACACGCGATGGGATGCGCTGGCGCTGCTGTATGCCGTGTTCATAAACTTCACGCTCCTGCGCATGTTCCGGCCCAACCTGCTGAACCCAGCCATGTGGCACTTCACGCTGCAGTTCTCACTCTACTTTGTAACAGCCGCCGCGCAGCTGCTGCTGCTGTGGCGTCACCCGCGGCGTCACCAGCGCCACCGCATGCACATTATTGCGGCACACCGGCTAGTGCGGCTGGCTTTCATGGGGCTGTCAGCAGCAGCAAGCAACCAGCAGCATGCATCAACAGTGCAAGGCACCCTCACAAGCAGCAGCGGTGGCACCTTCTTGGTGACCGGCTATGCGTGGCTTAAGCTGCTGCGCAGTGTGCTTGCTTTTCCGTTAGTTGCAATGGCACCGTCCAACTTTGTTTTGCCAGTGCGGTATGCGATCCCGTGCCAGCTGCTGACGCTGGTGTTCACACTACGCATGTGCAGCTTACAGCATTGCATGTTGACCACATTGCCAGAGCTGCACGTACTGCTGCAGCAGGCGTGTAATGCATTTGGAAGTGTTGCGCATTGGGGGAGCTTACTGCTGTTGAGAGGCAGCACAAGTCCTGCCTTGGCAGTTGGCGAGGTTGGGGCGTGTAGTGAGTCTGTTCAGCAGGTGTGTGGCAGCATCGGCGGCGCCTCGCTGGTGCTGTCAATGTATGCAAATGTGCTGCTTGTGGTGCTGGTGCCGTGCTTCCTTCAGTACAGCATAGAGCGCTCGTTGAAACGCAGCTTCATGAAATCTTATCAGGTGACGTCTGCCAGGCAGCAGCAGCAAGGAGCCGCATCAGCGTCAGCATCAGCAGCAGTGTTATCAGCAGGCCCTGCTTCTGTTTCTGTTTTGGAGGCCGGGTTTGAAGCTGAATCGAAGCAGCCGCTGGTTGGGCTGCTGTGCAGTGCGCTGCTAATTGTTACGGCATGCTTGGCGTCGTGGCATGCGTGCCTGGCTGCTGCCGTGCGTATGCAGTACACGTGTGACTGAAACCCTAGGCAGAGGTGATGCGGTTGTGCTTCAAACTTGCTGCGGCAATCAGGTGCCTGTGCATTGCCGGTTTAGGTGTTGACCTTTGTGTGCTGCTGTGCTGTGTCTTGTTGCAAGATGCCGCGCACTGCCTTAGCTAACGGCATGGTGTGTTCTCTTGATGACCTGTTCAGCATGAACCTTTACGGAGTCACCTACTGGTTGATGATTTCCTGGAGCATAACTTTGAACTCTTATCTTTTGGCAGCATCGTGGAAACAGCAAGCTGCCATGCAAGCTTGCTGCAGCAACATGCCTGCATATTACCGGTGGGACTGCAATACAGGCGAGCAACTGATTGTTGTCAGTTGCAGTGAACCCGTGCTGGACGTGATGTGGCATGGTTGACATACGCAGCCTGACTGTACCTTTGATGGTGCTGCGAATCAGATCAGGGGCAGCCTGCCTGCCTGGTCTTTGTTTGAGCGACAGGCGTGCCACGCGTGTGCAAGCTGTGGTTTAACTTTATTCAAAGTTGGGTCAAACTTGGGTCAAAGTTGGAGTTTGTGCATCCTCAGGGAGCTTGGCTGTAGCTGGCTTGTAGTTGGGCTCTGAACTGTGCATAGTGTGTGTGTGTGCGTGTGGGGCATGACCCGATTCTCAAAAGGTGGAGGATGACCTGGTATTGACATTTGCTGTTGATGGAGGTTTAGAGGCATGTCCGAGCTGCCAATAGAATTGAGTGTATGTAAGCTTGCATCATCATGTTGCTGGGCGCAAGAACAGAGAATCTTGGCCTTGCTGCTGTCGCTGGATTGGCAATATGCTGCTGCTGATAGTGTGCTGCTGCTGCTGGCGGGCTTTTTGCAGCAGTATGGTTGAGGGACTGCACATAATCTTTGCTGCATCTCTTCGTATAGTAGACTGCATGATTGAGGGCTGCATCCTTGCATCAGATTGTCAGGAGGCTCTCTAATGCTGCTTGTGCATCGGTACACTGCATGGATCGCTAAAGCAGCCTTGCTGCGTCTTTTGGGGGCCTGAATTCATAGGAGCGCTGAGCACTTAAATGAGGCGCGATAGACGACATTGGAATGCATTGGAATCCATTTGGTAGTGGTTTTGCATGCGGGTCTGTTGTGTTGCTCGGGTGTTGGTAGCTTGCATCTTGCCAGGTGTAGCGTTTATTGCAGAGCCACGCTGGGCGCCTGTGCTCTCTTTACCACGGCGTGGTGTGTTTGTTTTAGCTGCGGTGTGTATCTGCAGTAGTATTGGCATATGTTGAGTCATGCGTGAGTGCAATACAGGGCATCTTGCCAGCAGCTGTCGGCAGAACGTCTGAGTGTGTGCCTGGCAGCAGCAGCCGACCACATGCTGTGCAACTCTGCGCTGCAGCAGCTGTTGCCACCAATCAAAAGCGCTAGAAGGATGCTGCTCTCACAATGCAGCGCAATGTCTCCCATGACGTGCATGCTGCAGGGGTCCGGAAGCATGGAGAAGCGTGGTGCAATATGACATTTTGCAGGATTCGAGTCACTGAGAAGCTTACTATGTTTATCAGCTTGAGGGCTCTCGCCTTTGATCCCTACTGCCTAGTATTCCTTACCCGAGTGTGTGTTTGCTGCAGTGGTGATACCAGTCACAAAACGGCCCTGGCAAGAAAATGCAGTACACTGGCACAAGACACGTGTGCCTGGTGCATTGGTCACTGTACAGGGCGGTGATATCTGTGCAATATGCTACGTTGCACGCACTTTGGAAGCCACCGGCGGTGGGATGCATCTGCCAGGATCTGCCGGCGCGTGGCAGCTGGGCCACTATGGGCACTGTACAGGAAGGTGATCTCTGTGCAAGATGCTATGTTGCACTTTGCATAGCATGTTGCACTTGGGGAAGCCAACACACGGCGGAGTGCATGCATGTACCGGCATCTACCGGCAAGTGGCGGGTGGCACCACTCTTGAGCACTGTACAGCATGGTGATATGTGTGCAGCATCGTATGTTGCACTTTTAGGAGCCACCGGCGGTGGAGTGCATGCGCCAGCACCCATCAGCACGTGGCAGGTGGCAGGTGGCAGGACTTTAGGCTGTCGCAGCAGCGCTTCCCTCATGTTGTTGCCTGCTTGAGGCCGCGTGATGGCAGCCACTGCGATTTTGCAGCTGCCAGCATGTTGGCATAGGACGTTATACAAAATACGTGCAATACATCATATCATGCCATGGCATCTATCCACTACTAGAAAATCCACTACTAGAAAAAAATACTGTCCGTCCGTCAGAAGCCTGGCTTAGGACCTGGCCGTTGAACCCCAGGGCGATCCGAAAAAGTGCAGAGGACGCAAACGAAGGCGCGAGAGCAACAGATAAAAGTTAGTGTAGACATGTGAAGTCGTTTCGAAGCCGTGGGCTGGGTGCAGCGGTGTTCTGTTGCTGGGGTGCTATGCAAAACATCACGGGCTACAGCAGGAACAGCAGGCAGTGAAGCAACAATATCTGAAAAGCGATGGCGTGAGAATATTACTTTCAGCGAAAAGCGAACGGGATAGGGATGATCATGGGTGGCTGCTAAGATTGCAGGTGTTGCAGTTGCTGCCTTGAGGACAGCACCAGCAAGCACGGGTGCCTCCCATCCTAGATAAGAGTGACGTAGTCACGGGAAACTGCTAGTATAAGTGTCCGTCCGTCAGTCCGTCCGTCAGAAGCCTGGCTTAGGACCTGGCCCTTGAACCCCAGGGCGATTCGAAAAAGTGCAGAGGAAGCAAACGAGAGTGCGAGAGCAACAGATAAAAGTTAGTTTAGACATATGAAGTCGTTTCAAAGCCGTGGGCTGGGTGCAGCGGTGTTCTGTTGCGGGATGCTACTGCAAAACATCACGGGCTACAGCAGGAACAGCAGGCAGTGAAGCAACGATATCTGGGAAGCGATGGCGTGAGAATATTACTTTCAGCGAAAGGCGAACGGGATAGGGATGATCATGGGTGGCTGCTAAGATTGCAGGTGTTGCAACTGCTGCCTTGAAGACAGCACCAGCAAGCACGGGTGCCTCCCATCATTACTAGATAGGAGTGACGTAGTCACGGGAGACTGCTAGTCTACCACTAGAAAAAAATACGGTCCGTCCGTCAGTCCGTCAGAAGCCTGGCTTAGGACCTGGCCCTTGAACCCCAGGGCGATCCGAAAAAGTGCAGAAGACGCAAACGAGAGTGCGAGAGCAACAGATAAGAGTTAGTGTAGACATGTGAAGTCGTTTCGAAGCCGTGGGCTGGGTGCAGCGGTGTTCTGTTGCTGGGGTGCTATGCAAAACATCACGGGCTACAGCAGGAACAGCAGGCAGTGAAGCAACAATATCTGAAAAGCGATGGCGTGAGAATATTACTTTCAGCGAAAAGCGAACGGGATAGGGATGATCATGGGTGGCTGCTAAGATTGCAGGTGTTGCAGTTGCTGCCTTGAGGACAGCACCAGCAAGCACGGGTGCCTCCCATCCTTGCTAGATAGGAGTGACGTAGTCACGGGAAACTGCTAGTCCACTACTAGAAAAAAAAAACTGTCCGTCAGTCAGTCAGTCAGAAGCCTGGCTTAGGACCTGGCCGTTGAACCCCAGGGCGATTGGATGATGTGCAGAGGATGCAAACGAGAGTGCGAGAGCAACAGATAAAAGTTAGTATAGACATGTGAAGTCGTTTCGAAGCCGTGGGCTGGGTGCAGCGGTGTTCTGTTGCGGGGTGCTACTGCAAAACATCACGGGCTACAGCAGGAACAGCAGGCAGTGAAGCAACGATATCTGAAACGCGATGGCGTGAGAATATTACTTTCAGCGAAAGGCGAACGGGTTAGGGATGATCATGGGTGGCTGCTAAGATTGCAGGTGTTGCAGTTGCTGCCTTGAGGACAGCACCAGCAAGCACAGGTGCCGCCCATCATTACTAGATAGGAGTGACGTAGTCACGGGAAACTGCTAGTAACACAGCATGCACATCATGGCCGATGTGGTTGGGGTCCTATCACTTTGCATACATTATGTTATCTATACATTTTGAACAGGTACGCAGCCGCCTTGCATACAAATGCTTGTCATGTTTGACCCCAACTGCCGAGGTTGGGAAGCTGGTTGATGTGGGCTGTTTTGTTACAGCACATTGGTGCTGTAAACATAGCCGCTGTGTGTGTTGTCAGCCACGGCAAGCAGTTGCTGGAAGGTGTACTGCAACTTGTTCCATGAAGGAACTCAGGCTGTGTTGCACGGAATCTGTCAGTTGCTGCCACAAAATCGTGCACATGTACAGCCGCCCACTGAGTATGTATGGGTGATTTAGTTGCGACCATGGTCTGCTTGTGAGTTTGTATGTTTGATACAAGCACACAACTGTGCCGGGCTGGCAAATGCAACTGTACCCAGCAGGTGGCAGCACAACGTTCTGCACAGTATGTTTTTCTTTCTGCTTTTGCTTCTGCATTTGCTCTTGGACACAGATGCAGCAAGGCGTGCAAGCTCAAGCTGCAACCCTAGCAGGTTTCAGGGCTGCGGGTCTGGCTGTAACTGACATAACACCATAACACGGCCACAGTCGGTGCGTGCCACACGTGACACTGGCACGCCTGTCAGATTCCCCCACTACATGGAGGGACACCTGCAGATGTCTGCAATTATGTGTCAGATCCTCTGCCAGAAGAGTCGCTGGGCACTAGCCAGTGTGAGTTACACGACAAACACATTGTGTCTCGCGGCTGCTGCCATTGCTGGAGCTGGCAACAGTGTGAAGTTCAACGTCTGGTAAGTTACCAGACGGAGCAGGATGGCGTATACACAATCCACTCAGCATAGAGGCACGCCAGTGCACACTACATGTACTGACAAAAGACTGACAAAAGTGTGACACCGGCAGCAAATCCCACTAGCAGCCAGTTGTTCTGCTTGAAGGTGAGTCATCAGGCCGTCACCAGGTCAAAGGTTTGTAACCATCACTGCTACTGCTGCTGCTGCCGCTGCTGCTTGTTGGCAGCCCCTGAGCCAGGACTTTCTCCACACTCATCAACTCCCTGCAGCACATTTAAGAGTTGTAACAGGTCAGTGAACTTCTGCAAACAGCATGCATGAAAGAAATAGAAGGCTAGCAAATTTGGCATCACGGATGGCATTGCAGGACCTGCGGCTGCAATCAACAGCAGCAAGGGCTTCAGCTGATCAGCAAGTCTTCATACAACATAAACTGTAAACTCCCCCTTTACAACGTAGATGTCCTGCTGCTGCAGATGCTGCTGTGGCAGCTGCTGCCAGATCTGTGCTGTAAGTGCAGCATGATAGCAGTGTATCAGCTCTCACCTTGCAGGAACAATGCCAGTATCCAGAACCAGCATCTTCCAGAGCTGCTGCGCAAACCGCACGTCAAGCGGATCAGCAGCAGCAGCAGCAGCAGCTCGGCCAAACCTTGGACCTGCTGATCTGGTACTGTCCAGGTATGCTGCCAGCTCCGCAGCAGCAGCAGCGGGCTGCCCGGCATGCAGCAGCAGCACCCCAAGGTCACGCCTGCACACAGCAGCAGCAGCAGCAGCAGCAGCAGCAAACATACATCACACGAAAACACACCATAGGTGCAGTGCATGCTGCTGAGCACTGCCTGCTGTGCAGTGCTGTGCTGTGAACATGAAGTTTTCAGAGCTGTTTTGTGCTGTGTTGTGCTGCTGTGCTGTGCTGCTGTGCTGTGCTGCTGTGCTGTGCTCACCGCTCCTGCGGCTGCTCCTTGCCCACCAGCATCACCAGCGGCTCAGACAGCGGTGTATCATGGTTCCATCAAAATTGTTGTGGTGTTATGGCCCGTGACCCGTGCAGCTTGACACAGCGCATCATTCACATCATCAGCACAAATTACTAAGCCAAAGTGTGCCGCTCGGCATTGCCTACTACTTTGTGCTGTGCTGTGCTGTGCTGTGCTGTGCTGTGCTGTGCTGTGCTGTGCTGTGCTGTGCTGTGCTGTGCTGTGCTGTGCTGTGCTGTGCTGTGCTGTGCTGTGCTGTGCTGTGCTGTGCTGTGTGGTGCTGTGTGGTGCTGCGCTGTGCTCACCGCTCCTGCGGCTGCTCGTCTCCCACCAGCATCACCAGCCGCTCACAGGCAGCCAGGCACCTGCTGAGGTCGCCAGCACCCTGCAGGACGGTCAAACACATGGTCAAACACACGGTCAAACACGCAGTCAAACACGCGGTCAAAATCGTGTCCAAGCAGCAACATGGTCACCCCTTTGTTGAAACACAGCCTGCGCGCCTGTAGTAAACGTTTGCCGAGGGTCCAAGCCTGGTGCAACACATCAAACAATGATAAATTCCAGTGACATGACAAACATTGGCAGCAGCAGCTCACCGGGCTGGTCCATATGCCCCGCTGCAGCCTGTGTGCTGCCGTAGCTGAAATGGCTCGCAGTGCAGCAGAGATGTCGTCCGAGTGCAATGCAGCCTTGGCAGCACCCCTGCAACAGCACAGCGGCGCGCACAGCCGCACAGGCAAAATTTGACAGTATCGTGCATGGTGCCGCAAGCCAAGCAGCAGCAGCAGCAGCAGCAGCAGCAGCAGCAGCAGCAGGAAAAGCAGCTCTGCTATGTACATAGCCGCTGCACCTCTCAGCAGAGGCCAAACTCAAAGACAAGCTATATGTCCATCCCTGGACTGCATGCCTGCAGCATCAATATATTCCTCCTGTGAAACGTGAATCCCAAAGTGTTTCAAAGCGAACCCTCACTGCTCAATGTTCAAAACGCCCACCTGAAGCCTCCCAAGCTGCCCCTGCCGCCCCTCTCAGGATCATCAACATTGGTGTCCCAGGGGAAGGGCCAGTAGGCTCGCTTCAGGTGCCGCAGCAACTCAGCAAGCGCCTCACTGCTGCACGTGTTCAGCACAGCAGCAGAACAGCTGCTGCCAATGCTGGCATCTGCGGGGGATGCTGCCGGCGGCTGGGGCCCCTGTCGCTGCTGTTGCTGCTGCTGAAGGTGTGGTGGCAGTAAGAGCTGCTGCACGTCTAGGTTGGCAAGTGGTGTGGCAGTAGGCATGCAGGAGAAGCCCCTGCATGGACATGCAGCAGCATCACATGCCAAGACCTGGTATGGACTGCGTCCCAAGACAAGTAGTTCGATGCACAGATCCATCCATAGCCTTGAAACTGCCACTGCTGCCTGCATGCTGGGTGAACTCCACAACAACCACTGTCCCTATCGCCACCTCTCACCCCTGGTTTCTAAATTTTCCACTGCATGCTGAGTAACCTTGTCACAGTCTTGATTCCCGGTCTCAGACCATGTGTTCACCCTGTCATGGCTCATACCATCAGGATCCACACATGACATCCTCTCAAAAAATATCCGTCTTGCTGCCACCGCTCACCCATAGTCAAACGTGACGGCAAAGCCCACCGCGCCCATCAGCAGCAGCTGCTGCATGACCTCGTTGTACAAAATAACAAGTGCAGCAGGGCAGCCTCGCTTCTTGACCAATACCTCGTGCAGGTAGCCCAAGCGAGCGTCCTCCCACACACCTGCAGCCGGGCAGCAGCAACACACCCGGCAGTGCAATCAGCAGCAGCAGCAGCAGCAGCAGCAGCAGCAGCAGCAGCAGGGCAGCCGCGCTTCTTGACCAGCACCTCGTGCACGTAGCCCAAGCGGGCATCCTCCCACACACCTGCAGTCAGGCGGCAGCAATGAACTGGGGCTGCTGCTACAGTACGGTGTGCTTCAGAGTGCTGATGATGAGCTGTTCTTTAATGTTTCTTCCTCTAGGACCGGCAGCGGAATCAGCAGCAGCAGCAACGGCAGCTCAGAAAAACTTGCTTGACCAGCACCTCGTGCAGGTAGCCCAAGCGGGCACCCTCCCACACGCCTGCAGCCAGGCGGCAGCAGCAGCAGCAGCAGCAGCGGCGATAGCGGCAGCGCATGAGACGCGCAGACAGCATGCCAACAAGCCGCAGCAGTGCCAAGCATGATGCAGCCGCATCAGTTGCACTGCAGCTATTGGCCAACCAACCCCCCTTTGTGGGCTAGGGTTTGAGCTGAACCGCATGCAGCACCCCAGCCAGCGTCAGGGTCGTGAGTCCAAATATGTTACATTTGTATTCTGTCACAGTGAAAAAATCACCTGGGTGGTCCAGCAGCGCCTTCCTTGGCAGGTTGCTGCGGCCGTATGCAGGCATGCTGAACCCGGCACAGCGCACACCACTGTACCACTGCTGCTGCAGCTGGTGATCCTTGAACAAGCAGTGCTCAATGGCTGCCACCACTTGCTCTGCAGGAAGCCCGCGCAAGCTTGCCCATTGCTGCTCACTACTGCTGCTGCTGCTGCTGCTGCTGCTGCTACTGCTTGGCGTGGCGGCTGCTGTTGCTGCTGCTGCTGCTGCCAGTGCTGTTGCTGTATCGCGTGCAAGCCGTGTGATGCGCTCCATGAAGGCATCCACAGGGAATCTCACAATGGAGGATGACGCTGCAGCAGCAGTACAGCAATAACAGCAGCAACACAGCAGATACATTTAGAACTAGCTTCAGCAGGCCTGACACAAAGGAAGCTCACACCTGCCGCAGACAGCCTCAAGCAGCTTGGCACATTCCCCTGCTGTGAGATGACGAAAGAAATACACACCATGAACCCAACAGCCGCTCCCCAGCCCACTTTGCCCGCATACACACCCATCTGATTGTTTAAGGTTTGCAGCTGCGCCACAGCGCATGCTCACCGATTGCGTCATCCTCTGCTGCGATCAGCAGCGCAGCGCGCGCCAGCGGCAGCCGCGCCTCCCCTTGCGCCAGGCAGGCCGCAAACTGCAGCCGAGCCTCTGCCGCCAGCTCCGCACTAAAATCGGTGCTGCAAGCATAGACAGCAGAATATGCAGATGGAGTGAAGTGCTACAGTTGATGCCGTGCCTCTGCTGCCAGCTCAGCATTGAAGTCGGTGCTGCAAGCATCGATCGAACATATAGACAGCATATTACTTCAATGGGCAGGATGTGGTTTCAAGATAACGTGTGTATAAGAAACCGTGCGCTGCCAATGCCGTTACTGCTGCTTTTACAACTGGTAGGACAAGAGAGGCGTAGGATCCACGCGCTGCTGCGGCACCTGTCATAGAACCAGACAAGCCGTGTGACTGTGATCGACAGCAGCAGCAGCAGCAGCCCGCCTCACCGCCTGTAGCGCGGGTCTGCCTCCAAGTTGTGCCGCTCCTTGACAGTGGCAGGCTGCAGCGGGTTGTCGCTGCGGCAGTCGTAAAGAAGAAGGCATGTCATGGGTTAGGCAGTTGCGCGCATGCATGCCGCTCCTCGACAGTGGCAGGCTGCAGCGGGTTGTCGCTGCGGCAGCAGTGGTGATTATGTTGACATAAGGCATGCATGATGAAGACGGTTGAAGCCATTGCACGCATGCATGCAGCAGATAAACGGAATAGCAGTAACTCGCAGCTGCAGTGTGCGAAGCAGCCGGGTGTGGTGCCTAGTTGAAGCACACGTTCACGTTGAACATACGCTGCGAGGGGTGTGTTCAGGCATGCGTGCTGCTGGCATGCTGCTTGGAATGAACAGACAGCATACAAAGCACGAAAGCAGGCGACATATCTGCAGCATACTATCTCACTGCAGCACGGTAGCAGGGGTGCGTGCAGTCATGGGTTCCTTGAGTCATGCCACATCGAATAGCAAAGCATGCAATTTGAGGGGCTTCCAGCATGCGAACAGCTGCACGGCATGCAGCTGCTGCTTGGCTGCAGAATGGTTGTGTCCAATGTGAAATGGCTTCATGTCAAGCCATGCCGCATGCAGTGTGCTGTTTGCAGGAAGCGGTGCATGCGGCACTGCTACTGCTGCTGCTGCTGCTGCTGCTGCTGCTGCTGCTGCTGCTGACCTGCTGCCGCAATTGCTGGCAAGGCCTGGGAGCGCTGCAATGCTGAGTAGCATGTCTGCTGCTGTCAGAGCATCCTGCCATTGCAGTGTTGCGGGACGTCGTTGCAAATGTAGACAAACGCTGCAACAATGTAGCAGCAGATGCACTCACTGGAGCTGCATGTAGTCCGCATGCCTGCCTGCTGACACAACCTTGGCAGTCGCCTTCCCTGCTAGCTGCTTTGCAACAGCAGATCTTACTCTACGTTTAACTATTGTGCCTATGTTTGCTTGCTGGGTGAGCGGCAGCGCTTGCATGGTGATCTTGCAGAGTGCAGCACTGCTGTGCTGGCTGTACACTGGCAGGATGACGTTCAAAGGAGTGACGGCAGAGAGAGCTGCGCCAATTGCCAGCAGCTTATACGATTTGATTTCAACAAACAGTGGGCCTGGATTCGGTTATGAATACCTTGCACCAAGTAAGCAAGGCACGAACTTTGGTAGCTGGTCCAGGGAGTTGGCCAAGGATCCTCTGAATGATCCTGCTGGCATCAAGACTCCAGCGTGCTATACAGCAGCAGCATTAAAGGCATTAAAGCCAGCAAGCGGCTACAACAGACGCAGTGTCAGCAGTTGTCATTGAGAGCACACACTGACACGGAGGACACACCCCAGGCCACACAACCGCCATGTCAAGGATATGTTCAGCTCCTCTGTAGCCTCTTCACATTGAAAGTGAAGTTGTCTTCAATTTTTGAGAATTGAGCTTGTCTGTATACCACCTCGCACTGTTCCCGGTGTGTACTCTTCAGTCTACTTTTCAGGAGGCAGCCAGTTCAACAAGGCGCACATAACATTCCATCAACGTCCTTACGAGGTAATTACGCAGTCCAAATGGTGCAACAGGCAGCTACAACTAGTTGGCCGGGACTACCGGCACGCAGCAGCCAGCCACGCAGCATTGGCAGACACTGGCCTCATACATGCAGCGATGTGTTGACATGAGCTTGCATTTGCTTGTTTTGAGCGATTCAGGTGATACCGGCAATTGCTGTCGCGGCTCTGCTTCGCATGTTCAGAGCCACAGCAGCAGGTCCTGACCTTCTCACCTCACACTTCCGCCTGCATTTTGATGCGCCGCAGGAGCACATTGAAGCACACGGGATGCTATTGTGGCAATTTACAAGCCTTAGCAGCACCAGCAGTAGCTCGAGTGCCAGCTTCATGCTTCTTGAGCAGCATTACATTCTGTTTGTGTCCACACAATACCAGTGACCAGGCACAACCTTCTGGGTGCAGTAGTTTCAAGGCTCAGCAGCGTCTGGTGCTTCAGCACACTTAAAGTGTCGCTTGAAGCGTTCGAGTAGCTGTGTGCAAGGATACCCCGCCCTTGTTCCTGCAAGCACACCCGTGCAAGCGTCTGCTGCTAGGCGTGGGCAGTGCCGCACACTTCCTTTCCCCCATACTTCAGCACACCTGCGTGCCATACATAAGCAGCCAGCGGCATGCATCGCTTCAACTTTGGCAGTGGTGGCTTCGGCGGTTTTGGCGGTAGCAGCGGAGCAGCACCCATCAGAGGAGGCAGCCACCTGCCGCACTTCAGCAGCAGCGCTAACCTGCACTCCCAGTCCCAAAACCAGAACCAGCAGCAGCGCCAGCCCCGGCCTCATGCCAGGCTGCGCGTGGCAGCAGCAGCAGCTGCAGCAGCAACAGCAGGCGCCACAGGCATGCACCTGCATCGCCACGGCAAGCTGTCGCTGCCATTTTCAAACAAGCAGCAGCAGCAGGAGGCTGGGCAGCGCTTTTTGATTCCCCGGGAGCTTGCAGAAGTCATGGAGCTTTTGCAGAGATCATCCAAGTGGCAGCGCTGTACCCAATTGACACTATCAAGGTGAGCATATGAAGCCGCAAACACGCAGAACCAAATTACGTGTTTGTAGTGGCTAGTGGCAGGGACTGGTTGCAGGATGGAGGCTGTCGATTATGCGGTGACTGCATGCTCAAGGAGAGGCAGCTCAGCTTGACTTTTCATGTTTGCTGTCATTCGGCAATGTGGGTCTTACATGACACCGCAAGCTGGGGATGCATGGACAGCCCTCCCGCCATGTGGAGAACAACCATCTGCGCTCATGTTCACCATCGGCCTCATCCTGCATCCTCCAACTCTCACTTTTGCTGCTGCTGCTGCTGCTGCTGCTGCTGGTGCTGCTGCAGGTGCGCTGCCAGGCCAGTGGGCTGCCCATGGGTGTGGTGGTGCGGCAGCTGATGGCCAGCCCAGCCACCACACTGGGCCAGCTGTATGCAGGCGTGGTCAGCGCCTCAGTGGCTTCAGTGGCTGTCGGTGAGTGAGCGGCTTTGCATCTGATTGTAAAACTGCAAGCTGCATTCTCGGGTGGGGTCTTGTGCAGGTTGTGGCTGGTGCTGCATTCCCCGCCTTTTTCGCAATTACCTGGTGTTGCCCAGTTCAAGGAGGCGATATCTGCTCTCGTTTCCGCTGCAGATCTTCAGAGTGCACGCGTTAACCTGCTTCAAACGCCTCCTGCTGCTGCTCTTGCAGGATCCCTGTACTTCTTCACCTTCTGTGCTGCCAAGCGCACAGCAACAAGGCTCGTTGCGGATGCAGAGGCCAAAAGCAACGCAGCAAAAGCCACTGCAGGCTCCGCAGCGGCAGCAGCAGCTGGCGCCGCAGCTGTGGCAGTAGGTGCAGCCAGCCACAGCAGCAGCAGCAGCAGCAGCAGCAGCGTGGCGGATTCGCACATCTACCCGCATGGTGCTGCAGCAGACTACCACCATGATGCTGTCTTTGCTGCCATCTGCAGCAATGACCAGCAAGCAAAGCTCGACCCCAGCAGCAGCAGCAGCAGCAGCTCTAGCAGCTCGGCAGCAGCAGCAGCAGCAGAGCTCAGTAGCAATGGCCGGCTGCAGGCCAATGTGCTTGCTGCTGTTGCTGCTGCTGTGGTTGGTGCTCTGATTGAGGCTCCAGTAGAGCTGTTTAAGCACAGGGCGCAAGTTGGGCAGATTCAAGGGTCCATGCTTGGAGCAATGTTCAAGGCACTGAAGCAGCAGGGGCCAAGGTAAGCACTGTTAGGCTGCTACATGTCACATTGCAGGTCGAGCAGCTGGCTGTTCACTGTTAGCGACAGCATACATGGACGCATTGCATGCTTTTAATGGCTGGGGTCTGCATTCAGGGCAATGAAATTGTCACACGGCGGTTGGCCGTTCTGAAACTGATGACGCTTCAGGCACACCTGGTTTGACCCTGGTTACACTGCATAGTTTTGCTGACGGCGTTGCTGCTGCTGCTGCTGCTGCTGCTGCAGGGCGCTGTACGGCTCCTTCTTCCTGCCCTTCTGCTTCAAGTCGCTGCCCTTTGACATCGGGGAGCTGCTGACCTACGCATCACTTAACGACTGGAAGGATCGCCAGCTGGCAGCAGCACCACCAGCGGCAGCAGCAGCAGCAGCAGCAGCAGCAGCAAAGCCTGCGGCGGCAGCTGTTGTAGCGGAGCCACCGCAGCAGCAGCAGCAGCTTGCGTTTGGCAGCATCACAGCTACTAGCAGTGACATGGGTGCCATCACCCTCACCACAGCCTCCAGCAGCAGCAGCAGCAGCAGCAGCAGCAGCAGCAGCAGCAGCAGCAGCAGCAGCCAGAACAAGCTGCAGCAGGTGATCGCCAGCACCCCGGATCATGTCTGGGACATGGCAGCAGGTGCCGCAGCCGGCGCTGCTGCTGTGCTGGTGTCCATGCCTCCAGATTGCGTGAAAACGGTGCTGGAAACTGGCGGAGGCGTGGCTCCCAAGCCAGGCAGTGGAGTGTTTGGCTCTGTGGCTGCATTTGGTGCTACTGGGCGGCAGCTGGTGGCGCAGCGGGGTGTTGCTGGCGGTTTGTTTTGTGGCATGGGGCCGCGGCTGTTAGAGAGTGTGCCTTCTACTATGTTATATTGGATGGCAGTGGAGGGGGCTAGGAGGGTGCTGGAGCCGTACACGGCAAAGTGAGTGTGTGTATTGTGTACGAGTGAGTTTTGAGAGGGACAGCAGTGTATGTGTGTACGTGTGTGTGAGGCAGAGAGGGGCAACGGAGAGAGATCTTGTGTATGTTGATGAAGGAGAGGTGGAAGGAAGGGTGTGCATGGTTGGGGTGTGGTGAGGCAGTGAAAGAGAGTGCGTGATGTGTACATGGAGGGAGAGGTGCAGCGGGCATGCGTTCGCTCCTGCTCTGCCTGGTGTCTCTATATAAATGTGGGCACTACACACCTGGCTTGACTCTTTGTTGAGCATGTTTTGGTTGCGTCTTTCTTTGCTGCTTGGTGAGATGCGTTTGTGTGCCTGCCTATAGCTGTTGACAGAGCGTTTGCATGCTGCATGCTAAACAATCTTTGAGGGGCAGCACCCACAGCTGGACAGTTGCAGCTGGGCAGCGTTACAGCGCATTCAAGGTGCCTACTGCAGCTCTCAAGCTGTGTGCTTTTGGAGCACAGACAGCTGCAGCAGCTGCTGATCATGCAAGGCACCCTGCCCTAGCAGATGCCTGTGGTGGTCCTGTGTTTGCAGGCCAGTGCGTACGGTGCAACCCAATAACATGCCTTTCTGTTGTTGCTGGTTGTCTGATGTGTATCGTTGTGGCTTTTCAGTTTTCCACCTCCAGCAGCTAGGCAAGTAGGACGGGGCTATGCACGTTTTGCGCTGCATGCGTGTTGTTGCGCGCTGAGCCAACTCAGTGCAAGCCATTCGTCCCTTGTTCATTTTCTTTTCTCATGTCAGCTTTGAGCATGGATCGGTCTCGCCAGCAAACAAAATGCAACACACATTGCAGGACTGCAGTGCCAGAAAAGGTACTGTTGCAATGTGCCTGACACGTGCAGACACGCAGTAGCATAGCGCTTCAGTCAGACTGTCAACCAGAGTGTCTATCAAATGCATGTCGGCAACAGCATGCAACCATGCAATGGTGGGATCCCATTCACAGTTGCTGCTGTGCTCAACCACTGCTGCACATACATTTGCATCCCTTGCTCACTAGTCGACAGCAGCTATTGCAGCAAATGTTTTGACGAGTGTGCGTGCCACATGAGAGTGGGTGAGACTGTCCATACAGGCATGCCTTGCATCTGGGCTGCCAGCAGCATGGGTTTCACATCTGTCTCAGCTGGTAGCTGTCGTGCTGGTCACTGGTCGTAAAGGGAGAGTTTGCATTTTATAAGTTGTGTCTTGCCAACAACTTTGTTATGTGTCAAGCCTTGCCCGTCCCGTTGCTGTGGGCAATAGCATATGCGATTACCGTTGGTGTCCTGTCAAAGCAGTGTGTGATTCCAGCTGCTGTTGGCTGCTGCCTTTCAGGCAGTGATCTAGTCAGCCACCGCGGTAGCATGAACTGCAGCTGCAGCGCACAGCGCTTTTTTCAGCCTTTTCGAACCCTGTGTGCAGCTGTGCCAGCTTCAGCTTGCTGGTGGCTTCTGTGCTTGGTGTGTTGCTGCCTCAGGTTGCAGCATCCAGTGCTGGTTGTAACACATTATACCAACATTCTCAACTTGATGTGCGTGGACTTGACACGTGTAGATTGGATTCACATGTAGCTGGCAGCCTGCCAGCGCTGAGCGCAGGAAATGCAGCAGGAGCGTCGTCCACTGGGACAGCTGAACTCAACTGAAATATGATATCAGCATAGAAGCCGGCAAGCTTAAAGACTTTATAACTGCGTGCCAGCAGCTGCCCTCACCGTGTGCAGTGCCTGCCTCACGATCTGCTGTTCCCGCCCTCACGGTGGACATGTGATCAGCTGCTTCAGGATCAGTGCAGTGTCACATATGCGACAACGCACTTCGCAAACAGAACAGTGAGTGCAAGTGTTGGTTTAACGCGAGCACCAGGTGATGCTTACGCTGCGATTGCGTTGACATAGTTTCCCGCCCCAACCGTCGGCTAGAACAGATCATCGTCAGCATCACTGTTCCAGGCGATCGTGTCATTCACGTTTTTATGTATCACGCTGAACGTGATTGTAAGGCTCTCCAGCATTTTCGGCAGTGTGCGTGCACAGTCAACCCTCTAAACCCACCTCGGCTAGCAGTCAGTAATCGGCGTGTGCTGGGGACATGGCACAATGGCGGGAAACTACAGATGTTCCCAACGTCCTGTCAGAACGAAACCGTTGATCATCTTTCTGATATCATACAAACGTAGCTCTTGGAGCTCTGGGATGTGACGGAGACGCACGCAAGGCCGGTGTTGAGCTGAACGCGACATCAGCTGTCTTCGATCATTACACGTTGCTCTGAAACAAGCTTTTATGGCCGCGTTAGCACCTACTGGAGCCGGCAGAGCATAAGAGGCACAGCATTAGCCGGGACCGAAGGGCTTTCTGGCAAAGAGCCTCCCGTCGAGCTCAGGTGAGACTAAACTTAGTAAACAACTGTTTAGGCAGGCAAACATGTCAGCGTGTGTGATTGGAGCCGCTGGGGTTCGCTGCGTGCGTGGGTGCACCCCTTGCGTAGCCCAGCACGCCGTTCGTGTGCTTTTGCTCGGGTATCAGTTAGTTCTTGTAGTATAAAAGCACAATGTGCAACGTTCTGGGTTGGTCAAGATCAGCCAAGAGACTGGAGCCGGTGGGAGCCGAGCCACAGCCAGCCCCGACTTTCTGTAATGAAATGACTGTGACATTGAATCACTTCTGAGATAACGTAGCTTGCGATTGTCTGGGGATCACAGGTGACTTCCTCTGCAGCTGTCTCGCGCATCTCTCACTCGTGCGCCACCGAAGCCCTCACAATATTTGCTTTTGGCTACTGTGTTTCCCTTTGCAGGTAGACCCCTCGTGGCTGCACACTGGCAACCCACTAGCAAACCTGCCAGCAAACAAACAACACCCACCCGCCAACCAACAGGCAATCGCCTGTAAGGACACCTGTCGCACGGCACAGCTTGCTCCCAGGTACGCGTCGTGGCACCAGCGGCAGTGTCACCGGACCGTAGAGGTGCTCGAGCAGCGTGGGGGTGCGACAGCGAGTGTGCGGGCGCGTTGCAGCCCCCGCCCGCGCAAGCAGCTATCACATGCGCTGATATCACATATCTTTAGCTGTAATCCAGTGATGCGCTGTAGCCTGTAGCTCAAAGCTAGAATCTAGGCCACGTGCTGGTCCTGATGGTGCAGGGAAGGGTGACACCATCCTGAGCTCAGCCCCCTGCTCATCCCCACTGCACCCCAGCCACCAACCTGTTGTGTAGACCATCCCAGGATAGTTACTTGGTCAAACATAACGCATCTGTAGTTTGCCTGCTGCGCAGATGGAGCTGGCTAGTGTCGTGCCTGGCGCAGCAGCTGCAGGAGAGCTCCCAGCAGCAGCGCACCTGGCCCAAAAGCAGCAGCAGCAGCAGCAGCAGCAGCTCCTGCAAGTAGAACAGCCACTGTGTGCCGATGCAGTAGCAACCAAGGCGCTGCCAGCGTCACCCGCCTCTGCCAGCAATGCAGCTTCAGGAGCCTGCACTGAAGAGGCCCTAGCAGCACTTCCTGCAAGCACCAGTGCAGGTGACACCACTATGGATGATGCAGCAGCAGAAGCACCAGCAGCAGATGCTGCAGCAAGCCCTCTCGCCAAGCAGCAGCAGCAGCAGCAGCAGCAGCAGCAGCAGCAGCAGGTGTGTGCAGGGCCCCTTGGGCCAGCTCAAAAAGGCAGCACAGGCAGCAGCAACGGCAGCCACCATCCCTCGCCTGCAAGCGCAAGCCCTGTCGATGCAAGCCCAGAGTATGCTGCAGCATCAGTGCTGTCGCCGCCGGCAGCAGCAGCAGCGGCTGCAGCAGCAGCAGCAGGGACTGCATTTAGCTTCGGCAGTCCCAGGCAGCCTGGAGCGCAGAGAGTTATGGAGCGGAGGATCACTGGTGATGCAGCGCAGTCGCAGCTGTCACCAGCAGCTGCCCTGCAGCCAGCACAGGCAGGGGCAGCACAGGTAGCTGCACCACCAGCAGCAGCAGCGGCGGCAGCAGGTGCTATGCTGCCCCCGCCACACCAGCCCATTCACGATGCTGTTGGTGCAGCTGCTGGTGTGTTTGGCGCGTCCCCCATCGCCTCAAGTGCCACCACAGCTCCTGCATCATCTGCTACTGCTGTAGCAACGCGTTACTCGGGCCCTGGCAGCAGCAGCACCCCTGCAGGGCCGGCAGCAGCAGCAGAGTTTGCTGTCCCAGCTCCGATGCACCACCACCACCAGCAGCAGCAGCAGCGGCAGGGCGGGCAGATGGAGTACCACCATGCTGGCCAGGTGCCAATGCCTAGCATGCAGCAACAGCAGCAGCAGCAGGCATATGCTGGGCCAGGCTCAGGTGATTACTATGGCAGCAGCAGCAGCAGCCCCTATGGACAGCCGCACCAGTACATGCAGCACCCGGGCCAGCCACGTCACCACCCCCAGCAGCAGCAGCAGCAGCAGCAGCAGCAGTATATGATGGGGCACCCGCCGCACTACCCACCCCAGCAGCCGCAGCAGCAATTGCACATGCAGCAGCAGCAGCAGGCGCCGCACCACCAGCAGCACTACCAGCAGCAGAGCATGTATGCGCCGGCTGGACCTGCTGCAGCAGCAGCAGCAGCAGCTGGCAGCAGCGGCCAAGCGCCAGGTGTCGAAAACCTCTCTCTACAGTACTACACCCTTGCACACCAGCAGCAAGTCCTGCGGGAGCAGCTTAACACTCTGCAGCAGCAGGAGAAGATGCTGCTGCAGCGCCAGGCGTCTGCCAGCGGCGCGGCAGCAGCAGCAGCACCAGCAGCAGCAGCAGCAGCAGCGCCTGCAGGGTATGACCCCCAGATGCTTGCTGCCTGGCAGAGCTTCACTGCTGACTGTGATGCTGACGAGGACATGCCTACCATGGACCTCAACCTGAGGGTACCATCCTCACAAACAGCAGCAGCAGCAGCAGCAGCAGCAGCAGCAGCAGGGCAGCCCACGCAGCAGCAGCCAGGTCAGGCTGCTGCTGCAGCTGCTGCTGCTGAAGCGCCTGGCGCAGATGTGAAGGCTGAGCGGGACCAGCAAGGCCCCGGCTGCGGCGTCACTGACTCACCCGGTGTTGTTGACAGCAGCGGCGGCAGCAGCGCCAGCAGCGACAGCCAGAAGCACCAGGTTGCAAAAGTTGTGGCTGAAATGGTGGATGTTGTAGTCGCCTTGGGCATGAAGAGCAGCAGCAGCTCAGTGGCACCAGCAGAAGGCTGCGCTGCAGGCAGCTCGGCAGCTGCAGTTGAGCAGCCGGCGTCACCGCAAGATGACGAGCTGACGTCATCTGGAGATAACGGTCATAACGAGGTTGCGCCTGGGCCCCTGGATTGGGCGCTCGGCAGCAGCAGCAAGCAGCAGCAGGAGCAGCCAGGCAGCGCAACAGCGCGCCCGGCAGCCATGGCAGCAACAGACAGCTACAGCCCAATGATCCCTTGCCGCAGAAAGCAGCAGCAGCAGCACCTGCTTCCCAGCAGCGACGAGTCCCTCGCGGCTACCGCAGCTGCTGCTCCTGCTGCTGCTGCTGCTGCAGCTGCTGCTGGGCCTCAGGCTGTGCTGTCAGGCCCCCCAGGGCCAGCCTGGCCTGCCTCAGGACCACCCTCAGGCCCTGGCGCTGCTGCTGCTGCTGCAGCAGCCGCTGCTCCAGGCATGTGCATGTTAGATATGTTAGACTTTGCTGACGACCTGTCACCAGGCATGATGCTGGACGATTTGCTCGACTTTGGGTCACCAGTGCGGCCCAGCGGCGATCAGCAGCAGCAGCGGCAGCAGCAGCAGCAGCCTGGCCAGGGCGGCGGCAGCAGCAGCAGAGGCCCTAGCTGGAGCGGCAATGCAGTTAGCACCCCTACCATGGCCCAGCAGCAGCAGCAGCAGCAGTGGCAGCAGGGTCCTGGCAGTGGTGCAGCAGCAGCAGCAGCACGCCACAGCACGCCGCTTGGCGTTGCACAGCAGAGCGCGCTGATGCAGCACCGTGCAGTACCTGTGGGGGGTCCCCCTGGCAGCTGGCATCCCCACCCAATGGGCCGACCCACTGTCACAACAGCCTCCACACCTGGCTACCACAGCAGCAGCAGCCCGCATGTGGTCAGCACCTTCCAGCACGCCGAGCAGCAGCAGCAGCACGGAATGCTGCAGCACCACATGGATCCGGGAAGCTGCTATGACCGGCCGCTGCACCACCAGCACCAGCACCAGCGCAACTCGCCAGCACCTGGGCAGTACCAGCAGCAGCAGCAGCAGCAGCACCCTGGTGGCTACCACCCGTACCCACAGCAGCAGCACCACCACCATGCGCCACACCCTGCCATGCACAGCAGCAGCAGCGGTGGCGGCGGCGGCGGCAGTTACATGCCCCACCCAGGTCCCCGCATGGTCAGTATGGGCTCCTGCCCGCCAGATATGCCCAGCAGCAGCAACAGCTTTGCCCTGGGGCCAATGCAGCGGCAGCAGCAGCAGCAGCTGCCCACCAGCTACAGCCTGCAGCATGCACCTCTGGACCCCCAGGGCTACCCCCTACAGCAGCAGCAGCAGCAGCAGCAGCAGGGTGCATTCCCAGGGCCTCATCTGTCAGGTCCAATGCCAGGCTGGCAGGGTGCAGCAGCAGCAGCAGGGGTAGGCCCCGGGGCAATGCGCAGCAGCAGCAGCATGCCGCACCCGAGCCATGAGGACCATCTGTTTGATGCGCAGATGGAAAGCATGATGGCAGAGATGCGCGGCGGGGGGGGTGGCCACACTGCGGCTGCTGCTGCCGGGCCAGATCATCAGCTGCGGGGAGTGCACAGCATGATGCAGCAGAGCTTCGGCGGAAAAGGATTTGCCAGCAGTGCAGCACCAGGGGCACACATGATGGATGCACCAGGCCAGCCTCAGCATCAGCAGCATCAGCACGCAATGGGGCCAGCAGGGTACAGCAGCAGCGGCTACAGCACCCCTGCAGGAATGCAGCAGCATGGTCAGCCTGGCAGGTCTGTTGTCACTAGCCAGATAGCCTCGCCGCACATGCACCACCACCACCAGCAGCAGCAGCAGCAGCAGCAGCGTGTGGACTCGCCGTTTGGCCACCCTGCAGCCCAGGATGCACCCTTCCGGAGCTTTGCAGGGCCTGAGCAGCAGCAGCAGCAGCAGCAGCAGCTGGGAGGCTGCGGCCGCATGCCAGACAGCATGCAGCACCCAAGCAGCTTCAACAACATGTACCAGCAGCAGCAGCAGCACATGCATTCGGGCCACAGCATGCAGCAGCAGCAGATGGTGCCAGGTGGCGGTGCATTGCACAGGGCAGGATCCGCCCCAGCACCCCTCATGCACAGCCCCCTAAACATGCAGGGTTCAGGTCCCGGACCCCACTCAACACCGCTAGGGTATAGCCCATCTGTACCCCAAGCCCTGGGCTGCGGTTCAGGCCTGCTAAGCCCTGCCCCGAGCTCCGGGGGCTATAACGGCTGCGGCGGTTACCACAGCAGCAGTGGCGGCGGCATGGGGCATGGCAGCAGCAGCAGATACAGCGCGCCTGGCTTTGGTGTTGCAGCCCCAGGAGAGCAGGTGGTAGGGGAAGGGAAGCCACTAGCACCTGGTGCTGCGCCTGCCCCTGGAATGAAAGTGAAGCTAAAGGTTCAGGTGGCACCAATGCGCAGGGGCAGGGGCAGGCCTCCTTCAAGGGCCCGGCTGGCAGCACGAGAGGTGGAGCTGATTCCTGTTGAGGTGCCAGAGTCACCCAAGGCGCCAGCTGCTGCTGCTGCTGCTGCTCAGGGGCCGGATGCAATCTGGCACGAGCAGCAGCACATGCAGCAGCAGCAGCAGATGGTGATGCACCCCCACCCGAGCCAGCAGGGCATGATGCAGCAGCAGCAGCCGCACAGCATGATGCAGCAGCAGCACGGCCTGTATGATCGGCAGCAGGGCATGTATGGCGCCCCGCCGTCTGCTGCTGGCATGTATACAGGTGTAGGTGCTGGCATGATGATGCCAGTGGGTGGTCATGAAGGCAGCTTGGGTGGTGGGATGGTGCCGCTTGGCTTTGACGGCGGGCTGCAGCAGCAGCAGCAGCAGCAGCGCAAGCGCAGCGGCAACAGCAGCGATCTGGAGGGCCTGAAGCCCACCAAGTCTGTGAAGGTGAGAGCAGGTTGTGAAGCAGCCTCCGCAGTGATGTACAACAGAGTCCATTCACTTTGATGTCTGATGTCTGCTGTGGAAAAACAGCGTACAATGGTTATTGAGAATGTTGATATGCTAGGCAGCTTCACAGTGGCTCTGCCCCGCTGCAAGTGCCTTTGCCCTGCATTCTCTGCTCGATCGCTCCGACTCCGCCCCGCCCTCTTGCTGACACGTACACTGCCTGTGCTGCTGCTGCCGCTGCCTCTTCTTCCGCCTCACCCCCCTATAGCTGGAGCGCTCCAACTCCTTCGGCAGCAGCGACAAGTCCCTCAGCTCCCTCAACACCTCAAGCATCAGCAACGGCAACCTCAACAACCCCGCCTCCACCAGCAACGGCAACGCCTCCAACAGCACAGGCCTCACCATTCGGGGCCTCAAAAAGACCTCTTCTGGCATGCCTACCCCCACCATCAACAGCGCAGGCATTATGGTGCCACCACCTGCAGGACCCGAGATGACAGCCCGTGGAAAGCCCACCTTCTGCGACCTCGTGACGGCTGGCGCGTTCCCACCTGGAACATACGAGTTCAGCGTGGGAACTGTACAGAGCGTGACGGCGAGCGTGAATGCGGGGGGCGTCATAACGTACGGCAGCGAGCAGTATGCGAGCATCAGCAGCTTTGCGCTGGCGGCTGCGCGCAGCAGGAACCCGGCCAGGCAGGCATGTGACGGCTGGAAGGAGGTGCGGCTGGCTGGCCGCAAGCTGGAGCTGTGGCGGCAAGCGTATTTGGCCAAGCAGCCGCCGCCGGAGATTCCTGCAGGCTGCTTGAAGGGCTGAAAGGGCTTGAAGGGGTTTGGGTGCGATGACAGCAGGGTTTGTGAAAGCTGTGTGTTGGAGGCGGCCGGAGGTGTGGCGGCAGGCTTACCTGGCAAAGCAGCCGCCGCCGGAGATTCCTGCGGGCTGCTTGAAGGGCTGAAAGGCCAGGGTTTTGGGTGTGATGACAGCAGGGTTTTGAAGGGTGTGGTGGAAGTGGCTGGAGCTGCGGCGGCAGGCCTAATCAGTGTGGTGGAGCAGGTGCCGCAGGAGACCCCGGCGGGCTGCTTGAAGGGCTGAAAGGGTTTGGTGGACTGCCAGGGTTTTGAAGGGCAGTCTGTGGAGGTGGCTGGAGCAGCAGCAGCAGGCGTACTTAGTGCTGGATCTGGGCGGGCTGCTCACAGGGCTAAGGGGGTGAGGGGCTGGCAGAGTTGTGACGGGCTGTGTTTGCAGGTGGCCTGGTAGGTTTCAGGGTTTTGATTGCTGAGCCTTAGATGGAAGTTATCTAGGGTTGGTGTAGCGTATTGCTGATCTTGTGAAGGGCCAGGAGATGGTTTGGCTATGGTGTGCTGGTATGTTGGTGTGTTGCCGCAAATGGCAGCAGCGGAGCTTCGGGTGTACAGCTGGGTGGATTCGTGATGTGCTGTGCACCATGGTGGTCCCCTGCCTATGCTGCGTAGGCAGCATCACATTGATTTTGGGAAGCGTCAGGGAGGGATGCAGGAGCTTGCAGAGGTGCTGTGAGTGGTGCAGTTGTGCTGCACTCACAATCACCTGCAGAATGAACAGCAGTGATTATCCTGCTGCGTTGATCAACTCAGCATTGTGCCAAGGTGTCCGTCGGAGCCCAGGGCAGGAGTTGTGTCGTCATATAACATAGTATAACAACATAGTATAACAAGCGTGACAGAATGAGTCGCTACGTATGACCGAGTGACGCAGCTGCTCTTGTGTGCAGCCCCAAATTTTGAGCTTTGTGCAGCATTGCTGTGGCTGTGGTTGGTTGCAACCTGTTACGCGCACAGGGCGGTGGGCGTCTGCTGCTTTTGCAGGTGCTGAGGTGCACTGATCAAGTGCTACCTGCAGCTGACATTCTGTGCATGCATGCAGAAGACACATTGCAGGCTCATGAGGTGCACACATGCGTGTATGCTTGATTCATCCTGGCTGTGTTTGTGGGTTGTGGTGCACTGCACAAGTGGTCTTATGCTTTGAGAGCGGTACCCCTGTCTGCTGGTGCTTCCTGCCTCTTAAATTCGGTCTGCAGGTGGCTGACTATTAGTTTTGGGCGCAAGCAGATAGCAGCACTTGCATTGCCTCATTACACCTTCCAGCCACTTCTACCGTGTGGGGTGTGCTCCTGTTGCTGAATGCATGGTGCTTACACACACAGCAAATGGTTGATGTTGCTAGCAGCAGAGCCTGTGCTCTGTGTCCCTGCTGTACTTGCCTTTTGGATTGCGTCCAGCACACTGCGTGGTGTCTGCTTTGTCTATGTATAGCTTTGTACCCTAGCTTGCCTTGCATATGCCATACCCAGTAATGGCATACAGTGATGAGGTCCCAGTGAACTGTGCCACCACACGGCACAGTGACAGTGTTGATGTAGCATGAGGGGGCTTAGCTGGCGTGTTGTCAAGTAAACCCTGCCTTGCATATCTTGTGCAGGATGATGTGCGGTACCTTTTCACAGAGCCCTGTGGTTCTGATTACTGCACTGCCCTGGTGTTGCGTTTGTGTGCGGGTTCTTGAATGGGCAATGCTCATCGCAATCGGGTGGCTCTTTGCGGCATGCACACAGCTACTGCAATGCCAGCCAATGACCACACCTTTTGCACCGTTCATATCTGCAAGCATTTCTGGCTGCAGTGTGGTTGCTCTGCTTGCACTCTTAGCGTTGCAGCAGGGTTGTTTGGTCATGCAGTGTTCTGCGGCAGGGCTTTGTAGGGTTCAAGCTTCTGTGAGTTGAACCCTGAGCCCCTCCATGCCCCCATTCTTGATCCACACAGGGCCTGCTGCCCTGAAGACGCATAATGATGTGTCATGTTGAACTTGGCTACCAAGTGTGGTGTCAATGACTCATTGCTTGGATGACGACAGAATGCACGCACGGCATCACGCATCTCAGACGGTGATGCCTCGGGTTGCACTGAATGTTGCAAGAGGCAGGCATAGGCATTGCAGTAACAGCTGGCCAGCACTCGACAAGCAACTGCTGCTGAAAAGCGCGGCACTATGCATGGCAATGCAACACATGTATGCAGTTGTTTGCTGCATTGCGGCTGCCATCTTACAGGCTGTTTGGTGCCGAGGTCGTGTTTTGTGTTGATAGGCTGTGTGCGCATGCGTGTGGCGGCTAGCACAGGCCTTATGACGTGTGTGTGCCAATACCTACATCACATTGTGTGTCACACCATGTTGGCCGACAGCGGCAGCGAGAGCATCACTGCAGAAAAGCAATCGTCACATCAGTTTTGGCTGTGTTTTGTACATAGCGCGTTGAAAAGCAGCGGCATATGCATGTTCAGCAGCAGCAGCAGCAGCAGCAGCAGCAGCAGCATGACAGCCTGCTGCAGCTGCTTTCTTCAGCTTGCGCTGGGTCACTCTGCATCCTTTCCCTTTGCATGCGTGCGTGCAAATGCTTTCAGCTACAGCAGCAGCGGCTGACAGATCAACTGCATCAGCGCTGGATTGCGTGAAGCATGCTTAATGGAATGATGGGGCTGCTTGGGCATGCAGCAAGCCAATGTGTCTCTTAATACGTGTGTCTGATGTTGGGCTAGTATTCTGTACAAGAATAAAGTCGAGCAGCAATGATGCCTGCCGGTGCTTCCAAGCAAGTAGCTTGCTGCCAGTTTCACCTCTCCCTGGGATTGCGGCCTGTGCTTGTCCGAGGGGTGTTATGCCACTGTGTGATGCTGCAGCTATAGCACAGAGGCACAAGCTGCCAGAATTGTCTGCAGGCATGCTTTGTTTATTTGGCCAACTGGCCAACGATGGTCTGCAACTCTTTACTGTATGTGGTCTTCTGCCGCCATGGCGCTTGCATAGGTTTGATAGCATCGTTGTCGTGGCGTGTTTGGTAACATACTATTACTAATGATGATTGTGAAGTTGATGATAATGACGATGTTTGTGATGCTGACATGGCGTCAGCAAGGACTGCTGTGTCTTGTCAGATGGCTATTAGGGTACAACAAACGTGCAGTTGCCTTACAGATGTTGTTGCCAGCGCCACACTGTGACAGTGCCATCAGCACATGCTGAACCTCACAGCTGCTCACATCTTAGAAGATTCACACGGGGCACCTCGCCCCGTTGGGGAGCCAATGACAGGCTCGTCGGGCATAGAGAAAACTGGACATGCCACGTCTGACCTGGTCAAAGCAAGGACCATGTCCTTCACTGTGCAGTGGTGCTACAGAGTTGTGCCGGCTGCATGCGTGTTGCTCGTTGACTATCTCGCTGCACAATCTTGAAGAGCTTTACATGACTGCTGTAGCTCAACCAGGCAGCAGTGCAGAAAACAAGGACAGCAAAGTCAAGTTCCACTGCCTGAGACCATGCTGGCCAGCATTGCAGTCATGGTAGTGCACGAGTCATTGAGCTTTGATTAGATTGTTGTTGCAGTCTGATTGTCGGTAAAGCAACCAAAGAGAAGTAGCGACTCGATGAGGAGGTGCTGACCGTCACTAGTTCAGCACTGGCACCTGGAGGTGGTGCTCGGCCACGTGGCCCCATGGCAAGCGGTCACAGCTCAAATGATGATGCACGGCGTTTGATCAGTTCTGCGGTGGTGAGGTGGGTAAGAAGATACTTTCAGTCAATAGGAACATTTTCCTGATTTTCTGTGCACAGATGCCCGGCTGCCAGTCCAGGTGCGTGGAACGGACAGTCAGCACGCTTGGAACGATTGGATTGAGTTGATATGCATTAGCAACGAAAAATTAAAAAAACAATTTCATGCTTTTGCGTATGATGCTTGCATTGCCGAACAATCTGGTGTCGCACGCGGGGTGGATATACTCGTTCTGCGTTATGTAACAGCACACAGCCGTAGATCCAGGCATTTCCTGGAGCATGATCGTGCGACTGCACCAGGTCTTTCAGTGCAGCCCTTGCTTCTACACAGCGTTCTAGCTTGATCGCATACACTCGCCTGGAACTTCTGCTCACGCAGCTGCTGCAGCAACCTTCACAATGGCAAAGAACGCCCTGATCTGCGTACTGGTAGGCGCATCATTCGTTTTGGCTCCCGCGTACATCAAAATGGCGATGCAATGTCCTCGTCTGACATGTCTTGATGGTCGCAGGCTGCTCTGCTGGTCAGCGAGTGCCTCGCCGCAGCCCGGCCTTTCTCCTCCGTGCAAACAAGTGTGAGCATACACAGCCTGGTTTTTTTCGAGCATTAGTTTGAATACTTGCTACGTCGTTTGCTTGCCAGAAAGCTGCTGTATCAAAGGTGTCATCGATGCGCTGGTTGAGCAGAAGCCATTTCGGCTGGCTCCTTGCTTATGTATGGCCAGACGCATCTGATACTTGCGTGTGTAGCACCTGTGGTGATAGGAACATTCGCAGTGACGAATTCAATCTTATGCCGTGAGTTGTACTTCAGCTCATCATTAGACTCATGCCTGGTCCTGCTGCTGCTGCCTGCAGGTGAAGCCAGACAAGCCCACTGAGAAGAAGGTGCGAAGCTAGCCACAACCAAATATAGAGCAGCAATAGCAATTAAGCTGGCGTTATGCGGCACACCAACAGCCGTTTTTGGTGCAGCTGTCTGGCTGTACTCTGGCTGGCATCTGCAGCAGCCGTAGCAGGCACAGGTTTTGTTGTTTGGTTGCAGCCAAAGTGGCACAGGAGTAACACCAGATCTCTGAGTGGACAGCAGCAGCAGCACCAGTGAACGATAGCAGGAGCTGCACGGTTATGGGAAGGAAGGCCCCCAGTGCCCTGGCAGCAAACTCAAGAATTGCACTCGAACTCAAAGCGTGCAGTGCCAGTGCCTGCGTGGCAGCAGCCAGCAGCAGCAGCAGCAGCAGCCAGCTGTGCCTCTCGTGCCCTGTGCAGACTTCTACAAACCGTGCCTCACCGCCGCTGGTGTGTTGTGCTGCTGCAGGTGGCTGATGCCGCCAGCATCGCCTTTGGCAGGCTGGACCTGCGCCACCTGCTGGCTGCCAGGCCCTTCTCGTCTGTGCAGACAAGTGTGAGTTGAGGCGCAAGGCCAGGCAGCAGCACAGCCAGCAGCAATTTCCCCTCGGCATCTTGCATGCCGGTGCAGCACCATAATCATATCCTGGCACAAGCATACCCTGGCACGTGCTGGCAACACGTCAGTGTCTGACGTGCATGGTCAGGTGACGTGCGTGTAAAGGCACCTGTAATGATCAGCTGCTGTTGCTGCTGCCTGCAGGTGAAGCCGGACAAGCCCTCTGAGAAGAAGGTGGCTGATGCTGCCAGCATCGCATTTGGCAGGCTGGGCCTGCGCCACCTGCTGGCTGCCAGGCCCTTCTCGTCTGTGCAGACAAGTGTGAGTTGAGCAGCAAGGCCAGGCAACAGCACAGCCAGCAGCAATTTCCCCTCGGCATCTTGCATGCCGGTGCAGCACCATAATCATATCCTGGCACAAGCATACCCTGGCACGTGCTGGCAACACGTCAGTGTCTGACGTGCATGGTCAGGTGACGTGCGTGTAAAGGCACCTGTAATGATCAGCTGCTGTTGCTGCTGCCTGCAGGTGAAGCCGGACAAGCCCTCTGAGAAGAAGGTGGCTGATGCTGCCAGCATCGCATTTGGCAGGCTGGGCCTGCGCCACCTGCTGGCTGCCAGGCCCTTCTCGTCTGTGCAGACAAGTGTGAGTTGAGCAGCAAGGCCAGGCAACAGCACAGCCAGCAGCAATTTCCCCTCGGCATCTTGCATGCCGGTGCAGCACCATAATCATATCCTGGCACAAGCATACCCTGGCACGTGCTGGCAACACGTCAGTGTCTGACGTGCATGGTCAGGTGACGTGCGTGTAAAGGCACCTGTAATGATCAGCTGCTGTTGCTGCTGCCTGCAGGTGAAGCCGGACAAGCCCTCTGAGAAGAAGGTGGCTGATGCTGCCAGCATCGCATTTGGCAGGCTGGGCCTGCGCCACCTGCTGGCTGCCAGGCCCTTCTCGTCTGTGCAGACAAGTGTGAGTTGAGCAGCAAGGCCAGGCAACAGCACAACCAGCACTGAGAGCTCAACTACAGCAGCATGCCGCATGCCGATGCAGCACCAGGCAGCATAATCAAATCCAGGACACATGCTGGCTCAACAAGTTGGCGTTTGGCGGAGCCACGCCATGCCAGACCATGCAGTGCAAGGTCATGCCTTGATGTGCTTGTATTGATGAGCTGCTGCTGCTGCTGCTGCCTGCAGGTGAAGCCGGACAAGCCCTCTGAGAAGAAGGTGCGGCATGCGCTGCAAGCAGTCATGCACATGCAGCTGCAGCTGTGTCATTTGCCATGCAGCACAGCTGTTTGGCGGTACAACTGCAGTTGCGGCCTGTCAGCGGCTGCACTTGGAAACTGCCCATTGCGAAGCAACATCAGCAGCATATATGCGTTGTCCGCCACATGAATGCAACCCATTACCTCAAAACGTCTGGTGTGTTGTGCTGCTACAGGTGGCTGATGCTGCCAGCATCGCCTTTGGCAGGCTGGGCCTGCGCCACCTGCTGGCTGCCAGGCCCTTCTCGTCTGTGCAGACAAGTGTGAGTTGAGCAGCAAGGCCAGGCAACAGCACTACCAGCACTGAGAGCTCAACTACAGCAGCATGCCGCATGCCGATGCAGCACCAGGCAGCATAATCAAATCCAGACACATGCTGGCTCAACAAGTTGGCGTTTGGCGGAGCCACGCCATGCCAGACCATGCAGTGCAAGGTCATGCCTTGATGTGCTTGTATTGATGAGCTGCTGCTGCTGCTGCTGCCTGCAGGTGAAGCCGGACAAGCCCTCTGAGAAGAAGGTGCGGCATGCGCTGCAAGCAGTCATGCACATGCAGCTGCAGCTGTGTCATTTGCCATGCAGCACAGCTGTTTGGCGGTACAACTGCAGTTGCGGCCTGTCAGCGGCTGCACTTGGAAACTGCCCATTGCGAAGCAACATCAGCAGCATATATGCGTTGTCCGCCACATGAATGCAACCCATTACCTCAAAACGTCTGGTGTGTTGTGCTGCTACAGGTGGCTGATGCTGCCAGCATCGCCTTTGGCAGGCTGGGCCTGCGCCACCTGCTGGCTGCCAGGCCCTTCTCGTCTGTGCAGACAAGTGTGAGTTGAGCAGCAAGGCCAGGCAACAGCACTACCAGCACCAGAACTACAGCAGCATGCCGCATTATGGTGCAGTGCATGCAGCATACTAGTGTTGCATGTGCTGGCAACGCGTCAGTGCGCAGAGTGATGGTGAAACTGGAGCCGAGTGCCTTGATGTGCATGTGCTGATTAGCTGCTGCTGCTGCTGCTGCTGCCTGCAGGTGAAGCCAGACAAGCCCTCTGAGAAGAAGGTGGCTGATGCCGCCAGCATTGCCTTTGGCAGGCTGGGCCTGCGCCACCTGCTGGCTGCCAGGCCTATGTCTGATGTCATGACTCACGTGAGACCACACACCCAGGCCTGCATTCCTGCAATTGCCTGTGAAATAGCGTTTTGTCATCTCCGTGTTCACTGCACTTCCAACTTCAGAGCGAGAGTACCAGCATCCAAGGGAGCGGCAACCTGTCCCTGAGCATACGTGCGGCTGAGCGCTGCGAATGCCTAAGCAGCAGCTGATTCTCAGGGCAGCATGAGCATCTCAGCACAGTGACACTGCAACACAGGGTTGTGTGGCAGCATTTGCAGCAGAACAAAAACAACTACTGTGAAGGGCGATGCTGCTAGAGTGACGGGACACTGTGCTGAGCTGTGTGTGCTGCTGCTGATGTGGTTCGCAGACCAAGCCAAGCAAGCCCACTGACACCAAGGTGAGTTGATCATATATCATTGCACAGGCATGCTGCATTGCATTGTGGCCCTCAAAAATGTCAGCGCAGTATCAGCACCAGCAGCGGCAACAGCAACCAGAGATGTCAGAGCACCTCTGCAGCTGCCACCGACTTTGGCCAGCTGTACATGTGTTGCTGGTTTGTGTGCTCTGCTTCAGCGCCAGGTGCCCGACCAGCAACCCCGCAGCTGCACCAGCATCTAGCCTTTCTTCCCTATCAATTATATATCCCAATCAAATCAATAAAATCAATCAAGCTGTTGACACACACCAGTTGCTTGCTGCTGCAGGTGGCTGATGCCGCCAGCATCGCCTTTGGCAGGCTCGGCTAAATCTGCTGTATTGTTCGAAGCGGGTACGGCATATGGGGTCCATTTCAGTAGTAAGTAATTGAAAGTCTTGACATTGGCCAGCAGCCGTGCGACCCTCCTGGAATCCTTCTAGATGCACACGGAAAGGGAACTTGCAAGGTTTGCCTACTACATTGGTGGCTGGCTGGCAAGCCTGCCACAGGCGAGTTGAGGTGTTTGACACTTCAAATAGCTGCAAGTGCTGCTCAGTAGGGGTTTTGCGCCGATGTCAATCCATCAGGCGTATATCGTGCTATGCTGCAGTGATCTGTGCACAACCCGAGCAAAAAGCAAAAAATGTGTGACCAGGCTGGGAATGATTCAGAGGCACATGGAGGCCTTGAATCATGTGGCAGCACTGCATTCAAATGCAGTTCAAATTTTCTTGAACGTAGGGTACTAGCAATTGATACCGTGTTGCGTATGCAGCTGCTGGTGCTAGCAATGCGCTCGTTGTCTCACAAGGGCATGCACATACAATGCGATGGCTGCATTGCACGCAGTGGCAGCTGCCTCTCAGCTGCCGCCTGCTGGGTGTTGCTGCCCCTAATACGTTTGATTCTAATACGTTTGCGAAATGTTGTTGCATGTTGTGCACCGGGCTACAACAGTTAGCATGTTGCTTCATGCAGTGTTGCTGCCGGCTGCACAGCAGCAGATGTCGGGGATTGCGGGTGGGTGCACAGTGCAGGACTTGTGCACATATGTGCTGCACTATGGGGCGTTGTTGTTATGACATGTGGGGTGTATAGAGTGCCTTGCGTGCTTCAGCAGGCAGGATGTAATGCCCTTGTCCGCAGCACAGATTGTGCTGCGGTTGGAGCTGCGGCTGCAGTAGCACGTGATGTGCGATGCGGTGTTGATAAGTGAAAGGAGGCAAATTCCAAAAGCCGTCTGGCTGGCCCGCAACAACAGCCAATGCCCACGCATTCGGCTTGTCATTATTGACCCTGCCATGTGCACAGGTCGCTTATTATTCTTTGCGGTAGCTACAGCCTCACAGAAAGGGTTGTGATGGTGCAGCGCAACTTGCTCCTGGTGCATGTTGGTCTCTGTGCGGCTTTGTTTTTGTAGCTCCTGGGGCCGTGGTGTCCTGCAGGCGGCTGAGTTGCTAATGCTGACAACGCCGTGTGGTGCGCAATGAAAGCACCACGCCTACTAATTGACAAATACATACAGAGATTTGCATAGTGTCCTGCGAGTGGTTGTCAAGAAGTGCTTTCAAATAATTTCGCGTGTTGCTGCCACGCCAGCTGGCCAGCCATGGCCTGGCTTGCGTATCCACAGTGTGTGCCATGCTGTACTGTTACAGCTGCCCTCAGGGCCTGTGCGGTACAGCATCGAGTTCTAGCACTTGTGTGCTGCAACAGCCAGTTGCAGTGCTGTGGTTGCAGCCCAGGCTTGTGTCCAGAGTGTGTGCCGACATGTGCACAGCTCGGCTGCTGTTGTGTCCTGTTGTGATCTGTGAGGCATTCTTCCTATTACTAAAGTTAGCATCAATACTTTGTCAGATTGTTTGAACATGCTAGAAGCAGCGCATGCTGTGAGATGTGGCACAGAAGGTGGCAGCTGGGGCACTGCTTGCAGTGCCCCTCCGAGGCTCGCCATGCATGTGCAGCCCTCTGTGTGGTGCTGCATGCGCACTGGCGCTGCTCAAACATGATTGTAATTGAATATTGTGAGCTGTTGTGTGTGCGATGATGTCTGTGGAACGTGAAGCCACAGTTGAATCCCAAAGGTCCAGGCACAATGGCCTGTTGACCCAGCGCAGCTGCATGCAGCACCGTTTGACCCAGACCCTACGCGACATGACTTGGGCCAACCCTGATAACCCTGGCTGTGCACCAGCGCAAGACATTGCATGAAAATCTCGAAATACATAACGGTCGGCAAAGCAAGACCCCGAGGTATGCACGGTGGTAGCCTGTGAGACTACCACGCCCCTAGCTAGCCTACGATACCGCGCAGTATAAGCTGGCTCATTGGCTAAGTTCTGCACCTTCTACTGCCTTCAATCACTAGCACCATCCGTTGCACCTTCAAATTACGTCAGAAGCTTGTTAAAGCCGACGCCTCACACATCAAGATGGCCAGCAGCCGCAATTTCATCATCGCTTTGGTGAGAAGTATTCTGGTTTCACTGCCGTCTTAGTGATAGGCGTCGGAGCAATCGCAGCATGTTTGTATGGGGTGCAGCTTGGAGCGCGTTCCAGACATGCTGGGCGCCTACCAGCAGACAGCACTTGCAGGTTTTTGACAAACTGAAGGTGATGGGGGCGGGGCTCACCACCCTCTATTAGCCGCGCCAGAAGCAAGGCCAAGCCGGTTTCAAGCATGCTGCCGCTGTTGCTGGTGCTTACGGCGGGGTGCGCCAGCATTTGCTGCAGGCGTGGCAGCAGCTGCAGCAGCACAGGCTGCTGCAAGCTCTGCTTCAGAGACATCCAGTGGCTGCGGCTGGCCTTTGAGGCCACGTCCAGCAGATGCACCAGTGCAAACATGCTGACGGCCTTACATAAGGTGTCGCCAGCCAGCAGCATGCACTGCACTTTGACCAGGGCCCACGGCTGCAGCATGCCCTCAAGCAAGCACTTCGTGTGCTGCTGCTGCTGCTGCTGCTGCTGCTGCTGCTGCTGCTGCTGCTGCTGTGGAGAGGAGCAGCCGCTGCTGCATCCCAGCATGCTGCTGCTTGTTGGCTCAGGGCAGCCCATGGCTGCTCTGCTGCAATCACCACTGCTGCTGCTGCTGCTGCTGCTGCTGCCATCACTGTCTTGCACGGCCCATGGTGTGTCTCGCATGCTGATCCATACCTGCTGCAGCGCTACACTGATCTGCCTCACCACTGCCTCTGTGCTGCTTGCTGGCTCAGCAATGACAGCACCCAAGGCAGCTGGGGACGCCAACACACACTGCTACTGCGGAAAGCCAGCTGCCTGCAGCAGCTGCGCTGTTGCGATGCTGCCAGCAGGCCCACTGGTCTGGGCTGCTGCTGCTGCAGCTGCTGCGGCTGCTGCAGCTGCTGCGGCTGCTGCAGCTGCTGCCTGTGGCTGTGCGGTGTCACCAGTCGCACGATGACCGCCGCCGCTGCTCCCACCGCCACTGCTGCTGCTGCACAGCAGGACCGCCAGATGCTGTATGTGCACAGCATGCGCGGCAGCTAGCAGCCGCAGCAGCTCTACTGACCGCAGCAGCTGCTGCATTGATGAAGTCCGGTTGTGCATTTCACTGACTCGAGACAGCAAAACATTGCGCGGCACGCTGCCCACTGAATCACGCCGTGCTTTTGCATCCTCACTTAGTCCGAAGCAGAGCTGCAGTGCGATCCTCATTGCCAAGTGGATGTCCTCATGAGCTGCCGAGCTGTCCAGCACTGCCACAGCCAGCCGGGCAGCAGGCAGAGCAGCGTGGCAAAGCCGCGTGCCGCTGCTGAGCCAGCTTTGGTGGCTGCTGCTGCTCCTGCTGCTGCTGCTCCTGCCTGTTGGCCACATCCATGCCGATATGTCTACCAGGGTCAGCTGTGCCGCTGCTAGCGTCATCACTGAGCTGGAAAGCTGTGGATCTGTTTGCTTCTGCTGCTGCTGCTGCTGCTGATGCTGCTGCTGCTGCTGCTGCTGCAACAGGCATGCTGCTGAGATGCAGGCGGCAGGCAGGGCTGCCAGCAGCCCTGCACAGCATGATTACCCAGCATGTCGGTCAATGGTTGGTCAAATTTATTGGTCAAAAGGCTTGCATTTGCGTTCATGTTGTCCTGGTAGGCCCGGGAGAGACTTTACAAGCACAGCTCACAAACTGGGCACAGCGTACAACATTGCAGCCAAGAATGGCAGTCGTTGGATGCTGTGCTCAGCTAAACAAAGTCGAGCCACCACTGGCCTCGGTGTAAATCCAAGCAATGCATATGCTGCCCATCACGGCTTCATGCTGCTGCATTTGTGCTTGGCACTCACCTGCTGATTGTACTGCCACTGCAACTTCCACCTGTGCACGCCTGTAGTTTTGCTTGTTGCAGACTTGCATCAAGGCGCCTTCTGCCTCACAGCACCGAGCGATGCACAGAAACCCCTGCCTGTACGCTGAGAGGCTGCCGCTGCTGCTGTTGCTGCTGCTGCTGCTGGCCGCCTGTGGAACCAGTGCTAAGCCTCTGCTAGCAGCTTTGGCCGCGATTTTCAGTAACTCTGACATGTTTAATTCATCAGTCACGGTCATGCGCGGCGTTCCAGCCCGTTTCTGATAGGGCAGGGCTCGGTACAGCCTCGGCTGCAGCCTGCAGAAGACATCAAAGTCGCCCGCTGCAAGATCCTTCAAGCCACTGCTTGTATCATCCGGGAACCAGATCCAGGCGAGGCATGCTGCTGTGCTTGCTGTAGACCTGCTGCGACAAGAAGCGATATTATTCGAACCCGATCGGCAGTGAGGCGATTGTGCAATTGCAATCGCCAAAAAACGTTCGATAATGATCTGGCAAGTTGTGCAGCGATCGTGTACTTCAGGAACATAATGCTGCCACTACCAGCAGTGCAGCTCAAACCTTGGACAGGAAGGTTCCGGGCAGGGCATCACCAAATTTGAAACTCCAGGTTCCTGGCCATGGCATGCTGAACGCCTGGTGGAAGCTTCAGATGTGTAAGTCAGGCACGTCGCTTGTCAATACAGATACATACATCACACACCATCAGCCTGCGCCACACTACATGTGCAGTGGCCGCAGACGACCGGCAAAGCTTGCTGCAGCAGAGACACTCTGCCCGCTTGCACGCAGACATGATCGCAGCAACCATGTCAAGATCAGCGCATCACCACAGCAGGCGAGCCCGATGCAGTCTGTCTGCACCAGTCGGCCTTCAGCCCTTTGCAACATCAGCGCCACACCACATGAGCAGCTGCTGTCCAATTTGGACAGCGCCGTCCAGTAGCAGTGACACTCTTGTCGTGCTGCATACACACATGATTGCAGCATTGCAAGTTTTGCACGTCAAATGCATGACCGTCATGATCACCACAGCAGCCGTGCCTGGTGCAGATCCTTCAGCCAAGGTGACATCAGCGCTGCAAGCCCCTCCGGGTTATCAGCCTGCAGCCAATGCCCTGCCTTCTCCAGCACATGCAGCTGCAACACACCACACCCTCCGCATGTGCAGTTGCTGTCTGCAATGGACGGCGCTAACCAGCAGCAGCAACACTCTCGTCGTCCTGCACATCACCGCTGCAGCATTGCAGGATCTGCTCGTCATCTCGATCACATCACCACAGCAGCCGAGCCTGGTGCAGATCCTTCAGCCAAGGCGACATCAGCGCTGCAAGCCCCTCCGGGTTATCAGCCTGCAGCCAATGCCCTGCCTTTTCCAGCACATGCAGCTGCAGCTCCCCTACATTTTCTGGTGCTTCCGAGGACGCTTCCTGCCACTTTGCCTCTGCATCGGCCAGCTGCTGCAGCATGTGCGGCGTCCAGCGGTCGGAGAGCTCCCCGCGCACGAGGTGCACTACAACGCCTGGCGGCGGCTGCGTCAGCACATCCCAGTAGCTGCTGAGCCTGCAGGTGCAGAAAAACAGGAAAAATAGAAGGAAGCAGGGGGACGAATGAATGCAGACGCAGGAGCAAGCGGAAGGAAACACCAAACAATGCGCCACAAAAGCAAGCATTGAGCGTGCTGTAACGCCAGGCGGCGGCTGCGACAGCACATCCCAGTAGCTGCTGAGCCTGCAGGTGCGGCGAAGCAGGAAACCATGCATGACAGCGGCATGAAGCACATGACCAAGAGATGCTTGGAGACCCCTGAAAGCGCCTGCAGTGGCAGAGAGGGCAAGTGCTGTGCCGTCAGCACTCAGCGTGCGGTGACATAGAAAAATAAGTGCGGCACCCAGCGCAAGGCAAAGTCCAGAGCTCGCCGCGCATGAGGTGCACCACGACACCGGGCGGCGGCTGCGTGAGCACATCCCAGTAGCTGCTGAGCCTGCAGGTGCAAAAAAGGGGGAAAAAGAATGAATCATCAACCCACTACAAGTATTCTGTAGCAAAATGTGTTTTGTTACTTGTTTGTTTCTGCAAAAGTGGCACAATGGGTAGTGCACCTGTGTTCAGGGTCGGTGGCCTTTGGGATCAAAAGTAGTAGCAGGAGTCTAGGACGCAGGAGTCTCTGCCTGTCTAGCAGCATCCTCCCTGCTTGGCTTTGTGTTTCCTCTCACCTGTAGGAGTTGTACAGTGCGGCCGCCCCTGTGATGTCAAACACCCAGTCTAGTTGCTGATCACTGCTGCCGTTGCCATTCCCGCTGCTGCTGCTGCTGCTGCTGCTGCCCCAGCGCCCACCAGGCACCAGACTTGTGCCCAGCCACTGCGCAACAGGCAGCGGGATGCCCTTTGGCTCTAGATACTTGTAAAGCGCCTGCCGATTTGGCAGCGGGGTTGGGATCTGATGGATTAGCTGGATGATCTTGCCAACACTTGTGGGAGCATCCACATTTAGTGGCACAGTGCCAGGCTGAGAGTCCAGCACCCACACCTGCTGCGGCAGGCCCCGGAACGGCGGCTGTGGCAGCTGTGAGGATGCTACTGCATCTGTAGCATTTGCTGCTGCTGTTGGTAGTGAGGATGCTTGGCTGCTGCTGCTGCTGCTGGTGGTGGTGGTGTTTGGGAGGCTGCAGCTCAATTTGAAGTCCTCCGGCGGAGAGATTGGCGGCGCAGCTTCATACATACCATGGTGGTGGTACTGCCCAGCCGCCTGCTGCTGCTGCTGCTCCTCTTCTTCTACCATCTGCTTCAGCAGCTGCAGCGCCACCTTACCCCCTAAGCTGAGGCCAGCTAGCAGGTGTGGGGCTTGCCCACCCAGCTGCTGCTTTATGAGCTGGGCAACGTCGTTTGCTGCTGCAGCCATGCTGTGGGGCGGGTGCAGGCCGTATCGGCTGGCTGAGTCGCCGTGGCAGCGCAGGTCGACCAGCAGCATGCGCACATCTCTGCGGGCAGCAGACATTGCACGGCAGCAGCAGCAGCAGCAGCAGCAGCAGCAGCAGCAGGAGAACGTGGTTCACTTCACTGCAATCTGTCATATATGCATGGCATCAAACGCCGCACGCGCCCAACAGCACCAGCCACGGCAGAGCAGAATGGTGTGCAGGCATAAATGCAGGCCGTAGCGGCTGGCTGAGTCGCCATGGCAGCGCAGGTCGACCAACAGCATGCACACATCCCTGAGGGCAGCAGGCGGCAGGACCAGCAGCAGCAGCAGCAGCAGCAGCAGCAGCAGCAGCAGCAGGAGAAGGTGGTTCACTGCGCTGCAAACTGCCACAGTGCATGACAGCAAACGCCATGCGCACCCAGCAGCACAAGCCATGGCAGAACAGAATGAGGTTTAGGCAAGAACCACAGGCCGTAGCGGCTGGCTGAGTCGCCATGGCAGCGCAGGTCAACCAGAAGCATGCGCACATCCCTGTGGGCAGCGGGAAAGGATGCGATCATCATCAAAGCAGCAACAGTGGCGTCGTTCATTTTGCCGCAGTAGGTAGAAAGAAACCATGAGCACACTTATCCGCACCAAGCGGCACCAGCAGAGCCGCGCTGCAGGCATGGCGCAGGATGGCCTAGCAAGTGCTGTGCAGCCGCGACACAACAGCTCAGCTGCACCCACTGCTGGCTGGCAGGGACATCTGTCATCTGTGCCTTGGTGCATGCCAAAATCAACCCACCTTCATCTGTGCATGCCGCAAACTGCCAAAGTAGCGCTGCTTGGTCGCAGATATTTGCAACAATGTCATGCGGATCACCTGTTGGTCCTTGCTGCTGCATCCTGTGCGAGCTTGCGGCTGAACGAGCGCCTGCACGGCAGCAGGCACGCCACAGCGCACACATGCAGGTCATGCCAGTTGCTTGCTGTGCCACCAAGCAACTTGAACACAGAGGGCACACACAGCGCATCACAATACATCATTACAGGTGAGCTGCTTTGCCAGGGCTCTGCCAGTACAGCAGCTGCTGGCAGCCATTGCCAGTTCTGCTGCTATTGCTGCTAGTGGTGCTGCTGCTGCTGCTGCCCAACCTGCTGTTGCTCAACCTGCTGCTGGTGCTGCTGCTGGTGCTGCTGCTGGTAATGCTGCTGGTTGCTGCTGTGGCTGCTGTTGCTGCTGCTGCTGCTGCTGCTGTGGCCCCTCACCAGTTCCTGCTGGAGCCTAGCAGCCCATGAAGGAAGACGGCAGTGATGGGCTCCTGCAACACAGCACGTACACGCAAACCAGAAAGCAACAACGTTGACTTGCTTTTCAAGGCTGCTTTGTGACAAATGCAGCCCTGATGCACAAGGTAGCACACCCTAACAACGACCCCCATCATGTGCAGCATAGCACTGCTCAGCTGGCAGTGCTATGCTGCACATGCAGCTGCAAGGGGTGCTCACTGTGCTTGCTCGCTGCTGCTGCGCGGGCTGCAAACACAGACAAGCAAAGAGCACTGTATCCCAGCATTCCACCAGCAGTAGAACACACGCTGCACTCATGCTGCTGCTATCCCTGACTGTCATGCTGCAGCAGTCCACTTCAGTTACCTTCTGCCCTGCTGCCCTATCTGCTTTTGACAGCTCTGCGAGCACGCACCTGTGTTGCCTGATCTTCGCTGCCATTACTGCTGCTGCTGCCAGCATAAGGGCCCCCTTGCTGTACAAACACTTCGTCAAAGGCCAGCCCTGTGAGCGGCTCCGCAGTTTCCTGCTGCTGCTGCTGCTGCTGCAGGTGTGGCGTGCTGCTGCTGAAGGCTCTTGAGCAGCACCACAGCGCTGCGTTGCAGGCTAGCGCAGCAGCACGCAGCGCCTGACAGCAGCAGACGAGCGGTCGTTTCAGTGATCTCACCCAACAGGCAGAGAAAACATGTTATCAGCACATCCAGCTGTGGTGCGTGACGTGTGCTGCATGCAGGACGTTGGAATGGCACACATCAGCTGTCCGGATGGTGTTGTACTTGCAGCTGCCAGCCAAGTGCAATTGTTCATCAGAATCTCACGTGAGTCAGGCTGGGCAGCAGCTGAACACTGCTGTGTTGCACCATGGCCAGCAAGCTGCTAACACCACAGCTGTGCTGCTGACAGCCAAGCTGCTGCTCGTTGTCTTGTCAGCTACGAGGCGAAGGGGTCTTGATCGGTCACAGTGTTTGAACCAGAAGCCTGTAACCTGCTGACGTCGTCTGTCTGCATGCACGTAGCACGCCCTTTATCACGTTTGCAACCACGTCAACCAGCAATGCCGTCACAACTGTACGCCTAACCTAGTAGACTAGACCAAGAGTTTACACCCATTTCAAAGAGCAAGTGAAACTGTGGCGACCACGCTACGCTTGCTGTCCTCAATCGCGCCACAGGATGTGCCTTACTGGCTACAACACAACAGTCATGTCATGACACATCACCAACAACCTTCCAGCTACACAGCGCCGCACACAAAGTCAACAAAATGCTTTAGACTACAAAATCTCGACTTTCACCGTGCCTGAGCGAGCTGGGCTCACCAGGTGGTTTGGGAACCGAACCATGGACAGCTTTTGCAAATGTCACTGCAGCTGGTGCCGCCAGCAGTTTAAAGTTGTTGCTTCTCAGCTTGAATGTGCAGCTGGCCCACACGCACCACACGGCAGTTCACTGTCACGTGTGCTTCAATTAAGATTCTCCATCCATGCATTCCTAGCAATCAGCGCGTTCAACTTGTCAGGCCTGCTTACCTGACATGACCGTGCCGCGTCAGCCATTACCAACGGGGAACACTGTTTGACTCTTGCTTGCACTGCTGCAAGTTTGTGCTTATGCAAAATTGCGGCTGGCATGTTACTGCAACCTGCTGGGTGCCTAGCGCCCAGTGGGCCCCTGGGAACAGACATCATGTCGAGCATGCCCATGTGTCCGGATGTTTGCGGCTGGCCCAAGAGATGCAGTCACATGCGATGGCAAGTGCCCGGTTGTCAGCAGCAGCCGGCTAAGCTGCACCTGCTAGGGTGACAGTCCAGGCCCGGGCAACAGGTGCGCTGGTACAGCATGGCGTTATGACAACTGGGGCTTTAGCATGTGCACCGCCTGCACTCTGTCAAGCTGTATGCAGCCAGGTGATTCCGATACAGCAGCTTTGCAGCAAGGTCTGAGAACCGTTGTTGACATCACTACACCAAGAAGATCGAACTGGGTGCTGCCTTTGTATGTAGGCACGCTACTGTACTGTCTGTGAACCCAGCAGAGCATCAGCCGAAGCGTGCGGTATTCAGGAGTGCTTTTAGACGTACTAGATGCCGTCTTCTGGCGACAGATCACGGTCTCCCCGGCGCAGGTAAGGGCTCTGCAATGTGTCGGGCCGTTCTGGCACTAGCCATGTGCAATGGCTGCCCGCGTTCATTAGTATGTATAGTACACGTTTCTGCTGATAAAAGTATAAAACTTCGCTATAGCAGACTCCAGAACGCAACCAACCTGCACTGTCTGCTGCCACCTGCACAGGAAGCGCTCTCCTTCCACTGATGAAGAGCCCGAGCCAGCAAAGAGCCGCAGAAAGGTTGACTCTCGGGACGCAGAGCACAGGTAAGCAGCAAGAGGAGCTGTAACAGCAGGCATGGGACCGGCAGAGCCTGTGTTGCTGCGTGCTGCTGTGTCTGTGAGAAGGTGCTGCCGTTGCTGTGCCTTGCACATGGTGGCTGTAAACAGGTGATTCATCTGCACACGACTGGCTGCTGCTGCTGCTGCTGCTGCTGCTGCTGCTGTACTATCTGCTGCTGTATCCCATGATCTGACTGCATGTATGCCCAAGCATGCCATGTCCTGCAAACAACGACTGGCTGCGCATGCATATGTAGCGCTGGCGCTGCAACCTCGACAGGTCTTGCGCTCCGCCACACCCTGCTGTTCTCGTGTATCAGTGTTTTGCTGCCCCGCTGCTGTGCTGCCTTGCCTGCAGGCACCAGGGCCATGGCACATCAGATCATGATGACGACCACCGCATACAGCAGCAGGACGAGGACGCTGCAGGAGTGAGCGACAAGCCCACAGCAGCAGCAGCTCGCAGCCGCAGCCGCAGCAGAGACAGAGGCAGGGACAAAGACAGGCGCTGCAGCAGCAGCAGGAGCAGAAGCAGGGAGCGGCCGCAGCAGCGGCGAGACGCGGCAGCAGCAGCAGCAGCTGGCGATCGGGACCGCGAGCGTGGCCGCAGTGGGGGATGGGACAGGCGGAGGGATGAGGGACGGGAGCGGGAAGCAGCGCCAAGGGACAGCAGGGGCGGCGCAGGCGCAGGTGGCAGCCGCCGCCGCGGCGACCGATGGGGATATGATGCATATGCACGCGAAGAGGGCGGGGGTGGTGGCAGCAGCCGCGGCGGCGGCGGCGGAGGCAGCGGCAGCACAAAGGAAGGTGATGCAGCAGCAGCAGAGGTGCGGAAAGGGCGAGGCTTTACATCATCAGCTCGCCGCGGCGGCCGCAGCCGCAGCCGGGAGAGGTATGGCGGCAGCAGCAGGGGCGGTGGCAGGGACGCTGCAGAGGAGCGGGACCGGGGAACTGACAGGAATGGCAGCGGCAGGGAACGAGGCGGGCACGGTGATGCTGCTGCTGCTGAGGAGAACGGAGCTGCTGCTGGTGTTGGTGGTGGGGATGCAGCTGCAGACGCAGTGCAGGCAGCAGCAGCAGCAGCAGCTGGTGGTGGTGAGGAGGCAGAGGCGTCTGACTTCTTGAAGAAGAAGGCAGCACTGTCAGGTGGGGCCTGTTGGATGTGTTAACACAGTTGCAGCACCTTGCTGGTCAAGTCAGCTGCACCTGCAAGATGTGCAGTTGCGGTGCGCAGCGCACTGTAATTGACTTAAGCAACATGTGTCCTGCTTGCGGTTGGAGCGCTGCTGCTGCTGCTAGTGTGAGGTGGAGGTTGACCACGATACAGCCGCTTAGTACCTCCTAGTTTGGGTTTCCGCATATTGTTTTTCTGTATGGGCTCAGCAGGGGGTAGCAGCTGCTGCAGTGTACCTCCTAGTTTGGGTTTCCGCATATTGTTTTTCTGTATGGGCTCAGCAGGGGGTAGCAGCTGCTGCACGGTGAGCTGCACGCCAGCACCCTGCCCACCCAACCTGTAGAAGGCCGACACGCAGCTGCTGCACACCCTGCAGCCACAACCACTGCGTGGTATGGTGCTCCTCGTCAACATGTGCTGTTCTGTGTCACACTGTCTCGCATGCTGCAGGCTGTGCGGGGGCTGCATACATGCACTCACTGTTAATGTTGTTGCTGCGTCTTGCGTGCTGCAGGCCGTGCGGGGGCTGCATACATGCACTCACTGTTAATGTTGTTGCTGCTTCTTGCGTGCTGCAGGCCGCGCAGGGGGGCGCCTACATCCCGCTATTCCGCTGGCGCGCATGGTGGCATACTGCAGCATGCAGCGAGGCAAAGTGAACATGTTTGTGCTGTGCCGTTTCGTGTCTTGTGTCTCGTCTTGCAGGCCGTGCGGGCGGGGCCTACATCCCTCCCTTCCGCCTGGCGCGCATGATGGCTGACATTGACGACAAGAACAGCGCGGCAGCGCAGAAGCTGAGCTGGGAGGCGCTGCGCAAGAGCCTCAACGGCCTCATCAACAAGGTGGGCAACATATATCAAATGCATTTAGTGCAGCGCTATAGTGTCATTGCTTTGATGCTCGATGCAGCTGGGAGGTCTGTGCAAGGGCCTCAACGGCCTCATCAACAACGTGCGGTGCGCCGTGACACAGAGGCTGTGAGGGTAAGAAAGGTGTGGCTGGGTGCTGCAAGTGTATGCAATATCATCAGATGCAGCCATTGCGGCGTCACAGTGTCGTTGCATCGAGCTGGGAGGCGCAGTGCAAGAGCCTCAACGGCCTCATCTTCAAGGTGCGGCGCGCAGTGACACAGAGGCTGTGAGTGTAAGAAATAGACACGCATCAAACCTGATGCAATGCGATGCTACCGGTGTGTTGCCAGAAGCTGGCATGCCCGTTGAACCCGGCCCCACAGTGGTTGTGTTCTTGCATCTGACGTGCGTCTGCTGCTGTCTGCTGCTGCTGCTGCTGCTGCTGCTGCTTCTGCTGCTGCTGCTGCTGCAGGTGAACGCGCCCAACATCAAGGACATTTTGCCGGAGCTGTTCCAGGAGAACCTCATGCGGGGCAGGGGCCTCTTCTGCCAGGTGGGGCGCGCTGCTGCCGCTGCTGCTGCTTCATAGGCACCACAGGCGTGAGCTGTTGCAGCATTGGAAAGCTGCTGCCAGCAGCCATGGCTGCTCAGCATTTGAATTGGTTGGGAGGCACTGGCATGCTGCCAGACACCTGCAGCAGCTGATGAATGCATAAGCTTGCCGGCCGACCCAGCAGCTGGTGTTGCATTGCTCCATTTGTCAGCACATACTGCACCATCCCCACCTCACTGCTCGACATATCCTACCCTTGTGCTGCTTCTTTCCAGGCGGTGATGGAAGGCGCAGCTGGCCAGCCACACCTTCAGCCCGCTGTACGCCGCAACCTTTAACATACCAATGACTCACGGTTGACGCTAATGCTAACATTGCGTTTCGCGGCTTGATGTCATTCAGGCGGTGATGAAGGCGCAGCTGGCCAGCCCCACCTTCAACTTGCTGTATGCAGCGCTCATCAGCGTGGTCAACACCAAACAAGCTGCCTTAAAGTACGCCTCACATTTGTAAAAAAAACTCTGAAAACTCCATGTTCACATTCTAATATTTGTTTGTTTGTTTGTTTGTGCTGCAGGCGGTGATGAAGGCGCAGCTGACCAGCCCCACCTTCAGCCCGCTGCAATTATCCCACTCAACTACCAAACGAGCGACCTCTTCACCCAACTCACCAAGCTGTTGCTTTTCTGCATGTGTATTCTCAGGCTGTGATGAAGGCGCAGCTGGCCAGCCCCACCTTCAGCCCGCTGCGACGCTCCTAGTAAAGTTTTCACCATCAACACCTCTGTCACATCACCATCCGTTTGTTTGACGTTGATGTGCAGGCGGTGATGAAGGCGCAGCTGGCCAGCCCCACCTTCAGCCCGCTGTACGCGGCGCTCATCAGCGTGGTCAACACCAAGTTCCCCGAGCTGGGCGAGCTGCTGTGCCACCGGCTGCTGGCGCAGTTCAAGCGCGCGTACAAGCGCAACGACAAGCCGATTACGATTGCGGCGGCCAAGTTCCTGGCGCACCTGATCAACCAGGGCGTGCTGCACGAGGTATGTTGTGCCTTGTTCAGGCAGCGCAGGTGTGTGTTTCGGCGAGCGACGGGGTGTTCCTTGATGACATGACGTGTCACAGGGGTCTTGGGTCGTTCCTTGATGACATGACGTGTCACAGGGGTCTTGGGTCGTTTACTTGCAGCAGCCAAGATTCTGACGCACCTGATCAACCAGGGCGTGCTGCACGAGGTGCGCGTGGCGACATGGCATGTTTATCTGCCTAATACTTGTGATTTTATGTTGTTGCTGGGAAGCATGGTCATGCTGATCAACCAGGGCATGCTGCACGAGGTGCGCGTGGTGCCGTTGCACATTATCTGTATCTTCCCTGTTATTTCTAGGTTTTTGTGTTGTTGCCAGATATCATGGTCAACCATGTTTGTTGGTCAGTTCTGCATCCAGCAATGCACGCACACACATCGCTGCTGCTGCTGCTGCTGCTGCTGCTGCTGGCTTCAGGTGCTTGCGCTGGAGGTGCTGATCCTGCTGCTGGAGAACCCCAGCGATGACAGCGTGGAGATGGCCGTGGAGTTCTGCAAGGAGGTGCGGGCCGTGAATTCACAAATGCTCATCATTCACATCATTTGGCGCAGTCGGTCATTTGTGCAAGTCACCCGCTCACTCACCATGACTGATCGTGGACACGGCAATGGAGGTCTACCCAGGAGGTGTGGGCACTGTGGCCAGCTGGCCACTTGCCAGCTCACTCACGTGCTCACGCACTGCTCACGCGCCCGCTCGCTTGTTCGATTGATGAGTGACTCACTTGCCCACAACTCGCGCGTACATGTCACGGTTGATATCATGCGGCTGCCTACAGGGTTGCAGCTACACCAGCGGCCAGTGGCCGTTCACATCTTGAACTAGCTTGCCCATATCAGTTCTTACCCATCCGCCTGCGCCTGCTGCTGCTGCTGCTGCTGTATACACCGCGCCCCGCTGTCTGCATTTGCGTGTGTGCAGGTGGGCGCGTACCTGCAAGATGTGGCTCCTGCGGGGCTGCACAGCGTGTTGTACCCGCAGACCAAACCAGCCCTGTACTCATCACTAGTCCTGCTGCTGCTGCTCTCCTTGCCCTGCTCTGCCTGCTCCTCACTGCAGGTGGGCGCATACCTGCAGGACGTGGCTCCTGCGGGGCTGCACAGCGTCTTTGAGCGCTTCAGGGCAATCCTGCACGAGGGCGCCATCGACAAGCGCTGCCAGTACATGATTGAGGGGCTGTTTGCTGTGCGCAAGGTGCGGCAGCAGACGAACGCGGTTGAGACTCTTTGTGTACTGTGTGGGCTGCGCCCGTGCTGGGTAGTAGCTTCGACTGGGTGTACAGGCAGCTGAATGTTGATGGTGGCGTGTGCGGCGTGTGTCGCAGCGCAGTTTCTGCTGAGTGCTCTTCATTTGCAGGCAATGCCTGTCTATTTGTTGCCGGGTGACCTGTGTGTGAAATGGACCCGCAATTGCCTGTTCGTCATCCTGCACCCTTGCTTGTCCCCCCTTACTGCGCAGGCTGGCTTTGAGGCCAGCGGCCACCCTGCTGTGGTTCCTGCGCTGGACCTGGTGGAGGACGAGGACCAGATCACCTGCAACGTCCTGTTTGCCACTCACGGTATGGCGCTGCTGCTGCTGCTGCTGCTGCTTTGTGCTCTTTAAAACCCTTTAGGCCGGTTTTGAGGCCAGCGGCCACCCCGCTGTTGCGCCTGCGCTGGACCTGGTGGAGGATGAGGACCAGATCACGCACGAGATGAGCCTGGACGACAAGCACGACCCGCAGGTGAGACTGCTTTGTGGGCCCTGCAGCGGTTGTGGTCTGCAATCGGCTGATTCTGCCGTGGCGGGGCAGCTATAGCATAATGCAAGAGAGATGTCCCTGGGTGACAAGCGCGACCCGTAGGCGGGCCAAGGGCTTTGGTTTGCTGCTGGCTGCCCTAGAGTCACACTGGCAGCCTGTGGCTCACCTTCAATGTGTTCCTGTGCGTGTGTGCTGCAGGCCATCCTCAATGTGGTCAAAAAGGGACCCCAAATATGCGGTGCATGCTGGCTGCCCTTGAGTCATGCTGGCAACCTGTGCTTACTTCAGTTGTGTATGCAACTTCTATGTATGTGTGCTGCAGGCCATCCTCAACGTGTTCAAGGAGGACCCGGAGTATGCGGAGCACGAGGCGCATGGCTGCAACAGTCATCTGCCACCATTGCTGGTGGCTGGCCTGTGCTGACCTGGATTGTTGTTGTTCTGTGTGCGCTGCACCTGATTTTTTCCATGTAGGCCATCCTCAACGTGTTCAAGGAGGACCCCGAGTATGCGGAGCACGAGGTGCAGTACCGCGCCATTGTCAAGGAGCTGCTGGGCGAGGAGGATGAAGAGGAGGATGAGGAGGAGGGCGCAGGAGACGGCAGCGGTGAGGCTGCAGGTTGATTATTGTTTTGTGTTAATCAGTGTGCTGTGCTTCATGGGGTGTTGCACCAGGATGCAGAGGAGGGCGGCGACGCGATTATTGTTTTGTGTTAATCAGTGTGCTGTGCTTCATGGGGTGTTGCACCAGGATGCAGAGCAGGGCGGCGGCGCGAAGGACAGCGGTGAGCGGGAGTCTTTTGCCGTCTTGTTGTGTTTTAAGTGTTCTGTGCTGCCTGGGGTGGTTGGGCCTTGGTGAAGGAACTGCTGGGCGATGATGATGAAGAGGAGGATGAGGAGGGCGGCGCTGAGGGCAGCGGTGAGCGGGCTGTCGTTCTTGTTATGGTTTGTTCAGTGTGCTGTGCTGCATGGGGTGTTGCACCATGGTAAAAAAGGAGGGCGGCGGCGCGAAGCGCAGCGGTGAGCGGGAGTCTTTTGCCGTCTTGTTGTGTTCAGTGTGCTGTGCTGCCTGGGGTGGTTGGGCCTTGGTGAAGGAGCTGCTGGGCTTGATAATGACGAGGATGAGGAGGGCGCAGGAGACGGCAGCGGTGAGGCTGCAGGGGTTGAACAGTCTGCTTCAATCTGTTTAGAATGCTGTGCTGCATGGGGTGGTTTTGTTGTGAAGGAGCTGCTGGGCAACAACGAGGACGAGGACGAAGAGGAGGAAGGCGGTGAGGTTGCATGGGTTGGGTTGTTGCTGGTTGTGGGTATGCCTGGTGTAAGGGAAGTACTGTGCTGCATGGTGGTGCCTGCCGTGCGAGATGGGGAGGTTGCAGTTGAAAGCAGAAAGTTGTGGGGAACTGCAAACCTGCAACAAACAGAGGCTTTGGCTGTTGCTCATCACTCGAGCTGTGGCTGGGTGTACCGAGCAGGAGTGCTGCAGCTAAGTTCCACCTCACTTGTGAGAGGACTAATCACTGCCCTGCTGCTGCTGCTGCTGCTGCTGCTGCAGGCTCTGGCGAGGAGGAGTCTGACGACGAGGAGGAGCAGCAGCGGCAGCAGCAGCAGCAGGACATCGAGGACGAGACGGGCACCAACCTGGTCAACCTGCGGCGCACAATTTATTTGACCATCATGAGCAGCCTTGACTTTGAGGAGGCGGGCCACAAGCTGATGAAGATCCAGCTGGCGCCGGGGCAGGTGAGGCTCGTTGTCTTTGATTGTTGTCATCCTGCTGACAGCATGTTGTTGAGCTACCAGTTGTGTAGCTTGCATGAATGGCCCTGCTGTGGACTTTGAGGAGGCGGGGCACAAGCTGATGAAGATCCAGCTGGCTCTTGGGCAGGTGAGGCAGCATTGCTGGGTTGGATTCGGAGCTGTGGGCGTGGTATGCATGTGATATGTGACTGTTGTTGGAGTGTCCCTGTCTGCTCTGAGGCGGGCCACAAGCTGATGAAGATCCAGCTGGCGCCTGGGCAGGTGAGGGCTGGACTGGTTTTGCTGCATAATACATCACGGTGCGGCGTGCAATGTCGTTTTCATACTGGCTGTTGACTATACATCTTGCACCACGATTTACCCTGCAGCTGACAGGGGTGCTTGCTGTGGCCCTCCCTGTCCCTGTTATAAGTGTGTTGTGGCCATGGCTGCACGCCGACTGCTGCCTGGCCTGCCTGCTTGTGGTTCCATACCTTGTACATGTTTGTGGTATGCATCCTCCTGTCGGCACCATACCAATGGAGCTATTGCTTGGTGTTGTGCTGTGCCTGCAGGAGCCTGAGATCCCCATCATGATCATCGAGTGCTGCAGCCAGGAGAAGACCTTTGTGCGCTACTACACGCTGCTGGGAGCGCGCTTCTGCATGCTGCGCCGCGAGTTCCAGGTGCGGCAGGCTATTCTGTTCTACAATGAACCTGCAACACGTGCATGCACAATGCCTTCTCAAAGCTAGTGCTGCATGCTGCGCTGCGAGCTCCAGATGGGGGCTGCAGGCTGAATGCAGCAACAGGAACTGCAATTCATGCATGCACACACCCTGCGACCATGCCAGTGCTGCATGCTGCGCTGCGAGCTCGAGATGGAGGCTGCAGGATGGGTGTGTCAAAGGAACCTGCATACATTCACCTTGCACGAGTGAGCACGGCGGTACCAGCAGTAGTGCAACGCACATGCCGCCAGTACAGCCGGCAGCATTGAACTTGGCGCGGCAAATATGCCTTGGCCATTTCCTCTCGACCGGCCTTGCGATTCCCCAGCAGGCCGCACTCCGTGATGCACCATCTCCTGCCTGTGCCCTGTGCACTGCTGCCACCCACGCAACCAATCGTTGTTCTGTTCCAGGTCACGCCTGAGGACTGCTTTGCCAACATGCAGCATGCCATTAGCTACCACATTCTGTAACACACTGCCGCCACCCACATCACCAACCCACCGCTATAATCACTGTCCTGCAGGCCACCTTGGAGGACTGCTTTGCCAAGCAGTACGCCATCATCCACCGCACTGTGCAACACACTGCGCCACCCACATAACAAAGTTTCCCGCCTGTTAAATTTTATCTGCAGGCCATGTTTGAGGACTGCTTTGCCAAGCAGTACGCCATCATCCACCGCCTTGAGACCAACAAGCTGCCACGCACATGTAACCAATCTGCTATGTTATTATTTTCCTGCAGGCCACGTTTGAGGACTGCTTTGCGAAGCAGTACGCCATCATCCACCGCCTCGAGACCAACAAGCTGCGCAACGTGGCCAAGCTCTTTGCGCACCTGCTGGCGGTGGACGGCATCAGCTGGGGCGTGCTGGGCTGCATACGGCTGACGGAGGACGACACCACCAGCAGCAGCCGCATCTTCATCAAGTACCTCTTCCAGGTGAATTGGGGCCAGGAGGGGGCAGGATTGTGGTGTGCTGTGTTATGTTATTGAGGTTATAAATGTTACATTTCTTTGGGCGTGCTGGGATGCATACAGCTGACCGAGGACAACACCACCAGCAGCAGCCGCATCTTCATCAAGTACCTCTTCCAGGTGGGTGCAGGGCAGAGTGCCCACCATCGCGACAGGGTGCCTGCTTGTACTACCAGCACGAAACAGTCAGATCAGAATGATATTCCTTTACAACAAGCTCACAACTGTAAACGCTGGTACTACGAAGTTCATCGACACCTGTTTCCGCAACAATCTGTCTGGTCAATGCTGTAGGAGCTGAGCGAGTACATGGGCCTGGTCAAGCTCAAGGCGCACTGCTGCATGTGCCAACCTGCCTTCCAAGTATCTCAAATGCACTCAACTGATAAACACCCGCACCACCATCACTCATTGCTTGCAGGAGCTGAGCGAGTACATGGGCCTGGTCAAGCTCAACGCGCGCTGCTGCATGCCATCTGCACTCTTAACATCAACATTTGAACACCTTGCATGCCACCTGCAGGAGCTGAGCGAGTACATGGGCCTGGTCAAGCTCAACGCGCGCTGCTGCATGCCATCTGCACTCTTAACATCAACATTTGAACACCTTGCATGCCACCTGCAGGAGCTGAGCGAGTACATGGGCCTGGTCAAGCTCAACGCGCGCTGCTGCATGCGCCAAGCTGCCTTTTACATGCATGAATTATAATTCTCCATTCAACACCTCATCACCATGATCACAACCTTCACCGATTGCAGGAGCTGAGCGAGTACATGGGCCTGGTCAAGCTCAATGCGCGGCTGGCTGAGCCCAGCCTGCAGCAGTACTTCACTGGCATCTTCCCCACAGACAGCATGGCAGCCATGCGCTTCTCCATCAACTTCTTCACCAGCATCGGCCTGGGAGGCATCACGGACAGGCAGCGCGAGCTGTACAAGCAGGTGCGGCTGCAGCGTTGGTTGTGGCGCGTTTGTGCTTGCAACGTGTTTGTGCTTGCTTGCTGCTGACTGTGCGGGAGGGAGCCTGGCAATGAGCTTCCGCCTGGGCAGCATCACTGACAGGCGCAGCTGCATGTGGCTTGTTAGGGCGTGCTGTGCCACAGCGGGTGCGCAAGTGCGTTCATGTGTTGCTGCTTCCCATGCTATCTGTGGTTTCCCAAACTGTCGTGCTGCACCCTTTGCTTTGTAATGTGTACACACGTGCTGCGGGTGGAATTGGCTAAAACAGGGAATTGCTGTGACATTGCTTACTGCTGTCCCCACTGATTATATTGCAGATGCCGCGTCTCATGGCTGAGCGGCGAAGCGGAGTGATGCTGTGGAGTTGATTGCTGCTGTACCTGCTGACTGTTTGTTTGCTGCTGTATCTGCAGATGCCGCGCATCATGGCTGAGCGCCGCGCAGCAGAGGAGGCTGCACGTAAGGCAGCAGGCGGCGGCAGCGACAGCGGCGGCAGCAGCAGCAGCGGCACCAGCAGCAGCAGCTCTGGCAGCAGTAGCAGCAGCAGCAGCAGCAGCAGTGACAGCAGCAGTAGCAGCAGTGACAGCGACAGTGACAGCGGTGACAGCAGGCGCAGGCGCAGCAGGAAGAGGCGCTGAGTGTGGCTGTGGTTTGCAGGTGTTGTTTATCCAGGTGATGCCTTGCCGTGCATGTACACAGCTGGAGAGGCGAAGCTCAGAGGCTGCCATTTTTTGTCTGCCAGCGTCTGTGGCACCAGTTGCATGTATATCACGTGCAGCCATGAGGGCCAGTGCTTGCTGGCTGAGTTGCTGCATTTGCATTTGCAGCCTCCTGCAGGGTACATCATGGCACCACTTACAGTTGCTGCACAGGTTGCTGGTTGCCGGCTGCTGTGCTTGCACGGGCCTTATGCAGAGCTACTGTTCATGGAGTAGCTAGTGCTGATAGTTGCAAGGTGTGTCGTGTTCAGTCAGCTCACAAGTGTTTGCAGTATTCGGCTGGGCATTTTGTGTAATCAGAGTGCTGCAGTGTACATTGGGCATCAGCCGACCTGTGGGGCGCGGGGCCGATGGCGACGTTGCTATGGCTTCAATGGTAACATGATGATGATGATTGGGCATCAGCCGCACCGCTCTTTACCAACCGCATGCTCATAACTGCCTGTGTTGGTTCATCAGCACAGCGACGAGAACAACATTACAGGATTATGACGACAGCAGCTGTATCCCAGGCTTAGAAACGCATGCAGGCCAACCGGGGCAGCATCACCACAGATTCTGAAAAGCGCTGTGCTAATCATAGGGCAGCTGCCGGTGGTTAGGAGTGATGGCCAGCATCCCATAGCAGGACGTCCTGTCAACTTGCCAGTTACAACTTGAATCAAGATAGGCCATATGGTTCATTCAAGAAAACAGAAGTGATTGAGACCTGGCAGCTGCAGGACAAGAGCAGCAGGGATGCACCGCTTGGCTGCACACAGGGAACCACCAACTGCTGAGCGTTTTGCAGCCCACAGAGGAATCCACCCAAAACCACTGCACCCTGCGCCATGTGTTGGCTCCACAGGAATGGATTAGCTGGCCTGCAACAGCTGAAATTCATGCGTGCTCAATCCAACATTGAGTGCAGACAGAGCACCGTGCAGACAAGTCTGGATGCAGCGACAGTGCACATGCAAGGTGCAGCTGCTGCTTGGGTGTAAATGCGCTGCACTGCAAACGCTGTCAATCTGCAGGTGCAGCTCCTACCAGCCTGCTTGCAGCACTGCAATCCTGGAATAGGAGCACAGCCTGTCTCTCCTCTCAATGGCACACGGATCTGCTGCAGCATCTCAGCTGCCAGCAGCTCACTCACTTCTCTGCACACCACAGTGCATGCAGTGCTGGAAAAGCAGTAGCAGCCAGCTGCATATCGCTTCAGCTACACCAACGGCACTGCTCGTTAAGGCACAATACTGTAGGCGATGCATCACACTCTCCTTTGTGCGAGCATTCCAGGTGGTAGTCACCACAGCTGACAAAGGCACAACACACACAGCTGACAGCCATGATGCAGTGCAAGCTGTGCAGTTACAAAGCCAGCTGGTGCTGCATGGATCAGCAATCGAACGAGACGGAACTGCAGCAGCCTTGCACATAAACGTGGAGCTGGTACAAGGATATAAGCCAGCCAAGAATAACAAGATGACACTGCTGCTGCAGCATTCAGCAAGCCACCACGCATGTGGTAGCACGCCACAGCGTGTGGATAAGCTGACAAACCTGACAAAGCTAGAAGCCTTGAAGAGTGCTTTCTGTACATGCTGCTGCCTGGTACATAACCGTGAACACCCTTGACCACTCAGCACAGTTGAACAGCTAACAGGATGACAAGCTAGCACTGGCATGCATGTCCTAGTGCGCTTGCTGTCGAAGCAGCAGTGCGATAACTTGCTATGTTGCTGCCACACTGCGCTGACATGCAGCAGACATGAGCCCTTAGTTGTAAAGCAAGGTTGCGCTGCAACAAGTACATGATCAGTTATGTTGTACACTTCTGAAGTGCACCTGCTGCCTGTGCCTCGCCAGCAAAGGCACCAGGTGCAGGATGCACGATTTGAAAGGATGCATCAATAGGACGGGCGCCAAGATCCACACAGCAACATGCTGCTGTAGAACCTTGTACTATTTCGTATGATGAGGAGCTATCCTTGCCTGCTGAAGTCACAAGGGTGCAGGCCAACTGTTGCACCTGGACAGCAAGTCAACAGCACATCTCACCCTCACTCCCAGGTGTCTGACAGACCCGCAGTTGGTCACATGCTGCCACGCCATTGTAAAACGTATTAGATGATGAATGGGAGCGACTGCAGCCGGGATGATGCCTTCTCGAACAGCTGTAACGCCCACAGTGTCACGTAGCCTCCAAGCTGAGCAGCTCACAGGCCGTAGGGGATTGTGTGCAGCTCCTGCAAGCAGTGAAAACATCAATCAGTATACGAATAAACTATTGGTGCACGTGCATCATGTCATGACAACACCTGCTGCCCCCTGCAGTCCGGTCTTCCGAGACTAGCACGCACGCTATAACCGGCAGTCAAGCGATTTTCAGCTTCTCACCGTCTCCTGGTTTGTGATGACTGTCAGGTCTGAACGGGGGAATGTAGAGCACAGCAGGGCGAAGCCATGCTCCTGCTGCAGGTCATCCAGCAGGAAGTCTGCACGCTCCACGTTGCCGGCCAGCACACGAGCAGCGCACACTCCACAGCTTCCCGTCTTGCATAGGTGTGGGGGCTGCAATTATGTAGAGGGCAGCACAGTGAGCCGCAGACTCAGCAATGCTGTTGCCCAGGGAGTGGTTGCTGCTGTTGTGCTGCTCGTGGCGTCCTCGATGTCATGCACGCTGTAAAACGTGTCTCACCTCAACGCCTGCAGCCAGTGCGCCCTCCAGCAGGTTCTTGTCTGCTGTGCACTGGAAAGTCTTCTCGTCGCCAGCTGGGTACTTGAACGTCACATTGTGTGTGGCAACGCGGCAAGCAACAGCCCTGCGTGGAGCCCTGAATGCTGCTGTACTTGTCCTGCTGCAAGCAGCGGTGTTGCACCTGAGAGCTGCAGACATCTTGAGTGTAACCTCTGAGTAAGGGCGCGAAAGGGTGCAAACAGGGCAATCGCGTGCTGTGCAATAGTTGATTAGAAGCAACGTAAGACAGTTCAAGTGCTGGTGAGCTGCATGTGCGCTGCGTGGCCTCATATAGCACAGCTGTAACAGGCTGTCACGTAGGTGACAGAGTAAGGGCTCGATGATTCTTCAGAATTCCCCACTTCTTCAATTGCTTACTGACGAGTCGTATCATTTGACTGAAATGATTGTATATGAAATCGCCGACGATGGCCTTCGCTCACGTTCACCTGACCTGGGGTCTCCACGCAGTGAACTGCCAGCAGCACTTGCAGCACCTCCTGCAAGGGCAGCACACTCACCAAGATTGGGGATGTAGCTGAGACACCAATATCATTATGGTTCCTACCATCTGAAACGGCCGTTCTATAACGACCACGGCGGCTTTTAGTGCAGGCTGGGCTGCAGCTGTGTGGTGATTGTAGGCAGGGCTGCTCCTGCAGGCAGACTGACTTGGGGTAAGCACTTACACAGCTGCATCCTTGTAGAATCACCCATGATCTTTTACACACAGGTTGCTGACGCAAAGCAGATGACACAAAGCAGATGTGCAGATGCGCAGATCCCCATCAACACACCCTCAACTCTGCAGCATCCGATGTGAGTCACTGATGGTGGCGCCAATTACTCATAGTATGCATGCCTCATGCCAGCTGGCCCGATTCATCAGCTGACGAGGCACCTGCATGTGCCTGCTTCAAAGTCAAACGCGGCACCTGCAGCCTGGCACACCCTGAATGCAGCTGCAAAGAATGGCCGCTGCTGAGGCAGCGCTGCAGCACCGTCATTACCTGTCAATCATGCCGTGCCATGCCTGCCAGGCACAGTGTGCATGCCAGCAAGATGACACACAGAGACTGCAGCGACACATGCCCATGCTGGGCACAACTTGTGGCTTGAAGCCCTTGCACGGGCTGCAGTAGAGTCAGCCAGCACCATGTTGCAGACGGCACAGGCCTACAGCTGCTGAACTGATCACCACAATATGCGACGCCCATGCTTGCAACAGCATGCAATGCCCCCAACCTTTAGACTCCCGCGTGTGTCCATACATGTATAAGAACGAATCTAGACACCCACATGTGCCACATGCCTATATATATAAAACAAAACGCAAGCGTATCATATGCACCGAGCTCGTGGCAGTGTTATGCAGCATGCATGATGTCAAGTTGTGCAACGCAGCAGCGCTTGTGCTGGTGACGGCTTGTACAGAGCAGCTGGGCACGCTGCTCTGCGTGTTGAGTTTCCTGTGCTGAGCAATCTTCTTTCTGCAGTGTTATGTACAGACACCACTCACCACACACGACAAGTGCAACAGGTGTGCAACCATGGATTGTAACCCTCTTGATATCTACTGCAAAACAGCTAACTCCTGCTGCGTCCCCGTCAAGCATCCGCTTCATACTAATTGCAGCGGTAGCCGCATAAAACAGTCTTTCTTGATAGTGCCACATCGCACACGCACAGGCAGCACTCGCCTTGCTGTGCGAGCGCACTTGCGGTCCTTACCGTGCCTGCAGCGCGCTCAAACCAAGCTGTGCATGCCCTGGTGTGCTGCCACTGCTGCTCCTGCTGCTGCGCCTGCCGCTACCGCTGTGCCGCCAGCACTGCCGTGTACACAGGCGCTGCGTGGCTGGTAGTGTAGTAGTGCATCACCAGGTGGCTGGCGTTGACGCGCGCAGCAACAAAGCCTTGGTCGTCTGCCATGAAAGGCATGTTGTAGCCCTCCTGCGGCAGCAGCCGCAGCAGCAGCAGCAGCAGCAGCCTAACCAGTCGATCCCCAAACCAGCTGACAACTTGGCAAAGTCAGCATTTACAAGCAGGCACATGTGGCTGGAGTTCGTGTCACACCCACAGCAAGCCATCAACAAGTCTGGCCCCTGTAGCGACAATCCAGCACCCACACAGCACCAGCAAGCGTGTACAGCCGCCGAGATACAGATCAACCATGCAGGAATGTTGAGGGTAGCTCGCCTGAGCCTGCGATTGAAACCTGAAGTATGTATGTAATGAAGGCAGTTTCAATTGTTACTTTCTGCTGAGGCAGCATATGAATGCAAGATTATTGCGCCTCCCACCTTGCGGTTGACCTTGCCAAACTCATTGTTGCGCACACTGGAGCCAGCGCCGCTGACCACAAACGCCGGCCACACAGGTGTGCTGTCTTGTACTGCCGGGTCTGACTGGCGCGTGATGTACTGCAGGTCGTGGTCGTGGCCACACAGATATGCTGCAACACGCGCGTCCTGCAAATCACAATCAACATATTGGATTGCGCAAGCAGGCAGTACATGGCAGGCAGGCACCAGTGACAGGTGCATGATCACAGAGTAGGCTTGCAGAACAGATTGCAGGGTGCCTTGGCTGCTGCTGACGCAGCCAATTCGCCGTGCAATGTATTCTTCATGAGGACGCCGGGTGTGACTGCGCGTGATGAACTGCAGGTCGTGAACATGCTCGCACAAATACGCAATGACGGCTGCATCCTACAGTACAGCCGCCACACACGACTAAGTTGACTTGACCTCACAAATTTGTGTCATGACGATGTCCACGCATATGCCATGCACACCAGCCCCCACCTGCAGGTCAGCCTCCAGCCACGCCATGTGGTCACAGTCGCCATCCATTGAGAACTTGCAGTGGTGGCCGTAGCTGGCGATCGGGTGGTGGCCCACCACCAGCTTCCAGCGGGCCTTGCTGGCCGCCAGCCGCTGACGCAGCTGCTGCTTGATCTGAGAGGCGTTCTGCTGCCAGATGCCCCCTGCAGGACGGCGTCACAAAATGTTAGCGTGCACAGCTGCATTGAAGCCTGCACTTGGGTTGTGTGGCATTGCTGGCGCTGTCGTATGTTGCGCCCTACTGCATGCTTGCGGTGAGGCCCAGCATTGTTATACAACCCACCGACTGAACAAGAGCTACACGTGCACCCGTCACAAACAGCAACACAAACATTGCTATAGCACCGCGCCCACCTGCATTCTTCGACCACGCCTCATTTAGGTAGTGTGGCATGAAGGGGTTAGTATCTATCATCACAATGTCCAGGAGGCCTGCATTGCCTGTGGGCACGTTCCAGGTGCCATTCTGGCAGTGCCAGCGCACGTCATTGGGGCGGCCAGTAAACTGCATGTACACAGGAAAGGGCAGCGCAAGGCACGGCACACACCAGCAGCAGCAGCAGCAGCAGCAGCAGCAGCAGCAGCCCATGAGCAATGAGAGCCAGAAGCAGGTTGACTGAGCACGGTAGATACATGCGCAGCAGCACACGCTATGCTGCAAAGCGCATGTTCCCATCTGTCTGCCATAGTACCAGGCCCCCAGCCAGCAAAGCTGCATGTACCACAACCGATGTGCCGCAGGGTACCCAGCAGCAGCAGCAGCAGCAGCGGCGGCGGCGGCACGCACCTGCCAGACAGAGCTGTAGCAGCACCCCTTGGGGCATGCATCCAGCGTGTTGGCTGCGCAGCTGTCTTCTGCAGGGTCGATTTTGTCACCATAGTCATGGTTGCCCAGAACAGCATACCAGTTGACCTGCAGGCGCAGCAATCAAAGTGTGTGCTGAGTTACATGAATGCATTTGCGACGTCCATCTATGGTGGTTTGAGCAGAGGCTGCAAGCTGCACAAGGTGTTACATGTCAGGGGCTGCCAGCAGGGCTGTTGGCACTTTGGAGTGCAGGCACAGCATGCAAGTGACCAGGAATCTGCGTTATCGTGATTGTCTCAGCAATGCTGCAGTCCAAAGAGTGCAAGTGGATAGCAAGATGTGCTGCTGCTGCTTCGTCACGAAAACTTGAAGCTTTGTAGCAGGCAGCAAACCAGCCATGCATCTTCAAGATCTGCCAACCTCTGTGATTGAATGCTGCCTCACCTGCAGTGAGCCCTGGTCGTACACGTTTGAGAAAGACTTGGCAAACATCTCGTCATTTGGCGACTTCAAGCCATCTGCAGGCCACAACAGCAGCAGCAGCACTGGCTTCAACAGCGCCAACATCATCACAAGGCTCAATTGCGGCTGCTGCACGGCCGCAGTATTAGTGCACAGCGGAGCCACGTTAAGAATCAGCAACCTGTGCTGAGCACTGCATGCTGAGTACGCAAGACAGCAGATCTGACTCTGTCCTCCGCAGCAACGCTAGCAGCAGCTTGAGCAGTAGCAACCGTTGAATTTCTGTTGTTTGTTTGTTTGTTTGTGTGTGCTGCACTCACGGTCGTAGAAGTTGTCCCCTGTTGAGATGACGAAGGAAGGCGTCATGCACTGAGCAACGTCAGCCATCATGCGCGCCACCTGGCGCTGATCCCAACTGCCCTGCCTGCCCCAGTCACCGATCTGCAGCAGCAGCAGCAGCAGCAGCAGCACCAGCAGCAGCAGCAGCAGTGTCAGCTGCTTGCCGCAGCAACTGTCCAGGGCACTTGGGGCGTGCTGCGTGCATTGCAAGCAACAAGATGCTACGGCTTGTCAGCTGCTGTTGCTTGCTAGGCAGATGCCGCTGCAACTCTGTGGCATGAGACAGAAGTGGACACAAGAGTGTGTGGCTGCACGCGTGCAGCTGCCGCAAACTACTGGCCACATCGCGAAGCATACATTGCTAGCCACTGCTGCTTGTCATCAGCAAGCACACAATGCAACTCATCGATACACTGCAGCGCGGCAACACAGCAACTGCTCACTGCTGCCGCTGCTGTTGCTTCAACTGGCAGTGCAGCCTGCTCACCACAAAGAATGTAGTGTCATAGCTGGCACCTCGCTCATCCTTGCAAGTGTATGGCATCCCAGACTTGCGTGCAAGGCCCACAGATAAGCCGACGATGATCACCACTGCCAGCAAGGCTGCTGCGGCCGCCATCCCGTCTGCACGACGCATGCAGAACGGCATTTAGATGCCTGGTTCTGGTCAGAAGCATATTGCGAAGCATATTCCGCCGGCTGTATCAGTGAAAGATGCCGTATACTTGCACTGTTCATCAGGTTTGATATCTGTGCTGCAGTGCCAGCACTTGGCTGTAATGCTGCAAGTTGCTGGTTTCAGCCACAAAAGGAGGCATGCAGAGAGCAGCAGGTACTGCAGCCAGATGCCATGTGAGTGAACCTGGTGTCTGCAGATGCTGTAACTGCTGCTGCTGCTGCTGCTTCTGCTGCTGCTGCTGCTGCTGCTGCCGATGTAAACCAGTATCGTTGCTCACAAGCTAGCCGCTTCTTCCGCAGCTGTGTGTTGGCCCGCTCCTGGCTGCGAGCCTCAATGCGGTCAAATCCAGCAAGAAACACACGGTCTGCAGGAGCAGCACAGCAGGTTTGCTTGCAACATCATGTACCCTACATGTATAGCCGGTGCATGCTGCTGATGCAGACAGGTGGGCACAACACCCACATGCTGTGAGCTCGTGCATACGATGCTGCGGGCGTGCAGATCAGAATATGCATCTGTGTCGTCGTGTGACAAGCAACATCACCTTCAGCGTCCTCCTCATCGCCCAGCTTATACATGCCAGGCCAGCTGCTCTGGCAATGAGCCCTAGTTGATGCTTTGCTGCGGTGCCTTCACTAACACATGTGTCCGGCGCTAACGTCCCATGTTACAAGCACTGGCGGGTGTTGGGCCAACTGCCCATGACGGAGGTGGATGTAGACAAAGTCCCTCCAAGGTGGGGGGTTGTGTGGTAGTGAGGGGACTGGGACAAGCAGGACGTAACTTTGAGTGGAAACAATGATATCTCTTTTTAAATGTACAAGACTCGAATGTTGCAGCAGAGTGCCTGATCTGCGACGAAGCTTGGCAGTCGATAGACTGCAACGATGGGAACTTCGGCACACAGTACAGATGGTAAGCACGCTTGAAGATCACCGCAGCAATACGTCGAGATCGAAGTGGGCGTCACCCAAGTTAATGTTGACTAAGGAAATGACAGCAGAAGAACAACTGACCGTAAAGCGAGTGCAACTTCAAAATCATCGACCTTTGCATACTACAGAAACGAACTTCAAGCTTGGGGCAACGTGTTACACGTGAAAGCTGCAAGGCAACGTCCAACTGCTCCTGCTGTACTGTGCCACAACCTGACAACAGGCAGCGCGCACATGCTGCCTCTAAAACCAGCTCACGCTGCTTAACTGCAGTCAACATCATGACTGACAGCGGGAGTGCAGTGCAGGCTGCTGCCTCTCAGCCAGGCAGCTCCACTACTGTGACTCTGAAATCGCCTTTCCAGCGCAAGAGTGATATCTTTGATACTGAGGATTTTGACCCAGTCAAGTTTGTGAACCAGATATACCCAGATGGTGAGCAGCAACAGCAGCAGCAGAGTTTGCTGGTTCACGCCAGCCAAGAAGCATGCTTGGACAGCACCAGAAGCGAGGAGCGCCAGCAGCATCATAGGATCCCGGTGCATGCTTTGTCAACCACAACCCATGCCCTAAGTAGCTAAGCACTACACCATCAGTCGCAGCCCAGAACATGCTGCACCATGTCTCGGAGAGCGACCATGTTGGGTTTGAAGCAGCTCGTGCAACACAGCAGAGTGCAGCTGCATGGGGCTGTTGCTCATGATGCTATCTGCGCTGAACTGCACGCAACACCTGGCTGCTCTTCTACCTGTGTGACATGCAACAGAGGCATCGCTGGGAGACTTGGGCAAGTTCATTGACATGCTGCACAAGCAGGTGACGAGCTGGCTGTCTGAAATTGCCATGCATCTGCCTTGCCACTTTATACAGCCATGCAGCAATTTTGCAGGCAGTGCTTGCAGGAACAGCTCCCTGCTATCAGAAGCAGTGCGGCCGCTGCTGGGTGCTGATAACACGCGCTTCTGAGCGCTTTGCAGCAGCGTGACTCAAATGTCATTGAAGCAGAACCGCATCAGGCGCAGCACTTGTGCTGGCTACCATGCAGATAAGCATGCAAAGGTGGTAGTGCCCAAACAGCAGAATATGGTCTGATGTCGTGGCTTGCTGTTTGCCGCCGCAGATCAAGTCAGCAGACAAAGAGATCTTCCAGGCAGTGCGCTCACAGAGTGGCACGCAGGCCAGGTCAAGGTGAGGCCAGCACCTTCAGCAGCAGCAGTCATAGCAGCAGCGTTGAGCATCTGTGCTGGAGCAGCAGCCGAGCAGACAGTAGCCAGCATCAGCAGCTTGAGTTGCTTCTGCCAGGCATTGGTGTGCATATGGATGCCAATTCACCTGCAAAAAACCTGCAGCAGTTGGTGGCACGCCCCAAACCACAGAACCCTTCGGCTCACACATAAAGGCACAGGAAGCAGACAGTAATACCCACAGCACGAGCAGTTCCTGCAAACACAGCTGTGCCTACTACTGCCTCTTGCAGGCAAGACCTGAGTGTCGCCACCAGCCAGATAGGCGACCTGTTTGCGCGCGTCAGGGACATCCAGGCCAAGGCAGCAGACAGCGAGGTGCTGGTGCAAGAGATCTGCAGGGACATCCGCAAGGTGCGGCGCAGCCCAGCAGCTGCATGGTTAGCCAGCAAGCACTGGTTGTTGTGGGCAAGCTCTGAGGGGTTTGCGGTGGCCAGCAGCTGCATGCCTGGCTGTGCTTGTGCAGCCTGGACAGGACTGCACTTGCAGGACAGGCAGTGGAAGCTGATTGCTGCTTGGGACAAGCAAGGTTCATCAGCAGATGACATGGCAGCAAGCAGACAGGATTGCACCACATGTTAAGATACAACAGCGGCACACATACATCTCTTTGATAATTCGACCAGCTGCACGCAACAGGCCGTAAACAAGCCCAACCATGGCCTTGGCTGTGCATGCATGCCAACACGCGCCGCGCATGCAATGGCTCCTGCTACTGCTGTTGTGCAATGCAGCTGGACTATGCCAAGCGCCACTTGACGCACACCATCACCAGCCTGCGGCGGCTGGCGATGCTGACAGCAGCAGTGGACGACTTGGAGCAGGTGGGCAGGCACTGGGCCGTGCCACTTGCAGCAGCGTGTCTGGGGCCTCTATGCCCCATGCAGCGGATGTGATGGCTAGGGAGTGATGTTCAGCATGGGCAGCACGCACAGCAGCTGCTAGGGGCTCTGCCTCTGTGCTGTGCTACAAAAAAGTGCTTGCAGGACCAACAGCGGCTGTCTAGAAAGCAAAGAAGCTGCACAGCAGCAGCGCAGGAGAGAGGCCGAGAGAGGTCTCGCGGCGAATGCGTCGATTTGAGCCACGGGTGCCAGAAGAAGAAGAAGAGGGGTTACACACGGGTGCCAGACAAGGGGTGGGACGGGTGCTGTCCTGCTCATTCAATGCAGCAGAGTTGAGCTGCTCCTTGATTGCAAGCAAAGTGGCGCAGTGGAAGCGTGATGGGCTCATAACCCATAGGTCACAGGATTGAAACCTGTCTTTGCTATGGATACGTTGTTGAATGCATTACATACCTGAAAAGTGAAGGGTGAAAGGTGAAGGTTTTATTGCTGCTCAGCGTCCTGGCCTGCAAAGTTTTGTAGCCCCCACAGGTTGTGCCACCTAAGCGCTTGCCTCCGCCGCAGTGCCAACTGTGATATCCAACGCCTGTCATTCCTCACATCACAAATCACTCATAACAGCTGGCTCCTGCGGACCGCAGTCTGCGGTTGCTGCCGCTTGCCGCAGCCAACTAGGCCCTTGCACACCCGCTGCATGTCAAGCAGTCAATGGCTGGGATTTAGGACATGCGCTGCGTGTGCTGTGCAGGTGGGCTACCGGCGTGACCAGTACAAGCGCTGCGCCAACCTGCTGGAGGCGGTCAGCCAGCTGCTGGAGTACTTCAACCACTACCAGGACGTGCCCAAGATCCAGAGCCTCACCAAGCGGCTGGCGACAGTGCAGGTGGGGGCAGAGGGAGGCTTGGAGCAGCAGCAACAGGCGTTGGCTGCTGCAACGGAACGTGTCAAGGACTGCAGTGGTTGGTGGAAGCCTTTGAAATGCAGCGTTGTCAGGAAGCAGCATTTGTGATGAGCTGTTGTTTGTTAGCTTCCATGTGTTGTTGCTGCATTGTTGTTAGTGTCGTGGGCTGACCATCTGACATCTTCAGTCATCAATTATGTTTGCATGGTTTGCAGCATTACCATATGGCACATGCTGCCTACTAGTGCGAGCACACCGCCTGCACTGTGTGCCCTGAGCACCGCAGCAGCTGCCACTGCTGCTGCTGCTGACATCGATGTAATTTTGATCTTTTGTCCTCCTGCCTTCACAACCCTTGTTCATCTCGCTTTGCCGCTGCAGAATGGGCTGCGTGATGCTGTGCTGGACGACTTCAAGATGCTGCTGGGCAGCAGCGACGTGAAGCTCACGCCAGACAACATCGAACGCCTGGCAAATGCATGCCTGGTGGTCAACGCGCTCGGACCAAAGGTGCGCGGCTGTGGCGTTGCTGGCCATCTGACTAAAGTTGCATAAACCACAAGGATAGTGTGCCTGTAGGGTTGCATATGCATGTGCTAGTGTGCGGCATGTACTCCCGCTGTTTGCCGGTGCTCTCAACCAGACTGCAGATGATGCCTTGAACCTCAAACTCCATCCCTCTGTGGCACCACACCTCAACACTGAGTCGACTAAATCACCGCAATCCACCCACGTCTTGTTGCAATCTGCTGCCAGGTGCGCGACCAGCTCATGGACTGGCTGTGCGAGCGCGAGATGACAGTGTACCAGACCATCTTCAGCATGAGCGGGGACGCAGCCAAGCTGGACCGCTTTGAGCGGCGCTTCGCGTGGTTCAAGGGGCGGCTGGAGGAGCGCAAGGAGGTGTGGGCGGTGTTCCCGGCACACTGGCGCGTGCCGCAGACGCTGTGCATCACCTTCTGCAAGATCACCAAGGTGCGGAAAGGTGCTGCATAGGCAGCATGTGCTGCGGTAATCAATGATTGCAGGTAATCTGGCCTCCTGCGCTGTGTGATGTTTGCGCTGTGTGAAGTTTACAACGGGAAAGCAGCGCAGCCTGCACTGCAGGCTGCTGGCAATGTGCGGCTGCAATAGCAGATATTTTGACAGTTTGGCAGCCGCCACCATCACTGTTGCTGTTTACCATCTGTTGTTTGTGCGAGCGCAAGCACATACCTTGCTATGTGCATCTCGCTCCATGTGTGACGCAATTGATTCTGCCGCAGGCTGCCGTGAAGCGGCTGCTGTCGGACAACGAGGAGGCGGTGCGTGAGGACGTTGGCCCGCTCATCAAGACAGTTGTTGCAACCAACAAGTTTGAGCGCGAGATGGCGGCCATGTTTGGCGGCGGCGCAGCGCAGGACGACGATGATGACTTGCAGGTGGGTATCTCTGGCGCAGGGGCTCAGGGTTACAAGGCAAAGGCACGCAGTCTAGCTTCTGTGATGGGGCTTGCGTAGTTGTGGCCATGCTGGTGCGTACATGCATCTGTGATATGTCATTCAACGCTGCTGCTGCTGCTGCTTGCGTGCATGCTGCATGCAGGACATTGACAACCTCCCAGCTAGCGAAGCAAGGCGGCGCCTCGAGGCCTTCCGCAAGAAGCAGCAGGCAGCGGCGGCGGCAGCTGCTGCAGCAGCCGCAGCAGCAGCACAACAGCAGGCAGATGCAGGCGGCAGCAGCGCTCCGGCTGGTGCGTCTGCTGAGGCTGCTGCTGCTGCAGCACGCGTGGCATTTGAAGGAGCCATCAGTGAAGCGTTTGAGGACTCATTGAAGTACTACGTAGCTGAGGAGCAGAAAGAGGTATGATGCACGGCCCTGCTGACACATTTGTATGCAGCAGTGCCGTAAGCGCTAGCAGTGCCGTAAGCGCTAGCAATGCCATGAGCGCTAGCAGTGCCGTAAGCGCTAGCAGTGCCGTAAGCGCTAGCAGTGCCATGAGCGCTAGCAGTACCTCAAGCGCTGGCAGCGCTGCATCATGGCCTGCAGGAGCAGCCTCTGCATCAGCACTGCTGGCCAAACTTGATAGCACGTTGCTGCCTAGGGCCAAATGCTGGCACACTCACTTGCCAACTGCATCTACCCTTGCTGCCTGCATTCTGCGCGTCAACACATCGCACCACATGCAGCTGCTGAAGCACCTAGACCAGCTCATCAAGGAGGAGGCTGAGCGCGCCTGGAAGCCGCCTGAGGGCCAGGAGGACAGTCACGTGCTGGGCAGCGCTAACGCGCTGTTCCTCAAGATCCGCGCATCGCTGCACCGCTGCGTAAAGCTAGTCAGCAGGGGCCGCACGCTGGCGCGGCTGGCGGGCGCGTTCAAGGTGGGGCGCGTATGAGAGCAGCAGGCAGCTGGGTGCAATGACCGGCAGCGCGTCGCAGGGGCTGCTGTCAAGCCGAGGGAGAGGAAGAAAGCATGGGTTCAGAACGGCTTGTGGGATGACAGCAAGAGCAGCTGTTGTTGCAGTGGGCGCCGCAACACGTGTTTGAGGTGCTGCTTTGGCCCGCCTTTAGCATGTAAGCAGCTGTGGAAGCGCCATGATCAAGCATAAGCCCCTGTGTCTCGGGCCTGATGTTGAGCATCATGCTGCTGTGTTCCTGACCCTGTCCTGTGTATCCCTGCTGCTGCTACTGCTGCTGCTGCTGCGCGTCCAGCGCGTGCTGTCTGCATATGCTGGCGAGCTGCTCAAGCGGCTGCCCAAGACAGCTACCGGCGGCACCTCAGCGCAGCCGCCCTACCACGGCAGCGACTGGCATGTGCGGCTGCCGCAGGAGGAGGAGGAGGTGCTGGCGGCCATCCTGGCTACTGCAGAGCACTGCAGGTGATAGCAGCTGCGGATCAGCAAGGCTTGAAAGGGAAGACGGTGTTGTGCTGTGGAGTGCATTGCTGACTCTGTTGCGATGCCGTAGGCCGCCAAGCTTGCAGTGCAACGCGCATGCACGCACGCTGCCTTCAACACCCCTATGATGTAACCCTGAGATCCTGGGTCACCAAACTGTTCCCCATCCGCTAAAATCACTGCTGCTACTCCACCCGTTCTTTTTCATTATACTGCAGGGAGACCACGGAGGGCCTGGGGCGTCTCATTGCCAAGGAGCTGGCCCCAGGACTGGCTCCTAGCCTGGTGGAGGCCACTGACCTTGGGGAGGAGGAGAGCGCCTTTACTGGCGTGGCCAGCCAGTGCTTGAGCGTGCTGGTGCTGGGCATCAACACGCGCCTGGACGCCTGCCTGCAGGTGGGTGTGAGGCTGCAGCTGTGCAGAGCAGACAGCAACACACAGCAGCCACAGCAGCAGACTGCCTGATTGCAACACTGGGAGTGCTTGATTTGCAATCCGCGTCTGTTGCTGGCCGAACAGAAATTTGGTTTGACCAATTAATTTTCAATGCACAGCGTCTTTGCTGTGTATCACGCTGCCGCTTCCACCTCCCACAGGACATGCTGCGCATGCGCTGGGACACAATAGAGTCACCTGGTGACGACAGCCCCTGCGTGAGCTCCATGCGGCGCCTGCTCCCTGCCGCTCCTATGTTACACTAACATCACTGCCGCTCTGGATCGCTGCAGGACATGCTGCGCATGCGCTGGGACGCCATCGAGTCACCCGGTGACGACAGCCCTTATGTAAGCGCCATGCGGCGGCTGCTCATCATCGAGGCAGCCCCCCGGCTGGGCGCTGTGCTGGACGCCAGCCAGTTTGGCTTCTTCTGCGACAAGTTTGGCCGCATGTTTGTGCCGCGCTTCATCGACACCATCTACAAGCTGCGCAAGTGAGCGGCAGCGGAGGTTTAGGCACGGCGTCGGGGTCCAGTTGGTGCTTGCATGCTGGGTGAGAGCCGAGGTGGTGTGGTGACATGATCAATCGGCCGCAAGTGACGCGTTTGCATAAGTACGTGTGCTCCACCAAGTTATTACCCCATCTTCTCATCATGCTGCCCTGCATACCTCGCTGCACATCAACTCTCTTGTGCTCTCTCGCAGGGTGAGCGAGAAGGGCACACTGCAGCTGTCCATTGATGCTGACAGCGTGCGGCGGCTGCTGCTGGAGCTGCCGCGGGCCGCGCGACCGCTGGATGATGAGGCTGACAGCGCGGCGTATGCGCATTATGTGGAGCGAGAGATGGCGGGCGCGGTCAACCTGGTGAAGGTCATGCAGGTGGGCTTCTGTTTAATGTTCGGGTAAATGGTACAGAGCAGCTTTCTGCCTTGCATGGGCCCTGGCAGGCTGTTTCCCAGAGCCTTCTGCGCCTGCAATGCAGCCTGGTCCTCATGATACCAACCTGGCTTGCTTGCTGAACAGGTGCTGCTGTCCTGCATCTGATGTTGCTGCTGTGGCATCATCGCCGCCACCTTGCCTGCAGGCCAAGCCTGAGAACCTGGTTGACACATTCATCCTGCTGATGCCAGCAACCGCCAAGACAGCAAATGACCTGGCGCGTGTGTGCGAGCTCAAGGTGGGTCAGCGCCGGGTTGCTGATGGCTGCAAGGCATGTTGTGTGCATGTGTGGAGGGCCTGCAGCGCATGCAGAGTGCATAAAACGCAGGCACAACAGGACGCGCGTGTAAGCATTCGATCAGGACTGCAGTTTGATACCTCTGCAAGGCATATGTGGTGGCGCTGCTGCTGTGCGCTGGGCAATGGCGTGCCCTCAAACGACATGTGGTGCTGCCTCCCTTGGCTGCTGCTTTCACACTACCAGGGTTTCACCAAGAAGCTGCAAGGGGAGCTCATCGCACAGTTCATGCGCAAAACAGGCGGCACTGCAGCAGACGGCATGGCATCACACAGCCCGTCCCCTGCAGCAGCAGCGTTTGCAGCTAGCACCGGCAACAGTAGCAGCAGCAGCTACTACAGCAGCAGCGCAGCAGAGAGAGACGGCCGGGGGCTGGGTGCAGCTGCGATCTCAGCTCCAGCTGCATTTGGGTCGGGCTCAGGATCCGCTTCTGGTATAGGAGGTGGGGGGGGGAGCTTTGGGGGCCCAGGTGCCAACTTGAGTGCACTGAAGCTCAGCGTTAACACTTTTACCCGGGAGCTTGCAAGCAGTATGAGCATGCGTGATAGGGATGGCGGCTCGCCGCATGCGGCTGGAGGTGGCGGGGGTGGTGTGGGCAGCGGCAGCGGCGGCAAGCCGGCACTGTTCAAGCCTGGCGGTTTGAACTTCAACATGCAGCAGACAGCAGCGCGCACGCGGGAGGGTCTTGCAAAGATGGCGGGCATTCTGCCGGGCAAGCTTGGGGGTGGTGGGGGTGGAGGGGCAGATGCCTCGTGAGCGTAGCAGGTCAGCAAGCAGCTGCGCAGCATGCTGCATTGTCAGGTTTTTGATGTAAGTGGCAGCAGTGTGGGTGCCATTGCCCTGGTGTTAGCGTGCAGTTTGACTGCGGGGTATTGTGGGTGTAGGTGTACTGTGGGGGTTAGGTTTTCTGGGCAAGACAGATGTGTATAGGCAGTGTGGAGCAGTGGCGAGCAGCAGTAGCAAGCACTCCAGGCAGTGCTCATTGCTGTGCTGCTGAATAGATATTTGCGGATAGGTCACTGCTGTTTGGCTGAGTGTGTGTCGTCATGTGGCTTGTAGGTAGTAGGGCAGCTGCTGCAGAAGCAGCTGCAAAGATCTGAACACTCTTGTGGCAACACGCACAATGCTTGTCTGGCAGACTTGCACTGACTCGCTGCTCTGAATGGCTGGATGGTCATGGTTTGTATTGCAACTGCTTCGCTGTAGCTTACCTGCTGGATTGGCTGTATAACGTCGATTGAAGGGGCACCAACGACAGCAGGCCATATGCACATGCCACAGAACACGCACCAGCAGCGCAAGTACTGCTACAGTCCTTTACTGCAGCAGAGTGCATGTACATGCAGTACAGGACATGTAGCGGGCTTATTAATGCTGTTAACAGCTGCATGTGTTGATTTCGGCGTCATGGTGTGCATCTCCTGGCCTTCATTAGAAGCCAACGTCATCGGTGGTCCGTGGGAATCGAGCTGACGCTGCCGCTCGCGCCCATCTATCAGTACAGGCGCACTTGTAGCTGCGCCTGAGTGGGGCTTCATAAGACAATAACTATTCAATAAAAAAAGGTTACATGCGTACGCGCCTGCCAGCTTGCGCTGTGTGCTAATTGGGCGCTCTCCATCATCCTGGTCAAGCACACGGGAAATTACGTTCAGCTGCCGGGGTTGACATAAAGGTGACTCAACCTTTCAGGATTGTCATTCTGATGTTCGGTAAACACCATGTATATGAATAAAGCTCTTTATCTGTGCGGCATGTGTTTGTCGTGCGTACTTTACAGTACTTCGCAAGGCAGCCTGTTTGCTTGACTACCGTGCCAACACCTGTACAGTCCGGGCAACCATGTCGATGCAATTCATCATCTGCGCCTTGGTATTTTGCTTGGCGGCTGTTGCCAATGCGAGCATGGCTCCAGCACCCAAGCAGGTGAGCACAGCGAGTCCGTCTGTTTGCGGCAGAGATCATTAGCGACCAAGCCACAGCACGGGATACGCTGGTCACACATTATCCTGCAGCTTCTCATTTATTTGATGCGTGTTGTGGCTGTGCTACTGCAGAAGAGGGTGCCTTGGTGAGTATCCACGAGCAGCAGCTGCCCTCAGCAGCTTGACCCTTCCGTGCGAGTATCCGCTTCCTGCCGGCACCTAAACAATGCACGTCATGTAATATATATGTTTTGTATCACCCACGCATATGCTGGGCTACGCTTGCTTTGCAACTGCCTCTAGTCCTGTCACAGTCAGCACCCACCTGCTGACTGCTGTGGTGACAGGCAGCACCCAGCAGCAGCAGATCACACAAAGAACATTCACACTGCTTGACTTCACCCCCCGGTAAACACCTTACAACGCATCGCTGCTAGGAACATTAATCTGCTGCTGTTTTTCATTTGATGCGTGCAGTGTGACGCGGACGCGTGCCGGCCCCAACTCCTTCTGCTTCATCATGGGCTGGGAGGCCACCTGCACCGGCTACAGCATGGCCACATATGCGTAAGTGGATAACAGAACTGAAACATTTCAGATAGGACGTGAATCTGCAGGATGCGTTGAAAAATGTGCGCCACATTGTCAAAGCCCATCGCATCTAAACCTCACAACATCAGTCTGCCTCACCATGCAGGCTGCAGAGACTGTGGAATGTGACACTGCAAAGCCAAGCATTTGATTAAGTCAAACCTGTCACTCCTCTGTCTTGACCTTGCGCGTTGGAGGTGTACACTTGCTGCTGAAACCCGCATCTACTGACCCATCCCACGCTGCCTTGCTGCTGCTGCTGCTGCTGGCCATGCCTCCCATACCCCACTCCCCTGCCGTCCCACCCTCCCCCACCCACAGCACCTTCAAGGCCTGCACTGAGGACAAGGAGATGAACAAAGCCATGGGCCCCGTTGTAAAGTGTGCCTCGATCCCTGTGGCCAACCGTGGCCTGGATGGGGCCTGGCCACTCGCCCACAAGCTGTGCCTTGATGCTGAGCCTACACAGGCACAGTGGGATGCTGGCAAGGCTGCTTGGGCCAAGCAGGATGCAGATGAGAAGGCTGCTGCTGCAAAGAAGGCAGCGGATGAGGCAAAGAAGGCTGCTGCTGCGGCCGCTGCCGGCGCTGCTGCTGCCGCCAAGGTGGGAGGTGCATGCACTGCATGATAGGCTTGCTGACGCAAGCACCATATGAAAACCAAGCTGCCATCCTGCTGCCAGTATCGTTTGCATAACTGCATTGTAGACGTGACATGTGTGCGCGTGTGTGGTCAAGGCCAAGCCTGACCTTGGCTTACTGCTTTTTGTACTATTTTTTCTTGCAGGGCACCTGGGCTGTGGCCCAGGGCAAGGACATCCTTGGAGCTGATGTGCCGTGCAATGGCAACAATGATTGCCTGGTGAGCCTTACCACGGTGCCTGCCCTGCTACACACATGCATTGTGTGATCTTATGTGCAACGATTTTCAGGATGATATTTGGTAGTGTCTTTCCTTTCAAAGAACCGGTCAAGGTAGCTTTTATCTCTGGCCAATGAGCCTGTCATTGGCTCCCCAACGGGCGAGGTTACTCTTGTAACTTCCAAAATGTGTGCATGATGTGCCCTGCTACACATATGCATGATCATCATGCCACATGATGTGGCTTCCTAAAACTGGGGTTGAGCTTTGCACGGCTTGCATGTGGCTGCCAACGACAGTGGCAAGGATATACTGCCCCCACAAAGGTCGAGAGAGGCCCCCGAGGCATCTAGCCAAGCCCTCAGGATGGCCCTGGTACGTGTAACAAAACGACCCCATCAACCCAGCATTTTAGCACGGCTGCGACAAGGTCGTGCTGTCATAGGCTGCTGCTGGCAGCTGTGCCAGCATAAGAGAGGTTGCTGCCCCACTGCAAGCAGCTGCTTGCCTGCAGACTACTTTGCTTTGGTTGTTGACTCTCAGTGCCCCCAACCGCTGTATAGAATAGCACCAGATACACCACTCATATGCCCGCTGCTTCACACCACCTGCACTCACCTGCTGCTGCTGCTGCTGCGTGTGCTGGTGTGACGGTGCAGGACTGTGGGACCCCCCAAGAGTTAAAGGTTCGCTGCGGTCAGCTGATGTCTGCCGGCTGCGCTGGCTTCACATATGACTCTTACACCAAGTGCGGGTACCTGAAGAAGGCAGGGGGCAAGCAAGTTGCCAAGGCCGGCACGGATGCACACACCTTCACCAAGAAGTAAATAGCCCCGCATCTGGCGCATGTGTGAAATGAAGAAAATAGATGAGCATGCATGTGCGTGATGATGATCTGCTGCTTGATTGGGGCGGGGCGGCTCATGTTGTATGTTCGGTTCCGCACATGGCTCGTTCGGGATCTGGCGCTTTGCAGTGCCAGTTGATGTCGAACGTTGGTGGTGTGTCTGCTGTTTGAAGCTCCGACGCTCTCTTGGACTGCTTGCTCGGTTCAGCGACGCTAGTGCTGAGCGAACCAGCCAGCTGCAGCACCGGAGTTGTTGTGGCAGCTGTGGGTTGTACTTGTTGCGTATGGACTGTACAGGCGGTGAGAAGGCAGTTTGAGATGCCTGCAATGTACAGGTCGCATGCGGATGGCTTGTCAGTGATGCTGTCGTTGGGTGTTCGGCTCCCGTTGAAGTATGGGGATGTTATGTTTCACAAGGCGTGGGCGGCGGCGTATGGCTTGATGCACTTCGCCAGTGATTGGATCAATCAAAACTGCCAGTTTACAAAGCCGCTTTTGATTAGTAATGAGGATCGATGGTTTGTATTTGGCACAGTCAGCATGCTTCTCATCAAGTGTGCGACATAAGCAGCCTGAGTATTTTTGAGCTCAGCTGTTGATCTGCCAAAAGCAGCACCAGAACTGCTTTCACAGCACTGTCTTGACTAGCATCAACTTTGTGATGGTTCATTTTAAGCTCATGATCGAGCTCTTCATATGGTCGGCATTTGACTCAACTCAGTGACTGGCAGGTGTCCTGGCAAGGTTCACAAGTTGCGCAGCAGGGCCTGCTGCACTGCGCAGCACGTTCATGCTCCATGCTCGTGAGAATCGGCCGGCACAATATTTCTGTGAGTGTCCTGGCCATGAGAGGCCACTGTATGCTGTAATTGTTGCGCTTTCCAGGAATGATGACTGGCAGGTGTCGCTTTGTAAGTGCGCACTTACCATTACCACCATTTACCACCACGTTATGCATGCGCAGGTTTGTCGACCTGAACATGCACGCCCAGGCGGCCTTAGCTGTGTGCCTTGTTGCGGTGTCTGCCGTGACACGTATGTGCTACGCAATTGTGTAATGTCACGTTGTTTGCTACAGTTTCTTTGACAGTGTGGCAGCTCATCGAAGCGGGCAGCATTGAAGCAAGACGGCCCAGCCAGCTGCCAGCTGCAGCACATGTGCAGCTGATCATCACCATCGGTCTGTCAGTAACAACGAAGCTGGAATGCAACTAACATGAGTGCCGGCTAGCGTAATAAGGCAAAGAACGTAGCTACCAGCTCATGTACACCCTGACAGCGACAAACCAACCGTAAACAGGCCGAGTCATCACCTCTTCAGCACAGCCCGCCACTGCCGCTTTGTAGCGAAGCAGCACGAGGTCCGATTTGGTCAAAACTCTTAATACCTTACATAAGAACAACAGTGTCGAGCATACATGGCTTCTGAAGTGGTGGGTGCGCTGTTTTTGGTTGCAGCACCGGTACGCCATGCACACGAGAAAGTACCCGACAATGTCGGTGTGGCTATAAGCGTTTATTGCATGTTGTCAACGTGTGCTGCACATACCCTCAAGGCCCGGTGACAAACATGGCAGCATCAGCTGCTGCTGTTTCCTGCACCCGTGGACAGCCACGGTTTACGACAGCATTCGCGGTGTAGTCTATCCACACAATTCCGAACTTGATCACTATAGCTGTTTCACAAGAATACACTCAACCCACCCCTGCCAACATGAACTGCAACCTTGCTTGCAGGAGGGGGGTGCAGCCTACCGCTGCTGTCAGCTTCCTGCGGAGCTGCTTGCCAATGTGCTGCGCCGTGTGGAGCAGCAGCAACGCATCACAAGCTGCGCCCTAGTGTGCCGCTCCTGGCGTCAGGTGGCAGCAGCAGTCACAACGGACATCAGCATCTGCCCATATGCAGCGGACAACGACCAGTTTAAACCCAATTTAGGACCGCAGCAGCTCCTGCAGCCGCAGGCTTCCCTACAAGCCTGGCTTACCAAGCACGGCAGGGCTGTGCAGAGCATAGAGGTCAACGAAGCATGCAATGCAAGGCTAAGCTTTGAGTTGGCGTTTCTGGCCCTAGCCCGCCCGGCGCTGCAGCTGCCGTGTCATGATTTGGGCCAGCTGCAGCGCCTGACAGTAAGCGGCATGCAGCTGCAACCAGACCCTGCAGCAGCAGTAGCAGCAGCAGCAGCAGCAGCAGCAAAGGGTAGCGTCAGCGCGCGTGTCACTAGGAGCAGCACCCAGCACGCACGCAGCAGCAGGACCGGCAGCAGCAGCCAGCCAGCGCAACCCTTGCTGTGCCAGCTGAGCACCCTCTCTCAGCTGTGTCTGTCCAGGTGTGATGTTCTCGGATGGGCAGGAGGCCTGGCAGGGCTGTCACTGCTGACGAAGCTGCAGCACCTGCAGCTAGACAGCCTGCGCGTCCTTGACAGCAACAACAAGGACACACCCGCAGCGCAGCTGCACGCGCAGCTAGCTACTGTGCTGCCGCAGCTCACCGCGCTGACTCATCTAAGCTTGCAGCAGTACGCAATGCAGGCTCCTCCGCTGCAGCACCTGAAGCAGCTGCAGGAGCTGCTCTTGCAGGACTGCCGTGTATCAAATAAGGTGCTGGGGCAACTGCCAGCAAGCCTGCGGGTGTTGGTGGTAGCGATAGAAGACACGTGTGAGCAGCTGCCCCGCCTGATCCTCAACAGCAGCAACACAGCGAGGCTGCGGCAGCTGAGCAGCCTGCAGGGACTGTACCTCTCTGGTGTTGGGCTGCAGGATTCTGCTGGCCTGCTGGCTGCGCTGAGTCAGCTGACCAGCCTTACCTTGGACGGCAGGTGAGTGTGCAACTGATTTTAACACTGTCTTTAGCTAGGTAGCTGTCTGGTGGCCTGGGGCTGTATGATTCTGCTGGCTTGCTGGCTGCGCTGAGTCAGCTCACCAGCTTGACATTGGACGGCAGGTGAGCGTGACATGTCCAGTGCGATTGGACATGTGTTGACAGCAAGCATGCAGTCAGATGCGTTGGACCTGCTGGCTGCGCTGAAGCAGCTCACCAGCTTGACATTGGACGGCAGGTGAGCGTGACATGTCCAGTGCGATTGGACATGTGTTGACAGCAAGCATGCAGTCAGATGCGTTGGACCTGCTGGCTGCGCTGAAGCAGCTCACCAGCTTGACATTGGACGGCAGGTGAGCATGTGGCTAAAATTGTGGTGGGCGGGGTGCTGCTTCATAATGCAGCATGCCAAGCATTGTTGTTCAGCAGCATCAGATCAGCCTTACTTTGGACGGCAGGTGAGCGCACAAGTAGTCTTTGATAGAAAGAGCTGAGGTTGCTTTGCACTCTGGCTGCTGTGCACACCTGTTGGCAGTATGGCTATAATGTACTAGCATGTTGTGCAACATGCAAAGCTTTTGTATTGTGTTTGTCAGCTATGCAAGCACCAGATAGCAGATCTGCTATCTGTCTGAACAGCAACAAGACTTCTTGCACATGGCCTGGAAACCACCTGATGTTTCATGTTATTTTGCAACCGTGTGCGTGCCCCACAACAGCTTTTGGGAGGAGCGCGCCGTGCCCAAGGCGCCGCTGCGTGGGCTGACAAACCTGTGTGAGCTGTGCTTTGTGCGGAACCCAGTTGACAAGCTGGAGCTACTGCAGGTGAGCGGGCGTGCTGTGCTTCATATAATGTGCAAAAGGTCCAGCACTGCACAAGGCCCAGCTTTGCTTGCAATGCGCAGCAACGCATTCACCGTAGTCCTCAGGACTCGGTGGGTGTAAATATTCGTTCTTATACAAGGCAGACAGCAGCTGACCTGGTGCGCACAGCTTGGAGCTCTGTCGTGTGCTCTGCTGGTATGCGAGCCGAATGCTTTGATGATAGATGCCGACACACCAGGCAGGTGCGCAGTTGTGCATTCACCATGCGTTTAACTGTCTTTTCACACCTGTCTTGACAGAAATTAAATATCAGTTGGCATGATCATGCAAGACATGGCTCACAAGCGCTATTGGTGCGCATAACTCTCATGCTCAATCAGCACTCTAATGCTGCTGCTGTTGTTGCTGCTGCTGCTGCTGGCTGCAGGATCTGCCGCCCTCCCTTACACGCTTGGAGCTCATTTGGCTCGGTGCTAGCGTGCCAGATCCTGATGCTCCTGCCTACTTCTACGGCCCTGCAACAAAGTCCATCGATGTACTGGACGCTGAGGCAGCTCCCAGCATTGCGCAACTCACTGCGCTGCGCAGGCTGCACCTGCTCTGCGCACAGCTGGAGAACACCAACACTGAAGCCCTGCGCATCTGCCCCAGCTTAGTACAGCAGCTGCAGCAGCTGCAGGAGCTGCGGCTGGACCACATTGCAGGCTGCAGCCCGACCATGCTGCTGGATGCGCTGCAGAGCATGACGCAGATGCAGCACCTAGGGCTGCATTTCTCGAGTGACATCTACCCACTCGAGGACGAGGAGATGCAGCAGTATGCAGCGCTGACAGCGTCCTCGCAGCTGACATGCCTGAAGCTGCTTGATGATCATGACGGGGTGGCTTATGGAGCAGCGCAGTACATGTTTGCAGCAGGCAAGCAGCTGCCAAAGCTCAAGCAGCTGCACCTCGGCAGTTATGCGATACGCTGGGCTGCAGATAACGAGCCTCTAAAGCCCTTTGGAGAGGGTGATATTGCACGGCTGGCAGCTGCCTGCCCGGCGCTTGAGCATTTCCAGGCAATTGGTGCAATCCAGGGCGCTGCAGATATCGGCAGCTTGGCGCAGCTGACAGCAGTCACGCAGATGGTTATCGGCGGCGTCGAGGTGGATGGGTCGCAGCTGGCAGCGGCGCTGATGCAGCTGCAGCAGCTTCGGGAGCTGGAAATCACAGGCACGCCGAGCTTTGGTGCTGCTGACCTGGTCAGGCTCACGCGTCTGACAAACCTGCGCCGCCTGGCAGTTGACGCTTGCGAGCAGCTACCAGGAGTGCTAGATGAAGTTTTCCTGGCCCCTATGGTGAGGATCTGCATGCATCCGCATTTGAGTGCTGTTGCGTGTTGAGCACAGACTTCAAGAACTGTCTGGCGTTAAAGGCATCCAAAAGGTGGCTGCATGGTGCAGCTACTGGCTGCTGTGTGCATGAGCTGCAAGCTGCATCTGCCTTGTTGTGAACGTGCCCAAGCTGTTCTTGCGTGTTGCTTGACAGCAGGGGCTGTGACAGCATATACATCTATACACAGCTATACCAGGTTCCCGCTTGTCCTGCTGCTGCCCTCCACCGCATCCAGCTTTCACTGCACTACCGCTGTGCTTGCAAACACCATCACAGTGTTAAGTCCTTTGCTTTACATCAGGCGCTGCGTGTACTGTGGCTGTGCCTGCAGGTGTCGCCTGCAGATACCATCAGCGTTTCAGAGCAGCTGCGAAGTCTATGCATGCGAGCTGTAGCCCAGTCTATACTGCACCTGGAGGAGGAGGATCAGTAGAGTGGATGGTTATATGTTCATGGTCCCTGGTTTCAAACCATCAAGTTGGTGTGGTAGCTTGCCAGGGGTTCGCAGCGTTGCTGGCACCATCAGCTGGAGGCACTTGCTGCAGCTCAGCAGCGCTGAGCCATGCAGTAAAATGACGAATTCTATACAAAGCCAGGATACCGAAGTACGCTGGTCATGCACAGCTGCGCACCTGAGCCATACAATGCTGGTGATGAACTTCTTGAAGCAGCTGAGGAGGGCTGATAAATGGCCAGCTCTATCTTGCGGCAGAGCAGAGGGAGCTGATTGTTATTGGTTGGGCTTAGCACATATGGCGCGCCAAGCAGCGCTGCCGAGCTGTCTTGCACTCTGCTTGCTGGTTGAGTGACAGAGCGTCGCCCCACATCAAACGCAGGTCGACATAAAGTTGTTTGGCGGCAGACAGGCGGTGGTGATTATGTCAACACGATTCAGTGGTTGCTTTGGTGCAAGCAGGCTAGCGCTCACCTCTGGTGAACATCTTGTACTTGGGGCAGTACTGGACGGGCCAGTCGTTCTGGGCCAGTCTGCCCCCGATGTACTGCCTGTAACATGTCACTGTTGGCACCTGCGACGACTGTTCAGCATGATTATGTCGTTGAATCGCTTTCCAACGTCCAACTGTGTTTTGAGATGAAACACCAGACACTTCGTCCTGCGCCAGGTGTTTGGAAGAGTGAATGCTTACAATTTTGGTGACGGAAAATGCAGCTGGGCTGATCCTGCTGCCAGCGGCAGCTCTGTTCGTAAGCAGACCGACAAAATTTAAAAGTCGACAAGTCCATTTCATCGTTCTTCGCTGAGAGTGGTGAGTAGATAGGGCAGCATCAGCAACGCAGTTTGCAGGCGTAGCTTGAAAACAAGTCCCATGCAGCACTAGAGGTGCAACTGCCGTAACCAACTTGAGTTGAACATTAGCAATTGGCCAGGATCATCCGGGCATTGGCATCGCCATGGAGTTGTGCTATCCTCTGTCGTTGCTGTCATGCTGCTGTGCCACTATGTGGGAGCATATCCTGCTGCATTGGCCCCAGCACACACCGTTCGCCTGCATGCACCTCGCAGAAACCCATGCCTTCTTTACCAGATGACCTTGTTGTCAAACTTCTGAGCTTTGTGGATGTGCAGCAGCGGATTGGCACCTGCAGCCTGGTGTGCCGTGCCTGGCGCATGTCAGCAGCAGCGGCAACACCAGACATCAGCGTCACTCTGCACCTGCAGGACACTTCATATCAGCTGGAGGAGCGCTGCCGCTCCTTAACAGCATGGCTTAGGAAGCATGGTAGAAAGGCCCGCAGGCTGCAACTTGTCTGCACAGAGTGTGATGGCTGGCTGGGCTGTGACTTTGCGTTTGATACGCCATCGACCCCTTTCTTCCACCTGCCATGCTGCCAGCTGGGCCAGCTGCAGCAGCTGTCCATCAGTGGCGTGGTACTGTTTCCAGACACAACAACAACAACAGCAGCAGCAGCAGCAGCAGCAGCAGCAGACCACATCACTGCTATCAGCGGGGCCACCCACAGCAGCATAGGCGGCAGCAGCCAGCAGCAGTCTCAGCCTGGCCCTGGCTTCTTATCAGGCCTGTGCAGCCTCACTAAGCTGCAGCTGACCAACTGCAGCATCGCATGGTGGCAACAGGGGCTGGCCGGGCTGTCAGCACTGCAACAGCTGCAGCACTTGCAGCTGGAAGGGCTGAAACTTGCTGATGTTCTTGATGAACACAACGTGCAGCAAATCAGCGCCGGACTAGCTGTTGCTGTGCCGCACCTCTCGCAGCTGACATACATCAGTTTGAAGGAGAAGGGTTTAGAGCCTTCACTGCTGCAAGGGTTCAGCAAGCTGCAGCAGCTGCGCGAGCTACGCTTGCAGGACTTCCCGCAAGGGTCAGCGTTGACCGAGGTGATGCACAAGGCCCTTACGCAGCTGCCCAACAGCATCAGCGTCATTTCCATCACTGCAGACGATTGGACATGCAGATACTCAGGCCTACCGTCTACGCTGGACAGCAGCAGCACAGCAAGGCTGCGCAAGCTCAGCGAATTGCAGCAGCTGGAGGTGCCAGGGTTCATCCTGCAGGATGCCCCTGGCTTGCTGGGTGGGCTTAGCCAGCTGACAAGCTTTGACCTGGGTAGAGAGTGGTGAGTGGCAGGCCTGTGGGACATGTCACTTGCATTACATTACATTACATTACATGCTCCACTCAACGAGGAGTGGGAACCCCAGTCAGGAGCCAACGAGAGGCTCATAGGGGGAGGAAACATCGAAGAACAACAGTATGCTGCACGATGCATGGCCACTTGATAGTGGAGTCGATACCCCACCACCTACTTTGCTACTTGCATACTGCTGCGGGCCATGCAGCAGGCGTGGATCCATCCCACTGTGCGGTTGCTGCATGGTGCTGGTTGAGGCTACACATGTGCCATGATGGATATGTGACTGCTGCAGTGCAAACACTGTCCTCACAGAGTTAAGCCCAGCAAAGAAATGGAAGACCAGTCTCGGCGAGCCAGACCACCGCAAAAAGCCACGTCACAGATGAGCACACACATCAAACCACCCTGCTTGTGCCCTAGGGTGCAAGCGGACAGGTAGACGGCGTGGAGCCCAGGGGCGCCGCTCCTGGCCACACACGCCCTCTGAAGTCTTAACGTACCCAGGAGCTGCAGGAGCTGCAGAGCTGCCTGGGTAGTCACTCACACACTCACTTCTAGTAGAGCGCATGCATACTGTTGTTTCAGCAAGCTCATGGGCCGAACCGTCCCCCCGTGCACGCATGGGTGGTTAGCAATGTAATCAGCAGCGTGATGTTGGTGTTGATGTGCTCTGCATCCTCCTAAGTGCCTGCAGGTATCGCGAGGCGGCAGCTGCCCCCTGCCCGCCGTGGAGCTCCCTGCAGCAGCTACAGGAGCTGCGCTTGGGCGTTGAAACACCACGCATGTTACAAGTGAGTTTCACAGTGGCCGCAGTTCTCCCACACAAGTGATGCACCATGCTGAGGCTAACGCCTAATGCACTTGCTTGCTGCGTGATGTGCTCATCAGGATTGCTCTTCCCATGATCCTGCTGTCATAGCAGAGTTGCTGTTGGTGCTCGACAGTTGCGCTGATTATGAAGGCAGCATATTTCACGATGTGACTGGGCTGCTGCTGGTGGTGGTGCTGCTGCTGCTGCTGCTGCTGCTGCTGCTGCTGCTGCTGCTGCTGCTGCTGCTGCAGGACCTACCACTTAGCTTAACGCTGCTGAAGCTGAATTGGCTGGGCACAGAACGCTTGCGCAGCAGCACAGCTCCTGGCGTTGCACAGCTGACAGCCTTGCAGCACTTTGAAGTAGACACATATGATTCTCAAATTTGCCCCAGCATCGTGCGGCACATGCAGCAGCTGCGGCACCTGGACCTGCAGGACATAGTAGGCGAAGAGCTGCCAGTGCTGCTGTCTGCGCTGCAGAGCATGCAGCAGCTGCAGCACCTGAGCCTCTATAGCATCATTGGCCACGCTCCTGAAGACATTGCAGTGCAGCAGTATGCAGCGCTTACAGCATCTTCTGAGCTCACGCACCTGGACGTTTCATGGGACGACCATGTGATGGCGGGTGGTGCAGCACAGAACATGCTTGCGGAGGGCAAGCAGCTGCCGTTGCTGCAGAACCTGTATTTTGGGATGGACCGCGGGGGAGGCCACTGTCCGCAGCTGTTTGAGCAAGGTGACCTGGCGCGGCTGGCAGCAGCCTGCCCTGCGCTGCAACAACTCTGGATGCTGCCACGCATCGAGCATCATGATGAGATAGCTAGTCTGGCGCTGCTCACATCAGTGACACAGCTCCATGTGGCCTGCGGGGTTCTGCCTTTGCGAGAGCTCACAGCAGTACTGCTGCAGATGAGCCAGCTAGTAGACCTGCAGGTGTCTGGCTTGGATGCGTTTGGGTTGGCAGCGCTCACGCAGCTGACAGGGCTGCGGCACCTGTTTGTGGAGTCGCGGCTTCACCAGCCGCTGCTGGAAGCGCCCGGCAACGTGTCACTGCACAGCAGGGTGAGCGTGTGGATTTGAGGGGACAGTTGCGCAGGTCTGAGCAGCTGGTGGCACAATGTCCAGTGTGGTTGCTGTACTCCTTTGCCAGAGTGTGCTAGATTTAAGCATGGGCCGTGCAGGAGGTAGCAGCGCCATTGTGAATGCATGGAACCTGGTAATGTGTGCAGCGCAGCTCGCTGCTGGGTTGAAAGGTGCGTAGAAGAAGGCGCCCTCTGCCGGCAGAATCTCGCACGGTGTGGCTGCTGTCTCAAGCTGCTGACTGCAGATGTCGGATACAAGAGTGGCAGCAGATGCATCAAGCTTGGCTGGAGACCATGATTGTGTGCCCCATGTTGCGCTGACATTGCCAATTTGCCAATTTGCGCGTTGCTGTGATGCCTGCAGGCCTCCCCGCCAGACGTGTGGTCGCAGCTGCAGGAACTGTGCTTGCAGGATAGGCTTGGTGCAGCTGCTATTGCGCAGTTGAAGGCAGAGCAGGCAGCCACTCGTGAAAGGATCAAGCGCAGCAGCAAGGAAGAAGCAACGCCTTGTAAGCAGGCTGCTTTGCACACGTGCATGTGGGATGCATGCATCACAGTGGCAGGGTGAGAGGGACTCCCTCTACCCTCGGAGGGCCAGGCGGCGTGGTCAGGTGCAGTCGGTTATGGATACTTTGCTGCGCATGCTACAACTGGGCGCCATGCACTTTCAGCTGGTATCACAGCACCAGCAGTGCTGTGGTGAATGGTATTATAATATGATGATGATACTGATGCTGGTGATAAACACCAGCACTGCGCCTCAGGTGTGCCCAATGCTGTTTGCAGCGGCACGCACCATGCCGTTGCAGTTTCATGTGCTACTCGTGCAGTTCTGCAGTTTTTCGCATGTGTTGTCAACCTTTCAGGCTCCTGAGCGCAGGCAGATGCAATGAAGTTGACACACACACACACACACAGCTGGCATTTGGGCACTTGATGATGCTGTTACTGCTGGTCAGTGACAGCAATGGTGTAGCCATTGGGTGATGCTGCAGGTGTATCGTGGTGGAGTGGACGATGGAAACCAGCTGCAATGTATTTGTCACACCGTAAGGACGTTCTCTGCATACACACAAACGTGAACAGGCAAGGCGATCACACCTGCAGCAGAGTGCATACCCGCCACTGCCGCACGACAGCTGAACCGGCGCAGGTCCGAGTTGCTAGGCTTGATTCAACGCGTATTAAGTGACAACGCGTGGGGCAGACATGCCTTCCGACACGGTGGGTGCGCTGACCGGTTTCATCACGCTTCCGGTACCAACAGTATGCGCTGCACGCGTGCGAAAGCAGTAATTAGAATGAGAAGGGACTAACCAGAATGCAGGGACGGGCGGTCAAAGCATTTGAATCGATTGTAAGCTTTGGTCACGATGAGCAGCAGCAGCAGCTCCTGCTGTTTGCTGCACCTGCAAAACAGCCACGGTTTGCAGCAGCAGCTGCGGTGATTTCCATTCGAGCACAAAGTGCAGTCATGGCGTTCAATACCCATAGGTGCGCAGCAGCGTCGCAACGGAGAGGTGCGACCTGTTGTTGCTGTCGTCAAGCATACCCTGCTTCATCGGCCCAGCCTCACCCCTGTTTCCCATGCACATTTTGTCTCTGTTGATGATCCTTCCTTGAAAAGAACGCAAAAAGTATAATTTTTCAATCTCCACTGCACTTTGCAGGTGACCATGCCTCCTTTACCTGATGACCTTTTGGCCAAGCTACTGAGCTGTGTGGATGTTCAGCAGCGGACTGGCACCTGTAGCTTGGTATGCCATGCGTGGCGCACAGCAGCTGCAGCGGCAACGCAAGACATCAGCGTCACCATGCAGCTGCAGGACACGTCAGACCAGCTAGATGCGCGCTGCCGCTCTCTGGCTGCATGGCTTTCCCAACATGGCCGGCTGACCAGCGGGTTGAGCCTGGCATGCAACGAGTGTGATGGCTGGCCAGGCGGAATTTTCACTTGCAACAAAGATCCCGCAAGCCCTTCCCTCCACCTGCCATGCGCACAGCTGTGCCAGCTGCAGCACTTGTGTCTCAGTGGCATTCTGCTGCTACCAGATGCAGCAGCAACAGCGGCAGCCGCAGCAGCAGCAGCGGCGGCGGCAGCAGCACACCAGGAAGCCACCACAAGGCGCGTCACGCGCGGCAGCACCCGCAAGATGCGCCTGCAGCAGTCCCGGGCGGGCCCTGAATTCCTGTCAGGGCTGAGCAGCCTCACTAAGCTGCAGCTAGTCAACTGCGGCATAGCAGGGTGGGGCGAAGGCCTGGCTGGGCTGTCTGCTTTGAAGCAGCTGCAGCACCTGCAGCTGGAAGAGTTGAAGGTGGAGGTCCCTGGTGGTGCCCCTGCAAGGCAGGAAGTGCAGCATACCAACCCCATGATGGCTGCTCTAGGTGTGCCACTCATAGTGCGGAACACACCGCAGATCTGTGCAGGATTAGCCGCTGCTCTGCCACACCTGCCGCAGCTCACGTACCTCAGCATCAACGAGTGGGAGTTGGAGGCTTCAGTTCTGCAGGGCCTGAGTAAGCTGCAGCAGCTGCGCGAGCTTCGCTTGCAGGACTTCCTGCAAAGCGCCAAGCTGCGTGTGGCTTGCCGCGAAACGCTAGCGAACCTGCCTGGCAGCCTCTACGCCCTGTCCATCTCTGCAATGTGTTGGGCCACGGAATGCGAGCCGGTAGTGCTGGACAGCAGCAGCACTGGCAGGCTGCAGCAGCTCAGTAGGCTGCAGCAGCTCGAGCTGTCGGGGTTTACATTGCAGGTTGCGGCAGGCCTGCTGCATGGCCTCAGCCAGCTGACAAGCCTCAACCTTGGCTATGGGTGGTGAGTGGGCAGCACTTGCATGTCACCCGCAGCAGGATGTAACATGCATGGCACGCATGCGGCAGCCCATGTGCTTCTGTACATGTGCAAAAGCTGTTGAGGAATCATGCCTGGTTCTAGTTGTTTTGCAGCACATACATGCGCAGAAAACCTAACCTGTTGATGCACCACTGGTTTCATTGTCTCGGTCTGCTTGTGATGTGATTGCTCTACGCTGCATCCCGCCTGCAGTTTTGAGAAGGGCGCGGCTGCCCCCTGCCTGCCATGGAGCACGCTGCAGCAGCTGCGAGAGCTACGCTTGGGTGTCAACAAGCTGGACATGCTGCAGGTCGGACCTGCTGCAGCTCACACATACTACTGCTGTGCCTGGTTGCTGCCAGCATTGTTTGAACGATGTGGTTGTACATGGTTGTGTTAAGCCATGACCCAGCTGAACTGAAAGATGTAGTGCAGCGTTGCCGTCTGCTGAAACAGGCGCAGCTATGCGGTAACAGCAGGATGACAACCATGAAACAGCATGCCACACACATAACCTCAGCAACACTGCTGCTGCTGCCTGCTGCCGCTGCTTCCGCTACTTGCTGCTGCAGGGGCTGCCACTGAGCCTAACCCTGTTGGAGCTGGAGGATATTGGCAAAGGACTTTTAAGCAGCAGCACAGCCCCCAGCATTGCACAGCTGACAGCCCTGCAGCATTTTAAAGTGGAGACGGGAAACGGGCAAGTGTGCCCCAGCATTTTGCTGCACATGCAGCATTTGCGGCACCTGGACTTGTCTCACATAGCGGGCCAAGGAGTGCCAGTGCTGCTAGCTGCGTTGCAGAACATGCAGCAGCTGCAGTACCTAAACCTGAACAGCAAAAGTTGCCAGCCACTTGAAGAGGATGTGATGCAGCAGTATGCAGCGCTCACCGCATCAACCCACCTCGCGGAGCTTGATATGTGTTACGATGAACACATACTGGCAGCTGGCGCGGCGCGGTACATGTTCCCAGCAGGCAAGCAGCTGCCGCATCTGACCAGGCTGTGGTTTGGCCTTGAAGACTGGGACTGCACTGACCTCCCGCAGCCACTTGGCCCAGGTGATATAGCGCGGCTGGCAGCAGCCTGCCCTGCTTTAAAAGAACTCTGGGTGCTTCCCTGCATCCAGGCAAGCGCAGACATAGCCAACTTAACCCTTCTCACATCAGTGACGCAGCTCAAGATTGGAGGCTGGGACTTACCAGCTCGTACACTGACATCAGCTCTTGTGAAGATGAGCCAGCTGGTAGACCTGCACGTGTGTGGTGTGGACTATTTTGGGGCTTGTGGGCTTGCAGCGCTTACAAGCATGACAGGGCTGCGGCACCTGGTTGTGGAGGCCAAGGAAGAGCAGGAGCTGCTGGACCGGCATGACTTTGTGTCGCTGAGTAGCAGGGTGAGTGACAGAGTTTAGTTTAGTCTGCGTAGGGGTGCATGTTTGCTGCAGGCCAATGGGCATGTAGAGTGCAGAGAGCTTGCTGCAGAGTGCATGTGCATGTCGAGTGGTCTGTTGTAGGGCTGGCAAATGAGACACGCTGCAGTGCTTGCGGGTATGAGGATGCTTGGATAAGAGGTGCAGCATCGCAAGATGATGTGCTGCGCAAACGTAGCTACAATGTGCTGCTGACTGCATATGTGTGGCGCAACAGGTGTAACAAGCGTTACTGGTGGCCGACTCCACACTCCGCTAACACTGTGGTTCTCCTGCTGTGCTGTGCGCTGCTGTCGTGCCTGCAGGCCTCTCCGCCAGACGTGTGGTCGCAGCTGCGGGAGCTGTGCTTGCAGGACAGGCGTGGTGCAGATGCACTCGAAGGAAACTGGCAAGAGTCCAGCTCGTGGGGTGACTCTTCAGAAGAGTCAGATGAGGTTGATGATGGCAGCAGCATGTAAGCTGTAGTTTAGAAGCAAGCTGCTGCATGGGCATGCATGAGTGTTGCATGCGTCGCTGTTTGGGGTGATGAGGCATTGAGCACGTGGCAGCGGCGAGCATTGCAGCTGTGCCACTGGCAGGCGGCAGCATCCATCAGAGCTGGTGTGCAGCCATTGTGCCATGCGGTGTGATCTCTGCTGGTGGCTTTTCATACCCCGCAATAACCTTGCTCACGTGCAGGCACAGCAGACATACCCGTGGTATGTGAGACATACAGTGTGTCAATGGTGTGCTGTCTGCTGTTCTGCAGTGGTGTTGCGCTGCTTTCCTAAGCCGTTTGATGTTGAAACGTGAATGGTGCGCCTTCTACATAAGTATGTTACCTGGGCTGTAACAACTTGATATCTTGTGCGGCGGTCACATGATAGCTTGACCGACGGTCGAGGGCCGCCCTAGGCGGCCTTGCGCAAGTGCTGCAGGCTACTTGAAGGTAGGATCTGCACCATGTAGTACGTGTGATGTAAATTTTTCTATTTATGTCTGCTATGTCGGCGTTTTTGCGCCGCTCACGTCCTCCTGGGCCCCTCTTTCCCCTTGTGATGCCAAAGCAGTTGCATGCAGTCCCTGCAGCGCCCCTTCAACTTCACGTTGACCAACAAGTTGCGGGTGCATCGATGGCTCGCATGCGGTCTTTTCAGTCAAATAATAAGCTGTTCAACATCATTGGGTCTAACAACAGCCAATGGGCGGAGTAGGTTCAACTCAACTCCCGCCGATAACAGTTTCCTCGTCAATTGCTGAGCAGGCACAGGCGTCTCGGACTGACGCACAGGCCTTCACGTGTGATGTAGCCTATTGTTGGTCTGAAGAAATGTACGAGGTGGTCGGCTGATCATCGGCTTACCACCCAACTGCTGAGCAGAAGGAACTGGCTTCGCTCAGGCCCAGGCCCCTGTAGTTTAATTGAACCAGTTAGCTGCACTTCAACATGCAGCGATCAGCTGCGTCAGTCATCCTATTGTGCACAGGTAGGGCGTACACCCCGGCAACACTGGACACTTTGGACACAGGCCTGACAGACATGCCATGCCCATTGCAAAAAGCCACCTGGTTTGTATGCCACGTCCTTAAGACTTTCATTGTTCAGTCGGCAAGTTGACCACGTATGCAGCACCTGCCTGTGGCATCTCCTGCTGACAGCGTAACACTTTGCGGGTCCTGCTTGCAGGACTCTCTGTTTTCACTAGCGGTCAGCAGCTGCTACGGCAGCAGCCCACTGCAGCCATCAAGCCAGTCACCGCAGTAAATGAAACAGCAATCCCTGTCAACGCTACACTGCCTGGCACTCTAGCCCAGCTTGCAGCACCTAACAATAGCCTGGCTGTAGCAGCTCTCCCTGCCACAGCAGCAGCTACAGCAGCAGCACGCAGGGGCAGCACCAACAGCATTGTCACTGCTGGAACTGCAGCAGTTGTGCCGGGTGTGCCTGCAGGTGCAGCAGTAGGGACAACTGCACCACCTGCAGGCACAAGCCCTGCAGCAGCGGTGCTGGTCGCGCCTGTGCCAGCAGCTGCTGTGCCGGCAGCCACACCAGCAGCAGCACCGCAGACTGCTGCGAAACCACCAGCAGCAGCAGCAGCACCAGCAGCAGCCGGAGCAGCGCCAGCAGCAGCAGCTACGCCAGCAGTAGCACCGCAGGCTGCTCTGAAACCAGCAGCTGCAGCAGCGTTGCCAGCAGCAGCAGCACCAACTGCAACAACACCAGCAGTTGCAGCAGCGTTGCCAGCAGCAGCAGCACCAGCCGCCACAACACCAGCAGCAGCTGCCCCGCCAGCAGCTGCAACAAGAGCAGCAGGCGCAGTAGCAACAGCGGCCACCAACCAACCCATTGTACTAGTCGGCCCAGGGGCCCTGCCCAATGCCACAGTAGCTGCAACCTTGTCCGCACCTGGTGCAACTGTTGATGCCAGCATTGATCAGCCCAGCCAATCAGCTGCAGCTGGGAGTGCCAGCGCTACAGCAGCAGCCGAAGCTGCTGCCGCTGCTGCTGCCGCCACTGCAGCTGCAACAACTCCTGCAGCAGCTGGCACAGCAGTCATTAATGGAGGTGCAGCGCCAGCACCAGCATCTGTGGTTCCACAAGGTACTGCTTCTGTCTGGCACAGTGGCATGCCTACGCCTGCAGCAAATCCTGCAGCTGCAGCTGTGGCGACAGCAACAGCAGCGGCGTCAGCGGCGGCATCTGCAGCAGCGACAAGGACACGCACAGGGGGCCGAGAGCGAGGGAGGAGCAGTGCAGTGCCAGGCAACACAATGGTCAATGGCACGGTGCAGATCACCTTGCTGCATTTCAATGACTGGCATGTGCGTGTGGAGTCAAGTAAAGGGACCTGGTGCGGGCTGTGCACCCCATATGACGTGAAAAAGGGTGAGCACTGGTTGTGCTAACTGCACTGGCAGGCAATAGCATGTGATTGCACCAAGTACATACCTCAACAGTTGCCTATCCCTGCCTGCCTGTTTAACAGGTGCAGCTACTGCAACCTTTTGCTTGCCAGCTGGCTGTAAACCCACTCGCTGGGTACTGTGTGTTCTTACATGACACTCAACACAGGCGCACCTGTGCACCTTCTCACCATAGAATCAGCAGTAACTTGCTGCAGATGTGTTTCAGCAACGGTGTTCAACAAAGGCGTCCAAAAAAGGTGTTGAACAATGATGTCCAACAGAGCTGTTTGAATCATGCTGCACCATGTGTCTGCCTGCAGGCCGCTGCAGCGGGGGCCTGGCGCGCATGGCCACCTTTGTAGGCAGGAACGGTTGCTGAACCCTGAGCTGCTGCTGCTGCTGCTGCTGCTGCTGCTGCTGCTGAATTGGCAAATAAAGGGTTGCACTGTTGCCCTGTTGCTGCCTGCAGGCCGCTGCAGCGGGGGCCTGGCGCGCATGGCCACTTTTGTGAAGCAGCAGCGGCTGCTGGACCCGCAGCTGCTGCTGCTGAATGCCGGGGATGACTTCATCGGCACGGAGTGGGACAGGAAGGCCGGCCTGGATGCGCCCGCTGCATTCATGAACCTGCTAGCACCGGATGCAATGGTGAGGTGGTGTCAGCGGATTGACACCTTTGAAGGTGCAGGAACTCCTGCAGAGCTTTGCTGCCTTTCTGCCGCCCCGTTCTTGTAGTCATAGGGGCTGAGTAGGACAGGATGGCCTGGGTGCACCCGCTGCACTTCTGAACCTGCTGGTTCCAGATGCAATGGTGAGGCGGGTTGACATCTTGCTTCAGAGCGTTGCTGTCTTTCTGCCGCCGAGTTGTTGTATAGTCCATAGGCACTGAGTAGGGGTGCAGGCCTGGATGCACCCGCTGTAATCATGGACCTGCTTGCTCCAGACGCAATGGTGAGGCGGGTTGGCACCTTGCTGCAGAGCTTCCCTTTCAATCCGCCATGTTTCTGCAGTGTTCTCATAGTGCATCAAATGGGACTGCCAGCTTTGTTACCTTCGCAATTCATCAACTGCTTCCAAACAAGCACAAAGCCCGCTGTGCCGCATGTGCTGCAGACTGTGGGCAACCCCGAGTAAAACAAGGGCCTGCCGGCTCTGAAGCATTGTTTTTGCCTCAACTGCTCTGTGTGCTGCAGACTGTGGGCAACCCCGAGTGGGACAAGGGCCTGCCGGCTCTGAAGCATTGTTTTTGCCTCAACTGCTCTGTGTGCTGCAGACTGTGGGCAACCACGACTGGGACAAGGGCCTGCCGGCTCTTAAGCAGCTCCTAGACCTTGACTGCTATCACATCAATAGATACTTGCTGTGCTGTTTGCTGAAGACGGTGGGCAACCATGAGTTGTAACAGGGACCTATCAGTGCTGAAGCCGTGTTTTTTACCTCAAAGCTCTGTGCTGATGCATTGCTTTTGCCTCAAATGCTCTCAAGTTAACAAATCACTGCTGCTATGTGTGCTGCAGACTGTGGGCAACCATGAGTGGGACAAGGGCCTGCCGGCGCTGAAGCAGTACCTGGATGCACAGGACAACAAGGACGTGCTGGCGGCCAACATCGACTTCCACGGCCATGAGATACGGCACAAGATCAAGCCCTACGTGGTAAAGCTTGTCGAGGGCAAAAAGGTGAGTCGCAGTTGGACTGCAGCGACAGTCAGTGTTCAAAGGTGTGGTTGCAATTGACTGGACAAGCTGGCAGCAGCAGTGAGCTAGCATGTTGCTGCCGCTGACGCTCATGCATTTGGCTGTACATGTGAAAGCCAGCTCTCTTGCTTTGTGACTAAGCGCTGCTGTCCGCTGCTGCTGCTGCTGTCGGCTGATGCTGATGCTGCCAAGTGTGCATCTTGCAGCTCACCACTATGTATGGCCTTCCTAAGCGGCGAGATGCATCAATATGTAACTGACTGATTGACTGCTGCCGCTGCTGCTGATGATGATGCTGCCCGGTGTGCATCTTGCAGCTCGCCACTATGTGTGGGCTGCCTGAAATGTGAGATGCATTGATATTTTACTGACTGGTTGACTGCTGCTGCTGCTGCTGCTGCTGCTGCCAGGTCTGCATCCTGGGGCTGACCACCATGTACGGCCTGCCCGGCAGCAGCCAGATGGGACTGACTCCTGCTGCTGCTGCTACTGCTGCTACTGCTGGTCATGCCAGGTCTGCACTCTGGGCCTGAGCACCATGTACGGCCTGCCTAGCAGCAGCCAGATGGGACTGATTTCTGCTGCTGCTGCTGCTGCTGCTGCTGCTGCCAGGTTGTCAAGGTGTGCATCCTGGGCCTCACCACCATGTACGGCCTGCCTGGCAGCAGCCAGATGGGACTGACTCCTGCTGCTGCTGCTGCTGCTGCTGCCAGGTATGCATCCTGGGCCTGACCACCATGTACGGCCTGCCTGGCAGCAGCCAGATGGGCCCCCTCAAGATCCAGGAGCCCTACAGCGCAGGGCGGCAGGCCCTCAAGAGCCTGGAGGGGCAGGGCTGCCACGCCACAGTACTGCTCAGCCACCTGGGGTGAGTGCCTTGTGATATCGTCGCAGTACTGTGTTGTGCATGGCTCGACAGCTGTGTTTCTGCGCCACTCCGGCTGTCGCCCTGAGCAGCAGGGCTGTTTCATGTCAGTGCTGCTGATCCACCTGGGGTGGGGTGTGCATGGCATGGCGGCAATCTGGCCTCGACACTTTGAGAGAGGATAGTTACATGTGGGTCCTGGCACCATCTTGGATGGTATGAGCCACAACAGGTTGATCACAGGTCTGAGACCAGAAAAGGAGAGTGAGCACCGTAGACACACTGCACACCCTTGAGCACCAACTCTCTCATGTTATATCCAGAGACGTCTTACTGCGATGCGCAACGACACCCCACCTCACCGGCAGCTTGCTCTAAGAGCGGTACTTTGACACTGACAGAACAGCAGCCACGCAAAGGGCAGGCACTACTTATTGGCAGGTTTGAGGGTGGGCCCGCCGTGTTGTGGGGTTATTGTGCAGCGCAAGGGTGATGTATGCCTGCACTATGTGTGCTCCTGTGCACATGTGCTATCTTCAATGTCACACACGCGCCAAACACACCATACGCAGGTCAGCAGCTTGCTTGGTGTTGCCTGATGCACCTGGTGCTGTCCAACACAATCATGGTGGCTGCAGGTACACATCTGACCTTGTGGCTGCCTCAGCCCTCTCTGGGCTGGACCTCATCATCGGCGGCCACAGCCACTCCTTCCTGTGGCCAGAACCCGACTCCCCGCCAGCCTTCTACATCTCAAGTGAGGCCGATTCCGGCAGCGAGCACGACTCGACATGGGGCCCGTACCCAACTTATGTGCACAACAAGGGCCGGGATGTTCCAGTGGTTCAGGCGAGCTGGGGCAGCAGGTATATGGGGAAGCTGGTGTTGGATTTCAAGCCTGAGGCAGAGGGTGGGAAGCTGGCAGGGATAAAGAGTGAAGTGTTCCTGCTGGGAGGGCCAAAGAGTGAGGCACATGTGCCAGAAGACGAGGAGGCGCTGCAGGAGATTCAAAAATGGCGCAAGTGGTGATGACAGCTGGGCTGTCAGGGATGTGTCCAGGCATCAGCATGCAGCAACTTCAATTTTGAGCGTTTTTTGGCAGTTTGCCTTTCTTGTGCCAAAGGCAGTGGAGTGGCAGTGTATTGAGCACAGGCGCGAGTGCGCTGTGCACATATTGAGTTTGTCCGTTGTACGGTAGAATTAACCTTTGACTAGGCTTGACTTGTGTTTATTAGCAGCGTACGCAACGTGCTGCTCGCATGAACAGCACATGCAGGATATTCAGCAGTCGCACTCACAGGCATCGGCAGTGGTCCAACCAGCTGGTTGGTCAAATAAACTTTGATCAATCCTTAGGTGCTGTTTGTGTTGTTGATCAGCTGGGTAGAGTTCACTACTTGCAGCTCACGTGCAGCATGACTCATTGATTGTGCGCTTGCTGTGCAGTGTGGACCATGCAAAGCATGCCGTGTACGCAACGTGTGCATGCCCTGCCCGCATGGGAGTCATGAAGCAAACTCATGCTGACGCACACTGCTCTTGGAGCAATGCAATGAATGTGAATGCCGGCTGCAGCCGGTATGAAGATCGTGTGCATTGCGTAGTCATCACAGCTGCGCTGTGTAAACTGATGTCATTAGACACTTGATTCTCAGGTAGTTATCTTGTTGGTTTGGCAGAGCATAAGCTCCTTCCAATTCTTGGCTTGCTGTAGTGTTGCTTGCTTGCTTGTGGTACAAAATCTTGCAGGGCTGTGTTTGCATTGACATGCAGCCCAGGCATCAGCCGCTGTGCAGCCATGCCAGCCTTGCACAGTGTTCCAGATATGTATGCGAGCAGCTTGTGCACGTGCAGTTTTCATGGTACATTGTTGGGGCACACATGCAAGGCTTGAAGTTTTGTGCAGGAGGGGAACCTGACGTCATGACAGCACTGCGTTGCTGACTGGTCACACACACTCATGGTGGGCAGCTGCTGTGAGTGTTGTGTGCCTGTACAACATGGTGCATCTGTACAGAACAGCAGCTGCGTGTTGACCGCTCAACTGCTGGTGTGGTATTGGCATCTACCAAACTTGTACTTTGTGCCTGTCCAGGCCTTACTTTGAACGTCAGGGTGTGTCAGCTTTGAATTTGCAGGTTGAGCAGTGGTTGTAGGACCAACTGTGCACGGAGCATCACACGATGCAGTTTCAAAGAATGTGCTGGCAATATCTATTTATTTACGGTCAAGCACATGCCAGTATGGTATATGCCAGGTAGTTTGCTGCATGCGCCGCACATCACCCTATTTGTACGGCGTGCCAGACACGTGTGGTTTTTGAGTCTCCATACTATGTAGTAAATGTATTATTTGTTGCAGGCATGTTGTGCTCGACCAGCTCCACTTAAACATATGCGCTTACCTATGTATGCATGCAGGTGTGTAGAGCGGGATGATCAGTGTGTGCATGTCCAACAGATCATGCTGTCAGCTGACAGCTGGCAGGCTGTCAACTGCTGTTGTCGGCAACTGTAGTTGTTGATGGCTTGACATCTGCCGCACCTGCAGCAGGCCAATACTTGGCAGGCTCGGCAGCAGCGTTGCAGAAAGATGCAGCAGTTTGCGGTTTGTAGTTGGAAGGGACACAACACTGGATGCCAATGGCTATGCTGTGATCGTATGCATGTGGGCTTATCAGGCCCCGGCATCTGCGTATGGGTCAACCTGTCACTGCAGATCAGGGTTTCACAGCCGTGTCTATTGTGCCCAGCAGTTGATGAGCTGTCATGACAGCTTGGTGTCAGAAACTAATGGTGGTTTCCAGTTTCGGGGTGTGTCATTGGGTATACGAGGCTTGCGCGCGTGCCGCTCTTTGCTGCATGCAGCTGCATTTCGGCAAGCAGGCTTTGCTGTGTCGGCCTCTGGGTGTCACATGTACACACGCTGCTGCATCCCATGCAGGCGCCTCAACCAATTGTAATCAAATGAATATGCATACTTCATTGTTACCATCTACTGCTTCAGACCATATGGCTGACCAGGCTATGCTGTTAGGCAGATAGCACAGTGTAATGATGTAATGATGTAATGATGTGTACAGCACAATGTAGGCTCTGGACCAGCTTTTAGGCGCTCACTCAGCGTTCGTCAACCGACTTATCTTTTGCATTGCCACCTGCCCCTACAAGCCTAGCTATCCTCCACACAACAGATGCAACAAAGGCAGCGTTTATGCACAGCACAGCAGAGCTCACGGCAATGACTATGCCAGCGCTTGCTTTGAAGCTGCCGTACTCAAGGTAAAGTACGTTTGACATGCTGCCAACGAACAGGCAGCAGATGCCTTGCAGCATCACCGTGTTTGCTGCTGGCACAACACAGGGCAGAGCTGCTTTCCATACCAAGGCCATCAAGGCAAATGCTCCGCTGAAGGCATTGCTGTGGTGCAGGGGTCCTAGGAACACTCCAAACACACCCACTGCTGTCATTGCCGCTGTCTGCAAGAGCACGGCAGCATCCCACCAGCAGTATCTAGGCTTATACTGCCATACCAGGAACCTCAGGAAGGGCATGTTAGTTGCATGTGGTGTGTGCCGCTGCTTGTTGCGCAGCACCGCCCACAAGATGCCGGCAGGCAGCAGCCCACATACTACCACAAGCAGTGGCAGGCCCAGCCCCAGTGCCCAGGCCCTGTGGTAGCCCTGGTAGCACAGCTGGCCAGGGTCGTGCAGCCAGAAGGACCCCACAGCAGCAGCAACATACGGGCCATCAACAGGTGCATCAATGGGGACGCATGCAAACCAGCCAAAGGCAATCCATAGGATTGATGGTGCAAAAAAGAGGCACACCACAGTGGCAGCAACAGCTAGCCGCTCGCTCCAGCTAATAGCTGCAGTGGATTGACCAAGCAGCTTTCTGTTTAACAGCACGCATACACTATCCAAAGCCGGCAGCAGCACTAACATAACAAAAGGCATGGACAGGTAAAACAGCATGCGTTGAATGCTCACAGAAATGCTGCTGCTGCTGCCATGCGGCAGGATGCACTCAATGCTCGGTGTCTGAGGCACTGCAGGGGACCATGCCCATGCCAGCGCCTGCAGAGGGTATGCAAGTGGCGCAGGCAGCTCAACACCAGTGACGCTTGCAAGGACGAGTGCGTACTGCATGTACAAAACCAGCGGCCGAAGCAGACTCAACACCTGCAGCCACATCAGTTGCTGTTCTGCTGTGTTGCTGCCTGTTGGGCGGCTGCCCTGATCAGGCAGCTGAGCCATGGCACGTCTGCTGCTGCTGCTGCTGTTGTCATTGAGCACTGAGCGGCAGAACACCAGCGTGAAAGCCAGCAGTGCACACGCTGACACAACATACAGCACTGCCACAACTGGACCCGGCAGGCAGCGCTTGCATGTGAATGGCTTGATCAAGCTGTACCCTTGAGCGCATGCCCCACACAGGTTGCCATGGTAGCCAGGTGAGCACTGCAGGTCAGTGTAGCTGCTGCTGCTGGTGGCTGCAGTGCGGCATCCCTGGGATGCAGTGCAGCCAAGCAGCGCTGACCTGTTGCCATCACATGCTGCCATATTTGGGCAGCTGCACATGCAGTGCACAGCAGCAGCAACCACAACCTTCACGGAATTGCTACAAGACAAAAGGCAGATGAATATGCATTCTAATGCTGCTTTAGGCAATCAATTGCGGGCTGCTGTAGCAGGGTGGCAGGGAGGAGTAGCTGCCTGCTGCACATTTGCCGTGCTTCAAGGTGCGCACCTTTGCTTTTTTCATGCTAGACTGTCCATTTTTACATTTGCCGCCCATGTTGTTGCTGGCATTGCTTGAGAAAAGCCCTGGGGATGCATTCAAGAAGGTCACTGTATGATCCAGCCAGCGTCAAGAACATATGCACATCTGTAAGTGCTGATTGGATATTGCCTGTTCTGCTACGGCAACTGCGGTGCACCCAAACTGCTGGTTGTGTAAGTGCTGCCTCTCACCTGTGCATTTGGGGCGACTCTGGCGCTGAGTGCCACATGCCAGGCAGCGGCACAATGGCAAAGCCGCCAGGGCAGTCGGCGCCAGGTGGGCAGTCCCTGCAGCTGCTGCTTTGTGGCTCCAGGCTGAATGAGCCCTCAGGGCACACCTGGCAGGCATCAGGCGCAGGTGTCACCTCCCCAACAATGCAGCCACGAACTTGTACGGTCAGGTTCGCTGGCGGCAGTGTTGCTAGAGGAAACTGATCTTCCCCTGGCAGCAAAGCAAACATGATACTGTATTGCCCAGGAGGCTGCCGAATGTTCAACCGCATGAGCACTACACCGCTGCTGTCAGAGCGGTTCACACCCAGCACCTGCGTGCCGTTCAGCAGCGCCTGCACCAGCTGGCCATCACAGGACAGGCCAAAAGGGCCAGACACATTCAGCCTCACAGGCAGCACACTCTGGTCAGAGCCCAGCAGGCTTACAAAGCCTGACACACTGCTGCTGCCAAGAATGGATAGCTGCAGAGGTGGGACAGAAACATCCAGATCATATGTGCCAGCGTTGCTGGCAACACTCTTCATGTTTGCAACAACAGATGCATGGATGTGTGTTGTGTTGCTGCCTGCAAAGAACAGGCCGCCACCCCAAGGTGCAGTGTTGTTTTGTACTTGCAGAGACCCGAACACTTGAAGCACAGCACCAGCCTGCACATGCAATCCACCTCCTTGCTGTTCTGCTGCATTACCAACCATCAAACTTGAGTCAACCATCAGTTGTGATGGTTGCAGCAGCAGCACACCACCTCCTGTCTGTGCTGTGTTGCCAGACACCACTCCACCAGTCATGTTAACAGCCGCAAAGTGCTTCATAGCCAATGCCCCACCCTGGACAGCAGTATTGTTCATAAGCGTGCAATTCACCAACGCAACTGTTGTGTTCTCTGTGATGTCCAAACAACCGCCCGACATACCCCCGTCATTACTTGCACAGACGCTGTCAACAACAGTGATGTTTGGCCCGCCACCTGAAACCCATGTGGCAGTGAATATGCCACCGCCGCTGCTGTGTGCGGTGTTTGAAACAAGCCGTGAACGCAACAGTTTCACCTGAGGGCCCCCATCCTGAGCATGCAATGCGCCCCCTGTTGCTGCTGTGTTGTTTTCAAACATGCTGTCAATAACGGTGATGACAGCTGTGCCTTCTGCAAACACACCGCCGCCACCTCTCACAGCATTGTTTGCAGCAATGCGACAGCCGACCAGTGTGATGTTTGAATCGCTTGTTGCAAACACGGCACCCCCAGCTGAAGTAGAGCCTCCGGTGATGTTGCAGCTGGTCAGCACCACCTGTAGCAGATGACAGGGAAGCAGCAGCACATTTACCTTGCGATAAACACAGGAGCTGCAGCATGTCACTCGCGCCAGCTACTTTGTGCCACATTCGAATGACGTGCACACCAGGCATCTCCAGCAAGAGTTGTATGATCACCTGTTATGCTTCCCACCAGAAATATAAACATGCAACGCATGGTGCCTGAAAACTCTATGACATTTCATCTGGTAGAGACAGTCTAGACTGCCCTATGTCTCTGCATTAGCAAATCTGCCCATATCTGTACATCTGCAGCTGCATATCCAAATGCTCACTACGCACCTGGGAAAACTCTCCCGCCCAAACGCCGGCGCCATAGTAAGCTGTGTTGCCTTCCAGCACGCTTGAGTGCATCCGCAGCTTTGCACGCTCCGTAACATACGTGGTACCTCCCCAGCTACTGACTGACAGGGCTGGATCTCCAACAAAGTCAGCTGCAGTCACTGTGTTATTAACACAGTTGCAAGTGTGCAGCACCGCTTGAGCACTGCCAGCAATCCGCACAGCAGCACCGCCATACAATCTTTCAGGGTATGCAATGTTACTCATGAATGCAGTGCGCTCAACATGCAGTAGAGAAGAGTCATGCGCGTTGATGCACGATCCCCGCAGCACATTGCTGCTGAAAACTGAATCTTGGACTAATAAGCTGGCATTGCTGTGCAATGACAAAATGCTACCAAGAGTATTGCGGTCAAAGCTCCCATTGCTGATGCTTGCTTTGACCATACCAGCAATAGCAAGCAAGGTGACGTTCCGTGGGGCTGACGTCTCTTCAGCATTCTGGTACCGCACAAAATGCACAACAGGCTGCACAAATCTGACAGCGTAGCTGCCACAAAAGAACAGCAGTGGATGGGAGCCTGACGCTCGTAGGGATGCTGCATGCTCTTTGCTGTCAGCATCCAGCATATCGCCAACACCTGACACATTGATGCTGCGCAGTGTGCCTTCACTGAAGCCAGCACGTTGCATGAGGCGAGATGCATTTGTGCTCACAGCAACCTTGATGCCAAACCTTGATGTGCAGTTGAGAGTGGCCTCCTGGGTGCCTGAAATTCCAAAGATGCCGCTGCTGCTTCCTCGCAGCTGAAGAGAGCATACAGCATGCTGTAGTTTGGTGTGATCTCCTGTTTCGCTTCCAGGGACTGCGGCACCAGCTGCTGGGGACCTGCATGCCAGATGCATAGCCTGCACCAGCAACAGCAGTAGCAGCAGCTGCTGCAGTGGCTGTGCTCTCCGCACACGCCATGTCACCTGCAGTCAACACATTTGTGCCCTTTGAGAGAAAACAACACGAGTTGAATCAATAGTTTCTGCTACTTGTTAGCGTGTAGCAATGCACGTGCTGCATCGCTGCACTGCACTGTGCACTGTAGGCTACTCACGTGCGTGCTGCCTCCCATTGCGGCCGTTTGATGAAAAACAGCGCACGCTTAGCCTTTCCACGCGTCTTTAAATACTAAATGACCTTTATGTGACAGTTTAAGCGGTGAAGATCTCGTATGCGTATGGTCCAATTGGAATGTTGCAACATTGGACGCCAGAAAGTCGGAGCGCAAAACTGCTTTCGCGGCACGTTCGCGGAGGCCACGCAGCTCTTATCATGTTCGCAATCATTCCTAGCCACGCAGAACAACTAAATCATGTTATTACGCCCCCATGTTTATTCCGCTATGTGCCCTGAGACGTCGCCCGAGACACTGGCTGTTTGACATGAAGACACGTGCTCTGCTGTGTGTTCTGGTATCCTTGCTCGCTCATGCTGCCGCCTTGGCAGCCCAGCTGAAGCACGTACCGGTGCCAGTCTGCGCTTTGGTGCTTACCGGGCACAACAGCTCTAGCAATGTCAGCAGCAGCGGCAGCAGCAATACAACCACCTCACCTCGTACACCAGGTGTTGCCTATGCCAGCCTGCACTGCACTGTCGGCCATGGTGGCAACTTGCAGGATGAAGTACGTGTAGCAATCAACACCACATACCTGAAGCGGCATGCAGCAAACTTCACAGGGGTGACAGTAGTGCCAGACAGCAGCTGCCACCAGCGTAGCGGAGACACAGCAACTTACCCGCTCCTGCAGTTTTGTGGGAACTACTCTCTGCTGCTTGTGCAGCCTGTGGTTGAGCATGTTTGGCTTCCAGGCAATGGTGGTGAAGGCTGGTCCAGCGCAGTTGTTGCGTTTGGTGGCGCAGTCACTGCAGAGGTGTCTGCAGGTCAGTTCATAGGCAATGCCGCAACACATGTGCTTGTGACGCAAGGCACTGCAAAAGTGTCTCTTTCTGAATCACTGTTCAGCAGCAACACTGGCTCAGTCGCTGCAGCAGGGGCATCTACATTGTATATCCTGGGTTCTATCATCACGAGCAACCGTGCTGGTGTGGGTGCTGCAGTGCAAGTATCAGGAGCAGCCAATCTCAGCATCAACAGCAGCATACTGAGCAACAGCAGCGGTGACAATGGACCAGCACTGCTTGGAGAGGGCAACTCCACGCTTGGCATTTTCCACAGCTTGATCAGCAACCATACTAGCACTGCCCCAATCTCAAGCACCACAGATGTTGACAATGGTGCTGCTGTATATGTTAAGGGATCATGCCATCTGATTGTAGCACACAGCACCTTCACGAACAACTGGTCCCGCCGACATGGCTATGGAGGAGCCATGCGCTTGGCAGGAAGAACCAGCACCAGCATCAGCAACTCAACGTTTGTTGCAAACGTTGGGGGCTTTGGTGCTGCCATCTTCATGCAAGGAGTGCGGCTGACGGTCACTGACAGTGCATTCAGAGACAATGAGGGCTTTGAAGGAGGTGCGGCACATGTAAAGGAGGATGCACAGGTGCGGACGACAGCGGTCAATGCCGTTGCTGTTGCCCTGCATCAGATTATGCTGCCTCCCGGATGTGTGTTTGCAGTTACAGCACACCGGCGTTGCTGCAGTGCTCAGGCTGCAATTTGCTGCCAATGAACATCATTTGCGCTGTTCGCCAGGGGCGTGTTGATTACTCTCCTCTCGCATGCATATGCGACCTTATGTCACTTACTGCTGTTGCTGCTGCTGTGTTGCTGCTGCACTTTTCCTGTGGCAAAGGCTGAGTGGCAGCGCTGCCGCTTCACCAGGAACAAGGCCACCACAGGCGGAGCAATGTTTCAAATGGTCAGGGCCAACCAGACATTCATCAACTGCTCATTTGAGGGCAACACAGCAGTCAATGGCGGCGGGGCGCAGCTCTTGGCCAACGCAACAGCAGCCTTCATCGACTCCAGCATCCGGCACAACACGGCAGCTGCTGCTCCAAAAGGCGGCGGAGGCAATGGTGGTGGCATTGGAGTTGGTGACAGGGCGCAGGTGCGAGGGGCCCGATGCCGATATCACTGCAGCACAGTTACTGTCTCATGTTGCCTTGACCTCATAAAAGAACCCTATGCACCAGGCTGTTCTAGCTAGCAATGCAGTGGCACCAATTTGCTGTGAACTTGCTGCAGTTAAAGCGATGATCAAGCACCGAGCAGTACCAATCAGGGCAGCGCCTGCAGCAGACAGCAGCCCACTGCACTATTCATCACCTGACATACATTTGTGTTGCGCAACACTCGGCTGCTGCTCTGCCTTGCTGCTGTGCTGGTGCAGGTGCGTATTGTTGGTGTCCTGCTGCACAACAACACAGCTGAGCTAGGCGGAGGGCTGTATGTTGAAGGCAACGCCACAGTCAACATCAGCAGCACCACGCTGCTGTCAAATAGCGCTAAGAAGCAGGGTGGAGGAGCGCATCTAGCAGGCGATGCCTCTGCACATATTTCAAACAGCAACTTGCTCAGCAACAATGCGCAAGAAGGGGCGGGTGCATTTGCAAGTGGGTCTGCCAGGTTGATGTTTGTTGCAAGCAATGCATCCCGCAACAATGCATCTATGAGTGGAGGAGGCATTGGTGCAGCAGCAAATGCTGACCTGCTGATCAACAGTAGTGTGGTGGTGTGGAATGAGGCTGCTGTGCATGGTGGTGGCATCGCATTGGAAGGAAAGGCCGGCATCGCAGCCCTTGTCAACAGCAGCATTCAGTCAAACACAGCAAAGTGGGGTGCTGGCTTGTCATTTGGGTCAGGCCAGGGCTTGAACCCGCACTTTCTGAAGCGTTACTTTGCACAAAATTTGGGCCTTTATGCGTCACAAAATCTCGCCAGCTGCTGCGCAGCTATCCATTCTTGGCAGCAGCAGCGTGTCAGACTTTGTCAGCCTGCTGGGGTCTGACCAGAGTGTGCTGCCTGTGAGGCTGAACGTGTCTGGCCCCTTTGGCCTGCCCTGTGATGGCCAGCTGGTGCAGGCGCTGCTGAACGGCACGCAGGTGCTGGGTGTGAACCGCTCTGACAGCAGCGGAGTGGTGCTCATGCGGTTGGACATCAGGCAGCCTCCTGGGGTGTACATTCTTGTTTTTGATTTGGTGCCAGGTGAAGGTCAGAAGCCAATCAACACTCTGAGACCAGCAGACGTAAGCTTACAAGTGCGCAGCTGCATTGTTGGCGAGGTGACGCCTGCGCCTGATGCCTGCCAGGCGTGCCCTGAGGGCTCATTCAGCCTGGAGCCACACAAGCGCACCTGCGACAGCTGCCCAGCCGGTGCGCAGTGCCCTGGCGGCTTTGCCATTGTGCCGCTGCCTGGCATGTGGCACTCAGCGCCAGAGTCGCCCCAAGTGCACAGGTGAGCAGCAAGATTGCAGAGGATGTCTGAGCATGTCTCACACTGCTATCACATTACATGTGCTGCACAGCACACTTTGTTGAAATCTGGGTAGATGCTACTTCAAGTGCCCGCAAATTAGCGCGTGTATGGACAGTAATGCCTGCATAGCGTGTGGCTCTGACTGCAGGCAGGCTGATATGCAGGCGGGCTCATTTGCGTATGCCAACTTGAACATTGCACCATGATGAACTACAAAGGCACTTTCAACGGTGCGATCTGCGTGCAACTGCAGGTGCCCCAACCCAGCTGCGTGCCAAGGCAGCAGAAGCACACTGGCAGCGTGTGCCGCCTCCCACCCCTGCCATGCTGCCAGCAGCAGCGATAGCAGCAGCAATTACACCGACCTGCAGTGCTCAGCTAGCTACCAGGGCAACCTGTGTGGGGTGTGTACAGCTGGGTATGGCCTAGTGAGGCCCTTCACGTGTAGGCAATGCTTGCCGCGGGCCGCGCTGGCGGTGCTGTATACAGCATCAGCTCTTGTGTTGCTGGCTTTTATTAAGCTGCTCTGCCATGCATCTATAACTGATAACACACGCGCACGCTCTGCACACACCCAAGCAAAAAGCGCTGCAAGTTCTAGCAATGCTCGCACTAGCCAGCTTGCTGAGAGTGTTCATGGCTTGCACACTGATGGCCCTGCAAAAAGCCTTCTTGGCCCACAGGTGCAGGTGTCTGATTTGCTGCGGCCGTTGATTCTGTACATGCAGTACGCACTCATCCTTGCAAGTGTTACTGGTGTTGAGCTGCCTGCGCCGCTTGCATACCCGCTGCAGGCGCTGGCGTGGGCATGGTCCCCTGCAGTGCCTGAGGCACTCAGCATTGAGTGCATTTTGCCGCATGGCAGCAGCAGCAGCATTCCTGTGAGCATTCAACGCATGCTGTTCTATCTGGCCATGCCTTTTGCTATGCTGCTGCTCTTGTTGGCTGCCGAAGCATCTGTCTTCAGGCTATTTCGCAGCAAGCAGGCAGCGGCAATGGGAGTGAGAGATAGGCTGGCTAGCAGTGCTATGGTGGTGTGTTTTTTCTTCATGCCTTCTATTCTACGCAGCACGTTTGGCTGGTTTGCATGCATCCCGATTGATGCGCCTGTTGATGTGCCGTATGTTGCTGCTGCTGTTGGGTCCTTCTGGCTGCATGACCCTGGCCAGCTGTGCTACCAGGGCTACCACAGGGCCTGTGCACTGGGGCTGGGCCTGCCGCTGCTTGTAGTAGTATGTGGGCTGCTGCCTGCCAGCATCTTGTGGGCGGTGCTGCGCAACAAGCAGCGATTAACTGACCCCTTGTTTATGCGGCACTATGGCTTTCTGGTGCGCTCTTACAAGCCAGCCTACTGCTGGTGGGAGGTGGCAGTGCTGGGTCAAACAGCAGCACTCACAGCTGTGGGTGTGTTCAGCTACAGCCTGCGCCCTTTGCAGGTGTGGGTCATGTGTGCAGCTCTTACTGTCTGTGCTGCTGTCCTGCTTGCCTTTGAGCCATATGCACAGCTGGCAGCAGGAAACACCATGCTAGCAGGCATGTACTGCCTGCTGCTGACCAGCATGGGCTTGTGGTCGTTTACGGCTTTCCGCAAGTTAATACCTGGCGCAGGCTACATCCTTGCAATAGGCGTGCTGCTGCTGGGCATGAACCTGGCATATGTTGTGTGGGTTGTGTGGCAGATTGCGAGGATTATTGAGTGGCGGGATGTGCGGCAGAGGGCGACCAGGGCTTGGACAGCTGCTGCAGCCTGTGCAGCTGCTGCTGTGGCATGCAAAAGGTTGCCTGCACAGAAGCAGGCCAGCTGCACAGGGACAGCTGCAGATGAGCGTGGCCTGCACAGCAGAATCTGAGGTCTGTGCTCAGTGCGCCCTATGCATGATACACTAGAATATGCGCCTTCAGTTTTGCATATGGCTTCCCTTTCTTTTCTTGTTCGAGAACCTATCATATTGCTGCACATCTTCGTGTGGACACAGCTCCCTACATGAATGGTTAAAACAAGGTTAACAGCATGATTGCACAGAAGACCACTTCAGCACCAACAGAAAGACACAATGGCTGCTAGACACACCATGCCCACCAAATCAGTCGGCCCCAGGCAGTGGCACAGTCCATGTGCAGCGCAACAGGCCGATCGGGACTTGCACACGTGCAACATCAACCGCATAGCCAGCTCAGCTGCTTCAGCCGCGCCTCCATGCATAAGGCCCGCTAGACCGCATGCTGATTGAGCTGCCGCTGGCGGCAGAGGCCTGCGCAACAGAAGCAGCAGCGGAAACTCACAGTGTCAGCACAACAGCGTTGGTGTAACAAGCTGGCGTACCAGTCAACTCATGATGTGTCTGGTGACCGGTTGCATGGCAGCAGCCACATTGCTGCAAGCGACAACGCCATGTGCAGTTTGTGCATGCCTTGAGTTTGCAAACATTCAGCACCCGGCATGCAACAGTCGAGCACCGGTGACGCGCACCTTTGCATCTTGACTGCTGGGCTTGAGCACTGGGAAGTCCGCCCACAGGTTCTGCTGCTGCCGCTGCGTCAGAGGTGTTGAGACAGCCCGCGTATTTGCTCCAGAACCTGCTTGCCCAGGCACTGCCGGCAAGCTCTGCTGCTGCTGCTGCCCCAGGCTGCCTCTGCAGCCTGCAGCAGCAGGTGTCCTAACACCATCCAAGTGCAACTGCCTGATGTGCTCCATCTGGTACTGCAGGGCATACATGCTGGGAGTGGGCTGCTCTCCTGCCTGCTGCTGCAGGCAAGCAGGGCCAGCTGTGCTTGCCAGCGGATGCTGCTGCGAGGCAAGGAACTGTGCCACAGCCGCAGAAGCGCCCAGCGCTGCTGCCTCTGCTGATGCGCCTGCGATGCTGTTGTGCTGACTGCGTGCCCTGCATGCAGGTCAGGCAGTGGGGTGCCAGAATTGGTGAGAGACTGCTCATCTGAAGCCTTGCTTTTGGAGGCAACTAGCACGCAGCACAATCAGTAGATTGAGAGTAAACAGTAAGCCCGCTGCAGCGTGCATGAACTCATGCCGATCTACAAATAGCTTGGTGTGTGGTATAACATCATTGTAGGAGCTTGATTGTAGCAACTAAGAGTACCAACCTGTGACCTCTGCCACCATTGAATGAGCCTGCTGCTCCACTAAAACTGCTGGCGTCAACCTCTGCCGACATGTTCATGCTGTGCAGGCGCGTCCGTCCCTTCGCTCCGTAGCTGCCAGCTGCTGCTGCTGCGCGCATGCTGTAATTAAAAAGGTCTGTGCTGCAGGCAACCTCTGGCTGCTGCAGCAGACCTCCTGGCAGTTGCTGCTGCTGCCTGGGTGTCAGGCGTGGCTCTGCGGCTGCGCCTGCGCACGCTGGCAGGAAGCTGCAGTTTCCTGCAAGCGCTGTTGACTGCTGCTGCTGTTGCTGCTCCTGGCTGCTGCTAACAGTGTCCGGCACGCTGCACGCTGTTAGGAAGGTACGGTTGATGTCATCAGCACCGGTGTCTCCTCGTGCACTTCTGCTTGTTGCTGGCCCTTCTGCTGCTGCTGGTCGGAATGTCTCAAACTGCACACGCGGAGCACTTGCAAGCGCTTTGCTGATCTTTGGGTCCAGCAACACCAGCTCATCAAGCAGCTGGTCCATGACCTCTAGATCTGTGGGCACACTGCAGCTCTGGCTGCACAGGGGCGGTAGCTGCAGCTGCTGCTGCTGGTGTGCTGCATGCTGTGGCTGCTGTTGCGGCTGCTGGCGGGAATGTCGCTGCCGCTGCCTGCTTGCGTGCTGCTGCTGGCGTGGGGAGCGGCTGAGCTGGTGCTGCTGCATTTCAGCTGCTGCTTCTGCTGCAATGCCTACACCACGTGCTGCTCCAGAAACAGTAACATTGTGGGTGCATGAGCGACTCGCGCGAGCCGTGTGCTGCTCATGTGCTTCCGTCACAGCCCCTTGCTGCTGCTGGCTGATGCGGCCGCCTTGCTGCAGCAGACATGTGGTGTCAGGCTCATCGCCCGCAGATTCAGGCGGTCGTGCACCTCCGGCACAAGTTTCTCTCTGCTGCTGTACCTGTGACTCTGCTGCCTGTGATTGATGAGATGGCTGAGGTAGCTGCTGTTGTGCATGAACAGCTTGTTCAGCTGGTATTGCGGCCCAACTGCCAATGAAACTTAGTTCTTGCACATGTGGGCGTATTGGTTCTGCATACATGAGCAACAGAGCAACTGAGTGATGGTGCTTCATCACAACTTCACTCACAACTTCAGAGCACTGTCATCAGGAGCAGAGCTGCTGATGTCTCACCGCTGCTGCGTGGCCTTGTGCGCTGAGGCACCCAGGTGGTGGTGTTGGTGCTTTTGAGTCTTGTACTATCATCTTCTGCGGTTCGTGCACGCATAGCTATCTCTAAGCTGCAGCACGGCAAAAAGAGTGCAGCAGGAGCAGTGACACTGCAGCGGCAAACTTACAAGTTCAGATTGATTGCAGATGTACAGGTACATAACACATATCACACCAGGTTTCCCCAGCCTGGCTGAGCCATACTTCAGCCCGACTTGAATCGTGGCATTGACTGGGGTTTCTCACAGCGAGTGCTGTGCTCGATCCCATAACGGTGAAGCTGATTGACTATTCGAAGAAGCTCATACATCAACGGCGTATTTCCTATGTGTAGCTGGACCAGCTTGCTGACACAGCAGTTCTGCTCAATGCACTCTCGGCATAGTGAGGAAAAGCGCCCCCTTAGTACGCTTAGAACGCTTGAAAACAACTAGCTGATTAATATACGGGTATTCTCTGCGCACCCTAGGGCTGCAGCAATAAAAGGTGGATAAGGATGGGGCTTGCAGCCACAACTGCTGCTGCCAACAAGCAGCTGGCAGCACAGGAAGCAGAGCAATTGGCCCCCCTAGAAGCTACACATGTAAGGGAGCTGCGGACATAGACGTCTGCACTGTTTGGGTTAGTGTATGGAGCCGCTGACAAGGCCAGATTCTATGTATGGGCTGTACCCCTCCGCATTTTATGCCGCGGCTGACAAACACTCCGCCCTGCCTTACCTGTCCGCCGTCCCTGCTTGCTGATGCCACCATTGCAACTGTCACAGGTTCACGCTGTACTGCAAGCAACCATCAGCCGGCTAGCACTGCTAGCTGTCATCGTAGTAGACCCCCATGTGCAGGCGCAGGAGCTCACCCAAAGTGTGGGCGAGGAGATCAGCCGCATGATTCAGCACCAGAAAGAGCTGGAAGCACGCTTCCATGAGCTCGTTGCTGCGCAGCCAGCACTGCGGGCGCTGCCAAACAAAGCCAACCTGCGCAAAAACCAAGCAGAGCTGCAGGAGGTGTCGGCAGCGCTGCGACAAGCCACCAAGCAGCTGTGCAGGTGCGGTCAGCAGATGCGCGCGTAGCCTGACACCGCACCACCAAAGCACCACTCCTATGCAAAGGGCAAACTGCCATGTTTGCAGCTACAGAGCACCAGCACCTGGTGTCAGGCACGCCAGCCACCACCTCCACGTGCACATGTGACATACCTCGCCCTCACGGTATGCTTGCAGGAACCTGAAGGACAACCCAAATGTCGCTGAGAACATGGCCAAGTGTGCAGCGCAGCGCGAGGCGCTGCAGGGGCTGCTGGGAGCCACGCTGGACAGCCTGGAGCTGAGCAGGAGCGTGCAGCCTGTCATTGAAGCAGTGATGACAGCAGAGCAGGCAGAGGTGAGTGCGTGCACGTGGCAGTGGCGGGGCATTCGAGTTGGGCAGTGCTTGCAGGTGGGATTTGAAAGAGCAAGCTGCTGCAGCAGCAAGCTGAGCCAAAGCAGCATCAAGTGTGTTGCTCCTTGGAGACGCGCGTTGATGAACGGAATGCATAACTCAACGCTCTGTACTGAAAGCACCACAGCCCGTTGCTGTGTATCCGTTGTACAGCTCTGTTTGTTGCTGCTGATGCATGCACCAGCTGATACGTTGCGAATCTGCAGGGCGCTGCTGCTTCTGCTGCAAACACAGCACCACGCCATCTGAACGTGTGCCGTGTCTGCTGCAGGCTGACATGCGTGAGATGATCGAGGCTGAGAAGAGCGCCACTGCACTGGTGAAGGCACTCAAGGCTGACCTGGCCTCAGAGAAGCAGCAGCACGAGGAGCAGGTGCGCTGCTGCCTGCCCGGCACTGGCGGGTACTAGTCAGGCTAGATGTCTAATTGTAGTACACATGCCTGCAGAGTGCTGCATACATGCATGGCAGGTGAGGACAGCATCAACTCAGCAGCAGATGTGCGGCAGCGCATGTTTGCCAGCAGCATATGCCTGGTGTGCTGTGGCTGGCTTAGCAGTGAGACAGACCACAGCAGGGGTGTCAATGTTGATCTTGTTGGGTTCTGCTGGTGCTGCCGTACGCTGCCTGCACGTGTGGTTGCATCAGGTGCGGGAGCAGCGGCGAGAGGTTGCTGCGCTGAAGGAGCAGCTGCGGCAAGAGAAGCTGACAACAGCAGTTGAGGGCAGGTGAGGCGCAGTGCAGCGCTGCAGGCAGAGCAGCTTGGCCCACTGCGATTGCGCACTGCCTGGAGGTTGCACATGGTAACAGCGCTGCAGTGTCAGAACTTCTGCAACTGCGCTGAGTGGGCAGACCACCCCGCATGCGCTAACCAACATCTGAAACCAACCAGAAACATGCACGCTGCAGTACTTACACCCATTCTGGCTATATTTTCACAAGGTACATTGATATGATTACTTGATTGATTGACATTGATATGATTTGTGCATGCTCCGCTGCTGCAACAAGGTCCCACAAGAAGGGCCTGGCCGCCGCCAACCAAGCCACGCGCCGCCAGCAGCACAGCACGCTAGATGACATGGAGGCGCAGCTGGGCCTGCTGCAGCAGCAGATGGAGATCGAGCGCAGCGTGCATGCGTCTGTGACGGAGTTCCTGGCCAGTAAGGCAGGGCAGCTGCAGGACGATGCTGGCGGCTGGCACAGCAGGCGTGAGGAGGATGGCCGCACCAAGGAGCGTGCGCTGGAGGTGGGGCGATGCTGCAACTGCCAAGAGTATGCTAGTAGAGAGCTGTGGCTGCATTGGCCAGTGTTGTGCATAGGTCTCACTGCCATGGCGTCCACGTGCTTGCACGCGTAGTGGCGAAGCCATTTAACTGCAGCTCTGTAATGCGCCATACAGCAGGGTAGTGAGCGGCCGGTGTGATTGTGGACTACTGCGAAGGCTGTGGCAGCTGCCACTGACAGGGCGCTGCGCGAACCGCGCAGCCATTTGCATTGCGTATCATCATGTGGAAGCAGCACTGAGCTTGTGCACACCGACCCTGGCTGCTGCTGCTGCTGCTGCCGCTGCTGCAGGTGTTGCGCGCAACGCATGCGCATGACTTGGAGCGCCTGGCAGAGGCAGAGGCCTGCCTGAGGGATGAGCTGGCTGCCAAGGCAGCGCGAGACGCTAAGGCAGAGGAGGAGGCAGAGGAGGCAGCAGCAGAGAAGGCGCTGCAGGCGCGGCAGCTGGCAGCGGCGATCACCATACAGGCGGCGTGGCGCGGCTATAAGGTGGGTTTCAGCTGGCGGGCTGGTGGTCTGGGGGCTTGGAGATGTGAGAAGGAAGAAGGGTGGGGCATTGACGCTGTGCGGGGCGTGGCACCAGATGTGTTGGGAGGACACAGCAGATGACGCAAATGCCAGCACTTTAGCATACATGCTTGACAGACTGTGTATCTTGACGACGTCTTGAATCCTGGTTTGATAACAGTTATATTGCCCGTCAGCGCATGTGCATGCAACGCCAGGCTCACAGCGTGCCCCGTGTGTTGTGATGCAGGCTCGCCATGAAGTCAAGGGTGCAAAGTCCAAGGGCAAGAAATTAGGCAGTGCCAAGGGGAAGAAGAAGAAGTAGCGGTGCTGCTTCTGCTACAGCTGCAGCAGCTCTGCCTGTGCAGGGCCTGTAGGGACTTGGCATGTTCAGTTTGGTGCCCATTCTGATGGGTGTGTGTATGAACAGACATGGTGCATGTGTTTGCAGCCGGTGTGTATTATGTATGTTATGCAGCAAACTATGTGACAAGGCGTTGAAGCTTCCTTAGGCTGCTGTGCTGGTGCGGCTTTAGCTGCAATTGGTGCAGTTGCACACCCCTGATGACAAGCCCTGTCACTTTGACCGGAGGTCCGCCTTTCTGGATCGCGACTACAATTGGGCTGCACAGAACTATACGGAATCACCAATGCGCTTGATGTATGTAAGCGAGTTATCTTGACGATCAAGCTGAGCAGCCGCACCAGTGCACTCTGTAGATCTCGCTTACAGAATCCACCAAAAGCACCGCAAGAATACACAAAATGCTACTCCAACATCGTCATGTAGCTCCGTTCACTGCAGCGCCCTGCGCCCACCAGCGAGCAGCAGTGGCACTCTGCAGGCCAACCCTCAGTAGACGACTGCACACTCGCACAGTGTGCATGGCAGCTTCTGGCTCCGCAGACCCTTACAAGGTGCTAGGAATTGATAGGGATGCCGACACCAACACCATCAATAGGGCGTACACTGTGAAGAAATATGCAGCAAGGGGCAATGACGCCCTGTCACAGCAGATTGAGGCAGCACACAGCGCCTTGATGATGGCTGCACTGTCACAGCGCATGAAGGGCAAAGCAGTGAACAAGCAGGTGGCATATGCAGACACAGAGCCGCTGTTCCCTTGGCGGCCAAAGCGCTGGGATGCCACTCCCAAGGTGTGTGGGCATGCATGCATGTGCTCTGCTAGATGATTCTGCAGCAGCAGCCCGCATGCACCAGCAGTAGCAGCAGCAGCAGCGGCAACAGCAGGAGCACCAGCATCTCAAATAAGTGATTAGTAAACTGTGCTTGGTTCATGTACAGTGGCAACTGAGTTCTGTGAGCGGTTTGTAGTAATGCTGCTACTGCTGCTGCACAGCCAGCATCTGCAACTAGATAGCCAGGCAATTATATAAAGAAAGTTGCCGCTTGCATACATTACAAGCATTGAAGCACAATGCAATATCATGCATGCTCACATAGCTAGACGGCGCCCCCGGGCCATCATGGCTGCTTCAACTTCAGACTCTATTGCTGCTGCTCCTTCTACTTGTTCTAGTATTACCTGCAAACAAAATAAAACCTGGTCAGTGCTGTTCCCAGTAGCCACGATGCCTGGGGGGAACGAGCACTGACGGTCTTCTGCTCCTTTGTAGCCTGAGGTAGCCCTGGTGTAGTGTTGTCAGTGACACTCTCAGGTCGTCACTTTCAGCACAGGCGTGTAGATTGGATATTTTCCTCGCAAAGAAGCAGGAGCAGCAGCAGTAGTTATAGTACAAGTAGGGGGTGCATGTATGCCTGCTTTGTGGTCCATCGTTTACTGCTGCAGTTATGGGTTACTGGTGAGGCTGCGTTGCTTATTTTGTCGTCCTTTTCCATTCAATGGGCGTGAAGCTCTCCAATTGTTGGGCAAACCACAGCTGGCTGTGAACCTGTCGTTTCCATGCCAAGCTACTGCACCCTGTAAACCAAGCCACATGCTACGCGGCTTTGAGGTGATAGCAGCAGTGGCAACAGCTGTGGCAGCAACAGTACGTACTGGCGCAGTGACTGGGTGACAGTGCCATGTCATCTGCATGCATCCCAACGGTCATAGAGCACCAAATATTCTGCTTTGCTGCTTTGCTTCACTCGCTTCATCAATGCGCTGCTGAAATTGCTGTACCCGCTGTGCTGCTGCAGGTCATCTTGATTGTGGGCGCCATGCAGATGGCCATGACAGCATACGGCTTCAACGCACCCAACATGAGCAAGGTCATTGGAGCAATGCTCATTGGCATTGCAGGTGCGCCAAGCAGAAGCCGATTTTGAGAGATGCATTTCACTGCTGCCAGCCACAGCATACATCAATGTTTGATGCAGATGGCCTGGAAGCACATGCACATGCCTCTTGGCATCTTTGCAGCTGCTCACAGTTACAGCTGCCCAGCTCAGAACACACACCACCAGCTCACTCCGCGCCGGCTGCCACTCCTTCTACATCCTGCTTTTCCCAAACCCCGGCGCACCTCAACCTACAACTCTCGACCTTCCACTGCCACATGCCATGCTGTGTCCCACCCACACAGGCAACGTGCTGAAGCAGAATGCAATCGCACCGCCTCCCAAGGACGCCTCCATGGCTACAGAGGAGGAGGCAGGCCGCGCCGGCCGCAACTTTGTGCGCGGAGCGCTGCTGGGTGTGGGTGCCACCTTCTTGGGTGTGCTGCTTGCTGGCAGTCCAGAGTACATCACACAGATTGTGCCCAGTATCACGCTGCCGGCGGTGTTCACGCAGCCAGGGCTGATCGTGTCGCTGAAGATCGCTGGCGCAGCCATCAGGTGGGTTGGGCTACAGGAGTTGACAATGTGTTGCGCTCGTGTCCTGTAGGAGCTTCTTTCAGCACGCAGGCTATAATTGGTGGAGCTGAGAGGTTTTGGTATAAGTATGGGCCTGCTCTGCAGTGTAGTATAGCGGTTGCGTTTCAGTGTCGTCAACAGATGGCGGTGTGCTGAGAGGGGTCCCACGACACAGTTGCAGTGCTGCATTGAATGGCAGCTGCCTGGTTTGATTCAGTTAGATGTGCTTGCATGTGTGGGGCCTGCAGCATTGCACCGCCACCTTCATGCATGCTGACTTGACCCTGCTTCTGCTTTGTTTGTTGTGTGCCCTGCAGCAACTGGATCATGACAGCCTTCTACTACTGAGCAGCAAGCCCTGGCTGGCACCAGCTGCTGCAGCTGCTGCAGCTGCTGCAGCTGCAGCAGCTGTCGCAGCAGCGCCTGCAGCACCAACTGAGCCATGAAGTTCAGCTTCTATACGCGTGCTGAACACAGCTCTATGCATGGTGCGCTCTCGGCTGCTGTTCTGAGGAAGGTTTGGCTCGGCGACAGCGCATGGAGATCATGTGTCAGATGGTGGTTTGAGATTTGCCGCGTTGAGTGTGGCTGCATCAGCAGCAGTCAGAGAGACCTTGTGCTGCTGCATACCTGGCGCCGTGTCTGTGCAGGCGTGTGCCGCGAGCTCATGCCGGCTGTCCATATGCTCATGTTGTGCTGCTTGCTGCAGCTGGGGTTCAATGCAGCTGGCGCTACGCATCCTGTGAGCAGCATCTGCTTGCAGGAAGCCGCTCTCCGTTGCAGCAGCGCTAGCATGGGAACGCTAGCATGAGAGCGTGTTCTTGATTGAATCGCTGTGCAGTGGTTGCCATCAAAGAAGTGTTGTTTGTTGCAGAGCTGCTAGTTTGAACTGGCCAATTCATCTAAGGCGGCTTGTTGTGTTGTGGTCTGCTGCTCAAGGTGGCCTGCAATTCTGTTGACGTGGCATGTGCATCACGCAGAGCAGCATTGCCAGCAGCGTCATCAGTCCTGTGATTTTACAACATGGTTTTTGCTGACAGCACAGTAGTAGCGTGACCGTGTCAGCTGCGGCTTCGGTGCGCACACTATCGGCGGTTTGTAAGAAGTGAGACTTTCTGTTCCAGAATAACAGTCAGATAAGGTGCATCTGTGCCAGGCAACCGCAGGATGCTTGCAGGCCTGCCTCAAATGTCCAACATATCCTTGAAGGGTGGCCGTGTGTTTCCGCCAACTTACACCCCACACCTTTTCTAGTAGCATTGCAGCACCACTGTGCGGTACCTAGACATATTGCAGTAGCGTCAAAGGGGGGGCACTCTGTAAGTTTTTGACACTAGGCTGGAAATTGCCTGAAACTTGCACCATAGAGTATTTATAGTATGACTAGCTTGTCATAAGAAATTTACACCCATCTGGCAAGGTCAACAGAGGGGGGGGGGTGGGGGGGGGTCTGGGGGGGTTCAGGTAACTTGCTGACTTTATGCAAACTTTCTTTATAGGCGCCAGATCAGCGCCGGACGCAGCTCATTGAAAAGCTATTATCAATATGCGTTTATTTACGTGGTTTGTGGGTGCTGAATTACTTTCTGGTGACCCAGACTGTGCAGCAGACACTTGAAGGGGCCACCGTTTGACAGCTCAGGCAGAGGCAGAGAGGTGCTTGTGACAGTCAGGCGAAGCGCAGCATGGCGAACCAGCCTTTCCTTATTGGTTCATTCTTACATTTTGAATTACCTATGTAATCGGAGGTTTACGGACGTCGACACTGTCTTGCAGCTGTCACGCAGCGGTTCGATCGATGGATCGATCAAGGCAGCAGAACTTTGTCATACAGCACCCACTCCCCCCCAAAAACTCGTATAATGTTGAATATTAATATTACAATGTATTTTAAGGGGTATAAGAGGTTGTATGACTCTTTTCTGTAGGGGAGGGGGGGTTACCCCCCTTTTGAACTTCTTGGCCTAGTGTCTGTCAGCTTTCTTGGTGCCCCCCCCCCCCCCCCCCCCCCCCCCCCCCCCCCCCGTGGTAGCGTGTTACATAACTGACCGTCAGCAGCATAGACGCAACATAAGCACCTACCAGCCATGCATGGTGCGCACCGTGGTCACAACACGGTGTTGTTGATGCCAATGGCACCTGGCTATTGCAACCTTGTTTAGTCCGACATAAGACATAAGAACCCTACTTTCAGCTACACATCTGCAGCGCTGCACAAAGTCAAGGACAGGGCCCTGGAATGAAGTGCACATGAACCAGCATGGCTTGCAGCCACAACCCGCGCAACAAGCTGACTCGTTGCCTCAATCACGCCACTGCTGCCTTTGAAAGGCAGCTGACGGCAGCAACACCGTCAGCAGCAAGTTCTGGTCAGCTGTACAGCAGCAACACTCACGGCACTACTGCAGCCTCAATGCCGCCTTTGCTTATGGCTAAAAGCAACAGCATGGCCCTCACAATAGCTGTTATTGGTGATACCCATCAAAAGCATGCCGCAGCCAGACTCATACACACACCAAGACCAAGTGTGTTGAGGCAGCTGCACAACCTGGCAAGTAGCCCCTAGATACAAGCTGCCTCCTGACAAGTGTTGCCCAACAATTTGGCACACCGGCGCGCATGTGCAACAGATGAACACACCACACCGCAACATATACACGCCTGCTCCAAACTATTTATTTACTCCCGCTGCGCAAACTAAAACAGCACTCACTGTGCTGCTGGCACCACCTGGCCATCTATCACCTTGAACTCACTCCCTGACTGCAGCGCTGCACTTGCACGCGCGGCCCTGGCCTGCTGCTGCTGCTGCGCTGCGGCCCTGGCGGCGCGACGCGCAGCAGCAGCAGCCTGCTGTGACGCATCATGGGCTGGCGCCGCTGCTGCTACAGTCTGAGCTGGCTGTGCAGGGGCTGTTGTTACTGCATCCTGTGCCTTCTGTGCAGCAGCACGGGCCTTACGCTCCAACTCACTCATTGGCGCGGGTGGTGCAGCAGCAGCAGCAGCAACGCCCGGGTTAGCGTTGAGTGCTGCAGCCCCAAACCAATCCTGAGCGTAGTAAGTTGGCACATTCACACCAGCAGCTGCCACGGATGCTGCATTCTGTGCTGTGGCTGCACCAGCTGCTGCAGCTGGGTTCATTGCGCCGCCAAAGCCAGGCAGTCCTGGCAGCTGCAGGCTCTGCAATCCAGAGAATAGGCTGCTAAGGCTTGGCAGCTGCCCTGATCCTGGGAGCCTTGCCATGCTTGAAACCTGAGTAGGGTTCAGGCTTGGAAGCTTCGGCAGCTGCAGCGTTGTGGCGTTGATCAGCTTGCCGAGCTCCCCTGGGACAGTCAGGTTCTTAGGGATGGATTCTAAGATGTTATTTGTGGCTGCGAGGAAGCTGTTGGCAGCTGCTGTGACGTTCTGGATGTTCTTCGAGACTGCCTTTCCTGCATCCTCGATGAAGCGTGCAAGGTTACCCTCGCTGGCAGCAGCTGCCAGGCGCTGCAGTTGCTCTGCAGGGTTGGCCAGCTGCTGCTGCACGAGCTGCGCGGCCTTCTGAGTGGTCTGACCAAGCATCTGCATCGCTGGCTGCTGCTGCTGCTGGGGCTGTTGTGCGGTCGGCCACTGGTATGGCTGTGCTGGCATTGGGAACTTGCCATCAAAAATCAGTGTCGGGGGCTTGACCGGCAAGTTAGGGATAGCTGGCAGCGCCTGGCTGAAAGGTGCATTGTCGTCCCTGTTGATAGCAGGTGTTGCGCCTGAGCCTGGTGCTGTCTGCACGAATGGAGTGGTGGACTTAGGCACGGTGTTGGTGGCGCCTGCAGGTGCGCTGACGCCCGTGCCTGCCAGTTTGCTGCCGCTATCTGCCACCACCATCTTTGTGTTGTCAACAAAGCGAGGGCGCTCCAGTTCGCTCTCTGGGAGCGCCCTCTTTGGCGCTGCTGCTGCCGCCGCTGCTGCTGTGAAGCCAGGTGGTAGGGAAATGATTGGAGCAGGGGCGCTTGCCATCCGCATGTTAGATGCGCTGGTGTACACTCCAAGTGGTGGTGTCAGGTTCGGCATTGCGATGCCGTTTGGGCCGAGCATGGGTGCTGTTACTGGCAGGGGTGCTGTGATGTGCATGGAGTTGTAGGATGCTGCAGGGGCCCAGGTTGGGTTGCCTGCAAGTGCTGGCAGTACCTGCTGCAGCTGCCGTGCTGCTGAGGCACGTTGTAAGGAACCTGCGCGCAAGAAAGTGCTCGTTGTAATGCCAGCTGTATTCAAGGGGCAGAGCCCTGATGTAAACCTTGCAAGGTGTGCCAGATCCATACATTCGTATTGCTGCCTCACCAAGCGACTCGGTGCTGACAGATAGAATGCTCAAAATTTTAAAACCAACCGTAAACTACTCGTCTACACACCTGCGAGCACCAAGCCTAGGGCGAAGAAGGCCATCTTCGCCATGCTGCGCGGTAGGTGCCGAACAGTTCACAACCTAGGGAGTGGGCTGGTCAACAGTGCACAGTAGACGCCAGAAACCCAAAGATTCTATTTTAAGAGCGAGGCAAGGGGTCGTCGCTCCGTGCAACTGTACTGCTGGTGAAATGTGTTGGCGCGCTTGGGTGCGGACGCGTGAGAGGGAGACGGAAGCGCTGTATGTGCAATTTGTACAAGTACATTGGACTGAACATGTCGATGTGCACATGCCTCTCGTCGCTCAGGCCGTGTGACGCGGAGGTTCTTCAGGTGCATCTGCTCGACGCCACGTGTTGTGGTCGAGTGAGACGAGCAGTACCACGGCGTAGCACACAGGAAACCTCGTCTGAACATAATGTTTGCCCTTTTTTATTGGGTGTTACTTCAGCTTAGTTGGCTCTCGACTGCGCTTTGCAATGCAGCAGCAATTATGGCCAGGCTGAGCCTGCAGGCTGCTGAGGTGCAGCAGCTGCAGCAATCACGGCCGGTGTTCATAGGTTGTTATCTTGTTGTCTAACAGCAAGTTTATGATGCTTATTTAAGTGCCGGACCCTGGACAGAAACGCTGCTGGTGCCAGGTGGCACCTTCTGGCGCTATGCCAGAATCCTGGTTCGAACCAGCAGCACAGTGTTCTGCCGCCACTTAGCAGTCCAGCTGTTCACTACTGCCTCGTCATCATCATGTTTTTCAGCATGCCATAGCAGTTTTGGCACAGCTTGCGACCGTCACACTCTGAAGTGTATCACAGCCACAGTGGTTGAGTCCGCCTATTCAGCTGCTAGTATGTGCGTGGCACTGCTCGACGGCTTGAAAACTTTGATCCTTTGAAGGGTTGACTGGTGGAGAGGCGGTTGCTCAGTGTGAGCGCCTAGCAGAGTCACACTGTGGCCGGCAGTATTACGCGCCGATGTAACCAGCTGGCTTGCTGCCATTTTAAATTAAGGTGCTGCTGCTAGTCAAATCGTCGTGCCACGGCATGCGGCATGCCAGCGCTGGCTTCTTGTAAAGCATGCGGGCAAACCATGTCTGAATGTGGAGTTGTGTTGCAGTCTGGCGTTCAGTGCCTCCATGGTGTACATTGCTAGTGCTCTTGCCACTTTCCAAGGGTGCATCGGCTCACCATGCAGGAGGTTGCCATCTCTTCTGGGCTTACAGGGTTACCAGCGTACGTGAACAGCCTGGAACATCTTAACAGCTCATGACAGTACACACCTGCTGGCTCTAGCGCAAATGGCAGGAGCTTGCACTCGAGGCTACCGCTCAACGTGCCAAGCTGGGCTCAAGTTGCTGGTCAAGACTTTAAAAAAGACACGGCTGCTGTGTTTTGCAGCACTGCTGCGCACCAAAAGGAACTCATGAGCTGCTTTGTTATCAGCATGCAAAGCATACAACACCTTATCTACTAGACACCTAGTAGGTGCCTGCCGTCGCATCCACAGCAGTTGCTTTGCGTCCAGTTGCGGCCACCCAATGTTCTACCAAACATTGAGCATGGCTTCTTCTGAGGTTCAACGACGGTGCTATGGGAGGCACAGTTGTGCCTAGCATGCTAATGCCAGGCTGACAACCAGTACAGCCAGCAACACAACAAAGTGACCACCAACAATCGCAGCTGAAGTGCCCTGCATTCAACACTGCTGATTCCACCCTGAACATGTGTCTCCGGCCAGTTCAAAAATGAGGCAGTGCAGTGCTAACCAGCAGTGCTGCAGCACTAGCTGGTGAGGACTTGCAAAAATAGAACAAAGTGCGCACACAGCAAAGCATGCTTGCACGCACACATACCTACAAACAACAGCAAGCTACGCTGGCCAGGGGTGCTGCACCACCATTGACAACAACCTCACTGATTTTACCTGAGTTGCTTCACGTTAGTTTCGCTACACCTAGATGCTACACATTGAAAACACTAGCGCGTCCGCACTTGACATCAACTTGCCTGCTCTACTAACCTGTACCAGAACAATGTGGGCCTCTCCAGCCACAGCTTGAATACAGTAGTACGCCTACAGATTGCCTGACATTGTACAGCTCTGCTAACCAGAGAAGTGCAACCAACTTTACAGCTACGCTCAAGCCAACTGCCGCGGCTCAAGGCAGCTGGCAGCGCCTGTGCCTCGCGCACGCCTCACACCACCCACTGCGGCACATTCAACAGCGCTCGCCTCATTCTTAGAACCCACACCTACTCAAGATCTTCTACCCAATCTGCTTCTAGATATCCTAAGATCAAGCTGCCTGTGCAGCTAGGCGCTGACCCACAGCCTTGACCAGCATCTTGGCCACATCCTGCACCTCAGGCCAGCCCTGGGGAGGAGGTGCCACTGCTGCCACCACCTTGCGCACCTGAGGCACCTTCTCTGGCAGCTGCACCAGCGTGGCCAGCAGGTCAACCCTGCAGCACAGCGGCAACGATCATGAGGTGGTGTTTGAAACGTGTAAACCTAACGCAGCAATATGCACAGACAGGATGTCGCTGCGATGTTGGCAGCTTGTAGCTGGTGACAACAGGAAGGACAGATATCTCTTGACTGCTTTGGTTACGAGCATGACAGCGCATCAACCCTCTCTGATGCAGCCCGCGTTTGCCTCACCTGCCGCGCTTGTCAGTAACGAACAGCTTGTTGCCATTGGCCTGCTTCAGGACAGCCTCAACCACAGCAGGGTCAGGCAGCCGCATGTTGGTGGTGTTGAGGCCCAGCTGGCCGGCCACAACAGGCAGGGCACGTGTCACACCCATAATGACCTGAGAGGCATCTGGGGCAGGCGGCAGCACCGGTGCTGACACCTCAATGTTGAGCGCGGACTTGATCAGCGCGGGCACGTCCAAGGTTCCGTCCGAGTTTGTGATCTCGTCGATCTGGGGCAGCTGCAGGTTCTCGATGCTGCTGCGCACGCCGTCGCGCACGTTCTCGGAGACCTGCTTGAGCAGGGTGGGCTGCATTGCAAGATGTAGGCAGGAAATGCAAAGAGCAGCAAAACAGCGCAACGCCAGCGTTTAGTTTCAGGAGATGCCATGTCAGCAGGTCCTGTTCTGCACATACAAAATGCTGCAAGCAGGTGACAACCTACCAGCACGCAGCTGCCAGGGCAACTAAGAACCAGTCCAGCACACACAATGCTCGAACGTCGCGTAACTACTTGTCGAATCTCAGGGCTGGCCCTGCAGCTAGCTCGCCAGGCGCCTCACAACCTCCAGTGCAACGTTGATGCCCCAGACATGCGGCAGCTGCTGCCGACTCTAGTCTTCTTATACAAATCCATTAATTATGCAGTCGGCTCACCAGGCGCCTGACAACCTCCAGCGTCACGTTGATGCCCTGGATCAGGTCCACATTCACGCTGGGCCTGCTCACACCCACACCGGCAGCCATGTCACCCGGCAGTGGCAGCTCCACAGTTGTGTTGGAGCCCAGCAGGGGTGCCAGTGCAGTGACAACCTTTCCGGCCTCTGCTCCAATGCTCAGCTTCTTGCCATCTGCCAGTGTGATGTTTGGCAGGAGTTTGACCAGGAAGGTGGGGAGGTTGCTGGTGATGAAGTTGCCGCCGTTCTGCAGCAGCAGCAGCCTGCAGGAATGTTTGCAGGAAAGGTTGCAGGAAGGGTTGCAGGAAAGGGTGTGGAACAGAAGCAGTGGTGGTGAGTAGATTGCTGATGATGCAGGCTCGTGCTGTCATGCTCTGCAGCAGCCTGAATGCGAGCAGGGTGCAGGAGGTGCAGGTTGCAGGGGCAGGATGCAGGGGCGGCTCCATGTATGGTGTGGTGCAATTCTCAGCAGCTGAGAGACCTGCCAGGTGCTGCGCCTGATTAAAACTGTTTTAACCTGTTGTCTGTCAGTGCGGTGCTGTTGTACTGCCGTTTGAAGCTGTACAAGTCATCTTCTCTGCTGTTGTCGTGCTGCAGCACACCCCAGCAGCAACAGCCAGTTGCAGAGGAGGTACTTACCAGTCATTCACGTTTGAGGGAGGCTTGCCGCCTGCCCACGCCTTCACTGTGTTGTCAACCAGTGTCTGCATGGGGATGTCTGGCATGGGGAAAGGAGAGGTCATTGCAACCTCCAGGAAAATCTCTGGTGAAGGCAGGTCCAGCAGAGTGAGGCTCTCAAAATCGAGGCCTGTGACATTAGCTGGGTGCCACGTGCCCTCTGCATCCTTGAACGGGATAATCAGCTTTCCCTGCTCGGCTGGGGTTGCGACTGCTTCTGACAGCTGACGCACGGCAGCTGCTTGGTGAGCGGTGCCTGCAGGACGAGTAGCAGCACCACAGCGACAGCAGCAGCAAGCACCCCGCAAACACGTCCATAAGCATCTGAGAATTTAAGTTGAATGACATTGAAAGCGGATGCGTCACAGTTCGACTTGAGAGGCATGAGGCTGCTTTCTGGCCGGAGACGCGCGCAACACCGGTACACTGGCACACCTACCCACGAGCGCCAGAACGCACAGCACAGCGTGAGATAGCTTCATTGCTGAAGCTTCAATTTCACTCGGTTCAGCTGAAGGTTGCTAGTGACCCGCGATAGGGCCGAGCAGTACAGGCCGATGCTATTCGCCTGCTATTGTTTGCTCCTTGTGGTTGTGGAATGCACAGCTGCTGCCTTTGTGTTTACTCTCGCTTGTATTCATGGATTTGAGCTCCTGTCAGCGGCGCGGAGCACGGTCAGTGACAATGTGCCATGCCACGGCACTGGCCTTGATTGCGGTACACTAATGCACCGATCACAATAGCATCCATGAACACATTTGAAAATGAATTGTTTAGTTCTGGCTTTTGGGGGGCTTTGCTGTACAGTACCCACGTGGCACTGTGGATCTGCGCGCGCATCCCGACCTATTGATGGGCATTCAGCGATGCTGACGTGATCAGTGTCAGCAAAGACGCTTTGAAGCTGCTGATCCACTCACTCTATGCTGAAGCAAAATACCTGCTCGCTCACTGGCCACACAGTTGATCATGCTTTTAGGTCTGCTTCTAGCTAAAGCTGGAAGTCAGATGCTTTGGCCACGCAGCATGTGCACCGTGAACTGGTGATCAGGTATAGGTTCACAACAGTCTCATAACAACAGAAGATAGCCCAAAGTGGCTCAAAGCGCAACATGAAAATGAGGAGGGTAGCGCTATCGTGAGCTAGCTCACAAGAATCAAGTACAAAGCAAGCCACTGCATGTCAGGGGGCATGTGGGACGGCACCCTCTAAGCAGCACTGTGCAGCATATTTCAGCTGTTTCAGCCTAATCACTATCGCTGAAGACCATGCTGCTGCTACCATCAGCAATGGCAGCAACCCACCACGCTGCCGGTCCACGCTGCCGGTATGGCTTGATGGTAACATGATGATGACGCTGCCGGTCCAAGGCAGGAGGCACAGCCTTGCTCCAGCTGCATCCCAGGCACTGCAAACATCGCTAACACAAGGCCGCATCCAGCTGGCGTCTTCATGCAGAGCACTGTCCTGTAAACTGCTGCTGCTGCTGCCGCGTCACGTATCAGCTGCTGTTTGTGGCGGATGGGAAGCGCCCTGGGAACATCCCTGCGCTATCTGGTTGCACTGACGGGTGTCTCTCATGCTGCTGCTGCTGCTGCTACTGCTGCTGCTGCTGCTACTGCTGCTGCTGCTGCTGCTGCTGCAGCTCAAGGCGCAGCCGCCCAGCATGCAGGCGGCTTGCGTCGCTGCCGTCCAGCAGCAGCAGCAGCAGCAGCTGCCCATGCCGCAACACACAGATGCCGCCAAACAGTGAGCCAGTGCGCTGCCGCTGCTGCGTCAGTTGCTGTTTGTGGCGGATGCACAGGCCCCTGGGGACACCCCAGCGTGATCCTGCTGCACCGGAGGCTTCATCTCAAGCTGCTGCTGCTGCTGCTGCTGCTGCTGCTGCTGCAGCTCGAGCCGCAGCCGCCCAGCATGCAAGCTGCTTGCATCGGCACCATCCAGCAGCACCAGCAGCTGCCCATGCCGCATCACACAGCTGCTGCCCCATAACGAGCCAGTGCACTGGCCGCTGCCCTGCCCCGGCTGCAGCAACCCCAGCACCTCCTGTATTGCTAGGTATGTAGGAGCAGTCGGCAGCTGCTGCTGCAGCCAAGCCCTCGCCACTCGAGCTTTGAGCGCCCTTGGCAGGCCCTGCAGGTAGAAGATGCTGAGAGCTGTGCCTGACTTGTGGCTCACTGCCTGCAGCCCCTTGCACCACACAGAGGCCTGAAACATGCCGGCAATGGCAGCGGAAGGGTGAGAGGGCATGTCTGCGGAGGCAGGACACAGCCCGTGCACACTGAAAGTAGCCACGGCACTGCTGCCGCTGCCACTGCCGCTGCTGCTGGTGCGGGGCCGGTCGTCGCTGCTGCTGCCGTTGCTGCTGCCACCGCTGCTAGCACTGTTGCTCTCTGTGCTGCTGCCGCTGCTCCTGTCAGTGCTGTCGCAGATACTCGAGTTAAACCTCAAGTCAAGTGTCGGCACTGGCGCAGGTGCTGCAGCAACTTTGAAGACTGTGTAAGATTTTGCCCGCAGCCTCCTCCGCCGTCGACGGCTCTGCTGCTGCTCCTGCTGCTGATCCTGCTGCTGCTGCTGCTGCTGCTGCTGATCCAGCTGCTCTGCATCAACCAGCACAGGCAGCAGCGAGTAGTCCCGGGAAGCCGCACGCAATTTATGCAGCGCTATTGTTTCGAGCAGCTCACGTTCCCCTTCAATTACTTGAGCTTTCAGAGACGTTGGCCGCTGCCGCTGCCTCTGCCGTCGCCGCCGCTGCTCCTGCTGCTGCTCCTGCTGCTGCTGCTGCTGCTGATCCTGTTGCTGCTGCTGCTGAGCAGCAGCCGGCACAGGCAGCAGCGAGTAGTGCCGCGATGCTGCACGCAGCTCATGCAGCGCCATGCTTTCAAGCAGCTCATCCTCTGCTTGCAGCACTTCACTAGCTGCTGCAATGTGCTGCACTGCGCGGGCGTTGATGGCAGTCAGCAGCGGCAGCACTGACAGCCGCACACGGTTGCGGGTGAAGCGCTGGTCACTGTTGGTGCTGTCCTCCCAGAACTGCACGCACAGCCAGGCGACCAAAGGCAACAGCAACGCACCCATCAGTGAGTATGAGGCGGCAATGCATGTACCCTGCTGCCCGCGCACATATGACGCATGCCCTGCAGGTGAAGCACAGGTAGCACAGCCAGATGCAGCTTGCATTGAAGATGCTTGCCCAAGTGATGCATAGATGCTGACCCGGGAGATGCAAAGAGGTCCGGCGCAACACTCTGCAGCTGCACCCCAGTTTACCTGCAGCAAGGTGCGCAAAGGAGCGTAGCCCAGTCTACTGCCACAGGCTCAACTCCTGTACGTGCTGCGCCAGCAAAGCCTACAGTAACACCAGGCAAGCAGCTTACCTGTGTGCCTGTGAGGTTGCACACTGCCAGCGTGCTGCTGCGGTCCAGCTGCAGCAGCGGCCGCACTAGTGGCAGCTGCCCGCTGCTGTGTCTGCTCCAGCCCATACTGCTCAGGCCAGCTGCACCAGCGCCCCTGCAGCAGCACCAGCAGCGGACAACAGGCAGAGGCAAATAGTATTAAAAGCAAACGATACAGCGGTTTCCTGATGGCACTGTGCTTGTTGTTACAGCTGCCTGATGCTGCAGCAAGCCCCTTGATAGCAGCACAGGCAGCAGGCCAGGCAGGCCATTGACAGGTCTACTGGCATGCATGATTAGTTGTAACATCACCATGCAAGCCTTCGCCTATGCTGCCTGCTGCATGAACAACACTGTTGACTCTTACTGCCAGTCCCACCTCACGAGGTTCAGCAGCAGCGTCTCAGCCCTGTCAGTGGCTGTGTGGCCAAGCGCAATGACGCTGCAGCCGGCTGTGCGTGCCATGGCCTGCAGCTGCCGGTGCCGCCATGTGCGCGCGTCGTTCTGCGCATGAAAATCGCCAATGAACGTTGCAGCAACGTGAGCTGGTGTGTGACGCCTGAACTCTGGCGCTTGTTTGATGAACCTTTGCCCCAGGTGTGTTGTCCAACTGCTATGCATGTGCTACGGTTCAGTCCTCGCCTCGCAACCAACAGCAGCATACTCACCTCTGACTTCAGCTGCTGGTCTGCAGTAGCTTCATGATAGGCTAGCCCGAGCTGCTGCGCCTGCCGCCGCACAAAGGCTGCGTTGGCTGCTGCATCCGGCCGCATGCAGTGGTTGCAGTGCCCCACGACAAGCTGCAGCGGCCACTGCTGCTGCAGGTCTAGCAGCAGCCGCAGCAGCGCCATGGAATCCTGCAGGAAGCAATCAAGCCCCATCAGTCTTGTCCTGCGCTTCCCCATGTGAGCTTGTAGTATAGGTCCTCATATTTAGTGTTCACATGCTGCAGATCAATGTGGCCAGCACAGCACTTATGGCTACTTCAAGCACCTGATGTGGACTCTGCTGGCGGCGACAGCAGGTGAACCTACACGTATTTTCATCGCACAGAACTAACATTGTGCAGCTGTCGGCGCCTCCCCTTCAGACTTGTCAAAGCAAACTTCTGGCATGAGCATGCGTCAGCTGCCTATGTGTTGGACCGTCTTTATGCCACAGCAATTGCTGCCGCTCACCCACCTGGCCACCTGACACTGCCAAAAGCACCCTGCAGCCCACTGGCAACAGCTGAGGCTGCTGCCGCAGCGTCCTCAGCAGCGAAGCATGGTGCCTGCTCCAGCTCCTGAACCTATTATGTGGCTGTAGGGGTGGCCGCAGCTGCTGCTGTTGCTGTTGCCTCTGCTGCGGCTGCAAGCGCTGCTGCAGTCGATCATGGTCATGCCCAGGGCTTCCGAGAGGAATAATATCGTTACAACTACTGGTCAGAACCTGGGAAGCTACAACTGAACACTGCTTAGCCTTGGCGTAACGCTGTTGTCGCTGCTGCACTGCTGCTGCTACTGCTGTTGCTGGCTGTTGCAGCAGTGCTGCATGCCGGCAGACGCTTCGGCGGCAGTCAGTATAATGTTGTAGGCGAACATAGAAGTGTTTGTTTTCAAGCATTGCTGCTAGCACACACTGGCTGCATCGAGCAGCGTCCACACACTCGTCCCACGGTCGCAGCAAATCTGCTAGTACACCTCACAAGGTTCGATTTGTAGGCTACAAACAGGCTTATTGAATGGTAAAGATGACGGTGATCGTCACCAGCTCTGCTGTGCGTGTCATCTTGCCGCTGGTGTAACAGGGAGTTTGACCTTCTGGTGTCATTCGACACCATCAGGGCATCAGGGCTTTTGCCAAGCAAGCTACTCAGTTTCACCCAATTCATTGACTATGCAGAAGCCTGAACCTTGATCAGCCGGATCGTTACCTTTGACCCTAAGCAAACACCAAGTGCCATTCAACACTGTGTTCATAACAGCATCAGCCGTCACTCCACACGCAACAGATGATATGCACTTGTCATCTGATGCAGCATGCAAGAGAACAACGTGCAGGTACCCAACCTAAATCAAATCAGGATCATGCGACCATGGTTCTAGACTGACGCTTTGACAAGCTGATGTCGAGCAGGCAAGCATGCCAGTTGCCGACATGTCCGTTACTCAGCGCACCACGCATAGCAGCACTCAGAGCAGCAGCAACTCATATGCACCACTCCAACGACACAGTCAAAAGCATTCATACAACACATACTTCGCAGGCCCATCACATCATGCAGGTACGCATGTATGGTACCTGCTCAAGCGATGCAAGGGTCTTCAACTGGCATTGCGGCAGTCACACAGGAGAGTGCCAGCAATGGAATGGCAAAAAGGAAGCCATTTGCGCTCATACCTCAGCAACACAAGCAAAGCCTGTCTTGCGAGGGAGCAGCAGGCATGGTGCCATGAAGGCGGGAAACCTGCACATGTGCATGGCTAGAGGCAGCCGCTCGTTTTTGTGATGAATCCTGCTGCTGGCCAAGCACTTGGATTGACAGCTGCATATCAAGCTGCAGGATCGTGCTGTTGGGTGCACTGAAAACGGCAATGAACTCATGAAGTTTAGGTTGCAGATGTGGCAAGGAATCTGCCATCCCTGCAGACACTGTCAACATCACACGGTGATGCGGCACTGGCGCACAAAACAATACCTGCACACCTGCGGCCAGGCTCACTGGTCATAGCCTTTCTCGCAATTGCATCTACGCAGCACCACAGGAGTGGTGTGCTGTTGTGCATATTGCTTGTGCGGATGCCACAAACACCTGCCATCATTTGCACACAAGTACGACGGCAGCTGCCTACCTTGAGCAACAACCTAGGTACATGCAGAGGTCACGGGAAAGTCACTGTTTCTTGCTGAATGCAACCAGCTGTGGCCGGGTCCCCACATCAAATCGCGGTCAATTCATCCCAAGGTCACAAACTACAACTACTGCGTACACTGTCAGCGCATGTTGCGCATGTTTGAGCACTTGAACAGGCTCCAAGCTGTGTGCCAACCCCAAGGAATGCTACCTATCCCGCAAGCGAGTGCAGTCTTTGGCAATGTAACTGCTGTTGTGCAGAAGCCAAAGAGACAGCTCCCAGAAACAGCTCCCACAACCACATGCCAGCGCGTTGCTGCGCTGCTTGCCCCCACTACCACCACCACCGACACCACCACAGATGCATCCTGCATACGAAACCTGCTCATTGCGGAGCCAAGTCATTTGTGGCACAGTCGCCTCATTAGGTCAAGTGTTCGGATGAAAAACAGCACAAACAACTGCACAGCTGCGTTGCACAGCTGCAGCTAAACACTAAGCCCTGCTGCAGTCTCCTGCAGCCGAGCCAACCGCTGATCACGCCGTGCACTGCCAGCAGCTGCGGCAGCAGCTGCTGCGCTGTGCAGAGCGGCCAGCTGCGCCACTCTGTTCTTATGAGCAGCTGCTTCAGCTGCTGTAACAGCAGCATCTGCAGCAGCTGCAGCCTTCCCACTGGCAGCTGCTGTTGATTTGCTGTGTTGAAGCTCGCTCCGGTGGCTGCCGCTGTCACTGCTGCTGTTGCGCGCATCATAGCTGATGTGCCTGATGAGCAGCGGCAGCCAAGGCGGGCTAGTACCCGCCGCTGCAGCTCCATCTGCGCTGCTGTGTTCATCTGACAGCTGCTGCGGCACTGCTCGCAGCTGCACGCTAATCCAGGGTGCATGCTGCTGCTCGCTGCCGTCTCCCCAGCCGTTTGCCGCTGCTTCTGCTGCAGCACGCTGCTGCAGCAGCTCCAGCAGCGCAGGAGAGGTTGGAAACCCGTGCTCATCGCGTTCATTTGTCACCCGCCTTGCCAGTGGGCTGTCTGCAGGAGATGGCAGCGGCATGGCATCACAGCCAACTACTGATGGTGCCAAACCGCCAGCTCCTGCAAGCTTCCAGCTGCCGTTGCGCTGGCACGCTGACAGCTGCCGCGAGCTGGTGCACACAGACAGAGGCGGCCTGTCCTGCAGCAAGTGCTCTGCTGCGCCGGCGCCTGAAGGGCCAGCAGCTGCTGCATCGTCGCCGCTGAGGGAGGGCCGCTGGCAGCCAGTTGCATGCAGCAGTGTGCGCCATGCTGCACTGTCCAAGCTGCTGCCAAGGCACGCTGCTGTGTTCTGCTGCAAGCCGGCTGGATGCAGCAGCACTCGCCAGCCTGCACTGTCTAGGCTGCCACCTAGGCTGCTTGTTGCAGCTGGCTCGCAGCTTGCAGGAAACGCGACTGGAGTGTTGAGCGAGGCACTGCTGCTCAACTCCAGTGGGTAGCACTCCCTGCTTTTGCTGTCTAGGCTGCCACCTAAGCTGCTTGTTGCAGCTGGCTGGCAGCTTGCAGGAAACGTCACTGGAGCATCGAGCGGGGCACTGCTGCTAACCTCCGGTGGAGAGCACTCCCTGCTTTTGCTGTTACTGCTACTGCATGTTGGGCTAGATGCCGAGCAGTCTACCACTGCAAACGCATGTGCTCCCCAATCCTGGAGGGAAACCAGCGACGCCAGTGGGCTGTCAGCTGCTGCTTCTGCTGCTGCACCAACTGCCTCGGCACCTGCTGGACTGCAGCAGCTGATGCTGGGGCACGCCGAGTGCTCCTGTTGTACATCAAATGTTTGAAAATTGTCTGCGCACTGGTTGTCTGCCTCGGCCTCCTCGGGTGCGCTGTCAGCTGCTGCTTCTGCTGCTGCACTTACTGCCTCCGCAGCTGCTGGGCTGCAGCTGTTGATGCTGGGGCACGACGAGTGCTCTAGTTGTACGGTCAGTCTCTGAAGATTGTCTGCACACTGATTGTCTGCCTCGGGCTCCTCCAAGGGCACCGCACCAGCTGCACCAGCTGCAGTGGTTTGGGCGGGCTTCCCTGCCTTCCTGCGCCACTTCCGCTGCTCATTGGCCTTCACTGCGAGAGCCCATGATGGAGCTATAAAAGCAGCCGCATAGAGCACCGCACGAAGCGCCAGTAGCATCGCAGAAGACTTGACACCAGCCAAGACCCAGGCTAGAGAAACGAAAAGAAGCAACCAGCCGTCCATTCAAGTTATTTCGCCGTAACTCAAGGGTATTCAATTGGATGGCAGGCCCCTGTGCTGCGGGAGCTGCCCACACTGCCCCTACCGCTCCAACACCATGGTATGTGGGGCTACTGCATCGTCGATACTAAGAAAAAGTTCATCTGAGCGAAACTATACTTCAGCGAGTGTTGCCGGCCGTCGAATGTGGGAACCACAACAACGCGGCTGTGGTTGGGCGTGGTTGAATGTATGTCGCTGCCTTTTGTCCCTGCTACTGCACGAGCGCCTCACATTGTATCATACAACATCCATATAAGACAATCTAGTTCCGTAACGCAGGCTTGAAGTACTTGATACGTCTAGATCATAGTCCAGAGTTGCCTAGTCAGCACACACGTTGCATTTGCCAAGCACTCACAGGGTGACACCATACACCCTCACACAGTGGTCATCTCCGCACGATGCCAGCTGCACACACCGACCAGCAGCACTTCTGCCGCACAGCCAATTCACACACGCAGGTGCCCAGCGCAGCCTACGCACAGCAGCAGCATGCTGCTCCCATACTTGGCTAGCCCACAGCTGCTGCGCTTTGAACTCCCCAACCACCTGCTGCTGCTGCTGCTGGGCTGGCACTTCTACTGACCACACCTGCACCTGCCCACTCTCCAACCCCACCGCCAGCAGGTGCAGGCTCGCAGCATCTACAGCGACACCTGCTGCTGCTGCAGCAGCAGCACATACATGCTGCGGAGCCAGCGCAACAGCACTAACGCCCACTGGGAAGGCTGGCAGGCAGCAGACAGGCTTCTGCTGGGGCCTGCCCTGGCTGTCAACGGCCCACAGCTTCACTGTCTGGTCTCGGGAGCCAGTCGCAAACAGCCTGCAGGAAAGCAGCAAAGCAGGCATCACATGTGTGCAGTGGGTGGCAGGCGCAGGCAGAACGATTTTAACAACCCTGCCACGCGCTCTGCAACATGCAGCAGCTGCTGCTGAAGCCACAGAGGCAAAGCTGGATAGCAGCTTGACCGACACGACAACGGCATACAATGCCAAGCATTCCTCAGTTACTGCGTCAGCTTCGCAGGACCAGAGCAAGCGCAACAGCATTCGTTGTGCAGCCTCACCTGCTGTCATGTGACCAGCTCACTCCCCAGATGATCCGCGAGTGAGCAGACTTCAGCCGCAGCAGCAGCTCAAAGCCACCCTCATTGCTGCTGCTGCTGCTGCTGCCATTGGCTTCTGCCCCTGCAGCAGCAGCAGCAGCAGCAGCAGGTGACGGTGGCAGTGCTGCTGCTGCTGCTGCTGCTGCTGCTGCTGCTGCTGTTCCTGCAAGCCGCTCCGGCACCCGCCACACACTGAAGCTCCTGTCCCTGGATCCAGACAGCAGCAGCCGCCCATCGGGCGAGAACTCCAGCTGTGTAACAGTCAGCGTGTGACCTGGCAGCTGCGCAAGCGCCTTCCAGCTGCCAACCTCCCACACCCGCACGGCCGCCGCACCAGCACTCTGAGCCTTGCATGCTGACGCAATGATGCGGCCATTCGGCGCTGCGCAGACACAGAACACGTCATTTCCGTGGCCGTATAACTTCCGTACTTCCGGCCACAGCGTGTTCTGTGAAAGATGCTCCTCTAGCGGCGGCCCTGTCACCACACTCGGTGACGCACAGGGGACAAAGTCAGGGCCTTCATTGTAGGCCTCAGCCCCGTACCCTGAACCCCCAGCAGCTGCTGAACCCTCGCCAAAACCGCTGCCGTCTGCCTGATCCTCTGCATACAGGGCCTTATTGCTGAGCCCCAGCGCAGATACAGATGCACCAAACGCCATGCGGGCGCTGCCAGCAGCTGCACCGGCGGCTGCTTCATTGCCGCTGCCTGCTGCTGCTGCTGAGCGTGCTGCTGCCAGCGCAGCAGCAACGGCAGCTGCTGCTTCCGGCGACTGTGCAGTTCGAATGGCAGTGAGCGTGTTGACAAAGGCCTGGGGAGCTTCAAAGACTCGCAGCACTTTCTCCTCACTGCCGCTGACGCACAGCAGCGAAGGACTGAGCGTTGCACCGCTGCTGCTGCTGCTGCTGCTACTGCTGCTGCTGCTGCTGCTGCTGCTGCTGCTGTTACGCTGTGTTGCTGCTGCTGGTGTGGGTACGGTGGCTAGGCAGCTGAAATCATGGCCGTGCACCTACAACAAGCAGCAGGCAGCAGCAAGAGGTGTGAGATGGTAGACATGCAGCACGTTGCATGAGATACAGCACTGCAAATACCAGCGAATGACACCATCTCGTTGTCATCTTTTGATGTTGAGCTGCGCACGTGCGGCATGCTGCAAGCCTCTCTGCAGCTGGGACCCAACCACCCGTCTGTACATTCCCCCTTCCCAGGCGTACACAGCAATGCATGCGCAATGCATGTGATCATCATCATATCCTGCTCCTGCTGTGTCTCCACAGCCACAAAAAGCACAGCGCACAACCCCTACCTGCGTCCTCGCCATCTCAAACCAGTGCCCAGCGATGCCGGTAAACAGCCGCGCAGTCTGGTCCGTGCTCACGCTCTGCAAGCAGCCGCCATCGCCACCCCAAGCCAGGTCCACAACAGCACCATAGTGCCCTCCTAATGCATGCTGCGGCACCCAGCTGCACCTGCTGCTGCTGCTGCTGCCACCTAGCCCCAACCCCAGTCCTGCTGCTGCTGCTGCTGCTGTACTACTGCCCAGTGTCTTCCCCTCATCTTGCTGCTGCTGCTGCTGCTTCCACAAATGCAGAGCTCCGGTGAAGCCATGCGCCACCAGCCAGTCTCCGTTAGGCCCAAAAGCGCCGCCGTAGAACCCTAGGCAGCTTGCCCCTGCATCTCCAACTGCTGCCTCGCTCACCCACAGCCCACTTGGCTCATCATAACTCCAAAGCATCATGCTGCGGTCCTGGCTCACACTTAGCAGCGTCAGATCCCGCCTGCTGGCAGCCACACTGCTGCTGCTGCTGCTGGCAGCAGCAGCAGCAGCAGCACTGCTTGCTGAGGTTGCTGGGGTGGACAGGGTTGCTGGGATGGGCCGCCAGCTGATGGAGTGTAGCCAATCCTCATGGCCTACTAGTAAGGCTTCTAAGCTCACCCAGTAAGTGCTGCTGGGGGTTGAGAGGTGAGGCCGGGGTGCATAGCGCGTGATGAGCTGGCGAAGAGCATCTGGCGCATTGCTGCTGCTGCTGCTGCTGCTGCCTGCTGCTGTTGGAGGTGGCGCGGGGAGGTCCGTGGTGCTGCTGCGGGAGGCGTCGGTTGTGATGCACCAGACGCGGCCATACCTGCGGGCACAGTTGCAAGACAGCAGAACACACATCATTTGCATCGCATTGATCAGCACCATGTGTTTTGTGGTGTGCCCAAGGCATTGGCGGTGCCAACACACATGTTGTGGTTGTATTATGCGCTGCCAGGTCAGCATAATGCAGTGTGCTGGTGTGGTGACGCCCGACAGAATTGCACACGCGTGCGCAGCCTCGCGCCACCGCCGCACCGCACTGCCGCTGAATAACACATCAGATCTACACAGCACACATACATATCATCCACACCACTGAATATAAACCAGCAATCTGCCGCACCTGTCCTGTGCGGCGCTTGCCAGCAGCAGCGACACGCGCTGCCCTCCCGGCAAGCCCATTGCCGGCTCCGCCACGCGCGCAAATTGCACCGCACGCACCCAGTTCTCATGACCTTTCAGCTGACACTGCAGCACAAAGCGCTGCTGCTGCTGCTGCTGCTGTTGCGCGCCGCCAGCATCCGCTGCTGTTGCTGCTGCTTCACTCCCATCTGCTGCAGGACCTGCTGCTGCTGGTCCACGCACAAACAGCCGGATGCTGCAGTCAGTACCTCCCGTAGCCATGACTAACCATCCTGGATCTTCCGGAAGCTCTGCTAATGCCACACAGTGCTGAATCTGGCTGCCAACATGCACCGGAGGCTGCAGCTGCCATGCTGCTGCGCCAAACCTCGCCTGCAGGTCTGCGCTGCTGCTGCTGCTGCTGCTGCTGCTGTTGTGGCTGCAGTGCCAGAGCTGCAGCTGGGGGTCTGCTGATGTGCTGGCCAGCAGCAGTGTGTCAGCGTCCAGCTGGTGCAGAGCTAGGCTGGTGACTGCGCTCTGGTGCGCCTGCAGCAGCAGCAGCAGCAGCAGCAGCAGCAGCAGCAGCAGCAGCAGCAGCAGCAGCAGCAGCAGCAGCAGCATGCATAAATACAACAGAGGTGCAAGAGGTGCAAGCAGCACAGCGTCATAGAATCCATAGTCCAATGCCGTCGGTCAGGTAGCGCATCAGGGTACAAGCTGATGATCGCGCCATCAACACGAACGCCAGCATCAGCATCAGCAACGGCGCACATGAAGCTGTGCTTTTGCACCCTGAAGGCGTATCACGCCACACAATGCAGCCACACACACAAGCAATGCAACAGAGCATGCTTCCTGGCCTGTCATAACACATGTATAACATGGCTGTTTATGTGGCAGCTGCTAGATCTGTGTTTGGCAAGCAGCGCCGTCCCACCTTGAGCTCTGCTAGGCACCGCCATGGAGGGCTGTAGTTGTGGCGCAAGCACCAAGGTTCACAGCAATTGCAGTCCGTTTCCTGAACAAGCACAAGCTATGCAACAGCCTGCATGTTGCCTGGCCTGTCAAAACACACACAGTTGTGTGCAGCAGCTGCAGGTGTTTGGCAAGCAGTGCCGTCCCACCTTGAGCTCTGCCAGGCACTGCCATGGAGGGCTGTGGCTGCGGCCATGCCACGCCCACAGCCTGATGCTGCTGTCGGCAGCACCAGACAGCAGCAGCGACACGCCAGGCGGGCACACTGCGGGCGGCAGGCATTTGTAGGCAGGAGTGATGACTGATGGGGTTGCTTGCAGTATGCTGCTCTATGCATGACATGTCCTGGTGTGCACATGATCAACGCAAATGCATGCTAATCTTGCTGGAATGGTTGCTGCCGTTGATCTACAACTAACAAACAAGTCCCTAAAGCAGCTGGAGGATGGTTTAATTTGATGCAGTGACACGGTGCTTTGTCAAGACGTACACATTGGAGTGCTTGGCTGCCCTTACCTGACACTGGAAGCCATTTGACGCAGTTCACTTGACCTGTGTGGCCTGTGAGAGTACCAAGCACCTCTGCAGTCTACATAATTGGCAGCAGGAGACAACAGCAGAAGCAGCAGCAGCAGCAGCAGCAGCAGCAGCAGTCAAGCCACTTTTGTCCGTGTCGTCGCCACTCGTTGTTGAGCGCCTCAACAAGTTATAGAAGCACTGATTCAAACCTGATGCTTACCTCAGGATCGTATATGCAGACGATATGGTGACCTGCGTACGCTATCAGCCCGTTGTCGCCCCAGTCCAGAGCATTTACTATCCTGTTCACGCCAACACTGACGAACTGCGACTGTACACGCATAGTGACGAAATATGGCGAAGACTTAAAGCACTGTTGGGTCGTGCGGGTACACAGCAGCAGTACTGTTGGTCAGGCTTGCAAGCACGGCGGCCCGGGCACATCACCAGCATCAAGTGCGTGCTTGCTGCATTCAGCCCACCAAATGACATTGAAATGTGCCCACTTTCCTCTTGGTTGGCGCATGCAAACCCAGTAACTGTCAGTTACATTTGTGACGTGGCAGCGGTTCAGGGTGCAAGCGTTCAACTGCTGAAGGCAAACAAGAGAGAAAGCCTTACACCACCCATTGTGCCGCTGCTTGCTCAGAAGCAATAAGCAGCACACCTGCAAATGAGCCCCACACAGTCTGATACTTCTTACCTGCGACGCTGCAGCCGCAAGGCAACCACTGCCGAAACTGCCACTGCAGCAGGCGCTAACAATCTGCCCTAACCTCACTACAGCTGCTACTGCAGGCTCAACAGTTCATCTAGGTCCAGGTCAATGTCAAAATCTTCATCCTGCAAAGATTCAGCCGCTCCTAAGCTGCTGCTGCTGCTGCCATCACCATCAACAGCACCGCCCCAGCCGCGACTGCTGCTGGTGTCTAGCCCACCATCGCCAATGCCGCTGCTTGCCTCGCCACCCTGCTGCTGCTGCTTGCTGCTGGATTTGCCCCATGGTGCCGCCATCAGCAGCAGCTGCACGCCCTGCTGATGCAGCTGCTGCCGCTGCTGCTTGTAGCGCTCTTGCCTCAGCAGCCCCTTCTGCTGCTGTGGCCGGCTGCTGCTGCTGCTGCTGCTGCTGCTGCGGCCCTGCTGCTGCATCAGGCGGGCAACTTGCTGAGCCACCACTGGCCCTTCCACCAGCTGCCTCCTCCGCCACTGCTGCTCATCCTCCTGCTGCGCTGCTGCTGCTGCTGCTGATGTGTCTGCATCAAGCTCAACAAGCTGCTGCTGCTGCTGCTGCTGCTGCTGCTGCTGGCCGCGCCGGTGTGATGCCTTGGGTTGCTTCGCTGAATCAGCAGCAGCAGCAGATGAGGGGGATGAACCAGTTGCTGCCTTGAGTGCTGCGACAGCATCCTGCAGCTTCTGCTGCAGCAGCTGCTGCGCTGCTGCCTTGCTGCGCAGGCCCTCCCACTCATAGCTGCTCACTGTGGCCAGGCCATAGCCACGCGCTGCCAGAAGTCGCAGCCGCAACAAATCTGGACCCAGCAGCAAGTGCTGCGGCTCGGCCAGATTGCTGCTGCTGCTGCTGCTGCTGCTTGATGCCTGCTGGCCAGCTGATGACAGCTCGTGCTCAGCTGGCCCTGTTTGCTGCTGCTGCTGCTGCTGCTTCCTGGTTCTGCGACGCGGCGCAGATAGAAGCCCTGCATCCTGCTGCTGCTGCTGCTGCTGCTGCTGCTGTGCCAGCAGCACCTTGTTCATGGTGAGGTGCTCAGTGCCCATGGCCTCCAGTGCCACCTGGCAACCTTTGAACTTCACGATGACATCCACACTGAACATCCCGTCCGGAGTTACACCCTCACACACTGCCGGCAACTTCATGGCTGCGAGTGTGCCCAGAACTTCACTGTGAAGGGGGCTGCGAACTACAGCAGGAACTAGCTGCTGCTGCCATAGGGTGCGGCCTTGGCTGAGGAAGTTCCTGGGAAGCTGCTGCAGCAGCGGCTCGCTTGAAGGCCCTGCTGCCTGCAGGAGCACAGCAGGCAAAACACTGAGTCAATGATGTTAGCGTGGGACTTATTGTATGTAACAAAGGTGTCTGGACAGCCCTGTGGAGCTGCTTCAGCAGCGGCTGGCCTGAGGGGCCTGCTGCCTGCAGGAGCATGGCAAGGACAGGGAAGAGTCAACATGTGTTGAATGTGGGTTGATGGACGTCAAATCACAACAGGCCGCTGTACCGCGGAAGGAAATAGCCTGCAGCTGCATAAAACTGTTCACTGTTGCTATGGAGTGACTGTTTGCTTGACTCTTGATCATTTTGAGCAGCTCTCACCTGCAGCCACATCTGCACCTGCACCAGCTGCGCCAGGCTCTGCTGCGGCAGCTGGCAGCCCCCACCCTCCGCCTGCTGCAACACCTTTACCAGCCTCCGCAGCACATCCCCCGGCTGCTGCACATCTAACACAGCACAGCACCACAGCAGCAGCACAGCATGGCTGGCAGAGCTCCGCAGCAGCGCAGATCCCTGCTGCTGGCTGCTGCCTTGGTGCTTGCTGCTGCTGTGTGTGCGTGCTGGGGATGATCCAGCGGGCCGAGCTGCTTTTGGCAGGCGTGCTGCAAACTGAGTGAGCAGCAGCTGCAGCAGCGCAGTGTGTTGTGTGTAGCCGAGGCGTGCGAGGCATGCAGCAGCCTGCACGAGGTATTTGGTGTCCCACCTGGCTAGGTGGTTGACCAGCTGTCCACAGCCGGATGGCGCTGCTGCTGCTGCTGCTGCTGCTGCTGCCGCTGCCGCTGCCGCTGCTGCTGCTGGTGCTGCCGCTGCTGCTGCTGCTGCTGCTGCTTGATTTGGCGAAGCTGCATCTCGGGCGCTCTGCGGGTGTGTCGAAGCACCTGCTACTGCTGCACTGAGCAGTAGCTTGTCAGCTAGCTGCTGCATAAACCCATCTGCTCTGTACCGCAGCAGCACCAGCGTGCCCAGCAGCCTTGCTGTTGCATCGCCACTGCGCACAACCTTTGCCAGCTGCCTGCTAGCCACTACAAGCAGCGGCTCAATCAGCCTTGCTGCACCGGGGTGGTTGGATGCAGCGAATGCCCACACCCCCTGGCACAGCACCTGCACATCCTCCTCGTTATTTGTTATTTTTCGCTCCAAAAATGACAGCAGCCGTGACTCCGCCGCATCTAACAGCTGCAGATCGGCACACCTCAGGTGCGCCATACTGCTGAGAAATTTGCACAGGTCAGCAGCCGAAAATGCGTGCAGATTCTGCAGCGCTGCTTTTGACAGTGCAGCTGCCAGCAGAGGGTTGATGGTTCTGCACTTGGCGTGCACCCAAGCCAGCATTGCGAGGTTTAGCGTCCCAAAACCCGCGAGCTTTGAACCGCGGGCCAGGCACTCCTCGGAGGCTGCAGTGAGGAGTTCTGGTGGCACGTGTTTTAGGGCTGTGGTATACGCCCAGAGCACGTTTACCATGCCTTGAGGTGCAAAGCCTGGCATGAGCTGCTTGGCTACTGCGGCGGCGGCGTCGAATAGGGCCTGTGGGGCGGCGGCAGCAGCAGCGGCGGCAGCAGCAGCAGCAGCGGCAGCAGCTATGTTAGCAAGGGCAAACACGGCTCGTTAGTTGCAGGCACGGCGCCAGCTGGCCCCACAGCACCACGTCAGTGTACATGTTTTAGGGCTGTGGTACAAGCCCACAGCACGTTTACCGTACCCTGCGGTGCACAACCTGGCATAAGCTGCTTGGCTGCAGCTGCGGCCACGTCAAAAAGGGCCTGTGGGGCGGTGGCAGCAGCAGCGGCAGCAGCCATGTTAGCGAGGGCAAAGGCAGCTGGTGACACCACCTGCGCAAGGTCAAGTGCTGTGAAACCATCACAGCTCCAACACCTTAGAATCATACAACGAAACGTCATGTACTCACCCTGTGGGCGGCGCCTGCTGTGGCATATGCCAACAGCACCTGCGCCAGGTCATGCGGCGTGAAGTGTCCAGGGAGGCCAGCAACCACACACCAGCTGCGAAGCCTTATGTACACATATGGCCAAACAGGCTGCCAGCCTTACCCTGTGGGCAGCGCCGGCTGTAGTGTAGGCCGACAACGCATGCGCCAGGTCACACCACCACCATCACTACTACCACAAAATCACAGCCTAAACACACACACACACACACACACACACACACACACACACACACACACACACACACACACACACACACACACACACACACACACACACACACACACACACACACACACACACACACACACACACACACACACACACACACACACACACACACACACACACACACACACACACACACACTCATGGTAAGCAGCCTCACTCTGTGTGCAGCGCCTGCTGTCGCGTAGGCCCACAGCACCTGCGCCAGGTCGTGTGGCGTGAAGTCGTCCAGGGAGGCCAGCAACCACACATCAGCTGCACCACTACTACCAACACCAACTCACAGCCAAGAACACACAGAAGCTCATCACCAAGCAACCTCACCCTGCTGTTGCGTAGGCCCACAGCATCTGTGCCAGGTTGTGCGGCGAAAAGCCATCGCACCGTCCCGACCTCAAATCAAACACCCACACGGCAAACACTCACTCTGTGTGCAGCGCCTGCTGTCGCATAGGCCCACAGCACCTGCGCCAGGTCATGCGGCGTGAAGTCGTCCAGCAGGCCAGGAATGACACACCAGCTGCAAACCCTTATGTACACATATGGCCAAACAGGGTGCCAGCCTCATTTTGTGGGCAGCGCCGGCTGTTGTGTAGGCCGACAGCGCCTGCGCCAGGTCACACCACCACCACAAAAACAACATACATACTTATTATCAAGCAGCCTCACTTTGTGTGCAGCGCCTGCTGTCGCGTATGCCCACAGCACCTGCGCCAGGTCGTGTGGCGTGAAGTCGTCCAGGGAGGCCAGCAACCATGGCGCCAGCCGGCCCCACAGCACCACGTCAGTGTAGCCGCCTGCAGGCCATGAAAGATTTTTAACACATAGTGAAAGTGTGCTCAGATGACCATATCAGTGTAGCCTCCTGCAGCACACAGCAGGCAGGCACGGCGCCAGCCTGCCCCACAGCACCACATCGGTGTAGCCGCCTGCAGCCACACACACAGGTTTAAAACACATCATGAACTTGTTTTCAGACGAACACATCAGTGTAGTCGCACAAAACAAGACAGTCCTACGCCTGGTCTCAATGCCTGTCAACTGCTAGATAGGTGCCAGCCGGCCCCACAGCACTACGTCAGTGTAGCCGCCTGCAGCCGAATGCAGATTCAGAACGCATTGACATCATGTTATAGTTAGCTGATCACAATGTATATTGTACGATACAAGGATGCTGGATGACGATGTGCAGATGATATGCCAGCATGCTAGCAGGTGATTTGGTAATTCATGGCTGTGCCACTGCATGCCAGCAGCAGCAGCAGGCGCACCTGCCGCAAAGCCGTAGCACAAGCTGGACAGGTCCCTGCCTGTGGCAGCAGCAGGCGCCACCTGCAGCGTCAGCTCAGCCAGGCGGCTCCAGTACTGCTGTTGACACGGCAGATGCTGCTGCTGCTGCTGCTGGCGCTTACTGCTGCTGCTGCTGCTGCTGCTGCTGTACTCGGAGCTGCAGGTGTAGCCCAGCCTGCTCAGGCCCCAACAGAGGTTTGCCAATGACAGGCAGGTTGCTTGCGGTCCTGTAGCACCCCTACCACTGCTGCTGCTGCTGCTGCTGCTGCTGCCTATGCCAGCTGACGAACCCTCTGCTGCGCGCTGCTGCTGCTGCTGCTGCTGCTGCAGGCCGTCAAGCATTGCATCCAGCAGCAGCTCCAGCAGCTGCCTGTCGGGCCTGTGCTGCAGCTTGCCCCACGAGTACACAATTGTAGACAGGCTACGCACATCCAGCACAGGCGCACTGCTGCTGCTGCTGCTGCTGCTGCTGCTGCTGCTGCTGCTGCTGCTAGCAGCTGCTGCTTGTGTGGGTGCCGCAGCCGCTGCTTGCAGCTGCTGCCACACAAGCTGCTCCAGCAGCTGCAGCAGGTCAGCAGTGTCCAGCTGCAGGCTCTGCCGCTGCTGCTGCTGCTGCTGCTGCTGCTGCTGCTTGTGAAGGTCCACAAGCACCCTACATGCTGTAGAGATGTGGATGATGTTCAGCAGCGACTGCTGCTGCTGCTGCTGTTGCTGCTGCTGCTGCTGCTGCTGCTGCTGCTGCTGCTGCTGCTGCGGGGCTGCTGCAGCAGTGAGGACCTCCAGCAGGCCAACTGCGCTGTCCTGCTGTGTTATACGGGAAGTCAGCATCTTGGCAGCAGCTGCTGGGCCACCCCACACTCGCTGCTGCTGCTGCTGCTGCTGCTGCTGCTGTTGCCCTTGGTGTTGCCGTCGCTGCTGTCCTTGCGTGGCAGCTGCACCTTGCCGGCTGCTGCTGCTGCTCCTGTGTCTGCTATTGCCAGTGGAGTCTGTGCCGCGCTTAGGTGCATCTTTCTCAACATAACCTTGCCTGCTGCTTCCATTCCCTTGGGAGCTCCAGCTGCTGCTGCTGCCTCTGCTGCGGCTGCTGTGGTCACTTATTTCAGATGCATGCTGACGCTGCTGACTGCTGTCCCGTGGTTGCCGCTGCTGCTGTTGTCGCTGCTGCTGACTGTCATTCTGATGGCTTGCCCGGCGTTGTTGCTGCTGCTGCTGCTGCGTCTGTTGCTCGTGCTGCTGGCTCCTGTACTGCTGCTGCCGCTGCTGCTGTTGCCCTTTCAGCTGCTGCTGCTCCTGCCACTCTTGCCGCTGCTGGATGTATCCCCTGTCAACTGACACGTCACTCCAATCGCCCAGAGGCCCACTCAGAGGTACCCTGCTTGGTGTCTGAAGTGGAGTGAGCACGACTTGGGGTGCTACTGCTGCTGCTGCTGCTGCTGCTGCCTGGGCAGCCTGCTCCGTGCTGTCTGATGCGTGGTCAGCTTCTGCCTGTGCAGCGTCTACTGGTGTATCTCTGCTGGCTGCAGCATGTGCTGCTGTGGACGCTGCTGCTGCTGCTTCTGCTCCTGCTGCTGCTGCTGCTCTGCCTGGGTGCCTGCATGGCCGCACTACAGGGCAGGGCAACTGACGTGCTTGCAATGATGCTTTGCAGGTCCGGTGCGGGCTGAGCAGTGCCATGATGGCGTTACCCTATCAGCAGGGCAGCGACACGTGGTCACGTCAGATACGGCATGGGTTCAAGCCTATGACTGCTGCTGTGCTGTCCTAGCTGTGCTGCGCACGCCTCAGGATGCGACCTGATGCAACAACGCAGCAGCTGCACTGAGCCTCAGTTCACTGTGAAGTAAGAGGATCACACCATGCTAACATGAAGTCAACACCGCGGTTCATTCAGTCCAGCCGGCAAGCTGACAAAGGTGGTAGTGACTGCCAGCAACATGAGCAGCAGCAGCAGCAGCAGCAGCAGGACTGCCAGCACCCCACCACCATTCTCAAGGGCATGTGTACCTTCTAGCTCCAGCTACATACAGCATTCCCAGCATTTAGCAATGTTGCTGCGTGCATGGCGCGTTCGCAACCAGGAAGATGTTCTCTGTGTAGGTGAACTGTTCAGCTTCAGCGGCACTTGACTTCAAGGCAGCCGACCAACCAACAGTTCACACCAGGTTGACCTGATACATTTGCGTTGCCCCCGGAACTGTACTGGCAGAGCACCATGGTAACACTGTCACTCTTAACTTTGAACTCGCTGGCTGTCATGTGTCGTCTGCGGTGTGCAAGTGATGCTGCTGCCAGTAGGATCGCTTAGAACTCGACGGTCTGATTATCCATAGTTCGCGAAACCAGGTGTACTACTAGCGCTCAACAACAAAGCAGCAGATATGTCGCGCTACTGCAGCTGTCATTCCTGTCTGAAGTCATCTTGTTGACAGGAATACATATTGAAGTTGCTCAAGTCGCTTGAATTATGCCGCCCAAGGGCAAGCAAATCGGTGTGCAGGAGGGCAGCCTGCTGCAGCTGCTGCGGTCTGCTGGATTCCAGACAGACTTGCCTCCTAGCACCGTGCAATGGCTGGACAACGCTCCCGTATTCAAATTCCTATCGAGCAAACTCAGCCAGGACAACTTCGTGGCGCCAGCAGACCAGCAGGAGTACACAGAGATAATGATGGCAAAGGGCCCCAACGCTGACCTGTATGATGCGCTGGGCAGCGGCAGTGATGATGAAGCTGACGAAGAGCAGCTGCAGGACCAGCAGGGCAAGGACGAGCAATGGATGGGCGCTGTTTCAGATGCAGATGTGCAGCGCCAGGTGCAGGTAAGCGACAGGGCAGCAGCAGGGCTGGAAGCTGGCCTGTGGGCTGCCTGCTTGCAAGTGTACACTCTTGCACCAGCATGCTGCGGCTTCAGGTGCTGTGAATGCAACTGTATTTTGCTGCAAGTGCTTGCTGCATGGACTGCTGCAGCTTCAGGCACTGAAACAATTGGGCCCGCCCCGCTCTGCAGTGCTGCTTTCTGCAGGACCCTCACAGCACAATCTGCTGTGTGCTCCACTCATTTCAAGCACGAACTATGAGAGCGTGGACTGCAGGAGCCATAACCGTATCTTGCTGCTGTGCTGTGTTTTCCTGCAGGCCAAGGAGCAGTACGTGCAGCACCTGGAGCAGCAGATCGCCAGCCTGAAAGCTGTGTCAGGGCAGCTGGATGCCGCAACACGCAAGCAGCGCTCCCGGCAGCCACTGTACATCAGTCTGCAGGTGTGTGCGGGCATGGTGAAATTGTGAGACAGTGAGTAAAAAGCACTCTTGGTGGTGCGCCATTTGCATGCAGCATGGCTGTGCAGGGGTGCGCTGAATGGTGGTGAATGCTGGGTGCAGCTGTGCCCTGATCCTGCAAGCAATGCAGGAAAAACCAACGCAATTGAGACAGGCCGCACATGCGACAAGCATACAGCGCACCTACGCCATGTGTGCCTTAGGCAGCTGGTACACCAATTGTGTTGAACAATGAGGCACTGATTTGATTATGGCAGGCAAACGTGTTATCTAACTTCCATTGCAGCCGCGCTGCTGCGGCCCTTCCATGCTACCACTTTCATCAACTGCGCTTCCTGCTCTTACCCCATTTCAATGCTGCAGGCGCGGGCCAACCATGAGCTAGCTTGCCCTGACGCCGAGCTGGGCCAGCTAAACGCAACGCTGCAGCTGCTCCATGCTGTTACCCTGTTGTGCTTGCTTGCGCTCAACGCTGCTGCTGCTGCTGCTGCTGCTGCTGCTGCTGCAAGCGCAGGCCAACCAAGAGCTGGCATGTGCCAAAGCCGAGCTGGGCTAGCTCAATGAATAGCTGCGGCTGTTCCATGCTGTCACCCTGAGCCTGTTTTGCTTGCTTGCACTCATCGCTGCTGCTGCTGCTGCAGGCGCAGGCCAACCATGAGCTGGCATGTGCCAAGGCGGAGCTGGCCCAGCTCAATGCAGAGCTCAACAGCCTGCTGCAGGGCCTGCGGGAGGTGTGCAGCAGCCTCGCCAGCCTGGCCCAGGAGCGGCCGGAGCAGTGGCTGCTGTGTGCTGCTGACCTGGGCAGCTATGCAGAGCAGGATGAAGCAGCGCGGCAGCTGTTCAACAGGTGGGGCTAGTGGGACTGCGGCTGGTTCTAAAAGGAACCGTTTAAATTGAGCATGCGTTGCATGCAGCATGTGCGGGAAACTGGAAAGGAGGCAGCACAATGCGGCTTGCTGCTGCGGCAAGCAGCCGCTACCCTGCAGGCAGGCTTGCCACACATGCTGCAGCTCGTGTGCTGATGATGAGTGGCGGTGTCAGCAGCTGATGTGTGTCTGCGTGCTGCACTTGCAGGGCGATGCAGCTGCTCAGTGCTGCTGGGGTTGTGCGGCAGCTTGACCCCACAGCGACAGCATCAGCTGCGGCAGCAGACTCTCAAATAGGGTCTCCTGCATGGCGGCAGCAGCAGCAGCAGCAGCAGCTCCAGGCTGGCATGTCTCCCCGCAATGCAGCAGCTGCTGGCGCAGCCCAGGCAGCCTTCCCCTCTGCGCTGATACACACGCCTGCGCGGCAGCAGACCGGCAAGCAGCAGCAGCAGCAGCAGTCGCTGCTGACGCCGCGTGCGCGTGGCAAGAGCAACAGGGCAGAGGCACTGCTGGGGGCTGACATCAAGTGAGTGCGGTGCTTCAGCTGCATCGCCTGTTTTGCTAGCTAGCAGGTGCTGTCTATGCTCGAGGTGTTCGGTGCAGAGATTTTGTGTTTTCGTGCCATCAGACCTGCAGCCTTTGCTCCGTCGTGATTCACGCGTGTATGGCACAGCTGCTCCTGTTGGTGCTGTTGCGCAGGAGTGTACATGCTGAACCATCTGCCGGAAAGTAGATGGCAGTTTGTTGAATCATGTCAGTCCAGCTATACAACACAAGATGTGTTGCTATTCTTCTGCCCTGTCCTGTCCCAAACAGTACACATCAGAGTCTAATGCTGTATGCTGGCTGCTGCTGCTGCTGCTGCAGGCGCCATGCAGACCAGGAGGCGCGCAACGCTGCGCTGCTGCGCGAGCTCACGCGGCAGCGGCTGTCATTCAAGCTGGCCCTGGACGAGATGCTGCGCTCAGAGGTCAAGGAAGCAGGTGGGCGAACGTGTTCCCCTTGTTGCCTTTTGATGAGTACCAGGCATGTCGTGGCGTTTGTGATGTATATATGTGGTGGTTAAAAGGCGGTTGCATGCAAGGCAGAGCTCAGATAACATACTGCAGCATCACCAGCCACACATGCCAGCAGAAGGATCAACTGATGCTGCAAGCTCGTGCTTTCCGGGCTTGTTGTTCCTGTAAATACATATGATGCGCTCTGTGCTCAAATACAGATGTTGGTGCTGGTGCCGGCTGTTAAGGGCGAGTTTTCCTTATACCGTAGTAACACATGATGATTTGACAAAACTCCTATTTTTGGGACTGTCAAAACAGTGTCGTATTTTTTAAATCGAGTTTGTCAAATCTTACTATAATATAATTTTTCGAGCTGTCAAATTGTATTTTCCTTACAAGTAAAGTTGCAAAATAGCGGCGAAAAGCTCAGAATTTTCCTTCGCGGGGCGAGTGAGGCGCTCGTTCCGGTTCATATCAAACCCGCCCCGCAAGAGCGGACCGGCCCGCCAAGAACGATCAAAGCTGCACAGCGCTCATTGCAAACACATATCAACCGTGACTACTGCTGGGTTGTAGCAGGAGGCAGTGGCCCTGGCTCTGGCTGCATGGCTTTTGCTAGCAGCGGTGACTGGGACGCTGCTGCTGCTGCTGCTGCTGGCGGCAGTGCAGGGGCAGTGCCAACAGCAATAAATGTGTCTGGAACATGTACTAGGACATCTTAGTAAGTTATTGTTCAACAAGTGAACTGTACACAGGCATTTCAGTGTATGGCAACTGGCATTGTTGGTGGTGGGCACCAAAGTTGCATCCCTGGTAAGTAACTGAGCTGCCAAATGATAAACAAGCGAATGCGGATTGGTAGGTGAGGTCTTACAGCAGAAATGGGAGAGCGCGGGAGGCAAATGGAAAACACCGGGTGTTTGGGTGTCAAATGCTCAATTTAAGGTATCTTGAGGCCTGTCAAAATTAAAAAAAATGGTCAAAAAACGCTGTCAAATCTTAGAAGATGAAATAATTTTCTGGGCTGTCAAATCATCAAGCATTGCTACGGTACACGTGTAAGCAGGTCTAAAACTCGCTCTGGCGCTGAAAGGCTGTATCCTACTTGGATCAAACAATTACGACACGGCTGTGCTGTGCAGGCTTCAAGGGCCGCCTGGCTGCTGCTGAAGATGTGAAGGCCACGGCAGGCGGCTTCGCACGGCTCAAGAAGATGGGGCCAGTGAGTGGCTTGCAGCGTCTCTTGCAGCATTGCTGCACCTGGATTGCTGTAACGTAGTACTTGCAAAGAGATCTCTGCCACTTGAACAGTTTTGCAACCCGTCTTACTGCCTGTGCAGCAAGCAGTGTTGGCACAGGCAGCCACAGTATTAGCCCCTGCACACACAGATGTGCTGGGCACTGTGGTGCTGCTTTTAATGCCGCTCCCGCTGCCTGGCTACTCAATCAGCTCACGCATCACGCCAGCAGCTAGGCAGCATCATGCCGTTTATATGCCAATGTAGCAGTAGTCACGTCGGACAGGCCTTGTTGGAGAGTGCCACCTTGACCCACTCCTTGTGCCTCATGCGCCGATACGGCTGCTGCCGCCGCTGCTGCTGCCGTCGCTGTCACTGACTGCTGTGCAAGTATGTGTGTGTGCCTGGCCTGTTGGATGCAGCCGGGTGTCGCGCAGCTGCTGCATGAGATGCAAAGTATTGCTGCTCCTTCTGCTGCTGCTGCTGCTGCTGCCTCCGTTTCCTGCTAACCGCATGCGTGTACGTGCCTGTGCCTGTTTCATTCTGCGCAGCCGGGTGTCGCGCAGCTGCTGCACGAGGTGTCCCAGCTGGAGGAGGCTCGCCAGCTGCTGGGCGGGCAGCAGCTGCTGGCGCTCACCGAGGACCTGGCACGCCTGAACGACACATACATCGTGGCGGTGAGCGTCTGCTTCTTTATATAGGAATTTGTTGTCGTCCTGTGCTTTAAGTGTCTCACGCTGTGTGATTGGGGCGTTGAGCTGGTGATAGTGCATCTTGCTTCATTGGGTATGCATGATGGCGTGATTGGTCTCATCTTGCCAATATGTCAAATACCAACGAGCCTGTGTTGATCCAGTTTTGTTTACTGCTGCCGCGCAGGGCGACTACGACAGGCAGCTGCACAAGATGGCACTTCATTATGCCAATATGTTGAAGGCCACGGGCCTGTGTTGTTGCTGTTTTTTTTGCGGTTGCCGCGCAGGGCGACTACGACAGGCAGCTGCACAAGATGGCGCTGGCAGCGCAGCGCAAGCAGGCGGTGCTGCTGAAGCTGCTGGACGTGACCAGCCGCCACCTGCTGCTGCTGCTGCTGGGCGGCCAGGAGTGGAGCAGGCTGGGGGGACTGTCGCAGGAGCTGGCAGCAGCACACACACAGCTGGAGGGGCATGTGCAGCGCGTGCGTGCACGAGTCAACAGGTGCGTAGCTGGTTTTGTTGGTACGTGCAAGTGTGGGACATCAACCAGCGGCTGTTGTGGTGGGGGTGCGTGTTGCTGCTTGTAGGCACGCAGCAGGGGCAGAACAGAAGCCAGGCCGTGTGCAAACAGAGCTGCAGCATGAGCTTAGCAAGGGGCCGAATGCTAAGCTGCTTGTTGCAGGTTGCACTGCAGGCAGCGCATGCACAGCTCAGCGACGTATGAAGTGCATTCCTGCGCGTCAGGAGCTTATGCCTCATTCTTCGGTGTGTGTACCTTGGAGGAGGTATGGCGACTCTTTGCCGGTGCAAACGCCTGTGCTTGCTATTTTGCTGCGCAGGTGTGCGGCTGGCGCACATGCGCTGCAGCAGGCGCAGCAGCGCAGCAACCTGCAGGCAGAGGACTCGTACCTGCTGGCGTTGGCAGCAGCAGCAGATGGCAGCCTTGCAATGCAGCCGGCAGCAGCAGAAGACAGCAGCAGTGCTGCTGTTGCTGCTGCGGAGCCTGGGACGCCTCTGAGCGGCTTGGCGGCTGCTCTGGCAAGCACACCCCGCAGGTGAGGGGAGACAGTCTGTAGCGCTGCCAACCTCTAGCTATGCTGCCGCTTCGTAGGGCTGCTTTCATGCTGTTGCAGTAGTCTGGCATCGCCAACATGTGGTTTCTCATGGCGCACAGAAAATAATCAACCTCGGGTATAAGGTGCAGGCCTAGCATGGTGTGCTGTCCATGCCTGCTGCAGATTGCTGCTGCTAACTATTTTGCGCTGTGTCTGCCGGGTACCATACTATGCCTGCACCTTGCATGCCTGCCATGGCTGCAGCGCACACACCCCAAGCTACATGCCATCCAAGCACCTCACAGATCAGCTGCAGCACCTATCCAGCAGCACCCAGCAGCGCAGCAGCCAGCTGCAGCAGCTGCTGCAGGAGCTGCCGCAGCAGCTGGACCGCCACCTGGCAACAGCACAGCAGCTGCACCTTCTGGCCTTCCCTCCTGGCCAAACATGTGCTCCGCTAGTTCCAGCAGCACCAGGCCATCATCACGGCCATATCGGTAGCAGCAGCACCGGCGGATGGGATGGTGCCTCATCCGCTGGCACAGCGAGTGCTGCTCCCAGCATCCGCAGCATGCGCAGCGCCAGCAGTAGTGCGGCGAGCAGCGGCGGCGGCCACGGCCACCCCCTGCCGCTGCTGCGCGTGCCAGAAGTTGCGGAGGCGCAGCAGCAGCTGGAGGCATGCTGTCAGGGGCTCGGGAGGGATATGCACCGGCTGGTGTTGAAGCAGAACGAGTATGCTGTGGTGATGAATCAGCAGCGCGGGGAGCTGGAGCTGGAGCGCTCGGTGATGCGGCTGTTCTTCACTAAGCCGCAGGAGCTTGCGGAGCATGTGGCAAGGCTGAAAGGAGAAGTGGAGGCGCTGGAGACTGCACGTGAGCTGGCAATCCGACAAGAGTGATGAGTACAGCTATGCTGTGGAGTTTGCTGTTGCATGTATAGCTCCTGGAGTCCTGCAGTGTCAACGGTGAACGCTAGACAGAGAGGGGATTGCCGGAGGTGCCGGTGATGGAGCAGCAATGTGAAGCGGCAACTCAAGCATTTGGGAGAAGCAGCAGCAGTGTGTTGTACTGCGGCAACTCATAATGTTGTGATTGAGTGTTTCTGCACTTGGGCTGCGCGGGCCGCTCACCAGCGAGAGCTGCGCACTGTGGCAGCCAACAGCTAGATCTTACTGTGCTGAGATGACACTCAGGCGCTTGGCATTGGCAGGTCAATGCCACTTGAGATTCTGATTGCTTCAAGAAGCAACAAGCAAGAAGGTATCACCTTGTTGTAACCTCATGAGTTGAGAAGATGCAAGCTTCTGCCAGAACACTAACAAACGGTCTTATCAATGGCGTCTCTGTAATCTCATTGATGGTACCACACCAACAGCGCTGTTGTATGTAGCGCACGTGCAACCCACTGGCAGGGTTTCTGGGCTGCCAACACCCTAAGCTGTGCATGCTGTTGTCTTTATGCACAAGTGCACTTCCACGCTCCATGCGGACAGTGCAGCACTCCCATGTACCCAACAACAGAAGAGCTTCCTGCAGCCTGTTTCCCCAGAGCAATACATGTAGCAAAGCGCTGTATAAACCTCGTGCAGACAAGGCACACCACATGCATTCTGGCCACACGCACGTGCCTTCCTTTAAATGCGACTCCCAACATGTTGTTGAATGCATATGCTTCGTCCAACGCATCAAGCTGGGGCTGGTGTTGACGCCCAAGGTTTGAATTTTTTTGCTATTCGTGAAGTGTGCGTGTTGGCTTGCGGCTGTGTGTGCTGCGCCCAGCAATCTTTGCACATATTGCAGCAGCACTCGTCCATGCCATGCTCATGCCTTCCTTGACCGCTGGCCAGTCTACTACCCTAGCAATCTGCCGCACAACTGACCCCACATAAGCCAGGTTCAGCATAAGCAGTGCTGCACCTACCACACTCGTGTAGATCCCTCCCGGAGCAAAACCTTGGAAAGCCGTGAACGACCACAGGCCAGTGCTCGTCAGCAGCAGGCAGTACATGCCTGACAGAACTGTGCCCCCTGCTACGGGCTGTGCATATGGCCGGCACGCAAGCAGCGACAAAACAACAGCAGCGAGCGTAAGGTTCATAACCCAGTCCTGTAAAGGCTGCAAGCTGTAGCTGAACACACCAACAGCAGTCAGTGCCGCCATCTGCAGCAGCACCCCTGCTGCCCACCAGCTGTAGGCTGGCTTATAAGCGCAGAAATGGCGGCTATAGCTGCGCATGAACACAGGGTTGCTCAAGCGTTGCCTGTTTCGCAGCACCACCCACACAATGTAAGCTGGTAACACTCCGCACACCACCAGCAGCAGCGGCAGGCCCAGCCCCAGTGCCCAGGCCCTGTGGTAGCCCTGGTAGCACAGCTGGCCAGGGTCATGCAGCCAGAAGGACCCCACAGCAGCAGCTACATATGGCGCATCAACAGGTGCATCAATGGTGATGCATGCAAACCATCCGAACATGCTGCGCAGGATTGATGGCATGAAGAAGCAAGTCACTACAAAGGCACTGCTGGCAAGCTGACCCGCTACTCCCATTGTCACTGCCTGCTTACGGCGGAACAGCCTGAACACGGATGCGTCGGCAGCCAGTAGTAGCAACAGCATAACAAAAGGCATGGCCATATAGAACAGCATGCGCTGAATGCTCAAAGGCATCCTGCTGCTGATGCTGCTGATGCTATGCGGCAGGATGCACTCAATGCTAAGTGTCTCAGGCATTGCAAGTGACCATGCCCAAGTCAGTGCCTGCAATGGGTATGCTAGTGGTGCAGGCAGCTCAACGCTAGTGACGTTCTTGAGAGTGAGCGCAAACTGCATGTACAGAACCAGCAATCGCAGCAGATCAGACGCCCGCACTGGGTCGAGCTGTTGCAGAGCCCTCCCAGTGTGCAAGCCATTCGCAAACTCCTCAAGCTGCCCACTGCCACTACCAGCACTCTCTGCAAGCTGGCCACTGGCAGCACTGCTGCCATTGCCAGCAGCACTTGCAGTAACTCCTACATTGTGTGTTCGTGTCTGATCAGCCGTAGTTGCGCTGCACAGCAGCTTGATGAAAAGCAGCAGCACGCAGCCTGATGCTGTATACAACACCGCCAACACGGCCCGCGGCAAGCACTCCCTGCACGTGAAGGGCCTCACTAATCCATAGCCAGGTGCACACCCCCCACACAGGTTGCCCTGGTAGCCAGCTGAGCACTGCAGGTCGGTGTAGCTGCTGGCATCATGACATGTATGTGAGGCGGCACATGCTGCCAGTGCGCTCCTGTTGCCCTGGCAGGCAGCTGGGTTGGGGCACCTGCACAAGCAAATAGCGCAGATCATGACAGCGATGTTGCCAGCACTTGCTTCTGCTTGAGCAAGTAAGCAACCACAACACAGCAGCAAGTTGTCTACATGCACAGTGCACTGTGCTTGCCAGTATGTGACATGTGCAATTGCACATTAAGGCCTGACAGGTCGTTGTTGCTTACTGAGTGCTGCATGTCATGTGGACAGCGCAATGTGAATGATATGCTATGCTGTGCGCAGTTTGCACACATCACACAAAATGGATGCTGGTTGGCGCTGGCCAAAAGCAGACATGTTTCTGGTGAGCACAGCAACACGGTAGAGCGGACCTGTGAGCGACGCTTGCAAATCAGGCGGTTTGATTGATCTGCCGTGCAGAACCTTGCTGCTGCTCACCTGTGCACTTGGCGCGACTCTGGTGCTGAATGCCACATGCCATCCAATGGCACAATGGAGAAGCCGCCAGGGCACTCTGCACCAGTTGGGCAGCTGTCGCAGGTCTGCGTATTTGGCTCCAGGCTGAATGAGCCCTCAGGGCACACCTGGCAGGCATCAGGCGCAGGCGTCACCTCACCAACAATGCAGCTGCGCACTACCAGGCTCAGATTGGCTGGCTTGACACTGTCAGGGGGATCCTCACCATATCCAGGCACAAAGCCAAATGAAATAACATACAGACCAGGAGGCTGCCGAATAGTCAAGCGCATGAGCACCACTCCGCTGCTGTCAGAGCGATTCATGCCAAGCACTTGCGTGCCATTCAGCAGCGCCTGCACCAGCTGGCCATCACAGGGCAGGTCAAAGGGGCCAGACACATTCAGCCTCACAGGCAGCACACTCTGATCAGACACAAGTCTGCTGACAAAGTCTGACACAAATGTGGCATTGCTGGCGCCGCTACTGCTGTTGCTGCCGCCACTGCTTGTGTCGCCAAGCAGCACCAGCTTGCATGATGCATGACGCTGTGCTGTAGCGCTTGCATATGTGACCAGCAGTACAGCTATGGCCAAGTACAGCTGTGGTGTGCTCATGCTGCCTGACACACAGCCATCACAGGAGTGCAACTAGTACTATCTGCCAGCTGGGCTGCCGCCTGCTCTGCTTATTCAAGCCTAGGCTCGGTGAATTGGCGTAAAACTTGTCTTGATAGAGCTTTACTGGCATAGATACGGCTGCAACATACTCAGCGGGCAACAAGTGACACATTGGACCGGGACCAAACTCCGGCGGGAGTTGCGCCGGGATCGCTCCCAGTATTCGCGGAATGCTGTTAAATTGTCGCTCTCGCTTATCTAGTATTGTTTGCTATTGCATTGTATTGAAAAACCCACAGTAGTAACGTTTGTCCTGATGTGAACCGAGGCTGCCTTGCAGTAGTAGGTCAAGCCATGCCAGGCCACCAGCAGCAGGTGAGGCGTGCCGTGTTTCAAGCAGGGTGCTAAGGAAGGTTCAAGACTGTTGCGTAACACATCTATTCAACAAGGGGTATCCTACCTGCGTGTGCTGGTGCACATTGACGTGCTGCTGCTTGTGACACTGCTGCACAACGCCATGCTGCAGACTTGCATTTTGCCACTTAAGCTGCACATATTCTCATAGGCTTACCGCATGCGCTGTCCTGCTGTTGTTTCAGGCACAGCTTGTGCACGCGCTGCTATCATTGGTGATCCTGTGTTGCACAGCGTGGGCCTTTGACGCACCAGCAGCAGCGGCAGCAGCGGCAGCAGCCCCAACTGCGGCAGCCCCAACTGCAGCAATTCCTGCGCAGCACACCGTCTGCCACCTGACACTGCAGGGCCACAACAGCAGCAGCAGCAGCAGCTCAGGCTTGACTGAAATAGCAAGTGCCAACCTGACTTGCGTGGCGCCCGATGGGACTCCTGCAAGAGTTGCAGTTAGCATCAACACGACACATTTCAATGGGACGCAGATCAGTTTGACTGTATCTGGTGTGACTCGGCTGCAAAATGAGGATTGCAAGCAGCAGGCAGCAGCTTTCAAGTTTCCTCCGCTGGTGTTCTTCTGTGGCAGTTACAGCGTGTCACTTGTGCAGCCAGTGGTTGAGGGTGTGTGGCTGCATAGTGTGGCTGATGCATCTGCAGACACATATGCATCTGGTGGTGCTGCTATGCTTGCATTTGGTGGGCTTGCCAATGCGTCGATTAGTGATGGTAGCTTTTCAGGCAACACAGCAGGCAGGATCCTGCACCTGCAGGGCAATGCAAGTGTGCTTGTCACTGCTTCTAGCTTCAGCAGCAACACAGTGTCTGGATCCTGCATCATGTAATGTAATGTAATGTAATGCATCTGGGCAGAAGGTACCTCATCTTCAACATTGCAGGACGCTGCATTCATCAACAACACAGCATACTCGACTGAGCTCACAGATGGTGGCGCAGCGCTGTACATTGCTGACAATGCAAGCGTAGCTATGACAGCGTGCAGCATTGTCGACAACAAAGTAGCAGATACACAGCAAGGCTGGGATCCTGCAAAGTCTGGAAGGTGGGGAGGCGGCATCATGATCCGCACAAGGCACAACGCAAAGCTGACAATGCACAGCTGCCTGCTGCGCGGCAATGTTGCTTACCTGGGAGGTGGTCTCTTTGCTGGCGGGGATTCTCAGGTGCGACTGGGTACAGCAGCTGCCGCCAATACATGTGCGGTGTTTGGCAGCAGGCAGGACTGCAAATGCATGTGGCTAGAGAGCAGCATGAGCAGTTAATGCATGCAACACGCTCGACCCATACGCTCTGCAAAAGCATGGTGTGTTGTGCACAGTGTGCTCTGTGGTTTGCAGGACTATGCTAGAGTTTCGTCATGGACAGCAAACAGCCGCATGCAAATGTCAGGCACCATGTCGGTACCGCCACCCAATGTTTGCTAGCTGTTTGAATGTTGATGGCGCAGCATGTGTGTTAAGCATTCACAGCAAGCTGAAGGAACAACAAGACACATGTGTGTCTGTTTCAAGCACAACATTTGGTCTTGAAGTTGGTGCTATGAATGCTGCTGCAGGTGGTGCTGACAGACACCAACATCACCGCCAACACCGCCAGTGCAGGAGCAGGCATTTACTTCCTGCAACAGTCAAACGGCACTCTCATCAACTGCCGTGTGACGTCCAATGTTGGCTTGGGGACTGGTGGCGGCGGGCTAGCTGATGGGCATGCATTCACAGCTATTGAAAGCGTGTTTGAGGGAAACAGCGGGAAGTTTGGTGGTGCATTGTTTGCAAGGGATGCAGTGCTTGTGCGCTCGCGCATTGTCAACAACACAGCTGAATTGGGCGGCGGCATCGCCGCTGTTGCCGACGTTGCGGGGACATTGTTTCCGAACATCACGTTTATTGATAGCGTGTGCGCAGATAACACGGCTCTGGTGGACGGTGGTTGCGCATTTCTTACGGAAAACACAACAGCTGCATTCTTCAACAGCACGCTTGTGAACAACTCTGCTGCAGCGCGTGGCGGCGCTGTGTCCCTGCGGTATTTTGCTGCGCTGAACATAACTGGTGGGAAGGTTACAGGCAACAAAGCACGAGAGGGTGGTGGTGTGCTGCTGGTGCGGCCAGCCAAGTTGTTGATCATGGATGGACGGGTTATTAACAACACCGCAAGTTGGAGAGGAGGAGGGGTGCATGTGCAAGCTGGTGCTGATTTGAGGATAGAAAGCGGTACTGAAGTTGCTGGAAACTCTGCAGCATGGGGTGGTGGGGCGTTCTTTGACGGCAGCCAAGAGTTTGACCTAGCTGCAATGCAGAGGTCGGTCAGAGACAACACAGCCACATATGACATGCAGTTGTCTGTTGCACCAACCAACTTGTCTGTCCTTGGCAGCAGCAGCGTGTCAGGCTTTGTAAGCCTGCTGGGGTCTGACCAGAGTGTGCTGCCTGTGAGGCTGAATGTGTCTGGCCCCTTTGGCCTGCCCTGTGGTGGCCAGCTGGTGCAGGCGCTGCTGAATGGCACGCACGTGCTTGGCATGAATCGCTCTGACAGCAGCGGTGTGGTGCTGATGCGATTGGACATTCGACTGCGACCTGGGATGTATACCATTGTGTTTGAAGTGCTACCTGGTGACAGTCAAAAGCGCATAGCTGATCTAAAGCCGGCGAAACTGAGCCTGCAAGTGCGCAGCTGCATTGTTGGAGAGGTTACGCCTGCGCCTGATGCCTGCCAGGCGTGCCCTGAGGGCTCATTCAGCCTGGAGCCACACAGCAGCAGCTGCAGGGACTGCCCAGCCGGTGCCGACTGCCCTGGCGGCTTTGCCATTGTGCCGCTGCCTGGCATGTGGCACTCAGCGCCAGAGTCGCCCCAAGTGCACAGGTGAGCAGCAGCTGCGGCATTGCATGGCGCGATCAGAGCCGGACAGCAAAGCATTGCTTGCAGGCGCTGGTGACAGCACTACTCTGCTGTTGTGCAAGCCAGCATTGCGGTTGCTTCTGGGCGGTGCGAACAGCAGTCTCTGTTCAATGCGTGTGTGGAAAGCACGCACACAGCAGGTCACTGTTCTACAGCGTGATCAGAGAAAACTTTCAATGATCCTGCAGCACAGAATGGTCTGGTCAGTTTCTTGTTAGCAGTGCTTGACAAGCAACTCAACTTTCACTGCTGCTGCTGCTGCTGCTGCCGTGTGCGTGTTCCTGCAGGTGCTTCGGCACAAGTGCATGCCAGGGCAACCGCAGCGCACTGGAGGTGTGTGCATCCTCTGCAGATTGTCGTGCTGCAGCCGATGGCAGCAGCTTTGCAAACCTGCAGTGCACCCCTGGCTACCAAGGCAACCTTTGTGCAGCATGCGAGCCAGGGCACCATCTAGTCAAGCCTTTCACTTGCAGGAAATGCCTGTCGCAGGCAGCTGTGGCGGTGTTGTTTGTGCTGGCTGTGTGCCTGCTGGTAGTTTTCATGAAGATCATGTGCCATTTCACTGCTGATTTCGGCGAAGTGACTGGCAGCTTCCCAAGTGTTGCAAGCACCCATCCAGCGGATGTCCGATCTGCAGAGTATGTGGCACACGAGGGCAGCCTAACTGATGAAACATGGCCTTTGAAGCAGCTGCAAGTATCCAGCCTGCTTCGGCCGCTGGTTCTGTATATGCAGTACGCACTCATCCTTGCAAGCGTCACCGGTGTCGAGCTGCCTGCGCCACTTGCATACCCTCTGCAGGCGCTGGCATGGGCATGGTCTCCTGCAGTGCCTGAAACACTCAGCATTGAGTGCATCCTGCCGCATGGCAGCAGCAGCTTTAATGTAAGCATTCAGCGCATGCTGTTTTACCTGGCAGTGCCTTTTGTTTTGTTGACACTGCTCCTTGTTATGCACATGTTGACGCCTGCATTACTGTGCAAGAGGCTGGCAGATAACGTGAGCTTCAAATCTGTGTTTGCTGTAAATGCCACGGTAGTGTGCTTCTTCTTTATGCCAACAATCTTGCGCAGCACGTTTGGCTGGTTTGCCTGCATTCCTATGGATGTGCCAATTGATCCGCCATATGTAGCTGCTGCTGTGGGGTCCTTCTGGCTGCATGACCCTGGCCAGCTGTGCTACCAGGGCGACCACAGGGCCTGGGCACTGGGGCTGGGCCTGCCGCTGCTTGTAGTAGTATGTGGGCTGCTGCCTGCCGGCATTTTGTGGGCGGTGCTGCGCAACAAGCATCAACAGCAGCACCTCCCAGGGCAGAGTGGTCAAGTTCATGGCTATGGATTCGTGCAGTTTATTTACCGGCCTGCATGCCACTGGTGGGAGGTGGTGGTGCTATGTGAGACTGCTGTGCTGTCGGCAGTTGCTGTGTTTGGCCACAAGCTTGGCCCGCTGCATCACATCATTGCCTTCAGCTGCATACTAACTGTCATGGGGCTGCTTCACATGGCAGCTCAGCCCTACACGCTTCCTGCAGCAAACACGGTCGTGCTGCAGTGCCTGTGCTGCTTGTTTTTCAGCAACATGGCAAATGTGCTGTTCCTGGACCATGGCATCTTCCGAGCAGGCGTTGCTGCGGTGACTGGAGTGGGATGTGCTGTATTGTTTGGCAACGTGGCGTTTGTGGGGTCGGTGCTGTGGAAGCTGTTCAAGCTGTTGAGCGGGAAGCCGGCGGTGAGCGGCGAGGCCGACGCCTCGAACAAATAAAAATCGGCACAGCTTGCATTTTATACGTTTGACAACGTAACATTTTGATTTTGTGCTCTGTGCATGGGGATCGTGGTGCACGCTACATTAGGGCGTCACAGCCATTGAAGTGAATTTCTTTTCAGGAGTAGCTACTCACTAGCCAGGACTCCTGGCAGCAAGTTGCTGAGTGGCACCGGTGGCAGTGGTACTAGCCGTTGAGAGTTATGACTCAATGCTTTCGTCTGTGAAAAAGCAGAGTGTATGTGGAGTACAGTCGGCCTCAGATGCAACGCTGCATGCTAGATTTCTGGGGAGGCTGGTTCAGCAGAGCAGGCTGCAGGCATCACGCCGGCCACGTGTCCAGCTGTACAGTTTTAACGGGCTGGTGCACTCAGTCACTGCCAGTGACTGGCAGCGCGCCCAGCGGTACAGGTTCAAGGGTTTACAAACACAATTTGAGGGAGGCGATCGGGCAAGAGCAGGTGCAGCACAGTACATTACGGCAGCCTAGGCGACGCGCTTGCAAGCACAACTAGAACATTAGCCCAACTCGGGGCAAGCCTGTCAACGTACTGATGTTACAGGATACAAAAGAACGAATTGTGATGCACTGAGAAAGCCCCCAATCGTACTTCACACAGGCGACAGTCACTGGACCGCTACCAAATGTTGCTCATATGCTCGCATATTGCTGCAGCAGCCAGGTGCTGCTGCTGACCAACCCACTTGGATCCTCCACGCCCTCAACACGACATGCGGGAGACAGCATGGGCACACCTGCTAGACGCACACGCACCAAAGAGCAAAGCAGCTTGCGGCTGCTCAGCAATTGCATACGGCCATTCATTGACAAGCCAGGCCACAGGCTACACAATGCAAGCGCGGCTACTGCAGCAAACTGCGTAGCGGGCCAGCTTTGCATACTGCAAGCAAGCACTCTTGCTGACACCAGGAATCTGGTTGTGTTGGTTGTCAACAGCCACTCCAGGCACACAAAGAGTTGCAAAGACAACATTGCGCACTGACAGTCGAATGGTGACAGCAGCAGCAACTGTGGAGGACACGTGCTACACACGCTGAAAGCCTCGAACATGTTGACAAAGTAACACAGTGTAACACGTTTCAAAGAAAAACAACACGTACCAGGGTGGGCCCATGCTGCCCTACTTGGTTTGGCATGCACAATAGAATGTTCGTAACGCCCAGCACACTATCTATCGGCTGGGGCTGCTGTCACAATCGCAAGACAAAAAAACGCGCGGCGCCACGTACACACAAAATGCAATTCCCCCAGTAAGTACAACTGGCAAACAACAACCTGCCACAGCAGCGGCCGAGCTACTCAATCGACACTGCAGTGAGCTGCAGCAGTAACTCACTCGCGACAGGTGGACAAATGACTCATGCCAGCGCACACGTTAATAGTTCTTCTGCTGCAGCGCAATCGGCACGAGAGAGTGTTGTCAGAGAGTCTCTTGCAGGCTGCTATCACCTTGACAACGCAAGTGTGCAGCTGGCTGCATGCTCTGAACACTAAACCACAATGGCTCATCCAGCTGTTGATATCGCATGGGAGCATGGGCAGCAGCTGCCTCTTGCCAACTGTAAGGCACAGGCAAGTGCTGCAATGGAAACCAGATACTGAACCCTTGCCTAGCAGTACCATGAAGGTTCCTCAATTGTCACAGACAGGCACTGTACACACACACTGCTGAAGACATGCCACTGACAAGCCAGCCGAACACGTGCATGATCAGCTGCATACGCTGCACAATGCTCGGCCCTTGATGATGTAGCACCAGTAACAGACAACACATCGGCAGCTGCGATGTCGTATCCAGCCTGTTGTCCAGCCCAATGCAAGCACAAGATCACAACTGATAGGCCATGCGCGGATCAGCGACCTTGGCTGCACTGCTGCTGTTGCTGTTCTCGCCGCAGCTGCAGCCGCACACAAATCATCACCCACAACAGCCACCACAGCCAGGCCAGAAAGGATGTGCAAGACGTGCTTGTCGGCCGACTGCGCCGCCGCCAAGTTGCATTGTTTGCAAGCTTCAACAAAGCATCCTGCAGCTCCTGCTGTTGAGCAGCACAGCACACAGCAATGCAGCTGTGGGGGCTCACAGCCACAGATAGTGTGCGTGGCCACTCTGGCAGCGTAGCAGTGGCGTCGATGTGATGCAGTGCCAACACAGCATCATGTGCACGGTACATTGTTGTACATGGTGTAGGCCTTGGTGATTCGCAAGTAACAGCACGCAGAAACAGCAACGAGCATGGTCAAGTGCAGCAACTAGCACATGGCGCAAGCGCGTTGGGTGTCGAGCGCAGGCAGACAGCAAGAGACAACGCATGCAAACACTCGGCAAAGCAGCTTGCGCCGACCTTGAACTGTGGATTTGGGTTGTTGGAAAAGGAGGGAGCGAAGATCGACATGCAGCTCTTTCACTCTCACAATGTGGCAGCAGGAGCCTGCCTAGCAACAAGCCCCTGCACCAAGTGCAACACCACACGCCAGCCAGCAATCCAAAATCAAGCACCTCTCCGCCAAGCAAGCTGCCTGCACTGCAAGCAGCAGCTATACAACACAAATGGCCCCCTCGCTAGCCAGTACCGCAGCAGCAGCTGCAAACAGGCAACACCCTCTACACACCGATTACTGCCACAGCCGTGCGCTGTGGCCTGTTAACTCCTGCAGCAACTGCCCCGAGGCAGCCAGTTAGTATACCGAGGCAGCCAGTTAGTATATAACTTGCAGGAAAGAGTTAGCAGGCATGCCACAGCGCAGGTAGAAATCATACAACTGCACACAAGACTCCAGAAAGGCCGATGCATTATACATTGTCTGTCACAATGTAACTGTCACATGCAACATACTGCTGAGCCGTCAGCGCCATCGGAGGCACACACCAAAAGCGACCCAGGAGCAAAACAGCCTGGGCGAGCCTGCCACCAACGCGGGTTGATGTTTCTTTCTAGTTCTAGGCTCACATTCAAGCCCGAAAGCCACAGATTTGCAGTGCCCACTGCATCTAGCAGCGCTTGCTGCACTAGATGATACAACAGCCACCGCTGCAGGCTGAAGGCCTGCAGCGCCAAGTGAATGTTTGTTTGTCAACCAGTGACGAGGCCAGTGGCAGGCCTTGCAGCATACCTTGCTAGTCGGCAGTGTCACAACCCACACCTGCTACAGAGCACGGAAGCAATGCCAAGTGTTGTGCAGTGCTGGCCGGCGCAGCAGGCAGTGGTGTGTTGTGCAGCGCACGCGCACACGCACACATGCACCGAGCAAAGAGGGCCGTCCCTGACTGCGCTGGCATTAGTGTGTGCCCCAAGCAGCAAATGACACAGACCTACCCCCATATGTCAAAGCGACACCTCCCTATTGCTGCAGCAAGAGATGTCAGCTATTGAGCAAGCATCCTTTGCACGCACTGCATTGGCGCAGCAACGGCGCTGTATGCCAGGTACCATCCTACTGTTGCACACATGCACCACACCACAGCAGCTTGCGTGCGGCCGCCATGCAAACTGATCCACCCTTGCTGGCTGCATCCTACTGGCTGCAGCCTCCAAAACACAGCAGCAGCAGCAGCAGCAGCAGCAGCAGCAGCAGCAGCAGCGCTGCTGTGCCAGCCTTGCTGCAGGCTAGTCAAAAGGAGCTCGTGAGCTGAAAACCGAGTCACAAGGCTACGCGCTGCTGCTGTGCCAAGTAGCACCTGCAACACGCCCAATGGTCAATCTGCAAGCACACAATGACAGGTCACTGCACAGAAGCTAGCACCTCACGCATCCACCCCAGCCATACACACCGATGGCAACCCCCAAAACAATACCCCTGCAGCCCCCGCCCACAGACAGGATTGCAGAACAGTGCTGCCATTGTACGCCAGGCACGGCCTCGCACTGTGATCGCAGCAACACCCAAAATCGCTGCACTGACCGCAGCTGCTGATGACCGGAGAGGTCATTGCCACCACAGCACACCGCCGCACTCAATGCTGCTTGCCAGGCACGCACCATGCAATGAACAGCTGCAACAGCACTGCTGGCAGCGGCATCCCATGCACAAGAGCTGCAGAAGAGCTGCTGTTGCTGCTGCTGCTGCTGCTGCTGACATTGCCAGTCCCAAATTGCAGCGCTGCAGTACCAATCGCAGACAGGTTCCGCAGCCCGCACCAACGCCGATTCAGCTGACCTCCCAAAGGGCCACCCACAAACATCATACACCGCAGCAGCCTCACCCGCGCAGCAGCAGCCTCTCTTCCAACTGACTGCTCGCCGCCGATCCTGTGGGCTTGGCACACTGCACGATGATGCATGCCGTGTCCTTCACCAGGTCCGGCAGCAGCAGCAGCAGCACACACCGCAACACTACTCCCCTTTTGGCTGCGTGCACCACCTGAAGAATGCAGCTGAGCTCCACGTTGCGCTGACACCACCCGCAGCAGCAGCGCCCCAACTAACTGCCTGCCGCCGCCGCGCCAGCCTGACCCTGCTCGCCGCTGCCTGTCGGCTTGGCATACTGCACGATGATGCCAGCCGTGTCCTTCATTAGGTCTGGCAGCTCCACGCCATCCATCCACGCAATGGCCTTTGCTGCCTCTGCTGCGCTTGTATAGTCAATGAAGCCGTACTCGCGGCTGCGCCACTTGTCCTTTGGCTTGTGCATCTTGCGGCTGTTGTACATGATCTGCGTGTGGAAACAGAACAGCAGCAGCACGGGTAAGAGCGGGGCGGGTGTGTTTCAGAACCGGTGTCAAGCAGCACCAGCAGCAGCAGGCAGCAGCCGCGGTGGCGCAGATGCTGCAGGCTCCTCCTTGCACCATGCACTCAGCGTCAGCAAGACATGCAGCTGCACACAAGACCTGCACAACCTACAAGCGCCGAAATATCTTGCTTTGAAGACCCACCTTGACGTTCACAACGCTGCCAAACCTGCTGAACCAGTGCAGCAGGTCCTCCTCGGTGACCCACCACCCAATGTTGCCCACAAACAGCTTGTTGCTGGGCTCCTGGCTGATGCAGCTGCCGCCAGGAACCACAGCCGCTGCTGCTGCTGCTGCCACTGCTGCTGCTGCTGCATCGCCGGATGAGCCGCCCCATGTGTCATCGCCAGAATCAGGCAGCCGATAGCTGAACAGAGCAGCAGCAGCAGCGTCAGCGGACGCGAATGCAACAGCAGCGTCCGTAGCACCGCTGCCGCCGCCGCGGTTTGCAGCTGCAGCAGCAGCGCACGCCGCAGACGCCTCTGCTACTGCGTCCTCGGCAGCATGCACCTCCTGCAGGGTGCGGCTGCGTTCCAGAACTGCTGCCAGCTTCTGAACCTGCACCTGCTGCGCTGACATTACCTTGGCATCCTCATCCGCTGCCTTTTTCAGGTTCCAAGGAGCTTCAGAGCACACCTTACTCAGCGGCGGCAGCGACGCAAGCATTGTCGCTGCAGCTGCTGCTGCTGCTGCCGGCGCTGCGCCTGCACCTGCCTTGCTGGCTGCACTGCTGATGCTGGCTACACTACTAGGCGTGCAAGCCATGACATGGCTGCCGCGCGTGCCGCCGCTGCCGCTGCTGTTGGCGCTGCTGCTGTTACTGCTGCTGTTGACCTGCATGGGTGCCGCATGCCCCTTTCCTGGCTTGCCTGCCATTCCCAACTGCCCTAACGGCCCTGCCACACCTGGTATGCCCATGCCTGCCAGTGCAGACACGCCACTGCCAGATGACACAGCAGATCCAGATAATGAGCCGCTGCCTTGCCCCAGCACATCCCAGTTATCTGCATACGGCGACACCAGCAGCTGCGTATCAACGGATACACCGTTGATTTGCAGCGGCGTATACATGCTCGCTGCTGCTGCTGCCGCCGCCGGACTCAGCCCCACATCCTCGCACAGCTGCAGCGCCAGCGCCGACTGCTGCTGCTGCTGCTGCTGAAGCTCCTGCTGCAGCGCTGTAGCATACGCGTCCATGCCTACCAGCCCTGCTGCTGCATGCTGCCCCAGCAGCTGCCCCTGACTCACAAACGGCTCTGCATACGGATCCAGCCCCTGCTGGGCCCCACTAAGCCTGCTAGCCAATTCCTGCAGCTGCAGCTGCTGCTGCAGGTGCTGCGCCAGCTGCTCTTTTGCCAGTGCTTCTGCAGAGCCATATAGCGGCATCACAGGTGATGGCTGCCCAACAGACATCTGCAAGCCTCCCTGGCCAGGCATGCCTCCCCCAAAGCCGCCAGGCTGCAGCTCTGGAGGCCCCGGGTCATGCCCTAACATGCCTTGGCCTGCAGCACCAAACGCTGCTGCTGCTGCGTTGCTGTCCAGCCCGTTGCGCGGCGGGCGCAGCAGCGGCGGGCCCATCCGGCCCATCCCAAGCTGGTCCTGCTGCTGCTGGTTGATGAACAGCGCACCCGCATCACCCAGCTGCGCGGTGAGGCTGCCGCTCGCTTGCTGCTGCTGCAGCAGCCAGCTGCGCGCGTACGCCATGGAGCCTTCTGCACCCATCGGGGCCCAGCTGTGGCGCCGGCTGTTGTTGTTGTTGCCTGGCATGCGCGGGCCATTCAGCGCATAAGCAGGCGGCAGATCCATGCCTAACAGTGGGTTGCCGCTGCCTCCAGGCCCACCCAGCCCCGCTGCACCGCCTGCTAGCTGCTGCCCATGCAGCATGCCAGGCGCAGGACCGCCTGCTTGGCCAAACGCCTGCCCCAAGCCAGCCTTACCCATGCCCGCCAGCTGCGCTGCTGCCGCCTGCAGCTGCAGCTCCTGCAGCTGCTTGTTGGGTGAGGACTGCTGAGGCAGCATCGGCATGCGCGGAGGCTGGCCACTGCCCGGCACAGCGCTGCTGCTGCCTGGCAAGCCAGCTGCTCCTGCAAGCCATCCTTGCGGCAGCTGCCCGCCAGCAGCTGCCAGCAGCGCCTGCTGCTGCTGGTGCTCATTCAGCATGCCGATTGTCACGCTATGCCGCCGAGGCCGCAGCCCGCGGTTGCCGCCGGGACCTGGAGCGCCGGAGGAAGGATAGCCACAGCGCTGCAGCTGCTGCAGCTGCTGCTGTTGCTGCATCAGGAGTGCGGCGCTGCTGCCATACCCGCCTGCCATGCGGCCAGGCCGCGGCAGGCACGGCAGCGGGCCTGGTTCCTCTGCATCTAGTGTAAGGCTGTCGAACCCATTTGTGCCAGGCGGCATGCACAGCGGCTCTGCATAGTGCTGCTGCTCTGCGATGCCTCCTGCGGACATTGGAGGCAGCCCGTTCATGTGCATCAGGCCGTTCATGTTGCCTGGGTGCATGCCTGCTGCAGCTGCTGCTGCCATGTCCTGCCCCAGCAGCAGGCTCAGGGGGTCCTGCTGCTTGTAGCTGCCGCTGTGACTGTTGCTGTACACGTCCTGAGAAAAGAACTGCATGGCTGCAGGATTGGGTTCAAATGAGGAGCGACGCACACGCCCCTGCATGTGGTCAGCAGCCAGCAGCAGAGCAGTTGATATGTTGTCACACATCAAAGGTCCAACGAACAGTCTAGCAAGCCCAGCTGCCAGGCCACAGGGTAATGAACAAAAGCACAGCAGCAGCAAGCACCAGCCCAAGCCGGCAGGGCCCGATCCAAACCTGCTGGCCTGGTCAACATCCACGCACCAACACAAGACTGAAGAACCCACAATTGCCTGACTGCACTGCAGCAAGCGAAGGCCCCCACACCACGAACGACGTGTGCACCCACTTCAAGCCTGCAACGCACCTGCTGCGCCATGTTGTCAAGGTTTATTTGTAAAGTGAAGTCCGTTGATTTCTGTTGCCAGCGTGCGACTCTGCTGGCGGCAAGGCAGCAAAGGCAGCGTTCTCAGGTGCTCGCTACTGCACAGCTGCATAGGGCCTGCGGATGCCATTCATATCCTTGTTGATTGATCGCTGTGATATCAGGCCAGCTACATGCAGGCGAGAGGCAAGGTATTGCAAAAGCAAGCGATGCTGGAGAAGTGCTGCAACTTGCGACCCGTTCAAACCTAAAGTATCTATGCTTAGGTTGATCAAAAGAAGACCGTAGGGTAGACGGCCATAAGGACCCGTGCTGCCAGTCCACAAGCAAGAAATCTGCAGCGCCTCACCGGTCTCTCGCTAAGGCAAGAGCGCCACACAGGCTTTCTCAAGATGGGCAGTGCTCCCGAAACTGCTTTCTGCTGAGGCTAAGAACCTCAGTTGTTCCCACGCATGCCAAAGTACTTGACCTATGCTCAGCGCCTTGGAACGCTGGTTGTGAAGGATATACGAATGCTTTTTGCGATGACGGAGCGCTGTGACACTCTGGTCGCCCTCGGCCAGCGAAGCGCTCTTCAATCAGCAGACTGTGACAGGTCACAACTCGATGTGCCGGAACCATGGCATCTGAGACGGGCCTGCTGCAAAGGGGCCTGTGACAGTTAGTTAAAGCCTTGCATGACGTGTGTGCTGTTTACGCTGCTCCTCGGTGGGCTGTGCAGCAACATCAGGAGCAGCTGCTCTGCATGCTTGGCAGTGTGCATGCAGTTGACTGCAGCACTGCGTGCTGTGAGACCAGAACATGACACGGTTTGAAAAGCCGGGAGGCGTACCTTGAGAAGCAATTTGTTCACAATGTTGCTGTTGCTGCCTGCAGGTGTGCTGCGAACGCTGACGGCCGCTCCATAACACTCCCAACACGTCCAAGGTAACAACTGGTTACCCTGAAGTTCACAACACGCCATCATCAATGCACATGTGGCAAAAGCTCATTCACAACATGCTGCTGCAGGCATACAACAGTAATTGCGCAGCCGTGTGCTGCTGCATGCTGGGATGGGGCCCCCCGGTGCTGCAACTTGTTGCTGCGCAGCATGCACCTTCTAAGCTGTCATCTCAACAAGGGTGGCAGGCTCAATACTTGCACTGGGTTTGAATGCGCGCTGACCTGAACAGCAGCAAGACAGGCTGTTGTTGTAGCATACTTGGTCCGGTGGCAACTTAGCACATCACAACTTGAAGGTGTCCAAGGCCTTGCAAGGCAGCACGGACTGAACCACAGTTCATGTGTCACAACTCATGACCATCACGCCCCTGGCATGCACCACTTGCGCACAGTTGAGAAAGCATGGTGGCTGCAGCTACCGGACTTGACAGGCCACAGGTCGCCAACAGTTGTGGCACTGATGCCCAAAACAGCACACCACACAACCGACAGATGCCTGCATGCCGCATTCGTTGCTGCAGCTGCACGCGCCGGCTCGCAACCAAGACCATCTACAGAAAGCGATAATTTTACAAGTAATGGCATCAACACATCACTACAGCCACTCCCAAGCGCTGGGTGTGTCTCGCCAGCATCCAACCGCCTTAGAAAATACCCCTGCTTTCAACTCAACTCAAAAACACGCTTCACCCTTGCGGGCCACCAGTAGCCACCATGCGCCACCACACAGCTGACAGATGTATTATGCCACAGTGCCGCTGCTGCAGCTGCAGCAGCTATGCACACGCCGGCTCAACAACCAAGCCCATCAACTGGATGCAACAACGCTACAACTGGCGTCATCAACATCACTACAGCCACGCTGCCAAGCTGGGTTTCTCCCGCCAGCTGCATAAGGAAAAACGCACTGCGTTTTGAAAAACCCGCTTCACCCTTGCGGGCCATCTGTAGCCGCCACGCGTGGTGCATCAGCCCCTTCTGACATGACCCCCCTGCTGTACAGCATGCGATTGGGTGTTCCCTCAAGCAGCAGCGGACTGTTGATCAAGTTAGGGGTCGATGAGCTGACAATGGCATCTGCCACATCTGCAGGGCTGGCATTGGGGTGTGTCTCCAGGTACACAGCAATCATGCCAGTGACATGGGGCGCAGCCTGCATGCGGGCAGCAGCAGCAGCAGCAGCAGCAGCAGCAGCAGCAGCAGCAGCAACAGCAACAGGGCAGCAGCAACTGAATGCATGTACCATAGGAGCAGTTGTCACATGCCATGCATCACTGGACTGTGCTTGGGCAGTGCAGCCATCTGCATATGAGAGCTTCCATATGAACTGCGCTGTGAACTCAGGCATGATAACTTGCAAGCTGGACCAGAAAAGGCAGAGCTATAAACGCGCTGAACATCATCACAACATCAATGTGTATTTGATTATTTTTCATAAACATATATCCTCACCATGCTGGTGCCGCTGGCCCACGTGTAGGCTGTGTCCACCACATCCTCGCAGCGGGAGGGGCCGCCACACGCTGCAGTTAAAAACAAGCACAGCAGGGCCGCTCAGCAATGAAAGCAGGTGTTGTAACGGATTGGCACTGTTCTGCGCTGCACAACTTGCACGTTGTTGTGTGCTACAGCGCACAGTGTTCGCGGTCGACACTGGATCAAGAGCAATCACATTAAGCAGTCTGCAGCGCTGCTGGCATGCGCTTTAATCAGCACAACCACCCTGGTTGGTTGTAGACGGCTGAACGTGTGCTAGCACAAAAGCACGTGATGCAGGCCAGGATAGCCGCCCCCTCACCTCCATAGATGTCCACGCCTGGGGCAAACACGTCAATGCACGGCCCTGTATTGCTCCAGCGGTACAGGTTCTCGGTATCGCCTGCAAGGCAGCAAGAGGACAGCTACATGTGGGTCCAATTGGGATGGTATGACAATGCCAGAGTTGCTTTAATACAACGCTGCGCCAAAACTGCTGTGCAACACCAGTCCACATAGATACAAGTCAGCAGTGCCGGGGTGGCATCACTCAACTGGCCTCGTCTGGCGTCGTCAGGCGCATCAGGCAGCTCACCGTCCCGGGTGCGCTGGAACTTGCTGGGCAGATTGCTGGCACCAACCGTGATGGCTCCAGGCACTGCAACGCAGCAGCAGCAGCAGCAGCAGCAGCAGCAGCAGCAGCAGCAGCAGCAGCAAGGCATAGCCGTCAAAATGATGGCTACTCACATCTACAACGCGGTGTAGCTGCCCCTGCTGCTAACGCTGCCAACCCTGCTAACGCTGCCACGGCAGCAGCTGCCGTTGCAACACAACCATGTGTCGTTGTACAGGACTGCGCTGTGTCAGGTGAGGGTGCTGCTGCTTCAACAGCATTTTGACAACACAGCCATTGCACAGTTTGCATTCACAATGCCGACGCACTGCAGCAAACTCCTCCCTACAACCTGGGCACCCACCCACCGCTAGCACGCCCACCCTTTTCAGCAACCTACCTTTAGCAGGAGCCACATCACAAGCATCCACAGCGCTGTTGCCTGCAGCCACCACCACAGGCACCCCTGCAGCAATCACATTCTTCACGGCTGCCTCCAGGGACCGGCTCCACTGGCCTGAGGGCACCCCGAGTGACAGGCTGGCCACGGCAGGCTTCCGTGCGTTGTTTGCCACCCACTCCAGCGCTGCGCGGCGGCGGCAGCAGCAGCAGCAGCAGCAGAAGCAGCAGCAGCAGCAGCAGCAGCAGCAGAAGCAGCAGCAGCAGCAGCAGCAGCAGCAGCAGCAGTGGGGAGAAGTTCCATTCAGCAGCTGTGCGGCTACCCTGATCTTTGCGCTCATGTTGAGTGGCAAAGTGACGCTGTATGAGCCTCACCGCCAAGTTGATGCATCACAGGCATGTAGTGCAGCCTGGCACAACCTAGGACAAGCAGCATGCATGCATGTTTCAATTATCAAACCCTTCCTAGCAACATGCTGCACAACCCGACAACAAAACGGCCTTTGCAAACATGCATTCGCTGCCGGACCTTGCCTGCCGAATGCATTTTGGACGGCTGCGCACTCACCCGCAACCACATTGCTGATGCTGCCAGCGCCATCGCAGTCCAGCACCCGCACAGCCATCACAGTGGCCTCCCTGGCAATGCCCACAGACCTGCCTGCTGCTGTTGATGACACGTGGGTGCCGTGGCCGTCACAGTCGACTGCACACAGCGCAGGACAGCAACAAGGGTGCAGGTGTGTTCACAAAGCGGACTGACAGCCCAGCACAGTGACTGCCTAGTAGTGCGGGTTGTGTCTGTGTCAAAGCAAATGATGCAGCGGAGTTACTGCTGACTACAACGAAGACCAGAGACAAGATACTGCGTGGACTTCAGAGGGCATTGAGCATATGTTACTGTGCGGCCGTATTGCTTGTGCAACAGCGTGGTCCCACCTGCGTCGTCATCGTCGTCAACAAAGTCGGGCCCAGCTATTGCCCTGCTGCTGCCAGCAGCAGCACCTGCAGCGCCCCAGGGCTGGAACTCCTGGTGGCTGGCCTTGATGCCAGAGTCCAGCATGTAGATAGTCACGTTCTTGCCTGCGGCAGCAGCAGCAGCAGCAGCAGCAGCAGCAGCAGCAGCAGCAGCAGCAGCAGCAGCACACTATTTGGTTAGATGGCAGGCATTGATGCCAGAGTCACTGGAGTCCAGCATGTAGATGGTCACGTTCTTGCCTGCAGCAGCAGCAGCAGCGTTGGCAGCAGCACAATATTGGGTGAGGAATGAAGGCGATAGTGCAAATGCATGGGCTAGGCGTCACTCAACGGCCAGGCAGGTGATAACGCAGGCATGCCCCTGGCTATGCAGCTCATGCATATGCATCAACATTTGCAGCAATTCAAATCATGTATGCAGCCATACTATATGCTGGTGCTCCATGCCCTCTGGCCAACAAGTCACCTGTCCCTGCAGCATGAAGTTCCATAGCTGAAGCTGCCATCCAGCGGCAAACTGCGTCGAGTGTGAACATCAATGATCCTTGCTTTTCACAAAACACCCTCTCACCTGTGCCGGCAGCAGTGGCAGTCCCATAGCTGAAGCTGCCATCCAGCGGCAAGGCCCGCTGATCAAGCCGGTCCAAGTTCCACAGTGCATTAACCAGCCGCTGCACTTTCAGCCCCGGCTGCTCATTTGCTGCCTCCACCTGCGGCTGTGGCAGCGGCTGCGGCTGGTCTGCTGACTGGGCTTTGGCGGAGCCCTCTGCTGGCATGAAGGCGAGGATCTCTGCAAGCATACGGGGACATAGACGTTTGGTGAAAGTGTCAGAAGGCTAGGAATTTGACCTAGCTGGATGCCAGCAGGCTGCAGGCAATCATGCAGGAATGGGGTGTGGGCTGGGGCAACCTGCGTTCCTGCAAGTGAGAAGGACTGAGCGCACAATCAACTGTAGCAAGTTGCAAGTGTGTGCGCACAAGTTGCTGTTTGCAGTAAACATTATGCAGTGCACATAAATGTTGCACACTCATCTGCAACAAACACACAGCCGAGCAGCAGTCACCCACCAGGGTTTGCAATGGCATGGGCATCCACAGGGAGGCCAGGGTCCTGGTTCTTTGTCACCCTGCTGCTGCCGCTGCCAGTGACACTGCTGCTGCTGCTGCTACTGCTGCTGCCATCGGCTGCCACCTGCACTTGAGGGTCACTCAACCCCTGCACAGCTGCAGTAGGGCCCTCTGCTGTGCCCACCACTTGCACAGTTGCTGAAACCAGTGCATCAGAGGTGCCAGTAGCAGCACCAGCAGCAGCAGCAGCAGTGCTAGGGCCATCTAGCGCAGCAACTGTAGTGACACTTGGCATCCCTGTTGCCAGCTGCTTCTGCGCAGCAATGCCTACTTCTGCAAGCACCCAGCGCCACAGCTGCTGTGGGTCCGGACTGCTGCTGCTGCTGCTGCTGCTGCTGGTGCTGCTTGTCAGCAATGACGGGTGCTGATTGTCATGAAGATCACTGCCATGGCTAGCAGGAGCGCCATCAAAGGACTTGACTTGCTGCTGCTGCTGCTGCTGCTGCTGCTGCTGCTGCTGCTGCTGCTGCTGCTGCTGCATTGCAAGCAGCTGCTCCAGGCTGGTGCCTGCAGGCGGCCTGCTCAGCCACCAGTTGCTAAAGTCATCCTTCTCTGCCTTGGCCACCTGCAGCAGCAGCAGCAGCGGCAGCGCACAATGCGTGTTAGATAAGATGCTAGTGGCAACACCTGCGCACGCAGTCTGTGCTGCCCGGCTGCCGCTGTGCTTGCTGATGTGATGCAGAGGGAACATGATACCAGCATAACATGACATACCATAGCATGGTAAACAACAATACTAACAATAATGTAACATAGCAAGGTGCATACCGCGCCGTCCCGCTCCATGTAGTGGATGCCATCAGGGCCTGCACACTGCTGCAGCGCAGCAAACTGCTGCCGGTTGAAGCGACCTGACAGGCCTGCAGGAAGCAGCGCAGCGATGCAGCTTGAGCATTGTGCTGCTGTGCAGTGCAATGGAAAAGCCGGTTGACCAGTGGTGCATGCAAACATTGGATGCACAAACATCCAGAGTTGCAGCTGCAGCTATGCCACGCATTTGCAGCTTATAACACTACTGAGCTCCAAGCAAGGTGGTTTAGCTACACCATGGTGCGTCGTATGCACTGAAGCTGCTGCATCCAGCTGGCAACCTGCTCACCTGAAAATGCATGCCTGTACAAATGCCTGCAGGAGCCCATCAGGGTGGCGCATGCTGCATCTGTGGGCTGCGCATCCGCTGCAGATGCAATGGCTGTTGTTGTATTGCCGTGTTTGTGCTCCTGGTGCACTAAGCCTGCCCACTTCCTCTCCCTGTGTGAGCAGACAGGCCTGAAGCGCTGCACCAGCTGCTTGGTCCTGAACACAACAATTAGATTGGCATATTCTGCACCAGGCGCAGCGAAATGATCCCACAGGAAGGATGCAGCAGGAGCTGTTGTAGTGCTGCTGCTGGCTACGCTGCCTGCTGCTGTTGCTGCCGCCTTTGTTGCCAGGAGCCTTCTGCTTGCTCGCGCCTGACGAGCAGCAGCAGCAGCAGCATGGCCATCAGGCTTGGCAAGACAGACTGCATGGCTTGACATGCACAGAAGCAGCAGCAAGTAACATGGTCGAGGAAGCTGCGAATGCTGCGCCATGGATCTATCCTGCTCTATGAGTAGTGCCTCAATTGCGACACCACCAGCAGCAGGTGGCTTCTGTCTACGCACACGATTACCACGTAAGCGCGTGTTAAGGGACGTGGATTGTTGGACAAGTAATGAACACAATACACACATTCTTTATCATGTTCAGGTGCTCGCGGGTGCCGCAAGCGGCTGACAAACTCACCTCGGAGGTCGCTGCGGATGCCGGTGCGGTCAACACCTGCCGCCGGTAAGGATGCAGGGGCAGCTGCCGGTCAGCGTTTACAATCTACCTGATGTTGTTTCGGGTGCGTCGGTAACATCCTTTAGACCGATCGTAGCTGCACATGCAGGTGAGCGCGATTATTGTTGTTTAGCAGCGATATCTAGCCACAGTTCTCACTGCGCGTTACCATGCCCTGCGCTTGCACGTGTTGACCGTGGAAAATGCGACGTTAACGTGGCCTGAAGGCGTCAATCTGGCACAGGCGCTCCAGAGCACCCGGAACTGCCAACTGCAGCTGCTGACAGCTGCTGCAGACACAAGCAGGAGACCATGCGCACTGCGTGCAGGTATACAGAATTGCAGGTAACACAAATTGCAGTAGCACAATGCAGCAAATTTCGTCACTCAGGCCAGGCCATGATTCAAGACCTCCATCTCCACTGGTTGGTCAGAGCATGACCTGCACCAGCAACATCCTCAGCCAGAAGTACGTGCGCCACTCATGCAGTGATGAGATACGAAACACATGCCCAAGCAGCTTGCGCAGCCTAAGTGTTGATGCACACACATTTCGTGCTCACACAGCTGCGCTGGCAAGTGACAACCTTGCTTGCGTGCGATGGTACCAACAGGGTGCACTTATGGCATGCCACCTGTGCGCGTGCAGAACCTCTCAAATGCGGCAGTTGTTGCCACAGCCAGCAGGACCACATGCTCGCTTGCACAGCATGCGCGACTTGCGGTTTGGCAATACATCTAACACCGTACGCTCAGGCGCCTGGACGGCTTGTACAGGCTGCTACCAAGCTGTGTGTGCAACACAACGCCCAGGAGGAGCAGCTGCACACACACACACAAAGAACCCCACAGAAAAACCCTTGGTAAATCCCCCAGGCATACTACATGAGACGTTGTGGCCAGAAGTTTGGTGAGCTGAAGGCCAAAAGCTACCCTCTGAAACCTTAGCTGCATGTTGCGTCTGCAGTGCCAGTATCAACGCAAGCACCAGCTGGTTGGTAACAGTGCATCAGCAGGGCCAAGTCCCTGTGCAAGCGCATGCGATCACGTTCGCAGCTTTGGAGTATATCACAATGTTGCGCTGCCATGCCACAGCTGGTGCCAAGGAGATGCACGTGCGGCAAGCAGCCCGGCAGCCAACACTGTATCTGCCAGCGAACAAAGCAGTGCTCAAATGGCGGTGGAATCAAGCCAACCATGGAAAGCAACGCACGCAAGAGCCAGCCATGTATGAGTGGCCCCTGTTTCTGCAGCAGGAACAATACTCATGCACGCTCTACTCCAGTGCATTCGCAAAGCACACTGATTGCACCATCTCAAATGCACACAATGTGCTGGACAAGGTATCGCACACGCCACGATGTCCATATGCGCATCAACCATATGCACATCCCATTTAGAAGGGCAGCACGCACATCATGTGCAGCAGCATGTGCACCCCGACAGGAGCATGCAGCAATTGTACTGCAGCAGTGCACAGCCTGACAGAACAGCACAAACGCAATGCTGTACAAAAGCGTGCACATAACAGCCCGCTGCTGCTGCGTCAGCAATGCCTGCCATGCCCGATCATCAGCATGCATGAGCTGCTGTTGGCCTGGTGTACATCATGGAGGATATGGACTCCAGAGCAGGCTCCCACAAGGGGTGTGCTGTTATAACCAACCTGACACCAGCTGACAGCACAGCAGGAACTTTCTGTCCACAGCAGACAAGGCAGAGTGCTCCGCGCGGTACACATTGAAACCCCCAACCCTTTGCAGACAGGCAAACAAACTCACGAGCAAAAACCCATCGTCATAAAGCCACATGTGTGTGGCGGGCTGTGCATCAAGCTTTATGATGGTACTGCTGCACTGACAGGCGCAGCCGCACAGGGCGCCTGAACACACGCCGCGGCACATAACATGCAGCAGCGGTGAAGGTCCCATACCGTTGCATGCAATGCGTGCACGCCTTCACTGAGCAACCGGACCAAACCCCTGCCCACCCCACACTCGTCAGTGCGCAGCCCGCTGAGCACAGACCCTGCACCCCACAGCCCCACCGTTCTTGAACATAGACGCACCTCCTCACCCCATGCAGCACCCGCTGCATGCCGCAAGGCAGCCGGTCCCCATCATCAACACTCCCGTCACATAACACGTCACCAACACAAAAACCTGTCACACCACAAAGCCGCCGGCGCCGCCGCCACTGGCCCCAAAGCCCTCATCCTCAAAGTCCTCATCCAGGATCTCAGCCATTGCCTCATCGATCGCCCCGTCAGCGTCCATGCCCTTGACCGGGGGCGGCCCGTCCATGGGCCCCACCGTGCGCGCCAGCTGCACCAGCCGCTGGATGTCCTCCACGCTCTGCTGCGGGCCCGGCATGGGCGGCTGCATCGCGGGGTTCTGTAAATGGACAAAAATTGCCACTATCATCGGAGTGCATGCAGCATGTATGCAGCAGTGCAGGCGAATAGCCCGCAGGCCTGGGCTGACCACAGCAGCTGCATGGCACTGTGCTCATAAGCGCTGCCACATCAACACACCTGACCTCGCAGATACAGCAAGGATCGCATGTTGACACGACTGACAGCACCCAGCTCAGCAATCAACCACAGCAGCAGCAGCAGCAGCAGCCGCAGCAGCTCACCGCCAGCTCCACGGGCAGGTTCTTGAGGAACCAGGGGTGGCGCTTGATCTCCGGCAGCGTGATGCGCTGCGCCGGCGCCGCCACAAAGATGCGCGCCAGCAGGTCCTGGCACTCCGCGCTGATGCGCAGCTGCGGCGGGATGGAGTACTTGACCGCCAGGATGCGCTGCGCAGCACACCACGCGACAACATATGCACAGCAGATGAGGTGCGCAGCGGGGTGGATGTGGCCGGCATGCGAACACACACAGCAGATGAGTACGTGCATGCAACTGCTGAGAGGTGCAGCCAGCTGCAGGTGCTGCACCATGACAGGAGTGACAGCAGGGAGGCGTGCGCCAGCCAGCAAAGACGTGCACAGTGCAGGAGCCGCAAGCACCCCAGGCGCCTGTAATGTTCGGCTGTCTCAAGTGGCTGTCTACAAGTTTTTGAAACTGCAACTGGCAGCCGCCCAGCCGCCTGAGTGCGGCGTGGTGTAATGCCGCAGCCGCACCTTGATGGTTTTGCTGAAGTTGCGTGGGTCAGTGTGGTCCTCGAAGGGGTAGGCCCCCACCAGCATCACATACAGCGTGACCCCGCAGCTCCACACGTCAGCACCGTGGCCGTTGTACGCCGTCCGCTGCAGCACCTGCGCAGCACAAACAGGCAGCCCCCAGCAGCACAACAATGAACGTCCGCTGCAGTGCAGCAAAGGAAAGCTGTTTCCTGCTGTTTGCCCTGCAGGTGCTGTTTGCCAGCTGCTGCTCTAGTAAACAGACGCAGCTTGCAGGACGTCATTGCAAGTGCAGCGCTGGTGGCTCTTTTATGCATACATCCTGGCATACATGCTATCCGGTACACCTGTGCATGGCACCACCGTGCCAGCCTTGCAGATGGTCTCACACACAGGCACGCAATCATCTGGCTGCCCAGCGCATCTATGTATAAGTGAGCCTGCTGGCAGCCCTCTCCTGCTAGTCCTGATCAGCCCTGCCACCGCACCTCTGGCGCGATGTAGGCTGGCGTGCCCACTGTGGGCACAGGCATGCAAACAACTAGCTGCCAGCAAACGTATGCGTGAGGCTGCTGGCGAGTCCTGCTATGATCAGCCCTGCCACCGCGCCTCTGGCGCGATGTAGGCTGGCGTGCCCACTGTGGGCACAGGCATGCAAACAACTGGCTGCCAGCAAACGTATGCGTGAGGCTGCCAACGAGTCCTGCTAGTAGATCAGCCCTGCCACCGCACCTCTGGCGCGATGTAGGCTGGCGTGCCCACTGTGGACTTGGGCTGGCTGTCTAGCACGCTCTTGGAGTAGCCAAAGTCGCAGATCTTCACGCGCGGCGCGGGACTGCCGTCCAGCAGCGTGTTCTCAAGCTTGAGGTCGCGGTGGCACACGCCCTGGAGGTGTGATGCGATGGGGTGATTGTATGAGGCACGCAGGCAGCAGGCGACAGCGCAGCACACTTGAAGAGGTGCTTGAAGAGGGTGTGACAGTTGCAGAGTTGAGACTTGACAAAACGGCTTGTGTGCTTTGCCGAAGGGCGTCGCACGCAGCATGGTGCGCAACAATGGAGTTTGTAGTACTTGCAGCCGCGTACCGACCCCACGCACTTCCACTGCTGCCGCCAGCCAGCTACGCAAACATTCTGCCTACGTTTATACGTCTTGCCACATGCCACAAAGCAGCATGCCCGTGTGCTCACCGACTGGTGGCAGTAGTCCACGCCGCAGATGAGCTGCTGGAAGAAGATGCACGCTATCTAAAGCTCAGAGAGTGTGACTGCCAAGTATCATCCTCACCGACTGGTGGCAGTAGTCCACGCCGCAAATGAGCTGCTGGAAGAAGTAGCGCGCCTCGTCCTCGCTGAAGCGGCCCGCCTTCACGATGCGGTCAAACAACTCGCCGCCGGCTGCATACTCCATGACGATGCACAGGTGCGTGGGCGTCAGGAACACCTGCAGGCAGCAGGCAGCAGGCAGCAGAAGGCAGCAGCACAAGACGCATGCAGGCGGACAACAGGCTGTGATGAGTAGTGTAGAGAGACATGCTACACTGGCATGAACTGAAAGCGGCAGCAGAGGTAGTAGCAGCGTGTGAAATGCTTGCAGGATATGCAGCAGTGGCATCAACTCTTGAGGAAAAGGGATGCAAGTGTGCAATGGTCAAGCAAGGCAGCGCATGCTGCTGTTTAGAGTCACTCCACAGCCGGGTCTGCCGACTGCCGACTGCACAGCCATGATAGATGCCATCTGACTGCATCTGCTGTTGCTGTTGCTTTGCTGCTGCATTGCTGCTGCGGCGGCTTCTGCTGTGGCACTGTAGCCAGAATGCTGCTGCTGCGCCCTGCTCCGCGCACCTCCTTGAACCCCACCACATTGGGGTTCTGCAGCATCCTGTGGTTGAGGATCTCACGCTCCACATTCTTGTCCACCCTGTCGCCGCGCTCTGCAGGAAGCAGACCACACAGTGACCAGGCAGTTACAGTGTGTTAGAGCCGTATGGTGTGCTTGCAGTGCATAGCTTCCTGCAAGCTGACAGTAGTGCGCAGTTGTGTGATTGTCTACATACAAGGAGCTGATTGGTGTGCGCCCTGGAGGCAGAACCACACGACGGTTGCTCAAGCTCAAATGCTGCGCAACAATCACAGGTACGGTCAGCACAGAAGCGCGTACACTTGCACTGGTCTGACCATCGACAGTGCAGTAGCTGCTGCTGTGTTGCAGCACCACTGGCAACCTGTTGCCGACAGTTGTGCCTGCTGGGCACTTCAAATACTGTTGCTGGTGTCCTGCAAGCACATATGCTGCCATGCTGCACATCACACACCTATGAATTTGACGGCCACAAGCTGACTGGTGGTCTTGTCCCTACAGAGCCTAGCCACTCCAAAGTTGCCACTGCCTATGTCTCGTATCTGCGGAAGCAGCAGCACAGCAGGTGCAGCACACAGCAGCAATACAAAGGTATGATGATGTGGCTTTGCAGCAAGCTGCGGTGAGCTTCAATGGCGTGATCTCATGCAATTCTATCTCATTGTTTTACCAGTCTGCTCTGTTCTGTGTATTGTAAAGCAGAACAATGTGTAGGCTACGTTGTGCGCTGTGCGCGTTTGCACTGTCATATCACTGGCCAAGATCATCCTGGACGGTCCTGCAGCCTAGCTTTTAGCTATTTACATATGTTGCTGACTACATTGCACTGCATAGCAGCTGCGACCCTGGCCAGCGGGGGGGTTCCGGCACCACTTGCAGCTGCCTTGCAGCAGTAGCTCTTGCCCTCCTGCAGCCTACGTCGACATTGATAGACACTTACGTATTCATAGCGCTCCATTTTGCTGAAGTATGCAACAGGCGAAGAACTGGTAACGAGACAGAGCCGGTTCGTCTAAGGACTTTGCTGCATCAGCACCTGTCGGGTTCATTCATTGAATTGGGTGGCACTAGTGTCCAGGATGAGAGTCGTACCCACGCGAGGTGACCAGTGACAGTGTGTCAGGTCAGGAGGTCACAGCGAGCAGGAGACGTGGCAGAGCAGAGGAGAATGCAAGCCAACGTCGACAACGCTATGTATTCCAACTGGCTGTTTCTTCTGACAACTTGATCTGCCAGCCGAGCACAGAGGTATGCACATGTGAGATCGCCAGGAGCATCGCGCACTGCTGCATCCAGTCTTGGATCAGCTGACGTGCGTTGTGCAAGTTCATGCAACAGCTTGTGCTCACTTCCAGCTGTTGCGGGTGCCACGTGCACACGGTGGCTGCAGCTGCAGGTGACTAGACCTATCCGGTGTACAGCACAGTGCTACAGTGCTGCCAGCTGTGCTGCCAGGCGGTGACTGCCTGCAGTGCTGCTGGGGCATCACAGCACGTGACAGCACGGCACGTCTGACGTATCCATGCCTTCGGGCACATGTACTAGCACCACTGCTGAATGATGTGACCTGCGGGGATCTTCCAAGGAGGCAGATGAAGCATGCAAACCTGCAAGCTGCTGCTGCACATCAGGACGGCATTCATTAGATGTTTGGTTCGAAAGGGCAACAGACAGCAGTAAATCAGAGTAACTGAGTAAGGTAATTCAGCATTACACTGACAAAGGGATGACCCATTCGACACTCACCCAGGCAGGAGCTTGATTGAACCATGTAAAAATGACGAATTCCAGACAAAGCCAGGATCCAAAGGACGCTGGTCATGTATGGCGACATCACAACACAGGCAGTATCTGTCAGTGGTGTGCCCCAAGCATGGACTCCCAAAGCCTGCTGACGACGCCAGCAAGAAGGCTGGTGGAGCAGTGGACCGCTTGTTCCAAAGCGACTGTCCATCACATCAGCCAATCACAGCGCCACAGCGATGGGATGCCGAGACAGCAATCAAATCAGCATGCCTAAAAGCACACGCACTCCTCCTGAGCAAACCGCAGTTGTTGATGCTGCTGAGTGCACACCAGAGCATCAAGCCTGGACCCCGTGCATCGTATTGCTGGGAGTCCTACTGTGATGCACCAGCCGCAGCCATCCAGCTGCCGCATACATGCGAGCCAGCAGTTGCTCGCCTGTCCTGCAATGCACCAGTGCATTTCATCCCTCAGGTGCACAACACAGCGCCTTCTGCTGCACAGGACACCAGGAGTGCTCCACACCAGCTGCTGACTTCTACACAGCATCACTGATGATCAGGCATATGCCTCTAGAGCAGCCTGCAGCCAGTTGCCACCCAGTGCACCAGCACCAGCAGCAGTGCCACACGTGTGGCTCCAACATGAACACGCCAAGACAACACTCAAGCTTCGTCCTGACAGACATAATAGAGTTGGCAGCCTGTCCCATATGTATGCGACAGGCCAGCACTACGCATTGCGCATCAGTCTGTAATTGTCGTCATCTGGTAAGCCAGCCCTTGCATCTGAGCAGGACTATGGCACCAGCAGTTCTATATCCACATCACGCTGCCAACGACACGGCAGCCGAACAGTCTTTCCACAAACTGCACACCCCACGGGCTGCAGCACTCGCTGCCCCAGCAACTACGCAATCACTGGAACCCTATGCATGTACACGGCGTACACCACCACCTGACCATCAAACCCCACTGACCAACAGACGACATCAAACACAAAAGGAGAGCCTGATGAATAGGCAGGGTCAGGCATCGCTCACTGAGCAAGCACTGCCCAGTGGACGAAACTGGCACCTGTATGTTGCCACCCGCGCGCTAGAAGGCAGCGCGCATGTGGCTCGTCAGCGTGCAGCGACACTACTAGTACAAAGAAGGCCACTCAACAAACAAACTATATGACAGAACCACCACGGCTGTACTGCAGTCCAGCTGCAGAGCCGACAAGTGGTGTGTACGTTAGCCAGCTGTGCCTGTGCTTACTACCCACCTGCAGGCACCAACAAGCACCTTTAACAGGCGAATGAGCATGAACAGGCTCATTCTGCCAGATGTAGCTCACAGCCGCCAAAGCTGCACAGCCCTGCGTGACGCGGCACCATCCAGAGCTTTTAGCCCCACAGCCCTGCCCTGCTCCGTACCAACATCAACACCTTGTTGAGTTCAGGCAAACAAAACTTCCGCACCGTCATATAACAACAAATGTACAATGTGTGCTAACAAGTTGACAAAACGTGTTCTGGAAGCCTCTCGCAGCACTCGATATAGGCTCAGGCCCCCAGCACTGCTCGCTGCTGCTGCCAGCCGTACACAAGCATATTACGCTAATACTTCCCAGCTTGGCACGCCAGCAGCAGCATCCTCTCCCCTTTCGCCAGTTGCATTGAGCCTAGCACTGCACTCCATTCGGTCCCTACACTGCACACACCCAGCCAGACCCAACCCGACTCGGTTGAGCATGTGGCCGCCCTTACACCAAGCACGCTGTCAGCCTCCCTGGTGCCTGGCTGGTTTCATTCGCAGTGCCAGGCCGCTCTGCACTCTCAGTACAAACAAGCCCCAGCTGCTGACAGCAATGTTCAGCTGCCAGCCTGTCACAGACGCGCCAGTCAGACAGACCTGCCAAGTCGCAAGCACAGCACACCACACGCACTGCACTGTACTGCACGCAGCCATCCCAGCACAAAACTGCCCAGCGAGCTCCCACTGCCGAGGCAATGGACTGCGAGCCCTCAGACACAGCCGGGCGCTCGTAAAAGCACCATGTCCCTCAGCGCGCCGCTGCAAGCACCATTCCGCCGCAGCACGTCACTGGCTCTCAACCCACCACCCCAGGGACAACACGCCCAAAAGCCCGAGCCCAGCAGCCATCAACAAAAGCAGCCGCAACACACCCTCTACGAGACAAGCACCTTGTCAGCCCAGCTGAGCATCACCTGCCGCCCGATGCTGGGCAGGTCCCGCACCACCTGCGTCGCCAGCCGCCCCGGACTCACATCGTCCTGCAGCAGCGACAGCACCTGCCGCACCTCCTCCACATGCAGCTGGTTATCCTCTGTCAGTGCCATCAGCACCTGCCGCCGCAGCTTCTCATCCAGCAGCAGCAGCCGCGCCGCGTCCCGCACCGTATCCGACAGATCCAGCCCCGCCTTCGGCGCACGTACTAACCCCGTGCTGGAAGAAGAGCTGTTGGTAGGTGAGGCCGATCGGCTAGCGGCAGCGCTGGCTGCTGCGCTGGCAGCAATGCCCGAGCCGCCCTCGCGGGCCAGCTGGATGAGGTTGGTGAGGCGTGCCCACTGGAACTTGCCGCCCTGGAACAGCACCTGGATCAGCCGCTCGCGCAGCGCGGGGTCCTCATCAGTCAGCAGGCGCCTGCAGGACACGAGGCAGGCACAGTGTGATGAAAAATAGTTTTCGTGTAGTAGCTTTAAGTGGCATTGTGCAGGTGTGTAAGGCACAGCAGCATGTCATGATGATGCGAGTGCAGCAGGTGTAGATGCAGTCATTAACATGCATGCTGCAGCGCCACGTAGCGCTCATTGTTGCTGGCGGCCTCGTGACGCGGGTATAGCGCATGCCGGCGCATCATCTGCATGTATGCATGCTTGATACACGCACCTTGCCACATAGGGGTAGGCCACCTCCAGGAAGTGGAACTCTGGCTCGAGCGTCATGCAGATGCCCTCCTGCGTCAGCAGGCTGCGGATGACCAGGCTGTAGCGCTCAGGGATCCTGCAAGCACCAAGCAGCGCAGCACAAAGCAGAAAGCGATTCTTTGACCTGAACCCAGCTGTGGCATACCACTGCACACCACAAACCCGGCGCTGATGGGTACGTAAGACACAAAGCACGCAATGAAACTAGGCACCTGAGCCACACGCACGCACGCACACCTACAGTGTGCCTACACCTGCCGCCTTTGCCAGCAGCTGCACGCCATACACACCATGCCTCCATGCACGCACGCCGTAAACACAACGGACGGCACACGCCGCACCTGATGGGGTACTGGTACACGAGCTCGTTGAACTTGCTGGTCACGGTCCTGAAGTTAAAGTCTGCCAGCTGCTGGCCCTTGCTGTCCCGCCAGATCTTCTCCAGCGCAGGCACGATGGGTGTGATGTCAGTGCCTGCGGTTCAGCAGCATGCAGCAGGTTCGGCAGCATGGAGGTGCATCAGTGGCAGCGTGCGCGAAATATGCACAGCCAGCTGCACAGATTGCACCCACATGCATCTGTACAGCATATGTCACCTGCATCACTATTCAGACAAGGTGACTTTGTAGTGTGCATGAGCACTGCGAGCTGACAAAGTTTGTATGGTGACAGCATGCGACAGCAGCAGGCAGCAGCAGCAGCAGTAGCAGTAGCAGCAGTGCTTGTGCTTAGCGTATTGACTCACCGGGTGACAGGAAGCCCAGCTTAATAAAGTCGCCGGCCATCTCTTCATAGTCCTCGTTCACAGCGTGCACCACAGCATCGATTAGCACCTGCAGCAACACGCACAGCAGCCATGCAGCACCCTTGAAGAACCAGAGGATAGAAAACCTGGCTGATATTTTCGAGCAGTTCGGCTGCTTTCTGCCACAGACTTGGGCAAACTTTGTCTGCCGCACACAATTGCTTGATGCAAGGCAGAACAGTTGCACACCCGAAAGTGCCAGAGCCATGCCATTCTGCAGTGACGCACCTGCTTGTTGCTGTTGCTGAGCTGCGCCACATTGCCAAAGTCCACGTACGCGATTCGGCCGTCACGCAGGCAGAAGATGTTGCCGGGGTGCGGGTCGCCGTGGAAGAGGCCGAACTCCAGCAGCTGGCGCAGGCCAGACACCACGCCCACGCTGCAGGATCAAAAAGAAAACAGCAGGCACATCAGGGCACATGTGTTAGGACGTCTGGTATGCCTGTGCATGCGTGAACAGCACCTCAGGAAATCACAGGCGTAAGCGCTGCACAGCTGGCAGGTGAGCAGCACTCGCAGCAGATGGCTGTGACCAGCAGCTGCGCAGCAAGAAGGCTCACCGAATGAACTCGTCGACGTCGATGCCGCTGTTGCGGATGCCGGGGATGTCTGTGCAGCGGATGCCCTCGATCCACTCCATGACCACAACCTTGCTGCCGCACAGGTCGCGACGCACCCAGGGAATCTTCACAGTAGGGTCGCTTGCAAAGTTGCGCCCAAACTCCTCGATGTTGCGCGCCTCCTGCAAGTCACAACAGCGACGCGCCCAACACAGCTTAGGTCATGCTCAGCTGGGAGATCTTGCGAGGAGCAGGGCAAGGAACGGCAGCACACAACAGTGCAAGCCTGCACGGCAGTGCACAGCTTCAATCCACTGCTTCACTCCCCCATCCTCAACACAACGATTGCCTGCAAACCACAGAACACAGATTCAACACAAACTAGCACACACACAGACGACAAACTGATACCAAACCAGAGATCCTTCGACCAAATCAGTATTGGCAACCGCCGCCCACCTGCTAATAGCCCAGCTCCTCCAGCAGCTTCTCCCCAAGCTCATCAACCACCAGCTCTGCATCTGCCCACAACCATCAACAAAACCTCAAGTCACAAAACCCCTGGAAAACGCTAAACCGCCCACCTGCATGTAGTCCAGCTCCTCCAGCAGCTTCCCCAAAACTCATCAACCACCAGCTCCGCAGTTGCCCACAACCACCAACAAAACCTGAAGTCACAAACACCTCAAAACCGCTAAACCGCCCACCTGCATGTAGTCCAGCTCCTCCAGCAGCTTCTCCCCAAACTCATCAACCACCAGCTCCGCGTTGCAGCCCAGCCGCTGCTGCGAGAACGCGTTGAACAGGCTGCCCAGTGCGCGGAACACGTACAAGTCACGCAGGATGAGCGGCTCAATGCCGGGGCGCTGCACTTTCACAGCCACCTCCTCGCCGCTGTCGCGCAGCACGGCCTTGTACACCTGCAAAAGTTGAGTTGTGATAAAACAGGGGGCGGTTGTACATCAACAGAGAGCTCGCATGACGGTGGGTGCAAGCAGCTTCGCTGACACCCTGGCAGTTGGTATGTGCGGTCCAATCTACTCAGTCGCCAGCACCTGCCACCAGCAGGACCCTGCTCAGCATGCTGCTGCTGCTGCTGCTGCTGCTGCCGCCGCCGCTGCTGCTATGCAGCCTTGCATGCTGCGTATCACGCAACGCACCTGCCCCAGCGATGCTGCTGCCACCGGCTGCTCGCTGATGCTGGAGAAGACTGCCTCCAGCGGCCGGCCCAGCTGCTCCTGGATGATGGCAAAGGCCTCCTCATCAGGGAAGGGGGGCACGTCGTCCTGCAGGCACACAGCGGCACATTATGAAGTCGAGTGTGGGCGCGCGGGGATTGAAGTATGGGGCCAGATGCTGGACCAACAAGCAGCAGCATCAACTTCGCGCGTCCTTTGGCTGCTTTGCAGGACTACTGCCCAGCAGTTAGCCTTGCAATGTTCACTCCACCACTAAGACAAGGCCTCAGAAAGACAGCTGATTGGTCTTTGAACCAGTCAAACCGGTCAAACAGGTCAAAGCAGCCGCACCTGCAGGATACACAGCTCGTTCATGTAGTCCTCGCGCACGATGTCAGGCCTGTTGGCCAGCACCTGCCCTGCCTTGATGAAAGAGGGGCCCAGCTCTGTCAGCGTCTCGCGCAGCTGCTGCGCACGGCGCCGCACTGTCTCGATGTTGTCCTCGGTGCCGGTCAAACGGTCAAACGCCAGGCAGCCGAAGTAGGTGCCAAGCCCTGTCACGATGTGTGCGACGCGGGCCTGCAGGAACATGTGCATGCATGATGTGAGTGCAAGCGGTGGAGAGGATGTTAGATGTGTGAAATGATGCAACAGGGTCGGCAGGCTGGTCAGGAGCCGAGTGAACTGAGCTGAATGCAGTGGTACAGTTTGACTGCTTGCTGTTGCTGGGGGTGCTACTCATTTCGTCCTTCACTTGAGCACGGTGCATGTCTGGGGCTGCAGTGATCAGTGTGCATCATGGCGCAGCACATACTAGCCCTGGTCTGTATCAGTAGTCTCGTGGCATGCCATTCCGACAACTAGACCAGCCGACTCCCGCAGCACGCCAGGGCAGCAGTCGTGCCTGTAGCAGAGTGTGCTGATGCATCCAACACTGCTACAGACACCGAACCACAAATGTGGTCAGGCTGCCCTCAGGGCACTTGAATCGGCTAGCCCAGGCTTCCAACTAAAAGCGTTGATTGAAGCTGCAGCTGAGCAAGCTGCTGCCGCTGCTGCTGCTGCTGCTGCATGCCGCAAGACTGCTCTCACCATGACAGCAAAAGCATCGGCGGGCGTCTCCAGAGCCCTGCTGCGCACGTACTCCGGCGTGTATTTGCTGATCAGGTTGCACATCTGCTTCTCTGACTCCAGCTGCTCCAAGCTGCGGCGGTCCTGCTGTGTCCTGCAAGCAGCAAGTGCAAGCAAACAGCGCAAGACCAGGGGAAGCAGCACAGGTAAGTGGTGCATGGCACGGTGCAGGCTGTGTGGCGTGCAGCGCTGTGCCGCCAGTGCTGGCAGCAGCAGACAGCCATGCCCGTGCTGCTCATCCAGCCGTTGCATAAGATGATACTTTATGCAGTGAGCATGTGAGGAAAGCACAGGAGCAGCTGCAGGCACGCGAATTGGTTGCATGCTGAGGTGGAGAGCCACTTGCTCTAGCACCTGACGAAGCAAAAGCAGGAAGCGCCAGCTATCAGATATTATCATAATCATACATACCTAGGCTTGAGAGGACGCGCATTGTTCGGCAGAGGAGTGCGAATGAGGGCACTTGCGGCAGCCCTTGTGCGCACGTCCCGCAGGCCCTGCTGCTGCTGCTGGCCACAACGCAGCTGCATGGTTGCTACCTAAACAAAATCGTTCCGGTTCAAAGGTGTATACCGAACTTCAATCGGGCAGCAGCATGAAATATCTGAAAGAGGAATGACGAGCTGGAAACAAAGTTGAAAAGCACTGAAACAACCAGCGCTTCGTACCCAGTAATCGTCACTGGCACGCCATGAGGGGGTGTGGCTGGCAGGGTTGTAGTGGTGCCGAGAGGGGTCACTCGTCAGGTGCCACAAGCGCAATCGCACGGACTAGCCTCAGATCGCTCCTAGTTATCTTTAATAGTACTTTCACCACGTTTAGTGACTGAGCAGCAACAGCGCATACAAACTGAACTGAGCAGCCCTTGCTGCTGCTGCTACACAAGACAGCCCAGCAGTACGCGATGCCCAAGCACAAGAAAAAGGGGCCACTCAGCTTGCAAGGAGCAGTCAAGAAGCAGGTGCTGCGTGTGACGTCTCTAGCTGCTCACACAGCAACAATTACAGCAACGCACAGCTGATCTTTGTGCTGCTTGCCGCAGCTTTTCAAAAGCGGCGTCGAGCTGCCTCTGAAGGTGCTGCACAGAGACTCTGCAGCAGCAGGCAGAGGCCTCCCAGCTTATGTAAGTCTGCTTTGACACAGCTGGTCCAGTGCTGCTTATGCGGTCACATGTCTTCCTAGGATCCTGCTATGGAGCATGGCTGACTGCATGACAGGAAAGACACTGCTGTCACACATATTGTGAGACAATAATGTGGTTAAACCACCACCCATATCGCTATCATTCTTGTTTTGACTTAACAAACCTGCTGCCTTCACACTTGCAGCTGCATCCAAGCAGCCTCCAGCAGCTGCTGCATGACGGTGCAGCAGCGGAGCCGCAGGCCCAGGAGCAGCAGAGCAGCGGCAGCAGCGCTGCTGGCAGCGGTGCGCTGTTCCTGCAGCTTGCTAGTGGCTCAGACTGCGTGCTGCATGCACGGTGAGTGGCACTGCTGTGGCACATGTGGTTGCAAAAGCAGCTGCAACTTCGCTGCTGACCTGGCAAACAGTGCGGGTGCACACCGACATGCAGTCATCCCACTACCTGTCCCTGTGAAGCGTGCAGTAACAGTGCATGCAACGCTGCTAAGGTTGTCAGCTAGGCATCAACAGGCGTTGCAAAAGCAACCAAGCAGCTCAGCAGGCTCGCCAGTCAGCGCAAGTAAAGTGTCACGCCATTGTTACACATGAAACTGTTAACATATGCTACTGTATCGCACTGCTGCTGTGCTGCAAACAAGCCGCAGCTGTGTGGCTGCTGACGGATGCCTTGTGTGTGCTGCAACTGCCGTTCCATACATGCTGCATGTGCTGTTGTGTATATATTGCAGGGCCTGCGCTGACGTGGCACCTGGCAGCATCCAGCACTCTGCTGCATCTGATACACAATCTCATTCCTGCTGCCATGTCTGCTGATATGCTGTGTTGGTGCTGCAGGGCCTGCGCTGACGTGGCACCTGGCAGCATCCAGCTGGATGAGGTGCAGCAGGCCAACCTGCGGCTGTGTGCTGGCGAGGTCTACAAGTTCAGGTGCGCAGCGGATTGAGGTGAATGTATATGTGATGTTGTTTTGACGATGGAAGCTCTGGTGCTGATGTTTGCTGGCATGCTTGAAGCGACTGCTTGCTTGCAGCAGCACACACAGCATACGCAGACTTGGCAGCTGCTGCCGAGGTTGATGACTGTTTCTAGTGCGCAAACAAACAGAGTGATGTGGAAACTCTTGCTGCCCACACCCAAGCACTGCCATTGCTGCTGCCTTCTGCTGTTCACTCTGCTTGAACTGCCTGAGCAGCGTGTTCCAGCACGACAGCAGCGCTGCAGGTGCTGATGATGCAGCAGCCAGCTCAGAAGAAGAAGACCAGCAACAGCAACAGCAGCAGCAGCAGGCAGAACAAAGCATGCAGGAAGCAGCTGATGACAGCAACGAAGACATGGAAGATGCAGCAGCAGCTGTTGACATGCCCTTCGAGCTGACAGATCTGGACTGCGAAGTGCGGCTGCTGCACGCCCAGCAGCAGCAGCAGCAGCAGGCAGTGCATGTGGATGCCGTGGCGCTCACTCGGGCCTTCTGCAAGCAGTGCTGCTGGCGGGTGTTAGCTGTCAATGAGGTGCGCTGCGTGCAGTCGACAGGTCGGAACCGTTTGCCTGACTTCCTGACTGCCTACCAGCTGATCGATCAACCAGGCTAATGTTCAAATGCAGAGCAGCCACAGCCTGCTCCGGCTGATAGTGGCTGCTTCTCCAGTCTTCCCAACAATCACTGTGTTATCAGTTCAGGTGTGACACTGGATATGGCCGATCCTGTTGCCCGCTGTCTGCATTTGCTTGTGATGTTCTGCAGTATGTGGTGCTGGAGCTGCCATGTACAACACTGGTTGGCTGATCATGCTGTCTGCAATTGCTTGTATCATCCTGCAGTATGTGGTGGCGGATGTACCAGGGCTGCCGCCGCTGCTGCTGCGCATAACAGCCGCCAACACACTCACCGCTGAGGAGCAGCAGGAGGCACTGGGGTACCATTGCTTCAGGTGTGGCTCTGATTGGAATTAAGCGTGAAACAGACCAAGGGGTGCAGCAGCATTGCCTGGTAGTGTGGCCCAGCCTTTTATTTCGTGTCGTTTTTAGCGAACTTGTTGTGTGGGTCTGGTATGCTGAGGCGAATAACATGGTGCCTTGACTCTGTGAATGGATGCAGGGGCTTGCTGACACCGGACACTACTGTGTACATGACGACAGCACTGTCCCAACAGCAACAGCAGCAGCAGCAGCAGCAGCAGCAGCCTGGCGACGTAGCAGATTCAGCAGCAGTAACTGCTACACAGCAGCAGCTGTTGCAGCTGTCAGTCGCAGACGCCAACCCCAACAGTGCAGCCTTACAGCAGCAGCAGCAGCAGCATGATGCGGCAGCACACGTGACAAAGGTGACCCCTCCTGTGCAGAGCAGAGTAGCTGCTGCAGCTGCTGGTGTGCAGCTGCTGAATGCAGTCAGCAGGGCAGCAGCACCACCAGCCACGAACGTGGTACATGTCTACACCAATGATGGGGAGTGGTTTCCAGTTAAGAAGAAGCTGCTGCGGCCCTGCATTGCTCTTACCAAGGTGAGGCGGGTGTTGCAAAGCACATAGTACGGTTAGGTGTGATCAATGCAAGTTGCTGCGGCCCTGCATTGCTCTCACCAAGGCGAGGCGGGTGGGGAAAAGCAGGTGTTATGTTTATGTATGCACAGTGCATGTGTGGGGTAGTGTTGGCGGCACGCTTGCTGTGCAGCACAGCTGCTGGTCACACTTGGGACAGCTGCCCACAGCCATGCCTGCTCACAGTGTAGCTGCCAGGTATAGCGCAAGAATGGGGTGTGCCGCCGTTCATGCCAGCAGATGTTCACGTTGTTCGTGTGGTTTTTCCACGACGCCCGAGCTCACCGAAGGAAAGTGCTTCCTATTGCCGCACATCTGCATGCGTGAAGTCACCCAGTGTCCAGACCAACACGCTGCATTGCCCCGCCCTTACACTCACCGCCTTGCCCCTGCAGGCCGTGCGCGACAGCGGAGACACAGCACCAACAGTGCACGTGGTCGTCGACACGCTCACCTTCGACCGGCTGCTCATCTTGACTTTGTGCCGTTTCCATGCCGGCATGTTGCTTAATGAAGTACCCACGCACACCCGCTGACGCACTTGATTTGCAGGCCGTGCGCGACAGCGGAGACAGCGCGCCGACAGTCCACGTGGACGTCGACCCGCTCACCTTTGACCGCCTGCTCATCTTCTTAGAGGCCCAAGCGCTGCAGAGGCAGCTGCCCGGCTTCGCAATCCACTACCTGGACGACCTGCAGCGGGTGCGCTGCTGCTGCTGTCTATTGTTTTGGTTAGTTTTCACGCAGCTGTTGCTGGTGTGCGTGGCTGTTTTTTATGCTGTCTGGAGTACACACCATCAGGTGTGCACTGGGCTGCTCATCTAGGCTCCCTGGAATGTGTGATGGCGGACGGCTCCTCGAAGCAGCAACACATAGGAAGGTCGGCTATGCAGAACAGGTGCTACTCATATGACCACACCTTGAGGCAGCAAAACCAGGCGACTGTTGAGCCTGTTGATGCCCGCATGCGCCCATTATCACACCGCCGCTACCTTGCAACTGCCTATGCTGCTACTGCTGCTGCTGCTGCTGCCAGGCTGGCGAGCAGCTGGGTCTGCGCAGCCTGCAGGAGTACTGCGCACACCTGAAGGGCACCCGCCAGGCAGCGCTGGGCGTGTACAGCTTTGCAGACGTGCAGCGCGCAAACGCGAGCGGCAAGGTGAGCGCTGCACACCACGCTTCGTGTTTGATTGTAGTTGGTCACCCACAGACAGGCTGCTGCTGCGCTGGGAGAGTACAGCTTTGCAGATGTGCAGCCCGCAAACGCCAGCGGCAAGGTGAGCACTGGTGAAGCAAACAAGCAAGCAAGCAAGCAAGCAAGCAAGCAAGCAAGCAAGCAAGCTGTGATTCTGGCACCCACAGACTGGCCTGCCGCAGCATGCTTGCTGCGTCTGGGTTCATCTGGCACTGAAAGGAAAGCTCACTGTGCACTGACTGTAACTTGTGCGCTGTGGAATGCTGCTGCCATATTGTGCGATTGCTACTGTGGCTGCAGGTGTGGCTGCTTCTGGATGGCATGGTGTTGAATGTTGGGCGCTGGCTGCCTGAGCACCCCAGGGTCTCGTTGAGGCACTGTTTGCAGCCCATCATGGTTGAAACCATGTGCTGGTACTGTTGCTGCAGGTGTGGCTGCTGCTGGATGGCATGGTGCTGGATGTGGGGCGCTGGCTGCCTGAGCACCCCGGCGGTGCTGCCATCATCCCTGCGCAGAGCCTCAACTGCGACTGCAGCAGATTCTTTGAAGTGCGGCAGCTCAGGCGTTGATTTGGTTGATGAACAGTTGATCATTTGTTCCCAACAAGCTGTTGATCAGCAGTTGTGCGCTTCCCAGAAGCTCATGTGCAGCCGATCTGTCGCTTTGGTGCAGAATCATTCGAGCCGCGGGCATTGTGATGTCTGCTGGCCTGCACTGACTTCTGCTGCGCTGCCTTGCCTTCTTTGCGTCGCTTCATTCTTTGCTGTTGCATCTTTTCCTGCAGATGTACCACGCCTCGCGCGAGTCCTTCCTCTACATAGCAGAGTTCTACATCGGAGAGCTAGTTCCTGAAGACCTGCCGCATGTGCCCCTGGGGGGCAAGCAGCCGCCCTCATCGGATTTTTTGTTGCAGCTGCGGGAGTACACTGCCTTCAGGCAGCCCATGCTTGCGCAGCTAGCGCAGCGGGCTCCTGTGACGCATCTTGGAGCGGGCAAGGCGCGTAGCGCAGCAGCCTGACGAGGGATTGGAGAGACAATTGGCAGCCACGCGGCTGCCATCTATCTTGGAGTGTTGGGGGGACCATTGCGGGACCTGGACAAGCGCCGCTGGTGAAGGTGACAGCGTGCGGCCATGGCACGTGCTGGTTTCGCCACATAGGTGTTCCTGTCGTGCTTGCGCAGCTGGCGCAGCGGGCTCCTGTGACGCACTTAGGGGCAGGGAAGTCGCGCAGCGCAGCAGCCTGACGAGGGATTGGGGTTCTGGGTGGACCACTAAGGGACGTGGACAAGGTCCCTGGTGAAAGGATGACAGCGAGTGGCCATGGCACATACAGCGTTTGCAAAGTTCTGCGGCCCCTCTGGTCTGTGTTGGTCATAGTGTTTGTGTGCAGTCAAATGTTATGCTGTTCTGGGATGGTGGACCCACAGGTGTCATCCAAGGTGATACAATGGTTGCCAGCAAATGTGGACTTAGTACACACCATTGTTTGGAGAAACACGAGGCCTCGTTGATGGGTTATGTACGTACGGAGGTTTACCCAAGTAACTGCTATAGGACAATGGACAGGTGGAGCAACCAGCACAACGTTTCTTGGAGACGAATACTATAGCTATTTGCACGTGCTCGGCCGATTTGCATCCCCCTTTGTCCGCTAGCAAGTCGCCAAAGGGAGAGCAGTGTGCTCATGTCACGAACTCATAAGTAAGAGCGCTTAATGCAAGAAAGAATGCCTGTTTCTAACTTTCTGTGCAGGGTAATGCCGTGATGCGGCTTGCTTGTCCAGCAGCAATGCGTGCACAATAACACAGCACGGCCAGTGAGGATGATCTTATTGGACACGAATCGCATCGGTAGCATCCCCTTGGAGCGCCTCTGCGATTGCTACTTGACAGATAGAAGCATCAATGCTGGACTACGCTGGTGCTGGCAGCAGTGCAGCTGCTTAGCATGGCATACAGTGAATGAACTGGAGGTAGGTTCTGCAGGCTGCCTCCCTCTTCCCACTCTCCTGACTGCAGCTCTGCTGTTCGCAACTGTCAATTACATGTAATTGCAATATCATAATGGCTTTGGGAAATTCAGCACGTTGACAGCAGTACCTGCCTCATACCACTGCACTAAAAAGGAGGGCTGCTCTGTAGCCGCAGCTCATTTGACTAACACCTGGTTTGTAACATTGCCTGATTGCATTACAATCTCTGGGTGTCCTTGGAGCATCAATGCCACAACCGGCAGTGCAGCGCAGGCAGCAGCACAAAGTGCAGAGAACATTCCTGCCAGCCCGTAATCCAGCTCAGCACTCGCTTCAACTCCTTCACATGCCCAGATGGCAAGTGCAGACAGCAGGCCGCCGCAGCAACTGCAGCAGCAGCAGGCAACGGCACTGGCAGCGCTGCTGGCAGCAGCCAGGGTGCAGCAGCGCAGCAGCAGCAGGACAGCCAAGCAGCAGCAGCAGCAGCAGGAGAGCAGGGTGCGGCGGATGATGAAGCGGAGGAGCTGTCACCAGTCCATGTCCAAGCAGTGTATCAGATGCTGGGCAGCAACCTAGATGGCATATGCAAGGTGTGTTGCAGCAGGATTTGGGTTTCAGCAACTTGATTAGCTGATGTGCATGGTGTGCTGTGTAGCATGCCTCACTTGCAGGAGATCTCTGCTATACATTGATGTGTGTAGCTGACCTTGCAGCCACTGTAGCCAGCCATGTAGACCCACTCATTTACAATCGGCCATACATGTCATAAGTGCATACAATCCTCAATTGGGGCACTTTTTCATTTGCATTTGGGAATGTGTGCTGCCAGCTTGCACTTGGTCGCTTCCTATACCCGCGCCTTGCCATCACACATCGTGTGGCATCACACCACCTTGTCACAGAACACCCTAATCTTCCCGCCACTGCCGCTGCTTGCAGGGCTTTGTTGTGGTCTGCCCTGACTGCCAGGGCGGCAGCGACCCTGCTGCACCCCTCACAAGCCCACAGGAGGTCCTACACTTCATCAAGAAGCACACACAGCAGCACAGCTGCCCCACACTGCAGATCGAGCTGCAGCGGGGCACCTACAGCAGGGCAAAGTCGTACGGCAGAGTGGATGCAGCAACCGGCAAGCTGGCAGTTGAACTCGGCATTCTGCAGCGCATGGCGTGTGCTGCGGCAATGACTGCGCTGCACATTGTCAGTGCCACCAAGCCACCTGCAGCAGCAGCAGCATATGGTGCAAACCGTGCTGGACCTTCTGCAGCAGCAGCAGCAGCAGCAGCAGCAGCAGTTGGCAGCAGCAATGGCCTAGCTGCTGCTGAGCTGCTGCCTTGGCGGCCCTGGGCTGTGTGGTGCCTCACAGATGACCTACAACTGCTGCAGACTCTGACCAATGTGCACCCCAGGCCTAGCATTGCTGGGCTCGCAGCATGCTGCAGCCTGGGGCAGCAGCCAGGCAGCGCAGCAGATGCAGCAGCAGTACAGGCAGGAGCAGCAGCAGATGGCGCAGGAGATGGTGCTGCTGATGCATCTGCAGCAGCAGCAGCAGCAGCAGCAGCGGCAGCAGCAGCAGCAGATGCTCCTGGCAGGGACCCTTGCAGTGTGCCCAGCTTGCAGGACTTGGTGCTTGCTCCGCCCTACACAGCTGTTGCAGAGCATGAGGCAGGCATGCTAGCCTGGAAGCTGGCTGTCATGCTGCTGCATACTCAGCAGCAGCTGACCCAAGGGTGCTTGCTGGCAGCAAGAACGGCAGACGCTGCAGCAGCAGCAGCGGCAGCAGCAGCAGCAGCAGCAGGCGGCTGGTCCTTGCCAACTGTCCTGCAGCACCTGCTGGCTGCTGACCCGCTGTACAAACACATACGGTCAGGAGAGCAGCGGCAGAGGGAGCTGCTCGCCAGGCTACGGCTGAGCTGGGCAGACGTGGCAACAGCAGCAGCCAGCATAACCTCGGCATGCAGCAGTTACACACACATGCCGCTGTGCGCACGCTGTGGCCATGGTGAGGTGCAGCTCAAGCGTTCTCCGCAGCGCTGCAAGCTAAGGCGCTGCTGCTGCTGCATTGTGAGTGTCTGCGACGACTGCTTGGAAGAGACTGACACCAGGCTGAAGCAGCAAGGAGGCTCAGCAGACGCCTACCTGCCCGCGGCAGCTGCTGTTGTCGCAGCTGCGGCTTTCCTGTGCCCCTGGTGCACTGGCCACAGGGATGCAGCAGCAGCAGCAGCATGCGCGCTGCAGGCAGCTGGCCGATCACGCAGGCTATCACGGCAGCAGTTGGACGATGGCGGTGAAGGCGAGTGGCGTGATGCGGATGAGGCAGAGGGCAGCAGGCAGCGCTTCTATGGCAGGCCGGTTGAAGGCAGCGGCAGCAAGCGCTCCGGATGGCTGCCCGGCAAGGCAGCAGGCTTTAATGCGCAGGATGCCGCTGCAGCTGTTGCTGCAGCTGTGGACGACCTGGGGTTGCCACTGACGGCAGAGCAGCACGTGAGGGTCTTTGACAGCAAGACTGTCAACTGCTGGCGGCTGGTGCACCCGCCGAGCCTGCTGCTGCCAGAAGGCTTCATCATGCTTGAAGTGCAGCGCAATGGGGAGCACGGGAAGCCAACTGCCGTTCAGGACGAGGCGGGCGAGCTGTGCATGGTGGATAACTACTTCTTTGCACCCGATGGCACCAAGCTGCGCTCTGGGGTTGAGGTGCACACTTATATGACCCACAAACAGCGAAGCGCAGAAGACGAGCAGTGCAGCGGAGCCGAACCTGGTGATGATCAGCAGCAGCAGGAGGGGGCTGAGGGGCTTGCTGCAGCAGCAGCAGTAGCAGCAGCAGCAGCACAGGGCGGCGGCAGCCGCCAGCCGCCAGCCCGGCGCGCTGCGCAGCAGTTTGAGCTGCTCATGAAAGCAATTGCTCCTCAGCTGCAGGAAAACCACAAGGCTGCAGCAGGTGCCAGGGCGCACAGCAGCACACCTGGGGCAGGCGGCGCAAGAAGCAGCCACAATACAAGGCTTGGCTCCCCTGGCAGGTTCGCCCCTGCTGCTGAGGAGGGCTCTGCGGCAGCAGCAACAGCAGCAGCAGCGGCAGCAGGTGCCAGGGGGTACAGCAGCACACCTGGGGCAGGCAGTGGCAGAGGGCGGCACAGTATGATGCGTGACACCACTGGTAGTTTTGTCACTGCTGCTGCTGCTGCTGCTGCTGCTCTTGAGACGGATGCTGGTGCAAGCGGCAGCGGGGCGGTGAAGGGCAGCCAGGAGCAAGATGCTGCTGCGGATCATGCAGCAGGGCAGCAGCTGCCAGCAACTGTGCCGAAGGCGGCAGCAGCAGCAGCAGTTACACTGGAACCCCAGCCTCCTGCAGAAGAAGCAGCACAGGAGGCAGCAGCAGTGCCAGCCCCAGCCGCTGCTGCAGCGTGCATTGGTGCAGCAGTGCCAGCGCCGCTGCCAACAGCAGAGACAGCCGCAGGCCGGGCTGCCACAGCATTCCCTGCAACAGCAAATCGGGGTGCAGCAGGCGCAGCAGCACAGCCAGCAGCAGCAAGAGGCGGGGGTGTAGCCGGCATCAAGTGGGGTGGCAAGCCAGCACCCTGGCACCCAAAAGCAGCCCATAGGGGCCTTGCAGGGTCGACAATAGCAGCATACGCACATGTGCTGCCAGCAACAGCTGGAGCTGCAGCAGCAGCAGCAGCAGCAGCAGCAGCAGCAGGTACGGCACAGCCTGCTGCCAGTGGCATGCCTCGGCTGCTGCAGACTGCAGCGCAGCTGCAGCAGTCTGGCATGCCGCAGCAGCCTGTGCTGCTGCTGGTGCAACGGCCCATGCTGCTGGCTTTCACACCACAGCAGCAGCAGCAGCAGCAGCAGCAGGTCCTGCAGGGGCAGCTAGGTGCTGCTGCCGGAGCTGCAGCTCCAGGCACGCCGGCTCCTGCTATTGGTGTCAGCTCCAGTGCTGCTGCTGCTGCTGCTGCTGCTGCCAGGGTCGACTCTGCTGCTGCTGGCAGCCCTGACCAGCCGCCTGCAAGCAGCAACGGGCAGCGTAGCTCAGCTGCTGAGACAGGTACTGCTGACTTGGGTGGTGCTGCTGCAGGTGCCGGCCAGCAGGAGGCAGCTGCAGGGACCTCGCAGCAGCAGCAGCAGGCAGTATGCAAGCAGGAGGAGCAGGAGCTGCTGTCAGCAAAGCAGCAGCAGCAGCAGCAGCAAGGTCAGACGCGCCAGCGTTGGGCGCCTGCGGCAGCAGCAGCGCCAGCAGGACCACCGGCTGATGTCATCGACCTAGTGAGCAGTGATGAAGAGGAGGATGTGTGTGCGCGTGGCGACAGAGACAGCAGGCCCAACACAGCTGGCCTGCAAGCAGAGGCACCAAACGTAGCCGGCGTGCATGGCCCTGCTGCAGCAGCAGCACCAGCAGCTGAGGTAGATGCTGTGAGAGTGGAGGAGCAGCAGCTGCACGCACCAGCACGCCACGCAGCATGCAGCTCACAGCAGCCCCTGGCACCGGCAGGTCAGCAAGCGACTGGGGCAGGCACTGCAGATGCAGCGCAACCACAGCAGCAGAGCAGGAAACGTCAGGGGGCCATGTCAGACAGCGGGCAGCAGCAGCAGCAGCAGCCAGGTCTCAAGAAAGTTAAGGTTGAGCAGCCAGACACGGCAGCTGGTGCTGCCTATCAGGACCAACAGCAGCAACAGCTGCTGCAGCAGGAGCCAGTGTGCATGCAGTTTGAGGTAGCACAGCAGCAGCAGCAGCAGCAGCAGCAGCAGCAGGCTGGAATTGCTGGGCCCGATGTAGACATGCCTCCGGCAGCAGGCGCAGCAGCAGCAGCTGGCAGGGCTGCTGCAGGAGCTGCTGCAGCTGAGGATGAAGCTGCTGATGCTGGTGCTGATGCAGAGGGCGGTGCTGCTGCGGCAGCAGCAGCAGCAGCAGCAGCAGCAGCAATGGCGGCGCAGGGCACACAGCTGTGCGACAAGATTGAAGCTCAGATCCTGAAGCTGCTTGGCCGGGCACAGTCTGAGCAGCAGGAGAAGCTACTGGAGAGTATCAGATATGACTCTTTGTGGCTAGTCCAGCAGCTTGATGCAGCTGCAAAGGCCAGCGATGCGAGTGTTGGCGATGCGGCAACCATGGACAAACGCTTCGCTGACCTGCAGGCGCTGGCTAGTTTTGCAGAGGTGCTTGCGCAGCAGCAAGACCCGTCCAGCTGCTGTATGCTCATGGACTTGCTGATGCAGCATGTGCCAGCATGGTGCGGCTCACAGCCAGGCGCGGCTGGTGACGGCGGTGCAGCTGACGGAGCTGCAGCTGGTGAGCGACCAGTGCTTGGCCTGCTGCGGCTGTGCTGGGAGAAGCAGCAGCAGCAGCAGCAGCCAGATGTTCCAGCTGCTGCTGCAGCTGCTGGCGGCCTTTGCAGGATGGCGCTGGATGCTCTGGCAAAGCAGTGCAGGGCTGCAACGGCAACAGCAGCCACACCAGCAGCAGCTCCAGCAGCAGCTGGGTTTGCAGTGCAGCTGCTGCATGGCTTGGAGCTGCTGCTGCTGCTGCAATGGCCGCAGGGCACTGACAGTGTGCGCAGCAGCAAAGCCGGGCTGCTGACAAGGCAGCTGGCAAACTACAACAACGGCTCTGTGGGGCAGCTGGGCCTCCTGCAGGAGGCGGTGCAGAGGGAGCTGGCGGAGCTGTTCAGGCGCTGTAAGAAGCTGCGCATGTGATGCAGCTGGGGCGGGATAGTTGTACATAGTTGTACGTAGTGCTCGAGGCGAGTGTCACCTTTGTTTTTGACGCTGTTTGCATCGTGTAATGCTGAGTTGTGTTGCATGATTTGCAGCCTGTGTCTTGCTGGTTTGGGTGCCGCAAGGAGAGCCAATGTTGGTAACCACCCACACATATGAATTAGCTTTTCGGCGCTGAGTCAACATGAGGTCAGAGCAGAGCTCTGAGCACTTGCTTGTCTGTCACTTCAGGGGATAAAAACACGTAGCTGAGAGAAACGAGTAAGGGCGGCTGACTCAGCCTCTGTGCCAGAGTCACTCAGGTGTTTGCGGCCTATGTTGTTGCATTGCAATGGTGTGCCAGGGTACAACACGTTTGTGTTTTCTGATGCTGGGCGCCTCCTTCTCCTTCGCAGACCCTGGGATGGTGAGTGTGATACTACCTCTCTGTCAAGGCTGAGCCTCTGATTGATCAGTTCACATATGAGACGCCATTCGTGACTGCATGAGCCAACAGCTGACAGGCCTTGTTTTTGCAGGCATCAAGTGGCACACCATCCCCCGGCACCACCAAAAATGCTGACAGCACACCGGACAGCAGTGCTCAAGACAGCTGGCTTTTGATACCCGCAGAACTCTGCGCAGAACTGTTACAGCGCTGCTAGCAGCTCAGTCATCATCGTCGTCATCCACAATCACCCGCCGCCGCTTTGCAGCCACAGCAGCAGCGTCATCACCCACGTGCTGCTGCTGCTGCTGCCCTTGGCGCTGATCCCTGTCCCCTATCTCTTCCACAACCACTCCCTGCATGCCCTCTGCTTCAGCTGCAGCCACATTTCCAGTCCCTTCTGCTGCATCTCCATCCTCCAGTTCATCTTCCAGCTCTGCTGCTGCAGCAGCCTCCCCGTCACTGTCAGCCTGATGATGCTGCAGCCCCCTCGCTGATCTACTAACCCCGGTGGGTGCAGGAGCAGCAGCAGGCGCATACTCATCATCATCATCTTCACTGTCTTCAAACAGGGCATCTAGCTGCGCCTCAATGCGGTTTGCAGCAGCAGCCTGCTTCATCGCAGCAAGCACACCACTGCTGCCGCCGTCAGCATCCTCGCCCCGCGCTGCTGCCATCTGCCGCCGCCGGCGGCCAGCCCTGCTGCTAATGCCGCCAGTATCGTCAGCATCGCCTGCCGCTGCTACTTCTGCTGCTGCTGCCGCCACTGCAGCTGCCTCTGCTGCTTCAAAGTCGTCACTTAGCTCCTGCTCCTGCTGCTCCTCATATTCCATCATCACAGCATCCCCAGCAGTCTCCTCATCGTGCTCAACATCATCAACATGCCGCTGCTGCCGTTGCTGCTGCTGCTGCTGCCGCCGCTGTTGCTTCTGCGGCTGCTGCCCAGGTTCTGATGTGCGTGGTTTGTGCCAGGGGACCTGCTCATGCCGCACATGCGCAGCAACCCTGCAGCAGTATAGCGGTGGCAGCAGCAGCAGCTTATGAGTAGCAGCACAGGCGCAGACGCAGGCGATCTATTGCTGCACGTGCAACACGCGCTCTCGCCTCGCTTGCAACAGGCAACACCCACGAACAAGGAGGCAACTCACCCAATGTCTCTAAACGCAACATTGTGCAGACCACTACATCCACACATACTTGTCGCAACGATGCAGGCGACCGTGTGCGCAGTTGCTGCATGCGCCCCAAGCCCCAACAGACAGTGTAAGTCACATTGCTGCAGGCACCCACCCGTGGCCCTTTGCCTTCATGCTCTTCTGCAGCACCTCGTGCATCTCCTGCTGCTCCGCCTCGTCAAGCAGGTGGATCTTTGGGGCCCCTTTTCCTGCAAGGCTGCCCTTGCGAGCCAGTGCGATGCTGCTGCCGCCCTCGCCTGCTGCTGCTGCTGCGCCAATGCCTGGCCGCGGCTGCAGGAGGGCACATACAGAGCAGCAGGCGGTGGACGCGACAAGGAAACAAGGCATTGATGTAAAGCCAAAAGCGCAAACCATCGTAAAAAGAGACACTGCGCGCACTGCAAGATGTGCATAGTTTCATTTGGATGCGCGTGACTGGCAGCTGTGCGCACCATCAGGGTGTGCTGGCAGCTGCTGGCATGCAGGCAGCAACTCCCCAACATGCTGGCATGCCTACTATGCCGCAATGCAAACGTTGGGCTACAAGAAGCACGGCACAAAGGGCGACTGTTGGTGCGTCTCATATCTCACCAGGCTGCGCTGCTGTGACAGCTTGGCCTGCGGCCGCAGGAATGCAGCACCGTGGTGCTCCCCTGCAAGCAGCATGCGCACAGCAGCAGCAGCAGCAGCAACGTCAGCTGCATTGCACTGTTTGCAGACGCACACAGACATCCTGCACCAAAGATGACACTAAAGCATCACAAACAGCACTGCAACAGCAGCCAGAACAGCCACACACATGCCCTTTGTACAAGCAAGATCGCCGGTCGCATCAATGCACCGCGCTCACATACACAAATGCTTGAAGCGTGTGTTGCATCCTGCTGTGATGCATTAGCATTAGCGCACCTTGCCGCGCAATCTGTGCCAGTGCTGGCGGCGGTGGAGTGACACTGGAGTAGCTCACGCGCGTTGACAGCGGCTGCACTCGGGGGTTGGGCCGCAGCCTGAAGTGATCACTGTCAGGGTTGAGCACAAAGGGGTTGTGGCGCAGGTACACATCCTGCAGGGTGGCGGGTGCAGCAGCAGCAGCAGCAGCAGCAGCAGCATTTTCTGAGAGTTGAGAGGGTTGGGTCGCAGCCTAAAGTGATCAACACGAAAGTCCTGCAGGGACGGTGCAGGACACACGGCAGCGGCAGCAGCAGCAGTGTCGGCATTATATGTGAGCTGACAGTGCGCGCATGGCTGGTGGCGCAGCGCGGTGAGCAGGCGGCAGCATCACCAGCATCAGCAGCAAGCGAAGTAGAAAAGCGAGAGCTTACACCAGCACCTGCAAGTCAGGGAGCATGCGTGGTGGTCCTATCTGCTTCAGGAGCCCTAACAGGCCTCAATCCACCACATGCTGCTGCACGTTCCATGCCAATACAGACAGCTTTTGCCACAGCATATAGACAACCACCTTTGTGAATCAGCTACAGCTGCAGGCACCAGCAGGCTCACCTCCAACGGTGGGAATAGATCCTGCTGTGAGTTTGACTCCTGCATTTGCTGCTTGAGCCCAGTCATGGTCTCTTGTACCTGCACATGTGGGTCCAAAGGGTTTGAGCATCCAAGCGAAGCGCAGGCGTTGCGGACATGGCAGGTTGCTGATACCCAAAAGAACGTGCACAGTCTATTTTGCGGCAAATGTTTTGCAGTCAACAACTGCGGCTGCTGTGTGAACTGCTGCATGCGTGCACAAACATTACTAGTGCAGCTGCAGGCGCTGCATGAAGGGTTGCACCGTACAACCCCTGCTGCTCTGCCAAGCAATTGCTGAACGCCCATGCTACCCGCTACCAGTTGCTGCAAGCACGCTACCAGCACCACCCAACTGCCACATCCCTTGCAAGCTTACCATTGCAGACTGCTGCATCACCGCTGCTGCTGCAAATGCATGCTCCTGCTGACATGTGGTGCAAGCACGCTACCAGCACCACCCAACTGCCACATCACCACAACCAGCTCACCACCGCAGACTGCTGCATCCCCGCTGCTGCTGCAAATGCATGCTCCTGCTGACATGTGGTGCAAGCACGCTACCAGCACCACCCAACTGCCACATCACCACAACCAGCTCACCACTGCAGACTGCTGCATCACCGCTGCTGCTGCAAATGCATGCTCCTGCTGACATGTGGTGCAAGCACGGTACCAGCACCACCCAACTGCCGCATCACCACAACCAGCTCACCACTGCAGACTGCTACATCACTGCTGCAGCACTGCTGCTGCTGCAAATGCATGCTCCTGCTGACACGTGGTGCAAGCACGCTACCAGCACCATCTAACTGCCACATCACCACAACCAGCTCACCACTGCAGATTGCTGCATCACAGCAGCCAAGTCCAGCCGTCCATCCAACTGCCCTGCTGCTGCAGCTGTTACTTTGACCCATTCGTCTGCATCTGTGGCAGCAGCAGCCTGCAGCGCAGCCAGTGCACCCTGCAGGCGCTCTCTTGCAGGATCACTGCTGCTGCTGTTGCTTGCAGGAGACTGCTGATTGAGTGCTACCATGCCAGCAAGCAGCAGCCGGACTTTCAGCATAGGGTCCATGCTACCAAAGCGGGCATCATCAAGCAAGGCATGCAGCCAGTCTTCGTTGATGTGAGGCACACAACGATTTGCTGACCAATCCTGCGAGAGCTTTGTAGTTGCAACTGTGAAGGCGTCTGGGTAGCCGCGCCCGCTGCCACCTGCACCGCTCGGGTGCCTTGCTGCCATGCTGCTGATGATGTGCCTGATTAGTAACCGAGACTACACGCTACTGCTGATGGTGTTGGTTGCCGCTGATCGATTGGGGGTGGTGCGGTGCGGACACTTGCAGTAGGGGAGTAGGCAACGCTGCAGTGTTGAGCTGCTGCAGCAGCTGTCCTGCTGGCACTACAGGTCACAGGCTGTTTGCAGGCCAAACTTCCGCCCGATCTTGTTGAAGAGCATCTTGATCAATCATTTTAGTAAAATAACACGACGCACAGACACTAGGGGCTCGCCCAAACACAGTACTAGGTCATCAGCAGTGGTGCACCACCATGATGCCAGTTCGGGATTAGCAGTGGTGCGGCATACACCATCAGCAGCTGCTTGACATCACATGCGTATGAGTATAGTACATCGTGACGAGTGTGCATGTAAATTTGCTTCCTGGTGTCTTGTAGCCAACAGCTAACAAAGGTGACATCGCGGGTTTCGCACTCAACGGCAGTGGGCACTTCTCGCAGGAATGTCAACGCATTAAGACATGCAGGACTCAACGCTTGGGTTGTCACAGTGCAAGCTGACCTTTGTTCAGGCAAGGGCAGCTCTGAGTGCCGAAAGACTGCCGTGACTTGCTTTTGGTAGCGTCTAAAGAGCTCTCACCGCCGGCAAAGTACCATTGAACGCGATCAAAAGCTATACAGATCAACTGCCCGCCGGTCACTGTCAAACGCATAGCAACTGCAGTAGCTGCAGTCACCAGCAGCAGTCTCGCCTGCCATGAGCGACCTGCTTGCTGCAGCGGCAGCTGCAGGTATGAACGTAGACCCCCAAGACGTAGAGATGCTTTCTGAAGGTGCGTTACAGGCCTGCTGCAGCTTAGGCATTTGCGCGTGATCTGGCATGGCTGCTTTGTGCTGTGCACTGCATGCACGCTGCATGTGCTCAAGCCCGCCAGCAGCTGACATGCCAGGACCATCTGCAGATGCGTTCAAAGTGTATACACGAGTTGGTTGTGCTTGCTGTTTCTGCACCTTCACACATTCAATAGCAGGCAATAGTGCATCAGCTGCTAGACCACAGCTCGGACAGGCCGTGCCAGCCGTTATGCATCCCCTTGTAACGCATGCTCCCACATGATACAACCCTCACACCCTACACAGGCACTGATCTAGCATGCCGCACCGCTATCTCCCTGCATACCTGCATCCCCTTGTGTTCAACGCCTCCCTCCTGCTGCCTGCGCCCACTCCTGCTGCCTACGCAGCTGCAGCGGCCGATGCAGCAGCAGCAGCAGCTGGCATGGGCTCTCCAGGTTTCAGGGATGAGCGGGAGGGCAACCCATTTGAGCTGCCAAGTGTGGATGACCTGGAAGTTGCAGCGCTGGCAGCAGCATCAGCAATGCAGGCCATAAAGGAGCTGCAGCAGGCTGGCAGTGAGGAAGAGGTATGCTACCAAGCAGATAGTGTTGGACTGCTGCACAGCATCTCCTGCTTCCTCGCACGTGACTTGAAAATGTTTGTTGCCTTGCTGTGATGCAGCCAGCGCTTGTGTGCGTGCGTCAGCAGCCTGGGTGAAGTTGCACCGCCATCATCATGTACGCAGCAAGCTTGCATTGGGTAGCATTGTGCGGTTCGGGTTTGTGTGCATGGCAGTGCAGCAAGGATACGCGTGCGTCTGCTCAAGTCAGCTGCTGGTGAACCAATGTGCTGCTGCGGTTGCAACCCTGCTGCTTCATACTTGCTGCAGGAGTCATCTTCAGAGGAAGAGTCCTCATCTGGGGAAGAAGAGTCCAGCAGTGCAGAAGCAGAGGATGCTGAGAATGCAACCATGACAGATGCAGCAGAGCAGCAGCCTCAGCAGCAGCAGCAGCCAGTCAGCGTGCAGCTCAGCGCTGCTGCGGATGGATCTGTGAATGTAGCACTGCAGGTCCAGCAGCAGCAGCAGCAGCAGACGGAGGTAGTGCTGCCGATGGACGCTGATGCCGACAGCAGCAGCAGCGAGGAAGAGAGCAGCAGTAGCGCAGAGAGCGACGTGGAGTCAATAGACTACAACCAAGTCAAGGCGTTCATTGACAAGGCTTACGAGCGGTGAGCAGCAGCAGCGGGACGCTGCAGCAAATGAATGTGCAATGCACGCAGCACCCCGTGCAGCACTGGCTGTTACGCATAAACATCCATGTTCATCTCTTTGTTTGGCAGTGGCACAGCTTAGCTGGCATTTCAAAGCTGCATCCATTGCGCTGCGCATTGGCTCTGTTTACACATCTTTCTTTCAGGAGTGAAGGACGATGGGTGAGGCCCCGGCTTACAGGAGGACCTGGGCTGGGCCAGCAGGCTGTTGCTTTGTCACATATAGCTCAAAGTGACTCAACCACTGCATATTTTGATTCATCATTTGTTATTCTTTCAGGTAAGAGGATGATGGTGAAGCCCCTAGCTTGCAGGAAGACCTGGGCTGGGCTCACACACTCTTGCTTTGTCTCACACACTTATCCACCGCTGCATCCTTGCCCATGTCGACACAAATTATATCTTGACACAAATCATATCTTGCTGCAGGGATGAGGATGATGGCGAGGCTCCTAACTTAAAGGAAGACCTGGGCTGGGCCAGCAGTGTGACCTCAGTCGCTGAGCTGGCAGTGCCTGAGGGGGCTGAGTCAGCACACTCTTACCTTTCTCCATGACTATCAAAAGCGACTGAAGCACTGTGTCTGTCTACTCTTCCCTTGTTCTTGCAGGGACAAGGATGATGGTGAAGCCCCCAGCTTGCAGGAAGACCTGGGCTGGGCCAGCACAATCGTTACACATACAAATCACGTTTCACGGCATCAATCTTCCTGTGCTTGACATTTCTGCAGGGATGAGGACGATGGTGAGGCCCCCAGCCTGCAGGAAGACCTGGGGTGGGCCAGCAGCGTCAACTCAGTCGCTGAGCTGGCAGTGCCTGAGGGTGCTGAGCTGAAGCAGGCCGGCTGCGTCATGTCACTGCTGGAGGGCATGGTGGTGGTGCAGGGCCTGGCCAACAGCAGGGCGCTGGATGCAGGGTGAGGCGCGACAGCGCGAGAAGCATTTGCATTGTCAGCTGTTCAAGATGATAGAAACATTAGAAGCCATAGCAACACCTGATAAGGAACAAAGCATGTTGCATGAGGCGGGGATCAGCCTTGATGTATGCATTGTATGCGTGGTGGTGCTGGTGAGCAAGGGCGGGAAGGAGGCGGATATGTGTTGATGATGTACATGGTAGGCCTAAATGCATGGTGGTGGTGCAGGGGCTGGCCAACAGCAGGGCGCTGGATGCGGGTGAGTGGTATGGAGCAGCTATGTGGGGAGTAGCATTTGATGTGAATGCACGAGCTGGTGAAAAGGCTGCATACATGCCTGGGGGTGCTGGGACAAGAGCGGGAAGGTTGTGCGCGTGTGGTTATGTCTGTGTGTTAGGTCCTGATTGAGTGCAGTGCAGTACAGGACACCAATCCGTAGTTTTGCAGAAAGCTTTCCCATCAAAGTGTTTAATGCTCTCGTACACATGCCTGCTACTTGTACACATTGATACCCTGTTCCTGGTGTCAGCGCAGCAGCCGTATCACATGACTGTCAAGTGCCTGAACCTTTATGACACACGTGTGGTCGCTTGCTGTCCTCCGCTGCACCGCAGGTCTGTGCTGCTGCTGCAGGACAAGACCCCAATAGGCCGCATTGAGGAGGTGTTTGGCCCTGTCACTGAGCCACTGTATGCGCTGCGCTATGCGGGGCCGCAGCCGCCGCCGGCTGACCTGGCGAAGGATGCACGCGTGTTCTTCACGGACGCGCTGGCCCAGCTGGTGGAGGACGATGTGTACACAACAGGTGGGCTGGCTATGAATGCACAGACTGCACAGATGAAGAGATTGTGCTTTGGCTGTTTTGGTGTTTGTGAGTGAGCAGGCGCTGAAAGACTGTGGCTGAGGCGTTGGTTGCCGAGGGGTGTTGGCATTGTATGCTGCGGAATGGGTGTTTTGTTTGTGTGCTATGCGGGGCCGCAGCCGCCGCCGGCTGACCTGGCGAAGGATGCACGCGTGTTTTTTTATGGACGCACTGGACCAGCTGGTGGAGGATGATGTGTACACTACAGGTGGGTTTGTGGACAGGTTGTGTTATCACGATAGAGCATTTGGTGTGTTGTTGCTGTCTTCTAGTTTCACCTCAAGAGTGTTGGGCGGTTCAGGAGGCTGAGAAAGAGGCTGTTGGAGGTTAGCTCGCATAGTGTGCTGGGTGATGGGTGTGTGATTGGTGTGCAACATGGGGCCGCAGCCGCCACCCGCTGACCTGGCGAAGGATGCAGGCGTGTTCTTCACTGATGCGCTTGCCCAGCTAGTGGAGGATGATGTGTACACCACAGGTGGGTTTGGTCCGGTAAAGGCTGGTTTGGGAATGGCGTGAACACTGCGGTTGGGGGTTGAGGAGATAATATTGGCTTGTGGCTGGCTGAATAGTCGGGTCCGAGTGCTGCGCGACCTGCTTTCTAACACGTGCATCTAGCTGTCTGTACTGTCCTAGCATGCTGCAGAGTACTTGCTGACAGTGCGTCATAAGTTTTGCCAACGTTCGTTGCGTTCTGTCCTGCAGGTGGAGCCAAGGGCGGCAAGGCCGGCCATGCAGCAGCAGGAGCAGCAGCAGACTATGAGCCTGGCCTGGAAGGTGATGAGGAAGAACCCTACTTCTCTGATGATGAGGCAGAGGCAGAGTGGCGCAGGTCTCAAGGCATGACAAAGCGCAAGGGTTTAGGAGATGCCGGGGGTTCAGGGTATGGCGGGCCTCGGGGCCGCGGCCGGGGGCGGTTTGGGGGTGGTGGGGAGGGAAGGGGCGAGGGTGGCAGGGGTGGTAGGGGTAGACGGGGTGGTAGGGGTGGTGCTAGTGGTGGTGGGAGGTTTGGGGGGCAGCAGCAGCCGAGTGCTGGGTTCAGGGCACATGCTACTGCAGGGCAGCTTCAGAACATGGGGCTGCAGCAGCAGGATGGAGGTGGAAGGGGCCGCAGAGGAGGCAGGGGTGGCAGCGGCGGCAGGGGTGGAGCTGCAAACGGCGTGCAGCAGCAGCAGCAGCCGCAACAGCAGCAGCAGCCGATGCCGCCGCAGGGACCATACCCACCCCAGCAGCAGCAGCAGCAGCAGTATGGAGCGCCTACGCATCAGCAGCAGTACCCTGCAGGCATGATGCAGCAGGGGCAGCAGCAGCAGATGATGATGATGATGCAGCAGCAGCATGGGCAGCCTCCCCCTCAAGGTGTGATGATGGGTATGGCTGCACCTGGAGGGCAGGTGTGGTATGGGGGACCCCCTCAAGGCATGATGATGCAGCCACAGCAGCAGCAGCAGCAGCAGCCGATGGGAATGATGCCGCCTGGTATGATGCAGCAGGGGCAGTTGATGCAGCAGCAGCCTTGGGGGCAGCAGCAGCAGCAGTTTGGCCAGCAGCAGCAGCCACAGCAGCAGCAGTGGAGCGGCTATGGTGCTGCGCCGCCGCCAGGCATGGGTTAGCCTTCACGTTGTTACGAGCTGCTTATGTAATGACAGGCTCTGGGTGGTGTGTGACGAGTAGCTGATGCTGACAAGCAGAGCTTGTGAAGACTGCTGTTGTTGACAGGAAGATTACAATGAAATGCATGCAAGCAGGCGTGCGTCCACCTCTGGCCGACATACCTCACTGAGAAAGTGGGTTGTTGTGCCAGGGCTAGGTGGAAGACATATGTGAGTACTCGTTATGTTGAAATTGTAATGGTAGTGCGTGACCTGCATGCACGTTGTAACCCATTGATACTGACATGTATCTCTGGAGATTTTTGGCTGCATGCAGTAGTAGTGAAGTACAGGGTGTATTGCCAGTACCGATGTGCAGCGCCAGCAAACCCGGTGGGAACTAACCAACACTTCGGTTGAAATAAGTTATACTCAACGGCACATCCTCGTGTTAGTGCATGCAAGCGACCCCGTGGTCGTGAGGAACGGCGACATTGGACCACGGCACGGATAGCACAACGTCTCGGAAAAGGCGGTCGAGTCAGCTACGCACAACACACTCGTTTACCGGTTTATGAAAACAGCTCTCCCTTATGTGCTCCAACAGAGTCAGTGGCTTGCATTCACCGACGTGGCTGCGCAAGGCACCAGCACCAGCTGTGCAGCCAGTTTTTCCATCGGCACTTTCGAGCGCACGTCTGCAACTTGGGACCATCAAAGAGGTGGGTCTAATGCTATCTACATGCTAATAATGAACTATCATGGAGTATATCGGAGGCTTATACGAAGCTAATGAACTGTGCAGGCCGCAAGCCAGGTAGCTTTGTGGCCTGCATCACCAGGCAGATGTAAGCTTGTGCTGCACGCAGCAAACATTATGTGTTGCTTGAAACATGAAAGGAAAACCAAGCATGCGGTGTGTTCACCAGAAGCCTTTTGACCTCTATCTCACCCTGCTCCCGTCCCATGTGCTGTGTACACCGTCTGCTGCGCTGCACAGCTCTTTGCTGTCCGCCTCAAGCTTGTGCTCACCATGTCTGGCAAGGGTGCGAAAGGAGGCCAGGGGGCATCCGGGGGCAAGTCCAACCCCATGACCCCTGCGGATTCTGCGCGAATCCAGTCAGCTGGCGCCAAGGCTGGTGGGGCGGGTGTGGGCAAGGACAGCTTTGCTGCCAGGGCGCAGAGTGCAGGAGCCAAGAACGCCAACGCTGGCATCACAGGCAAGGGAGGCAAATGAAGTTGGTCTTACGATGGACAAGTTGACCTAGGATTCTGCTGTCCTGGTGGTTATAAGGAGTTTTGCTGCCATGAAGACAGAGGAGCAGGTTGCCAGTAGCAGTGCTACTGCATCGCAGTGCTTGCAAGCAGTTGTGTTGATCGTCAGCACTGCGGTTGCCGCAAGACTAGTGTGTATATTGTCGTGGTCGATGGTCGCTGACAGTTGATTCCGGCGTAGCTGTGGCAGCTGCAGGCTTGCATACTGTTGAGCAGTCGTTAGCACTTGTTTTGCACCTGACACACCCACAGAGCAAATGATGCCTGCAGGCACTGGCCATAGCCAGTGCCCCATGAAGTAACATCCGTTGATTGGCAGTTGTCAGTTGTTGAGGGTCGCAGTGGTGGATTTTAGGCCAGGTGCAGTGCAATTAGCCCCTGGGGTGGCATCAGCTCTTGACACTAGGTGTTGTGTGGAGCAGCTTGTGGCGGCGCGATTGCCATCGCAATGGCTTGGCATCTTCAACACATGTTTTACGCGACAAGTGCAGTCCTGTTTGCCGTATGATACCATCCTGGTAATAGAGCTGCCTCCAGCGCCCCTGCTGCACATCACTCCTCAACCTTGCACAACTCCTTTCGGATTCCACGCCTTCTTTAGAGTCTGTGAAGCATGGGACAGAAAGATGACGATGGGAGAGCCCTCTCCGATACACAGCGCTGTGTGTGCTAGCCCATGCAGATTGAAAACAAGGCAGAGATCCATACCGTGATGCACAGCCAGCTTGATACCACACGACCTCATATGCATGATACACACCGCTGGCCTTACACCCAAGGGCAGCCGCCGCAGTCCCACTTGACTGGCAGCAGCCAGGCACGTGTACTTCAGCTGCTATCAGCTGTCGATCTTTGGCGGCAGCGCTACCACTGGCCGCGCCGGTGCCGCAGCACCTGCACTGCCCATGCCAGCTGCTGCCGCCTGCCCTTGCTGGTTGTAGCTTGCCAGTGGGTCCTTCATCTGCCGCACCTCCTGCATGCTGACTGCCTCGTTGCACATGGGGCAGCGGCCCTCGGCAGACAGGATGGCCAGGAAGGCCTGGCTGCTGCAAGGGAGGTGGCAGCCGGGGCACTCGCACCAGTCCTGCAGCGTCATGCGGTTGCCTGCAGGGCAGCACGATATGAACAATGCGGCAGCAATCAAGTGCTGCAGTGGATGCTGTTGAACATGTTTGCAAGTGCTGCAGTGGATGCTGCATGCCTGCCAGGCGTGGGTCGGACACGCCAGCATCAAGTAGGCGGCCGGCATTTTCTGCATTGCTACGGGCTACGTGTACATACGCACCTGCCGCTATGTCGAACGGGATAGTGTTCTGGCAGCTGATGCACTGCAGCTCGCCCTCAGGCCCAGGCAGTGCGCAGAAGGGGCAGGCCGCCAGCCGCTCCGCAGGCTCCTCGCCCCTGTCAGGCTTGCGCACCATGAGCTCGATCTTCTTGCGGTACTTGTCAGACACCTGAGACCTGCAGCAGCAGCAGCAGTGAAGCTTGGCAGGTTACTGTGCAAGTCATGCCTGTGTTGCGCAGCAGCTGTGGCACAGCTGCAGTGCAATGCAGTTAGGAGCAGCTGGCCAATATCGGCTGGTGCTGCGTTGTTGCTGCTAGTGGCAAACATAACCAGCTGGTGCGGGCAGTGCTGCTGGCGCCGTCGTGACTTCTGGCAGAAAGACCGCAACACGTGGCTGGTCCTTGCACAGACGGGCTGCCAGCCGTGTGTTGTACCGCACGCAAAGCCCGCAGGGCCGAGGTCCAGGTCGCTGTCGCTTTGGCGCCCACTGCCCCCCCCCCCCCCCCTCTCCCACTACTCTGGAATAGGGATAATTATGTTACCATTTAGCCCATAGCAACGTCGCCATCGGCCCCGCGCCCCACAGCAGCGGCTGAAGGAACAGGAGAAGGGGGAAAGGGAAGGGCACTAATTCATCATCATGCATGTGTGTTGTACTGTGTGGCTGTACCAGATGTCTGGCGCCTTACCTGTACTCTGGCCGCATAAGCATGCTGGCATACTCAAAGGCTGTTTTCTTCAGCCCTGCGCGCTGGCACTCTATGACCGTTGACGTCAGGATGGGCACGATGTGCTTCGGGAACCTGGCGGCGGCAGCAGCAGCAGCAGCAGCAGTAAGCCCACCGGTCACTAATGGCTATGAATGTTCACACGTGTACTAATATTGGTTCTTACCAGCAAGCTTTGTTGTGAAGACGACAGGCACGCGGTTGGAAGCAACTTGGTATGCTTGCATCACACCAGTTGTCGGCACTAGCACAAACTCTGCATCACACCAACCTGCGCCTATTGTACTTGGCAAGTTGATGGCTACATGTCTTGATCTTACTTCCTGCCAAGCTGCACCAGCAAGAGCACTGCTACTCACGGCCTGCACACGCCCCGAAACGCGCCTCACCTGCTGATGCTGCCTGCCACGCGCACCAGCATGCGTGCAGCCCCCAGGTGGTCCCCTAGCCCCACGAGGCTCTTGACCAGCACATAGCTGTGCAGCAGCGCTAGTGCATTGCGCAGCTCCAGCGGCACAGGTGCACCCAGGCCGCGCAGCTGCTGCAGCGTGCTGTACAGCTTGGAGTGCGCCAGCTTGTAGTTGCCCTCAGACTGCAAGCATAGCAGCAGCAGCAGCAATGGCAGCAGCAGAAAGATGATATGCGGGCGCCCTGGGCATATGACATGCACACACCCAGCACTACACCAGGCGGCTGCAACAGCAGCCACCGGCTGATGTCGATTCTACCTCTGCTGCAGAAGCAGATGCCGCGCTGAACAGTCATGCACGGTTGCACAACTTGGCTGCACCCATCAGTCAAACTGCGATCTCAAGTATGCAGTCCACACACAGTAGTGCTCCGACCTGCATTAACTGTGCCAGCTCCAGCGCATCTTTCGCAGCATCGCCCAGCTGTCCCCCAGTCAGGTTGGGCCTGAAGCGCAGCGCACCTTGCTGAGCACTGGCATCTGGTATCACACTCACAGGAGCAAATGAGTGCCAGACAAACATGCATATTCAGGGAACCGCCTACCTGCTCAAACTGTGCCAGCTCCAGCGCATCCTTTGCAGCATCACCCAGCTGCCCCGCAGCCAGGTTGAGCCTGAAGCGCAGCGCATCGCGCACGTGGCCAGCCAGGCCCTCGCAGGCAGCCAGCGCATCCAGCACAGCTGGAGCCAGCTGCGGGTTGCGCGAGTCCTCCACTACAGCAATGGCCTTTGTGAGACTGGATTGGGAGCACACCTGTAACATGACAAGCAGTATGCATACGTAAGCTTTGGGTTGGTGGCATAGTAGTACGAGTGTGTTTGCTGTGTAGCACAAGCTTGTGATGTGATCAAGTCCTGCATCTAGCCACATGGGTTGGGGCAGAGATCTGCAATCACCTTGGTAAGTCTGGACTGGGGGCACACCTCTGTGTTTGCATGGCAGGCATATGTAGCCACACTCAGGAGCTGTGCAGAGCAGTGCGAGTGTTGCGCAAGCTGGCGACGTGCCAATCCCTGCATTTGGCTGCACAGGCAACAACAGCAAGTATAGTGCGCAACGTGAGGCGGCAACACACACCTGAACGTACAGCTCCACTGCCTGCTCGTGCTGCCCTGCCTTGGCCCACATGTCTGCGGCCTTCTCAGGCTCGCCGCGCTGGCTGTAGTACTGCGCAATGCGCACCACCTCCTCCACAGCCTGCCGCCGCCGCCGCCGCCGCAGCAGCAGCAGCAGCAGCAGCAGCAGCAGCAGCAGCAACAGCAGCAGCAGCAATTGTAAGCTGCACCTTCACAGGACATACACGTCCTCACCCAAAATGCCAGCCGGTGCATTCAGCAAAGCACGCTAGGTGTTAACAGCGAAACTAATAAGACAAACCACGGCGACGAAAGGTCCAATGCATTGGCAATACATGTACGAAGACACTGCTTTTCATGCACAATGGCATGCGGAACTCACTGTTGCATTGTCTGTCACCAGCTGCGCAAACACGTCCATTGCGCCCTTTGCAGCAGCCACGTCAAAGGCCTGGTCTAGCTGCCCAGCCAGCAGCAGGAACTCCACAGACAGCGCCACGTCACCAGCCGCCAGGCAGTGCCGCGCGACTGCTGCTGCTGCTGACGCGCTGCGGCTCTTGCGCGTGAGCGTGCAGGCGCGGCCGGTGGCGTTGAGCTTCTCGAGGCACAGCCGCACCACAGCATCCAGGTCACCTGCACGGGGCAGCCAGGGCAAGCAAAACACGCCAATAGTGTGCGGCCCCGCCTGCTAGTCAGTCTCCACATTTTTAGTACTGGCAGAAGGTAGGTCCTGCAATGGTGCTGGCAAGGCGGATGCTTCACCAGCCTTTACCGTCGCAGCCTTGCACTGCCGCACCTGCAGCCTCGTATGCTGCCGCAGCGTCCGCCCAGCGCCCCTCGCTCTCTTTGGCCTTTGCGTACTGCAGCTGCAGCTTGGCGCTCTTCACCTGCGCCATCAGCGGCTGCGCTGCGGTGAAGTTCTTGCTTGCAATATGAATGCTGGCTGCCTTCTCAACCATGCCTGCCCGCTCATACATCTCAGCTGCCTCTGGCATCTGCTGCATCTGCTCCAAGATGAGGCCACACTCCTTCCACAGGCTGCTGCTGTTGGCCTGCATTGCCAGCTGCCTGCCGGCCCGCAGGTCACCCAGGTGGAGTGTGGTGCGGGTGACACCTGCCAGGCAGGACTGCTGTAGCTGAGCATCGCTGCCAGAGGCTGCCACAGACTCCAGCGCCTGCAGCATGGCACAGGAACAAATTCGGGGTGAATGCAGGCGTAAAGAATATACGTGGGCGTGGTTAATTGCAAAGAGCATGCTAGGCCACAACTGTTGCTCTAAGTGAATACAGCATTGCCAGATCTGCAGCGGTCTTGGCACCTAGGCAGCAATGAGAATCGGCAGCATTCATGTAGCCGTGCAGTGCGGTAGCTACAGCGCAGCAGCAGCTGCAGCAGCTGAGCCAGCCCACCTGCTGGTAGTGTGACTGCGCCTCTGCATGCTCCCCCACCATCTCCAGCATCGCCGCATGCTCTTTGCTAAGCGCTGCAATGCTGCCGGGTGCCAGCTGCTGCGCCAAGCTCAGCGCCTGCGGCCAGTGCTTCAGGTCGCGCCGCATCTCCAGCGCTGCCAGCGGCCTGCTGCTGCGCAGCAGCAGCTCCTGCAAGCGGCGCGCAGTGGCGCAACAGGGCAGCCAATCCTATCATCAAGAGCAGCAGCACTGTGTCAAATCACCTAAGCAATCTGAATATATCTGATGAGGCTGATGAGGCAGGTGTTGTATGCAGACAGCCCGCCAGTGGCAGCGCACCTGTGCCTGGTTGTAGTCTCTCTCCATGAGCACCAGCAGGCTGCCCGTGAGCAGGTTCCTGTCCTCAACGCCTTGCAGGGAGGCCAGGCTCATCACCATGGAGGCATCACCCACCTGCAACAGCAGCAGCAGCGGCACCAGCAGCAGCAGCAGCAGCAGCAGCAGCAGCGGACAGAGTGATTGGAGTGAACCCGGCAGCAGGCAAGCGAAGAAGGAACCCTGCAGTGTGCAGGCGGCATGAAAGTACATTCCAACGAAGCTGTACCTGGCATTTATGAGAGATGTCGAGTGTGCGAGCACCGCTGAAAACTCCAGTTCGGCATGTATGCATGCATGCACAAGACTGCCACACCACCCCAAGCCATAGCCGCCGCCCTCTCACCTGCCTGAAGGCTGCCACTGCCAGCTCCACATCCAGCAGCTGCATTGCTGCTGTGCCCAGCTGCCGCCAGCCATCAGCCGTGCCAAGGGCAGCAGCTGCAGCACGAGCCTCCTGCAGCCGATTCAGCTTGATGGCTGCAGCAAGCCTGCAAGTGCACCAAGCATTGCACCCAGACCGTCAGTGGCTTGCGGTGATGAGAGGGGACGGTTACATGTGGGTCCTGGCATCACTCTAGATGGTTCGATCCACAACTGGGTGAACACATGGTTATAGACACTGAGCAGCTATGATCAGTGTGCATCCTAAACATTTGGATTGATTAGCAGAGGTTGGTTGGCTGGCCATGTCCTACCCGCCGCAAATAGAGGGAAGCTGCAACAGCAAGCCGCAGCCCACCTCTTTGCCAGCTGCTTCCCGCTGCTGCCCTGCTCATACAGCGGCTTGTGGCTCTCCAGCATCCAGCCGTCAATAGCACCACTCTTCATGCGCATGCTGAGCCGTCCACCTGCCAGCACCACGGGTGTGTGGCCTTTCAGCAGCACTGTCTTGCATAGCAGCTCTAGCTTGGGGCCTGACATGGACTGCTGCGTGAAGAGGTATGCCCACAGCTCGCTGCTGCTGTTGGCTGCAACAAAGACGTTGGGGTCCTCCACATCCCACAGCAGCTGCGGCAGCATCAGGGCACGCAAGTTTGCTTGGGTTTGTACAGACAGTGCAAGGTGAGCAAAAGCAGCAATGAAAGCAAGCACACGTTGGCATCAGCCGGGTGCATCACACAGCATTGCTTCATCGTTGCTTCACGCACCATCCATGTTTGAGGGTTGTAGGGAGGCGACTAGCGAGCTCCATGCGCCGGCTGGTTGATTGTAGCATTGCGCACAACTCAAGCCTAAACCAAGCAGAGGAAATAAGCATCAAAGCTGTCACATACAGGGCTGCAGTACACCCACCTGCTGCAGGGTTCCCTCGAAGCCAGGCAGCAGCTGGAACTCGTCATTCAGGGGGCTGTACAGCCCCACCTGCAGCCGCGAGTCAGCCAGCACCAGGCGCGGGCCGGCAGGCTGCGGGAACAGCGCAGTGATGCCGCCACCTGCACACGCATGCATCCCAGGCAGCAGCAGCAGCAGCAGCAGCAGCAGCAGCAGCATACAGGTATAAAAGGTGCATAGACGCGTCGATGTAGAGCCTGAAGCTTTCACTGGACTTGAAAAGCATGCTGCAGCACCTTGCACGATCACAACTGCGGTGGATGCCTTGGGAGCTCTTTGACATCACACAGCATGCTTTCATGGGAAGCTCACCGCTGTGACGGTACTCATTCACCACAGGCAGCTCCCCATCCTGCAGCATGTGGTAGCAGAGGCTGCCTGCTGCTGTCCCGGTCACCAGAAAGTGCTGCGACAGCGCTGCACACGTGATCGGGTCATGGTGGTGTGCGCCAGCTTTTGGTAAGCAAAGGTCTGCCTCTGCATCATCTGACTCCAGACCCTGCTGCTGCTGCTGCTGCCGTGCTGCGATGGTGTGTAGCAGCAGGCGCCCGTCTGTCAGCACTGCTGCATGTGTAGCGTTGAGGTGCACTGCCTGCACACCTCCCAGATAGCTGCGCCTGCTAACCAGCCCCACTGGTGCCTGCGCACCATGGCTGTAGAAGACAACCTGCACCCCGTAACAGGCAGCATGACCAGCTCAACCTCTATAGCATTGGCAAAACACCAACAGGCACAAGCCGATCTTGTGAACACACTTGCTACGTGTTAATAAAACAGCAGCGACATGTCCCAGAGACAGTTGCACACACGCCTGTTCAGCATTGGACATGCCAGAGCAACAGGAACGTGCTTCTGTGTGGCAGCAGCAGTTGCAGCAGACACCATCAACATCCATATCAGCTCGGCATCCTTGTGCACTTCCTTCCTTACCTGGTTGTTCATGCCCACAGCTAGGTGTGCTGGCCCCAAGCTGCACAGCGCAGGCTCGCAATCCACAGCGACAGCGGTGCTGCTGCGTGTGGCTGTGTCCATCACTGTGACCTCCCCGATGCTGGTGAGGTTGGCCACTTTGGTGCCGTGTGCTGAGAAGACAGTCGGCAGCGCTGCTAGGTAGCATGCCAGCAGGCCGTTAGAGCTGCTGACAGTGAGGATCTGCAAGCAAAAAAGGAGTGTGTTTCAATGTATGAGAGGCGTGCACGTAATTGTTGATATTGATTAAGCCCAACAGCCCATGAATGACTGCCGTCAAGCTGTGTTGTTTGGCAAACAGAGAGCGCTGGATGGTCCTGGGCTGTGCAGGCTGTTCACAAAGCCACTGAGACTACCCAGAGTGCTTGAACAGTGGTACATGGTCTAACACAGCACATGCCGTCCATTTGTAAGCTGAGCACCCTACGTCAAAAGCCTGTACTCTCAGACTGTATCTTCTGGCTCAACGCCCTCTGGCTTGTGCCGCCTAATTCCTCAAAGAGCCCAACTAGGCTCTGCTAGCAACGGTGTTTTTTACTAGACAGCAGCCTGCCATGGGGGTACCCAAACAATACTCTAAGAGTACCCACCTGTCCCTCCTGGCCCCACCCAACCTTCTCCACGCTGTGCCCTGGCGGCAGCTCCACCCCTTCGCCCGCCACCTCGCCATACTCTGCGCCCACATCAATCAGCTTCACGCTGCTGCCGCCACCCACTGCCACGCGTGACAGTGCTGCGCAATAAGCCATATCGGTGAGCAGCTCCAGCGGCCGGTGGCAGTGCACCTCCTCGCTGATCTCCTTGCTGCAGGGGATTGAGCCGCGTTGCAAGTGAAGGCAGATGTGCAGCAGTGCTCAGCACATGTTGTGGTTTGTTAGGCTTGTCAGCCAGCATGTCAACACCACGTGATGTGCTGCATGATTTATGATCAGTTGCAGATTTTCTATGTGATAGTATCTTGCAGGTCCTATATGACATGCACACACCGCTGCCTGCTGCTGCGGCTGCTGTTAGTGCTGGCCACTGGCGGTTGCAAAGCAGTGCCAACCAGCGCAAGGCTGCAAGCCTTGCTGTGCCTTGCTACACACACCATCGGCTACTTGCTCTGCAACTACAACACTTCAGGCCCACCTCAGTGAAGACACCACCACCACCTGGCCACTCTTGAAGCCAACCATGACAAAGCCATCCCCAAACCACAGGTGGTGTGCCAGAGGGCCGTAGCTCTCCAAGAATGACAGCTCAAGCGGCGCAGCACCTGCTGCACTGGATGAAGAGCCCTGCAGGAGACATATTGCATGTTCAAGTCGACACCTCTTTTCATATCCAGGTGATGAATGCTCTGTCGCTGCTTAGCAGAGCTGTATTTCACTGGCTGATTGTTGGGAACTACATGTGCAGTGGCGATCTGTGGACAAAAGGGGCATCGCTTGCATACACATCCTGTGCTGCATGAACCAGCATTTTGAATGTGGTGCTAATTGGATACTGTGGCAGCTGCGGCGTGCTTACTGCACTGCTTGCATAAACACACACCTGCATGATGTACAGCACCTTCTTGCTTGTGATGAGGGAGAAGCTGTCATCCTGCGCAGCAGCAGCATCACGAGTTGTGGTAATGTTTGGCCACGTCAACGGGGTGCATCAGCCTGACGACACCTGAAAACGTGTGCAAGTGCCTGGGAAGACCAGCTGCCCCTCGGGCTTCCACTGCCATACAGTTCTATGTTGTGCCTGCTGCTGCTGCCGCTGCTGCTGCTGTTCGCGCTCAGGTGTGCAGCGCTGCTGCCTGCTGCTCACCTGCTTCTTTGCTGCTGCTGAATGCCCCTTGCCATCGTCCTTGCAGGAAGCCACACACAGCTCCAGGGGCTCCCCTTTGAAGGCAATGGTCTTCAGTGTTTCACCAGCCTGGTCACTGACTGTAACCTGTGGCACAGCAAGGCAAAGCAGCCAGACAGGGGCCATATCGACAAGGTAGGTGTGAGGTATGCTGTTTGAGCGGCTGCTACTGCAAGAGGAGCGGACGTGCACGCTGCACGCCTATTGCTGTAGCTGGTGCTGTCGTCTTGCGCAACTGCACAGCTTGCGACTGCTCAAGCACTGGCAAACAAAAGCAATGGCCCGCTGCTCACAGTTTTGTCCAGCGCTGCCATTGCCAGCACACTGCTGCTCCATACGCCGCAGCACACGCGCTTGGTGTGCTTGCCAACAATGGGGGTGCGCCGCCGCTCCCTGATGTTGTACAGCTGCAGGTTGCCTTTGACTGTGCCCACTGCTAGCACAGGGCTGCCGCTGCTGCTGTTTGACCATGCTATCATGGTGGCCTCCTGTGCCTGCAGGGGAGCACAGTATTGTCAAAACCTGGGTTGCGTTCAAAGCTTGCATGCTAGTTGCTGGTCGCTCGAGAGATGCTTGCAGGAAGAACAGCTGTGTGAACAGGAGTAGGTGTTACAGCCTGAACGCATGATAGAAGGCGCTGCAGCTGCTGCAAGCATGATGTCAAACGCCCTGCTTCCGCGACTTTGGTGTTACTGAAAACAAACACCCCTTGTGGCTGCCGCCCAGCTGGGGCAGCTGCAGCTGCTGTTCCTTCAAGCGCCTCACCCTGAAGTCTGTCTCCAGCTTCTGCAGGTCCCTGCTGGAGGCAGTCCACGTATAAACGAAGCTGCAGCCAGCTGGCAGCACTGCCAGCACATCGCCAGATGCATCCCACTGCCGACGTGCAGAGTTGTGCAAAGCAAGGTGTTGCAGGAAACGCACAGCTCAGGAGGTTGGGTTGAGGGGTCTGAAACAACCAGCTTTGTCTTGTAGTGAAGCGCATGTGGACATGTAAATGCTACGCATCACATCAGCTGCACCTTGACCTGTTGCTATTGCTTTGTACAAGTACAGGGGCGAGCTTGCATGGTATCCATTGCTGGGTGCATCCTGCTAGTGTTGCATCTGGCCAGCCTGACCAACACACCTGTAGTTGGAGGCAGCAGCACTGCTTTGCATCTGTTGCTGCCACCTCCCTTGCTGCCAGATGAATCTCCCCATACAGCTTGCCACTGCGATCATATATGTTGACCACCCTCTGCAGGCAGCATCACAGCAGTGCGCCATCGTCATAAGACAGCAGCTGGCACATCACCATCAGATGGGATCCCAATAGGCACTGCCATACCAACAGTGACCAAACCAATACTGCGGATCGTCCATTTACGCACCTTGTTCCCAGCAGCTGCGATCAGGTTGCCCCTGGGGCTCCATTCAAACATGCACTGACCATCTCCAAGGTCCCCGTGAATGGCGAATAGTTTTCTCTGCCAGTAAAACGATTAACAGAACAGAGTTACACTTGTTTGCGAACAGCATCGGTGGGCCATAATGAGAGGAACGCCCAGCTCTTACCATCTCTGCTGCTCCCGCGCCTCATGCAGATAAAGCCCCGCAGCAAAAGTAGATTCTGGGTGACATACATAAATGCCATTGAATGTTTCCAACACACGCTTGCACGTCACCCGCCTTAGGCGTAGTACACGACACACGTGAACGCCCCAGTGGACAGTCAGCCAGGTTAGGTCTCAGCCTGACACAGGTGACATGGGGAGTGCGGTTTATAGCCACAATGCTCGGAATATGACACATTGTAGCAATATACGATTCGACTTAGTTCCTCTTTGTCATTACGGCTGCAACCTGGCAAGCTGCTTGGCACCAGCAACACACCTGCCGCAGGTAGCAGAGCAGAAGAGAGCACCCAGTCAGCAGGCGCTGCTACGTTTGCCATTATCCTCTCAGCTGACGTCAAATTGAGTGTAGTATACTCTTGTGCAGTGGTTTACTATCGTCCATCTGGTGCGCAAGAACAGGCACAGCCTGAAACACACTTTGCATGTGTATTGATCAAATGCCCACAAGAATACCACCATGCCGCAGGTGCCCCAGCAAAAGTAGCAAACCTAGCTGCATCATGCCGATCACCTGCACTCTGGCGCAAGGTCACACCAGCAGGACCACAAACAAATGAAAGCCAAGCCTGCACGAGAAAATTGAGCCCAAGCTGCAGGCATGACACAAAGCGACGCCCAGCTTGGCAGGTGCCAGCAGTTGCAGGCCCAAATGTATGTTCTACGCTAGTGATGCATACAGACGGTGCAAGCAGCAGCACAAGGTGTGGTTCACCTTGAGACGCATGTCACGTCTGAAAACCACCTCATGCTGCAGAGTGTCGCCAATATGCAGCATCACGTTACCACGGTTATTTGTTGCTGGTGCACAACTAACCAAGCGCAGGCCGTACCCATCACACCGCGCTGATTCCCAAAAAGGGTTGAGCTAGCAACGACGGGATGCAATGATGTGCCGACAGACCATGTTTCAATCCCTCAACCATGGAGGCTGTCCGGTGTCAACCTCAGGTCACGCTTCAAAGTATGGGGACAAAGCCTAAAACACATGCCACCTCGGCGCATACAAAGAGGGCCAGCAGCACAGGCATACAGCTGTGAGCCTGCACGCACAGGCGCAACGGACAACATCCAGGAACAACAGCGAGCGTCTGTCGCCATGTTAAATCACGTCGGTACCCGAGGATGATGGGTGGCGCTGCCGTCACACAACCAGGTGGACATGCATACCTTGCTGATGGCACAGATGCAACTGCTGGGACAGGTGCTACTATCAATCAAGGAACCATGACTGGGGCTTTCAACACAGCACGGACCCTTCTGCGTCCCGCATTGACATTGACAAAACAAGGCTGTCGGTCCGTCCCCACCTGCCGCGCTGGTGTGGTTGTGATACCAGCTGCAGCCGACCACCATGTTATGAAACTGCAGGCAACGGGTAAGCAAAGGCGGGTAAGCAGCACGCGGCCAAACCACACGCCGCGACTGCCGCCGAGCCCGTTGTTGCTGCACACCATTCCCACTCTTTGCCACCAGCACCAGCACCCTGCACTGCATGTGTTGCATGTGCAGTGGCCGTCACGAAAATAGAGCGTAAAGATACCTGTACAACAATGCTGATTCCCTACGTTCTCCGAGGCGCTATGTACAACAACACGAGTGCACGACACACGCAAGTTGGCCAGGTAGCTAAGCAAGCCTGCTAGCCACGCAGGCAAAGGGAAGTCAGGCGCCAATGTCTGCTGGCACCATGACAAGAGTCAGCCACAAACACCAACATGTGCGGACACGCACCAAACACCAACAACACATGAAACACACTGAGCACCAAATGGATGGCTCTGAGCACCACACAGCAGATGCTCACATGGCCGCATAAGATACAGCGTTACTAATGGGTAGCTCGTCAGCTACATACATCTAGCCTGCAGGAACAGACAACAGCGGTCCTCAAGCTGTCACTCCGGACAAGCCCAAGAGCCTGGACAACCTGCTGTGGTGTTCAGCCACTGCACTGGTGCAGCAGCTGCACACCAGCTGCCGAGTAAGAGCAATTCCTGTACACAAGAGCACATCATGGTGCCCTGTGAAAACCTCCCTGTACAGTTGACACCTGCTGCACCAGGCCACAAAACAGGCAACGCACCAACAGGTGCAGCTAACGCAGCCACTGCTGCGTATCTGGCTGGCCAAACAAGATGTGGACTGCAGTTTAAGCTGCCTGAACACCTTGCATCGACAAGCCTGGTCACCATCTGCAACTCGACGCACCACCAAAGGCCAAACAAAAGCTAAGCATCTGCAAAAAGGTCAGCTAAGGGGCATTCACACCGCCTCTTTCCGTCACCAGGATGCCCCTAGCCACATCCGACCAAAATTGGCGTGCCTAGCCTGCAGCTACTTCAGCCGGCCAACAAAAGCGCCTCACTGGACGCAGGCTAGCGCCACTGCTCACAAGGCGCGCAGCTGAGGAAATAAAGGCACGAAAGATGAAACACAACACAGCGTTCATCACACAGTCAATTGCGATGCTGCGGGTTGACCTGTTACAGTACTCCAGGTGCTCCACGTCCCTGTGGATGCCTGAGTAAGCCTGTCGAACAGGCGATGCAGCAGCAAACACAACTCACCCTGTGCCATGTGTGTCACCTGGATGAGGTTGCACCGACAGGCATGCACACACAACGAACAAACACCACCATACACACGTGCAGATGCCACACATGCATGCATACACATATGTTGTTCCTGCCACCCGACCGCAACTAAACTACAACATCAGGGGCGACAAGCTTTGCTAGGACGAAATATCACAGTGACGGTGCTCAGTGCAGGGTGTTCGACCAGGCGCATGGGCTAAAAAAGGGGCTGACAGGGCCTTCTGAGGCCATCAGCAGAGTACTGTGTTGCTGCACACGAACAGCAACAGGGCGAAACAAGAGGTGCACCACGCGGCACGCATAGCAAAGATACATTGCACACGCACGTTCCCAACCAACAAGCCTGTGTGTTCAGCACAAGAAGTTCATCGTCTCCATGCAGTGTTACCAGCAACACATGCAACACAACCTGCATGGAGGTGCGAGACACGTCTCAACACACTACCTTATTCTAGCCGGGTGTGTGTAAGCCATGACACCGTTCCCCATAAGACAGCACACACCTGCTGCCATTGCACAAGACAGGACTGACAAAGCTTGCACAGCCGCCAACACGAGACAGCGGCCAGCCTAGCTTACCCATCTACTGCGACCCTCAGCAGCTGTTGGCAGTTTGCAGGACACCCACAGCAGCACCTGCTGCATCAAGCAGCACCTGGTCCAGCCCAGCTGATACTGACTTGGTCCTGCAGATAGACAGCGTGCGCTGCAGTTTGCCAGGGCGGCAGTCAGCAGCCACATCTGCGTCCTCGTGCTCATCCTCGGACTGCTCCAGCTGCCAGCGCTGCTGCTTCCTGCAAGCACTGCCCGCTTGCTGCTGCTGCTGCACACCACGCAGGCACGGCGGCAGCAATGCTGCGCCCAAGTGCGGCCTGCTGCTCAGAGTGCTGTCGAGTGCACAGTCAGCACATGCCACAGCAGCAGCACCAGAGGCCTCACCGCTGCCGCCGCAGCTGCTGCCAGCAGCCATGAGGGCAAACGTGGTAGTTGCTGCACTGCTGCTGCTGCTCACATTGGACGGCTGCCTCTCAACACCAAGGCCGCATGCTGCGGTTGGAGAGCCTGGCGCAGGGCTGCAGCAGTACTGCTGCTGCTGCTCTGCTGCCGCTGCTGTGCCAGAGCTGGAGGCTCCTCCTGCTGCTGCTGCTTGCTGCTGTTCTGCTGCTGCTGGGGTTGCAGTGCCTGCTGCTGCAGTTTCCTGCAAGTCTGGCGAGCTGTCAGGGTGCACGGGGCGAGGCTTGCGCCCCTCCAGCCTGCTGCGGCGCACTGGCTGCGGCAGCGGGTTGGAGAGGGACAGCTGCAGCAACACACACAGAGCACAGAATACAGAACAGCACGACTGAGTACAACCATCTTGCAAACTCTGCATTCCTGCAAGCATAAATACAGTTCCTGCAAGCATAAATACAGTACACATCATACCAGAAAGTGCTGCTTGATGACGCTGCTGCAATGTGCAATCATAGCACCTGAGGCTCCAAGCACAAGGCAGCAACAACAGCAACGTGCTCACTATAAACTCGCACGGCAACCGCAGCCTCGCCCCGCACCTGCAGCGCCGCCAGCGCACTGCCTGCAACGCTGATGAAGTTGGCTACCAGCATCGAGTCTGTTGCGCGCGCCAGCAGCAGCGCCTCCAGCACTGCTACAGGTCCAAGGTGTGGCCGTGTGGTGTCAAACACCGGCACGTACACCACCTCGCCAACCTCGTCAGCAACTGCTTCTGACAGCTTGCTGCGCGGGTGCAGCACATCTGGGATGATGCGCAGGTTCTGCACCACTTGCACACAGCCGCTGCGCAGGACACGCCCTGGCATGCCCTGATGGCCAAGCTGCCAACTCTGGCAGCTGCATGCAGGAACAGCAAGGCCATGGAGTCAGCAAGACGCCACAAGTTGGGAACAGTGGCTTACGGGTGTGGCTGACAGCTAGATGAGCTGGCTACAGCAATCTGGCAGTGCCTAAGAATGTTGCAAAAGCTAGGAAGCTAGTGCAACTTCCAAGCCAGGTCATGGCAACCGTTGAGCACCCGTCGGCGCACCTGAGCAGCCTGAACGGCGCAAAGCAGGCATCGCCCATCAGATATAGCTCCGGGTCGACGTAAAGCTGCTGTTCTTGCCAGCTGACGGGCTGCGGGGCTGTTTTGGGGCGCCAGACCTGCAAGAGTCACAGCAACAGCGCCGGACCGCATCCAATGGACATAAACATTGAGTGGCATGAATTCTATGATAAACATAATCAATCAAGCCACTGCACACGTTTCTGGACCATTGGCAAAAGATCCAGGGGAGGACTGTATCTCAAGCCTCGGCGCAACCTGTACATCCCAGCTTGTACTCTTGTAGATATGGCTATGATGTACATGTTATGCTCACCTGCAGCACTCCCATGTTCTGGCTGGGCTCCAGTTTGCTCGCAAGTGCCACCAGCGCCTGCTGCAGCTTTACGCGGAGCAACTGCTGGGCACGAAACTCCAAAACTTGGGCCTGCATTTGTGCCTGCATCACCTGGCCCGGAACCTGCTCCATCGCAACCGGAAGGCGCTGAAGAAGAGCCTGCACCTGTGCCATATCTCAGCTTGCTGTTGCCCCGATGCAGTCAAATCAGTGTCGGTAGCACACAAAATTTCAATAAAGACAGCCTAAAAGAGTGCCGCCTGCCCCACTAGCGACCTTGGTGACCTGTTTCTGCACCAGTAAAGCAGGCAGATGCTGCAGGCATGCGCAATGCAGCTAACGTGCACGTCACTACTATTCAAGCCAGCCAGTCCCTGATAGCGTGGTCCTGGTGCCCTGATCGACAGTTCAACGCCCACGACTTTGTCACTGACTCACTGCTCGGGCTTAGGGTCAGGCTGAAAGCTGCCTGATCCTGTTAGCGGACAGCAGACCTCTCTGAAGTACCGAATGCCTTTGGTTGCACCAGCAGTTGCCCAAGGCACGACGCTGGAAGTTGTGCCCTGGGGTGTACCAGTAGTCCCAGACCTGAGGAAGAGAGCACAAACACCAGGCGCTGGGCCTTTATTGATGTGAGCTTGGGCTTTCATTTTTGTTTGCTTTGGTTGTATCATTGCCTCCACACGATCATGGTCTGGCTTGCTCCCAAACTGGGTCACTGGACTTGCAGGGCTTCGCAAGCATCTGTAGACACATGGCCACCACGTGGCATAGCGGCCACTCACTGTCCCAACTGCCTGCCTTGTTTGCAACTGCAACCATATACAACAGCTCCTGCCTCAACTTCAACAACTCATTTCCAGCAGACCAAGCATCTCCAGCGCTGGCCCTGCAGAGCATCTACCAGCCCAGCGCTGCTAGCAGGCACAGTGCCAGCTGCATGCAGACCTGAGCAAACCTGAACACCCGCTGCTACAGCTGGGCCCTGCTGCAGCATGACATTCAGCAGCAGCAGGGTGCTGCTGAAGGTCAGCCAGGTGCCTGACTGGGAGCGGCGCGCCATTCGGCTGTCACTAGGCCTGGTGTTCTTCACCACGCTGGGCCTCACACTGTGGGCAGTGCCAGGTGAGCAGCAGCAGCAGCAGCAGTGGCAGCAGTGGCAACAGCTCGAGCGGCACGCAGGGCATGCTGTTGGGGTACCACCACATGACGACATCTGTTGGGGTGGCATGTGACGTACACACCACAGCAGGCAATGATCCAGACTGCAGGTTGCACCTCGAGCGCAGCTGTTGCTATTTGCGCAGAAAAGCCCTTGGGAACGAGCCCTGCAGATCATGGCATGTGCAGCGTGGTAGCACGGACGCAGTGTCTGTGTATGCGCATGTGCAGCTGCTGGCAGTGGAGCATGCTTCATCATAACACAGCACGGTGGCACTGGTGCCGCTGTCACTTTTGGTGCTTCTGCCACTGTCACTGCCGGCAGAGCAGTACAGGGAGGAGTGGGGCGATGAGGTGGTGCAGAGCTGCAACTGGGCTGGTGCCACGTGTGCAGTGGTCGCTGCATCGCCGCTGATAGGCAAGGTGGCACAGCTGTCGTATGAGCGCACACTGGGCACACTCACGGGCGGGATGCTGGGGTTCCTGGTGAGCGCAGCAGCAGCAGCAGCATCGGCGGCAGGAAGCACATAGCAGACACCAGCCAGCCGACCTATTGCACCCTGTTATAGCTGACGAGTGCTACCGGCCATGTTGTGAATATGCTTGGCAGAAGTTAAGCAGAAGTGTTCAATTGTGGGTGCCACAGTGGTGGCTGCCAGTTAGAAAGCGCAATCAGAAGTACCTGCTCTGTGCACCCCCGTCCCTTCCCTTCACTGCTGCTGCTGCTGCTGCTGCCAGGTGTACGACTACGGCATCATGCTGCTGCCTGACGGCTGGGACCAGGTGTTCATGGTGGCCTGCGCTGCCCTGGTGGGCTTTGTGAGCTGCTGGCTGTCCAACCGCTACAAGCTGGACGCATCCATGCGGCTGTTCGTCATCACCTTCCTCATCGTGAGTGCGGCCCATGCAGCAAGTAATGCAAGTATATTTTACTTGACGACTGCCACTTTTGCTGCAGCCTGTTGCTTTAAATTGGCGGGCGCTCTGTCTATTGCATTTGCTTTTATGCTATTACAAATAAGCACACCGAAGATGGCAGTGCCCCTGCAGCATCACAGGATCCTTGGCAGTGGACAAAAGGAAAACTATTGCTGGTTCCTACTGATGCCTCGGCTGGCTATTCACACAGGTCACGTTTGGCGCGCACAGCAAGGACAGCAAGGACAGCAAGAGCGCGCTAGGCGTCACAGGAGCCTTGGCAGCGCACTAATGCTGCTTTTTCACTGATGCCTTGCTCACCCAATCACAGGTCACGTTTGGCGCGCACAGCAAGGACAGCAAGAGCGCGCTGGGCGTGGCGCTGCTGCGCACCGGCGGCATTGTGTGCGGCGTGCTGCTGTTCATGGGGCTCACCATCATCGTGCTGCCCAAGAGCGCAACCATCGAGTCACTGCGGTGCGCTGCGATGGGCATGACATTAGTGAGTCAGCATAGTCAGCGGCGGCATTGTGTGCGGCGTGCTGCTGTTCATGAATCTTATGTTTATCGTGCTGCCCAAGAGCGCCACCATCGAGTCACTACGATGCGCTGTGCTCCGGGTGCAGCGCAGTCGATTAAATCGGACTATCACAGCCACAGAGCTGCTAGCTGCAGTGCGCCAGTGCCGGCAGCAGACGCCCCAGATGCGGCCCTAGTCGCCAAAGCCTTGGTTTGCTGTGGCATGCAGGCTTCATTCTGCTGTGTGGTAACCTGCTGCATTTTGGATGTGTCGTTTTGTCCTGTGCTCAATGTGCTGCACGCTGTCTGGCGATGGCTATTCTGATGTGTGATCTCGCTGCTGCTCTGCTGTAATGAATATGCCTTTGGTGTCACAGCTTGTCACCCTGGGTGCAACTGAGTAAGCAAAACACACCGTCGTGTGCTGTGTGTGTGCAGGGAGCTGAAGAATGGCCTGAAGCTGCTGACAGAGCTGAACACCTTGGTGAGAGGGCCACAGCCTAGTGCACTGAAACCACCGCATGTTTGCACCATGTCAGTGTCTGATGCTGCGCAAGACACTGGCTTAGCGTGTGCGGTCAGCTCTGTTTGCGTTCGACCACAAGCATTGGTGATTTGCAGCACAGCTTGTCAATAAGTTTTGTTGGAATAATATCTATCTACCGTCTGCCATGCCCACCTGTAGGTATGGACCAGCAAACTGGAGGCGGCAGAACAGCTAAAGCAGGCAGCAGCGAAAGCACGCGCAGAGGAGGCAGCCGCCGCTGCTGCTGCAGCTGCGGCAGCTCCCAGCACTGCTGCAGATGCAGCTGCTGATGGCTGGGAAGTGCTCCCACCTGGCACTGCAGCAGCAGGGTCCAGCCAGCTCAGGTCAACACGCAAAGGCTGGTTCAGTGGCATGTTGGGGACATGGAGCTTATGGCGCAGCAGCAGCGGCGATAAAAATGGATATGTCGCTCTTCCAGACAGCGATCCAGAGGCAGGGATGCTACCAATGGCAGCAGCAACAGCAGCGCCGCAGGCAGGGTCAGCCCAGCCAGCAGCTGCTGGAGAAGCCATGCAAACAGCAGCAGCAGCAGCAGCAGCAGCAGTTGGTGACGGCCACAAGCCTGTCTGTAAGTCTAGCAATGGCCGGGTGTCACAGCTGACACAAGCGCTGCAGCACAGCACGGCCAGCAGCGCAGCAGGGGCTTTTTCCAATGCCCCAAGTCCTATACCTATTGAGCATTCTGAGCTCCTGCTGTCTGGCCTGAACCTCCCAAAGTCTGCCGCACCACAGCAGCAGCAGCAGCAGCAGCAGCAGGGCCAAGTTGCTGGGTCGCCGTTTGCAGCGTCAGGAGTGGGTGCAATAGCAGCCAGTGGAGGAGGAGCTGCTGCTGCTGCTGCTGCTGGCGGCTCTGCATATGAGAAGATTATGGAGCAGTATGAAGTCAAGTGTGAGGCTGTGCTGACGTCAGTCTACCAGTCCATGTTCAAGGTGGGCGAGCGCAAGCTGATCTGTATCTGATCAAGGGATAGTTCCAACATAATGCGTTGCACAGCTTAGGATTGACAAGGCTGCTGCATCAACACCTGGTGTTGTAAACTACAACTCATGTAGTTCACAGAGAGGATAGCTCGTTGCGCCATCCATTTGAAAGCGCCACCTTAAAGTGCCTGACTGCCTCGCTGCCGCCGCCGCTGCTGCTGCTGCTGCTGCTGCCGCTGCTGCTGCTGCTGCTGCTGGTGCTGCTGCAGGTGAAGGAACACATTGCGCTCGCAGACAGTGAGGTGTACCTGCACCACGCCTGGGGCCACTACGTGTTCATACCTTTATTCTTCAACAGAGCAGTTATCAACTGGCTGCTGCCGCGGCGCTGGCGGCTGCCCACTGCGCTGCTTGAGGAGCTAGCCACGAGTGTGCGAGTGATGGCGCGGCTGCTGTGGACAGTACACCTTGACTACTCGCAGGTGTGTGAAAGTGTAACGTCGTTCTGGGATTGTGTGCAGTGTGCGTGCAGGAGGTGGCCACGCGTGTGCGCGTAATGGCAAGGCTGCTGTGGACCGTGCACCTGGACTACTCACAGGTGTGTGTTTGTGTGAATGATGTGCATACATGCAGTGTGCGCGTGATGGTGCGGCTGCTGTGGACAGTACACCTTGACTACTTGCGAGTGTCTGGAAGTGTAGCTTCGTGCTGTGTTTGTGTGCAGAGTGTGAAAGGCGATGGCCACGAGTGCGTGTGATGGCGCGGCTGCTGTGGACCGTGCACCTGGACTACTCGCAGGTGTGTACTTGTGTATGTGTATGTGTGGTGAATGCAGGCAGCCTATGTGTCCAACACTCACCGTGGTGATGTAGCACATTGTCATTGAGATGCGCTGTGACGCTGTGACACTGTGTCTATGGCTGTGATGATCGCCTCCCCTTTGCCGGCATGGCGGTGTCTACATGCCGCAAGGCTTGTAGGAGATGCTGCATCAAAATGCCGTATTTCTGTTCTGTGAAACGCTGCTGCTGCTGCTGCCGCTGCTGGCCCGCAGAACTTTGACAAGGTGCTGTCTCCAGGTGCTGCTTCCCTGTTAAAAGAACTGCTGCTGCTGCTGCTGCTGCTGCCGCGCAGGGCTTTGACCAGGTGCTGTCTCTAAATGCTGCTTCCCTGTTCCAGGAAATGCTGCTGCTGCTGCCGCTGCTGCTGCTGCTGCCGGCCCGCAGGGCTTTGACGAGGTGCTGTCTGCGCTGCCTCCCGGCAGCAACATGGGTGACCTGCTGCTGCAGCTGGGCCAGGGCATGAGCGCGGCGCTGGGCGTGCTGGTGAGGGGCGCTGACGTAGGCATGCGCCCAGCATGTCCTTGCTGCTGCTGCTGCTGCTGCTGGTGGTGGTTCAGTGCTGACATTGTTCCCAGCTCTTTGTCAATTTTTATATTGAAGCTTGCCACTATGCACTGGTGAGCATGCACACATGAGGCGCGTACTTATGCAGCACATCTTGCCCATGCACGCTGCTAATGTGCTGCCTGCTGCAGGTCGAGGCGTTTCCAAACAAGGACAGCATCCTGATTGATAATTTCAAGCAGCTTGATGATTTGGTAGATAGGTGAGGCAGAGGACATGCAACGATCGTGTATGATGAAAAGGTTGTCTGCCTGGCATGTCTCTTTGCATACGTTCACCATACATGCGCTGGCACTCGCTGCCCTCGGATGTATATGCCCTGGCACGTGCTGTCATGCGCATCTGCTGCACACTCTGCGCACAGCGTGTCTTTGCAGCAGCAGCTGCCAGCGCAGCACCTTCGGCTGTGTCATACCCGGTGCTTGCTGAGGCGTTGTGCCATCACCACCTGAAGAGAGAAGCCATACTTGTACATGGCAAGCCTCCTGCAACAATAGCGCAGGCCTTTGTTCCTCAACCAACACAGCTGTCGTGTTGTTTTGAATGCTTGTCATGTAACATGTAACAGGATCCTGGACATCAGTGAGGCCAGCCATGCACAGCTGATTCAGGATCTGGCAGCAAACCGGCCCCCTGTGCGGCCAGTGCGCGCTGGCAGCATCCCAACCTCGCCAGCAGCAGCAGCTGCAGCAGCAGCAGGCCTCAGCAGGAGCGTCTTTGCACCTGCTGGTGCTGCTGCTGCTGCAAATGCAGCGCTGCATGCTCCATTGCTGACACCAAGTGCCGCGCAGCTGCAGCGGCCTGGTGCTGCAGCGGTAGCTGCCGCAGATGCTGCGCCGCTGTCTCCGTTGTTTTGGCGCACCACCAGCACAGCAGGGCCTGCAGCAGCAGCTGGCGCGGCAGGCAATGCAGCCCTGCATGTGCAGCAGCTGCTGGCAGCTCCTTTGCCGCCATCTCGGCAGGTTGCTTTTGTCACATTTGGTGGCAGCGACGGCTATGGAAGCAGCAGCCAGCAGCCAATGGAGGCTGCTGCTTACACTGCAGCAGCAGCAGCAGCAGCAGCAAGACCTGCGCAACTGTATGACAGCTTGACGCTCGAAGGCCTCAGTGCGCCTATCCGAGCAGAATCACCACAGCTGCTTTCATCGCCGCCGCTGCCGCCGCAGCAGCAGCAGCAAGGGCCGCTTGTTACAAGCAGCCCTGCATCCCAAGCACAAATGACAGCAGCAGCAGCAGCAGCAGCAGCAGCAGCAGGGCCGGCTCATGCAGACTCACAAGGCGACCTGATCTTTGATGTGTCGGACTTGCCCGAATGCGCTGCAGCAGCTGCTGAGCCTGCTGCTGCTGCTGGCCACAAGGACACGCCTGATTTGCAGCGGTACCTGTCAGCTGCAGGCGCTGCTGTGGAACCAGCAGCAGCAGCAGCAGCAGGGTCAGCAGGGCTCGGCAGCAGCCTCATCCGGTCAAAGATGACGCCACTGGCTGTCATGGCAGCTGTAAAGCTGCAGCGGGCAGGCGCCGGAGCTGCGGCTGGTGCTTACCAAGCCGCGCATCGGCAGAGCAGCTGCATTCTGCCTGGCTCAGCAGGAGGAGCAGCAGCAGCAGCAGTAGATCGGCAAGCCAGTGTAGCAGCAGGGTCTGCGCTGGCGGCGGCTGTCGCAGCCATGACGCCGCAGCAGCAGCAGGCGGCGCGCGAGCTTATGCGGAATCTGAGTACTGTGTCTGCACCTGACCCCACCACAGCAGAGGCAGCAGCGCAGCTGCTGGAGGCGCAGCAGCAGGCAGGCAGCGGCAGCGGGGCTGCTGCGGAGCCTGCTGCAGCAGCAGCAGCTGCTGCGAGTGGCGCAGCTGCAGCAGCAGCTGCTGCTGCGTCAATGCATGAGAGCATGACGTTTGTGATGTTGGTGAGTAGGGAGGGCTGGAGTTGGTTGCCAGGCGCAAAACATGCTAGCTGGCTGGCCAGCTGGCTGTCTGGCTGGCTGCGCCGAAGAAGTGCAGCTATTAGATGCGTGGTGTATGTTTGGTGGCAGGCAGGCTGTGCACGCTATACTGTTCGCAAAAAACTGCAAGCAGTACATGCTGCTGCTGGTGCTTTTGGGCATTCACTTCGTTAGTATCGTCACACATGTGACACCTGTTGAGCCAAAGCATAGGTAAGCAACACATTGCCGCAGTGAACCGGTGCAGAGCTTTGCTCGCAAGAGGCTGCAATCCATGGGTGGCTCCTGACGCTTGCTGCTGCCTGCTGCTGTTGCCGCTGCTGCTGCATCACCTCCGCAGACGCGCTGGTACAGCTTCCAGTTCCTGCTGGACGAGCTCATCCAGGAGATGGACAACCTGTACTGCCTGGTGCAGAAGGTGCTCAGCTCACTGCCCCATGGCCTGTGACGGCAACGCACAGGCCTCGCTGCCGCACGGCCTGTGACGGCAGCACATCTTGATGCTCGCTGCCGCACGGCCTATGGAGGTATCCACGTGTGTGTTGGCTTGCTGACAGCTGTGGACCAAGGGCTGCTGCATGGCATGCCTCGTGCGTGCAGAAGGTGCCCAGCTTGCTGTTGCACGGCCTGTGACGGCAGCACATCTTGATGCTCGCTGCCGCACGGCCTGTGACGGCAGCACATCTTGATGCTCGCTGCCGCATGGCCTGTGACGGCAGCACATCTTGATGCTCGCTGCCGCACGGCCTGTGACAGCAGCACATCTTGATGCTCGCTGCCGCACGGCCTGTGACAGCAGGACATCTTGATGCCTGCTGGCACACGGCCTGTGGAGGCATTCACATGTGTGCTGGCCTGCTGACAGCTGTGGGCTAAGGGCTGCTGCATGGCATGCTTCATGTGTGCAGAAGGTGCTCAGCTCACTGCCGCACGGCCTGTGAAGTACGTCCTGCTGCGTATACGCAGCAGGAGGCTGTGCCGTAGCCTGTGAAGGCAACAAGGCAGGAGCGCTGCTGCACGGCCTGTCAAGGCATGCAGACATGCTCGCTATGCCAGGTCCTGTGAAGGCATTTGCGTGCATGGTGGCCTGCTGTGGCCTGCTGTGGGCAGTTGGCTGCCGCATGGCATGCAAATTGAGTGTATTATCATAATAATCATTTTGATGCTAACTAAAGCCACAGCAATTTGCACATGCAGAGTGCGTCGAGTCTGGCCGCAGTGCATATGGAGAAGCTCTTCTCTGCTTCCAAAAAGCCAGGCGGCAAGGTGTGGCAGGCCATCTGAGGCGGCATGCATTTTGCAGTCTCTGCTGGTGGATGCATGCAACCCCAGCAGCTACCACACGTAAATTATTTATTGCCATGTACAGGCCTCGTTGTGTACTTACACCCTAGTAGGGTACGGAAGGTGTTGGTGGTTGGATGCTCTTCCAGCACATTGTGAGATTGGTCTGCAGCTGCAGTGCTGGTGAAAATTGGAATGGTTATTGGTACCCTGGTCTAGGTGAAAAGCACTGTGCAGAACACTGGGTGACTGGCAGTATCATCATCAGCAATTCACTGCATGATGGCAGTTCCCTATGCTTGCTTATGATGCAGCAGGAGAAGATTCTGCTGAAATTGCGTATTGCATTAGCATTAGCGCCAGGCGCCTTGGGTGTTTAGTGCTTGGCTGGGTGTTGTGTGGCTGATGCAGTGTTTGCTCCATCGATGACCCTGGACAACCAGGGTTGTGAAGCGATCCTGAAGAAAGGGCCAGGGGCATGTATCACGCAGAATTGAATGACGCGATGCTGAGTTGTTGCGTAATCACAGTCATCTTCCTTCCGTTGCTCAGTGACGCACATGCACCAGTGATTCCACGTTGGAACTTGGAACTCCGGTCTGTTTTTTCCGTTGCAGTAAGCCAACAACCTTCTACGCACCTTCGATCAAAGGAGCGTTTGCTTTCGTCATTGTTTTCACCTTCCGCCAGAGGAAACATAGCGCAGCAGCCATTGTCACACCTGTTGCACCCCGTCCCTCTAACTCTTAGACCTTTGGGCGCACTGCTCATTGCAGCTGGTTCTCAGTGCAACAGGCCCATACGACACGTGTGTCTGTTCTCATTACTGTGTTGCTCGGCGCCAGTGCTGTATCAAGCCTGCAGCAAGCTTGTGTCGACCTTGAGAAGACTCTGCGCACATCACAGAACTCATAAGCCACCTTCGGAAATCCACTACTGACTGTTTATTGTCTGTTGTGCATTCACTTTGAGCCTGGCCAGCATCTGGCCCGCTCTTGCGAATCCGGGAGAATGCAGCTGGCACAGCAGCGTAGCGTCCTGCGGCAAGTTGGAACGCAGAATAGACAGCATGGAAGCCGCGTAGTCGCGCCGCAGCGGCCTGCAGGTGGGTGGCGGGCGTGACAGGCCTGGTCTCTGCCACTCCTCTTGCTTCAGCCGCACAGCGTTCCAAGCTGCTGCATGCCGAGGCTTACATGAGCATTTTTTGTGTTGTAGCACGCACAACCCGCCTGACAGTGGCGAACACAGCGGCGCCCGAGATTTCGACGCAGCTGAGCAGCAGCTCCACAGACCTGGATGAGGTCAGGCAGTCCCTGGCAGCTCGACTGGCCAGCTCAGATGTCGTGATGCAGCCAATCAGCATACCTGGAGTTCCAGACGGTAAGAGTTTGCTGAGCGAAGCAGCAGGCCTTCCCTAGTATGCTGTGTTTGTTGTGGGTCGTGTGCTGCACTGGAGCTGTTGCAGCCCAGCTGAGTTGATGCCTGCATGCCGGGGTTGCGTGTTTCTTGTCCATGCGTAATGGGGGGATGTGGCACTACTGCGGCTTTATTCATGCAGCAGTGTGCAGAGGCAGTCGATCTATCAGCAGGCAGCTGGGCATGCACGCGCTGTGGTCAGTGAATCTGTCACATAGCTGCGTCAGTGAGCAGCGTAGATCTGGCTTTACCAGAGCGTTCATTGCAGCACCAGCAGTGAACAAGAGCCCTGCAAGCATTCTCTACTTTTGTTCTGGTTGCTGGTGTAGCCACCTTGCCATGTCCTGCAAGCTGCTGCCCAGGCTGTTCATCTGCCATTCCTCAACCACTTCTCACCCACCTCTCCTGCTTCTGCTTCTTCTTCTTCTGTTGCTGCTGCAGACTACCACCCCTCGCAGGGCTGGCGGCCGCTGCCGCACCACCTCAGCAAGCAGGAGATCTGGCAGCGCATTCGCCAGGAGGCGAAAGCAGACGCAGACGCAGAGCCCACACTCGCCAGCTTCCTATACAGCAGCATCCTAGGCCACTCCAGCTTTGAGAAGTCCCTCAACTTCATCCTAGCAAACAAGCTGGCTAGCCCTACGCTGTACAGCACGCAGCTGGTCAAGATTATTGAGGACTGCTTTAAAGAGGAGCCCAGCATAGTTGAGGCAGCGCTCGCAGACATGCAGGCCTGCTTTGACCGGGATCCGGCGTGTGACAAGTACACGCAGTGCCTGCTGTACTTCAAGGGCTTCCAGGCCATCCAGTGCCACCGCATCGCACACCACCTGTGGGGCAAGGGGCGCAAGGTGAGCACGGCAGCAGGCATGATCTGCTTGGCTGTTGCTGCAAAGACAGACAGGACACTGTGATGCTGGCAGGACAGGGGCAGCTGGCAGTGTATGTACATAAGCTCAGCCCAGCCTGATCAGCTGCTGTTGCTGGAGCAGGTGCATCAGATGAGCCACAGCTATTGCTTTTGCCCGAGTTTGGTTCAGTACTGACGCACTGCTGCCGCTGCCGCTGCGTGCTGCGTGTTTGTGTTTGCAGATGCTTGCTGTTGCGCTGCAGAGCCGCATTAGTGAGGCTTTCCATGTGGACATCCACCCAGCAGCAACCTTCGGCCGCGGCATCCTGCTCGACCACGCAACAGGTGTGGTGGTTGGCGAGACAGCAGTCGTAGGAGACAATGTCTCCATGCTGCACCACGTCACACTAGGCGGCAGCGGCACAGGCAAGGGCATCCGCCACCCGACGATTGGCCATGGTGTGCTGCTAGGGGCTGGTGTTAGTGTGCTGGGCAATGTGACGGTGGGCTGTGGTGCCAAGGTTGGTGCTGGTAGCGTAGTGGTCAGTGATCTGCCGTGCCACAGTGTGGCGGTGGGTGTGCCTGCAAGGATTGTGAAGCAGGGGTCGCGCTCAGAGCCCTGCCAGACAATGGACCAAATTGAGGACTTCATCCTGGACTATGTTATCTAACCAGCAGCAGCACCTGCGGCTGTGCGGTTCTGGCAGCTTTGCTGGACAGTGTACCAGATGGAGGACCTGTTGTACGAGTATGATGAAGGGATTAGGGGGTTGTCATAATGGCAGGCAGGGTCTGCGCAAGTGCAGAGGGTGATTACTTGGGATGCACGGGCTCACATGGATTGTGAGGTGCAGGCAGGTTGAGCCATGCTGCAGTGGTACCTGTTGTGCAACAGCAGCAACACAGCTTTGTCTGGCATGGTGTGTGCGGTTTTTTGTCAGAGGTTGGCGCCCGTGTGTGTGCTGTGCACTTGCTTCTATGCAGTGCAGATCGCAGCCTGGTGCTGCTGACATGTTGCATGTTGTAGGCTGTGCAGCATTCTGAGCAGTGCATGTGACAGGTGGAGGGGTGCACATAGTTGTGGTTGTTGCTGGCTGCGCAAGGGAGCGTGTCTTTGTTGTCTCACACGTCTCTCTAGGTGCTTTGTTTCTGCAGGCAATGCCATTCATGTTACACGTGGGGTTGTCTTTCTTCGTATTATCATTTGTGGCGTGATCTGTCATCTGCAGCATGCGTTGCTGCAGCATGTGCTGCCACAGGAGATGCGTGTCTTCTGTGTATGGACTGCTGCTGCTGTGCTAGCCCCAGCCAGGGCCCTTCACACGGCATGTTACATCACGCTTGCAGGATTGTTATTGCATTTGTCTGCAGGGCTGCAGTGCGTGCCGTCTCTGATCAGCATGTGCAGGAGCTGTCAGGCTGCTGAATTCCACCATTCCACACGCGGTGTGTGTTGCAGGAAGCAGCGCCAGGCACACATCTTGCACAGGGGGGTCTGTGCATGGGGCTGTCTCATACACTGCTGTACATGTGAGCATGGTCTGTGTGCAGAGTGATCTGCCGATGCTAGCTGGGTGGTGTTGCTGGTGCGCGGGGTGCTGCTCTGCTGCCTGCAAGGAGCACAGGGGTGACCCATCCCTCTGTGCTCTTTGTGTGCCTGCAAGTGCTCGCAGGCACATCTAAGGCTATGGTTCATAGCGCGCGCCCTGATGTATTCTAGCGCTTGCAATTGCTGCGTTCATGTCGTATTTTGTGACGATGCTAACAAGTCGAAGCGCTGGCCTGGCGCTGACGGGCGAACCACATGATTGAAGCAGCAGGAGCGGTGGCGTCGTCATTTGTTGCTTTGCCATCTTGCGGGCTGTGTCCGGTTTAGACCACTTTGCTCAAAGGTGTTTTTGTGTTGAAGCGCAGCAATCAGTTGTTGTCGCTTTACTGCAGCACACATACTGCATGTGGATTCCACAGCCGGACCTGCCTGATTGCAGCTGAGCATACAGCTGGATGTGCTGCAGCCAGCTGCCTTGTGCTGGGGCAACACTAACAAAATCCAAGCCAAGGAAGATGGAGTTGATGATGCCAATGCTGCCTTGTGGTGGGGTCTAGTTTGTGCACTTCAACAGCTTTCTGGATTCGATGCTCCTCAGCCTGTTGGGCTGCATTGTGTCGTTTCAGCTAGCTGTGCGCATAGTAGATTTCTGGTTGTTGGACCGATGTCGTGTTGCCGTGGCTGCTTTTCATGATTGTGAAGTTGTGATGGGCGGCACTTGGGTGCACCAGCGCAGCTGCCGCGGGTGGTAGTCCTCAGCACAGATTGGCATGCGTGTTTGTTTGTTTGCGTGCTGGGAGTGCAGTTCTTTTTACCTTAAAAAAAAGCCGTGGTGCGCACAAGCGGGCATGCCCGGTGCCAGCTGGGGTGCACACCAAAAGCAGCAGCACCAGCAGCAGCTCTTGCTCGGGAGCATGTATTCAATTGTGTTGCTGCCAGCCGGATTTCCTGGCTTGGCGCACATGCTAGCAGGTTGTACGGTGTCACGTGCCTTGGCACTTAGCCTCGTCCAGTTTTGATGGACTGGAGTTTTGTTGCCTCACTGCTGCTGCGCATGTTTGCATAAGATTGCGCGCGGCTGCTTGCTTGCCATGCAAGGCTTGGGCCTGAGCAGCCGTGCTGATGGGGTATTGATGTTATGCAGGTCACACCTGCTGTGCTGCTTCATTTCTTGCTGCAATGACGGATGGGCGTCAAGGCGGCATGACCTTGGCTTCTTGCAGGTGACGTGTATGCTTGTGATCGGTGCCTTTTGGCATGCCTTTTCCCCTCACCAGAGCACTTGTGCTGAGTGGGGACAGCAATGCACTGTTCTGTCTGGCCGAGTAAGTCGTCCAGACGAGTGGCAACTTGCTATTTAATTTTAATGTCTGTGGCCGTGACAGAGATGGTGTGCAAGACGCAAGCACCTGTCCCGCGAGACGGTTTCAAGCACTTGCAGGTCTTGCAAACCCCAACACCGCACCATGATAGAATGTGCTCCTGCACGCCCTACCGTGTCAGCAAATGTCAATCGGTGCAGCGTACGTCTTCTCCCACAATGAAGTGGTTGGCGTAAGCAAAGCACTACACAACAGCAAGCCGTGCAACGTGCCATGGACACTACAGCGCAGGCTGCGCTCTTGCGCATACAGAACATGATGCTGCTGAGTAAGCAGCTCAAGCTACCTGTGCAGTTCAAGGTGGGTAACATTGAGAGCAAGCGCTGGTCTGCGATACCTCCTATCCTGCTGCTGCTACTGCTACTGCTGCTGCTGACAGCACAAACTCCTTTAACTTGGCAGTTGGGAATACACGAAAACCCCAACAACGCTAAACACCGTTGACTGGTCAAATTTTACGGCCTGGCTGGACCGGGCTGCTGCATGTACTGCCAGGTCAGCAGAATCTACCGCCAAGAAGCACCCAGCCCTGCAGCAGCAGCAGCAGCAGCAGCAGCAGCTGTTGCAGCAGCTGATGCAGCAGACCATGATATGGATCAGCCAGCAGACGAGGCAACACAGGAGCTGGCGGTCATCGTTCACGTGCTGAGCGACTATGCCTTCAAGAAGTACCTGCAGCACTGCTCTGCATCGGACCTGATGCTGCTCAGGGGCCTGCTGCTCAAGGTGCGCTACAGCAGCAGCAGCTATACAACAAGATGATGTGCAATTTATCTGCTTTCAACTTACTAAGAAACAGCAGCAACATGTTAGCCAGTGGCTACTGGCAGCTCTCAATTTGTTTCATTGCCCATGCCTGAGTGACCCACCCCCTCCTGTATCATCTCAACACAACACGTTCAGCTGCACATAGATGGGCCCCAAAAGCCACAACATATGCCGTCCTACCACAACCTTGCTTCAGCTGCTGCTGTTACGACTGATGGCGATGTGTGCCACCCTTGCCACTGCGAGACACACATGCCAGGTTGGGACGGATGCTGACATGAGTTGCATCTTGTCAGCGTGCTGGTGATGCTAGTAGTTGCCACCCTTGCCACTGCCACTGCCATTGCTGCTGCACGCACATGCCAGGTTGAGACGAATGCTGCCATGGACCGCATCCTGTCAGCACGCGTGCAGCAGGCCTTCCTGCCAAAGTTTGAAAACGAGGGCCAGGACAGCAGCATAACAGACGCCATCGTGCAGCACGCAGACGAAAGGTGTGAGACGGCGGAAGGGAGTTGCATGACTGATGTGCTGGCTGTACCATTGCAGCTTAACAACAGACAGGTGCAGCATCTGCACCAGCAGCACCTGCCGCTGCCATGACGAGCAGTTGCTTACAGAGCAGTTGTCACGAATAAAGCAGCTGGGTCAGGGTCTATTATCTGTTGTAGTTGCAGTTGCGCTGTGGCCTACACAGCTGCATGATGCATGAGCAGCACCAGCCTGCCTGGCTGTGTTGCTGGTTTGCTGCACTGGACCCTAAACCTGGCTGCCTTGGCTGCATCCTAGACATCCCATGCAATGCATTGGGACAACAGCAGAATACCGCGCATCACTTTGCTCTGTCACGGATTGCATCCACACTGCCGCTTCCACATGTGTACTGTCTGACATGCCTGCGACCGCTATTTTCTCCTCAACTTCTCAGGCCCATGGTCATCACCATCAAGCACAGCGGCTCGTTAGTGACGCTGTCATCCCAGGGCTTTGCAGCCAAAAACTCGTTAGATAACGAGTACTCCGCGGGGGCAGCAGTGCTGCTGCAGGCACACTTTGTGCGGCTGCTGGGTGATGAAGCAGCAGCGCAGCAGCGGCTGGCTGCGCTGATGGATGCGCTGCAGCAGCGGCAATTGGCTGTCAGCTGTGAGATGGTCACAGGTAGGCAGGCAGTCAGTTGCTGCTACAGGCCTTTGATTTTTGGGGGGGGGGGGGGTGAGTGCGCCGGACAACACGCAAGCAAGTATGTGCTGGATGTGCACGCATGCATGTGCTTGGTGCAAGTGCAGCTTCAGCCATTGCATGGTGCTCTTGCCTGCGGGCTGCCACTGCCAGCAGCAGCAGCAGCAGTCAGCCTAGAAGTGCCCTTCTGCATCAAACATTTGAACGCTGCCTCTGCTGCCGTTGTTGCTCTGCTTTGAACTCAATGGCATTCTTTGGTTTGGGCCCAGGCTGCCACGGCCACCCGGGACAGCCGCCAGCAGCCAGCTGAGATTTGCCCCTCTGCATAAGCACTGACACGCTGCCTCTGCTGCCGTTCTTGCTCTGCTACAAAACAATCTCAATATTCTGTTTGCCCCAGGCTGCCACGGGCACCATGGGCAGCTGCCAGCTGGCGATTACCTCGTCGCCACATCAGCACACACAGCAGGCAGCAGCGGCCAGCCTGAGTTCCTGTCATGGCTCAGCTTCCTGCAGCTGTGCCTGCAGTTTGGCCTGCCACTGAATGACACCTGGATCCTGCCAGGCAGAGCAGCAGCAGCAGCAGCACGGGAGCTGCTGGATCACTTGGCGCTGAGCGGATGCCCTACTGGTGAAGCATTGCAGCAGCTGACAGCGTTAGTAGAGGAGCCAGACACTGCTGCTGCTGCTGGTAGTGCCGGTGGTAGTGTGGATGAAGCAGCTGCAGCAGCAGCAGCAGCGCGTAAGGGCGTGCATTTGCCAGGCACCTACCCTCATGAGCAGTGGCAAGGCAGCCGCATTGAAGGCTTTGTGGTATCACAGGGACAGCCGGTGGCAGGGCAGCAGGGCTGGCAGCAGCTGCTGCAGCTAGGGCAGGCAATGCAGCGGCAGGTGGTGCGGCTGCAGCAGTGTGGCGGGCAGCAGCAGCTGCAGCGGCCATACCAGTGCCTACTGGAGCAAGCAGGTTAGTTTGTGTGCAGGTACATAGGTTTTACCTATTGCAGTGGCTGGCAAGAAGTGTTCTGTTGCAGTTGGCTGGTGCAGCTGCATGCATGGTGTCAAATTGCACAGAACCAGCGCGTGTTGTAACAGTAGTGTTTGCTGGTGGTTGGTGGATCGTGCTGCAAGCCGCCCAAACTGATCAACTGCTGTGACATGTGATGTTTTTTGTGCTGTGCAGAAAAAGACGTAGCAGCAGCAGCAGCAGCAGCAGCAGCAGCAGCAGCAGCAGCAGCGGCAGTGGCAGCTGCCACGCCTACAGCCAGCACAGACACGCCGGCAGCGCCTGCTGACCCTGTGGCAGCACCAGACAATCCAGCAGCAGCAGCAGCAGCAGCAGCAGCAGCAACGGATGATGCAGCAGCAGCAACTGATGATGCAGCAGCAGAAGCAGAAGCACCCGCAGCACGACCAGAGAGGCCCACTCCCAAAGCTGCCGCGCAGGCTGCAGTGAAGGCTGCCTGTGCCTCTTGGCTGCCTGGCGTGACATACACACCACTTGACGGCCAAGACAAGTGAGCGCTAAGAAGTTCTACCGCTGGAAGTTGCTGCAGATGGTACTTGCAATGAAAGATTGCATTGCAACAATGCCAGGTGCAATGCAGCCTTCAAGTTGGGCAAGCTGTCAGGAGCTTCACCGCAGCAACCCACATGCTCTTGTGCAACGCCCGTTGGCCTGCCTGCTTGCAGACAGAAGTTCCTGCAGTGCCTGCAGCAGTCACCTGCAGCTTTTGGTGACGGCAGCACACCACTGGCGCTGACTCTGCCAGGTGGTTTAACCATCTACTCACGAGCTGCAATTGAGAGCAGCGAGGCGCAGCAGCTGCAAGCACTGTTGCTGTCAGCTGCTGCAGTTGACAAGAGCGCTGCTGCGCAGGCTGCGGCAGCACTGGAAGCAGCAGCAGCAAAAGCAGCAGATCCTGCAGCAGGTGCTGGAGGAGTAGACACATCAGCTGCAGCAATCTCTGTTCCTGCTGAAGGCAGCAGCAGCAGCAGCATGACAGGGGCCAAACTGAAGGCTATGCAGGTGATCTGCCAGATGAAGCATGTTACTTGGCAAGGTCACAGAACAGCTGGGTACAGCCGCTTGTCACTCTTCGTGCAGGCATCTGTATGTGTACAGCATTGGAGATGAGGCCAGCAGCATGGCAGCACAAGCTAGGCTGAGCTGACAGCATATCGTGTAGTCAAGCGCACCTGCTGCTGCTGCTGCTGCTGGTTGTGGTGGTGCTGTGCAGGCGCTTGCTGGCCGTGTTGATGGTGGGCAGGCAGGGCTGCGCTACAAGAAGAAGATGATGCTGTGGGGGGAGACAGAGGTTGGCTACTGCATGATGACCTTTGTGATCAGGCGCGTGTTGCTGGTTGAAGACTTTCAGTGGTGACTGGTTAAAGTCTTTCAGTGTCAAGGTTACTGCTCAGCAATCAGCGTCATTGACCATGCTGACTCGCAAGCTTTGTGTGCAGATGCTTACAACTTGTACGCCAACCTGTATGCGCGCTCATGAACATGCGCTGGTGCAAGTTGGGCCAAGCCTGCTACTCCCCACCCCTCTGTGGGTTGGTCGACTTCCGAAACAACTTTGAAGCACCTTTTCAGAGTCACAACAATAATCAAAAACTTAACCTTGCAGGAATGGCCTCACTGCACTGAGGCAGGGGCAGCTGCCCTACCTCACCTCACTGGCTAACATGGCCAAGCACAGCTGGGGCCTACCAGACCCACTGGTGGAGAAGGTGAGCTGTCAGTAGCAGTTCAAAAGCAAAGTAACAAGAAAGTAACACAGTGCAGTCAGAGGACGCTGCTGAGGTTCAGTCGTTCCCAAGCGCATGCGTCGCACATGCGCAAGGATTTCAGGACCTGCAGCAACATGCCGCTGCTGACTCCAAGGGATGGTGCGCTATGTCTGCTTCAGCTCCTGCCACTGCTGTTGCAGCAGCTGCCCTGACCTGCCATATGCTTCCTTCCCCGCAGGTACTGCACTTTGGGCGCTGCTGGTCCCGCTGGGTAGGCAGCCATGGCGGCGCAGCAACAATCCAAGAGTCAACCTACCTGGAAGCAGCAGAGCCGTTTGTGCAGGCATTCCTTGCAGGAACAGCAGCAGCAGGGCCAGGGGAGGGTGATGAGCCCGAGGGGAGGCCTGCAGGAGCCTTCCAGGGGGTGCTGCTTGCTGTGGATGTGGATGAGGAGCTGGTCAAACAGGTTGGTCAAACTTTTTTATGTAGTGCTGCTGTCTTTCTTTCTAGGTCGTGTTGTGCAACTTATAAGCTGTTGAGCAGCGTGTGGTGCGTGCCTGTGGGTTTCGTGTGAATATGCAGGCAGCAGTGTCTTGCAGGATGTGCAAGCAGTAGTGTCCTGCAGGAACAGCAGGGCCAGGGGGAGGGTGATGAGCCTGAGGGGAGGCCTGCAGGGGCCTTCTAGGGGTTGCTGCTTGCTATGGATGTGGATGAGGAGCTGGTCAAACAGGTTGGCGGAGGTTGAAGTTGCAACACAAGTCACATCGTCATTGACTCTTTGGTAAAACCAGCATCAAATCAGCAAGCAGCGCTCACAGCTCACCATGCAGCACCCCACACGCACGTAACACGTGCGCACTGTGCCCTGCCTGTTGCTGTGTTTCGCATCTGCAGCTGGTGCCGGCGCTGCAGCTGCAGCACACAAAGCAACGCCGCACCATGCGACAATTACTAATCATGCACACTTATGTACTGTACGCTGCCTGCTGCTGTTGATATTGCATCCGCAGCTGGTGCAGGCGCTGCAGCTGCAGCACTCACTGGAAGCCACCAGCAAAGCGCTGCTGTTCTCACGGGCACTGGTGGCTGAGGGCTGCTGTGTTCAGCTGCGCAAGAAGTCTGCCAACACCAAGGGGAAGGGAGGTGGGCTGTCAGAGTTCATCAAGGCAGCTGCTGCATATGTGCACCTGCTGGTGCAGCCGCCTGATGTGTCAGGTGAGGAGGGTGTGTAGAAGCGCAGATATGAAAGCTGGGGGTTTAGGTGACTTGCTGGAACGTATGCTGCATATGTGCAGCTGCTGGTGCAGCCGCCTGATGTGACAGGTGAGGAGGGTGTGCGGTGGTGGGTTGAAGTGCTGAAGCCAGTGGGCTGGGGAACTTGCTGGTGATGCTGCACTTACGGCAATGCAGGACGGTTGGTCCGCACATGGTGTGGTGTGGGGTGATGTGGTGCGATGTGCAAGTGTTGCGCGGAGCAGCAGTTGCAACAGGCAGCACCGGCTATGCATGCTGCTTGCGTGAAAGCCATATGTGCTGGTTGATTCAGCCGGTTGCCGCTGATGTGTTTGTTGATGCAGGCATCAGTGACGCTAACAAAGTGAAGAACTTGCAAGGCATGCACAACGGCAAACTCAAAGGGCTGTCTGGACAGCTGAAAGCAGCAGGGCTGTCGCCGGAGCAGCAGCAGCAGCGCACGGTCAATGTGCAGCCTCCACCGCCTGCTGCAGCTGCTGCTGCTGCTGCTGCTGCTGCCATGGACATTGATCAGGCACCTGAACAGCAGCAGCAGCAGCAGCAGCAGGAGGATGAGGCACAGCATCAGCAGCAGCACCAGCAGTGGGTGCAGCAGCAGGTTGAGGGTATTGTGCAGCAGCTTGGGGCCGGCACTCCGCTGGCTCCAGTTGATCCAGCATATGTGTTCTGCTATGTTTCAGTGCCAGGTGAGCTGCTGCTGCTGCTGCTGCTGCTGCTGTGTAGTTGATGAAATTGTGGTGCATAACTGGCAGCTTGAGACTCTGCTACATGCCATGGGCTTCTTTTCAGACAAATTCACGTCACTCTGTTATTGGATGGGAGCCTGTTTGGGCAGTATCATCACTCTGCTACAATTTGTGGTGAGACATGCATGCTTCACATGTCTCGTTGCATCAATAGCGAACCGTTGTTTGGGGCAAGTCAGTTGGACAAATCTGCTGCTGCTGCTGCTGCCCGCTTGTGTTTATTGCTGCAGCCACTGGCAAGTCTGTGCTGTCGCAGGCACTGGCAGCTGAGCAGCAGGCCTGGAGCAGCAGTGCCAGCCCCGAGGACGGCAGCAGCAGCAGCAGCAGCAGATTGACAGTGCAGGTGCTCAATGCTGACACACTGAGGACCAAGCAGGGCACCTCAGGCATGCGGTTCTGGCACGAGGTAGGCTGAGCTTTTCTGGACACTAACAAATATCAATGGCACATATGATTGTTGTAGCACATGCTGCTGTGATCTGCAAGCAACAAGGCGTTGTTGAGCAGGGCTGACGCAACCTGCATCTGGCGCGCCGTTTTGCACGATGTAAGTGTTGTGAGTGAATCGGCTGTTCGTGCCCTGCTCACTGCGCAGGTTGCTGGCGCAACAGAAAGCAACAAGGGCGGCGGCCACAGGCAGCTGGTGCTGGCTGACAAGAACCTGGTGCCAGCCCCCAGGGACAATCTGGCACGCGTGGCAGACATTCTGCGCAAGTCAGGTGCGCAACAACTAAACTGAATCAGCACATTGTCAGCACTGTTTGAGCGTTTCAAAGCTGCAGTTTAGTGGCGAACGAGGCACCGTGCTTTCAACCGGCAGGCAGGCAGGTGCCCTGCCCCAGGGACAACTTTTGCTCGGGTGGCAGACATACTGCGCAAGTCAGGTGCGGCGCGTTGCTTGGCAGATTGCAACAGCAAATCTTTTTCAACACCAGTGCTTTTGAATGTGGAATGGCTGCAGTTTTGCTGACAACAAAGCAGTACAATGTCACACACCGCAGGCCAAGGGCAGAACGCACCTGACGCCAGCAGCAGCTGAACCTGGCAGTCCACCAATAAAGCTCCAATGTTTGAGTTCATCAGTTACCAGAAGAGTACGCACAACCTGTCAAGCCAACAGTGTGCAACCACATCGTGCACGTGCTGACCATCCTGTGCTGCTGCTGCTGCCGCAACGCAGGTGCCACCAGCATCGCAGTGCTGCCAACCTGCACAGCAGACGCCTCCACCCAGCAGCAGCAGCAGCAGCCGCCGCTGAACGCCCCGCTGCTGCCATTCCCCTTGGAGTTCCTCGCCCTCAGCATGTTGCGGGTGCTGCAGCGCAGCAATCATGAGGGTCAGCTGGACAGCAAATGTGACACAGCCTGCAGGGCGATCCTGCAGTTTGGCTCGTACTTCAGGCACTTGAGCTTACAAAGGCTTCGGGAGATTCTGCAGGGGCTGTTTCCGCATGTGATTGAGCTGCCAGTGGCGGCTTTGGGGAGTGATAAGCAGGTGAGAGAGGGGCAGATGAGTTGTAGCTGTGCTTGTGGTTGGCTGCTGCTGCTGCTGCTGCTGCTGCTGAGCTTGTTTACACATGTGATTGAGCTGCCAGTGGCGGCATTGGGCAGTGACAAGCAGGCGAGAGAGGGGCGGATGAGCTCTAGCTGTGCTGTGGGTTACTGCTGTGCGGGAGATCCTGCAGTGGCTGTTTCAGCATGTGATTGAGCTGCCAGTGGCGGCTTTGGGCAGTGAGAGGCAGGTGAGAGAGAGGCGGATGAGTACTTGCTACGCTTGTGGGTAGCTGCTGCTGCTGCTGCTGCTGAGCTTGTTTCCACATGTGGTGGAGCTGCCAGTGGCAGCCTTGGGCGGTGCTAAGCAGGCGAGAGCAAAGCGGATGATGGATGCCAGTTGCGCATACACGGGTTCCGTTTGAAATAGACAGAGCCGTGCGGATGCACAGGGCAGCTGGCATGCAGGCACAGGGTCAGGGGCAGCATGCTTACAACTGCTGCGCTTGAGTGTATCAACGGCCAGGAGCTGAACCGAGCTGCTGTCTGAACTACTGTAGAGCGGTGGGGTTCCACTTCACTGTGCATGCAGCACAGGAGCAGGGGGACTGTTGGCGGTTGCAAGTTTGGTGTCTGCCTGCTGCTTTGAAAAGCGCAGACAATGCAATGCTGCTGCCACTGCTGCTGCTGCTGGCGCCTGCAGGTGCCGCAAGCAGTGCTGCAGCACATCGCAGACGGCCTCGCCGCCCTACAGGATAGCGGCAGCAGCACCAGCGACTCTGTTCCCCAAGCCTGGGAGGATCAGATGAGGCTGCTGCTGTCAGACCCAGCCACGCAGGCAGCAGTAAGCAGCATTGCCCTGCCACTCGAGGACTGCACTGCACGCCTGCGCAGCAGCATACACAGCATTCTAGCGGGTGGAGGGGCAGCTGCTGGGGATAGCGCAGCAGCAGCAGCAGCAGCAGAGGGTGTGCGCTATGTTGGTGTGGCTGTTGTTGAGGAGCAGCAGCTGCAGCAGCAGCTGCAGGAGCTGTGGCAGCAGCTGCGCCCGCAGCGGCAGCTCGCACAGCAGGCCAAGCAGCAGCAGCAGCAGCAGCAGCCGCAGCAGCAGCAGCAGCAGCAGCAGCTGGAGCCGAGGCTGTCTGTTGGTGAGCAGCAGCACCTGGCAGAGTTGCAGCTGGAAGAGCCACAGGCCAAGCGGCAGCGGCAGGAGCAGCAGCAGCAGCAGCAGCAGCAGGGCCCAGCTTCTTTGTCAGCTGGCGTGGCAGGGCCTGTAGATTTGAAGGTAGGAATTACACAATGTATGTACACGTGTTGGGCACGGCTGTCCATTGCCTATGTTGAGCCTGTAGATGGAGCTGCAGCCTTTGGTGTGCAAGAAGCGCATGACTTTGAGCCGCAGTCTTTGATGTTGCTGTTGGCGCATCAGCATACTACCGGTCATTACTGAGCGACACTCTTGCAGGCTGTTTGCTACGTCCTGCCCACTACCTCCTGCTTGCTGCTGCTGGTTCTGATGAGAATGAACCGTAAACTGCTGCTGGTGCCGGCCAACTGCTGCTGCATGCTGTGTGCTGTACTCACAGGTCAAGCCGGCGCTGCACGTCACGCTGTGGCACAAAGATCAGCCGGGTGCTGCTGCTACGCAGCGCGACGTGCTGCTGGCGTGTGCGGGGCAGCAGGTGCAGCTGCAGCTGCTGGCGTTTGACGTCAGCCCTGAAGTGACGGCTGCACAGGTGGGGTTTGGGCAGAAGCGTGCGCCTGCTTGATGATTTGTCCTGACTCTTCACTGTACTTTGAAGGCTGCTTTGCATTGACCTTGAAGCTGTTATCAGCACTGATGGGCAGGCAGCTTGATTCTTAATGTATCTCAGCGCCCTGCAAACACTGACACTGCTGCCTGCCAGGGTGCAATTCCTCTACAACGGCGCCAAGAGTCGTCGTATTGCTTACATGTTGCTGACATGTACCTCTGCATTGCTGCTGCCGTGTGGTCGGGTGGAGCTACTGGCAGCGCCTGAAGCTGTCCCAGCAGCCTGGCAGCAGCTGCAGTTGGATCGCATGCTGCCAAATCTGATGCTGCTGCTGCTGCTGGGTGCAACGCTGCTGCTGCTGCTGCTGCTGCTATCTGCGCAGGTGGAGCTGCTGGCGGGGCCTGAAGCTGTCACAGCTGCATGGCAGCAGCTGCCTTACCCACACATCACGTGCTCTCAATCTCATCGCACTTGCACTGCCGCTGCCGTTTATGCAGGCCGAGCTGCTGGCAGCGCCTGAAGCTGTGACAGCAGCCTGGCAGCAGCTGCCCTACCCACACATCACGCTGGCAGTAGCCAAAGGGGCCAAGGCAGCAGACAGCCTGCTGCTGCCTGGGCGTGTGGCTGATGGCTGTGATGCAGCAACTTTCAGGGTGGTGCTGCCTGAGCCGCTGCTGGTGACCGGGCAGGTGCTCGGGTTCAGCTGATGTGCATTGCGTTATTTATAACATGTTGTTACAATGTTAGGTTCCTGAGCCGGAGCATGAGAAGGTTCAGCTGTGGGAGAAGGTGCTGCTTGAGCCGCTGCTGGTGGCTGGGCAGGTGCTGGGGTTCAACTGATGCTACAAATTTATGTGTAGGGTTCAGTTGATGAGAGGCTTTAGCTGAAGGCAGGGTACCCTGTCTGCGGCCAGCCTAGTAGGCTTGACAGCAGGTGGATATGGAATTGTGCAGGTCTGATCATTGGTGGGGTTGGCACTCCTGCTGCATTCTGTGTTGCGCGTGTGCGTGTGCTATATCTTTCAAAGATCAAGTTTACCCACATCGGCTCCCAGTGGGTTTGAGCCGCCGGCAGTGCAGCAGTGCTGGTGTCAGGGCAGGCGCTCGGGTTCAGCTGATGGCAGGGTTCTGAGTGTGCGAGGGCTCAGCTGATGTCTAGGGTTGTGCGTGTAAAGGGTTCATCTGATGTTTAGTGTTCAACCCTCCGGAGGATCCTTGGTTTCTCTCCAAATCCAGGGCCGTGTACGTTCGTCATCAATCATGAAGGTGCGCATCTGTGCATCACCAGCGTCCTTCGGGATCCTGGCTTTGTTTATGATTCGCCTTTTGTACATCAGCCAGCCAAAGACAGTGCCAGCAGCTTTACCTCAATCAGAGCACAGAGGTACAACTGCAAAGCCTTGCAAGCCTCACTCACAACTGCTTGCGCCAGTGGTGCAAGCCTCAACCACAACCGCGTCACTACAGCACCCGTGGTGCAGTCATTTGAAAGAGAGAGAAAGAAGACCAACTGCAATACGCTTGCACAGCACTATGCATCTGGACAAAGCAGCAGCACCTGCTGCAGCCAGGCAACAGCAGTGGCTTGACTGCTGTCAGGTACAGTCAGTGTTAGGAGACGGCATTCCAAACAGCAGTGCCAAACAGCCAGCTACTACTCATCAGAGCTCTCATCGGAGGAGTTCCCCTGCTCTGATGCTGACTCCTCATCGCTGCTACTGCTGATAGCATCGACCTCGGGCCGCCCACCACCAGCAGCAGCAGCAGCACCGCGCGCAGCAGCACGCGCAGCACGCCCAGCAGCAGCAGCCTGTGGCCGAGCTTTTGGCTGTGGTGCTTCATCTTCGCTGCTGCTGCTGCTGCCCTCAATGCTGCTGCTGCTGCTGCCGCTGCTGGCAGCTGCTGCGTCCTCGTCAGCGTCCTCACTGTCAATGACGACGACCTCAGCATCATTAGATGAATCCTTTGCTGCTGCTGCTGCTGCTGCTGGCGCATCCTCATCGTCCGAGCTACTGAGCTGCCGCCGCCTGCCTTTCGGCTGCTGCTGCTGCTGCCGCTGCAATGGCGGCGGCTTCCTGCCTTGCTGTTGCTGCTGTTGCTGCCGTGATGATGGCCCCCGCTTTGCTACCTGCTTCTGCCTCCCACGGCCCTGCGGTGGCGCTGCTGGCGCTGCTGCTGCTGCTGCTGCTGCTGCTGCTGGCTTCGTTGCCACTGGCTTCTGCTGTGCTTTCCGCCGTCCTGGCTTTGGCTTCTGCTCCTCCTCTTGATCAGAATCATCATCATCCTCGCTGCTGCTGCTGCTGCTGCTGCTGGCGCTGCCGCTGCTGGCGCTGCCGCTGCTGGCGCTGCCGCTGCTGCCTTCATCATCGCTTTCGCTGCCGCTCCTGCTGCCGCTGGCACTCCTGCTGCCACCCCCACCCTCCTTCCCTTCCCCTTCCTCCCCACTTCCCTCCTCCTCCTCCTCCTCTTGTTCTTCCTCACTCTCACTATCATCTGCACCAATCGTGCGCAGCAGCTGCAGCACATCATCGCCTCCCCGCCAGCCCCCCGGCACCAGCCCTGCTGCTGCTGCCTCATCATCGTCATCAGGCACCCACAGGCCTTCCATGTCTCCCCAGATGCTGCTGCTGCCGTACTGCTGGCGGGCCATGGCCTCCACGCCACCCAGGGACTCAATCTCCTCGATCTTGTTTATGACAAGCCTGCACACAGTAATAACAACGCCAACAAGCGAGTAATCGCTACGTGAGTGGTACCGTGCTGATGCAAGGCGAGTGTGTGAAAGCTAGCAAACAAAACAAAAGCAGAGTGCCAGCTGCCGCCGTAGGCCTGGCGGGCCATGGCCTCCACGCCACCTAGAGGCTCAATCTCCTCAACCTTGTTGATCACCAGCCTGCACATGTAGTGTGTTGCACACAAAAAACAGCAAGAACCTGAGTTGACGCCAGCCCTGCCCAGCACATGCCAACGGCCCCGCAGCTCGCCTGCTGCCCCCTATCCCCTGGCAAGCACGACCGCTTCGCACCTGTGGAAACGAAACAAAGCAAAGCCTGCTGCCACGCACCTGTGGTCCTCACGCAGCATGCTCACAGCAGTTGCCACACAACAGCTGCTGCAGCAGCAGCAGCAGGAGCAATTAATCTTCATACACGCACCTGTGGTCCTCGGGCACCATGGTCATGCCGATGATGGGCGTGCCGTCAGCCAGCGCGCCGCGCTGCACCTGCGCCTTAGCCACCTTGACGCCCTCAGCGTTGCGGCCATAGATTGACTTGGCCGTCACCTCGTGCAGCACCTGCAGTTCAAGGAGTGTGGCGCAGCATGGCAGGATGCAGTTAGTGCACGTGTCCGCACTTCAAGCGCTGAGATGTACCTGGCCTTTACCTCGTGTAGCACCTGCAGTCAAGGCAGTGTGGCGCAGCATGGCAATATATGCAGTTGGTGCGCGTGTCCGCTATGCACAAGCATGTGACTTGGCCACGTTGACACCCTCTGCATTGCGGCCATAAATGGACTTGGCGGGTCACCTCATGCAGCACCTGCAGTTGAAGGAGTGTGGCGCAGCATGGCACGATATGCAGTTGGTGCGTGTGTCCGCTATGCACAAGCATGGGACTTGGCCACCTTGACGCCCTCAGCATTGCGGCCATGAATTGACTTGGCCGTCACCTCATGCAGCACCTGCAAGTCAAGGCAGTGTGGCGCAGCATGGCAGGATGCAGATAGTGCACGTGTCCGCTATTCAAGCGCTGAGATGTAGCTGGCCTTGACCTCGTGTAGCGCCTGCAGCCAAAGGGGTGCGAAAGAGCATGCCACAATATGCCGTTGGTGCGCGTGTCCGCCAAGCACAAGCATAGGACTTGGCAACCTTGACGCCCTCAGCGTTGTGGCCATGAATGGACTTGGCGTTCACCTCACGCAGCACCTGCAGAAATGAAGCAGTGCGACAGCATGGCACACCGCCGTGAGTGCAATTGATTGCAGCTATGTAAGCGCTAAGTGTAGTTGGGCGTGACCTCGTGCAGCACCTGTGGAGTTGAAGGCGCATTGCGGCGTGTCGTGACATGCTTTGTGGCGCGTTATGGTGCATTGTGGCACAGATTGATGCACCCATATGTGCCGTGAGTGCATGAACGAAACCAGTCACCTATCACAATTCACCAAAAAGGGCCACAGACAGACCAAATAAGGAGCCAGACAAGGCTCATGGGGTCAAACACGCCCGTGACCCCCAACTACACAGTTAGGACTAGCAATGACAGCTGAACACGGCAGCAGCTGAACCAGGTGCCTGAGACACACGAAGCAGGCAGCTGGCAGCGGCCAAGCCTCTTTTCCAGCCCTCCAAGCCTAATCGTCTGCAGCACCGCACCTTCCTCACTGGCAGCACCGCGCCGCTGATCTCGTGCTTGCACCAGCTATGAACAGCAACACATACACAACTGCCAGCCCTCACCAGTGCAGTCTCTGCAAGCCACTCATGTGTCTGCCTGTGGCTCACCTGCCTCAGCCCAGGACACAAAGTCTGCAGGTAACAGCCGCTGGGCGGCTGCCAGCATCTAAGCCGTTATGAAAAGTCTTAAAGCCCCCTGTCTGCAGCACCGCACCTTCCACACTGGCAGCACTGCGCCGCTGATCATGCTGATCTCGTGCTTGCGCCTGCTGTAACAGCGCCACACCCACAACTGCCAGCATCCGGCCAATGCAGTTCCTGCAAGCCACTCAGGTGCCTTCCAGTAGCACAGCCTCCTGAGCCACAAAAAATAACACAAATATAAAGCAGATAGCATCTGGCAGCATCGCATCATTTCGCTCAGTCCCCAAAGCCTTCTAACAAGTCCCAAAAGGTTCACACTCTCTGTCTTTGCAGCGCCGCACCTTCCACACCGGCAGCACTGCGCCGCTGATCATGCTGATCTCATGCTTGCGCCCGCCAAAGGTGCACTCCTGGCCGCGCGAGCGCCGCGCACAGTTTGGCCCATGCATGCAGCCGGCCTCCGTGTGCTTGTACCAGAAGCTCCACAGCAGCTCGGCACGCTCCTGGCTGCGCAGCGGCTTCTGGCGGTCAAGCACCTGACCGAAGCAGCAGCAGACGCGGAAGGATGCGGCATGCAATTGCAGTCGTCCGAACTCTTCGACAAGAAAGCAAGGCCAGCCGCAGCCAGCCAAACCAGCACAATGGTAACCAGCAGCTGCGCGATGCAAAATAGCCGCGCATACTGTATACAGGAATGCAGCAGCAACAGCCGCAGCAGCAGCAGCAGCCGCCACACCTCGCGCATGGTGAGCTCCAGCCGCAGCCAGCCGTTGTTGGGCCGCCGCACGCGGAAGCGCTCCGCAGCGCCTGCCGCCTCCCTTGCCGCCTGCACGACCAGGCAGATGCGCGGGTGACCTGTGCCGCCCCAGTTGGGGATGTCGCGGTCTACGTAGAAGCCGCTGCGCAAAAAGAAGCCGCAAAGGCAAAGCAGGCAGACAGTAACAGGGTTGACGGGTAAATATTGGTTCTCTAAAGCAAGTTTTCAGGCGGCCCATGCCGCCCCAGTTGGGGAGGTCGCGGTCCACGCAGAAGCCGCTGCGCAACAGAAGAATGATGTAAGCAGTCAGTTGTATGCATGTCAGTTGTATCAAAGCAGTCAGCCAGAGCAGCCGTCGGTTGGGGATGTCACGGTCCACGTAGAAGCCGCTGCACGGCACAAAAAAACAATGAACGCAGCGCAGCAGGCAGACCAGCACAGCAGCCAGTATTATGCAAGCAAGAGCACGTGGAACACAACAGGTATTTGTGAGGCAGCAGGCCGGCGAGGTTAAAGCCGCGGTCCACGTAGAAGCCACTGCGAGGAAAATACGACACCAACAGTGCAGTCCAGTAGAGCAGGCCGACAAAAAAGCAGCTGTTTTTACACGGATGCGAAGTAGCAGGACAACAAAGCAAATGAGAGCTGCACTGCCCTGGGAGGAGCATTGTAAGGCGTGCAAGGGGTTTTAAGGGTTGATGTTTGGCACTCATTCAAAACAAGTGCGCCCTCACTCACTTGTGTGGGCTGGGCTCCTCGCCGCGCTGCTGCGCCAGGTCAGCCGCCTCCTGCAGCGCTGCCGCTGCATCCTGCCACGACATGCCCAGGTCACTCTTCAGTGACAGTGCACAGGTCTCAGCGCCTGCAGCAGCATCAGCACCAGCATCAGCAGCAGCAGTGAGGACAGCGGGAATTGCAAAAGAAAAATGGTGGTACAGTGCTGCCATGACATGCCCAGGGTCACTCTTCAGTGAGAGAGCACAGGTCTCAGCGCCTGCAGCAGCAGCAGCAACAGCACCAGCAGTGAGGTAAGCAGGAACTGCAAAGGAAGACGGTGGTACAGTGCTGCCATGACATGCCAGGTCACTCTCCAGTGAGAGTGCACAGGTTTCAGCGCGCCTGTGGGGGTCGTAGAGCAGGGCGTGGCAGCATAACATGGCAGGAGTGAGCCGACGGAAGGAGACACTGGTTCTGGCATGAGTTAGGCAGCTGCCGTCACGCATGGTGACTGCCTGACACCTTGATCTTCAGGTACAGCTTCACCCAGCAGTTGCTGCACTGCATGCCGCCTGCCCGCATTCCCCCGGCAAGCAGATGCCGTGTGAGAATCGCCCCTGTGTGGCCTTCTGTGCAGCACGTCGCACCTGAGGCCTTGTCCTTGTGCAGCACCTGCTTCTCTGCCAACGTCAACACAGCATGCAGTGGAACACGCCCCCTGCTGCTGGTGACAAGGCGCCGTGCAGCCAAGCACACGCACCTGAGGCCGTGTCCTTGTGCAGCACCTGCGGCGCAACTGCCTGCCCAAAAGCTTTTGGGCATAACATACATGTGGGGCCAGCCAATGCCAGGCATAAGGACAGCCAATGCCAGGCATAAAGACAGCCAATGCCAGGCATAAGGACAGCCGATGCCAGGTATGCGGATACTGCGACAATCGTGGTGACTGCCCCATGCCCTCGCAGGCCCCACATACATATATAAGGCCCACGCACCTGAGGCCTTGTCCTTGTGCAGCACCTGCTTCTCTGCCAGTGTGAGGGGTGCCCCAATGGACTGTATGCCGCGGTCATAGTCGCCGCGGGACTTGGCGGCCGCCACCACAGCATCAAACGTGGCCTGCAGGGGCATATGCCAGACAGTATGAGTGTTAGTGACTGTTATGCCGCGGTCGTAGTCGCCGCGGGAATTGGCCGCTGCCACGACAGCCTCAAACGTCGCCCGTGGGGCACATCCAGAAGTATATGTGTAAAGATTCATTAATGCGCAGCACAAGCAGCAGAGCAGTCAGGCGGCCCAGGCATCCGCATTATGCATGCTTCTGCTGTTACGTGGCAACCTGGGCAACCTTCTGCTGTTACGTGCTGTACATCCAGCTTCCAGTGACTGCTGAGTTGTCATCAGCCGGGCTGTATAATAGCCATGCTGCTGCGCTGTAACCGCCGCGCCGCCGCACCTGGAAGTACCCGAAGGCCATGCGCTGCTCAGGCAGCGTCAGGCCCAGCAGCCTGTTGAGGAAGCGCGGCACGTTCTTCTTCATCTGCACAGCACCAGCAGCAGCAGCCGCAAGCACATCAAAGCATTATTAGTTCAGTGCCGAAGTCACCCAAATGTCAACCGGCAACCCTTGACCTTGCTGCTGAGTGCAGGCATGTGATGTAGAGCTAGCCGTTAGGTCAGCGCTGCAGCACACCATTAAGTGACAGTGCTGCAAATGTCTACGCAGTATAAATTTAACCGGATGTCAAGGGGCCAACGCGCAGCAGTGGCCTATGTACTGTTCCACAGCTGGCCAGCCTATCATAGCATGATGCATCACTCACGTCAGGGCTGGGCAGGGCCAGGCAGGAGCCGGGACAGTAAGCCGCCACAGCTAAGGGTCAGTGCAGCACACGACAACAGTGCTGCACAGCTGCATCCCAACACAACCAATTAATTGAATGCATAGCCGCCACTCACGTCAGGGCTGGGCAGGGCCAGGCATGAGCCGGGGAAGTAGGCGGCAGCGGAGCCGCCGCTGTTGTCGCTCAGCAGCCCCACGCGCACAAATGCGTCGCCCAGGCGCTTAAAGAAGCGGTACTGCTTCTCATCAGCCTGGTAGTACTGCATCTGCGGAAAGATCAGAGATGAAAGTTGTGGGCGGCGGCAGCAGCAAGGGCGTCGGCAACAGCCTGCCAGGCTTGCACGTGTGGGCGGTTGTCGATCTGTGTGGCGCTGTTTGCTCAGGGTGAGTTGATCCATAAGGCGGTCAAACTGCAACAGCTGCGTGCACAGCTGCGCCCCGGCTAATACGCTGCTGCTGCTGCTGCTGCTGCTGCTGCTGCTGCTTGTTTTTGCTCTGGCAGCTCCAGCATTGTGGCTGGTAATCACAAGTCCACTCGTCCCCTCCTCCCGGCTGCCAGGCTGCGGCTGCTTGCCTGTTGCTGAGGCAATCCAGCATTGTGGCGGAGTTTCAAGGATGCCACTCACCCCAGGCTCTCGGCTGCCAGGCTGCTGCTCCGTTGCTTTACTACAGCAATGCTCTTAGCAATCTAGCATTGTGACTGATATGTCAAATGTGCCACTCACCTCAGGCTCCCGGCTGCCAGGCTACTGCTGCTTGCCTGTTGCTTTGACAATTCAACATGGTTTGACAATTCACCATGCTTTGACGGTTCAACACTGTGGCAGTAATTAGCAAGTGCCACTCACCCCAGGCTCCCGGCTGCCCGGCTGCTGCTCCTCATCTTCCTCATCTGAGTCCGGCTGCGGCAGCTTGACCCCAGGCATGGGCAGCGACTTGAACATGACGTCGTCATAGACACGGGACAGGGCCTCCTTGCCCCACCTGACACAGCAGCAGCAGCAGCAGCGGCAGCATTGAGTGCAACATACAAGGCTAAGCAGCTACTCAAACATACTGTCATCACACACAAAAACACAAGAAAGCGCCTCTTTGCCCCACCTGAACCAGCAGCAGCAGCAGCAGCGGCAGCAGCAGCAGCGGCAGTGTCGCTGCTGCAAAAAACAAGAGCATCACGTACATACCAGACAGCAGCCGACACTCATGACTCTCATGACACGCACTACTTGACGTTACATAAGGAAAGGCACCTAGCCACGTACTTGTTATCTATGTCGAACTCCTTGAGCGACTGCCCGGCCCCGATGGCGCGCCTGTCGCCCTGCAGCAGCGCGCCAAGGCTCTGCAGCCGCTTGGCCACGGCACCAGCAAAGCGCCGCTCACCGCCCACCGGCGTCATGAGCAGGTGGTACACCGGCGCAGAGCTCTGCAGGCGTAATAATTGTGCAATGCAGTGATTGCAGGTTGAGATTGAGCCAAGAGCAGGTTGAGATCGAGCCAAATGCAGGTTGAGATCGAGCCAAATGCAGGTTGAGATCGAGCCAAATGCAGGTTGAGATTGAGCCAAATGCAGGTTGAGATTGAGCCAAATGCAGGTTGAGATTGAGCCAAATGCGGTTGAGATTGAGCCAAATGCAGTTGGTCAACAGTGTCATCAGCAGAGGAAAACAGCGTGCACAAAGAAAGCAGGCACACTGAGGTCAGCACTCCAGCAGCTTGCAAGGACTGCAGGTCAAGGTGCAGCACGTTGCAGGGTCGTGCACGCTTGCAGCTGCCGTCTGCTCATGCATGCCTAAACACTGCTGCTGCTGCTGCTGCTGCTGCTGCTGCTGGCGTCGCTTGATCATGCACCCTGGTTGCTGCGGTGGCTGCGCCCACTGCTGGATGGCCTTACGTGTAACAACTTCTAAAAATGTGAATGCGTAAATGAGCAACAATGTGTACCTGGTTGCTGCGGTGGCTGCGTCCAAACTGCTGTATGGCCTTGTCAGCGCTCCAGGGCAGCTCCAGCGTTATGTGGCAGCGCCGCCGCTGGTTGGCCACACTGCGGGAACAGCAGCATATCAGGGCGAGTTGTTGTTGAGGCAACAGCAGTGTCTGACTAGGTAGATGCATGCAGATGCCGACCAAACGTCTTATGACAAGAGTTTCACACAAATGGCAGGATTTGCGTTATTTGTGTGCATGCGTGCTGCGCAAGTGCTGCAATGCACCTCCTGCTCATGCTCGACATACACAGATGTGTTTGAAAGAACGGGTTGCCATGCATTGAAGTGTTGTGACTTTGCAACAGCTGTGCTGCTGCGCACCGCTTATCCGCCTGCAGGCTGATGCCTGTTGAGGCAGCGTCGCTGATGATGGCAAACAGCTTCTCGCCACGCATGAAGTACTCCTTCTCCTGTGGAGGTGCACGGAGCAGCAGCAGCAGCAGCAGCAGCAGCAGCAGTGGCGGCAGCATTAGCAGCAGCATGAAGCATGAAGTACTCCTTTTCTCTGCAGGCATGCGAGCACCAGAACAGCAGGGCAGTGAGTCGAGAGGGCATGCATTGTGGCCTGTGTTTCAATCACAGCTGCAACTTCTACCTTTGCAGTTTACATCCCCCTGTTTCACTGGGACCCACAAATACCGTGAACACAACATTGTAAAGGGCACACTCTGTCTTGGTGAAACTCCGCACAAGCGCACACAAGCGCACACCAGTCATCACACGCCTGATCCATCACACGCCTCCTCGAGCTGCTGCTGCTGCTGCACCTGTATGTTGAGCATCTTCTGGCTGACGCCAGCATCACCACGCCATCATGATACCAACCAAGCCATATCATACTGCATCCAGACGGTGTGCAGGATGCAACGCCATACACACATAGAGATGCAACGACTTTGCCGCACCTGGATGTTGAGCATCTCCTGGCTCAGGTCAGCATCGGCGTCATCACGTTACTAGTCAAGCCATAGCAATGACACCTTCACCACCACCTGGATGTTGAGCATCTCCCGGCTCAGGTCAGCATCGGCGTCATCACGTTACCAGCGAAACATGTAACCAAGCAAACCACGGCCGTAACAACTTTGCCGCACCTGGATGTTGAGCATCTTCTGGCTGACGTCGGCGTCATCCTCGCCGCCGGCGACCACTGCGCTGCGCTGCTTGTAGGTCACCTTGCCGTCAGAGCCGCGCACCAGACCACCCTGCAGGGCGTGGTGATAAGAAGCAGAGCAGCAAATTGTGTGAGGAAACATCTTGAAGTACACAGGCAGGTGATAAAGCAAGCGCGCCGCACAGTGCCGGAAGTCCTCTTGAACTGCTCTGCTGCCTGCGTTGTTACGAATGCGCTTGATAGCACCCAGCGCCTGCTGCACGCATGGTGGGTGGCCGCCGCTACAGACACAACATGCAATCAAGTTGATTGCATACTATTTTTCCGTCTTCCACTCTGAACATGACCCAGGTCCCGCAACTTGACAGAACTTCCATGGGCGTTCAAACTTCCTCGCACCTTGCGCCCGGTCATCTCTGCTACTTTCGTCTCTCCCCAGCTGGTGTAGGAGACACACAGACACTCAAATTATAATGATGATATACTAGTCTCACACCTTGCGCCCCGTCATCTCCGCCACCTTGGTCTCCCCTCCCCGCAGCTCCACCAGCTGGCCGCTACAACACACAAATGCTCAAACAACACTGTAAATCATCTCGCACCTTGCGCCCCCGTCATCTCCGCCACCTTGGTCTCTCCCCCCAGCAGCTCCACCAGCTGGTCCAGGCAACACACAGAAACTGAATATATTCTGATGGTATACTATAAAAATGGTAAAATTATACTAGTCTCACACCTTGCGCCCCGTCATCTCCGCCACCTTGGTCTCCCATCCCAGCAGCTCCACCAGCTGGCCGACTCAGCAACGAAGCAACCTAACCACCGGCCCGTTGGAAGCTTGCATACTTTCCACAAAAGGCAGTTCCAGGGCACGGCAGATGAAACATAGTCATCTCGCACCTTGCGCCCGGTCATCTCTGCTACTTTTGTCTCCCCTCCCAGCAGCTCCACCAGCTGGCCTAAACAACAGACAAACAATCAAACAACACTGTAAACCATCGCACCTTGTGCCCCGTCATCTCTGCCACCTCGATCCCCCCCGGCCCCAAGCAGCTCCACCAGCTGGCCAACTCACAACCAACAAACTGCACTCTCCCACACCCTCCACACATGGCAGCTGAGCATCACCAAAACAAATTCTGACAGAAGTGCCGCACCTTGCGCCCCGTCATCTCTGCTACTTTCGTCTCCCCTCCCAGCAGCTCCACCAGCTGGTCCAGCGGGTTGGCGGGCAGCTCCAGCGCAGCCACCAGACGCAGCATCAGCTTCTTGATGCGCCCCAGCAGCACACCCTGCAGCGCAACCAAAAAAGTATCTGCATCATGAGTGCTGTGATTTGCAAACTAGTGTGTCCCAGCAGCACACCCTGGCAACGCAAGTCAGCAAGGAAGTCTGATCATTCCAAGTAAGAAGGGCAGCAGCTGCAGCTGCGAGGGCGACTGCTGCAGGCAGCAGCAGCAGCAGCAGCAGCAGCAGCAGCAGCATTGGCACTAAAGCTGTACATAACCGTATGTTGATCTGGAATTATGTAGCATCTTGCTGCGACACAGCAGCGCACGCTGCCGCAAACAGCACAGCAAGGGGCACAGCCAGCAGCACACCGAGCGGCACATTGCAGCATGCTCAGTGGGGGCCTGCTGCCCTGCTCACTGAGCACCGCACACAACATTTTTGATGCGACCAGCGTTCAGCAAAGTAGGCAACACGAACCGCAGAGTCTGCATCATGCCAGCACACCGCCTGTGCAGCTCACCTGCACGTCATTGCCTTCGCCGGCGTCAGCCGCCCCCAGCGCATATCCCCCAAGCCCAGCAACCTCCAGATCCTCCGCGTCCAGCTGCAAGCTGGAGCCCCGCCTGCTGCTGCTCAAGCCCCTGCTGCCGCCCCTGCCCCATTTCACAGAGGCCTTGGTCTTCTTCTCCTGCTTCTCCTCCTCGTCTTCTTTTACGCCTTGCAGCGCCTGCTGCAGGTCGCTGCCAGCAGCAGCAGCTGTTGGCGTGCCGGCCCGCGAGTCGCCGGCAGCAGCAGCAGCAGCTGCCGCCAGCGGATGCTTTGGGGGCCTGCCCCTGCCGCGCCGGCCAGGTGCAGCAGCAGCAGCTGCAGCAGCTGGTGCTGCTGCTGCTGCTGAGCGTGACCGGGACCTGGTGCTGCTGCGCTGCTTTTTTGGCCTGCCATCTTCATCCCCTGAATCGTCTGAGTCCTCATCTAAAGCTGCATCTGAGCCAGCTGCATCCTCGCTAGCCTCTTTTCCTGCAGCACCAGCGCCAGCAGCACCCCCTTCTGCCGACTCAGCAGCTGAGAAATTGCTGTCTGACTCAGCAGACGACTCCGAGTCCGAGTCCGAGTCTGAGCTTGAGCTCGAGTCTGAGTCAGCTGACTCGGACTCAGCAGACTCAGAGCCCAGAGACTCGGACGCATCCTCATCTTCAGCACCCGAGCCTGCTGCTTTGCTGCTGCGCTTGCTGCTGCGCTGCTTGCCGGCTGCTGCTGGTTTGCGGCCGCACCCCTTGTCGTTAGCGGCTGTTGCTGCTGCTGCTGCTGCTTTGTCTGCCTGCTTCTTTCTGCTGCGCTCCTTTTTGCCCTCCTGCTCCAACTCCTTTTCCCAGTCCTTGCTCAGCAGCCTGCAGCAGGCAGCACAGCATGCTTGTGATTTTGATGCCCACCATACGACTCGACAGCAAGCAAGCCCTGCAGCTCGCAGCTCACAAAATACTTGTGGCAGCTGCCACAGAATGTCAACAAATAACAACGGCCTGCAATGCAGGCAAACCGCACGCATCAAGGGTTGTCCAGCATGCCCTTCAAGCCCATCCAGCAGCACATCAAGCCAAATCAAGCTACAAGTCCGCACCTGGCAGACACGGAGTGCCGGTAGCCGGCCAGCTCGCCAGCTGCTGCTGCGCTGCTGATGACGGCGGTGACTCGCGTGGCAGCGCCGCGCGTGATGCGCTGCCGCGTCACAGCAGCAGGCAGCGCCAGGGCCTGCGGCAGCCGTCCAGAGCAAGGGTACACACAAGTTACAACTTAAAGACTGCCACAAAGTCAGCAACCTAGCTTTGATCAAGGAGCTAGTACGGTCAAGTATAAGTTGTTGAAGGCGACAAAGTTGCAGCAAGGTTGGTTTGCACCAGCTGCTGCAGTGAATGTCAGTCAAGCACACATAAGACGTAGATGCAACGCTGCCAGATGAAGGAAGGTTGGTGCTGGACCAGTACAGTTGCAAGAAGATGAACTGTGGCAGCAGCAGCAAGCTCCTCTCAAGAGGTGCCTGCCAAGCCATCTGTGCCAACCACCCAATGGTGCTGCTCACCTGCTCATCAGCTGCATCTGCGTCTCCAGCAGCAGCTGCAACAGCTGCCGCAGCATCGCCTTCAGGGGCTGGCTGCTGCTTCTGCTCAAAGTCATCAAGCTCAGCCTGCAGCGCAACAGCAGCAGCAGCAGGGCAGCCAGCACAGCGCTCAATACGATGCCCACAGCACTGATCAGCATGTTGCTGCAGCGCAAGTTGCTGCAGCACATGGTGCATGTTATGCTGCATAACCAGCTCACGCTGCCCACACCCTGCCCAGCACACTTTGTGCAGTACATTCTGCACCTCACACAATGCGCAGCAGCTGCCCCCACAGCAGCCGACCTGTGCCAGTGCGGCAGCGTTCAGCGCCTTGGTCAGGCGAGCCTTGGCAGCAGCCTTGCGCTCACATTGCTGCGTGCTCATGTTCAAGGCACGCAGCACCACACAGCACACCCTGCACATCCTGCACGCAACAGCTTGGGCGGCTTACCTGTGCGGCCGCATTCAGCGCCTTAGACAGGCACGCCTTGGCTGCAGCCTTGCGCTCACGTCGCTGATCCGCACAGCAACAGGGCATGCTCAGGTTTAAGCAACAGCAGCACCACACGCAGCGCACCCTGCACACCCTGCGCGCAACAGCTGGGGCGGCTTACCTGTGCCAGCGCAGCAGCGTTGAGCGCCTTGGTCAGGCGCGCCTTGGTTGCAGCCTTGCTGGCCAGCGAGCGCACAGGCGCCTGGCTGTCAGACTTGGAGCCGCCTCCCCGCTTGGCACGCATGTCCCTGCAGCAGTTCATTGCAGCAGTCAGCAGCAGCAGCCGGTAGCAGTCAGCAGCAGTCAGCAGCAGTCAGCAGCTGCTGCCTTGCTGGCCAGCGGGCGCACAGGCGCCTGGCCGTCAGACTTGGAGCCGCCCCGCTTGGCACGCATGTCCCTGCAATAAACAAAAGCAGTCAGCACCAGGCAGCAGTAGTCAGCAGCAGTCAGCAGTAGTCAGCAGTCAGGGGTGTGGCTGTCGGACTTGGAGCCGCCCCGCCTGGCACGCATGTCCCTGCAGCAGGAGCAGCAAGCGCAACCAGGTTCCCTGCCTGAGCTGCTTCATTGATAGTGCAGCGCAGCCAGCATGCTAGCCAGCCACACACCAGTAGTGACGCTGTCAACATCTGCGCACGAGTGTAGGGTGATGCACGGGCCACAGTGTTTGAAAGAACCAGGCGGCGCTGCCGCACGCACCTTTGCTGCCGGTCCTGCATCGCGCGCAGCTGCTGCTGCTGCCGCCGTTGCTGCGCGGCCGCTGCCTCTGCCTGCTCCTCTGCCTCAGCCACTGCCAGTGCATCCTCCACATCCAACTCTTCCTCCTCCTCCTCCTCATCATCCTCAGACTGCTGCTGCTGCTGCTGCTGCATTGAGATGTCGCCGTCTGCATCTTGCAGCTCCCCCTCAGCAGCAGCAGCAGCAGCAGCAGCAGCGCCCTTGCCAGCAGCCACACAAGCAGGGCAGAACCAGTCGCCCAGAGGCACCTCCTCTAGCTGCGGCTGCAGGCAAAGCGTGTGCCAGCCAGCATCGCAGCCATCACACAGCAGCATTGTGTCTGCATCATCGTCGTTGCCGCAGCCTGTGCATGCAGTGTCGTCTTCTTCTTCCTCTTCCTCGTCCTCCTCAGTTTCTGGCTGCTCACTATCTGCTGCTGCTGCTGCTGCTGCTGCTTTGGCTGCCGCCCTCGCATTCTGCTGCTGCTTCTGCTTAGAGCCCTTAGTAGCATGCCTGCCCAAAGGGGTGAGGCTCTGCTCGCAAGCTGCTGCTGCAGCTGCTGGTGTCTCCTGCGTTGCAGCATCTGCTAGCTGCTGCTGCTGTTCATCCTCGTCATCAGACAGCACCACATGGTTGCCATGACCCAGCCTACTCTTCTTCCTCTGCTGCTGCTGCTGCTGCTGCTTAGGGCTGCCAGGCAGTGACTCATGCAGCTCACTGTCTTCTAAACCCGTGCTGTCTGTCTCAGGCGTGTAGTCCTGCTGCGCAGCCCTAGCATGCAGCTTGTTCAAGTCACGCAGCTTGGCACCAGCAGCAGCAGCAGCAGCACCCTCAGCAGCAGCACCTGGCTTGCGCCCGCCGACAGCTGCACGCCGCGGCCGCTTGCGCTGCTGCTGCTGCTCCTCCGCTGTATCTGACCCAGCAGCAGCAGCAGCAGCAGCATGACGCTGCCGCCGCGTTCCTGCAGGCGCTGCTACTGCTGCTGCTGCTGCTGGCTGCTTCTCTGAGTTCTGCTTCCTGCGCGATCGAGCTGCTGGCTGTGCTGCAGCACCCTGCTGCTCATCTTCATCGCATTCCTCTTCTGCTGACGCAGCAGCAGACCCACCTTTTTGCCGCTGCTGCTGCTGCTGCTGCTGCTGCTGGCTGTCATCAGCAGCTGCATCCTCCTCATCATCATCACTGTCCAGTGCTCGCCGCCGCTTGCGGCCCGCTGCTGCTGCCGGCTGCTTGCGCTTCTGCTGCTGCTGCTCGTCTACATCCATGCTTTCCACATCACTGTCAGCAAGCTGGGCAGATGCGGCAGCAGCAGGCTTCTTCCTATCTGCTGCTGCTGCTGCTGCTGCTGCTGGCGGCTTTCTGCCTGTGCCTGTGCTGCTGCCGGGCTTGCTGCGCTGCTGCTGGGGTGGCGCCAGGCCTGCATTTGCTGCGCGCATGGCTTGCTGGGCCTCATTAAGCTCAGCAACAGCAGCAGCCTACATGGCAGAGTGACAGCATGCATGTTGCGATTTGTGTTTGATACAGGTGGGAGTACATACATGAGCTGTTGATGCAGACACGCACACGCAGGCACAGGGGCTGCTGTGCATGCACCAGCGCAGCAGCAGGTCTTGGCAAAGCAAGGCAGCAAGCACCAAGTGACGTGAACAACGCAAACGCGGCAAAGAATTTTCTGCATTCACCCCCTGACGAATCTCGATAACACGCACCAGCTTTGCCTCCAGTGCCTGCCGCTTAGCAGCCAGGGCAGCCAGGCGGGCCCGCTCCTCCTCAGCAGCCTCCTCCTGCTCCAGCGCCCTGCAGGCAATTATCAGTCACTATAATTGTCAAGTGTTATGTTATAACTGTATATTGTGATGACATCATCGCGCTCCGGTTCGTATCTGATTGGAGCACGCTGGGGCCTCCTACGACAAGTCAATAAGCATCCACTGCCATTGCTCACAAGCAAGGCGCCCATAACGCAGTGACACAGCTGCCCTGCATGCCCTGGGCGCACGCGCTCGCACCTGTTCGCCGCCTCCAGTTCATCTTCTGGCGCCTCCCGTGACAGATCGATCAGCATGCCTGCCCGCGCGGCCGCCTCCCGCCGCAGCCGCAGCACCTGATCCGGCCCAACCTCTGCTGTCACCTCCACCACGTCATCATCACTTTCACCAGCATCACCTGCTGCTGCTGCTGCTGGCGCTGGCGCTGGCCCTGCTGCTGCTGCTGCTGCTGCGAGAGCTGTTGTGTGCACTGGCGGTGGAATTGGCGCGCCCGCGGCTGCGGCCTGCTGCCGCACGCGGCGCTTGTGGCGCTGCAGGCGCAGCCGCTCCGAGAGCGTCGAGAGCTGCTCTGCTGTGGGCAGGCCCTCCCATGCCTTGGCCACCTTGTAGACCTGCAAGGTTTGCAGGCAATGAGAATGAGAGTACTCAGACCATTTGTTCATGCTGATGTGATGCAAATGGCCTTCAGATGGTGCCAGGGACCAACTGTGGCCAACTCGCTCCCTAGTATTTGGTGTGGAGTACAGCGCCGCTTGGCACGGCAGAGAGAGAAAGGCAGGATTTAAGAAGCGTCGAGAGCTGCTCTGCTGTGGGCAGGCTTTTCCCAGCCCTTCGCCACCTTGTAGACCTGCGGTGGTGTGCCAGCAAGACGAAGGCAGCAGTCAGTTTGAAGTATGACGCTGAGTGACACGGCAGGCCCTGCAGGAAAGGCAAGCGGCTGTGGGAGGCCCTCCCAGCCCTTAGCCACCTTGTAGACCTGCGGTGGTGTGCCAGCGAGGCAAAGGAGAGTAAGGAGTACGGCGGTTGACTGCTGCGCACAGCAGAGGGCAAGGCGAGAGAATCAGAAGCTGTGTGAGGCATGCATAGCTGCACTACATCATCATCATGTGCATCACCAGGCCTCAGGTTTTGTTCTACACAAACAAACATCCAGCAGCAGCTTCTGCAGGCGCGAGGTCTCAAACGCGGTGGTCTCCGAGTCAGCATGTTGTCACTACTTGCCCACGCACGCGCGCACACACACACACACACACACACACACACACACACACACACACACACACACACACACACACACACACACACACACACACACGCACGCACGCACGCACGCACGCACGCACGCACGCACGCACGCACGCACGCACGCACGCACGCACGCACGCACGCACGCACGCACGCACGCACGCACGCACGCACGCACGCACGCGCGCACGCACGCACGCACGCACGCACGCACACACAGCCAGGGCACATGACATAATAAGCATACTGCATGCCACGTCAGGCCTCAGCTCCGAACTCACGTCTAGCAGCAGCTTCTGCAGGCGCGAGGTCGGGAATGCGGTGGTCTCCGAGTCGGCATCAGGGAACCACTTGTCCACAAACTGGCTCAGCACCATGCGCGGCGCAGACAGCAGGTCGTCCATCTCGTCGCCGCCATCAGCACGCGCCTGCAGCCAGCCACAAGAAACAGCAAGAGTGAGGTGACAATACTTGCAAAGATGAGCCATAAAATGCGTGAGTTGTGCACCACTGAGAAGGTTGAGGAACTCGTCGCAGCCGCTGGCGCGCCCGTGCCGCCAGCCGCATAGACAGCACGGGCACGCCGCTTGCCCAGCCAGTGCTGCCATATGCCCCAAGACACCTCACAGGGCGACACATTTGCACATAAGTCGTGGCGCCGCTCACCGCAGACATGTTGGCCTCCCCAGTGCTGTGCAGCCCGGCCGCTGCTCCTACTATGGCCCGCACACCACTCATACGCCAATACAATTACGCATGATACTTGTGCTGCAGCTCACCGCGTTCATGTTGGCCTCCCCGGTGCTCTGCAGCCCGATGACCACGCTCATGTTTTGCTCATTGACGCTGCGCAGCGCGATGTGGGCGCATGCCGGCACCTTGGCCGCCATCAGCATCTGCCTGCAGGGTCAAGCAGGCACAGGAGACGAAGTTATACACTTTTGTGTAGCACACAACATGCACTGGGCACCCGGACAAGCACTTTGGCGGCCATCAGCATCTGCCTGCAGGGTGCCAGATACAACAGCAGGAGAGCATGTTGTGGTACGGGACTGATGTGATCAGCCCACAAGTGGCCACAGATGGTTTCTGCAGAGCAGCAAGTACAACTAGACACAAGTAACACAGAACTACCGGAAGAAGCTGGTGCAGTGACCCAAGACCCACATGGCAGCTAAGCTTACAAGTCAAAGAACAACAAAAATAACAAATAACAGGATGCCCACCTGAAGAAGCGCTGGTGCGCGGACCACATCTGGCCGTTGATGCGCGTGCGCCGCCGCGTGTCCATGTAGGCAGACAGTGGCGTAATCACCTGCAGCAGCAGCTGCCAGAACTCGCACGCGCGGTCGTACATCACCCTGCAGCACAGCACAGCACAGCACAGACCCAACTGTGAGTGCAATGAGTGCAATGAACGATGGCGGCAAGCAGAACAGCGTGCAGAGCTCAAAGCAAGCTCCGCTGATGCAGCAAGCTGTATGCACCAGAAGCAGGCCATGATTTATGGCGAAGAATGGACGTGCCAGCATGACACAGGTTTGGTTACCTGTGATGTTCCACCGGTGCTCACCGCATCTGCGGGCTCAGCTGCACGTCTGCCAGCGTGAACTCCGCCCCGTGGTAGCTCAGCGTGCGCGCCAGGTAGGAGCCAGTCGCCTTGAGGCCCTGCGGCAGCAGCAGCACACACAGCGCAAAGGCAGTGTTGCAGAATCATGCCAGCGCTGGTGCAGCAGATGACTAGATACATGCGTGCTGGATATGCAGGAATTCACGGGCCTGCCGCCGCAGGGTGTGCACGCGCGATGCGTGACATGCTGGAATGTTGCTGCACACGGGCTGGTGCAGCAGGGTTGACCACGCATGCTACACAGCGCCGCAACCCTAACTCAGCTGGACATGCATTCAACAACACAAGCAGCTGGTCCATGCTGGTACCGTGCTCCCCAAGACTTGCTGCGCCTCACCATGCAGAAGAGCTCCAGGCTGCCCAGGCCCTCCAGGCAAAGCAGCACACCATGCAGTACACAATCTTTCACACAAGACTCAAGCCAGGCGCCTCATCATGCAGAACAGCTCCAGGCTGCCCAGGCCCCCCAGGCAAAGCAACACACCATGCAGTACACGATTTTTCACATTAAGACTCAAGCCAGGCGCTTCACCATGCAGAAGAGCTCCAGGCTGCCCAGGCCTGCGTTCTTCAGCGTGGCCACCATGTCCATGGTGTCCTTGAAGCCCACAGGCTGCATGATGAACAGCAGTCGGCATTGAGGCAAAAGGGCAGCAGATCAGTAACAATATCAAACCTTGTGTGAGTTGCAGCATGTCCATAGTGTCCTTGAAGCCCACAGGCTGCATGATATGAAGCGCAGTGTTGGCACACAGGTTTGCAGCAGCATCAGACCGGCGGCAAACGCTTGTAAGTGAGTGTGTCCTTCGTGTGCTTGAAGCCCACGGGCTGCATGGCACGCATCATGAAAAGCGCAGATATGATTCATCCTTGCAGCCGAACAGCTGAGGTGCCACCAGCACCTGAAATGGTTTTGCTGGCGGGGCTGCTGCTGCTAAGAGCATGCGCAGAGTCACAGGCCGGCGAGGTATGCTGCGGAAAACTGGATCATGTGCAAAGTTCCAAAGTCAGATGCGTCCACGCACCAGCAGGCGCGCCATGTAGGCCATGTTGGTGGGTGTGCTGGCGCCAGTGGCGGAGCTGTACAGCACCCTGCAGCAGCAGCAGCAGCAGCAGCAGCAGCAGGTTACAAGTGCGAAGACGGGACCATGGGAGGCAACACGGTGCGTATCATAACTTCACCAGACTGGCCTCACAAAAGGCAACTGCAGCGCCCACAATCCCGCGCACGAACCAGCAAGCTGCCACGAATACTTGTCACTTCAAAACTTGACATAACAAACGTAGAGCTCCACCCAGCGTGTGTAAGCAGTGCATTCTGCAGTGCCAGCACAGCCAGGCCAGTCTTGGTGGAGCGCGTTTTAAAAAAAGCCAGCAATAAATGCAAGTGTGCCAAAGCAAGCTCTGAATGCACACCATATGCCCCCCTCCCTCAAAGTAATAAAGGCAAATGCACTATCTCCGCTGGTTGCAGCCGCACACGCTGCCGACAACTCCCCGGCTAGATACAGATCTGTCATTCCGTCACATTAAATCGAGCGGGCCGCACCGTGCATTGGGCAGCGCATTCTGCAGTGCCAGCACCGCCAGGCCAGTCTTGGTGGAGCGGGTTTCTCCAAAGGAGCCGCCGGGCGCTGCTGACGGGATGAGGTTCTTTGCGCGGTGGCACTCATCAAACACGATGAGCACCTCCCCGCCCTCTGCGCCTGCCAGCCACTCCACAATCTGCCACAGCCTGCGCACACACGAGGGACACAATGAGCAGCTTAGTGTCATGTGCGTGAGCCAGCTAGTGGTGGCACTCGTCAAAAACGATGACAACCTGTTCTGCCACCAGCACTCGATACAAGACACCAGCTGACTTGCCACATGAAAGCAGCACAACTGCAGCAAAGTGCATCCCACTGCACCAAACGCAAGCAGCATGCAGCTGCGGTCTACAACCCATTAACCCACGTGGAACGGACTGCCACATGTGACGCGTATAGCTCGCCCACAACCAGCACTTCAGAACCTGTGACATTGGAGGATGTCCTGCAACTCTATCTCAGCGCCACATCAAACCCCATACGTACCGGCACCCCACCGCCACATGTAACGCATACAGCTCACACCCACTGATCCACTGTAACATCATAGCATAACAAACCCCATACCCACCTGGAGCCAACCGCCACATGTGACGCGTACAGCTCGCCAGCAGCGCGCTCCTCCGCACTTCCAGGGGCCTTCTTCCAGCTGATCTTCTTCACCTGCTTCTTGCCCCGGCCCCTGCCGCCACCCCCACCCTCCGCCTCACCCTCCTCATCCTGCTGCTGCTCCTCACCATCCGCCACCTCTGTCCCATCTGCTGCGACCGTCACTGCAACACTATCCTCCTCATCACCTGCTGCATCAGCACCTGCTTGCGATACTGAGCCGCCTCGGCTTGCACTGCCCCTGCCTCCGCGGCCCCTGCCGCGCCCCCTGCCCCTGCCCCTGCCGGCCGCTGCTGCTGCGCGTGCTGTCGGGTCTGTTATGAACTTCAGGGCCTCTGCGAGGGGCCCTTTCTTCACACCAGGAACTTCGCTGCTGCTCATGGCGAGCAGGGAGTATGTTACAAACATAACACCTTCTGGGTAGACCTCTGCCAGCTCCCCTTTTGGCAGAGCATCTTTGGCCTGCGGTGATGTATAAGAAATGGACGGGAAAAGTGAGCAGCATCAGCAGGGTGTGTATGCGGCGTGGCTCTGCTGTTGTGGCGCCATCAAGCCGCAGCACTTCAAACTGCTGATTCTGGGACCCAACTTGAAAAGCACAGACACATACACAGCAGCGTCCACTCTGCAGGATGAGAGTTGCACCAACCACCTTGAAAGAGGAATAGAATGGCATACATGGCAGGCATGTGCAATCCTTGGACACGACCTCAACGCCCTCTTGCCTGAGGACAGAACACAGGCAGCAGTCACTCTTGCGACAGCAGCGCCTGCAGCAAATGTACCCGGCTTCTGATGAGCCATTCATAATTTGTAATGTGGGTTGGCAGTGCCCTTGTGGAAGGATCCACCCAACACGGGAGTGCACTGACGCTGTGGTCCAGCTCAGGGCCATCAGCGATTGAGAGACATGCCAAGCAAGTGCTTTTGTGTTCAAGGTTTTGGCCGTATCTGGCCCTGGCTTGTGGGTTTGCACTCACTGGTTAGGAATCACCTAAGGTGGTTTGAGAGTGGCTCCCTCCTCTGGGTTCACCTCTTGCTAGAAAAACGTGTAATTGATTGGTTGATTGAGCTTGCATGCCACCGCATACTAATTTGTTCTTAATCACATAAACTAACTGTGTTATTTGTTACCTTTGGCACCACCTCAATGCCCTCTGCATTGATGTCTGCCAGGTCGCGCCGCGCATCAAACCTGCGGGCCGCCAGGTAGGCCAACAGCAGCACAGCAGCAGCAGCAGCAGGCTGTCAGCAACAGCAGGAACATGAAGAAGCAAAGCCACGTGGCAAGCTAGTGACCACTGTGCAATGCCTTGGCTAAAGCGCAGGCGCAACATCAGCCATCCCTGCTGCCACACTCAACCTGCATGCTTCCCGTATTCATTATCAAGCTACTGGTTGACAGCAACGACAGCACGAGAGTGTCTTAGGCTTTCAAGCCACAGCCGCACAACTGCACAAAACATGTTGGCTGTAGATCCCTTGCTTCGGTAGCCTGCTTGCATGCAACTGATGCAGTTCCTATGTCAACCACCATACGGCATGGTCCAAACAGCTACACTCACCGCAGGTCTGCGCTGGTGCTGACCCACAGCACGCGCCGGCTGCCCACCGGCCGCCGCAGCCAGTACTCCTTGATGAGCGCAGCGATCTGGCGGCCCTTGCCCACGCCCGCGCCATCACCAAGGAAAAAGCCCGCACGCGCGCCTGCACATAGATAGATGTGCAAACACAAACACAGGCGTCAGCATCTATCAGCCATATGACAGCAAACAGCTCGGCAGCGGCCGTCACCTAGGCAGAAGCCCGCGCGTGCGCGCGCGCGCGCGCCTGCCACCCAAGGACACATCACACACATTAAAACATAATAAGGGTGTCAGCCAGTACTCCTTGATGAGTGCAGCAATCTGGCGGCCCTTGCCCCCACCCGCGCCATCACCCAGGAAGAAGCCCGCGCGCGCGCCTGCGCATACATTTGCAAAAAAAAATGGGGTATTCGAAACAGGAACACAGGCACACACGTCAGCATCTGTCAGAACTGGCACAGCAACAACCAGAACGAAGCCGCTTGCGCAGGTGCATGTACCTGCAAAATGACAAGCGTCATCCCTTGGACAGCTGTTGTCACATATATCATTTGCCACAATGCATGCTGGCGTGTAGGTCAGCAGGAGCTTCAGCTGCTGCACTGACAGCTAGGCGGTTCCAATGACTGCAGTGCCCTGCCAATTGGCTGGCACAACAGCTGCTGCTCTGGGCTTGTGGAACAGTGCCTGCTGCTGCTGCTGCTGCCGCTGCTGCTGCCGCTGCTGCTGCTGCTGTGCCTCACCTGACCCTGGCAGGCGTGGCCCGTGGAAGCGCATGTTGGCGTAGACCAGCGTCTCCAGCTGCGCACTCGACAGCAGCTTGGCGTCCGTGTCCTCCTGCAGCAGCAGCGGGGCGCATGCATTGACGTGGAGGGTTTTGTAGCGTGAGAATATAAGACTATCAGAAACACCGTAGGGGTGCAGCGTGGCCAGCTGCTGAGTCTGGCCATCACACGACTTTGCATACACTATGTGCAGCTGCACAAGAAGGCCGCATTCATCACTACTGCTACCAAGGCAAGGGCCTAGGCAGCTAAGCTGCTAAGCAGCTGTTGAGGTGCGTGTGCAGTGGCCTGAAGTTGAATGCAGCGCTTTGCCGCCGCACCTGCAGCAGCGGGTGCACGGTGTACTTTGGGTCTGGCGGCGTGACGCTGGCCAGGCTGGCTGTCTCAACAATGATGTCTGGGTGGTCTGGCCCAGTCACCTTTGCAGGCCTGCAGGCAAACACACAGCACACACAGCACATGCAGGGAGAAATGATAGGCAATCAGTTCGTGTGGAGCAGCAGTGCCGATGAGGCTTGGGCGAAAAACATGGGCAGTCTCCACGATGATGTCTGGGTGGTCTGGGCCAGTCACCTTTGCAGGCCTGCAAGCAAACACACAGTACATGACGGGTCAGGAAGAGAGGCAGTCAGTTCATAAAGCAGCAGTGCCAATGAGCGTTGGACGAAACACAGAGGCAAGCAAGTGCCCCCTCTGGCAGTGCTGCTGTGGCTGCTGCTGCTGCAAGGTGCCTCCACTGGCACGGCGGCGGCTGTTGCTGCCAAGTGCCGCCGCTGGCACAGCTGCTGCTGGTGCTGCTGCACTGCTGCCAGTGTGAGCTGCTGCCAGCCCACCTGTATGTGGCATAGATGTCTGTATCTTCTGCCTCAGCCTCCTCCCCGACATCCTCCTCCGCAGCATCCTGCAAAGCAATGGGCAACAAAAGCACACGATGCTCTTTTGTACTGATATCTGGTCTGCTTGCTGCTGATTGGCCTGCTGGCTCTGCGTGAGCAGCAAGCAATCCTGCACTGGCGACTTGCGCAGCAAAGCCCACGGCACGCCGGGTGATGCACCTTGGCTGCAGAAGCATTCTGTTGCAGCTGCTGGTACCAGTGCATGTGCTGGTGCTGGTGTGCGCCTCTTCACACTAGCACACAATGGTGTTGCTGCGCCCTCCTCACACTAGCACACATTGGTACTTCCCCAACAGTACACAGTGCGACATGCATGCTGTGTCGTCTGCTTCTGCTGTTGCTGTTGCTGCTGTTGCTGCTGCTGCTGTTGCTACTGCTGCTGCCTCTGCACTGCCTCAGCCATGCAGCCCGGCAGTGCTGAAACTGCTTATCCCTGCCACCCTGGACAAGTTGAGCTGTATTCTAGCAGGCACAACTAGCCGTCCACAGCGCACATGCATATACTACATGCTGCTGTGCCATCTCGCACACCCAAAGTCTCTGCTGCACAGTCGTGCCACACATCAGCGCGCGCTCACCTGCTGTGCTTGGGCCTGCACTGCCGCAGCAGCTGCTGCAGCCTGCTGCCGCGCCTGCGCGATCTGCTGCTGCCGTGCTTGCGCCTGCGCCTGCGCCTGGGCCTGCATCAGCCGCTGCTGCGCCTGCATCAGCTGCAGCTGCTGTGCCTGTGTAAGGCCTGAGTTCCCACGAGCCACCACTACTGGACCCCCCTGTCCTTGCGCAGGTGCAGCGAAGTGCAGGGGTGGCCGGGCTTGGCCGGCTGCTGCTGCTGCCGCAGCACCTGCTGCTGCATTGCTTGCAGCAGCAGCAGCGGCGGCAGCCGCAGCACTCCCGTTGTCTGGCACCATGACGATCCTCGGGTTGCCGTTTGCATACGTGCCGACAGACACTGGCCGGAACTGCACACCTGGCACTGCCGCTGGAAGCTGGACTGGCGCTGCACGCCCTGCTGCCGCTGCTGGTGCTGCTGCTGCACTGTTTCCTGCAAGCACGGGCCGAACGGCTTGCGCCATGGCTTGTACGGCACCAGGTGCGGCAACTGCTCTGCCCCAGTCATCCAACTGGGGCCTCACTCCAGTGGCAGCAGGTGCTGCTGCGCCTCCAGGTGCTGCCACTAGGATAGTACGCTGCTGCTGTTGCTGCTGTTGGGAAGGCCTGGCTGCGTTGCCGGCCTGCATCGCACGTACTGCCGCTAGTACTGCTGCTTGGTTGACTCCCACGCGCAGCTGTGGCTGCTGCTGTTGCTGCTGCGGCTGTTGCTGCTGCTGCTGCTGTTGCGGCGTTGTTGCAGCTTGTGGACGCAACTGCAGCTGAGGCTGAGCAGTTGGTGCCCTGCCTGCCTGCGCAGCTGCAGGTGCAGCAGGTTGCTGTTGCTGAGCCCGCTGCAGAGCCTGCAGACTAGCCTGCAGCTGTTGCAGCAGGGCTGCCTGCTGTGCTGTTGGCTGCTGATTGTTACCTCCATTCTGCTGTTGTTGCATGATGCTGTAGCTGCTAGGCCTCAGAAGGCCCTAGTTTTGAAATCGAGGCATGAGGCGCCTTCAACGCCGCCCATAGGGTACAATCGTAGATATAAGAGCAAGATCAAGAGACTCGGGAGCGGTTGACTTCCCCATAACAAGGAAACTGGACAGACACAGCGCAGCACAGCATGTCAGAGTTTAAAGATGATCAAAAGAGCATGCAAACGCTTTCTGAGTGAACTGCAAATGTTCGGCCAATCCTGAAAGGCGATCGCCTAGCTATCGCACACTGCAGTCAGTGAGTGCAACTGTAAACAACGTTTGATGGAAAACCCCGACCACACACCGGCTGGTGATTGATGAGGTGATTTAGAGCTTAACAATGTGTTTGATAACGAAGTTAAAATGTATGTAGCATATTCTTACCATGCCATCGCACTCCCCTGCTTCGGCTGAGCTTTGTTTTCACGGCTTTGGTGGCAAGCATTCTACCACATTGAACAAAGTCTCACACCCATCTGGTTTGTGAGTCCTTGTGGTGTTGGCCGATACAGCGGGAGAGCAGTACCACCTCCAACGGCTGTACAAGAGCGCGCGAAGGCTGCAGCAGACGCTGGCAGTCGTGAGGGGTAAGTAATGACTTCTATGCGAGACTGAGAGTTTTCAAAATGCGCCAGAGTGTGTTGAAAGGCCGCAGCACGGTGTTCGGCCATGCTAACATTTGCTGCTGAAGAGAACACTGCATCTTGAAGCAATTTGCGTGAAGGTATGAGCAGCATGCAATGCCATCAGCCAGATACCTTCTTTCATGTACCGTGTGTGCCTGCAGGGCAAACCCTGGCTGTGGAGGGACCAAACATATTTGCCAGCAGATAGCAGCAAGCAAGCTGTCATCACACATCACCACACATCACCGCTGGACTCTGGCGCCTGGCCAGTACAAGACAAGGCCCTGATCAGGGCCATGCCGAAATCTGCACAAGAAATTGCAGTCATTGAAGTTGGCAGAAGAGAGTAGTGGCGCAGTGATTACAGACAAGCAGCACTTGCGACAGCAACAGCTGTAGCAGCCGTCAGCAGTGACAACAAGCAGAATTGCAGCAGCAGCAGCACCGTGATAGTGACATGCACAAGACTCACAGCATATTGCCGCGGTTGCGTACCAGCTTTGGCGGGGCTGTCAGCAGCCGCGGGGGCAGCACGAGCAGAAGGTCATTGCTGCTGTGTCCTGTGCTAGCACTCTGTGGGCTGCTGCTGTTGGGTGGCTACATAACACTATCCGGCTACGCACAGAGAAGCGGCAACAGCAGCGGCACTGCAGCCGCCAAAAGCAGCAGCAGCAGTTTTGAACCACTGTCAACGGCACTGGGAGCGCTGCAGTCAACAGCAGCCACTGCAGCAGCAAGAGCTGCTGCTGCAGCACTGAAGCAGCAGCAACTGGCAGGCAGCTTGGAGTCGATGCAGCAGCTGCAGCAGGGCGCGGACATGATGGCGAGCAGCGTAGACAGCATGGGCAGCATGACACGCACATTGCGGGAACAGGGATTCCTGGCCTTTGATAGCCACAACACCTCAGCAGCCGGGGCGGCGGCTGGCATCAGCTTCTTTGATGCCAACGCAGACATCAGAAACAGCTATGATGCCATGCAGCGGCGGCCAGCAGTGCACGGGCATGTCACGAAGGCTGGCATGACAGATTTGAAGTCCTGGTTTGGGAACTACTCGGACACCCGCCTGGACAGCTTCATCTCGTGGCGGGTCAACCGGGCAAAGGCAGGAGGAGCAGGCGCAGCAACAGGGCCGGACAGCTACACGTGTCCTGCAGCAGACCATCCGCGCATGCCATTCCCTGGCTGCCATGTGTTTGTCAACCACAAGTGAGTGTGCTGCAGCTGGCATGTGCAGTTTCGCAGCCATGGGCCCCTGCAGAGCTGCTCAGCCGCCCGATGTTTAGTTGCTTTGGTGGCGTCTGTCACATCATACTGGTGTCAGTTTCCTATCGTAGCAGCCAGCGCTGAGCTTCCTGCCAAACCTCTTGTCCGCCCAAACCGCAGGTACAAATACATCTACATCCGCAGCCCCAAGGCCGCCAGCACCAGCATAGTGAACGTGCTGGGCGAGTGCAACAACAAGGCCACGCGCGGCCACAACAGCAGCAGCTGCATGGTGCTGCACTTCTACTGGAACTCCACGGAGCTGGACACAGCCAACCTGCAGCAGATGTGGAAGGACTACTTTGTGTTTGGCTTCGTGCGCAACCCCTGGCGGCGCGCGTACAGCCTGTACAAGTACCTGCACAGCAACGGCTGCATGTCGGAGTGAGTGGCTGGCAGCAGTGCAGCAGGTATTGTCAGCTGCATGGCAGCACCCGCATCGCCACAGACTTTACTGCAACAGCACGGACAGCAGCAGGTGTAGCTGAGCACAACTCTGGTGGAACTCGCTGACAGCCGTGCACACCTGTAGTTGACTGCTCAGGGCTGACACAGCAAAACAAGCCCAAATTGCGCGCGTCCTGCAAGTAACAAATAGCACATGTTGATGGCGTGATCATGGTGTCATGCTGCTGCAGCGAGGCGCTGCGTGACCCCAGCTGCAAGGTGCCCTGGTCCATCTTCTGCGCAGACCCCTGGTCAGCAGCCGAGGCGCTGCACGACAAGGGCTGCATCAAGCGCAGCAAGAGCTACCTGTACTTCCACATGGAGGACCAGCTGCACTGCATGCGCACCGCTGCGGGTGACTGGGCGGTGGACTTCATCGGGCGCGTGGACGAGCCGAATGAGGACTGGGCAGAGGTGGGCGGGGCTGTTAGATTCATGTTATTTTGGTGTTATGTTGGTGGGAGAGATCTTGTTGAGTTGCGTGCAGTGAGCCAGACGCCGGGTGGTGGCGTTGTGCAGTTTGCGGCTTTTCCTGCAACTTACCGTGAGTGCGATTAGGTGCGTGCTGACCCACCAGCCATGATACTATGGCTATTGTCAGATCTGTCCTGCTGTTCGGCCACAGAACGCAGCCGCTGCCACCAAACTTCCCAGCAGAGGCAGCTGTTCAACCATGACGTGATGCAAGTGCAGTGGTAGTGCCTGTCCCACGTGCTGTTCTGTGAAACCTTGCTGCAGGTGCTGCGGACCTTGAACGCACGGCGTGATCCGGATGTGCCAGAGCTGCCCATTGCTGACCTGGAGCAGAAAAACGTGCGCGCCGGCAACGTGAAGAACCCCTACGCCAAGCCAGGCGCAGAGCAGTGCTTCGATGCTGTCAGCCGCTTGTATGCGTGTGACGTGGAGCACTACGGCTTTGCGTCTTTCCGTAAAGGAACGCAATGAGACTGACAATTTGATCGTGCCAGGTTGGTGTATCAAAGGCATCGAGTGACTCGATTGTGCAGATGCATTGTCATACTGTCAGCTGAGCCTCATGAGGCAAGAGAGGGATGCTCGGTGGCCTGAAACCAGCAGCGCATGTTGAGTTTCTGATGCAGCCGCACATCTTGGCAATGCAGCGTAGTATATGGTTGGGGAGCTATCACTGCACGCATGCGGCTGCCATACTGCCGGATGTCGGCATGGATTGCATGCAGCACAGAACGCATGCTGCAGCCCTTCTTTGTGATGTGGCATGTAGCCTGGGTGCTGGCGTTGGTAGCCTGGCACATGCCAGCTTGTGGCCGGTGGTTGCTGGGTGCTGACTGGCCACTGTGGTTGCTACGAGCTGAGCATGCCAGGCCATGATCAGCTGCCACGCCAGGAGGCCTTTGTTGAAGTGTTCAGTGGCTAGCAACGGCCCGGGTCGGCCGTTGGTCGTTGCCAGCAGCCTTTGAAGTAGTGCCTGTGCACTGCAGCAGCGATTGCTTGCAAGCCGCCGGATGGCATGCTGCGGCGCACAACCCAGCTGTGTGTTCACACCTGCAGCTGCCCTGCAGCTGAGCTATGACTTGAGCGGCGGCGGCAGATGGACAGCCTCTGACACTCGCGATGCACTCAAGTGAATCCAAGTGCAGCCGCGGCTGCAGGTGCGCCTTGAGGTTGACTCCGGACCAGCTTGACCACCTCAGCCTGCAGGATACTATCCTGGCAATAGCATTGCCAGGGAACTGGCGTGGTGACGGAGGCACAGTGTTTGACTGTCTGTGCAACAGCCATGTGGATGATGCTTGCCGCCCGACAGGCTGGGCTCCAGCGGCAGCACATCAAACTGATGCATATTGCCAGTTGCTGAGCTACATACAGCATCACAACACAGCAGCATACCAGTGACTGCGCTGTAGGCTCCGGCAAAGGGCTTATTGTCACATCAGGCATTCAGTTCCAAGTGTGAGGCTTGTCACGGGTGCTGCAGAAGGGCTCGAGGTCGGCAGGTGATACAGGCCCGGATCCTCATACGAGCATGCGCGGTGCAACTGACATCATGCACACTGTGCACGCATGCACACTGCGGCAACGCCCGTGCAACAGTGACTTGTGGTGTTGATGTGTGCAGCTGCCCTGGGAGCTGGTTTTGCCGCGGCAGCAACAGCAAACTGGTGCTAAGCGCCAAACTTACTGTGCCTTCTGTTATGTCATGGCATCATATTACATCATTTGTGCCGTCACTGCAGTGCGGCCCTGCAGTGTGGTACTGCCTGGCAATCACACTGTCAATGGCGTGCAAGATGCAGCAATGCTCTCTGACAACGTAACCTTCTATCAACATTTGCTTTCCACATGCTCTTTCAGCAACAGGTCTCGCCAGGTCATCATGATGACGTGATCACATAGAGCCTTTGCTGTCCCCTTCTGGGCCCCCTGTACGGTACAGCTGGACTACAGCTGTTGCCAGATTTCTTGGGGGAAAGACTGACATGCATCCTCATCACCATTCTGCCATGATGCCGCATCGATGCGGATGTACTACATCATGGCTGATCAGCCTCATGAGGCTCAGCCAGGCTGGCGGCCAGCAAGCCGTACGCGTGCCTTTTGGCATGCAAGCACTCAATTTGTGCTGATGCCACCGATAACAGGCCTGCAACAGTATGAGCACCTCGTCAGGCAATCTGATTGCTGGCACCAACTGGCTGGCAGCAACTTGCATTGAACGCGGCGGCGCTTCAGAGGAGAGCCTGACGCAGTGCTATCAATTGCTGGCTGCGGCGATCACTGCCAGCACTGGTCAGGCATCTTGTTAGCTTCATTCAGGACAAGTGCAAAAGCTGGCACCAGCAACACACGAGGTGTGCAAGCTGCCAGTTGATACTGGCAGGTGCATGGCGGTTGAATGCATAGAAGCCCAAAGCCTTACGCTGACACGCTCTTGATTTCAAAAACATAATGTATGATCGCCATAGTTTTTGCATATATTTCGCTTGATCGAGGGGTCCCTCCCTCCCCAAAACCCCTGGCGGGCTGAACTGTGTCAATGGCAGGATACTTGCACTACGAGAACGTCCAGACCGGAATTGACCCATTCATGCAGTAAACAGCCTCAGATCGTGTGCGTTCAAAAGTCGGGCAGGCGTGTCTGGTGTGCAGCAGGACACCTGTAATCATTTCAATACGTTCTCTGCAAAACCACCAAAACTATTTGGTGACTGGAGCCACTCTCATCAACGCGAGGGGTGCCCTGCCCCTTGCTCGCTGCCTCGTTGCGAACTGAACATAAACACCCTAGGCCGTTTATGGCGCTTTTAGCCCTTACAAGATGATAGGTTTTTTGCGGAGGGTTGCTTGAGCCCACACTTTTGGCGGACGCCCAGCAGGCAGGGGGTGCACAATGGAGGGTGGAGCAGCAGGTGCAGGCGCCAGCAGCAACCATGTGGCAGATCCGGACACCAACGATGCCCCACATACTGGGGATGAAGACGAGGTTGCTGAAGTGGACCCAGAGGGCCGCTACTACCGGTGCGCCTCAGGCTGCTGCCCCAACAGCAGCTGTTATGGTTAAAAGATTTGCTGCACACCCGCACAGCATGCATGTACAGGTGCAGGAGGTTTCTACAACAGCTACAGCAGCAGTGGGCCTAAACAACGCCTGCGCCAGTGCATGCAGTTGCAGCAGGTGTTGCTGGGTACCCGCCAGTCACAGCTGCTGGTGCCTGCTGATGGTGCACTCTCAGCATACGCACACAGCACAGTTCGCTGGCTTATTGATTTCTTTGCCACCAGCCTGCACTATAAACATGACACAGCAGCCACCTACTGTGTTGAGTGTCAGATGTGGTTGAAAGAACATCGTACATGTGCCCCTACATGTTATTCAGTGCCAGGTGGACAGCAAGGCAAAGCAGCACAGCTGCTTGTTATGCCCATGACAGATACATCAGCAGCTGCCCGAGTTCAAGTGCCTGCATGGCTGCATGATGTCAGCTGCAGCTGCAGCCACTGCGGATACGCAAACGAGCAGCACACAGCCGCCCAGTGTTGCTCTGCCCAGCAGTGCAGCGCTCATTGCAGTGGCCTGTGCATGGCGCTGCAAGCCGATGGTGATGTATTGCTCCGAGCAGTGCTGCTACAGCACATGTGATCGTGGAAAGCAGCACCAGCTCTTGCACAAAGTTGCGACCACGCAACACACTTGTATACCAGGCACGCATACCAGCAACCTGCAGTGCACACGCCGTGCAGCAACACTCCCCCTCACCGCACTGCCGTCGCCACTGCCGCTGCTGCCGCCTCTGCTGCTGCTGCCGCATGTGCGCAGGTACACCGAGGTTGTTGGGCGCGGCCGCTTCAAGCAGATCTACAAGGCGTTTGACACGCAAATCGGCATCGACGTCGCATGGAGCAAGATCACTGCAGAGCCGCACCACCTCAGCGACGAGCAGCTGCAGCAGATTGTGGGCGAGATGACAAAGGGGCTTGATCTAGAGCACCCCAACATCATCAAGTGCTTTGAGTGCTGGGAGGACCAGCAGCGGCACTGCATCAACCTCATCACGGAGCTGTTCACCTCGGGCAACCTGCGGCAGTACAGGAACCTGCACAAGCACCTGGACCTCAAGGTGTGTGCAATGCTTGGTGCACACAGCAGCAACTACTGCGTGCGCAGCAGCCAAAACGCTTGAGGGCTTAGTGAAAGGCTTAGTGAAGCAGCTTTGGCAGAAGTAGGGTACTGTCTGCAGCCGCAGCACCTCCCAAATCGGCTGGCAGCAGTAGCAGCAGCAGCAGCGCATGCCACGCCCAACAAGGTAACAAAGTTGTTTCTGCACAGGCATATTGTTGCAGCCGCAGCAATTTCTTTACGCAGGCGGTGAAGCGCATGGCGCGCCAGATCCTCAAGGGCAGCAATTTACACGGCGCGGCCCCAGGCCGCAGGTGGGGGTGTGGTGTTAAACATGTTTTTTGATTCAAATTGCATGCATGCAAATTGCATTGAAACCGCAGGCGGTGAAGCGCATGGCGCGCCAGATCCTCAAGGGCCTGGAGTACCTGCATGCGATGCAGCCGCCGGTGGTGCATGGAGATTTGCGCTGCGACAAGATCTACGTGAACGGCCACAGCGGCGAGATCAAGATCGGCGACCTGGGCCTGGCCACGCTGATCCCGTTGCGCTGGGAGGAGAGCGAGCAGGACCCCACGCCAGAGATGGAGGACATGCAGAAGGTGTGGGCGTGTTCTTGTGGTTCTTTGTGCTTGCTTTCAAGGTGGCCGGAGCTTTTGCACTGCTGTTCTCTAGTGCTATGTGTAGGCTGGCGGGTCGTGCGAGGCTGTCTCTTGCAGGGTGGCTGATGCAGATGGACGCTGCATGCCATGGCTTGTTCCTTCAAGCACACCTCGGCTGCAGCAGCCTCAGCCAGGCGTTATCGATATGGCTTGAACTGGTGTTTTGATGATGATGAAGAGCCTCAGCCAGGTCACCCAGTGGCCTGCAGGACGCATGCACAGCAGAGCACCACCCGCACCATGCCTCCCTGCTCACTGCAGTGTGTGCTGGCTGCTGCCTGCCTGCTGCCATGTCTGTATGTTTGTCTGCGCACTGTTTCCGTGGCTGTGCAGGACGTGCGCGGCGACATCTTTGCGTTTGGGCTGTGCATGCTGGAGCTGCTGACGCTGAAGCAGCTGGACCCGCAGCACTGCCTGGAGGTGCCGCAGCTGCTCACGCAGGTGTGTGACTGGCAGGGGCAGTGTGGCTCTGCAGGAGCTGTGGGTTCAGCAGGAGCAGCAGCAGCAGCAGCGTGGCTTTGCAGAAACTTTAGCAGAGTATGTTGCTGGCACGGTGTAGGCTGCACAGTGAGTCTTGCAGCTGCTGGGGTTGCATCAGGACTGGACAGCAACGTGCGCTTGGCTTGGTCACCAACGGCTGCAGCTACCTATCGCCGTGCAATAACACGGGTCCATCGTATGGGTATGAACGCTATCCTGTGGCTGTTGACAACAGCAGCCTGACTGTTGACTGCTCTTCTGTTGCTGTGTGCAGGTGCCTGATGCAGAGGCGGCTCGCTTCATAGCCAACTGCGTGGGTGACCAGCAGCAGCGGCACACAGCATCGCAGCTGCTGGATGATCCTTTCCTGCAGGTGAGCCCAGCTGTCAGCAACTTGTCGTCAACATTAGACACAAATAGTGACACCACAAGATTCTACCTTCACATGCACCATGTGTGTTTGGCTTGCAACTTGCTGGGCGCGGGTGGCAGCAGCATGACCGTCAAAGCCAGCGGCATCAGGTGCAGCACACCGACATTGCTGTGCACATTTGCGTCTGCCTGGCCACCGTACTGCATGCTGCATACAGCGTTTGCAGCTATCCCGTCACCCCCTATCTCTGCCTATCAGCTGTTGCGCACTCCCAATATCATACTCGCACTTGCTCCTGCTGTAACTTCTCTGCATGCACCCCACACCGCGTTGCAACGCAGGTCCGGAAAGCACCCCCGCCGGAGCCGACTGCAGGCGGCGGCCCCAGCGAAGCAGCAGCAGGCGAGGCCGAGGGCGGCGACAGCAGCAATGCGGGCGAAGGCCAGATCGCAATCGGCAAGCTGCGGGGGGAGGACTACAACTTTGAGTTTCAAGGCAAGGCGCGGGAGGGCAAGATGCACTTCCGGCTGTTCATGACGCAGGTGAGCGCGAACATTGGTGGCTGGGCGTGGGTGGGTGTGAATTTCACAGTAGGCCTTGCGGAGTTCATAGTGGGAGGTGGAATCCGAGGCATGGCGCAGGAGGGCAAGATGCACTTCCGGCTGTTCATGACGCAGGTGCGTGTGAACTTTAGTGATCGGGTGTGTGTGGGTGTAAAGTTCACAGTAGGCCTTGCGGAGTTCAGGGTGTGAAGTGGAATCTGGGGCAACGCGCGGGAGGGCAAGATGCACTTCCGGCTGTTCAAGATGGACGTGGGCAGGACTGGGAATATCTGTGAGCCAAGTGTGAAGGTCCTGCTGTGAACTTGGCAGCTTTGGCAGTGCAAGCATGTGGGACTGCATATGAAAGGTGCTGGGCTTGAGGCTGCGCAATGCTGGCAGACTTGTTGCTGTCTAGAACTTAGCCCACGCGCAGGTGACATCAGTGCACAACTTTAACTCAGGACAGCTCCGCACAACTTGCGTCCATGCACGCATCACCTGGGAAGTTGCAGTCACGTGCTTGCTCAGTTACTTCAGCAACACACAGTCCCACTCCTGCCTTCTGATTTACACTCTCCCGCAGGTCAACGACAGCAGCGCCGACGGCGCCAACCCGCCCGTGGTGCGCACCATTGACTTTGTGTTTGACCCGGACGTTGACACAGCAGACAACCTGGCAGCAGAGATCAGCGAGGAGTTTGCGCTCAGCCCCACAGACACAGAGATCTGCGCCGCAGCGCTGCGCGAGTGGCTGGCAAAGGACATGCCAGGCTCAGATAGCAATCAGTAGCGCTGCCAGGTTTGGCTCTCTCCTGCATTGCTGGGCTGCAGCAGCAGCAGCAGCGGTGAGACCTGATGGCAACGAGTGGCTGGCAAAGGACATGCCAAGCTCTGACAGCAACCAGTCGCGCTGCCAGGTTTGGCTGTCTCCTGCAGTGGCGCGGCTGCTGCAGCAGCAGCAACAGCAGCAGCAGAAGTGTTCAGGCTGCAGCTGTGGCTTGATGTGATAGCGGGTGCGGTGCAGCTTGTCCTGGGCATCTGTCGTGGTGTACGGCGATCAGGTGCCTGTGCACGGCACGCGCTGTTTGCTGTCAATGGAACGGCAACTGCATGCTTGCAGCTCTGCCACCGCAATGCGTCAGTTGCAGGCTGCGCAGACGCCTCCAAGCCTGCAGCATACACTGCTGGTGCTGTTTGCACAGTGTTGCCAACTAGCCGTGTGTTGCGAGTTTGCTGTGCCTTGTAGGCTGGTCCTGCTGAGAACTCCATCTAGCAGCACCTTTGAGCAGTGTCTGCGGTGTTGTTTTTGCGCAAGGTGCTGCCTGCTGCTAGCGCAGCAGTGTGCGGTAAGCTTGTGCTGGTGCATTGTAGGCGCCTGCTACTCAGCAGGCTTCTTTGTTTGTTTTGTTTTGTCAGGGGTGCATGTTGGTGAGTGCACGGCAGTGCACGCTGTATCAACTATCAGCTGGCAGCAGCCACGTCTCTTGGTTTGCATCGGTTTGCATCGGTGTTGCTTGGGTTTGAAAAGGCAGGTTGTAGGTTTCCGTTTGCCAGGGCTTTGACCAGACAGGCTTGTTATGTACGCCTGCTGCAGCAGCGGCTGCAGCATGCTTAGAGAGCATCTCAAGCGTACATTGCACCGCAAGCAGCAGCAGCAGCATTCCCAGAGGCATGCGGTCAGCTGCGTGTGTTGTGTCAGTGTGCGTTGACTTTGGCGTTGTGTGTCTATGTGTTGTGTCAGGTGACGCATGTCTGCTGCCAGGCATTGAGCTGGTGACTCAGCACAGGCTGTGGTGCTGCTGCCATGGCAGCAGCTGCAGCGGTGGCAGCCCTGCTGTTGCGGCAAGCGACGCTGGGGGAAACCGTAGCATTGGCGCTATGCAGCTGGGTTTGCAAAGCCAGCTGAGCTGCTGACTGGCTGCTGTTCAAGGCTCTGCAGATGCAGTACAGTGCTGGACCGGTCGTCCCCAGTCAGCTGATTGCGTTTCTCTGCTCAGCTGTCTGCTGTGTTGTAAGGGCTTCAGCTGTGTCTTGGTTTTGCTGTACCTGGTGTGCCTGGCGTGTTTGCGCTTTCAGTTCGTGCTGCACCTGGCCCTGTGCTGTCCACGCTGCATGTGTTGCACGCGAGTGTGTTCACTCGGCGTGTAGCGTGTTGTTGTCGTTGCAGTATTGTCGGCTGCAAAGGCATGACTAAGGAGCTGCACCATCTGCGCATGTAATGGGTGCAGGGCACTGCTTGGGCCCAAAATTTATGTGTGCTGCAGTCCTGCAGGTTGCGTACGGCAGCCTTCCATCTTGCGCTCTTGTGGATGAGGTACTGTGTGTGCATGGCAGCGCTGCTGCTGCTGCTGCTGCTGCCTGCCGTTATTCATCGCGGCAATGTACAGTGTGCATTCTGGTTGGTGTGTGTCGGTGTGTCGCTGGTGGGCAAGGGTGTGTGTCTGTTGCAGGCCAGCAGCTGCGTGCTGCACATATGTCGCACGGTGCGAGTGCTGTTCTGCTTGGCATCATGCTAGGGCAGCAAGGTTCTGCCTTGCAGCCATGCTACGTGCTCTGCAGGCATGCAACACAGCCTGTGCGCTGGCTGAGGCGTGCTGTACAGCTGCTGTTGGAAACAACCATGGCGACGAACTGCTACTGCTACGTGGAATAGCACCAGGGTCTGCTGGAGCAGTAATCACTCTGGATCCATGGAGGCACCAAACCAACTGATGCTACACACAGATTTTCCAATCGCTGCTCCACAGCTACCGCGCAGCATGTACTGCCTATCAGGCAGTCCTCATTCGCCAAGACACCCAGCTTTGACGATGCTGACTGGCACGCTTCGACTGCCAGCACCTAGCATGAAACATCATCCTGCCAAGCCGGCATGTGCACACACTGCTGCTTGCGGGTGCAGCCGGTGACTCACCATGCAAGCGCTGTGCTGCAATGGTGTACTTGGCTATCTTCGCACTTATATTGCATACAAGTTCGCTTCCATCGCCCCAAAACAGTCGGAGCCTAGGCTTATAGCTGTCAACAGCCTGCTGCTGCTGTGCCTATGCAGGCTGCTTGCCGTGGCACCTGCCACTGCCCTTCTGCGGCAGACAGGGCACAAGCGGTCAGTCGGCAAGATTGCTTTTGCAGAACAGGCAGGGCAGGGCGCGGCAGGGCTGCATGGCTTGAACCCGAGGAGCCCAGAGTCCAGAGTTCGGCTATGGTCCATGGTATCGCCCGACTTGATGATGTGCGACCGATAGTTGGTACAAAGACTGCCGTGCTTTGGTGCAGCGACAGCGCCTACACCTGCACCGCCACTCTTCAGAACAAGAGCACTCTTTCAGGCAAGCAGATCTGCCCGGCAGCAGGCCCTCGACAGCTTATCTGTGAGCAATAAAATATTACAGCGGCCAGCTGCAACAGGCGACGCACCACAGGTGAGCCTCCTGGTTGGCACAGGAGAGCAGCAAAGCTCGGTCAAGGCCGATGAGGCCTTCAGCAGCCCTATGACTGCACACACATGTTGCAATGGCTATAGCCGAGTACTAGCAGCTGCCTCTGGATCGGGCGCGCGTCAAGCTGCGATGGCCAACATTTGCTTGCCCCGCTTAATGTGCTTGGCTGCGCGTTTGGTCCGCAGGAAGCTTCAAGGGCACGGAGATTTTGTTTGTTGGCAGCCTGTGTTGCCGAGCCATGTAGCCAGGGCACCGCAGAGCAGCAGACATTTTCCCAGCAAGCACCGCAGCCAATGTTGGACCTGCTCACCGCGGATGGCTCCTCTGCGGAGGACCTGCTACCAACGGGCAACGCCATGGACGGCATGGACATGCTGCACTCCTACTCCTTCACGCAGCAGCTGCTGATGCCTCAAGGCCTGGAGGGCCTGGGACAGCACGCGCCTGGCCTGCACAGCCCAGGCCAGGGGTCCCTGGGGGGTGGCTTGGACGAGCGAGGTGGCAGCGATGCTGTTGCAGGATTCTTCTCACAGCCCGTGGGAGGCGGCCTGGTCCACTCGCGCAGCATGACGCGGCTGGTGCCCACACCAGCACCAGCTAACAACGCCAACTTGCTGGCATCCTCAGCGCAGCATGCGCTGCCAACCAGCAGTCGCGCCTTGGCACCCCCTGGCCTCAACAGCAGTAGCTTGCCAGGCTCCCCTCGAGCCATGCCTCCCGGCAGCCCCTCAAACAAAGCCCCCAGCAGCAGCACAAACAGCGGGGAGCAGCTGGATGACGATGCTACAGCAGAAGATATGGCAGAGGTGTCGCCAGAGCCGCGCTTGCCGCCTCCTGGTGCTGCAAGCAAAGCAACCAGCACAGCAAGTGAATTGCTGCCAGCACACTACCAAGGTCCCAACAGCGGAACAGTTGCCAGCAGCAAGCTGCTCACCCTGCTGTCTGCAGGAACAGCACAAGCCAGCAGGGAGCAAGCAACAGCTGCAGCTGCACCTGCAGTTGCAGGAACGGGCGCGGCTGGGTCAGGCGGGGGAGCTGCAGCAGCTCCTGCAGCAGCTGCTGGCGGCAAGCGCAGCGGCAGCACAACACCTGCAGCTGGGGGCGCTGCAGGTGGTGCCAGCAGTAGCCAACACAAGGAAGGCGGGTCCAGCTCTGCGCGCGCAGCAGCGGCTGCGCTTTCAGGAAGGGGTGCCATCTTCCCCTCTGGCGCAGAGCTGCTGGGTGATGCTGCTGACCTGGCATCTGCAACAGACCCACTGTCACAGATCCTAGAGCAGGCCCTCTTGCAGGACAGCAAGCAGCAGGCGCAGCAGCAGCAGCGCGCGAAGCAGGCAGCTGCGAAGCCGCAGCCGCACTCGCTCGACTACCTCTACGACAACATGCTGCTGCCTCCTGCAAGCGGCAGCAGCGGCGGCGTTGCTCGGCAAGCGAGTAAGCCGCCTAAGCCTGCTTCTCAAGCCTTCCAGCGGCTCACTGCAGGCCTCAGTGGAGATTGGGGCAGCAGCGACAGGCAGCAGCAGCAGTCGCAGCAGCAAGATGGCATGGACTGGAGTGATGAGCCGGCTATGTATGCGCTGGGGGCTGCAGAGCTGCTGCTGGGCCGTGCAAGCAGCGACAGCAAGAGCAGGCAGCAGCAGCAGCAACAGGAGGATTCGAACGCCGGCAAGCGTAGTCAGCGCAAGCGGGTGAGCGCTGCTTGCTGGACGTTGGGTGTGTTGTTGTGGGTGGGTGTTGTGTGTGCCTCATGTTTGGGTAAAGAAAGCATGAGTCAAGATTCTGCTGCTGCTTGCAGGAAGTTGCAGTTGTTTGCTTGCATCACACAATCAAATCGCTCCTAGAAATGATGTCCTTTCAACTGTCGCGTGTGCGCCTTCCCATCCCTCTGGTTTGGTTGCTGTTTCTGAGCTATCAATGCTGCTGCTGCCCCTGCTGCTTGCCTGTCCTGCAGGTGCGCACTGCCAAGGCAGTAGAAGCAGAGGAGGAAGAGGATGCGCTGCTCGCTGCGCTAGGCACCAGCAAGCGCCGCAACCACGGCAAGGGTCCTGCTGCTGCAAAGGGCCATGCCCTGCAGGCACAGCAGATCCAGTCGTACCAGCTGCAGCAGCAGCTTGCAGCGCAGCGGCAGCAGCAGCTCGCCCGCCAGCAGGAGCACCTGGGAGTGCTGCAGCAGCAGCGCACAAATCGGCCCGCCAGCGTCCTGCAGCAGCTGCAGCAGGCAGCAGAAGACATGCTCAACGGCAGCAGCTACCTCGGAGGCAGCGGCAATAGCCTGCTGGGCAATTATGGCAGCATCTTTGCAGACATGGGCATTGATGAGTTCCTGCATGGGGCGGCTGAGGGTGCTGCTGCTGGCGGCGCTGCTGCTGCTGCAGCGGCGGCTGCCGCGGCTGCTGCTGCAGCCGGCAGTGAGCAGGGAGATGAGGGCGGCGGCTCTGCTGCTGGCAGCATGCAGCTGCAGGCGGGTGCAGGAGGGGTGACAGATGCAGATAGGGAGCTGCTTGAAGACACGCAAGACAACATGCTGTACAGAGCTGCGCTGAGTCACTTGGCAAACTCTGATGCAGCAGCAGCTGGCGACGTCTCTGGCACTGCAGCGGCAGCGGCGGCAGCAGCAGCAGCGGGCCGCAGCATCAGGCGCTCGATCAGCCCTGCGCAGGCGCTGGCAGCGGCAGCAGCAGCGGCAGCGGCGGCCAAGTCTGGCTCGGCGGCGGCGGCGGCGGCTGCAGCAGCAGCAGCAGGCCTCATGGGGGGTCACTGGGCAGGGGCAGCAGGGACAGGCACTGGGTCGAGCGCTGCTGGTGCGGATTATGGCGGGTTTTATGCAGATGATGACTGTGTGAACACTGGCGGTTTAGGGTCCAGCGGGATGCTAGGTGGCCGGGGCTCAGCAGCAGCGGCAGCCGGAGATGATGCCAGCTACCTGCCACCGCCTGCGCCTGCTGCGAAGAAAGCACGGGGCAAGGGCGGTGCAGCGGCAGCAGCTGGCGAGGGCAGCGCAAAGAAAGCAGCGAAGCCAAAAGGCGCGCGCAAGGCTGGCGGCCGCGCCGCAGGGCGCGCGCGCTGCAGCGACCCTGAGACATCTGCTGCACTTGCGGCGCTGACTGCGCTGGCGAATGCAGCAGAGGGCGTCTCGCGTTTCGTGGGCGACCACGCGCGCGATCAAGACGCGCAGGCAGCAGCAGTGGATAATGCGGCTGCACAGGGCGCTGGGCGCAGCAGCGCGTGGATACACACTGGCAGTGGGGGCGCTGCCAAGCTGGTGGAGGCTGGCAGCTTGGGGCCTGAGGAGGAGGGGTCTAGGGCTGCAAGGGGGCCCCGTGCTGCTTCGCGCTTCATTGGTGTGACCTGGCGAGAGCGCATCCAGCGCTGGGAGGTGGGTGCCGTGCTGGTTTTGTGCTTGCTATTGTGTAATGTGCCAGCTGTTTGCTGGTGATGTGGGCTTGAGCTAGAGGCTGTATGCTGGTTTGTCTGCTGGCCGTGTATGCAGCTATTGCTGCAGAGACACAAGATGCTTGTCACAGGTGCAGAAGGGTAGTGCCTGTGCTGCAGTGCTAGTGTGTATGCCTGCAGGGCTGTGCTGATGTGGATTTGTTGGCTGCAGCAGTCTAGTGGTTCTTGTGGTTTGCTAGTGTACAGACTCAACGCATTCCGCTGCATTTTTCTGCCACCGTGCGTCAACCCACATGTTTGAAAGCTCAAGCCTGGCCTTCTCTGGTGCCTCCCTCCCTCCTTTGCTGCTTCAAGGTGTATGTTTGGGCGTCCAGCAGCAAGCGCAGCCACTACATTGGAGCCTTCCCCACCTCCATTCACGCAGCGCGTGCATACGACGTGGCAGTGCTGTGGCTGATGGGGCAAGATGCACGGCCCCGCACTCGCCTCAACTTCCCACTCAGCGACTACAACTTGGAAGAGATCCAAGCAGAAGCCAGCGCTGTCGCAGCCATGCGGCAGCTCGGCACGCACATGACAGCCTCGCAGCGCGGCGCGGCTGCTGCTCAAGCCGCGCAGGCCGCAGCGAAGCAGGCTGCGGCGTCTGTGAATGCAGCTGGCGTTGGGACGTATCGCGTGAGAGGCAGCTCCAGTTCGAGCGGAGCAGGGCAGTCTGCGCTGCTCGCGCCTGGGGTTGGTGGCGGCGCTGCTGGTGCGGCGCTGCGGCAGTTGAACCCGCGCGGGCGTGCGCCAAGCGCTGCGGCCGGCGGTGCTGCAGCAGTTGCTGCAGCAGCGGCAGCAGCAGGGGCTGCGGCAGCGGAGGAGGTTGCTGCTGCGGCGGCTGCTGCACGCGACCGGCGGCTGTCAGCAGAAGGCGATGAGGAGCAGCATGATGCATCTGCTGCTGAAGCTGAGGTGGCGGCGTTCCTCGTGGCGAATGCTGCTGCTGGTGCGCAGCGCTCGCTGCTGCAGGGTGCTGTGGCAGGCCTTCCCGGCTTGCAGATGGATGCTGAGTTGCAGCAGCAGCTCCAGCAGCAGCTGCAGCAGTACCAGCAGTACCAGCAGCAGCAACAGCAGCAGCACGGCCAGGAACAGGACCACGATACAGACATGGATGAGCGGGATGTGCATGATGCATTGGAGAGGCTTGCTGCTGCTGCATCGCCTGGCGTAGCTGATGATGCTGGTGCTGGTTTTGGCAGCAGCGGCGGCCACATCATGCACATGGGCAGGGCAGATAGTGAGGCCAATGGGGCTGCAGAGGATGATGTGCTTCTGCCGGGTGGGGCCTGCAGTGCTGCAGAGGCTGCAGGAGGGCTGGTGCAGATGCAGCGCAGCAGCAGCAGGCAGCAGCTGGTGTCGCTGCATGCTGCGCTGTCAGTGGCGCCGCCAGAGCCGGCGCGGCAGCAGCAGCAGCGGCGGGGAGACAGTGAGGATGCTGGCAAGGGGGAGGAGAAGGAGGCAGCGGATGAAGCAGCAGCAGCTGCACCTGCAGCAGCAGCAGCAGCAGCGCCAAAAATCACTGAGGAGTATTTGGCGGCTGAGCGGCAGCACCTGCAGCAGAAAGAAGCGGAGCTAGAGGCGCTGAAGAAGCAGCTGGCAGCAGCAGAGGCAGCAGTGGCTGCTGCAGCTGCTGCTGCTGCAGGCAAGGCAGCTGTGGGGCCAGCTGCTGGGGCTGAGGATGCTGCTGGCGATGCAGGAAGGGGATGCTTCGGAGTGAAGTGCACTTTGAAAGCAGGGTTGTAAGTACCACAGGAACTGCTGATTGCTGCACAAGCGTGTGAACGAGCTGCTGTCAACTGTATTTGCAGCAGCAGGGGGTGGAGCGTGCGGTGGCAGTGTTTGGTCAACTGGTAGGGGTGCCTGCTGCAGTGAAAGCAGCAGCGGCTGTGATGGGGGCTGCGGTGCTGCACCCTTTCCTAGTTGGTGTTACGCTTGCAGCAATGGAACCGGTGTGTTCAGCGTGTCCCAGATGTGCTGCTGCTCATCACATGCAGGGCGGAGTGCTGGCATTTCTGCAGGTGTAATGCCTGTGTCGAGTCTTTTGCGGCGGCTGTGGGAGCTTCCTGGAGTGTTGCTCTTCCACTGCTCTTGTGTGCCGCCTGCCAACACCAGCACATGTCGAACGCATCATGCGGTACCTATGCTCACTTTGTGATCGGGCCAACTGTATGCAGCGCCGGTGTGAGATGGCGAAGAAGCAGCAGTGGCTGCAAGTATGTCGATTACAACAGCAGCAGCGTGCTTGAGAATATACGCATGCACTGGTGATTGTTCTGAGCTGCGTTGGTTGCAGACCGAGTGGGTGCCATGCTGTTACATGTTTGAGGCTGATGTTGTGTCTAGTAACGGTTCTTTTGTCACAGTAGCAGGTTCTGAGAGGAGTTCGCGAAAGCTGGCAGCTGCGTATGTATGCTATGTGTTGTGCGCATGAATCTGGCGGCCAACCACAGTCCTGTATCAACTTGGTTAGTTCGTGATCACCCCTTGTGCTCCTGCATTTTTCTGATGATCTCTTACTTCTGTGTGCTGCCTGCAAGTCCAGCGTGCGGCGGGTTCTCATGCGCTCCTGCGTACTTGTGTTTTGCTGTGGCAGATCACCGCCTTGCTGTGAGGTTTGGTGTGTACAAAGGGCTGGTTACATTGTTTGTTGACCAGCAACTGGCCTGTGGCGGCAGGTTTGAGCTGAAAGTGCTTTATAAGATGGCACAAAGCTGTCCAGCCGGTCCGCTGCATGTCTTCATCAGCGTCGTAGGAGACGGCTTTGGCTGACACTGCTTATGTGTGGCGTGCAATGTCTCCTGCTGCGGATAGGTGCAATACCGCACAACCCCGGTGTTGTGACACGCCAGCGCAGCTGCGATGCGCTGTCATGCAAGCTTCAAGATATTTCGTACAAGAACTTGCTCAGGCAGTGCGGCAGTCTCGGGCTGCATGCTGTGTGGCGCTCCGCAGGTGCGCCTTGCGCATTGTGGGCCTTGCCAGCAGCTGCGGCCATGGTGGGGGCCACACGTGTGGCTCTGTCTGGGACTGAGGTGCTGAACTGCACCCTACATTACCAGTATGCTGTGTTACTGTGTCACACGGTGTTACTTACGCATGGTAAGCACTGGCTATCTGTTTACTCCGGGGTGCCTCATACAAGTAGCTATTGTTGATGCGGCTCCAGGATCCCAAAGGACCGTGGTCAATGCATAGCTGCGCACCTTATGGGTAACATGTTACGTCACGTATGCTGGCAGGGAATGCTGCAAGCCAACAGCTGTGCCAGTGCCAGTGCCAGTGCAATGCCTACTTTTGCAGTAGGTACTCGATTACCTTTCATCACATCGTGCACAGCTATCCGTAGTAAAGGACGCCACACTATGACTGTGTAATTGATAGTGTACGGCAGCAGTCCATGCCACGTGTGATTCTCGCTCAGCGGCTTTGAGCCTCTGCAGGAGGCCTGCTGTTGACGAGACATCCAGTGATGCAGGCCGCATCCGCATCTGTTCATCAACATTGTCATACACCGTCTGAAAACTCCATGTTAATAACACCATCCAAGCCATAGCATCAGCATCTGTAGACATAGAGATTACGTAGGTTTACAATGCGCATGTAACGAAGGGCCAAAGCCATAGCATCAGCATCTGCGCATGCAGTCTGCCTGGTGGACAAGCCCTATGCACCGAGTGGGACCTCGCATGTCCACAAACATCCCATCCAATGAGCCAACAGGCCTCCTCCAACCTCTCAGCACTCCAGCACCCTGTACGCCACCCCGTTTGCTGACGCATAATCATGCGTGTTGTGGTCCACCACATTCGTGTCACTCAGCTCCAGGTTATAAAAGTCCATCTGCTCCGCACCATCAAACAGCGGCCCGGCATGCCATGTGCCCTCTTTCATCTTTAAAAACACACCATGTGGCACCTTAAATGCCACCAGCTGCTGCTGCTGCGGGTAGCTGGCTACGCTACCGCTGGGAGCGGCCACCACCATGTACCAGGGCTGTGCAGGGTTCAAGCCCCCGAGGCATTGCGTGACGCTGGCGTGGTAGGTTATGCGGGAGAAGCTGAGGCCGCGCTTGGGCAGGCGCATGATGTAGAACCTGCAAAACAGCAGCAGCAGCAGCAGCAGCAGCAGCAATACTACTTGAACTGGAAGGTGATGGTACTACAGCTGAACCGCAGCAGCAGCGTTTGCCTGTGATGAATGTGTGTCCTGCTACACTGCTTGATCTTCTGAGGGCATGCAAGGCGGCGTGTCAGGTGGCCACCCACAAACCCCATCGCAACTTTACGAACATGCTGCTGCAGTTGGACATATTGGCCGCTTGTGACTGCTCATGCTGGGGCGGTGCTGATGATGTGGTGGTGTTGGTTGCGGTGGTGGTGGTGGTGGTGGTGCTGCTGCTGCTGCTGCTGCTGCTGCTGCTGCTGCTGCCACTGCTGCTGCTGCCACTGCTGCTGCTGCTAGTGCTGCTGCTTGTATTGCAATGATACCCAGCTCGATGTCCTACATGCACGCAGTGCTTACATGACAAGTGCTTACAGCTGCATATGGACATTTTGAAGTACCTGGGTGTGCCTTTATCTAGGACCAGCTGTGCATCCTCCTGATCAAACTCCTTGCCGTCGTGAGTGGGCCCAATGAGCTGTCCGAATGGCTCAAATGCTTCTGGGGAGATCAGCTGCGCTTGCAGTTCAACAACCGTTTGCTGCTCCTGTGCGGCCATCTCGACTTTGCTTTGAACTAGCGCAGGAAACACAAAGCTCCGTGCAGCTGCCAACCCACGCACGTTCTACGCACTGTTGCATCGCCGTGTGTATCCGCCAAAGCTCCAACTGCAGTTGAGTTTCAAAGGCATAATGGCTGGCTGTATCCCGTTTGTAACTGACTAGGGTTCAAGGTTTGACGCGGAGCGTCTATGTGCCCATGAGGTGCACCTACCCTACACCCACAGCCACGTGTCGCTGGCAGCAGCACACGCCGCACTGCTCCCAGCCACCAGCAGAGTATGCAAGACACTACCACCTTCGCTTAGACAGTCAGATGCGTCGCAAGAACCAGCACAAAGAACAACTAGCTGTTACATTGGGTTGTCAGGGTGCCTGGCAGTGACAGTGGCAGGTGAACTGCTTGGATGCCTGTTGGACAACCTGCAGCACTCAGGCGTACCAGGTATCAGCATGCACAGTCCATGACTAGAATGCTGCAGCGAAGGCCTTAGCAGGGCTGAATGCTCCGGGTGCGCACCAAAGCAACCGCTGCGCCGGCACACATGCTCTTGCACTGGTTGCAACGCAGCCTGCGGACAAGCGTGGATCTACAGCTTGCAAACATCTGCGGCGCAGTGGCTATAAGCACACCAGAAGGTCCACCTTGAAGATGCAGCACACCAGCACTGCCAGGTCCAACATGCAAATGCAGGTGGTCAGCAGCTATGCCAGCAGCTGCAGCTGCGCACTACAGCTCATGACGGTGCTGAGGCATGCCATGGCAGTGCCAGCAGCACAGGACTCGCGCATGCATGGAGCATACTGGCCAGTCCATGGGGACGCACGCCCACTAGTGCTACATCCTGCATCAATCGGCGGTTCCAACGTGCTGCACAACGCGCATGCCAGCCAGCAGCAGGATGCGCAATGCCGCACGCATGCGTGCTGTCTTCATCATCCTCAACATCTGCAAATGCATATCTGCCAGCTGGCAGCATGAGCATGCTCAGGCTGTGACTGTCTGCAGCATACATGCCATGCCATAGCAACCATACCAGCAGCTCCATCCCTAGGCTTCAGTGGGACACGGAGCTGACGGTGTCACTGTTAGGGCTTAACTGTTAAGACAGTCATAAACCCTAAGCGTCAGGGGTCACCAGCAAAGCCATATGCCCTGCCTGCCATACCTGCCACCACTCCACCACTCCAAAACTGACACAAACTTACAGTGCATGCTCTCCCCAGCCATCCCACCCAGGCCGGGTGCATCTATAGCTGCCAGCTGGCACTCACAGCGCCTGTCAAAGCACGCAACAGCTCTGCTGGCTGGCATTGCTTGGCACTGCTGCCACCAAGAAACACGCGCGCAACGTCGCCTGCTGCTCTCCCTTGCAGTCTCCTGCTGCCGACGAGATGCACCCCCGCTGGTGCCCCCGCTCCGACCCATCAAACATCCCTGCCAAACACAGCAGCAGGGGCTGTGCACACTTGCCGCATATGACCCACAATCGTACCGAAGAGAATGCACAGCAAGGAGAATGCGTAGCAACTCCCAGTAAAGCAGCAGGCAGCAGGCACCGCACCCTGTCACCTGCCGCCAAAACATGTGACCCAACCCCCTGGGGGCGCTGCACACATCCTCATAATGGTTGCGCTGCAAAGCCTTCAGGGATATGTGTGAGAACGCACAGCAGCCACATGCAACACCCGGGCTGTGTCACTGGCCCCCATGCTGTGTCACCCGTGCTGTGTCACCCGTGCTGTGTCACCCGTGCTGTGTCACCCGTGCCGTGTCACCCGTGCTGTGTCACCGGCCGCCAAACATGTGGCCCACCCCTGGGGCCGCTGCGCCACGCATCATGTGCCCTGCGCCCTGCGGCCGGCCACTCGTGCGCAGCTCCGCAATAGCCGCCTCAATGCAGCGCTGCAGGCAGCAGCAGCAGCAGCAGCAGCAGCAGCAGCAGCAGCAGCAGGACAGGGCATCTTAGGCAACCGTTCTGCAGCACAGCACAGTCACAAACAAAGCAGCATGAGAACGGTTGATGGGGTGTAGAGCGCTCTCGCAACTTACGACCATGCACAGGGTGGTGATATGTACTGCCAGCAATATCCACAAACAAGCAGCAGCAGCAGCAGCAGCAGCTGACAGCACCGCGGCGCACCTTGACATCAGCGTACGACACCACGAGCAGTGAGCGCTCGTCCCTGCTTTGCAGCAGGACCTGCTCCGACACGCCCGCGTCAAGCTGCAGCAGCAGCAAGCGGCGGCAGCAGCAGCAGCACAAGGCACTCAGCAAGAGTGTGTGGCAGTAGCAGCAGCGGCATGGCAGTGGCGCCTGCACCTTCCCAGCTGAAAGTCCCAACTTATGCTCACAGCTGTACACCGGCCCACCCTTCCGAAGGAGTCCTTGCTATCACCACACATAACCATTGGAGCACTTATATTACGCTTCTGTTCCCTCTCGTTCTCTCATCTTGTTCAGCGCCTCCACCACATGGCCCCAGTCCAGCACCCTGCCTGCGCCCTGGTGAAACACAAAGTCCCCCATTCACTCTTTTCCCCACGCCATCTCACTCCTTCTTTACCCACTCTCACTCTCCCTCACTCTTCCCACCTTGTTCAGCGCCTCCACCACATGCCCCCAGTCCAGCACCCGCCCCGCCTCCAGCTCCCCCTGGTGGAACACAAAGTCCCGGAACAGGCCCAGCAGGTACTTGTCCCCGCTGTCCGCATATGCAGCCGCATGCTGCGCAGCAGCGCCGTGGCCCCCGGGCGCCTCTGCTGGCCTGTCTGTGACGAAGCTGAGCTTGGAGGCCAGGCGGAAGAGGCGGCCGTTCTCCATCTCGTGAGAGAGGTCCTCCAGCTGCAGGGCACGCAGCAGCAGCAATTGGTACAATTGTAAATCAATGTTTACACGCGCTGGACAATTGAGTTCAACTCAAAAGGTTTCAATGCAAGAGTGTTTGCACGAGAAGCCAGGGTGAAACCAACCACAAGCACATCCAATCCACGCCATTGCTTGCCAGGCGGTACGTGAGCAAGCGAAGGCACCCAGACACCCCAAACAAACACATCAAGAACAGCACGTTTCTGAAGATCCCCTGCACTCTCACCAGCTGCTCGTTGAACATGGCCAGCGCGTCCACCTCCAGCATCAGCCGCTCCCCCAGCAGCGCAGACACAGCACGCCAGCTAAAGCCGCCGCCATCAGCCACACCCAGCAGCAGCACCAGCAGCCGCACAAACTCCGCGCTGTAGTGCGCGGCAGCAAAGTCCAGGTTTGGGGCCGGCAGGCTGCCGACTGCACAGGCGAGCTGCAGCAGCAGCTGACCCATCGCCTGCAGGATGGAAGGCACGCGCAATGACAAATGACAATAATCATTAGCATGTGCTGGCGCTGGCGGCAGTTGCAGATTGCAAGCACAAACTCTTGCTGGTTTACGACACGCTTTAGTGATGACATCAAACCCACAGATGCAACCTGCAACCACAGTTGTTACATTGTGTGTTATCTTGTGACATTTGTAACAGTGCCCCACTCACCACCACGTCGTCGCGCTGCAGTGCCAGCAGGTCTTCGCTGTTGGCCGGCACCACCTCGCCAGTGAGCGCCTCAGCCACACCCAGCCCACACACTTTGAGGCGGCCCACCGGGGTCAGCAGCACCTGCGGCAACAGCAGCAGCAGCAGCGGCAGCAGCAGCATCACATTGCCAGTGAGCGCCTCAGCCATGCCAAGGCCGCACACCTTGAGCCAGCTTACAGCAGCACCTGCAGCAGCAGCAGCAGCAGCAGCAGTAGCAGCAGCAGTAAAGTTATACGTCATGGTTGTATGCCTGCCAGTGCATGTGTGTGTCGTAAACATCTGATGACACGCCCGGGCAGACAGTTCCTAATGAATGCTATGCCCGCATTGGCAGCTGCCTGTGCTCTGCAGAACATGCTGCAAGGCGATGGCAGCCTTGACTGCATGCTTGACGTGCACGTCGTGCCTGCAAGCCCTTACTCCTCACATGCACATGCCATCTGGACAATGCACAAAAACAGATAACTGCAGGTGGTTCATCGCGACTCTGAAAAAACCTTGTTGTTAAACACATGCGCTCTTCAATGGAGCGCAACCGCACCTTGGTTGCTGACAGTGCTGCAGGCCGCAGCGCAAGCCCTGTTGCGTGTGCTGCGCGCAGTATGGCTGCCAGCTGCACCGTGTAGCTCCACAGCAGCTCCTCATTGGGCGTGTTGCGCACCAGCTGGCCCGACGCAGTCTGCGAGGCAACAGCAGGCCAGCAATAGGCTGCGAGTGAGCCTGTGATCCAGCCTGTAAGCGCTGCAGTCGTGTAGCCGTGCCTCAGCACTGCGAAGGCGCTTGGCAACACAACAACCACTCGTGCACACTAAGCTGCCTGATAAACCGCAGCACCGCCAGGTGCACAGCAGCACTTCAAAAAAGTGGCAAGTGCAGCGCTGCGCCCCGCTACCCACCTGTGTCGGCTGCAGGTGCGCCTGCGCCAGCGTGACTGCCCCAGGCGCATAGCTGTACACCACCACCAGCGATGGCTGCCATCCAGCTCGCTTGCCACCAGGCCTTCAAAGGGCACCAGCAGCGGTCAGCAACACAACACCCACGCGCCACGCTCACAACGTGTCACACACACCAGCACTGACACACGCACAGCAGCACTTCAGAACAGTGGCAGATGCAGCGCCATGCGCCTCCACCCACCTGTGTCGGCTGCAGGTGCGCCTGCGCCAGCGTGACTGCCCCAGGCACGTAGCTGTGCACCACCACCAGCGATGGGCTGCCATCCAGCTCGCTTGCCACCAGGCCTTCAAGCGGCACCAGCAGCCCCGGATGCCCCGCCAGGCAGGCCCACATGTCGACTGCGCTGCGCACCACGCTCAGCATCTCAAGGGAGGGGATGACCTGGCGGCAGCAGCAGCAGCGGCAGCAGTGAGTTCCTATTGCAGGGCCCACATGTCCACACCGCTGCGCACCACACTCAGCATCTACAGCTAGGAGATGACCTGCCAGCAGCAGCAGCAGCAGCAGCAGCAGCAGCAGCAGCAGCAGCATGTGAATGTACAGCACCAGCAGCCTGGAGTGTCCCGCCAGGCAGGCCCACATGTCTACTGCGCTGCGCACCACGCTCAGCATCTCCAGCGAAGGAATGACCTGGCAGCAGCAGCAGCAGCAGCGGCAACAGCATGTAAATGTATGGCACCAGCAGGCCCGGGGTGTCCCGCCAGGCATGCCCACATGTCTACTGCGCTGTGCACCACGCTCAGCATGTCAAGGGAGGGGATGACCTGGCGGCAGCAGCAGCAGCAGCAGTGTTGTGTTACTTGAATGTCCACCGCGCTGCACACCACGCTCAGCATCTCAACGCGAGGATGACCTGGCAGCAGCAGCAGCAGCAGCAGCAGCAGTGGCAGTGTGTTGTATTGCAGGCCCACATGTCCACTGCGCTGCGCACGACGCTCGGCATCTCAAGGGAGGGGATGACCTGGCAGCAGCAGCAACAGTAGCAGCACATGGATACAGCGACAGCGGCAGCACCAGCACAAGAGCACCGGCAAGCGGCACCATTGGACTATACATCAGCAGTGTGAGGGCCACATGGCACGCTCCCCGCCAGAGCTAATCAAGCGCTACGATGCAGGCGGCACCAGCATTGCCACAGCTGCGCCAAACAATGGACCCTAGTATTCAACGCACCTGCTTGCCGCACACCACGCGCAGCACGTAGGCGCGCCCATCGGGTGCAACCACAACATCAAGCGCAGCACACCCAACTCATTCACACACTGCAACTGCATACACACACCACGCACCTGCTTGCCGCACACCACGCGCAGCACGTAGGCGCGCCCGTCGCGCGCGCTGAGCCCCTTGAGCGCGCTGCTGCGCACGCCCCACGCAGCACTCAGCTCTGAGCTGGACAGGTCTTCTAGCGGGTACAGCGTGTGGTAGTGCGCAATCTTGTCCGGTAGTGGCGGCTCGTCGCCGCTTGGCGTGTACTGTGCAGTGACAATCAAGACGCAAGCAGAGGCAGGGAGAGAGCGTGTTACAGCACGAGGGGGTTGCCATGGGAAGCAAACTAACGGGGGGAGTACCCTGGCCTGTGAGTTGGTCGAAAGAAGGGAGGCATGTGATGTAGTAGACGTAGGGCAGACAAAGTTGGTTACGTTGGTGCCTTCAAATGGTCCTCGCATTGACGGGCGGAAGACAAAAGATGCGATGCAGCAGAGGCATGTGACCAAGAGGGGCGAGGCGGACGGATACACAGCTGCCCTGCGAACACAACATCGATGTCTGCGCCTTCACAGCACACTCGCCACCCCCACCTGCAGCTGCGTGAGGTAGTTGGCCTGCTGCAGCTGCTGCCGCAGCCCTTCAGACATGAACTGCGCAGACAGCAGCTGCTTGCCCGGCGCCCCGTGATGATGATGATGCGCGTGGTGATGCGCAGCATGCCCATACGCGCCAAAGTGACCCCCGGCCATGCCTGCAGTGCCATACTGATAGTTGCCCTGGAACTGCGCAAGCAGAGCTCGCTTCGGGCCCCCGCCAGCACCACCCAGCCCAGAGAGGCTAGCAGGAACAGCCCTCGAGCCGCCATACATGCCTGATGCTGCTGCACCGCCCATTGCACTGCTGCTGCTGCTTGGGCCGCCGCCGCTAGCGCCGCCGCCGCTAGCGGCGCTGCTGCTGTTGTTGAGGCCCAAGTTGCTGCTGCTGCCTCTGCTGCTGTCGTTGCGCGCTGCCCTGCCACCCCTGCCGCCAGCTGCTGGGCCTGGCCTAGCTGGGCTAGCTGTTGCTGCTGCTGTTGCTGATGGCGTGCTGCTGCTGCTGGCGGCGGCTGTGGCAGCACTGTTTGAGCCATTCAAGGGAGACCTCAGACGCGCTGCAGCTGAGGGGGTTGCAACGGTGCTGGTGCTGCTGCTGCTGGCCTGCGGTGTGCCCCTGCAGGCGTCAAGCAGCACATGGCACAGCAACATGGCATCAACACACCAGGCAACATACGATAGAGTCAATGCAAACTTGTGCTAGTGATCTCAAACAATGCAGCTACTCCTGTGTGTGCCGCACCGAGAGCTGCGTACAGGCAGCACAGCAGGACTGGCCACGGCGTTGCAGATGCTGTGTGCGTCCTGCTAAGCGCTGCACAGGCCGCTGTTTGCCTCTTACCGTGGCTGCTGCGCGCTGCTGCTGCTGCTGCCGCCGCCGCTGCTGCCTGCTGCTGGCGTGCCAGGCGCAGACTTGGGCACGAATGCAGCAGCGGCAGCTGACATCTTGCCGGCAGATGCAGGCGCCTTTGGCTCCTTCTCCTTCACATCCTTTTCCTTCTGATCCGCTCCTTTCTGATCCACCCCTTTCTGATCCTGCTGCTGCTGCTGCTGCTGCTTGTTTTGCTGCCCGCCGCCCTGCTGCTTGCCCTGCTTGCCTGCCTTGCCGCCCTGCTTGCCCTGCTGCTGTTTCGCCTCCTTACCGGCTGCCTGGCCAGGGCCGTTTCCTGCAAGCAGCAAGAACATGCACAGGTGCGCAATCCTCAGAAGCTGCCTCAGTGTATGCGTGACATGATACTCTGCTTGATGTTTGCATTACCGCTGATGATTCGACAAGCTCTGCTGCTACCACTGCTCCATGGCTGCCATGGGTGATGTGCATTGCAGCGTTCAGCGAGATGCTCTGAATTGCAACAGTTCGTGACCATATGTACGTATGCTGTGGCAAACCAGCAACTCATTCCAGATAGGTATAGCAAGGGCTCAGTTGCCACAAGATGTGCTTATCCTTTGTGGAGTTCTGCTTGCTGGTTGACATTGTGTGTGCACTGTCAGCAAGCGTTCACGGCACTCACCTGGCTTGCCGCCGCTACCTGGCACAAAAGGGGCAGCAGAAGCTGCTGCAGCAAGCTTGCTGGTGGGCGTCTGCTGCTGCTGTTGCTGCTGTTTTGCTGCTGCCTTAGACCCTTTCTGCCCTCCTGCGCCCTTGCCACCGGCCGCTGCTGGCTGGCTGGCGCTGCTGCTGCTGCTGGAGTTGGCAGGCTGGGGCGTACTGCCATTCACAGCTGTTGCTGTTGCGGCAGTGCTGCTGCTTGTGGGGGCTGCATCCCCTGCTGCCTTGCCCTCATTGGGCTTGCCAGCAGGAGCAGCAGCTGGGACATATGGAGCAGCACTGGCATGCAAGCCTGACGAGCCTGCAGGGGCCTTGGGTTCGTCAGGCATCTAATCAGCCGACGTAGGGTCCCATGAGCAGGATCACTGCACGCCAGCGGAATACAGAACAGAGAGGCAGCAGAAAGTGGTTATAGAGCAGCCTGCTGCTGAACCAGCCAACTCCCTAAGGCACTGATAGCCTAAAACTAATACATGCCTATGCAATTTTCTTTGTACCTGCGTGACGCTGTGATCCTCGCCACGGACCGCTCGAAGCACAGTCACCACTTCGGACTTCACGTTGTCGCAAACAAAATCAGCAACACCCTAAAACTAACTCAGCGAAGTCAAGTTTAGTTTACCTGAGCTGCTGATCACGTCAGTGAGCGCGCTTGAAGTGATGTAACAGCCTGAGCTGTCGTTCAAACTAGCTGCTGCTGCAGAGGCTCATTGGCGCGCCATAGTAACAGTATATTACCATGAAATTTGTGTGGGTGTCAACGTCGTGAGGCGCGATCCTGCAATGAGCCTGATGAATTGCACAGCAGAGCTCACTGGGAAGTGCCACCAATTTTGCTTCTTGGCATTTGTGCGCAGCCTCGTCAAACCAGAAGACTGTGATGACTTCAACCTACACTCTGGAGCCCTGAAACCCACATTGGAGCTGAATCTTTGCCAGAAAGTTACAGGCAATGGTGTGCGGCCGCCATTGCACTGCCTTCAGGCAGCCTGCCTAGCCTAGTGCTGGGCACTGCCACTGAGTTCCTGTGCTTGCCCAGCACTCCAACAACACGTGCAGTGCTCGTCTCTTTGTTGGCAGCCAAAATGTAAGCGCTCAACCTGTAGTCTGCAAACATGGGACATGCAGTCAGGCTGAACATACCTGCTGCTACGGCCACGGTGGCCTTTCAGAAAGAGTTGATAGACTCCATGGAGGCACCATCAAGTCCATCAACACCTACTGGCTGCAAGCACCATGTTGAACCACAATGTTCTTGTAACAAGCCGCGGACCAAGGCAAGCCTTGCAGCAAGCCCCACAGTGGCTGCTGAGCACCTGGCAACAACGCAGCTTTCAAGCGCTGCACGTATGGCATCCTGCGGTTGCTGCAGTAAGCAACGCCACACGCACTGAGCCTGAATGGGGCGTACGCGTGCAGGCCCCTTCACAGCACAGCACCCGGCTCAGTGCAGCACACAATACCCTGGAACAACACACGTGCTGCACCTGTGTGCAGCAGGACCAGCCAGGCAACCCACATGATGAGATGAGTCGTGATTTGCAAGCTTGTGTAGCATTGCTCATTGCTTCACGGTACACACATACCAACTGTAGTAAACAAAGCACTCTCTGTACATACACATGTACATTCAACGCGTCCATTTCTTTGGCTTGAGGCGGCCATGTCCACCAAAGTATCATCTCTCTTGTCAGTGCTGTGGCACATCCTGCAGTCAACACAAGCGCTGTATGCAGTGCTTGCTGAGTCAGCATGGCACTACTGCCTGCAAGGCACAGGGCTGACAACACAATACTGGAAATATGACGGTGCTGCGGCACTGTACACGCAATAAAGCCATTTTCTGTCACATGTCGCACACATAGATAGCATGTACACTAGGGGTTGGGTTGCAGACCTACACACGCACCGTATCAGCATCTTGTTGCTGGAGTAAGCAGCATGTCATGTAATCACAAAGCTTCTCACACGTCAGGATGGCATGGCACACAAAGCCAAGTACAATCGGTCAAAGGATGTACACAAATTACTCAAGCAAGCCTTACACTGGCCTGAGCTGCAGTATGTTCATCACACATCATATATTTGTAAATAAGCTTCCCTTGTGCAGCAGCAGTATGCAATTCACATCCTGCTGACACAGGTGGTTGTGTTTCGAAGCTGATGTGCGCATCAGCACCACTACAGCAGGTTGCTGCTGCGGCTATCTTGGCCTGAACATGTACACAGCACACACCCACAGCAATACAACTGCACAACCTGGTGCTGCTGACACAACTATACACACCCTTCACAATCACTCTGTACACACTGCACAATCACAACTACACACGTAATCTATGGTACAACCAACAAGCTTCAATGCAGCAGCATGCGCCTGCCGAGTTCTGGCTGCTCAACTGTGGCATCTTCAACATCGGCATGCTCGGTCGGCTCTTCAGTCGGCTGCTCTTCAGGCATCTGGCGTGCAGCCTCCTTCCTGATCCTAGGGGCCATCTCTGTCATCCTCCAGCCACCGCTGTGCATTTTGACAACCCTTGGAGAACCAAAGGGTGCATTTGAAACGCTGATCTTTGACTCCCAAGCAGGCAGGTCCCTGCGTGCTGGTGCTTGTGTTGATGTATCATCTGGCAGCTGGCTGTCGGGGGTGTCTGCAGGTATCTGGTAGTCGTCATCTGAGTCGTCTGAAGTGTTGCCTGTGTTTTTGATGCGCACGTCAGCGCTGACAGCAAAATAAACACAGGACATGCAGGCCACAGGCAGTGTGAGGCATTGCAGATTTTAAAAGGGTCTGCTTGCATCATGACAGCCCTAGGGCACCAATAGCTGCAGGCTAGCACTCGCAAGCTTAACGTGTTGATGCTGTTACAGGCAGCACATCATCATACACACAGCTGCACTTGCGGCAAGCTTGAAGCCTGAGGCACATTGACAGAGGTGCAACGGCTATAGCTGCATTAAGCGCATGGCAGTCGCCGCCGGTCACTTGCTGTCTTTGCTGGCAGCTGAAACGGCAGAGGAAGAACACCAGCATCTGCATCAAACTGCTGTAGTTCACAGCAGCAGGTCTCACCAGTTCCAGAAGGATTCGGGGTACTGTGCATTGGGCGCGCCACAGGTCAGGAAATCTTGCTTGTTCTCGCACGTGACCTCATCCGCATTGGCCGGGTTACAAGGTGGCCTGCGGCAACAGCAGCATGAGCAATGCAAGTGTGTCACCAATGTGGTCTATAAGGTATGTGCTGTAAAGGGCAGTTCTGCCATGCACAGCGACACTCCACCCCAACAAACGTTTGCGCAAGTGATCTGTCTGCCCTGGCTACAGCAGCTGCAGCAGTTCCTAGATAGCTACCATGCTTCTGTCAGTGGCACGGCCGACATGTGTAAGAGCCATCCGCTCCCAAATGTCCGTCACGTTCACGAGGAAAAGGCAAGTGCTGCCACTCACCAACAGTTGTGTGCAGTGAGGTAGGTCCACATCAGCTTGCAGCGCCTGCAGGGCAGCTGTGTGGGCAGCTGCCACTGCGTGCGGTATGCCACCAGTCCTTTGTAGCCACTGCAAATGTACTGCCCTGTGCAGCCCTCCCTGCAGGCACACAGAAACAGACATGCCTCAGCAATATGACAACAAATTAGCCAGTCAACTGCTGTCATCAAAGGTTGTCACAGGATGACCAGACAAGAAGATACTGTGGTCACAACATGCAGGCCAAAGTCTATCTAAAAGAGTCCCCTGCATCATAGAAGACCTCAGCATCTACTGCCACGCTTGATGTGAGCCCAGAGTAGCAGGCCGGCTCACTCTTGCATCACATCTGGCATGGTGTACATGCCAAAGCTGCCGTCACTGTAGATGGGCTTCTCGCTGCCGCGGTTGCCGCCACTCCAGCTTGCAATGAAGGGCAGATACCACGATGAGCTCTTGCCGTCAGCCCTGCAAAGTAACATGACAGAGAACATGCAGCAGTGGTATTGCTGAGAGCAGATGGTCAAAACCAAATGCAGGTTTGGTGGGTGGTTCGGCGACAGGGCACGAAATGAAGGGCTGTGCCAGATACTTGCAGCCTCTGCACATCAGCTCTGCTGTATGTCTTATGAGAAACTGTACAGTGTATATACTGACACGAAGTCACACTCTGTCAAGCATGCTATCAAGCAAACACTCATGAGCAGCTTGCTGCTGCTGACCTCTTGAGGGTGATGCACTTGTTGTCGCCCGGCTTCGCTGTCACGTCGCACAGCTGCATGTCGATGCGGCCCAAGTGGTTCTCTGTCACCAGGTGGTCGACGTTGATGACCTACAACAGCAGCACCAGCAAAGCAACAGAGTGAAAATGTTTAACCCTGGTTGTTGTGGGTGTTCGTATGTGGCTATGGGTGCGCGCTCCAGCTGTGATGCATGAACATGGTGTGCTGCAGCCGCCAGTGTGGCAGGCAGAATGTCAAGAAAGCATCAGGCTGTGCAAAATACATGGACGCACATATACACCAGCAAACAACGGCCTAGCACGTTACAATTTCCACATAGACGCGCCTCAATGCAAGTGTCAGCGCAAATAGCAGCGACATGATGTGTGGTAGGGCGCGTAGTAGGATGCTTGCCACCAGGCTGGCAGTACACAGCCTGACGGGGTGCAACAGGTGACAACAAATACAGTATTTGAATAGGGATGCAGCAGAGCTGCTGCAGGACAAGTAGTAAAGCCTGTGTCCACCTGTCCAGGGGAGTAGACTGCTTGCAGCGCGCCTGGCACGTCCCACTTCTGCTCGCCTGCACGGTCCCCACAGTAGCCACGGGATTCTGCAGGCCACACCAGCTGACCGCCATTCGAGACCACAGAAGAGCCTGCGCATATGACACACGTTGGTTAAAGACTGTCATTGGTTTGTTGAGCAGTAGGCATGCTGCGCAGGAGTAGTACTAGTGGCTGCTACAGCACATGCTACATGTGCCTGCTCTGCCCTTGACTGGCCTGCGCTTGGCACAACCCCTGCACATCAATCTCTCTTTATAATAGGAATTATATTGTTCTTATAAAAGAACGAGCTATCTTTGAGCTGCTGCTGCACTGTGTAACCTGGCAAACTCACCCCCTGCGTTCAAGCAATGCGGGCACCACTCTCGGCCCTGCAAGTACGCTAAAAAGTTCCTTGAAACCGGATGTATCATCATTCCATGTCCTTGAACTGGCGCGGTGTAGCAAAACATTAGCACTATCGCCACAGTGAACGCTCTGCGAAACACCTCCATGATTGACCTGAAGTTCGAGTGTCGATTGATACTACAGCAGCTTAGTGTACCTTTGGCCTTCTTTATAGAATTTGAAGGCATGGAAGTCGTCTTATGCTGTTCCTCCCACCGTTGTCAGAAATTGTTATATGCGTGCGCTGACGGACGCGGCCTGCAAGTCGCAGGAAGCTGCCAGCGGTTGTTAGGCCAACGGCATAACAGACTTTCGGTCTGCTAAGTTGATTTCTTGCAGTACTGCATCAGTGCGACGACCTCCGTGACAGGTACAAAACTCCTCATGGCGATACTGCCCCTTAAAAGAGTGGCAGGCGCAAAAGCGCGCATGGTCGCTTCATGCACAAGCAGTACGGCTTTAGTAGTAGCAAAATGGAGTTTAAGCATGTTGCGCGTGATCCTGCTGCTTCACAGGCAACCAGAACTCCAGGAGGTCGCCTCCATGCCAACCTCAGGCTGGAAGGTGTGGCATCTGCTGCTGGCTGTACCAATCAAGTACTGCCTGTTTGAAGCAGTGCTGACAGCAGAATAAAAGAAGCGAAGCTGTATGCTTTACAGCGATATTATGTTTGCAGATGCTGCATGCCATTGCACCTGTGACGAAGCTTTGCTGCTGAACGTCAGCTGAGCTGCAGCTGACTTGCAGGCTTCATATAAAATGACGAATTTTAGACGAAGCCAGGATCCCGAAGGCTTCATATATTGCATCTGCAGCGGCACTGTGTGCATGTCAGTCCTTCCAACACCCAGTCACACTTATACTACTGGGTAAGGTTTTTAAGTTGCTTTCTGTTCGGCACTGTGTGGCGTGTTCAAGCAGTGCTTACTGAAGCAATTTTGACAACTGGCACCAGTCCGCCCGCATGCACCCCAGGCCGCCGCTGCTTCACAGCAGAAGTGCAGCTCGAGATGTACATGTACCCAGCTTTTGCAGGACATGAACATCTGGCATACAAAAGCATGATAACATAAGAACAGTGACACTGGCACCGTGCATAGCAGATGTTGCTGTTGCCGATGTTTGATGCTGGTGTGACGCTACTTCAGCCTTTGGATGGCCCTGGGCCACCCGCACTGCAGCACTCATGCAACATCACTGCTTTGTGCTTTATGCCGCGTAAGACGATCGCCAGCACTGCCACAAGAGCAGCTGTTTCTGTACTGTGTGTGAACAGTTTCTTCTGATTGGCAGCCAGAGTGCCTGCACTGGTAGATACCAGCGGCCACGGCCACATGCCACCATGAGCAGCAGCACCATGTGAATGCATTCGCCGCTGCTGACTCAGCTAATGCTTTACCTCAGCTGTTGACAGCTTCCGCTGCAGCCGCCAGCTGCAACAACAGGGCTGTACACACTCTCCGATCCATAATGCTGCAGCAGCATTTTCGAGCAGCATCTGACATGAAGCAGGCGCCGTTGTGCTGCCTGCATCCCACTGCATTTGCTGCTGCTTGTGCTGCTGGTGCTGCTTCTGCTGAACAGCACCCCCCCCCCCCCCATGCCCCTATAACGCAAGCTGAAGATTGTTGCTTTTGCTGATGTCAGCAGCAGCATTGACGAGCAGGACACAAGTTGGTATGCGAAACATGGGCAGCAGCAGCAGCAGCAGCAGCAGCAGCAGGCAAAGGGCACTGCTGGCAGCAGCATTGTTGCTGCTGGTCACAGCAGCATCGCTGGCAGGGGATGCATCACTAGCACTGCTGGGATGCAGCTGGCTATGTGGCTGTTTTTTTACCTTCCCAAACAGCACAGCAGCTGCTGACGCGCTGCCTGTTTGTCAGCTGAAAGTGACGTCAAGACTCACTGTGATGCTTCTGACCAGGTTCAGGTGTCGTTTTCGAAACCTCAGACATAGTGATTTGCTGACCCTCCCGGTGGAGCACGCAGGGCGCAGCTGCAGCGCTGTAGCTATATGACGCGCCTAATCTATTCAGTGGCATTGCAGGGCTGTGCAGCGAAGACTGCTGTGCAGCTGCTGCACATGCATGCCTCTGACACCACCATATGTTGTAGCATGTCCATGATGTTTGCTGCATGCCCAGACCTGAACGATCCACAAGCATGGTCTGACCAAGGTGTGTACTACGTGTACTACTACTGTAGTACACCATCTGCACATGCCGCCGCAGACCGCCTCTGTGTTCTGTCTGCTCATGTGATGGAATGTCAACAGAAGGTGTTGCATTGAAATATCCTTCAACTTTTACGCTGTTTTTTGAACAGGTTTTTCGTTGTTACAATGATACTGGCACAGCGAGGCCCTTGCAGGGCTGTCACGGCAAGCTCGCTGCGACTGCCGGTGTGAAGCTGTCACTCAGCAGTGCCGGTAACAGCAGTAAATAGTAACGGGCGGCGGCGGCAGCAGCTACTGACGGCCGGTGACCGCAGGGGGCGCTGCAGCTGGTGTCGGCTGGTGACGGCTGGGCAGCGGCCGGCGGTGGCAGCCGGCACCAGCGGCACCACTGCGGCAGCAGCCACAGTTGCACAGATGCCCCTAATACGCCGTCACACCATCACACAGCGCTGGATCTTGCAGCGGGTTCTCATATGATATCTGTTGTATATGTATATATAGTGTAATGATTGTTCTCGTAGCGGGTTCTCGCAGCTGGTTCTCGTAGCGGGTTCACGCAGCTGGTTCTCGTAGCGGGTTCTCCTAGCAAGTTCTCGTAGCGGGTTCACGCAGCTGGTTGTTACTTTGTCTGCATAACAGCCGTTCATAACAGCCGTTCATCAGTGCCAGAGGTCAGAAGAAAGTATTCCGGGTGTCATAACAGGACGCGTGAGCGCTGGCTCACGTAGGATGCCCGAGACGCCAATTCGGCTGCCAAAACCACCAATGAGTGCCACGTTACACAGAATTGACGTTCAGCATGTGTGATCTTTGCGCTGTACTTGTGCGCTTTCATTCGCGCGTTTTATCATCCGCTCCCAGGCCCTCGCAGACAGATCGGCCACCAAGTGAGCTCCGGTGGCTACTGCGTTGCGAACAGATCTTGACATGTAACTCCTGAAATGTACATTAAATAGGGTATTTGATCGCTTTCGTTGGATGGCATCGCTGGCCTTTTGCGCTGACATAACACCCGTCGGGTCAGGGCCCCTGATCTTCGCGTATCAGGAGCAGACGACACTCCTTAGTTGCTGAGAAGCAATAATACCAGTACATGCCTCAGCTTCCGTGCTGAATCTTGTGCCTGATACAGCACACAGCACACCATGGCAGTTTCACTGCAACTGTTTGGTCCACCAGCTGCTGGAGTTGATCATTGATCCTCACTCATACTTGCTGTGCTGATGCCTGCTGCTGTGCTGAGCAGGTCATGGCGGACATCCCATGTGGCAGCCAGCAGGCTGCCTTCTTGGGCTCCAGAGAAGTGCAGCAGCTGAGGCAGCAGCTGGCACAGCATGCTGATGCAGCACGCGCTTTGGGGGACAACCTAAACATCATCAATAAACTTCTTGTTGAACAGCTCGACACAGCAATGGCGGCAGTTGCAGAGCTGCGGTTAGCAGTTGCCAGTGCACAGCAGCTGGTCGACGCCGCGTCGGCAGCGGCTGCCGCGGGAGTAGGACCAGCCAGTGCTACCATGGACGCCGCCGCCACAGCAGCAGCAGCAGCAGCAGCAGGAGCAGGAGCAGCAGGAGCAGCAGCTGCTGATGTGCCTCCTCCTGCCGTTGCTGTTGCTGCTGCAGCGCCACCAGGAGCAGAAGCAGCAGAGGCAGCGAACATGCCTGGAGCAGCAGCGCAGCGCACAGCTCAAGTGGGCAGGCTGCCTGATGCTGCCGAGGTTGATGAGGCATCAACAGCTGCTGTTGCTGCTGCTGCTGCTGCTGGTGGTGGTGCTGCTGCTGCTGACACTGCTGCACCAGCAGCGCAGACAGTGTGGCCAAGTGGGTCAACAAGCAATGTAGGGGTGGCGCCAGAAACAGAGGAACAGCGCCTGCAGGAGGAGCAGCGCCTGCAGGAAGAGCAGCGCCTGCAGGAAGAGCAGCGCCTGCTGGAGCAGCGCATTGAGGAGCAGCGCCTGCAGCGGCAGTACCGCCACGAGCAGCGGCAGCTCCGGCAACAGCGCCAGCAGGAGGAGCAGCACCAGCACGAGCAGCAGCGCCTGCAGGAGCAGCGCCGCCTGCAGCGGCAGCAGCAGCGCTTGCAGGAGCAGCGCCGCCTGCAGGAGGAGCAGCGCTTACAGGAGCAGCAACGCTTGCAGGAGGAACAACGCCAGCAGGAGGAAGTGCGCCAGCAGGAGGAACTGCGCCAGCATCAGCAGCAGCAGCAGCAGCGCCGCAAGCGGCCGCGCTGTTTACAGCTGAATTCAGCAGCAAGTGGTGACGGCGCCGCAAGTGGCAGTGAGGGCGCTGCTGCAGCAGTTGCAAAGGCTGCCGTGCCTCCAGCAGCCAAGCACCCCGTGCCGCTGAGCAGCAGTGCTGCTGCTGCTGCTGCTGCTGCTGCAGCCGCTGGCAGCAGTGAGGGTGCTGCTGCAGCAGGTGCAAAGGTTGCTGCGCCTGTCAAAGCCAAGCGCCCCGCGCCGGTGAGCAGCCAACATGCTGCTGCTGCTGCTGCTGCTGCTGCTGCTGCTGCTGCAGCGGCTGGCGGCAGCAAGGGCGTGGCTGCAGCAGATGCAACGGCTGCCGCACCTCCAACAGCCAAGCACCACGCGCCGGTGAGCAGCCGGTATGCTGCAGCACCAGCAGCAGCGGCCGGCAGCAGCAAACGCGCTGCTGCAGCAGCTGCACAGGCTGCTGTGCCTCCAGCAGCCCAGCGTCACGCGCCGCTGAGCAGCAGTGCTGCTGCTGCTGCGGCGGTGGCTGGCAGCAGCAAGGGCGCTGCTGCAGCAGAAGCAAAAGCTGCCGCACCTCCAACAGCCAAGCGCCGTGCGCCGGTGAGCCGCCGCTACGCAGCCGGCGGCAGCGAACGCGCTGCTGCAGCAGATGCGGAGGCTGCAGCGCCTTCCATGGCCAAGCGCCACGCGCTGCTGAGCAGCAGTGCCGCTGTTGCTGCTGCTGCTGCAGCAGCTGGCGCCAGCAAGGGCGCTGCTGCAGCAGATGCGATGGCTGCTGCGCCTCCAGAAGCACAGCGTCTGGCGCCGGTGAGCAGTGGTGTCGCATGGTTGCTGTGCTGCATTTGGCAAGACTGCAAGTGCTGCTGAAGCGCTTCAGCGTGCTAGCAGGCAGGCGTGGCAGCTGCAACCAGAGCGCTCGGTGGCGTGCGTATGCCTAAATACGCAAACACGGCTCTACGTGTTCAAAGTAGCAGGACAGGCAGCGCCAATAACCACTCAGCTCTCATTGCAGCAGGTGTGCTAATCGCGTCTTCGGTCAGCACACGTCCTGATCTTTGCTGTGCCTTGCTCCTTGCTGACAGACCCTTTGACATGTGTGCTGCTGCCCTGCAGGCCCCTGGTGGCGGCCTGACCCGTCCGGAGCTGGCGGCGCTGAACGAGGTGCTGCTCGGCCTCTTCGGGCCTGCCAATGACGTCGCAGCATACCTCACCGACATCATGCGCGGGATGAGCAACAGGGGCATCACCGTGAGCAGGGAGGCGCTGGTGGCCGTGCTGGCGGCAGCCAGCAGCGCAGAGTATGACGAGCTGCCTGCGGAGCAGCGCTGGAGCCAGCGGCTGATCTGGGACCCAACTGATGTGTAGGTGTGCTCACTGTGAGCGCAGTTATGCGGGATGGAGGCGAGCTGGCAGCTGTGTAACGCTGTTGAACAGCCCGGCAGGCCGTGTGCTAGCCGCAATGGCAGTAGACGGATGCTGCTCAGCACAGTGCTGGTGCTGGTGCATGATGATTTGAGTGCAGCTGAGCACAGTGTTGGTGCTGATGATGGTTGCAGTGGATGCCGCTTGGCACAGTGTTGGTGCTGATGATGGTTGCAGTGGATGCCGCTTGGCACAGTGTGGGTGCTGATGATGGTGACAGGGGATCCCTCTTGGCACAGTGTTGGTGCTGATGATGGTGACGAATGGATCCCGCATGGCACAGTGTTGGTGCTGATGATGGTCGCATGGGGTTTAGGGATGCCGCTTGGCACAGTGTTGGTGCTGATGATGGTTGTTTTGACCAAGATTATGCCTGTCGTTGCACTCTGCTGAGGCCGATGATCTTGTCACCGGATGGCTGGACTAGATAAGTCGTGGTCGGCTCCAATTGTTTCTTGATATTTTGTGGACCCCATGAGCCTTGTTTGGCTCTTTAGTGGGTGGGCCTGTGGCCCTTTGCAAACCTGGGAACTTGAATGTTCCAGAAGATAGCTGGCATGCTCAGCGGCTGTTGCTGTGCTGTGCGGGCAATGCACACTGTCATCACAGGTATCCTGTTGGCGTTGATGCTATGGCTTGATGGGTAACATGATGATGATGATCCTGTTGGAACAGCACGCTGCTGCCGGTGCACCGCGCAGCGCACTGTGCGCGCTGTTTGATAACGAGATGATAAGATCAGCTGTGAGGTGTACGAGCTGTTCTTGGAAGCAACACATCATTGGCGTAGCAGCCATGTGGCTATGTTCGTGCTCTGCTCTCAAACATGTGTATTTTGAACCGGCACTGCCAGCAGACATGGCCAGGGTGATAGCTCAGCTATCTGCAAGTTGCAGAACTCACGCTGCGCAGCCTGCGCTGCATATAAGAACTGTCACAGCGCTGTTTCTACATTTTTTCTCAATTGCAGCGGGGTGGGTAGCTGCTATAGTAACAGGCTACTAGTGGCTGTAGCATCAGACATGGCCATTTGCACCATCATGGTGGCACCATCGTCAAATGTTGCATTGAAGGTACATGCAGGTGCATTGTTACAAACATGTCCAGCAGCCAGACACCCCGCCAACCTGCTCACGACAACAATCTGCAAACTACCAGCGCACTTTGCGGTATTCGGTGACAGCAACACTCAAAGCTGGAAAAACTGCTGCACAGGAGCAGCACACATTGGGGCAGCGCATGCACTTGACTTGATGAAACGTGTTTTATACACTCGTTTGGACCGTCGGCTATAAACCATGATCACCAGGCGTGATGCAATGCTTGCATGCATGTTGATGTACATGCTGGAAACCCCCTGCGGAAACTCTGTGCGCTGTACACCCATCCTCAACCCTGCCTGTCAAGCAACCCACTGTAAGCTCTGATACTCTAGTGAGGCACGTGCATGTACATGCAGAGCACAGGCTGGGTTGCTTGCTGAGCTGTACAGTTCACACCCAAACAGCTCCGACTACTTGCTACAACCCAAGTAGCACATGGCAGAAGCTGGCATTGCAGCTTGTCCATTCCCAAGCCCTCGCCAATACACAGAACCAAACCACACACAACCCTACTGCAGTTCACCACCCCCACCCAGGCCTGTCTGCCTACACCAGCATTATCAAGTTTGCCTGCACGGCAGCTGTCCGGACACCAACTCGCCTCTGCCACTGCCATGATCACACCTCTGTCACTGCTCTGTCACCTCCCACCTCATCACAGCCTCAAACCAGGGAATGCCGCTGTCGCACTGCTGCCCGCGCCGCTGCTGCCTCCCCAGCCCCTTCAAAAGCTGCCTCAGCCAGCAAGCGGAGCCGCCAGCGCAGCGCGCAACACATGCTGCGCTTACCACAGCAAGGTAGCTTTGCGCTTCTGCTGCGTGGTTGCAAGCGCCTTGCGCAGCTGCCGTCCCAGGGAGGCTGCCAGCGGGGGCGGCACTGCATTGCCGACCTGCCTATGGCGGCTGTGCACGTTGCCGCTGAAGAAGAAGTGGTCCGGGAAGCCCTGCGGGTGCGGGAGAACAGCAGATGAAACAGCGATGCAGTTAGTACTGGACCCTGCAAGGGTTGCTGTGCACGTTGCCGCTGAAGAATACGTGGTCCGGGAAGCCCTGGAGCCCAATTGGACAGTGCCAGACGCAATATGCAGTCAGCAAAAGAGCACATGCATTACCCTAGGTTGGACCCTGATAGGGTGACAGCACACGTTGCCGCTGAAGAAGCAGGGCCCTTGGGAAGCCCTTGCGGGTGCAAAGGAACAGGTGCGCATGCAGAAGAGAACACACCTATAAAACAAACATGACAAATCCAGTGAACTCACGTCAACCCATGCAGCCTCACCTGCGAGCGCGCGCACTCCCTCACGCTCACGATCCTGTCCTGGTTGGGGTGGAACACCTGCCCCACCTTGCCCATGGGCTGCGGGTCGGTGGTGCTGGTGGGGAAGTGGCCAGCCAGGTCGAGGCGGCCAAACAGGCCGCGCCAGCCGTTGTGGCGGTCCGCGGTGTTGGGCAGGCACCAGGGCACCAGCGGCTGGCCCTGTGGGAGTGAAGAGAGGGTGCGGCACAGCACATGCGGGAGGTGTCAGCAGCATTGGGGTTAGCATCAGATCTGAGCATGATGCAAACAGCATCTGCTTGTGGCAGAGGGTAGAGCAATGCTCAGGGCTGATTCGAGGAAGCTTGTTTGTTGGTGTGACGGCGCTGTTGGTGAATCGAATGCGGGCACTGCACGTCAGCAAGCACATGTAGTCGCCAGCACACTGGGCCCAGGAACGCAGCATTTGGCAAGCCGGCACTGCACATCAGCAAGCACAACGCAGGCACATGCATGGACAGTGGACTGCACAGAACTCCACTGCGTAGTAAACTCACGTTGAACTTCTCCCTGCTGGGGTCGTTCTTCACAATCTCCAGCAGCGTGCGCCAGTCAGCGCCAGGCGTGTCCTTGGGGATGCACCTGCAGGCACGACAGGCAGGCGGCCAGCAAGCAGACATGAGCGGCTTGCATAACCAATAACGTTGGAGTTTTTGAAGCGAAGCTGGCCCACACTTTGAACACTTGCGCTGCACGCATGCGCTTCACGCACGCCGCGTAAAAACAATGTGAGCAGCTGCAGCGCTCCAGGTTGAGCTCTTTCGCCTCCTTGCAGGTGCATCTGGACATACACTAGTGTGCTCTTCATCGGATCAATACCTGTATTACAGCAGCCTCACCTGCAGCGCTCCAGGTTGAGCTCGTTCATCTCCTTGCAGATGCACCTTTGCAACAACAAACTCCGCAGCACCCACTGATCATCCACATGTATCTGCAGGGTGACAACACATGCGCACCTGCAGCGCTCCAGGTTGAGCTCGTTCATCTGCTTGCAGGTGCATCTGCGCATGCCATCAAGCCACCCCACTGCATCATAGAAGGGCAAGCACCAACACAGCACACACCTGCAGCGCTCCAGGTTGAGTTTGTTCATCTCCTTGCAAGTGCATTTGCGCATGCCATCAAGCCACCCCCACTGCATCATAGAAGGGCAAGCACCAACACAGCACACACCTGCAGCGCTCCAGGTTGAGCTCGTTCATCTCCTTGCAGGTGCATCTTTGCAACAACAAGTTCCACAGCACCCACTGCATCATCCACATGTATCTGCAGATTGACAACAAATGTGCACCTGCAGCGCTCCAGGTTGAGCTCGTTCATCTCCTTGCACATGTGCATCCGCGCATGCCATCAAGCCACACCCAGCACACACTGCACCATAGCGCCAGCACGAACATAAGCCACACCTGCAGCGCTCCAGGTTGAGCTCGTTCATCTCCTCGCAGATGAAATCGGTTTACATCGACCCCCGCATCGTGCAGTCAAGAACCCAACACAAAAACCCAGAATCACAGCAGCCTCACCTGCAGCGCTCCAGGTTGAGCTCGTTCATCTCCTTGCAGATGTGGTCGCGCAGCTCGCTGGCCTTGTGCCGCATCAGTTTCTGGAAGGCAGACACGGCAGGGCCGCTGTACGGCATGGGGTCCCTGCAGCAGCAGCAGCAGCAGATACACACGCAGGTTGAGTGAGTGTGAATGAGCAGCACCGCACACATAGACAACGGCAGCACGGGGGTGCCTGCAGGTGCAGATGCTGACGCAGCGGTGAGGCGGGAAGAATCTTCTGCAGCCTGCCAAGTTGGTGTGCCACACACATCACGGCGACATCCCGAGGCTGCACAAGTGGAACCACTGCTGCTGCTGCTGCTGCTGCTGCTGCAGATCTATGCAGTTGTCGTGGCCTCTTTGGATGCTCCACAGGTCGCCTCTGAGCTGCCAACCAAATACAACTGGCGTTCAAAGGCTGTTATCAAATGTTGCAAAGACTCACTTGTCGTGGCCGTTGCTGATGGTGGGCAGGTCCCCAATGGCGTCGCGCACGGTCACCGTGCGCAGCGGCGCTCCGGGGATGCTGGTGTCCACCGCGCAGTAGGACACGCCACCTGGCAGGTTGACCGTGAGCTGCGGGCTCCTGCGGCAGCAACAGCGACAGGCAACGAAAGGTCAGCAGCAGCGCTGGGAATGCTGGTGTCCACGGCGCAGTAAAACACGCCGCCGGGCAGGTTCCCCGTGAGCTGTGAACTCCTGCAGCAGCAGGCACAACATGCAAAGGGATGTTGAGCACCCGCGCAAACAGACACACGCATGATGGGTTACAGGGTGCGGGAGCATCGGGCTTCAGGTAACACGCAGCAATGCCAGGTTCTAAATGGATCCAGTGCACAGGGCGTGCAGGCAGCCATGCAAGGCTGACTACATATTGGCCAAGTCAAGGATCCGAGTGTCATTGCCCGCGCCTGAACACATGGCAAGGCCGTGGCCACTCACTGCTAAGCAAGGACAGGTTGAGCTCACAGTGCTGGCTACATATGGGCTGCACTCGGCTGCAACAACCCGCACCTGAACACGTGGCGCGGGCGAGGCCACTCTGGCAGGCCCTCATCGGGCGCTGCCGCCCAGATGAAGGTGCGCTTGCGCGACTGCGGCACGCCAAAGTTGCCCGCGTTGAGCACACCAAAGCGCACCTAAACGCATGCAGAGCAAGACAGAAGAGGGAGAGAGAGAGTCAGTGGTGCAAACATGAATAGTTGAAGGTGCAGCGCAAGCAGACAACATCATAGGCAAGCAAAAGAACTGTTCTTAACGACCACACAGTGTTACTGCTTATATGCGTTTGGGATAATCACAACCTGGTCTCTTGAATGCTGCAACAGGTGGATGATACGTGTTCGACCAGCAGCAGCAACCTCAGCGGTAACGACCTCAGAGGCTGCGGCAGCAGCCAAGCCCTCACCTGGTAACCCATGTCCAGCAGCGTGCGCAGCGTGAGCCGGAAGGTGAAGCTCTTGTTGTGGGACACAAAGTTGCGCACGTTCTCCAGCAGGAAGTAGCGCGGGCGGTAGAAGTCGGCGTAGCTCAGGAAGGACATCACCTGCTCGGTAATATACAGGGGAGCAGCAGCAGCGATCGGTATGTGTGACGTCTGCGGCGTCGGCAGCCTGTGCTGAAGCAATAGTGCCAGTGCACAGCTCACAGGAGACACAGACGCCTTCATGCCACGTCAGGGCGTGCACCTGAACTCCCACGCAGGCTCACCATGCTGTTGTGCACCATGCTCAAGTTGCCCTTGTTGACACAGCACTGCCGCTGCACAGCTCACAGGCAACAGCCGGAAACACCCACACACACTCCCCTCTCACCATGCTGTTCTGCACCATGCTCCAGTTGCCCTTGTTGAACCTGTTCATGCCGGAGTAGCCCTGGCAGGGCGGCCCGCCCATGATGAACTCCACCTGGCCGGGCTGAGGCAGTGCGGCAAGGTCCTCGGGCGACATGGCCTCTGCTGCTGTCTTGGCGTCATCGCAGGCCTCGCAGTCGCTCTCCAGGCCGGCCTTGCGCATGGCGGCCTGCAAGAGTGGAATAAATGCAAGGTGTCAGCAGCATAGTACTGTCAGTTGATACGGCTTTTCAGTCGCGCTCCAGGCCCGCCTTACGCATGGCGGCCTGCACAAGATCACATGTGTTGGTGCAGAGAAGGGTGGGTGCGGAAGGCCAGAACATACGCAGGACGGCTGCGTTTGTAGCTGCCTGCTGCTGCCGGCTGCCGTTGAGTAGCTGTGACACGTAAGCAAGCAAATCCAGAAAGACGCAACCACACAGCATGTAACCATCAAGACCCTTCTGTCACCACCAGGATGATGAATGCCATAGGGCTGGCGCAGCCTGCAAACTTTACGCACCTGCGCAGCCCAGCCCACATCCCTAAACACCCAAACCCCACACAACACACCCCACCAGCCCTATGCCCTCACCAACAGAATGACGTTGCAGTTGTTGCAGAACACGGCCGCCTCCGGGTTGTTCAGCTTGAAGGCATCAGCCAACTTTCAGCAAGCAACTATGGAAACACGCAGCCATCAAGCATGCGCATGTCGATGGCCTTTGGCACCACCAGGACAATACAGCAGCGCTGGTGCAGCCTGTAGGCTTGACAGCTTTCTCTCTAGCCCATTTGATAGCACTCGGCAACCTATGAAACCGTCAGCCCCCTCTCCCCACTCACCAGCAGGATGACGTTGCAGTTGTTGCAGAACACCGCAGCCTCGGGGTTGTTCAGCTTGAACGCGTCCGCAGCCGGCTGCTCATACTCAATCGCCCACTTCGTGTCAGCCACACCCGCCTGGTGCATGCCCTCACTGAGCCCGCCACAGCCGGCAAAGATGTCCATTGTTGCCATCGCCAGGCTTTTGTCTGTCTCCGCTGCTGCTGCGCCATCCACCTGCATGTCTGCGCTAGCTGTTGTGAACTCCTCGGGTGCTGCGGATACTTCTTTTGTGGTGGGGTTGAAGGTGCCCACCACCTCGAAGCAGTCCAGGTCCTCGCAGCCTGCAGGAAAAGGATCGAAGGTGGTTGCAGAAGTCAAGGATTGAGTATGATGATTTGGGATTCAGTATGATTGAAATTGATGACATGGGCATGACAAACCGCCGGCGCTGTTAGTGCATCGTGTGCAATGCGTGATTGCTTGACAAGGCAGCGCTCAGCACCCCAAGCCCAAAGCAAGTTGAGGCACATACCGGTTGTCATAACAACAGCGAAGAAATGCAGACAGCTAGCTAGCTCATCGCTGCCGCACCTTCAGGCGTGTCAGCGCCGGGCGCCTTCACGCAGCACTTGCGGATCACGCTGTCTGGCTCCACCCAGTGCACCCAGCCCTCGCTGCTGCTTGCGCTGGCCGGCGCTGGCGAGGCGTACACGTCCCAGAAGCCCGCCTTGTAGGCCTGCTCCTTGCCCACATCCTCGGGCCTGAAGAAGCGCTGCAGCCGCAGCTTGCCCGGCAGCGCGCAAGCCTGCAGCATGTCCAGGTTTTAGACCAGGGTATGAAAACACATGAACAACGATATGCGTGTGCCAGGAATCGGCAAGGCGATGCATGTCCAGGTTATGAAAACACGTGAATACGATACGCGTGTGTCAATAATCGGCAAGGCGATGCAGAAGCGCTGCAGCCGCAGCTGGCCAGGCAGCACAGCAGGCTGCTGTGCACTGTTATGCGTGAACATGCTGCAGCAAAGACGCGCAAAGGTCCTGAAGTAGGCTCGCACCTTGTCCTTGCCGCGGCTGCTGCTGCCAGCCTCCTTGACCTCAACGAGCCGAGCCATGCCCCACGCGCGCAGCCCCGCGCAGCTGCCCTTGTGGAAGCGGCCTTTCTTCACGTAGGCGGGCACCGCCTGCAGCGCGGCACAAAAGAAAACTCTGAGACAATTCAGCCGTGACGATGTGATGTTATGCATCAGCAGCAAGATGATGCAGCAGACAGATATGCATGGGACTATCCAGTCTGCGTCACTTCCGACAGCATTTGCTCGGCTGCGGAATGCATGCTGGAATGGAGGATTGAAACTCAAAAGCAAGAGGAATCAAGAGCAGCAGCAGCAGTACCAGCCAATCACCTTGTTCTCCTTGTCTTCATCCTCGTCGTCGCTGCCCTCCTCCTCCTCCGATGACGCCTCCACGTCAAAGGTGTCGGTGTGCACGTACAGGAAGTCGCCCACCCTGCGCAGCAGCAACAGTGGTAGCAGCAGCAGCAGATGAGACGCTGAGCACAATGTCTGTGTTTGCCCACCCTGCGCAACGCGGCAACAAGGGTGGGGCACAGCGGCAAAAAGCAGCAATGCAGGTGAGCTTTTTATCTGTTGCGTGTGTGTGACAGTGCAGGTGAGGTTCCAAAGGACCCTCGGGGCTTACAACCGTCATCTATATCAATCATAATGTGTCATATCACTGATCTGACTGTAACTGGCAGTGCGTCGCGCTCAATTGCACTCCACGCCGTCCTTGATGAAGCCGCCTCCCTTATCAGCAGGCAGCATGCCCAGCTCCACAGGCGCAGCAGAGCACCAAGCACTCTCATCATCTCAAACTGCTGCAGACTGTTCAAAAGTGCACCCGCACCTCACTTGTACTCCACGCCGGCCTTGCAGTCAATCTTAAAGTCTATGACGTTTCTTACATTCATCAAGTCATCAAAGAAACTCTAATGCCATCCTGCTCACTTGTACTCCACGCCGTCCTTGATGAAGCCGCGTCCCTTGTCAGCAGGCAGCATGCCCAGCTCAGCAGGCGCAGCAGGACATCAAGCACTCTCCTCATCCCAAACTGCTGCAGACTGTTCAAAACTGCACCCGCACTTCACTATACTCCACGCCGTCCTTGCAGTCAATCTTAAAGTCTATGACGTGTCCTACATTCATAAAGTCATCAAAGAAACTCTAATGCCATGCTGCTCACTTGTACTCCACGCCGTCCTTGATGAAGCCCCTGCCCTTGTCAGCAGGCAGCATTCCCAGCTCCACAGGCGCAGCGGGGCCAGCCTGGTAGGTGCCAAGCTGCAGGTCCTGCTCCTCGGGCAGCGCCCTGAACATGCCCTGCTGCGGCAGGTACAGGTGCCCGTAGAAGTACTCCAGCGGGCGGCCTGTAGGCACGATTAAAAATGCACAAGGGCACATCTGGTGAGCAGCACGGCGCTTGTACCTCAGCAGCAGCAGCAGCAGGGGATGGCAGTAGAAGTACTCTAGCAGGCGGCCTGCGCGCTGTATTTGAAAGCACAACCATGAATTCGCGGTGAGATGGGAGCAGCAGGAGTTGAGCTGCAACACCGCAGGCCACAGCTGATGCTGCCAGCAGGGAGACCAATACAACCAGCAGGAGCATCTCTCGGCTGCATCGGCCAGCCGCACCTTCTGCCTTGGCTGCCGCGTTGCGTGCGCGCAGCGCCTCGTCCTGCTTGAACTGGCCCACGCGCAGCTCGTGGTCAAACTCGCGGCGCAGCGCCACCACATTGCCCAGGCCTGCGGCAGCAAAGCACAGCAGGCAACACACACAGGCCATGCAACAGACAATTGTACAGGTGCGCAAGTTCGATCGAGATTGCGGCGCAGCGCCACAACATTGCCCAGGCCTGCAGCAGCAACGCGCAGCAGGCAACACATACAGGCAATGCATCAGACAATTGTACAGGTGCGCAGGTCTGATCAAAATTGCGGCACAGTGGCACCACGTTGCCCAGGCCTGCGGCACAGCGCACAATTGTGTCAATGTCACATTGCAGCTAACCACAACAGTTGCCAGAGACCGCAGCATTCGCAGCCGGCCAGCAGGCGCTACTTCCGCTGCTGCTGGGGATGCTGGAAGTAGTGCGATCATACATGCAAGGCCATCATAAGTTGGCCTGCTTTAGCAGCAACATCAATCAGCATCCAGTACCAGAACAGCAGGCCTGTCTCACCTGAGATGTCAGCCAGCGCGATGTCCTCGTAGTCGGCCGTGAGGAAGAGCTGCTCCTCAGCAGCAGCATCGCCCAGCACGGTGTCGCGCCCAGCCGCCAGCATGCGCACCTGCAGCACGAAGCAAAGCCGTTGTCAGCGATTTGTGATTGGCTATTTTCAATTCGTGGTGGCCGCTCCACATGCTGTGAGGCATGTTGTGTGCTGGTAGCCGGCTGCAGCTGCTAGCACATGCTGGGTTGCTGCAAATGGCTGGCTCATGGCTGGAGCCGCACCTGTGCCAGCGCCTCGCCGTCCTCGTCCTCCCACATGCACTGCAACAAAACCACTGCGCAGCCACACCACATACAACAAACAACTCAGCACACAACCAATCCCTGCAGTATGCCCCGCACCTGTGCCAGCGCCTCGCCGTCCTCGTCCTCCCACATGCACTGCACCAGGCCAAACAGCAGCGGCGGCTCCTGCGCATCCTCGTCCTCCGCCTCAGCCTCCAGCAGCACCACGCTGCCCGGCTGCAGCTGCCAGGTGCCAACCTGTGCCTTGCGGTGCATGGTGCGGTCCTCGGCGTCAACAGCGGCGCCAGCGTCCTTCCAGGTCACCTGAAAGCAACGCACAAAGACAGGATGAGAGGGTTTGGCAAAGTGATGATCTGGCAGCTAGAGGTGCATGGTGCGCCCCTCGCTGTCGGCTGCAGTGCCAGCATCTTTCCAGGTCACCTAAAAGCACACAAAGCAGCACACAGATAGACAGGTTTGGAAGGGCTGCAGGGCAAGCAACTGGCAGCTAGCTGTGCATGGTGCGGCCCTCGGCGTCAGCCGCAGCGCCAGCGTCCTTCCAGGTCACCTGAAAGCACACACAGCAGCAAACATCGCAAGAAGAGTTGCAGTGGGATTGCCTTTCCAGCCGGCTGGGTGCTGCAGGAGTGAAGAAAGCAGACCTGCTGAACTGTGGATGGATATGCTGCAGCTGACACCCCCTACCAACCATACATACAATGCAACAGGCCGCAGAGAGCCAGGCGTAACAATGCTTTGCATACAACACTGCAGGCAAAACACCTGCGCTACACCACCACACACGCACTGCGCACCCACCTTGAGAGGCGCTGCTGCCTTCTTCTCCTTCTGCTGCTTCTGCTCAGCCTCCTCCGCCTGCTTGCTGCTGCCAGCTGCACCCTCCGCTGCTGCTGCGGCGGCGTCCTTTGCCTTAGCAGCCATGCCCTCCTTGCCACCCTTAGCCTTGCTGCTGCGGCTGGCACGCTTGGCCTTTTTGGGGCTCGCAGGCCCGCTGCCACCTGCCAATGCATCTTCCTGAGCATCTCCTGCCTCCTCTTGCTCCTCCTCCTCAAGAGGATCATCCTCAACCTCCTTTGCAACCTCCCCCTCCGCTGCTGCGGCCTCTGCTGCTGCCGCTGCTGCCGCGTCCTTCTTGCCGGCCTCCTCGAGGGCCGAGAAGTAGTTCTGCCAGATGGCGCGCACCATGGTGGTGGCGGTGGCGGGCATGGGCTTGGCGCGGCCCGAGGCGGCGCGGTCCTGCAGATGCAATTACATAGACGACAAACACATGATCTGATGCAGCAGCAGCGGCAGCAGTAGCAGCAGCACCATGGTGGTGGCGGTGGCGGGCATGGGCATGGCGCGGCCTGAGGCGGCGCGGTCCTGCAGAGGGGTGTTGTTTGCGGTGCAAGATAGGTCAGTGGGGAAGCAGTGGATATCCACAACACTACAGCAGCAGCAGGTTGGGCTTGGCGCAGCCCTACGGTAGCGCAGCCTTGCAGGCGATCGCACTTTAGAAAGCGACCAGATGCAGCAGCAGCCACAACAGGAGGGGGTTTGTTTTATGAATCATCAGCGATCCAACAGCAGCACGGTCCACCCCGCCGCTGCCTGCGCCCCCTCACCTTCATGGGGTTGCGGTTGACCGCGCGCACTGCCGCCGCCTTGCTGAAGCCGCGCTTGCTGAAGTAGAGCTTGGAGTGCTTGCGCGCCTCCATCTTCTCGCGCAGGCTGCCCACAAAGGGAGCCTTCTGCACAGCCGGGTTGGGGTAGGCCTTGATCTGGTTGAGCAGGATCTGGCCGTGCACCACCAGGTAGCGCTCCACGCGCTCCGGCTGCAGTTAGAAGCAGCAAATAACATTATTGTAACGTGTTACATTGTGAACCATGTTGATCTGGTTGAGCAGGATCTGGCAGTGCACCACCAGGTAGCGCTCCACGCGCTCCGGCTGCAGTTTAAAGCAGCATATAACATTACAACGTGTTAGAACCATGCTGGTCTGAATGAGCAGGATCTGGCCGTGCACCACCAGGTAGCGCTCCACGCGCTCCGGCTGCAGTCAACAGCAGCAGAAAAGTCATTACAACATGTTAGGTTGTCAACCATTTGATCTGATTCAGCAGCATCTGGCCGTGCACCACCAGGTAGCGCTCCACTCGTTCCTGCTGCACAGACACAGCGTGAACACCACTCGTGGCCAGGGAACGCGAAACAGTACAAATACATTCAGCAACATTGCCGTGAACACTGTCCCTGCTACCTGCGTTCCCGGACAACATAACCCGTCAGTTGGCAAACCTTTTAGCACATTCGTTGCGCGGGAAACAGCCAGCCAACCAATGTCACCACACATGCTCACCCGCTTGCTGATGAAGGTGTGGCTGCCGGGGGGCACCTCTTCCAGGCGCTTCAATGTCCGCAAACGACAGCCATTTGATGCAAAACAATGCGCAGTAGATAGCTATTCAACCAGGCCCTCACCCGCTTGCTGATGAAGGTGTGGCTGCCTGGCGGCACCTCTGCCAGGCGCTTCACGATGTCAGCGAAGGACAGCCGGCTGGCGCGGCTCTCCTGCTGCAGCATGTTGATCAGCGCCACAGCCACGCGCGCTGACTTGAGCGGCACGCCGTACCAGGGCGCGTACTCGGGGTTGGGCCTGCAGGGCAGCATACAGCAGTGCAACAGGCGGCAGTGTTGAAAGCTTGAGCACAGCGCAACGGGCTATGAGAGCTACCTTTCGGGCGAGAAATGGACCGCCTAATGTGCACTGCACACTGGCAAGCAGGCACTGCAAGCCGGCAGATAGGTCGAACAAAGGGGATTGCTGCACATAAGGTCAATGCGGTCTGCTGCTGCCACCACCGCTGCCGCCTTGCCTCACACCACCGCGCGGAAGCCCCTCTCGCCTCACCTGCACAGCTTGTACCAGGCGGCATCTGTCCTGATGGAGATGAACAGCATGTCAGCGCTGAACTCCACCACCCACTCCCGAATCTGGCTCAGGTACAGCCGCATGCCTCCCTCAGCCACAGGATCAGGCCCGGCACCAACAGCAACCTCCTTTGCAGCATCAGCAGCAGCAGCCTCCTCAGCGCCAGCTGGCTCTGCTGCTGCTGCTGCTGCTGTGGAGCCGGAGCCGCCGGCGCTGCTGCTGCCGCCTGCGCCGCTGCTGCTGCCACCTGCACCACTGCCGCTAGCTGCAGCAGCAGGCTTGCCTTCCTCCTTGTCCTTTCCCTTCTTCTTGCTGTCCTTCTTTGCCTGCTGTGCCTCTGGCTGCTGCTGCTGCTGCTGCTCGATCTGCAGCGGCTGGCCGCCTGTGCCCCAGTCTCCCTCCTCAGCTTTCACGATGCCGCTGGCGTAGAGCTCCACGTCAGGGTCGACTCCTGACCACAGTGGCAGCAGCTCCAGGCTGGCAAAAAAGCCCTGGGTGGAGGCAACAGCAGCAGCAGCAGCAGCAACAGCAGAAAAAGCAGGGGAAGCAGGGAGAGCATTAGAGCAGCAACGCAACAGCGGCAGCAGCTCCAGGCTTGCGAAGAAGCCCTGGGTGGAGGCAACAGCAGCAGCAGCAGCGGCAGCAGCAGCAGAAAGAGCAGGGGAAGCAGGGAAGCAGGGAGAGCAGTATGGCAGCGACGCAACAGGGGGGTGAGCAAGCTCCAGGCTTGCGAAGAAGCCCTAAAAGGATAAAGAAAGAAAAGCAGCAGCAGAGGAAGCAGGGCAAGGAGGGAGAGCAACAGAGCAGCAATGCAACAGCAGGTTGAGCAGGTGATCCAAACGAAAAGAGAGAAGAAGCAAACTGATACTGAGCAAGCAGAGTGGCAGCCTAGTGGCAGCCGCAACAGGGCCTCTCTGCACCCACCCAGCAGCGCTTAGTTATGCATTTGAACGGAATTTTGAACGGAGTTCAAACTCTTTTGCTTACGTTCGTATGTTTCACACCCAACATATTGCGTCAGCAGCAGCGCACCTCTCCGTTGTAGATGGAGAAGTCTGTGATGAGTTGCTTGGGCAGGCACTCAGGGTCCACATCAGCCAGATCCTCATCCCACAGCAGCAGCTCATCGGTCTCCTCCACGCCATCAGGCGCCTGGCCAGCAGCAGCAGCGGCAGCAGCAGCAGCAGCAGCGAGGCAGGAGCAGCAAGTTCGATCAGCCGCTCAGTTTTGCACAGCCGCCAGCCGCTAGCACCCCAAAAGGGGACCGTGCAGCAGAGACTATGTGCCTGTACAACAGATGGCAGCAGAAACACCCCAGGAGCAAGCTCGCGGGCTGCTGCTGCTGGAGTGCTGCTGCTGGCCCGTCCTGCTGTCACCTTGTACTGCTTGGGCATGAAGCCAACCCTAGCCATCATGGCAGCAGGCACCTGCTGCAAGCTGCTGCTGCTGGCCAATCCTGCTTTCTCAAACTGTGCAACACTCCACACCTTGTACTGCTTGGGCATGGGGTAGTCGTCAGCAATCTCAGCCTCGCTGATCTTGATGTACGCAGCGCCGCCACGCCCGCCAGCAGCGCCGCCACGGCCCCTGCAGCAGCAGCAGCAGCAGCAAGGATGTTGGTCAGCAGGTATCCACGGTTGGCAGGGGATGCGCCCCGAGTGGAGGCATGGCAATGGCGACTAGCTGGGAGACGCACAATCCCAATTCCTGCCAACCAACAAGCTGCGCTACACCAGATCTCCTACTGCTGTACCTACAGGACAAACCAGCTGGACATTCGGCAAGTTCGCATGTAGTTTACCAGCGCACTGTTGTCAGCTGCCACACTTACTTGCCCACACCCATGGACTGTGCATCCATCTTGGCTGCAGCCAACAACTGAGCAGACCCAGATCTCCTGCGTGACCAAGCACCTCCCTGCAAACTGCCGGCTCTTATTCTAATGCTGCTCATATGTCCTCATTTCCTCTCAGAGACTACAAGCTTTCTGCGCCCACACAAAATCACCATCACCAGCAGCAGCTGCAGCTGGACCCTTCAGGCAGCGCTCATATTCCTTGAATAAATATGCAACACTCACTTGCCCACACCCATGGACTGTGCATCCATCTTGGCCTGCAGCCGCCTCGCCATCTCCTCATCGGCAGCTGCCAGCGCGTCAGCTGGCTCGCCGGAGCCGCCAGCAGCAGCAGCAGTGGCGCCCTCGGCCTGCACGTCGCGGATCTTGATGGCGTTGCCGCTGACCAGCCCCACCTGGATGGGCCCCTTGGCCAGCTGCAGCAGCAGCAGAAGCAGCAGCAGCAGCAGATAGCAAGCAGCGCAACGTCGGGCAGAGCGGGGAGCAGAAGGAAAAGCATCAACCCCCTGCCACCGAATTTGAGCATTCCTCTCCTCTGTACAGTGATGACTGCTGCCGAAGCACGCACTGCCACCAGCACTACCACCAGCAGCAACTGCCCCTTCATACAGATGCCTGTGTTTGCTTCTCAGCTGCCCCGCCCCTGCCAAATATGAAACATACGTATTTCCCCACTGCGCACCTCTGCCTCCAGCTCGCTGTAGAAGGGCCCGCTGCTCAGGCCAGCAAAGGTACACATTGCTGTTCAATACTGATACATGCACCGCCGCATAATCGCAACCAGATGTTGCCACAGGTTTGCTGCTGCTGCTGCTGCTGCTGCTCTTTAGCACCCACCTCTGCCTCCAGCTCACTGTAGAATGGCTCGCTGCTTAGCCCAGCGGGGGCCTTGCCTCAAGAAAATGCACATCACTCAGCTGCACCCGCCAGTGCCCACTGTCCATTATCATCACCCATTGCTGCCTCCAGCTCACTGCAGAAGGGCCCGCTGCTCAGCTCAGCAACGGTACACATGATTCCCCATCACTGAAACACACACACACAATCACATCATCCCAACCAGATGTTGCCACAGGTTCCAGCACCCACCTCTGCCTCCAGCTCGCTGTAGAAGGGCCCGCTGCTTAGCCCAGCGGGGGCCTTGCCCTTGCCCTTGTCAGCAGCAGCCTTGGCACCACCGCCGCGGCGCGCCTCGTGCGCCGCCACCTGCAGCAGCACACACAATACAGCAGCACACAAAAGAGAGAAGTGTCAGCCCCCTGTGTGCAGTTGACCCATCATGCACCTGTGAGAGGTCACGAGCATGACGTGCATCCACAAGCCGCATGCAGCTCAGGAAGAAACACAGACCAGCAGTGCTGCTTGCCCACCTGCGCCAGCAATCCCCTGCCCAACTGCACCAGCGTATTGCTAGCGCAGCTCGAAACAAACTAGCAACCGCGGACCTGGCCCAGAACGAAGCGGGCGTCGAGCAGCAGCTGCATTGCAGGCCCAGCTGCTGCCCCACCTACCATACAAACAAACAAACAAGCAAACGCATAAACAAACTACAGCCACGCACCTGCCACAGCACGCAGCGCCGTTGAGCAGCAGCTGCATTGCAGGCCCAGCTGCTGCCCCACCTGCCATACAAACAAACAAACAACCAGACAACAGCCGCGCACCTGGCCCAGCACGAAGCGGCCGTTGAGCAGCAGCGCCTCGCGTGCGCTGGCGTAGCCCTTGCCCGCCTTGGCGCGCGCCAGCTTGGCCACCACGGCATCCAGCGAGGCGGATGCGCTGCCGCCCAGCTCAGGGTTGATGGCCTGCAGGCAGCAAGAAACAACAACAAAGGAACTCTCAAACATAGCATTACAAGCTGTGAGCCAGTGCATCCAAAAAAACAACGCTTCACTGCATCGCCCTGTGCTAGCACCACACACACGGCTGCACCTCTGCAGACCAGCTTCATGCCATTGAACGCGGCCGCCGCATCTGCACAACATGCCAGGCCAGCCCCGCACGCTGCTGCTACCTTAACACCGCACACACAAGCATATTGCACAAGTCATCTGCCTGTCTAACAACTACAGCAGCCGCCGCACCTGCATAACATGCCCGGCCAGCCCAGCCTGCTCTTCCAGCACGCCAAACACCAACAAACGACAAACACACAACTCCGCGTCTGCAGACCACCTCCGTGCCATTGTATGTTGCCTCAACACACCTGCATCACGTACCCTGCCAGCCCTGCCTGCTCCTCCAGCACCGCAAACACCTTGCGGTAGGCCTGGCTGGGCTTACTCAGCACATAGCTGGCTTTGGCTGTCACAGCAACCACCTCAGGGCCTGCAGCGCTGCTGCTGCTGCTGCTGTAGCGCACGTGCCAGCTGGTGATGGGCCCGAAGGGCTTCTGCAGCTGCCTGCCGGTTTCTTTGTTGCTGAGGGAGCCCTGCTCGGGGTACACGGAGCCTGCGCAGCATCCGGTCAACATATGAGTGGCAGGGTTGGGTGTGGGTGAGGAAGACAGTGGAAGGCATGGGGCAAGCAATGAGTTGCTGCAGCAAGGGGGGTACACGGAGCCTGCGCAGCAATCACGGTTTGGACGTGATGGCTGGCGAGGAGGGGAGGGCGGTGTGGGGCAGTGGATGAACCGGCAAGCACATACGGTGCAGCAGGTGCAGCAAAACATGCACACTCTGCTTGTGCCAACCCAGAACCACAGGATCCAATAGTGCCACTGCCATGCTGCTGAGTACGCGTCGCACACAAACATTGCACAGTCATACAAAGCGGTCAGCAGCAGCCGTCCATCCACACCCCACCTGACAGCAGGATGGGCTTGCCCAGCAGCTCCAGCCTGCCCAGCTGCTGCCAAATACATGCTGCTCACTGACTCACTGAATAATGTACCAGCATGCTAACAAACAGCACACGCACCTGACAGCAGAATCGGCTTGCCCAGCAGCTCCAGGCGGTCCAGGTGCTGCGGCTCACCCTCGTCATCCACCACGGCAAAGTTGAGCAGCCTGCGCAGCATTGAGAGGAAGAGGCAGGGGGGACACAGGCATTGCAGCAGAGCAAGCTAGTCAGTGCCCGTTGCAGGAACAGCTGAGGGTAAGTTGTTGAGAGGAAGAGGCAGCAAGCGCACAGGCGTGCGCAGCAGGGCAAGGTAGCCAGGGCCACGTCAGCTTGCAGAAACAGGCAGGGACGGCAGGCAAGGCGCCACAACTGCTGTAAGATGCTGGTTCACAATCGGCTGCAGTAAAACACGCTGCAGGACGAGCACCCACGACAAGGACAGGAGCAAGCATTTAGCGCACACGCAAGCAGCACGCTGGGCGCAGCTGTGCACTGAACACGCCACACATCTATCCAGCACATCCTGGCCACACAAAAACAACACTGCAACACCATGCCACACCTGCGGATGCTGCTGCTCTTCTCGCCAGCCGTCTGCGCCACTGCCTCTCCTTCATTCTCAGCCTTGGGCTCCACCTTGGCCTTCACCTCATCCTTCCTGCCCAGCTTCTTCTCCTTAGCCTCCTTGTAGCTCTTCACACCTGACGCAGCACGCCTGCCAGACGCAGCAGCAGCAGCAGCCTTTGCCTCGGCTGCGTCGCTGTTCTGCTCTGGCGCTGCGCCGTCTTCCTCCATTGGGGTGGCCTCATTGTCCTCCTCAGCAGCAGCAGCAGCAGCAGCGTCTGCTTCCTTCTCCTTCACAGGCTCGGGTGTTGCCTCCTTTGCCGCTGACTTGCGCTTGCTAGCTGCGGCTGGCTTCTTGCTGCTCTTTGGGGTGGCCTTGGGCTTGTCCGCAGCAGCTGCTGCCTTCTTGTCAGCAGCAGCAGCAGCTGGCTTCTTGTCAGCAGCAGCAGCAGCAGGTTTGTCGGCGGCTGGCTTCTTGTCGGCAGCAGCAGGCTTGTCGGTGTCGGCCTTGGCAGCGGGGGTTGCTGCCTGCTGCTGCTTCTGGCGCTTCTTCTTGTTCTCCTTGTCATCTGCTGCCACATCAGGGGAAGCCTGGCCGCGCTTGCGGGCTGCAACTCAAGAGGCACAAGGTAGGCATGCAGCAGCAGAAGAGTGGCCAGGCAGTGAGCGTGTGGTTGGGATGAGCACCATGCACTCGAGTTCCAATCAAGTGGTTGCAGGACGCGCAGCAGTGGGTGGGCAACAACAGGTGCGCATCCCATGGCGAAAGTAGCCATGCACCCGTCAGAAGTGTGCATGATCCACATGCTTTTACACTGGGAGTCATCCCAAGGGCACCTGAGCATGCCGCATGCTTGTTGTTAGCATACCCAAGACATGCTGTAGGCTGCATGCAGTGCAGGGCCACTGCTGCTGCCAACGTTGCTGCCACAACTGCTGCTGCTGCACTCACCGTGCTTGTCCTGCTCGCCTGCGGCCTTCAGGACTTCAGAAGCTTCTTTCCAAGTCTTTAGCTTCTTGCCTGTGGCCAGTGCAGCACCGTGGCGTCACAATCTCTCAAAGGCGGGAGAGCAGAAGCAGTGCCACAACAACGAAGTCGGGCAGCAGCACGATCACTTACCGTCAGGGGCAACAAACACTTTTGTTTCGCGGTTGCCCGTCTTTTTCTTTTCAATCGAACCGCCCAACGCCGTCCAGGCATCAAGCTCAGCGTTGCTTGCCATGCTCGCGATGTTTGATGTTAACTGGGCTGCACAGATCAAACCTGCATCGTCTTTGTAAAGCTTCTGCTTTCACTCCAGCAGCTTCTTTCGCCACACGAAGCCGGACCAATATCACTTGGCTGATTGCCCTGCCCTGGAGCAAAGATCAGTTCAGATACACGACCTTTGAAGATGTACTGGTCCCCTGTCGATGTAAAGTCATTGTTGCAAGGCGCTACCCAGCTGTATGTCACTTACCACCCCGCCACATTTCAAACCCGTTATATGGTTGCTGATAAAAATTCTCTATCACGGCCATGTAAAATAATCGACGTTTTAATCTGGCATGTGTGAATTCTAGACCATGCGTTTCGATGCAAGAACGGACCGACCAATTCAACCATGGCGCCACAGGAACAGTGCAGGTACCTGTACCGGTACACTGCACTGCCGCAGTGACAGCAGCACAGCCCCGACGCCGATGTACACAGCCGCACAAAAAAGTGTTTGGCTGTTTATCACCCACCCTTCCTTTTCAAACATAGAACGGTACCATCAATGTGGCATACAGCCTTGACACACAGCCACGCCCCTCAAGTGAATTCTGTCAAAATGCTTTTCTGCCATGACTACTGCACCACATCCTGCCACTGTAGCTTGATAGTCACATGGTGTTAGGATTCTCTCTCTCACTTGCTCCAAGCAAGGATTGAAAAGTCCTCATGATCAGTTCATGCTGGGCCCGGCCCCTAGCAGTGTGCACATGTGCAGTGTACAGTGCTGCTGCAACTTGCTGACAGCAGCCTGGGCCACCCGGGTCTGTAAACATCGTTGAATAGCCAGTTGATTTCTTTCAACTGCCTGCACTGCAAGCTTACCCCAAGCCTGCAGTGCAGGCAAGTTGAAAGTAATCAACTGGCAAATCAACGATGATTACACCACAGACAGCCGGAAACGATGCGTGCGGGTGTAAATTTTACAAATTGGAAGCTGATGCATTTTGGACAGGTCCTCAACTTGGTAGGACAAGTAAAGGGCACAGCAGCGGCAGTTCTCCACATGACATAACTGATCAACTGCTCCATCATGTCTCTAGCGAGCCATTCAGACATACTGTAGGTGTCTTAAATGGTTGAAGTATTTATAATGCTAGCCATAGATTGGTTTCAGTGGCCTATTTGGTGTAGCCCGGCAGGATCGGACTTCCGACTCGCACGTGTCGCCTCCCTACGAATCACTGCCTTTCCAGCTGGCCACATCGACGCATGGTATATTGGTGTGCAAAGTCACAGCTATCAATCGCAGTAGTGCTTTCACCTATTATCAACGCGCTTTAGTACCGTGCCGGGCGGAGGAGTGCATCCAGGTGCATTCTTCATCGCACACGGCGGTGGCCTCGTCACACCTGAATACCATACGCATCAGGGGCTGAGAAAAAGTATATTCAAGCTAAAGCCATGTCGGTGCGTGGTTTTTATCAGTTGCCCGGCCCGGTCTTACTGTGTCTGCTACTTCTCATCGCGGCAGCACAGGGAGCGGCAGGGCGTGTGTTTAATGATAACCATAGTGGAGTGCTGCAGTCAGTGCTGCCGGAGTTTGCTGGAGCGCAGCCAGGGTCTGGGCGTAGCCTGCTGCAGACAGGTAGGGGGCAGCTGCAGCTGGGCAGTAAACCTAGCGTGGCTTCTAGACACATTTTCCAGCAAGATTACGATCCGAAGCTCAAACAGCTGTTTGAGCTGCAACACCGTTCTAATGTTGGCAGCTATCAGCCAGCCAGCATTTCAAGGCCTGCTTGGCACACCAGCGCAGTGCTGCAGCTGGAAGGTTGGCAGCGCTGCTGCTGACGCCAGCAGGCGCACCACCGCAGCCACTCCTGAACTGTGACGAGTGACAACAGGCACCCACACCGTCTTGACTACTAGCTGCTGTTGCTGCTGGCCTGCTGCAGACACCTGCCTACTGCGCATCAGGCCAACTGTGCCGCTCGCATTCCCGGTAATGCTCGGCCTGAATGGTGGGTACCGATGTCAACATCGTGTCATGGTAATGCTGGTGCTGCTGCCAGTGTCTGGATCCCTACCAGGCCTGCAGCACAGCAGTTGCGGCAGCCACAGCAACTGCAGCCCGCATGTGGCTGCTGCAAGTAATCAAGCAGCTGCAGGCCTGCAGCACCGCAAATACGACTGTGCAGCTTGCTGTGTTGTGCTGCAAATGTTGCAGCCGCGCCGTGTATTGATTGCCTTGAAGCAACTGTGCATTCTCCTCGGCCATCATCAGCCGCGCATGAGGAATGTGGTGCGTCAATCAGCCTGCAGCCTAAGCTGCTGCTGCTGCTGCTGCTCTGCTGCTGTTTTTGTGGTGTGCTTTGCTGGTGTGTGCAGAGGTTGAGCTATACAATGCAGCTGGCACCAGGCTAGAGCCTGGGGTGCTGACAGCGCAGCAGAGCAGTGCGATGATCGGTCCTAACGGGCCTTACTCGGCAGCTGCTTGTGTGAACGGACTCAACTCAAACACGCTTGTTGGAGAACTCTGGACAGACCTGTGCCACTTAAGCATTAGTGACAACAGCCCCTGGTTCAAAGTGACATATCCTTGCAGCGAGACGCTGAAGAAAGTAGTGGTGCAGGGCTTCAAAGATGAAATGGGCAGGTAAGTGTGTTGCTGCCAGGCTACAGAATCCGATGTGCGTTTTTGAGCCACTGACGCAGGCAGTTGGCACGTTTCTAGCGATTGGTGCTGCATGACAATGCATGGGCGTTGTCAGAGTGCACATCAGCAAGGCGCGTGACTGCTTCCATATTTCATGCGCAGGGATTTGCTGCTATACCCCAGGCACGCTGCTAATTGTGCCGACAGAGTGACACCTGCGTGCACTTTCCTGCAAACATTCTGTGCGCGTTCCTGTGAAGATTTTCTTCACCGCACCTGCCTGCAATCTGCCAAGTGATATATTGGGTGACTGAGTGAGCGCTGGCGCGTAGTATATCAACATTTGTATTTTGCTGTGCAGGTTGCGCTCCACTGCCACCGACATTCGGTACTTCACGCTCGAAGTTGAAGTGCAAGGCGCCGTTACATTCAGGTCGCAGCTGCGCGCACTGCTGAGCCAGGAGTTCATTGTGCCCCCTCCAGGTGCGCAGCAGCGCGTAGCATCTGCTTCCAGCAGAACTGCTAGTACTGCCGATTGCTTCTCACAGTTCACAGCACATAATGCTAGCAAGCAGCAGCACCAGGCGGCAGCAGCAGCAGATTGTGCAGCTCTTTATGCTCCTATGCTGCCCCGTCCCACATTTGCGTTGATTCGAATCAACGGCTCCTCCCCACTCCTGCTGCTGCTGCTGTCAGGCAACTGTGCTGTCCAGATTTCCGCTACAGCAGCGCCGCAGTCTGGGACGTTCATAGCACTGAACGAAGTCGAGCTGTACAACGCAGCCGGTTCCAGGGTCAGCTGGGTCTCAGGGCAGTCCTCGAGTGTCTATGAAGATTACACTGCAGGCGCCTGCGTCAATGGCATCAGCAGCAATGAAAGGGTTGACGGCCGCTGGGCAGATCTATGCCACACAGCTGAGGCCGACACCAACCCTAGCCTGACGTTTGGCTATCCATGCTCGGAGGCCGTGTCAAGTGTGGTGATCCGCAATTATCAAGGCTCCGATGGCCTGTGAGTGACTGCCTTGCGCATGCATGCATGCATGCATGCATGCATGCATGCATGCATGCATGCATGCATGTGTATTCAAGACCTCGGTGAAAGGATGGCTAGACAGCCATCACTGCTATGCGCATCCCACTTCAAACCTACACTGCGACGGTGCAGGCTGCAGCACGCACGTAGCAGGCTGCTGCTGAGGCAGCGACACACGTGGCGGCGTCTCCGCATGTCGAAGCAGCCTTGCGGAAGGGTGGCAGATGGCACAGCTGACAACCAGCCACATTGCTAGTGTAACACTGCACTACTCGCACAGCTGGCAACTGTTATGACTGTACTCAAGTTCATGTGTGCTACAATGCAGGCTGCACCCTTCTGGGCGAACTTTGAACCGGTTCACTTTGGAGGTGCTTGGCAGTGGCGGACCTATGTTCAGCAGTCCACTGCAGTCAGTGCTGACTCAGACAATTACTGTACCGCCTCCAGGTAAGCAGTACACATTTTGGCCGTACAGCACAACCAGCAGTACGTGTGCACCACCAGTCGCCTGTGGGACGGTCTTGACATAGCATGCAGTACTGTCTAGAATGAGTGCTGTTTCAAGCCTCGTTCTACCAGGTGCAGGAGCGCACAAAATGGCTTTGTGACTGACAAGACTGTACTGCCTGCTGCATTGTGGTGCATGCTTGCTTTGCTGCAGCCTGCCAGGTGCTGCTCCGACTGACAAATCCTGCAGTCAGCGATTACCTCAACCTGAATGGTGAGTGCTGAGGTTGCTGCACGATCCCAACGCTACCTGCTGCTGCATGCCTGCCGGGGGTCTTGTGCAAGGTTCTGGTGACACCAGAATCCCTTGACCTGCGTACACCAGCTGTGTGATGTCTGCTTTTGCTGCTCTGCTCGCGGTTTGTGGCTGCATAGATGGCGCAGCAATGCAGCCACTGGACGTCTGAAAACTGCTGCTGATGTTGCTGCCGCCGCCGCTGCTGCTGCTGCTGCAGAGGTCATGCTGTTTGGCCCGAGGATGTCGCAGCAGATCCCCGCCAGTCAATTAACCTACACGATGTCGAGCACCTGGGACGGGTCTCTCCTCCCTGCCTCCAACTGCTTCGACGGCAACAATGACACAACGTGCCACAGTGGGCAAGGCGACACAACCCCTGTGCGGCTGAGAGTGACCTACCCCTGCAGCAAGACGCTGCAGAAAGTTGTTGTGGTCAACAGGCCCAGCAGCAGCCCTGCCAACGAGGCAATGCGCATCAATGCTTTCATGATGCAAGTTGTGGCTTTCAATGGCACGACTACCTTCCAATACATGTTTGGTGGTGGCAAGGAAGTGTACGACATCCAGGTGGCGCCTTTTGCACCCAACCCAAGCTGGTGAGCCTTTCTGCTGTGCAGCGCTGCACGTGCAATGTTTGCCCGAGATAGGCGCACAGATTTGTGTGAGCTAGGTACCTTTCACTCTCAACCCCAGCTGCTGAGCCTCTTTGCTGCGCAGCACTGCAAGTGCAGCGTGCTTGCGCATATGCATGTATGCGTGCGCAGTTGGGCTCATCAACGCCAAGCTTGACACAGATGTGTGGCATGACCATATGCTTGTCAGTGAAAAACAGCTCTGTCAACCTCGCGAAACTCTGAGCGTCTGTATCAAATGCATGCCGGACGCTTCTGCTTTGCTGGACAGCAGATTTTCTGTCACTGTAACAGCTGCATTGGCTGCCGCCAGCATTTATGCTGCTCGCCCCTGTTGCTCGCCCCTGTTGCTCGCCAAGCATCACGCTGTTACGCACCAATGCTCTTTAGCACCAGCTGCGCTGACTCACGCTGCTTTCTTGCAACTATTCAAACGCAGCGGTGAGGCCATCCCCGCGTGCGCGCCCAACCGCTGCACTACGCGCATCGTGTCCAGCCGCACCATATTCGTGTGCCTGCGCTGTCAGGCAGGGCACCAGGCAATCACCGGCGCTGACGGTGCATCCATCATCCAGTGCGGTGAGCTGGCTGCGCTACACTGTTATTTGTGTTGTTAACTTTTGTTGCTACGGCTTGCAGCTGCTGCAGGCCCGCCATGTGCATGCAATTATGTGTACCCTTCCGCAAAACAAAGTCCTCTGAGATGATCTGGCGGCTGCAACTTGGTTGTGTCTGCTGAGGTTGTCAAAAGTTTCTGTAGTGCCGTACGCGTGGACTTGTGATTGTGACATCCAATGTCACAATTGTTGGCAACAGCCTGTGGGCATGCTCACCATTGTACATGACCGCCGCGCTCTGCTTGCTGAGCACGCTGCTCATCGACTCTTCCTGCTGCTGACACTGTTTGCTACAATGCATCTCCCTTTGCAGGCTGCAGGGCTGGTACCTTCAGTGGCCTGAAGAACGGCACCTCACCAACCGCGAAGAACAAGCAGTACGAGTGCAGCCGCTGCCTCAAGGGCAGCTACTGTGAGTAGATATGACTGCTCTAAGGACCGTGTTGCATTCTTGCACGTGTCCTGCGTTATCCTCTTTGACACACCGCCATTGTTACAAAGCTTGTTACAATGCTTGTTACAAGCTCAGTGGTGCCCATGCCCACAGCATGCAGAGCTCAGCACAACGCAGAAAGGTCAGCTGCTAGGTATCGTTGCTCTGCCTTGTTCATTCAAGATGCATATTCATGCAGCGCCAGCTGTCGCCTGACTGTCATAACGTTGTCATAACAAATTTGTGACGTGTCATGTTGCAGGCCCCGGGTGGAAGAAGGTGGATGAGTGGACTGTGGACCCTGGCGCTGCCGTGGCCTGCAACCCCGAAGGTGCAACCAACAACGGCCTTGACACCAAGGTCGAGGGAGCGACACGGCCCTCCGACTGCCTAGCTACTGGCGGCTACGTCCTTCCGTCAAGCTTTGGCCAGCAGGCGATCAAGTGCACCGGCCCCAGCTATGCCCCTGGACCCTACAATAGGCTCAAGCAGTGCCTGCCGTGTCCCTCGGGCTTTGGTGCTCCTGATGTTGATGTGGGCCTGCACATTCACAAGGCTGAGGTGTGCCAGGTGCCGCCTGGGCGCTTTTTGGAGGGAGGTGTGGTGCGGGAATGCCCCTGGGGACTGTACAGGCCTGACAGCGTGCCTCTTGATGACAAGAGGTGAGATCAGCGGAGCTTTGTTTCAGATAGGCAGCAGATCCAGCGCAAAGCGGATGAGTGATAAGCTGAAGATCTTCTCTGTGACATGCTGTCATTAATGCATGTTCTGCAGAGGGCAGCCAGCAAGACGCAAGGACGTAGTTCAGAGCAAAACCTTCGCGCTGAATTGCGTGCCGCATGCTGGGAAGTGTTCGCTCCCAGCAACCAGCAAGCACACATGCTGAATGTGCTGCTGCTGCTGCTGCTGCTGCTGCTGCTGCTGCTGCTGCTGCTGCCGCTGCCGCCGCCGCTGCTGCTGCTGCTGCCATCTATTGTCAGGGCCGTTGCCTGCAAGAGCTGCCCCACAGGCTGGACCACCACCATCAAGGGAGCCACATCCACACAGGCCTGCAACAAACTCCTGCCAGGATTCATGGTTGCAAACTACACGGCCGGCGACACTGCTGCAGCACTTCCTGCAGACCTGCATGCCTCAGGAGCGGCAGGCACGAGCCCAACCGCCACTGCAGCGTGCCCCTTAGGGTTCTACAATGACGGAGCGAATGAGACGTTTGCGTGCGTGAGGTGTCCGGGAGGATCCATCACCCAGGAGACCGGCAGCAAGTCCATCAATGACGTGAGTCGTGACAGCGGGTGGCCCATGTGTGTTGCGCAGTGCACAGCTCTGGCGTCTGTCGGGATTACTCCCGCTTAGCAAGGAAGAAAAAGAGCCGATTGGTGTCAACTTGGGGTTCCCATGGTTCAAATTGAAACATGTAAGGGGCAGCTGCGGGTCTACGTTCTGGGGCCAGCCGTTTGATAGCGTGGCTTGACATCAAGCGCCAAGCACACTCACCCGACGTGTCTGCTGCCCCTGCCTGCTTATCTTACCAATTCTTCAAATCTCTCTGCAGTGCCTGGTGCCGCCCGGCTACTTTGTCACCACCGGCAGCAACCCGCCGCGCCTCTGCAAATCATGCCCTGCCTTGTCCCTTGGCTCACCTCTGTCCCCTGCCCCCTGCTTGCCTGCCTTGTCCTTGGCTCACCTTTATGCAGTGCCTGGTGCCACCCGGCTACTTTGTCAACAACGGCTTCAACCTGCCGCGCCTCGCCAAGTGCTCCACCGATCCATCAACAGGCCAAGGCTACTACCGGGCAGGCTGGGTGGCTGCGGGACAGGCCTCTGGGCCTGATGCTGCTGCTGCCTGCACTGCCTGTGGCAGGGACATCCCCAGTGCACTGGTGGAGCCTGATGAGAGCAGCGTAACCTTGGGGCAGGATGACACCCGGCCTGGCTTTGTCAGCAGCTCCGCCTCCTCCTGTTGTAAGTATGGCAAAGCAGTTGTTCTGTGTGGCTGTGTGCGCCTTGCTTGTTTGCGTGCTAGCTAGCATTACGTCTTGCTTGCACTTCCTTGCACTGTGCTGCGCCTCAGCGGCTGCACTCAACATCAAGCTTGCTTGCAACAGCAACCCTGCATTGCCACCATCACTCTGGCCCCTCACCTCAGCCAGTGCCATCACACCTGGCCGCACTGGCACGGGCAGCACCTGATTCGCATGCTAATTCAACCACAATCCCCTGCTTTGCTGAACAACTCGACCCAGCTTGATCCCGCTGGCACTGCTGCTGCTGCTGCTGCTGCTGCTGCTGCAGACATCTTGCCCGGCTGGGGCATGGCTTACGATGCAGCAGCTACATTCAATAACGCAACAACCGCAAAGATGATGGGTATCAAGCCGTGCCCAGCTGGAACATATGGCGTGGCAAACATCACCTTTGGCTTAGCCAACTCACCCTGCAAGGTGCGCATGCAGCAAGCAGCAAGCAACAGCTAGATCGAGGGTGCACACTCGCCTCAGGATCAGATGGCATCTGCTGCAGTGTGCTGTGGCAGCAAGGGTGCAGTGTGCTGTGGCAGCAAGGGTGCAGTGTGCTGTGGCAGCAAGGGTGCCGTGTGCTGTGGCAGCAAGGGTGCAGAAGCGCGTGTGCTGCTGCCCTCCTCATCCTCGTGTCTCCACATGCGCACACCTAAATACTAATGCAGCAGCGACCCCGCATACTGCAGTATTCAAGTCAGTATGCGCATGCCAGGTTACATTCAACCTCGGCTGCTGGCGGCCGCTGCCCCTTCCTCGCATTGCGCAGTCCTGCACCAAGGGCCTCAAGTCCAACCCAGGCTCGACTTCCTTCAAAGACTGCAAGAACCCTGCGGGCTTCTCGTACAGCAGCGAGGGAGCTAACCAGTGCCCTGACAACCACTACGCAACCAAGGGAGCCATGGTGAGTGGGTGGAAGGAGGGACGCCTGCAACAGCGTGTAGGAATGAATGCTGCATGGTTGAAGCAGCACCGGCAGCCATGCAGTGCTGGTGACACAGCTTCAGACTGAAGATATATGCACAGCGGCACAAAGGTACCCACATGTAATGCGCAACTGGCAAGCTGTAACTTGCACTCCGTGTGCTGCTGCTGCTGCTGCTGCTGCTGCTGCAGACCGGCTGCGTGCCCTGCCCTGAGGGCCGCATCACAGCATACATTCCGGGTGACGGCTCCGTCCAGGCTTCAATTCATGACTGCAAGGTGCCTCCCGGCTATGGCGTGTACTCGATTGACGCAGTAGACGTCTTTGCGCCTACCGTACGCACTGCAAGCTTGAGGGCTGGGAAGTGCCCTGTGGGTTACTTCAACCTTGGAGATGCTCCAGAGGGGCAACGCAGCCGCAACCCCGCCTGCGCAAAGTGCCCCGGCAACATGTACACGTCAATGCCTGGTCAGCCTGTCTGTGATGGTGGGTGTGCTGCTGGCAGCAACAGACACTGCCTGCAGTACTCGTTGTTTGACATTGACGCTGAGATTGCAGTGTCAGGCCAAGTGTGACTGACAATCCAGCATGCAGCGTGGCTGAAGTTGGAGTTGTGCAAGCTGCCAGATTGTGCTGCAGCTGGTGTGCTTATTCGGCCCTGTCTGCGCTGGTAACCACTGCTTTGCTTGTATGTGGCCAGCGATCACCATGCATTGTGTTGCTGCTGCTGCTGCTGCTGCTGCTGTGGCTGCTGAATTGCTGGTTACTTTGACCCGTCTTTCCTGTGCAGTGTGTGCCCCCGGCTACGGCATCCCTTCCAGCAAGCCAAACAGCCAAAACACATCAGACTGCGAGCCCTGCGAGGGCGGCACCTACTCAACAGGCAACAGCCTGCGCTGCTCCGCCTGCCCGCCAACCACCTTCAACTACCCCAACGCGCCGACCTACGTCTCAAACGGCATAACATTCAACTCCCTGGTTACCGGCATCGACCAGTGTGTGCCAAGACATACACAGCTGCCCGCGCCTGCGGGCGCCCGCCTGGGCATTGATGACAGCCTGCTGACCACAGATGCTGCTGCACAGGACCTTGTCAGCTGCTTAGGCGGCTGCGGGCCTGAAAAGTGCTGCATTGTGCAATGGGAGGCCCCCAGCAGCAGCTGCAAGCGTGCCGAGCTGGCACCGGTGGGCCCCGGGTTTCCGGGCGCCAAGCTGTTCTACAAGCTGCCACCCAGCGTGGCCATCGCTACTGCAAGCATCAGCAATACTCAAAGCAGCACTAGCAGCAGCAGCAGCAATGAGGTCTCTGCAAAGACGCGTGGATCCACGCAGTATGCGCGCTGCGCAATGGCCGGCGCCTGGGCCACCCTAGCAGCAGCAGGCAAGGTAGGCACTGCCACCAGTGCCGAGCTTGTGGAGCAGGAGCACGCAGTGTCCTGGGGCGAGTGTGACAGCGAGACCAGCTGTGAGGCGCTGTGCAGTGCTGCTGCTGCGTGCTGGGGCTACATGCATGTGCCTGGTAAGGGCTGGGCCACGCGAGGTGGCGAGGACCAGATTGGGACCCGCAGCTTCTTTGTCAGCCCGGACTTTGGAGCAGCAGCAGCAGCTGGCAAGCTGGATGCAGCAAGGGCAGCGGGCGCGGTGTGTCCGCCAGGCAGGGGAGGGCTGTTTTTCTGCCAGCAGCGGTGCCCGGCTGGCTACTGGCAGGATGGGCAGCATGCAGACTGCGTGGCGTGCCCTGAGGGCAAGACATCAGCCTCAGGGTCCACTGCAGCATCTGACTGTGTGCCGGCACCTGTCACAAGTGAGTGTGCGCGCCATCTGATTACGCATGCATTACATTACAATACATTACGTGCTCCGCTCACGAAGAGTGGGAGTCCCAGTCAGGAGCCAACGAGAGGCTCATAGGGGGAGGAACCACCCTTTTTGAACACAGCTGACAGGCATGCATGATGGTGCTGTGCGGGCAGTCGCAAGTGTTTGCAGTGCGCAACTTCAGCAGCAGTATAATGCGCAGTCACCAGCAGAGCATCCAAGAGCGTCTAGCTCCGTGTATAATGCTCTGCAGATGTGCAGGGATCATCGTCGCCGCTTGAACCACACAACCTCCTGGCGTCCCACCAACACAAGCTGCTGCTGTTTCTTCCCTGTTGCTGCCTTCTGCCGCCTTTCCCCTACCACAGAGTGCCTGCCCGGCTATGGTGGTGCTATGCATGCCTATTCAGGCTGTGATGCTGCATCTATACATATGCGGCTGCTGGTCTGCTGCAGTAACTGCAGCCTATCGTTATGTGCTTGCGTGGCCTTAACAGTGCTTGCTGCTGCCCTGCATCCCTCCCCCTACCACAGAGTGCCCGCCCGGTTATGGAGGTGCCCCCTCCTGCAGCCAGCAGTGCCAGCCAGGCACCTTCCAGGACGGCAGCGCAGGTAGCTGCCAGCAGTGCCCGGATGGGGACATCGCCCCACAGCCGGGGGCAGCAGCATGCAGCGAGCCCTCAGAGTCAGGTGCGGGATAGCCTTGCTCTGCCTATGTCATCAGCTGCTAGATTGCAATGTTGGATGATGTGACAGCGCAGCTTCGCGAGGCTCGGCAGCAGCGTGCAGCACGGCATTGGCTGTGAGCTGTTTGAGCATTCCGTGTACAGCACCAATGCACCACATAGGGAACTCCTTGCATTTGATGCCCGTTATACCGTACGTGTCAGCGGCTGCATGCTGACGTGCTCCTGGCTGTGCTGCTGCTGCTGCTGCTGCCTTCGATTGTCTGGCTGCAGCCTGTGACCCTGGCTTTGGTACAGCGCCTGGTGCCGCCAGCATCTGCTCAGTCAACTGCCGCGCCCTGAACCCTCCTCGGTACCAAGACGGCACAGGTCAGACCTGCGAGCCCTGCCCAGCTGGCAAGGAGCCCAACCTGATGGGCACAGCCTGCGTGGCACGAGGCAGTAGCTTCCCTTGAGAAAGCTTCGGATGTTGCCGCTGCTTTGAGCTGAGCGCTTGCTGCCTGGATCAAAGCAACATTAGCAGTGTCCTCACTGCTGGATCAGATCAAATCGTGCCTGTAATGTGCAGGTTAACGTTAGCTGCTTCATCGAATGATCAAGGAGTGCATAGATGCGCAGGTGCTGTGTTGAGTTTTTTTTTGTGGATGCTGCAGTATGCAGCAGATGCTAGGCTAGTGTGTCACCTGCTTGCTTGCTTGCTTGCTGGCTGGCTGGCTTGCTGCTGGACGTGAGGGCTGAGGAGGGCTGAAGCATATATACATGCTCGTGCTGCAAGTAAGCTCAGGCAATGCATCCACCGGCATGGGCTGACACTGCTTGCGCTAGCATCTGCAAAAAGGCTAGCTGTACTGCTGCAACTGCAGCTGGTCCTTCTTTTCAGCTATCCTGTGACTGGTGTGTGCATTGAGATATCCGTTATGTAACCACAGCAACACAAAGAATGCTGTGCTGTGGCTGCTGCGGTGTCACATCAATTTGGAAATGTTGCTAGACAGCAGCCATGTGTTTGCTGCGTGTTGCCTGTTACTTTCTCCCGCTGTGGGCAACGGCAGGCGCGGTTGGGGTGTGATAATGCACGGCGGTGCTTCGGAGCATTGGTTGTGATGTGGGAACGGCAACGGTGCTGACAAAGGAATTTGAAGGAAATAATGAAGCTGATGATTTGCGCAATGCTGTGGGAAGCTGGGATGCTAGTGGGCATGTAAAAGGAGATGTTTTTACGGCTCCTGCGAGCAGCTGTTGGTGGGATGCCTCCAGAGGCATGTGCATATCTTTTGTGATGCCTTTCTAAAAGGTATTTTCTTTACTTGCAAAGGCAACCTGAGGGCATACATATGCCTGGAGCAGCACCTTATGACTGATCGCTGCTTGGAATGTCAGAGCATGTGTGGGGCCTTCCTTTACTTATTATCAGGACCACTGGCAATTGGACAGATATGCCTTGACCCAGTGGGCGGTTGCTTATGGTTTTGCATGTTGCTTTTACATCAGAATACATTACACAATATATTGGGTGAAGAATCGGCCTAAGGCCTCTTGCCTTTTGGTTATGTATCTATCCCGGCATGCTGCATGCCGCTGCTGCTTGCGGCGCCTCATTGCTGTGGGGGTCCTGATGGTGGCTGCGTGTCGCTGTTTCAGCAGCGAAGTTGTCAGCCAGAGCACTGCAAAAATGCGGCAGACACTTGATGGTATGTTCATTGGTGGCATTTCTATGGGACATACGGCATAAATCTATGCGGTATGGAGCATACATGGAATGTTTGAGCGCTTTGTGCATTTTGGTTGCATTTGCAGCAGGAGACATTCACATAAACAAGTGGATGCGCCACAGCCAGACGCGGCGCACAGCGCTTGTTGTCTGCGTTTTGTTCATTTGATAGCAAACCGCACCTTGGCAGCACCGTTGCGGTGGCAAAGTGCGTGTACGCAGGTACATTGCTGTTCTTATATGTAGGGTTGGCTGCCACAGGATTGAACAACTGATTGGGGCGTGGTTGTTGACTGAATGCACCACACGGCTACAGCAGGCATTCGGCTGTGAGCAGCTTGTACAAGCTTACCTGCTGTAGCTGTGTGTCATGCAGGGCACCGCGCGTGTTGTTAACAACGTTGTTCTTTTGCGCCTGGCATATCTTGCGCCTATGTCAGCGTCATGGGCCTGTTGAGGTGCATCTTGTGCACGCTGAGCAGGAGATGCTCCATTCAGGTAGAGATGCCTTTCATATGGCTTACTTAGGCAGAGGACGCCTTGTTTGCTGGCTGTTTCTGTGGTTTATATGGTTGATCCGCGGTGGCTATGATGCTGCTGCTGGGGATGGTGCTGGCTTGAGACTGCTGCTGAGCATGCCATGACGGTGGCATGCTGTGATGACTGAGCTCTCGGCGCAAACCCAGCTGTTGACCACGGAATCTTCCTATTAGTATGGGGCATGCGGGTGGGTATCCTCAATGCATATAACACATCCCATACGATCACTCGCACGTGACGATGGGGAGCGCTGAGCGCCCATCGTCTGATAAAGGACGAGGAAATTTACAACATGCCATACATGGCCACTAGGACAGTCAACTTTGAATGACAGTAGTACGAAACGGTGCAGCCGGCATACACATTCCCCCATTACATGCAATTTACACTACTGCCACTCCTGCTTCTTGCGAGGAAAACTTCACCTTCAATCTGAGCTACGGTGTCAACCAAGTGGCGTCACTGACAAGGTGTCACTACCCAGGCTACCAAGGACTACAAGAGGATGGAAGACTGTCAGTGCCGTTGCCCCCGAAGGGCATCGTGGCTCTTCGGGACGGCGCTGACCAGGTGTTGTTATGGTTGCAGGTAATACTAGACGACGTAGGAGCAGAAGCAGGAGCTGCACATGCTAATCTGAGGTTCAGCAGCCACGGTGGCCTTTCGGGGGACCACTTCTTGCCATGTGAGTGCGCATTATGTTGCATGATGCTGATGCTTGTAATGAATGCAATTCGGCAACTTTCCTTATATGTGTTGCACCTTGTGGGGTGCTAGCTGTGATATCAGGTGCTGCTGTCTTGTGGAGTGCCCGGCAGTGTCGCAGCAGTCCTTCTTGAGCAACACCATCAACATAAACGCATGCTTGGCTTCACTCTATTCCGAGCACCGTAGCCGCATGAGGCATGTTCGGGCTGCGCTCATGTTTGGCACACACAGCACAGCTGCTGCAGCAGCATGACAGCAATGCTGCTGCTACTGCAGTGGTGTTGTACTGCTTGCAGGACGGCAGTATTTGGTTACTATGATTCAGTATAAGTTTGATTCGCGCAGCCTTGCGGTGTATACGCCTTGTTATGGCTGGCGCTGGCTGATGCTGCAAGTGCTGTGTACGAGTGGATGGTGCGCAGGCCAAGCAGAATGTCGACAGACAGCTGTCTTGGTCCTGCTTGGGTCGAGTTGTACTTAATATTACATTAGATATTGATTTGAGCAAGCTTGCTCCAGTTACGGGCTGCCTAGTTGTCGGTGAGATGGTGCCACCCGCCGATTCTGGCAGAAGCAAGCAAACCTAGTCTCATTGTGTAGAGTAAAACATTTGGAATTGACTACTTCGGTTGATTTTGTGAATAGACTTGCGCCCTGCAAGCTCTGGGCCAAGACAGTATGCATGGCCCTTGTGCTGCCTCTGAGCAAGTGACAAGTTTGGCCTGCATTGCACCCTGGCTCAGGGTTTGTTGAGTGGACAGGAAGCCTCCAACCACAAACGGTATTGTGGCTGGGATGCTGCGCGTCCACAGCCACAGGATTGTGTGGTCCTGGTTGAGTTTCCGCCTGAAGTATAAAAGGCCGCTGCACATTTTCATTTCGAGAGACACACACAGAGAGAGAGAGAGAGAGAGGGGAAGAGGGGGACGTCAGTGAACAGAGTGGACCGACTCTGTGTCCCTGTGCTATCAGCAGACCGAATTGCTGCCCAAATCTGGGCTACAGTCACCTCTGCTGTTGATTACAGCACCAGTGTAACTGAGCTCTCCCAGTTTCCCAGCCTACGGGCTATTTCCCTCGGTGCAGAGCCGCGCCAGGCCTGCACATAGCTAAGTCGCACATCGGTGCAGTAAGTTGCCAGCTAGGCGAAGCCTGAGCGTGCGCAACAGCGTGTAACCGGAGACCTCTGCTGTTGACCAGTCGGTCGCGTCAGCACACAGCACGAGCAACTTTGCCCGCTGATCTGCTGCATATTAGCCCACTGCTGAAGTCTTAGTTGCAACTGCAAGTCTGGTTGGGCCAGCTCGTTCGAGCGGTCAGCTGCTTCAGCACTCACGCCAGTGCTGCCTCCTCCCTGCTCGTCCCTGCCGTTCAGCCAGTTACTCTTGCATTTGCCTAGTACCCTTTGAGGTGTCGTGTTGCCCCATCAAGGCGTTGGTCTAGTGGCACGAGGTGCCCCTGCACGAGTGCCTGCCGTTGTTCTGGGCGTAGCCGCCCTGCCGCTGCCCCTGCTGGCTGGTGTGTGCTCCCCTTGCCTCCCACTGCTGCCTGCAGACCGCAGGCACCCGCCAGGGACCCGGCCACCCGCCTCGCCCAGGCATCCACGCGCCGTGCTGGTAGCCGAGACAGCTCTTGGAGCTGTAACAGCCTTTTCAAAGGCAAAACAAGAAAAAGATCCTGTTTACCGCGGCCTGAGCCCATCCGCGCTTCCACTGCCTACTCGAGCTACTTCTTCACCGACGTAAACTCAGCAGAGCCTTACCGCTGTTGCTAAAAGCACTCAAATACTCTTGGCAGACGTCTTGCGTAGCAGCAACTGCACCGATTCGGTCTGCGACCTTACAGCAGCAGCTACTGCTACTACTAAACCGCATTGCGGTCTAGCAGTTTGTGCCTTTTCAGCGTTCAGGCCCCTGTTACCCCATTACGGAAGCAGATACGTCTTTCTGATAGCCGTTCATTGCAAAAAGGCAGGCAGCAATCTCTGCAGCCACCCTTGCACACCAGATAACCACAAAAGGGTACAGCCCTCTTGCAGTGTTCCTGCAAGCTGCCTCTGCACCCACAAAAAACAAGTGTGTTCTACCCAGCCGTCTCCAGCATGGATAAGAACACCAGCATCACTAATTCTAGTCTCCCCTCAGCCAGCGGCACCTCAGCCGGCGCTGCAGCCAACGCCGCAGCACCGCCAGCGGCTGCCTCCAACCAGCAGCATGCTCTGCCAGCTGGTCTCACCCCCCAAGCACTCAATACTGCTGACAAGTTTGACGGCAAGGGTGATGCCCATGCCTGGGTTGAGAATTTCTTAGACCTCTCGTCACTGTACGGGTGGTCAGAGGAAACGCTCTTGAAGGTGGCGAGGCTCAAGATGAAGGGCCCAGCGTCACGCTGGGCGCGCAACCGGCAGTTCACCGACTGGGATGACTTCTCTTCCCAGTTCCTGCGTCGCTTTGGCGAGACCAAGGAAACAGCCATCTGCCGCTTTGAGTCCTGCTACCAGCTGCAGGATGAGAGCCCCACAGAGTTCGCTGACAGGTTCCTGCAGGATGCAGAACGTGCAGGCAGGGTTGAGGATGACGCCCTGGTTTATATGTTCATCAAGCGCCTGCGCCTAGACCTCTGTGAGGAGGCAGGCCGCATGCGCATGCGCAGCATTGATGAGGTGGTATCTTTCTGCAACTACTGGCTGGGGTTTCGCGCCAGCTTTAATGCAGACATGCCTGTGAAGTCAGTCAGGTTTTCTGACGAGCCCTACCCAGTTGGCGGCACTATCTCAGGCAGCAGGGCTGTGAACAGCAGCAGCAGCAACAACAGCTATGCAGCTGGCGTGCGCAGCAACAGCCATCAGCTTGAAAACAAGGGTGCAGGGCAACGCCCCAGCCCTTACAGGCCTCCCTTTCGTGATCACAACAGAGCTGCCTTTCGCGACAACAACCGGCAGCCCTTTCGTGATGTGAGCAACAGGCCAGCTGCCGCATCACACCCCTCACCTGCGGCCTCCAAGCCTGCTGCTGTCGCCGCTGCTTCATCATGCTCTTCCGCCATTGATGACCTCACCCGCCGCTTTGAGAAGCTTGAGATCAACACATCTCAGCAGCTGCGTGATAAGGAGAAGGAGATCAGGCACTTGCGCCATGCCCTGCAGCAGCAGACGCAGGCAACAGCGGCAGCAATGCCGCAGATTAACCTCTTTGGCTACACAGCTGATAGTGGCTACGAAGACGAGATTGATGAGCAGTACCTGGGCGAGGTGATGGCATCAATCTATGCCAAACACCCCAGGGATGAGTCAGACCCTTTCACCCTTAGGGTCCCCCACAAGCGGGTGGCAGTCAACCCCCATGCCAACAGCCCGTTCGTGCCCTCCCGGCAGCCACCAGAGCCACCGCGTGGTCCAACACGCATGCAAGGTGTCACCAGCACTAGTGCAGCTGCTGCAACCGCTACAGCTGCGACTGCTGTTGGTGATGGCGGCACCTCGGCCGCCAACAAGTTTGGCAGCAGCTCAGCTTACGATGCCAGCAGGCGCATGCCCAGGCAGCGTACACCAGTGGACGCTCGCCCCTACGGTGCTGCACCACGCACCACCACCACTGCTACAGCTGCAGCGCCCGCACGAGCAGCCAATGCATCAGCCCCAGAGGCTAGCAGCTGCTTTGATGCTGCTAAGCTGGCAGATGACAAGGGCAAGGAGATGGCTTCAGTTATCTGCAAGAGCATCAAGCTAGACGGCATCCGTGAAAGCACAGTGGTGCCACAGGCAGTGCTCACCTGCTTAGCTGGCCACCTGGTGGGCGACAAGAAGATGGTCGACCAGGGCAGAGACATGGCACGCCAGGTTGACTCGCTGATCAGAAGCTTGCACACCAGCAGCAGGCGCCCAGGCGCCGGTTTGCTGCTAAACATGGCGCAAACAGGCCCCATGCGCACAGCAGCTGCGCAGCCCTCTGCATCACTGCTTAGGCACGGCTTGCTGAGCCGTGGCGTGCGTCCAGCAGGGCAGCGTGTCTCCACCTGCAAGGTGGCAGCAGCACTCAACGGTCAGGAGCTCACAGCTGTGGTGGACACGGGTGCCACCACCAGTGCAGTCACTCTGGACTGCCTGCGCCGCTGCAACCTGGAGCACCTGAACGCCAAAGACATGGGCGTATCCTACATCAATGCAGATGGCAGGATCTCAGCTGGCAAGGGCCGCGTGTTCAACATGGCCCTCGGGCTGGGCGCCTTTGAGACCCTCATCAGCCCCACTGTTACCGAAGCCCTGAACTACGACCTGCTGATCGGCAATGATGTGCTGAGCAGGGCAAGGGCTGTAATTGACTACGACAGGCTCAAGATGCTGCTGCGCATCGACCAGGACACAGTGCAGGAGCTTGACATCACTCTCGCTTCCAACGAGGCTTCAGCTGCTACCCTGTATTGGGATGAGATGCTCACAGCAGCAGCGCCGGACTGCACAGCAGACGACGACTGCGACTGTCAGGCGTGCGAAGCAGGCTGGCAGCCTGATCCAGTGTTTTCAGACCTGTTCTTTGACTACATCTTCACGGTGTTCTCTCTGCCGCCCTGCGGCCCAGACGCGCCAGGCTGGAAGCGTTGCGTGCCCAGCAACGCAAACCAGGCTGATAGTTTGCTGTATGAGCAGTGGATGGACAAGCGGCTGAGCAGGATGCATGAGCTGGAGGAGTTACTAATCCCGAAGTACATTCCTGCGACAGAAGCTCGCCTGTCACTGCTGGCAGAGTGGCAGGAAGCTGCCTTCGAGGACATCAAAAACGGCCTCATCGCCACAGAGCAGATCCTCACAGCTGACAGTGGCAGCTGCTCCAGCCCAGACACTAACAGCCATTACGATGATAGCAGCAGCAGCGATGACTGGGTTGATGCTGTGTTCTCTCGCAGCATGTACAGCTCCGTCAGGCCCGTCCCTGTGCAGCCTGGAACACAACAGCACGCACCTGATGCCGCCGTCACAGCAGCAGAGCGCTGCGTCACGCCACTTGCACCGCTGTCAACGCGCCATTATTTGGAGCAGCTGGATGAACAAGAGGCCCCAGCGCCTCCCTCGCGCAGCGTTGTTTCGCGTGTTGAACCCGTCAGCACCTGGCCTGGCCAGCAGCCTGAAATCACAAATGGGCAGTGGCAGTCGGAGAGCAACAATGAGAGTGAAGACGAAGATGAAGTATGTGACGATGAAGGGCAGCTGCTGCCACAGGCGCAGCACTTCCCACCCGAATCTTATGACAATCAGCAGCCAGGAGAGCTGTATTACTCCAGCTCACCCTTACCTGCTCCCTACCAGCCAACGGTCTCTCACGCGCGCAGCACTGCCCGCTACGGCGGCACACGGCTGCCCCCCGCTTTCTATGGGAGCGACCATGACTACCCTTACCCACCTAGCAGCCACAATCAACAGCGACAAGTTGCGGACAGGGAAGCCATGCCACCGCCCCCGCCCAAACGCAGCCGGTACACCCTTGAGTCCCTGCCTCCTGCGACTACCCCTTCTTACGTGTCGGTGCAAGCATCTCAGCCCTCGCCAAGTGCAAGCAGCAGCAGGCATGAGGCGCTGCTTGCACTGAGCGAGCCTTACGCAGGTCTGGACCCTATCAGCCAGCAACTGCTTGCCAGTTTCGACTTGGGAGTGGCGCTGCCCGAGCCTCTAGGAGACATGGAGGAGCCAGATCAAATTCTACTGTTTGAGGGTGATGCTGCGGACGACTGTGACAGCTGGAGCGACTGCCCCCCGCTAGACAGCGACAGTGACAGCATGTGCAGCGATGATTGCCCCTCACTAGAGGATCTCACATCGCCAGTGTACATGTACACCGGCAGCACGCTCAGTGACTACGAGCCCATTGCTGGTGAAGAGCCAGAAGCCCTGCTTCTCCACACAAGTGGTCATGGCACAGCGCCGGTATCGCCGGATCCTCCAGTTTACTTGCCAATCACAGAAAAGGCGGGCCAGGCACAAAACACAAGCGTGCTGCTTGTGCCGGAGGATGACCCCTGTGCCTTCCCGGACGATGATATGTTGAGTGATAACCCTACATCTTTTGCAAGCATGCTCGATGGCAGCAACTTGTCAAAGGAGGAGTCTGAGCGGGCGTTAGGCATGCTGCAGCGCAACGCAGACGTGTTTTGCTTTAAGCCCTCTGACCTGGGGCTTTGCACAGTGGATTTTCATGAGATTGACACAGGTGACGCACCACCTGTGAAGCAGGGGTTTTATCGCATGCCACACCAGAAGTACCTACAGCTCAAGGAGCACATCACGCGCTTGCTAGAGCTTGGTATTATCAGGGAAAGCAATAGCCCCTGGGCTAGCCCAGTGCACCTTGTGCCCAAGCCCAACGGTGAAACGCGCATGGTGGTGGACAGCAGGCGCGTAAATGCCATTACGCGCAAGGACGCGTACCCCATGCCGTTGATTGATGACATTGTGTTTCAGCTGGGTCCTTGCAAGTACCTGGCAACGATGGATGCATATTGTGGCTTCAACCAGGTGGCCCTGCACCCAGACTCAGTGCCAAAGACAGCGTTCATCACACCCTTCGGGTTGTTTGAGTCCTTGCGGCTGTGCTTTGGGCTAACCAATGCACCAGCCTGCTTCATGAGGATTATGAACAAGGTGCTGAGTGAGCAGGTTGGCAAGCACGCGTTTGTTTACCTGGATGACATCATTGTCTACTCATGCACCTTCGAAGAGCATGTTGAGCACCTAGAGCTGATGCTTGAGGCGCTACGACAGGCCAACCTGCGCCTCAACCCGAAGAAGTGTTCCTTCTTCAGATCTGAAGTTACATTCCTGGGGTTCGTGTTTACGCAAGAGGGTCTTGAGCCAGATCCTCGGCTGCTGACAGCAATATCCAACAGGCAGCCACCACGCAACCCCAAGGAGGTGGCATCCTGGCTGGGCCTTACAGGCTACTACCGCCGCTTTGTGAAGGACTACGCCAAGGTTGCAGCGCCCCTCACAGACCTGTTGAAGAAGACAAATCCCTGGAAGTGGGGAGCTGAGGAGCAGCAGGCATTTGATACGCTCAAGAGCAATCTGCTGACCCCACCGTGCTTACGGCGCGCAGACCTCAGCCGCCCTTTCTACGTGCACACCGACGCCTCTGGTCAAGCAGTGGGCGCCATCCTGACCCAAAAAGATGACACCGGCAAACAAGAGTGGGTTGTTGCTTATCATTCAAGGAAGCTGACACCCGCGCAGCGCAACTACAGCATCTCCGAGCTGGAGTGCCTTGCAGTGATTGAAGCGGTGTGCGTGCAGTGGCGGCAGTGGCTTTGGCACCATCCGCCGGGTGTCACAGTTTACACCGACCATGCAGCTCTAAAGTACTTGCTAACCAGCACACACTTACAAGGCAGGCTGGCCCGCTGGAGCTTACGTCTACAGGAGCTGCTGCCTGGCCTTGCCATTGAGCACCGCAAGGGGACCATGCACAGAAGTGTGGATGCCCTCACGCGCGATCCGACCTTTGACAGCGATGATGGGGATGAGGCAAGCATACCCCATCCCCGCCCCGAAATCTACTGCTATGGAGCGCACCTACTGGACGAAATTTATACTGTCAGCGACACTGAGTGCAACACCGAGTGCCCGCCAGACGCCAGCGTTGCTACCGCTGGCACTACAGGTTTGACTGTGGTAACGGCAACAGCGACAACAGCAGCGCCAACAACAGCTGCGGCTGCTCTCGATGATGTCAACGATGCACGCACCCCACAAGGAGATGACAGTCCCCGCACGCCAACTTGCAACGAGGAGCTTGCAGCAGATGACAACCAGCTCCTCACTCCAGCGCCAGCTTCATACTTGCCTTGGCGTCCTGGCGTATCCTGCAAGTCAGCAGGCGCATCACCGGTGCGCATTTATATCGATGGCAACATTGGCAGCGGCAAGTCGCGAGTTATAGCCCACCTGGCTCAAGAGCTGTCATGCACTGAGTGGCACTTAGTGCCCGAACCAGTGCATGACTGGGAGTCGCTGCTGGCCCCTTTCTACAGTGCTGCAGCGGGTTCCACCACACAGCAGGGCATTGCAGCGCTGCTGCAGGTTGCCGTGTTGGTAGCATATGCCAAAGCTACCCCCGATGCGCTGGCTTCTCCTATGGTGGTGATGGAGCGCGGCCCTTGGTCATCGCTAGAAGTGTTCCTGGCCGCTCAACAGTTGCCAGCAGCCTTTGAGCAGCTGGTGTGTGATGTGGCGTTCTACATGAACCACACCCTCAGCAGCACATGGCCGACCGCCATCATTTACCTGGATGTGCCACCCAAGGAATGCTTGCGACGGATTCAGAAGAGGCAGAGACCAGGCGAAGAAGCTGTCACACTCGGCTACCTGCAGAAGTTGGACACACAGTACAAACAAGCCCTCAGCAGTTTCCCTGGCCCTAAAATCGTCATCCACGCAGATGCTGACCCCGAGAAGGTAGCAGCTGCTGCGCTGGATGCAGTGAAGCTGCTTGCTGGCCAAGTAGCAGCTGCACACTTGGACAGTCCTGCAGGCACACAGACGACACCGAGCTCTGCAGCACCCTGCATCTCGCCCGATGCTATGGATGTGTCTGCATCCCCCCCCAGCGATCTACAGTCAACACCCATGCAGCAGCTGTTGGTTTTAACCCCAGCTACAGAAGGGCGCCCGGCACTGCCTCAGCTGGCATCTGCTGCTGTGGCCGCTACAGCTCCCACAATTGCTGCTGCTGACAACAGCAGCAGTACCCTGCTACCCAATTACCTGTACACCCCGCTGGGCCTGATCTACAACGCCGAGCTGGAGGTGCCTGTGCTGTTCCAGAACGGCCCTGGCAGGTTCGCCTTCTCTGAGGCCTTTCACTGCACATATCAGCGGCGTTATGGCGAACCTGTGAACACAGCCAACAGGGTTGACAACGTCAGAGCAGTTGAGGTTTATTCACAACTTGGTCCACATGCAGCTAACGCTCCAGGGTCCAACATACAGCTTGCAATTGCGCCGCGCAAAGCACTCGGGGCTCTGCAAGTGCGCCAAGTCCACGAAAACGGCTCAGAGGCCGTTTACGTTGACACCAACACTTATGCCAGGCACAGGATGAGAGGCCTGACAGCACAGTTTCCAGGCATCAACCGCCAGGGCAGCTGCGAAGTTGCATTTCCCTGGCAGGATGGCCTCCGCAATGAAGGCTTTGTGCTGGATGGCTGGATCAGGGTAGTGAGGCTGCGGCCGCTGCTGTGCTGCGGGCTGCAAGCCTCCCTGCCGCTCATCAACACAGCCACAGTCACCCCATTACTACAGGAAATGAGTTATGGTGGCAGCGCCATTGACCCATCAACTCACTTGCGGCTGGCAAGCAGCGTGCCGCACCAATCAGGCTCTGGTGAGCTTACTGCCCAGCTCAATGTGCTGGAACAAGGTGCGCGTGCCGCCGCACCACCAAAGAAGAAGCCTTCAACCCTGCAGCGCAAGCACACAGCAGCGGCAGCAGCAGCACCCATAACAGAAAAAGACGATTCAGGCCCCTCCGTGGATCCAAACTTGGCATGCAGGGTATGCCACCGCAACCAGGATGATGACAAGATGTTGTTATGCTCAGGCTGCGTTGACGGCTATCACACCTACTGCGTGGGCCTGAAGTCAGTACCAGCCGGCGACTGGTACTGTGCTGACTGCAAGCCCAGCAGCAGTGACGAGCAGCCTAGCGATTCTGAGCCAGCAGCTGCAGCAGCTGCAGCTGCCGCTGCTGTCAGCAACACCAGCTCCGAGTACGAACCCACCTCAGATGGTGAAGACACCAGCTCAGATTGGGACACAGATGGGGAACCATCACCCAAGCAGCGAAGCACGCCCAGCCCTCCTGTGCAGGCGGGCACAGGCCAGGGGCACCCAGAGGAAGAAGGTGGCAGTTCTTCAGAGGAGGAAGAAGAAGAGGATGCTGGGTGCGGCCCAAGGGACATCTTTGATGACCTGTCAGTGCTGCATTACATTCAGCACAGCAAGGTTGATGCTGACAATCTGCAAGGCGACACAAGAACAGAGATCAAGAACAAGATGAAGCGCATCAAGAAGCGCGCAAGCAATTACAGATGGGATGCTGCAACCGGCCGCTTGCTGTTCAAAGCATCAGCCAAGTGCCCGAGGGAGAGAGAGGTGCCGCCCCCTCACCAGCGCGATGCACTGTGTCTGGAGTATCATGAAGATTACGGACATGTTGGTCAGCAGAGGCTGCGCGGCATGCTGCTAAAAAACTATTACTGGCGAAACATGTCCCAGCAAATCAAGGACAACTTGAAGGGCTGTGTCAGCTGCCTGCGCAACAGGGCGCTGTTCAAGCTGCAGCCTGAGTTGAAGCCCATCCCACCATCACCGCTGTTCACCCGAGTTCACCTGGACAGCATGGGGCCATATCCCACAACTCCCAGGCGAGCTCGCTTCATCATTGTGGGTGTTGACTCCACCAGCAAGTGGGTGCACGCGGAAGCAGTGGAGTCGCTGGATTCAGCCACCACCACCCGCTTCTGCGTCAACTGGATCGCCCAATACGGCTGCCCTCTGGCCTTCGTCTGCGACAACGGCAAAGAGTACCAGGGAGAGTACAGCAAAATGCTCAAGACATTGGGCATCAAGGACATACGGTCCCCTGCATATGCGCCAAATGTCAACGGCCAGGCAGAGTCAAGTGTGAAGAGCATCTTGCGAGCACTGCAGGCGAGCCTGGACAGAGCAGAGGACTGGGACGTTAAGCTGCCCTGGGTGCTGCTTGGCTTACGCTCTGCACCTCACAGCACTACCAAATGCACGCCGTTTGAGGCGGCTATGGCACGCACGCCTCGCCTGCCAGCCGATGTGAGGCGACTAACAGCTGCAGAGCAGCGCACAGACACAGCTGCGGTGCCAAATACAGAGGCAGCTGTCCCTGACAACCTTGCAGCGGCTGGCAACAGCACCCCGGTCACTGCTGCGCGCGTCACAGGCACCCCGTTCAGCGCACAGACAGCTGCTGCTGCAGCAGCTATGACCACATCAGCCGACGACGACGATGACGACTGGTGGCAACACTTGCCAGCCTCTTGGCAGGCTACAACAGCATTCCCTTCAGCTGCTGCTGGTGCAGCTGCTGCTGCAGCTGCTGCTGGTGCAGCTGCTGCTGCGCGTTATACAACCAGTGGCATCAACTTGGAAGGCTTTACAACAGCTACTGCGGCTCACCTGCCTGGTGCTGCACAGAGCCCACCGATCGACCTCACGAACTCCCAGGAGCCGGCTGGTGACCTGTTGAGTGACATCAAGCAGCGCGCAGCCAGCAGGCAGGACACCTTGGTTAAAGTGGAGAAAAACATCCTGGCAAGTCAAGAGAAGCAGAAAAGAGATTTCAGGAAGCGGCACCATGTGCTGCGCCCTGATTCAGTCATCAAAGTGGGCGACCTCTGCCTGATGAAGATGTCGCAGTACACCAAAATGCACAAAAAGTTGTCAACAGAAGGCCCCTTCTACCTGGCAGCTTACTCACCAGATTTCAAGCGGGCTGTGTTACAAGACAACGACAACCGCCAGTGGAGTGTTTCAGTGACACGGCTGGCACCCTACACTGCTGACACACCCAAGCAGCTGCTGCGCAAGCCGGGCGCTGCTGCGGAGTGAGATGGCGGCGCGCAGAGAAAATCATGCAGTTACTGTATGCTAGGCAACCCCTGGCTTACAGAATTACGCTGGACTTTGATCCGCATGCAACTAAGGGTGCGTTGCGGTACGTGGGCGGGCTCGCCAACCCCTGGCAGCCTTCAAGTCCCTGAGACCCGTCCCTAGCCCTCGTCCCCAGGGCCCGTTCCGGAGCATCAGTTGCTCACACCCTTTAAATTTCAATTTGCAGCTGGGAGTTGCATGTGCACATGCAGCAGCAGCAGCAGCAGCAACCAAGGCACTGCTGAGGTTGACAGCTGCTGCCTGCCTGGTTTGTGCATCAGCTTACCAGCATCGTTTTACGTCCTGGTTGTGTTGCGATGCTCAGGCGCTGCAGTCGCAGTGTCGCTGTTGGTTTCGGGAAGCTTGCCAGGTTGCTGCCTGACAACGCCCTTGTAGCTACTCATGTCGCCCCTTGGCATGGTTCCGAGTGGTTGTTGTGATCGAGTTTGCTTGATTTTGCGGTCTGGAGAGCCCCTGTCAGCAAGGAAGTCGTCCAGGGAAATCTATGCGAGATGCGGCATTCTACGGTGCAAGCATCGCACTCACGCATCGTTCGGTCAGCAGCAGTGATTGTTGGTGCTTGGGCGCCGTCCTCACGTTCACACCGGGCCCAACTAGGGTTGTTGGAGGGCGTGTCAGCGACCCGACTCATCTGGGTCTGAGCACAGCAGCAAGCGGGAGGGTGAGCGCGTATCTGCTCATTCCAGCGACTACAGGGTGCCTAGCTGCCCCGAGGGCTGTGGCCGCTTCCCAGGCTGCGGCCCTAGCAACACCCCCAGCGGCGCTGGTGCAGCAGCCATGTGCGCGGCTCCTGCAGACCGCGGCGACGAGGCTGACTCTGCCGGCAAGCAGGGCCAGACCCTCATCATCCCTGTGGTCGCAGCTGCTGTGCCTGAGATCAACATGTGCAGCCACTGCCACGTGGATGCTGATGGCGAGGTGCACATTGGCGTGCTGTTCTCGCGCCGCGCATTCAGCGCACTGTGAGCCCAGTCCAGGTGGCCTGGCTTGTTTGGTGGAGGGGAGAATGCAGCCAGGTGCAGCCAAGTTGTTCCGTGGCAGCACTGCTTGTTCACTGACCGCATGATATGGTCACGGTGGCATGCATGATGGCAGCATGCTGCTGGCTGCGTTGTGGCCCAGCTGCTGCTAGCAGCTAGCCTGATTAATCTGGCTTCTGCTGGTCTTCCTCTGGTTATGATGCTGCTGCTGGGCAGCAGTTTGTTGGTAATGAACGTGTGTGACAGCTTTATATCTTACTGATGTCACAGTACACGCTGGCTTGATTATAGTTCGGAAGATTGGCAGCAGACTGTTAGACATGGCGCAGCACTACTGTTGCGCGCTGCGTGGTTGGTTTGGCAGGTGTTATAACAGTGCTGCTGGTTGCACTATGCTGCTGCACACGTGTTTGTGTGGCAATTGCTGAAAGCTGCAGTATTCTCAGCAGTTGGTTAATATCGCCAGGCTGTTTGTTACGAGCCGCTGGCTTTTTGTGACTGCATGCCAGTCCGGCTCTGCTTTTGGTTTAGGGAGCCGTGTGGTTGGCCAGTTTGTGTTTTGCATTTAGCCACAATTAAAAAAAAAGGGGAGACAAAATGATGGTTGTTTCTGGCATTTGCCCTGGCTTGCCAGTTGATGCATGTAGTAGTCACCTGGCACTCTGGTTGCCAGGCTGGCACTTGGTTGACCCTCGCTGTATACTAGCCCCGCTGTACCATACAATGCAGCTGTCTTTCAGCTTTCACCAAGCATGGTCGTGCCCGTTACCAGTCCTTTGCCCTGTGTGGTTTAGGCCTGAGGGCAGGCCTTGTCTGTTAGGGGAGGTGGCAACAGCTGTTGCACCTTGTGGGGTGCTAGCTGTGATATCAGGTGCTGCTGTCTTGTGGAGTGCCCGGCAGTGTCGCAGCAGTCCTTCTTGAGCAACACCATCAACATAAACGCATGCTTGGCTTCACTCTATTCCGAGCACCATAGCCGCATGAGGCATGTTCGGGCTGCGCTCATGTTTGGCACACACAGCACAGCTGCTGCAGCAGCATGACAGCAATGCTGCTGCTACTGCAGTGGTGTTGTACTGCTTGCAGGACGGCAGTATTTGGTTACTATGATTCAGTATAAGTTTGATTCGCGCAGCCTTGCGGTGTATACGCCTTGTTATGGCTGGCGCTGGCTGATGCTGCAAGTGCTGTGTACGAGTGGATGGTGCGCAGGCCAAGCAGAATGTCGACAGACAGCTGTCTTGGTCCTGCTTGGGTCGAGTTGTACTTAATATTACATTAGATATTGATTTGAGCAAGCTTGCTCCAGTTACGGGCTGCCTAGTTGTCGGTGAGATGGTGCCACCCGCCGATTCTGGCAGAAGCAAGCAAACCTAGTCTCATTGTGTAGAGTAAAACATTTGGAATTGACTACTTCGGTTGATTTTGTGAATAGACTTGCGCCCTGCAAGCTCTGGGCCAAGACAGTATGCATGGCCCTTGTGCTGCCTCTGAGCAAGTGACAAGTTTGGCCTGCATTGCACCCTGGCTCAGGGTTTGTTGAGTGGACAGGAAGCCTCCAACCACAAACGGTATTGTGGCTGGGATGCTGCGCGTCCACAGCCACAGGATTGTGTGGTCCTGGTTGAGTTTCCGCCTGAAGTATAAAAGGCCGCTGCACATTTTCATTTCGAGAGACACACACACAGAGAGAGAGAGAGAGGGGAAGAGGGGGACGTCAGTGAACAGAGTGGACCGACTCTGTGTCCCTGTGCTATCAGCAGACCGAATTGCTGCCCAAATCTGGGCTACAGTCACCTCTGCTGTTGATTACAGCACCAGTGTAACTGAGCTCTCCCAGTTTCCCAGCCTACGGGCTATTTCCCTCGGTGCAGAGCCGCGCCAGGCCTGCACATAGCTAAGTCGCACATCGGTGCAGTAAGTTGCCAGCTAGGCGAAGCCTGAGCGTGCGCAACAGCGTGTAACCGGAGACCTCTGCTGTTGACCAGTCGGTCGCGTCAGCACACAGCACGAGCAACTTTGCCCGCTGATCTGCTGCATATTAGCCCACTGCTGAAGTCTTAGTTGCAACTGCAAGTCTGGTTGGGCCAGCTCGTTCGAGCGGTCAGCTGCTTCAGCACTCACGCCAGTGCTGCCTCCTCCCTGCTCGTCCCTGCCGTTCAGCCAGTTACTCTTGCATTTGCCTAGTACCCTTTGAGGTGTCGTGTTGCCCCATCAAGGCGTTGGTCTAGTGGCACGAGGTGCCCCTGCACGAGTGCCTGCCGTTGTTCTGGGCGTAGCCGCCCTGCCGCTGCCCCTGCTGGCTGGTGTGTGCTCCCCTTGCCTCCCACTGCTGCCTGCAGACCGCAGGCACCCGCCAGGGACCCGGCCACCCGCCTCGCCCAGGCATCCACGCGCCGTGCGGCAACAATGGTGTTGCCTTGAATACTGAGCCTACTCCTGGCTCATGCTTTGTTTGTTATAGCTGTCTTCAATGGCATGTTTCGCTTTGCAATCTGTCTTATATCCGTGGTGGCGGGTTTGGTTGAGCAGCGAACTTGGCACCAGGTGTGAAGATGCATGACGCTGCCAGTGAAGTCAGTTAGAAACAATGGCTGTTGCACTGGCTGAGTGACTCACTCATCAGCGTATGATAAGCTGATGTCTGCAACAATGCTCATTGTTTTGCCCTTGGTTGCAATCGTGCATCTTCAGCTGTCGCAAGGTTTGGCACGGATTCAAGTATTGCAGGTTGCACACAATTCGTCATTTGTAGCCACAGGGTAGTGACGAGCAGCTCAGCTTGTGTCAGTGACTGCACAACTGGAGGCCATGCTGGTACGCATACATACGCAAGTAACACATGTGATGCAAAATGACGAATCCTAGACAAAGCCAGGATCCCAAAGGACGCTGGTCATCCACAGCTGCGCACCTTCAAGCAAAGCTGCTTGATGCGTGGTCTGTTACAGCTGGAGCAAGCACTTAGTGAGCAGGCTGTCCAGGGCCGTGTCCCGCAACCACACGCAACACAACGGCTGCCACTGACCAAAGGCCTGCCCACCCACATCCCAAGGAGTTACACAAGCAACCTTGCCTGTTACGCAGCCAATTGCTCATTCGGCAGAGAACAACGCAACCTGACCACACCAGTCCTTGAAAGGAAAGAAACTGCCAAACCTCATCCTGGGCATCGTCGCACACCCACAAACCGTCTGCCATGATGGCAGCGTACGTGCATTGATGCTGGCGCTGATCGCCCACCACAGCATCGGTACCCACTGGGCAAGGCCGCGGCTGCTGTGGCATGAAACAACAGCCCTTGAAAGGTGATGCTACTGACTGCCTCGCAGTAAACAGGCAGCATCGACCTACATGACTCATGTGCGGCACTGCTTCAACAGTGCGATGATGGCGATGATGATGAGGCAGCATGGACAGCACGTGGCAGGGCCCTTCGAGCACACACCTGCTGTGCTCGCATTGCCCTCATATTCTTGTGCCCCAACTGCTGCTGCTGCTGCTGCTCAAACAATCCTCCTGGAGCCGCATGCAGTGCAGCGGGTGCATCCGTGTTCAACACATCCCATGATTGGTCCAACGAGTATCCAGAAAACTGCAGCCAACAGTGCAATATCACCAAGCTCATTGTAGCCTGCTCAGTCTCAAGAGGAACAGCAGCATAAGCACAGCACATCCTCACACCCTCAGCCGCCGGGCGGAGTTGCCATTTCAACAACGTCAAAGAACAAACCTGCCACCTTGCTGTTGCTGAACACTGTGGCGCATCCAAAACAGTTCTTGAAATCCGACCGTCTTTGATCAGGAAGCCCCCAAAAGAACATTAGCGGAAATCAAAAGGGCCGACAACATCACCTTACTATGACTGTACTTCATACCTTGAGACCTTTCTCATCGTCCCCAGCCGTCAACATGAAAATCACTGCCCATTGACTGCCTCCAATGCTGGAACTATGCAGTGGGATCTTTCTGATCATCCCCATCCGTCAACATGAAAATCACTGTCCATGATGGTGCCTCCAGTGCCGGTACTAAAGCCTTTTCCATTAGTAGAGAGGCGTGTCCAGAGCTGTGTGAATGACCCATGTTGATATTGCTGCTGTGATTGCAGCCGTGCTGATCACGCCATCAGCAGGATGGTGCTCATGAATGTGATGAAAATGAAAGCCTGGCAATGACCATGCTCGCCGCTGTACTCACCACAACTTTAATGCATGCCAGCACAAGGGTTAAACCCAAATCATACAAAGCCAACATATAGCACCTAATCAACGAGAAACGCTTGCCAACAGGCAACACCTAGTCATCAGTAAAACATGCCAACACGCAGCACGTAACCAACCACAAGCGGTCCACATCACAGCACACTGCAGGTGCTTTATGGACAGGTAGCTTGCAAGCATCTTCACATCATCAGCCGCCTGCCAGGCGCGTTGTTGCTGTCAGCTACAGGCACAGCAGTCACCACATCTTCAACAGGTGCCACACCGTCAGCAGCAGCAGCAGCAACGGCAGCCACACTACCATCGGCAGCAGTGACCACTCCCTCAGCAGCAGCAACATCAACAGCTGCCCGGCGCCGGCTGCTAGGCAGTCCGCACTTGCTTTGGGACTCAGCGTCAGGGAAGAGGCACTCAGCTGCGCCATTGAGCAGCTGCAGGATCAGCCATTGCTTATTAGCAGCAGCCACAACACCCATGGAGTTGAAGATAGTGGCATCGCTGGGGGAGCTTCCCTGTGTCGGATTCGGGCCATACACCTGCAGGGATGGCAAACAGGCAGCGCGCACAGTTCCCCGCAGGCCTCAGGTGTCGGTTCAAGTGTTTTCAAGCAACAAATTGTCCATCCAACTACTTGCGAGCCACAGGCTGCCTGGAAAGCATGTACAAGCAAGCTAGGCAGGCTGTTAGGCGGCGGTGTAAAACAACCGGCAGCACTGGAGTACGCAGACTTGCAGCGAGTTATGCTCGCTCCACTAAAGTGGAGGTGGCCTGTGTGTATAAGCTGACGTCATGATGACCGTCACACTGTTACTTGTGCACCAGCCCTCACAAGTGAATTGTCAGTTAAGCCGAGTTTGGCGCCAGCTGCTGTCGCTCATCTGCCAGGAGCAGCAACTCACTGTGTTGAAGGGCTTTACTGCTTTCACCGTGGCGCCAGCTGCAATGGTGGCCTTGATCGACCTCCTGTTGTCCGCTGGCTTTTGGGTGTTGTTGAACTTGCAGTCAATCGTGGTCTTGGTCGGATTCGTGCATTTGATGAAAAAGGTTGCCGTCTTGTTTGCGACTGCCCACTTGTACCCAGCCTGCAGGGCGCCTGCAACTTCAGCCGCACTCAAGCCAACATGCATGTGCAGCTGCACATCACAGCATGGTGCACAGTGCAGCAGGAGCAGCAGCAGCAGCAGCAGCAGCAGAGGTTAGGCCACCAGTGCAGCCAGCAGTGGTTGCTTCACCATAGCTGAACAGGCGTAGTATGAGACAGGCACACATACACTCCCTGCCTGTTCACTGCAGCAACAGTGGTACTACTGTTGCAGTGCATTAACTGATGTGCTCTAGCTGCTGGCGGCTTCTACCAGGGTACCGGGGGCCTCACAGCACTCGGGTAACCTGCAATGCACGTTGCTGACTTGTCTCGATTGTCTGGAAGCTGCGGTAACGCAGCTGGCGACATGCACAGCGCTGCAACATAACATCCTATGCATGCCAGCAGCATCACCTGGTTCATGCCGCGCCTGCGCATGCTGTTGACGGCAAAGACGTAGCTGAAGTACTTGGTCGCATCGCCTTTGGCATTGTAATGGTTAAACGCTGCATCCCAGATCTCTTCACCGCCGCAGAATTGGTCTTCCCACACTTCCACGCCGCGGCACGGCATGCTCGGCATCACCTGGCGCAGCACACGGCGGGCAGAGCAATGCCATGCTATACAATCATACAATACACTGTTGGGACTGCACCCGACCCCAGGCACTAGCCCAGCAAGCCGCTACTCCGCTCATGGGGTGATGGTAATGCAGCTGTGGCTGCGCAGGGTCACACCAACAACAAGCCAGCCACAGAACTTCGTCATCGCCATCATGCGCAGCTCGTGCATGTCGCGCCATTCTCCGTCGCCGCAAGGCCGCGGCCGCAGTTGCCATCGCTATGGTGCAAGCTGCCCCTCGTTCCCTTTGCCTGTGCGCTTGAATAGAGGCATTCGTGTTGCCAATGTAAGCAATGACGCCATGGAGCTTCAACTGCATGCATAGTCCCACCGCACTACACAGGTGTGTTGCTGTCAAGCCACATGGGCTGTGCGGCCATGTCAAGCCACATGGGCTGTGCGGCCATGTCAAGCCACATGGGCTGTGCGGCCATGTCAAGCCACATGGGCTGTGCGGCCATGTCAAGCCACATGGGCTGTGCGGCCATGTCGAGCCACATGGGCTGTGCGGCCATGTCGAGCCACATGGGCTGTGCGGCCATGTCGAGCCACATGGGCTGTGCGGCCATGTCAAGACACATGGGCTGTGCGGCCATGTCAAGACACATGGGCTGTGCGGCCATGTCAAGACACATGGGCTGTGCGGCCATGTCAAGACACATGGGCTGTGCGGCCATGTCAAGACACATGGGCTGTGCGGCCATGTCAAGACACATGGGCTGTGCGGCCATGTCAAGACACATGGGCTGTGCGGCCATGTCAAGACACATGGGCTGTGCGGCCATGTGCGAGTACCTGTCCCACACCCTGCTTCTTACCAGTGCATGCTCCTTCAGAGACACTGGGCTTGCACTGTTGCTCACAAACTTCAGTGGCAAAGAGTTCATTGAGCCATCGGCTTGGGAGCAGTGCCTGCAGCAAGCAGCCCGCCGCAGTGCGAGATCATGTCAGTTTGGGGTTTGGGGGGATTGAAGGCGTGCAGCACCAACAAGATGGCATGCTTTAGCTGCATGTGCACAGCTCTGTACAGCAGCCACTGGTTGCGTGCCGGGCGCATTGTGTGCAGAAGCAGCAGCGCTTGAACAGCGGAGGGTCCCCAGGCTACCACACAGATAGCAGGGCGCTGGGGCGTGTGAGCTGCAGCGAGAGTGCGGCAGCAGCGGCAGCAGCAGCACAACAGAGCCGGCGCACGCCTGGCAGGTGGCCAGACCCCGCGCACCAAGCTATTACTGCAGAGCGTGCGCAGCGTACACAACAGCACCCATGCATTTCGCCACTGGCAGGCTATAACTGCCTCTATCAGCTGCACTTGCTGCCTGTCAGCAGCGCAGTGTGGGTCTGGGTGGTTAAGGACGTGTTACTAGCACGAGTACTAGCATGGCGTGCAAAGGCAGGTAGGCTGGCCCACCTGAAGTAGAGGAAGCAGCTGGCCCACCTGAAGTAGAGGAAGCAGCTGGCCCACCTGAAGTAGAGGAAGCAGCTGGCCCACCTGAAGTAGAGGAAGCAGCTGGCCCACCTGAAGTAGAGGAAGCAGCTGGCCCACCTGAAGTAGAGGAAGCAGCTGGCCCACCTGAAGTAGAGGAAGCAGCTGGGACAGGATGCATTCTTGGTCCAAGAATTGCCTGGCTGCTTGTCAGCAAAGTCTTCTGGCAGGCGGCAGTCAACTGAAGGGTCAGCCAGGCATGCAAACCTGCAGCAGATTGGCAGTGCAGCGCGTGTACACATGTGCCGGTGCTCAGGAGCCGCTGCATAATCTTACAGCCGGGCCACATGGCAAAGGAGTCAGTTTCATGAGTGCCCAGATTTTCAAAACCCTTCAAACACCATTACTTTCATAAGCGTGCAAACCTAAAATTCCTTCGTGAGTGCCCAAATCTCAAAACCCCTTCAAACACCACGATAATTAGCTGTACGTCAAGCACAGCGAGGCGCTAATGCATCGTTAGGAGTGATCCTCGCTGTCAGCGGGTGTAGGCCAGGCACAATCAGCGGAGCTGTCACAGTTGCTGCTGTTGCTGCGGCTGCTGCGCTGGTGGACACTGCCGAGGGACTTCAGCTGTGTTACCAGATGAACAATTGAAACAGAACAAAATGGTCAAGACCCGACAATGCCAACATGCCAGAACAACACAAAAACAACAAAACCAGATGAAAAACAGATTGGCTGTCTGGCTTACGGGCTGAACATGTTCTTCGTCAGCCCTTGTGGGAGTTTCACTTGGGTGTTCTGCACCAGTGAAAGGGGCACCGGAAGGCCGTCAGTTGATGAGTGAGCAAGCACAAGCAGCTGAGAATTGTTGTGTGATGTTACGGCCCCTAGCAGCGTGCATGGTCTGAATTTGCAGACTGGCTATTTGCTGGTTGTTGAGCGGTGCTGCTGCAACATAGCTGTCAGTGCACGGCATGTAACTTCCTCCTTGAGCACACCCTTGGAGAATGCCCCTGCAGTTGCAGCGCTGGGGCTGACACATATCCAAGCCGCTTGGAGGCGCCCTGGTGTGCACTGAAGCAGATGCCAGCACAAGCCAGGTGTTGTCATGCAGCTTAGCTTTCTTCGAATGATGATCTCCATGTCATGACTCACATTTCCGGGGTAGCAGGGCTTCAGGCATGCTGCGCTGTGCACTGGCAGCGGTGGCACCACAGCAAGCAGCAGCAGTAGCCATGCCGCTGTTGCCACCAGCTGCAAGGCGTGACACCTGCAGGGACGCAAAGAGACAGGAACTTTCATAGCTTTGGTTGATGAAGCGTTTCAGACAGGATACGGTGGTGGCACTGCTTGCGTTTGCACTGTAAACGGCATGTACGACCAGATCACGTATGTTACTGCATTGGCTGCATTCGGTATGGCGCTAGCTGCGAATCCATTATAATAAATTTACAACCGGCGGAACAGCAGCTCTTGACGGTGGTTGACAAGCCAGGCCCTTGCAACCAGCCCTGTTCGGCACAAGCGGATGCCTTGGCCATCCCAGGTAAGCGTCAGGCGCTGCTGATTGATTTACCTGGAAGTGAATAGAGCCATCTCTTCGATTGGTAAAGCGAGTCCTGAGCTGCCTGCCTTCACCGACAAGAAACCGCACGCAAAGGCTCTACCTCAGCAGCAATATCCTGTTGAAATCGATTCCCTTGCTGTCTGGCAAGGCAACGCGGTAAGTACTTGTCTGGTGCGCTTGCCGTGCGCTTCTGTAGCGATGGATGTTCCGGAGCCCGCGAACTGACAAGAAGCTGCTCTGCAAAACTTCTTTAAACGCAATTGTAAGAGGCTTGCCGCTGCCATGCATGCAATAAACGCCACTGGAATCACGTGCTTTGCAGATGAGCGCTTGGCTGGCTACGACAGCCGTCTCTACGAACACCGAAACCGTCACCATGTCACGATGACAGTAAGGTCACCAGGAACTGAGGGCCACCTCTGGGGCAGCCCAGCATAGCATTGCCATCAGCATGTTGCCATTTTGAATTGCGCATGTGATGTTACAGCCGGTAATAAACCGCCTTGCAGGACAGCCACATGCCCTGTCAGCTGCCACATGAACACACCACTCAGTCATTGCTGTCTGTCACGGCAGCACCACTGGCACCGCCTGATACTCGTGCACCACAACTTGCTTTGGAGGCAGGCCTCCCAAAAAGCTGCTCAGGATGCTCAGGATACTTACATCTCAAACGCCATGTGCAAACTCTCTGCCAACAGCAGTGCTCAGCCTCCGGCGAGCCACACAGGCCTGCCATGCAGTACTCGCCGCAGCATGCAGCAGCTACTGCTGCGCGTTGCCAATAAAGTCCACCATGCAGCGCACATTCTGCAGCAGCTCGTCCAGCCGCAGCCAGGTGCCCCGCAGCCGGCGCTGCAGCCGCTGCACGGCAGACAGCAGCGAGGCGTGGCGCATCAGCGTGTCGCCGTGGATCTGCAGGGAAAGAGACACCAGCAGCAGCAGCAGCAGGGCGCAGAGGTCAGAGAGCAGGTAGTGTGCGATCAAGAGGGTACCTGATGTCTACATCATCAACCGTAAATCTGCACCGGCGTGTTGCCATGGATGTGCGCAAGAAAAGCTCCAGCGCAGCAGAGCATGCAAGAGTCGGCTAAAACATGAGGTTTGAAACAAGAAAAACGTGAGGACAAGATGTAAGGAATATCCTCAACAGCAGCTCACGACTAGCACGCACGCCAGCAGCGCCTGCACCATCTCAGGCCGCACCCACACCTCCCAACACCAACTGCTCTCACACACACGATAACCCCAGCCCAAACTCACCACCAGCACGCGCGCCAGCAGCGCCTGCGCCACCTCAAAGTTGCGCGCAGCGTCCAGCTGCCAACACGCAAATTGTACACTCGCTCACGCCAAAAACAAACAAACAACAAGCAAAAGAAACCCCAGCCAAACCCAAACTCACCACCAGCACGCGCGCCAGCAGCGCCTGCACCATCTCGAAGTTGCGCGCAGCATCCAGCTCCCCCTGCAGCGCCTCCAGCAGCAGCCCCACATCCTTCACATCCTCGTTCTCCTCCTCTGCTGACTCATCTGCTGCTGCTGACTCATCACCCTCTAGCACCAGCATCGCCCGCAGCTCCAGGTCAAGCGCAGCCGGGCTCAGGCCGCGAATGTGGGAAATGAAGCTGGCAAAATCGCCGGCTGCGCTGCTGGAGCGGAGGAGTGCTACGAATGCGCTGGGCGCTGCTGCTGCGGAGACGCTGTCGCCGCGGCTGCGCAGCACACGGCTGCCGGGGCCTGCGGGGGTTGAGTTGGATGGTGCAGGCAGGAGTAGCAAACACACGAGTTACATTGATGTCAAATCAGAGATGCTGCGCAACACGCGGCTGCCGGGGCCTGCGACGTTGTGAAAAAAGGTGAGTGTGCAGGGTTTGGTTCGGCACAGAAATGCTGTGTGCTGTCCGTGTTGTGTGTAATATACCAACTTCCAGGCATCGAGCCAGCAGTAAGACATACTATGGTACATGGGGTCAACCAACGCCGAACAGCACGCGCTTACACCTGAATTGTTACATCAACAGGTGACAACTGCCAACTGCTGTGTTCCTGCTGCTGCTGCCGCACCCCCTCACCTGCCTCTCCCTCCTCTGCACCCTCCACCTCAGCGCCATCTGCTGCTGCAAACACAGGGTTTCGCGACAGCCCTGGCACGGTGGGCAGGAAGAAGGGCGCTGCCTCAGGCTTTTTTGGAGGGGCCAGGGGCTTGCTGCGGGCCTTGATGGTATCCAGGTGCAGCAGGTTCTCCCACTGTGGAAGAATAGCAGCAGCAGCAGCAGCAGTAGAGGGTGTAAGCTTAAGAATGCTTGTTACATTTGGTGTCGAGCAAATACACTTGCAAAGTGCAATGCAAGGCCACCACCAGAAGAAAAGGATGCCTAGCGACAGCAGTAGTGTGGTAGTAAGCTGTCGGCGTCAGCCGCTTACATAGCATAAGCCACGGCTGCTGCTGGCTTGTTGCGGCATGCCTGCTTGGGTCGCTGTGGCCGGAACTGTAAGATATGACATGATGAGCGGCAAAGTGCAAGTCCCCAAGTTGTGCTACGAAAACAGCCAAGTGTGTGCTGAAAGCCAAGATCAGCGCAAAATCAAAACCCTAAAGTCACCTGTGACCGCGGCAGCAGCGACAGCGTAGCCAAGTTGGGTCCCAGCGGTGCCGGCGCGCCGCTGCTATCTGTCTGGCGATATGCGGCAGCAGCCACCGCAGCTGCCGCAGTGGCAGCAGCCTCCGCCGCACGCCGTGCTCTGCTGCGCTTCTTCTTGCGCTGCTTCTGCTGCTGCAGCTCATCTTCGCTGCCGCTGTTTCCTGGCTCGTCGCTGCTGCTGTCCCCTGCTGCATCTGCTTCGCTGTCGCTGCTGCTGCTGCTGCTGCCATCGCTGTGGTAGTAGTCGCTGCTGCTCTCTTCTTCAGCATCAGAAAACACTCCACCATCTACCAGCAGCCGTACCTCCCTACCCTGCAGCATCTGTGTAGCTTCCTGCTCATCTTCCTGCTCCGACTGCTGCCCATCCTCCTCACTGCTGCTGCCATCATTGCCGCCCTTCTGCTGCTGCTTACCGGCCCGCGCTGAAGCCACACGCACCTTATCCTGCTGCCGCTGCTGCTGCTGCTGCTTGCCGCCCTGCTGCTGCTTGCCGGCATTTGCAGCAGCGATGGTCGGCAGGTGCACGGGGATTGCATCCTCGCTGTATGTTGCTACTGCTGCTGGGTCCCCAAACATGAGCTGGCTGCTCCACAGGAACACGCCCCGCTTGTTGACATGGGCAGTGGCCAGCAGGTCTTGGCTGCCGCTGAGGGTGAGCGAGGTGACAGGCGTGCCCATGTGCATTACCTGTGAGAATGGATGCAGCAGCAGCCATGCGTTTAGGTGTGTGTTGCAGGAATGACTCAACTGACCATAGAAGTCGCTGCGCAGCTTCTCATGCACAACACATATCAGCACGTCCAGCGCAGCTGGGGTAGCGGCAGCTGCATGTAGATACCCACAACAGATATGCACGCATCTGCAGGCTCCTGGTGCAGCATGCGCAGGCACCTCCTATGCCTTGCGTAACAAAAAAGGTGCTGCATTCGCGAGTAAGTGCAGTACCAGAACAAGTATTACATGAAGAACAGCAAGCACGCCTGCTCAACAAACGCCACCCACCTGCAGGCACTGTGAGGCGGGGATGTCCCACACGCGCAGCGTGCAGTCCATGCCGGCAGTCAGCAGCCAGCGGCAGTCTGCGCTAATGGCCACGTCAGTCAGCCGGTCACTGCAGCGCACAGCAGCAGCAGCAGCAGCAGCAGCAGCAGCAGCAGCAGCAGCAGCGGTAAGTTGTAGTCGGGGGCGCTGAGTCAGCAGTCAGGCTCCAGCTCTGCAGCCAAGGTTGCCAGTACCATACGACTCCAGGCCTGCAAGCTGCTACTCGAAGCTTGCTGAGCGCACAGCAGGATTGCATACCTTGCATCACACGGGGCAGCAAAAAAACACAAACAAACGGGTCATTGTCGCTGCCAGCAGCAGCAGTCACCCTTCATTCACGCCTCACAGCAGCAGCAGCACATCCTCACCTGTGCCCGCTGAAGCGCCGCACCACCCTGCACGCCTCAATGTCCACCAGCCGCACCACGCGGTCCACACAGCCAACTGCCGCCACGGGTAAACACATATTCTTTCTTGAAAACAGCTTGCTGTGCACAGCTCGATGCAGCAGATGCAGTTACAACAGCAGAGCTTGCAGGATCCCCCCACACGAGACAGTCGTTGCTGCCAGCTGCAGCAATCATCCTCTAGTGAACAGCCCCACAGCCCAACAGCAGCACTTCCCCACCTGTGCCCGCTGAAGCGCCGCACCACCCTGCACGCCTCAATGTCCACCAGCCGCACCACGCGGTCCACACAGCCCACCGCCGCCAGGTCAGAGCCCGTGTGCAGCGCTAAATGCGTAGCAGCAGCGTCCAGCAAAAGCTCCCCTGCAAGGCTTTGCTTGCGGAAGTCCCACGTGCGTAGTGCTGCATCGCTGCCTACAGTGACCAGCAGCTTGTTGCAGCTGTCGGAGCCTAGCCCTACGACTGTTGACTCGTGCGCGAGGAGCAGGGCGCCTGCGCAGGGCAGCGTGGACAGCAGGGAGGGTTCAGGATAGTTGGTTTGACCATTGTTATCGACTTTGACCAATTTTGTTGCAAAAGCGGGGAGAGGAGGTATGAAACTGTGATACAACAACAGAGGAGGAAAATGCGTATGTTTTTCCCAATGGCAGTACGCACTAGCACAGTGTAGCAAGGACTTAACTTACAATGCTGCCGACTCAAAGGCATACCCAAGATGACTTGCAGCACCTCCTGCCAGTGATGACTCACCATCTGCCAGTTCAATCGATTCAACTATTTCGTCGCAAAACAAAACAGTGAGACGAGGTATTAAGCTTGTAACCACACAGGATGGAATACTCATGTTTCTGGGCAGCAGACAGCACTAGCACGGCAGTATACCTAGTACTCGCACTGCTTGTGGAAACTCACCATCTGCCTGCTTGCGCCAGTAGCTGCCTCTGTGAATGCCGCTCTGCAAGTTGTAACGGTCAACGCGCCCCGCATCATTCCCCACCAGCGCAAAGTTGCCGCAGCAGCTAACCGCCACAGCAGTTGCTGCTGCAGCTGTCTGCAGCTGCTGGCCGGGCGCCTGCTGCTCCTCTGGTGGCGGCAGCAGCACGTGCTCGCCAAGTGTGAAGTGTGCAAGGCGCCACGTGTATGCAGCAGGGTCGCCGGCGTGGCATGTTACCACGTTTGCCCAGTCTCGCTCGCGCGTCTGCGTGCAAAGAGAGAGGGAGATGCAGCAGCACAGCACGTTGTTGGTGCTGCACGATTGTAAGGGACGAGCACACACATGTAACACCAGGAGAGTGGCACGGCATGCACGCAAGCGGCTCCAGACACACCAGGCTGTGATAGTCGAGCCAGGAGGCAGCTGCTGCATGGCACATTCAGCAACAGCGACCGCTAACCAATCTGTCAAAGCAATCCAAACATCACTACCTCTTGCAACACACACAGCCGCCCTGTGTTACCCATCTTTGCTGCGTGCAGTAACACACACCCACATGCACTCAGTGCAGTGCACCTCACCATAAGACCACACACACCTAAACAAGCACCCCCATGCCACTCTCCTCCCGCCGTGCGGCCGCACTTTTGCGCTGCACACAACCACACAAGCACACAAGCACACAAGCAAAACACACACGTACCTCGCAGGCCGCCAGCTGCGTCACGTGCGGCAGCTTACTCGCACCACACAGCCAGCTGTGTTTCACTCCTTGTTGCGTGCAAGCTCAAATCACTTTGCCACCGAACCACGCACCTCGCAGGCCGCCATCTGTGTAACTCTTGGCAGCTTCAGCTCCTCCGCGCTGACCTTGAGCTTCTTGGCGCGTGCTGCTGTGTGCTTCTGGCTGAGCTCGCGGCTCTGCTGGTCCTGGATGGTGCTGAACAGCCGGAAGCTGCGGTCAGCGCCCGCAGACAGCAGCCGCAGGCCCTGCGGCGCAAACACGCAAGTGTGGCAAGTGCTGTGGATACAGATAGAAATACAAAGGATAGTGGGGTGCTGAACAGCCGCAAGCTGCGGTTAGCGCCAGCAGACAGCAGCCGCAGCCCCTGCAGCACAACAGCGCAAGTGTGGCAAGTGCTGTGAATACAGATGGAAATACAAAAGGATAGCGGGGTTCTGAACAGCCGGAAGCTGCGGTCAGCGCCCGCAGAGAGCAGCCGCAGGCCCTGCAGCACAACGGGATGCATAAACAAAAGTGCGGTAGATTGTTGCGGTGTGGCAAGTCAAGGAGGGTAGCTGCTCAGGTGATGAAATGATGCTGCCAAGAGCGGTTTGTGTTTTCAGCAGTAGTGGACGACGAACACGCAACCCTCATGAGGTCTCTGTGCTGAGCAGCAAGCAGAGCATGCACATGCAGACCTCAACACAATCCTGCAGCCCATGCTGTATGCAGGAGCGTGAGGATGCACTGCTTACCTCTGCATAATGCCGCACCACTGCAGGTGGCGCGCTGTGGCCGCTGCGGAACTTGAGCAGCCGCGGCACTGCATCTGTGCCGTCTAGCACCTGACAGGACAAAAGATAAAAGCAGCAGGCGGCAGGTTTCTTGCTTAGTAAACACCACAGCACACTAAGTGACGGAAGCTTTCTCAACTTCAGCTGCTTGAAGGCGATAGGCGTGTCACAATTGACAGCAGTCGTGCATGCAGCAAGGCGCCGGCTAGAAACAGGGTCAACCCTCGGTCAACCCTCGGTCAAACCCTGGTCAACGCACCCACTGCTTGATACTGTTGTCGCCCGCAGAGCTCATCAGCAGCGGCTCTCCTGCAAAGAAGTGCAGCCCCAGCAGAGGCCTGTCGTGCGCATCCCTGATGACATGATGCAGGCAGCGACCCTCCAAGTTCCACAGCGCAATAAGACCTGCGCTGCCTCCCACAGCAAGCAGCGGCAGACCCTGGCCTGCAGTTGAAAAGAAAAAGGCGGGAGCAGCGGAGATGTACACAAGCCGTGAAGCAGCGAGGCAGCCGCATGAATTGGCGCGTGAGGGCAAGTGCAAGAGCAAGGCTGCCGCTGCTGTGCTGTGCGACTAGCCGGATGACATGAAAAGATAACGCTGTAGAAGACGTGCGCTGAGCATTGCCCACATACGAAGCCTTGCAGGAGAGACATATGCATGCAGGCCACACCACGCAGCATGTTCCTACAAAACAACTGCATATGAGGCTCGATCCTCCGCGCCGCACACAGCCTACCTGTTCTGAAGGAGAGGCAAGTAACTGCAGCGCTGCTTGCTGCTGCTGTGTTGGCCGCTGCTGTGCCTTGCAGGAACCGCGCTGCGCCTGTGCCTGCCGCTGCTGCGTTGTGAAGCACCATGACCTGCTCATCGTACCGCAGATTGTGCAGGATTGCCCGACCGTCTGCTAGGCCCACAGCCATCACATCAAGCGCTGGGGAGGCGGCTAGGCAGCGCACGGGGGAGCCCCTGTGAGTTTGCAGGAAATGTTTGCAGGAGGGTTGCAGGCTGGTGTCAGGCAGAGGTTTGCTGCAGAGGTGCGTTCATACATGGCAATGCAACGACAGCAAGCATTTTGTATTCATGAAAGCTGCCAGGTCCCAGCAACGCAATGAAGAGGAGCAGAAGGGTTAGCGAGTGCAGGGCGGGATCCTGCATCACCAGAAGCTCATGCGTGCATGTCTCATTACACCAGACAGCAGCTCAGATCACTCACCAGCTTTTGAAGCTGTGCACCAGCTGCTGCGTCTTGAAGTTCCACAGCTGCAGGCTGCCATCAGTGCCTCCAATCACCAACTTCTTTATGTAGGTGTCTGGGTGTGCCATGCAGCTGGGCTCAAAGTCAGCCCCGAGGTCTATCACAGCCTGCAAGCAACAATCACATACCATAACAAAGATGTGAGATAACATATCTGGATTGCATGGATGTATGCACATGGACAGTAGACTTGCTATAATGAAGGGGCTGAAGCAGAATCGAGACTCTTGGACACCCAGATGGCTAATCAACAAGCCTTCCCCTGCTGCATGGTGCTTCGCGAGGGGCAGGATGACCTACTAACGCGCCGCCTGCCTGCCATAAGATGCCTCGCAGGCTGCAAGGTCACCATTCCAGCAGTGCCTGCAAGCTGCTGCTGCTGGGCCCCGAGCTGCTTTTGCACCTGCATGCTGCTGCTCACCTCTGGTGCATCGTACTGCCCAATCTTCCACACCAGCAGCTGCCTATCTTTGCCTAATGACAGCAGGTTGTCACCAAGCACCAGCATCTGTAGCACAGCAGCACGGTGGCCGGCATACACGCCAGTCCTGCAAGCGGCAAACATACAGGTGCATGGCAGCAAACCCATCAGAAGACAGCACACAAGGCGCGCAGAGATTTCAGGCACGCCACGGCCAGCACAAGCAGAGACACCGGCGACAGTGGTGTTCACTGCGGCTCAGCAACTGCTGGCGCATGCTGCTGCAGCAGTAAGGGCAGGTAGTGGCCACCTGCAGCTCCATGCATGAAAACTTTACACAGCCAGCCAGCCAGCCAGCCAGTCAGCCAGCCCTCTGCATCTACACACCACTGCTTCAGCTGCTGCAGCATGTGCCACCACAGGCAGTATGTGCAGGGGTGCAGGACTGGCTCCCTTCACCATACATGCAACAACATTCTGCCTTACACAGCTCAGCATGCAAGCAGCGCCGTGGCTGAATGGCAGTGATGCCGTACGCTGGCTATGCTGTTCTCCTGCTGCTGCTGCACAGGAGAAGGTCCAGTCGGACGCTGCGCTGCTGCATGCGGCAGTGCCTGCAACTCACGCATGCATCCGCTTCGCCTCATGTATGGCTGCGCCAGTTGCTGCGAAAGTGAGGTCGCCCTTCGTGGCTAGCGCCACCACAGCACGAGGCAGCTGCAGGCAGCCAGGGCACACACACGGACAGCAGGAAAGAACGGAAAAACAACAACACGTGGGTAGGTGCGCCGTTAATCAAGGGATGCCTTGCACAGTGCCTGTTCCTCATGCCAGGTGACACTTACGTGTTGCTGCCACAATGCACTGCAGGCACAAAATATTGACGTTGACACCTGTGCCTGCCTTGCCTTGGCACTGCACAGCCCCGCACACTCAGCTGCACGGTGTTCACAGCTGCTGCTGCTGTGTGAAGACAGCATGCCGTGGGCTTAGTGCTGCAGGGGCCTTGCGCAGCGTGTGCTGCCAAATCTGGCAGCTGCTGGCGCACCTGGGGTCCCACCATCACCAGCGTGAGCTTGGAAGTGTTATAGATCTGCAGCCATGCAGTATCAGGTCATGTCAGATGCGCGATGCAGTCACATGCATACGTGAGCATGCCTACGTTGCTGGATGAACGGCTGTTGCTCCGCTGGTCAAACCCTAGCACTGCCGTTGTCATGGCTAAGGGTTATGCAAGTGATAGTAACAAGGCTTGCAGACTTCCAAAACCACTGTGCATGTCAGGGGTACAGCAGCTGCTACAGCATGAGCTGCCGTTCCTATCATACCCCATGCCAATTACCTGCCAAGTCCTGCCGACACTGACGACAGCATAGGTCTCCTTGCCACGTCGTTGCACGGCAAAGGGAACATCCTCTGTGATGTACCCAAGTGCCCTGAACGGCTTGAAGAGCGGGCCTGACATGACTGCTGCTGCTGCTGCCGCCGCCACTGCCTGGCTACCGCCTGACTGCTGCTGCTGCTGCCGCAAGCCCTGGGTTATGCTTCTTATCAAGAACCCCCAGCTATGCGTCCATGTTAATTTGACAGCTTCTCAAACTCCAAATAGGAAGTTTCAAGCAGACCAGAGCACCCTTTCGAAACCAATGCAGTGTTATAGCAGCCAGCACCTCCAAAATAAGACAGGAGAACGCCTTTAACGACTGCCGTGTGCAGATTTTAGACTTTCACCGCTCCACGATCCCTGCTCACAGCGACAACATTGCACACTGGGCACACACTGCGGGCTGTCATGTCACTTGTCAGTTACTCTCGACGTACTATCGTGTATACCAAGCTTTCTACGAGCTTTTCATGCTATATGTATCTAGGATTTGCAGGTCGCAGCTGCTGACAGGGTCGACATGCGTTTTGAGGAAGCTGTTTATAAGCCCTTCAGCAAGCTGTGAGCCAATGTTGCTTTTCACTGACGTTTCACAATTGAACAATGGAATATGACACAGTTTCTCCAGCTACGAGTGCAACCGATGATGTGCTTCTCTGCGTCCTCAAGCAGCTCGCGTCATGGGGACCTCAGACAGCACAAAAAGCAGCAACATCACGCTTTATATGGTTCCGAAACACGCTGCCACTCGTGTGTCAGCGCTGGCACCGGCTAGTTCTCGGCACACCCGGCCTGTGGAGTTCCATCATCATAGACCCCTCGGCAGAGGCGCTGCATGTGAAAAGGTCTACTAGACAGGATGCGTCTGCCACATGTGACGATCTGCAACGGGCAGGCTCTGGCACCAGCACACCTGTGAACCGGGGAGCTTCCCCTGTGCTGGGCAGCTCACCTGAAAGCGACACTGGGGGCTACTGGACCTCGCAATATGCACCATACCAAGGTCAGCTACCTATCTTTTGCCACTAAAGTCTGGTACACGGCCCTGCAGGGCCTGCATCAGCCATTAGGGTTTGGCCGAGCGGCAGCAGTAGCAGGATGGGTGCCCACAACATGCAGGACATTGCTGTGCCGGCCCTTCATCCGCTTTTTGCAGACTACTTTCTCTCTCCGAGCTGGCAGAATGTGCGAAATGTCTCACGCATGTGCTCTTAACTGCCGCTGTGCTCCTGCTCCTGCAGTGTCGCTCGGCCTGCCAGGCGGCAGCCCTCCTGCAAGCATTGCGCGGCAGCACCTCTCCCGCCTCTCCCTCTCCCGCCACCACCACCACCGCTGCAGCCTCTCAGCGCAAGCCGTGCTAACATGGCTGCAGCGCCACCCTGCAGTTGTCAGCGGCACGGGCCGCCTGCTGCTCGATTTGAGCCACCACAGCTACCACAACTTTGACCGGCAGGCGCTGGAGCAGCTGCTGGGGGCGCTGCCGCAGCTGGCCAGCGTGTGCTTGGTGGGAGCAGTGGAGGGCACTGATGCATACGAGCCTCTAGGTGAGCAAATGAATAGGTTGCAGCAGCTTGCAGCTGTGTAAGAGGTTGCAGCAGCGAGCAGCGTTCGTGAGGTTGCAGGAGGTTACAGCATCTGCCAGCAGCGTGCAGCTGCGGTAGTGTGCAGCGTGCAGGAGGTTGCAGTCACGCATCACCTGTTTTTGACAGCGGTGTGCAGCAGCAGCAGCAGCAGAGTCGCAGCAATGCACAAACGCCCATGCAAGCAAAGTCCAGCTGCTGCTACTGCTGCTAACCTTTGGAACTTGATGTCACAGCCGCAGTAGGGCCAGCTGCAGCCAGGTGCCTGCTCTCTCCATGTGTCGCCTCCAAATGTGTCTTTTTTCTGCCGTAAGTCTTTGCATCTGTGGCTGTGTTGGTGCCGCCATGTAGGCCGTCTGCGCTGCTTGGCTGCGCTGGAGCTGTGCTGCGCCAGCCAGGCCTGCCTAGATGGCGGCTTACTAGCCCTGGGCTTCCTGCCGCGCCTCACCTCACTCAGCGTCAGTTTAGACATCCACCCGGCCAGCCCTGCGGCACTGAGTGAGCTGCCCGCTGGGCTGGCCAGCCTCAAGCTGGGCAGCATGTGGCTGGAGGGGCTGCCGGCGCAGCTGGGGGAGCTGACAGGTGGGCTGGGTGGTGGGCTGCGCGGTGGGCTGGGCGGTGAGCTGGGTGGTGGGCTTTGCTGGGTGTGATTGTTTGAACGATGCGACCAGGCTGCAGGTGGTATCTGCCATGGTCGGTTGGTGATGGCGGCAGTTGCCTGTGTAGAAGCACAATGAGTTGAGCTGCCCACTGCATGTGGACGGAGAGGTGCCTGCTAGCGCCTGCACGCACCATTATGGTCCTGTAACTTGCGCTACTGCTGCTCAATAATAATTGCTGCTGCTGCTGCTGCTCCTGCTGCTGCTGCTGCTGCTGCTGCTGCCGTGCAGACCTGACCAGCATCACCTTGGAGCGCTGCCAGCTGGAGTCCAACCCCATGCCGCTGCTGCTGACGCTGCCGCAGCTGGCAGCGGTCACGCTGCGCAACGCCAGCAGGCCCACACCCAACAGCAGCGAGGCGTGCCAGCTGCTCCCTATGACCCAGCACCAGCAGCAGCTAGCACAGCTGCAGGAGGCGGCAGCAGCAGCAGCAGCAGCGGCAGGCTCTGCCGGGCAGCATGGCCGGCGGCACCACCAACGGCATCACCACCATACTGCAGCAAGCAGCAGCAGCAGCAGCAGCACTGGTGGGGCTAGGCGGGGCTTTGGCAGCAGGCTGAGAGGCCTTAGAGGATCAGCAGGTAGCAGCACAGCAGCAGGCAGCAGCAACTTACCCAGCAGCATGCTCACCAACACGAGCATCACCTCGCTTTCATTAGTGGATATGGGGCTGCAGCAGCTGCCGAGCTGCGTGTCGCAGCTGGTGGCTCTGCAGGACCTAAACCTCGCGCTAAACCACGACATGGGGCTAAACCCCGGGGCTTGCCTGCCTGCTGAGCTGGCACACCTGCAGCGACTGCAGGGTATATGCTTAGGGCATTGCAGCCTGGGGCAGCTGCCGCCAGTGCTAGCCTTGCTCACGGGCCTCACGCGGCTCGAGCTGCAGGGCAATGCGCTGTCAGTGCCAGGGTTTGGCGCCCAGCTAAGCCCTGATACACTGCCAGGGTTCAGGCACAGCTTGAGGGTTTTAGATCTCGGGGGTCAGGGCAGCTCGCGTGGCCGCATGCGGGGCATACCGAGTTGGGTGGGCAGCTGCAAGTTGCTGAAAGAGCTGCGGCTGGGGAGCCACTGCCTCGCACACTGCAGCAGCAGCAGCAGCAGCAGCAGCATCAACCCCAGCAGCAGCAGCACGCTTGTGCGGGCTGAGGCTGGTAACAGCAGCATGCACTCAGCATCCTTTGGCAGCACTGGCAGCGCAGCAGCAGCAGCAGCAGCAGCAGCAGCGAGGTCAGCCGCCAACGGAGCAGCAGCAGCGCCAGCAGGCAGCAGCAGCCCGGGTGCGAGCGGCTACTACACCCCAAGCCTAACCCACAGCCCCGGCAGCAGCAGCAGCAGCCTTGCGCGTGGCAGCGCCGGCCTCACTGCTGCTGCTGCAGGAGGGCCTAACGCTGCTGCTGCTGCTGCTGGTGCCGGGGAGTGCTGGCTGGGGCTGCTGCAGCTGCCTGGGCTGCTGCCGCAGCTGCAGGTGTTGAGCATTGAGGGCGGCATGTGGGAGCACCGGGCGGTGCGGGAGGCGCTGGCGCTGGTGCGGCAGCTGGAGCGGCAGGGCAGCACACTGCAGGTGGTGCTGCCGCTGTGATGCATTTGATGCCTCGAGTGGTACATGTCTCAAACTAGTGTTGGAGGCTGGGCACACAGCAGCAAGCTGCAGGTGGTGCTGCCGCTGTGAATGGTGATGCGACAGTGTGTCAACACGCACAACGGTGTGTTTCGTGTGTGGTGGCAGGCGGTTGTGGTTGATGCTTGTGCGGCAGCTGGAGTGGCAGGGCAGCAAGCTGCAAGTGGTGCTGCCGCTGTGATGTGACAGTATGACGACACGCACAATGTTGTGTTTGGTGTGTGGTGGCAGGTGACTGTGGTTGGAGGTGTGGCACGCAGCAGCGAGCTGCAAGTAGTGCTGGTGCATTGAGCTCTGTGCCATATTCAACACGACAACAGCTACTAGTAGTGTAGTACAACGGTTGTCAGCGTTGCACCGGCTTAATCACAGGGCTTTTGGCGGCGGGGGCATGTGACGTGCCTATTTGTGGCCGTTGCTGCCCTTTTGTCCCTTTGTTGATTCACCCTGTATTGATACTCACCAACACTGAGTCAGACATGGAGTTGCCCACAGATGGGGTCCACGACCATCACACATTCTTGCCATAGAGGTTCAACCAATTTGCGCTTCCTGCTCCGCGACCCGGGGATTGATTCCTGGCGAGAGCAAACTGTTGTGTCGCTGCCCAAGCAATGCTTGTACGCTTGTATCTTGAGTTGCCGCCAGAGGCGCCTCACAGCTCTGGCAGCTGAACAGTGAGTATGCTGGTGTGAGTCAAGGGTTGTTCATGTGCTGTCACTTGTGCTGTCTCTTGCTGGACTACGGCGGTGCGCCCGCGCGCATGCCTGTTGCCGTTGCAAGGAGTTGCAGGATACATGCATTGCAAATTGTTTTGCAACGTGTCGTTGCCACGTGTGTGACTGGCATCAGTTGATGGTGATGGAATAGGTGGTTGCCCAATGAGCCTGTCATTGGCTCAAAAACGGCCTGTGTTCCCATCGTGTAACACACGTATCGTGATGGGAGGTGGTGGGTTACGTGCGAATCCTGGTCTTGCGTGCGAACGGTACAGAGCACCGATAGCTATAGACTGCGCTGCGCAACCAAACACGGCACATTGCTAGCCGGCTTCACAGTGCGCCCAGAACAATGGATATGGCCTGCAACATGCATGAGCATGCTGCTGCTTTGAAATTATCATTGCATTGCTTTGCCACGCACACAGCGTGCAGAAGAACCTGCATGTGACATGAGGGTGCCGTGTGCCCAGACAAACAGTTCCCTGCTCCACAACCACAACCACGCCATGGAGCGTCTCCACCATGCCTGCTGTGACCTGCAAATGCCTACTGTGACCTGCAAATGACATGCTCTCATCGCCACCTCTTCAAGGCCGCATCAACAGGCTGCGATCACGCGCAGCTGCGATCACGCGCATCACATACAAAGCCGCATAGCATGTCAACTGCCTCCTTACCACCCTGCACCATGTGCGGCACATTGCTGTACAACCAAGCCATAAACCCGCCCCAGCGTGCAATCACGATATCACATACGCTGCGTTCATGTCGCACACACGCCGTGCAGCCTACACTGCTGTACAACCAAGCCGTTAAACCGCCCCAGCGCGCACAAGCGCGCTCAAAGCGGGCAGGCCGCCTCGCCAGTGGGGTCACAGATCATGCATGCAGCCTACAGTGCTGCACAACAGCTTTGCAATGCATCACACCAGCCTCCAGAAACATGCACTCACAGTGAGCACACCGACTCGTCAGATGGGTCCAAGATTAGTCCCCGGCTCCAGCTCTGTCAAACCCCCATGCAATGTCGTGCTACTGCGCTCACAGCGAGCACACCGACTCGTCGGTGGGGTCCCAGATCAGCCGCTGGCTCCAGCGCTGCTCCGCAGGCAGCTCGTCATACTCCGCGCTGCTGGCCGCCGCCAGCACCGCCACCAGCGCCTCCCTGCTCACGTTGATGCCCCTGTTGCCCAGCTCGCGCAGGATGTCTGCCAGGTATGCTGCGCCGTCGTTGGTGGGCCCGAAGAGGCCCGTGAGCACCTCGTTCAGTGCCTGCAGCTGCGGGCGGCTGAGGCCGCCAGCAGGGGACTGCGGAAAGATGGGTAGAAAGACAGGGAGATGAAGCAAGCAGCAGAGAGAGGAGGACGCAGCAACGGGTAGGACGTTTCAAAGGGCTCGTCTCCTATGCTGGTGCCAGCATGCCAGAAAAGAGTGGCCACAGGCTGCATGCACTGTACGTGCGTTTCCTGCAAACCACCTAAACCAAACACATGCGCAACGCCTGAAGGCTCCTTGATGCAGCAGCACTTGCATTCAAGTGCATGCAGCACACAGCAAGCAGCTCTGCAGCTCACCGCCTCGTGGCGCTTGGCCTTTGGCGGCGCAACACCCTCCGCATCCGCTGCAGCAGCGCCCTCGCTGCCGCCTGCTGCAGCAGCCGCAGCAGCAGAGCGCGGCCGCTTGCGGCGCTGCTGCCTGCTGCCCTGCTGCTGCTGCGCCTCGCCGGCAGCCTCCTCCTTATCCTGCTGCTCCTCGTCCTCTTCCTCCTCGTCTTGCATGGCGTCGTCTTCGTCGTCGCTCCAGTCGCGCTGCTGCTGCTGGCGCTGCTGCGCTGCCGGCTGCTCCTCCTCGACGCACTGCAGCAGCAGCAGCGGAAGAAGCGCATCATGTCAGGACACAGTTCCTCACAAGCAACATTGCACCATCACCTGCCCAAATGCGAACATGGCACATACCACATTCTCATTGTCTAACAACACAAGCACCCCGCCATTGCAAGCACTGCATCCCATGGCAGCCGCATCGGCACATCAAGCACAGTGCTCAGCCCACCTGCGTGTAGCAGGTGTCCAGGATGCGGCTGGCCACAGCCACATCAACCGCCTCCACACTGTCAGCCATGTGCAGCTTGGCGTGCGCCTGGCTCAGGCGGATGAGCGCCTCCAGGCTACGAGCAGTCACGGGCAGCGCACTGCGGAGAAGGGACAGGGAGGCAGCAGGGGGTGCGTCAGCAGGAGGGAGGCAGGCAGCCTGCTCTGCTGTGCCGCAGTTGCAGAGTGGTATGTATGTGGATGTTGCAGGTGCATGTTGTTTTGCAGCAACTGAAGCACAGCAGTATCAAGCTATCTAGTTCAAAACCCGGGCGAGCCGTCAAGCAGTCCAGCACACAAGAGCAGCCACACTCAAAAGCACAAGCGCATTTTCAAGCAAAGTGAGGCAGCAGCGGGCCGCATTGGTACTCACGCCGACTGCGCGTGCTGCCGCATCTCCACCCATTTGTTCTGGATGGCCTGCTCAGCCTCGCGGCTCATGGGCATCTCGTGGTTGGTGCCCTGCCAGCAGCAGCAGCAGCGGCAGCACATTTAGCGGGAGAAGCAGTATGAAATTCACATAACTTTCAGCAGATGCACGTACGACTGTGTTGTGTCAAGCGCGTACGCCTCACATGTGCCACATGCTGTTGCTGAAAGTTTACCGCCTTGTGCTGCTTTGTACCGCCTTGTACTGCCACTCACCGGGTACCTGTACCGCCGCACGTACAGGATGTACCGCCGCAGCAGCTCAGGGTCCAGGCCGCGTGTCAGCTCGCGCTTGCGCAGCGCGCGCAGGCGTGGAGCCAGTGCCCCATCGTCGACCACCTGCCTGCACAGCTCCTCCGCGCCCTCCTGCAGAACCAGTGATTGACAAGTGACAACACGGCACAACAGCATATAAGGATAGGTCGGTCTCAGCCACATGCACCGCCAGCGCCGTTATCAGACAGATGCTTGCGCGTGACAGGCGCAGGCACACAGCATGTGTGCTGGCTACCTGTGGCAGCTGGTTGCACATTGCATGCCAACCCTGGCGCACCACAGCTCTCACAAAGGCGGACGCTGTTCAGAGCCAGGGGCCGGCAGCGGCAACCGCGAGGACGCTGGTCCGCAACATACCACGCCCAAGTAACATGGCAGCACGCACATTACACCATGCCGACACACTGCAAGCAGCAACAGCAGCAGCGCGATCTCACCTCCAGGTCTCCCAGGTCTGCCACATTGGCATCACCCAGCTCGTCCTGAGGCCATTCATCAGCGCCAGCGCCGCTTGCTGCTGCGCCGTGGTGTGCGTTGAGCACGTTGCCGCCCTTGAGCCACACAGGGGCGCCGCTGCCCTTCTTGTAGTCACCGCCAAGCTTGATCTCTGCATGCGGCAAAAAACACATCAACTTATGTAGAGTGATGCACACACAGGACAGCAGGGGCGCCACCGCCCTTCTTGCAGTCACCACCCAGCTTAATATCTGCACGCGGCAAAAAACACATCAACTTATGTAGAGTGATGCAAACATAGGACAGCAGGGGCGCCGCTGCCCTTCTTGTAGTCACCACCCAGATTGATCTCTGCAGACTCGAAAGGCACAACATTGTGATGCACACGACACTCGACATGATTGGGCACAGCCGGACAATGCAGGCAGCGGTCAACAGCAGTCACACTGCACAAACAGATTCATGTTGAAAGGCCCAGCAGTCGCGCCTGCCATGAGGTCCACAATGCCATTGCATCACAGGAAACTGCATCCTTGACAAAGGATCAAACAATGTGATGATACATATGGTATATCAAAACAAACCGGCAGCCGCACCTGCCATGAGGTCCATGATGCCAGGCTCAGTGGGCGCGGTCTCGCTGGTCTCCCCAGGCTGGCGGTACAGGTGGCCGCGCAGCACGTGCTCCGCCACCTGGCAGTACGCAGGCAGTACACAGACAGTAAACAAGCAGAACACAGGCAGTACATGTCAGCGGAGCAAGAGCGTAACAGAACATGCAGCAGTATCATACTGCTCAAAGACTGCTACTGCACATCTGGAGCTGCAAATACGACTCACGACACGTATGGTGAGGCACTTCAAGAGCAGCAGCAGCAGCGCTGAGAGCAGCCTCACCTCCTTGTCCATGGCTGTGTTGGTGTTGTCCAGCACCACAAACAGCATGTCGAAGCGCGACAGCAGCGAGTCGGGCAGCGACACGTTCATGTTGATGCTGCTCTTGCGGTCGTACGTGCCGTACAGCGGGTTGGCGGCAGCCAGCACGCTGCAGCGCGCATTCAGCGACGCCTGCGGCCAGCAAACAATAGTATGTCAGTGATGCGTCTATGTGCAGCAGTCAGTGCGCATTCAGCGAGGCCTGCGGACGACACACACAGCATGACACAGCACAGCGGCGGCAGAAGGTCGTTTATTACAGCTGTGGAGGCAGCCCACAAAAAAAAGGCACAGGCGGCCTGCAGGAGGTTGCAGCTGAGCATTTCCTGCTGTTGCTGCTGGACGAACATTGGCAAATAACAGAGTCCAGCGCAGCAGCCATAGTCCACCTACACCAGGGCAGCACACCACTTCATCAGCACTGCATGCGCACCTGGATCCCCGCCTTGGCGATGGTCACTGTCTGCTGCTCCATCACTTCGTGGATGGCAACGCGGTCGTCCTCGTTCATCTTGTCAAACTCGTCGATGCACACCACGCCGCCGTCTGCCAGCACCATCGCACCCGCCTCCAGCCGCTTCTCACCGGTCTCGCGGTCGCCTGCAGGAAGAAGAAACAGCACGATTGACAGCGATCAGTAACGTGCACACATATAGCCCGGCAGCGTGATAGCACCAGCACGCCCGTATCAAGACGCTTCCCGTGGGTCTCACAGTCGCGTGCGAGGTGATAAGTCAATGTTGAGTCAAACAGTGTGGTACAGCAGTTGGTGCATTGACTGCTGTTGACTCTCTTACTGTAGTGTCACCAACCAGCTGACAGTGCTCAGACACACCAACTATTGCTTCCCCCAGCAAACACCGGAACTGGCTGCTACAGCCGCACATACAGCCAGACGCCGCACTCACTGGTCACTGCCGCCGTCAGACCCACGCCGCTGCTGCCGCGACCGGTGGTGGACACTGCGTGCGGCGCCACGCTCATGACTGCGCGCAGCAGCTGCGACTTGGCCACACCAGGGTCTCCCACCAGCAGCATGTTCACGTCACCCCTGCAACAACGCGGCAACAACGGCATTGAGAAGTGTCGAACGCTAATAGGGACATGTTCAGCCTATACGCGCCCTCCACCAGGGGCAAGAGCGCTGTGTATCAGCAGCGTCTGTGTGCTGCTTGGTCATTCCTCAGCATGCTCGCGCAGCCCACTTCACTGACGTGACACAAGCTTGACGACATGCAGAGGAATCACCAAGCAGCACACCGACGCTGCTGATACACAGCGCTCTTGCCAACAGGCGGGCACAGAGGCAGCATACGGGGTTACGCCACAATCACACCAACGTCCTGTGCTGTCCACAGACATCCAGCCTCACCTGATGTGGCTGTTGTTGACCACTCACTCCACGCCGCCCCACAAGCCCTGGGGCCGATCTGCGTGCAGGCAGCCTATAGACGATCAAAATTTGCAAAAGCCAGCTTCTGCTCTGACCTGATGTGTGAGTTGTTGACCACGCGCTCCACGCCGCCCATGAGCATGAGCACCAGCCCCTCCTTGATGGTGTCGTGGCCGTAGATGGACGGCGCCAGGCTGTTGGCCAGCAGCTTCAGCGCCCACGGCCTGCACGTGAAGAGGCGGCAGCAGCAGCAGCAGCAGCAGGCGAGGACAGGAGCAAGCAGCAGCAATAGTGTGAGGTGAGGCGCCGGGGCGTTGGCCAGCAGCTTCAGCGTCCACGGCCTGTAGGCGAAAGGGTTGCACAAAACATAAAGGCAAGCAGCGGTGTGAATGGAAAGCAGGAGGCATACATGAAGAAGATTAAGCCTGGCTGTTGGCCAGCAGCTTCGGTGATCACGGTGTGAGGCAGCAGCAGCAGCAGAAGGCGCACGCACAACAGAAGCAGAAGCATTGATGTGTGAGAGGTGCAGCTGCATGACAGACACTGAAACGCGTTGCAAAAACACAGCAGTCAGTTACTCTGCTCGTCTCGGCCCTGCTCGATGCTGCCGCCGCGCATGCACACGTGCAAAAGTCGCCGCCAAGGGGCAACATCACTCCAAACAGCAAGCCTGCACGTGGCACGCACCTCTGCGCGATCTTGTTGATGTTGGCGATGTCCTCGCCGCGCCACTTGTAGCGGTCATGCGTGAGCTTCTCCACGCTCACACCAACCACCACACTCCTGCAGGGCACACGGGAATGCAGTGCAGCAGGTGGCAGGCAGGGCAGGGGCGTCAACAGCTGGCCCGTTGCCAACTGCACACGCATGCGCAGCACAGCAGCTGCATGCTGTGTGAAACAACTTTGCAGCCTGTCGGCTGCACTGTCTGGTGCTGATGCGTGTTGGCGTGTGCGAGTGTGCTGAAAAAGGCCGCCTGACAGCTGCAACAGCATGCAGCCTTGCGGCAGGTGGCAGCCATGCTTGCAACCTAAGCACTGCCACCACCCCAAGCCCTGCGCCGCACCTGTAGGCGCCGCTGGTGCTGCCGCCGCTGCCTGATGACGCCAGCGGCCTGAAGATGCCCACGATGGCCACGCGGTCGCCCGGCTTGCAGGAGTCCACCAGGTCGGCCTCCAGCACAATCTCCACTGCAGCAGCAGCACACAGAGCAGCAGCAGCGGCAGCAGCAGCACAGAGAGCAGTTGATCGCTGGTGGCAAGCTTGCAGGAGGCCACCAGGTCGGCCTCCAGCACGATCTCCACTGCAGCAGCAGCAGCAGGCACCAGCATTTTCAGATAACAGTCAGTTCAGTTGACTACACCAAATGTGGCTGTACATGTGTATCAAGTTGATTCACAGCAAACCACTGGACCCTGTTGCGCTGGCGATAACTATTGCGTGCAAGGGGCTCGAGCTGCTGCTGTGTGTGTTATAGCGGGTTTTATAACTTCTGCGCGTCCGCCCTGCACGCACCTGAGTGTGGCAGCTGCCCTGGGGGCGCAGTCTCTGGCAGCTCCTGCAGCCCGATGACCTGGTTGTCCTTGTAGCGGCACTTGCCATACTCGGTGGTGAGCAGGTTGCCCGCCTCGTCGCGCGTGGGGTAGGAGGAGCCTGCGGTTCATGAACAACGTTCGGCAAGATCAACGCATTATTAGCTGATGTTATGAACCAACCGCATAGCAGCGCTAGAAGGTTTGCTACAGTTGCACACATGCTGCTGCCCCGCTGCCCCGCTGCTGCTGCCAGAAGGCCTGTGTGCCGCTCACCCGTGGGCAGCCAAGTGAGCGCAGCGACACTGAGCAAGATACGCTGCTGCTAGGCTGCTGCTGCTTCCAAGGCCCTTCAACTCAGAACAAAACAATGCCGCTCACACTTACCCGTGGGCAGGCCAGTGAGCGCGGTGATGTCCCTGTACTCGCGGCTGGTGGTCACACCCGTCACCGCGCAGTAGTGCACGCTCTTCACCAGCTTGGGCCGCACCAGGCTGCAGCGCGTCACGATGCCGTACACCTGCGGGAAGGGCAGCAGTGATGCGGAACTTCCATTGAGGCGTGGTTCTCCTTACCTAGTCACCACCTTGCTATAGACAGCAGCAGATCATATCTGGCGAGCATGATTAGTGGGCAGGATATGCAACATTACTGGCCGCTGCATGCACGCGCACGCATCGGCTGCTGCATGCAAGCCACAAAGGCCCAGGCAGCACAAAAACACGCAGCGGCACTGCGCGCCCCACCCACCTTGACCAACTTGCCCAGGTGGCTGCTGTTCAAGTTGCGCGGCGACACCTCCAGCTCGCCAAACTCGCCCTTCAGCCCCACCAGGATCTCGCTGTCCTCGCTGCTGAACTCTCCTGCAAAGTCCTCGCTCGACTTCACGTACTCGCCCACAGCGTCCTGCAAGCCGGGCAGGTACTCGGTGGGGCGCTCCAGCAGCTGGCGCTGCACCGCGGCGTTCCAGTTGCGCAGGCGGTAGTTCTGGATGTCCACCCTGCAGGAGGAGAGGCGGCAGGATTGGTGTCACTGATCAGTGACAGACGCGGCAAAAAAAGGCAGCACACGGTGTGTCGGGGCCAAGCTGCACTTTGCGCACATTCATCCATCACTCATAACGCTGCGCACCTGTTGCCCAGCACTTTGATGATGTTGTTGGTCTTGTGGTCCCTGTCGGCCAGCTCATCCTTCATCTGGTCGCTCAGCTTCCAGCCATCGCTGTCCTCCCAGCTCAAAAAGTCGGCAAACAGGCGCTTGTGCGCGAGGCGCGTCTCGATTGTGTCATCCATGGCTACTGCTGCTGCTGCTAGCCTGGAGCATAGGGCATGAAGAGCAGCATGTGTGTGGCACAGCGGATAGCATGTGTGCATGGTTGTGTGCGTGTGAAGGGCATTCGATTGATCGAGTGGTGGGTGTTGATGCGGATGCTGGCAGTGCTGGTGCTGGCAATGGCACACTGCACAACTGCTCTAGCGATGAACACTATGATGCAAGAACAACTAGACAGATAAAATTTCAACAATAACAATGGAAATGAAAGGACCAGGCATGCTCCTGCTGGTGAGCTGTGTCCTGCTGTGATGTGCCTGCACAGTGCTTGCTGCTGCTCTGCTCCTGAGCTGCCTGCCCTATCCTTGCTGGCGTGGCGCTGCAGGCCCCGATACTGCTGCACTTGATAACCTACCCACAAAGTTAGCCCGTATGGATCCCTGCTAGCAAAAGGGAAAGCTGCTGCTTCGAACTAAGCAGCTGATTGCAACGGGCAGGACAAGACAACGGCCTGCTGCCTGCTGCGGTGCGAGTTCTAAGGCGCAACTGAGGTTGAAGTCGTTGATTGGCTTTTGTCGCTTGAGTAAAAGCGTTGTGCCGTTAACCTTGCCTTCTCAGCGAGCAGCAACTGGTTCAGGACGATGTATGGTCGCAACAGCACTGATCGCGAGCTGAAACTGTTCGCTTTGGTGTGCAACTTGTCCGCGCTTTACAATCGTGTGTGGAGCGCGCCTTGACAGCGGCCAGGATTCAAACTCAGACTGTGGCGCTCTTTTCGTGACATATAACAGCTTGACGCTTGAAAGAAGCTTAACAATAATAATCAATTCGTTTTTCAAAGGAACGGTGAATGGCTCTCGTCGACATTGTTCGTCGCTCCTGAACACAGGTCCAGCACACAGGTCCTGAACACAGGTCCGGTCCAGCATACCGGGATGTCACCCTTGTATCAGCAGCAGTGATGTTGCCGTGTTCAACCTTGTTTTTGTCGTCCCTTCTCGTCATATTGAAAGATCTATCTATGGATCGGCACTCTTAGCTCGAGTCATCCTTCAAGGCTGGTGCCATCTTGTGCCGCTTGCTCGACTCTGCGATAACAGGACCTTCATTGACTAAATTTAACTAGCATCAAACAATGGGGACGGCTTTAGATGTGAGCTGCCCAGCTTGACACAGCTAGGGTTGTGCTGTGCTGGGGCAGCTGGCTCGCACCAGTGGCACTGCCGCAGTGCTGCTACTGCTGCTCATGCTGCTGCTGCTGCTCCCTGCCGTTGCAGATCTCAATTCCCCTGGTGGACCTGAGTCGAGACGAGGCAGCAGCAGCGCAGCAGGTGTATGCTGCATGCAGTGGCCCGGGCTTCTTCTATGCAGCAAACCATGGCATCCCCCAGGAGCTGCTGTCTGAACTATTCAAGCAGATGCGGGCAGCCTTTGCCTTGCCTGAGCAAGACAAGATGGCGATGCTAGCAGATGAGAACAACAGAGGATGTGAGCAGCAGGGTTGCAAGGATGCTCAGCTGGCAGGGTGGTGTGCAGCTGCTGGCCTTCTCCTGCCTGACCACCCAGCAGCAGCAGCAGCAATAGCAGCAACTGCAGCAAGAGCATAGCTGAAAGCTGAGCTGATATACCAACTGGAGACTGCTTTGTACTGCCCCTATAGCAGCTGCAGCAATTATTGGCCAGTGCCCCTGGTGTCAGGCAGAGCCGGTGTGCGGTTGAGCTGGCCTGCCATGCAACTGCTGCCGCTGCGCTGCAGACACGCCGTACGCAGAGGAGACGCTAGACCCAGCAAAGCAGACACGGGGAGATACCAAGGAGGGCTTCTACTTTGGCAGGTGCACACCATGCATATGCACCGGTAATGTGCTTGCAAGGCAAGCCGCAGTTTGTCACTGCACTGCCGCGGCACAACGTCAGCCAGACAAATCAGGCCATCCAACACTGCCCAGGACCTGCTAGGTGCACTGCTGCTTGCACATCACTGCATCCTGGGCTGGTGTCTGTTGGTGCTGGCAGCAGTGTATGGTGACAGTTGTTGTGTGCTGGTTGTGTGCTGGTGCAGGGAGGTGCCAGCAGACAGCGAGGAAGGGCAGCTGCCACTGCATGGGCCCAACCAGTGGTGAGCGCTGTGTGAGCAGACTGTGCTAAATGTATACTGGGCACAGCAGGACGTTCAGGCCATCTGCATGTCCTTGCTTCATACCTGCTGCTGTGTTGCCCTTCAAGTTGAGCGTGTCCTTGCTGGCCTTTTGCAGCCGCCATGCAAAGTACGGTATTGCATAAGGAACGGCCCACGCGTGACTTTTGGGGTTTGGGAGTATCTCGAGTTGCGCTCCACCCAATCAGGCGGTGCGTAACTCATCTGCTGTGCTGCTGCGCAGTGCGAGTGCAAGCCTTCGTAGGCGGTGCGCAACTCATCTGCTGTGCGGCTGCTTACCGTAATTGCAGGCCTGTGGAGCAGCTGCTGCCAGGCGTGCTGGCTTTGTGTGGCCTCATTCCATAGCAGTGCGCAACCTTACTAGATGCTGTGTAACTGCTGGGCTGATCCGCTGTGTAACATTGTATGTCACCATTGCAGGCCTCCAGAGCAGCTGCTGCCAGGCTTCCGCCAGGCAGGCACCATTCAGGCATAACGCATGTCATTGTGTACCAATTGCTCCATGTTTGTAACATGTACGTGACAATCGTAGGCCTCCGGAGCAGCTACTGCCAGGCTTTCGCCAGACAGTGACCGCCTACTGTGATGCAGCGACAGGCCTAGGAATGCGCCTGCTGCGGCTGCTGGCGCTGTCTCTGGGCCTGCCTGGGGGCTACTTTGCACCCTACTTCACTCACCCCATGGTGGCGCTGCGGCCGCTGCATTACACAGCTGAGGTGAGGAGGTGGGGGGTGTGAGGCGCTGCTGCTGCTGCTGCTGCTGCGTTTGGCCGCAATAGGCAGCAGCAGTGGCGCGTTGACTGACAGACTGGCAGTGCAGGCTGCTGGGTGTTGCATGAGGCATGGCACTGTCTTTGGGCCTGCCTGGAGACTACTTTGCGCCCTACTATACACGCCCCATGGTGGCGCTGCGGCCGCTGCCTTACACAGCTGAGGTGAGGAGGTGGAGGGTGTGAGGCGCTGCTGGTGCGGCTGTGTTTGACGGCAACAGGCAGCAGCAGCAGTGGCGCTGTCTGCCGCAGGTCGGCAGCACAGGCTGCTCAGGTGTTGGCATGAGGCATATACCAGGTTTGTTTTTGTTCTGCACCGAAGCGTGTGGTAGTGGCCGTGGATGCAGCACACGTTGGTGGGGAGGCTTGGATCTGGTGCATAAATAACTCTGTCACTGCTGCTGCTGCTGCTGCTGGCACCGCAGGTGTCGTCACCGGGCGAGGGCGTGTTTGGTGCTGGCGCGCACAGCGACTACGGCATGCTCACGCTGCTGGCCACTGACGAGGTGCCGGGGCTACAGGTGGGACGCAGCAGCAGCAGCAGCAGCAGCAGCGGCAGCAGTGATGAGGTGCGGGGGCTGCAGGTGGGCAGCAGCAGCAGCAGCGGCAGCAGTGACGAGGTGCCGGGCCTTCAGGTAGCAGCAGCAGCAGCAGTAGCAGTGCAGTGCGGGTTGACTGTGCAAACATGAACAGGTGCTGGGGCTGCAACAGCAGCTGGGTTGCTGCAGCTCTCTACACCCACTGCAAGCAATGAAGGAGGAACTGGGTACCTGATCAACCCTCATGAGCGGTAGATCGGCTCGCTGGGCTTGTGCCTTAGGTAGGTCCGTCCTATACTTTGGTGTTGGCATTGGTATCGGCATTGCTGTTACGTTGCCAGCATGTGCCAGCTGGGCTTGTTGACCTGCTGATGGTGTTGCCACAGCGCTGTTGCATGTGGTTGCTGCCTGCACGTTGCAGGTGCACCTGAACGGCAGCTGGCAGGATGTGCAGCCGCTGCCGGGGGCCTTCATAGTCAACTTAGGAGACATGCTGGAAAGGTGCGACTGGCCGTGGCCGCATGGTAGAACTGTGATACATCTGCTCTGCATTTGCTACTGCAATACTTCAAACAATGCCGATGTTGCCTACCTGGGGTGAATGTTGTTGGCCAGCTGGGCCTGTGGTGTTTTGAAGTCCAGCGGCAAAAAAACTTTTAGACTGTTGCTGGCGTTGAGCAAGGCAGATGCAGCCACATCCAAAGCAATTTCAAATGCTTGGTCGTCACTGCCACGGCTCACAAAGTTTTCAAACAAGTCTGGATGCTGCTTTGCAGGTGGTCGAACGGCATTTTCAAATCGACCCTTCACCGTGTGATCAACACCACCGGCCAGGAGCGCTACTCCATTCCCTTTTTCTTCGAACCCAACTTCACAGCAAAGGTGGAGTGCCTGCCGTGCTGCGTTACTGAGGAGCGGCCCGCAGCTTACCCACCAACAACAGCAGGGGAGCACCTGCTGGCGATGTATGCGCAGACGCATGTAGGCTATGATGTGAACAGGAAAGCGCAAGGAACAGCAGCGACCGTAGCATAGCTTGTGTGCTTGCAATGGTGATGTGGGTGCCAGAATCCCTTACTTGACATCGGCTCGTTCAGAAGTTGCGAAATTGTGAGGAGTGCGCTTGGTGGTTGGTGTTGCAGCTTCCTCATCAACCTTACCGTGCAGCTTGCTGAGCGCTGCCGGTGCCAATTTGTGAGCAGCAGCTTGACATCATACCTCGTCAGGCCTTCTGAACGTGGCATCAATGAAGCCGACAATTGCTGCTTTACTGCGGATTGGGTGTGGTGGCATGCACCTGCTCAACAAGGACTTGACGAGCACTGCTCGTGTCCGTCTGGCGGTTGGCCAACTGCTGCCGATGAAGTCGTCCAATGTAACAAGCAGCGCCAGGAAGTCACTAGGGCCGCTTTAGGAGACGTATCACGCGCTTACATGCTGATCAAAAGCCAAAGGTATCTTGCTGGTACCTCGTTGCGCCTCGTGCATAGAATAGTCCAGCGCGAAGTCCTTGTCGGACAGGAGGTTGCTGCATCACTTACTCCATCAGTATTGATTGGTTGGCGTCAACTCATACGCGTCCGACAGTTCTTTAGTTGGCAACACCGCAAACCGAGCAGCTGGAACCAGCAGCTGCTGCTGCAGGTTGATCAGAGCGGGTGGCGTCGAACGCGTAGCCACTGGCTCAAGCATAGCGTGTTCAATACACGTTAGCGCAATTATGGCATTGCAGCAGCCACAGCTACGCATGGTGACAGCATCTTGGGTTGGCCTGGTGCTGGTGGCGGCAGGTGCGCATCCATCTACCAGCCATCACTGGCAGCTTGCAATTGCAGTTGCAGGCAGCTGCTGCGCTGAAGCTTCATCTTCGTTGCATCTCGCACGTGATTTCCATCGTGCATCTGCCGTAGCGCTAGCTGGGCTACTTAGCCAACAGGTGCCACATTGCCTTCAGCTGAAAGCTTCAAGCCAAGTTTGCTTGAACCTGCCATGTGTGTTTGCTTGCGGTTTGTGTGCGTGCAGCGCTGCTGCTGTGCCGCCCAGCAGCAGCCCAGCAGGTGGGCATGATCGCCGGCAAAGACAACCCGCTGCCCTGCACCTGCACAGACGTTGACGTGCGCGTGAGCTTCATCAGTGTGGTGGACTACACCTGCTGGTGAGTGGCACGCACAGTACATCACTCTATTTTCTGTTGTCAGACCATGTGTTCAACCTGTTGTGGCTCATACCATCTAAGATGGTGCCAGGACCCACATGTAACTATCCCCTCTCATTCTATTACATATGCCCAGCAGCTCGAACAGATCTCCAGTCAGCAGCTCAGGTATCAAGTTCCTAGCAGCTCAGATAATTGCTTTGTAGAAGCTCGCGTGCCATGATAGGTACTCCTCTGCAAAATGCCCAGCAGCTCAGACAAAATCGCATGCTGACTCGGAAGTAGAACTGCGCCTGCTGATGCCGCTGCTTGCTGCTGCTGCTGCTGCTGCTGCTGCTGCTGCTGCTGCTGCTGCCTTCCCAGGCAGCAGTACACGTTTGGCAACTGCGCCCAGAAGTTCATCATGGACAGCATCAAGGAGGTGCCAGAAGGTGCGGCCGCGCCAGGCCAGGAGATAACTGTTATATCTTGGTTATATATAATCAATATGCTGCGTCAAGGTGTTTTGAAGCGTTGCAACACACCAGGTCAAGCCAGTACTGCAGTTCATTTAAGGGTTCCTGAAGCCGAGCAAGCTGCAGATCCTCATCCCCAGTGTCGTACACAACCTGCCCTGCCCTGCTCTGCTCTGCTGTTTTGCCCTTCCTGCTGCACGCTGCGCTGCTGCAACACATTTCAAATTGTTTCGCACAGGCTACTGCCAGATCTCCTGCGGGCGCTGCCCCTGCTGTAGCAGCCTGGCAGCAGCAGCAGCAGAGGCTGCGGGCCTGACTGAGTTCTGGTGGGCCATGAACAAGACCACAGGGGACAGGCTAGGGCCGCTGACTGCACCCGGCTTTGCTGCTACGCTGATGGCACCCGATAACAATGCAATGAACAGCCTGTTTGACAAGCTTGGTGGGTTGCATGGACTTGCAACGAGAGAGCATCAGCAGCTAGCGACTATGGCAGCCTGTGCGCTGCTTTTGCACTTACTGTTGATGGTGCCAGGCAATGCGCTGCGTGCCATGCAGGCTGCTGCGAAGGCGCTCTCGTGATCTGCGAAATGCATTTCCTGCAGGACAATTTACCCGCAGCTGTGCGCTGAGCATTGAGCATTGCAAGTGTCTTTTGGCAATGCGTGGCTAGCAGCATTGCCGGCAGTTTTGATGAGTGCTTTTTGATGTCGCTGCTGCAGGCGGCAAGGATCGCATCTTGAGTGACGATGGCGTTAGGGGCAAGCTGGCAAACATCATGGCCTACCACGCCGTCAAGTAAGTATTGCTTTTGCTGTCTGAGTCGTCATCTGAAGGCAAGACCGTGCAGCACATACTGCATGTAGCCTGCTACGGTTACGGGCAAGCTTGCAGAGATCATTCCTACCACACCGTCAAGTGAGTGCTGCTTTTGCTGTCGGTTGTCGTCAAGAGGGCAAAGCCTTGCAGCACACGCTGCACGCCTCTGCTACATCATCATAAGGGCAACCTGGGAAACATCATGGCCTACTACGCTGTCATGTGAGCACCGCTTTTGCTGTCTGATATCGCCAAGTAAGGGCAAAACCCTGCAGCACATGCTGCATGTCCTCTGCTACGTTGTGATCGGACCTGGCCAAAGCAAGCAACACACACAGACTGGCCGCTGCTGCTGCTGCCGCCGCCGCCGCCGCTGCCGCTGCCGCGCTGCTGTTGCTGCTGCCGCTGCTGCTGCTCCTGCTGCTGCCGTCAGGCCTGTGCCCGGATATGAGGCGTGGACAACTCCCTTCCTGCTGCCGGGCACGCAGCTGCAGACCTTCAAGGACGGTGCAACGCTGGAAGTGGTGGAGGTGCGCGCTGCTGCAAGCTGCTGTTGATGGTGTTGCTGGTGTTGCTGGTGTTGCTGCACAGCTAGCAGTGTCAATGCCCATCTCTTTCGATCCTAATGTTCAGTTGGTTGGTTGTCTTGGGGGAACAGCCCTTCACAGCATGTCTGTACCGCAGTGTGGGATGTCGCTGCTGCTCTGCATTCTACAAGCATCCGCATGTGTTGCATCCACGTGTCGTAACCATGATGGCTCATGTGGTGTGCATCGGCATGTGTCACACCCACCATGAAATGAACACCAACCAACAAAGGAAGACTGGGTACAACTTTTACCACCCTCATGAGCGGAGTAGCGGCTCCCTGGGCTGGTGCCTGAGGCAGGTTTTAATCCTGAGATGCAATGTATTGTATTGTATTGTGTGAATTGAATTTAATTGATTTGAAATGAATTGTATTGAACTGTATGGTGTGCCGCGTGGCGTGCTGCCTGCTGCAGGGTGGTGATGGCGGCAACATCAAAGTGCAGGGAGCAGGCAGCTCAGCAGAGATCACCCAGAAAGACATCTACGCCTGCAAGGTGGGTGCTGCTGCTGCTGTGTGTGTGGAAGCCTGCTTGTATCCATGGTGCCTGCCAGGTGACCACATTGCAGGCAGCAGCATGTGCAGCAATGCGGTGCAGTGGCCCACCAATGCCTATACAACAGCTGTATTACAGCCATGCTGCTGCGCAGCATCTTTGAGCCTTGCAGTGGCAAGATCGTGTACACTCCCTATGCATCTGCAAATGCACGCCCACCAATGCTGCTGTGGTTTTTATTATTGTGTCTTTATTTTTGTCTTAAGGACGGGAACACAGCCCGTTTTCGACCAAATGACAGGCTCATTTCACTGAAGTGGCACGTGCCAAGCAGCGCCTGCTGCCACTGTAATGGAATGCAAACAATTTCACCAATGCATTCCTGCATCCGTTCTGTGATGTGCACACTAAATACGTATCTTATCACTGAGCTTAGGCGCAATTGCTGTGCATGTGCATGTGCAGGGCTACATCAACCGCCTCAACTGGTACCTGCTGCCTCCTGGCGAGAGCCTGTCTTAGCAGCCTTGTGGCAGCGCGTGACACACATTGATGTACTGCACTTGCTGGACAGTTCCGTGGAGCAGCAGCAGGCTAATCAGAAGCTGCTGCAGCCAGCCTGTGGCGGGGTATGGAGTGGAGTAGCCCAGGTTATATAAGCGGTGAACGCCTGTGTCCTAACGCTGGACCGCTGGCCACCTGCTAATCGTGTTGCTGCTTTGCTGCACCCGCTGTGCTGCATTGCAAAGGCGTGCCTTCAGCCAATGTTGGCTTAGTTGTCTGTTGGTGGGTCTGACTTGTGTCAGCCCTTCAGCCCGCGAGCGGCTGCTGCAAATGCAAGCCGAGATGCTTGCTAGCGCTGCAAGCTTAGCGCTGCTAGAGGGGGTCCTATTCATGTTGCAACCGTTGCGTGCCTGCCGGGTGGTGTCACCCATATCGTATTTTGTATCTCAAATGCCTTGTTGATGCTGCACATGTTGGTACGTACCAACATGCCTATACACATGCTCTTCAATGTTGGCCCCGTTGCTTGAATGACTCGGCCGAGGCTGTTGTTGGCTCAGGAGGAAACGGGCGGTGTCCCCATGGTGTAACCACTCAACATGTGAATGATGGCGGAGCGACCGCTCTGCTTTGTTGAGTCACAGCTCTCTACTCTTGCCTGAGCCCTGCTCTTTTGAGGGCTGCAGGTAGCGCATGGTGCAGTCTGCATACCACCGCCTTGCTGCTGTGCCGCATCGCCCTAAGCTGCATCGCATCTGCCCCGCGGTGAGCAGTGGCGGCAAAGGCGGAGCTGTGGGCGAGTTTGCCGCGTTGCAACGCGTTGCAGCAGATGCATCGGATGCAATTGCAAGGGCCATGCAGCCCACTGGGCCATCGGATGCCATCCGTATGTAAAGTTTACATTGCTGCGTGGGTCTGTGACTGCCACAGGTCAGCCTATGGCTGGACTGCATGCAGCTCCTCTTTGTGTGAGCCAGCCTAGTTGCCGGGGACGGCGGGCAGCACCTGACCAGCAGCACTCTTGCAGCTTCAAGCAAGTTGTTTGCCCAGCATGCTGTTGTCAGGTACTCACGATCCTCGTGCATTTGCTAGCTTGTAAATCCTGTGGGCCAGGTACGCTGAGGTCAGTCGCCGGCTGCGAAAGGGTTTAGGGTTCAGCGAAGCACTTGCAATAGTTACACCTGGCCTGAAGTGCCACTCTTTGCAGCGCATGCAGCGGCTGCCGTAAGTAATACACAAACCGTAAGTAATACACAAAAATGCTCAGCAGGCATGCTGCAATGGTCTCGGGCTTTCAAGAAAGCACCTTGGAATTGACACAGCTGAAACTGTTGCAACAAACAACTGCATATGCACATGCTTCTGCACAATTTGTAACAGTATAATTCATCGATGTATCGGGCGGCCCCACATACCGCCCACAGCCGCAAACCACAGGCTGCTTTTGATTCCAGTGCTCTGATGTGGATAGTAAGGAAGCCATGACAGACGGGTAGCAATGAAGCATGCAGCACACAAAGGCAAGATTCTGCTGCTCGTGCAGGCATGCAAAAGCTCGCAATCAGCGGCATGTGTCGGAACAAACACATGCTGCCAAATTTGGGTGCATAGTGCGCGCGCATGAGACAAGTCCCTCGCGCAGCGCAACTGGGGCACCGCAGCTGCCGCTGCCTCGGCACGCAGGAGCTGATGCAAAGGCATGCAGCGCTGCACACAGCACAGCACAAGGAAATGAAATGCCGTGGCAGGCACGCATTGCGTCCTGCCACTTCCTAGCTTCATCCACAACACAAATCGGTCGAATCTGAGATGCATAAGAGGCCACGACACAGTCCCTGTTGCTGCTGGGTGCAATCACAGGTACAGTTGTATACACAGACGAGTGTGCACATGCAGATGCAGGGACTCGACAAGAGTGCATGTCTCACCGCCCAAACGTACAAGCTGTCGCCAAACAGTACTACTGCTGCCTGTTATACCGTGCAGGTTGCAACAACCTGGCATGCAAACCACAACCACAACAAGAACGAAACAGTACAAGCAACCAACAACAGCACGTGAGTGACGCTCTGCGCACTCGAAAGCAGCTGAAGCCCTAGAAAGCTGGCGTGCAACAGTTGCGAAGGGTCTGCAACTTTGCACCCACTGCAACGGACAGCACCACAGCATCTGCAACCAAACAACAAGCAACAACCGAAACACCACCGCAAACGTTGGGAAAAGCGCACACATACATCCTACCGAGGCCAAACAGCGCCGCGCACAAGCCAAATAGGCGTCCCACCACACCACCACGAGAAACAATGGTGTTGGCAGGAGATGCAGTTGCGCCTGATTCGGCCCGCGGAAGCGCCCAAGCACGCATTTGTGCTGTAGTAACAGTTCGTAGCGTACAACCACCGTGCGAATCATCTGCGCTGACTGGCACCACGCGCCACCACTCAGATGGTGCAATATGACAAGCTTGGTCGAGAACCAGGAAGCATACACTCTACAATGCTTTCCCTTCTGGGCAGCAACTGCTGACGTATACAGCCTGCTTCAGCATACTGGCAGCCTGGCAACAGACGTGCATGTACACAACAGTTCTCCTACTATGGTTGAACTGCAGGGTGCAACCAAGAATGCTGTGCTGGCAAGTCCAAGGTTTCAACCTGACGCACATGACCCCTGCCGCCCAGCTGTTGCTGCGCAACACGAGTGCAACCAGGGCAGAATCCAGGGTTTTAACCCCCTGCTGTCCAGGGTTTCAGCGACTGCACATAGACAGGATCCAGGGTTTCAAGAACCCTTCTGTCCTCAGCCACAACCCAAAGCAGCTGGTGTGCACACTCAAAAGCCAATTCATCGCAGCTGCCAGCTTCCTCCAATCTGATTTTCTTCTGGTTGCTGGTGACTCTCCCACAGCAGGAAGCGACACATGATGCAGCACAGCAGCAGCATCGCGTTTCTCAGACGATCACTGGCATACTCTCAAAAACTGCAGGCATGCGCGCACTGCCGGCCGTCAAGCTGGAATAGGCACAAAAGCAAGACGGCCGCACGCTCAGGCCAGCCAAAACTGCATGCGCAATTGAAAGCATCTGCACACTGCGCAGCAACCCGTTGGGCTGTGTCGGCAACAGTGGGTACCACGTCGATCAACAATTTGCGTCTGTGTACGTGGCCATATAGGCGGCCAGCACATTGCCACTGGCATCTGCACCCGCATTGAATTCTCTGCCAGTCGTCAGGGCAGCCAACCAAACATGGCGAGGTGTGATGCCTGATCAGCTGCCAGAAGAGTGAGAGGCAATACAACCAGCCTCACACGTTCAAAAACACACCATGGCACCCTATCGAATAGCGTGAAAAGGGCCCACAGCTGTCAGCAGTAGCATCCACAGCAGTAGCATGCACAGCTTCCTTTGGCAGCCATGCCTACCATAAACACAGTCCAAGCCGCAGCAGTCAAGCCTCACGACTTAGAACGCAAGAGTGAGGGGCACACAGGAGGGCTCCCTGAAAGTGTGAGAGAGCACGCACGCCCCCCACTCATGCCGCAATCATAAAGCAGCCTAACAGCAGCAACAGATGCCACAGAAGAATAGCAACTATGTGTACTCCTGAACAACGCCCTGCGCAATACGCCAGGGATAATCAGCCACTCAGCAGCAGCAGCGCACGTGCTGAGCTGTGCTGCTGCCACACCACAAAGGGCACAGCAGCACCTCCTGGCGCAACCTGCAAAGGCACGTCCAGGGATGTGGCCTGAACAGTCCCAGGCATGTACATATATGTATAACCCCTGACCTGGCTGTGGCAAAGAGATGATTGGAGCCTGTACCTAACCCAACTACCCCTGACAAACCTGTGCCAACACAAGCTCAACACGCAACAGATACGTCCAGGCAGAACAACAGCAAGCACGCCACATGCAACGCCAGGAGCTGCTCGTCGGCACCCCACAGCTGATAACCCCCTGACCCAACCTGTCCCAAGCCCCTGGTGCAGGGCTCACAATCAAGGCTCGCTCCCTTGTAACTACTAACTGAACTGATGGTGTCAGCAACTCACAACTCAATGCCCCCCGTGTGCAGCAGTTGCTGAGTAGGCTTGCTGCAAGGGCAGGTGGCACGCAACCAGCCATATCCCATGCAGCAGTCGCCCGCCATTCACCAAAGTGACAATGCAGCAAAAAGAGGCAACCGGACTGGCACCACACAGTCCTACGGATGGAAGCTGTGCCAGCATGCGGCTGTGTGCAAGCACATGATGCAGCAACATGGCTAGCACAACAACACGCAGCACCTCTTCGGCAGGCCAACCAGGCACTGCTGTATGTGCGTGTGCAGGTGTAACAGTACGCAGTGCACACACAGCAGCGTCTCTGGCAGCCCTGCCGCCGAATCCACTACTCAACCTCACTCAGCACAGTGCGGGTGTGCGAGCATGCGCACGGTCAACAGCACCAGGCACGCCCTCAACATGCTGTGCAGGCGCCCCACAGCACCCAGATCAGCCCTGGCATGTCACAGCAAGTGCCCGGCAGTTGCCTTGCCAGGCCAAGCTGCCGCGCTGCGCACACATGCTTTGCAGGACAGCAAGCAGTAAGTAAGAATGGCTCTCGTGTGCAGGCAGGCAGGCAGGCTGTGGCAGGGGGAGGGTGTGCAACTGCAGCGGGAGGGCGGCATCTGCAGCGCGCTTGCTGCCTTGCGGCAGCTTGCATGCCTCCCCAACTTGCCCCTGCACCGCCAGGCCTCACACCTAATGGCAAACAAGCAACTACAATAGCTGGCCGCCGGCAGAGTCATAATAACAACTCCGCAGCAGCGCAGCCGACCCTCGATATGACCGTTGGTACATGGCGAGCAGTAGCCAGCCGTACCCTGCACTAGCAATGGCCGCTCGCCTACATCTGGACCCTATACCCAGGCCCCATAACTGCTGCCCAGTCTGGCGTCACAGCCATACCTCATGCTCAGCAGGCAGCAGCCTTTCGTGCACAAGTGTGTGTCTGGGTAGCAGTCCATGTGTCGCACCCACAAGTGCAGGCAGCAGCAGCCTCTCCCCAAGCATCACCCAGTTCCCACAATGCGGGTGCTGATTGTGCTGCGAGTTGCAACCTCTGTCGCTGCCTAGGCTGTCTCCTAGCAGCACAAATGATGTACCTAACCGCCGAACCCTGAACCCCAAGCTAAACGGATTGTCCTGAACCTGAGCTGCGCCTGTGTCCATCAGGCGAGCTACCAGCACACAAAAAGGGTGTGTGCGCTGCCATACGCGCGCACCGCAAGCAATGGCCTGAGCTGAACCTGGCTCCTGCATGCGCAGGTACTTTGCTGATATGCGTCAGGAGCCTATGCTAAGTAACCTAGACCAAGGATCTCTCACTCCCTGACGAGATGACTCTTGGTCAAACTTTGGTCACACCCTGGTCAAGGCCACCGAAATGCAGCTGCGCTGCTGTCACATGCAACACAGCTGCCAATACACTTGCCAGCAACATAAGCCATGCTCTGCACAGCGCAGCACATGGGTGCCATTGTTTCGGCTGGCATGCAGTTTGCCATGCGTGCAACTCCTGAGCATCTCAGCAGCAGCAACTGATAGCTACACGTCAAGCCAGACACATGACCCATCCAGCCAGCACCTGGTGGAGCAGGGGCTGCCTCAAACCTGGCAATCAATGCCAAGGTCAGCCTTGCTGCTCAGCATGCGTGCTTGCTGCTGAGAGCAGCATACAACTGCTTTGTAATGCTGCAGCAGCACACAGCTGCTGCGTCATGCTGTAGCAGCACACAGCTGCTGCGTGTTGCTGTAGCAGCACACAGCACGCACAGCAGGCCCCCACAGTATCACCTGAGGGAATGAAATGGTCCCCTCACGGGGATGTGAGTGCACATGCAGCTCATGCACAGGCCAGTGCTGCTGAAAGGGGCATGCCATGCCAGAAGCCAAACAAGCAGCACCAGAGGTGTGCCATGCCAGCAGCAAACAAGCAGCACCAGAGGTGTGCCATGCCAGAAGCAAAACAAGCAGCGCCAGAGGTGTGCCCTGCCACAGGCATGCCATGCCATAAGAGGCTTGCCATGCCATGCCAGAAGCAAAACAAGCTGCTGCACACAAGCTTCCACTGACAGTCACACAGACAACACAGAGCACGTGTAAGTCGACATACAAAGGCGCAAACAGCGCAGACATTCAGAAGTGCTACAGTCGACTTTTCGCACAGCAGCACAGCTCCTGTTAAGTCTGCGGCACACTGCGACGGGCCCCATACACTGGGAAGCAACAAGCCGACATACTTTGAGCGAAAACAGCACGCCTGGAGCCTGCACGTCAAAAGGGCAACACCTGAACGTCATCGCTGTCGTATGCAGCAGCAGTGCGCGGCTGCATTTCACGTCTACTGATGACACTCGACACTGGGAGACTGACGCAGCCACTCCGCCTGTGATGGGAGTACTGCTGTGCAGCGCCTGACAACAGTAGCAGTTCTACAATGCAACCAAGCGCACGCAGCAGGCCATGCAGGGGGGACTGCGGCATACGTGCCAGCCATGGTGATTGCAGGAAACACCTGCTGGAGACATCAGGGGCCGGCTGCTGACCCGACAGAGCAGCCCGTGAAACTGAAACCACAACCACACACACACTCTGCTGTCAGCGCCTGCACACAACCTTTGTGGTCAACACGTCAACTGGAAAAAGAATCGCCCTAGGTGTAGCATCTGCGCCTCTGTTGCTGCCAACAGCCAAACACCCAACAGGTGCCGGCGGCTCTGCCTAAGCCTCCACTACCGGCCTGATCCACAACACCTGACACCTGTCCTAAGCCCTAAACCTTCCCCACAACACCCCACACACCAAGATCCCACACCCTAGCCTAGCACTGACGACAACAGCACATGCATCCCCTACCTGGGCTGCACACACTGCGCCACTACAGACGCCTGCCTGTCACGTGTAACCAAGGGCTCTCTGTTGCAGATCTTTTGGTCACCTACATCGCAAGCCAAATGCCCAGGGGTTGCTCTTGGATTATCCAAGGGCTGCCGCACTCTCCTCCACACGTTTGACCTGTCGTCACACCTGGCCGGCTACCCAGCTGACTACTGTGTTTGGCACTGTGATCTGATTCGGCCCTGCTGTCACCTTCCTACGGCGCACCTGGGCCGCAATTGCATGACAGAGGCAACACCACGCACACACTTCCCACGGGTAAACAAAACTAAGGGCAAGACGAGGAACCCAAACCTAGCAACACGTAATATCAGCAGAGCACGTCATTGGGACGGCATGCTGCCGCCACAACAGTATGATGCAACCTAAGACCTAACTAACAATCTGAACCTGTCCCACACAACACGCAGTGATGCAAGTGACACAGGACCCCCTTCCGGCTGATATGCCCGGCAGCCTGTGGGGGAACATCTCGATCCACAGCAAAGCATCTTCTTCGCATCATCACACACCACATCAACTACACACCGGTATAGGTGCAAAGGCACACACATACACACACGCGCCATCACCTAGGCCCATCAAACGGCGGGCCACTGCAGTTGATTTGCTCGCTTTGTGCAGCGACCAGGCATGCTGCTTGCCCCTACACGTGGGGCCAGCACACATGCCAGAAAACCTAGCCTGTCCAGGCACAACACAAGCCGTCTGATTTCAAATAGCGGGCCGCACAATCGAACCTAAGCTGCGGCCAGCACAGGTACTGATGGATGTCTGTAATGGCCAGGCCACTCAAATGGGCTGTAGCTAAAGCAACGGCCGCATCTGAATGACGTCTCACTGGCACTACACGACCCTGGGTGAACACACAGTGGGCTGCATTTGCACCAACCACACGCGCACAACTAATTGTGCTTTGGCTTATGGACGCATCAACCCGACCACATCTGAGAGCGCCCTGCAACGCCCTGCACAGGAGAGAGCTGGCAGCACCACAACAGTGCACGTCGCCTCGCCACAGATGAGTCGTCATCTGTTGTCGCAGCAATCAGCAGCGCGGCACACGCTGCTGCACATCGGACACATGTGATGGCTGGGTGCGGCATGACAGTATGACGCCGGTTGACTGTCAACAACATGCAACAGTGCATCACCCAACCAAGTGGTTGGGCACTTCATTGCATGTGCGCAGTGTGTGTAACGCCGGGCTAGCCGGCAGCACGAGCCCTCTACCGACACCCGACAGCAGCAAGCAAGCAGAGACCCGACACAGACAGCATGGCAACAGTAGAGGTTGCCAATGCTCGGCCCGGCCGTGGAGTCCGCTTTTGCTGCTGCTGGCATGGGCACAGCAGAGGTGGCCCTGCATATCCAGAGCAGGACTCAACTCGCGTGTTTTACCATATCGCAACGCCACAATCCTAAATCATCATCAGAAGCCATGCTAGATTCGCTTGGTAAGGATGCACAACACATATCATCATCATCATGTGCGTGCAAATAGGACAGCACAGTCGTGGCGTGCAATGCGCATCTGGACGCATGCTGCCTTGGACCATGCCTGCCAACAACGCCGCAAGCACTGCGTGTGCCGCTGCGCTGCACACCGCGGCGCGCCATGCAGCCTGCCTAGCACGCCGCAAGCACTGCAATATCAAACCAGGACTGCTGCGCACAAGCATCGCCGCAACGTGCTGCACCTGCTCCGCAACCCAAGCTGCATGCAAAGATGCAAGCTGTGATGCATCTGCTGCGTCTACAGGCCTGCTTTGGCCCATGCGCCGTGCACATACAGCAGTGTGCTGACCATCTTGTCTTTCATCTCCGGTGTGGCATCATCGAGCAGCACTTGGCACCTGCACATACATCAGCAGCAGCAGCAGCACCAGGCAGGTCAGCCGACAGCAGCAGCAGCAGGAGGACGAGCTCAGCACTGCTGCACTGCTGGCTGCTAGAGCTACATAGGAAGCAAGCTACACTGTGCAATGCCGCAGCAAGCACCTTGCATGGGCGTTTGTTCTGCAACTGCGCACCAACCAACACTGCAAAGGCATCCAACCGGTGCTGCTGCTGCTGCTGCTTGAGGCTGCTGCAGTGCATGCAGCTGCCGCCTGCTGTTCGCACCTTCTGCAGAAGGGCACATCTGCTGTTGTGATGCGCCGCTCGTAAGCAGTCATGCAGCCACAACCCCTGGCAGGCAGCAGGACGGAGGCAGGAATGCAGGCACAGCGTCAACGTTATGATCCTACATGACTTGCCTAACAGCTGCGCAGGGTGCACCGACATGCTGCCATCTTCATAACACTAGATTTACTTGATGCAGCAGCTTCAAGGTTGCGATTGCAGCGAAGAAAAGCCTGCTGTTGACCACGTGCGCACAGCAAGAGTCACTAACAAAGTGCAGTTACACCATGCAGTGCAGGCTGCACACACACCTGCAGTTGAAGAACCAGCCGGGACACTGGCCGGTCCCTGCTGCTGCTGCCTCTCCTGCAGCTGCAGCACCTGGCGTGCCTGCGCTGGGCTTGCTGCTGCTGTCCTTGCCGATCCTGAGCTTAGGGAGCACCAGCTGAGGTGCCTCCTGCTGTGGTGTCTCTGGCAAAGGGCAGCTGCTCACCCTGCTCAGCATGCTGGCATCTGCGGGCTGCTGCTCAGCCTGCGCAAACCAGATAAACCATAAAGCATAAATTATATGTTCGGACATCGGGCATATGTCGTAAGGAGATGGAGATCGGCATGGGACAGGGCAGTACGCAGTGGCTGTTCTCGGTGATTCAGCTGCAAGCTAGATCCCAGCACTTCACGCACCTTAGCTGGCGCCGCTTTATCGCAGTAATCATGTGATGACCCCTGCAGCTGCGCTTTGGCAGGGATTCCCAGGCAGCGCTGCTGCTGGGAGCACACCAAGGCGCAAGCATCACCCTGCTCCGCAGAGCTATCCATACGCCCTTTACCGTGCTCCTGCGGTTCGGTATGACAGATCAATTGAGCTTCGGGGAGACACGCGACCACCAGATCAGCAGGCATCAAAGGAAATGAAGCATGTTTTGATCTGATCTGCGAGCCGTGCGCTTGCCGCCTGCTTGTGCACAATGTCCAGAATAGAGAGCAAAAGATTAGTTTTGCCGGGCCGCTGCCACTAAGTCTCGGCCCACCAGGATCAACAGACGAAGCAGGACCAATGGGGCTGCCGAAGTTAAACCAACACATAGCTGCTAACTGTGGGGCTTTGAACCATACCTGAAGGTAAATCGCTGCATGTTTCTGCATCTGCGCGGTCGAGGGCTGCGCCGGGAGCAGAGTGGCTGGAGGTTGGTGTTTGAGCACGCCCAGTGGTTCGGTGCCAGCACTCCTCCGTCAGCAAGCCACTTCAAAGCAAGCGCAACACAAATCTAATTTTGTTTAGCCGCGAAGGAGGCAGATGGCTGCCAATGTGAGAGTTCGAGGGGCTCGAAACGCGAGAGCCACCAGCCTGCGGTTTTTATGAGCTAAATGAATGTTTCTATAGAACCAACGACAATCGTCGGCAGGGTGCCTGCAGCGTCATGCGCCACTATTCCGATGGCAGTCCAAGCGTCGCGGCGGTTTGCTGAGGCAGTGCGTTTCAAATCTTTTAGCAAAGCTACAGCTGATCAGGGTGCAGTTCAGCTTGGGTCAAAGCTTTAATGCTTCTCCTGTGCCTCTCGCTTGCTCAGCTCAAGAGTCGGCAGAGCTCGGGCATGCCTGGCGACTGGTGCTCTGTCACGGTGACAGAAATGGCTACGCGCGGCATTTATGTCACCATCGCCACATATTCCTGTTCCAAAACATATACAGTGATATATTATCCATGTCCAAGCTGCCAAAGAGCCTCAAGAGCAAAGCGAGGACCAAGACTTCCGAGTGACTGCCGCTAGTAATCATGACAGCAGTCACTGCATTGAGTGCGTGGTGTTGACGGAACCAGTGGTTGCCTAATCAGCATCTCACTGGCTGCCAAAACTGAGCAGCATTGCCTTTTTCTAACACAAAAATGTTGTTGCCACCCAGTTTGACTGCCAGTGACTCAACACAAATGCACCCCTGTGCAGCACATGTGCTGCTGCCACCCTTCGACATGCACACAATGCAAACGACACAAGGCTCCTACATCAAGACGGGTACCTGTATCCGTCAAGTTGTGCTGAAGCCGGCAGCTAGCCTAGCAGCTGAGGAGCAGCGCTGTACAGCAGCACCGCAGGGGTGGCACCCGGTGCGGGCCGCAGTGGGGCACTGCATGGCATGATCTTGTATCAGGACACTGGTGGTCCCAACAACCCTGCGTGTATGCACAGAATGATGAACCATGAGAAGCAAAGTGCAGTTGCACACCTGGTGCACTTGATTGATGAACGTCACCAGGAACCGTTATGTGATCTTATGTGCGACGATTTTCAGGATGAGATTTGGTAGTGTCTTTCCAAAGGACTGGTTGAGTTTGCCGTTTTTTTTCTCTGCCCAATGAGCCTGTCATTGGCTCCTCAACGGGCGAGGTTACTCTTGTAACTTCCAAAACATAGGGTTTCCCTTTGGCCAAATTCCGCCATCGCCATTGGCCCAAGATTGCACTCCAATTGCACTCCGGTTGCATTTCTGAAAAGATTCCTTTGTGGTTTTCTCGCATAATATTGAGCGACCGGCCGCGAAACTGGGCAAACAAAGTTTTTCGAACATGCAGAACCCGAATCCGGGATTTTTTCCGGCTCGCAGAGGGCGCAGACCCGTACCTCAAGATTCCATTTTGACAGTTTCAATGCAATTGCATCCCCGTTGCATCCCCGCTATGGCGGATTTTGGCCGAATGGAAACCCTATGATGTGATCAACAACTTGTATTGAATGCAAGGCACGCTGAAGTCGGTACTGGAGTCCGGAGCACTTGTGCTTGATTGAGTGACCCCTGCAACATGAGGACTGTGCTGCGGCTGCCAAGCAGCACACTTGCAATATGTTCACAGAGACTTTATGTCATAATCAGCACCACCACCATGATGATGATGACAACCAACAACCCGCTCAACTCTGGTCGATCAGGACACACACAGGCCATACTGCTACTGCTGATCGTCTGCCATCAGTGCTTTTGAGAACCATCATGTGTGGACGCCAAGCACGTGACGCAGCTGAATGTGCACTGATTGAAAGCTTGCAGCACCATTGAAAGGGATATCCACATGGCGTTGCAGATGGCTTGTATGGCCAAGCTGCTGCATGGCCAAGCCCACTCGGCAAGAACAATACGATCACGCAGCAGTAACAGGTGAAAAAGGTACACAAACATGAGGCAACTGTAAATCATGAGCATCCTGCAGTCTGCAGCCTAGATTGTCATTGTCAAGCGACAATGCAACTTTCCAGCCAACGGTATGCATACGGAGGCGCCCAGCAATCATTGCAAGCCGTACTTGCCATGCTGTGCTGCCGTACTGATGTGATGAAACAAAAACCCACCAACATTCCGGCTACAAATATCCAGCCCACCCAGTAAGGAGTTAGCATATGCTGCGAGCACTGCAAGCATACAACTGGTGCATGCCATACCTGCTGCCCAATCCGCCTGCAACGTTTAAGATGCACTGCCGCATGATAGGCTATCCTGTATGCAAGCATGAAAGTACAATCTACTGTCAACATGATCACTGTGAATAACTCGTAACAACTGTTATCAACTGTCAATGACACAGCTCTCTGCAGGCTGTGGGCATCGCTTGCCGTCCTGTGCTGTTCAACGCACAGTAAGTACAAGTATTGATGACATGTGTCCGCCAGTGATGCTCGCTTGCATGCCATCTAACACAACGACTCAGCAACAACACAAGCCTTTGCACCAATCCACACATCGTTTTGCAATCACATGCCCATCCACCCAAGGCTGCCACCCATGTTCTCGTTGAAGTCAGCCTGTGCCTCTGGCTCCATCGCCCGTCATGCAGCCAAACAATGCTGCAAGCTGAACTGAAAGAGCAATGCAAGCACGGAAGGTACTCAGCAGCAGCCTCAGCAGCCCACCACCTGCAGCATGAATTGGGACCAACAGCTGCCTGCAGCCTGTGTGCAAACCGCTTCCCGGCATGCACAGCCCATTCGCACATTCAATTACAGCCACATTCATATGCATTCACACGCCCATCCACCTAAAGCTGCCACCCATGTACTCATTGAAGTCAGCCTGGGCCTCCGGCTCCATCGCCCATCATGCAGCCAACAAATGCTGCAAGCCGAACTAAACAAGCACTGCAAGCAGGTAAGCAGCTCAGCAACAGCCTCAGGCGCCCACCGCCTGCCACCACAGCTGCCGGCAGCCTATATGCATTCGTTTGCCGGCATGCGCTGCCTACCGCACATGCCGTTGCAGCCACATTCAACTGCAATCACATGCCCATCCACCCCAGGCTGCCACCCATGTACGCATTGAAGTCAGCCTGGGCCTCCGGCTCCATCGCCCTCACCCCGTCTGCCCAAATGAAGCTGTTTGGGCCCTCGCTAAACGAGGAGAAGAACTGCCGGCCCACATTCCATGGCTTGGCAGTGGCGCCTGACACGCGAGGGCCCTGCAGCATGCGGCCGGCATCATCGTACAGCCGAAAGCAGCTGGGCAGTGCGCGGTCTGCAGACACACAGAGCGCCAGCAGCAGCAGCAGCAGGAGCACAGCAAAGGCACTCAACTACACCTGGTCCACTAAGTTGCGCCATTCATGTTGCACCACATTTTAATAACGCCATTTGCACACATGTGTGCAGCCTGCAGTAACTGGCGGGATTTAGCATGCACTGCTAGGCGCCGGGGTTGTCTTCTGGCCATTGACCTGGCAGCGGCTGCAGCACATAGAAACAGCTTATCTACCAAGCTGCATTGCACAGCTGCATTGCACTGTGATGATCACCGCTAAGCGCATGCACTGAGCCTGAAGCTTCTTGCAAATCATGTGGCTTGCTCGAGTCCCTTCTCACCTGGCAGCGGCTTCAGCACCCGCTGGCCACGCGTCAGCAGCGGCCAGATCCTGGCTGCTGCAAACACACCTTGCAATGTGTGCTGGCTGCGTGCGCAGGCGGCTAACAGCTGCTAAAGCTGTTGCTTTTTTTTTTGAGGCGGCGCAGCAACCTAAACATGCACTGGATACATACTGACGTGGTGGTGGTTTCAGCACCCGCTGGCCCCACGTCAGCAGCGGCCGGATCCTGAGTGCTGCAAACTGTTCAAACACAAACACATCCTGCAAAGTGCACTGCAGTCCCTACTGACCTGGTAGTGGCTTCAGCACCCGCTGGCCCCTCATCAGCAGCGGCCGGATCCTCGGCGCCGCAAACACGTCCTGCAGGTACTGCCAGGCCTCCGCATGCAGCGGCTGCTCACTCGCCCACAGCAGCTGCTCTGGCTGCTGCCGCATGCGGAAGATGCGGCGCAGCAGCTTTGGCGCATGCCGCAGCGGCTCGCCGAACAAGCACTGCCGGCCGTCCGGCTGCTCGCGGGTGAAGACGCCGTTGGGGAGCGCGCGGTCGCCGAACTGTGCGTGTGGTGCGGTGCCGCGAGTCACTTCGGGGCCCTGGGGTGCGAAGTCAAGGAATATGTCATAGTCGGGTGGCGTGCCTGTACGTGTGCAGGAAGCAGATGGTTTGGCAGGTTTACAGCGGGTGGTACAGTAGGTGGTTATGACAGCACGCTGCAGCGGCTAGAGGTGCAACAGGATAAGCAGCTTGCCAGGAAGCTGAACATATGGCACAGTTAGCACCAAGCAGCATACTGCTTTGCCTGGATAAATCGCCGCTGTCATTGCACGTATTGCTGCTTGCTGTGCGGATCTGGAGCACGTCATGCCAGTGGTGAATTAACTGGCTTGCTACAAGGACAGCTGTCAAGCTGTGTAGCGGCAGTGGCATGCTGCAGAGCCAGCAGTTGTTGCGGCTGGCAACGTGACCATTGCAGCAGAAGCCTTGGGTTAGCATGGGAGCCTTGGGCTAACAGAAGGGCAGCACAGGCACAAGCAATGCGGCTTATGTTGCTGTGGCTGGGCTGCTGCAGCACTTGCAATTGCAGTTATTGCAACATCGCCTCAAGGCAAGCCACAGCCAAACCAATCACAGCCTGCCGTCTCACCGTCTCCAAACCATGGGTCCTGCTCCTCCCCCTCCTCTTGCTCTTCATCGTCGATTCCATACACCTCCCTGAACAGCGCGTCTTCATCTTCTTCCTCGTATTCATCCTCATCCTCATCTTCATCTTCATCCTCGTCTTCATCCTCTTCTTCATCCTCCTCGTCATCATCCGCAAGGCTTGCATCTGCTTCTGCGTCCCCTTCCTCGCCCTCACCCTGTTCATCCTCCCCCTCCTCTGCTGCTGCTGCATCTTCCGCGTGAGGCATGCCACTGTCACGTGCAGCAGCACTGCGTGGCACTGCTGCTGGTGCCCTGCTCTGCTGACCCAGCCTGGCAGCAGCAACAGCAGCAGCAGCAGCAGCAACAACAGCGGCAGCAATTGCATTGTGTCAATTGCGAGTTCCAGATGCAGCGCAGTGCATGCAAAGCTGCAAAAGCATCAGCAGCGAATTGGCATAAGGCATACACCACGCCCTCATGCTCCCAGCTGTGGATGTGTCGACTGCCAAGCGTTGTGGCTAGGCAAGGCACGCTACAGCTGCTCTTTATCACATGCTCTCTATATTTGTTGGTTGCATCTGTTTGGCATGTCACGTACTGGAGCTGCAACCTCGACAGCCACAATGCATCACTCTGTGCTGCATGCTGCTGCTGGTGAAACCTGTCTTTTTGGCAGGGCTTGGCATGCCATGACCTGAGCCCACTCACAGCGCAGCAGGCTCTCGTTCTTCACTATCACTGGCATCCTGCTCCTGGCCGATGCTGGTGGCTCTGCACAGACCCAACAATACTAGTCTGAGCGCCTGCTGTGTGCAGTGCCAAACACAGTCAGCATGCATATGTTGTTCATGCAGAGCATGTCTAGGTAGCCTTGAAGCTTTTTTAAAACTAACGTTCTTGTGTACAACCCTGAAATTGGTGTATGTTCTGTGTGTATGCCGCACATCAGGCAACTTCGTCTCCACAACGGTTCGACACCTTGATTTATGTATCCTGCGCCTCTGTCGTGGCGGTTGAGCCTCGGAGTCATCTCGTACTCCTCTAGCCCGTCTCATTGGGTCAATAACTTTTGCCGCTTGAGGTGACGAGTGGCGTTAGCGTGTCGGTTTGAAGGCACTCGGGCGTGTTCGTATCGATCGACGGCATTCACATGCAAAACATGTCAGTGAAATTGGGTTCTATGCAGGCAGCAAATATGAAGTCCAGAGTTTACGCCAAACAGGGTGTTTAGGGTTTGGTCTGTACCCCTACCCCTGACATTCGCCCCAGACGGGCATCCCTGCAGGAGGTGCAGCAATTAGCGAAGTGGGATTTCCAGAAGCCCCTTGAACATCGCATGAAAGGCGTTACATGACGTGCTCTCAACCATCCCACTGCAACGCGCCACTCTTGTCATTGACTGACTGACTGACTGTCCAGTGACTGGAGGCCGCCTCATCACTGATGAGTGGCACATGAGAGGTACTTGCAGAGCCTCCAAGCAGCCACTGATGATTCCAACAGCTGTAAAGCAATAAATCGTATGCACGCACCCGACCTACACATTCTCTGCACTCTGTCCAATAAGCAGCAATTGTTGCAGCTGTTGTCACACACCCCACCCGCTACGCTGCAAAATTATGCCCTGTGCATGCATGGTCCAGTGCCAAATTCACCTGCAACAGTCAGCAAAGAGCCAAGTATATGTACAATACTGTGCAGCTGCTTGTTCCCGGGCATGCACACCAGCCTCCAACCCAAGTTGCAGCCATACAATCGCAGCGCAACACCAATCATGGTTGCAAGCAGATAACATGTTATAAAACATACACACTATGTACAGCGCTGTTTTCACAGCCTTCTCGCCCTGCCACCTGCATTCTGGTCCCACAGGTCACTCTGCTCATGGAGGCTCCAGCCGCCTACCGCTTGCCAGTCAGTGGCATTGGCAGCAGCGTCATGCGTCGTGCCCTTTCCTGCAAGGTGCTGCTCAATATCCTGCAAGTCGACATAGCTGATGAAAGGACCTGCGACATGTACAACAGCAGCATACGCTTTTTGTCAAGATTTGACTATGATGTTGATGTCATCATTTTCAGCCTGCGCTTGTGGCATCAATGCACAGGTGCTCCCATAGCTCAGGAAACTGGCACAAAGCCAACACACCAACAAACGGCAGCAGCAGCGAAGGCACATTGCCGCTGCCAGAGCACAGTGCCTGTGCAGAATGCGTGCTGCATCCAATGTCATACAACTTTGGCAGCAAGAAGAAGATGTCCTGCAGGGCTGCTAACATTAGACACAGCAGCACATTTCAAGCTCCTGCCAGCAACCTATCATTCTTGCATGCACAGTCATTCTTGCACCTGCTGCTCAGCAGCAGCATGATGATTGAGTGAGTGAATGAATGAGTAAATGAATGAGCTACGCGTGGTGTGTTCACATTTCACACGTAAGTTGAGGAAGTGAACGTGTGTGGCGATGAGGATGCCTCATGCGCCTCTACGCCTCCTACCAGCAGCAGCAGCATGCCACCTCACCTCCCATGATGCTCCCAAGGAAGAGCCGCCCGTTGTGCTCCGTTGCAGCGCTTGCCGTGGCAACGCGCGCCCCTGTGGGGTCAAGCAGCAGCTGCAGGATACGGCCCTCAGGAGACACCTGGCAGCAGCAGCAGCAGCAGCAGCAGCAGCAGCAGCAGCACACAGCACACCACCATCAGCAGGATTATCAGCTGCCAGCCGCAAGGAGGGGTTCACTTGCCCACTCTGCAAGCTACGATTGCTGAGGCAGCAATACCCAGACAGTACGCAGCATGTTGCTCTACAAACACACGTAGGGTGGCACTTCGGCATTTACAATACAATACAATACACTTTCGGGACTAAACCCGACCCCAGGCACTAGCCCAGCGAGCCGCTATTCCGCTCATGGGGGATAGTAAATAATTGCACCCAGTCTTTCCTTCGTTGTTTGGGCGATCGAAACCACCCGCGCAAGTCCGTCAATTCCAGTTGCTGTTTATCCCCAGCCACGGGACATAGTCGCAAGCTTTTTAGGCCCAGCCACGGGCGGTTAGCATTCGCGCGCAAGTTAGCGTTTCAGCATGCTCTAGTGCTGTCACCCCGCCCTCACCTTGAGCACCGCGCCCCACACCTTGACTGGCGCCTCAGCAACATCACTCAACACAAACACAAGAAAAGACACAAAGGTCATCAGATGGCTGGCACTTGTGTTTGCACAGCGCACCCACCTTGAGCACAGCGCCCCACACTTTGACCGGCGGCCGCCAGCTTCGTGGCGACCACGCGATCAGCGCCCGCAGCAGCACAGAGCCCAGGTACCTGGTGGCACATTACAAGCGTGCAGCACGCAAAGCAGCCTTTTAGACATACCAGGCACGACAATGAGAAAGTGGGCAGCGATACGAAAGCACAACACAGACAGCATGCAGCACAGCAGGGGGATCAGATAGAGTGCAAAACAACAGCTGGAGCAGAGGAGGCATGCATACCACCAAGTACATGCGTTCAGACATGGCAGTCTAGGCTGCTGCATCTGTTGCCATGCAAGACCAAATTGCACTCCACGCGCCCTGCCAGGGCACCGCCAGCAGTGACTTGCAATTTAAGCCCGTTGTAAACAGGCGCTGTAACGCATCACCAGCGGGTTGGCCGTTCCCCTTTGGGTATCGCCCGCTGTCGCAGCCACAAAGTGCAACGAGGGACGAAGGGCACCGCGAATGCATGACAGGACACTGGTTCTCCACCGCACCAACACTACCAACAGACAGTATGCTACAGGCTCACTTGCTGATTGGCGGCACGGGCACTGTCATGCTGACCCAGTAGTTGCCGTCAGAGGCTCTAGACAGACCGGCAGGCAGCCCCGGGAGGGACCCAACCAGCACCTCCCGCTGACCAGCCTGCAGCAGCAGCAGCAGCAGCAGCAGCAGCAGCAGCCATGTTGCGGCCGATACACATGACGCAATCGTGCCGATGAACCACATGTAGAAGGCAGGTGCCCCTGGTGAGACTCGCCCCTTTGAACTGTGAATGAATGATTGAATGAGCTACGCGTGGTGTGTTCACACTTCACACCCGCGTAAGTTAAGGATGGGGACGTGTGTGGCGATGAGGATACCTCATGCGCCTCCACGCCTCCTACCATCCCTACCGTACCCGAGGGTCCGGCAGGGTACCCGTGGGGCCATTGAGCTGTGACAAGAATTCACGTAATCACCCATGCTGTTGCTGCTGCCACCACTGCTGCTGCTGCCACCATGGTGGCCGGCCGCTGCTGCTGCCGCTGCTGCTACAACACACCCACCCTGTCCGCAGCCAGCCCCATTTTCAACACGCGCAGTGCATCGCCACCACTGCTGCTGCTGCTGCTGCTGCTGCTGCCGCACCTACAGCACTGTTCCTCACCTTGTCCCCGGCCAGCCACACGTTCATCACGCGCAGCGCGTCAGTCTCTGTCTCCACCACCACCACCACCACCACCACCACCACCACCACTGCTGCTGCTGCTGCTGCTGCTGCTGCTGCTGCTGCTGCTTCTGCTGCTGCTGCCACAACACACCCACCTTGTCCCCAGCCAGCCACAATTCCACAATGCACAGTACACCACCAACACCACCATCACCACCACCATCACCATCACCATCACCATCACCACTGCTGCTGCTGCTACACACACACCTTCTCCCCAGCCAGCCACACTGTCATCACACGTAGTGCATTATCACCACTGCTGCTGCTATTGCTGCCGCACCTACAGGACTGTTCCTCACCTTGTCTCCTTTCAGCCACACTTTCATTACACGCAGCGCATCTGTTTCCACCACCAGCAGATGCGAGCCATCATCAGCAACCAGCACGCCATCCGAGTAATAGAAGCCTGAGGCCACCACGCGTGTCTGCTGTGTGTGGGGGTGATACACCAGCACACGGCCGCTGCAGCACAACAGAGCAGAGCAGACACATGCAGAGATGTTTTGACTAGATATTGAAGATAACGACTGCTGCTGATTGCAGAAGAAGCCTGACGGCAGCAAGCACACTGTGCATGGCCAACCAACGCAATGCTACTGCACAGCAGCCCGACACTGCCAGCATGAATGCCTCAGCAACTCAATAGACTACCCAAGCTGCAGCTGGTCCTATTGCTGCTGCTGCTGCTGCTGCTGCTGCTCTTGAACAGCCCTGCCACCTTCAAGGGTTGGCTGGCAGCAGGCGAGCCAGCTGCCTCTCAGGAAAAGACGGCATGGTAGCAAGCCTAGAACCTCAGCTGCACGAGCTGCTGCTGCTGCTGCTGCTGCTGCTGCTGCTGCTGCTGCTGCAAAACAACTCACGCAGGCAGGCCCTGGAGGCTGTTCAGCGCCCACGCAAACCTCATGTCATAACAAGCCTAAACCATCAGCTGCACAAGGTGCTACTGCTGCTGCTGCTGCTGCTGCTGCTGCTGCTGCTGCTGCAAAACAACTCACGCAGGCAGGCCCCTGAAGCTATTCAGCGCCCACGCCAACCCTGTGTCATAGCAAGCCTGAAACATCAGCTGCACAAGGTGCTGCTGCTGCTGCTGCTGCTGCTGCTGCTGCTGCTGCTGCTGCAAAACAACTCACGCAGGCAGGCCCCTGAAGCTGTTCAGCACCCACGCAAACCCTGTGTCATAGCTCCCGCTGCGCGCCCTAGCAGGCAGGATGTCTGTCGACGAGCTGAAGTAGATGGATCCATTGGGGGCAATATCCAAGCCATTTGCGTAGAAGATGGGCTCTCCTGGCCCCTCTGCTGAGCTGGTGCTGATGCGTGAGGCCAGCTGCTGCACGGCTCCGCTGCTCGTGTTGAGGCGCAGCAGGCCCTGCATGAAGTGATGTTGATCAACAGGCAGATTTTTGTGATGACAGGTGATGCGGCACCGATGAGGCGAAAGGGGCTGCACCAGCGGCATGCATTTGCTGCTGCTATTGATGCAGGTTGCCAATGCTGCTGCGGCTGCTGCTGCTGCGCTTGCTGCTGCTGCTGCTGCTGCTGCTGCACCTGCTGCTGCTGCTGCTGCTGCTGCACTTGTTGCACCTGCTGCGCCTGCTGCTGCTCCTGCTGCTGCTGCTGCGCACCTTGAGCACATCGCACATGACAAGGTTGCCATCTGCATCCAGCTTGCTGCCTAAAACCCTGCCAGGGCCTAGCTGTGCCAGCGGTTTAGGGTTGAGCTGGTAAGACCCGTCAGCCTGCCGCAGCGCCTCATGCACATCTCCCCACTTGTCTGGCAGCAGCAAGCGGCCTGTTGATGCCTCAACTGTCACCGTCTCTGCAGCAGGAGCAGCAGCAGCAGCAGCAGCAGCAGCAATGACGTGTGTATACATGTATGGGCGTTTACACGTGTACATTAAGTTTACGGTGTCAACGTGGGGCTGCTGCAGCACAGGGCACTGTAGGAAACTGCAAGTCTTCAGCTGCACGGCTACACTGAACCAGCTGTTCCCAGCACATGTATCCACACCAGCTGCTGGCCTCACTGCTTTCTCACAAAGAAGTGCTTGATGAAGCTTTCAGCTGCACCTGAAGTGCTGGCAGTGTACTCACCTACGTTGTGCAGCTGCCCCTCAAACAGCCTGACTGCATATTGCTGCAGCAGGCTGTTCCGCATCGAGGCCTGCATGGAAAAGCAGCAAGTAAGGTGCTTGTGCGATATACACATCTACATGTCTGGAGCCAGGTGCCTAGCTGCAGTATCCTGCAAGATGCCTTGCTTAGCAGCTGCAATGGTGGCAACTGAAACACAACGTACAATGCTTGGTGCTGAAGTCGACATCAACAGCAGCTGCTGCTGTACTCGCCAGCGTGCTGCATTGCTGCATACCCCTAGAGTCACACAGTGACTGCGAGGCAAGAAGAGTGTTGCACCACGACTGCCCTGCCAGCAAACATCCTGCTGATACTGTGGTGTGCTGGACTTCAAATCCATAGTGCCTTGAAGGCATTTACTCATTACGTGTGAGGCCACTTGCTGCAGGTTTGCCGCCAGCCTTGATGATGCATTGATGCTGCTGTTGCTGTTGCTTTGATGCTGCTGCTGCTACCCTTGGTCAGCTCACATCTGGTGGTGTCGGCAAGAACGGAGCCTCTTTGGGCCATTGGTGAATGTATGAATCGTGGGCTGGGTGAGGCATGGGCAGCTTAAGCACGCCTGAATTGGACGAGGAGCAGGAGGGTTGCAAGTGCACACCTGTCAGCTGTAGCACACTGCAGCAACCTTGCTGCTCCGCGCGCAAGTTGCTGCCCTACGCACAGCTCTAACAGATTACGATCACCCACCCTTGTCTACCAGAAGCGTTGCAAGCACGACTGTGCCCAGCACGGAAGTGAGCGATGATGTCGTGCTCCATCTGGTGGACACTGCACAGATAGCACGATTCGTCAATACCAACACTATCAAACTATCCTTAGATAATTATTGGCTTGTGAGCGCACCCGGCATGGTGCTGCTGTGGATGGTGGTGAAGCGGGAATGGCGAGCGAGATGCAGTTGTGATGGCGGGGGCAGTGCCGCTCGCCACGCACTGTCCCCCTGGCATGAAGTGGATGAGGCGGAGATGTTGTGGCGCGGCGATGAATTCACCTGCCAGCGGAACCTTGGCCTTCAGCTGACCAAATGTGACAGACGTGGCGCCTGCTCGATGCATGTGACATGTAACGTATCTGAGTCCCCCACAAACGGCATCCTATGCCATTGTCAAGGGTGTCGGCTGCAAGGTGTGGTTGCTGGCTGCCACGGCTGTTTGAGCATGGCTGGACCGCTGTGAACTTCACTGCTTGAAGCAGTCACTGAGTGGCTTATTCCATCCATCCACTGTGTCTCCCTCGCAAGATGGCACGCCAGCATCTTAAAGTCCATTTGCTCTGTACAGCAGGGCCCTGTACAGCCTGGCAATGGTACATGTACAGCCTGGCCACAGTGCGCAGGCCGCCTGCCGCAGGCCGCCTGAGGCTGCACCAGTGCCAGCCGTGCAGGGCACACGTGGAACAGGAGCCGCCTTCCCAGTCACTGACGGTCATTTGAGTTGGGATTGAACATCAATCCTGCAACCGGGGCACGTCCTAGCAGGCTATGCTCATGTCGTGCGAAGGCTGCCATTGCATCCGAATGCCACTTCCCAGGTGCTGCTAGTGCACTGGCAGTCAGTGTCGCCAGAACAGTGTTGTCACCAGAACATAGTTCCAATACTAGACACCAACAAGAACACGCATCTCAGGCGGATGCGACATGAGGCTTGATACCATTTGCAAACTATGCGCTGTAATTGTATCAAGACATGTGAAACATGTGGTGACCCTATTCACACAAGCAGGTTAGAGAAGCCAGCTGAAGCTCGACACAAACATGCTGCGCCCAGTCACTAGGCTGCAGCATACTCCCGTCATGTCACTGTACTCGCTGCTCGGACACAGATTGGCGTTTGCTGCTTTCACTGCACCCAAACAGCATCCAAAACCGTCACTCAGCAAACACTTACGCCCAAACAGCCAAAAGCACACACCATGCATGTACAGCACCTCCAAGTGCACCTGCAGACAACTGATTCCCATCAATGCCATGTCTGTTTTTCCCTGCTCGTGCTCCTGCTCCTGCTCCTGCTCCTGTGCCTGCGTCTGCGCCTGGCGGTGCACCGGCTGAGGCTGGAACAGCACACACCCCACGATCAGCTTCGAGCGCACATACCTCTATGCCAGCTAGTTGCAGACAAGCAGCGCCTCACAAAACAAACTCTGCCACCTCCTATGTCCAAAACAAACGACAACTGGGCCCACGCACCCACCACCTTCCTGATCAGATCACATCAATTCAACCGGCTCAAAAGAGGTACTCCCCGAAGCTGATCATGACAAAGGTCCAGGCCATCACCCAGCAGAAGCTGCCCAGCAGGTAAACGCCGTGCCACACCGCAGCAAACGCATACCCAAAGAACAGCAGCGCCATGACCAGCTCCAGCATGTAGGGCTTGTGGTACACGCGGTTGCCCAGGCCGCCCTTGCCAAACTTCTTGGTGACCTGGCAACATGTGCAGTGCACGATGTGCGCAGCCATGTAACAGCAGCAGAGCCGGCGCAGCGACGTAAGGGATGGTGTCAGGTGCAAAAGCAAGCGGCAGCAGCAGGCAGGCAGCCGCAGCACAAGCAGCCAAACTTCTTGATGACCTGGCAACATGTGCAGTGTGTAGGACGGGCAGAGCAGAAAAGCAATGCATTAGCAGCAGAGCCGGCGAGCGGCATCAGGGATGGTGTCAGGTGCAACATTAAGCGGCAGCAGCAGGCAGGCAGCCGCAGCACAAAGAGCTACCCGCTACTGTATGCAATCCTGCAAGCAATATCAGTACAGCTGGCCACCATCTCAGCTGCGCCCACAGCACCCGGCAGTCCCATGCAGCATGCGGCCCTTGACACATGCAAGCCAAACCCATGCACACCATGAAACATGGCAGCACTGCATGCACACACAGACTAACACTAATATGAGACCCCGCGCCGCCCACCTTCCAGGTGCCGCTCTTCTTGCTGCCCGCCAGGCCGTTGAGCATCGCGTACACACGGAAGTAGCCCACCCCGGTCTGCATCAGGAAGTACGGCCAGAACAGCAGCCCGGCAAACCACACGAAGCACGCCGCGCTGGTGTTGCCCGCGATCTGCGCAAGGAGCAGACACATGCAGCACCCACACAGCACCCAGGCGCAGCGGCAGACAGCGGTGATTACTTGTAGCACCCGAAGCACAGCACACAGGTCGCTGGCGAGGAGGGCCTAGCAGGCATAGCAGCGTCTGCTGCAGCAGAGAGGCCGCACAGGCAAAGCCCGCTGGCGAGTCTCCGTCTCCCATACCCTGCTGTTGTGCAGCTGCTGATAGGCTGAAACCCGCAGCTGCCAAGCGCAGCGCAGTGCATATGGCGGCCTGTCCTATGCATTGCTGCCAGCGCAGTTCAGGGCTGCACATGTCGCATGCGCAAGGCTGCAGGGGTTTGGGGCTCACCAGGAAGTCTCTTCCATGTCCTGCATGTATGGCTGCTTGTGCTGTGCATTGCTGCCAATGCGGTGCAGAATTGCGCATGTGGCATGTGCAAGGCTGCATCATGCTCACCAGGAAGGCCATGGGCGCCCAGGTCCAGGACCAGGGGTCCAGCCAGATCACGATGGCGGGGCACACCAGGCAGATGACCGTCAGGAACGCGCTGTAGATGAACCTGCAGCAGCAGTAGCAGTGACGGCGGCAGCAGTGCTTTTCCAATATTGTTGCAATTTGCGCGAGTTGCTTGCTGCTATCTACAGTACTCGTCACTGCTGCGCCCTGACTCGTCGGCACCCTGGCCGACCACATACTGCTGATGCCAGACATCGTGGTGTTGTGGTTGTCAGTTCTGGCATCCGGTCCCCTGTACACAGTGCACGGCTCCCACCTGAAGAAGAAGTAGCTGCAGCTGATCCTGTCCCAAAAGGTGACCGCATCTGTGGTCCAGATGCGCGTGACCTGCCAGCAGGCATCAGCACACAGGCAGATGGATAAAGCATTAGTTGTCAGCACCCGCCAACCAGTGGCGCTAGCTGGCACCTGGCCCAGTTGAGAAGCATGTTTAACTGACTGCCAGACGCGCCACAGCACGGGAACATGCTGTTGCTTGCAGGACCACCCGCACATGCCATGCCGGCGAAAGGCACGCACTAAGTATAGCATGTGCAAGCAGCCGGGTAGGTGCCGAAGCAAAATAAACACGTCCAGATGCTTGCCCACAGATGCGAGTGCTTGTACTGTGGTGTGCCTCACCAGCTGCTTGATGACCACCATGGGCCCGCTGTTCCAGCGGTACTGCTGCGTCTTGTACGCACTCATGGTGGGCGGCAGCTCGTTGGGGCAGCCCACCCAGTGCAGGTACCTGCACAAGTTACAAGCACCATCATGACCACGCTGTACCATACATTCATCATTGCTCTGCACTAGCAGGCTGCCCAATGACACGCAGGATGTCATGCAGGAGCACCTGCCAGAGCAACCGCATCCCTTTCATGGCCTGCTACGCATGCCGGGCCTCTCACTTGAACTTCCAGCCGTTGAGGTACGCGCGCAGCGACAGGTCCATGTCCTCCACCGTGCTCTCCATGTTCCAGCCGCCCGCCTGCTCCATCGCGGTGCGCCGCCACACTCCGGCCGTGCCGTTGAAGCCGAAGAAGGTGCGCAGCCAGGAGCGCGCGCGCTGCTCCACTGCAAAGTGGTAGTTCAGGCACACCTGCTGCATCCTGTGCGACAGAAGACAGGCAAGAACCGGCGTAATGGAGGCAGCGGCTTGATCGCAGCACGCAAACTACAATGTTTTGCGCAAGCGTCTGATGTTCTGCGCAAGACTGCTGCTGCATGTTCTGCCGCATGCAAGCCGGCAGCTGCAGCCAGTGCCGCCCACCAGCACAGCATGTTGTCGTAGCCGTTGATGAAGCTCCAGCGGCCCTGCACGAAGCCCAGCCGGCTGTCCTGCTGCATGTGCCAGATGGTCTGGAACAGGAAGTCCGGCGGCATCTCAAAGTCAGCGTCAAACACAGCCACGAACTCCCACGGCACCTGCGCAGCAGCAGCAGCAGCAGCAGCAGCCACGATCAGGCTCACGCTGGTTAAATGCTAAAGAATTCCATGCTCGTCGCGTTCTTTCCATGCTCGTCGCGTTCGTCTCCTTGTGATCAGAAGCACCAGCAGCATAATTTTTTGAATGACATGTTTTTCCCGCACGTGGGTTCAAGCTGCTGTCACACCTACAGTGTATGTGTAAGCAGCCCCCCACCTCATTCAAGAAGCTCATGCCGTTGATCATGTTGCCCGCCTTGAAGCCCTTGTTGACAGCGCGCCGCGTGACCAGGCAGTGGTGGCCGCGCTGCTGCATCTGCGCCACCTTGGCATCGATGCGCAGCTTCACATCCTCCCGCGTGGAGTCGTCACACGCCTGCAGCACACAACGTTGTGTTAACACAAGCAGCAACACCAGCGCTGGCTTGCATGTCCACAGTGTAATTGCTGTGCCTGCAGTGCCACAGGGCATACAACTCCTGCCATTTCATGGCGGTGCTGCTGACGGCTGTGTGAGCACTCTGCTGCCCCACCTGGATGATGATGCGGTCCCGTGGCCAGATCATGTTGCAGGCGCGCTCAATGACCACCTCGCAGTGCGCCTCCTCATTATACATGGGCAGCTGCAGCAGCACACACGCAGAAGCGAGCGTTGTTGCATACATGGAAGTCACAAAGAAGCTGCTTGACGCACAACAGCACAGCTCTGTGGCGCAGGAAGCTTGCAGGACAGATGGCGTGCAGCCCTTGCTGCTGTCCTGCAAGCGCCATCTGCTGTGCTCGATGCTTACACTGGACAAACCTCTGCAGCTGCAGGAAATTTGCAGGACTTTTTGCGGGAAGTCACGCACCACTTGCAGCTCTCCTGCGAGCGCCACTGCACAGTGCTTGGTGCTCGAACTGCAGAAGCCTCTGTTTCTGCAGACATGCACTCCGACACCATTTGCTGGTCTCCTGCAAGCGCTACCTGCAGTCATTGACGTAAAAACCACTCAAAGCAGTATTGTTTGTACTCACCTGCACTAGTACAACGGGAAAGTAGTCGTACAGAGAGACCAGGCTTGCCGGAAGACTGCATGCCTTATCCGGCCCAAGCACCACACAGCTGCTGGGCGGCTGGCCGCCACCAACTGGCAAACTGATGCCTGGCCTCCCCTTGCCGCCTGCATACCACCCCAGCTGCTGCTGCTGCTGCTGCTGCTGCTGCTGCTGCTGCTGCTGCTGCTGCTGCTGCAGATTTGCTATGCTGGAAGGCGACGCTGCGCCGTCTAGCTGCTGCTGCTGCTGCTGCTGCTGCTGCTGCAGCAGAGCATCTGCAGCATCTTCTGCTGCTATGTGCCTGCAGCGCAGGCCTTTCGCCGACATGTGCGGTGATGTTGGGGCGTCTGCAGGCACCTGGTCCGGCATGCTGTACACTGTCTCCAGCCTTGATATGCTCTGCTGCTGCTGCTGCTGCTGCTGCTGCTGCTGCTGCTGCTGCTGGTCTAGCAGTCTCTGCAGCGTGGCCTTTGGTGAGCCGGCCTGCCCTGCTTGTGGTGTGCTTGGGTGGGAGCTCCCTGCAGCACTTGCGCTGCAATCAGAGGGAACGCTGCCGCTGCCACTGCTGCAGGGCACGCTGCTGCCAGCCAGGCAGCTGCTAGTGAGGCTGCTGATGCTGACTCTGTTGGTTGTAGCAATCTGCCAGGTGTTCTGGCTACCCTGGGCGGCCGCTCCTGCCTCTGTTGCTGCTGGTGCGTCCGCTGTTGCTGCCTGCTGCTTGGCGCTCCCTTTTTCAGCAGCAGCATCTGGAGATGCTGGGTCTGTTGCTGTGCATATCCTGTAGCCCTGCTCATCACAATCTGGTGCTGGTACCAGCTCATCCTTGTGCCACCACCAGTACCACGGGTGTCCTGGCTCTGGATTCCATACCTCCTGGACCTTTGCACACAGGGCAATAAATGAATACACCAGCACATCCAGCTGGTAAAGCACAAACATACCAGTGAAAACCAGATACCAGATCATGGTTTCAGGCTGTTGCTGCTGCTGTTGCCGCTGCTGTTAGCTCCGCTGCTGTTGCTCTGTTGGGGTGGCCTTGGCTCAGCTGTGCGGCTGCTGGCGTGATGCTCCTGCAACTGCAGCTTGTTTCACACTATTGCAGAAACATCACGTGACGAGCTCGGAAGTACAACCAGCTGGCATGCTGTTGTAGCAGTAGCGTACTGCGTTCCAGCATTGCCTGCAACACCACATGCAGCAGTAGCAGTAGCCAATTAGTCGACAGTGGTGGGCATAACAGCGCAAGAAAGCCTGAAAATACACATGTGTATACTGATGTGACTGCTATTGAAACAGCACAGTGCAGTGCCCGCTCTTGAAACATCTCCTTGCTGTGCATCACCATCAGCAGCTCTGTAGTGCTGTATGGGCCAGCTGCTGACCGCAGCCAGCTGCAGCACTTACCAACTAACACAATGAATGGAAACGTTAACTGTGGCAAATGCTGGCTGAATGTTGCGGCGACCAGATGAAGACAGCGGCGGTGATGGCCACGCACGCGAGAACCTACAAGTTCGCTGGCTTGTGCTTATGCGCTGAAACAAACACTATAAACGTTAAAGTTGATGTCACGATGTTTCTGAGTGGTATAAGAAGCGCGATGACCATGAGAATACTAACAGCAGCTGCGCAATGAACATTCTGTCAGGCAACGGGCAAGGCAAAGCCTAGGGAAGAAAATATGAAATTTTGCTGCTGCCATGATTTAAACTAAATGAAGCAGCCGAAACACAGCTGTAGTGACGCTGCCATGTCGTCGTGAAAGTTGCCCGCCTTTTGGCGCCTTTTCTGCTCCCCATCATCAGCATCGGTGTTTGCTAAATGGTAGCTATCCACGATGAGGACGGGCCTGTGCGGCTTGTTGGTGCGTGGCTGTGGCTGCCAATGGGGAGGCAGCAGCAGCGGCAGCACAGATGCAGTGCTGCATCAGCGTCAACACAGGAGCACAACATACAGCACCAGCTCGTGCAGCTGGCACAGCGTCAAATGCCTTTTCAGACATTAGTAATAGACCAAACATGCAACGGCATGAGTAAAACCTGCATGTATGGCTCTGCTTGAAGGACGTTGCAGTGCTCGACAGCTGCTTATGCATGGCTGTTTTGCCTGCAGGCTGTGCACCACTATACAGGGTGCCGCAGACCAAGTGGACTCCTCGGTTGACAGTGCAGGTCACCCTGTACATGCTGCTGATCACCATGAGCATGGTGGGTTGAAGCAGCATGACTATAGGAGTGCCAGCCGACAGAGCTCATCATGCCATGCAGCAGCAGCGGCTGGCATGACAGCAGCGGCAGCACAGCGGGCAGTCACCATGCTTGCAGGACAGCAACAGCAGCTGCATGCCAGCACATGCAGCGGGCGTCACCAATCATACAGCTGGAATCACCCTTGCTCTGCAGCAGCAGCGCTTGGCGCAGCTGTCCATTACGCCAAGTGGCCAGATACACATCTCTGCTGTCAGGCCTTTAGTCCCACAGCCTTGTCTGCACAACACGCATGCAGGCTGCTGGTGGGCTTATGCCTTGGCTGCTTGAGCGTTTCCTTGGCTGGAGCATCGGGGACAACCGCAGCCTGGCCAAGATGTTCGTCCAGGACCAAGGCTACGCGTATGAAAACAGCAACACATATGCTTTCTGCCCCAAGAACGCGCGGGTGTTCAGCTACCGTAAGCAGCCAGCACCAACAGCAGCAGCAGCAGTAGTCAGACCATGACAGTTAAGCAAGCGTGCAGCTGCGACACAGCTACATTCCACACCGCGTTACACCGCGCATTGAAAAAACATGCCTGGCTGCAGCACTTCATCCCAGCGGCATGTTGTGCTTGCAGGACAGCTATTGCCTGCGCCGCCCACGCTACTCTGCTCAACTGACATGCTACTACCCACGCTACTCTGCTCAACTGGCATGCTGTGGCACCTCATACTTGCATGTTAATGGCTGCGCTAGTGACAGGGCCAGGTGCACTCATCAGATTAATCAGTATTGTTTCATTTGTATTGTACCTCTTCACCCCTGCAGCGCCGCTAGCGCGCGGCTACCCTGCGCCGCCGCTGGCCCCCAAGGCAGCCAAGCTGTACGACGCATGGTTCCACAAGCCAGTGGTGCTGCGTGGCGTGAGCTGGTTCGGCTTCAACAACGCGCAGGGCGGGCCGGACGGGCTGTGGGCGGGTGGCAGTGAGGCAGCAACAGACTTTGGGGCCATCGTCTACCAACTGAAGCTGCTGGGTGAGCTGCTGCTTGATAAAGCCAGAGATTCACCTGTGACGTGACATGTGTTATGCGCAGGCATGTTACGTGTGCAATTTCGCAGCTGCTGAGAGTTTCACAGCCTGTTGGTAACAGAGGTGAACGCATTGCTGTGTGTGGAGACGTGTTTGCTTGCCTGCATTACACGTGTCGTCTTCCTGCTGCTGATGCTGCCGCAGGCTTCAACACCATCCGGCTTCCTTTCACATTTGATGGACTGCGGGTAAGTTGGCACGCACTGCTTGCATAGCCAGCTGCCAGACATACCATGCTGCTGTCACGGTGACGAATGTCGTGGCTGTCCTGCAAAACAAACACACAATTGGCAGCTGCCAATCTTGCACCAACTGGCACGCTGCACCACAGTCCCACGCAGTGCCGATGCATATCCACACACGTGTGAAGGAACCTGTCTCAATGAACACTCCCTGCGTGCTGCAGACGCACGGCAGCAACCTGGTGTTCAAGTGCAACCACACAGACACCCGCGGCCTGGCCCAGCACGCCACAGACCCCAGCGCCAGCCCCCAGCCGAATCTCTCCCTGGTGCCCGACCCGCCCATCCACCTGCCAGTGGCCAGCTACCACCAGGGCCTGTGCAACACCTACATGCCGCCGAACACGGAGCATGTCATCCAACGGCTGCTGTGGACGGTGCAGTTCCTGGTTGCCAACGGGTTCTACGTTGTGGTGAGCGGCTTGTAGGAAAAGCTCGGGCTCTGGTGCTGCAGTGCACCTGCCTTGCTGCATAACTTGGTGCTGTGCCTGTACTACAGCAGCCTCGGTTGCCTCGGCCGCCCAAGAGCCTGTAGTGTGTAACTTGCAACATGCCACCTGGCTGCTGTCCCTGCTGTCACCTCACCTCTCACCCAGTCACTGCACATGTATGTATCCATGCCACGCACTGTGTGACGCTTCACCGCAGCTGGACTACCACCCAGATGCAAGTGACGCCACGCCGCTGGATGCCCAGGACTTTGCGCGCGCCTGGATGTACACCTGGGCCACCATCACCTGCCTGCCCAACTTTGCGTCAGACATCCGCGGCCGCATCCTGCTGGACCTGCTCAACAAGCCTGACAAGGCCGGCGGCGCGGGGCTGGGCTGGGCCGGGTGGGTGCATGAGCTGCTGCTGCTGCTGTTGTTGTTGATGGTGGTGGTGGTAGTGGTGGTGGTGGTGGTGGTGGTGGTGGTGGCGCTGCTGCTGCTGCTGCTGCTGCTGCTGCTGCTGCTGCTGCTGCTGCTGCTGCTTCAACTGGGGCATAGGCGGGGCAGCCGCGCAGCTGCGCAGCTTCGGCCATGGTATGTTATGTGTAGATTAAAATCGCAGAGTTCGGCATTCACGCAAGTGCTACTTACATGCCACGTTGTCGATCAGCCATGTGTCATGGTGCGAGCATCTGGTGCCGCTGCTGCTCCCAGCGCGGCAGCATGCTGTGGCTTGATGTGTCCTGCTGCGCTGCGCCTGCTGCGCTTCAGGTGTGACGGCCTGCTGGGCCCGTGCTGATATCAATACTGTTCTTTTTCTCTTGCATGGTGCATCCTGTTTCTTGACGCGTGTCCTGCTGCCCTCTGGCTGCTGCGCTGCAGGCGTGACGGCCTGCCGGGCCTTGATGAGCTGTACCTGACCACCATGGACTCCATCGAGAACATCACGGCGGCAGACGCGCTGTACCTGCTGCAGGGCTCGCCGCTGTCTGCCAGCGGCAGCAGCTACGGCCTATCATCAGGTAACGATGCTTCATCGGCCAGTTGTGGCAAAGCCGCTTGCATGCTCGTCTGCAAGAGATTAAGCAGTCCAGTTTTGGGTGTAAGTTGTGCTGTTGTGCCACACAACACCTCTTGTTCTGTGCGTGCTGCAGGTGACGGCTTTGTGACGGACCCCGCCACCATTCAGCGCTACAACCTGAGCGACCCCCGGCCCTTCTTCAACGAGCTGCTGCAGCGTGAATACAAGAGCAGGGTGCTGCTGGGGCCGCACCTGTATGGGCCAGACAGTGGCGGGGCTGCTGCTGCGCCAGCTGCGGAGGTGCTGGCGCGGCTGAGCAGCAGCTGGGGGCGGCTGGCACGGGAGGGCTACTGCAATGGCAGGGACTGCATGCGGCTGCCTGTGGTTGTAGGTGGGTGGGCCTGGATGAGTACAATTGTCAATGGTGTGCATGCACGCTTTCCCTGTTGTAGGTCCTGGTTGTAGGTGGGGTGTAGGTGGGCGTGCCTGGATATGTGCGATTGCTAGTAGTGTGGCCCACAAGCAGCTTGCAGCGCGCAGAGAGGCTGGTTGCGCATGTAGGTGCTTGTAGGTAGGCGGGTGTTGCTATCATGGCTGGGCCACGGCGGCTGTACATGCAAGCTTTGTTGCAACAGGGGGTGGCCAAGGCCTACGGGTCAGTCGTGGTTCTATGAGCAGTTGAACGGAGTGTTGTTGTGGCCCAGCAGGGAGGATGTTGACGGGTGCTGGGACAACACGCAGGCCCATGCTGCTGACTAAACCTGCTGATGCTCCTCCGCCTCATACTGCTGCTGCTGCTGCTGCTGCTGCTGCTGCTGCTGCTGCAGGGGAGATGGGCAGCCGCCTGGGCAGCAGTGCTGAGCTGGAGTACTACAGCGCGGTGGCCAGCCTGGCGCAGCAGCGCGACTCGCCGCTGGCTGGCTGGATCTGGTGGGCCTACAACGCCAACAGCGCAGGTGCGGTGGCTCTACATGGTGATGTGCTGCAAATGCATGCTGAGTACATGCGACGAGTAAACGGTGAAGAGCCGTATGCGCGCACACAAAACAACATTGCTCTGCTGCAGCTGTTCAGCTCGGTGTGAACGCATGGGCTCTATAGGCTGCAGACTGCATCACTGGTGCCAGCAGATTCAATTCCTCATTGCCGAGCTTTTTTACACAGGAATGTTGTCAAACCCCGCGGCACAAAGAGTGTGCTGTTTGTTGCTTCTGCTGCTTGCTTGCAGCTACTGGAGGCCTTGTGACAGAAAACTGGCAGGAGTTTGCCTGGCCAAAAATCCAGTTCCTGCAAAAGCACTTTGGGCTGCAACCTTGGTACAGCGACACGGGTGCTTTCCTGACAAGCGTTGCATCGCAGCAGCAAGACGCTGTGAAGGCCCGTGCTGCAGCAGATGCAGCGGCGGCTGAGGAAGCCGCCTCGGCAGCTGCTGCTGCTGCAGCCAACCCAGCGCTCAACCTGACAACCATCACAGAGACTGTGGTACCTGTCAAAGCAGCGGACGAGGGTGGCAGTGTTGGCGCTGCTAGCAGCAACAGCATTGGGGCCGGCGGTAAGGCGGGCGCTCAAGCAGCAAGCAGCAGTGCATCTGCTGCAGGAGGCCGGACGCAGTTAGCTGATGTCCACGAGGCAATAAAGCCAGCAGGAGGTGTTGCAGGGCAGCAAGCCGCACAGGCAGCAGCGCCAGTGCAGCAAGCTGGCGCACTGGATGATGCGTCATATGTGCATTTTGATGTGCAGCCACCACCAGCCATTGTGGCAGGTGGAGCAGCTGCTGCTGCTGCTGCCAGCACTGGCGGCATCTCAGCTGCAGCTCCTGCAGCAGCCACCAGCAGCATGCTGCATAGCACCAAGCTCCGCAGCCAAGCCGCAAAGGCAGCTGCGCCTGCTCAGCTGGTTGACACACATGCAAACTTGCCAGCGTCGCTGCTGGACGCTGGCAGTGCTCTGCTGCTGGAAGTGCCGGCTACTGTAGAAGAGGAGCCAGTCTGAGGCATGCTAAGTGCAGATGTAAATTTGAATGCCTTTTGTCTGGTGCAGCAGTGGTGAAGCATGCCACAACACGTCATCATGACAAGCGGCTGGATTGTGACTAGACAATTGACCGCATGGGCCTGCTTTTACGCCTTTTACTTTGCCCCTGGGCTGTTGGCTCTTAAGCACACCAGGTGCAGCACCTCATCTGGGTGCTGCGCTAAGATGATGTGTCTGGTGCAGAAGCAGCACCTTCTGCCGTGAAATTGCCTTTGGCTGGTGATGCACAGATCTCTGGCGACCTTGGACATGTGTACAGACATCAACACTCTAGAGATCAGCCGCATACCAGCCATAAAACGTCTTAGTGGCGTTGAAATGTATGACTTCAGTTGTTGCACTGGCTCAGGTGTAATGCTGCACATCTCTGGCAGCAACAGCACTACGGGTCCCAGCAAAGCCCTAGCCAAGCACTGTTGCCATGAGGAGCAGGAACTATGACCACCAGACGAGTATGGACGACTACAAAAAATTCTATTGAACGGCTCGATTGATGTTCAACTGCAGTCAGGCGGCTTCAGGCATCGCTTGACCACATTGGTCTTTGCAGTTTCTTGTGTTGTCATCACTGCAATACTCTGTTCTGTTGAGGCAAATAGATCAGTGGCGGTGTCATGTTGGCCGTGACGTTTCGGAGCCTGCTGTCACCGGCGTGCTGTAGTAGCTCTTCCTCGCTGCTGCAAGCAGCAGCAGGCCTTGCTGTCACATCTGCAGCCCTAGCCGCTTCATCGCAAGCAGCTGGGCAACGCACGTACCATGTAGCACGACTTGCCTCTCGTGGCGTGATCAGCCTGGCGGGAGAGGAATGTGTGCAGTTTCTGCAGGTGAGCAGCAGCAACAGCAACAGCAACCGCATGACAGGCAGTTGAGGCAGCATGAAGCACCGTGCTGAACTATGCGCTGCTGTCAATTCTGATCAAATCTAATAGCAAGCAATAAAGCATTGTGCTGAAGAATCTGCAAAGCGCTGTGCAACCGTCCCTCGGCTGTGCCCACATGCTCTGTTCTGCTCCCTGCTGTGTCATCCTTTTCAGGGGATGACCACCAATGATGTGCGCCCACTGGAGCAGCCAGGTAAGACAGTCAGCACACTACTTCAGGATGCCTCAACTGCTTATTTTGCTATTGCTGCTGCTGCTGCTGCTGCTGCTGCCCTGCAGCTGCCGTCCGTCACATGTGTCGTCTATGGTGCTGCGCCTGCTGCAGTGTTGTGTTCTGCTTTGCAGCTGATGTTGCAGGCACAGCAGCTTTGTGTTGCAGTTGTAGGAGAATTGTGGTTTTGTTTTGTGCTGCTGCCACCTCTGTAGGTGCTGGGCCTGTCTATACCATGCTGCTGACAGCAAAGGGCAAGTACCTACACGACCTGTTTGCGTACAGAGCGCCAGGTGTGTGACTTGCGGTGTTGCTGACGTTGCAGCAGCCGCAGCAACGCTGCAGCAGCAGCCATTCCCTCCAGCAGTGCAGCCATAAGTGTTTGGCAGGGTGCAATAGCCTCTGGGTTTGATGCAGCTGCCATGCCAAGCAGTTTTTCAGCCAGGCACAGCAGTCTGCCATCACAGTTGCAGCACGAACTCATCACTTGGAACGTTGAACAGTCACAGCAGTGCTGCTGCCTCCGGTTCCCCACACTTCCGCTATAGCTACTGCTGCTGCTGCTGCTGCTGCAGGTGACAGCCCCGAGCTGCTGCTTGATGTGGATGCTGCTGGCCTGCAGAGTGCTCTGCAGTGGCTGAGCAAGTACAAGCTGCGGCGCAAGCTACAGCTGGCTGATGCCAACCGGCAGTACAGCGTGTGGGCAGCGTTTGAGGGGCAGCTGCAGGCAGGCGGAGCAGGTGAGCGTCAGCTGCTTGCGTTTGTGTATGCTTTGCTTGCTTGCTTGCTTGCATGCGTGCTTGCTTGCTTGCTTGCTTGCTTGCTTGCTTGCTTGCTTGCTTTTTGCTTGCTGGCTTGCTGGCTTGCTGGCTTGGTTGCTGGCTTCATTGCAGACTTGCTTGCTTGCCTGCCTGCCTCTCTCACGCAGCCAACACCACGGCACACACACTCTGCTTGTCCTTATTTCAAGTGTCTTTTATCACCGGCTGCTTTTCCTGCCGCAGGCCAGTGGCGACAAGACCCGCGCCTGCCGCAGCTCGGCCTTCGTGGCATCTTTGATGCGCAGCAGCTGCCGCCGCCACCCGCAGCAGCGGGCAGCAGCAGCAGGAAGCAGCAGGCTGCCGGCATGTCCATTGTCAGCGAGGATCACTTCCAGCGCTGGCGCTACATGCTGGGCATAGCAGAAGGGGACACAGACATACCCACAGGTGAAAACCCTCTCATGCATGTGTTAAGTTGTCAAGTGCCAGGACCCACATGTAACTTTCCTGTTTCATAGCAGAAGGGGACACAGACATACTTACAGGTGAATGGCCTGATTTGTTTTGTCTATGTCTCTGAGCTATGGGGGCGCGCAAGTCATTGAGAGCCCGTGCTTGCTCTGTAGCCGAATGCGTTCAGCGCTGCCGCCAGCTCCCTGCTGGCCTGTGCTTGCTGTCTAGCCTGTTTTGCTCCTCTAGGCAAGGCAGCGCCCCTGGAGTGCAACCTCGATGCGCTGGCAGGCATCTTCAGCAGCAGCAAAGTTATGTAGCATGCTCCCACGGACTTGTTGCCCTTTGCCCAACAATCCTTTTTCCCTCTAAGCGAGGTGGCGCCGCTGGAGTGCAACCTCGATGCGCTGCCAGGCATCAGCTACAGCCAATGTTACAACTGCATGCTCTCAATCGCAAGTTGTCTGCTGCCTTTTTCCCCCTGCAGGCGAGGTGGCGCCGCTGGAGTGCAACCTCGACGCACTTACAGGCATCAGCTGCAGCACACGTTACAACTGCATGCTCTAAAACGTGTGCTATCTGCTGCCTTCCTGACCTTTCTGGGCGAGGTGGCGCCGCTGGAGTGCAACCACTATGTGCTGGCAGGCATCAGCTACAGCTAGACACATATACAAGCTCTCACAGACTTCGTGCCCCTTTGCCCTGCACTTCTGTTGCTTACAGGCGAGGTGGCCCCACTGGAATGTAATCTGGATGCGCTGGCAGGCATCAGCTACAGCAAGGGCTGCTACATCGGCCAGGAACGCAACAGCTACACACACTTCAGGGGCATCATTCGCAAGCGGCTCATGCCGGTGGCGCTGCCTGGACTGGATGCCTCCACACGTGAGTACAAAATGGTCATCACCATATCACCAATCAAGCCACAGCAGGGTGTATGCTGCTTAGTGTACTCACCAACAGCTGCAGGCACTTGCGGGGCGCCATCCGCGAGGGGCTGCTACCGGTGGCGCTTCCAGGCCTGAATGCATCAGCGCGTGAGTTACGCTGCTGCTGCTGCTGCTGCTGCGGCGGCGGCGGCGGCGGCGGCAGCGGCAACGCAAGTGCTGCCTGTCAGCGCATAGCATCCCAGTGCCTGCTGCTGCAACCGGCTGTTACATGTACTCGCCCTCTCTGTCATTCGCGTCACTTCTATGCTGCCGTTTGTCTTCCTGTGCTGCAACAGGCCTGCCGTGCCCGCTGCCCATAGTATCATCGGCAGCAGCAGCAGCAGCAGCCGCCGGCAGCACGCCGAGCAGCAGCAGCAGGAGTAGCCAGATCGGCACTCTCACCAACCACTGTGGAGACATGGGCATAGCCTACATAAAGCTGGCTCCTGCGCTGGCAGCAGCAGCAGCAGCAGCAGCTGGCCAGGGTCAGCAGCTGCAAGTGCAGCTTGAAGGCGGGACAGTGCAGCAGGTGGTGCCGCAGCGGCCGGAGTGGTGGCCTGGGGAGTGGGGCAATGAGGAGGCAGGCCCACCAGCAGGCAGCAGCAGCAGCACCAGCAGCTGATTGTCAGCTGATGATAGTGGTGGTGCTGGCGGGTTCCTGCAAGCTAGCAAAGCCTGGAACTAGATAGAATGCGGCATGCGTGGGCTGCACAACGCCATTTGTGTGCAGGAGCCCAGTTGTTGGCTCTGGTTCTCGTGGTGTAACTTCATCGAAGCTTCCAGCACTGGTGTTGTTGCGAAGGGGTCAGGGCTTGCTGTGGCATGGCGGGCCCCATGAGCACTACAAGCGGTACTACTGCTTGCAGAAGCGGCAAGCGGCTGCTGTTGGCGCTGCTGCCACGTGGCACTGCCGGTGGCGGCCACCGTAAATGTTTAGAGTTTCAACCGTGATTGCAGGTGTCATAAACTGCTGCTGCCGCCGGGAGGGCGGGAACAGCACGGCACTGCAAGGTCCAGTGTATGCAGCATTGATAATATTCACTATTGAAGGTCCGTGCTCAGCACGCAGCAGGCGCAGCCCCAGGGCAACGCTTCGGTGAGTTACACAAACTGTGCGCCATGATGCAGCTGGCAGCACACGCCTCAGCCATGCCTTCATGGCAGCTAGCAGGAAGGCATGTGGCAGTCTGGCACCAGCAGAGATGCTTTATGCAACCAGCTGCTGCTGCTGCCTGCTGCTGCTGCTGCTGTCAAAGCTCAACAAGCCCCATTACTGGCAGCAATGGCCACCAGCCAACGCACAAAACAACTACAACGCACACTCTGTCACATGACATGTTCTAACAGTGTTATAACGACCACGTGCCCAGCTTGCCTGAATACATGGGCAGCCCGTATGTGGGAAGCCCAGTCAGCTTAACAGCCTTTCTCCTTGCCATCCGAGCACACAGCGCAATGCCAACAAGTGTGAAGAACACGCCTGCCCCTCCAGCACATGCCAGCATTGTCAGCAGCGCCTGACTAATCATGTTTGTGCTGCCCATGTGGCAGCACTGCATGACCTCCTCTGCTGCGTCTAGCTGCTGGTCGAGCTCCGTGCACAGTGCTGCGACGGCTGGCAGCAGCCGGTTGCCTACGATGTCGTCCGCAGCCTTGAAGTCGTGCTGTGAACAAACAAAGCGGCGGCAGCAGCAGCAGCAGCAGCGCGATAAGAACCGTCAGAACAATCTGGTGCGGCTTACCTGATTTTAGTCCATGGCCAGCTGTTTACATGCGAACTGCTGTGCTCCTCGCCAGCTGCAAGTTACCAGTCATCCTGTAAGAGGACACTATCACAAGAACCTCGCTGTGGACACTAAAATAAAAAAGCAGCTCACCGTGAACATGTCAATAGCCAGCTCCTCCACCGGTGCCGTGAACCTCACAATTTGCGTCATGAATGTCACCTGTAAATCAACAATGTGAAGTTCACTGTGAACAAACAAAAAACCCAGCAGCTCACCGTGAACATGTCCATGGCCAGCTCTTCCACCATGGTGCTGATGTTGGACAGTGATGACTCCAGCTGGTACACCACCTCCTTGCTCAGCGTGCTGTTGTAGCCGTGCCGCGTGCTGCAGCAAAAGATGGCAACAAGTGAAGCACATTGACAGCAGGTCAAAGCCACAGTGCAGGGAGGAAGTTGCATGGTGGTATCATCAGCTGTTGTAGCTGTGGTGCATGCTGCAGCAAAAGATGGCACAGGTGAAGCACACCAACAGCAGGTTGAAGCCATCACCGCAGGGCAGAGGTGTGTGGGCATGGCAGCAAGTGTTTGATGTGGCCATGCTGCGACACAGCAATGCAGAGCTTCAGGTGGCCACGAACTCAAGCAGCCTCGACACACGTCTGCATACCATGAACCACCCCCCTCACCTGGCCACTGTGTCAAGCCAGTGCCGCCCCGAGTCCCCTAGCCCCGGTCCCGCCCAGGGCCCCTTGAAGTGGTGAGCAACATTCACAGATTACAAAGCTTGCTGCTCACCCTTGCCACAGTGTCTAACCACTGCCGGTCGGAGACTTGCAGGTCAACCGCGCGCGGCTAGCCACCCGTGCCACCCACCAAATGTCCTGCTGAGTGAGGGCACATCTCTCACCTGGCCACGGTGTCCAGCCAGTGCCGCCCGGAGTCTCCCAGCCCTGCTCCCGCCCAGGGCCCCTTGAAGTGGTGAGCAACAAACGCGTCCAGCGCGTCCAGCTGCTGCTGCAGCTGCCGCAGCGCAGCACCCACGTGCGCCAGCAGCACGTTGCGCCGCGCCGCATTCTGCAGAAACAGGGAAGAGGCAGCAGGAGCATTCGCAAAAGTATGTTGCACTTTGAATCTGATGGCTGGCATGACCACTACTCGCACAACTGAACGGCAAGCATAGCCGCCAAGATGTTGAGCTGTGTACACGCGGTGATCCTTTTAAAAGGCCGTGTGGACCAGGAGTGCAGATGCGACAGCCAGCAGCTTGCAGCTTGTGCCTCAGACACTCTGCGCCTGCTGATCTGACCACAATCGTAACAGGCAGCACATACATTCATCTGTTTCTGGCCTGCATGATCTATGCTGATTCCCTCGCAGTCGCTGTAGGGCCCAAACGCAGGCACCTTTGCTGAGCTGATCTGACCACGATGACATCTGGCAGTGCATACCAATCCAACCTGCATGATCTCGCTGGCCCCTGGCTAGATCAATCAGATATATAGTTGTTATAATCACTTTGCTGACCTGCATGATCTCGCTGACTCCCTCGTAGTTGCTGTAGGGCCCGAAAGGCGTCGCGCCTGCCGCCCAGCGCCAGTCCACCTCCAGCTTGTCCAGCGAGGACTCAAAGTGCTGGTAGGGCGGCGTCACGCCTGCAGAAATAACAACAAATGTAACACACGTAACATGTCAGTTGACTGCGATGAGAAGATGTGGGCCTGAACCCAAGGACAGCTACAGCAGTCAGACGCGTTGACTGATAGTAGTCAGGCAGCTAACATCGTTCCCGTGCAACATGCAGCGTCCATGTGTGCATGATGCAGGCTAGAGATGGTTGCCCAGCAGTCCAGCTGCCTGACCATGACTGCACCACCACTGCCTGATCACTGCTGCCGCCAGCCGCACCTGTTAGTGCTTGCGCCAGTCCCGCAATGACATGGCGTGTGCAACAGCAGCAACTGTGCTTTCCTGAACCCTGTGACATCAACTCCAATCCACCGCACCTGTCAGCGCTTGGGCCAGTCCTGCGATGACGTGGCGTGTGCTCTTGGCGCCGTCCAGCACCACGCGCCGCCCATTGGCCATGTGCCCCGTGAAGAACTCGTCAGGTCCACCCCACCTGCAGTGTCACACATGCACATGCACACATGTTGTATTCGCATACAATGGGACGTATGTGCGTGCCACACCTGCCGGGACGCAGCACTGTGACGACAGACATGAGCATGCATTACAGCACAATGCATCAAAACAGTGATGCAGGCCATACAAGACCAATGCAACTGCATGCGATCTTGCGTGTGTCCACACAAGTTAGCACTGCATGTCGGCCTGGACACAATATCACTGGGCACTCACTTGCTGCCATGTCGCAGCTGCAGCACCACCACGTTGTCATGGTCAGCAGCCATCAGCTCCCTGCAAGTGCCGGCAGCAGCAGCAGCAGCAGTCAAGCATGAAAACATCTAGAAAGTTGCAATAAACGCCTGCTTGCATGCAATCAACTGTGATACCTGTGTCAAAAACACACAACAGCTCTTGGCTGATGCGCCGCAGCCTGAACTTCGAGCCGTTGATGCCACCACCAGCTGACCAGCTGCGCACTTTTAAAGGTGCCAGTTGCCAGAATCCACCTTGCAACACAGGCCAGCTGCTGAGCACATGCTCATATGTGCATGCACGTGAGCCGCACCTGTTGGACAGCACCACGCCCCCTGTGTCGCATGGCGCATGCCGAACCTACACCATATGCCAGCTGCTTACCATGTGCTGGACGTGTGCGTCTATGCTTATTCATGTGCAGCCGCACCTGTTGGACAGCACCACGTCCTCAGGGTGGTTCTGCAGCGCCAGCACAAACACAGGCACCACGCGCGTGCCCTCGTGCCGCAGCTGCGCGATGTGGTGCTCAGCCTCCTTGCCCATGGTGTGGGCCACAGCTGCGGCAGCAGCAGCAGCAGCAGCAGCAGCGGCGGCAGCATCATCATCATCATCAGCAGCAGCAGCAGAAGCAGCGGCAGCAGCCACAGCAGTCATGTTCAGTGACTGGCACCATGCATGTGTGGACCGTGCCATTTGGACGCTGCTGCCGCCGTCAAACTCCATTTCCAGTCCCTGGCAAGCATAACTGCCGCCAAACAGCCTCTACTGTAGCTGCCATATAAGTAGTGCTATAAAAAATCATCCAAAAACAAACAGGTAACAGTAGCCGAGCTACTCACTGACGAGGCCGTGTGTGAGCATGTCGGCGCTCATCTCGATCTCCTGCATCAGCACGTCCGGGTCAATAAAGGTGTGGCTGTGGCTGTGAATGCCCATGTCAGTGCCCTTGTAGTCCCGCGCTGCAGCCACATCCACGACACTCTCGCTGTGGCTACGCGTGGCTTTGTGTAGCGCAGCCGCCAGCTGCTTGTGCTTATGAAGCTCATGGAAGGTTGTTATAACGACTCCTTCCTGGCCCTCGCTGAGGAGGTGAGCTAGTGCTGCTTCGACGTGTGTTACGTTTATGCCCCAGTAGTTGTCCTGGGTTTGCGCGATGGACTCGTCTGCTGTCACTGGGTGGTCACTGAGCACCACTAGTGGCACCTGCAGCGGCGGCGGCAGCAGCAGCAGCAGCAGCAGCAAGAGTTACGTTTATGTTCCAGTAGTTGTCTTGTGTTTGTGCGATGGACTCGTCTGCTGTCACCGGGTGGTCACTCAGCACCACCAGCGGCACCTGCAGCGGCAAAAGAGATGGCAAGATTGGGAGGTTGTCAAGCTTAGTTGCTTACAGTGCAGCAGAGCCGGCAAAGTGATGCTGGGATGCATTGTTACAAGCAGCTGCGGCTGCTGACCGTTCAACTTCAAAATAGGACCACAACTCCAAACACATCTCACCAGCACTGTCTTTGCATGCTGGATGTGCTGGCTCGACAGGATGCGCACAAAACCGCACCTTGAACCGACTACACAGAAATATCTCCACCACACCTCAAGCACAACACAAGCTCACCAGCACTGTCTTGGCCTGCTCGATATGCTGGCTCGCCATGTCAGGCACAAACGCGGCCTTGACGCCAGCTGGCAGAAGTAACAACACAACATAACACAATAACAAGCAGCAGCACAACACAAGCTCACCAGCACTGTCTTGGCCTGCTCAATGTGCTGGCTGGCTATGTCAGGCACGAAAGCAGCCTTGGTGCCAGCCGCCAGCAAAGTAACAACATAACATGTGACAGCAACACATCCGGCACACATCTCAATTCATCTCACCAGCACTGTCTTGGCCTGCTCGATGTGCTGGCTCGCCATGTCAGGCACAAATGCGGCCTTAGTGCCAGCCGCCAGCAGCACAGCCAGCCTGCCAGCTAACAACGTCACCAGGCCGTGCTCTGCTGTCTGGCGCGCAAACTCGCGCACAGTCTGCTGGTTGGGCACAGCTTTCAGCTGGTCCAGCAGCTGCTGGTACGTCTCCTGCAAGAGGTAGATGGTGTGTACACACGCATGGACAGCAGCAGCAGCAGCAGCAGCAGCAGCAGCAGCAGCAGCAGCAGTGCAGAGGGTTATCTGAACAGTCTGCTGGTTGCGCACTGCCTTGAGCTGATCCAGCAGCTGCTGGTACGTGTCCTGCAAGAGGTAGATGGTGTGTACACACGCATGGACAGCAGCAGCAGCAGCAGCAGCAGCAGCAGCAGCAGCAGCAGCAGCGCAGAGGGTTATCTGAAGAGTCTGCTGGTTGGGCACTGCCTTGAGCTGGTCCAGCAGCTGCTGGTATGTGTCCTGCAAGGTGCGATAACGGGCATAGACATGCATGCCGTCAGCAGCAGCAGCACCAGCAGCAGCAATACATGGCATGAGCTCTTTGCGTGCACCACGCAGATGGATTGGAGGGTGACAGGCCCGACTCTGCTCCTTGGCAGGCAAATTGCAGGCTGCTTGCTTTGCTGCCGCCTGTGTCTGCGTAGCTGATATGGTCTGCTGGCACAACCGATGGCCAGCTGATCGCCAATGCACTGGTAGCCAAAAGTTGCTTGCGGCACCACACCACACCTTTATTGATGGCAGCGCCTGCGGCGTGACAGCGCCCCCCTGGCTGACCAGGGGCCCATACGTGGAGGGCCCCGCAGCCAAATCCACCATCTAGGCAGGCATCTTGCACGCCGCCACTGCTGCCACCTGCGTCTGCCTAGCCCCGCAGCTGGATCTACCCACCCACTGCAGCCTAATAAGTCATCGTATTGCTGTAGCTGGCTAATCCATTTAGTTGCCAGTTGTCGTTCGGGCAAGCACACAGCCAGCGCACCTTTATCGATGGCAGCGCCTGCGGCGTGACAGCGCCCCCTTGGCTGACCAGAGGCCCATACGTGGAGGGCCCAGCAGACAGGTCGACCACCATGTAGTTCTTGCTGCTGTGCCAGATGGCGGTTTCTCCGACACCATTGTACTGATACCTGCGCAGCAGCACAGTAACAGGTGATATGGTTGAGATGGGACATTTTCAGATCCAACCACAAGGTGCCGCGCGGTGTTTAATAAGAGGTGAGCGTGGTGGTTTGCAGCTGTGCCACCGCATGCCACTAACTGTAAAACAGCAACTGGAAAAGGACGACGACAACAATGTGATATTCTGGCAGAGCGGGTTTGCTTGCAACACCCCTTGCAGGGTCCTTCAAATGCAGCCTTGCCAGCGCTTCAGGTGTCAACGTAACCCGTCTCCTCTTCAGAATATAAGGAATATGTGTCAGGTTCATAAAAGCAGATTTTGAAGTTGATGATCAATCACCTGTAGATGTATCCCGCCTCCTCATCAGAGAGCTTGGCATCTTCATACTTGCCCCTGCACCACACATACACACACCACAGCAACACAGCAAATCAGCAACACAGATGCCAGCAGCAGGACCTCATGCAGGCCACTCACATTGAAAGCACAACAGCAGTGCTGCATCACGCCCCTGCCGCAAGCACTTGTCTGGTAGAAGCACACGATGCACATCATGCAGCATAGCTACACAGGTGGGTGTTTCGCAGTCACGTTCTACAGGAGCCCCTGCAGATGTAAGCCGCTGCAAAGATCAACAGATTGCGGGCATGCCACTCACTCCTGCCACATGCGGATGAAGTCCGGAGGGTGGTGCGCAGCCGCCACCTCGGCTGCAGTTTCAGGATTGATGCGCACCTGCTCAGCAGCAGCAGCAGCAGCATGACCACAACAGCTCAGATGGATGATGATGGGCTCACATGATCTGGCGCCAGCTACTAGCTGCACCAATTGCGTCGAAGCAGCAATACAGCACGCCTGGCAGCATCCTGCACGCAGAAACACATGTAACATGTTACAACAGAGTGACATGTTACAACTAACACTGCAGACAGCTGCACTCCCACCTTGCTGGGGTTGACCACAAAGATGGCATTGTGCCTGTGCCATACATCAGGCCGGCCTGCGCGGCCCTTCTTACTGCTGCCGACCACCACACTGCCAGTGCCTGTGGCCCCCCCTAGGCCAGCATCCTGTGCTGTGCCGTCATTCGCGGTGTCGCCACCTTGTGTCTGCACAGCGCGTGCAGCAGTGATCAGCAGCAGCGACCAGTCAGCAGCGGCGCATGGCGCATGCGCAGGGTCGATAATAAGCCGGTTGATGCTGCCAGTGGGATACTGAATTATGATTCAACACCAACACATAGCACTTGGAGTACAAAAACACGCAACGCACACCAACTGATGCTCACTTGCCACCAGCCACCCGTTATTTGTAGCATGAACAATTTGTAGCTTCTACGTAACAACAATATAACAGAAAAAGTAACAGCCCACCTCGTACAGGTGCTCCATGAATTCGTTGAGCAGCGGCTCCACCTCGGAGGCCTCCACAGTGAAGTACTTGCGCTGCCCGGTGGCTGACACAGCAGCAGCAGCAGCAGCAGCAGCAGCAGCAGTGGCAGACAGCAGTGGACAGCAGCAGCAGCATTGGAGGTCTACTTAGCAGTGCACCTGCCCTGCATTGATGCAGGCCACCAGCTGCATGCCGGCAACAATGTGTGGTAGTGCCATGCTGCCCATCTTTGTCAGGTGCCAATGCCAGCACCGAAGGAACCCAGCCCACGCTGCTGCTGCTGCTGCTGCTGCAGCCACAGCTGCCATCACTTGTTTGCTGGCTGTGCGTTGCTGGAGAGCGTTGGCTGGGCTTAGATGTGACTGAGCCCCCCCCCCCCCCCACACACACACAATCCACAAACTGCTCAGCGATGCTGTGCTGCCGCATCGGGATCTGCTGCTCTGCTGCTGCTGCTCACCGATGGTCTCGTCATACGCTGCATGCGACTGCTTCATGTTGGCCTTGAGGTGAGCCTCCAGCCTGTGCAGCAGCGTGCCAACCTGCAGCAGCAGCAGCAATAACAGCAGCAGCAGCAGCAGCGATGCAGGTGATAAGCAGTTGGAGTTGCTGTGCGTGCTGCAGGCGCGCACAAGGAGCATGCATTTGCACAGTGTGTGCTGTTGATGCTGGCTGGCGTGATGAGACAGTGCGTGCATTTCACAGTCATCGTACTTCACAGTTGTATCCTTGCAGCAGCCGCGCTGCCATTCGTGCTCTGCTTGCGCCCATCCATGCTACTGGCGCTGCTGCTTTGCCAGCCATTCGCCAACGTGGCGCGTGTGATGTCCTTCAGAATTGATGGCAGCTGGCATATGTTGCTGCCTTCTATGCTGCTGCTGCTGCTGCTGCTGCTGGGCCCTGACTCAGTGATCTGGCATGTCAGCTGTTGCAGACTCACTCTGCCCAGTAGTGTCGCACCCAGATCTACATTACTGCAGCTCACTATGCTTGCGCTGCTGCTGCTGTTGCTGCTGCACAGCTGCTGCTGCTGCTGCTGCTGCCACAGCTACTGCTGCCACTGCTGGGTGTTGCCGCTGCTGCTGCTGCTGCTGCTGCTGCAACAAACCCCGGCATCAACCTGCTCTTCGTTGCTGACCATCTGAGATCAGGTGCATGCTGCTGCTGCTGCTGGGGCTGCAAGCTGCTGCAAGCCTGCTGCGCAACAAGCCATACCCTGCTCATCTCCGGGTCTTTTGTTGCTGACCACCTGGAAGTTCACGTGCACACTGCTGCCGCTGCTGCTGCTGCTGCCGCCGCTGCCGCTGCTGCTGCACATCTGCATAAACACAAGTTCACGTGCCATATCCTGCTCACCTCTGGGTCTTCCTCGTTGCTGACAACTCGAAAGTCCACGTGCATGCTGCTGCTGCTGCTGCTGCTGCAAGCCTGCACAAACATGCCACATACCCCTCACCTCTGGGTCCTCCTCTTTGCTGACAACTTGGAAGTTTACGTGCATGCACACGCCCAGCTCCTCCTCTGTCTCCCAGCTGTAGGGGCAGTACCACTGCAGGTGCGTAGCCAGCAGGTTGAGCAGCCGGTCTGGCTGCAGCTTGTAGCCATACCCGCCATCGCCTGAGAAGCCCACGAGGATTATGTCCACTTCAATCGGCACCACCAGCTCCTGCAAGTGAGTGCAGGGTTATAAGATAGGATATGTTTGTATTTGAATGGTGTGGCTGGGTTGACAGCTGCTAGGATGTACTGTAACTGGTTGGGTATGGTGTTTGGCTGGCAGCAGCAGGCAGCAGCAGCAGTAGACAGGCTGGTGGGGTGGCCACGGCAGCTGAACCCACCGAGCTGGAGTCCTCGAGGTATTGCCTAGCCCCTGAGCGTGCTGTTATGCGCGAGACCTCCGCAACACGCTTCCATTTCTTGGCATTGCTGCGTTTGAGCACTCTGTCATTAATGGCTCCAGTGCACAACAGCGAGAGCAGCAGCAGGACCAGCAGCAGAAGGTTTCTGCTGCTTCTGCTGTTTATCATGTTTGATGGTCGTCACAGTTTGGAGTTTGATCACACCGCTCCCATCTCTGCTGTCCCCGGTACAACCGCTCCCAGCACCCTAGGGGAACCGACACTAAATAATTTGTATAACGATACGATCGGCGTATTAAAAAGCCGTGATCAACACCTGACCCGTGACTTGTCCATGGCAGTTACACCGGGGCTTTTGATTGTGCCCCGTTGTCGCAGGCTTCCCCGTACCAGAGCCTACATTGGCACCATCAAGTCGATCGTGCAGGTTCTCAGCTGCAAGTCCGTCCCCACTCGTTTGTTCGTCTTGGTTGTTCTTCCCTGCTTCTTTTCTTGCTGTTGCTCGACCCCTGGTTTTGCTCCGCACGCTTCGTTATTACAGCAACCTCTTCGACGAGTTTTTGTTATGGCTGTGAGCATTGGCCTTGAGGTGCTGTCCCTGGGCGATGCTGCTGAAGCAGCAGCAGAAGTGCTGTACAACGATGCGCTGCTTGCTCGCATCTTCTCGCACGCCGGAGACTTGCAAACCCTGCTGCAATCTGCCTCCGTTTGCAAGCTGTGGCGCTCGGTGCTGGAGTCTGATGACATTTGGCGCTCAGTGTACCTCACACTGCTGCCTGAGCCCTTGGAGTATGAACGGGTTGCCAGGTAAGCCTTCCTGCACGATTCTCAGACCATCATTTATACTTAAGTCAGTCAGTGGGGGCACCCATGTGGCCTGCAGTGTGCCTGGTGGCCAGCAGCGCTCGCAAGACACTTGCATGGATATGCCCCTCCAGTGCCGCAGCTGCAGCAGGCCGCTGTGACTGGCAGCAAGCGGCTGCACATTTGCATGCAGTAACTTGCCGTCCTGCGCCGCTGACGCACCCCAACCCACTGCCTTTCCTCTGCATACCCCAACACTCCACGTCCATGTGCAGCTACCGGCAGCAGTTCCAGCGCATGCAGGGCCTGCTGCACGTGCCAGCCCCAGAGCAAGTCCCAGGGCATCCTGCTTCCCGCCACTTCTGGTGCCGCTCGTCCACCACAATTGCACACAAATCAGTTGCAAGCAAGCTCATTATGTCCCTTCTATTCCTAACCCGTGTACGCACGCTAACTCACTGGAATTTCTTCTCTTTCTTCAATTGAAACTGCACCCATGCAGCTACCGGCAGCAGTTCCAGCGCCTGCACGGCCTGCAGCACGTGCCAGCCCCGCAGCAGGCCTCCCTCAAGGGCAGCGCCCTCTGCTTCAACAGCAGCAGCGGCAACCTCGTGAGCTTCAACAGCAGGCAGCGCATGGTGTCCGTGCAGGTGCCCGACGGCAGCATACGGAGCGAGATAACAGACGTGGCGGGCGCTGCCACGGCACACAAGCCGCTGCTGGCGAGTACGGGCAGTGAGCTGGTGGTGCTGGCTGCATTTGATGGTCCACTACAGGTGAGCAGCAGTAGCAGCACGCAGCGCTTGTCAACCTTGAATGTCATATGATTAGTTGACTCGCTGTGCCCCACGCCTGCCATGCCTGCAACCCAGGCGCCATGTGGCCTGCTGACCTTTGCTGACCCTGCTTTTTTGTATTGCCCCCTTCAATCTTGCGCCTGCACTACCTGCAGCTGTGGGACGCCGCCACCTGCCAGCCTGCCGGTATTTTAGGCTCTCACGCCTCCTTCATCACCAGCCTTGATGCCAGCGGCAGCCTGGTGGCATCCACCTGCAGTGCTGAGCTGCGGCTGTGGCAGCTGAAAGGCCGGCAGTGCCTGTTCCAGGTGCCGATTGGACTGCCCATGCCGTCACCAGGTGGGTTTGGGATGGATTAGGCTCTGCTTCTGGCCTGTGATGTAGGCAGAGGGATGTACTGATTATATGTGGTGAGGCTGTGGCACTGCAGGCGGAGGTTGTGTGTATTTAAGCGTGTCAGCCTTTGCCATGCCTGCTGTGCTCAGTACCTTGTGTAACGCCTTGCACAGCATGCACAGCAGCATCCAGTTGTGCGGCGTAAGATGCGTACAATGCAACTCTGTGCTGCTGCTGCTGCTGCTGCTGCTGCAGTGCTGGAGCCTCATGTGGCTGTGTGTGAGAGCCAGGGGCTAGTGACGCTGGCCAACTGCGCAGCACCGATGCCCAGCTCCGTTGTGAAGATCTACTCGACACAACCTGCCGGCAGCAGCAGCAGCAGCAGCAGCAGCAGTGGCGACAGCAGCAGCGCACGGCCTATCAGGGCAGCACAGGGCACCCAGCAGCAGCAGCAGCAACTGCCAGCTGGCAGCGTCACTGTTGGCAGCAGCAGCGCACCAGATGCCATGGGGGCGGTACTGCTGCGGGAGCTTCCAGTGAATGCTGCTGCTGACATGCTGCTGCTGCCGGGGCTGCTGCTGGTGGCCAGCTGCTTCCATGGCCGGGCGATCAGCAGCAACACCCCTTACAAGTCGGAGCGGCCCTTCACTGTGGTGGTGCACATCTGGGACACCCACACCTGGCAGCTTACACGCCTGGTGTCGCCAAGGTGCGTTGTAAAATGTGTACTGCTGTTGCGTTGATGTGTCATATTGAGTTGCAGTATGCTGTGGCTGAGTGAAGGCTGGATCTGGTCTGCAACTTCAAACCTGCGTGCTTATCCTGCCTGCCTGCCTGATTGCTGGCCCGCCTACCTGCCTGCCCTGCCACCTGTCACAACAATGAACTTGCATTGCAGAAAAGTTGTTAAGCAGGGTGCGGCCTGACTACCCCCTCTACGCCAGGCGGATGCTCATTGTAACACTTTCTGCCTGCCTGCCTGCCTGCCGGCCTGCCTGCCTGCCTGCCTGCCTGCCTGCCTGCCTTTTCACAGGCTGTGGACGGACTACCCCACCTACACCATGCAAGGCACGCCTCTCATCTCCCTGAGCCAGGGCATGCTGCTGGTAGCCACGCTGCGCTCCGGCATCACGCGCCCCACACCCAGCTGCTGCATCCACGCCTGGCAGCTGCCGCGCAGCCTGATGATGCCAAGGAAACATGCGGCACAGCATGTTGTAAATAGTGCAGGTGACGGTGCCGGTGGTGGGGAGGTGTGTAAGCTGTCAGTGAGCCCGAACAAGACGAGCAACATGGGCTTAGCTGCAGCAGCAGTGGGAGCTGGCAGCAGCAGCGGCAGCGGCAGCAGCGGCAGGGGTCCTGAGGCATTTGGGGAAGGGGCGATGGCGCTCGGGCGCGCTACTGTGGCTGTTGCTGGTGGTGCTGGTCAGGTTGGTGTGTCATCCAGCAACACGGTTATGCTTGCTGTGTCAGATCAGGAGAGGGATGCGTGGCAGCAGCTGGTAGAAGACACAGAGGGGAGGCTGACAGTGATGCTGACTACGCCAAACCAGCTGGTGATTGCTACGGACCTTGAACGGGTGCTGAGCAGTCCGCTGCTGCCGGCAGCAGCAGCAGCAGCAGATGCTGCAGCAGGTGGCGTTGACGGCGGTTGCGTACAGCAGCAGCAGCAGCAGCAGCAGCAGCAGCAGCAGGGAGGACAGCAAGAGGAAGTGCAGCAGCAGCAGGCGGAGCAGCAGCAGGGCGGCACAGCTGCAGCAGCAGCTGCAGCAGCAGCTGCAGCAGCAGCTGCAGCAGTTGCATTAGAGACGGATGGCCGCTTCATCCACATAGATCCTTGAAGCTGAGCTGTGCTGATGCTGCGTCCGTGGTTGTATGTGCGGTGCTGCATGCGGGCCTGCTCTAGTGGTGCCTGGGGCATGTAATAGGCATGTTGCATGGTTCAGCGCGTAGCCGGCTGGGGTGCCGCAGGGCCTGTGGCTGTGGTGCATGTCAATTCTTGCTGAGGATGCATCCAGGTGCGGATCATCCGCATCATGCCTCACAACACATTGTGCCTTTTTGTTTCTGAAGTGTAGTTTTCTGTCTGAACGCTGTGTCAATCAGACACCAGTAAAAGGATTGTCTTAACGTGAGACAAGTGTTACACTTGTGCTACTGTCTGTTGCAGCAGACGGCCATCAGCTGCTTTTGCACAGGCTGCTGATGGAATACAAATGCACTACAAATTCCTCAGAAACCCTGTACAACTTGACAAATGAACCGTGCACATTATACGACGCTAGTGCTGTACATGTACATTACTGCACACAAGCAACACCCTTGCAGCAGCCTGCAGCCTGTGCACAGGCACACGTGTGAACAGCCCTGTACTGCTGCTGGCCAGCCCATGGGGGATAGGTTTGATGGCAACACACAAAACGTCTCACAAAGCACGAACACCGTAAGGGCAGCAAGTCCCATACTAACAAGGAAGCCTGCACTTCCAAGTGTGTAGCTTGCCTATCACGCTTGAAGATGGAAGCTTACGTCTGCTAGTGACCACATACACACGCCAGCATCAGGCACGGACCGCTGCAGCTGCGGCTGTGATAAATGGCTGCTGTCATGGCACGCCTGCATCAATTGTGTTCCTCTGCGTACATCTGAGCTGGTGACAACTTCGCACATTGAATTATGCCTGGCGCGGTGCTACCGCTGCGGCTTGCGCAGCGTCATGTTGTAGAAGATGGGCTCAAGAAGGCCTGCAGCATGCAGCCGCAAGCAGGGCAGAACAGCAATGCAGCTCAATGGCAACCATGGGGTTTGCTTACATCGTTAGCAGCAGCTACCAGCATAACAGGCTGCAACCTTCAACCCGACGGATGTCTACACCGCATGCACGCAATGTCCATTGCAGCTATCAGCTATTGCCAGTATCAAGGTTGGCTGTTCTGAGAGACAACAAGCAGCACGGTCTTATCATTGCAATTACATACAGACTATGACGTGCACCAGATCATGCAGCGCCGCACCATTCATGTCGCTGGGCTTGGTCTTGTTCTTCATGGGCAGCTCAAGGATCTTGTCAAACACTGCCATGGAGGCGTTGCTGGCCTTGGCAAAGCACAAGTGGTCGTCCTTGAAGCCGGACTGGTCGATCATGTTGACAAACCTGCAGTGCAGCAGCGGCAGCAGCAGCAGCAGCAGGAACGTCTAAGCAACCTAATTATACTGCGGCCAACAGCACGCAACAGCAGGTCCATGACATGTGCAACACAAATAAAAATAACGTGTCGCTCACCAGTGTGGCCCGCCGCTGCCGCCCGCCCAGCACACCAGTCCTTTTTCCATGACCATCTTCTGAGTCCAACAGCACTCAACATCATGATCACGGCTATAACACACAAAAATAACACAAGTAACACCAAAATAACACGCACCAGTGTGGCCCGCCGCTGCCGCCCGCCCCGCACACCAGCCCCTTCTCCATGACCATCTTCTGCGTCCGACAGCACCCTACATCACGATCATGACAAATTCTACACAAAAGTAACACACGTAACACCAAAACAACACGCACCAGTGTGGCCCGCCGCTGCCGCCCGCCCAGCACACCAGCCCCTTCTCCATGACCATCTTCTGCGGCGGGCTGGGGTGCCGCGGCACTGCGGGATACACTCCGGGCGCCTCAATAACACCTTGCACCAGGAAGTTCTTTTCTGGCCTATAGATGCGGCAGTTCTGGCAGTAGCCATTGTAAGGCGCCAGCATGAGTGCTGCGCGGCGCAGCTCGGCAACTGAGTTTGGGGCCAGGTCTGGGAGGAGGGCCATGGCGATGTCGCCGTGCTTTGTGTGGAAAACGAGCTCGTGGCCGGAGAACTGCTGCAGCTGCGGCAGCAGGGGTGCAGCAGCAGCAGCGATGTGGCAGCAGCAGCAGCAGCAGCAGCAGCAGCAGTAGAAGGGGCGGGTCAGGGAGGTGCTGCGTGTGGAAGATGAGCTCGTGGTCGGCAAACTGCTGCAGCTGCGGCAGCAGCAATTGTGTGGCAGCAGCAGCAGCAGAAGGGACGGGTCAGGGCCAGTGAGGGGCGCCTGTTTGTGACCATAACTGCTGTGTGCTGCGCCTTTGGCAGGCAGCAGCAGTGCAGCGGCAGGGCGACACAGAACAGCGCAGCTGCAGAGGCTGTAAACTAGAGGGAGGTGGTCATGCCGCCATGATGCGAATGAAGCCGCTTTCCGGGGCAGCTGCATGGCTGGTGCTCTGCTGCGCCGCATGTACAGCAGCACCAGCAGGGCATACCTGCGCTGGTAATGTACTCCAGCAACACCACCTGGCACACTGCCCTGCCAGTAGCCACCCCACCAACAGCAACAATGCTGCCAGCAGCTGCATCAGAATACCTCAGCTGCCTCAGCCACCGCGCTGCGCCACACTCACATGTGTGTCGTTGTCATACACCGCCCCCGAAATCCACCCCTCAGACTTGGACGCGCCTTTCGGCAGCTCCGGCGGCCGCGTCTCGTTCAGCTGCTTGTTGCGCTTCAGCCAGCACTCGCCAAAGCGCTCCTTGCACTTGGCCCGGTCCCCGCAAAAGGCCCAGGTGTTGCAGGCGCTGCCGTTGCGGCCCTCGGATGTACCGCCACGCTCGAGCAGGCGCCTGCGGTGGCAGCAGCAGCAGCCGCAGCAGCAGCAGCAGCAGCAGCAGCAGCGGCAAGAGTGCGTGGTGGGCTTGGTGCTGCACATGCAAATGGCTTGCAGCCACAGCCTGTGCTGCAGGAGCAGCCTTGCATACGTCCTGTTTCCAGCAGCAGTGCTAGCAGCAGCAAGGACCGTGGTGTGCCGCTGCTGCAGAGCTGCTGCGCTACCAGGAGCTGTGCCAGTTGCGCACGAAAGGGTTGTACACAGGCCTTCGCTTCCAGCGCAATCAGTGTTGCTGTTCATCTTCACAGCAACTGGCACTGTGTTGTACCAAAACACATACCTCTGTGCATGGCAGGATGCGCAGCACTCTGCAGCGTCCACTGCCCTGTGCTCATAGCCCCACACGAGGATGGGGTCCGACCTGCAGCAGCAGCAGCAGCAGCAGCAGCAGCAGTACAAGATCAACATCTGCTGATTGCACCATACCCCAAGCCACGCGCAGCACGCCAGCCAGCACTACTGCACATAATCAAATGCCTTGCTGTTGCTGACACACGAATGTCAGGCCCTGCGGATCAGCACAAACCGCATGACACAGGAGATAACTCATCGGATCAGCTCCAAGTCAGACCCACCAAAACTCATAGTCCTGCGTGGTGTAGCACATGTCGCCAGCCACAGCAAGCGCCCGCATCTTTGCTGCGTTCAGCTCTGCTTCACTGGCTGTCCCGTTACCGCTGCTGCTGCTGCTGCCGCCAGCTTGCTGCACCTTCTGCTCTAACTCCTGCTTGTCCTTTTCTAGCTGCTGCTGCTTCTGCAGCAGCTCTGCCTTCTCCTTTTCTAGCTGCTCCTTCTGCTGCTTTGCCTCCTGCAGCTCTGCCTTTTCCTTTTCCAGCGCCTTGACATGGTTCGTGAGAGATTCTAGCTGCACCTTCTGTCCATCGGCTGTCTTTGCCTTACTTTCAGCTTCAAGGAACTTCTGGTGGACCCCAGTCAGCTTGTCAGTCAGCCTAGCAATCTCTGCTTCTTTGGAAGGTAGCAGCGTGGCATTCCGTAAAGTATGTGCTAATGCTTGATGGGCGCTCTTTGCGGCCGCTGCTTCTGGCGAAGCGCCATCCAGCACAGAGGAAAAGCGAAGAAGGTATTCCTGCAGCTGCTCTACTGTTGAGATCCCCAGTGGCTCCGCGCACTGCCCATACAGCATGTATTGGACATACAAAATGGCACAGAAACCCGCTGAAACAAGCACAGTGGTGATCAGCACGTCCCTACGCATTTTCGCGGGGGGCGGATGGCCCTTCACCATGGTGAGTGCAGCACAGCTGCTTGTAATGAAGCCATGCAACACCACTTAGTCGAACGCGACTGCCTAACTGTTGAGCTGTGCGCTCTCGAGGGATCAGGTACGACACACCGCGAACAAACTAACGAAATGTCATCTGGCGAGCATGCCAGGGGCTATCGTTGTCTAGAACTGTTTCCAGTAATACGAGGATGTGACGCAGAGTTTTCAAGCAAGCACCGTCCTGTGTGCAGCAAGAGGTTTGTCGCCACTGTGATGGGTGGCCAGCCTGTCAGGTGGACACTTGTCCACGCCTGCGAAACTCGCGGGCTCGACAGTCTAACCCCACCAATAGCAATGCGACTGCTTCACCATCGTCATTCAGAAGGGTGTCGACAGCCCGCACATGCTGGCTGCTGTGCTTTTGACCGTTGAATCAGACATGCTTTGCACTGCTGCATCCCATGCATCACATATAAAGAAAGTTGCCGAATTGCATTCATTACAAGCATAAGCATCATGCAACATAATGCGCACTCACATGGCAAGAAGTGGTCCCCCGAAAGGCCACCATGGCTGCTGAACCTCAGATTAGCATGTGCAGCTCCTGCTCCTGCTCCTATGTCGTCTAGTATTACCTGCAATCATAACAACACCTGGTCAGCGCCGTCCCGAAGAGCCACGATGCCCTTCGGGGGCAACGGCACTGACAGTCTTCGATCCTCTTGTAGTCCTTGGTAGCCTGGGTAGTGACACCTTGTCAGTGACTCCACTTGGTTGACACCGTAGCTCAGATTGAAGTTGAAGTTTTCCTCGCAAGAAGCAGGAGTGGCAGTAGTGTTAATTGCATGTAATGGGGGAGTGTGTATGCCTGCTTTACCGTTTCGTACTACTGTCATTCAAAGTTGACTGTCTTAGTGACCATGTATGGCCTGTTGTAAATTTTGTCGTCCTTTATCAGACGACGGGCGCTCAGCGCTCCCCATCGTCACGTGCGAGTGATCGTATGGGATGTGTAATATGCATTGAGGATACCTCCTTGGTGTGTGAGCACCTACTCTTCCCCTGACAGTATAGGCATGTGTGAGTTCCTTATTATATAACAGTAACTTCTAGTTCATGAGTGCGTCAGTACAGGCAAAATGTAAGGTGTAACGTGTAGGTGTGAAATATGCATTGAGGATACCTCCTTGGTGTATGAGCACCTACTCTTCCCCTGACAGTATAGGCATGTGTTAGTTCCTGATTATATAACAGTAACTCCTAGTTCATGAGTGCGTCAGTACAGGCAAAATGTAAGGTGTAACGTGTAGGTGTGAAAATCACCATGCCACTGGTAGAAGTAGAAAGAACTGCAGGCAACACACATTGCAGTAGCACAATGCAGCATGGCAGAACGTGTTGCCCTCTCACAACGACGCAGTCTGTTCTGCTTGCAGATAGCAATTAAGACGACCAAATTAGGTTACAAAAAAGCTATGGCAACACCACTAGGCGCCGAGAATGGTCAGCAGCAATGCTGACTCACCACAGCATGATGTAATGTGCTTTGCACACCACCAGCAGCAGCAGCAGCAGCAGCAGGGCCCACCCGTATGTACATGCAGCACAGCCACCTTCCTCCCGCCAAATGCCCTGCAAGGATGCTATGCAACAAGGCCTGACGGTTGAAGATGCAAATGCTTGGCTGCCGCCGCCGCTAGCTGCAATGCTGCTTGTGCGCATGCAAGGATACCGTCAGTTCAGATCCCAACTGCAACCTAAATCCCGACAGTAACAAAGATTCCATAGATTACTGATCAGAATCAAATCAGATCAGCAGCTTCTCAATGGCATCCTTGAGGCTCTGGATCTGGCTCTTGAGCTGGCTGCCCTCGTTTGTTGTCACTGACGCAGCGATCACGGGGCGGGACACACCGCAGGCGCGGCCCAGCGCAGCCTTAGAAGGCACCTGCAGCAGCAGCAGGAGCAGCAGCAGCAGACATACGTCAGGATTTGATGATAGAAAGCACTATCTTGTTGATGGCCTGTTTGCCGGCTGAGGAACATCAGCATTGCTAGGTGTCTGGCGTGAAATGCAGGTGCAACGACTATTTGTTACACACAGGTTTCCGCAATTCTGCTGCAAAGCGCTGTCGAGCATGTCACACCGCTGAAAAATCCAGCAACGGTTCACCAAGGCAGACAGCAGCAGCAGTCATAAACTCCGCAAACTCCCTGTCGACAAACAAGCGGCAGGCTCAAGGGCAGGCTACTCACAAACACGTAGGGCACGTTCTTGTCCTCTGCCAGCAGCGGCAGGTGCAGCAGGATCTCGATCGGCTCCGTGTCTGCCGCCATGACCACAAACTCGCTGATGCCGCGGTTCAGGGTCTTGGTGGCCTCGTTGGCTCCCTTCTTGAGCTGCTTGTAGTTAGCAGCCTGCTGCACGATGTCCATGATCGTGTTGGTCAGCGTGGCATCGGCCAGGGGGTAGGCCTTTGGGTTCACAGCCTCGGCCATGTTTGCTGGCTCGGGAGCGGCAGCGAGGGGCCTCACTGGCTGCGGGGTTTGAAGAAGGGTGACAAAAAGGGTTTGAAAAAAGGTTGACAGGTCAGTGGCAAGTGGCAGGTGGGGTGTTGCATTTAGGGCAGAAGGGCTGGCTGCAGTATGCAGGTGACTGTGATGGAAGGGTGCTGAGAGGCAAGGAAAGTGATGCTGTTGCAGGCGTGGTGCTGCTGCTCATGCAACTTCTTGCAGGAGAAGCAGAAGGCGCTCTGCAAAGCTGCTGTGTTTAGCGCTGGCGGCACTGCGCAGCATGCTGCTGCTGACAGCTGCTGCTGCCACCACTGCTTGCAAGTCCACTTTGCTCTTCGCCCTGCAGCTGCTGCTACAGCGTCGTTCAACTTCAACCAAGCAAACCGCTGTTAAAGTGCGCATGTATCCTCGTGCCTGACGTGCAGAACTGCTGCTGCATAGTGGCAGGGCTGACAGCTGCTGCTGTAGCTGCTAGTGCAGTCGGCCTGGTATGTTGCCGCGGTGCATCTTGAAGTATCTCACCTGATCACTACCCGTATATAAACGGGTAAAGGAAGCGGGCGAAGCTCCTTGTAAGCTCCGCTACGGCAGACTGCAGAAACCAGTCGGCTCTGTGTCGTGTCTGACGTGGTGGCAAAATTGTTCGCTAATAAAACTAGTACTGGAAGCTAGCAGGCCGCTTGCTCTGCCTTGAAGCTCTTGCGACTGTCGTGGCGGGCGAGTGACACCTTGTCAATGACAGTCACATGCATTTCGGAGCACTCGGCACTGCTTGGTAGAATTCTCACTTTACGTTTCGCAGTCGCAGACTTAATGGGGCACTATTGCGATCGCAGCATCGCCACGTTGACGGACGGTCAACACCAGCTTGCAATACGGCAAGGCATCACCTCCACCAATTGCATGCTCCTGCCAGCAGGTCGGTGCAGCTGCGTGGCACAGCCGTGCTTCTCAAGCACACCTACCATACGATCAAGGTGGTTGCTTCAGCACTACAGCCAGCTGAGCACAATCGACTGAAAATTTCCCAGCACACAGCCTGACCAGTGATCCCACTCTGTCTCGTGTGCTTTCAAGCGCATGCATGCCTTCAGCAGCGCCACAACCTATGCCTGCAACTGCCAAACACACACAGAATTTGATGTGCTGTGCAGCCTCAGAAGTACATGGGGATGTTTCGCAGCAGCTGCCAACTGCCGCCTTGCGCAAGGCCTACGCTGAGCACAGCCTTTGCGTTTCCAGCAACCGGCGCAAAGGCCGTATGCAGCCGCACACTGCTGCTGCTGCTGATGCTCTCGCCTGCTGCTGCTGCGCTGCCGTCCGCAGCATCACCACTACCCACTTCACCCTCAGCAGCAGCAGCTGCTGCTGCTGCTGCTCCTGGCTGCACAAAGGCGATCAGGCTGCACTCCACCACTGGCTTGTGTGTGGTGCTGAACAGTGCCACTGTGCCTGCTGCTGCATGCGGCTGCTGCAGCGCAACCGCCAGGCGGCTGCCATGGGGGTCCCACGCCAGGTCAGCAATGCAGGAGGCACCCGGCTGGTCCCTGCAGCAGCAGCAGGAGCAGCAGCAGCAGCAGCAGCAGCAGCAAGAGGCAGCAGCAGCAGCAGCAGCAAGAGGCCAGCAACACGTGCAGTGAGCGTGCGGAGGTTGGCGGGGAGCGATTTCTGTGACACACTGCTGCTCTGCATGCACCCACCTTCAGTGCCGTCAATGCGGTGACTGGCGAGGTGTCACTGCTTGCACATGTGACACTCCTTACAGACCGACAGCTGGCAGCATCCGTCCTGCCAGCTCCACCATTCTAGACAATGCAAGCAACTTTGCGCTGCATCAAAGATACAGTGCAACACGAGCTACTCACTGCTGCGCATCTGACACACCCGGGAGGGTCACTGGCAGCAGCTGCTCAGTCAGGTTTGGCGGCTGGCCCACTAGGTACAGCGCCACCAGCTGGCTGCTGCCGCTGAGAGCCAGCAGCACTGCACTCGCATCAGGCGCCCATGCTGCTGCTGTGACTGCACTGCCTGCAGCCGGGCGGTGAGGCAGAGGCACCACGGCAAGCACAGCAGCAGGAGGAGCTGTTAGCAGTTAGCGGGGGGCACAAGGGATTACAAGGGAGTGTGTGTGCAGGGGTTTTGAGTTGGCTTACAAGCAGCAGCTGTCCCAACCCCTACAGCACTTCAAGTCTGCGGCACCATGACATGCAACAAGCTAATGTAAAGACATCGTGGCGTCTTTATGCAGCACACACACAGCAGCAGCAGCAGCAGCAGCAGCAGCATCACCTGCTGGTGTGTCCCAGGAGCGCAGCGTCCACGTGGCTGTCTCGTACAGGAAGAAGCGCCCGCAGCGCGCAGCTGCGATCAACATGGCAGCAGCAGCAGCAGCAGCAGCAGCAGCGGCAGCAGCAGCTCAATCACACCGCCAAGCCGGACACCTGCCACCAAGCCAGGTGTCGACCCCCGCATCACAGCGCATGCGCTGCACTACACTACATGCACCTTCCTCATGCAACTGCATCATGCAAGCTCTGGTGCAATTGGTGCGTCATGAGCACATGGTTTACACCCAAACCCCAAAACCCCTGAACCCTAAACCCACCTGCAAACAAGTAGCCGCCATCCGGGCTCCACTGCAGGCATGTGATGGGCTGCAAGCCCAGCCGCACGCTTGCGCCACATCCCACACCACCACGCGGCTGTGGTCTATACACACACGCTGCTTTGCCCACCAATATGTATGCACACAGGGGCTTGCCACTGGGCTGTTACATTGCATGCTGCAGCACGACACGCAACACAGAGCAGCCATCTTCATCTGCTGCCTATTCAATCAAGCCCACCTGCAAACAGGTAGCCGCCATCTGGGCTCCACTGCAGGCATTTGATGGGCTGCAGGCCCAGCCGCAGTGAAGCACCACATCCCACACCATCACACGGCTGTGGTCTATACAAACACGCTGATTTGCCGGCCAACATCAATGCACTGTACTACAGGGGCTTGCCACTGGGCTGTCACATCGCATGCTGCAGCTCTACATGCAACACACACCAGCCACCTTCATCTGCTGCCTATCTAATCAAGCCCACCTGCAAACAGGTAGCCGCCATCTGGGCTCCACTGCAGGCATGTGATGGGCTGCAGGCCCAGCCACAGTGAAGCACCAACGCCTAGCGCCACATCCCTACACCATCACACGGCTGTGTGTGTTCTATACACACAGCTGACTCGCCCAGCAAATACATGCTAGATGGGCTTGCCACTAGGCTGTGACATCGCATGCTGCAGCACTACACGCAACACAGACCAGCCATCTTCATGTGCTGCCTATTCAATCAAGCCCACCTGCAAACAGGTAGCCGCCATCTGGGCTCCACTGCAGGCATGTGATGGGCTGCAGGCCCAGCCGCAGTGAAGCACCCACGCCTAGCGCCACATCCCACACCATCACACGGCTGCAGTCGCTGCTGCTGCCAGCCAGCAGCCGGCCGTCGGGGCTCCAGGACAGCGACGACACCCTGGAGGTAACACAATAACAAGCAAAGTAACATGGTTTGAATGTGGGGAAGAGCACAGCACAGTTGCGAGCGACACATGGAGAAGGCTAGCAGATACAGCAGGAGACTGCCAACAGCTGATGTGCTCGTTGCACAGCTCACGCCAGCTGTCTTTGGCATTACAGGCTCAACATCACTGTAAATGCAGCTGCACGACCAGTCTTCAGCTGCAAGCCTGCCCGCTGCCGCGCTGCGCAAGCCATGCTGAGCTTGAAAACATCAGGCCAACGGACACCCACCTGCAGCCATGCTTGAACTGCAGGAAAGTTACCCAGCCGCCCTGCGCAGCACCACCAGCAGCGCCGCCGCCGCCGCCATTCTCCCTGCCCCTGTGCTGGCTGCTGCTGGCTGCCAGCGGTGCTTTGCCTAGGCTCCACAGCGCAACGCCTCCAAGGCAGCCCACAGCCAGGCTGCTGCAGTGCACGGGACGCCATGCCAGGCAGCCCACCTGCGGTGACAGCAGGGCAGCAACAGGATACATCGGTGTACGGTGAAATTTTACGGCTGTATTGTGTTGTTCTGTTACACCACAACTCAAGCTTACCATGGCATGTATACCATGGCATATATACCATGGCATGCGGATACTGCGAATCTCGTGGTGACTGCCCCATGCCCTCGCAGGCCCCACATACATACACAAAGCAAGAAGGTGCCTGCGGTGACAATGTGCAGGGCGGCAGGGCGTGACTTCGCTCACTCTGCAGGGCACCCAACCCTTCGCTTCATGGTGTCTGAGTACAAAATAACATAAGCAGGTCACAGCAACCAAAGCATCAGCAGCGCACAAGCAGCACCCAGCCCTGCCGCTGCTCTCACCTGTTGCTGCAGCTGGTGTGTTAGCACCTGCTGCGCTTGGCTCAGCACTCCATCACCTGCATCATCACCTGATGCTGCTGCTGCTGCTCCTGCAGACAGATCATACAGCAGCACTGCGCCGCTGCCTGAATGCCCGACTGCAAGCTGCTGCTTGTTGCAGTGCCAGGCCAGTAGCTTAGGAGGGCAGGGGCCAGCAGCTGGCTGCAGGAAACTAGGCAAGCCCAGCCTGCACAGCAGACAGCAGCGGATGAGTGCAGCAGTTGTTGCTGTTGTTGTCAGTTTCTGTGCCGTGACAGCTGGCTGCAGGAAGCTAGGCAGGCCCAGCCTGCACAGCAGACAGCAACCCTTTTCGTTCTGACACAAGTGCAGCTGTTGGTGCTGTTGTTGTTGGTTACTGCGTCATGGCAGCGGCACGTGAAGCGCCTGCTGTGTGAAGCTGTTGCATAGCTGTCACATACGGGGCACCCTTGTTGGTTATGTGCTGCTGTAGGCACACTGTGCTGCTGCTGCGTTGGGTGAACTGGGGGTAAACGAGTGAACGTTGGCACAGATTGGGTTGCACGCCATGCCCAAACAGGCTGAGCAACACAGCCAATCCGCACACCACAACAGTGCAGGCATGCGCGGCGTGCATTGGCTTGACACAGTGCTCTGCTGCTGCAGCTGCATGCGTCCATGCCTACGTTTCGAGCACAAACTGAGCGCCGGCCTTCAGCAGCTGCACAGCTGGGCTGCTGTTCCTGCGGGCACCACACAACATGACAGGTCAGAGCAGAGTAAGTAGTATTGCTGAGCCTACTGTCTAGTAGCACTGCTTAATACCGCCCACAGCTTGTGAGCAGGCAGCTGCCACGCAAGACCCACTGATGTTGTACCGCTGCAAACCCCAATGGTGTAAATCCCACAGGTGCTGCACTCAACGCACACTGCAGAGGCCAGCTACAAACTGCCTCAAGGATCAGCATGTCAGGGCCTGGCGCCTGTACGTATACATGGTCTGCAGCTGTCCTGAGCGCGAGTGCGCTGCAGCAGCAGCTGCTTGCAGGACACTCACTTGCTCTGCTGCTGGCCTCCTGCCGCTGTGCCTGCAACAGCAAGGGGCGCACACATCAGCAGCTGCAACAGCACCCACCGAGGCCTGTTCACGCATGTCTCTTGCTCATGGGCATGTAGAATTCACGCTTAGCGTTGTCAAAGCAGGTGTTCTGATGGCACTGAGCTGTGTGCCTTGCTTTCACAAGTGCTAATTCACCCAGGCACAGCTGCTCTCGCTGCCTGCTTACCATTGGCCGCTGGCTTGCTGACATCTGCCACTGGCACATGGGGCGCAAAGGCCGCATCCAGTGCAGCAACATCAACCTGAACACTTGGCAGGGTAAGTCCCTTCTACACACACATCCAGTGCCAAAAAAGGCAGCAGAAGGCAGCAAAAAAGCAGAATCCCTGTTCAGTGCTCAGCAGCGTAGATGCCATGCAGCAAAGCTGCTTGAGCGTTCATGATCGACGAAGAGCAGCCTTACCGTGCATCCAGTCTTCCTGGCGTCTCTGGTTCCCACTGCACAGCCAAAAGACACGTGGCATCAGTTGGTACTGCTGTCTGCTGCTCCTGCTGCCGTTGCTGCTGTGGGTCTGCTTCCTTAGGCTAGCAGGGCTGCAGCAGCACCGCAGATGTTACCTAGACGGCAGCTGACTTCGCACAGCGTCTCGTCATCTGCATCAGGCACCGGGACTGCACACACTCGACCTGGCAGTGCAGGCATGGTTGAGATCCGGTGTACTGCCTCTGCTAGTATCCAACTAGATACCGGATGATTCCAAACGCCTTTGAATTGTTGATTCATAGTGGCTGGACGGAGTTTGGCGCGAACTGGGGGGTGCCAGGGTTTGTGGCACAGCAGGCAAATTTAAACTGGACGACAGGAACCGTTATGCAGGCTGCGACTACGTGACAGCAAATCTGCAACAAAACGTGGTTGATATTGCTGCGCGAGAGCGAGGTCCAATGATGATCAGGGCGATTCATTACGTACTCCTGAGGATCCTGAGGTCCTTCTGTCCTGTCAGGCTATTGCTCAAGTTATTGATGATGCTGATGATTTTTTTTCTGCGATTTCTTCTGACGGTTGGGATGATGATGAGTTGTTCTTCGATGTTTCCTCCCCCTATGAGCCTCTCGTTGGCTCCTGACTGGGGTTCCCACTCCTCGTTGAGTGGAGCATGTAATGTAATGTAATGTACTGATTACACTGCCACTGGAATGGCACTTGTAGTTGCTGGTGCACAGCTTCAAGCTGTCAGAAGTTCTGACAAACAGCCAAGTCATTTATCAGCCATAGCAAGCAGACATACGAATTGACGCCAGATGTCAAGAGTTTGTAACAAGAAACCTCCAGAAGGTCAGTGTTGTGACCGGCGTGAGCACGCCACCAGCGCAGCCAGACTTTGCGCCACGGCACACCACTCAAGCAACACAGTTTATTGTGATTGTACAAGGCTTGGCAAACCACGCCAAACACACCCTCAGGACAACCGACGATACATCAACACCAACAGCAGCTGAAAGCTGGAATGCAACATGTCCAAGTGCTGCCTGCAACCTCCTAACAACCGGCCAGCAAACCATGGTGGCTGCCGCACACCAGCAGAGCTGCGCGGCAAGCCACGCTTTAGAATTTGGATCCTCAGCTTCCTGCAAACACCTCTGTCACCATCTACCCACGGCAATACCATGGCCCAAAGCACGCTGCTGCTCCAGCCCTGCCGCCATACGCGGCCTAGCCCTCACAGCAGCTCCAGCTGCTGCTTCTTCTGGCAGTGGCCGTAGCTCGCTATGCCAGCTGCTGCTGCTGCTACTGTCCTCGCGGCGGCCCCCAAGCACCGTACGCGTTCCTGGAGGTGCTCTCCGAGGCCATCGCCCTCAGCTCAATCACCTTTGCAGGAAGCTGCTGATGCTGATGCTTTTCAGCTACACCAGCAGCTGCTGCTGCTGCTGCTGCTGCTGCTACTGCTCTAGCGGCGGCCCCCAAGCACCATTCCTGGAGGTGCTCTCAGAAGCCCCCTCCTTCAGCCCCAGCACCTTTGCGGGAAGCGTCACCTCCGCAGCAGCTGCAGCTACAGCTGCTGCTGGTGTTCAGCTACAGCAGCAGCAGCAGCTGCTGCTGCTGCTACTGCTGTTCCTGTGGCGGCCCCCAAGCACCATTCCTGGAGGTGCTCTCAGACGCCATCGCCTTCAGCTCCAACACCTTTGCAGGAAGCTGCAGCTGCTGGTGCTTTTCAGCTACAGCAGCTGCTGCTGCTGCTACTGCGCGCCTTGCTCGCGTGGCGGCCCCCAAGCACCGTTCCTGGAGGTGCTCTCAGAAGCCCCCTCCTTCAGCCCCAGCACCTTTGCGGGAAGCGTCACCTCCGCAGCAGCTGCAGCTACAGCTGCTGCTGGTGTTCAGCTACAGCTACAGCTACAGCTGCTGCTGCTGCTACTGCTACTGCTGCTGCTGCGGCTGCTGCTACTGATCTCGTGGCGGCCCCCAAGCGCCATTCCTAGAGGTGCTCTCCGAAGCCATCGCCCTCAGCTCAATCACCTTTGCAGGAAGCGTCACCTTAGCAGCCTGCTTCACCAGCGGGAACTTTGTATGGTGCTGCGCGGCAATATCAGTCATGCGCACGCGTGCCACAGTGCGCGGCACGCCAGCAGAGACCTTGAAAGCTAGCTTTTTTGCAGGTGTGGTGGGATCAGGCAGCTCCAGAGGCAGAAGTGCGGCAACCGTGCCCTGCCAGCGGATTGCCTGGAAGTTGTTTTTGGTGGGGTTGACGCGCACGGCCCACCAGAACTCGATGCGCTGCCCAACTGCTGGCGGCCGCATGAGATCAAATGCTGCTGCTGCTGCTGCTGCAGAAGAGGTGGAGGCAGCAGCAGCAGCACCATCGTCCTCATACTGCTGCGGCTGCTGCTGCTGTGTGTTGCTGCCTGGATCCTCCGCGTCCTGCTGCTCTGTAGATTGTGGCTGCTGCCGCTGCTGCTTCTTTGGGGGTTGACTGCCGCAGAGCCCTGACAGCTCGTTCAGGCTGCGCTGGCGCCGCCACTTCATGTGTGCCATGATGCCGTGCTGCTGCTGCTGCTGCTGCTGCTGCTGCTGCTGCTGCTGATCGCCAGTTTGCTTTGCTGCACCTGGCCCTGCTGGTGCCTTACTTGTGTCAGCACTGCCCAGGTTAACGCCAGCAACAGCAGCCTGCGCAGCAGCAGATAGCCTGCGGGCGATGCCTTTACGCCGTGCCGCTCCTGCTGCTGCTGCCAGCCTGCCTGGCGTAGCTGCTTCTGTATCAGCTGCTGCTGGCCGTATTTGCCCTGACACTCCACTCCGGGGCCAAGCCTGCTGCTGCTGCTGCTGTGGAAGAGTGCTTTGACTTTTGCGGCGCGTGGACGGAGGCCCAGGGTTGTACATAGCCGCCAGCTGCGCAGCAAGCGCCTCATCAGCAGACAGGTCAACGGCAGCAGCTGCTGCTGCCGCCGGTGCTGCTGCTGCTGCTGCTGCTGCTGCTGCTGCTGGCTCTGCTGAAGGAGCCTGCTGCTGCTGCTGCTGCTGCTGCTGCTGCTGCTGCTGCTGCTGCTGCTGCTCCTGCTGCAGTGCCATGTGCAGGCCCTGCCATGCATCAGGCCCACAGGAGCGCCTCGCTGCAGCAACCGCAGCAGCCACCGCACCCGCCGCTGCTGCTGCTGCTGCTGCTTCGTTGGCATCCTTTGCCTCCTGCTGCTGCTGCTGCTGCTGCTGCAGCTGCTGTCTGCCTGGCTTGCCTGGTGCAGTGCCTTGCCTCGCTACTGCTGCTTCATCTGCAGCCGCACGCCTGCCATCATCATCAGCAGCAGCTGCAGCACCTGCTGCTGCTTGGATGCTGTCAGCAATGCCGACAGGGTCCATCTGATAGTCATATTCATCAGAGTCCGGATCTGAAGGGAACTCATACGCATCAGTGTGGGGGTTGGCGGCTGCCGGTATTGCTGTTGCTGCTGCTGTTGCTGCTGCCAGCACTGCTGCTGCTGCTGGTGTTGCTGCTGCCGGTGGTGACACTGCCGCTCGAAGCGCCTGCGGCTGTGGATCTGCTGCTTGCCTACTACGGCTGCCACCTTGGTCTACTGCCTGCTGCTGCTGCTGCTGCTGCCGCCGGCTGCCGCTGCGGCTGCGAGCTACAGGCACTGCCGTTGTCTCAGCAGCAGAAGCAGCAGCATGTTGAATGTCCCTGCCCAAAGCACGTGCAATTCTGCCAGCAGCAGCAGCAGCAGCAGCAGCAACTGCTGTACCAGACTCTTCTGGTTGCTGCTGCTGCTGCTGTGCTGCCTCCCTGGCTGGCAGCTTGCGGGCGCTCTTTGCTGCAGGCACATCATCACCAGGCGCTGCTGCTGCTGCTGCATCTGACCCTCCCTGTTTCCTTTTGCGCCCTAGTCGCTGCCGCTTGCCTGCGTCAACATCTTCTCTAGCAGCTGCTGCTGCTGCTGCTGCTGGATCATCTTCTGGCGTGCCACGGCACTGCCTCTGCTGGTTTGCAGCCGCCTGGATAGGCTCCCGCTGTTTCGTCTGCTTTGCTGGCTGTGTCCGAGCAACAGCAGCCGCTGCTGCTGCTGCTGCTGCTGCTGCTGCTGCTGCTTCAGCTTCAGCAGCTGCTGTGGCCACCCGAGCAGCCGCAGCCAGCCTAGCTTGCACAGGGCTTGCTGCTGGCGGCGGCTGCAGCAACTGCTGCTGCTGCTGCTGCCCATGCTGCTGCTGCTGCTGCTGCCGCTGACCGCTGGCTCCCTTCTCAGGCTGCTGCTGCTGCTGGCCCCCAAGACCCTGCTGGGGCTCAGGAATATGTTGCAGTGCCGGCAACTCAGGGTGCTGCTGCTGCTGCTGCTGCAGCCCCAGCTGCTGAGCTCGGTCAGGCTTGCCGGCCTCGCCATGGGCCTCAGCACCCGGCTGAGATTGCTGCTGCTGCTGCTGCCCGCGTGCTGCTGCTGCTGGTGCTGGGGGCGGCACAGCTGCTAAGGCAGGATCTACAGGTGCAGCAACCACAGTAGCAGCTGCAGCTGGTGCAGGTGCTGCTATAGGGTCTTCTTCTGTCCCAGGCGGCGGCGGCTGCTGATGCTGCTGCTGCTGCTGCTGCTGATCATGTGCTGCAGCAGGTGCTGCGTCAGCCCCTGGCAGCAGGCTGTGCAGCTGCAGTGCTGCTGCCAGCCGGGGCCACAGGGGGTCATTCTGCAGGCTGTCAACAAGCTGCGCGATTGTCGCCTCATCATCATCGTCATCTTCCACCTGCTGCTGCTGCTGCTGCTGCTGCTGCTGCTGGAGTGCATTTGTGCCGGCTGCGCGTGCTGCTGCTGCAGCTGTATTGGCTGCAGCAGCGGGAGCATCAAGCAGGCCGCCAGGTGCTTGGAAGGACAGCTGGCCAGGCGCAGCAGCAGCAGCAGCAGCAGCAGGAGGGCCTCCTGCCAGTTGCACAGGTGGTGGTGGCAGCAACGCTGGGTGTGCGCCTGTAGCCTGCTGCTGCTGCAGCTGCCCTGTTACTAACGTGTTATCCCCCACTGCCGGCAGCATCTGCTGCATCAGCTCCCGCTCCTGCTGCTGCAGCAGCTGCTCCTGCTGCATAATGCGCTCCTGCTCTCTTAGCAGCTGCTGCCTGCGCAGCTGCAGCGTCTGCTTTGCGTCCTGCAAGTCACTCCACCTAGCCTGCCAGGCAATGAGGTGGCTGCTGTTGCTGCTGTTGCTGCTGCTGGCGATAGAGGGTATCTGCTCCAGCTGCTGCTGTTGGGGTGGCGGTGCAAGCATACTGGCACCCTTGCTGCTGCCATTCGGCAGACCAAAGACAGCACCTGGTGCCTGTGCTGTATCTTGGCCCAAATCTACTGGGTGCTGCTGTGCTGGTGCTGCTGCGTCTTGGGCTACAACCGTCACATGCTGCCGTGCTGCTTCTGCTGCTGCTGCTGCTGCTGCTGCTGCTGTGTCTTGGCCCAAAGCTGCTGGGTGCAGCTGTGCTGGTGGGAGTGGCGGTGGCAGTGGTGGTGGCAGTGGTGCAAGTGCAGCTGGTACCTGTGCTGTGTCTTGGGTTAAAACGGGCACATGCTGCCGTGCTGCTGCTCCTGCTGCTGGTGCTGCTGCTGCTGCTGCTGCTGCTGTGTCTTGGTCCACGGCTGCCATGAGCTGCTGTGCTGGCGGTGCTGGTGGTGCTGCTGCTGCTGCTGCTGCTGCAGCTGCTGGTGGTGCAAGTGCAGCTGCAGGGGGGGAAGCCAGCTGCAGAGGCAGCTGGGAGTCCCTGTCCTGCAAGCCATTGCAGTCATCTGGCGCTGCTGCTGCTTCTGCTGCAGCTGCTGCTGCGTTGTTTTTCAACACAGCAGCAGCTGGCAGTCCTGCAAGTGCTTCTGCTGCTGCTCCAGCTGCTGCTAGGCCCTGCAGGGCAGCAGCTGCAGTGTGTGCTGGCACATCGCCTGCTGCTGCTGGTCCGTCTGGCTGCTGTTGTGCAGCAGCTGCCGCTGCTATGACAGCTGCAGCTAGGTCAACAAGTGTCGGCCGAGCAGCTTCGAGGAAAGGGGCTGCAAGCTGATCCATGGCAGCAGCAGAGATTGCTGCAGGCAGCTCAGGGCTGGAGCCTATGTGCAGGGACAGTAGCACAGGAGCAGTGGAAGCGCAGCGGGTCAAGGCAGGCGTCATCAAGCATTGACATATAATCATATGCATCATTTGTGTCCAACAACGCAGCTGCATAGGTGCTTGCAGGCATGGGCAGAGGCTAGCACTGTGCTGTGCTGGTGTGGCTTGGGTCCAGGGGTGACACTGCGTGACATACCGAGCCAAACTCTTTACCTCAACATTCTAATGGTTGTATACAAGTGATAAGGCTTTCGCTGGCGAGACACAGCAATCAAACGAGCCCTCACTGCCTTCGATTGATTTGAATCGGAGCAGACCTTGATCCCTAGTATAAGAGCAAAATATCATACGAAATATCTCATGGCTTTGCCAGGCAGCACAAGCCTCAGCCCAGGGGGCTTCGTGTTGTTAGCTTATAATTTGATAGGCACAGGCCCTAGGTGTCACCAGAGCTCCCGCCTTTGGTGGTTCAAGAACCTCACGTGTTGAAGCGGTGAACCAGATACTAGAGCAGTCACAGACACTGTACCGGCTGGCTTTACTGTTCCATGCTTTGCCACCCTGAGGCTTTGCCTGTTTCACTCTTGGCAGCAACCCACCTGCCAGGCTGGCCACCAGCTCCAGTACACAGCACAGTATCAAGATGTTCAAGCACAGAGTGCCTGGCCTACAGCAATTTTTTGGTCTGCGAAAACAGCCAGTTACAAGTCCACAGGCAACGCCGCTGCAGGATGGCGCCGCAGATGTCATGAGATCACCCATGAAAGGATGCCGTGAGTGCACACGCCACTGGCATGTGTCAGTGACCGTGACTCGATTAGCGATCAGTGATTTGGTGGAAACGTAGGTGAGATGCCAAGGGAGTGCTGTGCACTGCACGTGCCATATGATATGGTGTCACAAGCCGATCCATACTGGATACTTGACTCATGTGACTCACATGGCATGCCTCGGCAGAGCAGTAATGATACAGCCACCGGTCATTGCTGCCGCACCAACCAGCAGCCCTGCGACGCAAAAAAAACTGGTGTGCAAATATTGTGACTGCATGCCAAGAACAGGCCAGCAGGCCATCTTCAAAGGAGTTGCACTTGCACGCTTGGTTGCTTCCTCAGGAAGCTAGAGGCTCTAGCAATGCACTGCACTGCCAGCTGGCAGACAGACATACATACTGGCAGACAGACATACCCACTCAGTGGAGTCAGGGAGTCTGTGCATGGGCCCGCCGCAGTGACAGCATGCATGCGCACTACATGCAGACACATAAGCTGGTGCATTGTAAACCCCAAAGTGAGGGGACGCCGAGGCCTCAATTGAACCGCTGCTTGGCCTACACTGCCGCTAAAGTGTGTAAAAGGAAATTGAGAATGAGGACCGTCACCATCATACACCAGTCGAGCTGAAGCAGCATCCATGCATGTATCAAAGACAGCAGACACAAATATGTAAGCATGCTGCAAAGCATACTGGTGCAGAAGCTACAAGGACAGCAAGTGCAAGTGAGAAGACAAGTGACAGCAGCGCATCAAACCAGGGGGGCGTGCCAGCAGTGGCAGCAACAACTAGTACTGCTCATGCAGAATGAATGCAGCTGCAGCAGTGCAGTTACATCACAACCTGCCTGTGCGACATGCGCTTGTGAAGACAATGCGCATGCATATGTGATGTGTACGGTGCCCGTGCTCATGTTGCTCGTGCATGTATGCAAATTCAAGGAAGCAGGACGGTCAAAACAAGGATTCTGGCACCTGCTGGCACCATGCCGGGACACCCAACAACAAGGAAAGGGAAGTGGTAGATCAAGCTGTGATCGGCTGACTGTCTGCTGCATACTGCATACAGAGATTTGAGTACAATGCAAGCGTGTTGCGTGCACCGAATGGTCTCTGCGGCACAACGTTGGGGCCGCGCGCGCACAGCGCTGGGCGGCGCAAGCTCCAACACATGCAGATAAGCGGAGCTGCTACTGACAGTGCAATGTGGAATGCACTGCCGGGAAAAGCAGACTATACCATAACATGGCATGCGTACATCACATGCCAGTGGCTGACAGCAAAGCGCAACTGCACCAACCTGGACAAGCGCCATCCTCCTCAACTCTATGGAAAAAGCGCAATGAAATGCACCAACCAGGACAAGCTCAAGGCAAAAAACAATCGATAGAGGTGTCAAGGAAAACAACAGAAAACACGACCCGGGATCACAGCAGACATCATCAAAATGGTGGTGGGCAGACAGCGCACTGAGTCAAATGCATTCGAACTCTGAGCAGCAGGCAGCTCAGTCGATGGGTGTGAAGCAAAACAACTAGGAAGTGTTGAAGCATCGTGGCATTGCCAGCAGCAGGCGGCTGCGCAGCGCAGCACTGCTTAGCGGAGTATAAGCTGCGGAAAGGGGCTGTTCAATATTCATATGATGCTGCCAAGAGAACATTCGCACGAGTGCAATTCAAAAGAGCCTGAAGACCACTGCCTGTGCATGCGGCAGCGCCTGGGACTGTTGTGGTGGCGGCATGCGAGCAGTTTGCAAGGCCAACACATTTCCACACCAAAACAAACCATGGGTGTCACAGAGCGGCACAGCAACCATGAGTGCTGCCCACAACCTTGGACTGTAGGTCATGCCACAATTTACGGCACAGCATGACCAGCCTGTGACTCGACCCTGTGCAGATCATGACAACTCAACCTGACCAAAATTAGTCACGACTGATGGAATGAGGCCAGCAGGCCCAACGGGTGTCCATCTGCTGGAAATGCACGGCCAATGCTTTCAACAGCAGTCAGCCTCATGCACACGGTGAGATCATAAAAACAGGCTCATGAATCATAATGAATGTCCCCCAACGGGTGTGCATCTGCTGGAGGATGGAAAGCCCAGCTTCGCGAGACCAGTGCAACAGGGTGCAGGGCCAATGATGTCCACAGAAGCCAGCCTCATGCACACGGTGAGAATATACACCAAAGAGGCTCAGGAATATCCAAATTTTCCCCCCGACAGCTGAACAGCTGCCGTCTCGTACCAAAATAAGTTCCAGCAGCAGCTTCAGCTCACAGCGCTGCTGCTGCTGCTGCTGGTGCTGGTGCTGGTGCTGCTGCTTTTCACAGTCCAAGCCCGCCAACCAGAGCAGCTCCTGGCACACTGCCAGCAGTAGCATCAAACCCCACGCAACACACACTATACCAAACACCAGTCAAACTTCCACCCAAAACCCTCCATCAAAGGCTTTAATCAGGGCTTGGGGCTGCGCCAGGCATGAGGGGAGCGCAGCGGGCGTGGTGAGACACGGGGACTACGCTTGGGCTTAGGTGAGGCAGCAGGGTGGTGGGGCTTGCGGTCAGGGCTGGGCTGTGTCTTGCTCTTGGTGGTGGTGGTGGTCTGGCTCATGCCCATTGCGGAAGATTGTGTGTTGGTGTAGGTGATGTCCAAGGCTGGGCGGCTGTTGGTGTCGCTGTGCTGGCTGAGGCGGATCGTGACGGGTGTGCTGGCACCCCTGCGGCAGCACGAGCAATTATCCATATAGGTGTTTGGTTTTGAGTGTGTCCTTTTCATTTGATCAATCCCAAGATGCGAAAAGCTCAGGATAATCGGCCGCTGAAACAGGGTGTGCTGGCACCCCTGTGGCAGTAAGCAGCCGCAAGCAGACAGCAGCAGCGTCAGAGCAGAGCTGTGCACAGAGAGTGCTGCAGTACATGTGTTGCATGAAAGCAGTATGCTGCAGCTGCACCATGGATGGTGAGGCCTGGTACACTGCTGCACTGTCATGCATGCTGCTGCTCTGGCTGTATGCAGCAAGCTGAAGCAACTTTGTTGGGCAACAGATGCTGCTTCGCCAGCCTCCAACCCGCATACATGCATTGCCGAGATGTGATGAGCGTGCAGAAGAGGCCTCTGCAAGCCTCCATCAAGCCCCACCTCATCAGCAGGCCGCAGTTTAGGGTTTAGGGTTTGGGTTTAGGGTTTCTAAACCCTGAAAGCGTGGGGCTGGTGCGCTGCTGACAATGCTTTGAGCAGATGCAGCATCTATACTATACACAGCGTGCATCCTACATCATGGCGGCCAGTAACACACATGCTGCAAACCCTACCTCATGAGAAGGCCGTAGTTAGCGCTGCCATTGTTTGCCAGCCAGCCAGCAACCACGCTCGCTGGCACAGGCACAGACAGCTTGGCCACACCGTTGCAGCAGGGCACTGTGAAGCTCCACGTGGCAGCAGGGTCGCTGCTGCAGTCCTTCCAGGCACCCGGCTCCGCCCAAGTGACGGGCCTGCACACAATTCGCACACGTAAACCGTAAACCATGTGATGTTGTTGTTACTAGCACGTATTTCAGGTCTTACTCCTGCAGCAGCAAGTGATGGGCCTGCACACATTTGCAGATGTTAGAGTTGTATATGTTGCTTGTTATGATGCCGTTGCAGCAGGGCACTGTGAAGCTCCAGCTGGCAGCAGGGTCGCTGCTGCAGTCCTTCCAGGCACCCGGCTCCGCCCAAGTGACGGGCCTGCACACAATTCGCACACGTAAACCGTAAACCATGTGATGTTGTTGTTACTAGCACGTATTTCAGGTCTTACTCCTGCAGCAGCAAGTGATGGGCCTGCACACATTTGCAGATGTTAGAGTTGTATATGTTGCTTGTTATGATGCCGTTGCAGCAGGGCACTGTGAAGCTCCAGCTGGCAGCAGGGTCGCTGCTGCAGTCCTTCCAGGCACCCGGCTCCGCCCAAGTGACGGGCCTGCACACAAGTCACACACGTAAACCGTAAACCATGTGATGTTGTTGTTTAAAGGCATGTGCCAATGCCGGTGATACTTTTGAAAAGCCCCCAAAAAGCCAGGCAGGCTTCCGGTGATATATAGAATTTCAAAAAAAAAAGTCCTGCCGGCTTGAGGTGATATTTACTCGCACGTATTTGAGGTCTTACTCCTGCAGCAGCAAGTGATGGGCCTGCACACATTTGCAGAGGTTAGAGTTGTATGTGTTGGTTGATATGGTGCCGTTGCAGCAGGGCACTGTGAAGCTCCACATGGCAGCAGGGTCGCTGCTGCAGTCCTTCCAGGCACCCGGCTCCGCCCAGGTGATGGGCCTGCAAGCATTTGCAAAACATAAGCCTGATGACATAGTTGTTACGAGCATGCACTGACGTCTCAGGGATGGGCCTGCACGCAATTCATATAAGTTGCTTTCAATATGCGTGTGCAAATCTGCCTGCTGCTGCTGGTGGGTAACATGTTACGCAGTACGCTGCTGCCATCAAATTGTATGCACCGACACTGCGGATGTGGTGTTTGCAAACGTAGCAGCAGCACTCACGTGCCGCTAGAGCGGTATGTGGCTGCTACCTTTGAGAGGCAACCACAGTAGCACTGCTAAATTAAACAGGGGTAAGCACGTGTCACAGCAACACTCACGTGCCGCTGCTGGTGAACATGCCAGTGCGGGCCCAGCCCAGGGCCACGTAGCGTGTGGGGGGAGAGGTGGCAACCCAGCGCGTGGCAAGGGCACACACCTGCAGCACGACAGCAATGCACAGCAGCAATGCACAGCAGCATGCTCGGCCAAAAATATCCAAGTATGTGATGTAAACGATCTGAATGTGGCTGTGATAACACCATGCTGCTTTGCAACAGGGTTGAAGGTGAGCTACACCTATATTACGTTTTGTAGTGCCGACCAAGCAAGCACCAGAATGCATTCACTTCTGGACATCCACAACATGCACAGCGCAGCATGATGCTGGCAGTGTCATCCGCTGCTGCCATTGCTGCTAGCAGGGTGCCGCATTGCAGGCAGCAAACCGTCAGCAACATTTACTATTAAACCAGCCACTACAGTTGAAGCAGCACAGCAGATAATGAGCGGCAACATGCTGCCACATGGCACCGCATACCGCAGCATGCCACAACATGCCTTGCCGGTATGGCGCAACATGCCGCAACCTGCCGCCACATGCCCCGACATGCCGCACCATGCCACACCGCTTCCGCACCTGCACAGTCTGGCTGCTGCTCTGCCAGTTGACCAGCGTCAGCAGCTAACGGCTGCAGCAGCACAGCAACCAACAAGCCGCAACATGCCGCAACAGCACCGCACCTGCACAGTCTGGCTGCTGCTCTGCCAGTTGACCAGCGTCAGGTTGAGCCGCGCTGAGGTCACTGCAGCACTGGGCTGCAGCAGCTGCTGCAGCTTTGCAAACTGCAGCAGCACGCGGAAGCTCTCCTTGGCGCTGTTCACGGCATCACCCAGGGTGATTTCAGGGGTGGCTGGCCAGTAGTATGTGACGCCCTGCGTGCCACAGCATCCAGGTTGAGTTTGACGAGTTTAGTTGGTTCAGGGTGGGTGGGGAGCAGGCATTTTCATCGTACAGGGAGCAAGGTTGTCAGGCACATGCACACAAGGATGGTCGCTTGAACATGTGTGCACATGCAGTGTGATCAAAATGGTACCGGCATGCCGGCAGCGGCATTGTGTGTCCACACCCCGCTTCCCACAGCAGCAGCAGCAGCAGCAGCGGCGGCAGCCGCACCTGCATGTAGTTCCAGTCCGCGATGTACTGCGTGGTGATGCCTGCATCCATCGTGCTGTTATACACCACGCTGCTGCCATCCACCTTGCTCAGCGTCAGCCCGGTTTTCACCACAAGCCGCGCAAAACCTGAACCCTGCGGCGCGGGGCTGGGCGAGGGTTTAGGCGTCTCAGCCGAGGGTGAGGGTTTAGGGTTTGTAGGCGAGGGTGAGGGTGAGGGTGAGGGTGAGGGTTTGTCCGAGGTTGTTGCAGGACTGGGGCTGGGGCTTGGTGGAGGGTCAGAAGCAGGGGGGCTAGGGGAGGGTGCTGGGGACTCCAGGCCTCCAGTGCCTGGCTGGTAGTAAACATCTAGAGCGGGGCGGGCTGCTGGGTATTGGGTCAGCTGGCTGGGGCGCAGGCTGATCTGGCCATTCAAGCACCTGCAGCAGCACGCAAAACATGTGTTCTGCATGTGTCGACAGTGTGAGTCCATGATGCTGGGTATTGGGCCAGCTGGCTGACATGCAGGCTGCCATGATGGCTGTCATATGAAAGACTGTGATGCGTCATGCCAAACTGAACAGGGAGTCCCAACCCCATCAGTGCTTGCCTGGTCAGTACTCTATAATTCTGAGTGCTCTGCTTCGTCTCCCCTCCTAGCAAGCATAGCCAACACACCTGCTGCACAAGCCGGCATCAGAGGCGTTGCACGCTCTGTGCTGCATGAATTTGTGTTATGACAGATACAGTGCAATCGACACCCCAGCCCAGTACACCGCTTGCCTGATCAGTACTCCGTAGTTCTGAGTGCTCTGCTTTGTCACCCAGCCCTGTATCACCGAGCGAACATAGCAAACCAACTTGCTGCACAAGCCGGCATCGGAGGCGCTGCACGCTAATGCTGCATGGTTTTGTGTTATGACGGATACATGTGCAATCGACAGCCCAGCCAGTACACCGCTTGCCTGATCAGTACTCCGTAGTTCTGAGTGCTCTGCTTTGTCACCCAGCCCTGTATCACCGAGCCAGGCAGCGGCAGTGACACCAGGATCATGCCAGACTTCTCGTAGCCAGGAATAACATCCACGGTCCATGTGGCTCCACAGTCGCTTGCTGCACCGGGGGCTGTCCAGCCGATGAGGTTGCTGCAGCGTTCAGCAGCGGGCAAAAAGCGCAGAATGTGAGTTCAGTATGTTGGGCTTTGTTTCTCGCAGCCAGTGGTGTCATCCACGGTCCATGTGGCTCCACAGTCACTTGCTGCACCAGGAGCTGTCCTGCTGATGAGATTTCTGCATGAATTATAGGACAGCAGAGAGCACACGAAAAGTGAGTTCAGCATGCTGAAATGTGTTTGCCCATTGACACCTGCAAAGGGTTTGCCACCGCGGTGCAGCAGCAAACGCGCATGAGACGATGCTACATGAGCGCGATTCATTTTCCAGTCCTACCAGCTGCACACCGACAGCACAATTATACTGCTGATGAGTGCGCTGCAAGCTTGAGCAGTGTGCGACGTGAACATGCAACCTCTGCTGCTGGCGGTGGCACACAGCTTGCATTTAATCTGCCCTCACTCACCCTGCACTGTCAGTGACGCCTGTCTTGGCCCACCCGATGCCGGCATAGCTGGCAACAGGCTGGCTGCCCACCCACGGCTTCTGCAGCACGCACACCTGCACACAAAACAGCACACAAAACAACGAAGATCCCTTCAGCACATCTCAATTCAGCACAGCGCATGGCATTGATGAATTACGCACGGCGCTGCTGCTGCTGCTGCTCTGCTGCTGCTGCTCACTGCATGGTGCTGCTGCTGCTGATCGGCCTGCTCTGCTGCTGCTGCTGCTGCTGCTGCTCACCTGGACAGTGCTGGTGATGCCGACTTGCCAGTTCAGAAACGTCATGTTGAGAGCGGCACTGGTGATGGCGGCTCCTGCAGGTTGCAGCACCCCCAGACACGCCATGTCAGGTATTGCAGTGGATTGTGGCAGGTGCCTAGCTGGACTGGCTGACAAACACTTCAAATGTCTGCTCTTTGGCTGCAGAGCACCCAAAGTTGCCCATAACAAACACTGCACGTATTGCTGGTGAATCACTGCGTGTGCTGCTGGTTCGTCTTGTCATGGCACTTTGTTACGTCAACAAACGGGTGAGAGTGTAGCTGCTGTTTACAGCCAACCTGACCAAGCATGCCGTGCAGCCTGCTTGCAGCAGGTACGGGGCCCATCATATGTCAAGCCAAAAATAGCTAGATGAACTTGGAGCTAAGCTTATCATACTAGTATGATGATGATGCAGTACTGCAAATAGTCTGCGCACCTGAGGGCACAAACTTGTAGAGCTCGTCAAAGCGCATCACCACTCGGAAGGTCTCCCCTGCTGCCGTGGTGGCCTCCTTCATGATGCGGTCCGCTGCCGTGGGCCAGTAGTACCCCACACCCTGCACGCCACATCAGCACACGGGAGTTTGATTCAGTTACAACGTGCCTTGTCATAACATAGCAATCATTGTGACAATGACAGGCTGGAACATTCCAGATCAGGATAAGTGCCGGCACAGAAGCTAAACCATGCAGCAACGAACTGCTGCCGTTTTGTCGTTTTGTCTGAAAACTTGTAGCAGGCACGCTTAAATGTTGTTGCCTTGCAAACGAGCTGTCGATTGATCGCGTGCACAGGACTGCTAGCTTTCCTGGCTGCTGCAGCTGCAGCCTCACCTGCATATTGTTCCAGCTGGCAATGTACTGCGTGGTGATGCCCGCATCAATTGTGCCGTTGTAGCTCGCCACCATGCTACCATCCAGTGCCGCAACACTCTTGCCAGTTTGCAGCACCACGCGTGTGCCAGTGGGTGCAGGGGGGCTTAAAGTGCCGGGTACCACAGGGTCAGGGCAGGTATTTGCGCCCAGCACTTCTAGGCATTGCGCATTCCAGCACAGGCAGTGACCTGCATGTGTACCACAGCAATGCAGCGGCAACAGGAGTGAAGGGTCAGCCTGGGGTGTTTGGCACCACTGGGTAAAGGCAGGTACTTGTGCCCAGCACTTCCTTACTGTGCATTCCAGCACAGGCAGTGACCTGTACAGGAATCGGGAGAGTGCAGCAGCAGGAAATGTGCATGCTGCTGAGTGTGCTGACCACATCGCTGCAGCTTTTGAGTGCCGCTTGATGGGTCACAGTGTTTGACCTTTATGGAAAAGCACGCACCCCTTCTTTAATTGATTGGTGCAGCAGATTTGCGCTTGCACATTGATGCCACCCTGCACTGTCAAAGCAAATCAAAACTGTCAGTCATGCCCATAACATAACATAACATGACATGCCGCATAACAGCCCACCTGGCGGCATGACAACCTCCATATCAGAGCCCCTCATCTTTGCCATGTCAGCCTGGAAGGCAGCCATCTGGCTTGCAGGAATAACATCGGACCAGCTGGCAGAAGCCTCGCCAGTAATGTACCAGCCACCGCCAATGTCCGACAGAATGAGGCCATACTTCTGCATTGCCGAGCAGATGATGCGCGCTGCAGGCGTCTGCAGGGCTGCATTGCAGCTGTAGCTGCTGCGCAGGCGGGCCCGCAGGCCCATCCAAGGGGTGTCAGGGGCCCGGGTGCCGTCTGCATTGACATTAATAGTGTGTAAGTGGTGTGCATGTTTCATGGACAAGCGAGAGTGGTGATGCCCTGGTCAGGGTGGCCTTGCATGCTGTGCCTGCTGTCCTCTCAGTGCACTAGCCTCATCAGCAGACAGGCCCATCCAGGGAGTGTCAGGGGCCCGGGCGCTGTCTGCACGAACACAGCATAGTGTGTGCAGGTTTTGTGATGTTATGCAGAAGGAGGAAGCAAGAGTTGTGTTCCCTGGTCACAGCAGTCTTACACGCTAAGCGTACTGTCCTGTCAGCCTGCTCTGAGAGCACCACCTCAATCATACAGCAGAACGTGTTTGATTTGTGTGCGCTGGTATGGACACCAGTAGCAGCAGCAGGATTGCACTCACGTCCTGTGACAAGGTGGCTCGCCGGCCAGGCGAACGCCGGCTGTATGACGCGCGCTGTGAAGCGAATGGCGTGGTTGATGGCGCCCGCCTGAATCTCAGCCACCTTGATTAGGCCAGCATAGATGGGCAAACCTGCAGCCGCAGCAGAGCATTGTACAGAGTGGTGTTGAGTGTATGGCGCAGCAAGGAAAGTGCACTGTGTGCTGAACACTCCTCAGCACGCATTGCACAAACTTTGCAGCACATTTAATGCTGCCTGCTGATTATTTCAGCGTTGACACACCCACAATGAGTCAAACTGTACAATTTAGTGTCCAGCTTGCAGGTGCAAACACCATGCAATGTTCAGCACTAGTGCAGCTGTAGGGCAGCAGCAGCAGCTGTGTATGTGTGCCTGGCCCACCTGCTGCGTCGGCGCTGGTCCAGCCAAAGGGCCTCTGAGGCAGCAGCGGGTTGCTCAGGTTGAATGCGGCACCATTAGCACAAGTCCAGGGAGCTGCATGCAGGACACGGTTGCACAGTACAGTTGCAGTTGTGAGAAGAAACGGCAACAACGCACGGCAAATGCATAAACAGAGCAATGCTGCAGGAACACTGCAGCGCGGCAAGCCGCAGATCCTGATTGCTGACCTAGCATCATACTGCTTTGTGGTTGCTGTACTCCTCAAGCTCAACCCACGCAACCTGTGTGGTTATGGTCTGTTTCTGTGGCTGTTATATTGATTGATGCAATCGTTGCTGCCATAACATGATTGTGAGGACAAAAGCGCATGCACCGCATTGTATGTCTATTGCTGTTGTCACCTGTTGCACTGGTTGGCCACTCGCATCTCCAAGCCTCATAAAGGGTGCAGGTGTAGTTGTCCACCACCAACACGTGGCGGTCCGTGTCGCAGTCAGCAATGCTACAGCCTGGGTACGCGCCCTCAATAGGTGCATTGGCAGGGAAAGGGTAGCGGCCGCTGCCGCGCGGAACACCTGTTCGGGGGTCAACCAAAGACACACCAGGTGTTTGAGGATCAGCACATAAGTGCAAGTGATGTTAAAGTATGCGCATCTGCATCCACACTCAGCTGACTACCCCTGAGGATCGAGGGGTGACGGCAGGGCATATGTAGGTTTGCAAGAACGCCTATATGTGTGACTGCCAGCTAGTAGCAACTCGCCAGCAGTCACGTCGCTTTCAGTCAGTCGGGTACATGTAAGGGCCGTGGCCGGGCTAGAACCCCAAGCAATCAAGAGGCATTGGCAAATGCACATCTAGATTTGCAAACAACCAGTTATGTGCCACTGTCGGCTAGTGACTCACCAGCAGTCACGTCGCTCTCAGTCGGGTACATGTTGAACACCGTCGGCCCGGGCGGGAACTGCTGCGACTTTGCAGGGTTGATGTCAACTGTTATGAAAGGGATGCCATCTGGGATGAGCCCTGCGCCGGTGTCTGTGGTGCTGGCAAAATCCGGGTGGATGCTGCGGCTGGGGTTGCCGTCGTTGATGCTTGCGATGAGGGCCCTGCAATTGCACACATACAAACACGTTGCATACATACAAACACGTTGCAAAGTGCATTGCAGGTCTGTTGGGGCATAGAGGGGGGAGGATGCACCCAGGGCGAGGCGGTGAAGTTTGCAGTTGGAGTTCTGGATGATGCCAGTCAAGCACTGCTGCGAGCAACACAGCATGGCATCATTCCGCAGCTTGGCTAATCGTCCAAGCTCAACCAAAACTCAAGTGCATGCACTCACGCAGAGTACGGATGCAGTAGCAGCAATGCCACAGCCGACAATGTCATACAGCAAAATGCGCATGACAACCAACCAAAGCACATGCACTCATGAAGAGTACAGATGCAGTAGCAGCAATGCCACGGCCATCATTGGTACACAGAAGATTGCGCATGACATCCGATCAAATACATAAGCACTCACGCAGAGTATGGGTGAAGCGGTAAGCTGGATACATCCAGCTGGTAGGCACTGCCAGGCAGCACAGCACAGCTGCCGTCAGGCAGGCGCTGCGCTGGAGGCTGCGGCGAGTTGTCTTGGAATGCATTGGGTGAAGGTGATGGAGGAGCGCTAGGGTCGGGCTCTGGGGACCATGTGATAGGGCCTGCGCCGCCATCGTAATAGATGTCCAGGGCTGGGCGCGTGGTGGGCTTTGCCATGTGCTGGCTCATGCGCAGGTTGATGTTGCCTGATTTGGAGCTGCATTGGGGGGAGATGCATGGCGCAAAAGACAAAGAACGCAAGCACACCAGCAGGCATGTGGAACATCATGGTTACTGCAAAGCTTGACGGTAGGCAGGGCAGATGCTCTGCCGCCCTGCATATCAAAGACAGCCTTTTCCGAGACAAGACGTTTAAGCACACCAACGCGACCAAAGACTTATCAAGCTTCAGGCGCTGCAAGCATGCGCCCCCCAGCACACAATCCTGGCATTCTGGCATTGCGGCGAAACAGATGTGGCTCTGCATCCCCCCACTAACCGCATAAGCGCACAGAGGCAAGACAAGCAAGCGATCTGAGGCCACATACAGTCCACGTGCACAGCAGATGGGACCAGCTGCGGCCTGCCCCACTCGCCGCATCAGCACACCAAAGTTGCTCGCCCCATTGTTCGCCACCCACCCAAGCAGCACAGAGGCAAGACATGCAAGCAGTTTTGAATCCACCACCAACAGTTCATGCGGCAAAGCAGCAACATACCATTGCGGCCTGCTCCACTCACCGCATCAGCACGCCATAGTTGCTTGCTGCATTGTTTGCCACCCACCCAAGCAGTACAGAGGCAAGACAAGCAAGCAATGTGAGGCCACCAAAAGTCCTTGCGGCAGAGCAGCACAGCACCACCGCCGCCTTGCCCCGCTCACCGCATCAGCACACCAAAGTTGTTCGCCCCATTGTTCGCCACCCAGCCCAGCAGCACAGAGGCAGGCAGTGGCAGGGCAACCTGGATGTAGCCTGACTGGGGGTGGCCTGGGGGCACTGGCACGCTCCAAGCAGTGCTGCAGTCAGCCCAGCCGCCTGGCTGGCTCCAAGCAGCAGCCCTGCGGCACAGGCGTGCACACGTACGATTGTGAATATTTACATATGTTCTATTATCTCACTCTCCGTTTCTCTGGTCTCAGACCTGGTTTTTCAACCTGTTGTGGATCATACCATCTGAGAGGTGCCAGGACCCACATGTAACTATCCCGGCTCAACATAATGTCAGTTTAGCTTCAGCCCAGCCGCCTGGCTGGCTCCAAGCAGCAGTCCTGAGGCACGAGTGCACAAAAGTGCAAAAACAAGCAGCTTGGCAGCGCCTGCATTGCTGGTGCATGCTGCATCAGGATGTGAGCCAAAGCAGCAGCGCGTAAGCTCATCTAGTCACTGAGTGTGCAGCCAGGCACAAGTAAATGGATGGGAAAAAATGAATCAAAACAAGCCACACAAGCACATGCATGCTGCTGGATGCTGGTGTCAATGGATGTGGCGCTCACCATGCGCCTGTCTTCTGCCAGCCTAGACCTGCGTAGCTGACTGCAGGCGGCGTTGCAACCCACGGCTTAGTCAGGGCACACACCTGCACCGCAGCGCATTGCACGAGAAATGAGTCGCATTACACGTCAGGGCGTTGCTTTGGATCACACTTGTGGCGTGATAGTCCAAAGCGCTGCATGCTGGCATGACCAGTCCATGCAGCTGATGCAATGACACTGCCACTTTTACCGCTCCCAGAGCAGGCTCCCCTCCAGGGTGTGCGTGCCTGGACCCCAGTTGATGAATGTGAGGTTGAGGCTCGCTTTGCATCACACTTCTGGCGCCAGCAGCCCAAAGAGCTTCACAGCAGCACACCACACAGCTTGACCAGGCCATGCAGCTGATGCAATGAAGCTGTCACTGTACAGTTGCTACACCTGCTCCCATATCAGCCTGTCATTGTTCAAGCTCCCGATTGTGGTTCCCACTCCTTGGCTGAGTGGATTACGTTACAAAAGCTGGGTTTCAATGTAACGTAATAACATAACATAGTGAAACACTACAGCAGGCTCACCTCCAGGGTGTGTGTGCCTGGACCCCAGTTGATGAATGTGAGGTTGAGGCTCGTTTTGCACCACACTTCTGGCACCGAGTAGTCCAACGAGCTTCACAGCAACACACCACACAGCTTGACCAGGCCATGCAGCTGATGCAATGAAGCTGTCACTTTACGGTTGATACCCCTGCTCCCATATATGCGGCTCTCCTTGTACGAGCTTTTGATTGTGGTTCCCACTCCTTGGCTGAGTGGAGTACGTTACATAAGCTGGGTGTCAATGTAACGCTACAGCAGGCTCACCTCCAGGGTGTATGTGCCTGGGCCCCAGTTGATAAATGTGAGGTTGAGGCTCGCCTGGTTGATTGTGGCGGCTGCCGGCAGGAACTGGAAGAGCTTCTCAAAGCGCAGCAGCACCCGGAAGGACTCGTGTGCACTGCCGGTGTCATCTGACACTGGCAGCTCAGGAGTGCCCCAATAGTAGGTGACACCCTGCAGCAACGAGGGTGCAGAGCAAGCCAACAAGCAGCATGCATGTTGCTTTGTGCCACACGCACACCATAACATGACACTGGCAGCTCAGGAGTGCCCCAGAAGTAGGTGACTCCCCGCAGCAATGAAAATAGGTTGGCAGCGCAAGCAACAAGCACAACAAAGGCAACATGCTGCATGAGGCATCGTGGCACACGCACGGCAGCCTGTGGTGCCGGAGGGTGTGTGGAGCGGCGTGCTGACTTGCCGTATATTGGGCTCACAGGTAGAGTGAGTGGCAATAGCAGTAACTGCAGCGTTGCCGTGGTGAAAATGCACGCTACCTGTCTCTACTGCACGCTGTCTTATTGCGGCACCAAGGCACAACCACGCAACACTGCTGCAACTGCTCCTACATACAGCTGCTGTCCGCACAGCCATCATACCTGGTAGTTGTTCCACGCAGCACTGTACTGCGTTGTTATGCCGGCATCAATCGTGCCGTTGTAAGCGGGGTTTGTGCTGCCATCCAGGCGCGGGATGCTGCGGCCTGTCTGCACCACTAGCCGATTGCCTTGTGGGGTGCTGTGCTGTGTGCCAGGGACCTCAGCTGGCAGGCACTGCACGGTGCCATCGTCATTCAAGCACTCGGCAATGGTGCACAGGCAGTGACCTGTGCAATTTTCGAAGTGCAGGCGGGAGATATGTTATCAGAGTTGTGCAAACACGTTTGTTGCCATGTTATGGCATCGCCACTACATAGCATACATAAACAACTATCTACCATAATCACCGCGTGCCCGCAGCCCACCTGGTGGCGTCACCACCTCCATGTTAGCCGCTATGATGCTGCTGATGTCATTTCTGAAAGCAGCCAGGTCTGCCCCCAGCAGCACCTCCCAGCCAGGAGAGGCGCAAGGCCACTGGCTGCAACCAAAAATCAACTCCACGTGCAGCCCACCCCACACACTCACAGCAGTTCGCAAATGCATACTTATTGGTGTGTTTAGCAAGAAGAGCTCACCTGGTGGTGTCACCACCTCCATGTTTGCGGCTGTGATGCTGCTGATGTCATTTCTGAAAGCAGCCGGGTCTGCCCCCAGCAGCGCCTCCCAGCCTGGAGAGGCCTGAGGCCACGAGTTGTATTAAAAATCAACGACACATGCAGCCCACCCCACACACTCACAGCAGTTCACAAATGCATACTTATTGGTGTGTTTAGCAAGAAGAGCTCACCTGGTGCTGTCACCACCTCCATGTTTGCGGCTGTGATGCTGCTGATGTCATTTCTGAAAGCAGCCAGGTTTGCCCCCAGCAGCGCCTCCCAGCCTGGAGAGGCCTCCCCTGTGAGGAACCACGGCCGGCCCGCATCAGCCAAGATGAGGCCGTACTTCTGCATAGCCCGGCAGATTACTTGAGCCTGCGTGTGGCGGTTAGGGCATTGGAGCGTGATATGTTTGGTCAGGATGAGGCCATACCACTGCATAGCCCTGCACACCACCTGGGACTGCGTGGGGAGGTTTTAGTGAGGGGTTTAGACAAAGTGTGATGCACACATGAGCACGAGTGTGTGAGGAACCACGGCCGCCCCGCATCAGCCAAGGTAAGGCCGTACTTCTACATGGCCCGGCAGATTACTTGAGCCTGCATATGCGAAGAAAGTGGATTTCACAGACGAAGATTGTAATGCGTTATGTGTTGGTGCAAGCGAGCATGTGTGAGAGCCGCCTGCTGCGCCAGTTGTATGCTGCTGCATGTGCAGCTGAATGCGCTGCATGAATCGGTTCAGTTTGCACTCCTCACACGTGCAGAGCCCGCCGTACACACAAGGTGTGTGGTTGCACAGCACATGGCCTGCAGGAGGCTAGGCCCACAGATATGGTGGAAGCTGCTGCAGGCAGGGGACGGCTGTTATTACCAGCCACCGCCTCTCCTGTCCCCGCAGCTGCGCATACTTGCATTACAACTGACAAGTATGCATGTGCTCGGCTTGCTTACCTCCTTGGTGTACAGGTTGCTGCACTTGAAGGCGGCTGACAGCCGGGCACGCAGCCCCATCCAAGACCGGTACGGCCCCACACCGCCCTCTGCAGCACACACAACACAGCACACACACAACACGCACACGGTACTTGGCATGTACATACACAATTCTGTAAATTTGGCTGCATATGTTGATGTGTTGTAGCAGCGCGACAACCAACCAGTGACGAGAGGCAGCAAACGTCTCATTGCAAAGGTTCCCATGGATCACAGCAGCAGGAGCGGCAGCAGCAGCAGCAGCAGCAGCCTTGTGCTCACGGCCGGTGATGAGGTGCGAGGCAGGCCACGCGTAGGCGTCCCTGATGCGCCTGCTGGTGAAGCGTATGGCGTGCTTGACTTCCCCCGCTGCCACCTCATCAACTCTGACAAGGCCGGGGTAGATGGGCAGCCCTGCAGCAACAGCAGCAGCAGCAGCAGCGGCGGCAGCGGCAGCATAGCTAAGTCTTGTGTGATGCTGAATACTGCGTGAGGGGTGCTTGCAGTAAAAGTCAAAGCAAGGATGCTGTGAGCACGAGTCTGTGCAAATGAACCTGGCAAGTGCCGACAAGAGAAATGCGCATGCAGCGTACCTGCAGCGTCAGCGCTGGTCCAGCCAATGGGGCGCTGCGGCAGCAGAGGATCTGACAGGTTGAAGGCTGCGCCGTTTGCGCAGGACCAGGGGGCTGCGTTGACCGGATTTGATGACGTGTGACCAGCATTCAGCAGCAGAGCAGGCAGGCAGGAACAAACTGGCAGTCAGCCAACTGTACTGATTGAGAGTGCATCTACCCGCTCAGCAGAAACGTGGAGTGCTTGACACATGCTGGTGCAGGGTTTGTGGCAGTAGCACACACCCCAGACAGCAACATACTGGAGCGACGCCTTGCGCCTGATGCAGCCAAAATGAGTGCGCACTTAATACATTGCAATAGTACGTGTCAAGCAGCAACGCCTGTGCACACCTGCTGCTGCTGCTACTCACCCAGCTCGTTGGCAGGTGCCTCCAAGCCTCATAAAGGGTGCAGGTGAAGTTGTCCACCACCAACACGTTACGTCAAACTATTGAACTAACAAAGTGCCTGCGCTGCTGCTACTCACCCAGCTCATTGGCAGGGGCCTGGCATCTTTAGGCCTCAGACAGTGTGCAGGTGAAGTTGTCCACCACCAACACGTTACATCACAATGTAAAAGATCCTTCGTTGCAGAAAATTTCTGCTACTCACCCAGCTCGTTGGCAGGTGCCTGGCACCGCCATGCCTCAGACAGTGTGCAGGTGAAATTGTCAACCACTAACACGATACATCACAATGTGAATCATCCTGCGTTGCTGCTGCTGCTACTCACCCAGCTCGTTGGCAGGTGCCTGGCATCTCCAAGCCTCATAAAGCGTGCATGTGAAGTTGTCCACCACCAACACATGGCGGTCTGTATCGCAGTCTGTCATGGTGCAGCCTGGGTAAGCTCCCTCGATGGTTGCATCAGCAGGGAAAGGGTAGCGGCCGCTGCCAGCTGGCACACCTGCAGTGTGTGATACAGAAGGATTGTGCAGTGAAATAAATTTCAAAGTTTCCGAGGTGCATTTCAAAGATTCCAATCTCATCTCTCATTGTGCATGCTGCACCCACAGCGCAGGCCTTGTGCAGGGCCAGCAATTGCATGTTTAGGATGGTAAAATGATTATCACACCTGGCTGCTTTCAAGCTGCCTTTAAGGCAAAACCACACACAAATCACACACGAATCACATAACAAAGCTGGGCGGTTGCCCTTTACAGGCAGCAGCCGCACCTGACGTCAGGTCTGACTCGCTGGGGTACAGGTAGAAGTCGGTTGGGCCCGGGTTGAAGGCCTGCTGCTTGGAGGGGCGGGAGTCCACAGTCAGGAAGGGAATGCCTGTGAGGAAAAATAACATAGCAGCTAGTGCTAGTAACATGTTATGTGTTGAAGGCCAGCTGCTTGGAGGGGCAGGAGTCCACAGTCAGGAAGGGGATGCCTGTGAGGAAAAATAACATAGCAGCTAGTGCTAGTAACATGTTATGTGTTGAAGGCCAGCTGCTTGGAGGGGCGGGAGTCCACAGTCAGGAAGGGAATGCCTGTGAGAAAAAAGAAGACCATGACACATAGTTTTAGTAACATGTTATGTGTTGCAGGCCTGCTGCTTGGAGGGGCGGGAGTCCACAGTCAGGAAGGGAATGCCTGTGAGGAAAAAGAAGAACATAACAGCTAGTTTTAGTAACATGTTATGTGTTGAAAGCCTGCTGCTTGGAGGGGCGGGAGTCGACAGTGGAGAAGGGAATGCCTGACAGGAAAAAGAACACAACAGCTAGTGTTAGTAACGTGTTATGTGTTGAAGGCCTGCTGCTTGGAGGGGAGGGAGTCCACAGTAAGGAAGGGGATGCCAGCGAAGCAGCGGGCCGATTGCTAGATCTTGAATCAATACGCCACATGTGCAATTGGAGCTACCTGCGTCGCCGTGCTGACCTGTCTCTGCTATGATTAAGTATGCTTGACGACCAGACCAGTTGCATATGCACTTGCGAGCGCTGAGCGCTGTGTGGGCAGAAGGACAGCACGCAAGCGCAGCAGCAGATTGATGGTACATGCATCCCCAAATGCTCTAATTAGAAGAGGCACTAGCTCCGATCCTTGAATACGCACAGCTGAATGCCCTTGTCAAGCCATGCATGCGCTACAGCCTCCTGCCCTCACCGTAGTAGATGGTGTTGGTGTTGACAGGGCCATCATGACCGGCAAAGTCAGCATGCATGCCCATGGCGGTGTTTCCCTCGCTGATGTACGCGACGATGTTGCTGCACACACAGAATTCGTCATGAAAGCAACTGATTAGGGTTTGCTGCAGCTGGATGTGCAGCAGCAAAGTCAGGGTGCATGCCCATTGCGGTGTGTCCTTCGCTGATATATGCAACGATGTTGCTGCACATACAGAAATCGTCAGCAAGCAATTGATTAGGGATTGCGGCAGCTGGATGTGCAGCAGCAGTGACATCAGTGCACGCCCATGGCTGTGTGAACCTCGCTGATGAACGCCACGATGTTGCTGCTGCAAAGACACATGGCAGGTGGGTGTTTGCAGAGCACGGATGTGACGCAGCAGTGATTGTAGTGGCCGCAACAGTTGCACTGAGTGGTGACGTGTTAGCATGACGCGCTGCTGCTGCAAATCATGCAGAACATGCAGCCCACCGATTTTACAGCAAGCACTGCTAGCTGATGCAACCAGCCTGCTTTCTTATCACCTGCACATGCACACACCGCTGCTGGCAAACCGGCATGCGGTCAAACATGAGTTGTGTTTGCAGACCAGAGTGCGGTCAAACAGGAGTCAAACTTGCACCAAAACCACCCTCCACATGCTAACCTACTGTCCGGGTGCAGCGGCAGCGCTGACTCATCCATTGCATAGGCACTGCCAAAGCAGCACAGCACAGCTGCCGTCAGGCTGCCGCAGTGCAGGTGGCTGAGCACACGGTCAAACATGAGCCAAACCCCTTGCACCAAAACCCTCCTCACACGCTCACCTGCTGTCAGGGTGCAGCGGCAGCGCTGACACATTCATTGAGAAGGCACTGCCAGGCAGCACAGCACAGCTGCCGTCAGGCTGCCGCACTGTGGGCGGCTGAGCATGCGGTCAAACATGAGCCAAAACCCTTGCACCAAAACCATTCACACACGCTCACCTGCTGTCAGGATGCAGCGGCAGCCCTGACACATCCATCGTGAAGTGACTGCCAGGCAGCACAGCACAGCTGCCGTCGAGTTGCCTCACTGCAGGTGGTTGGGCAGGGTCAGGCCCGGGTGATGATGCGGGAGGTGGGGAGGGCGGGGGAGGGTACTCTGAAGGCAGCTTGGGGGATGCACACATTGGCGTTCCCTGCGAGTTCTTGCAGTCGGGCTGCGTGCAGAGGCAGTGGCCTGCAGGGTGCAGCAGCAGCAGCAGCAGCAGCAGCAGCAGCAGCAGCGGCAGCAACATAACGAATAAGTGTTCAACCTGAGAGAGCAGCAGCTGCACAGACAACAGCATTGTTTTGCATAAAGCAGCAATATGAGCAGCTTGTCTGAGGTTTGCATACACGCCGAAACACCTGGCACCTGCAGCAGGACAGCGCGCCCTCCACAGGAAACACACTGCAACACTTGTAACAGGTATACCACAACCTTGGCAGGCCTTACCTGGCGGCATGACAACCTCCATATATTTTCCCTGCATCTTGACGATATCACTGTGAAACTGGCCAAGCCGGCTGCCCAGCAGAGACTCCCAGGCAGCAGTCGCCTCGCCTGTGAGGTACCTGCGGGCAGGCAGAGAAGGTGCAGCAGATGTAGCAGTGTCAGCAGGTGTAGCAGGGACTAGATGTGGCAGTATCAGCAGGTGTAGCAGGTGTAGCAGAGACTCCCAGGCAGCAGATGCCTCGCCCGTGAGGTACCTGCGGGCAGGCGTAGCAGGCGCAGCAGAATAGTAGGTGTAGCAGGTGTATCCGGTGTAGCAGGTGTATCCTTCTGTCCTGTCTGGCTATTGCTCAAGTTATTGATGATGCTGATGAGTTTTTTTCTGCGATCTCTTCTGACGGTTGGGATGATGATGAGTTTTTCTTCGATGTTTCCTCCCCCTATGAGCCTCTCGTTGGCTCCTGACTGGGGTTCCCACTCCTCGTTGAGTGGAGCTTGTAATGTAATGTAATGTAATGTAGCAGGGACTATGTCAACTAGATGTAGCAGTGTCAGCATGTGTAGCAGGGACTCCCAGGCAGCAGTCGCCTCGCCCATGAGGTACCTGTGAGCATTGGCAGGCGCAGGCCATGTCAGCTAGTAAGTGAGCTCGCTGCATACGCGTAAGCATGCACTTTGTTCACTTTACAGGATGTGCGTAGATGTTAGCTGGGGCTGGAACAGAGATGTGCCACCATTGTGGATTGAATCCAGAGCCAGTACGTGATGCTGCTGACAGCAGACACCTTCCTCGGACCAGCTGGTGCAGCGTGCGTTGCACCCAAGCATAGTGACGCACACTGAAACACAAACGCGCCGCAAGCCACGTCCCAAAGAAACAGCAGCAGACTAGCCAGCTGTACTCACCAGGGGGAGCCGACATCAGCCAGGATCACTCCGTAGCGCTTCATGGCTGTGCAGATTACTTTGGCCTGGCGGCGGGGCATGCAGCACATGCAGCAGGAGACACGAGATGGTGGCAGTTGGCAGCTGGGTTTGTGGAAAAAATAATAATAATAATAATAACAATGCACATGCAGGCACTGCTGTGTGCTGAACCCAACCAGTGCAGTGCTCTCATGGAACTGCAGGACTGGCATCACACGTTACGAGGCATAGCGAGCAAGATCGTCCACTGTGCATCAGATGCGTGCATGCTGCAGTGTGCAGCAGCTTGCTGCTGGATACTGCTCAAGATGGCCTGGCTGCAGCAGCACGGCGTCTGCTACACTACATTATTTTGCGTTCCGCTATGTTTCTGCCTTGCGCGGGAAGGGCTGTCAAGGCTAGTTGAGGCTAGTTGCTGCATGCACAGCTACAGCATGTCAGCAGTTGGTGATGCAATCACCTCGGGTGTTGTCAGCGTGCTGTCGCAGTTGAAGCTGCTGCTGAGGCGCGCTCGCATGCCCATCCATGGGCGGTTGGGGGTGGTGCCCTCTGCATGGCAAGTGGCAGAGCGGAGACACAACAGCGGCAAGAAATGAAAGCCATGATACACATGTTGCAATTACACGTGCATTGGCTTGCTGGGCTAAGGGGAATTGCACCTGGAGGTGCTGACATGCTGTCACATGCCTATGGTTCAGGCAATGGAAGCCACCAGAACAGCACCGTTTCTCTGGGCGTTGTTTATGCTGAACAGGGTTGTGCCGGCACCAAGCGTTCATGATAGCAGCAAGCTGCAGCAGCACAGATCCACACACAAAACCGCCAACACACGCATGCAGCCCAAAGCTGCAGCCACGTCACCTCATGCACACAGCAGCAGCCAACACCACTCACGGTTCGTCACCAGGTGGGAAGCCGGGTACTCATATGCAGCCTTCACGTAGCGCGCCGTGAAGCGGATAGCATGCTTCACTTCCCCCGCCGCAACCTCTGAAGCTTTTACTAGTCCCGGGTAGATTGGCAAGCCTGCTGCATCAGCGCTGGTCCATCCCAAGGGCCGTTGGGGCAGCAGAGGGTTGCTCAGGGAGAATGCAGCACCATTGGCGACACGCCAGGGAGCTGCATGCAGGGCGCCGTTGCAGGGTTGCAGAAAGGGAGAGGGTGAGTGGTTTAACAAGAAGAAGTTGACTAACCAATGAGCACGTGACAAGTTGCCATGCACAGCTGTATAGTAAACATAACGGCGCTTACCTGCATTGTGTGCAGGGGGCTCCCCCCTCCACACCTCGTACAAGGTGCAGGTGGCATTGTCCACCACCAGCACATGCCTGTCACCCCCGCAGCTGGCAACAGAGCAGCCGGTGTAGGCGCCCTCGACAGGGGCGTTGATCGGGAAGGGGTACCTGCCACTACCAGGTGGCACACCTGCAGCAGCAGGCAAGCAGCAACAGCAACAGCACCACCAGCAGCAGCAGCAGCAGCAGCAGCAGCACCAGCATTGTTTGATCAGCACTTCGTTCAGCAGCGCTGCAACACCAGGCAAGCAGCAACAGCCGAAATAGCATTGTTGGTTCAGCGTTTTTGCCCAGCGGCGTATCTTGCCCATGGTTTGATGCATTTTCATATGAACTGCAGAAAAACTAGCCAAATGCGCATGTGCTGCCCAGCCTGGGCAGCATGTGCAGCAGCAGCATGCGGTGCTGGTTTCAGCAGAATGTCATGTTGCACCATACCTGCTGAGGTGTCAGACTCCGACTTGTACATGTAGAAGTCAGTAGGCCCAGGGGAGAAGCTTGCTCCACTTGCAGAACTGTCCACTGCAGCAGCAGCAGCAGCAGCAGCAGCAGCAGCAGCAGCAGCGGCGGACATCAGGCAATACGGCAACTGCAGGGTATATTAGTAAATTGATTGTTTTCAGCAAGTTGTTGCAAATGGCCGGTACTGCTGCCTGGAGGGCGTTCATATCACAAATGGGCAGACTGAGCTGTAACCAGCACTTCGGCATTGAATTTGGCAAGTTGCAAGCATGACAGCAGCTGCTGCCTGCTGCTGTCACCGTCTGCGCAGTACTGCTGGGGTGCCTGTGGAGCCGAAACCAGCAACAGGTTATAACAGTGTTACAAACAAGCTTACCAGTCATAAAGGGTATGCCATAGTAGATTGTGGTGGCACCAGCTCCCGTGTGGCCCGCAAAGTCAGCGTGCATGCCCCGCTCCTGGTCGTCATCGTTGATGTTCTGGATGATGCTCCTGTTGTAACACACAACATAACACATGAATGCATGTTATAACAGCTGGCAGGGTGGGAGTGGGGTGCGGGTTTGTGAACACCAAAGAGGTGGCCAGATGCATCATAGGCAAGACAACAGCGCACTGGGCAAGGGAGGAGAACACGTGTACTGCAGTTGGTGCAGCCATGCTGTGCTGACTATATCGCCATGGCTGGACCAAAGACTGCTGAGAAACGGCATTTTTGACGCCTTACAAGAACTACACCTCATGCACGTGTTTGTGCTTGTACAGCATCCCGCATGCGTGTGCCGGACCAGCAACTGCACACCAGCATGCCGATCTGCACAGGTCAAACTGACGTACATCGCTTCAAACGATTCAATGCTATACATAGCAGGCAGCAGCTCTGAACCCCATAGTGCATGAAGCAAAGGCATCGGATCACATCGCAGTTCCTGCAGGTGTGCTGTTCGGAACAGTCGCAGCACGGTGAGCACTCACGCTGAGCTGGGATGCACAGGCAGGGAGGAGACGTCCACATCCCAGTGAGAGTTGGGAAAAACATCACAGCTGCCATCAGAATGTCGAGCTGGTGTTGAGTCGCTTGCAGCAGGCCTGCAGCCCAGGAGAACCAGCCAGACGCAGCACGCCACGCTGAACAGCTGCCGCACCGGCAGCATCATGCACGCAATTGCAGGATTTCCGAATGACTTATAGCCGTCTTACAAGTTGGCTAGCTGGTCTCAGGCGATGGCGATCGCCATACTGGGTTACCTTTGTGTTTGTGCAGAAGTTCTTCCAAACAATGACATCCACATAACCACAGCTGACGGTTGTTTTTGCTTAGCTATCACCGAGCGCCCTGCGACTGACCGACTCAGCCTTCAAGCGGCCTGCAGCTTGTAACACCCGGTGCTCGAACTGTCCATCTCTTCTCAACGTATCATACTGCTTTTAAACGTTGTTCTTTGATTAAGCTGTACTGTATGCTGTGTGTCTTCCTGTAGTGCAGGCGCACGCTTCCTTGTATACAGCAAGCACACAGCGAACTTCGCAGCTGGCAAACACCTCCGCGTAAGGCACGTGAAGGCACTATAAGCAAGAAAATGTCACGAGCCTTAATCTACGCATTGTTATGCTGCCCCAGATGGTGAGCTCTCTGCATATAGGGCTGCCACCGTGGCCTGTAACCACTTGCAGGCCCGGGCCCTGCATGCAGCGGGTCAGCTGGTCAGCTGGTCAACAGGCCTAAGGTGTAGGCACCAGTCGACCAGAATGCTGCTGTGCAAACTCTGCTCAGGAACTCTATGAGGCGTTGCTGTGTTCTACCTGTTGCTTGAGCATGCTGGGCCTGTAGAGGGCCTGCAGTGTAGGGCAGCCGGCAGCAACTCGACTGCCGGCATGCTGTATAAGAACGGATTTACACGTCCTCTGAGCTGAACCGTACAGCTAGCTGTGACAACGGTATGCTGGCGCCTGCTGGTGCGCAAGAGCATGCGATCTGCCTGCGGCGGCACTTGCGCCACTTGCACAGATAGCAGCCCTGACCTGCCAGCAAAGTCATACTAACGATCTGATGCCTTTCCAACAGCAGCTGAGCAAAATGTTTGTGTCACTGGTCTGCTTTAGATGGGTGATGGCCCCCGGTCTTGGGCTTGTGCAGTGTCGAATTGGGCCCACTGCAAGCAGAGTTGCCAACATGTACAGTGCCTGCTATGATGCAAGCAGAGTTGCGTGCACGCAACCACGTGGTAGGCAGCCTGCGCCTCAGCGGTTGAGCCTATCCATCCATTACTATTACTAAAAAGAAACTAGCGGTTTCCCGTGACTACGTCACTCCTATCTAGTAATGATGGGAGGCACCCGTGCTTGCTGGTGCTGTCCTCAAGGCAGCAACTGCAACACCTGCAATCTTAGCAGCCACCCATGATCATCCCTATCCCGTTCGCCTTTCGCTGAAAGTAATATTCTCACGCCATCGCTTCCCAGATATCGTTGCTTCACAGCCTGCTGTTCCTGCTGTAGCCCGTGATGTTTTGCAGTAGCACCCCGCAACAGAACACCGCTGCACCCAGCCCACGGCTTCGAAACGACTTCACATGTCTACACTAACTTTTATCTGTTGCTCTCGCACTCTCGTTTGCTTCCTCTGCACATTATCCAATCGCCCTGGGGTTCAACGGCCAGGTCCTAAGCCAGGCTTCTGACTGACTGACTGACTGACTGACTGACGGACGGACGGACCGTACTAGCAGTTTCCCGTGGCTACGCCACTTCTATCAACTAAGGATGGCAATGCACCTGTGCTTGCTGGTGCTATCCTAGGCCTTGAGCAGCACTTCAACCACCTGCACCTGTGTACAACCTGAGCCACGCAGGCATCCCGTAACCCGTGCTACGTGTGCATTACTGCTGGAATCAGACTCAATCGAGTTTCCTTTTGGATCTTTGCTTCACTGCCAGTCATCCCTGCTGTTGCCCGTGATGCTTTGCAGTAGCACCCCGCAACAGACTGGCTTTTTAGTAATGGACTAGCAGTTTCCCGTGACTACGTCACTTGTATCTAGTAAGGATGGGAGGCCCAAGTAAGGATGGGGGGCACCCGTGCTTGCTGGTGCTGTCCTCAAGGCAGCAACTGCAACACCTGCAATTTTAGAAGCCACCCATGATCATCCCTACCCCGGGCGCCTTTCGCTTAAAGTAATCGTCTCAAGCCATCGCTTTTCAAATAGTTTGCTTCACTGCCTGCTGTTCCTGCAAGAAGGTCAGTCAGTCAGAAGCCTGGCTTAGGGCCTGGCCGTTGAACCCCAGGGCGATTCGAAAGTGCAGAGGACGCAACGAAGGCGCGATAGCAACAGAAAAATATAGGTTGGGCACTTGAAATCGAGGCCGTGGGCTGGGTGCAGCGGTGTTCTGTTGCGGGGTGCTACTGCCAACATCACGGGCTACAGCAGGAACAGCAGGCAGTGAAGCAACAATAATCTAACAAGCGATGAAAGAGGCGAATACATTAAGCGAAAGGCGCACGGGGTAGGGATGATCATGGGTGGCTTTTAATTGCAGGTGTTGCAGTTGTTGCCTTGAGGACAGCACCACCAAGCAAGGGTGCCGCCTATCCTTACTAGATAGGAGTGACGTAGTCACGGGAAACTGCTAGTGGCCTCCTGTACAAGCACTACTTTGCCCATCTGCCTTCGATGTCAGGCAGGGCCTGCCAACCCTGACACAACCCTGGTTGTGTTTTCACGTGTCAGATGATGACGTGTCTGATGTCAGGCAGGGCCTGCCAACCCTGACACAACCCTGGTTGTGTTTTCACGTGGCCTGCCAACCTTGACACAACCCTGGTTGTGTTTTCACAACCCTGGTTGTGTTTTCACGTGTGTGTTTTGGCAGCAGTGACACCCAGGAGAGGACAAGCTACACCTGCTCTCCATGTTGTTATCTTGATATCCGCTGCCAATTGTGTTTAATTTGGAGCTTTCTTGCACTGCGTCGACCAGCTACATCGTTAACTCAACGCCATTCAAATCACTGCTGTTCAAAATTTCGACAGCAACAACGCACGCAGCACGTGTCCCAAAGCTCTCTAAATCGCGCCACCACTTCCACGTTGTCATCGATCGTATTCGGCTGACAGGCACCTGCTTCATAGTAGTCCAGTAGCAGTTGCGGTGAACAGCAGCAGCAGCACAGGGACCCCCCAGGGGTTCAGCAGTAGCGAATGTCCCTAGCTGCAGCCAGATTAGCCCAGGAACGGAAAGCTTGGCGGAAAGACAAGCCGTTCGGCTTCATTGCCAAGCCAGAGCAGCAGCCTGATGGGTGCGCAGATGCAGCAACACCCACAGCACTGCATGTGCCACATTGCATGTGCTGGCTTTTCGATGCAGCAGTACATGAGGATCCATCGCCGCATGCTGCAGGGCCACGAACATAAAGAAATGGAAGTGTTACATACCTGGCAAGGCAGGCACTCCATGGGAGGGTGGACTGTACCCTCTGGAGCTTCGCTTTGCTGACTCATACCCAGACACACCTCCAGAGGTGTGTGCACATATATATATATATATATGCAGCTGCAGCTTGCAGGAAACCACTTTGGAGCTAGGCCACAGTTGTAACAAAAGCATGCAGCCATCATGCAAAGCTTGGCAGCAGTGAGGTAGCGGCAGATGCGCCTGCATGTGCAGGACAGTCGCAGACGCAGGCATGCTGACTTACACGTATAGGCAGCGCAGCTTCAGCATGCAGGAGCCGCTCGGCAGCTGGGCCCCAATTGGCAGCAGCATACAGTCAGCATGCACAGTTTAAAGGCAGTGAAAGCAGAGCCTGGAGCGTTGCGGGCGCTGCAGAGTTGTCGAAGGCACAGGCATGTCGCTGGCCGACAGGTCTGCACTGGGGCGCTCGCGGCAACACGCGCTCTGCTGTCTGTAGCTGGCCGCTGTCCCCACCACTGCATGCATGCGCCATGCTGTCTTTGCACTACTAATATGTCTGCGCTGGCTTCTGCACCCTGCCCCGTGCCTGTGTGTGCTGCAGTGCTACTTCCCTGCAGGCTTTTTCCACCCCAACGTTTACGGCACAGGCAAAGTGTGCCTCAGCATAGTCAACCCGCAGCCGGTGAGCACATTTGAAACGACTGTCGGTCAAACTGGTCAAGCATAATGCTGAGTCAAACCCTAGCAGCCACGTTGTCAGCTGCAGCTCATGTCCAACACATGCAGGACTCGCATGCAGGCGCAATGCCGGGCCATCTGCCAGATCCAAGTCATTCAGGTGCCGCTGCAGCACCTAGTAGAGAGTTACAGTACCTAGTGCACACACTGCACTGGCAGTAGGCTGGTAGTAGTGGCCAAGCGCTATTAAACACGCTTCCCTGGCCGCCACTCTACTGCTGCTGCTGCCCCTGTGCAGATTGGCAGCTGGAAGCCGTCCATCACGCTAGCGCAGATCCTGGTCGGCATGCAGGTGGGATGCTGCATGAATGAATGAACGAGCTACGAGGTGTGTTTTTACTCACCATCCGCGCAAGTTACGGCAGGGGCTGCAAGCACTAACCAACACCCAGCCGGCAGTTGCGGCTGGAGCAGTTGACAGCTCTTGGTTGTGATTCATATGCAGCTTGCTGAGCACTTGTCTTTGATATGATGCTCTATGTGGTCCTCTGTTTGAGCTGATGACATGGACCACCATCAACACCACCCATGCCACAACTGCACAGCAACACTAATACTTGCCTGCACCCTGTCACTACGCTGCTGCCGCCGCCGCCGCCAGTGCTGCTGCTGCTGCTGCTGCTGCTGCTGCTGCTGCTGCTGCTGCTGCTGCTGCTTCTGTCTGTTGTGTCACACACCCGTGTGCTGCTGGCAGGAGCTGTTAGACACACCCGACGCACAACGTCACTTCCACCTTGCCTATTTGATGTCATTACGCTGCTCTGCTGCTGCTGCTGCTGCTGCTGCTGCTGTTGCCTGTGTTGTGTTGCCTGTAGGAGCTGCTGGACACGCCCAACATCCAGAGCCCAGCGCAGATGCCCGCATACCAGTGCTACAAAACCAAGCGGGCAGAGTACACGCAGCTGGTACGCAAGCAGGCAGCGCAGTACCCTCCTTTGGATTAGCCACATGTTGGCGGTGGGCTGTGAGACCACCCTTGTGCTGCCGACAGTGCCGTTGCGTTTTTGTATCATTGTTGCATATTGCCTGATCTAAGCTTTTTGCAGCAGCTCCATTGCAAGCCTGCAGCAGTCACCCCAGCAGCCGGAGAGCAGAGCAGAGCAAGAAGGCTACCTAGCATCCTGTCATTGCTGCAGCAACAAGGCAGCAACAGGCACAGCGGTGGAGCTGCAGCAGTGCAGCGCAGTCAGACCGGCAGTGCTGTGCCGCAGCAGGCGTGCAGCCAGGATGCGTGCTGTTGTAGCACACCTCCCACCAGGTGGCCAACTTGTGTTTGCAGCAGTTCTGCTGCCATCTGGTGGCCCTGTATAAAGTGGCATGTGCACATCTGCATGTGGTTCATGCCTGAGCATATGCTGTGATTTGACACACTTGATGCATGGTGGTGTACACCCGTTTTTACTGTGGCCAAGATGTGCACTCAAGCTGGGTGGCAATCAACGGCTTGCGTGTTCCGCTTTCTTTTGCAGGGAATACATAGTGTTGTGATTCAGCCTACATGCTTCGTGCACATCTGCCAGCAGCGATTTCTCATGTATGTGGGGTGGGGAGAGTGGGCAATGCACGTTGATGGTTGCCAGGTGCTGTACACAGACTCTGCACTGGCTTGCAATGCGCGCGCTGCATACATTCTCGTTAGCGCATACAAGACATCATTTTATGACTCATCCTGCAAGTGCACTTGGGCGTCCAATAGCAGGCTATAGACTGGTTTTGTATGTCAGAACCATGGCAACATCAGGATGTCATGTTACTTTGACCGGCTGGCAACTGTTTGGAAGTCAAACATTATTGTCACAGTCCTGAAGTCCTATTGAAGCGAGTGTGGCTAGGCCGTCGTCAAGGAGGTGCCGCAAGCCTCAACCCCTTTTGAAATTGCTATTTGCAGGTTACAGAAGCAAGCACATCCCTGCCTTGGGTGCCAGGCTCATATCGCCAAGCACACGGGACCCTGCATGCCCCTTGGTGGCTGCAATTGCACTGTTTCACAACTCTTGAGCTCAGCACTTACAAAAGGGCCTCCATATGCAACACAGGCAAGCCTCCAAGGCATAGGCATGTGCGAGCGTCTGCTCCAAAGGATGTTTTGGAAGCGACATACAAGCGACACAACCCTTCCCCTGCACCCCCACTGTTGAGCAACACCTGCGCAAGTGCAACAACCCCCTCCAAGCCATGCAAATGCAGCACGGCTGCCTGCAGCATTTGGCAGATGCCAGACCCGCAACGCTGCTTGCTCTTGTAAGAGGTACTTCTGCCAACTGAAACCACGCAACGCTGCAACCATGTGCAGTGCTCAGTGCATTGCCAAGACCCAACTACCCTGCCACAACACATCCGGACGTTTCCGGGGACACATATCGCAATCGATGAAGCGCGCAGCTTTCGCGCAGGTCAAAAACGCAGCCAGGGTTTCTGGTCAAAACCCCGTTCCAAACCACCCACAGGGGCTTCGGAGCAGGGACAGGCTGCAGCGTCACGCCACACCTTAAATGACTGTCAGAGCAGCACTGTGTGCATGCATCACCTCACTGAGCAGCAGCTGCACGTCATGCCGCACATGGCGCAGCATGCAGCAAAGCGTGCAGCCAAGCATGCAGCAAAGCATGCAGCTGCACATGTGCCAGCAACCTGTGGCTGCACAACATGCAAGCACATTGCTCCAAACAACTGTGCTGCATGTTGCGGCAGCGCTGCATGGCTGTTGTGTGTGTCCTGCTGTCATAGAAAAGAACAGACCATCGCCAGCAAGCACACACCAGGTCGTAGTTGAAGTTTAGTAAAGCAAGAGCAGTATGCAAGAGTACAGTGTGTCAACGCCAGCCACATGTTAACTTGCTGTCAAGGTTATTGTTGGTCAAAGTTGTTGAAATAAGCAATGGTATGGCAGCTTCGTAGCTAAGGAACAACAATAACTGCAGCCTGTGACAACTTCTGCTGCTGCAGAATGCACAATGCCGGTGCGCACCGTACATCGCACACACAACACTAGACTTTGCATAATTTTTTTTTTGTGGGTTTTTGCTTTTCGTACACCGCCTACGCGTGCTAAATACCCTGGACCTATGCAGACCTACCTACACCACCTGTGACACCTGAACACTGAGAAGCATGGGCAACGCCCAAGCTGCAGCACACAAACACTGCATCATGTGCTGCGTGAAAACAAAAGCAGGCCTAGTTCCAGCCTGTGCAACACAAGCTGCCTGTGGACGTGCACTGACACTCACTGCTACACATCAGCGCCCGCCAACCTAGCAGTGCACTTCCAACCTACTCGTGGCGCTAGTACTGCCCAGACAACTGACTACAAGCAGCTATCGGCCTTCCTGTGTGCTACCCTACACAAGTTAGCGTATGGATGGAAGAGGCATGGGCCAGCAGTGATGGACCAAAAACTGGAAAAGGAGCACCACCAGATGTGGCGCAGGGGCACATGGGGAAAGAACCACAGCAGTACATCCCAACAGAGCAGCAGCTGTCTCCAGGCCAAGCACAGCAGGCAGTGGAGGGCTGCACAACCCACATCGGTTCAGAATACAGGGTTTGCACAGCATGACGCCCGGCGTCTTTGTGCAGAGAGCAAACCCTGGCCACCACAACAGCGCCAGTGGCAGCAGCATGAATGCTTGCCTGCCACTGGCCGTCCAACAGCATCACGCCTAGCAAGCGCTACAGCTTGCAGGAACACCCGCAGCACCTGGCAGGTGCTACAGCTTGCAGGAACAGCCGCAGCACCCGGCAGGCGCTACAGCTTGCCGGAGCAGCTGCAGCGGCCCGCCCTCAACCTGACTCACAACACAGGCATGCTCTTGCATACACAGGAGCTCATGCTTGCCGTGCTGCAGGACAGCAGAGCTGCATACACAATGAAGCAGCTGCAGAGCTCATCCGCAGCTTGCACGGTAAGTACAGTGTGTATACAGGAGTCAGCTGAGGCGCCTCAGCCTGTCTGCTCTGCTGCTGCCAAACTGGGACCCGCAGCAAACCACTTGCCTGAGGCTCATCCCTTCGCCAGGCACTGGAAGCTGCTGGCTGCTTGTGTGTGTCTGTTTGAAATCCAGCAGCCACAGAGAATGGCAGCGATCTTCTAGTGCACACACCAAACACACGCAGCACACAGCCTGCATGTACGCAGTGATCAGCAGTGATTAGCAGTTCCAGTCAACAGACTAAACAACTGTGTGTTGAAGGGGTAACCAACTGCAGCTGCTGGAACATAGGCTGCATTGACAACTGCAAACCAGAACCACGGAGCACACAACGCAACGCAAATCTACCAAGGATTCAGAGATCAAGCCCAGCCACAGGCGCTAATCAAGAGATTGCAATGCAGCACACAGCCACATGACAACGTCACAACAGCAACTGGTATCCAACTCCCGTCTCCGGCAACTGGATTGCATCGCAGCCACGCACACAGCAACAGCAACATAACATACAACGGCATATACTGCACCAGCCGGTTGCACATGCTCAGGACCGATACCCCGGACGAACACAGCATATGCAACAGCCTGCAGTTGACCCTGCACCATATGACCTGGTGCAGCATCTGGCAGGTAAGTCCACCAGGCTGCGCTGCTGTCTCACTACAGCATGCAGTCCACAACATGCAGCCAAAAGAGCAGCGGAAGGCTGGCATCCTGCAGCCAAACATATAACACCAGCAGATGCAGCAGCTGTAGCTGGCACCCGGCACCCCCACAGCACTGGCAACCTTGCAAAATGCAGCCGCACTGCTTGCACCAGGCGCATGCAGGCATGCATAGCAAAAAGAGGTGCTTGTGCGCAACAGCCAACATCATGTTTTAGCTGTGTCAGTACAGCAGCAAAAGCCCGCAGAAAGCACACATGCAGCGATGCTGTCCCGAAGGCCAGTGGATTCATCGTCCACTGTCCTGCAGCAGTCTCTACATGTGGCTACAACCTCTTGACATTGTTCACAGAGACGGTGGTGATATCTCTAGGTGCAGCAAACATGTCCAAGACATCTCGAGCACACTCGCTTGCACTGTTTCAGCCTGTACTGCAGACGATGCGGCCTGTGCAGCGACTCAGCACACTGAGAACGGAGGATTCTGCAGTGCAAGCAACGGCACAAAGCTACCCCAAGCAGAGAGCAAACATGCAAGGTGATGCACGATATGGTGACAGCAAGCATCCTTTCTTCGAGCCAGCACAGTAGCAGGTGATGTCCGCATAGGCGGCGAGGCAGACATGCCAACAGCCCTGCGTGCCAACTGTGCCTACCAACCGCACCGCTTTCCTAACTTGGCAGAATCATAACCAGAACTGCACAAAGCGCCTTGCACTGCAAGGCGCTTGATCCACCTGATGCAATGCAAGCTGTGTGGAAAGAAAGATGTACGTGCAAGATCACGGGCCATATGCAACAAGATCACAGACCAACTGCTATGTGCAACTGCCTCGCCGCTGCACGCAGCACACCAGGTGTGTCGCCAGCAGCGGTGTCCCAGTACAAAACCTCCTTCTGTGTGAATCAACCAAGTTGTGTGTGTGTGTGTTGCAGTCACAGCTACAATGCAGAACTGTGCACTCTGATAAAACAGCAGCAATACTATGTGGATCACAATCAACAGCCAGCAGGGGGTCACTGCAAAGGCACCTGACGCACTTCTAAGCACGCACACTCGCACAGACGCCTGGAAACTACAACTGTCTACCAAGCAGTGCCAAAGTATGTGCTAGCCTGTCGGGCCAAACAAGCAAGACAGCAGTACAGTGCCTGTCCACAGAGCACCTCCCCCGCCACGCAGACACGAGCTACCAGCTAAGAGCTAAGCAAGTGGGCTACCCCTGATCGCTGACTGATGCTCTCAGGCGCAGACGATGCTGTTCTTCTGCCATCTCCCGCGAGCGTCCCAGCGCGCAAAAAACAAACAGATTCTAATTCAAAAGCTGCGCAGCTGAGCTGTTGAGCAAACTGCACAACCAGCCACACAACGTAGCACAAACAGCTGCGCGCATAAAAAGGAGCACTCGCCAAGCGCCGCGTGTTGCGCAACGCCCCAACACACGATAAGAAAAGTAGCGCTGAAACTGCCGCGCCACACACCGCACCTGCCCCACAACTGTGAGGCTGCTGCTGCTGCTGCTGCCGTGTCTGCAGCAGCAGTTGGGTTGCCGAGAAGCTACAGCTGCCATGCGGCTGCTGTAGCTGGCACCCGCTGCCCCTCTCCCTGCCTCTCTTCTGCCTGCTCGCGCTGCATCCTGCTGATAGCAGCCTGCTGCAATGGCAGAACCGTTGGCCAAAACTCAAGCGCTGAAACATGTGTCTCATCTCAGCCGACTGCCTATCGCTGCTGCTGTTCCCGACTAGTGGCTGCGTCAACGCACTTGCTGCGCATCACCGCGTTGCACAACTGCGCAGCCGTATGCTACCTTCCTTCATGATCACAACCCTTTTGCAGAATAGCCCATCCAGCCGCCGCTGCGTTCACCAAGCCGCCGCAAACGTGCCCATGAGCGCCACGCAGCTGCGCCGCGCATCGCTGTACTTGTCCCGCACACACGGCGCCTGCTGCGCACTTCCTGCCCAGCGCAGCATGCGCTGCAGCTCTGCCATACAGCCCTCAAGCCCCACTGCTGCCTCCGCACTTATCGCGCGGCAGAGCTTGCCGCACGCGGCGCGGCTGCACGGCGCGGCGCAGTGCGCGAGCAAGTTGCACGCCAGCTGCAGCGCAGATGCTGCCACAACGCTCGGCCGGTAGCGCAGCGTCTCAGGGGTTAGCAGCGCGAGCTCGAGCAGATACTCTGCCAGGTGCTGCAGCTGAGCCTGCTCAGGGTTAGCTGGCTGGCAGGGGCCCCTAGGGGATGCCCCTCCAAATTCCTCGGCCTGTGCATGGCTGAGCAGCTGATGCAGGAAGTGCAGCGGGGTGGGCACTGCCAGCTCGTAGTGCAGCTGCCGCAGCAGCAGGCTCTCCATGCGGATGAGGTCTGCTGCCTCGTAGCTGTTGTCTGTGATCTCCACAAAGTCCTGCAAGCAGCAGGAGGTGCGGTAGCAGCAGGATCGGCAGCGGTTGGGTCACAGGGCAAGGTGGGTGCATGTGTTCTGCGCTGCTGCTTTTGTTTGAGAGCAAGCTGGCGCAGTTGCTGCTGCTGCACAAACGACCTACTCTCTGTAGTTACCATGCCAAAATGGCATCAGATACTGCAGCCGCTGCTGCTCTTTTGCTTGTGCTGCTTCAAGTTGATGTGGCATATGCCCTGGCACTGCTGCTGCACTGCTGCTTGCTGTTGTTGCCATTCCTGCTGCTGCCATCACCCTGATTCCTGCCGCTGGTGCTGCTGCTGCTGCCTGTTCTCCCTGTGCTACACACCTGCAGTGCGGGAGGCAGCACCTCCTCATACTTTGAGGCCACCCACAGGCAGGTCACACCCAGCAGCTGCAGCTGGCATCGCGGCACTGCCTGCATACTGAGGAAGCGATCAAGCAGGCTGATTGCCAGGTACAGTGACTCCTGGCTCAGCACAAACTCATCGACCACTTCAATGAGCCAGTCGACCAGCACCAGGCGCTTGTGTGCATCCACCTCCTGCTGCGTGTGGTGCAGGTACAGGTGGTTAGGCTGCGACTTGGTCTGTGGGCAGGCGGGAAGGTGGTAGGAGTAGATACGGCAGGAAGAAGTGAGTGAAAAGGAGTAAAGGTGCATTGTGAAAGCGATGGCTGCAGGAGTGGCGATGTGTGCGTGGTCGGCGATCATGCTGGCAGCCACGCGTGACCCACGGTGAATCTGTGGCTGCTGCTGTTGGCGTAGTAAGGCAAAGTGCTGCTGTGCTGATCGCTGCTTAAAGTCATGTACAACATCATCAGGTGAGCGTCTATGTGTATGTAAAAGCAGCAGGCGAGCCCAGCAAACATGTTGCACTGCTGCTCTGTCACTGCTGCTGCTGCTGCTGCTGCCCACCTCCTTTGCCAGCTGTTCTTTAAGGTAGTCCTGCTCGCAATCCGACAGCAGGTAAAACGCCTGTCCGATGTCGGAGCCTGCGATCACGAAACACAGTGTAAGCGGCTGCATTACAGGCAGTGCTCACTAGCCTGCTGCTTTTGCCTCGCGACTCACCTGCCGACTGCTGACTTAGCTGCGGGTAGCCACATGGGCCCGTCAAGGCCTGGTTGGCGCCGAAGATCTGCAGGTTGAAAACAGTGTATGTCACTGTGACAAGCTGGAGATCAGCCGAGCAGGTTCGCTGCTTTCGAGCGGCGAAAGTGAGGAAGGCAGCAAGTTACCCGCGAGCTGCGACTGCCAGCAAGGTACATCGCCACTCAGAGGACATTACTGACATACTTAAAGATGAAATATATGTTTGCTGCGGCTGCTGGGCCACCAGCACAGCTGCTGGAGATGCGCGCCACTCCTGTTTGAGTCTGCTTAAACAAGAGCCCACCTGCTGGCCCAGCCGGGGCATGGGCTCCAGCCGGGTGCGCTTCTGCACGGCCTGCTGCATTTGGAAGGGCAGGTTGCCGATCTGCAAGGCAGGAAGGGCCCGGTCAGCGGAGGTGTTTGTTTTGCGCCTTGGCTTCTGCTGATCGCAGCCTGTATGGCCTCAGCCTCCTCACCTCATTGAAACTTGATGCCTCCTTGCGCTTTAGCTGCATCTCCTGCTGGCTGAAGAGCCCGGTGGGCGCCACAGGGTGAGTAGGGAGCACTGCACAAGTCATATCTGCCTCCTGTAATCGCTGCTGGTCGGATCAGGTGAGCTGAAGTGCTCGAATGCTTTTACAGCATCAGCAGAGGCGCAGGCAGCAGCACTAAGGGCTGCGCGGCTGATCTGCACCGGCGAGTTCAAGGCTGTGAAAGAGGAAGAGGAACACACTCCTCAAGCTAGGCCTTTACTCAACATTGTAAGACATATGCGGCAGGCAAGCACGGTTTTGATACTTGAAGGTTGCGGCGGGCGTCCAAACGAAGATGTTATGGCGCGAAACAGGGCTCTGCAGTGTTGAGTCAAGTCAATCCATTGTTACCACCTGTCCCCGCATGTATAGCGGCTCCGGTCGAGTGTTGCGCAACCTAACGACGTAACACGATAGTTTTATGTACATCTGCGCGCCAATGGGGTCGATCACCGGCACATGGTTGCTGCATTGGTTCTTGTTGCTGTCCTACAATCGTTGTTGAAAACCATTCGGTGTGCACGGCATGTAGTCCCACGTAAGAGCACAAAAAAACAATAACCAATCAACATCATACTAGTACCGGAGCGCTTTATGCACAACGCAATATGCTTCTATTTTTACAACAGGTGGCACTGCAGCCTGACAAAATACACAGCCCCCTTTGCAACAGTCTGCTGACACTCGGCATAAAATGGGGAAAATTACATTGAATGTATCAAATGTATTTGTGTATTATTCTGATGCCATACCCATGTCAAAGCATGTAGCTGCCTGTCATGATCACATGGCTGTAGCCGTGCACCACATCAGGTGGAGTCGGCATTGCGCAACCATGCAATTTAAGCTAACATGTTAAACTATCGGCCAGCACAGCGTGCTTTTGGTATAACTTACCGAAGGCTGCGCAGCAAATCAAAACAGTGGGGTGCCTGCGCTGCGCTGTCACAGCGCTGTCACAGCGCAGTACGGTACTGAGTGCCGTGACTGTCAGCTGCAGCGCATGTGCAGCCATCCAGCCTGATTTGTTTATTGCATAGCGGTGGTTTAAGCTACCAGAATTTGCTAAAGTGCCGTTCAATGCAGCAGCACGCGTGCTGCAGGGACATGGGTCAAAGCCATGCTGGTCGGCAGTGGTGCCCAAGCACTCTGCGCTTGTTGGCTGAGCCTGACGCCGATCACACGACAGATTGCCGCGAACACATACTTGAAGTATACGTGCGGCGATTTCAAGAGAGCCCTAAAACATCTCGGTTGCCCTCAGTCATCTGTCAGTGTGTCATGCTGCTCGACACGATTCAAACCGCCATAATGTTTCATCGCTCCCACCTCAACAGGCAACACGATTTGCACACTGATATGAATATACGACGCCAACAGCCGCATTGATACGTGCTGGGGTAGCTTGCTGCACAGCAGAAGTGTACTCTTTCGCACTCCAAGCCGAGAACTTCCTTTCTTGAGTTTTTCTGGGCAAGGTGCCTGGAGACTGAAAGATGATTAAAACATTAAACAATTCGACGCACTCCCCGACGTGATCACCACGGAAGTGCAGAGCTGCAGGCACGACAGCATCAGCTACAGCAGGCACAGCAGCACACATGGCAGAGGCGTGTCTAGAAGGGGCTTGGACCTCATGCATCAGCAGATTGAAGTGTGGGGTGAGTTGCATCCGTCAAAACTGCAGCAACTGAAGGCAGAGCTTACAACAGCAAGATCCTGCATGCACGCTGAACCCACTAACTGCTGCTGTGTGTGCTGCTCAACCGGCAGGAAGTGCCCACACAAGCAGAGACAGCTGCGCTGTGCAGCAGCGGACTTGTGGAGGTGCTGGCAACGCTGATGTATGAGCAGCTCGAGGTAAAGAGGCTTGCTCAGCACTACAATACCCAGCAACAACAGCGCCACACATGGCATGTAATGGCAGCGACAAGGGCGCACTGCAAACAGCAAACGCTTAAATGTTTGAGACGCACCATGCATGTTCACTGCTGATCAAAGATCATTTGGCTGGCATGACCTCTGCCAGCAATGCTGCTGCTGCTGCTGCAGGAGCAACTGCAGTCGGTGCACGTGAAAGCGTTCTGGCAGCAGCTGGTGTCTGCCCAGCAGCAGCAAGGCGGTCTGCTCAGGGTGCTGCTGCCAGCACTGCAGGTACGAGTTTGAAAGCAAGCAACACAAGCAACATAACAGAGCAGCAATCAGGGTTCCCGCTGCATACTCCAGATGTAGAACAACTGATAGTGTGCAACACTGTCAGCAGCAGCAGCAGCAGCAGCAGCTTACATACCTAGCTATTTGAAGCTGATCATTTGGCTCTGTTTGCCATGGTTCAGTGTTATAGCTCACGTTGGCTTTCAGCAAGCTCCGAGGAACCTACACTCGCTTCTCAACATATGCATCTCATTGTTGTTACTCTAGTACTGGTGCACCCACATTTGTGCCGTCGCAGGGCTTGGCAGCAGCTGTGCGGCAGCAGTCCCAGCAGCTCTCCTCATTTGCGCAGCAGCAACTGCTGGGGGTGGTGCAACAAGCCCAGCAGCAGCAGCAGCAGCAGCAGCAGCAGCAGCAGCAGCAGCAGCAGCAGGACGCGAATGCAGCAGCAGCAGCAGCAGCAGCAGCAGAGCCAGGCCATACCAAGGACAGCTGGCAGGAGGCTGTTCCTGCAAGCACTGTGGCGCTGCTGGCCGGACTCTGCCTCAAGCACCGCACAGCAGTAGCATCCATCCTCATGGCGACAGCGCCCTTGAGCCTTCCCAGTGAGCACGTGTAGCAGTGTTTTGAATGACATGAGCATGCGCTGTAATGTGCTTGATGGTGTGATGCAGAGCTTCCTGCAAGTAAGCTGCACCATAGCATCCGCTGCAGAGTGACATGTACTGTAGGCATCGGTGGTCTAGAGGGGTGCCTATGCATACATATGCTCCCACGGCAAAGGATGGCCACATAATTTTGCTTCTATTTGGTGAAAACTCTTGCCAAGCTCTGCTAGTTTACAGCCTCTGGGCGGCCCCAAACCTTGCCGATCCGCATCAGCAGTCCGCAGCATGCTCCATGACCCCTGCCCACCTTGCTGCTGCTGCTTCTGCTGCTTCTGCTGCTTTTACTGTCTTCCTTGACTGCGCAGGTATGCTGCAGCGCTACTACCGCCAGCAGCTGCTGCAGCTGTGCGAGGCCATACAGCAGCAGCAGGCTGCAGCCGGCAGCAGCAGCAGCGAGGGTAGTGATGATGCCATGAGTGAGGGCTTGGGGAGCCCCGAGCTGCACTCGCCTGGCTCTGCTGCTGGCAGCAGTCCTGACAGGCTGCCAGGCGCAGCACATGGTGCCAGGTGGGTGTTGTGATTTTACTGCGTGTTCTGCTGCTGCTGCTGCTGCTGCTGCTGCTGCTATTGCTGTTGGCTGATGGTGGTGGCAGCGCTGCATTTGGAGCATAGGAAAGAGATTGTTGCAGCGGCATGTGCTGTGCTGTCAACAAGCCATCCCGCCTACAGTGTGCGCAGGCAGCAAGTGCATTTGTTCCCATGATGTATTTGCACTTTCACCCCTCACCCCTGCAGCCCTGCTGCTACTGCTCCTACTGCTGCTGCTATTGTTATGCACGCGTGTGTGTGTGCAGGCAGGGCGCTGGCGCAGCAGCAGCAGCAGCGCAGCTGCCGGACCCGCAGGCCCTGCTGGGTGCTGAGTGGTGTGCTGCTGTGGCTGCAACTGCTGCATGCCTGGAGGACTTGGGCTTGGCGGCAGCATCAGAGGAAGCATACACGGCTGTCATCAACAGGTATGTGTGCAGGACTGGTGCCGCTGCTGCACATTATTGAGCAAACCTCGTGTCTGCGCTGCATGCCGCCCACAGATGTGCCGCAGCTTACATGCATGCCAGCCGACATCAACGCAGCAGCGCTGCACTGCTGGCATCCACTCGTCTGCACAACACATGCTGCGCAGCATTGCCGCCATACTAGTGCTGCCTGCATGCCTGCCTGCTCTGTGCCCCTCAACTGCTGTGTACATTTTGCTGGTGTGTGTGCAGCTATGTGCTGCAGCAGCTGCGCACACTGGCCACTGGTGAGCTAGCGAGCTCAGTGCTGCCACGCGCACAGCAGCTGGTGTGTGCTGGCCCTCTGGCATTCCTGCAAGTGCTGCTGGGGCAGGGCCAAAGCACGCTGGTCAAACTACAGGTGCGTCATGTTTGACCGGGCTGTTGGTCCAGGTGCACTAGCAGCAGCTGGTCTGTGCTGGGCCTCTGGCGTTCCTGCAAGTGCTGCTGGGGCAGGGTCAAAGCACGCTGGTCCAACTTCAGGTGCATCATGTTTGATCAAGCTGTTGGTCCAGGTGCACTAGCAGCAGCATCGGCAGTAACAGCATGTCTGCGCGTGGGTGGCAGTCCCTGCTGCCGGATCTGTTTGCAAGTGCAGAACTCGTCCTTTAGCCGGCAGAGATGCGATTCATGCTGGAGACGCTGGGCGCGCAGATGCATGCTTGCTCATCATGTGCACCCCTGTGCCTGCAACGCTGCTTGCAGGAGATGCAGCTGCGACTGACCCACCTCATGCTTAGAGATGCAGGAGGCGCTGCTGCATGCCCATCATGCACATCCGTTTTCTTGCGGTGATGCTTGCAGGAGTGGCAGTTGCGGCTGACCTACCTCATGGCTCGAGACGCTAGGCGCGCTGGTGCATACTCATAAAGTGCACCCGTGTGTTTACCGTGTGCAATGTTCATCATGTGAACCCCCTGTGCCTGCGATGTTGCTTGCAGGAGTGGCAGCTGCGGCTGACCTACCTCATGCTCAAAGGCGCTGAGGGCAGTGCAGCATGCTCACTTTATGCTTACACCTGGCGGGGCCGCTGCAGCAGGCTTCTTTAACCCATGTGCACCCCTGTGCCTGCAATGCTGCCTGCAGGAGTGGCAGCTGCGGCTCACCTACTTCATGCTGAGACGCTGGGTGCGCGGATGCATGCTTGCTCATGCCTGTGTGCACCCCTGCACAATCCGTGTGCCTGCGATGCTGGTTGCAGGAGTGGCAGCTGCGGCTGACCCACCTCATGCTGGAGACGCTGGGCGCGCTGCTGCATGCTCATCATGTGTACCCGTGTGTACACCGTATGAAATGTGCATCATGTGCACCCCTGTGCCTGCGATGCTGCTTGCAGGAGTGGCAGCTGCGGCTGACCTACCTCATGCTCAGAAACGCCGCGCAAATGCATGCATGCTCATCAAGTGTACCCGTCGTGTCTGCGACGCTGCTTGCAGGCGTCGGTGTCACCGTTTTATCAAATATATTTCGCTGATTTGTGTGCCTGCCTGTCTCTTGCAGGAGTGGCAGCTGCGCCTGACCTACCTCATGCTGGAGACGCTGGGCGCGCTGCGGGCCTCCGACATGTTTGACATCGTCATCGAGTACCCCGACAGCGCCCCTGCACTGCAAGACCTAGCGCTGTGCCTGGCACACACCAACATGGCTGCGCAGGTGAGCCGGAATGTTGTTTTGTGCAGCTTTGTAACTGGTTTTTTGTGTGTTGGCAAGCGTGCTGCTGGTGCTGACGCCAACACGACAATACGATTGATGGTAGCGTGCAGCGTTGCTTGGTGAAAGGACACGGGGAGTACCGCCACAACACTGATAAGACGGCCTGTGTAAAGCACAACCCTGGTCCCAGACCCGCTCAGCACACACGGAAACATCAAGCTATAAGTGAGCTTGTTATCGCCGCTGATAACCTGCTCGCACACTCAAGCGGCTCTGCTGCCCTGCTGCCATTGCTGCCCTGCTGCCATTGCTGCCCTGCTGCCATTGCTGCCCTGCTGCCCTTGCTGCCCTGCTGCTGCCAGTTTGCTGCCACCTTCAAGTCATCCCTGCAGCAGCGGCTGCTGCATGCCGGCGCTGCAACCTCGGACATCATCCACACATACGTCTCCACCATCCGCGCCATGCGCCAGCTGGGCAGGAGCGGTGAGTGCAGCCGATGCTGCTGCTGCTGCTTTTGGTCTGCAACAATTAGCAGCGACAGCCCGGCTTCACGTTGTGATGCAGCAAACGCCTACGGCTCTGGAGCAGGAGTGGTGAGAGCAGCCGCCGCTGCTGCTGCTGCTGCTGCTGCTGCTGCTGCTGTTGCTGCTGCAGTTGTTGCCGTCAGCTGGAATGGGCAGGGCTTCATGCAGGATGTTGATGATGCCATTCTTTTATGCACTTGCAGATGCTGCTGCAGCAGCGTGCTATGACAAGCAAGCCGCTACCCGGCACAACCCATTCTCTCTCTATTCTGTTTAACCCTCATGGGTGTGGTAACCCTTCATGTGTGCATATAATGCTGCATGTTGTGTCTGTCTCAGGCATGTTGCTGGACATTGTCAGTGAGCCCTCAACCCATCCTACCAAGCCCTCATGTGTGCATCAACCCATCATGTGTGTCTTTGGTGCTGCATGCTGTGTCTGCCTCAGGCCTGCTGCTGGATATTGTCAGTGAGCCCATTCGCGCATACCTGCGCAGTAGGCCCGACACCATCCGCTGCATTGTATCAATGCTAACAGAAGATGACAGCAGCGCCAATGGAGGCTCAGGCAGTAGCCTTCTGCAAGAGCTGCAAGCACAACAGCAGCAGCAGCAGCATGGTGGTGCAGGGTCCGGCGCCGCCGGCGGCAGCAGCGGCACAGGGTTTGGGGGTGCAGCCGGCGGCGCAGGTTTGGCTGCTGCTGTGGTGCCTCCGAGCGCGGTTGCGGCGCTTTCGAATGCGGGGAATGGCAAGGCTGGTGCTAGGGTACTGTTTAACTGGTGCGTGAGCGAGGCAGAAGGAGACGATGCTGCTCTTCGGCTGCTCGAGGCACTACAGGCAGCAGCGCCTGATGCAGCAGCAGCACCAGCACCAGCACCTGCAGCAGCAGCATCGGAGGTGAAGCAAGCCGCGGGTCTGCTAGGCCTCCCGCAGGCGCACTCTGCTGCTGCTGCTGCTGGCTCGCCGGCGCTGCTGTGTGGCGGCCGTGTTGCTTCTGATGTTGTGTCGATGCTGATTGGGATTTATGGCGGCCCACTGCTGTTCATGGAGCAGTACCGCGGTATGCTTGGAGAGCGGCTGCTTGCCAAGGATGGCTATGACTGCCAGAGAGAAATCATGACGCTGGAGCTGCTTAAAATCAGGTGGGCTGCAGTGTGCTGTGTATCATCGTTTGTTTGCGCTGTATGTTTGTAGCTGTATGGCTGCGTGCGTGCGTGCATGCGTGCGTGTGCGTGCTGGAGCGAGCACCCCTGAATGGATGCCACTCCCGCCCGCAAGACATGCGGCACAGTCTTGCCATCTCAGGTTTTACTTCTGATTGTAACAACATTTAAACTTTTCTGCAGGTTTGGCGAGGCGGGGCTGCTGCCCTGCGAGGTCATGCTCAAAGACCTGGCAGACTCCAAGCGCCTGGATGCAAACGTGCGGGCACTCCCCCAGCAGCAGCAGCAGCAGCAGCAGGCGCTTCCGGAGGGCGTCGCTGCCGCGCTGACTCGCCTGCGCGCCACGATCTGCTCCTACCTGTTTTGGCCGGAGCTTCCGGAGCATGAGCTACAGCTGCCGGCTGACCTGCAGACTGCACTAGACGTGAGTGGCCCTTGTATGCTGGCAGCTGCTGCAGCACAGGTTACGTGCAGCAGCATTGGGCTGGAAGCTGCCGCTGGCATTAAGCAATAGTGCTCCTTTTGAACCACTTGCTGCATGCGCAGATGGACTGTGTGTAAAGTGCTGCTGCTCGCCTGTCTCCCTCTTAGCATGCGCTCTTGATCGCCCTGCCACATGCTGCACTGATTCAACAATTCTTCTGCCACACCTTATAATGAGTACACGCCGGCTAACGATCACACACACCGTGCGCAGGTGTATGCGGAGCGCTTCCGGCATTTGAAGGCGCCCCGCAAGCTCGAGTGGCGGCCCAGCCTCGGCCTGGTGGAGCTCACCCTCACCATAGGAGATGCAGAGCCCCTGGATTTCCGAGTCACCCCTGCTCACGCAGCGCTGCTGCTGCAGTTCTCCGACGACAGCCCTGCTGCCGCTGCAGCAGCTGCAGCTTCGGCAAGCGCTGGCAGTGCAGCAGCAGCAGCAGCAACAGCAGGAGGAGGGTCAGGTGTTGTGTTGAGTGCCGGGCAGCTGTCGGCGGCGCTGAAGGTGCCTGTGCCTGTGGTGCGGCGCAAGGCGATGTTCTGGGTGGCTGCCGGGGTGCTGTTGGAGCAGCGGGGCAAGGCAGGGGAGATTGCGTACAGCAGAGCCAACAGCATCGACCCCAGCCGGATAGGTGAGCAGGCGATTGGCAGTGGTTTTAGTCTGCCAGCAGTATATGCAGCCTGCAGGGCATATGCGGGCGCCTGATAACGCCGCCCCATGCCTGCCACTATGATTGGCTTTGATGATTGCATGCCTGTTTCTGGCCGGCTGTTTTGGCTCATCACGACTCTGACTTTCTCTGCCACTGTTCTGTCTGTGTCCCTCTCTGAACCCTCCTCCCTTTGTCAACTTTCCACCGCCGCAGTGAGCCGGGAGGTGACAGACGCCAGCTGGGCAGACGACACCGCAGCTGCCGCCAGCGCCGACGACCGCATTGCAGCAGAAATGGGTCCCTTCGAGAACTACATCATTGGCCTGCTCACCAACTGCGGCAGCCTGCCGCTGGACCGCCTGCACAACATGCTGCGCGTGTTTGTGGTTGGGGAGCCTAAGTATGAAGGCCGCAGCCAAGAGCAGCTGGGGGCGTTTTTGCAGATTATGGCAGGGCAGGGCAAGATAGAGGCGCACAATGGCGTGTACAGCAGGCCCAAGCAGCAGCAGGGGTAATAGTTTGAGCGCTGGGGGTTGCAACTTGTGGCTGGGTTTGCTCCTGGTCTGTATGCTAGCTGGTGGCGGCTGTTGGGCGAAAGCATGCTGCATTGACCTGAATTGGTCGGTCCTTTGTAAAGAGACGAATTCTAGACAAAGCCAGGATCCCGAAGGACGCTGGTCCTGTGTCCAAGTGACAGGGTCATCCGGGCGTGGTGTGCGCGAACCAGCCGCAGTGCTGTGTGAACTGGGTGGAACTTTGTTACTCTCTCAAAGTTATTGCCTGAGTGCCAATCAATGAGGCCCCCAAGCACGTCTGCAGAGCCGGCTGGCTCACAGAGACGGCTGCAGGGCTTTGTTCTGGGGCTTATTAGCCCTGCTAGTCTGCCTGACATAAAGCTGCACGGCTGGGACCCATGGTCCGACAATGCTGCAGAACAGCCTTCTGTGGTGCGCACAACAAAAACTGTGGCAACAGGCCTAGCTACATGCCTGCAAGCAGGGCTGCTGGTAGCTAGGCTGCATGTGGCTGCCGCTGCAGAACTGCTAGCCTTGCGTCAAGCTGTGTGCTGGCATTGCAATTGCCTGCTTCAGCCCACACAACACGACAGCTGTTCAACGAGCACTGTCTGCCTGGAAACCCAGCAGCATCGAGTGGGGCCAGGACTAGCGATGTTCGTCCTGGCCTGGATAATCCGCACCGTGCGGTAATGGCATTACTGGCAGTGGCAGGGCCAGCTGACAATGAGGAGGTGACTTCCTGGCGTGAAAAAAACAAGCACAAGGGGTTGCACATGTATGTGTACATGTAAATCTTGCGCTTCAAGTGCAGATCTGCACTTGGTCTAGACCAGGGGCTGTGACGAGCACCTGATGTATTCCCTGCGCCACACCACGTGCATGTCTGCAGTCATGTGGCGCAGTTCAAGTTGCATGCATGCAACGGCTGCAGATTTTCCTGCAGCAGCCACACAAGTATCTGGCAAGGAACCCACAGCATGAAAAATTTTTGTCAACAGCAAGCGACAAACACAACCTTGGCATTCTAGTATGCTTTATTATGGTCGAAGTTCTCCGTAGCCCACTGCAGGTGCCCATGCCTGTAGTGTGTGCGTATGAATGCTGCCGCCACCATTACCATGCCATGTACGTGAACGACCCGTCAAACCGCCACCATGCAAGCCAACCGACCATTAGCCAGTGGCTCCGCCACAAGTTGCACCCGCACCCCACCCAACCCCACACACTCCTCACACACACCGACAACCGCCAAGTTCTGCAACCAGAGCATGCAGGCGTGCTGCCAAGCAGCCACCATGCCACCACCAGCAGCGCGGTTGGCCAACCATAAGATGAAATGCGATGTCTGATCAATGTGCAGGCCAATTTGATTAGCCTGCATGCAGGGTACTAACAAAGGTACACAAAGCTGGTCAAAAGTGAGACACAACTACTCAAACTGGGCTGCTGCGCACAGGATCAGGGCAGCCTATGTGAGGTGCAGCCCAATCGTGCTCTCTACAGTGCTGGCAGTGAGGCATGCAAGTGCATCCATAGAAAATTATGACACCGAATGACAAGTGGGGCCGTAGGGTTTGCTGAGACTCGCCTCCCCTCTCCCCACACGCAACCAGGTATTCACTCTCATTGCTCACACACATAACAAACTAGTCAAATGAAAATGCCGCCGAAGTAGACTGTCTTCAACAGCATCACGCCAGCCGAAAAGAAGCAGGCTGTTTGCCGCCGTTTGCCACTGACAGGCGCAGCCAGCAACAACAACATACAGCACCTGAGCGCCTTGCAGCAGTGGCTGCCTCAAAAGCACAGCCGCCAATTGAATGCGAGGTGCCAGGAGCTTCAAACCATGCAGTCACACTGGCCCACGCATCTGCCAGTGGCTGTTGTGATGTTGCAGTGGTTTCTGGTGTTAAGCCATGGACCAAACACACAGTCGCCCAATGTTGGCGCACCATCAGCAACGCTGCATGCAACAACACACCAGCAGCGCTGAAGCACCAAGCACGCACCAGACAGCTGGCAGCAGCACTAGCAGCAGGCAAGGTCGCCAAGATGCTGTCTCCTGTCATCAAATGGTACAGGCTGGCAGGCAGCAAGCTTGCATAACGCTGTTTTCTAGTCATCAAATGGTACCAGGCTAGCAGGCAGCAAGCTTGCATAATGCTGCGTTCCTGTCGTCAAATGGTACAGGCTGGCAGGGAGCAAGCTTGCCTTGACACTGCCTCCTGTCATCAAATGGTACAGGCTGGCAGGCAGCAAGCTTGCCATGATGCTGCGTTCCTGTCATCAAATGGTACAGGCTGGCGGCAGCAAGCTTGCCATGATGCTGCGTTCCTGTTATCAAATGGTACAGGCTGGCGGCAGCAAGCTAGCCGTGACACTGTCTCCTGTCATCAAATGGTACAGGCTGGCAGGCAGCTAGCTTGCATAACACTGTCTCCTGTCATCAAATGGTACAGGCTGGCAGGCAGCAAGCAGGGGTTTGCCGCAGCACCAGCACACTTGATGCAAATGCCAGTGGATGCGAGTGCAGAGCCTGAAGTAAAACCACATGTGCAACATGAATGCAATGCATGCGGTACAGCACAGCAGCAGCTGATGGTATGGTATGGTATGCCAGGCACCAACACATTCAACTCAAATGCTAGTGCAAATGAAGCAGTACAACCTGCGAGCGAGTGAAAGCAGTCACTCTTCAAAAGTACAACCAAGACGATTCCCAAATTTCTGCAGTACAGGTGGCCCAAAAGCCCATACGTAAGCTGGTCTACAGTATGTGAAGTGCACACAAACAGCAGTGCACATTATGCACATGATGCACATGCATGGATGCACACAAGGGACGGGCGGCTGCATACTGCTGCAGCAGGACTCTCTTACTGGCACCATCCCCAAACAAAGACATGCAATGCAATGCAATGCAATGCAGCCAGGTGTAGCGCTGATTAGCGTTTGTTATCTGCTCCTCCCACAGCAGTACTCGCTGGCATTTGGGGTTCATGATTCATTCTTCACTAGCACATGCACAATCACCACAGCAGCTGGCTGCATAAGCACTGACACGTCAGCGACCCTGCTGATAGCTGCTTGCGCCCAGATGCACATGCAGCAGCATCAGGCATTGATACTCCCAAGTCTGAGCTGAAACCATGCAGCAAGCAGAGGTGTAGGCAGCTGCCAATCGCCAGAAGCTCCCATGCAGGTGCGCTGGTCAAACATAGTCAACAAGTGTCGGATAAGCAACATCCAGCAAGTCAAACAACAAGTCAAACAGCAAGTCTAGTCACCCTCCAGCAACTCTTCCCTCGTGCAACGAACCAGCAGCTACACCCATGGGCCAGTGTGTGCAGGCAGGCAGCAACGATCAACCATCGCCATCAAACAGGCAGGAAGCCAGCTACACCTTGCCTGCAGAAGGGGCATGCAGCAGGCTTGATAGTTGTTGTGGTTGCCACGATTGACCGCGCACATCCGACACACATGCAGTGCCGGCAGCCTGCCACCATGGCAGTGCTTGCAGCGTCAAAGCAGATGTTGCACGTCACCTCACAGCAGCTGCTAGCAGCATCAGACGTGCTGCTTTCCAAAGCTGCCTGATGCACATCCGCGCGACTGCTGTTGCTGCTGCTGTCACAGGTGCTGCTGCTGCTGCATGGCCAGCTAGCCACCCCGCAGCTGCTTGCAATGCTGACCTGAGAGCTGGTCCTGCCTAGCGAGCAAACACAGCAGCCGCTGCTGGCAGTACCGGCATCAGCAGCTGCTTCTGCTGCGCTGCTGCAGCAAGCAGCGGCATTGCAGCTGGCATCATCGCCTGCTGGCTCCTCCTCATGGCTGGTGCCTCTGCAGACCAACAGGTCTCCTGCCTTGTCCTGTGCAGCAGCAAGTGCTTCAGCCTTGTCGCCTGCTGCCCCCGCATCACTTGCCAACCCTGACAGGCTTGAGCTAGAGGTCACAGCATGCATGCTGGCAACTTCAACCTCGCCGCTGCCGCAATCTGCTGAAATCTCTGCACCCGAGTTATGCTCAGCGGCAGCCACAGCAGCTGCTGAGCATATGGCAGCGGCAGCAGCAATGCCAGGTGCTGCAAGCTGCTCTGCTGCATGCTCATGTGCCTTCTGCTGCTCTAGGCACTCGAGCCGGTCAAGGCAGCTGACCAGGTGCTTGTCAAGAGCCGCCTTAGCAAGCACCTGCGGAGCCACGCGCATGCAGAATGCGCCAGTGTTATTTCACCGTTGCATTGCAACCCAAAAACAAATTATTGCAGAGCAAGCTTCTAATCTGCAAACCTCCTGCAACAGTGCATGAGCACAGCACATGATACACTGCAATATAGTGCCCACACTCCTCCCAAAGCAGCTGCGGCAACTATATATACTTGATGCCAGGTTTCCTGCGCAGCAGCAGGCTGCACCAGCCCTGTGTTCATGTACACCCTGGTGCTGCTGCTGTCACCACTGCTGTAAGACAAGACGCAAGCACTCACCGCCAGCTTTGGTGCCCCAAACAAGCCACTGCCCATGAGCCCAGCTGATGTCAGCACCCACGACAGCGGCAGCGCAGGATCCAGCAGCAGCAGCAGCGCCTTGGACCGCCGAGCAGCCAGCGCCAGCGCTCCAGGCGTGCGCCCGGTGCTGTTGCATGCAGCACGGGGGTCCTGCCGGCCCCTGCCCTCCCATGGCTGCTGCTGCTGCTGCCTCTGCTGCTGCTGTTGCTGTAGAGGGGCTGCATAGCGCTGCGCCATGGCCTCAGCCTGCAGGCGTTGGCAGCCAACAGCAGGTGCAAGCAGCACGCTTTTCAGCGATGCACTCGACATGGTTTGCAGTGCGGCTGTTCATGTGGACGGAGCAGAGCAAGTGATGGGCACTGCGCAGCAGCTTTGCAACATAGAAACAACACCACCAGGCAAGCACTTGACTACACACAGCTCGCAAGCGCAGAGCCGCGCACACAAAAACGCACTGCACATGCACATAGCCGCATTAGCACTCACATGTGCCATGAGCAGCGTGGCAGCCACCATGACGTGCCCGTTCTCCGCACACAGGTGCAGCGCGTTGCTGCCGCCATCCACCAGCAGCTCGGTGCTGCCCCTGCCCCCGTTGGCAGTCTGCAGCATCACGCTGGCCCCGCCAGTGAGCAGCGCCCGCACCACAGCTGTATGGCCCCAGAAGGCCGTGTAGTGCAGCGCTGAAAAGCCGGTGGTGGTGCGCAGGTCCACAAACCTGCATGCAAACGCAAACATACAGGTCAAGTGGCAGGTGTTTGTTAGCTTGGGTATCACTGAACAGCGGAGGGGCTGACAACCTACTGCATGAGGCACCAGCATTTGCAACAGCAGCATTAGCTAGGAGCTGGAATGCTACAGCTGCTATTGCTGCCTCAATGTTTGCTGCTTGCAGGAGCTGATGTCAGCACTTAATCACAATCCACCGGCCTGCTGCTCCTCTATGGTGTCTACCTCTGCTGCTTGCAAGAGCTGCTGCCAGTTCCTGTCCATTATTCAGTATCCACTGGCCCGCTGCTGCTGCTGCCTATCCGCTGGCTATCTCTGCTGCTTGCAGGAGCTGCTGCCAGTTCCTGTCCGTTACCCACTGGCCTGCTGCTGCTGCTGCTGCTGCCTCTGTCTGCTATATCTGCTGCTTGCAGGATCTTGCAGCCGCTCCGCTGCTCACTTTGTGTAGCCCTCCACTCCGTCCCTCACTCTGGCTGCCTGCAGAGGCACCAGGCTGCTGCTGCCGTTGCTCTGCTGCACGCGCAGCGTCCTGAACTCGTTCAGCAGCACGTTCACACAGGACACGTGGCCTGCTGCAGCTGCATAGTGCAGGCACGACCTACAGGACAGCAGTGCAGCACACATACACATAAGCTTGTAGTTGGCAGTGCAGCTACAAATGTGCAGATGTGCTCAAAACTTATGCAGATTCCAGACCTCACTGTACTGCATGCAGCTGCAGCTTGCAGGAAAGAACATTGCTGGCTGGTGCGCAAGCCTGCCCTGGCTAAAAGTGCACCTTTACCACGCAAGCGCTTATTTTAGCGCTGCAGCGCCTGCAGCTCCTCACCTGCAGGTAACCTTAACCAGCAGCGGTACAGCAGGTGCTGCCTGCAATGGCCCACATCCCTCGCCCCCAAACCAGAAGGAAGATTAGTACCTATCTATCTCACCTGCGCGTGGCCTTACATAGCAGTAGCGGGTCTGCTCCATGGTCCAGCAGCGCTGCCACGCAGGCAGCATGCCCTGCCCTGCAGGCCAGCATGAGGGGTGTGACGCCCTTGCTGTTCTGCCAGCTCAGCAGCGTGGGCACCAACAGGGAGGGCTGCTGCAGCTGCTGCACCTGGTCCCCTGGGCCACGCGGCCACGGCAGCACCTGTGAGGGCTTCCACCTGTTGTTCAGGCAGAGTGCAGCAGTAGCAGCAGGTGGTTCGGTGCTCTGTTGGCGCTGTTGAGCTTGCAGGGAAGGTGCGACTCACTGCTGGACACCTGTGCTAAGGCACAATGAGCGTATTGCTTCACCGGTGCTGCTGTGAAGCCTTGCATCATGCAGGTTGTGATGCGGTTGTACCATGACAGCTGGTATCCTGCAAGGCAGGCAGCTACCCCACTTGGGGTGCGGGGTTGGTGTCCAGTTCACACAGGGGACAGGGTGTCAGCAAGTAATTGCACTTTTTATGGCATTCGCAGCTACCAACATGTCACGAGGAAGAATCAGTTATTGAAAAATGTATAAGCTTGTCACTGCCCTTACCAGGACACTGCTTGTTTGGCATCTTCCTCTTGCAGCCTGCTGCTGACTGCCTCTGCCAGCTCTGCTGCATGCTGCTGCAACAGCTCCACAAACTCCTGCAGTAGATCTGCATGCCCCTCTCGTGCCAAGACGTGAACGATACTATGACCACTGTGCGAGGTGTACAGCAGCAGCAGAGGGTGGAGTTCCCTCAGGTCCAAGCGTCCTTTGCTAGCCTGCTGCAGCACCCTGGAACCTCCCCCTCCAGCGTAGAAGCTGCCCCAATCGTCCGGCGACAGGAGTGCTGACGACGTAGTTTGTCCCATGCACCTTTTTGTTGCAGCATTAAAGGCGCAGGTAGGCTGAGCTGTGCGTCAGGTCGACCCTGTTCAAAGTTCAGTCAACGTCCTCTGAAGGCCAATACGGGCACCAGTGGCGCTAAGACAGCTCTGATATGTAAATTTCAGGCACTGTTGTGTGCTATGCATCTCCTGCCTGTTGTAGGGATCACACCCTAGTACGCTTTGGACATGCAACCGTTGTGAGACGTTTGCCAGGGTTGCTAGACGCCGAAACTCCCTCACGGACAACGTCAAGAAGCGAACATGTTGCCAAGTACTCTCTGTCACACGACTCACTCTGGGTACTCACTGCGCTAGTCTGGAAAGGGTTCTCTGGAAAGACAGGCACGTGAGACACTGTTGATGACACATCCGCATCCTTGAACCTTAGGGTAAATTGAATATGGGGGATGATTGACATGACAGGTCGAGAACTCACTGTCCAGTCACCAGCGTAGGTGTGGTGTGTCACTCGGCGCTTTTGGAGGGTGTTTTCTGCGAGCAAGACTCTAAAAAATGCTTCATTGTGTCTTGATTAACGATTTCGCCAGCAGATCTCATGGAGGGGCAAGTTTTCCTAATCATTTAGCCAGCAGCCAGCACGCATTACTGCTGCTCAACACACCTCGTCGACTGGCTGAAACACGTTTAAAAACGATGTGTAAGCTAGTTATAGGTCGCGCCAGTCATCAGCCGCCTCCGCACGGCCTACAGACAGTCATACATGCAGGGAAAGGTTGACGCCATGACGCCGCCATCTCACACATCCATTATGGCATTGCAGTGGCCTCTGGCTGGTGCAGTGCTGCACACCTGATGATTAAACCACAATGGCATCTGGCTAGCCAGCTGACATGCCTGTTGATCCGTTTCTTCCAGAGCAGACGCACCTCAACAATGCATGTGCCCAGCAGCAGTGCTGAGGTTCAGCAAGCTCGGCCTTACCAGTTGCACAGTGGAAAAGAGCGCGTACAGATAAGCTATCTGGACGTCAAAAAGCCTATGTCTTCGCAGAACTGGATGATAAGCAGCTGGCATCCAGGCAGGCACTGTCTCACTATGACATCTGTCATGCATGTGCACCCACCGTGGACAGGAAGGATCGCCAAAACACAAGTAGCTGCAGGTCCACAAACTTGTTCTTGCAGTACAGCTCTGCCATTGACTGCACAAGGCCCGGCATACATGCGCTTGTAGGCAAAGCAGCACTCGGAATCGCTTCCTTACCACCGGAACTCAAAAACCAACCCGCAGCACGGCCTGTTTGTGCGACTCAACATTAATAACGTGTACAAGCTGGTATGTACAAGCGTGTGATTGAACCATAGACTCCCCTGGGCTGTATTGGCCTTAGTTCCCTGACTGGTGCAAGGGGTTAGCAAAGGATCAACGATGCGGAGATTTGGAGGCCTGAAAGGCCTCTTCAACAATCAGAGGAATGCTGTTAAGCTGCTGGTGCGTGGAGCACTCAACATCGGGTGCAGCAGCTGGCTCATACACATGCAGCTTCTGCTGAGCAGCAGTAGCAGCGCCTACAGCTACCATAGCAACAAACAGCGACGCCTACGCAGTCACAACTGCTAGATATCAAGCTTAATCACATAGCAATGCTTTTGGCAGTGCGTGTGGGCAGTGCATGCACAGCCACAGCAGCTGAGCGCGCGTGTTGCACACTGCGAGCATGCACATCATATTTTGAAACCATCAGCAGGTGTGGACCCTCCCAGGTGCTTGCCATCTGGCTTCATCCGCAGCATAGTTACGTCGTGTGAGCAAGGCAGCAGCTCGGCCGGGGGCAAGCCTTGCTGCCTGGCTGGGCAGGCACACGTTCCTGCAAGTTGCAGGACATGCTGGCAGCAGCAAGCCCTCTCCCAACACCGCACGGCTCTGCTTGCCGCACACCAACAGCTCAGAGTTGCGCACCAAGCAGCTGTAACCCTACCATAACGCATACTGCTGCTGCTGCTGCATTATCAAACATGCATACCGCTTGCAGGAAGATGATGAGATGGTCACGCTGCAGGTGGGCAAGACCGTGTGGGACCAGGCGCCTCGCCAGATGCGTGTGGAGCTGTGGATGAGCTCGCTGCAGCGGCGCGGCGTGGGCGTGGCTGCGGCAGCAAAGTTTGAAGACATGCTGCTCACGGTGCGTTGCTGGTTGTTGAAGTTTAGGCATATGCGTGATAGTGTTTGGGAGGGGCGTCAGCAGTGGGTGCTAGCTCTGGGCGGGGCAGCAAGTGTAATGATGGCAACAGGCGCAGCGCGCGTTCAAGGCACTGGCTCCCCAGCATCATGCACCCTGTGGTTGGAGCTGTGGATGAGCTCGCTGTAGCGGCGCAGCGTGGGCATGGCCGCGGCAGCAAAATACGAAGTACATGCTGCTCACGGTGCGCAACATCGTCACGCTGCAGCTCCTACTTACACCAAGTAGTAGCACTCGGCACAACAACTGTTTGGCTGCTGCTGGCTTGCTGTGTGGCTGCATTTCCTGCAGCCTGTGAGCCGCCAGCAGCCATTGGTTTTAAGAAGCACATCGCACTGGCCTCAACTACAGGAACAATGCGCAAAAACTCTTTGCCTGTTGCTGCTGTGTTTCATCACTTGTGTTTCCTGCAGCCTGTGAGCGATGAGGCAGTCAACGATATTGAAAAGGACATCGCGCGCACCTTCCCCGCTACTCGCCGCTTCACAACAGCAGAGGGTCAGCAGGCGCTGCGGCGCGTGCTGCACGCCTACGCGGCATACGACCCGGAGGTAAGCTGTCAGATGTCAGTTTGAAGTTTTTTGAATGTGTGATAACATTTCGTGTCACATGGTTCTGCTGGGTATGTGGTATACCGCAAGCACAAGCCACACATGTGCCAGCAGGCGACACGATGTTGCCATGTTGCCACCAAGCTGTAGCACCACTGCCACTATATGCATCTAAGTTCACAAAGTCAATCTGTGCATCCCCGCCACCCGCCCGCCAACTGCTTGCAGGTTGGCTACTGCCAGGGCATGAACTGTGAGTGTGACGGTTTGTGTAGCCAGCTGTAGCAGCAGCAGCAGCAGCACCACCATCGCGTCCAAAGGCAGCAGGAAGTCGTGTGTGGGGTTGCAGCTAAGGCCGCGCTGCCTTGCCATTGCGCAATTGCTTGCCTGTATTGGTGCAGCTGTTCGGCGGCAAGGACTGCACAGCTGCTCTGGCACTGCTTACAGCTGTGCCTGCTGCATGCAATGTTGCTGCTGCTGCTGCTGCTGCTGCTGCTGCTGCTGCTTATGCTGCTGCAGTTGTGGCTGGCCTGCTGCTGATGTACCTGCCGGAGCGGCATGCGTTTGGCGGGCTTGTGGTGCTGATGCAGGACAGGGGGCTGCGCCGCTACTACAGCACAGACATGTCGCTGCTGCAGGTGGGTGTTGTAAATGCAGTGTGGGTGGCTTTATTGTGTGGTTGTGACCTGGTTGTGACCTTCCCTCCCGGTGTGTTTTGTTTTGTGCACACCTGCCGTCCTGCATGGCCCTGTTGAAGCTGTATCGTGTAGTGACAATATTCATCACAATCATGACCATACTGCTGCTGCTGCTGCTGCTGCCACGATCGCCGCAGACGCACTTGTGGCAGCTGGGGCGGCTCATCCCGCCGCGGCTCAACGCGCACCTGGAGAGCCACGGCGTGCTGCCGCTGCTGTACGGCGCCAGCTGGCTCATGACGTGCTTCAGCGCAGACTTCCCTGCCAGCTTCAGCGCACGGTGAGGCCTTATCATGGTTGTGCTGTGCTGTGGTGCTGCATCGTGCTGTGCTGTGTGATATGCTTCAGCGCAGACTTTCTTGCAAGCTTCAGCGCGCGGTGAGGTTCGGCTGGGGCTGTGGTTGCTGTGCTGTGCTGTGCTGCGCTGCGCTGTGCTGTGCTGTGGTTCCTGTGTTGTGCTGCGCTGTGTGAAATGCTTCATCACAGACTCCCCGCCAGCTTCAGCGCGCGGTGAGGCGGGGGTAGGGCTGACGTTGCTGTTGTGGTGGTTGCTGCACGGCGCCAGCTGGCTCATGACCTGCTTCAGCGCAGACTTCCCTGCCAGCTTCAGCGCACGGTGAGGCGGGGCGTTGTCTGCTGCCTGTGGTTGGCTGTTTTGTGCTGTGCTTCCGCTGCTGTACGGCGCCAGCTGGCTCAGGCCATGCTTCAGCGCAGACTTCCCTGCGAGCTTCAGCGCGCGGTGAGGCCTGCTGGGAGTGCTCTGGCTGCTAAGCTGTACTGTGGTTTCTTCATTCTGCTTTGCTGTGTGACATACTTCAGCGCAGACTTCCCTTTGAGCTTCAGCGCGTGGTGAGGCCTGGGGTGCTCTGGCTGCTGTTTCATAATACATAATGGCTTTTAGTAGCAGTGCAGCTGTTCTGGTGTGCACTGTCGAGCGCTGCCGCTGCTGTAGTGTGATGGACGTCAACACAGCCGCTGCTGCTGCTGCTGCTGCTGCTGCTGCTGCTGCTGCTGCAGGGTGATGGACGTGATCCTGCATGGCTGGATGATGGACCAGGCCCTGCTCAAGGCTGCTGTGGCTGTGCTGGTGCGGCTGGAGGGGCAGCTGCTGGCCTCAAACGAGATGGAGGACTGCCTAGCACTGCTCAAGAGCGAGGCTCCCTGTGAGTGTGCACAGGCAGGCGAGGCAGTTGATGATGTGTGTGTATGTGCGTGTTGAGTTGAACCTGCAGTGCAGTGCAGCAGCAGGATGGAGGACTGCCTGGCGCTGCTGAAGAGCGAGGCACCGTGTGAACGCAAAGCGGGGTTGCTGACGTGTTGTGAGGATCAAGTTTTGCTGGAAGCGTTGCACAGTTTTAAGGTCATGCATACGTAATTATTGGGGGGTATGGTTTGGGCACACCTGCCACCCAACTTGGGTGGACAGGGGCTGGGGTGGAAACACCAAGTCAAAAGACGCCCGTACAGCGGGCCCTAGGGTTTAGGGCAGCTGTGGTGTTAAACCCCGGGGCTGGCTAGTTGGACCTATGGGGTGCTAGGATCTCAGGATCCCCTTACCAGAATTAAGGAAAAAATGACAGCATGTGTAATGCCCCAGCCTGACCTGGCCTGGCTTGTCAAAACCGAATGCCAACAGGGCAGCTGTTAGATACGCTTGGTCAAACATTAAACTTGCTGTATTGTTGACTTTTTCAGTTGGGGCCCACCTGCATCTCCAATTCCTGTTGGATGGACCTGCCGCTGCATGGTCCCCACCAGGTTGGGGCGTTCTAGGGCTGGTCAAATTTTTAGGGCCACCATTAGATCTGCATACGCCTAGAGCTCAATCCTGCGCAGTACTGAGTAGAGGATGGCATGACACGAAGGTTTCATTGCTTACGTTGTTTTCGACCTTTTCTTTGCTGCTGCTGCTGCTGCTGCTGCTGCTGCTGCTACTGCTGCTGCTGCTGCAGCGTGGGAGGACGCTGTGCTGCATGACGTGCTGACAGAGGCCTTCGGCAAACCTTGGACAGCGCAGCAGCTGCTGTTGCTGAGCTCCGTCGAGGGTGCAGAGTCAGTGGCAGAGGCAATGCACCGGGTCCACGCTACCAACAGCGCAACAGCAGCAGCAGCAGCGGCAGCAGCCGGCGGCGGTGATGCAGCAGCAGCGCCGCGCAATGTTATGACCATAGGCAGGCGGGAGGCGCGTGTGTCAGACAGCAGCAGCACCGCCTCCCCAACAGCAGCAGCTGCAGATGCCAGCAATGCACCCGCCTGGCGGGCTGGCAGTCCCCTCCCTGCCGATGCGCCAGGCGGCGCCAGCAGCAGCATTAGGCGCGGCACGCGGGGTGAAGATGGCATTCCTACTGTCGCTGCGCCTGCAGGCATTCGAGTGAGTCTTAGCAGCGGCGCACTGGGGCCGCCACCTTCACCAAAGCGGCCTTTGTCTACTCCTCCTTCTGTAGGTGGATCTGATGCCGGCTCTAATCGTGATTCGCTGCACAGCCTGCCTGGTGTAGCAGCAGCAGCTGCAGGCAGCTGCAGCAGCAGCGCGGCGGCTGGTGCTGCCGGTGGATTTGTCAGGGGCAGCAGTAACATGATTGACCTGTCATCACCAAGGTCGATGTCAGGCTGCATTAGCCCAGTATCAGCAGAGGCGGCAGCAGCAGCAGCAGCAGCAGGGCAGCCGGCTGGGGATTCTGTATGGGACCCGTTTGCACCGCCTGCTGCTGCTGTAGAAACCAACCCACCAGCCCCGCCCACCGCTCTATCAACATCATCAGCAGCAGCAGCAGCAGCAGCAGCAGCAGCAGCTGCAGTAGACAATAGCCGCAGCAGCAGGGACGACAGCGCCCCTCAACTGGGCAGCCCAGCAGCAGCAGCAAATCAGCAGCAGCAGCAGCAGCTGGTGCAGCCCGGCAGCAAGCTCACATTGCAGGGGCTTCGCAGCCAGCTGGATGAGCTGTCATTCAGCCAGCCAAGCCAGCAGCAGCAGCAGGGCACGCGGTTTGTGCAGCAGCAGGGGGCTCGGCTGGAGCTGCTGGAGCAGCTCAGCAGGCAGCAGCAGGTGCTGCAGAAGCACTACAGCCTGCCTAAGAACTACCAGGTGCATATCCCGCTGTCTCCAAAGCCCCCGCGGCCACAGCAGCAGCAGCAGCAGCAGCTGGGGCTGGGATTGGGGCAGCCGGTGTACAGGCAGCAGAGCTTGGGCGGCATGCCTGTGGCAGGCAGGGGGCAGCAGCAGCAGCATGGGCTAGGGCAGTCAGTGTATAGGCAGCAGAGCTTAGGCAGCATGCCCGAGTCGGGCAGCGGGGCAGCGCCACTGTGAAACTAGTAAGCTTTGGGTGCCAGCTGGCCCCTGAGTCGCATAGATCATGAGATGCATCGACTCCTGTAGACTGTTTGTGTTGCATATCAAGCCATAGCATCAACACCAGCCGCCCCGCGCCCCACTGGAGCGGCATCAGGAGGGAGCACTGCTCCTGTAGACTGTTGATGCTGTGGCAGCTGAGGGTTGGGCTCACGTGTCCAGCTGTGATTGCTCTGTTTACATTCGACTGTGGGCTATCTTGTTGACTTCCGTGTTATAGTTGTTGCCCTGGCAGCTGAGGGTCGGACTGATGTGTCCAAATGTGGTCTCTCTTGTCGACATCATGTTGACAACATGTTGTTGTTGTCAAGCAGTGAAGCAGCAGATCGCGCTTGCGTCTGTGGACCCAATGGGGCAAAAAGCCGCCTGTGCGACACAGGTCAGCATTATTCTATATCATATCTGAATCTGCTGCTTGGAAAGCTGTTGACTGCTGAGGAGTAGCTGCTTCGGCTAGGACAGCAGGTAGCTACCTATAGATGGCGCCTACTGCAGTTGCGTCTGCTGCGTGTGTGCAGCAGCACGTGCTGCCCAATGCAGTCACGCCAACGCAGGCCATTCACTGGGCCAGTACACCTTTTGCGTGACATGTAAGGAAGATATCACATGTACTGCACGAATGGAGCCCTCCACAGTCTGTGGCCATCCAGGGTGGACATGGTTTGTCAGTCAGCCACACTAGCTCAGCCTCACTTGCAATGACTGTAGCAGCTTGACTGAGGCCAATACTGGCAGCCAGTGGTGCTTGTCCAGGGCCAGTGCTCGGAACACTCGACGTTTTTCTAGCGGATGAACGAGGCGGGCTTCGGGCTGTCACCGGCAGCTGAAGTACAGCTTCTACGTTAGGTGCCGAGTCAGCAGCAGGCTAGGGTTTGACAGACACAGCTCACTTCTGCTGCGGACTGCCGAAACGATTTATTCGCATATGCTTCATCTAATTCATACCTTGCGTACCTTGCATCCTTCTACGCGTAGCAGGCTTAAGCTGATTTTTATAGCTCTGCCTGTGAGGCACATTCGTCTTTCATTGCAGGTTTCAAAAATTAATTTAGTATAACTATTGTAATAGGTGATTAACCTGCAGTGTGTTTAGTTTGCGAAAGCTGGGCCGAGTTGGCGGGAAGACAGCAGGAGGTGGGCGCGGCCTTTCTGCTTTCTCAGCGTCTATGCCTGTTGCTCAAGCTGCAGAGATAACCTCAAAAACGCACATTTCGACGTATGTGACCTCGCAGCGCTGAACATGCTGAGTACAAACCCACTGCCACTAACGCTGCTGTGCAGGCTGGTCAATCATTCATGTACGTATCTAGCCAGAAGGAAGAGCACATACAGTTCTCAGTTCGTTGCAGGGCTAGCTGCACATCATGCAGCCAGCCCTGCAGCGCCTGCTGTGGGTATTGTTAGCGCTGGCTGCTGTGCGCAGCGTCATGGCAAATGAAGTGTTTGTGGGTGAGTTAGCCAAGCCAATAGATGATGGGCTAGGCAGCGCCAGCTGAAACACACGTCCATATTTTGCCAATAGCTGCTGCCATCTGTGCATAGCTGTGAAGCATTGTTTGGCATCATGTCATTCACTTATGGCCCTGCTGTCAGCAGCCATGACTCACATCAGCGCCTGGGCCACCTGACATGTTAGTAACACATGTCACGCCGTGACCATGTGTGCACTACTTGCAGGACAAATCCAAGAGACAGCAGTTCACGGCAAGGAGAGCAGCTTCAGCACATCACGCAAAAACCATGATGCAGTACACGTGCATACACAGCATCATCACCTGCGGCTAAAAACAGGGGAGCTGCGGCGAATGCTGTTTCCCAGGGAACCAGCAGTGGTGAGGATCAACAGCAACCCTGCACGGGTGCAGAAGCAGCACGTGTGTCGCGCCAAGGAATCATGACAATGAGCAGAAGCACACCTTAGCAGCAGCAGCAGCAGCAACACCAGCTGCCCCTGCTGCTGCAGGGCTAAGCAGTGCCGCAAGTCATGCAGCAGCAGGAGCAGCAACAGCAGCTGAATATGTTGTGTGTCGCTGCAGTGCACGCATGCCTGCAGCAACCAGGATGACGTCATTTTAATGGACATAACAACAGCACGCCACCAGGGCACCAGCATGCCGCATTTTGGCTTTGAGGAAGACAGGCGCACGTTATGCTGCATGTTTGCATGTACAACAACAGATTCCTGTGAAGTTGGTCACACATGCTCATTGTCTGGTGATATAATGAGGCAGCAAATGGAGTTAGTAACTGAGACATACGCTTAACCGCCCCTCTTGTTCTGTTTGTGATGACGTGCAAAACACACTGCTGCTGCTGCTGCTGCTGCTGCTGCTGCTGCTGCTGCTGCTGCTGCTGCTGCTGCTGCTGCTGCTGCTACTGCTGCTGCTGCTGGTGGTTCTGCAGCTGCCACGCTCTGGTAGCTGGGTCATGGTGCGGACGCTGTCACAGCAGCGTTGCAGCCACAGCGCAGCCCGCAACAGCAGCGCAATGTGCGTTGGCAGCATCTTAGCTCAGGAAGGTAAGAAAGTGGTACAGCACTCAAGTCAGTCCGACAAGCAGCGTGGTACAATGGCAGCAGCAATGTTGGTGCTGTTTTTCGTAGGGGCACAGGAGTAATCACAGGCTTGCCCATCAAGCAGCAACAGCAGCAGTAGCAGCAGATGCAGCAGCATCAGTGGCACCAGCAGTACAAGCATTTACAAATGTAGCAGCAGCAGCAGCAGCAGCAGCAGCAGCAGCAGCAGCAGCAGCAGCAGCAGCAGCAGCAGCAGCAACAGCTTGAGTAAAGAAGGGCAGTAGTAGTGGCAGCCAGCTAAATGCACAAACAGCAGCACAAAACTCCCCCCCGCATTTGTTCTGCAAACCACTCTGCGCAGCACCCATGCACAGCACACATGGTAAACCTGCTGCCTCTGCTCCTGCTGCTTCATGTATGCATGCATGCTGCTGCGCTGCAGGCGCTGCACGTGACTCTGTTGTTGCTGGGCAGCCGCGGGGTCAGGTCACGCTGAAAACCCTGGTCATACAGCTGCAGGTGGGTTGGGAGGGAGTCCAGGGGCAGCAGTAGCAGCAGCAAGAGCAGCAGCAGCAATGTGGGCCGCCTTTGGCGTCCAGAAATCTGAGCAGCTGCCGTTACAGAAGACCGCAGAAGACCGCAGAAGGCGGAAACACCCATCCAGGATGCAGCAGCAGCAGCAGCAGCAGTAGCAGCGTGTGTGCAGCAGCCACAGCATGCTGCACACAGCATAACAAGTCCCTTGACGAGCCTGCATGTGCATTCTGCCTGCCTGCAGCAACAGCCCACACAGCAGCAGGGGCCCGATACCAGGGCAGTTGCTGGTGGGCACTGCCGAAGTTTCGTGCTGTACTGGGCCTCCAGCTGTTAACCTCTTGCCTTTGGCACTCAACCACTGATACACAGTACTGCTGCTGCTGCTGCTGCTGCTGCTGCATACACGCTGCTGCTGCTGCTGCTGCATACACACTGCTGCTGCATACACGCTGCTGCTGCTGCTGCTGCTGCTGCTGCTGCTGCTGCTGCTGCTGCTGCTGCTGCTGCTGCTGCTGCATCACGCAGGTGTGTGGGCAGGGCCCCGCCACCACCCCGGAAAAGCTTGCTGCTGCGCTGTTTGAAGGCGAGGCAGACAGCCAGCCTGAAACCCTACAAGGCATGTTCAGCTCCTGTTCCTACGGCAATGCAGATTTCAGCCGATCAGCAGGCTGTGAGGTTGTGTCTGCGACAGTGCCGATCGACTGCTCGGGCAAGACGCCTTGGGGAGCTCCTTTTGACAGCTTGACGTGCCCCTATACAGGTGAGCCTCGGGCCGCGTCAGCCTGCTGTCCATGTCTGTGTGCAACAACCTGGCCATTTATAGGCTTGGTCATATGAAAATTGGCGGTGCTGGCGGGGCAGGCTGGCAGCTTGCAGTTGCATAGAGTGCTGCCTGCTGTTGCGCGCATTGCCCCCTGGGTGTGCAGCACAGTAGCGCCCCGCTGGGATCGTGCGTCAGGTAGGGTGCCACACTGAGAGAACTTGCCTGTTTCTAATGCTGCCATTTGAATTTGAGGTCATTGTTGTCCAAGCTCACATGCTTGTCTGCCGCTGTGTTGTCTGCCGCCGTGCAGAGTGGAGCGATGTGGCTAACGACTATGTGTAGCACGTGCTGGATATGAAAATGTCTCGTTCCTGCTGACAAACACTATGCAATCCTTCCTGCAGAGTGGAGCGATGTGGCCAACGACACTGTGAAGCACATGCTGGCTAGGTTAATGTTTATTGCTGCTGACAAACACTATGCATTCCTTCCTGCAGAATGGAGCGACGTGGCCAACGACTATGCAAACCACGTGCTGGATGTGAGAGTGCTCCAATGTTGCTGACATACACTATGCATGCAAACACTGCGCCGCCGTGCAGAATGGAGCGATGTGGCCGACTATGTGAAGCACGTGCTGGGCATGCAATGTTCCCGTGCAAACTTGTAATCAAAAATATCTGTCACGTGCTGCCGCCATGCAGAGTGGAGCGACGTGGCTAACGACTATGTGAAGCACGTGCTGGGCATCAACTGGGAGGACTTCAAGTACAAGGTGTATGTGGTGCCCCCAGGGGAGCTGTGCTCATGGGGAGGCATGGGCTGGGTGGGCTGCAAGAGCGACTGCAGGGCATGGATCTCAGGAGACCTGTGGATGGTGCGTGGATGGGTTAGGTGCAAAAATGATGCTGTTTGTTCAGCGACAACGTGCGAGGCAAATCTGATATGTATGATGGGGGCTTAGCGCAACCTGAGTGACGCCCTTCGCAACTGAAGTGCCCTTGCAATGATCATCATACTAGGTGGCGTACTGCCTTTGCCTGCTGCTGCTTTCTGGCGGTACCTCGTCCCTCACCACAGCATCAACTGCTGCCGCCGCCGCTGCTGCTGCTGCTGCTGCTGCTGCTGCTGCTGCTGCTGTTCAGTTCCCCACCACCTGGATGCATGAGCTGGGCCACAACCTGTACCTTAACCACGCAGGCAGCTTTCAGCCACTGAGCTCTGGCGGCAACAGCCAGTACATTGCGTACAAGGATGACAGCGGCGCAATGGGCCACTGCTGCTCCACACGCTGCTTCAATGCACCGCACTCATTCCAGCTGGGTTGGTCAAAGGCACTGGACTCGCTCAGCAAAGGCAACTTCGCTGCAGGTGTGTGTGTGGCTGAGGTCTTCTGCCACAGCTTTTGCATGCGGGGATGTGTCAGGGGCAGTGTGCATGTGCGCTTGAGTTGCAGTGTTATGTGCGCGCTGTACAGTGTCACCCGCACCGCAAGCTGCAGCTGTAAGTCTTTTTATATTACATGCCTTGACCATGATGGCACTGGACTCCACACGCAAGCGTGCATGCTGCTGCACTTGCCTTACTTGATTTGTCAGCCACCAGCCCTACACCTCAAAGCAAGCAACCTGTAAGCGCACCTCAGAAGTTCATTATTTAGTGTGCAACTGACATGTTCCATTCTCTCTGTCATTGCAGGGGAGTGGCGCAGTTATGTGCTGCCGCCCCGTGTTGGCCCCAGCAGCAAAGACGTCAACTTAATACGAGTGTCACCGGATTGGGACGGACCTGCAGCTGCCTACAACTTCTTCCTGGAGTACAGGTGTGACACAGAATAGTCTGGTGTTGATGCTTAGTCCAATTAGTGCTTATAAGAAGGTGGTGTTGATGCTTAGTCCAATTAGTGCTTATAAGAAGGTGGTGTTGATGCTTAGTCCAATTAGTGCTTATAAGAAGGTGGTGTTGATGCTTAGTCCAATTAGTGCTTATAAGAAGGTGGTGTTGATGCTTAGTCCAATCAGTGCCTACAAGAAGGTGGTGTTGATGCTTAGTCCAATTAGTGCCTATAAGAAGGTGATGCCTGGCGAAAGTGCCATTGCTGATGCATCTGCGATGGGCATGGCAAACATTGGACAGACGTGTCTGGGACACTAGACGAGCGCGCCAGCAGTGTGGCATGTTGGCACTATTCACACACTGTTCTGTTGACAACATCCCCAGCGTGCTTTACGCAAAAATGATCCAAATGAGCATGGAAACGCCTTCCCGTGCTGCCTTGCAGGAAAGCTGCGTCATACGACGCGGGCCTGCTCCCCTCTGTCCGTGACAAGGTGACGCTCTACAGCACGCCTGTCGGCGACTCCATGCCCTTCACAACATTGGAGGTTGCGGTGGGCCAGAACCAAATATCACATGAGAGCCGCATCGGCTCTCATCTTGCGATATGGGTTGGCAGCGAGTCCGCTGAAGGCATGAGTGTCAACTTGTGCCGGCCTCTGAGCGACCACGAAATCAGCTGCTCAGATGGCCGCGATGACGACTGTGATGGGTTCATAGATGAGGAAGACAGCGACTGCCAAGCACGCACCACCACATCCAGGAAGCTGCTTTCCTGAAGACTTGCGGGCTTCAAGCCTTCAAGTTGAGAGCAGCTGGGCCAGCAACAGCTGGTATGTAGCTGCAGGGCGTCAAGCCAGCACTGCTGATGCGCTGCGCAGCAGGTGCGGCATGCCGAGATAAGCACCAAGTAGCACGTAAAGCAGCAGCAGACAGCAGCAGCAACGGCTGCGGCGGCTGCGGCGGCTGCGGCGGCTGCGGCGGCTGCGGCTGCTGCTAGTTCTGCAGTCCCTGGCGGAGCTGCACAGTGGTGCTAGTACTCATCGGCAGGCGGCAGAGTGCAGATAGCACTGCAGCTGGTCAAGTGGTTGATAGTGTGATGCCAATTGGCAAGTGATCGGTAAGTCACTCTTTGTGAGGGGTGGTTGATTTGTGCTGGAGTATCTGCGACTTGCTGATTTTTTACTTTAACTTGGATTGGTGTGACGCCCGATCTGGGGCACGTATATATGCGAATCAAAGCTTGGATGGTTCCTGTGGCATGCTGTGGCAGCACTGCTGCCGAATAAGCCAATGCGTTGCCACAGCAACAATGTGCATGATACTGTGCCACAGTGTGCGACAAGCTGCAGCGTGAGACTTGCAGCGGTGGCGAGGGGTTCGGCCGGCATGCGGCAATTCTTAGTGCAGCTGCGGTTGCTGCGCATGTGCATGAGCGTTGATGTCTTGTGTTCCAGGGCCCTGTTGCATGCATTCTGCAGTGGTACAGCAACAGCATGGTTGTCCAGGTGCCATGTGAGGGCAGGTAGCTTGCTGCCGGCAGGCATTGCAAGTCTGCTGTTGATATTTGCAGAAGCGTTGTTGATCTGTTGTGGCTCATTCGTTGCTGTGGCTTCTTAGCCCACTGTGCGGTCCTGTCTGGTGTTGTTCGAGTTCCTGCCCTGCGCAGCAGGCTGCTGCTATGCTTGTGCCAGCCTGTGCGCCGCCTGTTGTGGTGCAATGCTTAGAAGGGCACACAGCAAGGCCAACCCGGTCGTGTTTCAAGTTGAAAGTTATGAGTTAGAGTGTGGGTTGGCTGCAGAGCTGTGCGCCTGCGCATTTTCCAGCAGTTACCCAGCTGTGCACGTGCACTGTGAGCAGGTACAGCTGATGCATCGCGTTTCAGGCTGGCACAGTGTATGCTAGGTGCCCTTGTCATGTTCCTGCTCTGTGGACAGTTGTGGGGTGCGTACGCACCCCTCAAAGTGTATGTATTTGTTGCCTTGCGCTGCGGGTGCCGCCGCCGCCGCCGCCGCAGCAGCAGCAGCAGCAGCAGCAGCAGCAGCAGCAGCAGCCGCGCCGCCGTAGATGCGGCCTGGCAGGTGCTGCAGAGAGTTGGAATAGCCTGCCACTGCAGGCCTGCTGACACAGCAGCTCCTGTGATATCTTTGGAAGAGATTCTTGAGGTTCTTGATTAGATGGCTGCCTTCTGGCATTCGCCAGCTGCTTGGTTAATGTGCCGAGGTGGCATGCGCAGTAAAGAGGTTGCTGTGTGAAGCCTTGTTTGCCGTAAGACGTGCATGGTGTACCACAATGCGGGGCCAAGAGTTGTATGCATGTTGACGTACACGGCCCTCCAATGTCACCAGTGTTTGCAGAGTGTTTAAGACAGCGGCCCGTCTGGTGGCAGATGCATTGCTTGCTACTCTAGATGCGCGTAGGATCGGCTGTCGACTGCATTGCTGCTTGTGCAAGTACTTGCGGTAATGAGTGATGCCTGTGGGGTGAGCCAGCATTGCCAAAGACAAGGGGCAGCAGCATACCTGCTCCCCACATTCTTCTTAGAGCATGTATGCCACAAAAGCGCGGGCGCCTGTGCTTGCGCAACTCCTGCCTACACTTGCTTGTGTGCCTGAGCTCCGCATTATGCACATTGCGTTCTGTAGTGATACTTAATTTGCTGTGACAGTCACAAGTCGTTGCTTGCAGGGCTGCAGGCATATGTTGCTGGCACCGCTGGGGTATATATGTCCAGGCACGGCCTTTGGCCACAATGGCCGCATCACAAGGCCGTGGCTATTGTTGTCTTTACCTGTTGCCTTTACCTGTTGCCTTTCAGGCTCGCAAAGCTGCCATGTGCACCGCGCAGTCAGCACACTTTACTCTGTTGCCACTCAACTTCACTTGCAGCAGGTGTGGGCAGGCTTGAGCTTGTATTTACTGATCTCGCACTCCAGGGCCGCTGCGTTAGCCGGTGCGCGCTGTTTTGATTTCCCTGCATGCATGCATTGATGTGATTATTCACATTAATGGCACTCAGCACTGCATGCATGCACAGGGAGCTCAGCTGTGTGCTCCCAGTGGCATGTGTGCCCCCAACGCAGCGCCAATTGTGTATTGCAAGACGGTAGTGGTTGACAGCGCGCAAGTGGTTACGCCTGGCCTCTTGTCAGTGTCAGCAGCTGTGCGCCCGCAGAGTGAGTGGGGTTGCTACACCACAGCTTTCTGATCCAGGCTTGATTAGCCTGCTGAATGCCTTAGATACCTTACTGCTTCCTGCAAGCATTGGTGGTGCTTGCAAGGTCCTTTGTGTGCCTGCACTTGTACTGTTGCGGCAGCCTATGTGCGGGCACACGGCTTTAGTAGTTTGGGCCTGTCTGCAGCTGCTTGCAGTATCATTTTCCTGGGAGGCATTCTGCTGCCCCACATCTGTCCTGTCCGCTTGTGAGGCAATACACGCCTTGGTTTGCAACCGCATGCATGAATAGCAGCCACAGCTGCCTCAGCTGCAGCTAGCTGTCCCAAGCAGGCTTGCAGGCGCTGCTCGTTGCATATTGTGTGCACACACATCACATCGATGTGACAGGATATCCTGTGGCTAGCTGGCTTCCTGCTTCTCTCTGGGACCGGGGATGCCCTGTGACCAATAAAGTTTGGTGTGTGCATGCAACCATGCGCATTGCATGCAAGCGCTAGGGGTATTGTACTAAGCCTATGCCTGCCAGCGCGGGTGCCCGGCAGCCTTGCAGTGCTTGTTATTTCAACTGCTTGTGTTTGGTGTGTGCATGCAGTCATGCGCATTGCATGCAAGTGCTAGGGGTATTATATTAAAGCCTATGCCTGCCAGCGCGGGTGCCCGGCAGTGCTTGTAATTTCAACTGCTTATGTCACCCTGTTCAAAGTAGTGCACTTTTAAACCATATTGTGTGGGGCTGTGAGGTCCTTGCATCCAAGGGTGTGCATGCATGCCATAGCCGTGCAGCGATGCATAGCCAGCTATGCAATGTGAGTGTGCTGCAGCAGTGCGTGCTACTGTGCTGCCTATCTAGGTGCGTGCTCGGGGACATTGCTGCAGGTGCGGGTCAGCTGCATGCATTTCTAGCGGGTGGTGTCACTGCAAGGGGTCAGGCATGCCAAAAGTACAGTCATCCGTCCCAGCGTTCCAGAGTTTGCAAACTCAATCAAGTGTCACTTTACTTTCAGCTGCAAAGCTGCTGCACTGCATGACAGAACATCCTGCCTCTTGTTAGTAAGCTCCTGTCTCTGTGTGCCCATGCACCTGTTGACAGCACACTGGCAGCTGCTTGGGCACAATCTGTGTACAGCACTCGCACATGCAGCTGTAGGGCAGGCAAGAATCAGAGCTGCCCTGTGGATGAGCGCGTTGGAGTGATAGTACTGTCCGAGTGTTAATCTGTCCTGTATGTGCGTGTGCGTTCAGATAACATTGGTGCTTCCCAAGCAGTCACGCAGCAGACTGCAGCAGACGAAAAGGGTAGGCCCTACCGTGTGCATGGCGTGCATATGGGAGCTCTCTTTATAGGCCCTCTGTCCGACCGTTGAACGGTCCAAGCATCATACTTCAGAGTTTGAAGTCCTGCTGCAGTTGCAGGGTGTCAGCCGTGCCATCATATGCTGCATGGCTTGCTCATGGGGACCTGCCGTGGCATTGCTATGGCTGGGCTTCTTTGGTAACACTGCTACAGCATGGCCTGCTGCAGGTGTTGAACAGGGAAGGGAGGGGGGGGGGGCTTGCCATCTGAGATGTCAACAGCATCACACGTACATGCTGGCTACAGCCTTTCCGGTACAAACTCTTGTTACACAACGGGCTGGCAGCAACTTCTGGCAATGACTGCTGCGGCAAAGCATGCGCAGATCTGCTGACAAACCGCCGAGCCTGATCAGCATATGTGCAAGCTTGCCGGTCATTCAACTCCGACAAAAACGACTGCAAGTGCAAGTGCTTACAGAGCATTGACGGGAACTTGTCCGAGGTAGTCAATCACATCACAGAAATAACAGCATGACGTATCTGCGTCAGCATGACGGCTGCTTGATTATATGTGAGCCTCAGGCTACTCCAAGCAAAGCAGCGCTGGGTACGATAAAGAATAGATAATAGCTCGGCTTCAAACATATCATCTCCTTGTGGCAGCGCTTGTGCATGCCATGCTCAGATGTCAACATAGCTAACACTCCGTGCTCTGGAAAACACGGTAGCCTAGTAAACCCCATTCTTGCAAGCTCACAACACCCGCTTGCTGTACAGCCTATCCCTTCTGCAAAGGGTTGGCCATTCAGCGCAAGCGCCAATCCTAAGCAGCCGCCAGCGACTGAAGAGGGCTCACAGCACTGACAGCACCTCGATTTCTAGGTCAAAAGCAGCTCCTGCAGGGATCTCCTGGTTGCCCTTCACATAGCCTAGCTCGGGCTTGTCAATGTACACAGTGCGCTGCAGCAACAGCAGCAGCAGCAGCAGCAGCAAATGGTAGACGGAAAAGTAAGGCTGTAGTGGTGCGTTGGCAACAAGAGCTGTTTGCGTAATGCCGCAATAGGAGGCTGTGGCAGCATCATGCTGCTTGTGGCTTGACGTGCAACTATGTACAACACTCCACACAATGCAGCAAGAGCTTGATCTTGTGGATGCTGCTGCAGCCAAAGGAATATCCAGCACAGGACAGGCAGCAGTTGTGCCGCCCATGTACCATCCATGCACACACCACAGCACCCCTGTGAACACCAATCTGCCCTCCCATGTTAAATCAATTCCAGACACAAACAACAGCCGGCGGTGGCAAAGCACACACACAATGCAGCACTGCTGCCGCACCTTGCCGCCTGGCTTCATACCAAGCACTGCCGTGGAGAGGGCCGGGGGTGGCCTAGGTCCCGAGCCTCCTGCAAACAGCCCGCCAGCCGTGTCGCCCGCCACCTTGGAGGAGACTAAGATACGCTCGCCAGCAGTGAACTCAAACGGCTGCGGCAGCAGCAGCAGAAATGACGCACAGCGGCGACATGCAGAGGTGGTGAGGCTGTGATGGATCATACTATGCTGGTGGCAGAGCACTAGGATGAGTACATGGCACTGGGTGCATCTCAAATGGTGGCTCATGCAGCCTGCTGAAGCCCCATGCACAAGCACAGCTGCTGTCAAACACAGCACACAGCCTTGTCTTAGCACACTCTCTGTCAATAGTGGCGATTACCCCTCATATGGCAGGAGTCAGCACAGACAAAGCTGCTGGGTGCTAACACACACTGCTGCAATCAACGCTGTGGCCCGTGCTGCTGCATAGTGCTCTCTACTACATGCGCAAACCCAATGGGAGTGCTATTGCTGATGCTGGTGCAGCTGCTTGACGCGCACCTCAGCAATAGTGCGGTTGCCACCCAGCGTGCGGGCGTATCTGCTGGACACTGCATCGATGCCCTTGAACTTGCAGTCAAAGTGCACCTATGAAAAGGCAGCAGCAGCAGCAGCAGCAGCAGCAACAATGCATGCATGACAGTTGGGTTGTGGCAAGAACGGCATCAGAAGTATGACCACACATTGCACTGACGCACTGTGCAAGGATACTGGCAACCAAGCAGTCTGGTGTCACAGCCGGGTGTTTTCCTGCAAGCCACGCAAGGCCTCAAGCTGTGATGTGTTGCTGCAGCTGCGCCTGTTGTATAATCTTAACCAAGGAAAGTTGCTCAAACCCCTGGTATCTGACAGTCAGGATACTATGGCAACAACTAGTCGCAGGGTACACCAGCCGCTGCTGCCTGGTGCTGCTGCTGCTGCTGTGCAGCTGCCATGTGCTGACTCACCACTACTTTGTCTCCTGTCTGGACCTGCTTGCCCCTTCCCTCCTCTTTGTCATAGAACCTCAGGCCGTCAAACTCTAAAAAGGTTTGACCATTGGCAGTGAGTCAGCAGGCCGTCATGCACCAGCAGGCAAGCAGGTGGCAGCAGCGGAAGGGATTAGTCCGTTGCTGGTGGTGTTTGTGTGTCGAGTTGCATGGGTGGTTGGTTCGTGTGCGCCAGCAGGCTCCACACTTATATTTGACCATGACTAACAGCAAACTATTCTGCCAACATGTAACGTGCAGCGTGTTCAGCACGTGCTGAGGTGCGAGTGCTGTCACACCACTCGATATTGGCAGCATGCCTGGGATCCTGCGGCACACTGTGCAGAGCAACACTGTGCGCACCTGATACAGTATAATCCTCCAGCGGCACTTTCTTCTTCTTCAGCTGCTTTTTGAACCTGTCTCGCAGCAGGTTCAAAAAGGTACATGGCAGGATTTGTGGTGAAGTGCTGCAGTGTGTTCATAGGCCAGTGACCCTGTGGCAGGTTGCTGTTTTGCAAACGCTCTTGCTATGGGCAGTCGCGTCATGCATTGAGATACGCGTCAAACCAGCAACTGCAGGAGATAGAGGTAACTCACCCTGCTTGGGCTGGCAGGGGTAGCAGTGCTGGAGCAGCAGCTGCTGCTGTGATGCCCAGCAGCAGTGCCTCCCTGCGGGTTGTCTGTGTACTCCCGCCTGCTGCTGCGCTACATTGGCATACTAGTTTATGTCTTTGTGTGGTTAGACGTGGCTGAACAGTGCCGAAGCATGCTGCGTGCTTCTGAGCCAGAGACTGCATTTCGGTGAATCGAAAAGAATCTAAAGCACCACACCCTACTTATTGGTCAAAGTTACGTCAAATGGTGTGTAAGTCGAAGTATTATCACGCACCGTCGCTTGATCGGCTGACACGCAAGAGACGGTATGGACAGAAGTTCAGGGAGCTGTGGTGTGGCACAAAAGCCCTTCCACGTGGATGTGCTCAACGAACCATTTTTTGATGTCAGGTTTCATAAATTGTTGTCTATTGATCAGGTTATGATGTGGTTGACTACCGAACACACATTCAGCTGCCCAGAGACAACAGCACATGAGCACTCGAGATGGACCGTCAGCTGCGTCACAGCGAAAGCAGCGTCAAGCAAACGAGTAGCTTTCGCAAGACTACGAGCATAAGACAGAGCATATCCAGGCGTGGTATGCTGCCCAGCTTGACCTACTCTACAATCGCACAGTACAGCAGCAGTACACACCTAGCCTGACTCTGCACCTGGTCTTTTCCCTGACGGGACTACTGGCATCACTCGCAGGTTCGGTAGTTGTGACACTGATAGCTGATAACCATGCCACCAAGCTGGCATACCGCATGGCACGGGCGCTGCTGCGCCCGCGCGATGAGCTGCAGCTGGTTACTGTTGTAGCCAGCGAGGAGGCAGTGGCATATGGCAAGCGGTTACTGGAGCAGTATGAGCAGGAGCCTTGTGACAATGTTGTCACCCTAGTGGTAAGCCGCCATGTGCACTACCTATGTCACAGCAGTGCCAGCCTGGCCATGTCTCTCATTGTGCAAGGACCGCTGCATGATATGCCAGCAACAGGCACATGAACGCCTCATGTAGAGCAGCACCAGCAGTAGCATGCACTGCGCGCTGCTCCTCTGGACACATGCAGCAGCAGTTTCATATGCATGTGACATGTTCTTGTGCCTGCAGGTGCTTGTGAAGGGCGACTTGCGCCTGGACGAGGCCATTGCGCAGCATGTGTCATCAACATCAGCTGACCTGCTTGTGATGGGCTCACACAACCTGTGCGCAGCAGGTGCGCAAGCAGCCAGTGCACATGCAGCAACAGCAGCAGCAGCATCGGCTGGCAACAGCAACCGGGGCCTGCAATGCAGGTAGATAACGTCGCCACTGTGAAGGCAGCTGCAGCTGCAGCAGCAGCAGCCCTCTGGTCCACACGCTGTTCTTCAAACAGCTGCAACAGAAGCAACAGCAATCGCTAGCAGCCCTCGTTGATAGCTGCGCTGGCAGCAGTGTCATGTGTCTGTGCTCCATCGCTGCTGCTGCTGCTGCTGCTGCTGCAGGCACGCGTGACGACCCGCTGCCAGCCACTGGCAGCTTTGCCAAGAAGCTGGTCAAGGCGCTGCAGTGCTGCCCCGTGCTGGTGGTCAAGGCCAACAGCAGGGGGCCCTACCTGCGCAGCGACAATGGCGCCATGGGTGAGCAGGCTGCCGCTGCCACTGCTGCTGCTGCTGCTGCTTACTGAATGAATCTTGGCAGCAGTGGTATTTGCAGCGCCCTGAAACAGGATGCTTGCATTCTTGACTGCTGAAAAGAGCTTATGCTGTGTAAGCAGGCCAGCATCAGCACCTCGATGCCCAGCAGATTGTCACAACGGATGTGTTTGATTTGCTCTGCTGCAGGGCTCAAGGTGATGGTGGAGTGCCAGCCGCACAGCCGCCACATGCTGGCGTGGCTGATGGACAAGATGAACCCAGACACTGATGGCCTGTTCCTGGCAGTGCTGCGCGCACGGGACAGCGGCACGGGCCAGGTGCGTGTGCATCAGTAATGCAGCCGCATTAGACGCAGCGGCAGCAGCAGCAGCAGCAGCATGTCAGCGCTGCCGTCATGTCAGTGCTCAGCAGCGTGTCCATGCCAGCCCGCTGTGCTGGAACAGCCGGCATCTGCTGCCAGAGGAACTTCGCATCAGACGCATCACGGAATGCCTGTGGCTGATTGGACTTTGTCGATACCTGGTTGCATCACAGCTATGACAGCTGTGCCACATGGCAAAATATCATGATGCACCTGCTGCACCGGGCCATGCTCTGCTGGCTCTGCCTGCCAGGTGAAGGAGACTGCCACGCGCATGCTGAACAACTTCAAGGTGCAGGCCTTGGTGAACGAGTTCTACACCGCGCAGCGCGTGTACAAGGAGGCAGCCAGCCAGGCCCTGCCGCAGGTGTGTGGTGCTCACATGTTGACCAGATAGCAGGCCTGCAGCAGGCTGTGCAAGTGCCGACCGTATCAGCTTGAACATCTGGGATCAACTTGTTAAGAAACATAGGTTTTTGTGTGCAACACAGTATGAACTGCAGCGCGCCAAGTACCTGCAGCATGCGCGCCACCTGCAGAAAGTCAGTGGGATGTCTTCTGACACTTCTCTGCGGCTGCCACTTACTGCCTGCCGCGTGTTTACTTTTTTGTATCTTACTGCGTTGCACGCAGGCTGTTGAGGCGGATGCCATTGACATCCTGGCAGTGCAGGCTCCTGAGTGCAAGGAGCTACCTGAGAGCATCACCGACCTGCTCAGCAGCACACGCAGCAGCATCCTGATCTACAAGATCAAGGCGGAGCCGTCTGCCGCGGCAGTGGCGGCAGCAGCCGGGGCGCTGGGCTCAGCTAGTGCGGCGCTTGCAGATGCCGCAGCAGCTGCGGCAGCTGAGTCGCTGCGCCAGGGTGTCACGTTTGCTGTGTGAGCTTGCTGGCTCGACAACGTCACGCAGTGCGCTGAGTTCTGCTGCCGAGTGCCTTTGCAGCTGGCTTCTATTTGGATGGTACCATGCATGGTTGCAGGCTGCCAGGGCCAGTTGTACTTTGTGAGATGGCACTGATGTAATAGTTCCGATATGTGCAGCTGCTAGCAGCTGTGGCTGTAACCGTCACAGCCTAGCTAGGCGAAGCAGTAACGTTGTCAAAACTGACCCTGGCCTCATGCACTAGCCCAGTGAGCCGCTACTCCGAGCAGGAGTCCGCTTACAGCCACAGCTTGTTTAAAACCCTCGATTCTGCCTAAGAACTGTTGAAGCTCATCAACTAAACCATGGTACCAACAAAGCTACAGCTGTCACGTGTAACTACCTTTGTAACTACCTCCCTCCAAGCAACAGCTGTTGATGTTTGCTTAGTCAGGCTGCTGCAGCTGCGGCCTGCACATAGGTGAGCGCCGACGTCATCATTTTCCTTACACCAAACACACCAGAACTACAGTACCAGATCAAAAGGTTAGGCAGTGGCCTTCATGCAGCTGCAACTATTTGAACTGCATCCGGCTCACACGGCACAGCACTGCGTGACAATGCGTGGACGAAGGTGCCAGCACAGCGTGGCTCACTAGCTCACTGGGAGTGGCAGTCAAACCGAGTCCCATCGAATGCAACAAGTGAGGTGGTAGCCACGCAACCAAGCCTATAACTTTGCTGAAAGGTGGAAGCGCAAACTCGCCAGCTTCGTGTTTGGCCACGTCACTGCCACCAGTCCTCTGCTGGTCCTAGCAGCCCCCAGACACTCTCGCGGCCACCCTCCCTCAGCAGGTGCTCCGGCAGCTGCGGCTCTTCCTGCTGCTGCATGTCTCGCAGCTGCAGCTGCTGTGCTGGTGGGCTGGCAGCCTCATCTGCATTGCCTGCAGCATCTACCTGCCTGTCTAGCATTGCAACTGCTGGAAGCTCAGGAGTCTGCACCACATGTCCTGCTGCTAATGTTGACTTTGTCATTTGAAGACGGAAGCCCCCGGCCAGTAGCAGCGGATGCCTGCAGAAGTCGCCTGCCTGTACCGCCTGAGGACCGGGCCTCTGCTGCCGCTTCTGAAACACAAGCTTGCAGCCCCTGCTGCTGCACTGGCCAGCTAGCTCATCCACATGCTCCCAGAGCCCAGGGCAGCACTGCCGGCACAGTAGCTTGGCAGGCAGCGCTAGCATCTGCAGCTGCTGCAGCTGCAGCAGCTCCTGCAAGAGTTGCAGTGCTGCCCGCTTTGCAGGAAGCTCGAATGTGAGCTGCAGCTGCTGCAGCTGAGTCAGCTGCCGCAGCCCTTTGAGCTCTACTGCAGGGCCAATGCCATACACAATGAGTTTCTTGATGTGCTGCAGGCCGGAGAGTTGCTGTGCAATGACGCCACACATGTCTGTCGTGCTGCCAAAGACGCGCAGGGAGTGCAGCGCAGTGCACCTGCTGAGCACCTCGCGCAGCGGCACCTGCAGCAGCGTAAGTTGCAGGACAACAGCACAGCTTCAGAACACGCAAGCTGCATCTGCCAGCTGACCATGTTGCACAGTCAGCACGTTATAGCTCAACACTGTTCGCTGCTCCTGGCTGCAGCATGGGAGCTCAAAACAGCTCAAATCAAGTCAGCAGCATCTACAGCAAGCGCATGGGCAGCTGAGCTGCTTTTGACATGCGGCTGCCGCTGCTACAGCTGCTGCCCATCACAGACAGATCAAGAGCAATGCCCATGCCCACCTTGGTCTTGTGGATGTGATCACTCAGTGTGAGGTTCCTGCCAAACTCTGGTGTGCGGAACAGCACCTGCAGTGCTGGAAACCCTGCTGCGAACGCTGCTGCTGCGTCTGCTGCATCTTCAGCTTCCACATGCACAGACTCACTGCCAAAATGTGTCAGCTGTGGCAGCTTTTGCAGCAGCTGACTTGCTGAGTTCAGGTCTTGCTGCTGCTGCTGCTGCCTCCTAGGCAGCATGAGTTTGCTGCAGTAGAGCTCCTGCACGTTTGGAGCCAGTGCTGCTATGTCATCCAGTCCCCGCACTGTTCCTTCAAACACAGCTGCCTGTAGAGAGGGCAGTACGCCTGCAGGAACTTGTCCCTCTTGTGCTGCTGCCACTGCTGCTCCTACTCCTGTCGACGAAGAAACAGAGTCACCAACATGTGTGGCTGTAATGCTGCCTGTCATCCTGTACCAGCTGCGTCGGCCGCTGCAGTGCAGACTGCGCAGTTGAGGCAGCTGCTGCGCCACCAGCTGCATGCTGCTCCAGTCCCCTGTGCTGCTGATCTCTGCGTGCATGTGCTGCACGTTTGCCAGCCTTTGGGACGTACGATTACGGTGAAGTGGCGCCCATGTATCTACACGAATGGCTTTGATGCTGCTTGTGACAGCTGCTGCTTCAGCAAAAAATCTGCAAGTAAGGCGCACGCTGGGGAGGTCCTCGGCGGTCAGATGCTGAGAGATAAGTTCAAATACTATCTGGGGCAAGCTGTTCGCGGCAGTCATGGCTGCAACGGGACATGGACTGCTGCTGCAGCGATAGCCATCGAGCTAAATTAAGTGCTGTCACCCGGCGATGAGATGTGCGTCAGTGTACAAACGGTTGAACTAATGTTAAGTACGACAGATTGTGGTGTTCAAGCAATACCCGGCTCGCCATTTTAGCATTAGGGTTTGTCATGTGGCCAGTTTGTGTCACAAATGGTTTTGGGGCTTGCAGTGCCACCTTTCCACGGCTACCCATTCACACAAGATTAATATTAGGAATGGGGTAGTAATTTGCCGCTGCCGACGATGAACAAGCGGCAATGGCGGCCCCTGATCAATCCTGCAAAGGTGCACAAGCACAGCAACCAATGACACCAATGGACTGAAGGGTGGTGTATCCTGCTTACAAGCTCAACACTCGATCCTGCCTTGCAGCCATCACAACCTCACCAGTGAGCCACGAATATGCACTGAGTGTCTAGTTGAAAGTGTTACCAACAGCAAATCGAGGTCACTTGTGATGAACACGCACTTCAAAGCTGCTGCCTCAATAGCGCGCCAGCGCATGCTTAACCAATGGCCCCGCGGTAGCCAATTGAATGTATAGATTCATACATAGGTTGCAGCAAAAGCTCACCAAGCTTCCTGCCAACCAGTCCGCCGTGCCCCTCAATGCGCTCTTGAATGCAGCAGCTGAACTGAGCTGCCAAGAACTTGCAACTGCTGACAAACTTGCGTCAGGGTCAGTGGCAGATCCTGCTGCAACATCTCCCAAAGCCACACGCACACTGTGTGTGGCCCAATACCTGTAAGCAACCATGGCCGTAATTGCACCATGAGCTTCCCGTAACAGTCCCACAACAACGTCCCAAAGCATATGCTCAGCAGATGCACAGCCGCCGCATAAACACACCATGCAACCCCCTCCTCCTGATCTCTGCACAGCTGCTCCGCAACCCGAGCACTCAAAATGCAGCTCACTCAACTAGGCTGCTCTTCACTGCTTGCTTGCCTCTGCATCGCCAGCTGCAGGAGCAGCATCTGTCATCTCCGCATCCCCAGGCGCTTCCGCTGCCCCACCTGCTGCTGCTGCTGCCGCACCGTCCTGCCCATCCGCCACAGCAGCAACATCCTCTCCCTCTGCTGCTGCTGCTGGTGCTGGCGCACCGGGCGGCGGCCGCGGCGCCGGCACCGCTGCTGCTGCTGGCGGAGTGCCCGGCGGCGGCCTCGGCGGCGGCACTGCTGCCGCTGCTGCTGCTGCCGCCTGCTCCTTGCTGACTGCTGCCACGAGGCTCATCATCTCCTGCGGGGAGCCGATGAGCTGCAGGGGCGCCTTGTCTGTGAGGGCTCGCTTGCAGGAGGCATACGCCTCGCCCTTGACCAGCGCCAGCTGCGGTTGCAAGCACAACAGCAATGCCACATAATGAGCAAATGATGAGTCAGATGTGATGCATAAGTCAGCTGCAGCGGGGTTTTGTCTGTGAGGGCCCGCGTGCAGGAGGCATAGGCCTTGCCCCTGACCAGCGCCAGCTGGTCAAACAAAGACAGCAGCAGAGAGGTGAGATCAGAATCATGATCAGTCAGCATTGACCAGGTGTCTCACGCTGCAACCAGGAGGCGCGGCCTCGCCCTTGACCAGCGCCAGCTGCGATTGCAAGCACAGCCGCAGCAATGCAATGAAACGAGCAAATGATGAGTTATGTGTGATGAGTCAGCTGCAGTGGGGCCGTGTCTGTGAGGGCCTGCTTGCAGGAGGCATACGCCTCGCCCTTGACCAGCGCCAGCTGCAAGCACAGCAGCAGCGATGTGATGAGATGAGATGAGAATGTGTGGGCCGCTCCAGCAGCTTGCTGTATGCCAGCAACCAAAGCAGCACAACACAAACCAGCGACAGTGCACCCAACACGAGATACAGCGCGTGACAGCACAGCTCGCATCAGCCAGCCTTACCTGTGTGGGCCGCTCCAGCAGCTTGACAAACAACAGCAACCCAAGCATCACAACACACACCAGCAATGGTTGTACCTGACCCATATAACAGCGTCCATCTATAACAGCGTCCATCTATAACAGCGTCCGTATTGGCGTCAGCACAGCTCGCATAACCCGAACCCACCTGTGTGGGTCGCTCCAGCAGCTTGCTAAAGGCAGGCGCCAGCTCAAAGCAGTTTGCGAACAGCTCCTGCCGCCCAAACACGTACAGCCCGAGCCGCGCACGCGACAGCGCCACCACCAGCCGCCGCACGTCTCGCAGGTGGCCCACGATGCGGCTGCGCACCAGCGACAGCAGCACGTAGTCGTTCTGCTGGCCCTGGTACTTGTCCACAGTCGTGATCTGCGGCAGGTGTACACAGGATGCGTGATTGTTTTGTGATACATGCGCATGTTGGTGTTGAATTTGCAAAGACGGCAGCACGTAGTCGTTCTGCTGGCCCTGGTACTTCTCCACAGAAGTGATCTGTAGCGGGCAGGTACACACATGTGTTTGACTGTTTTGGCAAACGACATGCGCATGTCGGTGTTGCATTTGCAGCGGCAGCAGCACGTAGTCATTCTGCTGGCCCTAGTACTTGTCCACAGTAGTAATATGCGGCAGTTTAAACGGAAGCCACGTGTGCACAGGTTGAGGTACAATGCTCAAAGACTTCTTCAAAACCTGTTATATAATGTGATCACTTGTAGATTGCGCATGTTGGCATGCATGCATAGTTGCAGGCTTGTGGCCCTGCTACTTGTCCACGGTGTTGATTTGCAAGGGGCAGTATGGCGAGAGGGTACCATGCAGATGCAACCATGCAACAGATCATACCTTGTGTGGCCGCACGATGAGCGAATGCTGTGCGCAGCGCGCCTCCACCGCACGTCCCTCCGACAAAGTGCAACCACTGCTGCACACCAGAACACAATTCACACCCACATGCCATACGAGCACACAATCAAAGCAGCCTGCAGGCACCGCAACACACCTTGTGTGGCCGCCCGATGAGCGGGTGGTTTGCGCAGCGCGCCTCCACCACGTCCCTCAGCAGGTCCTTCTGGCCGTTGTAGGTGGTGAGGATGCTGATCTTGGACGCAGGGTAGCCCAGCAGGCGCATGAAACTGCACGTGATTCAAGTTGAAAAACAGCAGCAGAAGCAGCAGCAGCAGCAGCGCCAAATGTTTGTAAGATGTATGCTGATCTTGCCGGCGGGGTAGCCCAGCAGGCGCATGAAGCTGCACAGATTTCGGGAGAGTGGACAGCAGCAGCAGCGGAAGATGGTGTTTGTGATTGGCATGCCAGGTCAAGTTTTGGCACGCGTAAGGAGCTCCACAAACGTCTGGTGGTGGCGCCGCTGCTCGCTGCCTTGCACTTTAAGTATCAACGGCGCGTAAATCATGGCTTTGTAGGTAGGCACCGTGACAACAACTGTTAAAAGCTACTCCGCTCGCAGCGTTTGACACATAAATCGCCTGGCGCTGCACAGCTGTCTTGCAAGCTGAAGCTGAAAGAGAGCAGCCGACAAAACAGCAGACAACAAGAGAACAGAGCACGCCAATGGTGCACCCACCTGCACACAACAACGACGTACTCCGCCTCCCCCAGGTTCTGGTAGTAGTGAGGAGAATCAGCCCTGCCAGAAACAAGTAAAACCTACACCACAAACCCACCTGTACACTGCCACGATGTACTCTGCTTCTCCCAGATTCTGGTAGTAGTAGGGCGCCGGCTCGCTCTCCCCTTTGCCGTTGTAGTCAGGCACGTTGACCAGCTGGAAGTCAAAGCCAAACCCGGGGTTTGCCGCCAGGAAGGCAGGGTTCTGCGCACACAAGGGTTGGGGTTTAGCATGGAGGTTTGGCACAATTGAGGTTTTAAACAGAGGTTTTGCAGGAAAGGGGTGAGGCCACATCAAACATCAGGTGCGTGCTACTACTGTGCAAAGTGCGGCTGCGGACAAGCGAAGAGCCAGGGAGCGCTTGCAAAGAGCTGCTGGGTCACTGCTGTACAGCATGAACACCAGCAGCTGTGTATTGGCAGGGTCCTGCTGTTCTGAGAACCACATGCACTGGGGTTCTTGACTGCCAGGAGTTACATGGTATCTCACTGCGCTGCAGTGGGCAATGCAAGCAGTTTTTTCTCACCTGTGTGACTGCGGGCAGGTCTTTGAGCCCGCCATACCTCCAGTTGTACAGCGCAGCGATGCTGGGGCGCGCACGGCCCTGGCAGCAGCAGCAGCAGCAGCAGCAGCAGCAGCAGCAGCAGCAGCAGCAGGCGGTGTCATGTTGATGTCACTGCAGACACCTGAGCAGCAGACAGTGTAGCCCCTGACAGCAGCAGCACTTTTGTACGCGCCGCAGCTCAAACAGCTGTGGACTTGCTCGCCTACACAGCTGCGCTGATGCTAAAGCTAATGCCACCTGGAGCCTCCCTGCCCGCCTGGGCATATGATCCAGTGTTCAAAGCCAGACAGCTGCGCAGATAAATGCAGTCCCCCACCTGTGCATTGAGCTCCACGTAGGGCGTGCCCAGGCGTATAAAGCGTGCAAACAGCGACTGGTCCAGCCGACTGTACTTCTGGAAGGCCATGTTCTGCACCACAGGAGGCAGCTGGTGGTGGTCACCTGCGGAACAGCAGCAGGCAGCGCAAGACATGTTGCTCAGTGCAAGGCTTGCGGTGGGTGCAACAGCTGTGCCGAGGATGAGAAAGCTACACGCCCGTAGCGAGCAATTCAATGGTGTTACGAAAAGCGTTTGTAACAGTTTGTGGCAGCCTTGTGACATACCGATGAGGATGACGCGCTTCAGGCGAGCCACGCCATCCTCCTGGCGCTGCAGCACCATGGGGATGAACGTCTCCACCTCCAGCACCTGGCACAGCAGCAGCAGCAGCAGCAGCAGCAGCAGCGATGTCAGTAGCAGCAGCAGCCATATTGCGGTGCAAGCTATTGTGTAGGTTTGTTGCATTTGGTGAGCCCAGCTGCATCATGCCTGCATGACATGCAACCAACAGAAACTACCAACTGAACCAACAGAGCTCCAGTCAAACCCATTGGTCAAACTACTTGGTCAAACTACTGGTCAAACCCTTGGTCAAACACCTCCTCCAAAACCCCACCTGGCCCGCCTCCTCCATGACGATGTTGTCATACTTGAGCCCCAGGTTCAGGAACTCACGGCGCTTCAGCGCTGCATGCGTGCAGGTCATGGCAACCACCTTGGCTTGCTTGTTGCACAGGTAGCTCACGCGGTCGGCCTGCAGCAGCATATGGTGCACAGCACATTGCGCAGTGTCAGTGTAGGCACGTGGTTCAGTTGTTGCACAGGTAGCTCACACGTGTTGCCACATAACAGCATAGCGTGCCTAGCAGAGGTATACCGGAATCAGTGTTGGGGTGGTTGATTGACTGACCTAAGGTGAGCGGCTGCTGCCAAAACCTTGCCAGTTGCACAGAGCATACTCAGCAGGCACACGTGGCCACAATCGCATTCTTTTCACTTCAGCCGGGGGGGGGGGGGGGGGGGGGAGGCACGCAAGAAAGTGTAGGACATCATCATAAAAACCTTGACGGGCCCTAGACTCCCACCCACCCCCTACTGCGGAAGTGTGCGCTGTCAGGCCCCAGAAGTACATATATGTTATTTAATAGCTATTATATCATTTCTGGACCCTAAAAGCCGTGCTTTGGCGTGATTGCAACATCACACAAACGATCTGATGTATCTGCTGTACTGTTACTGCCGCCTCCCCGGGCGCGTCTCGGCGTCTGTCTGCCACCTTGTTATCCTCTGGTATTTATGGCCAGGATACTAAAACGTGTGCAACAAACAGTACATGACCTAAGCTTTCATATGAGCCCACTCTTGCCTTCATCGGGCTCCTGGCAAAAAAGTTCGGACGCCCAAGACAGGAAAGTTAGTGGGGCCCCAGACACCCCCCCCCCCCCCCCACCCCAAAACCACCTCAGAACCCCTGTGAAAACTTGCAGTAATTTTAATTGTATAGTATATAAGATGTTCTAAAGTTGCCAGCTAAAAAGGGATGATGATGCTGTCAGTGGAGAAAGTGCCCCCCCTTGCTTCAGCGCATGTGATCTGAAAGTACTGCAAACAGCGTCTCAGCCGGCCCCCACCTGGCCCTTGAGCAGCTCAAAAGGCCGCGTCTCCTCCAGCTCCTGGAACAGCAGCCGCAGGTGCCTGAAGCAGCCCTGAGCCACCTCCATGTCCTGCAAGGGAAACGGAAAGGGGAAGAGACACAAACGTGCGGCAGACACAGAGAAGATGAGCCCAGGTGGCGGACAGCAGCCGTAGGTGCCTGAAGCAGCCCTGCGCCGCCTCCATGTCCTGCAAGGGTCGAATAACAGACAGCGCGACATGTACAACGCCCGTCCTGCAGGATTCCGGACCATACCAACAACCACCATTGCTCGCTTGCGCACCATTTGAATTCAAAACAACATCACAAGAAATAACACATCCAGTCAAACGCCCGTTGACCCACCTCCTCGTAGCTGCTGCCCTTGAACAGCGGCTGCGGCGCATCAGCAAAGAACTCCTTGAAGGGGAACAGCTCCCCCACTGACGCGGCCACGCCCTTGTGCTGCTGTGACGATACAGCCGCAGTGAACTTCTCCCACCTGCACAATTGATTCATTTTGGTGGTTTCGGCAGAACAGCCGTACACACGAGGCAGTCAAGTACAAGATGTTCAGTCCAGGGTTGATGCGGTGCTTGGTGAAGAAGTACAAGACAGAGCAGCACATGGAGAGCAGCTGAAGACGACAAGTGCTCAAAGGTGTAGCAAACAACGCAGGCCCCATACAGCAACGCAATAGGCTGTTCACGAATAGCATTGCTTTCAATGACAACGCCTAAAGGATAAGATGAAGATAGGTGTCACCAGTACAAGCATTGCCCTTCCGCTGTGTTAACAACGCTCCTGCTGCTGCTGCATCATGCAAGCCGCAGTCCTGGCTGCTACCAAATCCATGCGCACCTGCTCAACACATGCAGCAGCCAAAAGTAGCCGGCTGTCTCGCAGGTGTACTCAGCATGTGGCACCCCCAGCAGGTTGGACAGCTTCTCAACCTGTGCAAGCGGGAAACGATGGCAGCAACGGCGCCAGCCAGGCAGGGCAGCAGGGCAGCAACGCAGGGCACAGGGCTTGTACAGAGCATTGCAGGTCGTATCGCAGGCACGGCAGGACTGCTGCATGCTGCAGCGTTTGTTGCGCATAGGCACACCACAGCAATGCATAGCCCAGAACCAGAATACCATAGCCAGCACGTGCCTCCATCCGATGCAGAAGAATGACAACATAAGTAACAGAACCACAAACAGCTGCTCATCCCTCCCTCCGCGAGCAGCGTCAGGCGCCGCGCAAGCATGTTGTTCACGCGCCTTGCCAGCGAAAGTCATCATCAACATCCAAGTCCTGATCGCCCATGTTGCTGACCATACACACAGCACTCACCACCACACATGTGCATGCTGTTGCACCCTGCACTTCAAAGCATCCACGACTGAAATGCAGCACAATACCAAGACACAACCCAGAAGCCGCACAACAGCAAAAGAGACCACAGCAAGCTGCTCAATCCGCACCTCTGCGAGCAGCGTCAGGCGCCGTGCAAGCATGTTGTTCACGCGCCCCGCCCGCGAGAAGTCATCATCAACGTTCAAGTCCCGCTCGCCCATGCCCAAGCGCAGCAGGTAGCGCGCGGGGATGTCCCGCGCCACCATCTTTTCGAACAGATCGTTCAGCGCTTGGTTGCTGTGCGTGATGAGCAGCGTGCGCTGCCCCGGGCAGTTGTGGTACAGCACCTGCAGCACAAATAAAGCAAGGCGGGCGGAAAAGCAGCGCAGAAGCGTAAGGGGAGCCTGTACATGCAATGTTGCGGCCCTGCCTGTGTGGCGCGCGTGGCAGGAGCCACAATGTGTCGACGCACGGCGAGGCTGCAAAAGCTGGTCTGCTGAGCCTAGCAACCACAGAGGAAACGCGTAGCACAGAACAGGAGGTGCAGCAACTAAGGACAGCCGATCAGCTGAAGATCTGCCATGTAGAGAATCTGCAGTAGGAGCGGCTGCAGGTGCATGCGATGACAGGGCGCATGCGGTGGTGCTTTCACTACTGCCCTGTTTCAGAACCACCGCATGCGCCCTGTCGGAATACTAAGTCTAAACCCTAAAATCCTAACCCTGACGGAAGGTTGCATGCAAAACAAAATAACCTGGACAAGCGGTTCTCACCTGCAGGATCTGTACTGCTGTGTCTGTCTTGCCAGTGCCGGGCGGCCCCACCACCATCGTCAGCCCAGGCTGCACACCCGCAGCCACCGCCTCAACCTGAACCGATGTGAACCTCACATCATTGCCCTTGGGCTTATCTTCCGGATACGGCCCCATGTTGATTGGCTTGTAATGCTCCACCAGCAGGACCGGCCTACTGCTGCTGCTGCTGCCATCTGCTGCCGCGGCGGCGGCTGCCACATCTGTTGTGGCTTTTGCGTCTGCGCCGCGCTTGGTGCTGCCCGGTGCCGGCTTGAGCTGCTGCTGGTCTGAGGGGAAAGTGACCTTGTAAGGCGGCGGCGGCAGCGTTGCTGCGTCATATGTGCCGCTGCCGGTGCTGATGCTGCTGCTGCCGCTGCTGAATGTGACGTCATATTGCGGAAAGCAGTCGATCAGGTGCTGCGCATCAAGGAAGGTGTCCTGCGAATGACAGCAGCGACAAAGAGAACACGCTGGTCAGCCATCAGCTGCTGCAAAACAATAGCAGCCAGACAACAACACGCCAGGCCCGGCCTGTAGAGCATGGTTAGCCACAGCTGCCAGAACTCAACAAAGGCGCATGCCAATGATGCTGCGTACTGCCATAGTCTACCGTCCCTAGCACGTACACACGCATCCGCTTCCAGCCATCATTGAGCAGCTCCGCCCAACAACAAAACATCGCATGCGCACTGTACTACACCTGCACTCTGTTGAGCACCCATGACTCAACAGCTGTTAAGAGCAGTAAACTTAGCTGTTCTTGTTGAAATCTACCTTTTGTTCCCTTGAGTAACTCAATTATAATTATATTTTTTCAAGTACAATATCTCGGCGACAGTCTCACGGTCTCCCACCTTGAAGTCCACTGTGCGCAGCAGCCCCGGCATTGCGCTGTAGTGTGCCGCCCCCGCGTCCCCGTATCCCAGGAAGATGTCCACCAGCCACTCAGGGATGACCAGCTGCTCGTTGAGGCTGTCACGGATGGACTCCAGCACGGCCTGCGACAGTTTGGCAGCCGCATGACAGTTTGGCAGCAGCAAGGTTAGCCACATATCATGCCAAATTAAAAGGAAGAGTAATGCAGCGACGAAAATGAGGCGTGCATGTACAGCTCGTTGACTACATGCTAACGCGGACAATGCCACGGCGATGCTGGGAGAACAGCAGCAGCACAAGGTGACCAGCTGTCTGTTGGGGCTGTCACGGATGGACTCCAGCACAGCCTGGTGTTGAACATGTTGTGTGGCAGAGCATGCAGCAGGTTTCAACAGCAGCAGGATTGGCCGCAGACCTACTTACTATTTGACGTGCTAGAGGCAGCGAAATAGGCGTACATGACATGCACAACAGCTGTTTTGCAATATGCCGCTGCGGCACAAAACCGGACCCCAATCGCATTCATGCCAGCGCGCAACACACACAGCGCTGTTATTCTGCTTGTGCACGCATCGCCGCTTCCCAGCCCTGCAGCCGCACCTTGAAGTTGTTCTCCTTGGCATCTCGCCGCATGACCACATTGAGCGCCGGGTACACGTCCGGCGCATCACCCGATGCAGTCGCGTTCACGTCCAGCTGGTATTGAGCCGCATCCAGCGCCACCACATACGTGCGCGCAAAGCCTGCGGCAGTGAGGAAAATTAGGTTCATGTGTCAGCCATGCAGTCGCGTTCACGTCCAGCTGGTATCGAGCAGCGTGCAGCGCCACCACATATGTGCGCACGAAGACTCCAATGATACATGTTCACGTAATGTCAGGCCATGCCGTTGTAGCTGTCTGCATTTCATGAGCATTTGATGAGGGAATCCCCCCAGGTGGTGTGACTGGCGGGCGCAACTTAGCAGATTCATGTAACACAGCCTGCCGTTGGTGATCCTGCATACCATGAACCAGTACCATGGCTGCTCAGCGCCTGCTGTGGCCCCCTGCTACTTGCTCACATCTATCTGCCTCACGTCATTTGCCTTACCTTTGGGTGGCTTGCGCTCGTCCAGCCGCACCCTGCCCGTGAAGTCATTCATCAGGCCGCCCTCCTCGTCCCGCACCTCCACCACCTCAGCGCCACGCACCGCCAGAAGCCCCACGCGCTGCACCAGCGGCAGCGGCTGCCCTTTGCGCAGCCGCGCTGCTTTCGCAGCCTCTGCGGCCTCCTGCTCATTGGGCGGGTTCGCTGCAGGCAAGAATAAGACAAGGTAGACAAGGGGTGTGCAGATGTGTTGATAAAGGGAGCAAGATACACGATTACGATAGGGATGGGGCTCGTAAGCAGCCGGCTTGCCTGCGGGGAGCACAGCCAAACATGAGGGCGGATGATCAGTGCTGTATGGCAGCGGCGCGGACCCACGCGCTGCACCAGCGGCAGCGGCTGCCCTTTGCGCAGCCGCGCTGCTTTTGCGGCCTCTGCGGCCTCCTGCTCGTTGGGCGGGTTCACTGCGCGCATCATTGAGGAAAGGAAGGCAAGGAGTGTGCAGCTTGGTTCGAAAGGGTGCAGGAAGGGTGCAAAATGTGCGATGATGTCAGGAATGGGGCTTGTGAGCAGCCGCCTTATCTGCGGGGAGCACAGGCAAAGACGAGGGAAGATGATCAGTGCTGTATGACAGCTGCGCAGCCCCACGCGCTGCACCAGCGGCAGCGGCTGCCCTTTGCGCAGCCGCGCTGCTTTTGCGGCCTCTGCCGCCTCCTGCTCGTTGGGAGGGTTCACTGCGGGCAGAGCGAGGAAAGAAAGACAAGGAGTGTGCAGGTTGGTTGGAAAGGGTGCAGGAAGGGTGCAAAATGCACGATAACGCCGGAGATGGGGCTAGTAAGCAGCCGCCTTGCCTGCAGGCAGCAAGCCAAACACGAGGGCGGATGATCAGTGCTGTAAGACAGCTGCGCAGCCCCACGCGCTGCACCAGCGGCTGCCCTTTGCGCAGCCGCGCTGCTTTCGCGGCCTCTGCGGCCTCCTGCTCGTTGGGCGGGTTCACTGCGAGCACGAATGAGAAAGAAAAGGTAGACAGGGTGTGGAGATCTGTTGTCAAAGGGTGCAAGGCACATGATTACGTCAGGGATGGGCTCGTAAGCAGCCGGCTTGCCTGCGGGGAGCACAGCCAAACATGCCAGCGGGCAGCAGAGGCACAGCAGAAAGTCAGAAACAGGTGATTGCAAACCGACAGCTGCAGCTGAAGATTTGGTGTGCTGGCCCCTCACTTCCCATTTTGATTGAAAACATTGTGCTGCTTCAGCTCAAAAAGCAAACTAGTGGGTGGCTTTTCCTGCTGAAAATAAGTCAGCGCCTCACCTCCCATGAGGAACAGCACGTCGTGCTGCTTCAGCTCATCCCATCCGCTGGCCACGTCACCACGCATGCCGCGCGTGTCAACCACCACCTCTGCCAGCACACTGGCTGGGTGCGCCTCACCCACACGCGGTGCAGACACCTGAAACATGGTTATGCGCACAGCGCGGCAGGCAGGCAGGCGGGCGAGCGTTTGTTGCAAGGAAAAGCGAAAAAACATTGTTGTAAGCAGCAAGGGGAGCGCTGCAATGCATGGGAGGCCAGCCGCACCCTTGCTGCCCGTGTGCCTCGGGGTGCATGCTCGCTGTTGTGCATTGAACAGACCTGTGAAGCATGCGGAGGCGAACCACCTGCTTGCTGCTCAAGTGCCCCATTTGCAGGAAGCTGAGAGAGCATTTGATGAGCTCAAACACTGTGCGCTGCAACAGACAGCTGCACGCCTGCCGTAAGGGCGGCATCCACAGTGAGTGCTGCTGTGCTGTGCCGTGCAAGAAACAGGATTCCAGCATAGATGCTGCCCTGCAAGTTGCTGCGCACCACAGGCAATCCCTGCCCCGCACCTGGGTGATGCGGAAGGAGGTGAGGGGCGTGGCCATCTTTGACCAGCCGCTGAACACAATGTTGTCGTCAAAGTCGCGCCCAGGGTTGAGCCGCTGCAGCGCCACCTGCACCGAGCATTTGAGAAGCATGTTCAGAATCAACATGACGGTGCGCCGTGATGATAAGGATAGTTATGCAAGGCTGAAGTTGATGATCAGCGGTGGAGATTGGCGACCAGAATGCTGCGGCGTCGCTTGTGTGCAGCATGTTGCTGGCTAGCACTGTAAAGTCGACACAGCTGGGCGCTTGCAGCTGCAGCTTCCCACCAGAAGCTTCATGCCGCTGCTGTGGCCCAGCAGGTAGCTGCCATTCGCACAGAACCACACAGTTCAACGTCAACTTCCCACCCGGAACTTCCCACCCAGTACTGTTCTCACCTCGATGTCCTCGCGAACTTCGTACGCTGCTTCCAGCCGGAACAGGTGGAAGTTGCGCAGCAGGTAGTCGGAGGGGCTCAGGAACTGCAGGTTGAGCTTGGGCAGCGCCAGCGGTGCGCCACCGGAGTAGGCGGCAGTGGGGATCTGCAAATAAGAAAAGGCAAAACAGATGCTTGCATTGAATCTGTAATGGACAAGAGTAAGAAGGTCTGTGTGGTGCAATCACATGCTGATGAACTGCAAGTTGAGCTTGGGCAGCGCCAGGGGGGCGCCACAAGAGTAGGCCGCCGTGGGTATCTGCAGATCACGAAAAGATAGGTAGACAAGTGTAAGAAGGTCTGTGTGGTACGCACACATGCTGAGGAACTGCAGGTTCAGCTTGGGCAGGGCCAGGGGGGCGCCACCGGAGTAGGCCGCTGTGGGGATCTGCATGCCAAGAAAAGCAGATAGACGGATGATTGTCGTCAATTTGGGTGGTACCAACACATGCTGAGGAACTGCAGTTTGAGCTTGGGCAGGGCCAAGGGGACGCCACCAGAGTAGGCCGCCGTGGGATCTGCAGATCGAGAAAAGATAGATGGAAGTGTAAGAAGGTCTGTGTGGTATGCACACACGCTGAGAAACTGCAGGTTGAGCTTGGGCAGCGCCAGCGGTGCGCCACCAGAGTAGGCTGCCGTGGGGATCTGCAAACAAAAAGAAAAGAGGCATGATTGTCATCAATCTGTGTAGTACGCACACATGCTGATGAACAGGTTGAGCTAGGCCAGGGCCAGGGGGGCGCCACCGGAGTAGGCCGCTGTGGGGATCTGCATGCCAAGAAAAGCAGATAGACGGATGATTGTCGTCAATTTGGGTGGTACCAACACATGCTGAGGAACTGCAGTTTGAGCTTGGGCAGGGCCAAGGGGACGCCACCAGAGTAGGCCGCGGTGGGATCTGCAGATCAAGAAAAGATAGATGGAAGTGTAAGAAGGTCTGTGTGGTATGCACACACGCTGAGGAACTGCAGGTTGAGCTTGGGCAGCGCCAGCGGTGCGCCACCAGGGTAGGCCGCCGTGGGGATCTGCAGACAAAAAGAAAAGAGGCATGATTGTCATCGATCTGTGTAGTACGCACACATGCTGATGAACAGGTTGAGCTAGGCCAGGGCCAGCGGTGCGCCACCGGAGTAGGCCGCGGTGGGGATCTGCATGCCAAGAAGTATAGATGGACAAGTGTGAGAAGATTTGTGTAGTACGCACACATGCTGAGGAACTGCAGGTTCAATTTGGGCAGGGCCAGGGGGCACTACCAGAGTAGGCCTGTGGGTATCTGCATGCCAAGAAAAGAGTGTAACAAGGTCTGTGTGGTACCGACGCATGCTGAGGAACTGCAGGTTGAGCTTGGGCAGCGCCAGGGGGGCGCCACCGGAGTAGGCCGCGGGGGGTATCTGCATCGTAAAAAAGATAGATGGACAAATGTGAGAAGATTTGTGTGGTACGCACACATGCTGAGGAACTGCAGGTTCAGCTTGGGCAGGGCCAGGGGGCACTACCAGAGTAGGCCTGTGGGTATCTGCATGCCAAGAAAAGATGAATTGACAAGTGTAACAAGGTCTGTGTGGTGCGAACGCATGCTGAGGAACTGCAGGTTGAGCTTGGGCAGCGCCAGGGGGGCGCCATTGGAGTAGGCAGCAGTGGGGATCTGCGCGTCAGTACTGGGAGACACATGTCAATACTGAGCAACACACCGCACGCTTACAAAGATGCTAGACCCTGAGAACCTGCGGGCTCGCGCAGACATATCATGTGCGATGGAATTTTGCACTCGAATGCCAGTGGCTCATACGTTGACACGCATGCACACATGTGGAGGGAGCCCAGCTGTCACTGTGAGCAGGTGCCGTTGGCTGTTTGGCTGGGCTTCAAACTAACCCCGTGAGGAGCAAGCTTGAAGGCAGTCTGAACCTTGGACCTCTGATCTTCACACCCCAGAGCTGCACCCGCCGCAACTTACAGATGCGTGCAATGGCTGGCACAAAGCACAAGAAGCCGTACCTGTGTGGTGTCCCAGAGCAGCCCTTCTGTGGGGTAGATGGGCATGGCGTTGATGGCTGCGCGCTGGCTGGCGCGGCGCTGGTAGGTGGACACCAGCACGTCCAGCAGGAAGTCCGGGTCCTGCACGCATGAAGCACAATGATTCATTCAGCAAGGCTCGTAGCTATGCATATGCTTGAATCTGTTTGAACCAGAAGCCGCCTTCATCCTGATAAAAGGTGCCCAAACACAGCAGCAGCTAGTCACCAGAATGTCGTACAATAGGTCACCCCGCCTGTGCCCAGGGGTCGGCCTTGCCCAACAGCCGCACCTCACAACAAACAATAAATACATAATGCAATAGCCGCACTCCAAAACCTGCAACCCTGCTCAAAACTGCACCTGTGCCCAGGGGTAATCCTCGCCCACCAGCCGCAGCTCACAATACAACCATCAACAGTACCACAGCTGTACTCTGAACCCTGCAAACCTGGTCAAACCGCATGTACCGCACCTGTGCCCAGGGGTCGTCCTCGCCCACCAGCCGCAGCTGCCGGCACACCAGCTGCACCAGCTCCTGCGGCGCCAGCTGCCGCAGCGCGCGGCGCAGGCCGTCCGGCGCGCAGGCAGCTGCGCAGTTTGCCAGCGCCAGGTCATACAGCTGCGGCCAGTGCTTGAAGAACAGCCGCTGCAGCTGCGAGACCTGCAAGGTGAAGCAGCAGCAGCAGCAGCAGCAGCAGCAGCAGCAGCAGCAGCAGCAGCAGCAGCAGCAGTCGAAGCCGGTTCATGAGTATGCATGGGCAGCTGAAGCAAGCATTACGGTTGGCATGGAAAGGGTCAACAACGAGGCATTAATCTACCCAGTTGCGGCACGTTGCCAGCCAGATAGCTGTTGACAGTATGCACGGCACTTCACAAATGGTCCAAAATGTACGATATGAAGTACGAAGCAGGCCTCAGGGGTCCAGACATGGTGTCAGCAGTGGCGGCAAAGCCGGCTCAGCGTTGCTGTAATACCAGTAGCGTTGTCATTCGTCACGGGCCACACACAACAGCCGCGAGTGTCGACTTAAAAAGAAGATAGATGTGCACAGGTGTCTGCTGCCTGCGATAGCTTACCACAGACCATGGACTGCTTGAGAACTTCTCAATTGTGATATGCAGGCACCCACACGTACACAATCGCAAACGGCATCAACATGGGTTCCACACAGTAAGAATGCATGATCACCAGCACATGCCTATTCAAATAGACGGTAAAGGCCAATGTGCCAATCTTAGTAGTGTGAGGCCATCAGGGGTCCAGACATGGTGTCAGCAGCAGCATAAGGCATCAATGCCCATACCTCTGCAGCGCCGTTTACCAATGGCTGAGTCATTCATCACAGGCCCATACACAGCAATCCACACTGTGCATGCACAGTACACAGCACTGAACAACACGGCCATGATTTGTGGCCATTGCGGACTGCTATTTGTTGGCTTTCTGAAAAAAACGCCATCAGAGGCTGCAAATACAAACATAACATACAACAGACGGTCGGCAACAGTACTCCACAGATGTTCACAGGCCGTCAGGGGTCCAGACATGGTGTCAGCAGGAGCCTTGGCAGGAGCCAAGTCTCAGCAGCGCCAATTACCAATGGCTGAGTCATTCATCACCGGCCCGCACACCACAGCCACCCTGCATGCACAGCTCGCAGTACATGCCGCAGTACTTGCTACAAAAACCATAAGTTTTGCCCATCACCAACTGCTTCTTGCTGGTGATAGAGAATGGCTTCTTGATGACTGTGTGGATCCACTGCCCATGCACACACTGCACCAAGGCTTCACGTCATAAAACATACAGGCAACTTTACCCATGGCTGAGTCATTCATCACAGGCCAAGACGCAGCAGCACAGCAAGTGCCAGCGGGGCAGGATACTGCATCATGCATCTGCCTGCCATGCGGCGAGTGAAGTGCACAGAGATCACGCATTGTCAAAGCAAGCACTATGTTTCTGATCGTGTGCATGCTCGGTGAGGCGGTCATAGGTCCAGACATGGTGTCAGCAGCAGCACGGCACGGCTGTGCCAGGCATAAGCAGCGCCGATTACCAGTGGCTGAGTCATTCATCACTGGCCACACGCGTGCCATACGGCTGCCACGTTTTTATTTAAAATTCCAAAGCAGACGTGACGCCAGCAATTGTTAATCCACCACGCATACGGCTAACCAACTCACTCGACTCCTACGACTGGCTTCCCCGTTTCCCCACATGCAGCACCCAAGACATACCATATCAGCAGCAGAACCGCCCTACATACACATAAGCCATCCAGGTTACTGACAACATAAAAAACAACATAACAATGTAACAGCCGTCGCACCTTGTCGTAGTGCCCCGCCACCACGTCGTCCTCCTTGAGCTGCTCCCCGGTGTGGTCATTCAGCGGGAAGTCGCAGTAGAAGGCCAGCAGGTCCAACAGCTGCCGCAGCAGCTTGCCGCCCGGCGAGCTGTACAGCGCGGAGCGGCGCGCCTGCATGGCCAGACGAATCAGCGCATCAAGCAGTGTTGGGCTATAAGCAATCAGGTATCATGCCCAGCAGCTGCCGCAGCAGCAGCCTCCACACTCACAGCTCACTATGCATTAGCCAAACACAAGTGCTGTTTGTTTGTGTGTGTTGTGTGTGTGTTTGTGTGTGCAAAAACAAAGTTGCGCAGAGTAGCGCAAAGTCAAACAAAACCGCGCCCTACCTTGACAAGCAGCTGCTGGTCCTCCAGCAGGGCATGCACAAAGCGCCGCGTAGGCAGCTGACTCAGCAAATCAATCAACCACTCTACAAAGCGCTCCAAGTGGCGCAGCTGCATCCGCTGCGCCTGCTTGCGCTGGTTGCGCTCCTTTTGCTTGCGCGCCTGCTGCTGCTTGCGGCTTTGCTGCTGCTGCTGCTTGCCGCCTTGCTGCTGGTGTCCGTTCTGTGCTGCTGCTGCATCTTCTGCTGTCGTCAGTGCATTGTCTGCTGCTGCAGGCTCCACTTCAGCCTCTGCTGCAGCATCTTCTGCTTCTTGCTCCTCCTCCTCCTCCGCTTCTTCTTCATCCTCTTCATCTGCCTCTGCTTCTGCTGCAGCTTGCGGCTGCTGTTGCTGCTGCTGCCCAGCCAGCTGAGCATCAGCAGCGCGCAGCACGCTCAAGAACTCCTGAATCATGCCTGGCAGAAAGCTTGCCTCAGCCCTCGGCAGCTCGGCCGGCGGCGCTGCGGCTGCTGCTGCTGCTGTTGACCCCTCAGCATCAGCCGCCGCCGCATCCCCTGCTGCCGCATCATCTGCTGCTGCCTTGGCTTTGCCTTTGTCCTTCTTCTTGGACTTGCCGCCGCCTGCTGCTGCCTTGGCCTCTTTCTTCAGCAGCGCTTTCCAGCGCTTGGCGAGTGCAGGCTGCGCAGCGAGTTCCAGCTGCAAGCGGCCGTGGCTCAGGCCGTGCCAGATCGGCAGGCTCACGAGGCGCAGCGCCTGGCGAAAAGTAACAAAGGTGTGGAGTTCAAGCACGGCAAAGGGCACCACAGAAAAGCAGCATCTCAGTTGCAACATAATGGAGGATGGGAGCATGTTTGTAACATCCTGCTCAACCTCCTCAAACCCTCAGATTTTCTGAGCAGTGCCAAATGGCGGCCAGAACAACTTTTGTAATCAAGCTGTTGCAACTCTCACCTGCGGCGGCACCACCTCATCCTCCAACGGCTGGCACAATGATAACAGACAGCAGCAGGACGTGTACATAAAACCCTTCACAATCACTATTTCTAATAGTGTTGCAGCTCTCACCTGCGGCCGAACCATCTCGTCCTCCAGCGACTGGAATGCGTTGATCATGAACAGCAGGTAGGCCGTGGCCTCGTGCTGCGCCAGCTGTGACCAGCGCTCCGGCAGCCGCAGCGCCAGCAGCCGACTGAAGAAGCCCGGGAACACCTCCTGCAGGCACACAGGTGGCATAACAGTTAAAAACAATTTGTATGACTGTTATCAACAGGTCATGACTGTGCTATAAAATATAGGAGAGCCAAAACTGCTTAAATAGGTGGACGCGCATTCAAATGGTTGGCAGAGAAGCTGCACATGCGTTGCTGTGAACTAGCCGTCTCTCAGGGCCGATGGAGCGCTGCTGCTGCCGACAACATAATGCCCATGGAGGACTTCAGGATGCATGTGGCTGAACACAGAGGAGTTCAAGCACCATAACAATTCATAAGCATTGCCGCACCTGTCTGCTGTGGAAGGCTGTCCAGGCCGGCACGCCCTCCCGGAACTTCTCATTGACCATGACTGCAATGCTCATCACGTGCGCGTCGCTGGCGGCTGCGGGGTCAAAGTGCGGCCACAGGTAGCCCTCCAGGTATTGGGACACCTGCAGCAGCAGCAGCAGCAGCAGCAGCAGCAGCAGCAGCAGTGCGGCCGAAACACACAATCAGTCCGTTATGCTGCCGGGGTGCTGTCGACCGCCAGGGTGCAACACATTCCTGCTGGCATGCTTTCAAATGCACTAAAAATGCAATCATGCAGGTGTGATTACTTGACTTGCTACCACAACGTAGTGTCCTCCGCCAGCTGCTGCAAAACACTCCTGCACACAACACACCAACATACACAACTGCACATTGAACATCAACTAGCCCCGAACCTCCAGCATCATTATCATACATCAGCAGCTGCAGCAGCACACCCCACAGCACCAGCACAACAACAGAACTGCCGCCGCACCTCCAGCAGCATCACGCGCCGCAGCAGCGGCGGCTTGTCCCTGCCGCCGCCCAACTCCTGCTTGTAGATCTGCTGCACCAGCTGCGGCTCAAACGGCTGCTGCTCCTCTTTCGCGCGCGCAGCCTCGGACCAGTGCTTGGCTGCGAGTTGCGTCAGCCGGTCCCCGGCGATCTGAGGGCAGGCACAAGCAGCGGCAGGTGTTTGTAAAAGCAGACGGCAATACATGGATGTTCAGCAGCAGGATGGGTGTGCATGTGTTGGGCCAGTGCTTGGCTGCGAGCTGCGTCAGCCGGTCGCCAGCGATCTGAAAGGGCAGGCACAAGCAGCGGCAGGCGTGCAAGAGACGGCATGAGTGTTCAGCAGCATGATGGGTGTGCTCGTGTCTGACCAGTGCTTGGCTGCGAGCTGCGTCAGCCGGTCGCCAGCGATCTGAGGGAGGCCAGGCACAACCAGTGGCAGGTGTATGCAAAAGAACACGAAGCGGCATACGTGAATGTTCAGCAGGTTCAGCAGCATGATGGGTGTGCACATGTTGGCAAGTGAAGTGCAGATGGGTGTGTGCGTGTAAGATGTGTGTGTCTCTCAGCAAGAGAGGAAACGCTTGCTTGGCATGCAAAAGCTACAGAACGCCACTGCTTCCAAGCACAGTGCAACTGCGCAGAAAGGCTCGCTAATATAAGCGAAGGTAAGGCAGATCAGACTTGTGTTAACCAGCACTGCAAGCTGCGGCTGGCGGCAACAGCTGGCGCACTGCAGTTACACACACTCCCCGAAATCCTAGGAAGCTAGGTGACTGGTGTAATGCTGCTGCCGCAGTTGCCCTTGCTGCACCATGCACACAAAAGGATGCTGGTGCTGCTGCTGATCACGGCCCTAACAGTATTGCATGTGCAGCTGCGCATGATGCCGCACGCACTGGTGCATGTCACAGTGCTGCTGCTGATGCTTCTGTGTGGCGCAGCTGCAACAGCATGCGCTGCATGTTCAACCTGGGCTTGACAGCTGGAGCATACTTTGACAGCATAACTGCTGCTGGTGCTGCTGCTAGCAAGCACATCTAGTTCCCAACAAGCATGCCTTGCACTGCAGCTGTGATCTACACTGGCAATGCTGCCGCTGGTGTAGCAGCAGCATCAACGCCAGAGACTGCAGCATGGACTCGGCAGTGCTGTTGCTGCATCAGCTACTGATAGAATATGCAGCTAACAGCAGCTTACCTCCTCAAGTGTGAGCATGCCACGCCCAGCTGCCTTTGCACCGGGCGGTCCTTGCTGCTGCTGCTTCTGCTGTTGCTGCTGCTGCCTGCGCTTATGCTGCCCAGCGGCCCTCTGCACCACCACATCCTTCACACTGGTGGGACGTGCTTTCTTGGCAGGAGGGCCGTCTGTTCCATCGTCCCTCGCCATCTCTACAAGCAGAGACGGTGTGCTGCCTGCTGGCTGTTCTTAGTGAAAGCAGGCCATGCTGCGATATGATCGCCGGCACCCCTTCACACGATCAGCCTCAAAACGTTTGGTTAACTGTTGGAGGTGTTGTCGAAGTGATGAGAGAAGTACACAAGCAGAGCAGGACGATGAAGGTACAGGGCGGCAGGCAGCTCGGAACAAACCAAAATAAAAGAACTTGACCCCATAACGCTGCTTGTATCAGCGGTCTTGCTTGCACGCACCCGTACCCGTTGAAAGGCACTGGTGACAAGGCAGTGTAACACAGCAGGGCTTGGGTCTCCCGTGCCGTTCCTTTTGATGCTCCCTGGGTGTCACCGTTTACCTGTGCTTGGAGGTTACACCATTATCCCTTTGTATGCAGCTATGTATGCAGCATCTGTGTGCATTTTAGCGTTCCCATCAGCACTGCAGAGTGCTCACCTCAATCCACAGCACCCACAGTAATACCATCTGCGCAACGCGATTTAAATCAACGAGTAGGCCGCCAGGGCTAGTCAACAGCAGCAAGGGCACTCGTCATAGCCGGCTTGGAGCAGCATTAGCCAGTGGATTGAGGAGCTGCTGTGCAGCTAGGCCAGCCAGCGCTGCTGCAGCACCATCCAAGGCTGGCTTGCTGCAACAAACCAGCCTCTAGTGTGTTGTCCTTGCCAGTATGGGAGGCCATGGCGGCCTCAACATCCTGCCACAGAAGCGATGGAACGGTGAGAGGTCCTCACAGCTTGCACGTGGCAGCCTGCCATGCAACAAGCACGTTGTTGACTTGCATGCTGATGCGGCACTGCATGCACCCGTGCATGCGCTTGCATGTTTAGGTATACTGCTGCTGCAACAACACGCATGATAGCATCAATCCTGCAAGCTGGTGGTGTGGCCCAGTTCCCAGTCTTTACTTGAAATTCGGGCTGCCCTCAGCTCCATGAGACCCCCGGTGTGCAGCAGGGCAGCTGCAGCAAGCTACGCATGCATGCACACATATTCATCAGCAGCCCATGTAAAGACCAGCAACAGCAGCACCCTCACAGTTCATAAACATTGTTGTCAACTTTGGCTCAAAAGTGCCCAACCTTCCTCTCTCCGTGCTTGCAGTGTACAACCGCGACAACAAGCTCAAAGTAGCTCGGGATGAGGCCAAGCATGCAGCAGAGCAGCAGGAGCTGCAGGAGCGCCACAGGGCAGCAGAAGCCCAGGCGCGCCGCAAGCTGCTGCTGCAGCGCGCACGCCAGCGGCGGGCAGAGGCGCTCGGCGGCGCTGTGGAGGCAGGCAGTGACAGCGACAGCGGTGAGGGAGAGGAGGGTGCTGCCCAGCAGCAGCTAGAGGACGAGCAGCAGCAGCAGCAGCAGCAGCAGCAGCAGCAGCAGCAGCAGCACAAGCGGCCTAAGCACCAGGAGCATGAAGAGGAGCACCAGCTGCCACAGCATGCTCGAAAGCGGCAGCGGCAGCAGCTGCAGCAGCAGCATGAGGAGGAAGATCACGTCCTGCAGCTGCAGCGTGCTCAATATCAGCAGCAGCAGCTAGCGCAGCAGCAGCTGCAGGAGGCTGAACCTGAGCCAGTGCTGGAGCACATCAACTTCTGGAAGGAGCAGGAGGCCAAGGCGCAGCACCCTGAGCGTCAGGTCAGCAGCCTGCTGCTGGTGTCCCGGCTGCTGCAGCGGCACTAGCTCGTGCTGGCCCTGCTAGTCCTGCTGCAGCATGATGCTGAGGGTTTGGTGCGGATTGTGTTGCACAGGGATTGCTGGCAGTTTCCACATGAGGCATAGATTTGCAGCCACCCTGGTGCACAACAACATTCTTCCATCTCTCAGGCGGCCCATGTGCTCATCTTGATAGTTCTGCCTGCCCATCCTGCCTGGTGCCTGCTTGATGCCTGTAGAAGGAGCAGCGCGATGAGAAGCGGCGCAGAGGCAACCCAGACACACTCACCAGTGATGCCCGCTTCGATGAAAGCTTCAAAATGGCGCATGGTTTGACAGGGCCTAAGCCCTGGTATGCTCGCGCGATAAACCCCAAGGCTGCAGCTGAGCTCCAGCAGGAGCAGCAGGCAGCTGAGCAGCGGCGGCTGCGGCAGCAGCAGCAGCAGCTGCTGCGGCTGGCAGCGGGGCTGCAGCAGGAGGTGCTGCCTGCTGGGGATGCAAAGCAGGGGAACCAGCGGAGCAGCAGCAGCAGCAGTAGCAGCAGCAGTAGCGGTTCGTCAGACAGCGATGGCAGCAGCAGCGCCAGCAGCGCAGACCGCAGGCGGCGCAGGCGCAGCAGGCACAAGGACAAACACAAGCACCACAAGAGCAGCAGCAGCACCCGTAGCAAAGACAGCAAGCACAAGAGCTCCCACAAGGGCAGTAAGCACAAGGTGTGTGAACCGTCACATTTGTCCTGTGTTTATCTTGTGTTTGTCGACTTTGCATTTGCAAAATGGCTCTGTGCAGCCTAACAGGTTTCGAGCAGCTACATGAACATTGCGTCCGTACCATGTCTTGTACAACGCCCTCACTCTACCACCCCTACGCCTCCTGCTGCTGCACCTCCATGCACCCTACTGTCCCCTTTGGCGCCACCACTGACACGGCGGAAGAAGCGGCAGCGCGGCAGCTCCCCAGCACCAGCAGCAGCAGCAGCAGCAGCAGCAGACAAGGCTGGTGCGCTGGTGCGGCTGCGTGCTGAGCGGCTGGAACGGGAGGCGGCTGAGCGGCAGCGCAGCTTGAAGGCGACAGGCCAGTGGTGAGTCGCCTGTGTTATAACATGTTAATATGTGTTATTCGCAGGGTGCTACATTTGATTGCAGCAGGTGATTTGTTTGTTGCGCACAGACACCTTGTTGTCCAGTGATGCCCGAATCCAATGCATCATTCAAAAACTATGGCCAGTCGAAGCGTGGGATGGGTGGTGCGGTGCTTTGGTGGAAGCTGAGTGCATTCCAGCTGCAAATGATCTTGCATGCGCGCAAGCATCGTGCAGCACTTGGTATGCTGAGAGGCTGGTGTGGTTGTTTGCCCCTCACTGTTGCTGCTGATGCCGCTGATGCTGCCCCTGCTGCTGCTGCCGCTGATGCTGCAGGGTGCCCGGCACCAAGCGCTACCACAGCAGCTACGGCTATGCAGATGCGCTCAAGCAGCAGGGTGCTGCTGGTGGGGCTGCTGCTGGTGGGGCTGTCGCGGCAGTGCGCGGAGCAGCAGCAGCTGCAGTGAATGGCTTAGGGCAGCGCTTTGCCCGGCAGTGAGCTGTCGCAGTTGCTCGGCATGGCAGTGGCTTCCCACTACATGTTGCTGTTACAGCATGCCTTGTGTGCTACAGGTACTCCTACACTGCAATCTTGGACATGCGTGCAGCATGTGTGAAGCAGAGTGTGGCCAGCAGCCTCCTTATACGGCAAAGTTCATTGCGCATGTCGTCTGGTTATCAGCAAGTCTGTCAGGCGCAGACTCTGCTTTTGGCAGTGCAGTATGGATATCTATTCAAACAGCTGTGGTGGTTCAAGCGCCAATCATATCACCCTGCCCAATTGTGCTGTGGTAGCGAGCCAGTAGGATTCCGTCCCCCCTGGTAACAGAAAAAATCACATCACCTTGTACAGCCCAGGACCTCAACACCCATCCCGCACGGCGCTTTGGACACATATTAGAGGCGGTTATGGAAGGGTTTGTGAGTCAGCCTCTGAGTGTGCAGACTGTGTGCGTTGCATTGCTGTCTTTGCAGCGTATATGCCAGCCGGTACCCTCAAGTGTCGTGATGTCTGGGACTCGCGGAACGCACAGCTCGTGAGAACGAGCGTGCACATTTTCCTAAGGTCAATTGGTTTCTTGAATTAACTGTTGCATGACATATCAGCTGCTCTGAACATGCCGTGCAGCACTATTCCTTTGGTCACGTCTCTACGCCGGGAACTTCCGCCCAGCTCCTACTGTGACACCTACGCTGCAGGTGCTGAGCACCTCTCCCAATTGTGGAACAGGTGTCATGATCATAGAATAGCAGATTATAAAAAGCTGCACTTTGAGAAGGTGAGCTCACAGGTGCACTGCTGTTAGGCACGGTGAACAACAGGTCTGGTCACTGCGGTCACTTTTGCATGTCCACTACGTCGGCTAACACGCCCTCCTACAAACCGCACAGTTATTAATGCGATCGGGTGTCTAGAAGCTTAAGCTGGGGACTTACGATCGTGTGTGCTGCGTATTGCCAGCGTGCTGCTGCTGCTCCCGTCGGTCGAGCTAGCCTACGCGGTTCGTCTGTGGCGGTCTTTGAATTTAACCGTTGATAGTAAATTACCTTTTGATCCGGTCAGCCACACGCCATGAGGGCTACGCAGCAGGTGCAGCGATTACTGGTGGTGCTTGCGTTGTTCGCTGTGGTTACAGGTGCGATAGTGCTTTAACTTTGACCTAAATGGTCTGAAATGAGGCTGGATGGATGATAATTCCATGCGCTGCGTCATTACGAGACTGGCAGCGGTGGTGACGCACGCTGCAGGCTGTAGTTTTAGCGTGCCGATTTGAACAACGTAGCAACCCCGCAGCGCGCAATTCAATCCGAATAACTTCCATGCGCTATTTATAGCAAGCATTTACGACGCTTCTGCAAGCGTTTGTCACCACGGCGGTTGGCCCCTGATGCTGACAGCAGCTGCACCCCCACTCACTGCTGCTGCCTGAAACACAGGAGCGGCAGCGCAGCAAACCGCCAAAAAGGCCACCAACGCCAACGTCTACAAAACAGCCAACTCGTATGTTGCAGCATACCACTACCTGCAGTGCGCCGCAGACTCCATGCCGGTTCCTGCAAGCACTGCAGAGGTGGCCGCAATTGTCAGTTGGTACTATGCGAAGGCACGGGCGGGACAGCGGGTGACGCTGCGTGTGTCCCGTCCCAAGTTCCACAGCACAGCCACCTTTGTGTGTCCTGTGGCACCTGCTCCTATCAGGCCTGCAGCTGTTGCGCAGGAGAGGGCACCGCAGGGAGGCAAAGCACCACTGGAGATTGCCATCCTGCAGAGCAAGCTGAACAAGGTGTGACCACACACCACTACGCTGTAAAAGTGTAGCTTTAATTTAGCATGTTCCATCAGCATTTGATTATCTTCATCTGAGTCAGATGCTCAACACTGTTGGCGTGGTGAAAGCAAGGCAGGCTTGCCAAGCCAGGCTGGCTGTCGGCAGTGCCTGCAACCGCACGCTGCATTTTGCAGTCAACATTCTGCAGCTGCAAAGGTAGTCCTACACAAACAGGTGATTGTGTTGATGAAATCGAAGATGCGAGCTGCTGCTGCTGCTGCTTCACCCTGCTGCTGCAGGTGCTTGCTGTTGACAAGCAGAAGTACACGATGCGTGTGGGTGCAGGCAAGCGAGTGACGGAGCTGCTGCCTGCTGCTGCTGCTGCTGCTGCTGCTGCTGCTGCTGCTGCTGCTGCTTCACCCTGCTGCTGCAGGTGCTTGCTGTTGACAAGCAGAAGTACACGATGCGTGTGGGTGCAGGCAAGCGAGTGACGGAGCTGCTGCCTGCTGCTGCTGCTGCTGCTGCTGCTGCTGCTTCACCCTGCTGCTGCAGGTGCTTGCTGTTGACAAGCAGAAGTACACGATGCGTGTGGGTGCAGGCATGCGCGTGACGGAGCTGCTGCCTGCTGCTCTTGCTGCTGCTGCCTGCTGCCTGCTGCTGCTTCGCCCTGCTGCTGCAGGTGCTGGCTGTTGACAAGCAGAAGTACACGATGCGCGTGGGTGCAGGCATGCGAGTCACAGAGCTGCTGCCTGCTGCCACTAAGGCAGGCATGAGTATGCAGGTGAGGCGCAGCAGCAGTTTGTGCATCTGCAACACAAGCAGCGACACGTCGCAGCAACAGCACACACAATCATGTCCACCGCAGCAATCTTGCTTGCCCACAAGACCTGCTGTTGCTGCACCCTGCAAGTCCATGTCACCCTCACCCTCCTGCCTCCTTTCTGTTTCCTCCCAACCCATGGTTTGTAACAACATTGTTACATAACACATGCTATATAACAAAGTAACACAATCTGTGCTGCTGTGCAGATCGGCTCGCTGCCAGCCTACGCGGGCCTCACTCTTGCGGGTATCCTTGCCACATCAGCACATGGCAGCGGGGACAGAACCACCAACAACCTCGCAGACACTGTCTTGGCAGTTACATGGGTCGATGGCCGCGGCCGCATCCGCACGTCCACACGCAAAGATCCGGAGTTTAAGGCGTTTAACGGCGGCGTGGGTGTGTTTGGGGTTGTTACAGAGCTGCTGCTGCAGATGACGCCTCCCAGCAACACGCAGCTGATCACGGTGATGAAGGATGACAAGGATATGATGGGCGAGATCAACAGGCTGCTTAAGGTGGGTGCTTTGAAGCTGCTGCTGCTGCTTCTGCTGCTGATGCTGCTGCTGCTGCTTCTGCTGCTGCTGCTGCTGCTGCTTCTGCTGCTGCTTCTCCTGCTGATATTATGGCAGCAGCATGCACTTGGTGTAGCGGCTGATGCGTAGACGTTTCTGAGCAACAGGCGGACAACACAAAGGCCAGACGTGCACATGCGCTCCACTCTGGTGAAAAAGACTCACACGGCATTACTGGTGAATGGTCCTGACAACACTGCTGCTGCTGCTGCTGCTGCTGCTGCTGCTGCTGCTGGGTCCTGCAGATCAGCCCGCACATCCTCATCCACTGGAGGCCAGATGCAGCCAACTTCAAGGCCTTCCTAGTCAGGCCGGCCCCCAAGGGCGCGCGTGTTACGCCAGGCGTCAACATGACAGTGCTGCCCTCCATCGCCGACCAGGTGGGTCATGTCACAACAGTGTTATAATAGATTTAATACATTTTTGGCAATTGAGCGGCTTGTTGGTAGCAGCGGCAGCAGGGCCGCTAGAACGTAACTGATGTTGCGCTCTTGTTAGCTCACTACAACATCATTTTGTGCCTCGTTCATTCTCGTGTTCATCGCACTGCTGTTGGCTGCTGTGTGCAGGCCACCATGGCGCCCATGTTCAACATCTGGCACACCACTCTGGGAGATGACAGCGACATGTCAGAGTTCCTGTGCCCACAAGTGGTGAGCAGCAGCAGCAGCAGCAGCAGCAGCAGCAGCAGCAGCAGCAGCCAGCCAGCCTACTGTGCAGGCGTGCGCATACCATGAACAACTTTCCTTCTGCTACGCGTAGATGCAGCAGGCAGGGCAAGCAGCAGCCAACCAACCAGCCAGCCAGCCAGCCAGCCAGCCAGTGTTGCATGTTTGAAGTGTAGTGATTCCTGCTGTGTGTTGTGCAGACTGACGGCTCTGTGAAGGCTGCGTGGGCGTCAGTGAAGGGCGAGCGCGTGGCCAACGTGACCGGCCCCACCAACAAGTGAGACCAGCAGCAGCAGCAGCAGCAGCGGCGGCGGCGGCGCCAACATGCTGTAGCAGCAGCAGCAGCAGCAGCAGCAGCAGCTGCTGTGGTTATCAATGTCATGGGGTTCGGCAGTACAGCCCTACGTGCTGCTCGACATGCAGAGCAATTGACGGCGAAACTTTGTGACGAAAAGGTTCAGATTAATTGACTGACACAAGACGCAACTTGTGTGGACCACATGTTGTGTGGTGTGTTGCTGAGATGGTGTTACATCTTGTTACTGACAACCCTGCTGCTCATGTTTGCTGCTGTTGCCGCTGCAGTTTGGCTGCCTCTGAGTGTGACGAGCACTGCACATGGAACGACCGCCGAGTGTTCAACGGCACAGCTCAGGTACATACTGATTACAAGCTTACACCTGCATCAGCAGCAGCTGCTGCTGCACAGCAAGCCGTGCCTCTGTGTGGTGTTCTAGCACCGATCGGCGCAGACACAGGCTGCCTGTGATGTCGCCGCGTGCTTTGCACACTCACACGTATCAGCAGCATACATGGTTTGCTGCCGTTCAAGCGTGACACCTGCCTAGCATGCTGCACTGCTGGGAAAACGTAGTTGCCACCCGTCCCTTTGCAGCTGGAGTATAGCTGATCCAAACGCTGTCCCGCATGCCCCCTCTTGCCTCACCCGCCTTCTGATAACTAACCCTTTTGAACCACCCTCATCACTGCGCATGCAGGATGCCGAGTTCACGATTGAGTTCGCGCAGCTGGCCGGCTGGATTGCTGATGTGAAGCGCGCGTTTGATGTGCAAATGATCCCAACCCTGTCGCGCCTGCCCCTTCCTGCCTCTACTTGCCTGCAATGCAAACCACTCTCTCCACCAAGCAGGATGCTGAGTTTACGATTGAGTTTGAGCAGCTGGCCGGCTGGATTGCTGACGTGAAGCGCGCGTTTGACGTGGAGCTGCGGGAGGGGGGCAAGGCCAAGTACCGCTGCCTGGGCCTGGGCTACATGTGGTGAGTGATGTTTAGGGTTCAGTGGTTTATGCATATCAATGAATGCAGTGGGTTACGCAGATCATTAAATGCAGTGGTTTATGCAGATCATTCAATGAGTGCTGGTGCCGTGTGGCGAAGTGCTGCTGCCTGGGCCCTGGGCAACATGTGGTCAGTGATGGCTGTCGACGGTGGTGTTGAGGTGCATTCCTGCAAGGGTGTAGGGGTTGGTGTCGAGTGTTGCACCCTGGCTGTTGCAGCGTGTAACAATTTCACTCAACCTGTGCTTGATTGTGGTAACAGTTGTTTGGTCTGTACAGTTGTATAAGAACGAATTGAGTTGTGCTGTGCCTGATGCTCCAGCTGATGTATGCGACTTCTCGGCCGCCACAGACGGCAGTAGCCAAGGTCGGCACACTGCTGCTGCTGCTGCTGCTGCTGCTGCTGCTGCAGGATTCGCTTCGGGCAGGGCTATGATGGCATCACCGCCACCACCAGTGGCATGAAGCGGCCCGTGTATGTGCAGTCCACCTGGATGCGCTCTCGCGTGGGACCCCTGTACCAGATGAGGTGAGGGCTTCACAAAAATCGAAGCCATGCTTACTATCAACATGTGATTTGTCTCTTGTCTGCGGCTGCTGCACCAGGTGATGTAGGGCTCCTTGCAAACAGGGATGTGTGTCTGCTGTTGCCCACGTTTGTCGATCATGTATCACATGTGCCAGAGTGATGTGTGCTACCCTTGGACTTGAGGACAGCCCTGACCAGGGTTCATCACGCAGCACCGGTGGCCGCAAATGTGTGCTGATCTCTGATAGCAACAACCCGATTCACTTGGCAGGATGCTCACACTGCCGATGCTGCTGCTTCTTCTGCTGCTGCTGCTGCTGCAGGTACCAGTTTGTGCTGGACTTGATTGAGGAGCTCACGCTGTGCAAGTACAAGGGCAGGCCTCACTGGGTGGGTGGTGCTAAAGTTGCAACAGTATCACAGCAAGCAAGTTTGAACTGCTGATGAAGCAGTGAAAGCCAGTCAGCAATTTCCCCTGTTCAAAAGTACAACAGCAGGCCTCACTGGGTGGGTGGCGCTGGCCACACAGACACTATTTGAAACACCAGGATCGTTTATGACAGTACACTAGATGCTTTGCAGCGCTGCCGAGTGATGCAGTGCAGCGTGTCTTTGAAACTGTTTAGAACACATGGGGCAGTCAAGCCACCCTCACTTCATGTTTCACCAAATTTGATGCGATGTGAAGGTGCACGTGACTGGCTGGGCAAGAAGCTTGACGGCACAATCAGGCTTCTGCGGCGTCCAGGGTTTGTTTTGTTGTAGCCTGACATAGCCTGACAGCTTGGCTGCTGCTGTCCCTGCGCCTGTTGCGCTGACCATTGCAATCTCCAGGTAAAAATTGCAAGAGGGGGTAGAGATAGAGTAGCTACATGGCAGGGCGTTTCACCGCACCTTCCTGCACCCTCGGTGTCTTCAGTTGGTCACGTGTGACTCACACTTGAAGCCACTGCTGCCGCCGCTTTCTGTTGCTGCAGGGCAAGAACTTTGACCGCACCTTTACACACCCCAAGTGCCCCGTTGCGCCGCTGTACCCCAAATTTGGCCAGCTGCTGGCCCTCAGCAAGCAGCACGACCCAGCAGGCATGTTCAAAACAAAGCTCTTTGACCGGATGGTCAACCAGGGCAAGTTTGACCTGACTCCGCGCTGCAGGTGAGCTGGCGCACACATTTCAAATGGTTGATATTTTTGCAGCAAGCACAGGTTTGCAGCGGCAGCTTCAGTCATGACAGTGGCGGTGCTTACAGGCAATCAGAGCTCACAAAAACAAGAACAGCGGCAAAAAGGCAAACTGCTGCCATACTGTTAGTAGTGCTGAGCAGACAGTGTCATGTCTGCACCTGTCTAACCTGCTGCTCGCTGCTGTGTTTTTTTGATGTCCTGCAGCGCCCTCAACAAGTGCTATTGCAGTGCTGATGTCCATTGTGCGGCAGGCCACAAGTGTGTGCCCTCTCTGGCTTTCCCACGCTACAAACTGTGCAAGGCTGCCATGAAGAATGAGCCAGGCTCCATCCTGCCTGAGATGCTCATGGCAGCTGTCAACGCTGTTTAGAGGTTTGAATTGTGTTATAACACGCTTGCGCAGTTACGCAAACTGCTTGCTGCCTCAGGCCTGAAGAGGCTTGGCAGAGCCAGCAGCATAGCGTTACATATGCTCGATACCTTTTGTGCATCTTTACAATATACGAGAAAGGATGGTTACATGTGGGTCCTGGCAGCATCTTAGATGGTACGAGGCACAGCAGTATGAACCCATATATGCACCTGCATGTTGTTGCTGGATGGCCAGCAAGCAGCGGTGGAGTGTTACTGGCAGCAGCTGCTGCTGGATTATGCGTGCTTGTTTGCGTCTTGGAAACGTGCTTTTGTCATTGTCAGAGCCTCAGTCTGTTGTGGGCGCGTGCTTTTTACTGCTGCACCCATTGCTGTACTTGAGTGTAGCCAGCGCCTGTCATTTGACGCAGGCGGCAGTGACAGCACACTTGCGAGCAACAGAGAGACTTGGTGGCTGGCTGCTAGCAGATATAGCAGCCTCCGCTGCATCTAGAAGGTGTGCGGGACTTGGGTCTGCAACCAACATGTTTGAGCAGTCACGTTTTGCATTGTTAGAGCCGCAACAACAGTGTTGATGGCGAACAATCGCGTACTGGTCAGCATTGGAACATGGAAGCATCACCAGGCCTTGCTCCTGCTGTGTCAGCGACTGATGCATGACTGTTTAGACACTGCTCGTGTTGTGGCCTTGCTCCTGCTGTGCCGCTGCAGTGTCAGCGGCCTTTGCATGACTATTTAGACACTGCTCCTGTTGTGCATGACAGCGCACACATAGCAGTAGAGCTCAGCTGTTGGCAGCAGCAGTTGAGGAGGCATTTGGATGTCAGGTGAACCGCTGCGACTCGCCTGGCTGTTGGCATTGGATGACTGGATTGCATGCATTAGACAATCGTGCTGAGGCTTGTGTCACTTGTATGGCTGGAATGAGAGGCTTGTGTCAGGAGTTGTGTCAGGAGTTGTGTCAGGAGATAGAGGCTTGTGTCACTTGTATGGCTAGAGTTTGGGGATTGCCTCTTGCTGCAGAAACAGCAGGTACCTCGATAGTCCCTGTCAGCAGCTGCCCAGCACCAGCATTGCATCCCAGACTTGCCATGGCTGCTGCTGCTGCAAGCAGCGCCTGCGTCTGAACCCAACCAACCGTGTCAGCTGCAGATGCGTTGACATGTGTGCAGAGAGCTCATGCGCAGCGCTGGTGCGCAAGTTTGAAGCAAAGGTCATGTTGATGATTGGGATATTTGAGGAGCTGGCTGCCTGCAGGCTTTTTGCTTGTGGCACTCAGCTGCATGCAGCACGTGCCGTGCTGTGAGGGGGTGGCCCCTCTATGGCTCAGCCTGGCATGGCCTGGTTATTACACACCTGGCATGTGTTGCCAGGTGTCACCCGTGCATGTGGCTGCTGGCGGTTACACTGCAGTGGATGCTTTCCTGTTATCTACACACACCTGGAGCTTCTATCTGGCATTACGTGTGTGCATTCTGCTGTGCTTTGGCCAGATTTAAGAGGCCCGCATGAAAGCCGAGCCTTGCATGCCTCTTGGGTTGCGGTTTAAAGCGCACATGCATGGCTGGTGTGAGGTGGAGCAGGCTGCTACATCGCACGCAGTGCTGACACTGCTGAGACTTGTAGCAGAGCGTTGGCTGGTGCACGACACCTGCTGGCATGCTGCTGGCATGCTTACTTATCGTGAAGTGACGCTACAGGACAGGCAGTGGTCCGTGCGCACAACGGTTTGTGGCGCCGATGACAGATTTGAAACTGCGCCACTGCCGGCTGTCATTGGTGAGCGCAGCACGGCTTGTCTGCTGAACCTACAACGTACAACGCATGCCTTTGCATAAGTATTATGTATTTTGGGGAGCATGGCTGGCGGGTGCATCCAGGCTCTTGCCCGCCTGAGGGAGCGAGTGAGCTACGCGTGGTGTGCTTTTACTTATCACACGCGTACGTTCAGGAAGGAAATGTGTGTGACGATTTGCCTGCCTTGCCACTGCTCGAGTGCATGAAAACAGCAGGGCTGCTGGCATGTCGTGTGACGGCGTGCGACGGCGTGTGTGCGTGTGTGTGTGCGTGCGTGCGTGCGTGCGTGCGTGCGTGCGTGCGTGCGTGCGTGCGTGCGTGCGTGCGTGCGTGCCTGGTCAGGACCTGTGATTCAGGGGCCAGGGTTTGAGAGGCGTGGCTTTTCTGGATGACTAATGCCTTGAGTACCATCTGCATCGCTTACAGGAGAAACGTGAACTGCATGTGTTTGTGGGGAGGTAGTCACATGTGGGCGCACCAGCAATTGGAGGTCGGTGTGATGGATGCCTCTGGGCTGCTGTCACAGCGCGCCCTGCTGCTTGCCACCCTGGTTAATTGAATCAGCAGTGCTGCTGCCACAGCAGGCGTTGCTCATGCAGGCTCTGGAGGGAGGCCTAGAGAAACAATATCTTTGAGTTAGGCGCCTGCATGTGCTGGCAGCTGCTGGGGCACGTCTACAGGGGCCAGTCCAGTGCATCGGACGAAGCGGCCGCTGTTGTTCTGCGATCGTGTTTGGGGCATGCAGCAGCAGCAGCAGGGCTTGCAGGCAGGGGCTTGTTTGGGGCCAATGGAATGACCTGACGATGCGCAGCACAACATGTCCTACGTGAGTTAGTGCTGTTGCAGTGTACATGCTTTGCTGATCTACAAGGGAAAAACTTTTCCAATTTGAAATGACGTGGGCTGCAGCAGGCACGGATCTGGTGTCCATGCACACTGTGTGCACAGCTGTCATATAGGCATAGACAGCCAGCAGGAGGCCAGCAGGACTGGCGGCGGCCAGCAGCATGGTGCACAGCAATTATCTTGTGGGCGGATTGTTGTTTACCAGCAATGCTGTTTGCTTGGAATGTTTGTCGTATCACACACAGGTGATGGATTTTGCTCACCCCCGGCTATGTACAGCACGTGCTGGCATGGTGCTGCAAGACTGTTGCAGGTGTTGGGCTTCCTATTGCATGAGGTTGTAGCTCATGCACGCAGGTTTTGCCGGCAGAGGGGTGTTCGTGCGTGCTTTTGCCGTGACGTGCATGTACTGTACACCAAACCTATGTTGATTGTTGCACCATCAGCTCAGGCTGAAGCCTGCCTGGGGGTTGCTGATCAGCTCTTTGCATATGTTCACAGAAGGTACTGGTTCACTGAACATTGGTTCAGCTGCTGATCCCTGTATCTAACCCTGTAGGCTCATTGAGGTTCTGTAGTGCTGGCTCCTGCCTGGAGCCGCTCTGCGGCAGTGTCAACGTGCAAAATTGCATGTCTGCTGCGTGAGACCATTCCGCAGCTGCTCATCAATGTAGTTAGTGAACGTGTACACAACCTGCTTCCAGGCAAATGGCATTGCGAGCAGAAGTGAAAGAACAGTGGGTTACACACACCAACCAGCAACACAAAGGTCACAGGCTGCAACTGCCGTAGGAAGCAGCTGCGCACGCCACACGCACTAGTGCAGTGTGCCAACGACAGCGATAGAGCTAGCACAAAAGGCAGCAGGAAGCTCCTTAAAGACAGGCACATGCACATGCTGCGCCAGCCCGTACTGGCTGTCATCATCTGCTCGACTCCAAAAAGACCTGTGATAGTAACCAGAGCACATGCCAAAAGCAACAAGAGGCAAGCAGACGGCAGTTGATGGCGAGAACGTCCATGACACAGTCATGCATCAACCCGCACCTGCCAGATGCCAAGATCTCATTTCAAAAACAGACAGCTTGCTGCTGTTTGCATCGATTTCTGCCAGAGTCGGTCTGCCATGCCCGTGGCGTCCGACTACAGCACTGCTATTTCAGCAGCGCAAATGCTCAGCAGGCATTGGAGCTAAGGGCCACACAGAAACATGCAAGCCAAACAAACTTACAAGCGCGAACCCTGCCTGCTATGCTGCCTGTGCTTCTGATGGCATTGCGCAAAAGCACCAACCTATATCCGCAACATAACAGAGCCTGATGCTACACTGCCCCTGATCTACTCCTGATGCTACATCCAAACACTACATCAGCAGGCACCCTGCACCCCTGCAACCTGCAAAACCCAAGCCTTGGCTGCCAGCAAGTGTACAGCTCCACTGCTGAGCAGCTCTTGCAATTAAATCATGCACGGCAGGAGCCCCCCACCCCTCCTGCCCTGCAACCCCGCCCTGTAGTACAGGCTGATACAGCACTGGAAAGTACACATGGAACACCGGAAACCCCTTGCAGAGCAACCTCTGCAAACGAACAAGGCAATGCATTGTCGCTGTTGCCATGCCGTGCAAAACCACGATTTGGTGCAACACCCACCCTGAAGCCCTAGCTGCCATCAGCAGCTGGTGCATATGTACAGGACTCTGCTGTCGTTTGAGGTCACATGCAGGTGCACTTATTGGTTGTATAACAGACACAGCATGACGCGCTGCTGCTGCTGCTGCTCTGAGCAGTCGACACGCACACCAGGACACTTTGTGATATGCCCAAGCATACCACACAGGGCACTTGAAGGCAAAGCAGCTTAGCCTTGCTGCAGTGTGCTTTATGCACTCCGTCGCGAATACACACTCATGTGTGCTGCTTCACTTTGCAGACACACAACTGGCAACATATATGTCAACCACAAACACCGACGCAGAGTGCAGCCGCTGCAGAATGCTGCAGCAGCTGCTGTGCTGCAACACAGAGACCAACAGCTCAAACTTACACTCACGACTATAAGCTTTGCAACCAGCACTCAGCGTTCAGCCAAACCAGTCTTGCCGCAAAAAGAATGAGTAATGGCATAGGGATGCTGAGCACAAAGCACACGAAGGCATGCCTGCAGACTTCCTGCAGGCATGCAGCAAATCGTGCTGCTGCTGCTGTTCAACACCAGCCCTTGTGCAGTTGCCGGTGTACAGATCATCATTCAAATGCCAGACAGCCAGCTGCCAAGCAATCCACTCACAGCACAGCCACAGCACTACACCAGCCAGGACGCCTGGAACTGCTGCTGCAGCGAAGGGCCCTGGCACACGCGGTTCAAGCTGTAGTGTGTGCAGTGGCAGCCAGCGCCGCCACCATGATGCTGACTCAGCTGCATCGTCTTCAGCAGGTAGCAGCCCTGCAAGCTGTCCTGCAAGTCCCGCGTCTGCACCACAAGGCCATAGAAGGCCAGGTTCGACTCGCTGCTGCACTTGCTGCTGCTGCTGTGGCTGCTGCGATGTTGGTGCTGGTGGGAATGGCCATCGCCATTGCAGCAGTCTCCAAACTTGCCAGACATCATCTCGTCTGCTTCTACCTGGTCGTAGCTGCAGGTTGCAGCACTCTGGCTGCTGCTGCTGCTGCCGTGGGGGCAGTTGTGGCATGGCTGACCACGAACCTGACTGACCACACACGGCTGCTGCTCTGACACCACAGGGTGAACCAGGATGATTGCATCATGATCGCTTCCTGCTGCTGCTGCTGGCTGCTGGTTGAGGTGCTTGCGCTGCACATGCTCCCAGCCAAGGCTGAGCTCTGCAGGATCTATCCGGATGAGCTGCATCTGCAGCAGCGGCCTAGCAGTGACCTTCAAAATGAAGGGGGCACCATCCAGCTGCTTGACTACTGTCTGCACCATGGCTTCAAACCACATCTGAGACCAGCGCTGCATGTTGCTGCTGCTGCTGCTGTTGGGGCTCAGGACTAGGCCAGCGCTGCTGCTGGGCTGGGCGCTGCGCAGCAGCGCGTAGCTGGCAAGGTCATTGCTGTTGCTGGGTGCTGACTCAACCACAGCAAGCGAACTCCTGCAGGGCACACGGTGCGCAGAGTACAAGTGGGTAAATAACATTTGCGGTGGTGAATCGTGTGCAAGCGTGGAGACAGCGACTGTGTGGCCCATGTGGCGCCATAGGTGCGCTGACAAGCACATGATGACACAGCCATCTCCTGTATGCATCACATGACCAGCAGGCTTGAGAAGCATCGCTGTTTGTGGCTCAGAACACTGAAATCAACGAAGTTTGGTACCCGTCAGCCCCTCAACCAGACAACTCACGAGCTTGCAGAGGTCCGGATGCGCAGCGCTGCTGCAGCAGCTGCTGATGGTGGGCGTGCAAGCAACACTCCGTTGCTTGACATACTAGCACCACTAGCCTTGCAAGGAACCCTAAGAGAGCTCCGCATGTGGCTGAAAGCATGCATCGCTGGATGCAGTGGAGGGAAGCTCAGCGATGCCGTGTCTATGGTGAAACAAACACAGCAAGGTTCAGCACCCTGCCAAACGACGAATACGCTCTGTATCAGCAACACAGAAAAGGCAAAGCTTGCGCTCGACTGGCTCTTTGCAATTATGAACTGTTCTGCTCAGCACAGTGTGCAAGTGGTGTTGCAGTGTTCCAATTGAAGCTAGGTGAGCAAGTTCGTGACTAATTTATGGAATGGATGCATCTAAGACTGCCACTCGCTGGACTTGCACCGGCCTGTTGCTAGAGCGTGTTGCCTGTGTGCTTGGCACACGCCCCTTGTGCCCTTGTGTCACGTACCGTAACGACACCCCCGCCTAGATCCTCTGACCCTTCAAGTTACCTCCTTTGTTAACTGCAAAATACTGTGTTGTCTGCCATGCCCCGTTTGTTTACCGCTGAGCATGTTGACTGATCCAGTGCTTTAGTCACTGTGACTAGGGCTCGGCGGGTTGCCTGATGCTGGTGCATGAGCTGTTTACAGCAACAAGACACGTGCGAAAATAGTATGGATCGTAAACACATTCAACGGCTGGAACCAACTGTGTCCTGTCGCCCATGTGGTACTGCTATGCTACAGCACCAGGTGCAAGCATACCACTCAGGCTGTCACCGGCTGGAACCAACTGTGTCCTGGCGCCCATGTGGTACTGCTATGCTACAGCACCAGGTGCAAGCATACCACTCAGGCTGTCACCACGTCAAACGCCACCACACCCACTATCTCACAGCCAAGGGCCCGTAACGGCGTGCCTGCCCCATCCGCGCGAGCCGACTGGCTCCCATAATGCCAACATAAATCATGCACCACAAGTATGTTGCATGAGGGGTTGCCCTTCAGGAGAAGCCACCGCTGGCACCAAATGGGTGGGAGTGACTCCGTTACCACTCACCACCGCTGGTAGCGGGTGGCGACCACCCAGACTCACATGAGCGTTTGCCAACCAGTGGCAACCCAGATGCAGACAGAGGACCATACCAGCACATATGCCGGCAACACCCCCCACCCCCTCCCCTTCTAGCACATGATTGCACTGAACAATTGGCCATGCAAGTTGAAGTCTTCCACGTGCAGCGCAGTGACTGCATGTGGGCCGCAGCTGATCTGAATCACATCAGTAACATGCTGTGTAAAAACACCTGAGCTTGTTATCCAATAGCTATGGCCAACCTGCCAACGAATCTCGCATTCAAACGTGCAAGCAGGCGCAAGTGTGTGAAAACACCAACTAGCTATAATCACAATGCTGCTGCTGCTGCTGCTGCTGCTGCCGCTGCTCCTGTGAAGCCTTACAGCTTCAACACACCGCCCTGCCAGCCGCCAGCCGCCGCCTCAATCCCTGATGACCTTCTCATTCGTGCGCTCCGCAGGCAGCGGCCTGTTGAAGCCGCCGCGGCGGTTCATGTACTGCCGAGCAGTACGCTTGCTCTTTATCTTTATGCCGCTCGCATTCGCTGACTCATCCTCCACATGCTTGCCCTGCGTGCTGTCAAAAGTGAAGGGAATGCCCATCATTTGCATCATGCGCAGCTCCTCGGCTGTCAACTCAGCACCAAAGTTTGGCCCTCCATCTGCTTCTTCCCCTGCTGCGTCTGCATCTGCTGCTGCGCTGCCATTCGCATGCGCGCCATCAGCACCCCGCGCGCTGCCGCTGCGGCCGCGCTTGCTGCCGGGAGAGCGGCTCCTGCTGCGGCTGCGGCTGCGCTTGCGGCGCTCACGCTCGCGCTGTTCGCGCTCCCGTTCACGCTCCAATTCCCGCCTGCGCTTGCGCTCCCGCTCCTCCCGCTCCTCGCGCTCCCTGTCTGCTGCGTCCCACTCCATCTCCCGCTCGCGCTCACGCAGCCTGTCCCGCTCGCTGCGCTTGTCGGCTTTATCTGGCAACACTGCTGCAGCTGCCTCATCTGGTGGCGGCGGGAAGAACGCTGCGGCCGGCTCTGCAGCTGGCGGTGGTGGCAGTGCTACTGCTGCTGCTGGGCGGCTGCTGTCACGCTCGCTGCGGCGCTCCCTGCTGCGAGACCTGCACCGGTGGCCCCAAGTGTGTGGAGCGGCAGCGGCAGCAGCAGGAGCAGGCAGCAGCAGCAGGAGCAGGCAGCAGGTGTTCAGGCCACGGCATTTAGCCCATATACGCAAAACACAATGCCCTGTTCCATGCGCTGCCTTCCAATCATTTGCAAACAGTCAAAGGCACCTTTGCCATTTTGAGGCGACGCGACACACAGCCAGCGTCAAACTCACGATGCCTGATGTCTTGTAAGCAGAGTGTGCAGCACCTGCAAACTCTGCTGGAGCAAACTTGCTGCCACCAAATCCGTACACTGCTCATGCTGCTGCACCAATGCCGGCCTGCGCCTCACCTGCGCCTGCGATCTCCCCGCTCCTTGTCCCGATCCCTGTCCCTGGAACGAGACCGGCTGCGCTCGGGGCGGCGCTCATCGCGCCTGCTGCGGTCCCTGTCCCGCTCCCTGTCCCTGCAGGGCGCAACACAATGCAGCAGATAGATAGGACGCCATGTGAGAGGCAGCTCTGGGGCAGCAGCGCATGGGGAAGTGATGCAGTGCGTCGCAGTGCATGACTTCCCCAGGTAGTGCGTCTTTGGCAAAAGGGACTGCTTGTGGATGCATGCAAGCAGGATAGCATAGGAGGTGATGCAGTGCGTTGTAATGTCAGGCATGCGCACATGCAGCGGCAGTGCAGTACCATGAATATATAGCACTGTGGGCATACAAAGGATATAATGATTGAGCATATAGCATTGGCACCAGGCTAACAGCGCAGCAGCTGCCTCCCACAGCACACGGACGCCCTACCAAACAGCATGTACACATGAGAGCAAGCCAAGAGGCAGCACCCACCTATCCCTATCTCTGTCCCGGTCTCTTTCCTTGCGATCTCTGTCTTTGTCCTTGTCGCCCCTGCTGCTGCGCTCCCTGTCCCTATCCCTTTCCCGCTCCCTGCTTCTGTGGCCGCCCGCTTCCTCAGGTTCACGGCTGTCCCCACGCCCCATGGCTGCTGCTGCTCCGCTGCTGCTGCTGCTGCTGCTGCCGCCTGGTCTACAGCTCTTTACTTCTGTGCTGCTCCTGCGAGGTTGCCGGCTGCTGTTGTTGCTTTGCTGTTGATCGCTGCGTACTGCGTCTTCAACTCGCGTGCCCGCTTGCTTTGCAGCTCGTCAAAGTGCTTGACCTGCAGCAGACCAGCAGCAGCAGCAGTGGCGTAGCAGCCGCACCAGCGTAAGCAGCGCCTGAAGCCTGAAGCATCATACGGCAATTAGAGCCGAGCAGGCACAGTCGTGTGAAGCTGGCCTTGAAATAGCTTGCATGCACTGCAGCAGCAAGACTATACACACATGCTGTTGCAAAGGTTCACGTGTGACAAGCACAGATGCGCCTCCATCATCAGTATGAGCGAGGTTACATACATACACACATGGTACAGAGACACAGAACGGCTAGTTGCTGCCGATCAGTCACGCATAGGCTTGCTGCAGCTGCTGCACTTAGGCAGTGGTAGCTGCTGCCATCACTGCAATGCAGTTGAGTCCTTGATCAATTTGAAGCTTTGACCAAACCAAGGCACCTAGCGTACAGCACTGTTCCAGTGCCTGCAGGTGATGTGCGCTGCACCCGCCGTACCCCTCAAAACTCACCCAGCTAGGCAAGCAGGCAGACTCAAACTTTGCCCTCAGCTGCTTGCACTTGCTGGGGATGTCGCCTTTGACCTCCAGCAGCCCACACTCCCTCAAGCACTGATAGAAGGCGTCCCTGGCACTATAGCAGACGGCTCTGCCAGAGCGTGTTGTGGCTTTCTCACTGGACATGAGATGCTGCACCAAGCTCCCAGCACAGCAATCTGCAAACACGCCGGATATCGCTTATGACGATGTGTGATCGAGCTCTCATGCCTGGCTTCACGGTAGACGAGCTCTGCTGAAGGAACGGGTTCTGCAAATGACAGTCAGGGCAGGTGCGTCACTGCAACCGCCCGAGCCAGGTCCGCGCAGGCTTGTGTGAAGTCTGCAGACATGCAATGCGCTTATGATGGTGAAGAGACTGCAATGCTGCACATGCTGAGAGGCTGCCAAACATGGTAGCCATTCGGCCTCTGCTGTGTTTGTCGCCCGCCGAGAAGGAGCTTGAACAGCTGTATCGCGAGCATGTTAACAAGTCCTACTTGAAGATCGACCACGCATTGTGAGTGGCTGTGTGCTGCGGCATTGCTGGTGCTGCTGGCAGTTCACCAAGCTAGCTGCACAGCGCATCCCACGCGTATCAGGGCTACAAACAGTTGTTGCATGGTTGTACCAGGGCAACCTGGGCTGCAGACCCTCCGCCAGAGCCCAAGTTGTGCGGGCAGAGCTTTGCAGTGTAGCAGCCTGAACTGCAGGCCAGGATCCAAATGCGTTCAACCCAACATTGAATGGCAGCACAGTTTTAGGTTGCACTTGTATGCGTGCAAAAACAGCTAATGATCAATGCTGAGTAGCTCTGCACCAAAATATATAGCAATACTTGAAGGTGGTGTGCCCACACTGCTGCTGCTGCATGTCGCAGGTGCCTGTTCAAACTGTCCATCACCGTCTTCTGTGTTGCCGGCCTGTTGGCGGGAGCCTTTCCTGCAAGCAAGTCCGGCATAGCAGCCTGGCTAACCTACCTGCTCACGCTGGCGCTGCATGCAGTGCTGCAGCAGCAGCCGGGCTTCTACGCCGCTCGCAGGAGCTGGCTGGTGTTACTTTTCAAACTGCTGCTGACAGCTGTGCTTATGAGCCTGGTTGTCACATGTGTGCTGGAGCCCATCAGTTCTGTTGGCAGCTACGCAAAGGTGCTGCTGATGGGCAGCGGCATCGTGATGCTTAACTGCACAGGTGGGCGCGCGCGTACGCATGCAACGGAAGCATGGCTGTATAGTTAACACTATTGCCTCTTGGTCCAACTGTCAGCCAGGCACAAGGAGTGGCTGGGAGAAGAGTGCACCGATGTCATAACAGTAAACAGCAGCAGCAGCAATGTTGACGCACATGCCGTGGTGCAGGTGCCTGGCACTGCAGACACATCGGCGCTCAAGCGCGGGGCCTGAGCGCACAGCACAGAGCAGTCCCTCAGCATGTGCTTGCAACCCTGCTGCTTAGCACACAAGCACCTAACGCTTAGTGCTGCTGCTGCTGCTGCTGCCCTGCTGCTGCCATCTCCCACGCCAGGCATCTGCATGCCAGTCATCTGGCGCCGCCACGTGCAGCTATCCCTTCTCGCCGTCGCCACCTACAACGCAGCGCTGCTGCCGTCTGTTGTGGACACGCTGCTGTGCACGCCAGCCTCGCGTGCTTACACACGCAGCTTGTACAGGGCCATCGACGCTACAGCCTTCAGTGTGGGTGGCATGCTGCTGCCGTTCCAGGCGCTGGCGCTGACCGAAGCAGCACCACGCGCGCAGGCCTACAATGTGGTGCTGTGGCTGCAGCTGTGCCTGGGGCTGCTGGTGCCCTCGGTGTGCCTGTACTGCCAGGAAGTCAGGTGGGTGTGCTGTTATCGAATACAACGCTCAACAGTCAGGAGTTGTTTCGTTCAAACAGAAACAGGGCTTTGGCTGTTGAGCCCTGAGTGTGGATGCAGGCAGTGGGCGGGAGTGTGGCGTGCTTGTTGCTGCCAGCCAGCCTGGCATAGGGCCTGGCTATAGAGCCATGTGTTGGTGCACGAAGTGTGCGTGGCTTGTTGCGGTCCTGCCGGTGCGAGCTGAGTGCAGAGCCCTGCTTTTCTTGACATTCTTGTGCAGTGCTTGCAGGAAGTGCACTTGGTCGTGTGCTGCATTGCCAGCTACGTGCAGGAGGATTCATGATGGGCATGTAACGGCTGCTGTTGTTTGTGTGGTACACTGCTGTCGTTCTCTTGCCAAGCTGATCTGACTGTCTTGTAACACTTCTATATCGCCTGCTTGTCTACTGCTGTGCAGGTCGCGTTCGGCTTTCCTGCAGCTGCTGTCAACCACGACATCGACCGCGCCGGCACCGCCCTGCCCTGCGGCCTCCGCAGCACCCGACACTGCAGCACGTGCAGGCTCGGCAGCAGCTGCAGCTGCAGCACTGCAGCGACAGTCCGAGGACATTGCCTGCCGCGCTGCTGCCCTGCCAAAGCAGCCGCTGCTGGCACTGCTGGTGGTGCTGCTGACTGTTGCGCTGTGGGCTCTTATGCATGCGGCATCTGGGCTGATTGTTGAGGTTGGTGATGGGCTGCAGAGCGCGCGCTGGTTTGCACGCATCACCGCGCAGCACGGTGCCGGCAGCTGCGTAGGTGCAGGGTGGTGACGCGGCTCCTTTCGTTGTTTGGGTGTGGCTCTGTGATAGGCGTTGCTGCTGGCCAGGTGTTTGATCAGGCAATGATGTGCATGTTATTGGTTGTGTGGCTGGCATGTACAATGACCAAGATGTCATCACGACAAAACGGCGTTTGCTAGAATTATACACAGCGCCACATGCATAACTATTACGAGGTCAGCAGCATGAACATAAGGACAACAAGGCAATGCCTGGCTAGGTGCTATTGGCTTCTTGGCAAGCCCTTGAGCGCTGTGTCCATGTACGCTGTGTGCTGCATCGCGGGGTAGACATTAATCTGCTGTGCGGTGCTATCAGCGTGTCATGGTGCTTCATACGGGTGGCGGGAGAGTACTGGTGGCTGCCGGTTGGCCTCAGCAACTGACCGGGGGCATGTGGGAGCACCGTGTGTGTGCGCCATTGTATCATACAAAACACACAGGTGGGTTTTTGCAGGAGATAGCATTTTAAATTTGTGTTGCGAGCAAGTGAGTAGCTTTCCTGGCAGAACTCTTGAACGAGGATGCGGTCAGGCTGCATAGGGCATGTGTGACCAACAGCACAAGGGGCTTGCGTGGCCAAGCATACAAACCCTTGCATCCCTTGCCCCTTGCATGCGATGGCAGCAGCATTCGGTGCGATTGCCTTGCAGACGGTGCAGTTGCTTATAAGCATTATCCAAGATGGTGCCAGGACCCACATGTAACTATCCTCTCTCATTTTGCAGAGGGTGGAGAGGGTGGAGTCGCTTTTGGAGACGATGGTACATCAGACTGGCAGCATTGTTGAATAAGAGCAGCACTGACGGTAATGGTGTAGGGGTTCAAGGGCAGCATGGCATCAGCCCAGCGTATGTGTTACGCATCTGTTGTTGAGACAGCTGGTCTGTCGCTGTCATTAGATACGCCTGTTTCTGCCACTTACTTTTTTACTATGGCAGAGGGTTGCTGTGCCTAGTGCTGCTGCCTTTGGCAGCAGCTCAACAGCATTGGGGATTACGGCTAGGTATGAACAGTGTTGGCAGTATCAACAGGCCCTGCGAATGCAGGCGCTGCATGCACAACCACGCCTTCTGTTTCGCACAGTTGTCCATCACAGTTGTGCATCACAGTTGTCTTAGTTATCGGTGCGCCACTCGCCCACAGATGCACACCGTATTTGCTTTAAGAGCTTCCTTCACATACATTCTGCACGTAGTCATGCGTCCTCCTGAATCAGCACTGACATTAGGCTGTTTTGTATGTTTGGAGGAGGTGTACCAAGCAAAGGCAAGGGGCACGTACCTGCCTTGGGGTATGTAGTATCCATGTGCAGCTGCTAACGCTGGCTACGGATACATTGCACATGCAGCACAGCTTGCATGGTAGTGCACGCAAGTTGCCGTTCAGCCTTGCCTGTGGATGGCAGGCTGCTGGCTTGGTGTTGCCTGGGTTTTCTGTGTTAGGTGTTCAGAGGCGTTTGTGTCTGTTGAGACCGGCATGCGCGTGCCGTGTTGTGCTGTGCCAGCTTGAGTGTCTTTGCGCCTTTGTTTGCTCAGCAGCTTCTGCTCAGCATTGCGCCAGTTGGGCGGTGTTTGTAGCGGCTTGGCGGCTAGCAGCGTCTGCAGGATGAGCGACATGTGTAGGCAGTGTATGTAGGTGTCTGGCCAGCAAAAGCGGCCTGCGTGTTGTGTGTGCTGCTGCGTTGTTGCTGCTGCGGAATGGGAATCGGTAAGGGCTTCCTACCTACATCGTTTTTTTGTATTTTGGTGGGCAGGCTGCAGCTGCGGCTGTATGCAGGTTTGCCTGCCAGTGCTCTGGTCTGGTGCTGAAGCCTGTGTGAGCCATTGTTGTTTAACAACAGATGGAAGGGCCTGCTTATTGGTGCTTCGTGGCGCATGGTGTCTTTATGTCACTGTGCAGAAGAAATTGCATGCCTTTTGCTGGCGCTGATGCCAGGGTCTGCTTGATGTGCTGTTTTTCAGTGTGAGCAGCCAGTGGCAGCCAGCACTGCAGGTGGTTGCCTGGAGCTAGCACTGCTTCACACTGCTGATGTGCAGCGCAGTGCACGAGTGAGACTACTTGTCAGGGTGTGCGTCTGAGACACAGCATACACGGCATACAAACCCTTGAGTAGATGTGCTCGTCCACGTAATGTATGAGGAAGCAGGTTTCTGTGTTTTCTTTGCGAGGCGCGTTGATGCATTGTCTTTTATGTGTATGGCTGCTGCTGGCAGTTGGTGCTACAAATCCAAGTTGTGGAGCTGTGCGCACAGCCTCTGCAACTGCTTTGCAACCAGAGCCTCTGACCACGCCATCTTGGCTGTTGGCCAGCCACAGGTTGATTGCAACCAGTTGCTGCCTGCCATGAGCGTGTTGCATGCTTGCAAGAGCATGATTGTTCACGTGGTCATCATGCACATAGTCCTCCTACGTTCTGTGTACTTGGCATGGCTTCTGTGTACTTGTTATGGCTTCAGCACTGAAGGTTGCTAGCTGCGCCAGTGTTTCTAAAGCGTATGATGCCCCTTTGTGTCTTTCCCTCGGCATGATGTCCTCAATGTGGCGGCTGTTGCCATGCACTGGCTGAACTCAAGTGCAGAGGCATGCTTCATCATCAAGCGGTTTGTTGACCGCGGGAGAGCTGTCATTGGATGGTCAGCACTGATGCATTGCGTGGGCATGCACTTGTACGTGAACGTCTTGCACAGCGTGACAGCAGTGCATTTTTGACGTGTGCACACATGGTTGTGATATGTTGCATAGTGCTTGCAATGTGTGACCTGCAACTCTTGATCCATGGTGTTGTGCTGTCAGTCACAGCCTGTTCCATGCAGTACAGATGTCATGCCGTCATGGGCCCTGATGTGGTTTAACTGGTGCTTCACGACCCTGATCTGGCCTTGATAGACAAATCGCACATAAGTAGAACAGTTTCGTATCATCAGCAAGCGTTATCGCTTTATCGAGCTTGACTTTCAACACGCTGAGAAAAACATCGGATATGTCGCAGCAGCGACAAAAGGCTGGCCTGCAACTGCTAAGCTGCAAGATCAACGAACACTTCGGCATCGTAACAACTGCAGAGCAGCTGCAAGCACATGGATGGATCAGCTGGCAGCGCCCAGGCAACAGGAACAACTACTTTCAAAACGAAAAGCTGGGGCTTGGACCCTTTATCAACTCGCCTAGCGTGATCAAAGCCATAGAAGCAGCTGCTAGGCTTGGTCAGAAGCAGGATGTAGCGGCCATGCTGGGGCATCATGCGGTGAGCGCTGTACTGCTGAGCAGCCGCTGCTATACATTGTACAGCAGCACCGTTGATGCCTACATTGGCTGCTTAACCAACAGGACATACAACCACACTAAAGCGTGAAATTGCGTTGTATACGATGTGATGTGATGTCCTGCTGTGCCGGACATCATGACAATACGTGATGTTGCAGGAGCAGCTGATGCAGGGTGGCACAGCACAGGCTGCGCCCCTTACTGCTGATGATGACACCCCCGAGGAGCTTGAAGAAAAGCTGCCTTGGCAGCAGCTGATTGAAGCGTCACAACAGCACCAGCAGCAGCAGCAGCAGCAGCAGCATGATCAGGCCCCGCCGCATGATGTTGAGGAACACCACCACCAGCAGCAGCAACAGCAGCAGCAGCAGGCAGGAGAGGATCCTGCCTTACCTACGGACAGCAGCCCTGCACTGGTGAAGCAGGTGAGCATCAGTTGCCTAGTATACAAAGTGCGGCAGTGCTGTGCAGTGAATAAGCACAGTTGTTGCTGCAGCAACAATCGTCTGCAACGTGTGGCCACAAGGCATCCTCTGCAGGCTAGCAGCAGCAGCAGCAGCCTCTGCTTTGCACCGCTTTGCTCTTCATGTGCCTATCAAACCTTACCTTTGCTGCCTTTGCAGGAGAGCGCAGAAACAGCAGCCCTGCCCAGCCACCTCATCTGGCTGCCAGCAGACAGGGAGCAGCAAGGCCTCGCCACCATTGCCGAATGGCTCTCCAAAAGCATGGCAGCAGGCAGCGCCGCAGCATTCACAGCAGCGCAGCTGCAGCAGCGGGGCATGCACATTGCAGCAGCTGCGGAGCGCGGTCCGGGCGCAAGAAATTACGTGTGGTGGCCGGCGGTGCTGCCTGAGGGGGCGCTGAAGATGCACAGCTTCAGGCATGGCGCAGAGCTGCTGCTGGGGAGGGAGGACTGCAGGACAGTGAGTCCGCGCTGCAAGCTATATAGAAATTGATATATTATCACAGATGTTTATGTAGTGATGTGCAGCCTGGTGGATCAGCCTGGTGGTTCTGTGGTTTAGCATACCAAGGCAGGCTTGGCCATGCTAGAAACACACAACACCGCGTATCAAGTCACAAATGTGCTGCGCGCCGGCTGCTTCGCAGGGGCTCGGGATCACAGAAGACGACCTGTCACCAGCAGCAGCAGCAAGCGCAGCAGCCACTGCAGACAAGCCCAGCAGCAGCTGGGGCAACACAGCTGCAGGTGCTGCTGGTGCCTGGCGCAGCAGCAGCAGCAGCGAGCCACCTGCCAAGCGCAGCAGGCCTGCTGCTGCAGCAGCAGCTGATGCTGGGCATGCGTGGCAGCCTGATGTAGCAGCAGAGCTGGTTGGTGCTGCTGCGGATGCAGACAGCAAGGCTGCAGAGGCAGTTGAGCAGGTATGGGCGGGTGGCGGCACGCAGAGCATCATCTTTTGTGTGGCGGTGGCTGAGCATTGTTACGCCTCTTTGAGCAGAGGCCAGCAACCCATGGTGATGCTTTGTCGCGCTTTGCTCACGCCGTTGCCCATGCCTTCATGACTTTGTGCTCGTGGCCACTCAAACCGCAGCAGTGCAATGTGCAGTGCAGCAGTATCTCACATGATAGCTTGACTGCTATGTACCTCATGTTCATGCTGATACCTATCACTGTTCAGCATCGACCACGCCACCAACACTGCCAGCTGCTGTCGTTTTCTGCTGTTGTGACACACGCATGTGTGGGCCTGGCCCCTTGCAGCTGCGGGCTGCTTTAGAGCCAGTCAAGCCCATTCTGACATGGACGCCAGCAGCATACAGCAGCTTGACAGCAGAGACGGGCACAGGCCTGCCGGCAGCGATAGCAGACTTCATTGTAGCAGCAGACGGCCACATTAGGCAGCTCCAACGCAGCCGGGCAGCCCTGCAGCAGCACGCAAAAGCTCGGCCCGCACACATGCGGCACTACAGCCTCAGGCAGCAGGGAGTTAGCAGCAGTACAAGTGTGGCGGGCAGTGTCCTGCAAGCTGCGGGCGCAGCTGTGGATTGGCTGCAGGGCAGTGAGCAGCAGCGGCTGTTGCAGCGTGCGCAGCAGGCGCAGCTGCAGCAGCAGCAGGCGGAGCAGCGCAAGGTGCTATCTCCGCTGAGGAGCAGCCGCCGGCAGCAGCCAGGGCTCAACAGCAGATGTGCTGCGGTTGCCGATACTGCTGCAGCAGCAGCAGAGGCTCCTGCCGCTGCTGCAGCTAGTGTAGAGCTGCGAGGTCATGGGCAGTCTGCTGAAGCAGAGAGTGCGGTAGTAGTGCTGACTCCGGTGCAGACTCAGCAGCAGGCTTCATGCAGTGTGGAAGACCTGGGTGCTGTGCGGCAGAAGATGGCGCAGCTTGAGGCTGAGCTGGCAGCGCTGCAGCAGCGGGAGGCGGCCCTGGCAGCAGGCAGTGAGCAGCTGGGGGGGCCGTCCACCTGTGACACCCTAAGGGGATCACCCTAAGAGGACCACCTCTTATGCCACTCTCGGCAAGACACCTTTTGAGTGCACCATATGTCTGGTGTGTTGACTGCGAATCCTCAGCCGTTATGTCGGCCAAGTCTGCAACTGTTGTAAACGGACAGATCCCATGTGTAACTAGTAGTTGAAGTGAAGTGGGCACCACTGCGTTGAGGGTCAGCACTTGTGCGCAGCACAGGAGCCCTGCCTAGGCGGTGGCCTCACACCACTAGCCTAGTTAAAGTGCATCGTTGCGGTGTGCATGTGACTGTATGAAGCCATAGCCATTTCAATGACTGCGTCAAAGCCTTGTGACAGTAACTAGGTTACACCACAGTAACAAAGACCACAGCACACATTGAGCTCAATCCAGCTCCGTGTAAGCTGAGTGAGCAACCGGCAGCTTTGAGAAAGCGTGCGGGGCCTGGTCCACCAGCTGCTGCACCCACTGCTGCGCCGATAGGTACGGCAGCTGCACCTGCAGCTGCTTGCTGTCAGGCAGCAGCTGTGCCTCAGCGCCAGCACTGCTCGCTGCAAATGGTAACTGCACAATGCAGGGCCCACCAGCAGCAGCATCAGCTGTCACTCGCAGCTGCCGCCCACACACCTCAACCTGTATGCTAGAATGCGAGCAGCTGCTGCTGTCAGATCTATGTGGCAGCTGCAGTGTCACTACCATATGCGTCACTGGCTTGCCTTCACACTTCACGCTGTGCTGCCAGCCGCCGCCGCCGCTGCTGCTGCTGCTGCCAGCCAGTGCTCCAGCTGCTGCTGTTCTGCTGCTGCCATTCTGCTTGCTGCCAGCATCTGCTGGCAGCTGCTTGCTGCTTGCTGCATCTCTGCTGCCTGATGCAGCCTTGGCCTTGCTGCCTGCTGCGGCTGCAACTGCTGCATCTTTCTGGCTCGGCGGCAGCGCAAAGCTCGGGGCCTCATCTCGTTGCAGCGTTACATCTGTCACTAGCTGCCGCTTGTCAACTCGCACGCGCTGCTGCCGCACTGCAGCGCCTTTGTACGCCATCTTCGGCAGCTTGAACTTCGGATCTAACTCCAGCTTCTGCTTGCTGGACACCTGCTGTAACGCCAGCTCTACTACCAGCGCCTTTAGCGGCCTGTGCTGCTGCGCTCCTTTGAAGATGTCCGAGTTGATGATGCAGTCGACAGTGCTGCACGGCTGCCCCGATTTGTCTGCATCTTCTAGCAGCTCGCTGCAGCTGAGGGGGAAGCGTAGCGCCTCTGCATCTGCTGCTGCTCCTGGCGCATCACGTGCCAGGTTTTCGAGTGCTTGCAGGCAAGCCTCCGGCATGCTGCCGTTGTCCCAGCCGCCAGGTGCTGGCACCTGCGGCAGCAGCAGCAGCAGCAGCAGCATGTGCGGCGCAGAGTACAAGCCAGTGTTGAGAGGCACGTAGGATGCAATGCATTGATTGCGTCTGCGATGTGCAGACCAATGACGAGTGCTAGCGTGTGCGGCCAATCAATCAATCTTTGCAAGCTGCTGTGGGAGCATTGGATGCCGCAACATATGCAGGATCGTAGTGCAGCCTTCCTGCAAGCATGCAGTGCCACTTGCAAAGGCGTGCAGCTGCTGTTGCTGCTGCAGGAATTGACAGGTGTGCCCTGCGCAGTCCCGTTGTCATTGTCTGTTGCGCACCTGCTTGCTGTGGCAGATGTTGATGAAAACTTTCCTGCCTTCCTTGTCTGCCGTCTTCACAACAAACCTGCGCAGCATAACGTTGCGATGTGGTTCTGAAAACACATGCTTGGCATGCAGTGTTGTGCTGCAGCACATTGAAGCGAGACGTGTGCAACCTCACTGGGGCCTGCCTGCTGATCTGCTGCATAGGCTAGTCCCCAATAACCATATTGCGCGCGCAGCTGCAAACATTGACGGCAGCAAAGTAGTCCCATGTATGTGGCAGTCTCCTGCAGCCCACAGCTGCTGCTGCTGCCACTGCTGGCTCACCCTGATTCAGGGGTGATGTTTTGTGTTTCCACGTCGCTGGTGGGCTGGCCCTTTGCACGTTTCACATTGTTCATCAGCTCCTGCAACCAAACATTGTGAGATCAGGCTGCTACCGCTGATGCTCAACAGACAGCAGCAGAACATGCTAGAGAGCCCATGCAACAGGCTGATGCGCACTTGCAGCTCCTCTGGCACGGGACCCAAGCGTTGAGCAGATGATTCGTATGACTCCAAGAGCTTCATCATCTCCTCGAGGTCCTCTTGCGATAAGTCTGGCACATCCATCATCTGCTTCAGGCCCTGCTCCATGCTGCTGCTGCCGGTGGGTTCAGCTGTGCAGGTTGGTGGTCCTCTTCTCTTTACACAAGCCGTGACAACGGTTTCATATAAAAATACTTGGGTGCATGCGATCAGTCAGTAAGGAGCGACGCATGCGTTGTGGGAAATCGCGGTCATTGACGGTCAAGGCCAGGTTTCAATTATTCATGTCTCAAAGCATCGCACGTGCTGGCGTCGTGCTTAAATTTGTAAAGTTGGAGAATACCGCATCAAGCAACATCGAGATGTCAAACCTGCGTGTCTGACCTTGCAGCCTGGCCAGCTTTGAGGGCAACATGGGAAAGGTGCAGATGTGGACCCATACATGCCTGCACTGCAGAGAAACGTAAAAAATGACATTATATATGCGATGTATGTCTTTTGATGCAGGCAACTCCCACAACAGACAAGGCAAGCAGGCGTGCCACAGCAGAACGCGACCCAGGGCCTGCAGCAGGTGCACCAGCAGCAGCAGCTCCAGCGCAGGTGCCTGCCATGGACCTGGCGCCACTACGCGCAGCTCCACAAGGACGCTCACTAGAGGTAAAACATGGCAAACAACTGCTGCCATGCTCAGCAATTGAAGATGGCAAAGAGAAGTGCACACACACACACACACACTTTGTCATAACCAGACTACCAGTCCAGAGACTGTGCACTCTTTGACGAACATGCGTGATGCTGGCTTGCTTGTGTTGCAGGCCATGCAGCCCGAAGACGTCTACATGGTGAGCCTGCATCTCACTATGATGGTTGTAGCGCAGCTTTTGCTGCAGCAGCTGAAGAATAGCTTGAATCAAGCAGCCATACATATGGATGCCTGTACACGCCAGTCACTGCCTGCAGCTAAGCTACGTCGCAGAGGCGCAAAAGATCAATCTGGAAGCTGCCAGGGAATTTGCTGTAGACGTAATGGAAAAAACACAAATGTTGACAACTGTGTTGTACTTGCAGGATGCGCTGGTGTACAAGCTGCAGCTGCTGAACTATGAAAGGGACTTCTGCAGGCGAAAGTAAGCAGATGCTGCATAATCAGTAACACGGCAATAAGCAGCGCAGCAGCTTCAGCATACGGCATGCAAGTATCTTTGCAGGCAATGATGTCAGCCTGACACAGTCAAAGCAGCAGCGCATCTGCTGAAGATTGGCCAGCAACCACTACAACAGTGAGTGCAGCTGTCTCTCCATTCTAGCATCAAGCAGCTACACATTAGATCTCCACCGTTTGTTCAACTGCAGAAAGCCATACCGCAAGGGCCTGAACCCTACATACTTCGCAGCACCCCAGCCAGGGCAGGCCGGCAATGAGCAGTTCTTCTACTTCACAAACCTGGTAAGGACAGCAGACACCACTGCCTGCTGTGCGGACCCCACTGTGTACCTTGCAACTGTAGTTATCAAAGCAGAATCCTGCATGTTTAGTATTCAAACAGTCGCATGCGGCGACATTGTGTAGGTGCAAACCCAGTGCAGCAGCTGCAAGCTGTGAGTGCCACTTTCTGGGCTGCTTTCTACTGTCATGCAGGCTGCCTGGCTGCTGCAGCTGTGCGGCCTCAGCGTGCCAATGCCCAAGGAGTTTGACGACCCAAATGCAACGCTGCAGGGGCTGGTGCAGGTGCGTGGCTGGTAGTGTTTTTTGTTGGAGAGACCATGTGCGTCGCCCACAAGCATTAAGCATGGAGGCAGTCCTGAGCAGTGCACAGACGCAACCTCTGCATTGCGCGCAGCATCAACCAGGCACAGCCTGTTCCATACAGCTACTAGCAGCAATGCAGCAGCAATCTAGCAGCAATCCATCCAGCAACCTGTTTGCTGGCCGTGCGTTGTCGTAATCTGCCCCGCCTGCAACAGGCGCTGCGGTCGCTGGGGTTTGCGCCGCCCAGCTACCCGCCCACCAAGCTTGCAGCAGGCTATGGCCGTGAGGTGTGTGCGCTGCTGGACTCGCTGGCAGATGTGACGCTTGAGCGGCGCAGCTTTGCTGCCAGCAGGCCGGTGTACCAGCAGGACAGGTGAGGCGTGCTGTACCATATGCATGGTCTGCCTTGCCAACTGTTGCGTGTGCTGCCTTGCCTGCTGCCTGAGGTTTTCAATTATTCACAAGCTGTACCATGCGCATCAGGCAGTTACTACTAGTAACTGGCTAATAGCTGCGAGAAGCTATTTGCAGCAGCGTTGCGCCACGTGCAGGGCATTCCTGACATGGTCATGGTTGATGCTTGCAGGGTAGACATAGATGAAGCTGACGCAGCAGACGTTGACGAGGACGATGCTGCAGACATAGCCACAACGGTGAGTGCATGAGGCGATGGACTGCTCTGTACGTTCATGCCTTCACAATCACTGCTGCAACCATCGCATGACGAGCTGACAAAGCGTGGCATATGTACGTGGTATGGTGCAAGTATGCTTTGCAGCCAAGCCAGCACGATGCTTGCCAATGTTCAGGACCATGTGTCTAAGGGTCGCAGCTTTGGTACTACTGCTGGTGGCACTACTGGGCACCACGGCAGAGCATGCTGGCAACCCGAGCCATCACTTGCTGTTGCATGTAGGCCAGGTAGTTACATGTGAGTCCAAGCACCATCCTTGCATTATTGCTCATCTCTGCTGGCTGCAATCGTGTTTGCGCAGGCCGGCCAGCAAGCAGAGGAGTCTGATGATGAGGGGCAGGAGGCAGCGCTGCCGTGGGGCCGCCCTGCTGACAAATCGCCGTCACACGCAGCTGCAGCAGCAGCAGCAGCAGAGACCACAGCAGTGAAGCAGGTGCTGGTGTCCACGGTGAGCAAAAGGGCCTAGTTTGCGGACACCTTTCTGGCACAGCTGCACGTATGCACTCTCTGCAGACATGAGAATTGCGCGCCATGCTACCAGCAGATCTGTGAATCAGCAGCGAACTCATGACACGTTGTCAGCACATGTGTGACTGCTCTTAGTTGCAATAGCCAGCTGAAGTGCTGCAGCACATCGGCAGGCGAGTGGGATAAGACTGCACCATCTGCCCCTGGGTTGGGATGTTGCCTGTCTCAGGTGGACCCTATGCAGTGGCGGATGGAGGTTGAGCGCGTGGGGCCGAGGCTGCGCATCAACCTTGCAGCAGAGCAGCGCGACTGGCGGCAGCACTTGGAGGTTGCACACGCCAGCACACACGCGCTGGCAGCCTCCTGGCCAGATGCAAAAGCAGCACTCACGAAGCTGGGGGCTGAGGTGTGGCGGAGGCTGATTGTAGTGCGCATGACATGCATGTGTACACACAGCTGGTCCACTGGCGAACCATGTGTGTGATACTTTTTGGCATGCTGCGTGCGTGGCTGTTAGGCCACGTGACCTGTGGCGCTGGATGCGCCACACACACTTTTTGTGAGTGGGTGCGCGACGTCCAAGGGTGATGATGATGCTTATTGTGTGTATGGCATATGGGATGACAATGGCGCATGTGTTGTATGCAGGTGGCTGCCAGCTTGGAGAAGGTGGAGGGGCGTGAGCGGCAGCTAAATGGCCAGTTTGATGGGCTGATGGTGCAGTACCAGGACACCCGCCAGGAGCTGCTGGCAGCACAGGAGGATTACAACAGGTGCGTGGCAGCTGTCCAGTGCAGCGCAGCGTGACCGGGGTTGGCACGCAGCAATCAAGCTGCATCTCACATGCTGACCACATGCACCCGCTGCGTCAAGTGCAGCTGCAGTGATTGCGTTCGTGCACTGGTACTGCTAATAGCAGGCGTGTGTCTGCACACAAGGTTCGTCACCTACCCTTGCTTCTGTCAATGCTACCAGGTGCACGGAGCTCATCAGTGAGCGCAACAATGAGCTGCATCGGCTGGCATCAGCGCTGCAGGATGCGAAGCAGCAGCTTGACATCAGGGGCAGCAACCTCAGCGACACATCGCCACTGGTGCTGCTGAAAGCAGCCATGGCCAGTTTGAAGGCAGAGCTGCGGCAGATGGAGCTGCGCATAGGCGTGGTCAGCCACCAGGTGCGCTGCCGCAGCAGCAGCAGCAGCAGCAGCAGCAACTGCTGACCAGCTGTTTGCACAGGTGGCATAGCTCTTGCTGTAGGTGTTGCGCTGTGCACCAGGCTGCAAGGAGCGTGCTGCTTGGCAGCAAACACACCTGCCAGCTGTCTGCTCATCACTGTGTCATGAACCAAATGCAACATTGACGTCGCCTCTGATCTGATGACTTCAGCCATGTTGCTGCTTGTCACCTGGTGCAGGTGGTTTCACTGAGCCTGCGAGACAAGCAGGCAGCGCTGGTAGATGCAGCCAAGCAGCGGCAGCGGCTGAGGGACGCACCCGGATCTGCAAAATAGCGCAAGTCCTGCGGTGGGCCAGGCGTGCGCGGTTCAGATCCAGATGGCCTCAGCCCGTGCATTAATTGGTGTCGCCACTGTCCTGGCTGTGGTGCTGCTGCAAGAAGTGTGCTGGCCTCCTGAACATGCAGTCTGTAGGATGCGGCATACGCAGTGACTGCGTACTGTGTGGCATACAGTATGTACTACCCTGCTACTTTTTGGTCGAGGTGCTCAGCACCTCCTGTATAGGGCGCTGTGACGTGTTCTGGTGGTGAGGCGATGCCTCCCACTCCCGGCAATTGGCTTCGCTGTATTGTGCTGTGTGTAGCAAGCCAGTAGGATCCCCCCTGGTAGCATACATAAATGTCCTCATTCGTGGTGTATGGTGCCGGGGTTTGTGCTGATCGGGTTGGGGCTCTGGGAGGAGCTTGCGCAGGGTTGGGTTGAGCACAGCACTGAGTCAGTGCTTGGAGCACTGCACCTGTGGCACCGCACCTGCAGGAGCAGCAAGAAGCAAGCAAGCGTGCTGGCACACAACACTGCCTCTGCTGATTTAGTTATCTGTGCTTCTATATGTCTGGGTGCTTGATATGGAGTATATGGCGTCACTGCAGTAATAGCAGCTGCTGTAATGATGACATTGTAACCAGTGGCAAGATCGTGTTAATCCGCTACACCGTTAGCAATATAGAAGTACAGCAGCATCCGGCAGTGCGCTCACGCCGGTGCTGTGGAGGCTCTGGTTTGTGTTCTGCAACAATGAAGTCGATGACAGTACATCACTCGCTCGGTAGGTAGACGTCAGACCATCCATTGGGCATCCAATATACGCTTTCGACTCATAATCACCAGAAATTGCTGTACGAAAAGTACATAACTGGGTCCTGATCTGGTTTTGGTGAGCGTTGCCCCTTCACTGGCAGCAGCTTAAAGCAGCACCGATTGCAAGTTGGATTCAGTATAATGCAGAATCAATGCAAGTGCTACACGTTGCTTTGACCGTTGCCTAGCCCAAAGTGCACGCACGCCAAACCCTGAGTGTGTTGGACGCGTGTGAACATTGTGGTGGCTTCAGCTGCTGTGGTCGTTGCTGGTGCTCAGTTTCTGCAGCTTTAGCTTTCTCTGTAAGTTTTCAATAGGGTGCGTGATGCGTGAAGCAGTGAGGCAGACAACAACAGGCCCTGATTCTGGTGACCATCAACACAATATGCGATCTGCTTAAGTCGACAGAAGTCAGATGCGAAGTAGCCTCATCAGTCTCAAAGACAAAAGAGCGCTAGCCTGAGAAGCGTGTGTGCGCTGTGGAGCATCTCCTGGCATTACTGGCACTTCCACCTGCTGAGGGGCAATGTGCCGCGCAGCTGAGGACGTCAAGCTGTTCCGTTCACTGGAAAGCGAAGGTGGTAGCTGGAGCCGAGAGCAGCAGGTGCGCAGCCAGTGGCGCTCCCACCAGCCACTGCTGGAACCAAGCAACGGGTAAAGCAGTCGCCTGTTCCCCTACGCTCGCTAACAGCCTTTTCGCGGCAACCGCATGTTTGGGCTGCGTTCATTGACAGGCCATCGACAGTCAGGACTCTCAAGAAAGCTGCTGCTTCGACTTCAAGCTGCCCTCTCACAGCAGTGGCTGCACCAGATCATCATCGGAGCACCTGCCACAGCCTCAGGACCTGGAGTATGAACACACACTGCACGAGCAGGAGGTATGACGCTCCTGCAGCATCCCAGGGACACAGCAAACATACCAGTGCATCGTTTTGCACAGCAGCTGTACTGGACACTGTACTGCTGCTATCATGCTCAGTCCCAGATGTTGCAGAAGCGCCTCTGGGCAACTTGAACTGTCACTTACAAACTGCTGTTTGTGTTTGTCTTGCCTATGGCTGTCTGCTGGATGCACTGCGCATCTGCAGCTCAGCAGCGCCCCAGCCAAGCAGTATGTGCAGCAGCTGTACTGTGGCGGACCCACTCAAGCAGCGGCTGTGCGCAGCAGCACCATTGACTGGATGGTAGACACAGCTCAGCAACTGAAGCTCACAAGCGACTCGCTGTTCCTGGGAGTGCAGCTGCTGGATCGCTTCCTAGCAGCTGTCCTGCAAGAGTGCGCTGATGTCGCAGCAGCGCAGGCGTTCCTGCAGTCTGGCAAGCTGCAGCTCTCTGCCCTCACAGCGCTGTGGGTGGCTGCAAAGTTTGAGGAGTCCTGCGTGCCCGGCGCCAGCACGTTTGTGCAGCACATGCCAGGCGCGTCGCATGGCAACTGCCGCGTGCTGCTGCAGCAGCTGCTGGAGGCCGAGCAAGTGATGTTGACCACGGTTGACCACCGCCTGGCAGCCCCCACCGCCAAGACATTCCTGCGGCGCTACCTGGCACGCGTGGCTGTCTCACACCCCGTGTACTTTGCTGCTGGCTATGTGGCTGAGCTGTCTCTGCTGGATAGCGGCATGCTGTGCTTCCTGCCCAGCATGGTTGCTGCGAGCGCCTACGTGTGGGGGCTCAAGCTGATGGGCATTGAGTGCAATGACGAACACCTTACGCGGCTGTCTGGTGGGTGGCTGGGTCGGCTGGGCGCGGAAACAGCAGCACCGCACATCTGTTGCAAGCAGTGGTGCATGCTGCAGGCATGCTGCCATTGTTTTGTTGAAGCAAATGCTTGCAGGAAGGGGATGCAGCGCATGCTAATCAGCTTTCCTGTCAGCACATCGTGGCAGTGTTACTGAGGATGCCTAGGACCTGGACCCCTATTATCTAAATCCATGCTGCTGGGTGCGCTGCGCTGCTCTTTGCTGTGCTGTGCATGGGTGTGCAGGCTACAGCCTGTCGAAGGTGCTGCCTTGCCTGCTGCGCGTCGCGCGCGTGCACATCGCGGCATGCAACACGCAGCTGCCCTGCGCCATCAGCTGCAAGTACCTGGATGACAAGCTGGAGCAGGTGGCAGCGCTGCCGCCAGTGGAGCAGCACAAAGTGGTGCAGCTGGAGCAGCAGCAGCTCCTCCTGCTGCAGCAGCAGCAGCAGCAGCAGCTCTACCAGTGCCAGGTGAAGGGCGCAGCTGCAGCCTGCAGCAACAGCTGCTAGCCTTCGTGGGTTTGGCGGCCATGGGTAGTGCAGGGACTGCTGCAGGGCACACACAGCTGTTGCCAGACAGCGCAGACGCCTGCGCTGGCAGGTGCAGCGCAATGAAGACAGCACAGGGCACAGTCAGCGTGTTGAAATGTGGGGGCATCTCATTTGAATATAGGTGGTCGTGAGGTGTTTGCGCACAGCCAGCGAGTCAAAATAGCGGTGGCCAAAAACATGTACGCGGCAACAGTGTATGCACAGCTCCCATCCTAGGTGACCGGTGGGCAAGGAATAGGGATGTTCACAGTGGGCAGGGTACCTCAGGCAGTCACAGGCTCACGAGAGCTCTTTGGTGGGGGGGTTCTGGTGGGGTGCAGTGTAGGTTTTGCTTGTCTGCTTCTCCGAGTTCTTTGAGGAAGCGCCAGGGCCTTTGTGCAAGGGGCGGCCAGGGATATGCTGCGCATCAACCGACTTGCTTGCCAGCGGCGGCAGTTGCCCATGCTGATTCATGGGGTGTGCTGTGTGTGTTCTGTCATGTGTAGCTTGTGTGTGCCAATGCGCGTGTGGCGCCGACTGGCGTAGATCAGGGTGTGTAGGTGCAGGTTTCAAAGAATGGGTTTTGGCCCTAACTCACGTGCGTTCGGTATGTCATGTGGCTTTGTGCTGTGTCCTGGGAACGCTCTGGAGTTCTGTGTTGCTCTACTTGTGCTCGGTGCTTTTTGGCTAGGTAGGACGGCTCAGCAGCCCTTGCTCTGTGGCTGTGTTAATCGCCATACTCTTGTTCTACTGCTTGTTGCGAGCTACCGTGCTGTGGTTTTCGAACAGTCGTGAGCGGAGCTGTGAGTGAACTGGGTAGAATGTGATTTACACACATGTTTGCGTAGTGGGCAGCTTGTTTGTGATTGATGCTGGGCGGAAAAGGCTGTTCCACTTGCTATGCCTACTTGTGATCTTCCACGTATGCATTGCTCTGTGTTTTAGTGCCCGTGCGTTTTACACCTTGCAGTGTTTGCTTCACTTCATGTGCCTGCAACCTCTGCCTGGTTTCTTTCTATAACAAAGCAGCACACGGCTGGCTTTATAGGCGATGTGCTTGTTTTGTCAAAAACCAGTATGCGGCAGTTTGGGGTTGAGCTGGTGTGAACAGCGCCGTCTGTGTGGCTGCTGCCTTGGCAATACCACAATTGTGCTGCTGCATGCGCAGAAACAGATGGCTAAAATGGTACAGCAAATACACACCATGGTAGACGTGGCTTTTGGTGTGGGCTTGCGTGTGTGGGATGTGGTACATGCTGGTATGCTTTGTACCGGGTGAGGTTCAGCCATGTGTGTTTTAGCGAAAGCCGCCATGCAGCTCTTGCTGCGGCAATGCTGCATCAAGCGGGCGCTTTTGTGTGTGGCGTTTGAACATCACAGCTGGTCATGGCAATCTGAGCATGCAACAGACATGGTGGACTGCGGCAGCAGTTGCAGGAGCGCACCTGCAGCTGCAGCAGCCCGTACTGCTGTGCAGGGCCACTGTGCGCTCTGCAGTTGCTTGCTTGCAGCGTTCATCTGCACAGAGCGTCCAGGAGTTGTGCTTTTGCAGTTGACAGCATGAGGCTGCTGGGCATATGCATAGCAGAGGGAGGGAGTGGTCCTGGCACGCGTGGCAGCGCATGGCCTGCTGGCACACATGACGCACAGTGCATGGAAGCGCAGCACATGCATCCGCCTGCACGCTGCTGCTGCTGCAAGTGGAGCTAGACCGCTTGCAGTGGTTGTGTAGTGGAGCATGCAGCAAGGTTTCAGCGCGTCTGCAAGCCAGCGCCTGCTGCTACAATGTGCTTCTCTGGCTGATTGGAGATGCACTGGTGCAGTGTGCATGGGAAGGTTGGGTTCTTGGCATGCCTGTAGATGATGTGTGCTCAGCAATCATGTCTGCAGCAGCAGGTAGATGCCATGCAAATTGTGCAGGCTGGCACCTGTAGCAAGCGCATAGTGTGTACAGTCCAGCTTTGCAGGCCATCTACAAAAAGCACAGCAGCAAAATGGTATTACGCCCCTGCTGAATGCATCGCTTGGTGCAGGCTGGATGTGGAGTATTATGTTTTGGTGCCTCATATGACCAGCAGCACCACACTGCAGCTCTTGGTTTGAGGAATCGAAACCCTTACGACAGCTGTGACCTTCCTGGCATTCAGTTTTGGAGATGCTCTGCCGCCCCGGTGTGTTCACAGTGGGTGCAGCACATGCTATGCGGCTCCCACTGCGCCGCGCAGAGCTTTGCTTGATGCACACTGTATTCTTTCTTCCACAGCACTGGTGTTGTGTTACGGCTTCGTTATCACCCACCTCTGTGCCTGTTCAGAGCACACAATGTGGTTGCCGCCGTGACGGCTGATGAAACTGCCAAACTGCTAGTATTCTTTCGTGTCCTGGAGTTTATCGATGCCTTGAGAGAAGCAGGACACGGGTGCTTGCATTTCTTGGCTGTGCCATTGCTTCATGTCCCTTGGATGCTACCTTAGTAGGTTACACTTGCTTGATTGCAGCATTTATCCTCGTATGTGCTGCATTTCTAGCTGCGTACTTGTTATTCATGTGTGCACTGATGCCACTTTGTGATCAGTGATACAACATATGCTTACACAACTGGGCATCTGCTCTCCCTACAGTAGGGCAGCGCTCTGGTACTGTGTACAGACACATATGCCTGATGACAATCAGGTGTGTGGGCTATGTGCATATGATGATCAGGCACTTGTCCATGTCTGCGTTGTGGTTTTGGATTGGTGGCTGCGTCATGGCATGCACGATTGCATGTTTTGCGCAGCTCCTGCACACTGCTGTTAGCGTAGTGCGCGGTGCTTGTGTCGCCCCTTGGGCCACTACATGGTTTGCTGCAGCGTCTGAGCACAGCCTTATGGTTTGGGTTTAGGCCGGGCAGTTATGCGCGTGCAGCTTGATGCAGGGCAGCCTAGTGCTGCTGCTGTGCATGGGTAGGGTAGCAGTGCGGATGGTGTCTGGTGGCATTTCTGTGTGGCGCGCGCGGATGGGGATGCCCCGCAGGCCACCGTCATGCGGCAAAGCGGGGGCGCCTACATGACGTAACACAATTTGCAGCTTGTGTGCATGGATGCGTTCTACACACGCAGGCTGGTCTGTGCAAGCGTGTACTTGTTCAGCAAGTGCCCTGTGTGATGCTGTGCTGCGCGTGTCTTTCAGTGTCGGGTAGTTGGCAGTCAACAGCTTGGCACGGCTGCACGTGCTGCAGCAGCAGTGCACCGTGTCTTGGCCAGGGGTTGCATTTCTTCAGGGTTGGACAGGGGCTGGGAGGTAGGCATGGATTAGCTAGCTGGTGTGTTTTGGTGCCGTGTCAGCCTGGTGTGAACACTTGTGCCGGATGACATGAAGGGGGAGCAATCACAGGGAGGTGCTGTGAGCGAGGTACGTTTCTACTGCTGCTGTGCTGGGTTGGGAGCTCAACCCCTCAGCAATTGAACTGCTTTGTGTGATATTGAACCTCTTTGGTAGGATAGTATCACCTTTAAGTAGGACCAGGATTAACTGCAGCTTTTAGGTGCAGTGCAGGTAGTGGCAGAGCTGTTCAGGCAGAGCTGTCAGTGGCAGTAGGTGGCAGGGAAATGGGGTGTCGAAACCTGTATGCGTGGGGCAGCAAGATTTCAGGACTTTGCTTCCTGCCAGGGCATGCTGCTGCTGCCTCCTGCACTGCCAGGGCACAGATGTTGGGCGGTGCTGGCGTGCGCTGCAGGTTGTGCCTTGGCTGTCCTGCATGGCATGCAGCGCTGGCATCATGGCTGGCCATGCTGTGCCCAAAATTGATTTGCTGCTTGTGTTTCGACGATTGCAGTGTTTTTGAGTCGTCTGTGCCGCCTATGTGTATGCATTGCTTGCCTTTCACCAGCACTCATTGATGAGACAGCTCAGCAACGCTGTGTGCTCGCTGCGAGCACCGCTGCGCTGCTGGCGTGGGGGCTGCTGTGTGTTTGGCATGTCTCTGCATGCCCTGTGGCGGCGCACGGCAACACCCATGCTACCACCAAGAATTGGGCATCAGCCGTCTGCAAGGCAGGCGCCCAACCACACATTTGGGAAGTTACACAAGTAACCTCACCCGTTGGGGAGCCAATGACAGGCTCATTGGGCAGGCGCCCAACCCCTGGCGTTGTGATGCACAAGGCATCCTGCCTGCCCTGGGCTGGCAGCCTGCAGGTGTGGATTCTGCTGCTTTGTGAGCTTGCCAGGGCTTGTTTTGGTGCTTGAAGCTCTGGCAGTGTATGTGAGTTGGACATATGATACTGCTTCACCAGACGAGCATCATGATTGCCTGTGCGCTGTGCGGCGCGCATGTGCACTGCGCAACAATGCATGTGCGCTGTGCAGCGATGCATGTGCGCTGTGCAGCGATGCATGTGCGCTGTGCAGCGATGCATGTGCGCTGTGCAGCGATGCATGTGCGCTGCGCAGCGATGCATGTGCGCTGCGCAGCGATGCATGTGCGCTGCGCAGCGATGCATGTGCGCTGTGCAGCGATGCATGTGCGCTGCGCAGCGATGCATGTGCGCTGTGCGCCGAGGGAAGATGTGCACATGGGTTATATGTGCTGTGTGTTGGTGGTGCAAGCATCAGACTGGTGCACCTCCAAGAGAATTAAGCGGCATGCGCAACCAATGGCATTTGAGCACGGATTCTGAGGGCAAGCAGCGCATGGCGTCCTGCCCGAAGGCTCTTGCACCTTGCATTTTGATTTGCCTGCATGCTTATGCTGCTTCATTAATGTTTGGCTCAGATCCACATAGGAGCTGCCAGCAACAGGTTGCAATGTTGCAACAATTTCCATTGTACTTGGCCGCATTCATATGATGAGTCGCCTGCATACCACACATGGTGCGAAAGCAGCGCAGTCTGTTGTAGCGTGCGTGCTGTTGACATCTGGACACCGAACAACAAGCTGCAGAACTTGGCTTGTGTGGATGAGGCGCACAGAGCAGTGCGCAGCAGTGAGCTGTGACTATGCGCGGCCGAACTGCTGTGCGCTGCTCTGTGGGGAAGGCGTATCTTTTCGTTGGTGTGACAACTTGGTGTATGGTCAGACGAGGCGTATGTGTCTGCACCAGATGTTTAACTAGAAATTTCAATGCAACATATCTGTATCAAGAACTGCTGTTTGCAGCGTCGAAGATCCTGATGATGCCCTGCCCTGCAGCAACTCGAAGTTGCTTGATCATGTCCAGTGTTTGGTGGATGTGCCTGACGCATGACGTTGTCACGGATCTGGCCGTTGATCGGCCTATACACCCTTTGGAAGCCAGTGAGGTGGGGCGTGCACCTGCGGTCAATGTGACAGGGGTGCAAGTTTGGTGGGGGTGTCATATCCTAAGCATCTACGGTACATCGCCTGATGCTGCTGCAACGCACCCCGCTGCATCTCAAACTAGAACGTCACATGTTCTTACAACTCTCATATTAGCCCTGTCAAGCGTACGCGCTCTGCGGCAAAGGCAACCGTTAAGTTCTGACTTCAGGTGTGTTCTCGCGTGCTGGCCCAGGTCGGGAGCATCGGTTTGTGCGTGCGCAGTATAAACGTCAACCAATGAAGTGAATACAAGACTGCAAGAATCTTATGCCGTAGGGTGTAGCAAGCAACTGGAGTGTTCCAGCATCGGCAGCAGCAGCAGACCCTGAGCTAAGCAATACCAGGTGTGCAGTGACCGATTGCTGGAAAATGAGTTTCAAACGGCGTGCAGTGTGCTTCTGCAAAGTATCCCATATGTGACTTTGCTGCTGCACATCACAGGGAGCACTGCAGGCTTCAACAGTGCCACTGGTCTGGATCTGAGGTCAAGGCGCACAGCAACATGTTTGCTGTACTGGATGCCCACAGCAGCAGTGCCGATGCCTTAGCTGTCTCTTGGGCTCCTCCTCAGCACATTCAAATCCCAAGCAGCAGCCATGCTGCCACTCCGCAGCAGCCTCTGCTGTCTGTGTGGGATGCGCTGGCCGCTCCAACTGTCTTCATGCAGCAAGCGCTTGTGTTCAAAGAGGCCATTAGCACTACTGACCTGGCAGCTGCTGTTCAGTTCGTACTGCAGCACTACCCTGCACTAGGGTACAGGCTATCAAAGGATAAGGTGAGGGTCCCCGGGGCCTCTCGCAGGGCGTTACAGTTTCTCATGGTGGGTTCGGACAGCACAACGCAGCGTGTTCTAGAGTTCCTGCTGTGCGTAAGCGTATGAGCCGGGCCGGTGCTCATAGCGCCGATGCTGCGTGTTGAAGGACTGCTCAATCAGCGCGCCTGCCTGTCCGCGCTGTGTTGCTGCAGGATGGCCGGCTCTGCCTGTCCCCTCCTCCACCCCCAGCAGCAGGAGGCATCACACTGCTGCAAGGCAGCTCGCAAGCTACTCTGCAGCAGCTGCTGCAGCACAACAGCAACGCTAGCAGCAGCACCATCTCTATACAGCCAGAGCACCAGCAGCAGCCGCAGCAGCAGCAGTTAGTCAAGCTTCCTGAGCTGCCAGATGCTGTGTTTGGACAGCTGCCAGGCGCCCTGCTGCCTGACTACCTGGACAATCCTGGTCTGTCACTAGTGCATGTAGCGCTGGTGCAGCTTGCTGATGGTGGATGTGTGTTTGGGCTGCGGCTGATTCATCTTATGGGGGACTGGAGCAGTGCCAGGCTGCTGCTGCGCAGCATAGCAGCAGCATACAGCGGAATTCAGCGGCCACACCTCCAGGGTGCCGAACACAACACTGCTGGGGCTGCAGCTGGCCAGGACCTCTCAACAGCAGCAGCAGCAGCACCTGCGGAGTGTCCTGCACCTGGCAGCGGCAGCAGCAGCGGCAGCAGCAGCAGCAGCAGCAGCAGCAGCATAAAGGCAAGCCTGCCACAGCTCACTCCAGCAGCGCCGCTGCTGAACAAGCTTGTGGCTGCAGCACGGCAGCAGCTGCCAGCCGATTTTGAGCCAGTGCGGCTGAAGCTGCAGCAGCCGGCAGATGCTGACTTGTTTGAGAAGCTGGCACAGCTCAGCAGCAGCAGCAGCAGCAGTGGGAGTGATGGCTGTGGCGAGGACACTGGCGGCAGCAGCAGCAATGGGCAACCGCAGCGCCTGACGTACCATGTGCTGCCGGAGAGGATCCAGGAACTCAAGCGAGAGGCTCAGGCAGACATAGCAGCAGCAGCAGCAGCAGCCAGCAGTGCTAGTGCAAGCAATGACAGCAGCAGCAGCAGCAGGGCGTGTACCTCGCACAATGTGCTGCTAGCACGGCTGCTGCAAGTCTTTTGCGCCCTACCGGGGCGCGAGGGTCTGCCGCATGATGTGGCAGTGTCTGCTGATATGCGTGCGAAGCTGCTGCTGCTGCTGCAGCAGCAGTACTTGAGCGAGCAGCAGCAGCAGCAGCTAGGTGCAGCGTTTGGGAACTTCTTTGCTTCTGCAATCCTGGAGGATGCAGTGCCAGGCAGCAGCAGCCTGGGGGAGCTTGCTGTGCAGCTGCGTGCTGCTGTTGACAGGTGGGTAGTGTGTGACTAGGATGATGGTGTGTGGAGTGACATGCTGGCGGGAACAATGTTGTAAAGGGAGAGTTTTCATTTCACCACATGCAAGCAGGGCTGAAGCTGTCTCTGTATGTCACGGCCTGCCAACGTTGACAGTAGCTTGAGCAGCTGCGTGTTGCTGTTGACAGGTGGGTTGGTGTGGGTGGGTTGATGTTTGTGGGTTGGCAGGTGGGGAGTGTGTCGAGTAGGTGCGCATGTGGGTGGGTGACAAAAGCGACATGCTTTTGGTTGAATTGTGTTTGAAGGCTGGCAAGGAAGGCAGCTAGCCTGAGTGTGTGGCGTGTAAGCCATGTTTGATTCCGTTGTGCACTGCAACGTGGCTGGCGGCTGCGGCTGTACAGCCGGTCCCTTGGCAATGGCAGGCAAACTTGCAGCCAACAACAGTGCAAAACTCAAGACACGGAAAATAGCAATCAGCAGTGTCATATGCGCATTGTGCTGCTGCGATTACTGCGTAAATGTGTGCTGCTGCTGCTGCTGTCATCTGAGCCAGGGGGAGCCAGCTGTGGCTGCCTGACCTGTCCTGGGCATCTGGCGTCATGGGAATCTCACATGCAGCGCTGACTGGCGACGAATGCAACCACCACCACCAGCAGCAGCAGCAGCAGCAGGCAGAGGATGTCTTGGGCGCAGTTCCACCATCATCATCAGCAGGAGCAACCGCAGCCGCAGCAGCAGCAGCAGCAGGGACGGGATCGTGCGAGGGCGAGCAGCAGCAGCAGCAGCAGCAGCAGCAGGTGACGTGGCGGCGCCTGCATGCCATGGGTCCCCGCTTCCTGCTGCAGCAGCAGATGCAGCTGGGGCTGCTTGCCTCACTATCAACAACACAGTGGCCGTTGGATTACGCTGCTGACGCTTGTTTTGCAGGCCAGCTGCCTCTGCTGGCTGTGCCGAGCTTCAGCCAGCCCCAGCCTTATCCGCTGCTGGTGATGCAGCAGGCCCCGCCGGGGATGGGTGGAGGGCTGCTGCTGCATGTGTGGCTGGATGCGGCTGAGGTGCCGCTGCTGCAGCAGGCAGTTGCTGCACGAGGGGGCCTGTGAGGTTGGCCAAGGCTTGCTTTGAATAGAGCGGCAGCTTGTTCATGCAGCTGAGGTGCTGGATCAACCATGTGCACAGCGCTGAAGCTGTGATGTTGTACCGATGTTGGTGGTTTCTTTTATAGTCTTGCTTGGAATAGAGCGGCAGATTGATTGTGCAGCTGAGGTGTTCGAATGGTTTTGTGACCAGCAGTAAAGCTGATGTTGTGTTCTGGTGTGATGACAAGCTAGCGCAGATCCGATGGTAATGTAAGACAGGCTGGCACTGGGGTCAATGGTGATGTGGCTATCAACATGGAATTTGCAGAGTTTTTTAGCATGTGAAGCAGATGGAAGTAGTCGAACGAAGTGGGCGTCGAAAAGAAGATGATGTGGCTATGGCTTACAAGGTACCTTGATGGTGGTGACTACAGCAAAGTGGCATGCCAAGTAGTGTCAGCAAGCGCAACAATGGACTGTGTGGAGACACAAACATGATTGCACTGCCACCAAACCTACAACTGCTACAGCTGGCCAACACCAGCTGGAATTCACGATCAGGCATGCAGCTACACTGACAGCAGTGACTGCCGTAAGCTACGCAGTTCGCTGAGCACCACCACAGCCGACAACCGCAAAGAACAAGCGCCTGATACCAGGCATGCAGTGTTGATACAATTGAAACCAAGGCGTGCATTCGTTGGTTAGTGGCAGGACCAAGCACGCTGCGCGTCTGCTTGCTATGCAGGTTGTCCTGAAAGACACAATCTGATTGCGGCAGCCCTTTCCGCACGCAAACAAAAGCCCCTGTCAGCATGCCACAACAGCATGGGGGCAGGCTGCCAGATGAGCTGGTGCGCGCAGGCTCACCCCGGTGCATGTGCACTAGCATTGCAGGGGGCAGTTTGCAGGTTGTAGAAATGTACTGCCCAGCATTGCGTCAGGCACACAACACCGGCTGCACCCCAAGCGTCTGCACCATAAGCTGAACTGTGCATGGTGGACCAGCAACACCATCCTTGATCCTTCAATCACCAATGCACAGCCACCGTCATAACACCGTAGCAAAAACATTGTGAACGCGTGCAGCCAGTCTCCAGATTTCTAGCATCGGACTCATTTCGGACTCATTTGCTGCATCCTGCAAAGGCTCCTGCAGCAGAGCAACAGGAAAGAAGTCGAGTATTGTGACCATGCGCGCATGTGTGACGCAGCAGGGCACAAAAGAAGATGAAGCAGCGGTGCCTGTGCTACTGTAAAAGCTGTGTAAGCTTGGTTTGCTGCAGTGCATCAACTGCCAATCCAGCGTTGCATGGAACAACTCGCATGCGTTGTGTGTGCGCATGCATGTATGTGGCTATGTAACCAGGGTCAGTGATGACATGGCCACTTTCCCAGCTGCCGCATATGCCTGAAAAGCAAAACCTTAACTGCTTTCTGTCAAGGTACCCACGGGACGTCAAAATGCACATGCAGAGACAACGTTGTGCTGGTTTTGTGTTGCGCACAGCAATGCAACAGCCACGCGCAGCAAGCGCCATACACGTCCAACTAACCGCCCCATTCAGCAGCTGCTGGCTGCTGCCAACTCAGCTCATCCTCAGCTGCTGTGGTGCCGTTGCTGCTCACAACCTGGCTGGTGAGCAGGCCCTTACAACAACACAACACACTTGCAGGATATGTCAGACCTCTGCAACAGAAAAAAACACCTTACACTGAACACAGCCCAGCCAGCCGCCAGCCAGCTCATTTGCATATCCAGCACGGACCTTTCAACCTACAGTGCCAGCACGAGTCACAAAGTCATGGGTCAAAACACTACAGGCCTGTCGACTACAGCCCTTGCCAGGCAACAAGTGGAGCTGTGTGAGCTGAGAACCAGCGTAAGGTGCTCCTTGTGCTTCTGCTTCTGCCTCCAGAGCTGGCTGGACGGTCAGCAAACATAACAGGCAGTGCATCCGCATCAGCAGATGCATGCGTGTGCGCACATATCTGAGAAACGCACCAGGCGTTAGCTGCCAACCAACAACGAAGCGCAAGGCATTGCCAGCCACACTTTGCCTATGAGCTATGTATGATACAGTAGCTAGGTGCCAGCACACATGGTGACGCAAGCACAGCAGCAGCATTAACGGCAGCATGGTCGCATGACAATGTCGGCATACATGCGAGAAATGCGCTGGCTTTCTACTGTTTGCTCCAGCGTCTGCTATGCCGTGGCCGCAGCAGTCAAGCAGCTCAACTAGCATGTAGAGAGCTGCCGTGTGTAACCTGAAAAACACCTATTGCTCCAACATGCACAGCCACCACCACAGCCGACCATATCCCCTAGTGCCCCAGCATTGGGACGTGCTCCCCTGATCTACAGCAACATGTGACAGTAAGTACAGCAGCGTGCGTGTTAGCTTCTGCTGCAGCAGCGGAGAACACAAGCATCTTGCAAGTACAGCACACTCTGCATCTGATGAAGGATGGCAGACTGGAAGCACCATCACACGATGACAAAGCTGAAACACCGCACGCTTTCCCGCTCAGACCCGCACATGGACTTTCTTTTGGGTCATCCGTAAGTACTTGAGTCGCCCTATCATCATTTAACCACAGCAACGCAACTGTTGCAGCATAGAACACCACCAAGTAGCTGTCTAACCGTGCCGAAGCGGTGCACTGATGAGGTAGTGCTTTGCAAACACAGCAAGCACTCTGCGCCCTTCCCAGTTGTCCCGCAGGTAGCGTAGCCGAGCAGACTAGCCAAGATTGAGCCAACGCAAGCGATGCAAGCACCCTTGCCTGTTACGCAGCAGATTTGCCCGCCAAGAGTCGCCAGCACGCCGCCACCTACAATGTTAATTGCATGTCTTATACGCAGGCGCGGAAACGCAAATCCCCTAGCCCCATTCCACGCCCATGCTCCCTGTGTATGTGTACATTATGCCTGATCTTCATCCGAAAATGACAAAGTCAAAGAACCACAGCCGGCTGATGCGGCATCCAGCTCCACTGTATGCCAATGCTGCTGACGGCTGCTTCTCAGTGCTTGCTATGTGGTGCTGTTGAGGTGCTTGCATACACAAAAGTGCCCCACAGCCGATCTGTAAGTGTGCTGCTGCAGGCTTGTGCATGTCTTTAGATGTGCTTGCGGTGTGCAGTAGCGCTCAGCATCAGCACCAACATGCACCAAACAGCTGCTTGATTTGGGGCCCACGCACGATCCTCCCACATCACGAGAATCTGCATGTGGAAAGACAGTTTCACGCATGGCAAATACACAACTATGCATGTCCAGCAAGCCCGCACGGTGTGCTGTGACCACCACCCACATGCCAATCTTCCACAACCGCTGCATGCCCGCACAGTATGTTGTTAACACCCCAAACCACCCACATGGCATGCTGTTGCCAAAGCCAAGTGACATCAAGCGCTGCACAGCAGCTGTGCATGAGCCGACAGGCATAATCCATGCATAGCATCCACCACACGTCGCTGTTTATGTTATTATGTTATTCTGCACACAAGCAGTGCCAGCTGGCCAGAACTGAGCCCCAGAAGCCCACCCAAACGCTACATAAACCCAAACAGACATCCGCCTTATAACAGCGCTGTAATACCCAAGTGCTCAGCAAGTATGCAAGCAGCAAAGGGCAGCGCAGGCAAGGCATGGAAGGTGTCTGCAGTAGCAGTATCAGACCTGATCAGCCTCCTGCAACAAATCTCCTCCAATCCAACTCCCAGCAGTGAACAGCCACAGGCACTAGTAACACACTGCTGCTGGCACTCCAGGGCACGCAGGGCCCCCTTTGCACACCACCACCTGCAAAGCATGTAATGCAACGGCTATGCAGTTCGGCTGCCCAAGCGTGCTCCAGCATTGCCAAGTGAGGTAGCACTGCCACCTGCTGCTTATGCCTGCTCCAGCACTGCTACCTCAGACAATGCAGGCTGCTGCAGGATGCTGCTGGCGAGCTGCCAGGCAGAAGTCACCTGCTGCTGGCTGCCTGTGATGCTCACAACAATCGTCTCTCCTGAGCCTCCAGCACCCAATGCAGCGCCACCGACTAGCATTGTGATGTTAGCACCAGACAGCATTGATGCATTGTTTAGCTGCGGGCTCAGCACATCAATGCACTGCTGCAGCGGCACACGTGGTGTCACTTGCAGCGACATGTTGAGCCGCTGGGACTCAGCCGGACTGGTGTAACCCGCACCGGTGACGTCACCGTGAACTCCAGTGTGCACGCCGCCGTGAACTCCACCCTTCAGTCCAGGGGGCATCGGCATGACTGAAATTCCCCCTGAAATTGGCCCGCTGCTGGTGCTGGAGGTTACTACTGGCAGCGCTGTGCCCAGCATCACAGGACTCACATTGCCTGATGCAATATACTGCCCTGGAAGGGACAGCTGCTGAGCCAGGTCAAGGCCTGAGGCACTGCCTGTGTCAGTAGGCTGGATTGAGAGAGCTGCCAGGTTCTGCTGGACCTGCTCAGGTGTTAGAGCTCCGGAAGCAACCGGGTAACACATCGCAACCTCGGACGACTGTTGCTGCTGCTGCGACATGTAGTCTTGCTGCTGCTGCTGCTGTTGCATGTCCTGCTGCTGCTGCTGCTCAGCTTGCGGCTGCTGCATGTATGTGGGCTGCACCATGACAAACATAGGTGCGGAGCCCTGAGGTACATGCAGCTGCTGCTGCTGCGGCTGCACATAGCACAGCTGCTGCTGCTGCTGCTGCTGTGCGGTCTGCATGTATGCTGCCTGTGACTGCGCTGCAGCCCATGCCTGCTGAGTATCTAGCGGTTGCTGCTGCTGCTGCTGCATGTAAGGTGCTGTCGGTGCCTCAGAAACAACCACGAGCTGAAATCCTCCACCAGAGGAAGTGCCAGCAGCAGGACCTGCACCTGCCATAGCTGAAAAGCTGCCACCAACAGTCGATGCAGACGCAACCGATGACAGCTGCTTCTGCAGCGCAGTCTGTTGGCCGCTGCTTTGTGAAGACAGGATGCTGCTGCTTGCGTTGCTGATGCTGCGAACAGGTTCGCTGCTGGTTGCGACGCTTCCGGAGTAGCTCCCTTGGTGGTACACCACATAAGGTACACCTGTTGCTGTTGCTGTCCCTCCGGGTGATGCCAACGGCCACTGCCAAGCTTGCTGCTGCTGCTGTTGCTGCTGCTGCATCTGAGGCAGCTGCACCTGCGGCTGACCAGGAGATAGCACACCTGGCGGGCTAGGTGGGGGGTGCCCCTGCACCTGCACGTGCACCTGCTGCTGATACTGCTGGTACTGCTGCTGCTGCTGCTGCTGGCCCCGCTGACCCAAGCCTTGAGGGCTGTGTGGCTGCTGCCCGACATGCACTACAGGCAGTGACCCGCCAGCAAACTGCTGCTGCTGCAGCGGCAGCTGCAGCCGCTGCGGCGGCTGCTGCTGCTGCGGTTGGTACTGCCGCGTGTCTGGCACTGCTGCGGTGTGATAGGCGGGGTAGATGCCTGTGGTGGTTGGCTCGTTTGAGCCTCGGGCTGTGGCCCTACGAAGCACGAGGGGCTTTTGGGGTGCAGAGGAGCCCACTGCCTGCAGCACCACGCGCATGTTGAGCGCTTGCACAGCCTGCAGCAGGGACAGCAGAAATGGGCAGCACAACGGCGCAGCGTGACATGTCAAATTGCTGTGCAGGCTGATTGTAGGGGCAGTTGCATGGCAACTTCAGCAGTGCTGGCGCCGCACAGTCTGCGGATGGAGGGAAGGGGAGGTTGCTGCGGCGCCTTTATCTGAAACGCTGCACCTGCTGCAAGGCTGTTTGCCGTTTGGCAGTGCGTGAGATACCTACACACACAACCTGATGCAACATGGCTGTGGAGGAATAAGCAGGCATTTGCATGCTTGAGTCGACCGTTACCACCCCTGCTATCATGCAAGCTCCAGGTGTCAGTTGCACACATGGTACGCTGCTGTCATGTCAGCCACTACAGCATGCATTAGGTTGCTGCCGCTGCCGCTGCAAGAGCTGCCGCTCCAACCAGCTGCTATTGCTCAACATGATCCCAACTGAAACATTTCACTCACCCGGTCGGCATCGCGTGCTGAGGCATACCACACAAAGGCGCTGCCCTTGGACTCCCGCGCCACCCTGTCACGCAGCAGCACCAGCTCCACCACTGGCCCGGCACTCTCAAGCACCTGCCAGCACACAAACACACAGCAGCAGCAGCAGCAGCAGCAGCAGGCAATGCATCAGCCAGCGTCTTACCCAATGTAGGTAATGTACCTAATGTAGGTAATGTACCCAATGTAGGTAATGTACCCAATGTAGGTAATGTACCCAATGTACAGGCAATTCCGCAATACAACAGGCACAGCAGTGGTCGCTGTTCGAGCCACATGGTCAGAGTTCACACTTCATGCAAACAGTGCTCAGCTGGCTGCAGTCAATCTTGGTGTAACATACATTCACACTGCAGTCATCATGATGGGCAGCGTCAGACATAGCCCGCAGCAGCTGCTGCTGCTGCTGCTGCGGTTTCCGCACCTGCTGCATTCTGCGCTGCTTGCGCGCTCCTGGGGTGTTGCTCACAAACGGCTTGTAGGCACCACTGCGCCACACACACCACAGCACCAAACTCCAAACCTTCACAACTTACAAGCCGCACCTGCCACAGCTCGCGCTCTGTGCAGGTTTCGGGGATGTTGCCCACAAACAGCCTGTACACATCAATCTGACATAATAGACAAACAACAGCGCCAAACCTTCAAACCCTTAACCTGGCACCTGCCGCAGCTCGCGCTCTGTGCACGTCTTAGGTGTGTTCCCACAAACAGCTTGTACGCATCACTCTGACACAGACAAACCACAGCGCCAAACCTTTAAACCCTAAAACCCGCACCTGCCGCAGCTCGCGCTCTGTGCATGTCTTGGGTATGTTGCCCACAAACAGCTTATACGCATCCGGCGCACAACCTCGCGGCAGCACATCCTGGTGCGGCAGCCGCAGCGCACCCGCTGCCGCTGCCGGCAGATCCCGCCCGCCTGTGCCGTACCCTCCCTGGCCCTCTCTGCTGTACATGCTCAGCAGATCGTACTGCCGTGCCGCAAACCCTCGGTCCCTGCTGCCGACGTTCCACGAGTACGGCCTGCTGCTGCTGCTGCTGCTGCTGCTGCTGCTGCTGGGGCCGGCCTCTGAGGGCTTGCCCGGGTTGTTTGTGATGAGTTTAACCACCATTGGGGATCGCATGCCTGGCCAGATGTACTTGTTGCAGAGCACCTCTATGGCTGCTGCTGCGGAGTCCTTGCTGGTGAAGGCCACCAGCCCGCAGCCCTTGCTGCTGGGAGCTCCCTGCAGTCGGAAAAAGCAGGACAAATGACATTATAGTTGGGCAAACGGCGGCAATAAACAGCATGGGAAGGCCACCAGGCCACAGCCCTTGCTGCTTGGGGCGCCCTGCAGCAAGTAGTTGGAAAGGAAGCGCGGCAGGGGTGGCGGCAGGTCGCTGTGTTGTGAGCGGTAGCAGCCAAAACGGCATGGAATGGGATTGCAAGCGCAGTGAAGCGTCATCAGATACGCTTGCGCTACTCGCACGTCACGCTGCAAATGTTGCTGCACAATAAGCAACAGCAGCAGCAGCAGCAGCAGCGCGGCACGCACCGGGTACTCTGCGAAGAGGTCCAGCTGCTGCACCTCCCCAAACCTGGCAAACAGCTGCTTGATCTGCTCGGCTGCCGCACTGCGCGGCACCTTGGCAAAGAACAGCTGCAGCAGCGGCAGCAGCAGCAGCAGCAGCAGCAGCAGCACCAGCAGCGGCACACAAGTCAAGCCGGCCTGTGACGCAGGCTCATTCCTGTCGCCGCAGCAAGTGGTCCCCATAGCACTGCATGCTATGTAGACAAAACAGTGAATGTGCTGTATGCTGCTGCCTTAGCCATCACCACGTGCAGGCTGCTGCAAAACAACTTGTGCGCTGATGCCAGGGGCGCAGATTGCACATAAACTTACCATGACACCCTCAGGCAGAGTCTGCTGCTGCTTTTGTTGCTCAGTCTGCTGCTGTGCGTCAACACCTTGCTGCTGCGACCCGCCGGCCCCTTGCTGCTGCTGCTGCTGTTGCTGCTGCTGCAGCTGCTGCAGCAGTGTCAGCCGCGGCTGGGCCGCCTGCTGCTGTTCCTGTTGCTGTGTTTGCTGCTGCAGAGCGGTTGCAGGCGGCAGACCTGCCATTGCTGCTGCTGCAGCGGCAGCAGCAGCCACCTCCAGTGGCTGCGAGGACGAGGGCTGCTGCTGCTGCTGCTGCTGCTGCTGCTGCTGCTGCTGTTCCTGCTGATGTGCTTCCAAGCTCTCTGTTTGGCACCCCTCCTCGTTGGTTGCATATTGCACCTGCGAGTGACATTGCCACAGCTGAGGGGTCAAGCACTGACATGTTTCTGAGGCACTGCTGGCTTTGTTGTGGCGCATGCAGCATCACAAATGCACCAATTTGACAGTTTTAGAGAGGTTAGGTTGAGCCGCTATTTGCACCAATGCTACACAAGAAGGTTGACTATTTGAGCACATACATGCGCAGCCACCTCAGCGCGCAGGTCTGCGCTGCAGCCACGCCACCAAGGCGCGTCACCGTGTCAGCAACCGAAGGCCGGTGTTGCGCAGCTCGAGTCATATGTCTCTGTGGGTGCATCCACAGCAGAAACGACGCAAACCGCGCACTATCGGCAATCAGCTGCTACACGTTGACGAGACTCTTCACATAAAGCATATCAAAACAATATTATATTAGGTCAGCAGTGACCGCCACCCACCCACCTCAAGGGCCTGTTCCGCTCCTGGCAGTTGCACAGTCTGCAGTGCTGCCAGGGCACTGTCAGCGGCCTGCCTGCTGCTGTAGCTCAGCAGGGCCCCTCCCAGGGACTGCCCGCTGTGCCTGTCACGCAGCACGCTGCATGCAGCCACGTCTCCATGCTGTGGGTGGCAGCGGCGGCGGCAGCAGCAGCAGCAGCAGCAGCAGCAGCTGACATTAGTTGTTGTGGGTGGATGGTGCAATAAAAAGCAAGTTTAAAGTTGAAACAATGCATTGGCTCGTCAGCTGGCAGTGGGTTGCTGGCACCTGCCTCAGTGATGCAAAACGAGTGCATGTGTTGTGATGTGCTGTGGGGGCTGCTGTGCCGTGCATGCTGCAAGCGTTGACATCAGCCCAATGAACAATGCAACCACCACTTAAACTGTCTGTGCACTGAGGTGAAAAGCACTGTGACTGTCGTTTGTCTGTCCTGAGAGCGGGCAGTGCAGGCTAACGCAGCTCCTAGCACGTATCTGCAGCTGCTACTGGCATATATTACATACACACAAGCAAGATATGCTGCCTCCTGCTCCCACCTGCTGCAGCAGCGGCAGCAGCTCAGCCTCACTGAAGCTCTGAGGCACGCCTGACAGCAGCAGCGTGAACAGCTGCTGCTCGCTGTGCTGCTCTTCACTGCCCTGCTGGCTGCCTGCTGTGTAGCCAGAAGGCTTCCCTGCCTCTGCCATGGCAGCACTTGATGCTGCTGCTGCTGCTGCTGCTGCTGTTGATGACGCCTGTCGCTGGTCTTGGTCCTGCACGTATACGCTGCTGTCGCGCTGCATCTCTGGGTCAGCTAGGTGCATCTGCTGGCAGCACATTGTTTTAGGAGCATGCACTGTCGCTGCTGCCGCTGCTGCTGCTGCTGCTGCTGTGGGTGATGCCGGTGGTGTTGTTTGGCATGCAACCTCACGGCTCAGCTGCTCCTGCTCAGCTGCTACTGCTGCTGCTGATGTCAGCAGTGGTTGCAGGTCACTGCTGCTGTGCTGCTGCTGCTGCTGCTGCTGTTCCCCTGCAGGCCTGGCTGGCTGGGCTTGCTCGCCCTGACAGCTGTCAGGCCCCTTGTCCTGCAAGCACACAGGCAGGCAAGCACATGATCACATACATCTCCGAGCTTTGCTGGTGTGTTTCGTTGCTGCTGCTGCTTGTACCTTGCAACTGCGCAGCAGCGCGCAGGCACTGCTGTACGGCAGATAGGTGGTGAAGGTGAGGCATGAGCGTCACCCCTCATCCATCAGCGGTTGTGGTGACAGCTGCGGCCAGCCCACCAGTGCTGCTATTGCACAGCAGCTGTCTATGGTGGACAATGTTGCTTCTAGCAGTGTTTTCAAGGCCCTGACTTGCATTGGAAGGTTTGCTCTAGTGGAGGGGCCTGCGTGAGCTGCTGGTGTGGCAGTACTGTAGAAGCTAAAACTGCTATCGGCTATCCACGGAGAATGGCAAGGCCTGTTTCAAGCAAGCATAATGAAGTGAATGCGTGCAGCATTGAGCGCATGTCGCCCTTCCTCTGCACGTCAAGCCAACTTCGCGCACAGCGTGAATATGTACTTGATCCATAGCGCCAGTGGATGCAACGCATTTCAAGCAAAGTGTTGTACTACATGATCGGCACTGCCAGTGCAAGTGGTCAGGAAATGGCGACACAGCGTTCGTCTATGCATCAACAATGTAGCCAGCACCCCAACTGCTTCACACAACACTTCTGATAGCAAAACATTTCTGTGCTCAACGTGTTTGTCTGGCCAGACGCTGCTAAGCATCAGTGTCGCCCGCGTCACCTGTGGTGAGCCAGTGAATTACCGTCTGTGCACCACGTAAAAGCAAAATTATTTTCTACGCATGCCGTCTGTGCCATTCGCTGGTATCCACTGACCGTTCTGTAGTAAATGTCCAGTTCGCAAGGGGACTACGAAATATTCAAGGTCTTCTAGATCAGACGCAACGGATGTTTCTCACCAGCTCTGCAGGCGTATCCAAGATATGGTGAGCAAGTCCAGCGCCTACAAGCTGGGGTGTCAGTTTTTACGAAGCTTGCAGCCGTCCTTTCAGGCATGTGGCAGTCTGCCTGGCCAGCTCTCCTCTCAAAGTAATAGATGCAATGGTTCGTATCAGTTCATTGTATGTGTTGCTGCAGCGCAGCACGCTCTGGAGACAACCGACTTCGCCAATTCTTCTAGTGACGCGGGGTTCCAAAACGAATACAAGACAGTGTGAGAGTGAGATCATTACATCCAACATGCTGTTGGTGCTTGAAAATTGTATGGGAAGCGTGCGTATACGTTGTAATTGTGACAAATGCAGTGTGTTATGCCACCACATGGCTCTTCCGAACGTGGTGGATGCGCAATAGCACATCGATATAAGCTCTTTCTCACTCTGACACTACCTGAAGTCATACGGTGCCATGCAAAGTAGGCGCTGCGACGATATCTGGCACAAGCTGCTGGCAACTCCGCAGCACGCACTAGTGACGTGTAAGAAATTTAGCGAACGCGCGTTTTTTGACATGATATAAACAACACTGTTTACATTGACGATATATCGCCGCGTCAGAAGGATCAGCTTGCTTGATATGAGCACCTTTCCTGTCATCAGGACAGCAGCACTGTCATCCCCCTCCACTGCCAGCAGTGACACTTGCTGTGCTGCTGGTTGGCCACTGCACAGCCAATCTAGAGCTGCGAATAGCAAATGTCTTTGATCCTGCAAACCTGGTGTCGCTCAGTCTGGGGTGGTCTTGCATGTGTAGGAAAGGGCCACATGACCCTCTTGCAGCAGTTCTTGGCAGTCCCAAGTCCTGCTCATCAGGACCATGGTGGCACTGCCAAGGTCATGCTCATGCTTCATGCGTGAAACAAAGCGGTGACGCAGATGCTGCTTAACGGTTAGCTTTTCTGCTGGTAATAACAGTGTACTGTGCGCTTGTTGCAGACTCCAACACTCGTACTGGCCAGGTTAGGTCTTACGTCGTTCGATCGCTCGCAAATGCTGAGCAAGCTTGATGAAAAGCATGTGATCAGCCAACATAATGTTTTATACCGCCTTCCAATCAGCAACACGCCTGAGCTAAGATTTAGATGCAGGCAGGGTAAGCAGCTCCAAGCAGCAACCTAGCTGCTGCTTGTTCTGCCTAGGCGCGATACTCAACATCCTGAACCGACATTTGCAGCAATTGGTGTCTAAGGACGCTCACAAGGCTGCGTCCTGGCGCGCAAGTTAGCAGCAGGCTAGTCAGCAGCAGCGCAACTTAAGCATCAGCACCAATGGTGCAGTTCCAAGGGCCAACACTGCAGATAACATCCGCATTCGACTCTGGCAACATAGAGGTAAACATACTTACAGCTACACAGCTGCTAGCCGCAGCAGCTCACGTTTGCGTTGTGATCGCGGGCATGTGGTGTATACGTAGCACACGCTGCACCCCACGCATCCTCTGCTGCTCCTCCTCCTGCTGCTGCTGCTCATGGTGATGCGGTTGTGCTGCTGCTTGCAGGTTGTGGATGCTAGTGACCCAGCTAATGTGCAGCTGAAAATCAGGCCAGACCCTTTTTGCGAGTCAGGTGCGCTGCCAAGGAACCGGAGCAGCCAGCAGCAGCAATCTGGCCAGCGTCATCAGGTTGCTGCACTGGCAGAGCACTGGCAGGGCACAACAGCAGCAGCAGCAGCAGCAGCAGCAGCTGCAGCAGAAGCAGAAGCCCTGCCAGGGCTGGGCTAGTGCTCTGGCAGGGCACAGCACAGGGTGGCAACGCCAGGTCGACTGCTTGCATAACACATCACCTGTTTGGCATTGAAGTCGGCTCTCTGAGGCAAGGCAGGAATGAAGCTGTGAAGAAGATATGGCAACAGCGCTGCTGACTGGCTGTATGTGTGTGTCCGTTTCGCTGTGTGCCCTGCAGATGCGCAGGCCCACTACCAGTGGTTCCACTTCCAAGTCAGTACATCAGCTGGCACCCCGCTCACCATGCACATCGTGAACGCAGGTGAGCATAGTAGTAGAGGTGCTGGACGTATTACATGTAAGAATATTTTGCAGTCAAACCCGCCATACCCAGAGGCACCCCGCTCACCATGCACATCGTGAACGCAAGTAAGGCCTGCCAGGAGGGGACAGCCGGCTGGTTGCTGCTCAGATACGCATGGCTGCCTTGGGGTGGGGCTGCATGCTGCGCTGTGCACTGAGCCTTTGCACATGTGCTAGTCGCGAAAGTCGTACATACATGTGTATCGACAGGAATTTCACATTTTGTATGCGCGCTTGCTCTGCAGGCGGTGCCAGCTATGCGTCTGCCTGGCAGGGCTACAAAGCAGCAGCCAGCTACGACATGACCCACTGGTTTAGGGTGGACACAGCATATGACGATGCAGCAGGCAGGCTCACGATCCGCCACACACCAACGCAGCCGTGCGTGCGCTATGCCTACTTTGCTCCGTACAGCTGGGAGCGGCACACAGAGCTGGTCATGCGCATGCAGGTGGGTGGCAACACTTGCAGTAGCACTGTAGACAGCAAGGGGAACAGCTGGGAAGCAGTTTGAACATGGATTGTGATCTGTGGCATGTGTCAAATCACACGCACTCAAGGCAACAATGCGCCTGCTGCAGCGCCGTGCAGCAGCAGCACAGCGGCATGTGCCGCTCGTTGCATGCTACAGTCACTGACGATCATACTGCCGCCGCTGCTGCTGCTGCTGCTGCTTGCTGGGTGTGTCTTGTGCTGCTGGGCAAACATCTGCCTGCTGACATCCCCTGGTTCACGCTGCAGCACCGGCCCAATGTGCAGCTGCACCTGCTGGGCCGCACCCTTGATGGCCGGGACCTACACATGCTGCAGGTATGCTGCAGACCAGGCATGAATCATTTCGGCAGAGTCTGACCTACATATTGTGATGACATGTTGAGGCAACTGCTGGGAAGGGTGACAGTGTTGCAGATCAGGCAGGCAGCTGTCGGCTGGCTTGCAGGATACCTGCATTGTGTGCATGTGTCCCATGAGCATGGTGTGCAAAGTGCTGCAAGCAAAAGATGACAGCAGCAGCAGCAGCAGCAGGAGCAGGTGTAATAATCAGCAACAGCGATGCGTTACTTGCGCATAAGTCTGTGCCTCCTGGAGCTGTGTGTGCCCGCCACCCTCGCGTTGCTGTTGCGTTGCTCACAGGTTGGAACCCCTGCTCCTGACAAGGCAGTCATCTGGGTCATTTGCCGGCAGCACCCAGGTGGGCCTGCAGCTGTGTTTCTGCTCTTGTAACGTGTGTCCTCGTCAGTGCACAGCACAATGCTTGCAACATAACATGATGATGATAATGCTTGCAATATATGATGCCAGAGGCGTACAGCCAGAAGAACAGTCTGCACCGCCGCACGGCCTGCATTCCAGTAAGCCTCTCTGCGATCATCCAGCAGCTGAAAAAGCGGAATTTGTTTCCATCGCCCTGCAGGGGAGTCCATGGCGGAGTGGTTTGCAGAGGGCCTGCTGGAGCGGCTCACAGCAGAGGGGCCAGCAGCAGCAGCAGCAGCAGCAGCAGCAGCAGCAGGTGGTGGTGACGCTGACGTGGCGCAGCTGCTGCAGCAGGCCGTGCTGTTCATCGTGCCCAACATGTGCCCCGACGGCTCCGTGAGGTGACACACCGGGCGTGCTTCTGCATTTTCCCCCATGAACAGCATCAAACTCCATGTGTTGCAGCGCTTCCTTTTGTATGTGCTGTAGACAGCACTTGCTGGCGTGCTCTCGCTGCAGTTGTCAGCTTGCACTTTCATGCTGCTGTAACTGCCTCCGAGGGGCACGTTTTAATTGCGGTTGTGTGTGTATATGCAGGGGTCACCTGCGCACTAATGCTGTCGGCAGCAACCTTAACAGGGAGTGGGCGGCACCCAGCGCTGAGCTCAGCCCTGAGGTGAGACGCGGCCCATCTGCTGCTATGGACCTGCAGTCAACAACAGTGTTTGACCAGTGTTTAACCTGGCAGGCCTTGACCACTGCTAATCACCGTTTGAGCCCTGCGGTGCCCAGCTGACATATTTTGCCAGTCTGCAGTAGCACCATCGACCAGGCTTTGCTTCTCCAGCGCATCTGCAGTAGCACTGTGGGGCACGGTGCGGCCTCCTGGACTGTTGACACACTTTTTGCGGCGGCTCGGCCCCATCCTGAAACACATCACAGCTCACACACGCATGCTCTGTGCTGTGTCACGGTTTTAACAATCATTCCAGGTGCTGGCGGTGTCCCAAGCCATCGCTGCCACGGGGCTGGACTTCCTGCTTGATGTGCATGGTGACGAGAGATTCCTTCAAACTTGCAACCAATGTTTGCATGGCGACACCTTGTGCCCCACACAGCTGACACATGCATACCACATGTTGAGTTGTGCTGCAATCACCTCACCGTCCTTCCAGGTGCTCGCTGTGTCCCGTGCAATCGAGGCGACTGGGCTGGACTTCCTGCTTGATGTGCACGGTGACGAGGAGATCCCTGCAAACTTCTGTGGCAGCATGTTTGGGGTGCCTGCCTGGGGCCCGCGCTTGGAGCGGCTGCAGAACTGCTTCCTGGGTGAGTGCGGGAGTGTGCGGGTATGCGCGTCTGTGCACGTGCGCGTGCGCATGTGTTGGTGTGTATTTGTTGTGTGCCTGTGCCGGTGTGCGCCTGCCAGGCACAGTGTGCCGCACAGGATGTCGCGCCATCATTGCCACCTTTCTGGGCTTCCTGTTAGATGTGCATGGTGACGAGGAGATCCCTGTCAACTTCTGTGGCAGCATGTTTGGGGTGCCCACCTGGAGGGGCTGCAGAACTGCTTCCTGGGTGAGTGGGGGAGTGTGTGGGTATGTGCGCTTGTGCACGTGCGCTTGTGCTTGTGGGTGTGTCTTTTTTTCTTCCTGGGTGAGCGGGGGAGTGTGAGTGTGTGCGTGGGTGTGTGGGTACGTGCCTGTGCCTGTGCATGTGCCCGTGCCTGTGGCAGTACGGTATATGGTGGTGCAAACCCAGTGGTACATAATGGTGAGGAGTGACACTGCTGCAGACGCAGCCCTGGGCATACTTGTGAACATCCCAGCAATGGCATCAGCACTGCTGCTGCATCTGCATCTGCATCTGCTGCTGCTGCTGCTGCTGCCACCTGCGTATCTGGAACTTAATCTCAGACGCGATGCTGTCAGCCAGCCCAGACTTCCTGACCAAGCTGGGCTATGCACTGCCAGGTTATGACATACACCCTGCTGCCGCCTCCGCCGCCGCCGCCGCCGCTGCTGCTGCTGCTGCTGCTGCTGCCATCAATGCAGATGCGCTGCTGTCAGCTAGCCCGGACTTCCAGACCAAGCTGGGCTATGCACTGCCAGGTTATGACATACACCCTGCTGCCGCCCCCGCCGCCGCCGCCGCCGCTGCTGTTGCTGCTGTTGCTGCTGCTGCTGCTCCCATCAATGCAGATGCGCTGCTGTCAGCTAGCCCGGATCTCCAGACCAAGCTGGGCTATGCGCTGCTGCCAGGTCATGACATACACCCTGCTGCTGCTGCTGCTGCTGCTGCTGCTGCTGCTGCTGCTGCTGCTGCTGCTGCTGCTGCTGCCACCACTGCAGATGCACTGCTGTCAGCTAGCCCGGACTTCCAGACCAAGCTGGGCTATGCGCTGCCGCCCCCTGGTGGTGCCAACCTGAGCACCGCCAGCAAGGCCAATGCACAAAAGTACAACACTCTGAGCCTGGTGCTGGAGCAGCCCTTCAAGGACACCACAGGTGGGTGCACACATACAGCTGTTATGTAACAGTTGTAACTGTTATGACTTGGCTTGAGTGGATGTTCAACACGCTAAGCCTGGTGCTGGAGCAGCCCTTCAAGGACACCACAGGTGGGTGCACACGTTGACCAAGTTGCTATGCTACGGCTGCATCATGCTGGCCAAGTCGCTATGCTACGGCTGAATTGAAGTCAAGCAGCAGCACACCCAGCAGAGTTTAAGCTACTAGAGGTAGTACCTCTTGGATGTTGCACAGGGCGCATGCTGCACATACAAGAAAGCAGAGGTGCTGTCACGGCTCACGCCAAACTCTGCACTCCATGTCGTTGTCCTTTGATGCAGGAGTGCAGGGAGACTTGTGGCAGGCCATGTGTCTGCCAATTGCAACTTTCACTGCTGCTAGCTGTGACTAGTGGAGGATGCATCCGCACTGCACTCACTGCTGTGCAACAAGCCCGTCGCACACTGCTGCCTGCTGCTTTGTCCACCTGGTGTCTGCTGCACCCCTGCAGACACGCCCAATGCAGAAAGCGGCTGGAGTCCTCAGCGGGACAAGGCCTTCTGAGACCGGTTGCATGGCTGCTTTTCTCAGCAGCAGCAGCACACCGACTCAGCAGTTTCATGATTGATTAGTGTTTTGGGACCACACACCCTACACTGATTCCTGGTGTGGATTGATAAATGTCCTCCGTATCTGCTGCCACCCCGCAGACACGCCCAATGCAGAGACCGGCTGGAGCCCTGAGCAGGCCAAGGCCTTTTAAACCGATCACAAATTTAACCGATCACATGTCTGCTTTTCTCGGCCGCCGCAGCATAGACTTAGCAGTTGCGTACTAGGTGATATATTGGTAGCATTGATGCATGTGTACTCTGTGTCTGCCCTGCCCCTGCAGACACGCCCAACGCGGAAACTGGCTGGAGCCCTGAGCGTGCTAAGGCCTTTGGAGCAAGCCACGTGACAGCTTTTGTCAACACTGTGCCGACGCTGCTGAAGGAGAGGGCCACCAACGTCGAGCAGCAGAAGCAGTAGCACTGGTCGGCGTTCGTTGCTCTGCAATGTCTGCATGGCGGTTTGTCCTAATCACACTCAGTGCAGCAGCAGCAGCAGTACTGTTACACATTTGGCGCTTTGGACAGTCCGCCAGGCTGCGGCGCAGGGAGTGCCACCCTGATCTTGCTGCTAGGCAGCTCCTCCAGAGGTTGTAACACTTTGTCAATCATTTTAAAGTCGTTTATGTAAAGGCTCGTGTCACGTGGCCTCATGGCCAATTTCAAACTCACACCCAAACCCCACCCTGACAGGTCGCGGCCTGTTGTCTTTTCCACGTCGTTGGTTCCCGGTGGCCCACAAAGTGGGTTTATTTGTCAGCAGCCACTAGTTGCAGGTCAATGAGCTGCTGGTAGACCTCCGGTGTAGTTTTCGGTGAGCACTGTCCGGGAACAGTGTGGCAGCGACACGATTCAGATTGTAAAAGCACCTGCTCAGCGTTCAACTGTTGCAAGACATACATGTGTTATTACTCTGTCATCTGACGGCTTGCAGCAGCAGTCATGATAAAGCAGCAGCAGCAGCAGCAGCACCACCACCACCACCACCACCACCAGTGGTAACTGCAAAGTTTGAGCGCTGCGATATTCAGGCAAAACTTGCAAGTATGACTACAATATGAATTCTGAAAAATAAGATGCTGTAGTCCCAGCGGCCCCAACCCAGCGGCCCCAACACAGTTCTGCTGTTGCACCTACTTGACCATCCACAGGCTGGCAGCAGCAACAGTAATTGCATACAGCCTGCAAGGTACCCATGCCAGCCGGCCTGTCACAGCCCTTCAACAGCAGCATGTCTCTACCAGCACCCACCACCTGCCTACCCCAACTGCCACCATCACCACCAGACACGTTCAGCCACACTGAAACCCATCCAGACAACGCCAAGCCACCACCACCACCAGTAGCAGCAGCAGCAGCAGCAGCATGGCATGCAGCACTCACTGTCAGGGGCTTCCTGGTGGCTACTGTGCTGGGCTGTGTGTTCTGCATCATCACCATCAAGCTCAACCTGGGATCAGCGGGCATGACGCCCTCACTCAACATCGCAGGTGAGGGGAGAGTAAACATGGCCAGGCAGGGCAGCAGCAGCAGCAGCAGCAGTGACAGCTTTACAACAGCAACTGCGGGTGTGCATTCACATTCACTACCACTTGCATACCACCTGCATGCCCCAAGTGTCTGCTTCAGAAAACCCTAGCACGTGTTCTGCATCATCACCATCAAGCTCAACCTGGGCTCAGCGGGCATGACGCCCTCACTCAACATCGCAGGTGGGTAAGCTGAGCGAAAGACACAGCCACGCAAGGCTGCTGCAGCAGCAGCAGCAGCAGCAGCAGTGGTAGCTGCACTACAGCAAGGGCGGTGTGCGTATGCAGAAGCTGCCGCCTGCACACTCCAAACGCCCAACCCAGTTAATCCTGGCTCACAACATTATATCACCGCTTCATGCACTCGTACAACGTCACATCCTGTTACTACTGCAACTACACAGGCGGACTGCTCTCCTACGTGCTGCTCAAAGCCTTCACCCAACTCAGCAGCAAATGCAGCAGCAGCAGCAGCAGCAGCAGCTCCAGCAGCAGCAGCAGCAGTAGCGGACCGCTGCTGCCGCCGCTGCCGCTGCCTGCCAGCTTCACTCCGCAGGAGAATGCAGTGGTGCAGACAATGACCAGTGCCTGCTACAGCCTGGCTGGATACTCAGGGTTTGGCAGTTACCTGTTGGCAATGGGCTATCAGGCGTACCTGAATGTGGGAGGGGTGCGACAGGGGCAGCCGGGCTATCAAGCTGGTGAGGCAGGGGTGTTACAAAATGTGTTACACTGTTATAACATCACTGTAAGGAACACATGCTGCAAACAGCAGGTGCTGAGAGGAGATGCTGTTGCTCCATTGCAGGCAGTGTCTGTTTTTGTTTTCAGCTCAAAACTTGTGGCTTGCTTGATGCAGGCAGCTTGCCTGTGACACGTCACTGTTGCAGCTGCGGTGGTCACACGTTTTACCCCTTTGTTTGCATGTGCCTGCTGCTGTGCTCTCTGCCGTGGTGTAGCTGACGTTGTGCTGCTGCTGCTGCTGCTGCTGCTGCTGCTGCTGCTGCTGCTGCCGCCGCCTGCAGAAGCGGTCATCGAGCCCACGCCGCAGCGCGTGTGGCCCTACCTGCTGCTGATTGCGTTTGCAGGCATGTTTGCGCTGCTGGGGCTGCGCAACCTGCTCATACTCAACTGGAGGTGCGGGCAATGACGATGCTGCAAGACGATGAAATTTGAGTTCACACGTGGCTTGGCTATACGTTTAAACTCGGCCGCCACCCAGCAGCAACGCTTCAAAAGCAGTGCACTGCAACAAACCATACTGCTCGTTACAAGAACACAGTGCGCTGCATGCTCCACTGCCACTGCGTGTGTCTACGCGCACATATGCAACCCCACGGGCTGCGAAAGCAATCCACTCCAATCAACTAATATTGTTCATTACGAGAGCGCATTGCGCTGCATGCCTCACCGCCATGCGTGTACGCGTATATGTAATGCCGCAGGCTGCCGTACCCCAGCGGCAGCGCATTAGGCTATATGATCCTCATGTGTGAATGTATGTATACGTGTGCTGCTGCTGCTGCTGCTGCTGCTGCTGTGCCAGGCTGCCGTACCCCAGTGGCAGTGCATCAGGCTACATGATCCTCAGCCTGCACAGCCAGGGCGGGGCAGAGGCGGCAGCAGCGGCGGCCAAGGTGAAGCTGCTGGCGGTCAGCGCAGCCGCTTCATTCCTATTTGACGCCTTCAAGTGGTGAGCAGGCTTGGTGCAATTGTGCAGACCAGCCAGCAGGGCAGGTGCGTCAACGCTGCATCTGTGTCCTGTTTGACGCCTTCAAATGGTGAGCAGAGCCTGCTGCTGGCATGATCAAGCCATGGATGCGTATGGACACGTATGGTGTGTATCTGTGTGTGGAATCTGACAGCTCTGCTGTGTTTTGGGGTAATGGAAAACTGCACACGCAGTCACTCAAGCAAGTTGCGTGTGACGCGGCTGTGGTGACCGCCGGCCACTGTCAACCTGCTATGGCAGCTGTGATGGCTTGCACACTTCAAAGTCATGTTTTATTTGCAACTGTTTTTAACTGTTACATTGTTCCGCAGGGTCTTCCAGGTTCCCAGCTACAGCTGTGGCTTCTCCAGCCTGCCCACCTTTGGCAAAACATCCTAACGTGTATCAAGCTTAATTGTTGTTACATGTACCTGTGATTCTGCAACATTCATTTTTCAACATTATTTTGTTACTTGGGCTGCTTAGCGGTGGGTGACCCACCACTGACAGCTGCAGCCCCGCCCCAGTGGACCGATGCTTCCCAGTGCATCAACTGGCTGCATAGGTATGCTGTCAAGGTGATTTACACTAAAACATTCACCAAACTTCAACATTATTTTGTTACTTGTTACTGTTATTTTGTCCCGCAGGGTCTTCCAGGGCCCCAGCTACAGCTGCGGCTTCTCCAGCCTGCCCACCTTTGGCAAGGCAGCAGCAGCCTGGACCTGGCGCTTTGACTTCCAGCAGCAGTACATTGGGGCAGGCATGCTGGTGCCGCATGTGGTGGCATGCAGCATGATGCTAGGGGCAGTACTCAGCTGGGGGCTGATGTGGCCACTGCTGGCGGTAAGTGACTTGTGTAGGGTCTCAGTAAATGTACAAAGCTGCAGGCATGCTGGTGCCGCATGTGGTGGCATGGAGCATGATGCTAGGGGCAGTGATGAGCTGGGGGCTGATGTGGCCACTGCTGGCGGTAAGTGACTTGTGTAGGGTCTCAGTAAATGTACAAAGCTGCAGGCATGCTGGTGCCGCATGTGGTGGCATGGAGCATGATGCTAGGGGCAGTGATGAGCTGGGGGCTGATGTGGCCACTGCTGGCGGTAAGTGACTTGTGTAGGGTCTCAGTAAAAGTACAAAGCTTCAGGCATGCTGGTGCCGCACGTGGTGGCATGGAGCATGATGCTAAGGGCAGTGATGAGCTGTGGGCTGATGGCCTCTGCTGGCGGTGAGAAAGCTACTATGTTCTGTTACTGCCTGCTGTAGAGAGTTTTGAGCTTTTGAGTGAAATGTGTGTGGCATGGAGCATGATGCTGGGGGCAGTGCTCAGCTGGGGTCTGATGTGGCCGCTGCTGGCGGTGAGGCAATACATTTTTTATTTGCTCAAACAGTGGCTATAACAGAGGATATTGGTATTTGGATGAAATGCGATGCTGGTCGGGGTGCTGAGCTGGGGCGTGATGTGGCGGCTGCCGGCAGTGAGGCAGCGCATCATACATCTGGTTGCGGTACCTTGTTTGTGGCTGTTGACGTGTGATGGCTGCCAGCATGATGCTGTGCACGCTGCTCACCTGGGGCGTGATGTGGCCGCTGCCGGCGTTGATGCAACAACTCGCGGTTTGATGACGCCTAACATGGCCAGGTTGCAAAACACCACAGACCACTTCCGGTTCCTTCTACTCCTGCTGCCGCTGCCTGTTCTCCTGCTCCTACTGCTGCCGCTGCTGCTGGTGCTGCACATGCAGCGGCGTGAGGGGGACTGGTACCCAGCCGGTCTGCCCAGCTCTGACATGCGGGGCATGGGTGGCTACAAGATCTGGCTGGCGGTGGGGCTGCTGCTGGGAGAGGGCGCCTACATCATGGCCAAGGCGGCACTGCTGGGTGAGGGACTTTGTATATGTTTGTGCAAGTACCAAATGCATACGGGGGCTGCATCTACTGCAGGTTATGTTGTCGGTTATCTGCTTCAGCTGTTGTGTTTTTCGTGCAAATATTGAGCATAGCCTTAGTACCAGGCATGGGCGGCTACAAGATCTGGCTGGCAGTGGGCCTGCTGCTGGGCGACGGGGCCTACATAATGGCCAAGGCGGCACTGCTGGGTGAGGAGATTCAGCTGCTGTTTGTGCAGGTTCTGGGTGCTGTGTGTGTGACAGCGGCTGCTGCTGGCAGAGGGGGCTTACATGTTGCTAAGGGTTCGCACTGCATGAAGCGCTAGGTGGAGTGCAGCATCCGTGTAGGCCATGTACATTGTTGGGCGTGCGACTAACAAGGCCTGGCTGGCAGTGGGGCTGCTGCTGGGGGAGGGCGCCTACATAATGGCCAAGGCGGCACTGCTCGGTAAGACGATTCAGCTGCTGTTTGTGCAGTTTCAGTTGACATCTAAAGGGGCGAGCTTTACAGTAAATGCACATGCTGTGTGTGTGTGTGTGTGCCAGTGGCTGCTGCTGGGAGAGGGCGCCTACATCATGGCCAAGGCGCCACTGCAGGGTGAGACAGCATCTGCTGTGAGGGTGGAGGGTACCTGTTGTGTGTGCACTGCGCGGTGCTGTATGGTGCTGGTGCCAAGCGTGCGTTGAATGGCATTATACTGCAGCAATGCGTGTGCTGGTTACTGGGTTGAGGTCTTCTGGGTGGTGGTGCGATAGCTTCCTGTTGTCGCAGTGCAGAGGGACGATGTATGCAGCAAACTGGTGCGCAATGTTGCTGCGTTACCTTTTATGCGCTGCTATAGCATGGCTGGCAATGTGCTCTGGCATTGCTTGGTTGCATGCTACAAAGCTTCTTTCCGAAGATAAGTATATGGCTGCTAAGGGCTGAATGACATGTCACCCTGCTGTGCAGGCTTTCGACATGCACGTACGCACTACCAGCGCCGCAACAGCAGCAGGCATTTCGCAAGCGGCAGCTGCTTGCCTTCTACCATAGCAGCTGCTGCTGTGCTGCCGCATGCAGCATCCACAGATGCCTTGCTGCCGCTCACAGCCAGAGATAGCTACAGCAACACACCAACCCAGCAGGGCTGCAAGGATGCTGCACTGCAGCCTGCCTGCATGGAAAGCTCGGCAGGCAGTAGCAGCCAGCAACAGCAGCAGCAGTGCTGCTTGAGGCACCGTAACGCTGTGTGCATGGCTGGCGGCAGCAGCAGCAGTAACAGCACAGCAGCAGCAGCAGCATTTGCGGCAGTAGAATGTGCAGATGGTGCAAAAGAAAGTGGAGTAGCAGGCATGGCGTTCAAAGAGAGCTGGCAAGAGGTGCGGCTCCTGCTGCCGCTTTCTAGGTGTTTCTCATGTTTGTAACACAAACTGCTCTCGGAATGATCTCGGACTTTGCAAAGCTAGCTAATCATGCACTGCAATCAACTCCAAAGATGCTGGCCTAAAGCCATGCATTGCTGCTTGCCAATCCATTGCATCAACAGCATTTGCATTTCACCTGCAACCAATGCCATTGCTGCTGCTGCTGCTGCTGGTCATCCGCCTCTGACTGCCCCATGCAGCGCATTGCTCGTGAGGCTGTGTTCCGCTCCTGCGCCATCCCCTGGTGGGTGGGCCCCTGCGGCTACGCGGCACTGGCGGCCCTGGGCACTGCCTTCCTGCCGCTGCTGTACCCGCCAGGTGCGTTCGTGTTTGTTGAAAAGAGGAAGTGTTTCTGGGGGAGAGATTGAGGGGGGTAAGTTACTGGAGCCGAGGCAGCTGTGCAGTGGGTGCCTTCTTGTGTCTGCCAGCATCACCTTGTGCTGCACATGCTGCAATTGGTTCCATGTGCTGTTGTATATTGTTCCTGCAAGCTGACCTTCCGCTGCAAAACCACCTTGCCCCTGCTGCTGTTGCTGCTGCTGCTGCTGCTGCCACTTATGCCGCTGGGGTTGCTGTGGCATGTGCGTGGCATCATCCGCGCAACCACATGGCACATGACCCTGGTCGCCTTCCTCATCGGCCCCTTCTGTTGCAAACCCAACCTGTCCCTGCTGCTGCCGCTGCTGCTGCTGCTGCTACTGCTGCTGCTGCTGCTGCCACAGCCAAGTGGCACATGACGCTTGTAGCCTTCCTCATCGGGCCCCCAATCGCGCTGGCAAATGCATACGGAGCAGGCCTCACTGATCAAGACAACGGCGCAAACTATGCAACTCTGGCGCTGTTTTTGTTTGCTGCTTGGGCTGGCAGCAGCGGCAACGGCGTCATTGCAGGCTGCGCATTGATGGGCGTGGTGATGGTGTGTGCTGTGACGGCATCAGTGCTGATGCAGGTGGGTGCAATGACTGGTTTAGTGCTTCATTTAGCAGATGGTAGGGGTTTCAGCAATGCTGCTGCACACCACTCTCTGTTGCCTTATGACGGCATCAGTGCTGATGCAGGTGGTGCACCGGGCAATGCAGAGTACTTTCTCCTTGGCAGCCTCCTGTTTACTCGAGGATTGCAAGGATGCTGCTGTGCACCACCTGTGAAGCATCTGGTCTGTGTGAGGATATGGGCCTACATAGGCCTGGGCGTCAGTGAAAGTCCCTGCTAGGCATGTGCGGTATATGCATGCCTTTGCCTTGATCTCACGTCATGCAGCTGCGCTCACTGCAGCAGCAGCAGCAGCAGCAGCAGCAGCAGCAGCAGCAGCAGCAGTAGCAGCAGCAACGCACTGGCATGCTTGCGCCGCGCGCATTTCATGCTGCTGCAGGACTTCAGGACTGCGTACATCACGCAGACGCACCCCACAGCCATGTTTGTGGCTCAGCTTGCTGGCACTGCCCTAGGCGTGGTGCTGGCGCCAGCGGTGTTCTTTATGTTCTGGAGCACTGGGCTGGTGGGGCGAAAGGACGGACCGTGAGTGCTGCTGCTGCTGCCTGTTTGCTTACTGTGGGCCATTGCTGTGGATGATTGCTAGCTTGCTTGCTTGCTCGCTTGCTTGTTTGGTTGCTTGTGTGGGTGTCTGGCATGGTGTGCATCCCAACTGGCCTGGTAATCTTCAGTATTTCATGTACTGCTTCCCTGGCGGTACATATGTCATACATTTCCTGGGAGCACACGAGTATGCTGCTTCATCAGCAAATGAGAGGTTTGTAGGTACAGTGTTGTATAGCATGCTATGCCTGCAGGCCTTGTGAATGCCGACTTTGCTGTTCTGTGTGTGTCTGCGCTGCTGCAGCTACCCCAACCCCTTTGCTGACGTGTCTCGAGGCATCGCCGTTATCGGCACTGAGGGGCTCAGTGCACTGCCCAGGTGAGCTGCTGCTGCTGCTGCTGCTGCTGCTGCTGCTGCTTCAGCGGGCGCAGCTAGAGGTAGCGCAGTGCAGTGCAGTTGTGGGGAGTGTCTGCAAGCAGCGATATGACAAGCAGCGGCAGGAAAACAACACAGTAGCAGCCGATATGATGTTGCTGATGCATGTGTGCTGTAGCATGTGTTGCAGTGCCGCTTTTGTGGCTGCTCAGGCTTGCTGAGCGTACCCTCGACACTTTGTGTTTCACAGCGTTTGTGCCGCCGCCGTCGCTGCTGCTGCTTCCCACCTGCAGGCACTGCGGCACGCTCGCCGCCGCCTTCTTTGCTGCAGGCCTGCTGCTCTGCTCACTACGCGACGCGCTGCCTCACCAATTCGCACGCTTCATACCAAGCCCTATGGGCATGGCGTTCTCCTTTTACATCGCGGCAAATAATGCAATCGACTTTTTCCTAGGCTCTATCATTATGATGATTTGGGAGTGGAGGCGGCCGGCTGCAGCTCTGCAGCTAGGGCCGCTGTTGGCAGCTGGTTTGATTGTGGGTGACGGCCTATGGGCTGTGCCTGCAGCACTGCTGGCAGTTGGCGGCGTGGTGCCTCCAATATGCTTGAAGGTCGCTTGAGCGGTTGATGGAGACGATGCATTTGGGCTGATTGTGGGTGACGGCCTGTGGGCTGTGCCCGCAGCGCTGCTTGCAGTCGGCGGCGTGGTACCTCCGATATGCATGAAGGTTGCTTGAAGAGGTGCAGCACTGCTGCCAGTGGCAGCAGCAATTGTTTAAATGTGCTGCTGGAGGGCTCGTGCTGTGCTGGCAGCAGCTGCTGCAGGTGTTGTGTGGAGCAGCGGCAGGCGTGCCACCATTACCACAACCAGTGGTATCACCACCACCACCAGTATCATCACCACAACCAGTGGCAGGTAGGCAACGCAGGTCAGCAGCAGCAGCAGCAGCAGCAGCAGCAGCAGTGTCCTTCCCCGCCTGGCGGCACCACCCTCAGCACGCCACATTACACCATAGGTGGGGTTGCATTGCAGCACACTGGCGGCTGGTGCTCAGCGGAGGCTGCATGTGTGTGTGAGGCAGTGTGACCCGGCATACCTGAGCAGCGTTATGCCGCCAGCAGAGCAGCGGAGTTAACAGCGGCAGCGGCAGCAGCAGCGGCCTGTTGTGTTGTCGGCTGAAGCAGTTGCTGGCGTGTGTATGGCACATGGAGCCAACTATGCATGGCAAGCTACTGACCGCGTATGTCAGCACACATTGGCAGCACGCTCGTCATTTTTAGAACCAGCGGGGGCGGAATCCTACTGGCTCGTCACCAAAGCACGCTCATCATGCTGACATGGCTGGTGGTTATGACAGCTCATCAGTGCAAGGTGCTGCTGCTGCTGCTGTTTCTGCTGTTGCAGGGGCTCCTTGCATGTTTTGGGTCCTGCAAGTGCCCATACACCGCCATGATCAGCAGCAGCCTGAGTGCTGAAGCGCGCAGCTGACAGGCAACTCGCAGCAGTAAACGCAGCAGCAGAAGCAGCAGCTGCACCTCAGTTGTTCCTACTACCCATTGGCACACTACATCCTCCAGTCGGCAGCAGCAGCAGCAGCAGCAGCAGCAGCAGCAGCAGCAGCAGCAAGGGAGCAGCTAGCGGCTGGTGACTGCTGCAGCAATACAGCTGGTTGTGGGTGGCAGTGCACTTGCTACAGGAGGAGGTGAGAGCTGCTGCAAGGCCACTCCACGCATCTTGCAGCATGAACAGGATCTAAGAGCAGTACGCGCGTGCCCAGTGCTGCAGCAATAGCAGCTGTTCAAAACACCTTGCACATCATTGCCTGCTGCTGCCTGCGAGATATCTTGCAGCAGCTGCAGCAACACTTGCTTGTCATGCACTGGCAGTGTGCTGCGCCTTGCACACGGACGCATGGCTTCACAACATGTCCTTCGTGTCTTTGTTGCCGGATTCTGTGCCTGCAGGTTGTAAGTCGAGTCAACGCTGGTCGTGAGGGTTTGCACTGAAGTGCAATTGCTTGCAAGCCAGTGTCAACAGCCAGCAGTGATGCATCCAGCAGCTGGCACAGCATGTGGCGCCTAGTGGCACTGCTGTCTCATGTGCGGGCTGATATGTTGCTTTTACCCAGCGCTTATCTTGTGTTAGCATTTGCTGCAGCTGGCATCATGCCCTGGAATACGTTTGCAGGCTACTGTGGTACACTGATGGGGCTGTTGCCTATCCTGCTGCATCTATTTGATCGTGTTGACAAAAGGTTCGAGAGTAACATCGCAGTTAATATTTGTTATTTATCGAATGAAATGCTTGGCGTTGAACGCCGAACATCCGCATCGACTCAATGTCATGATGACTCAATGTCATGATGACTGCAGCACCGTTCCGACAGCCGGTGCACACTAGCACCACACGCATGTACAGCATGCACGTACTATAATCGTAGTATCAAATTTGCTGTCGTATCCAGCACTGCGCATGCACAAGCCCCGTAGTAGTGTGCCCGGGAAGTGTGAACAGAGTGATCACTCACAACTACACCCTGAAACAGGCCAAGAAGAGCGTGATGAACGCACACGGCTCGCACCGCAAGGTCGAATGTTGTGTTACGTCTCATTGAATATGTTTGTTTGCAGTTTCAGGTCCTAAGTACCAATCCCCCAGAAGCGATTAGCTAAGCTGCTGCCCCCAACGACTTGGTGCCTGCCATCTGCAGCGCGTGACGCGCCTGCAAGCTTTCGTTCCAAATCTTTCCCATATAACAGACCGTGACCATGCGTAACCTGTCAGCAGTGCTGTGTCTGTTGCTGGTCAGCTGCTGCGCAGCGCAGCAAGCACCTGAAGACGTTGAGCCGCAGCACCACCGCTACAAGCCGCGCAGACCTCCCGTCAAAAATGGCATCGTGGATCCCAGTGACTTTGTAACAGCCTGGAAGGCTCGTCAGGTGCCTGAGTACATCAACCCTTGCCTGGCCCTCTCCATCAGCTACAGCAAGTGAGTCCACACTTTTGCAGACATTGCATGGAAGCTGCAGCAGAACACATGGAAGGATGGTGAGGTTTCAGAGCGATTGGTTGTAGTTGACAGCTGCAGCTGCGGACAGTTGGCCGGTGGTGTGCAGCACCAGCAGCCTGCCCTGCTGTTCCTGTACTGCACCACTGCTGCTGCCAGCTGTGACGCATGGGGTTGAGTCAATGGCAGCACTCGCCCTTTTGCAAGCCAGCTCTTTGAACGGCTGCAATTTTCCTTTTTCATTGCAGGGACTTCATGTATGCTCCTGGTGAGCGCAGGGGCAGCAGCAGCGACAGCAGCAGCAGCCTGCATGTCGGCCGCTGAGCTGTTTTGGCAGGCTGTAACGCTGTCAGCTGCATGCTGCAATATCGTGGATTTGTTCATGTACAACCAGTGCATGCATGATGCCAGGTTGAAGTCTACAGCCAAAAGCACCTTGCTGCTCTTGCACTGCCACTGCACTACAAAATCAATCACCTGTCGCCGAGCTGCCCTGGTGTGTCTGTCTGCCTCTCTTACAGGCTTTGAGCTGCAGTGGTTCTCAGGCTTCCGCACCATCCGCCAGTTCCTCAAGTGGAACAAGGAGTTTGACGGCAGCAACCCCAGCCGCCCCAGGGTCGACCTGACCATTTACATCGCCGGCGCGCAGGTGAGGGTGTAGATGTGCAAAGCCTCATGTGGGGTGTACAGGCCAGTGCAGTGTAACTAGTTTTAGGTGCAGCCGCCCCAGGGCAGACCTGACCATCTACAATGCCGGCGCGCAGGTGAAGGCGCAGGTGCAGCAGCAGATCAGTGCAGCCACAGACTGGTGCGGTGTTGCAGCCACAGACTGATGCGGTGTTGCAGCCACAGACTGGTGCACTCGTTCACCGTCATGCACTGGCAGCCTGATGCAACACCATCTACATCGCTGGACCTCAGGTGAGGCTGCAGGTGCAGCCACAGACTGGCTGCAGTGCTGTCCCTCACTCAATGTCATGCACTGGTATCCTGATGCCTGCAACACCATCTACATAGCTGGCGCTCAGGTTGCGGGGGCAGCCGCACAAAGCCACAGACTGGTGCAGTGCTGCACCTCATCCACGTTGTGTTGTGTTTAAGACTGATGCCTGCAACACCAGGGGACGCTTACAGCTGTGTCGGAAGCGCGAGCAGGTGGCTCAGCATGTAGGCTGCATGCTGCAACACCACTTTGCTCCTCCAAGGAATGAGTCACAGCTTGCTTTGCTGGCAGTTACAATCCGCCTTGCCGTGAGCCAACGCCCTGTGATGCCCCCGTCACCTGCAGACAAGCATTCTGCAGTCTTGCAATGGCTCTGCTGTCTTTTGGTGGCTGCTTCTGCTGCTTCACCACACGATGCTCTGCCGCACATTTTCCTGGCGCCTGCAGGGCTTTGTCAATGGTGCAAATGACACCAACATGCTGCTCAATGTGTGGCAGCAGTGCGCCATTGAGGAGTCCAGCAAGGTGCAGCGCCAGGTGCCGGGGCCGGCCTACTTTGCTGACTACATAATGAGCACGTACGCCATCGAGGTGCCAGATCAGGTGCGTTTATCTGCGCTTGGCTCCCCAAATCGGCGAGGATGGCTGTCATGTTGTGATTCGTGGGTTCGTGAGGGGATTGCTCAACGCACTGCATATTAATATCTCAACAACCCTATGTGCCCACTCCTCAGCCTGCGCTGGTGCATGCCTCAACAGCAGCACTCTGCCACCATCTCAAAGGAAGATATGCATGCTGGGAGCACGCAACAGAAAGGCTATTGCAGTGAGCTGCAGCAGCTTTACCGTCATCTCCTTTTGTTGCTGCTGCTGCTGCTGCTGATGCAGGTGCTGCGCGAAGTGGTAGCAGACTACTGGCCTGCTGTCAACAACACGCTGTACGGAGCAAGCTGCGACCGCAACTGCCTGGCCAGCACCACCAACTGGCCGGAAGCCGCAGCTGATGCCTGCGGCTGCAACCCGAAGCTGATCTCAGAGTTCAAGCGCTTCGCAAAGTTTGACCCCTCAAACACCAACATGACTAACCGCAAGCCCAACACCTTCGACTGCCTGAAGCAACTGACAGCAACGCGCATTACGATCTTTTCCTACAGGGCAGCGCTGGAATTCTGCTTCCAAGCGAGCGCGCTGCAGACCGGAAATGGCTTGGGCTGGCGCCCTGCTACTGATGATGGCTATGAGCCAGGGTTCTATGGCCTGCTGTCATTCCCGGAGTTTGTGATGCCAAATTACGCCGTGCGCTACATGCGCAAGGTGGGGCGCATGCAGCAGCTGCCGGCTCTGTAGCTGAAATGGGTAATTGATGTGCAGCCAGCAGCTGCGCAGCAGCTGCCTGCTGTTTAACTGCTCGAGACAGCGGCGTGCACACGTGCCAGGCATACTGGCTGTGGCACCAGCATCTATTTGATTGCTTTGAATAAATTGTGCAAAGCTTCTTTCCAGAAGCACTTGATCAAGCAGTTTATGAAGTGACACATTGTGTGTGAAGTTGAGCCGCAGTACTAGTACTTGTACTACTGTAAGCAGCGCGCATGCGCACACATATGGGCAAGGGCACGCTATTTTAAAGCTATAACGCTGGTATACCATAGACATGCCTGATGGTGGTTACTTTATGCTTAGAATGCTATAAGTGCCTCGGCCATCCGGGTCGGTCTTCCTAAGCCCTATACATGGCTGTAGTGTGCGATTTGCAGCAATTTGCTCTTGCTGTTTGCCGCGTGGGGTTGTGTGAACTCTGCAGTAACGCATGCCCTTGTCTGTGCCTGCCTCTGGCCAACCCAAGCGCAGTGGAAACTGTCGGGTGTTTGTCTGTGGCCCAGGAGTTGTCGTGTGACCCGTTTTTTGGTGACTGCCAGAATGAGCTCTGGCGGTGCTGTTGGTTCGTGTTTGCCGCTCTGACATGAGTTATGTTGCTGAATTTGCACAATCATGAGTCATGCACCTGTTACTGCTCGATGAATGAGCTGAATTGGTTACCCATGAGAAGTGTGAGGCAAAAATGAAGTGTCTGCTGTGGTGTGTGCTGCAACTGGCTAGGGTTGTGCATTGAGTTGTACCACTACTGTGATGCATCATGATCTGCATGACCATAGTTCAGCTGAAAATTTGGTTTGCATACAGGTTGTTGGCGTTATGCTTTGGTGTACTGCTGGCTGGCCTTACTTGGCTTTGCATGTTGCATGTGTTGGTTGATGATGAGCTTTGCATTGATCTGCCATGCTACTGTGCTGACGCCGCATGGGCGGCCCCAGTCTTGATTTGGGAGGGGAAAGCAGTTGTGTTACCCCAACACGACATTTTACATGGAGCTATGCTACACACTGTTCTGTGTGAGGAAAGAGCTATGCAGTAGTGCTGACTCAGCATACTTTGTAGTGTGCTTCACAGTGTGAAATGCTACAGCAGCGGCTGGAAGTCTTTATGGATAAACATTATGAGCCTCTTGTTTGCTCCTAGTGGTTCCAACCACTTGATTGAATGGAGCATGTAACACACGCATGAGTGGCACTGTTGCCCTTTTCTGCTTGCCTGCTATGGCAGGGCCCTGCAGCTGCAAGTGCACCTGTGCCAATCGTAGTACATTCAAACAACCGTGTGTGCATGCCCATGCCCAATCTACCACTGCAGGACGCTTCAGAACAACCAGCAGGGTGCCCAGTCCTGGCCGTTGTCCGTTGGGGGCAGCTGCCTCACCAAGGCCTGAGCAAGCTTGCACCTGGTTAAAGTTATTAAAGCTGCATGCATAAGGAGTGCAATTGCCGCACGACAATTGTACAGTGTGCATGCAGCAGGCTGGCCATCCACCTGCCACGTGGAGTCCTTCAATCAGCACATGCCATATAGTGTGACAATAACATGATGTTGTCCGAATGCTACGGTGGACGCCGCACGTGAATCTGCATGTGTCAGCCTTGCCTCTGCATGCTGCTGCCATGCAGCCAGTGCATGTGGCTTGACGCCAAACAGCGCTGCTGGCACCATTACTGCATGATACCTGACGTCGCATAAATCTACACTCCGGCCTACCATCCCAGGCCTGCACACTGTCTCTGCCTTTGCAGCCCGCGCAGCATTGCTTGACCGGCAACAATCAACAGACTTGGCAACATCCTGCAGACCGCGCTGCATAATCCTCGCAGCCTGTGCTGCCAGGCCCAACGCAGGCCCGCAATCACCATGTTATCCATCAAGCCATCGCATAGCCAGGCCCATGTGCTGCTCGAGCAACATGATTGCTGAGCTCAGCAGCAGGCTAGGAGCTCAGCCATGTGACTGCTGCACATGCGGGCAGTACTGCACTTGTGCCTCTGCAACCATCATGTAAAGTTACATGACCGTTAACAGTCATCATGATGATCAGCATCAGCCGCGCTGGCGGCTGGCTAGACATGGCGCCATTCCCGGCCCGCTGATGGCTGTCTTCCTGTCACTGCTGGAAGCAGCTCCTGCACAGCATATACACAGCAAAGATCAATCCTGACATCAGCCAAACAGCATCAAAACTTTTACCTTATATAGAGTCACATTGCACCTGCTGCTTACGCATGCTGCACCCATACATTCTGAGGCTGAGGTGCCTGAGCCGACCAACCAGACCTTGGCAATGCTGTTGTAATCTGCACTCGCATTTGCAATGGCTTTCAGGCTGCAGAGCACATACTGCTGCTTGGTGCTACACCGTTGAATGCGCGTTACATGAAAAGTCCTCATTGCAACATGTTCTCTGCGCATATGGTGCATGCGCACCATCACTGGCGCCAGTCAGCACACACACCTGCATCTTTGACCAGGCGGCTGATGCCTGCATTGAGCTTGGCTGCTGCCACGACAGTCAAGCTTATATGTAGGCCAGCTGGGCCTGCAGGCGCTGCACACAGCAGAAGTATCAGTCACAGCAAACATGAAGGTTCTGGCTGCCCTGGTTCATTTGCCCGAGTGCAAGCATAGGGACCGCTGCAAGCCTCACAGCAGCACATAAGTGGAGCTGCCCATAGCGCTGCCCATACAGGCACGCGCTGCAGTGTCAGCGTTATGACACGAAACTTACCCGCTGTAGCTATCTCTGCCTGGTCCTGGATGTGTAATTGCTCAGGTGCTTCACCATAGTCGCGCGTCACGAGTCACGAGTGACGCCACCTGGGACACTTCAAATTTGAATGACTCCCAGCACTCAGTGCTGCAGTGACTGGCAGCACTCGAGTGCGAGCTCGCTCCCTGCTGCCACCGTAGTGCCTGCATGCAGCTGCGAGACGCATCCCCCTGTACAACGATCATCGACACGTGAGCAACAACACGTGTGAGTTGCAGAATAAGTTCATATCACATTCGCGATGTGCATTGATGCTGCAGGTGGCACCGATATTTATTCAATACCAATACCAATACCAACACCAAAGTATGGGACTGAACCCATATTATTCAAGGCTTTGCAGGCTGCCAGCAGCTGGACTTGGTGTCCCCGTGACCTGTGCCGACGCACCTGTCAGATCTTAGTGGCAAAACATGCTCTAAAATGGAGTCTGTTAAAACCTATCAACTGCCAGTCGAAGTCTTTGTACGCTTTTCGGTCGGTTCCCAGTTGGGGTAATACACCTCCCCTCTCTCTACTGGGTGCAAAAACCGTGTGACGTCAGTCGATTGACAGAACAAGCAGCTTCAAAAGCACAAAGAGCATTGCTTTCAAAACACAAAACCGCGACCAGGTGTTTAGTTCAGGCGAACCATAATCAGCCCGGATTGGCTGCTGTATGCTTGAGAGATCAGTATATATCTGTTCTTGTGTAACGGAGCGTGTTTTTGCACTCGCCTTTGTCTATTGTGGTGACGTAAGTGAAATTTCATTGAACTTGTCATGACAAAGTTCGATGAAGTTGGCGCCCAACATCCACGTAGGACACAGCACCGCAGCAGCTTCCTTTGCATTGTTTTCTGCGTAAAACTGCATTATTCGCCACCGGCGTGACACGTTTGTGCTAGCAGCAAACACAAACTTGGACACTTTCGCCTGTTCGTCAGGATCTGTCATGTTGGTGTGCTGGGAGTGATGTTTAAAAGTTAAGACCTGTCCCAAGATTTGCGGCTGGAGAGACGTGACGGCTGATAGTTGAGGTGTCGGAGCTGTTCTTCAGGTTCAAACGTCCCTTTTGCAATGCCCAGCTACCGAGAAAAGGATAAAGATTCGTATTTCGAGGGCTGTAAGCAGGCGTTGATTTTAGAGCAAGAGCAGCTAGGTGCGTAGGACGCATGTGATGGCAGTAAGGATACTAGCCTTGCCAGCAAGCAGCTGGTGCTGCTTGCCATCTGGGTGGCATGGACATGCTTTACACAGCCAGCCGACAGGGCGAAGATCTTGAGAGGCGCATCAAGAGTGATGAGAAACTCCAACCCCGCCCTTGCAGCCATGAGGAAATGGGCAGAACAAATGGTAGCAGAGGCTGCAGCGGCTGCAAGCTCCGCCCTTCAGGTTGCTGGTGCACCAGACACCACTGAGGACCTGCCTTCAAACAACAGCTTGAAACAGTGGCTGACGGACAGAGTGTCAAGCAAGCATACCTTGGCATCTCGCACGGAGGTTAAGGCCCACCACCAGGCAGATTTCCTGGAGCAGCTAGAAAACCACGTAGAGAGCTTGCGCGCACAGGTGAGGGCGCCTAATCGCAAGCACAGAGCACAGCAATGGCATGTGCAGCCGTGGTAGTGTTGCGTATATGATGTGCTGTTGGTATGGCTACACAACTGGGCATATGCTACTTGCTGTTTGCTCATACTTCCCATCACCGCATCACCCTCTCCCTGCATCGTGCACAAGCCCTGCTGTCCCTGCTGTACTCCCTGCCTCCCTCAGTCCTTTGCATCACTCCCTGGGTGAGATCGACAACAGCATCATTCGTATCTGTGCTTTGCGCCTGTGCTCGGCTGTAACACTGCAGGAGGATGCCCAAGAGTTCAGCACCTCTGGGCTGGCGCAGCCTCTAAAGCAGCAGCAGCAGCAGCAGCAGCAGCAGCAGCAGCAGCAGCAGCAGCAGCAGCAGCAGGCTGCCCAGCAGCAGCCGGTGGCCTGACTCTGCCGCAGCTGCTGCAGATGCAGCAGCTGCAGCAGCTGCCCACACAAGTTCTGCAGGAGCTGCACCAGCTGTCCGTTGCCATGTGGCACATGCCGGACCAGCTGTCTGCAGCCACGTGGCAGGTGCTCTGCCAGCTGTCTCCATTCATGTGGCAGGCCCTGCAGGCGGTACCAGCATCCTGGTTGCCATGCTTGCTGGAACAACAGCTGCAGACCAGACTGCTGGAGCAGCAGCAGCAGTGGCAGCAGGTGGGTAGCGCAGACTCTGGTCTTTTCACAGGCCTACGGCAAACCAAACTTCAGCGGTGTCTCTGTTGCGCATTGAATGCAACGCGTTTTACTGCATTTTATGGATGGGCAGCACAGTTGTATGTTGCACAGTGGTACATTGCATATCCTGCAAGAGCGCTCACCGTCTGCTTGCAGTCCATGTAGCGGTGGCAGCATGAGCACAGCCCACAATACAATGGTGTCGAGCTGGACTGTGGTGTATCACTGTGGCTGCGCGTGCCAGCACCGTCTAACACCCTACAATCCTGGCTGCTGCTTTGCGCAGAGCCTGCAGCCATATGGTAGTGGCGCTGGGCTGATCGCAGATTCTGGTGTTGGGTTCTGGCAGCAATCTGGTGCAATGCCATGCACCACACAGACAGCGGCAGTTGCTGCTACAGCAGCGGCTGCAGGCTACCCAGCAGGCTGTGCTGCTGCAGCAGCCGCAGCAAGCGCTGACACGACAGCATTTGCTGCGACAGGTCAATCATCATCAGCATCATTGGCACAAGCAGCAGCAGCTGCTGCAGGACAGAGCTTCTCAGGAGCTGCAGCACCCAACTTTGCAAGAATGGCAGCTTCAACAGCAGGCGGTAGCAATGCCACCGCCTCAGCAGCAGCAGCAGCAGCAGCAGGTCCCGCAGCACCATCAATGTCATGCTGGGCTCCCCTGCTACTTGCTGGACTGCCCGGCTTACCGCAGGTAGTGTATACACAGCACTTGCATGCTCAGCACCCGCAGGGAGGCAGTTGGTTGTGCACACTGCATCATGTTTACGACTGCTGAAACAAGGGACACTGGTTAAGCTGGTGGTACTGTAGTTACTGGATGCTGCATTGTCACGTTCGCTTCGAAATTTACACGGCATCCTTGGCGTGTTAGTCCTTGCATTACACCGTTGCAGCTTGTTACCCTGACATCACGGGATCTATCATCATTCGATGCACACCACCTACTTAGATGATGAATTAATTGATTGTTATGTATCTTCTGCAGGGCAATCCGTCCATAGACGACTTTCTGGCGTCCGATGGGGTGAGCATGATTGACTAGCATGCCAGCGCAACAGCTGCAGGAGTGACTGATGACAGCAATGCCTGTTGCTTGCTGGTGGGCAGCTGTTGCTGCACTTGTGGCGACACAACCCACTGTTGCAGCAGCAACAGCAGCAAGTACCTGCTCAAAACACATGCAACAGCACCATGGGCAGATAAGGCGGCTTGTGTTGCTTGTAGACGCTGGTGCTTCTACCAGTGGACCAGTGAAGTGCTGTTGGTGCACGTGCCTTCCTGATGATGTGTTTTGCGGCGTTGATAACTCACAGCTCCTCCTGCATCAAATTTGTGCCATGCTTGCTGCAGTGCAATGAGCCCACACAGGATGCTGCAAGCATGGACATCGACCAGGCAGAGCACTTTGCGCAGCAGCTGTCAGTGATCCCAATGCCATGGGGTGCTCATGATGCTCAGCTGCTGCCGCAAGGGCAGCAGCAGCAGCAGGACCAGCAGCCGCAGAGTGGGCTAGCAGGGGACGCTGGGGTTTACGGTGCTGACGTTGGTCTGCACAGCGTTTTCCCTGGCCACCCAGGCGCAGGTACGGAAAACTGATTATGCAACGCATACCAGATTAAATTGATTAAGGCTCATAGCCGGTCTTTATGACAGCTGTCCTGCAGATGCGGAGTGAACCTGTAGCACTACTAACACAGTCCTACATCAATTGTCATGCAGCTACCCAAGCATGCATCTGCAGAGTATCACCATCGCCTGCAACTCGTATGTTCATGACGTACTGCCGTCTGCCGTTTATGCCCCACACTCTCTGGCTGCCCTCACTGCACGCAATGTCCCTGCACACCTGCAGTTGACTGCGACCAGTTTCTAGCGTCGGCAACGGACAGCATCCACCCGGCCTTTTGCCGCACCTTGGCAACCAAGGCGCCATGCCTGGCTGCATTTTGGCTGGCATAGCTGTCAGCCAGAAGCCAAGCGTGCAGCAGCTGCACACCTGGATGTGCAGGCTGGCTGCAAAGTGCGCTCGCAGTGATCCATCTTTCAGCAGCCGCAGCCACACTGCGTGCTTGGAGGGCTGCATGGTGTCAGTCAACCAACAAGGAACCTGCGTAGCTATGGGACCCGCAAACAGCACACCACAGCTGCTAAGCGTCTGGCCAGCCTTCCTGTCACGGTCAGTTGCTGCAGCAGCAGGCGCGCAGCTTCTGATCAACGGGCGCAACATCGCAGGCAATCGCGCATTGGTGCGGCTGGACGAGCGCATGCGACTGTTGCACTTTGTTGCTGCTGTGGCTCCACCTGACAGCAGCCAGGTCATCAGCGCTGGTGATGTCAGCGACACGACCAGCAGCAGCAGCAGCAGCAGCAGCAGCAGCAGCAGCAGCAGTAGCACTGGCTGCAGCTGTAGCACTGCCAGCAGCGACAGCAGCAGCAGCAGCTGGTCGGTGCAGGTGCCATCTGAGATGTTCGCTGGCGGCAAAGGCGTGCTGGGGGCGGCAGCAAAGACCAAGCTGCGCTTCAGAAGCGAGTCACTGCCTGTACTGGTGCTGGACGCAGACGCTGCTGTGGTGGAGGCACTGCAGAACCTGTGAGTTGCTTGTGCTGACAGCATTCACGGCTCTGGTCTGTTAACATCATAGAGCCAAGACAAGACGGCTGGTTTGTGTACTGTGCATGTTCGTGCAGTGATGCTCACAGCTGTATGCAGATGGTAATGCCTGAGCTGCGTAGCACTGTATGACTGTGCGATTGCAGCTGACCGCCGTGAGTAGTAGAACTCGGGAAGCAGTCTCTAGCAAGCAGACATGGGTTTCTGTTGCCCTGCTTGTGAAGCTGTCACAGAAAGCGTCAACCAATGTTCTGCTATCTCTGCTTGCTTTTTGCCACTGGCCTGCTGCAGTCCGCACGCAGCTGAGGCGAGCCGGCTGCTGATGACACTGCTGCAGCTGCGCGGCACTAAGGCAACCGCGGTTGCACAGCAGCATGCACACTGCCAAGCAGCAGCACTGCAGCTGCTGCAGCTGTTTGCGCGGAGCGGGCAGCCTGTGCTGGTTGATTGGCTGCTCGGCTGGCTGAAGCAGCTGCTGTCGAGCATACCTGGAGCAGCCGTTACAAGTTTGATTGTTGAGGCATACCAGGTTCAGCGCACCACAAAGATAGTCCCAGGCAGCAGCGCACTCAGTTGTTGCGGTGACAGCAGCAGCAGCAGCAGCAGCAGCAGCAGCAGCAGCAGCAGCAGCAGCACTGAGCTCTGGCAGCAGGTGAACAGCTTGGTGCGCAGCGTCCCCGACACGCTCAGTGCATCCAACCCCTAGCAGGTGGAGATCGTTGTTGGGCCTGCAGGTGAGAGCTGCCATTGCAGCAAGGCCGTGCTCACTGTGCAGCTTGATTTTGCACACAACACACACAACCATGCCATGCTCACGCCTCGCGGCACCCGCCTGTCGCATGCTGAACACGACTCCGGTGCGCCCCAGTTGTGCAACACAGCCAGCACTTACACGCACTCACCAGCGCTCCAATGCATCATGTGCCTTGTCACTTGGCAGAGCCGTATTCAATGGCATGTGACACATGGTTGTGCTGCTGCAGGTGACCTGCTGTCTGCAGTGTATGCTGCTGCCCTGTCTGCTGAGGGCGCTGCCGGGCGCATTGCTGTGCTGGCTGCCTCAGCCAGCCAAGACGACCTGCTGCACTCGCAGCAGCGGTGGTGCTTGGCAACTACACAGCAGCAGAGCAGCTGCTGCAGTATGGCGCCCACCCTGCAGCCTGCTGTGGTGCCGCTCTGCAGTGGGCCGCCAAACGCAAAGCCAGCCCTCAGGGCGATGGCGGCAGGCTGCTGCAGCTGCTGCTGAATAGGCTGCTGCCGGCAGCAATGCCGCCTGATGGCAGCAGCTCAGCAGCAGTCACTGCTGGCTTGTTTGCAGCTGCAACGGCCTGGTGCTTGGGGCTGCATGAGGCACTGGATGGCATCAGGCCTGCTGGAGCGACACCAATCTGTTTCTCGCTGCAGCAGCACCTGCAGCACAGCAGCCTTGAGCAGCGCACAGTGGCCTGCCTGCTGCAGCACCTGCGGCAGCAGTGCAGCTGGCTGTTCCTGGAGATGCCGGCCTGCCTGGCAATCGAGCTGCAGCTGCAGGATTGGGAGCAGCCAGTGGAGGCCGGAAGCCCGATGCCAGCGGCAGCCGCCACAGCAGCAGCAGCGCCAGCATCAGCACCATCAGGTGGAACAGCAACAGCAGCAGCAGGCGGAGCGGCAGGTGCTCCAGAGCAGCATGTTGCACCTGCCACGCATGCGCCCTACCAGCCAGCCCTTGCCATCCAGGCTGCTGATGCAGACACCATAATGGAGGAAGAGCCAGGGCAGGGGCAGCTGCCTGGCACAGGAGGCGCAGCAGTCAGCGCAGCAGCTGGCAGGCTTGGCAGAAAGCGCAGGCTGTCAGCACCGCGCAGGCTTGCAGCAGCGGTGACAGGCAACTCGGCCGCAGCTGCTGCAGGTCACCTCATGCAGCCGCTTACCCAGCAGCAGCAGCAGCAGCAGCAGCCTGGAGCTGCGTCACTTGCAGTAACCCTGGACCAGGTTGGTGAGCTACTGTCTAAGGCACGGCCCTTCCCCAACATCAGCTGTGCCGAGCGTGTGATGGCGCGCTGGTCAGCTGCTGCTGGCGGCAGCAGAGACATGGACGTGCTGCTGCAGCAGCACAATCTTCATGCCTTGCTCAAGGACTTCCAGGAGCCTGGTATAGGGGGCCACCTGCTGGAGCCAAGCACCGTGTGCGAGTACCTGCGAGCAGTGGTGGAGGTGCTGCAGCTGCTGCAAGAGCAGGGGCTGTACAGCGCGCAGCAGCTGCAGCAGCAACTGGAGTGTGTGCACGCCCAACTGCGCGCTGCAGTCGAGGCAAGCTTGGCAGCAACAGCAGCAGCAACAGCAGCAGCAGCACAGCGCGGTGCAGCCCCTGTGCCTGCGCCGGCAGATCAGGAGCACTGCTGGTGCTCCTGGCAGGCTGCTGGCGCTGGCGCTGGTGCTGCGGCTCGTGCTACTGGTGCCACTGCTTTGTGGCAGGTTGGTGCCGTGACCGTGCGCTCTGCTCCTGTGCAGCCACTGCTGGTTGGGATTGAGCAGGAGCCCATTCACCTACTCATCAAATGCACAACACATCATGGATCATGATGATTTGCGCTGATCAACGCTTTCTGCAACATATCTGTGCTATTTGCTGCCTGCTGCACGACCGTAGGAACCTGCCGGCATCACGTGCCTTCAGGTGGACAACAGCAGCAGCAGAATCTGCTTGAGGTGTTTGCTGCCCTCAACCCTGCTGGCCTCAGCCTTTGGTGGCGCCTGGAAGCAGGCCAACTTCAAAGTGCAGCTGTCAGTGCACAAGGACGGCACCTGCATTGCAGGTGGGGTGGTGTCAAGCACCACAGCTCTCAGCTCAACTGCACTGTGCTCACTGCAGGAAGCCGTGGCAGTGATCACTCATAACAGTTTCTTGAGCCCAAATCATGCACCAAGCTGCTTAGCTAGCTGCACAGCCATAGGTCAGACTTCTGGTTTCAAAACACTGGTGCAATGTTTAGAGCTTGCTCTGCTGCTGTGCTTCTGAATGACTACAACAGCAAGCTATGCCAACATTCGCACAATCACAGTTGTGTGCATCTGAGTCCAAAGCATTAATTCTATAGGGTTCAGTTAACTGGGCTGCCAGCAGCCGTCTGACAAGCAGTGTTTGTTTAACACGGTTGAATCCAATCTGGTTGATCGGCGGCTTTGTTTGGAAATCATGCGAACACATTGAACACTTGTATATGTGGTTGCAGGGGGGCCAGGAGAGCGTTTTCTGCAAAGTTTGTGCGGACACACCAAGCCTCATGTCAACATCCCCACAGCCGTTGTGCCACAGTTGTCAGGCTGCTGCCTGACCAAGATCAACGCAGCACCACTCAACCTCGTGCAGGTGGGCACCGCCAGGCTCTGGTTTACTTGAATGCAAGCTCACAGCAGCTGGTGTCCTGCTATGTGTGAAACCCTGCAGTGGCTGCCTGGCGGCAGAGCTCCTGTTACTGAGATGTGCATGCTACAACATGTCGAGCCAGGCACCTGTGGTCTTGAAGCATGCGTGCTTGCGCATGTTTTGTTTGATCAGGTGCACTTCACCAGCCACACCAGCAGCAACACAGCAGGGGTGCAGCCGCCCGCGGCATGCTGCAGTGGGCTTCAACCAGCTGCTGCTGTGCAGCCTGCAGCTGCTGACTGGGCACTGCCAGCCAGCATCATGCAGCGTGGCCATCAGCAGCACCTGCAGCAGCAGCACCCTCCACCTCCTCCTGCAGCAGCAGCACTCTCTGAAGCACGACCCCTCAGAAACATCAACCGTGCTGAGCGTGCTGTGTTGGTGCGCTGGTCAGCTGCTGCTGGCGGCAGCAGAGACATGGACGTGCTGCTGCAGCAGCACAATCTTGATGCCCTGCTCAAGGGCTTCCAGCAGCCTGGTATAGGAGACCAGCTGCTGGAGCCAAGCACCGTGTGCGAGTACCTGCAAGCAGTGGTGGAGGTGCTGCAGCGTCTGCAGGAGCAGGGGCTGTACAGCGCGCAGCAGCTGCAGCAGCAACTGGAGTGTGTGCACGCCCAACTGCGCGATGCAGTCGAGGCAAGCTTGGCAGCAACAGCAGCAGCAGCACGGCGCGGTGCAGCCCCTGTGCCTGCGCCGGCAGATCAGCAGCAGGCTGCTGGCGCTGGCGCTGGTGCTGCTGCTCGTGCTACTGGTGCCGCTGCTTCTTGTCAGGTTGGTGCAGTGGCCGTGCGCTCTGATCCTGTACAGCCACAGCTGTTAGTTGGGATTGGGCAGGAGCCCAGTCAACTACTCACATGCATGCCTTGCATTGCAGCCTCGTGTTAACAACATGTTGCTGTCGCAGACCAGGGGGTGATTTGCCTTATGGGCAGGCTGTTTGAGCTGCGCCTGCACCGCTCAGCTTCGCCAGTTCCTTTCATGCATCATCAGCCAGCAGAAGTGTGCATTTATGTTTGCCGCCTGCTCAGGCTGCTGTGAATGTTGCTGCTGCGGTTATCTTCCTCAGGTGCCAGATCTCACCCTACCCCAGCAGTCAATTGCTATGCAGCTGCTGCAGCAGCAGCAGCAGCAGCAGCGACAGCAGCAGCACCAGCAGCCAAGAGCTCTGTCACTTGCAGGACACTTGACCCTGGATCAGGTCTGTGAGCTGCTGTCTGAGGCTCGGCCCTCGGGCCAGGTCAGCTGTGACGAGCGTGCTGTGATGGAGCGCTGGTCAGCTGCTGCTGGCGGCAGCAGAGAGATGGACGTGCTGCTGCAGCAGCGCAATTTAGATGCCTTGCTCAAGGGCTTTGACAAGCTGGCGCCAAGCTCAGTCTGCGAGTACCTGCGAGCAGTGGATCAGGTGCTGCAGCTGCTGCAGGAGAAGAGACTGTGCAGCTGGCCGCTGCGGCTGTTGCAGCAGCGACGGCAGGACGTGCAAGTTCGTCGCTTTGTTGTCAGCATCAGCAGGCTTATGCAATGCAGCAGCTTTACGGGCTGCGCCAGCACTTGCAGTCTCAGGTCAGGAGCAGGCTGCTGCCCTGCAGGCGTAGCTGCTGGTGCTGGTGCTGCTGGTGCTGGTGCTTCCTGCCAGGTTGGTGCAGCAATCGGTGCACTCTACAGCCACCGCTTCTGTCTGGGATGGGCAGCAGCTCGCGCATTCCTCACGTGCATGCATTTCTTGCCTTGCATCGCAGTGCATGTACCTGTGACCCATCGTGAGTGCGGCAGTCAATGCGTATTCGACTTACGGGCAGTCCCGTTGAGCTGCACTGCATCACCGGCCTGGCATGTTCTGTGCATGCTTTGTTAGGCATACAATGGTTCAATGACTGGCGTTTGCAGCAAGCGTGCATTGGTGTGCAGTGCTGCTGTGTTGAGCGCATGCTGCTATGAAGGCTGCCGCTGCGGTGATCCACTGCTTGCAGGTGCCACCTCTGGCCCTACCTGAGCGGCACAAACCTATGCAGCTGTTGCAGCCACAGTAGCTGCAGCAGCAGCAGTTGGACCCTGCAGGGGTGCCGCGAGACAACTGCACGCTGCGCATTTTTGATGTGCAGTTGCTTGCTACTGGCAGTGATGCCCTGAAACAGCGTGTGGCAGCAGAGCCAGGCGCGCTCACTGCGCTGGTGCAGCTGCTGGGCAGTGGCAACACCGATGTGCATGTGCTAGCTGCACGGGTGCTAAAGAAGCTTGCTGCCGGCAGTGATGCCCTGAAGCAGCATGTAACAGCGGAGCAGCAGGTGCAGGGCCAGCTGCAGCAGTTGCAGGGCCTGCTGAGCCCGCAGCAGCTGCTGGCGCGAATGCAGCTGCACAGCACAGCGCAGATGCATGCAAACCAGGCTAGATTGGCTTCAGAGCAAGCGCAGAAGGCAGCAGGCGCAACAGCTGCTGTTGGTGCTGCTGCTGCTGCTGGTGGTGCTGCCTCTGGTGCTGCTGCTGGCATGGGCGCGTTCAATGGGCACGGCGCTGCTGCTGCTGCGTTGTTGCCGCCAGGCCGTCACGTGCGGAAGCGTCTGGCGGGGCAGCAGGTGGGCCCAGCATGCCACAGCAGTGTGCTGAACAGCACACTGTCATTTTGTTCAGAATCTTTCCAACTGATGCTGAGCCGATCCTTCTGCTGCTATCTTTCACCAGGCCACATCTGCAGCAGGCTGTCTGGATCATGAGCCGCCTCTTGCATCATGTTGGGCGCAACTGTGCATCTGTCCTGATTGTGTGCTTGTCGTGATTCTGCGCTTGTTGTGATTCCGCGCTTGTCGTGATTCTGCGCTTGTCGTGATTCTGCGCTTGTCATGCTTGTGCGCTTGTCGTGCTTGTGCATCAACTGCTGCATGCATAGCTACAGCTAGGTGCTCACACCGCACATGCGAGCGCTGCACAGGAGCAAGCGACTCATCACCAACACTGCCTGTGTGCTGTTTTTGCACAGGATGTGGATGATGCCCGGCCAATGAAAGGCCAGCAGCAGCAGCAGCAGAATTGAAAGCAGCGTGCTAATCAGCAGCAGCGCGCGGCAGCCCCACAGCTCAGAACACCCAACGGGTTGCACCCAGCAGGCCAGCGCAAGGATGCAAGAGCAGATGCGGCTGCAGCAGCAGCATCTGCGGCAGCTGCAGCGGCAGCCGCTGCCGCAGCAGCAGCAACACCACCACCACCGCCAGCAGCAGCAACTACACCACCAGCACCACCAGCAGCAGCAGCAGACAGAGATGCTCGGGAGCAGCAGCAGGGGCAGCAGCAGCAACAAGGGGCGCGGCCAGCAGCGCAGACGCAGCCGGTGCAGCAGGGGCAGCAACCGCACGGGGCTGTGCCATTGGTGTCTAGGCAACAGCAGCAGCAGGGACTGCAGCAGCAGCAGGGACTGCAATGGCAGCAGCAGCAGCGCTGCGGCTCTCCGCACTCGCCGTCACCTCCACCGCCGCCGCCGCAGTCTCCGCCTCCATCCCCAGGCATGGCTGCAGCCATCGCGGCAGAGGCCTGGCAGCAGCTGCAGCAGCCTGCAGCGTTGCAGCTGCCGGCACAACTGCCCGCAGCTCCAGCGCAAGCTCCTGCAGTTGGGCAACGAGAGAGCGGCTCTGGCAACAGGTGATGGTGGGGTGCAGCAGGCTGTGCTTGGCGCCGCCTCTGGCTCTGCTGCTGCCACAGCTGATGTGTCAGCACCTCAGGGGCCAGGGCAGCCTGGTTTGCAGGAGTACGGGCCGCAGCAGTCACCGCCGCCGCTGCCGCTGCAGCAGCAGCAGCTTGCAGCGCGCAAGAGTGTGAGTCCCAGCCACGACCTGGTGCACGCGGAGCAGGAGCCCCAGAGTGATGCGCCAGCATTGCCTGCGTATGCACAAACCAAGCACATGCAGGGCTACAGCCCTCGCTGGTTCTCTGCTGCATCTTCTTGTGAGATGGCGGGTATGGGTGTGATAGCATTGCGCACGAGACAACAGCAGTAGCCAGGCGGTGGCTCACCTGCCTCTCCGGCTGTACGTGCACGCACTACACGGTATAGTCAGGATTGGGGGCTGTTTGTCATAGTGCAGCTTGCCGGTGCGCTAGAGTCGCTGGCCAAATCCAGTGGATGGTTGTGGATTATGTAATCCACGTATACGTGTTTGACCAATGAGCTGTCATTGGCTCAAAAAACGGGCTGAGTTCCCGTTTTGTAACACACACATCGTGATGTAGACCGTCTACAGGTGGCACCTGTCCCTGGACACACCGTCAGCCTTGCACACTGTGCAGTGACTGCGCTGTCCTGGTGCGTCTTATCGCCGTGAAATGATGCCTGATCAATGTTACAGAGTGCAAGCTGAGACATTGCCCACCCCAGAAGCACGTAATCGACCGTGACAATTGTGATGCCCCTGCCAGCACATCACCATGCACATAAGCCACGTGCATCTGAAGCAAAACGTGGAGCACGGCACCGCACCGTGCGGTGCGGTGCACCCTTCTACAAAGTATTCATGCTTTCAAGCACATATGAAGCAGTACTCTATCCTACTACGGCTCCCTTGGGACGCCAGGCCCATGGAGATCACAAACTGTGCTGCCCCACATGTGCACTCAAAACGTCCTGAAGTACAGCCATACACCGTATGTATATGTGAACCTCAACCTCATTACACGCTTGCTGGTTGACAACTGCAGTGCAGGCACTGCCAGAATGACAACAGTGATGGCAGTCGTGTGGTTTGATCCATGACACCCGTATGCATACGACTGCAGCACCTCAACCACCAGCGCCAGGTGGGGTAGCCACCCGCGTTGAATGGTTGGCAGCCCATGCTTCTCGATGACCATACGCACATCACTCACCACTCACCAAAGTGACACATACACGAACAGGACTCTGCTCTGCAGAAACTGCTTCTCAAGGGCTCTAGTTTTAAACCTGTGTTAGCACCTAGTCGCGCGGCTGCATCACAGCTCGCACCAGAACAGAAGAGATAGTTGTCAAGCCCATATGCCGCCAGAGCCTCTTGCACACCTCGAGGCACAATCCCACTAGCACATGTTGGGCTGATCTGACCTTGCCGTGTTCTTGTGTGAACCTGATCAAAGGCACCAAGAAGCAACACAGGACTGCCCTCTCTATCAAAACCCAAAAATGCTGCTGTTGGCATTGACAGCACAGCTACTGCTGAAGAACGTCTGCGCATACCCCAGAAATGTTGGTAATGATGCATGGTCTACTACTCTGACTGATGTTGAGGAACAATCACGTTAACCCTTTGAGGGATGATCAGGATCACGGTAGACAAGGGTACAAATCACACAGCCAGGCAATCAGTTGTGCCAGTCCTACTCACACGAGCACATGCTCCACAGCCGTGAGGCCCAAATGCTTAGACATGTCACAGGACCACAGTTCCACCACCAAGACATCAGATGCCGCACTGCCTGCAGTGCCGCCGCTGCCTCAGATCACCCCAGTGGTAAAATGCCACTGCATGCTTGGTGCTTCTACAGCGCCAGCAGCAGTGGTTGTATATCTGCTGGCTGAATCACATCACGGCTATTACAAAATAGCAAAACGCAGAACAATAACCGAACCTGCGCTCAGGCACTCTTCTTTGCCAGATCACCATCAGCAGCAGCAGCCTCGCGCTCCTGCAGCCTCACATACCTCCCAATCAGCATCATTGCCACATCGCAGCCCAGGAAGTACAGCTGCGTGGCATCAAACCAGCAGCCGCCAGCGCTGCGTGCATACTGGCACAGCAGCGGGTTCACGAGCAGCAGCGGAGGCGTCACCAGAAAGCAGCAGGCAGCGCCGATGATGGTGCGGCGCTGTGCTGCTGGCAGGCCGGGCCGCAGGACCTCCGTTATAAACAGCAGGCCTGCTGCGAGCAGCGTCGGCTGCACATACAGCAGCTCGTTCAGGAAGGGAATTGTCCTGCAGGAAGTAGCAGCACACAGCAGAGAGCACAGCAGTACTTACAGTACATACAGGCACGCGGTGCAAACGGAAAGGCAGGCAAGGCCTGGCAGCACGGCTGCTTGCAGGAGGTGTTCAATCAAGTCAGCGCGCCAGACCGCTAGCTACAAGCAGCACAGCAACAAAAAAGCAGCGGCCTTAGCAGGCTGGCTGCAGAACATGTGCAAAGCACATGCTGGCCAGCATGCAAACAGCAACGCTCTAGAGCACAGGCTGCTGGCCCTGTGCCGGGCCAATGTCGACAACACCTTACTGGACCGGCTTCACGTCATGGTGCAGACAGGTAAGCTGAAGCAGTGAGCAGTAAAAGCTGGCACATGCGCTTACACTGTCTCACCTGCTGCTCACGCAGTTCCCCAGCAGTGCCAGCGCCAGTGCTGCTGGCCCAACCAGCAGGGACAGCTGCTGCAGCGCCTGCTGTCTGCTGCTGCCCTGGCCGCGGCTGATTGCCGCTAGGCACAGGCACAGCGAGCATGCGCTGGTGAAGCCCACATCAGCTGCAAGCGACAAAGAAGGCCGGCATGTGAGCAGTCCGACAGGCGGCACCTCCAGTTAATCTTGGGAAGCAGGCGGGTGAAATAGCTTGCAACATGCTACGTTGAGGATGTATACTCATGCCTGATACATAACGCTTACAGCATGCACCTGGCAGCAACATGCTTTGCTGCGGTGCATGTTTGAATTCAAATTGTATAATCAACAACGCATCGCGGCAGATGGGCATTGCAAAGCAGCGTCTCAGCCCACCTGCAAGCCACAGGCTCTTTGTAGCCTGGATGTTAAGCACGTTGTACAGCTTGCAATGACTGCAAAAGTTCACAAGCAGGCAGGTCAAGGTAGATTGTCGCATGCTGTGTTGTGCTAGTGCTTGCTGGAACAGTCCTGCAAGCACCTGCTGCTGTGCTTAACAATGACACATGCTAGCGGCCGCATGCGTCACGGTGAACAGCTTTTCGGCCAAATTGAACAGGTGCTGCTAAGCTTTACATGTGCTGCTACACTTTAGCTTGAGTACGCGGCAAGAATGAATACTACACACAGCTGATGAACTGGCTGCACGTCAGCAGCAGCAGAGGCGTACCTCATAGCTGCCACCGCGTTCATGCACGCGTAGTACAGGAGGGCCCGCCTGTATATGCTGTGCTTCACCGTTAGGAAGCCATGTAAGCTGGCTGCAACCCCAAAGACACACAGGGGCAGCAGTGTGGCATATGCCACACTGCCCAGTGCTAGTGGGGTGCAGGACTCAGGCAGCAGGTAGTCAAACACTGTTGGTGACGCGGCTCTGAGCAGCCTCGCTGTATCTGGGAAGCAGCTTTGGATCAAATTGCGAGCCATGAGCTGCCTCCTTGCTCTTCAAGCGGCACGGTGCGGAGCTTGTGACTGTAACTTCGACCAACCGATCTGGCTGAATGAAAACAAGAAGAACTTAACAACAATTTTTAGATTATTCAAAGGGATTGGGAAGGATACTTGAGCGCCAGACTGGCTATTGGCGTAACATAATCAGGCTGGGGTTTGAGCCTTTCAAACAACTTGGTGACCACCCAGTTGCGTGAGGCAGTAGCCCCTGCCGTATAGCCATGTTGACAACGTTCAGACTTTGGCAACAGCGACCCACAGACATCACTGTGTGCAGCACCCTGGAGAGCTGTGCCCAGCCACACAAGATGGCGACAAAGCACTTGCCTGTCGGGTTGATGTTTCCATCAAGCAAGTTGGAGGATCATTGATACAGTGTTCCATACTTGCACTAGTGACGATCAGGCCCTGTGCTGGGGTCAGCAGACACAGCCTGGAGTGGCACCTGTCAATAACAGCAGGAGTCATTGCAACTTTGTCTGCCCAACCCTAGCGACGTTGATGTCCGTGCATGTTCAACGAATTGATTTACACTAAACGATTTTGCTAATGAAACTCAACAGCACTGCAACCGTTCAAGCATGCAGCGAGGGGACTGATCTGCACTGACTTCAACTGCCGGGCATGGACCCGCAGGCACTTTTGTATTATTTCGGCTGTATAGCTGTAGTAAGTTCGCTTAACGCGGTATTCCTCTTCCTTGCGTGCAAACAGTCCCGCCAGGCGCACTGCTGTCCTGAATACGAGCACAAGTACAGGGGCTTCAAGCATGGCAGGCTCGCTGTCTATGTGTCTCTTGTGCTGCTGCAGCTGGGGCTGTCGACAGCTCGTTTGTTTAGCCACTTGACGACCGACGGGCTCACTTGGATAGATCTGTCACAGCTCCTAGTACTGCTGCTGTATCTCTCAACTCTGGTGCGCTCAGGATCCTGTTTACCGTCTTGCTTTGATAGCAGTGCACACGTGCTTTACTTGTTCAAGGCTTATTTGTCTTGTTACCAACGTCTGCATATTTGTAGCACATGCAGCTTGTCGCGCCTTGCAAGCTGATGTGCTGTTGTGGTGAAGCTACTGCTGGCACATCTGCAAACAAACCAGCCACCAGCCCATGCCTGCCACACCTGCATCACCGCGTGCTATGCAGACCAGCAGATGAACCTAAACTTTTATGCTGTTGCTGCAGGTGGTGTTGTGCACACGATGGCCGACGCAGCTGTCTCTGAGGCTCAGCGGCGTGCTGCTGCTTGCACTGCTGGAACCCGGGCTGTTGTTTGCCGAAGACATAACAGTTGTGCGGCCTGGTGGTCAATTTGATGCTGAACATGTAGCAAGGTGCGCCAAAGGCATGCCATCAGTGCACATAATTAATTGTCCTGCAGCTGGTTGTGTGGCAGCTTGCGCTGTGCTGTTGGAGATGCATCATGACTGGTGTGCACCTGGCATTGGTAGCGGTGGCGTCCAATTGCTGCACAGGGCCGGCAGCTGCAGGGGCGCTGGTGCCCACCGGATTTGCAGCAGCACCATGCTGCCATGCAATTGTTGGCTCGTTTCACATCCACGACAATCATGCTGGCGCGGCTGCTACTGCTGCAGGGTGGTGGTCCATGGGCTGCAGCTGGTGCTGCTGACGGGGCTGCTCATCAGCGAGGTCATCATTCAGCAGCACCAGCTGCTGCAGCGCAGCAGCTTTGACCAGCCGCAGATGCACCATGCTGGCAGCAATGGAGTGAATGGCGGCAGCCCGCACAGGGCTGCAGGAATGTTTGCAGGACTCGGGTTTGGGCAGCGGCAGGGCAGCTACCAGCAGCTGCCAGGGGAGGATGAGGAGGCAGGCAAGAGCAAGCATAAGTTGCCTATGTGGTGAGTTGATGTTCTGTTGTGTACGTTGCCCATGACTGCAACAGCACATGGCTGCAACAGCACATGGATGCAACAGCACATGGATGCAACAGCACATGCCGCAATGACACGGGTGCAGAATGCTGCTGGCTTTAATTGACGTGGTTGTGCACTGCTAGTGGCTGGCGTGTACACAGCAGCAGTCCAGAGCTCGTGTCTGCCCAGGCGCTGCCTTTGATGCCGCAGCGCACGCTCTTGCAAGATTTCTTGCATGAGACAGGGCAGCGTCTGCACTGTCGCCATGCCAGCTGCTTTGCCACAAACATAGAGCAGAATTTCAGTTGACAGGGCCCCCCTGCGTGTCTTGATGGTAACTCTGCTGTACTGCAGGCGGCCCGGAGACAGCAGATGGCGCATGGCAGCATCTGCTTTTGCGTATGTGTGGCCTACCACAGGTATCCTGCGAACGCGGCTAGCAGCGTGCTTCATACTCGTGCTGGCAGAGCGAGCTATCAATCTCGCAGCACCCATTGCCTTCAAGCACATGGTGGAGGTGCTGTCTGCTGTTACTGCTGATGCAGCAGCTGCAGCAGCTGCTGATGGCAGCGGCCTGATGGGGGCTCTGCGGACAGGCCTGCGGCTTCTGATGGTAGCAGCAGCAGGGGGCAGCGAAGCAAGCCATAGCATACATGCTGCTGCAGCTGGAGTAGCTGCAAGCACAACAATGGCTGCAGCTGCTGCTGCACCAGCAGTTGCTGCTGGTGGCAGTGCGGAGCTGCTGGCGCCCTTTTGGGTGCTGTTTTACCCCTGGGTATTCATCTACCTTGCAGCTTTCCTGCTGCGGGGCGGCAGCGGCAGTGAGGGGCTGCTTGCAAACGTGCGAGATATCTTGTGGATACCTATCACACAGGTAAGTGGCTGTGCAGGCCAAGCAGTGGCATGTTTCCTGCAAGCAGTTTGGCCTGCATGTTAGCGAATCCGATACCTGGGGTGCAGCTGTTTGGCTTTGTCAGGTCTCTTGAAAGCTGATGTTAGGCTTGCATGCAGGCATCTTGCTAGTGTGTAGCTTGCAGACACGCCTACTGGCAGCTATGCTGATAGCAGTAGATAGTGCGGTGCAGTGCTGCACACGATTCTTCCTGCACAACAGCATGCGATGTTTGCCTGTGACAGCCAGCATGCTAGTGCAGCGCTTTGCTGCCTGCAGCATTGCATGGAATGTTTGCCACAACACACAGGCAAGCATTGTGGACTCACTTGCCACTGGGTTACACACCTGTCTTGCTGGTCTGTAGGCTGCCTTCTGCCGCATCAGCTGTGCTGTCTTTGGCCACCTGCTGGCGCTGGACCTCAACTTCCACGTGCACCGCAAGACCGGCCAGATCATGCGCATCCTGGACAGGGGCACCAGCAGCATACAGGTGTGCGGGCAGCGGCGGTTGCTGCTTAGTGTTGTGTTTTGAGGGCTGGAGAACCATCTGTTGAGCATACTGCTTGTGTACAGATAGAGGTGCAGCAGGGACACAGTTGGCCTGAGACTGCATGCTGGCTGCTGCCTTGTGCTGCACTTGCAGGACAGCTGTGTCAAAGCCATGACATAACCTTGCTGCTGCTGTTCTTTTGCTTCTATGTTTGCAGAACATCGTCCATGTGATCCTGTTTATTGTGATGCCTCATGTGCTGCTTGCAGGACAGCTGTCTTGAGACCATGTAGTGAAGCCTGCTGTTGCTGTTCTGTTGCTATTCTGCATGCAGGACATTGTCAACATCATCTTGTTCAACGTGGTGCCCCAGATGATCGACATCGTGGTGGCCTGCAGCTACTTAGCAACCAAGATGCAACCTTGGGTGGCAGGCATCGTGCTAGTAACAGTCAGCAGCTACGTGCCGCTGACCGTGTGCATCACGGAGCGCAGGGGCAAGGTGGGTCTGTTGAGGGTGCTAGCAGGACTGCAATGTGTTCTTGATGTAGGGTGCAGTGACTGAATAGGGTAGTGCAATTGTTGCTGTTGGTATGCTTGTGGCTTGTGGTTGCTCTTGGAGCGAGTATAATTGCCTGTTTAGCTACTGTTTGGTTCAAGTCACTTGCTTGCATTCAGCAGCAACCAATGTTACAAGTGAAGTGAGGCTGTACCAGCTGCCTGTGCTTCGGCAAAGCAGCGAACAACCCCTTGCACATACTCCAGATTGCATGCACCCACATCAACCACTGCTGTTGCAGATCCGCAAAGTCATGAACGCCCTGGACAATGAGCGTGAGAGCAGGGCAACGGACGTGCTGCTGGGCTACGAGACTGTGAAGTATTTCTGCAATGAAGACTTTGAGCTGGCGCTGTACGACAAGGCCACACGGCAGTACCAGGTGAGGCAATCTGGCCTCATACTCGCACAGTTATCATGGCTACTGCCGCAGTGATCTGCAGCCTCGCCTGTACTGCCGTGCCTTGCCGCTCATTACAGCCCAGCCGATGCTTCTGCGCACTTGCCAATGTTTCCGCACTCTGCTGCTGCTGCTGCTGCTGCAGGCTGCGGAGTACTGGCAGCTGGCCTTCCTCAGCCTGCTGAGCATCGTGCAGAGCATGGTGGTGTGGATCGGCCTGGCCGCAGGCCTCATCGTGTGCGTGTGGGGCAGCAGCAGGGGCAGCCTGACTGTTGGTGACACCGTGCTGTTCATCACCATGATGCAGCAGCTGTACGTGCCGCTGACATACTTCGGCAGCTACTACCGCCAGGTAAGAGTCTCTGTGGTATGATAGTGTGATGCATGAATTGCGGGCCGTGAGGTGCATTGCAGTGTGTTGCAGCATGCTGTACACATGCATTGATGGGAGATGACAGCTTAGTACACAGCATGTGCCTTACAATAGTAGTACGGGGGCTTGCAGGCTGTGTGCAAGGCCCATTTGTTGTGTACCACACATCGCACTGCGCTGTAGGTGCAGAAGGCGCTGATCGACATAGAGAACATGTTTGAGCTGCTGGCCACGGCACATGTTAACAGCGTTCTTATTGAGCGTTGTGTTGACGTGTTGCGTCACCCGTGCAGGTGCAGAAGGCGCTGATTGACATGGAGAACATGTTTGAGCTGCTGGCCACCACCCCAGCGGTGGCTGATGAGCCGGGAGCGCGTAGTCTGCGTGTGAGCGAGGGGCGCGTGGACTTCAAGGAGGTGAGTGTCTGGCTCAGCTGTGAGTTTTCTATTTTTAATCATGTTGCTGGAGCAGCTCTGTTGGCAGGCCATATAATGGTTTGTTGTATGTTCACATCTGCTGCGTTGCTACCCCAATTGTGCGGCATGCGAGGTCTGTTGGCCAGATGGCGTGTGCAAAGCATCATTGCGCCAGCGACACAGAAAAGGAGCATTTGCAATGGCTCCACCGTACATCGACCAGACATGCTACTGCCATCGCTGCTGCTGTCACTGCTGCTGTTGCTGCTACTGCTGCTGCCGCTGCCATCGCAGGTCGTGTTCAGCTACAACCCGCTGCTGGGCCAGCCTGTGCTCAAGGGAGTGTCCTTCACCGCGCCAGGCGGCAAGACACTGGCCATCGTGGGCAGCACAGGCAGCGGCAAGTCGTCGCTGCTCAGGTGAATAGTCTGATTTTGTTTCATTTGAAAGCTGAATGCTTGAAAGCTGGGAGGCCAGGTGTCTGCTGTCTCGCCTCTGCACTTATCAAATGCTCCTGCAGTTCTCTCGTGGGCAGCAGCTGTTTTGCATAGACAATACTTAACAGCTGTCTGTGGGGGTAGTCACCCAGCTGAGCAGGCTAGGTGGCGTCAGGGCTGTTGTCACGATCATCAAGTCGCTTCTGTTCTCGTGCTGTACCGCCTGCTGCTGCTGCCCCTGCAGACTGCTGCTGCGCTTCTACGACCCCCAAGGCGGCGCGGTGCTCATCGATGGCCAGGACATCCGGCACTGCAGCCAGGCCAGCGTGCGTGGCGTGATTGCAGTGGTGCCGCAGGACACGGTGCTGTTCAACGACACCATCATGTACAACATCCGCTACGGGCGCACCACAGCCACCGACAGCCAGGTGTGGCGGTTGCATAGTTTGTCTGGTTCGTGTGTTGTGTTTTTTCTCACACATTAGGCTGCTTTTTGCATGCGTGCTTGGCACATTTGCATGTGCCCTGGTTGATTGCTGTGAAAACCTCAGTACATGGTGCATTCTGCGTACAGCTGGTTCTAAATGTTTTGCACACCTGTCCTCCTGCAGCCGCCAGTATTGCAAGCATGAGAAGCGGTTCTGCATACTATGTTGACTTGTTTGGTTGTCATGGTTCTCAGGTGTTCGCTCTGCTGCCTGCTGCTTTGCAGGTGTACGAGGCAGCAGAGATTGGCCACATCCACCAGCACCTCACGCGCTTCCCACACGGCTACAGCACGCGCGTGGGTGAGTGGCAGCAGCACACCATCATGCCGCACAGTCTTTGCCAAGCAAACATGGAAGCACTGTGTGCCAACAGCTCTGCACAGCATCTTTGCATGTGCAGGCTAGTACAGCGTTGAAGCAGTCTGGCTAGCGTTGCACTTCACTTGCCTCCACTGCTGCTGCTGCCACTGCCTCGACATCCACTAGCGCACCTCAGCACACCAACACACAGAGCATCCTGTTGTGTCCTGGCTGTCCTGGCTGTGTCTTGGCAGCTTGTAACCTCTTGTATGGCCGCACCTGTTTGTGCAGGTGAGCGTGGGCTGCGGCTGTCTGGCGGTGAGAAGCAGCGCGTGGCGTTTGCGCGCGCCGTGCTGAAGCAGCCGGCCATCCTGGTGCTGGACGAGGCCACGAGTGCACTGGACAGCCTGACTGAGAAGATGGTGCAGGACAGCCTGGCTGCTATCAGGGGACGGTGCACACAGGTGGGCGACTGGGTGGTGACAGCTGGTGGTGATGGTGGCGGGCTTGCTGTTGATGTGTCAGCTTGAAGTGGCGGTTGGCAGCGATACAAGATATGCGAGGAACAGTGTACAAACAGCGTGCCAAATAGCCTGTCCTCCCAGTTTTGTGGGTACAAATACAGGAATACCATGTGCCGTGGCATGCGCTGCAATGAGATGCATCTGCGCCATAACTGCTCGCTACTCCTGCTACTGCTTGCGCTGCTGCTGCTGCTGCAGTTGATCGTGGCGCACCGGCTGAGCACGGTGATGGATGCTGACATCATCGTGGTGCTGGAACGGGGCAAGGTGCGCTGGGTGGCTGCAGAGCAGCTTTGCAACGAGCCGAACCTGTGCGGAGTAGCACTGCGCAGTGTGGCAGCCTGCATTGGGGTTGTGCAAAAGGGCGTGGCTACCCTTCCTTCGCTATGCTCTGCTGCTCTGACCTGCAGCCAGCATGCTTTGGTCACTCTGCTGCATGCGCCGTGGCGTCAACAGTACGGGCAGCACTTCAGCTCAGCAGCCTTCCACTGTCTGCATGTCAAAATCTTCTTCATGGCTTGCTCAAGGTGTGTCATATGCTGCGGTGCCCTGTGTGCTGCGCAGGTGGTGGCGCAGGGCACTCTGCTGTGCTCCAGCAGGTGCTGCATGCTACATCAATCACATAACAGACAAGCACAGCACCCTTTGCCTGCATGCTGAGCGGCCATGGTTTCTTTGCGCTGCGCAGGTGGTCGAGCAGGGCACGCACGCGCAGCTCATCGAGCAAGGGGGCCAGTACTGCAGCATGTGGAGCCGCCAGCAGGACTACTGCAGCATACCGCCCTCACCCAGCCCAGGCCCCGGCCTAGCAGCAGCGCCAGCAGCAGCAGCAGCGCGGTTGCCGCGAGACAAGTCCTTTGGGGCATCGCTGCTGCAGGGTGAAGTCAGCAGGGGTGTAAAAGGGCCGCTGAAGCTGCTGCTGCGGCAGCCAGATGATGCGGAGGAGACTTCAGCAGCAGAGCAGCAGCAGCAGCGAGGGGACAGCCCTGCTGACTCAGCTGCTGCTACTGCTGCTGGCGATGATGACGAGGGTCCTGGTTTGATCGGCGTAGATAGCTTGGGGGAGTTGGCAACAGGTGTAGAAGAGGGCGGGGTCAGCGGCAGGGGCAGCAGCTGCAGCGGGGGTGGGGCAGCAGAGGATGAAGAGGGTGGGGTGAGGCGGCTGGTGAACAGCAGTGCCAGCATACGGCGCTACCACATGCTGCGGCGAGCTGAGACAGGTGAGTGGAATGTGTTCCCTGGTGCGGTTGGTGCAGCTCTTGCTTGCTGTATGCCTTGGGTGAGCTGATACTTTGCAGCGCAGCACTGCTGCACTGGCGGACGGCTTGCATGTCTATACACATCTACTGCGGTGGGGACAGGGAGCTGATGCGTGTTTGCTTGCTTTGAGTCCTGCTGCAAGTAATGCTGCATCATTGTCTTCTGCTGTGTACTTGCAGGTACCTCGGATGTGGAGTTTTCGGAAGCCCCCTCCCCTGAGGCGCCAGAGGAGCCAGAACAGCAGCAGCAGCGGCGGCCTAGCAGCGCAGGAGCCCAGCGGTGACACCTGTTACTTGTGATGGGATGGGCCGTCACATGTTGGGGTTGTCTGTGTTCGTAGTCTGTTTGTAGCTGTTTTTTTGGTGAGGTTCATGTGAGCCAGTCATCATGCAGGTGTTGAGGATTGTTTCGGTGTGCATTGGGATCAGGGTACACTGTAGATCTGCGTGGACCAGCTGGCACTGTAACATGGTGCAAATTTGGAGGTCGCTGGCAGTGCTTACATGAATTTCATCGGGCTGTTCAGAACACCCAGGCCAAACATCCAACGAGCCGTTGCAGCTTTGTGCTGATTAAAGCACTCGTACAATGACAAACCCTGGTTGGTGAAGGGCACATAGAACATGTTGATGTGTAAAGCAGTCCAGCTGACAGGTGGCCCAAAACGTTCCAGCAGCACGCAAAGGGCTGTACAGCCACAGACCCGCGATGTCGCAAACTCTGCCTCCCCATGCCAGCACGCAGTGCACACACCCCTGACATTTCTCAGTGGCCGCTGCTGGGCCTGTGCCCCTCATTCACAGCCTCCTGCAGGAAAGCCAGCTTGAAAGCAGACTCCTTGGTGTCTTGCTCAAAAGCCAAGTGCCCGCCAGGAAGCACCCGTAGCAGCAGCAAGGGCTGCTGCTGCTGCTGCTGCCGCTGCTCTTGGTTGTTGACACTGCTTAGGCGCCGCATGCGTGCAAGCACCTTCACAGGGTTGTCTATTGGCACCTCTACATCGTGTAGTGCTGCTCTGATCAGCACATGTGGCAGCGACAAAAGCTGCTGCTGCTGGTGCTGCTGCTGCTGCTGCTGCTGCTGAGGTTCAGGGTCGGGGTACAGCATCTGCTCCAGCAGGTCATACGGTGCCCATGACGCATTGCTGCTGTACACCTGCAGGCAGCAACATCCACAGCACCAGGGTTTGTGACACAAACCTGTCGACAGTTGACACCTTGCCAGTTCAAAGGCACCTGCCTCGTCCAGCAAGCTGTGCTGTTTCTTCCACTCCGTGTTTTATATCTGACAACTGCATCGACACAGACCTGCATGCATGCCGTCTGTTGACGTGCTGACTACCCGCGCTCATGGATTAACTATGCCTCGCTACCCACCTGCTCACAATCAGCAGCTGGCCCCATCTCCAGCTGGCCACCCCTGAGTGCAGCAGCTTGCACGCATGCATGTCTATATGTTGACCTGTCACCAACACCTGCTCAGTGCATCCCACCCACCTGCTCATCATCAGCAGCTGGCCCCAGCTCCAGTTCTCCGTCCCCTTTGTGCAGCAGCACACCAGCCTGTGTGGAGTCCCTTAGGCTGCTTCCATGCCACCAAATGCAAGTCCTCCATCAACATGATGCTACATGAGTCCCCTTGCCAGATAATGCGAGGCACATTGGACCAAAAGAAGAGCTAATAGAAGCACATCAGGCTAACACCAACCTGTGCATCAGCAGCAGCCGGCCCCAGCTCCAGTGCTCCGTCTCCTTTGTGCAGCAGCAGGCCCAGGGGGTCCAGGCATGGCACGGTCAGCACTGCAGCAGCAAACCAGCCCGGCTGCTGCAGCAGCAGCGAGGCAGCCAGCCAGCCGCCAGCAGAGGAGCCCTGCAGACACAGGGAGCTGCACAGGCCAGCCTGCAGGGCAGGTGCAAAAGCAGGGACAGCAGCGACAGTAGTATAGCAAAAGTAGCTGAGGGTGTGTGTATGGCCATGCTTGACGTTTTGTAACATCAGCCACAGTTGCTGTAGTGCCAGAAAATTTGTGTCCACTCTCTGCCATGCCAGCCGCTGCCCCACACATTGCATCAACTACACAAGCACGGGCTCATCAATCCTCGATCCAACACGTGCCTCACCTGCCTCACAAAGTTGGCCACAGCCGCCAAGTCAGCCACACTTGTTGGTTCGCCCAGGCCCCTGCCTGCCTCAGCCCACCGCCTGCCCAGCCAGCCGCCACCATGCGCAATGCAGTGCATATGTACATTTTTACTATGTGTGATTGGCTCTCACAGCTGCATGTCTGCACCCTGCCTGGTCAGCTGCTGTCCCCCACCTCCTGCCATTTGCCACTGGCTTTGGCAAAGCCACAGACAACTGGCCATGGTACCTAGCAAGCGCCTCACCTGCTTCACAAAGCCTGCAACAGCCGCCAAGTCAGCCACACCAGTTGGCTTGCCCAACCCTCTACCTGCCTCAGCCCACCGCCTGCCCAGCCAGCCGCCGCCGCGCACATGTGCTACAGCCAGCAGCCAGCAGCCATCCAGCAGCTGTAGCAGCTCGGGGTCAAACGCTACAGCCTCGCGGATGCCGTAGGAGCCGTAACAGGACAGCAGCATGGGAGGCAGGCCTGCTGCTGCTGCTGCTGTTGTATCAATGCTGCTGCTGCTGCTGCTGCTGCTGCTGCTGCTGCTGCTGCTGGAGGCGCCTAGAGCACTACATGAGGCTGCTGCATGCTTGGATGCTGCCAATGCAGCTGCCTGCAGCAGTTGCTGTGGCAGGTGTGTCTTCTGCCTGTGCCAGGCAAGTGACACGGGAATGAACGCACCATCTGCTGCTGGCACATGCAGCTGCAGTGTGTCATAACTGCTCTGGTTAAAGCCTGCTGGCGAAGGCTGCACTTGTTGCAAGCTGAAGCCTGAACCTGTGCTAACAGCAGCTGCTGGTTCTGAAGAAGTTGTCTGCTGCTCCTGTTGCTGTTGCTGCTGTGCTGCCAGCTGTTCTATTTTCACGGTGAGCCTGGAAACTGGCCGCGCTAGGGAGGTGAACTCAATGCAAAGTTCACTAGTGACAGGATGCCAGCTGGCGCTTCTGACCTGAAAGAATGCATCAGGAATAGGCAGCACACAAGCGCACTGCAGCTGCAGTTCTGCTGTTGCATGATGTATCCCTGCTGCTACATGCTGCTGCTGCTGCTGTTGTCTTGGCACAGGACTATCACGCTGTACACAATCCAGGATGTCTTCTGGTGGCTGGCTGGGCAGCTGTAAGGTGTACAGCTGTGCATGCAGCAGCTGCCGGTCAAGTTTTGCCCCGTACTGCCACTCCTGCTGCTCCGTGCGGTGCTCAAGACCCAACACTACCAGCTGCGCCACACTGCTGCTGCTGCTGCTGCTGCTGCTGCGAACGCCATCTGTGTGGTGGGATGTGTTGCTACTGCTGTGCTTGTGGCACACAAAGGCGGCCTCTAGGAAAAAGCCAGGCTGAGCTGGCAGCAGCAGATGCCAATCCAACTGCTGCTGCTGCTGCCTACCCAGCAGCAGCATGCCTTCTGGCACTGCTGCACAGCTGCGCCTGGCCAGCAACCAGCCTCCATCCAGCACAGTAACAGCCAGCCGTGCAGAAGGATCATCGTCACCAGCTGCTACCATTGCTGCTGCTGCTGCTGATGATGCTGCTGCTGTCAAGTCATTTTCATTGTCAGCGTGTTCGATCAATGCTTGAGCAACAGCGGCTGCTGGCAGTAGAGGCTGCCATGCAGAAGGATCGCTTGGTGGCAGATGACCGCTGGCCCTGCTGCTGCTTCTGCTGTTGCTGCAGTACTGGAGCACCTGCCGCACCAAGCCATCTGCAGCAAACACCTGGATGAACGCCCTGCCGCCTGCTGCAGCAATGCACAGCCGTACATGCTGCCGGTCCCTGTAGATGAGGCATGGCTCAGCTACTGGCAATGTGATGTGCCTGCCACTATCTGCTGCTGCTGCTGCTGCTATACTGCCTGGAATCAAGAGGCAGTACAGTGCCTGGTGGTCGTCTGCAACATACACCAAGTGCTGCTGCTGCTGCTGCTGTGCCTGCTGTGGCTGTCCATGTCCCGTAGTTACAGCAGGTGCTGATGCATCCAGCTCTCCTGCTTTTTGCCCTGCTGCTGCTGACACCCAAAGCACAGGCCCAGAGACTCCCTGTACTGGCTGCAGCAACAGCTGCCCACTGCTGCAGTCCACAACAGACAGCTGCCAGCTGCCCCTGTTGCTGCTGGAAGTCACAGCCAGAAAGCAATCACACGGGGACACTGTTAAGCTGTGGATTGTGGATGGGGCGCCTTGTGGTGGGCGATCTACACTGCTGCTGCTGCTGCTGCTGCTGCTGCTGCTGCTGCTGCTGCCGCCGCTGTCAGACTCATCCCAAAGGATGACAGTATCTGCTGGTATGTCAGGCATGCCTGGCTGCAGTGTGCTTGCAGCATTGCTGCCGCTGCTACTGCTGTTGCTGCTGCTGCCTTGTCTGTCTGCTGCCGTGCAGCCTGCATCACTTGAGCCACTTGCAGCAGCAGCTGCTGCTGCTGCTGCTGCTGCATCGGGTGCCCTGCAATGCAGCAAGGCACTTACACTGCTGCCTGGGAAAGCTGGCAGAGAGAAGAACACACAGGGCCCAACAACTAGCCCAGGCCAGCCAAATGATTGCTGCTGCTTGTAGTGCAGCAAGCTGCTGCCAGCCAGTGCGTCTGGCTGCACTGTCACATCATCTGCCCCCAGCTGCGTCTCTTGCTGCTGTTGCTGCTGCTGCTGCCAGGTGTTTATGGCGGTCTGCAGCTGCAGCTGCTGCTGCCGCGTGTGTGCCATGCAGCTGATGGTGTGCTGGCTCTCAGCCTTGAGGTAGGACAGCAGCTGCAGCAGCATAATGATGACAAAATTCATACAGACCCGTCAAAGAACACTGAGTTGCAGTATTGCAAATGCCAGACTGATAGCCACTCAAATTTTGCAGACCCGCTAGGTTTCGAGCATGCAGCCATTATTCCTACAGCTGTGCTGCCACCGCCGCAGCAGCTGCTGCTGCAACCACTTTGTCATTTCTTACGCTTTACAGCTGAGAGACTTTGTGTCGCATGTTCCGCTGTGCTGCTGCTGCTGCTGCTGCTGCTGGTGCTGCTGCTGCTGCTGCTGCTGCTGTCGCTGCTGCGTCAGCTTACCTGTGGGTGACCAGGCCCCAGCCCGCTGAGCCAGCTGTACTCATCCCGCCGCTGCCTGCCATGCCACGTCTCACTGTGGGGCCGCTGCTCAAGCACTGGAGGCTGCAAATTGGCTGATGTCACAGACGGCTGAGTTGGCGCATCCCCTCCTGCTGCTGCTGCTGCTGCCCCTAACCTGCCTGCAGGACCTGCCTTTCCAGTGTTACTATAGCGACTTTGTGAGACTATGAAAGAGCCTGATGATGGCTTACACCTGCTTCTGGCCTGTCTTTGCAAAGAGACGTTGCTATCGTGTGGTTGCCTGACGGGTGGCATCGCACAGGCATCGCCACTCACGCCTTCCCCAGAATCAAACCGAACATTCTTCTGGCGGTTAATGCTGGAACGCTCGGGTCATCTTGTCCTGTTGCTGCGTTCAGACACAACAGGGTTCTGAAACGTTGGCACCCGGCTTGTGACAGGTTTGACCTGTAGTACGGCCTGGTCATCGCCACATTCATGCCACACTGCAGCTCAGTAAATATGAGGGTGTCACACATTTCAAGTCTTACTACAGAAAGGTTGGGTGTTCATACCAGATGCCTGCCTTTCAGAACTTCTGAGGCGTTGCCTGCAGAAGCACCAGCCGCGCTTGGTAGCAGTGGCTGGACCACTCAAAACAGCACAAAACAGCACACTCAGGCCTGGCCCGTGTGTATAGCATGACGCAGTGCTCCAGACCTGGAAGAAAGCAAAGCAGGCAGCGTGCGCTCCCAACATTGTGGTGCGGCCTGGTGCACCACAACATCGGCACGTCCAGCAGGGCTTGACGCAGGCACTGCCTGCACTGCATCTTAGCGGCGTTAAAGATGATCACAGTATCACAGTGAGGCACCCCTGTTGATGAAGCACCGTGTGGTCAGCAGTACCAGCTGCAGCAAGCAACCTAGCCCCCTCTACGCCACTGTTCACAGCAGACAAGTGCAGTCCTGCATGCCAGCAAGCAACTTGAAGTTCCTCATTGCTCCTGCATGCAAGCACAGCTACTGCACGTCTACACCAAGATGCGGCAGCTGTAAAGATGGACAGTCTAGCTTGAAAAATGCAAAGCTGCGCACCTTCAAGCATTGCTGTGTTGTAGTGTGCGAATCGTGTGCGGTGATGTACAGAATAGATTTAACACAGGTGATGATGGACAACCAATATGGTCCTGCAAGGGATACATGGGTGCTGCTTGCCGCAAGAGCAAAATGACGAATTCCAGACGAAGCCAGGATGATCCTGGCAGGATCCCGAAGGATGCTGGTCATGCACAGCTGCGCACCTTCAAGCAATGCTGTACATGGCACAATCAACACATCAACAGCAATGACTGCCGCGCTGCTATTTCTTAAGACAAATACGTTGCAGGTGGGTGCACTGTTGCATTGTGCCAGCCTGCGTTGCTACCTTGCCAGCCTGCTGAGCCTCAGCAGATGTGGCATTAGGGTGTCTGCTATAGTCAGGCAGAACAGCACCCCCCACAGAGGATCAGTCCAGTGGCATGCTCAGTCTTGCAGAGCAAGAGAGGATAGCTGCTTTGGTCACAACGCATGCCTACGCACAGTCAGGTGGCATGACAGCAGCTTGCCATCATGATGCACTTCAACACAACATGATCATACCTGTACTACACCTGCAGTGCTACAGGTGCTCAACTGAACACCAGCCACTGGTAATTCCGCAGGAGTGGCACTTGCCACACAGCAGTGGCCTCTGCTGGCCAGAGTCACTGCATATCTACTGCACACTCCCAAGTACACCTGCTTGACAGCTCTTACCACCCCGAAGCGACATCTGAATGCGCCCACAGGATCATTCATAATGTCCTGAATGAGGATGACCTGTCTGAGCTACTTCAAGCACCATCAGAGGAACCGAACTTGAACGATAGCGATGGCGGGTCGTGAGAAGAACAGCAGGCCAACAGTAGCCCAGCTAGCTACGACGACCGTGTATAAAAACTCATGCCGATATACAAGCATAAGCGTATCAAAGTTTGCAGACATCGGTGACAGCCACCCCGGGTTCAGGAGTCAGGCTTTGACAGCAGCCACAGTTCTGGGCATATCTGGCTCGTCATGGCTCGAAAGAAGCCCTTTCGAAGCTGTGTTAAGGGCATCAATCAGCCCTTCTGTTGCTGCAGACGAGCAGCCGCAGTGTCCAGCCTTCCTTAGCACCAGCGAGCAGGATGGGTGGCGAGCCAGTGAGGCTATATGTGAAGGGCCAGGTGCTGGGTTACAAGCGCAGCAAGGCAAACCAGCACAACCACACCTCCCTGATCAAGGTGGATGGAGTTGTCAGCAAGGGCGAGACAGACTTCTACCTCGGCAAGCGCGTCGCCTACATCTACAAGGCCAGCACAGAGAAGAAGGGCAGCTTCCTCCGCGTGATCTGGGGCAAGTTCACCCGGGCACACGGCAACGCTGGCGTCCTGAGGTGGGTGGGGTGCTACTGCTGCTGCTGCTTGCTGCCGGCTGCAGGGGCAGGAACAGCCTGCTCAGTGCAAGTGTTGAGCATGATAGTAGGCAAACGCGAAGAGCGGATTGTGGGATGTAAGTGCAATGCTTGCTCTGCAGCAGGCAGTGCTCATAAGGCGCACATCAGCGGTTTGGCTCATTCCTGCTGACGTTTCCTGCTTGTTCCCATGTCGCTAGGTTTCCTGCAGGCTGTGTGCACGATATGTTGCTCATGAAGCGTTTAATGCACAGCTGTCTCAGCAAACCATGCTGCTGCTGTCCTTTGCTTGGTTTATCATTGCTGTCCTGCAGGGCCAAGTTCAGGAAGAACCTGCCCCCCAAGAGCCTGGGCGGCACCGTGCGCGTGATGCTGTACCCCAGCAGGATTTAAGCAGCAGCAGCTGCAACAGCAGCAGCAAACAGGAGCAGCGGCATACGGCAGTACTGTTGCTGCAGGCAGCAGGCGCAGCACGGGCAGCAGCACACAGTGGTGGGGCGCGCTGCTGCGCGCGGTATGGCGCTGACCGGTTTGTGTAACATGCGTTGAGTCTGTCTTTTGAAAACGTGTCCCTTTCTGTCTGCTGTCATTGCCTGGGCAGGCGACTAATGAAATGCTGTAGCATAGCTTCCGCGTTTGGCACAGTGACTGGTACAGCTAGCAATTGCACCAGCAGCAACAGCAGCGGAGGGCATGCACAGCAGCTTTGCATTTTTCATGCTAGACTGTCGATCTTTACAGGCGGCAGGGTCAGCAGCAGCAGCAGAGCAGCAGCAGCAGGCACTGACCACTGGCCTGGAACGCAGGTGCAGGCAACTTTTACATGCAGCAGTGCCTGCAATGGATCATGGCACAGCCCGCGGCAGATGTGGCAGCTGCAAAAGGCAGTGCATGCCAGGCAATCAACAGCAGCAGTTCGCTGACGACGCTGTCGGCACAGTCAGCATTGGCGCAAGCAGCGCAGCTGCAGCACATCAGGTATGGCCATCAATGGCAGCACTGTAGCAGCACGCCAGCAGCAGCAGCAGCGCGTAGCAGCAGCGTGTAACAGCAGCGTGAGTGGCAGCAGTTTGCTCAGCAGTGCAGATGCGGGCGGCAGGGCAGCTGCTGGTGTCAGCTGCATATTCAACGGACTGCAATATCAGTGGGTGGATGCACACAATCACAGACTCGTCAACAGTTTATGGCAGTGCAGGCGGCAGCTGTGTGTCTGGTGTGTGCAGCAGCAGCAAGGTGCTGGGCGTGGTGGAGGGGGCATCTTAATTGCTGCTTCTTTTATGCATGCATGGGTTCGCTTACGCATAGTTCAGTTGCTCAGCACAGTACAACAGTCTGCGCTTGGTGTGCAGAAGCGTGGGGGCAGGGAGTGTGGCAGCACTTGTGGTAGCCTCAGCAGCAGCAGCAGCAGTGGCGGGGGCGGCTGTGGCTGTGGCGGTGCGTGCGAATGTGGTGCAGTGCCAGTCGGTTGTTCCTTGGAGTAGTAGCAGCAGCGACAGCAAGACGCAGTCAAAGGCGGTGTGCAGTGCAGACCCAGCAGTGCCCTTCGCAGTGCAGCACACTGGATCAAAGCTGGCGGCAGTGCAATCAGGTACATGCAGCTGCAATCACATAATTTACCTTAGTAAGCAGAAAGCAGTGCAATCCAAGCAGTGAGACGGGCTTGACACCCGCTGTACTGAAACATGGTGTGCAGAAGCAGTTGCTTCACTTCTTCACACTTGCCACAGCATCTGACTTTGCTGAGCAACCAACGCCTCGGACAAACGACATTGGTTATCCACAGAAAAGCACACGTGCTTGGGTGAAAAGCAGCACCGCAACAAACACGCCAGGTTACGACTGGCGTCTGTTGGCCAGGCCCTACCAGGGGACAAGCCAGGGTTGTGTTCACTAGACCTCTCACTCAAACAGCAAAGCGTCGATTCGCTGGCAGCAAAGCTTGTATGATGAATCACTTTTTTTTGAAAGTATATAAATTGGTGTAATCAGGTTATGTTGACCATCATGTGGCAGAGAAGCTCGTTGCAAGTTCCGTGGGTGATGGCTTCACGGCCGTAGCGTAGGATACCGTTCCGATCACAACACTGTGAGATAGTCCAGCAATGAATGGGAGGAGTATGCAGGGCTCAGGTGGCACCTGGGCTCGCTCACCCACCTTACTGGCCAGGCTACTGTACTCCAAGGTCAAGCGACACTGCATACTCATCGCAACAGGCGCGCTCGCAGTGTGCTTCGTCACACTCATGCTCACTGTTATGCCACACGAGGGCAGGAGCTTCGAGCCAGACGCAGTACATCTGTACTCCCTCACTGTCATGGCACAGCTGCAGTTGAACTCAACCACACCAGCAGCAGCAGGCAGCTCTGCCGCCCCAGTTGAAATATGGGCCAGGGGGTGGCAAGTTAGAGACAGGTCAGAAGCGTATACAAAACGCTTGATGGAGCTGCTGTCGCAAACAGAGCTGGATGAGTTGACTGCGCTGTGTGGCCGCTGCCTATGGCACAGCATGGCTACATCAGTTAGTGTTCATGGGGTGCCAGGCAGCCATGTGTTTGTCGCCACTGGAGATATTGACGACCAATGGGTCAGGGACAGCGCAGTGCAGCTGGCCGTGTATCTACCACGTATGGGGACACACCCAATGCTACGGCAGGTGGGCGGAGTCGAGAAAGTGCCAGCAAGTGGTGTAATGCTGCACAAAACGGTGCTTTTTTGACCTGTCGGGATAGGTACATCAGCAGTGTGTGGCTCCTGTTTGCTTGCACCAGGGGCCACTCAGTACCTGAATATGCTGGCAACTGTCATTCACAAGTTGCACAGCTTTGCACAGCTGCTTCAGGATGCGCCCTCACAACATCTGCCCAGATCTGCCGAATCAATTCTGCCTTGCACCTGTGTGTATACATCCATTAAAAGGTCATAGAGGGAGCCATCAGGATGCAGGCCTACTACATACTCAGCGACCCATGTGAGCAGCAGCAGCAGCAGTGGGAGCGACGCTGAGCAGCACAGTGAAATGTGCAGCTGGCATGCAGCTGTAAGCCACACTGGGACGCAACTGGGTGACAGCAGTTGCAGCAGCAGTGGGCATACCTACTGGCCTTTCAAATAGGCTGCATTTAATGCACATGCCTACTTCTGCACTTGTCCCCTGGATTTGGCGGCTTGACGGCTGATGGCGGGGCACAGCTGCTGCTGCTGTGTTCAATGCTGCTTGCTGTTGTTGGATTTGCAGATGCCAATGCCTTCTACCGGCATTGGAAGCCTGCAGCGAAGCTCAAGCAGTCACAGCGAGTGAGGGGTGAGCCGCTGCTGCCTTGGTGGCCGAATCACCTTGGCAGCAAGATGTCAGCAACCATCAACAGCGGAATTGGCAGCAGTAGCAGCAGCAGCAGCAGCAGCAGCAGCGGAGCAGCTCGTTGCACTTTCCGTGATGTTGAGGCCAGCAAGTTTCACCCTAGGGCTGTATAAAGTCAACAGTGTGTTGTGCTGTGCCGCAGAGTGTGTGTCATGTGTTAGCCTGCCACCCCTGCCTGGCCTGCACTTTTCAATTCAAATGTTTCTTCCTCAGTTGGGCAATTTTCACCTGACATGGTTCCCTCACACATGTGCAGGCAAGGGCGGCTGGACTGCGGAGCGCAAGTATGAGCTGGACTCAGGCGCCTACTTCATCAATCTGCTGCACAACTACGCCCACACCCCGGGGCTGTTTGAGCCGGAGCGGCTGCTTAGCGAGCCGGTGCTACACGATGCTGCGCTGATGATGCTCAAGGTGTGGCAGCAAGCATTGGCTGAGGAATGCATTGGTATCTTCACCATGTTGTGCATGGCTGTTTGAGCCGGAGCGGCTGCTCAGCGAGCCGGTGCTACACGACTCGGCGCTGCTGATGCTCAAGGTGCAGAGCTTGATGGATTGGGTGTTTGTCTCTTGTGCAGCATGTGTCGGGCCTGGCTGTGACATGTTGTAGAGGCAGTGTTGCACGGTGCCACGCTGATGAGGCTCTAGCTGACGGTGCAAGCTGCTCGGGCTGGTGGGGCTGTGTCTGCTTCAGCGGGCCGTGCATGGCTGCACCAGTCTGCAGCGCCAGCTCTATGAGTGTGAAAGCAGCCGTAGAACCTGAAGCAGCATGCAAACTTGCTCCAGCAGCTCCTGCGTAATGCCGTCAACTGGCATCATGAAGTGCTGTCCAACGTTTGTGTCGCCTCATGTCACATTTTCCTTGCAGATCTGGCAGACCGAGCAGCACCATGAGGCGCAGTCGCCCTACCGCTTTGTGGAGCTGAGCAATGGAGGGCTGGGCGCGCCCGTGGCCTACACAGGTGAGGGGTGCCATGCTGCTGCTGCTGCTGCTGCTGCTGCTGCTGTGCATCATGAAACAGGACTGTCATGGCTGTCATCTGTCCGCTGCATGATATGCGAGAGAATGCAAGTTTTCAAGGCTTAACTTGTACTGCTGCCTGGGTCGCTGGCAACAGCTTGCTCGTTAGCAGAAGGCAACAGTAGCAGTGCTGTCATGGCCAGCGTGCAGCCCGTCTGCATGCTGCTTGCCTGCACACAACCAAAGCAGCCTCGGCTGTGACCTTGGTTGCTCGCAGGCATGGTGTGGTCTGCCTTTCGGCCCTCTGATGACGCAGCAGTGTATGGCTACAACATCCCAGGTGTGACACAGCACTGAAGCGCTTTGGCAGCGGTTAACCTGCTGCCATCCTGAGCATGGCGGCTTTCGCACCAGCAAATTGTACGGACAAATAGCGCACTGCCTGGCAAGAACACCCTGGCAGAGCTGCTGCTGTGCACACGTATGCGTCAGCAGCAGCACCCCACGGTAGTGCCTAGATGCATGCCACAGCTTGCTTCACTCTCATGCATCACCTTCCTTTGCCCCTGATTTCCACCCTGACCCACACTGCAACACTGCAGGAAATATGTACGCAGCGGGTGCGCTGTCGCGGCTGCTGGCGCTCAACAAGCGGCTATGGAAGTGCCCAGAAGTCAAGGCGAGGGCCTCGCAGCTGCTGGCAGACATTCGGCAGGGCATCTGCGCACACGGCATTGTGGCGGCTGCGGATGGCACGCGTGTGTACGCGTACGAGGTGCGTGTGTATGTATATGCACAGATACACGCTTGCAGCGGCACTGCTGTGTATATTTGTAGGTGACATGCTGGCAAGCAACATCACTGCACTGCTGGCTGCTAGTTGTTACATATTTGTGCTAGAAAGTATATCTGGCGGGTAGCTGTCGAGTGAGTATTTGTTTGCTCACAGCCGGCGATTCCGCGTGGCAGCGCGCAGCTCTAGTGCCCAAGTGCCATTTCTCATGTATGCATCATGCTTCCTGCATCATTTTGCAGGTGGATGGCCGCGGCAATGCGCTGCTTGACTTTGATGACCCCAACCTGCCTTCGCTGCTGGCCATGCCGCTGCTGGGCTTTGATGGGTACGACACAGAGGTAGGCGCGCAGGCCGTTTGGAGAATGGCACTGAGTGCAAGCGGTGGTACCTGCAGGACAGTGCCTCGTTTGTCACCTGCGGCACATGCAAGTGACCTGGTGCTCTGTTTTGGATCCCTGGTCTGTGAGGTTCCTCATCTGCCACGCTGCTGCTGCTGCTGCTGTTGCTGCTGCTGCTGCTGCCATCCAGGTGTACGCCAACACGCGCCGCCGCATCCTCGGCAGCAGCAACCCCTACCACTACAGTGGCAGCGCATTCTCAGGCCTGGGCTCCCCTCACACACCCCCTCAGTATGTGTGGCCGCTGGCGCTGATGGTGCAAGGCCTCACCAGCAGTGACCCAAATGAGCAGGCTGCGCTGCTGCGGGTGCTGCTGCGCATGCAGTGCGGCAACGGGCTAATGCATGAGAGCGTGCATGTGAGTGGAGCTGTATGGCACTGCCATGGAAGCAGTTGTGAAACAAGGGGTGTTGGCATGTTACTTTTTGACAAGCTGCTAGGTTCTTGCGCAGCAGTGGTGGCATTCACATAGGCTCACCTTATTGCCATGGCAGGAGCCGTTGACTTGGCTTTGCTAAGCGAATTCAATGGCACAAGCACGCACCAGCTGGCTGTTGCTTCCTGGCTGGCAGCCTTGCGGCAGGCACACGTCACCCTGCTACCTTGCTGTGCCAAACACGTTGTCCTGCAAACCTTGGCATGACACACTGCCCTGCAACTTCTCTGTGTCGCACACTGTCCTGCAACCTTACCGTGTCCTGCACTGCCGTGCAGGTGTCTGCCCCCAGGCGCTGCACGCGGCCACACTTTGAGTGGGCCAATGCACTGCTGGTAGTGGCAGTGGAGCAGCTGCTAGGTTTTGACTGCGACCTGGCGGCACAGCAGGTGCATCTAAAGGAGCTGTCGATGCGCGAATGGCGCCGCAGCCGTGTTGCACAGGGGGCATTGAACCCGCTGATGTTTGAGAGGATGGAGGCAAAGGTGCAACATGAGCGGCGATGAAGAGTTCCGACGTTGTTGTAGTTTGAGCGTGGATTCTGGTGTCTCGGTCAGCACAGCGTGTGTGGAACGCATGTGCTGAACCCAGCAAATTCATTCTAATGAGCAGCTGCCTTTGCTGCCATGCAGCAGCCTGCAGGAATAGCTTGTTGCTGCTGTTGTAGGAGGTGCTGTCAGCGTGCTGGTCAGTGGCTAACATAGCAGTGCGGTGCAAGTGAGGTTGGTTTGCCTTGCGCAAATGCTGTACATCAACGCTTCTCAAACATAGAGCAAACTCCAGCCATCACCTGTCGCGGCGGTGTTGGTGGATAAGGTTGAGCTCCATGCTGAGCTGGGTATGCTGAGCTCTGTTGAGCTGTGTTGTATTTGATGTTGAGATGGGTTGAGTTATGTTAAGCTCTGTTGAGCTCCATGACCCCTGTTGCCTCTGCAGGCACATGCCCTGCAGCCAAATGTAGTGATAACAACAGGATGTGTTACGGCACTATACATGTGTCACATGCTCCGCAACATGATGGCGGCAACCGCTTGAGCCAAGTGCTGTCCCACAGCCTGGTGCGGATCTGTACTCATGCCTTCTTGCCATTAGCTGCAGCTGCACATCAGAAGGCTGTGTGATGTGCGCTTCTTGGTGCGGATCTGTACTTGTTTGCTGTTGGCTGCAGCTGCATGGCAGAGGGCCGCGTGCTGCTGCTTCCGTGAGTTGCAGCTGCACAGCAGACGGCTTTCTGCTGTGCATTGCTTGTGCGATGCATGGCCTCTGTGCTGTTGCTGAGGTTCCCTGTTATTGGTTCTGTAACTGTGTGGTGCTGCCTGTTGCACCGTTGTGCCCATCTTTGAGGCAGCATGCAGGGCTAAGGCCACCTGCAAACACTCGCGCCATTACTTTGTGTGCATGGGCTACTCTGCCTGCATATTGCAGGTCATGTCACGTTTCCGTTGCCTGTCTTCAGTGCAGCTGCCTTGCTGTGTTGATGTTCTCCTTATTGGTGTGTTGTTTACGCGCCATGTCCAGGGTTTTCAATACCTGGCACCTTGGCATTGCGCGTGCATGTCACTCCAGTGATGCATTGATTTGGCTTTGGGTTGTGATTGTTGGGCGCTGTTACCTGCCATCTTGCTGGTGCTATGCTCGCACCGTGCGGTCACTGACCGCTGACCGCTGATGATCAGCAGGAAGATGTGCTGCGCATTCTTAAACGCCACATAGGCCTTGCAGCCATATGCAGCAGCTTGAAGAATGTGGATGCATAAGGTGGTGACATTGTGCTTTGTCATCGTGCCTTTTGACCTTCCTGCATGAAGCTCCGAAGGTGTCCTGCATCCGGGTGTGTCACCATGTAGTGACTGTACTGCTGGACCAAGTACCACGTCTGGCAGGCCTAGGGCGCGGCAAGCACCGTACTTATGTCTTTCAGCTGCTCAACAAGCTGTTTGCGTTGCTCGAGGTGCCTTGGGTGTGCCAGTCAGTAACAAATATACAAGTGCTGCACAGGATACGGTCGATGGAGTTTGTCGGAGTTTGCAATGCCAGGGGACTCTACTGATTTTTTTTGCTTTCATCCTGGCGCTGCTGTTGCAACAGAAGGCCGATGCCAAGCAACCACCCCGAGCAGCCACCACAAGTCCCAGGCACCAGCAGAAGGTTACGATCGCGATCGACAATCCACACTAATCATGAATTTGTCGTGTCGGAACTCTGTTCAGCAGTCACGCTGCCCACCTGGCCGCATGCTGCCATGCTCAGGGCACCTGCTGCTGCATGCGCCTAGCAGACCAGCTAGGGCAGCACGGCTCTGTTGCCAGGCAGCCAAACTCAAACCAAAGAAGGGAGCAGGCGGCAAGAAAGGATTTGGCGCAGAAAAGCAGCAGAAGCAGGAGCCTGCAGAGCCTTGGGAGGAGGAAGTGCTGGCTCCATACAAGGTGTATTACAAGCCAAACTTCAAGCCTCCTCGTTACACAGGGCCCATTGAGCCCAAGAGGTTCGAAGGTAGGTCTATCATGCATAATCAGACGAGCTGTTGCACCGGAAGCCATGACTGCAGCTGCAGAATTCTACACTTCGCAGCACAGCCTGACAGGCCTGGCCCAGCTGCAGAGGCAGCCACACAGCAGCTCTGCAGCATCACAGAGACAAGCGACAAACTGTCGCACATTATGCACTCTGATAAGGCCTCATCTTGGTCTTCTGGCAGCTGGTTCGCAGTGATGGCAGCGCTGCAGGGTGCTCAGCAGCCAACTCTCAACAGCTGACTGTTTTCCTGCAAGCTGCATCCTCTGCTGCTAGCCCCGATTCCACTATTTTTTCAACCTGCTTGAATGTCCACCCTCTCATGCACCCGCAGACGGCAGCATCGGCGTGGTAGCAGCAGAAGAGGTGACAGGCGCAGAGCTGCTGTCAGTCAGCCAGCCTCTCGCTTTCCTAGAGGGGGCCATGGGCAGCCCTCCTTCTGTCGAGGACTTGCATGTAGCAATGCTGGAGGCAGAACTGGGACCAGCAGTAGCCAAAATACTCAGCTACCTACCCCGCAAACCCTCACCAGCAGCAGCAGCAGGTACCAGCAGCAGCAGCAGCACTGACGATCCCCAGCAGCAGCAGCAGCAGCAGCAGCAGCAGCAGCAGCAGCAGCAGCAGCAGCAGCAGGTGCAGGTGGATCCGAATGCTCAGGAGCTCCCGCCCAGCATGATGCACCTGCAGCCGGCCTTTTGGGGCCAGGTGCAGCAGGGCGCTGGCGGGCTGGCTGCCAAGAAGGTCGGCAGCAAGCAGCTGATGCGGCTGCTGCAGGCCTCTTGCTGGAGTGAGGAGTTCCAGGACCCAGCAGCTGCGCAGGTGAGAGGTTGGTTGCTGGGTGTGATGGCATGATTTTTGTGCGTTGCTTGCAGTGCTGGCGGGATGTGCACTCCTCTTGCTGGAGCGAGGAGTTCCAAGACCCAGCAGCTGCCCAGGTGAGGGGTTGCTGCTGTTGACTAGTGTTGAGTTATTGTTACGCGGTTGTTATGGAGTTGTTAAGGCTGTTAGCAGATCGTTTGAGTTCAGCCAGCCGATGGTTTGTGGCCAGCCAGCAGCAGTGTCCCCTATGTTTGGACCCCTGGAGCTGTCACATGACCGCCCCTGCCGCAACCTGCCGAGCCCCTGCTGCTGCTGCTGCTGCTGCTGCTGCTGCTGCTGCTGCTGCTGCTGCTGCTGCTGACGCTGCTGCCGCCACTTTTCGTTCTTTTCTTCACAGGTGCGCCACGAGCGCCCCCAAGGCTTCATTGGTGTGTGGCCCGAGCTGGCGCTGCTGCGGCACAGCTGCTGACTTTGCTGCTGCCGCTGCTGCTGCTGCTGCTGTTGCAGGTACGCCACGAGCGCCCCCAAGGTTTTATTGGGGTGTGGCCTGAGCTGGCGCTGCTGAGGCACAGCTGCGCCCCCAACAGCAGCGTGGTGGTGGTGGGCAAGCATATGCTGCTGCATGCGACAGCAGACCTGGACCCTGGCACTGAGGTCACCTTCAACAAGCTGGGCAGGTGAGGGCTGCAGCTGGCATTATTGTTCATGTAGGAAAGAGGCGCAGGTGGCCGCCTGCATTGCATGACGTAGCAGGTAAAAGCAGCGGGTGGGTGACTTGTGTGCAGAGGGGAAGCAAGCAGCGGAAGGTGAGGGGCGGCGCATCCAGCAAGCTGCGGTGGTGAGGTGGTGTACACGTGCTTGGCGACAGGAGCCGTTCTGTGGCTTGCGTGCATCTGTAAGGGAAGAGCACAGCAGAGGGTAACTCGACAAGGCAGGCTGGTTTTGCACCGTAGCTTGCTTTGTTGCCATTGCTCTGCTCCACCTCGCAGCTGCGGCAGTCAACTTCATGCGGTGCGCACCACCACCTAACGCCTCACCCGTGCCTCTCTCTGCCCTTGCTGTGCTGCAGTGTGATTGCCGCCCCGCTGGCAGCCAGGCAGGCAGCGCACGAGGAGCTCTTTGGCCGGCCCTGCCGCTGCAGCAGGTGCAGCCTTGAGGCCACTCTGCCTCAAGAAACAGCCCAGCAGCTTCAGGCGCTGCATGCTGCTGCAGATGGCGAGTGGCCGCAGCGGCTGCAGGCAGCGCTTGAGGGGGCGGAAGAAACAGATCCTGAGGAGACGGCAGAGCTGCTGGCTGAGCTACAGGTGTGGACTGGGGGGTTTGGGGTGGGGAGTTGGTTTGTCTGTCACGGGGCATTGAGTTTTAGTGCATGCAGCACTGGAGGGGACAGAGGAACCACATTTTGAGGAGACAGCAGAGCTGCTGGCTGAGCTGCAGGTGGGCCTGGGGTTGTGGGGTTTGGGGGTTTGGTGTGTGCGGGCTGGGGCATTGGGTTTTAGTGCAGGCAGCACTGGCGGGGGCGGAAGTAGCAGATCCTGAGGAGACAGCAGAGCTGCTGGCAGAGCTGCAGGTGGGCCTGGGGTTTTGGGGTTTGGGGTTCGGTATGTGTGGGCTGTGGCTTTGGGTTTAGGGAAGGCAGGACTTGAGGGGGCGGAGGAAACAGATCCTGAGGAGACAGCAGAGCTGCTGGCAGAGCTGCAGGTGTGGACTTAAGGTTTTGGGGTTTGGGGTCTGGCATGTGTGGGCTGGGGCTTTGGGTTTTAGTGCAGGCAGCACTGGAGGGGGGAGAGGCAACAGATCCTGAGGACACAGCAGAGCTGCTGGCTGAGCTAAAGGTGGGCTTGGGGCCTGGAGGTTGCACTGGGATTGAGGTGTCAGCACGTTGCATGAATATGTGTTCGACAACAGCCAGTACCCTGCATTTACCCACATGCAACTGCTGCTGCTGCTGCTGCTGCTGCTGCTGCTGCTGCTGCTGCTGCTGCTGCTGCTGCTGCTGCTGCTACAGGCTGAGGTTGCTGCTGACATTGAGGAGGTGGATGCTGCGCTGGCACAGCACCTGCCTGATCGTGAAGACCAGCTGGCAGTGCTTTGTGGCGCATATGCTGCGTACGACCTGGCCTGGCAGATGGAGGAGGTGCTGGCTGAGGAGCCTGACCTGGACAAACTGGCCAACTGTGTAGCGCTTCTGAGGGTGAGTGCTGCTGCTGCTGCTGCTGCCTAGCCGCGCTGCCGGCGTGCTTGATTTGCATGGGTGTGGTTTAGCTGTAGAGTTCTAAAGTTGCCACTGCAACGGCGGCTGGGCTGTTTGCTGTTACGGCCTGGTGCATAAAATGCCATGCCGCATGTGACCTGGCCTGGCATGGAGGAGGTGCTGGCTGAAGAGCCTGACTTGGATAGCTGGCCAACTGTGTGGCGCTGCTGAGGGTGAGTGCTGCTGCTGCTGCCTATCCATGTTGCGGGCGTGCCTGGCATTGATAGCTGCCAATGCAATGGCTGCTGGACACTCTGCTGTTACAGCTGTTGCCTGGTGCATGTGTGCCATGCTGCATATGACCTGGCTTAGCAGATGGAGGAGGTGCTGGGCAGAGGAGCCTGCTTTGGGTAAGCTGGCCAACTGTGTGGCGTTGCTGAGGGTGAGTAGCAGGGGTGAGTAGCAGGGGTTAGGCCAGTTGCTGCTGCTGAGGAGCCAAACTTCCCGCAGTTGGCCGACTGTGCAGTTGGCCAGCAGCTTTTATACATGTGCATATGCAAGGCTGCCAAGTTTTGAACCTGTTATGCGCTACCTTTGTGCTGCTGCTGCCCCTTTCCTTGATAGATCTTTGCGCGCGGCAGTGAGAGCCACCTGTACACGGCGCTCATCCTGCACTTGTTTATTTTGCAAGTCTGCAATTTTCTTAACATCCCTTATGCTGCCGCCCTTCCCCCCACCTCCGCCCCAACAGATCTTTGCGCGCGGCAGCGAGAGCCACCTGTACACAGCTCTCATCCTGCACCAGGGCGTCACCAGCCGTGCAGAGGCCATGGTGGGCGCAGTGCAGGCCATGGCGCGCAAGACGCAGGCGCGGCAGCGGCGGCTGGCTGCTGAGATGCAGCGGATGGCTGCATCCGGCGAGGCTGCTTCATACGCGTATGCGGAGGCGCTGTCCTGCAGGTGAGCGCAGCTGTTGATGGCAGCAGGCCGTGGTTGATGATATGCTGCACTAGCAACGGAGGGGATAAAGCAAAACTTGGCTTGATGCAAGAACAGGTGCAGGGCAGCTGCAGCAGCAGTTGCATCCTGATCAGTCCATAACCCTATCTGTGCCCGTGCTTTAGTTTTGTGGTGTTTTTGTGTATGCTGAGGCTGTGTGTTTTGGCGCGTTGCTGCTGCTGCTGCCGCTGCTGCTGCTGCTGCTGCCGCTGCTGCTGCTGCTGCTGCTGCTGCTGCTGCTGCTGCTGCTGCTGCTGCTGCTGCTGCTGCTGCAGGTACGGCATGCTGCCCCAGGAAGGCCTGGTGCCTCAACTAGAGCAGGGCCTGGCCATGTTCTATGCAGGCCTGTCAGCACTCAGCGCTGCACAAGGTGAAGGCTTAGATGAAGTGCCTGAGGTGACACGCAACTTGACAATCGATGGCATCCCAGTGACAGTTGTTGATACCGTCGAGGGCTCTGCCTTTGCGCAGCCAGGGGAGGAGGGCTCGCAGGAGGTGGTGCAGCGCAAAGGCGGCAAGCAGCAGCAGCAGCAGCAGCAGCAGCAGCAGCGGGGGCTGCGGGTGGATTGGCTGGAGGCAGATGTGGTAGAAGAGGGCGGTGGAGAGGAGGCGGATGCAGCAGAGCAGCAGCAGCAGCTGTCGGCCAGGAGCTAAGTCACATGTACAGCAGGCGCATCAGCTGAGCAGTACTGTAGTGCATATGGTCTGCAGGAGCCAGCTGTGTGAAGTGTTGAGTGATGTCCTTGCACAGCAGTACAGCTGCTGCTGCCGCAGCCGCTGCTGGCGTGTAACGTATGGTACAAATATGTTGGCCCAGCTTTACGGTAAAGCAAGGCCGGGAAAATACATGCCTCAAGGTGAGTGCAGGGTGAGTAAAATTTCAATTATGCAATGTGTGTTACTTGCAACTCCTGATAAGTGCCCGACAACCCCTAGGCCTGCTGTTGTCATGGCAGTTTTACAGCAAGCTAGATCCTGGCAGCAGGCGTTTCAGATGATCTTGGGTGAAAACAACCGCACGAAAGAGACTTGCTCAATTTACCCAACTCACACTCATGTGCCCTGCTGCTGTCCTGCCGCAGCACGCAGCGCGCTGCACGTTTACGGCCCCGCACATATTCGGCTGTGAGGGTATTTTTATACATTTTCGTCATGTATATGCGCTCATTTGCGTTATTCTGCGCTCTTTTCAGTGCGTGATGAATACAGAGCGAGATGCAGAATGTAACGACTGACTGCAGAGTCGTTGCAGAGTCATGCAGAACCATGCAGAATATCGTGCACTCTGCAGAATGAACATGCAGAGTGGCCGCAGAGTGGCAGCAGACTGGCTGCAGAGTCACTGCAGAGCCCGCTCTGCAGCAGCTCTGCAGTGCCTCTGGTCTGTGTTGGTCATAGTGTCATTCCGAAACTGTCAAACACTCAAACAAACCTTTGCCTGTATTGAACTTCAACAGCTGGTCAGGATGATCAAAGGTGGTGTTTGTCTTCTGTTGGTGTTGATGGCTGCGGCTGGGGCGCACGGAGCGAGGCCTACTGCTGATCCCGACAAGGTACCCGGAACAGTAATCCTGTGGTCATGATCCTGGTTGGCCACTTCCGGCCCCACCCGTCTCGCAGTAGTGTTAAAAGTTGTTATTACTCGTTTCGTTGTCATATATGGCTACGGTCCTGGATGCAATGCTCTTTGGCGCACCAGTCAGTCGAATGGAAATAGTTGTAGCTTTGCAGAGCTACAGCTACAAACGTGAAATGAATTTTGTGATTACAAAACTCTAATAGTTGATTGGATTACTATAAAAGCGCAAAACGAGCGCTTCCTTCCGTCATGGCTCGACACATTTTCTAGCACACAGGACGTCCTGTCGAACGCGTCCCATCGCACGACGTCTTGACAGAAAATTGTGAAAGAGAGTAAAAATTGAACGTCATAATCAGTGCAGAATCCCTCAAACAATTCACCAACGTTGCAGACATCAACAAACTGCGCACGTCTGGCTACTGTACAGTACATGTACAGCTACAGCTAGAGTTCCGGAACTCTGTTCCTATTGAATCCAGTAGGGACATCAAACATTGTCGCGTTGCAGCGCTTTCTTCACTGGAAGCTGACATGCTATACGCAGAACACAGCCCCAAAGGAACCATTGTCTCACCATCTGATTTGGCCAACACTTGGTCCTGCTGCCGCTGCTGCCGCTGCTGCCACTGCTGCTGCCGCTGCTGCTGCCGCTGCTGCTGCCGCTGCTGCTGCCGCTGCTGCTGCCGCTGCTGTGCTTCTGCTGCCGCTGCTGTGCTTCTGCTGCCGCTGCTGTGCTTCTGCTGCCGCTGCTGTGCTTCTGCTGCCGCTGCTGCCGCTGCTGCCGCTGCCGCTGCTGCCGCTGCTGCCGCTGCTGCCGCTGCTGTCGCTGCTGCTGCTGCCGCTGCTGCTGCTGCCCCTGCTGCTGCTGCCCTTGTTGCCGCTGCTGCTGCTGCCGCTGCTGCTGCTGCCGCTGCTGCTGCTGCCGCTGCCGCTGCTGCCGCTGCTGCTGCTGCTGCTGCTGCTGCTGCTGCTGGCGCTGCTGTTGCTGCTGCTGCTGCTGCTGCTGCTGCTGCTGCCGCTGCTGCTCCTGCTGCTGCTGCTGCTGCCGCTGCTGTTGCTGCTGCTGCTGCTGCTGCTGCTGCTGTTGTTGCTACAGATGGACATATGCCACTATGATACCGCGCTGGACAGGTACGTGTTGACGACCATCTCAGTGGCTGCATGGAAGGTGAGCCCCTAATCTGAACCGAGCAGCGCCGCAAGGGTTGTAGCAACTGCATGTCATGTGTTCAACAGCAGGTTCTTGAGCGGTATCTGCTGCAAGCTGCATGACATGGGACTGACAGCAATTGTACTACAATTCCCGCCACTTGGTTGACAGACACGCAGCATAACTTGGCTTTGCAGCTGTAAACCTTAGTAGGTTTGTTGTGGCTGAATGGAGGAGTAGGAGGCTGAGGCCCAGTACAGCTCTAGAACCGGAAGCACGTAGCAGGTATGCAGCATGCATATCGACGATTCTAAGAGTCTGACATTTTCTACAAGCACATCGTTTAACAGCTGTTTATATGTTGCCAGTATCTGAACCCGTCGGGAAAACAGGTTACACTACTGCTCACCAACAAAGTGACAAGGGCCATTTCATGATGTAGCGAAGTCAGCCGCTTAGGCTGAGTCAGCATTATTGGACCCTCATCACTCTGATGATACGCTGTGCGTGTCTTCATATGAGCACTCTGTGCACATGGACGTGCATGCACAGTATAAGCAGGGTACACGCAAGGGCACATGTCACATTTGTTATACGATTGCTCTGCCTTTGCAGGCCAGCCACTCAAGGCACCTCAAGGACTGCTGCATGCATACCAACCCCAACCTGTGCCCCGGGCCACAGGCCGTGGCAGAAAAGTGCGCCTTGGACCCAGCCACAGCACGTGTCTTCATGGCCCTGAATTGGCCCTAGAGGCAGAGTAAATGTAAGTGCTGGCCCAAAGGGCATCATGTGCATGCTGCATCTAATCAGCTTAGTTGTTCATTAGTGGTTGCATGCCAGCATACATGCAGAGCATTTCTGCTGAATTTCTTACATTGCCAGCATTTGCCGCAATCATGTGCGATGGTGTGAGGTTTCACGCCGCAATGCCTGCCAGTAGTGCCGCACTAAGTGGGCCACTTTGCAAGCTGGTCAAGTCGCAAGCGGCTGCAGCCAAAACCAAACCTGGCCGCGGCAGGAGCGCCGACTGTCAGCATCCTTTGAAGGCAGCAAATTTGCTGCTGCAGCAACGCGGCGTCTTTGTGGCAGCCATGACCTCATGATGAGCTTGCATGTTCCTACTTATCACCTGCACTTGAAACATTACTTGTGCACATCACACGTCTTTTCATGGTGTGCAGGTGTCCCCAGATGCTCCGCTCCTGTGGTGAACCATGGCAGCTTCGATGGCTGTGGTACCATGGCAATGGGCAGCACCTGTGTTGGCAAATGTGGCATTGATCACACGGGCGAACCCGAGGCTGTGTGTGGTGCTGCTGGCGCAAGGGTCACAGGCAAATGTGTACCTAGTGAGCCCACGTGCTAATCAACCTTCCACTTTGTTACAACGCTTCCGGAGGCAGACCAGGCACATCTCATTTTGTACAGGCACACGTAAAGACAAGCAGCACTGCTGCTGAGCTTAAGCTTAAGCTTGTTTCAAGGGACCATACATACATTTACATTACATTACATGCTCCACTCAACGAGGAGTGGGAACCCCAGTCAGGAGCCAACGAGAGGCTCAAAGGGGGAGGAAACATCGAAGAACAACTCATCATCATCCCAACCGTCAGAAGAAATCGCAGAAAAAAAACTCATCAGCATCATCAATAACTTGAGCAATAGCCTGACAGGACAGAAGGACCTCAGGATCGGTGTCCGGGTGACACCGCATCAGATAGCAGCAGTGCACAAAAGCAGCCACCAAAGCAGGTGACTGCTTCATAAAAGTGATCATGTCATCGCCTGCTGGGTGGCAACCAGCAATAGTAGCCCATGTTTGTGACGAGTCCCCGAAGGGTTCGAACAACATAGCAAATCGCTCGCGGACTGGTGCATAGAAAGGGCACTCAAAGATCATATGAAACTCATCCTCAACAACCTCAGACTGGCAGCCAGGACGTAGGCACACCCTGTCACTTCGCGGCACAGGTGGTCGCTGCCACCTGCCACTGCAGACACGTAAATCATGGGCACCCAACCGGAAACGGGTCAAGGACCCCAGATGCTCTCTGTTGATCCCAGCAGTTTGAGAGACATAATCTGGGCGCCATAAAGCTGGGCTCACAGACAGCATGTCAGCAGAAGAGCATGCCGCAAACCACCGCTCATAGGTATTGTAGACACCATGACCACTAGCAGCATCACGCGGGTTGACAGGGCACCCCTGCCACTGCTGATACAAAACGCCATCAAAAGCACGCGCTATGGTTTTCAGATCCAGAGACTGGAAGTTTTGCAGCCGTTGCACGGCATCTCCCAGCTGCTGTGAGTGGGCATGCACATATTCAAGTACACGTCGCAACTGTGTGCACCACACTGCGCCGCTGCTGGAAGCAGTGGACAACCGTAAGTTGTCACGCATAGCACAAGCCAAAAGGGAGGACGCATCATATCCACAACCCTATTCCACATGCTCACCGCCGCACGAAGCCACAGGGAGAGAGGTCTGTTACAGGGGTGGGCAAGCTATCGCCCTAGAGCGAGTCACTTGCCCCTCTTTCAGCTCACATATCATGAGAACCCGATAGCAAGCCACAAGATGCAACCAAAGTAATACTCCAGAGGCATCTTGCAGCCACAGGAGAGAGGTCTGTTACAGGGGTGGGCAAGCTATCGCCCTAGAGCGAGTCACTTGCCCCTCTTTCAGCTCACATATCATGAGAACCCGATAGCAAGCCACAAGATGCAACCAAAGTAATACTCCAGAGGCATCTTGCAGCCCCTACCTCCCCATAAACCAACAAGTACATGCAGTGCAGCATGTGCGAAGTGCAGCACGAAAAGCAGCAGGGTGCTCAAAGCACAGGGCACAAAACGCACAAGGGAAGGCAGGCATGGTCCAAACAGCAAGCGGGATGCACAATGGTGCTGCTTACCATAGGTGTTTGGCATGATTGCACCAAGGCACTGATGTACACACCAGACTGCAGCAAGCAGGAGCACGCGGGACCGACCGGAGACACTGCACGTGACATGCAAACTAAGGCCACAGGAGAGAGGTCTGTTACAGGGGTGGGCAAGCTATCGCCCTAGAGCGAGTCACTTGCCCCTCTTTCAGCTCACATATCATGAGAACCCGATAGCAAGCCACAAGATGCAACCAAAGTAATACTCCAGAGGCATCTTGCAGCCCCTACCTCCCCATAAACCAACAAGTACATGCAGTGCAGCATGTGCGAAGTGCAGCACGAAAAGCAGCAGGGTGCTCAAAGCACAGGGCACAAAACGCACAAGGGAAGGCAGGCATGGTCCAAACAGCAAGCGGGATGCACAATGGTGCTGCTTACCATAGGTGTTTGGCATGATTGCACCAAGGCACTGATGTACACACCAGACTGCAGCAAGCAGGAGCACGCGGGACCGACCGGAGACACTGCACGTGACATGCAAACTAAGGTGCTACTGCTTCTGCAATCCTCATGGCTGACAAGCACAGAAGCACGCAATGCGACACACAGAGCTGGAAAATCAAGCACAGTGACACACGACATGCAACATGGCCTTGCCAGAAAGTGGAGATTGGACAACTACTGACAGCACATCATGTAAAAGCAGGAAGGTCAACCAGAGCGGGGCGCCAGTACAATGCGCAGCTGTGCTGGATCAGATCGCAAGAACGGGTGATCTCCAGGCACCGCAACACGCCAATGAGCCGGCGCAGCCTCCATTGCCACAAAATCAGCAAGCAATTCCCAAAACCGCAAAACCGCCTGCTGCTTCGCCTCCTGTAACACCTGCGCTACTAGTTGCTGTCGCTGTTGTTGTTGTTGCAGCAGCTGCTGCTGCCTACGCTGCTCAACCAGCTGGTTATGCTGTTGCTGCGCAGCAGTGAGAGCTGCAGGCTGAAACACATCTGTAATAGGTACCTGCCATTGCGGCGGCGGCGCAGACGGCCGCGGCGCAGCAGGCGCGGGCGGCGGAATGTGCAGCGTGTTAGCCTGCCGTCGGCCAACATCCATGGCATTCAGAGCAGCTAAACAAATAACCCCCCAAACACCCTGGTGGAGCCGCTTAGGGCCGGGAGGCCGCTGCATCAACCAGACATGCCGCATAGCAAGCGGCGGGCGGCCTGCAGCCCGCGTACACCATGTTGCAGGCAACGCAGACAGCAGGCTGTCAATCACCGCTACCGCAACTGGGCACTCCCAAAAATGGTGCACCAGACCAGGGCACGCAGCGCCACACATGCATGTATCATGCTGCTGGTGCATGCGCTGCGACGTAGGCAAGCCATCCATGATCAGCCGCCAATACGTCTCCTTGTACGCATTATCCCAGCGCATCTTCCATAGTGCGCCCTGGGCGGCCGCCACACATTGCAAACCACGAGTCAACGCCGCGGGCGGGGCACCCGCACCGATCGCAGCACTGACAAACCTAGTGCGCCGCTCCTGGCGCTCAGCACGCAGGGGACCAAGCTGCAATGAGGTAGCTTCACGAACAGACAATTGCGCAACAGACACCGTCTTGCCGCGATGATTCCGCCAGCCTAGCCGCGCCACCAACATGGCCTCAACATGCTGCTCTGCTGCAGAAGGCACACATGGCGGGTCTGGCACAGCTGCAGGCGGCCAGGGCCGGTCTGCTGCAGGATGCCGCACAACAGCCAAGGCAGCCCGATGCCACGGCATGGGCAACAAGTTAACCAAGTCTGTCAAATCTGCCGATTCGTTGTCTGCATTGCTGAAGTTGGAGCCGTACGGCAGCAATGGGTGTGGCAGCTGCTGCCGTGCAGCATGCTGGATCACATGCCAAGCGCGACAGAGATCGGCCACAGTGCGGATGCGCGGCCGACACTTGCCGCCAGAACATGCATGTGGCCCGCGCACAGAGGGCACGGGATGCATTTGCAGCCCACCGGGCACAAACCCAACCATTGCTTGCAAAAAAGGGTTAGCAAAGACAGGAGCCAAACTACACCAAGCCCCGGGCTGCAGCACCGGCGCATCCTGCACAGCCTGTAGCTGTGCACGCAACTGCTGCACGTCTGACAGCTGTTGAGGATGTGGCGGCGGCAGTGCAGGGGCAGGCGCCGCAGGCGCCAACGCCTTCACATCACAAACTTTGCCTAGCGCTTGAAGACCAGCAATCATGCGGCGCAGCGGCGGGGGAGGGAGGGACTGCTGAGGGAACGCCTGCGACGGCTCCATCGGCGTTTGCGTGTCTTCAAAGCTGTCAAACAAGGACAATGGGCCCCACCATTTATGCTTAGAACGCAATAGCTCCCGCCCAATGCGGATCCAAGGCAGCTCAGTGTCAGGCGGCGCAGTAGCAAATTGCGCGCCCCACCAAGCATGCCGTGCACGTATGTGTTCAAGCCATGGCAAAGCACCAAAGCCACCTTCAGCCGGCCTGCCCGCCAAAAAGCGAGCAGCCACACCAGTGAAACGCCGCACAGACGAAGCAGGTGCCAACCCTCTATCCACTAGCTTCCCAACCGCCGCAACAAGGTGCTGACGATCAACATCAGGCGGCAAATCAGAGAATTCAGCTGCATAAAGCAAGGTGCTCACACCATAAGCAGCGCTACCCATACCTCTGCCAAACACCGAAAGCTGCGGAACGTGCGACAGCCGCGCGAGCGCAGCATCCACAGAAGCCAGCTTCTGACCCCAATCCACCGGAGAGTCAGAGCCCACGCACACACCCAACACATCGGCCTGCAGGACAGGGCTGAGCGGCAACACACCAGCAGCGTGCTGCTGGGAGAGCGTCGCGTGTTGCTGCCGCGCAGTAGCACCCAGCAAAAGCAACTTGGATTTGTGCAGGTTGAGCTGCTGCCCAGACGCGGCTGCCATAACCTGCATATGTAGCAAAAACTGTGCAACCTGTGCAGGGGAGCGCAGGTAGACCTGCGTGTCATCGGCAAACTGAGTCGCTGACAACTGCACACCTTGCACGGTGATGTTGATGCCTTTACTCTGCCAAAATCGCAACAATGCCTCACCAACAAACAAGTAGAGCAGAGGAGACAGGGGACACCCCTGCCGCACGCCAGCATCAAACCTGCGCATGCCAGACACAAAGCCATTCATGCACGCGCACGCATGCGTGTTGGTGAGCAGTAACTTCACCCACTTACAGAATTCAGGCCCCACGCCCATAGCACTCATGACAGACAGCAGGAAGGGCCTGTCCAAGGTGTCGTACGCCTTGGCAAAATCCAGCAGTGCTGCCACCACTGTGCTGTCTTCTGGCAGCGCGTGCAGCAGGAGCTGCATGGTGATGATGTTGTGGCCGATCCTGCGGCGCTTGATGAAAGCTGTCTGCGTAGGAGAGATAGCCTGATCTAGCACTGCCTGCAGGCGGGAGGCCAAAATTCTGGCCAGGAGCCTGTAGTCGGTGTTGAGCAGGGTGATGGGGCGGTAATTGGCTGCCAGGGTAACATCGCCAGCCTTGAAGATGCCAATCACCACACCGTCCAGGAAACCGGCCGGTGTCTGCCCCAGCGTGCCTACTGCTGTAAACACACGCGCCAAGACCGGCGCGAGCAGCTCCTTGCAGTGCTTGTACACTGCAACAGGCAGGCCATCCAGGCCTGGGGACGTGTTCGGCTTGGAGTCTGACATAGCCTGGAGCACTGCGGCTGCGGTGACCACTTCGCTGCCATCTGCTGCTGCCGGCTGCCGAGGCAAACTGGTGACGGCTGCGAGGATGGCAGCCTGGGCGGCTGGGTCCACTGCCGGCTGCGCACTCACACCAGCCCACTGCGTGATGGCCACCTTGGCAGGCCCTGCTCCCTCCCAGACATACGCGCCGGCTGTACTGCGTAGGGCAACCACCTTCCTGGAGGTAGGAGCTCGCTCCAGGGCACGCGAGAGAGGTCTGTTACAGGGGTTGGGCACGCGAGAGAGGTCTGTTACAGGGGTGGGCAAGCTATCGCCCTAGAGCGAGTCACTTGCCCCTCTTTCAGCTCACATATCATGAGAACCCGATAGCAAGCCACAAGATGCAACCAAAGTAATACTCCAGAGGCATCTTGCAGCCCCTACCTCCCCATAAACCAACAAGTACATGCAGTGCAGCATGTGCGAAGTGCAGCACGAAAAGCAGCAGGGTGCTCAAAGCACAGGGCACAAAACGCACAAGGGAAGGCAGGCATGGTCCAAACAGCAAGCGGGATGCACAATGGTGCTGCTTACCATAGGTGTTTGGCATGATTGCACCAAGGCACTGATGTACACACCAGACTGCAGCAAGCAGGAGCACGCGGGACCGACCGGAGACACTGCACGTGACATGCAAACTAAGGTGCTACTGCTTCTGCAATCCTCATGGCTGACAAGCACAGAAGCACGCAATGCGACACACAGAGCTGGAAAATCAAGCACAGTGACACACGACATGCAACATGGCCTTGCCAGAAAGTGGAGATTGGACAACTACTGACAGCACATCATGTAAAAGCAGGAAGGTCAACCAGAGCGGGGCGCCAGTACAATGCGCAGCTGTGCTGGATCAGATCGCAAGAACGGGTGATCTCCAGGCACCGCAACACGCCAATGAGCCGGCGCAGCCTCCATTGCCACAAAATCAGCAAGCAATTCCCAAAACCGCAAAACCGCCTGCTGCTTCGCCTCCTGTAACACCTGCGCTACTAGTTGCTGTCGCTGTTGTTGTTGTTGCAGCAGCTGCTGCTGCCTACGCTGCTCAACCAGCTGGTTATGCTGTTGCTGCGCAGCAGTGAGAGCTGCAGGCTGAAACACATCTGTAATAGGTACCTGCCATTGCGGCGGCGGCGCAGACGGCCGCGGCGCAGCAGGCGCGGGCGGCGGAATGTGCAGCGTGTTAGCCTGCCGTCGGCCAACATCCATGGCATTCAGAGCAGCTAAACAAATAACCCCCCAAACACCCTGGTGGAGCCGCTTAGGGCCGGGAGGCCGCTGCATCAACCAGACATGCCGCATAGCAAGCGGCGGGCGGCCTGCAGCCCGCGTACACCATGTTGCAGGCAACGCAGACAGCAGGCTGTCAATCACCGCTACCGCAACTGGGCACTCCCAAAAATGGTGCACCAGACCAGGGCACGCAGCGCCACACATGCATGTATCATGCTGCTGGTGCATGCGCTGCGACGTAGGCAAGCCATCCATGATCAGCCGCCAATACGTCTCCTTGTACGCATTATCCCAGCGCATCTTCCATAGTGCGCCCTGGGCGGCCGCCACACATTGCAAACCACGAGTCAACGCCGCGGGCGGGGCACCCGCACCGATCGCAGCACTGACAAACCTAGTGCGCCGCTCCTGGCGCTCAGCACGCAGGGGACCAAGCTGCAATGAGGTAGCTTCACGAACAGACAATTGCGCAACAGACACCGTCTTGCCGCGATGATTCCGCCAGCCTAGCCGCGCCACCAACATGGCCTCAACATGCTGCTCTGCTGCAGAAGGCACACATGGCGGGTCTGGCACAGCTGCAGGCGGCCAGGGCCGGTCTGCTGCAGGATGCCGCACAACAGCCAAGGCAGCCCGATGCCACGGCATGGGCAACAAGTTAACCAAGTCTGTCAAATCTGCCGATTCGTTGTCTGCATTGCTGAAGTTGGAGCCGTACGGCAGCAATGGGTGTGGCAGCTGCTGCCGTGCAGCATGCTGGATCACATGCCAAGCGCGACAGAGATCGGCCACAGTGCGGATGCGCGGCCGACACTTGCCGCCAGAACATGCATGTGGCCCGCGCACAGAGGGCACGGGATGCATTTGCAGCCCACCGGGCACAAACCCAACCATTGCTTGCAAAAAAGGGTTAGCAAAGACAGGAGCCAAACTACACCAAGCCCCGGGCTGCAGCACCGGCGCATCCTGCACAGCCTGTAGCTGTGCACGCAACTGCTGCACGTCTGACAGCTGTTGAGGATGTGGCGGCGGCAGTGCAGGGGCAGGCGCCGCAGGCGCCAACGCCTTCACATCACAAACTTTGCCTAGCGCTTGAAGACCAGCAATCATGCGGCGCAGCGGCGGGGGAGGGAGGGACTGCTGAGGGAACGCCTGCGACGGCTCCATCGGCGTTTGCGTGTCTTCAAAGCTGTCAAACAAGGACAATGGGCCCCACCATTTATGCTTAGAACGCAATAGCTCCCGCCCAATGCGGATCCAAGGCAGCTCAGTGTCAGGCGGCGCAGTAGCAAATTGCGCGCCCCACCAAGCATGCCGTGCACGTATGTGTTCAAGCCATGGCAAAGCACCAAAGCCACCTTCAGCCGGCCTGCCCGCCAAAAAGCGAGCAGCCACACCAGTGAAACGCCGCACAGACGAAGCAGGTGCCAACCCTCTATCCACTAGCTTCCCAACCGCCGCAACAAGGTGCTGACGATCAACATCAGGCGGCAAATCAGAGAATTCAGCTGCATAAAGCAAGGTGCTCACACCATAAGCAGCGCTACCCATACCTCTGCCAAACACCGAAAGCTGCGGAACGTGCGACAGCCGCGCGAGCGCAGCATCCACAGAAGCCAGCTTCTGACCCCAATCCACCGGAGAGTCAGAGCCCACGCACACACCCAACACATCGGCCTGCAGGACAGGGCTGAGCGGCAACACACCAGCAGCGTGCTGCTGGGAGAGCGTCGCGTGTTGCTGCCGCGCAGTAGCACCCAGCAAAAGCAACTTGGATTTGTGCAGGTTGAGCTGCTGCCCAGACGCGGCTGCCATAACCTGCATATGTAGCAAAAACTGTGCAACCTGTGCAGGGGAGCGCAGGTAGACCTGCGTGTCATCGGCAAACTGAGTCGCTGACAACTGCACACCTTGCACGGTGATGTTGATGCCTTTACTCTGCCAAAATCGCAACAATGCCTCACCAACAAACAAGTAGAGCAGAGGAGACAGGGGACACCCCTGCCGCACGCCAGCATCAAACCTGCGCATGCCAGACACAAAGCCATTCATGCACGCGCACGCATGCGTGTTGGTGAGCAGTAACTTCACCCACTTACAGAATTCAGGCCCCACGCCCATAGCACTCATGACAGACAGCAGGAAGGGCCTGTCCAAGGTGTCGTACGCCTTGGCAAAATCCAGCAGTGCTGCCACCACTGTGCTGTCTTCTGGCAGCGCGTGCAGCAGGAGCTGCATGGTGATGATGTTGTGGCCGATCCTGCGGCGCTTGATGAAAGCTGTCTGCGTAGGAGAGATAGCCTGATCTAGCACTGCCTGCAGGCGGGAGGCCAAAATTCTGGCCAGGAGCCTGTAGTCGGTGTTGAGCAGGGTGATGGGGCGGTAATTGGCTGCCAGGGTAACATCGCCAGCCTTGAAGATGCCAATCACCACACCGTCCAGGAAACCGGCCGGTGTCTGCCCCGGAGAGAGGTCTGTTACAGGGGTGGGCAAGCTATCGCCCTAGAGCGAGTCACTTGCCCCTCTTTCAGCTCACATATCATGAGAACCCGATAGCAAGCCACAAGATGCAACCAAAGTAATACTCCAGAGGCATCTTGCAGCCCCTACCTCCCCATAAACCAACAAGTACATGCAGTGCAGCATGTGCGAAGTGCAGCACGAAAAGCAGCAGGGTGCTCAAAGCACAGGGCACAAAACGCACAAGGGAAGGCAGGCATGGTCCAAACAGCAAGCGGGATGCACAATGGTGCTGCTTACCATAGGTGTTTGGCATGATTGCACCAAGGCACTGATGTACACACCAGACTGCAGCAAGCAGGAGCACGCGGGACCGACCGGAGACACTGCACGTGACATGCAAACTAAGGTGCTACTGCTTCTGCAATCCTCATGGCTGACAAGCACAGAAGCACGCAATGCGACACACAGAGCTGGAAAATCAAGCACAGTGACACACGACATGCAACATGGCCTTGCCAGAAAGTGGAGATTGGACAACTACTGACAGCACATCATGTAAAAGCAGGAAGGTCAACCAGAGCGGGGCGCCAGTACAATGCGCAGCTGTGCTGGATCAGATCGCAAGAACGGGTGATCTCCAGGCACCGCAACACGCCAATGAGCCGGCGCAGCCTCCATTGCCACAAAATCAGCAAGCAATTCCCAAAACCGCAAAACCGCCTGCTGCTTCGCCTCCTGTAACACCTGCGCTACTAGTTGCTGTCGCTGTTGTTGTTGTTGCAGCAGCTGCTGCTGCCTACGCTGCTCAACCAGCTGGTTATGCTGTTGCTGCGCAGCAGTGAGAGCTGCAGGCTGAAACACATCTGTAATAGGTACCTGCCATTGCGGCGGCGGCGCAGACGGCCGCGGCGCAGCAGGCGCGGGCGGCGGAATGTGCAGCGTGTTAGCCTGCCGTCGGCCAACATCCATGGCATTCAGAGCAGCTAAACAAATAACCCCCCAAACACCCTGGTGGAGCCGCTTAGGGCCGGGAGGCCGCTGCATCAACCAGACATGCCGCATAGCAAGCGGCGGGCCCCGGGAGAGAGGTCTGTTACAGGGGTGGGCAAGCTATCGCCCTAGAGCGAGTCACTTGCCCCTCTTTCAGCTCACATATCATGAGAACCCGATAGCAAGCCACAAGATGCAACCAAAGTAATACTCCAGAGGCATCTTGCAGCCCCTACCTCCCCATAAACCAACAAGTACATGCAGTGCAGCATGTGCGAAGTGCAGCACGAAAAGCAGCAGGGTGCTCAAAGCACAGGGCACAAAACGCACAAGGGAAGGCAGGGCCCCGGAGGAGAGAGGTCTGTTACAGGGGTGGGCAAGCTATCGCCCTAGAGCGAGTCACTTGCCCCTCTTTCAGCTCACATATCATGAGAACCCGATAGCAAGCCACAAGATGCAACCAAAGTAATACTCCAGAGGCATCTTGCAGCCCCTACCTCCCCATAAACCAACAAGTACATGCAGTGCAGCATGTGCGAAGTGCAGCACGAAAAGCAGCAGGGTGCTCAAAGCACAGGGCACAAAACGCACAAGGGAAGGCAGGCATGGTCCAAACAGCAAGCGGGATGCACAATGGTGCTGCTTACCATAGGTGTTTGGCATGATTGCACCAAGGCACTGATGTACACACCAGACTGCAGCAAGCAGGAGCACGCGGGACCGACCGGAGACACTGCACGTGACATGCAAACTAAGGTGCTACTGCTTCTGCAATCCTCATGGCTGACAAGCACAGAAGCACGCAATGCGACACACAGAGCTGGAAAATCAAGCACAGTGACACACGACATGCAACATGGCCTTGCCAGAAAGTGGAGATTGGACAACTACTGACAGCACATCATGTAAAAGCAGGAAGGTCAACCAGAGCGGGGCGCCAGTACAATGCGCAGCTGTGCTGGATCAGATCGCAAGAACGGGTGATCTCCAGGCACCGCAACACGCCAATGAGCCGGCGCAGCCTCCATTGCCACAAAATCAGCAAGCAATTCCCAAAACCGCAAAACCGCCTGCTGCTTCGCCTCCTGTAACACCTGCGCTACTAGTTGCTGTCGCTGTTGTTGTTGTTGCAGCAGCTGCTGCTGCCTACGCTGCTCAACCAGCTGGTTATGCTGTTGCTGCGCAGCAGTGAGAGCTGCAGGCTGAAACACATCTGTAATAGGTACCTGCCATTGCGGCGGCGGCGCAGACGGCCGCGGCGCAGCAGGCGCGGGCGGCGGAATGTGCAGCGTGTTAGCCTGCCGTCGGCCAACATCCATGGCATTCAGAGCAGCTAAACAAATAACCCCCCAAACACCCTGGTGGAGCCGCTTAGGGCCGGGAGGCCGCTGCATCAACCAGACATGCCGCATAGCAAGCGGCGGGCGGCCTGCAGCCCGCGTACACCATGTTGCAGGCAACGCAGACAGCAGGCTGTCAATCACCGCTACCGCAACTGGGCACTCCCAAAAATGGTGCACCAGACCAGGGCACGCAGCGCCACACATGCATGTATCATGCTGCTGGTGCATGCGCTGCGACGTAGGCAAGCCATCCATGATCAGCCGCCGGGGAGAGAGGTCTGTTACAGGGGTGGGCAAGCTATCGCCCCAGAGCGAGTCACTTGCCCCTCTTTCAGCTCACATATCATGAGAACCCGATAGCAAGCCACAAGATGCAACCAAAGTAATACTCCAGAGGCATCTTGCAGCCCCTACCTCCCCATAAACCAACAAGTACATGCAGTGCAGCATGTGCGAAGTGCAGCACGAAAAGCAGCAGGGTGCTCAAAGCACAGGGCACAAAACGCACAAGGGAAGGCAGGCATGGTCCAAACAGCAAGCGGGATGCACAATGGTGCTGCTTACCATAGGTGTTTGGCATGATTGCACCAAGGCACTGATGTACACACCAGACTGCAGCAAGCAGGAGCACGCGGGACCGACCGGAGACACTGCACGTGACATGCAAACTAAGGTGCTACTGCTTCTGCAATCCTCATGGCTGACAAGCACAGAAGCACGCAATGCGACACACAGAGCTGGAAAATCAAGCACAGTGACACACGACATGCAACATGGCCTTGCCAGAAAGTGGAGATTGGACAACTACTGACAGCACATCATGTAAAAGCAGGAAGGTCAACCAGAGCGGGGCGCCAGTACAATGCGCAGCTGTGCTGGATCAGATCGCAAGAACGGGTGATCTCCAGGCACCGCAACACGCCAATGAGCCGGCGCAGCCTCCATTGCCACAAAATCAGCAAGCAATTCCCAAAACCGCAAAACCGCCTGCTGCTTCGCCTCCTGTAACACCTGCGCTACTAGTTGCTGTCGCTGTTGTTGTTGTTGCAGCAGCTGCTGCTGCCTACGCTGCTCAACCAGCTGGTTATGCTGTTGCTGCGCAGCAGTGAGAGCTGCAGGCTGAAACACATCTGTAATAGGTACCTGCCATTGCGGCGGCGGCGCAGACGGCCGCGGCGCAGCAGGCGCGGGCGGCGGAATGTGCAGCGTGTTAGCCTGCCGTCGGCCAACATCCATGGCATTCAGAGCAGCTAAACAAATAACCCCCCAAACACCCTGGTGGAGCCGCTTAGGGCCGCCGAGAGAGGTCTGTTACAGGGGTGGGCAAGCTATCGCCCTAGAGCGAGTCACTTGCCCCTCTTTCAGCTCACATATCATGAGAACCCGATAGCAAGCCACAAGATGCAACCAAAGTAATACTCCAGAGGCATCTTGCAGCCCCTACCTCCCCATAAACCGCCAAGAGAGAGAGCCCGCCAGCTGTCCAAAGGCTGTGTAACGTGACGAGGTCTATAGGCCGGAATCGAGGCTCAGAGGCATCGCCTTTTGGGGTATCGTTACATTGGTAGCTGATCGGGTTGGAAAGGATTCCGTAGCCGAGTCGGTAGAGTGCCGGGCTGCGGTGAGGAAGGTCCTGTGCTCGAACCCCACTGAGCTCGGTTCGCGGATGAGGACATCACGCTACCTCGAGGGGGAGGTATGTAACGTGACGAGGTCTATAGGCCGGAATCGAGGCTCAGAGGCATCGCCTTTTGGGGTATCGTTACAGGCTGGGCCCCAAATTCTCTTGACAGAAGCAAGCGAGCAGTGGACTTGCGGACTCGTCCTGCAAGTGTACGCAGAAACGTGAACTGCACCCTGCTGATGACATTGTTCTGCAACTTGCCGACCAAAGCAGCACCCGAGCCCGCCTGGCTGAGCAGGGCTGGACCCCACACTTCGGAACAGTAACACAGAATTGGAGACACAAGAGAGTCGAAGAGCTGCACCTGCATTGACAAACTGCGAATGCCATGCTCCTTACATCTGGCCAGCATAGCCCACATCGCTCAACATCGAAGAACAACATCGAAGAACAACAAGTTTGCAAAGCCACCGTTCATTGCATGCACAAACCTGCAACTTGGTTTCTTGCTCGTCCTTGAAGCACGTAGCGTGCACTTGGGCTGAGGTATGTGGATGGTGACATGCATGCTTGAAATCCAACGCCTGATCCGGCGCAAGTTCATGCTAAAAATAACTATCAACATAACAGCTCCAGTCCATAATCCTGACCCTGCCGTACTTCTGGCGCTTTGTTTCTGCTTCCACCTGTTGCAATCTTGCAGGTAATCGTGCCCCTACAGCCAGTGATGCCTTTTACTCCACTACAGTAAAGCAGGCTGTTAGCATCAATCTGCTGAAACATGCTTCTGACCCAGAAGGCAAGGCACTGACCTTCACCATTGACACAGCGCCCACATACGGCAGGCTGGAAACGAAAACACCTGGATCAGGCTTGCTGACGTACACCCCTCAAGACGGCTACCATGGTCCAGATTCGTTTGTCTACAAAGCCACAGATCCAAAACACGCCAGCACCTCTGCGAAGGTGACACTGGACATCCAAGAAGGTGTGCGATAGGCCTGCACAGACTTGCAGCAAGAGTCAGTGATACATCTTGCCAGCTCTGTACCTCAGAAGTTCTGGAAGGCATACCTAGCAGTATATGATACATAACTCGTATGTGCACTCATCTCTTTGCGGACTGGTGCATGAACGAGTTGGCTAGCAGCACAAATATGTGACCACCGCCCTGCAGCTGCTACACACTAACCATCAACTTACGCGACAACTTGATAAAATTGCACCGTCAGCAAGCAGCTGTTGTCCATTCAATGAAAATGGCATCTTGCACATGCACTGCATGGGCCCGGCCCATGGCCGTACGAATTGCAATGCCAATTGTGTGCCACGCTGCAGGGCTGAACCTTGACTGTTTGCTGCGCATGCTATGAAACCATCTGAGCTACTGATCACACCAAAAATAGTATGACTGCATGCCCAAATCGTGCAGGGACCACCGAGGACAACGATCCCTGCAACGCATGTTATCAACAAAATCTAGAAGGCAGCCATGCCTGATCTGTCATTTTGCGCCATCTGAAAACTTTCAGATTGCTAATTCAGCATGTTTGTTTGTTTTCTGATCTCAGTGACATTTTGCGCTGTGTTGTTTTCTGCTGCAACCTGCTGCAATGTACAGTAAACCATCCACCCGCAGCAGCTTATGACATTGCGATCTCTGTTGATGAAGGCGCCACTGCCGTCATCGAACCGTTGCGGTATGCCAGGGACCAAGACGGCGACACGCTGACCGTCACTATTGAAACCAACCCCACCAATGGCGCACTCGCAGAAACTCCGCCAGGATCAGGCGTGTTTACGTACACACCCAACGACGGCTACCCTGGCCCTGACTCTTTCACTTACAGAGTGACAGACGAACACCAAGCCAGCAGCCCCTCTGCTACTGTGACCCTGTATGTCATATCAAGTACGTACATGCATGTACATGTCCTGCTGTACACTCGGTGCTGATAGTGCAGACCGCCCATCATCACTCAAGTGATGTGTGACCTTATGTTATGCTGCGAGATGTTGGTGAGAAACTGTGCTTGCCTCAAGTGCGTAGTGGCGGAAGCGCATCCCAATCCTTAGACTGTGCACCTCCTGTACAAGTGCATTACCAAGCATCCTGCAACAATCAGCAGGGATGTAGATGCTTGCACTAGGCACGGTGCAAATACACAGCCTCATCGAGTAAGACATCAGTGATAACATTCTTCTGTATCTCTTGTGCCCAAACATGTTACTTGTCTTGCGGCAGGACAGATGTGTGTAAGTGCAGCAGCGGCAACAGAAGAATATGACCTAGCAATGTGTGTGGGTGACAATGTTATTTTTCTAAACCAGGCCTCAGCAGCATGACTCTCAGAGCCAAAGCAGTGCTTTGACCACTGTTCTTAACATGACAACTGAATTGCATGCCATGCTCATGAACCCGTTCTTCATGCTGCAACCTGCTGCCATGTACATGTACATGTACAGCCAACCGTGGCCCTGTACTCACACCAGCTCGCTACACCATCCATGCGGGCACACCCCTTCCCCATCAATCTGAACGACCTTGCCAGTGACCCAGATGGCGACCCGCTGATCATCACCGTTCCCACTCATCCCACAAACGGCAGGCTCGTACAAGGTGATCCAGGCGTCTGGCACTACACCGCCTTCACCACTGGCTTCATTGGTAAAGACGAGTTCATATGGGAGGCCCAGGATCCAGAACGTGAGATCAGGTCAGCGATTGTGTGGCTGGTGATCTGCGCAGGTGATGTATGCCCACCGGAGGATCCTGCGGAGTAGGGTTCCAACTTGGTGACCTGCATCAGCGTTTGCACAGGAAGTACTACTACTAGTAGTACCATGAAATCGCAGTCTATTTGGTCACCTGCATAGATGCTGTCTTGGCGGTACCGATGCTAGTGTTGTATGTGCATGGGGGCAGCAACATCACCTGCGTGCTCACATCTTCTGCTTGCTGAAGGCATATTTGCTCACTTGTGAGCGCTGTTCGTCCCTGTTGCTGTGTGTGTTGCCCATCTAGCACTCTGCTGTTGGTGCAGGACGCCGCTTAGCACAGTGCTGGTGCACAAGAGGGTTTCAATGCGTGCTGCTGAGCACAGTGTGTGCTGTTTGTGTTTGATTCGACGCGGATTTTGCTTTACTTCAGCCAGCTGAGGTTGGTGGTTTTGTCACCGGATCTGCTGAAACAGATGCGCCATTGTGGCTGCGATTGTGACTCACGGTGGGCATGTTGCCCGCCTAGGAGTATGCTATTGGCACAGGGTGCCGCTTAGCACAGTGCTGGTGCTGGTGATGGTTGTGGTGGATGCCGCTTGGCACGGTGTGTGCTGTTTGCTATAATTTTGCTCCGGGATCTGCCAATTTTAGTCTGCTAAGGTTGCTACTTTTGTCCAGCTTGCTGGACCAGATGAGCCGTTATTTGACTGCGATTGTGAGTGGGCATGTTGCCCCGCTAGGACTCTGGTGTTGGTACAGGATGCCGCTTAGCACAGTGTTGGTGCTGATGGTGGTGGCAGTGCCACTGCATCCGGGATGCCGGTTAGCACCGTGTGTGGTGTTTGTGATTGATTGGATCCAGATCTTGCTTGAGCTTCAATCTGCTAAGGTTGCTATGTTTGTCAACGGATGCGATGGATCACATGAGCCATTTTGGCTCTGTACAGCTCCTTGTTTTTTGGACATTTTGTGGACCCTATGAGCCTTGCTTGGCTCCTTGGTGGGTGGACATGCGGTTTTGTTTTGGTGACTTGGTGGCAACCTGGTAATAACGACAGGTTTCCACGTTGCGGCGGTATGTAACAACGTTGTCAACAACCTTGATAGTCCTTGTGTGGTGCTGCCAAGCACAACCCACATGTGTAGGATGGCGAACGCTGGCGCAAAGGCTCTATAGAGTTGGTGTCTTCTCACTTCTGGGAAGTTCTCTTACTGGTGGCAGCAATACACCACTGCACCAATGCTGCATGCACACATGGACTTGTTGTTGAAGGCATACTTGCACTTGCACGCTGTGGGGTGTTTTATGTCGCTGATGTGGTTTGAGGAGGAGCTCGGGTAGGGTTCAGTGCTGTTACCATTTCTGTGACGCATCTGCATGTATGCAATACTTATTCCTGTTTGGGTTGTGTCTGCTGTTTGTGTTGCGCCCTTGGCTATAAAATATGCCCGGTATGATGTTGTCATGCTTGGCGGCTTTGTCTGCATTTGCCTGTCTGCGTGTAGACGCTGGGTCTGCTCGCTGATTTTTGTGCGCATTTGTGGAACACTTTCATGTGACTTAACTTACCGTTGTGTCAGCGGGCAGAGAGCCAAGCTGCTTACAGTTGTTTACTACACTGATGCTGAGCAGACCTCACAGTATGCTTGATAGTGTGAACTGCTACAATTACAGCATGATGTGCGCTGAAGAGGACATGCTGATGGATGTGATGTGATGTTATATCATATGATGCAGCATGTTGTGTGTGTTGGCCCTAACCAAAAACTTGCGCCTTGTTGTGTGGCATGTTTCTTGCAATTGCCACCCGCGCGACGCATGGCAACAAAACACAGTTAGCCATTGCATTGTACATTATCACTTGAAGGTGCAATTTCAGCACTGCTGAGCCAGTGGCAGGCATATCATGCAGGCAAGCTTGCACCTGACAGCTTGGACCTGCCCGCCACTGGCCAGCCCCAGAGTGGGCGACTGCACAAGCCCACCTAGACGTACGCTGAACTATGTTTGTAACATTTGGTAACAGGCTTAGCATTCAAGCGCGTGACAGCCACATGTACAGTGACATATACCGCAAGAATTCGGTACAGCAGAGCCTCGCTGTGCCCACCTGCTGAAACCCTCTGCTCAGAAAGTGCCCAGCGCATGTACGTGGTGCGCATCACCAACAAAGCACGGCCCAAGCTCAAGACCAAGCCCAGGGCGCCTCCAGCTGCTGTCCCCCAACTTGCTGCTGCTGCTGCTGCTGCTGCTGCTGCTGCTGATAATGTTGATGATGCTTCGCTGCTCAAACAGTGCCCAACACCTGCTGTTGCACAACCACAGACGCCTTGCTCAGGCCCTGCCTTCCTCCAGCTGCTGCTCTTCACCCTACTGCCGCGGCCGCTGCTGCTGCACTGCTCACACAGTGCCCAGTGCTTGCACCACCACAAACGCTTTGCCTGCTGCTGCATCTGCATAGTACCCAGCCCGCAGCGGGTCTAGCTGCTGCAGCCGCACATGCAGCTGCTGTACCTGCTGCTGCGGTCTGCATGATCAAGCCCCAGCCCCTCAGCCAGCCCCAGCCTGCACCACCATAAGAACCTCGCCCCAAGCCTACCCAACCTGCTGCTCCCCGCCTTGCTGCTGCTAGCAGCAGCGCTGCTGCTACTGCTGCTGCGGCTGCGTTGCTCAGACAGTGCCCAGCGCCTGCACCACTACGAAAGCCTTGCCTGCTGCTGCATCCGCATAGTACCCTGCCCGCAGCGGGTCCAGCTGCTGCAGTCGCACATACAGCTGGCCCACCTCCTGCTGCAGCGCTGCAGGGTCCAGCCCCAGGCCCTCAGCCAGCCTCAGAGGCAGAGCCTCTCTGAGCCCACTTGCCATGCTGCTCAGACAGTGCCCAGCTGGCTGTGTAGAGCTTGCACCACCACAGAAGCCTTTGCCAGGCCACGGCCCAGGTGATGCGTCCTGCAGCTGCTGCTGAAAGCGCCCTGCCACGCTGCTGCTGTTGCTGCTGCTGCTGCTACGCTGCTCAGACAGTGCCCAGCGCCTGCACCACCACACAAGCCTTGCCCACGCCACAGCCCAGGCCCCGGCTCCTTTCAACCGCTGCCGGCTACGGCTCCCCTCCTTGCTGCTGCACCTGCTTCTGCTTGTGCTGCTGCTCCTGTTGCTGCTGCCACGCTCTTCAAACAGTGCCAAGGCCGCCTCCAGCTGCTGCTCCTAGCTTTGCTGCTGCTGCTGCCGTTGCTGCTGCTGCTACGCTGCTCAGACAGTGCCAAGCGCTTGCACCACCACAAACGCCTTGCCAGCAGCTGCATCCGCATAGTACCCAGCCCGCAGCGGGTCCAGCTGCTGCAGCCGCACATACAGCTGCTGTACTTCCTGCTGCAGCGCTGCAGGGTCCAGCCCCAGGCCCTCAGCCAGCCCCAGCCTTCACACCACAACAGCCTTGCCCAGGCCTACCCAACCTGCTGCTCCCCGCCTTGCTTATGCTGCTGCTGCTGCTGCTGCTGCTGCTGCTGCGGCTGCGTTGCTCAGACAGTGCCCAGTGCTTGCACCACCACAAAAGCCTTGCCTGCCGCTGCATCCGCGTAGTACCCCGCCCGCAGCGCCGCCACACCGCGGCGTGCCGCGCTGTGTTGCCGAGGTCCAGGTCGCTGTCGCTATGGCGCCCACTGCCCCTCCCCCCTCTCCCTCTGGAATAGGGATAATCATGTCACCTTTTTAACCATGCTATGGTGTGTATTGCTGCGCAACGTCGCCATCGGCCCCGCACCCACAAGAGTGGCTGAAAGAACAGGAGGAGGGGAAAGGGGAGGGAGCACTACTCCATCATGCTTGCAGTGCTGGCACAATGGCGTGTGACAAACAATTTTTCATGCCCTTATTTCTTTGGCTGCAACGGGTCGTCCAGCCTTCCTGCTTCCCTCAGCTCTCTCAAGGCCTCCAGCTGCAGCATTCTTGGAGGCCTTGGCAGTGACGGCAACAGTGGGGCGTCACAAATCACCTTGCAGACACGTCATTTCTTTGGCTGCAGCCAGTCGTCCAGCCTTCCTGTTTCCCTCAGCTCTCTCAAGGCCTGCAGCGCAGCTGCATTCTTGGAGGCCTTGGCGGTGCTGCAGCAAGGGGCTGTGGCAACTGGCTGCTGTATGCCGCTGCTGCTGGGCAGGTACACGGTGGTGTGTTGGCCCTCTGGCAGCTGCACAGTGCGGTAGAAGGCCTGCGGGGGCTTGGCCCTGCAGCAGCAGCAGCAGCAGCAGCAGCCGCAGCAGGGGCACTAGCAAAACATAGCACACTAAACAGATGCTGCTATATTTGCTGCAAGTGCGCCGCACAGTGCGCGTGTTGTGCTCAACCTGTTTGTCTGGAGCTGCAGGTGGCTGCAAGGAAACACAGTTTGCTACCTTCTGACAGCCAGCCTTCTGGAAAACCACCTAGACTTCAGCTGTCACTGATTGTCTCAGTGATGCAGCATTGCCTGCTGGTTAAGCTCACCTGCCATCCCAGTCCAGCTTGGTGCAGAAGCCTATCAGCAGCGGCTGCGCCAGCCGCAGCGTAGCAATGCCCCCTTTTGGCATCAGCAGGTGGGCTGCATTGTGCGGCAGTGCTGCAGAGCCTTTGAAGCCAGACTGCCGGCCTGCTGCTGCTGGGTTGCTGCTGCTGCTGTGGTGCTGCTGCAGCAGCTGGCGTGTTGCTGCGGAGGTTTCGCGGACCAGGTCGTCTTGCAGCTGGGCGTCACTGCAGCACGACAGGCAGTGCAGACGGCAGACACCAACATATACATCAGTGCAAACATCAGTGCACACACCTAGTCTTGTAGAAAAACGCATCGGGAGCCTTGTTGTTACCATAACCAATCTTTCCAAAAACGTATCGTATGAATGCAAATGCGATGGGACCCAGCAATGGACGTGCAGATGCGCACATGCATGCATCAAGCTGTGTGTGTCACAGCTGCAGCTTGGGGTGTCGGGCAAACGCTGAGCTGCTGCTCACAAACAATTGGCAACTGTAGTTGTTTTTCAACAGATACGACAAATTCTAGCATCATCCCAGGGACATTTTAACACGTGTTACCAGGCATCGTTGGACTCTCACCTGATAAGCTTGCGCTGCTTGCCCACGAGCGTCGTGGCTGCAGCACCGCTGCGGGGCACCAGCCAGCAGTACTGGCTGCCCTGCTTTCACGCCCTGCCCCTGGCCTGCATACACAGCAAGCAGCGCGTGCATATGCATGGGACGCTTCAGGTACATTGATGCACATTGCTAGCAGCCAGCACATGCTGTAATGGCTGTAGCTGGGTGTCCGCCTCCTGGACGAGTAAGCATTACATGCGTGCCGGGTACTTTCTCTGAACACTTCCTGCAGCAGCAAGGCCGCAGCTAGAATCCAACAAATCATACTCCAGGTCGTCACTAGCAGCAAGTTCAAACAGCTACAGTTGTCGGAGGGCAAAACACCCCGCCCCCAGCCCAACGTAGATGTAGCTGGTGAGGTCTGGTGGCGGCTCAAAAGCCACCACCGCCGCACACTGCTGGAAGTCCATGCCCTCGCTGCCTGGTCGAACTCGATGTGTGGTATACCGTCACAGTCCGCAAAAGCACCACACATGCTTTTCAGAACTTGAGCACCTTCAGCTGGCCACTAACAGGAACTCTACACATGCAAAACTGTTGCACACAGCACGCCGCCTAAAAATCCCGCCCACCCCCACCCTTCCTCTTACCTGGATGTAGCTGGTGAAGTCGGGCTGAAACGCCGCCGCTGCCGCGCACTGATTGAAGTCCACACACAACACAGAGGTGGTCGCTAAGTTGCTGACATACATCCAGTTGCAGACTCTCTGTCAACAACCATTGCGCAAGTGGGTATGCCTTGGAACCCACCTGGATGTAGCTGGTGAGGTCGGGGGGCGGCTCAAAAGCCACCACTGCTGCGCACTGCTTGAAGTCCATGCCCTCACTGCCGATGTTTGTAGCCACCAGCAGGTTGAGCTCACCACGGCGGAAGCGGTCAACAACACGCGCCTGGGCCTGTGGCGGCAGCAGCAGTTGCAAAATGGTGCATGCAAAATACAGTAAAGATTTAGATGAAATGGCCCATCACATTTGGGCGCGCGGTAGCACCACAGTAGCAACAATGTGCAATTAATGGATGAAAGCGTGCAAGAATGGACGTCCACATGCACAGAACTTCAGCTAAGCTGCCCAACAGCCGTTGCTAACCAAGCAAGCGGGCATGTTCCGCTTTCATGTCTATGCTGCTGCTACTGCTGCTGCTGCTGCTGCTGCCGCCGCCGCCGCCGCATCTCCGCCCACCTTGGTGTCCATGCTGAGGCACTTGCTGCTGCTGCCACCAGGTCCCCGCCTACCTCAGTGTCCATGCTGCTGCTGCTGCTGCTGCTGCTGCTGCTGCTGCTGCTGCTGCCACATGTCTGCCCACCTTGGTGTCCATGCTGAGGCACTTGCTGCGCCCGCCCGGCTCCGTGTCACCAATCAGGTAGTCAGCACGCAGCTTGGCGGCCATGTCAGGGCAGCGCTGCAACAGCTGAGACACCACAAGCGCTGACAGCTGCAGCAGCAGCAGCAGCAGCAGCGGCAGCAGAAAGCATTGGAAACAGCATGCAGCAGCATCAGCAGCAGCGCCGTTATCCAGCAGCGCAAGCACGTGCGCCAGCGACTAGTACAGAGCCTGCAACATAACATGCTGTAGCTCTGATCCACCACTGCTCACTGTGGACCAGCCAAGAGCTGCTGCATTAGTGCAGTAGTTTGCGGGGTCAGCATTGAAACATGATCCCAGCACTGCGCCATGCATCCATCCACCTTTGTCTCCACAAAGAGGATAGCGCTCCACCAGTCGTTGCTGCTGCCGCCGCCATCTGTTTCGGCCTGTTGTGTGGCCAGGCTGCGCAGCAAGCTGATCAGTTTAGGGCTCAGCAGGGGGGCACCTTGCCAGCCTGGTGCAGTTGTGCTGGCTGCCGAGTCGGGCCAAATCTGCAGGCATTTTAAACGACAAACCACCAATTCATCAGCAAAGCAGGCTGAGCAGCTTGGGGCTGAGCAGGGGGGCGCCCCGCCAGGGTGGTGCTGCTGTGCTGGCAGGCAGATTGGGCCACACCTGCAGGCATTGCATCGTGAAGATGATGATTGGGCCACACCTGCAGGCATTGCATCATGAAGATGATGATTGGGCCACACCTGCAGGCATTGCATCATGAAGATGATGATTGGGCCACACCTGCAGGCATTGCATCATGAAGATGATGATTGGGCCACACCTGCAGGCATTGCATCATGAAGATGATGATTGGGCCACACCTGCAGGCATTGCATCATGAAGTTGATTGTTACAACATACCTGCCAGTGATTGCAGCAGGCTGAGCAGCGTGGGGCTCAGCAGCGGTGCGCCCTGCCATACTGGCACCGCTGCGTGGCTGGCAGGTTTAGCCACATCTGTTGATTGGGTGCGCTGCATGATGGAGGTCATGCTTTTTGGATGAGAGGCAGTGTGGGGCAGAGTGTCTTGATCAGGTATGGCTGGTGTTGTTCAAATAATGCATCAGAAAGTGTGCTGTTTGCGCTTGCACAAATACGTGGTGCAGCGGTTGCGGATGCAAAGACGCTGTGCAAGACCAATGTTTGGCTGCTGAACGCAGCACTGCTGCAGACTTGCCAACCCACCGTGGGTTGGCGTGCACACACAACAAATGTATGTAGGCCACTGTTGGCGTGCACACAAAACAAATGCATGTAGGGAGTTGAGAGAATTATTGAACGGGAGTGGAAACAGCCGTACCTGTGCCTGCAGGCATGTATCTGGCACGTGCTGCAGCATGGCAGCCCCTGCATGCTGCAGCTGGCCGCGCGCACGCTTGCCAGCACTAGAGGCAGCAGCCTGCACATCTGCAGACAGCAGCGCAACCAGCCGCAGCCGTATAGTTAATAGTTGGCAGGGCATGTCACACAGCTGGCGCTCCAGCACCTGCCACCATTTGTATGCGCGACCGGGATTCTGTCGTGTAGCGGTGCAACTGCCGCCATACTGAACTGTACATTGATTGTAAGCATGCACAGTCGACATAGCCACAGCTGTGCTTTCCAGTGCTGACTCAGTAGCACTTACAAAGTCCACAAAGTCACCAAGTGTAATGTAACCAACCCTTGCACATTTGCTTGCCGCACCTGGGTCCCGCAGCAGAGCATCCCTGTCAGCATCAGGCATCAGCAGCCCACCCAACAGGCTTACGCACTGTCACCAACGAGCGTAATATGACAGACCTGACAGAGTTTCTTGCCCCACCTGGATTCCTCAGCAGAGCATTCCTGTCAGCATCAGGCATCAGCAGCCCGCCCAGCACTGACACCACCAGCAGCACAGCAGCCTTGCCAGCCAGCCGCAGCAGCGCAGGAGCCAGCGCCGCAAGCTGCTGTGGAGTGCTGCTGCTGCTGCTGCTGCTGTTTGCGGCGGCTGCCAGCTCTGTAGGAGTCAGGATGGCGGGCTGGCTGCTGGCTAGGGCAGCCAGCCAGTCATATACAGACTTCAGGTGGAATCTGCAATCCATGACAGAAGCCAACAAGTGGCAGAAGGCGGCAACATGGTGTGTGCATCACCCATTTAGTGGAATGAGCTGGCGAGGATGGCCAGCCAGTCATATACAGACTTCAGGTGGAAGCTGCAGTTGATAACAGACAGTAGACAGCAGCACACAGCAGCAGCATGGTGCAGTGCAACACCCTGTTACTGGACTACGTTTTTCTGGACGGCGTACAAAATGCAAAACGGAGCAGAGCATGCCTGACATTGTAATAGCAGAGGCTGCAGGATGTATGCTGACAAGCACGCCACAACAGTCATATAGAGAATTCAGGTGGAAGCTGCAGTTGATGACATGCAGCAGACAAACGGCAAAAGGCAGCAGCATGGTGTGTGCATCAACCAGTTAGTCAAATGGTATGAATTCCAAGATTGCAGGTCACGCAAAGAACAGCAGAGCAGGGCTTACATAAAGGCCACACGCTGACATGCAGTGCAAAACAACGGCAGCCTGTGCTGCATAGCAGCAGCAGCTGGTGATGTCAGGGACTTCTATCACACAGCTTGATCCGTCATACCATTGAAGTTAGTTCAATGAACTGCACTGCTGCTGCTGCTGCTGCTGTCAGCACCATTGCTTCATTCAACCTCATCAGGCGACAACAACACCTCATCAGGCGACTTGCCATGGTCGTCCCCTCTACCCTCCCTCAGGGTGAGTCACCCTGTAACACGCACTCCTCTTGACTGCGTAAGCTCATATAATCCAAGGCCGACAATATATTAGACTCACCCAAGCTCTTGCAGCAGCTCCTCAGGCGACTTGCCCAAGTCATCTTTCGCCAGCATCTTCGCAAGCTCAATGTCAACAATGCCACGCGCACGTGCACGCGCAGCAGCAACAGCCTCCGCATCGGCGCTGCCAGGCGCTGGGTCAGGCGCCCTGTGGATGCTGCTGCTGCCGGCTGCTGCTGCTTCTTCTTCTTCTGGAGTTGCTGCCAGCATGTCTAGGTGGGCTGCCATGGCAGCTGGCCAGGGGCCCAAGCTTTCAAGGCACGTCTTTGTGCCGCGCACCTGCATGGGTCAGGCGTGAACTGCAGCAGTCAAAGATGCAATGAAGGATGCGGCATGCATGGCAAGTGCGCGTAGAAGCCTACCACGCAGCAGACGCTGCAAGCTTGACTGTTGTTAGTTCGCCACACCCGCCAAACACACCTGCTTGTCCAGTGTCATGGGCCAAACTCCCCTGGCACACAGGAATGGCATCTTCAGCGCACACATAGATGCTAAATCTTACAGTCTGAACCGTTCCATCCCACAACACACCCACTTGCTTGTCCAGTGCCTCCATGGAGCCAAACTCCGCCTCATTGATGCTGCAAAAGCACGCCAGGTCAGCAACAGCACTGGACACCTCTGCATCCAGCTGGCCAGCAGCAGACAGCGAGGCGTAGTGCTGCAGCTGCGCCAGTGCCGCCTCACTCCTGCAGGACAGGAAGAGTGACAGTGACAGTAAGAGTGGAAGTTCTCCAATGCAGGAGGAGAGATCACATGAACGAAGAAGTGTGACTGCACGAACCTACTGCAGAGAAAGCACGGCGGCTGGCAGGTGCAGCAGTGTCACCTTGCTGGTGCAGTATTGCATTGCAAGGCAATGCACAGGCTGCTACACATGCGGCTCTCACCACAGCCTACATCGCATCTGCAGAGCTAGGCGTATGCACCTGACGCCGAACCCCCACATTCACAGCTTGTCTGGCCGCTTGAACCCCCTCTGGGCTGCCGGCAGTGTGTCGCAAGCACCGACGGGAAAGCAACGGGCAGCTAGACACATTTACACAGCCATTTGGTACCATGCTTGTAGCTCTGCCACATCTTACTCACAGCTTTGCCGGCCTGGTCAGCCCCTCCAGTGCTGACGTCAGCGTGGTGCATGCGCCTGCAATGCCAGGGTGCTCTGCCCATGCTGGGTCGTCATCAGCATACTGCAGCAGCTCGTTGACTGGCACGGGTACACACGCAACCAAGCCGGGCCTGCAGATGTAGGAAAAGAAAACAACGTGCAGGCTGGAGCACGATGCAGCGGGCCCAGATGCAAGCGGTCTGCAGCAGTTTGTTGGCGGTCACGAAGCACGGCCTGCAACATGCAGAAGAACTTGCACACACTGAAGTTTGCAATGCGTCCAGCTGCTGGCAGTAACTGCTGCTAGTGCTTCCACTAGTGCTTCCACAAGTACTTGCCGCCACATGTGTGAGTGCTCACCTCAGGTGGTCTGCCACAGTCACCAACCGCGCATCCAGCCGCTGCTGCAGACCCCACTCGCCACCACCCACTGCAGCAGCACCAGCGCCCTTGCTCTTGCCCCTCTTGCGCTTGCTGTTCTTGCTGACACCTATATCCCGATCCTCTGCTCCTTCTAAACCCTTAGGCGAGGCTGTGAACCCTAAGACCTGGGGCCTGTGTTGGGGTTCAAGCGTGTGGTAGAAGTCCTCCATGATCTGGGCATATGGGTGGTCGCTGTTGCAGTGGTGCGCCTCGTCAATTACTAGCAGGCTGATGCTGCGCATCTGCAGCAGCAGCAGCAGCAGCAGCAGCAGAAGCAGAAAGTCAAGACCGCTGTTGCAGTGGTGCGCCTCGTCAAACACCAGGAGGCTGATGCTGCGCATCTGCAGCAGCAGCAGCAGCAGCAGCAGCAGCAGCAGCAGCAGCAGCAGAAGCAGAAAGTCAGGGTCGCTGTTGCAGTGGTGCGCCTCGTCAAACACTGGCAGGTTGATGCTGCGCATCTGCAGCAGCAGCAGCAGAGCAGCAGAAGCAGCAGAAGCAGGAAGTCGAGATCGCTGTTGCAGTGGTGCGCCATATCAAACACTAGCAGACTATTGCTGTGCATCTGCAGCAGCAGCAGCAGAAGCACAAGCAGAAAGTCAAGATCGCTGTTGAAGTGGTGCACCTCATTAAACACTAGCAGGCTGGTGTTGCGCATCTGCAGCAGCAACACTCGCAGCAGCAGCAGCAGAGCAGCAGCAGCAGCAGCAGCAGCAGGAAGACAAGATCACTGTTGCGATGGTGCGCCTCGTCAAACACTAGCAGGCTGACGTTGTGCATCTGCAGCAGGCCGCATACCAGCACCAGGCACACATCCAACTTATACCTGCAGTGTTAGATACAGGGCTGTACTAGAGTGAATGTGTCACTGGCAGCTGAAGTGCCATGCAGCAAGCATTGCTGCCATAAAAACAATGTGAAGCCACGCTCCAGCAGGTGCAGCAGCAGAGCAGCAAATTTAAGCATGCACTGTTATTGATTTGGAGCTGTACTCTCCTAGTCGTTCTGCATGCTAGCGGTTGCCACTGCACAATTACGGAGCCGCGCGCCAGCAGGTGCAGCAGCACGCCAAACATGTCAATGCAAAGGCACAAGAGCCAGCTCACCATGATGGAGCCGTGTGCCAGCAGGTGCAGCAGCGCAGCAGCAACCTGGGATACGGAATGCTATTCATGTAAGGCTATAGTGCAGGCACATCTGCATGCTAGCTTGACATCCGCACCGTTATTGAGCCGTGTGCCAGCAGGTGCAGCAGCACGTCTGGCGTCATCACCATCACGTCAGCAGCAGCCACCTCTCGTGCCCAGCTGCAGCACATTACGGATTACACAGCAGCCGCCGCAGCAGCAGAACTTGCAGCAGTGTTGGGTGAGCATTGATAGTAGCAGCATCTGATTCATGTTCAGACAAATTTAGATTTGAGTGTGCTGGCTAGGGCAGCGGCTGCTGTGCAAGCCTCCAGTGCAATGCCACAAGCTTTCATGATGTTGCATCATGGCACGATTATGCGGCATTGCGGCACGTCATGACATGCTTGAACTGTCTGAGCTCTGCACACAATGTCGAAGCACCACAATTGCTTGCTGCTGATATTTGCGCACATGTCAGCGCTCCAGCTGCTGATGTCCTTCTGGCTGCCGTCCCCGTGGTAGGCGCGTGCCGCCATGCCGTACCCATCTCTCAGCACGGTGCATTGCTGCAGCAGCGCAGCAGAGGGCAGCAGTGAGGCAGCAGTGACACAGCAACCAGCATACGAGCAGTTGAGCAGAAACTGGTGCGCAGGCAGAACCATAGCCAGGCAGGCACGAAGGGGCCGGCCGACATTGGGGCACCCGTTAGCAATACACGAGACACACCGCAACCAAACAGCGTCACAGGTAAAACCATGCCCTGACCCAGTTACATACACACCTGCGCCACCAATGGGTTGGTGGGCGCCAAAAACACGATGGCCTTGACACTGCCGGCTGCCTTGGCCGCAGCAGCAGCAGGCAGGTGCTGCTGCTGAATCACGCGCGCAGCGATGTGTGTTTTGCCAGAGCCTGCATTGCAGCGGCACACAGAGGCGCAAAAAAGCACAACAGCACAATGGTTTGGTGACGGGTCTGCAGCACGAGCGGTATCCCGTGCAGCGTAACTTGGATGCTGTTTCACACCCCTCACTGTCAGACACTGTGACGGCACCGGCCCGGTAAGGAGTCCCAGCACGCCCTGATGGCAGCAGATTCATTCACATGCTTGCATATCTGACTTAACTTATTCTAAAGCAAACACGGTGAAGGTCACAGCGGAGCTCAAACATGCCACCAATCAACGCTGAGTTGACTTCACGCTGCGCCCAACGCAGGAGTCGGAACCCACAGCAGGGACGCCACAAGACAGACAATGTTCAGACAAATGTATTACCAAGTTTTCAAAAATAGAGAATGCAGCATAGCACATGCCGCAGTGTGTATTGCTTATCCGTGCCAAGTTCCGAGGTGCCAATGCTGCACTGCCTCAGCACAACGCACCTGTTGGCAGCACGATGAGCGCCTGGACAGTGCAAATACAGAAATTTTTTATGTCAGGGATCATGGTGCATCCGCACAGACAGTGCGGGCAACAGCCAGCAGGCGTTGGGGCATGCTGCACCAGCTGCTGCCCTGCTGCTCCTTTCTAGGCCTGCTTTGCGAGCTCACATTGCTCCCCTTCACAAGCTCAATAAGCTCTCGCTGATATTCTCTGTCTTCCATATCGTTCAGCGTAGCTGGTACTATGCCTGTTGCTGTTGTCGGCGCTGCAGGAGTGAGAGCTGTCCTGCAAGCGACAGGAATGCGCAAGCGGCTAGCTGAAACAGTGCTACTGCATTTATGCTTGCTAGAAGTGCGTATGGCACGAAACATAGTAGCTGGGGTGTTGAGCACTGCTGGCTGGAGTGCTTTCAAGAAGAGTTTTGCGCCTTGGCACAACCCTGCTACACTCTAGGGCCTAGGTTACTGGTCCCAATGGCACCATCTGTCGAGGGCACCTGTCCCCAAGGTTGCAGTTATACTTTGAAGAAACTAATTAGAGTTGGATGCTGCTGATATGGCAATCACGCTGCTATTGCAAGCGGCCACTTGTCTGAGGTGATGACACACACCCATATCTGGCAAGAACCCTGATTGACCAGAGCGACAGTGATCGCAGCACATTCAGCGTCGAAACGCTCGCGTGAATAATCTTGGCAATGGCTGTGTCGTTGCTTGAAGTGTCACTGCAGCGTCGCCCGGGTGTGTCTTTTCGAATTCCTGCTCCCGTCTGGAGTGCCGCCTGTGCTCGTGGCCTTCATGCATACAGCTGCTAGAAGCATTCGCAGCTGCTCAAGGAGTGTGCTGTCCCGCAGCGCACGCGGCACTAGCCGTGCCAGGTGCTCCAGTGCCGTTGCTACTGCTTCTGCATCAAAGCGTGCTACTGTCATGCAGCCCCTGACTGGCCTCATACCAGGCTTCCTGCAAAGAATAGCAGAAGTCAACAATGGGCTTGAAGACTTGACAGCTGGCCAGCTGGTGCCGTTTCAGGTCGATGGGCAGCGGCTGGGATACCTCAAGCAAGAGTGAGCGGTTGCTGTATGTCTGCTCACGTCTGTTGCTGCCTAGCTACATCACTGTGAACAATCACCGTTTGCAGCTTGGAGCAAGAAGCACACATGGGCATTGTATCAGATGCACAATTTTGAATGCAGCAGCACTGGTCGTGCGCAAGTCTGCCAGCAGCATTTGAAGCATCTTTCCAGTACAGTGGTAGTGGCATCCACGCAAGGTAACCTCATCCTTCAGTACTGCTAGCTGACAACAGCTATCTCTGCTGCCTGCTGATGTGGCGATACACTGTCAAACCGCTCTGCATCCAGCTTCATGCAGAAACTGCTGCAGTTCCCATCAGTGTTTGTGCTGCAGCAGCAGCAGCAGCAAGCAGCAGGCAGCAGCGGCCAGCAGACGCTCACACTCGCAGCTGAACATGCGACGATGCAGCAGCGCAGTGACGCAGTGGCTGGCGTGCTGGACATACTTCGGAAAGAGCAGGTGGGCATGGCTATGAGGTCATGGATGGTGATTGTGGCGCACTCTGTTGGAAGCTGCAGCCTTTGCCAGCACCCGTGCAGGTTGTGCTCATGCTGTTCCAAGGTTGCAGCAGCACCGGCACTGCAGGAGCCACATCAGCAGCCGCAGCAGCAGCAGCAGCAGCGCAGCGTTGAAGATGCACTTAGCTTGGGCCACCCACTGCACCCGCATTGCACTGCGCTGCCGGGCATGTTCACAGGCTGGCGCAATGAGCTGTACCCAGTCAGCGCAGCCTTCGACTCACTTGCGTACGTGTGGCAGCGCACCTCTGCCTTGCCCTTTTCTGAGCATTTGGCCTAATGTTGCCCTGCACAAGCACTCACCTGCACCCCTATTGCACTACACCGCAGGGCATGTTCAAAGGCTGGCGAGATGAGCTGTACCCAGTCAGCGCAGCATTCGACTCACCCCCAGCCCTACTGCTGGAGCGCGCAGCAGCGCCTTTCTTTGGCATACGTGCGTATGGTGTGCATGTGAACGGCTATGTTGTAGCGGCAGACGGCAGCAAGAAGCTGTGGGTGGCGCGGCGCAGCAAAAGCAAGCAGACGTGGCCTGGCAAGCTGGACCACATCGTGGCTGGAGGGCAGGTAGGAGCAGCAAAATGCACCTGCAACTTGGGAGCCAGATGTTGTGCTGCAACACTGCTGGCTGCTCAGCACTGCGGTGCCAACAGAAAAAGAAGACAGAGCAGCAGCGAAAGCTTGGCAGTTCGCTTGCTGTAAATGCAACTCCAAACTGTAACAGCAGGCAAAACGCACCGCTCTCTCATGTTACTTATGCTGCACCACTGCTGTGCATGAGCGAACATTGTCTAAGCAACATGCCTCAGCAGCCTTGCACATGTCCCACGCCCACTTCATCACACACACTCTTTGTTCTGTGTTTTGCGCGTTGGACCGCAGCCGTACGGCCTGAGCTGCGCAGCCAACGTGGCGAAGGAGTGCTGGGAGGAGGCAGGCATTCCAGCAGAGCTGGCAGCAGCAGCAGCGCCCGTGGGCTTTGTGAGCTACGTGAGCATGAGCGAAGAAGGCCTGAAGCCTGACGTGTTATTATGTTACGACCTGCAGCTGCCGGAGGACTTTGTGCCGCAGCCGCAGGACGGCGAGGTGGGTGTAGGGAATCGGGGCTGTGGCTTCTTCAGGGTCTTTGTGGTGGGACTTGTTTGCGCGCGTTACCTGAGCCGCAGGATGGCCAGGTGGGTTGACAGGTTGGTGTGTGGCTAGGGTTTGCTTGATTGTGCAAAGTCGCATGTGGAGGTAGATGTTGTCCATGTGCGTTGATGAGACAGGGTATTGGGCTTGTCTGACTTCTGACGTGCACCTGCAGGGCTGCTCTGCATGCCTGCAGGTGGACTGCACTCAGCATAGTGTTGCTGTGGACCTTGATATGACGGGGCAAAGCAGATACTGCTCTTTGCCCCCAGTTTTCTCTGCTCATAGGAGGCCTGTCTTTTTGCTGGAGTGGCTTGAGTTTCCGCTGCTGCTGACCGTGTCAACAAGCCCTGCAGAAAACTGCGCCCCACTGGTGCATCGAGTGCCATCTTGATGCGCAGTTCAGAACATTACATGCATATCAAATTACAGCACGGGAGCCAATTTGCTGCTGCTGCTGCTGCTGCTGCTGCTGCTGCTGCTGCTGCTGCTGCATCCATTCCCGTCTGCAGGTTGAGGAGTTCATGCTGCGGGACCTTGAAAAGGTTGCAGCCACCATCAGCAGCAGCACCGAGTACAAGCCCAACTGCTGCCTCGTCATCATCGACTTTTTGGTGCGGCATGGCCTGGTGGCTCCTGAGGAGGCAGGGTACTTCAGGATGGTGTGGGGGCTGCGCGCTGGTGACCCGCTTTAACTTTGCGGCGTGCTGCCGGTGATAAGTGATCCACATAGTGTCTAAGCACAGAATACGCAGAGTTCTCAGCAAAGCGTTCACAGCTCAAGCTTGCATCCCGCTGTGTCTAGTACGACCTTTTGGTGCGGCATGGCGTGGTGGCGCATGAGGAGGCTGGGTATGGTGCGGGGGCTGTGCGCTGGCAACCCGCTGTGATTGGAGGCGCACGATGCGCTTGGCGTCTGTAACCAGGGAAGATATAATGAGACGTATTGGGGCTGTCATCAGGGCGGCAGCACATGATTACCGGCAAAGTGTCATACCTTGCATGCCACATTTTGGAAGTTACAAGAGTAACCTCGCCCGTTGGGGAGCCAATGACAGGCTCATTGGGCAGAGAAAAAAGCAACCTTGACCGGTCCTTGGCACTGTGATTAGAATAGACCTCAAGGAGTCCTGGTGCGGCATGGCCTGGTGGCACCTGAGGAGGCTGCTGCCTGTGGGGATACTGTGAGAATGTCTCTATGTTGCACACTGTGTGTTTTGCAGCCGCAACAAGCTGTGCTGTTGCGAAGGGTGCCAGTAGAGGAGTGCAGTAGAGGAGTGCAGTGCATGGCAGCCTGCACGTACTGCACAGGCAGTACAGAGCATGCAGCTGGTTTGCCGCAGCTCACGCCCAGCTGCCCTGCTATGCTGCTTGATAGTTCAAACTTACCATGTTCTGCCTTTGGATGAAAGTTGACGCGTTTTGTGGAAGGGTTCAAGCAAAAGACAGCGTGGCTGCTGCTAACATGCATTTGTGACACTGACCTTCCTCCAGGGCAACCGATCGTTGTGTCGTGAAGTCGATATATATGTCTGCGTTTAGTTAGCCTGCCCACCCAGCTTTGTCGCGCATCAACACCGTTTCGTGTTCGCAGCCTGCGCAGCTTATCAGAGATATACATCGACGCCTGCTGCTGCACGTGGCTTCATAGAGTTGAACGACTGAACGTGTATTGATTGGAAAAACCGCAGACAAGGGGCCGCTAAGGCTGCAGCTGTACGTGACTGAGCAGCAGGTCATAGGCTAGACACCATGGCCACCCGCTGCCAGGTGAGCATTCGAGCGTTATCATTGGCTGCATGGAAAATGAAAATATGCTGGTAGTTTACTTGTAGGCTTTCCAGCTGTGCACTCGCAAGCCAGCTGTCCTGGCACTGCAGCGGCAGCAGCAGCAGCAGCAGTGTGCATGGAGAACTTGCAGTCAACTCGACAGTTTTTACAGCGGTCCAGAATAAAGTACAACCAAATGTTGATGTGTTGGCAGCAGCAGTTTTGAACAGGCTTGGCTGAGCATATGCCTGAAGCAATGCAGCCTGATCATTGCAGCAGGGAGTGGAAGCAGCCGGCTTGAGGTATCATTGTAACAGTACTCGATCAACTGTCTGCAAAACGCACAGCTTTTTGGTTACGACCATTGCTGCGCTGCCCCTGGACCACCTTGCTGGCTGCCGCAGTTTGAGAACAGCAACGATGTAGGCGTGTTTGCGCAGCTCACAAACGCGTACGCGCTGATCGCCCTGGGCGGAGCAGAGAACTTCTACAGCGTGTTTGAGTCTGAGCTGGCAGACCACATCCCAGTCATCAAGACCAGCATATCAGGTGGGGTGGGCACACGGGAAGGACACAGTTGGTGCAGCTTGCCAAGGCAGCAGGAGAGCGGGGTGGTGTGGGAAGGTGGTACAGAATCAGCGGGGCACTGGCAGCAGCAGGTCTGAGCTGCTGATAGCTGAGCAGCGTCGGCATCCTGACACTCATCGGTGAACCGCGCATGCTTCTCTTGCAGTAGGGTAATTCTCGTAACACTTGCCATCTGTCCACCAGCAACCTCCTTGGCTGGCCTCTCATATCTGCTGCTGCTACTGCCGCCACCTCGTTGGATCTTCCTGCAGGCACGCGCCTAGTGGGCCGCATGACTGTGGGCAACAAGAACGGCCTGCTGGTTCCCAACAGCACCACCGACCAGGAGCTGCAGCACATCCGCAACAGCCTGCCTGACGAGGTGGTGGTGCAGCGCATCGATGAGAGGCTGTCTGCGCTTGGCAATGTCATCGCGTGCAACGATTACGTCGCGCTGATCCACCCGGACATTGACAAGGAGACAGAGGAAATCGTGCAGGTGGGATTGCAGAGAGGATGGTTGTTACAACGGTATTTGTGGGACTTGCAAGGCGGCTACTGACACATGTGTGTGGGGCGATAGCAGGGGTGTTGCGGTTGTGGCTGTGGCTGTGGCTGTCGCTGTCGGTTAGCATGCGACATGAGGTGGTGGTGCAGCGCGCTGATGAGCTGCTGTCTGCTCCAGACAATGTTATCGTGTGCAACGGCTACAGTGCTGCCATCCACCCGCACATCCATCCAGACCGTGGCTGCCCCGGCACGGAAGTGCACTAAAACCTGTTTCTGCTGGCGCTGCAGGACGTGCTGGGCGTGGACGTGTTCCGGCAGACTGTGGCTGGCAACGTGCTGGTGGGCAGCTACTGCGCCTTCAGCAACCAGGGCGGCCTGGTGCACCCCAAGACCAGCATCGAGGACCTGGACGAGCTCAGCTCGCTGCTGCAGGTGCGGGGTGTTGAGGATTTGGGATGAGTAAGGGTTTTAGGGTTTTGCGGTTGTGTGTGTTGAGCTGGCGGCCTTGTCATCCTGCTGTGGTAAGGGTTGTGGGGCTTGTAAACCTCGTTGGGCAACGTGCAGTTTGATATGCGCATGAAAGGGAGCAACGCTGCATGTGGCTTGTCGAGCCCAACTGCAGCCAGTAGTTTCATGCCAGTACTTGCCGCCGCCACTGCGGCTGGTGGTCCACCAATGAACGCATTCTGCGCTGCTGCTGCCACCTCTCATTTGCCATCCTGCCAGGTGCCGCTGGTGGCAGGCACGGTCAACCGCGGCAGTGACGTCATCGGGGCTGGGCTGGTGGTCAATGACTGGACAGCCTTCTGCGGCCTGGACACCACCAGCACGGAGATGAGCGTGATAGAGTCGGTGTTCAAGCTCAGGGACGCGCAGCCGAGTGCGATTGTGAATGAGATGCGCGCGAGCCTTATTGACACCATGGTTTGAGCGCCAGCAGCAGCGGCAGCCGGTGTGACAGCAGATGCGGCGGCCCGAGTGGCAGCAGTGGCGGCTGCAGCAGCAGCGACGCTAACGGCGTGGCAGCTGTGGCCGCAGCAGTTGTGGCAGCTGGTTGGCAGCAGCCAGAGCAGGTCCGGCTCAGTAGTTCAGCAGCAGCATGTGGACTGTGCAGGCCGCGGTCGCGGTGTTTGGGCTGTTGCATCTTGAGTTGGAGGCCACTTTTGACACTGCCAGTCGCTGGGACGTATGATGCTACGGCAGAGTGGACGTCAGCTGAAGCTGCTGCGGCTGGCTTGTGCCGCCTGTGGCATACAGGCTTGGAAATTGTCATGTCTTTTGACAAACACACCTCAGACGACACAGCAGAAGAATGTGTGCAGGCATGTTGCAAGTGGTGTTGCTTCCTGGCGGGCAGCTGCACATGTAGGAGCTTGCTAAGGTTGCTGACGGTCACCTGGCTGCGCAGAGGCAGACATTGCCGGCACGGCATGCAGAGAACTCTGTTTGCAACTTCCAGGTTGCACTTGAGTGTCTTGGGATTGTTGGTGTTGTTGATCAGCCCCCTTTGAAAGCATCAGCCATACAACAACAGCAGATGTGGCTGGTGCTTTGTGTCTGCCAGACCAGTGGTCTCTGCATGGCAGACTGGCCAGAGATAGGCATGATGCTGCCAGCAGCGTGCATTGCGCACATGCAGGTCTACAAAGCATGCAGGGTGCAGGGTGCTGGGGTTCGAGTGAGCTTCATTGCAAAGTTGCAGATGGCTTGAGCTTGCTGTTGCATCATGTACAGACAGGCGTCATGTCTGGCAGACAGGCGTCATGCCAGGCCGTCCTCAGACCCTCGTAGCATGTACAGGCTCTGATTCGTAGGTGACTGATGTATTAAACCATGCACATTGTGAAGAATACGACACCTTGCATGCTTTTCTTTTTGCGAGCTCAGCTGCTCTGAGAGCCCTCGGTGGTGAGCAGCGTTGTCATGAAGGTCACATGTAACAAGCCTCGCCCCCTTGTTGTAGAGCTATCACAACTTCTATCTCTTGGTTGATCCTCGATTAATCGTGGGTTGGAGATGGGTGACTGGCACTCGAAGTTCAGGCTGCAAGGGGCGTTCAACGTACATAAGGCGTAGCATAAAAGAATGTGTGCAAGGATCGTTCTACGTCCAACGAACGTCAGCTAAATTCCGAATATACCTTTTATAGAAAGTTCTGCGGTGAATTGCGCTGGGATTCTCTTAGCACAACCTGCAAGTTACTGCTTGGTGACAGCAGCAGCAGCAGCAGTAGCAGCATGAGGGCTGCGGGCCAACTCTTGCTGCGAGTTGGCCGCGCTATCAGTCCTCAACAGCGGCCGCTTTGCAGCACCAATGTGCTGTTCACGCGGCTCAGCAGCAGCTCAACAGCAGCAGGGGCAGCCTTGTTGTACAGGGACTTCATACAGCAGAGCCTGTACCACCCAGTGAGTGCAGCAGCTGTCATCCATGTGCTGGCAATAAGCTGCACGATACACGTGTGCCAACTTTACAATTGTGGTGTTACTGCAAGTTGAAAGCAGCTGTAGGGTGTTGAACAGCGTGGCGTCATGCAATTTGGCCATGGCTGTGTTGGCAAGGCAAGGCATCCAGCTGCCACCATGCATGGCAATCCTGGTGGCATGTAGCACAGCATGGCAGCCATGCACACTCTTGAGAGCAACTGCATCATACCACCCTAGATTACGTCATGGCACCGCAGCCAGCAGCTTGTTGTGTTGCCGGCACTCTGCATGCACGCCAGTATCCTGCTACACCTGCTGCTGCCGCCCCTATGCCTGACCTGGAGCTGAAACACACCCAAATCATGTTTCATGTTGTGATTTGGGGGTGTTTCATGTTGTCAAACTCAGTTCCAGGGCTACTTCAACAAGCCACAGGCGCCGCTCAGCCGGCTGCCGCAGCCCATCCAGTTCAACCGGCTGCTCAACCAAGCAGAGTACAAGGCAGTGCTGGCAGAGCTGTACAAGCAGCTGCAGGTGATGATAGCTTGGTTGTTGTTGACATAGGATTTGTGATGTGTTGCAACTGATGTGCTTCGTAGTGCCTGCCATGCCAGCGCATCTATACAACCAGTCAGAGTACAAGGCAGTGCTGGCACAGCGGTGTACCGCGCAGCTGCAGGCGAGACTGCTCAGCAGGGCTGAAGCCGCACCTGCATCTGCCATGCCACTAAAAAGCAACGCGGCGCCCGTTGAACAGCAGCTCCAGGCGGTGGGCTGCGTACATTTGCAGCGCTGCCTCGTGTTGTTGCAGCTGCATCCGTTGTGTTTCACTGCCACCCTGCTTGCGCAGCGGCAGCCAAGCAGCACCAGAAGCAACGAGGCACAACACGCAAGTGCTCGTGAAACCACATGATACAACTGCTTTTCAATTGCTGCTGCTGCCGCAGGTTGACTGGCTCACTCCGGTGGAGGTGTTTGCGCCGTGGTATGGCAGGGCCCTGGCCCACTACATGCTGGAGTGCCGCAAGCACACCCTGCAGGGAGGCAGCAGCCAGCCACTTGCCATTGTGGAAGTTGGGGGCGGCACTGGCACCCTTGCCGCGAGCGTGCTGGTAAGGGCGGCTTACAGGGGTGCTGCTTGCAGGACTGCTCTCTCCTGCAGGGTCTGGTCTGCAGCTGTTGTAACAGGAGTGCAGGCAGGCGGTCAAGTCCTTTGGGTTTGCTTCATTTAGAGCTGTTTAGCTGTTGTTGACATAATGGAACTCTGCATTGCATGCATGGCAGCTCGTCTTTGCTGGCCATTGTGGAGGTCGGGGGAGGCACCGACACCCTTGCTGCGAGCGTGCTGTTGAGCGGTGCTCGCAGGAGCGCCACTGCTTGCAGTGCTGCTATGCAGTGATGCTCTGCAGTGTGCTGGTCCACAGCTGCTGTGGTTGAACTTAACTTGCTGGGTGTTCAGGTGCTACGCACTCTCATCACCACGTACTACTAGTAGAACAGTTGCATGGCAGGTGTGCCCTTGCCGCTCCAGCAGTGGCAGCTTACCTGCTCGCCTTCCTGCACCTGCACCCGCTGCTGCTGCTGCACTTGCAGGACTACATAGCAGAGCAGGAGCCCGTCACTTACAGCTGCATGCGCTACACCACGATAGAGATCAGCCCCAACCTGGCAGCGCAGCAGCAGCAGCTCATCGTGCAGCAGCGAGGCCATGCGCAGGCATGGCGCAGCGTGCAGGGCGATGCAGCAGCAGCTGGGGCCTGGGGTGACGTGGCGGTGGCGCTGCCGCAGCAGCACAGCCTGCAGCAGCATGTGTTTGTGCTGATGATGGAGGTGCTAGACAACCTGCCGCACGACAGGTGAGGCACATTATCTGTGTGCTGAACATCAAGAAGTAAATGCAGGCCAAAGCAACAGCATCAATGAGGCTGCTCAATGCAGGTCAAGGCAATGGCATCAATGAGGCTGCTCGTAGCTGCCCTGGTTTGTCGTGCATGCATTCAGCTGGTTGTGCAGAAGGACACAAGACATTTGCAGGCCTCAAACAATGCTGGCTGCTGAATGCTGTCATGGGACGTCAGCACATTGGCTTGCTTTGCGGTGGATCGATGTGTGTTGCTGATGTCGTTTTTGCCAGTTCACAAAGTTTCTTGTACTTTCCACATTGTGCTGCGCAGGGTCGTCCGCACATCACCAGCCGCAGACTGGCAGCAAGTAGCGGTCATACAGCAGCAGCAGCAGCAGCAGCAGCAGCAGCAAAGCACAATGAGCAGCAACAGCAGCAGCAGTAACAGCTTGCAGGAACTCAGGCAGCCGCAGTATGCAGAGGTGCTGCAGCCAGCAGCAGACCCTGTGGTGCAGCGCTGCCTGGCAGCACTGTACCCCAGTCAACCAAGCCCAAGCACAGGCAGCAGCAGCAGCAGCAGCAGCAGCAGCAGCAATAACAGCAGCAGAGGCAAGGTCAAGTCGTGGTTGCAGGGTTTGTTAGGCCTGCCAGGGGCTGACAGTGACCCAACAGATGTGTGGCTACCCACTCGCTGCTTGCAACTTCTGGAGCTGCTGCATGCAGTGCTGCCGCAGCACACCCTAATTGCAGCTGACTTTGACGCGCTGCCAGATGTTGTGGTGCCAGGGCGCAACGCTCCGCTGGTGTCAGGCCGGCAGGGTGCAGGTGTTATTGTGGATTATGATACAGTGCTCGTGCCCTGGGGAGCAGCGGACATCTTCTTTCCGACAGACTTTGACAGCCTGGCAAGGCTGTATGCTGCTGCAGCAGACAGTGGCCCGCAGATATATGCGGCGGAAGCTGCTGCAGTGGCAGCAGCTGAAGCAAAGGGCGGCAGGAAGGCTGGCCGCAGCAGTAGTGGCAACAGCAGCAAGCAGCAGCGGCAGGAAGTGAGTCGCACTGTTTCCTGCAGCCATTCGCCCACTGCAGAGTTCATGGCAGCGTTTGCAGAAGCGAAGCAGACGCGGCTTTTGAGTGGGTACAACCCTTTGGTGCAGGACTGGCAGAACACGCGTGTGTTTGTAGGCGAGAGTGGCCGAAGCAGAGGGGAGCAGTAGGAGTACTATGGGCTGATCTTTGAATAAAGTGACAAGCAAACCCTGCTGAACCCTGTCACTTGATTGGAGCATGGCAACTGCCAGTGCAGGTGCATGGCATTCTGGACTGAGACACGTCCAGTTAGTGTTATAAGCACCAAATGCAAGTTGCAGCTGTTGGTTTGTGCCGCTTTGCCTTCCTTGTGAAGTAGTGAGTCGATCACCCCAACAGGAAATCACCAAGACGCAGAGCAACGACCTTGCTGCTATTCATCTAGTAAATACATTTGGGTTGGTTCGCATCTTTGAAGCTGCAAAGCATCAGCAAGGATGCACGGACGCCCGCGGGAGTACAAAAACAAGCTGAAGGACCCGAAAGCAGCAGAGGCATACGCTAAGAAGGCACGTCAGCATCGCAGCAGACGCAGATCGTTTTCAACAAAGTCGTACATCACTTTGAGAGCCGTCTAATGCGATGCATGCTGTTGTGATGTACTGCTGCTGCTACCGCTGCTGCAGGTAGCAGCAATCAAGCAGGGCACCACCCTAGTACTGGAGTGCAGGCGCCAGCACAGATATGATCAGGCAGCACTCACAGCATCCGAGAAGATGCTGAAGGTTGTACCAGAGGTGAGCACAACCTGCAGGAGCAGCTGCAAGCGGTTAATCATACCAAACCCTGCACTTCGCCGCACTGGTAAGAAGGTTGCTGCAAGCAGTGCGTACGCGCCCGCACACTGTTTAAACGTGTGCATACTGTCAATATCTGCACAGTAAGTCCGCCTTGAACCGTTGCTGCTCGGTGTATGCAATGGACAACGTGGTCTGATGTGCATAGAATAGCTGTGCAACCAAGCCTGGTGCAACTGCAACCTCCCTGCAGTCCTCGACTGCTTGCAGCCAGCCATCCCTTGCCCCCACACACCCAAACTCAGAACTACCATTTCGTCCTTGTATGTCTTCAACACCCTTATCGGCAAGCAGATCTACACCATCTGGAACTATCGCCGCGAGGCCCTGCAGCCCATCTTTGCTGCTGGCGGCGAGGCTGCAGCAGCTGCCTGTGCCGCTGAGCTGGCGCTGACGCAGGCCTGCTTGCAGGAAAACCCCAAGTCCTACTCCACCTGGCACCACAGGAAGTGGGTGGTGGCGCAGGGGCTGGCTGACTTGATCAAAGAGCTCAAGCTGGTGGGCAGGTGCGTGGCAGGCTGAGGAGGTTGATGCTTTTGGTTTGGGTTTAGGCATGCTCATGGTGGCGCAAGGGCTGGCTGACCTGGCCAAGGAGCTCAAGCTGGTGGGCAGGTGCGTGGTGCAGTGGTATCGCAGATAAGGGTTCAGCACGCCTGCATGGTTGCAACCAGCACCTAGGTCCGTTGCATGCAGCAGCAGGCCGTGCACTTGTTGATGCATTCTGTCTTGGTGCTGCAACAGCTGTTCGCAGCACAGCCGCTGACGCTGATGTAAGCGTGGCGACCAGGCCTGCAGCTGACTCACCTCCACCTTGCCCTGCCTTTTTCCTTGCGCAATGCCAACGTGCAGTGCGCTGGCGCTGGATGGGCGTAACTTTCACGCCTGGAACTACCGGCAGTTCGTGGTGAAGCTCATGGGGGTTCACGCAGAGGAGGAGCTGAGTTACACCAGCAGCTTGATTGCCGCAGACTTTTCAAACTACTCTGCGTGGCACTACCGAACCATGCTGCTGCCGCGGCTGTACAACGAAGACATAGCCACAGGTGTGTACCATGGAGCTGTGTATCTGCATGCGTGTGTGTAGCCTCGACAGCAATGCCGTTTGTGTGATACTTGTGCTTCACTGTGCTGTGCTGCCACAGCGTTTCTGAAGTGCACAGTTTCACTTTGTGCTGCTTCCGCAATGTCAGCACATCGCTGACGCCCGTGCGTGTACTGTCTTGCAGTCTCCTTTGATGAGCTCATGGCGTCAGCCAGTGAACAGAAGCAGCAGCAGCAAGCCAGCAGCACCACAGCAGCAAGCGACTCTGCAGCAGCAGATGACAGCAGCCAACAGGCTGCTGCTGTGGCACTGCGTGCCACTGGCTGCTTCACTGGCACAGCCTCGCAGTCGCGGCCCATCCCGCTGCATGTGCTTGAGCAGGAGTATGAGATGGTGCACCAGGTGGGCCGCGCCGGGCATGACAGCTTGTGATAATAGTTATAACAGTTATGTGACAGAGGACAGCAGCAGGATGTTCGCTGTGCACAGCAAGCATAGTGTTTGGATGTGCGGTTCACTCTGCAACATCTTGTTGCGCATGCATGGAGGTTGTGCATGTACACCACAGCAGGCAGCCATAGGCAGCAGTCGTGCAGGTGCACTGCCACTCTTGTTGTCACATGCACGTGCATGTTACTGTGCAGCTGCAGATCTTCACTGCCGTGCCTTGCTTTGTGCTGCAGGCGTTTGCCACGGACTCTGCCGACCAGAGCCCCTGGATCTACTACAGGTGGCTGCTGGGCAACAGCCTGGCACACCTCAGCCAGGCGCAGCAGCAGCAGCAGGGTGGGCAGCAGCAGCAGCAGGGCGGTGAGCAGCAGCTGGAGGAGGCCAGGGTGGTGCTGGGAGAGGTGAGAAGGTTTGTTGTGGGAAGCGCCAGCACAACCATAGGCAGCAGTGACAGCAGCAGCGGCAGCAGCAGCGGCAGCAGCAGCGGCAGCAGCTGCTGCTGCAGCAACATTAGCTGCGTCCATGGGCAAGCCCTGTGGCAGATTGCTCAGGTGTATGCATGTTTTTTTTTGTGCTGTTCTGCAACAACAACTGCTAGCGCCATGCCACAATGCGATGTTTTAGCAAATGGAGTCATTAGGCATTCTGCAACGTGCCAAGCACGCTTTGCTCTCTGCTCCCGCGTACCGCGCTGTGCTGCAGGTGCTGGCGCGCGAGGTGTCACGGTTTGCTGAGCACCTGGCAGTCGACCCTGATGCAAAGTGGCCGCTGCTGATGACAGCACGCCTCAAGGAGGCCCAAGCAAGGCTGGGGCTGGCTGAGGGCCTGGGGTTGGATTCGTCAGACCTGCAGCAGCAGGTGCAGGAGCTGTATGTGCGGCTGCAGCAGCTAGACCCGCTGCGGGCAGGGTACTATGCGGATGCAGCTGCCGGCAAGGCGTTTGTGGTGGTGCAGGCGCTGGGAACCATTTGAAAACATAGCAGTAGCATCAAAGTGAGAAGCAGCAGTTGAAGGAGGCTTGGGCAGTGGCCTGGGGCAAGGCTGTTGTGGTGTGAAGGCTGGGGCTGGCTGAGGGCCTTGGCTTAGAGCTGCAGCGCTGCAGCAGCAGGTAGGCGAGCTGTATGTGCGGCTGCAGCAGCTTGACCCCGTATGGGGTGTTGCTGCAGTTGTTGGTGTGCTGCTGGTGATGGCTGTGCAAACAGCGCGGCGCTGCGTGGCGGCGCGTTGCATGGTCGCCTTGTCAATGCTGGCACAATCATCTTAAGGCTACAGATCTGCGGAGGACCTTTGAAAGATTGTTGGCTCCTGCTGCCGGCGTGGTATCAGGAATTGGATCAATGCACTTCACTGTTGCACGTGATGCACAGGTTGCTCTATGGCTTACTGATAAACGCCATGCATGGCCCGTATGGGGTGTTGCTGCCGGTGCTGGTGTGCTGCTGGTGTGCTGCTGGTGATGGTGATTGGGGACGTGACAATTGTTGGTAACGTTCAAAAGCCTATCTCCAGTTGCAATATTTGCTAAGGAGCAGCGCCTGTTGCAGAGCTCCGCTTGAGCGACCAAGGTTTCTGTTGCGGACACATTCGATTGTTCAAGGTGCGCCCAGCACGATCCGGCAACTACCTGACACTAATTGATAGCCTATAACAGCTTGTGCCTGCCGTTCCGGCACCGACCTTGGTTTAGGGCAGCATAGGTGCGGAAAACCCAGCACATGACAACCCTAGCTGCAGCTGCTGAGCTGGCCACGGCTCCCGATGTGAGACGCTACGCAAATCTTGATCCATACGCTTTCATGCGACATACCATTACATTGTACCAAAAGATGGTTATCAGCAGGGAACAGTTCGGCGTGGTGCGTGGTGTTGCAGTAGCAGCAGCAGTGCTGCTCGGAGTTACTGCCTATTGTCTTACGCAGCAGGCCGCGTATGAGCCGAAGGACAGGTTGATGTTATGGCTGAAATGGAATGCTCCCAAAGCAGGTGAGCATGGTCAAATGACATGCGCGCTCGTACAGAGATGGTTGATGCTGCGTTGACGCTGCGCTGCGCGAACAGTACAGCTGCTGCATCTGCATGCCATGCCAGATGGTGCCAGGAACCACATGTAACTATCCTCTGTCAAATGTTAACAGCTTGTGCCAGCGAGACATCACTGTGATGCTGTATCTCAGCAGCACCAGCAGAAGGTCCATCCAGCTGCAGGGTATATATTCATCAACATGGCAGATTGAAGTCAATTGCACCGACACATCCTCTCTGCAAAGCCTCGGCGTTGCATGCAGCCCCATGCTGTGCACACCAACCTCAGTACAACTGTCAACAGCCTCTGCCAGCGTGACATCACTGTGCTGCTATATCTCAGCAGCTCCAGCAGAACAAAAGTAAACCTTTCAGGTCCATCCAGCTGCAGGGTATAGCTGACAGATCTCTGTATTCCCCCGGCTGCCCTGCAGCGTGCCTGTGGTGGCACATCTGGCGCATCGGCAACTACCGCTTCTCCTCACCCACAGGTGCGTCACCCAGCAGCACTGCTGCTGGCAGCAGCAGCAGCAGCAGCAGCAGCAGCTGCAGCAGCAGCAGCTGCAGCAGCAGCAGCAGCAGCAGCAGCTGCAGCAGCAGCAGCTGCAGCAGCAGCAGCCTGCCATCCACTCTTTGCACTATGCCTTTGGAATTTCACGCAGCACACTTCAAAAGTAAAAGGACCTAACCACACAGTGAATGCACATTGCACGTGCACAAGTATCCTGAACCCGCCCCTAGTGCTGTACCTGCCTGCCTGCCTACTTGCTGCTCATCCCCACACCCTAATTTTTACGCCTCCCCGACCCCACCAGACATCATGGGTGCCGGCCTCTCCACAACACTGAAACAGCCGGCTCGCACTTCATTTCTTTTCTCGCATACACAAGTGCATGCTGCTGCTGCGTGCGCCTGGGCACTTGCTGACCTGCTGCTGTTCTCCGCACTCCCTGCTTCCACACCTCCCCCACCCTCCACCAGACATCATGGGTGCTGGCCTCTCCACCAACCCAACTCCACAGATCAAGCTGATGCAAGCCATGCTGCAAAACACACTGGAGCAGACCGTGCTTGCGGCCCTGGTGCATGGCGCCTTTGCAGCACTGGCACCTCCCCAGTGGCTAGTATTGGTGCCTGCATATACGCTGCTGTTTGTGGCAGGCAGGGTTATGTTTGTGGCATTGTATCAGCATGGGGCGCCTGCAAGGGCACCAGGGTTTGCATTGACTTCACTGCCCACTACGTTGATGCTGCTGGGCAGCTGCTGGTTGCTGCTGAAAGATCCGTGGTAACAATTTTCATAAGGGTTTTCGAGTATTTGGCTGGATGCTGGTCAAAGAGTCAGCATGTTGCTGCTGCAGCCTGCCCAGCTGGGCAGCTGCTGGTTGCTGCCCACCACCGTTTTGCTGCTGAAAGGTCCGTGGTGAGGCTGAGAGTGATGCAGTGCGGCAGCCAGCTACCACATGCACAAGCTCGCCGGAGTAGCAGCAGAGATTTACCTGGGGGCACGTGTGCTTGAGGTACCCAGAGGACAGGTCTCGTGCACTGGGCTGTAACCTTGGAGGCAGCCGCTTGTTCTGGTCTGAACAAACAGCTTTCGGCTTGCTGCTGACACCAAGCCTGCTCTTGTTGGCAGAAGCAACGTTGCAGACAGTTGCGCACACAAACCGGCTGTGCTGATGAATGAGCAGAGTGTGTGCAGGCTCTCACACATGAGACAATGTTTGAGTTGTGCAAGTCTGAACTCTCACCATGAAGATTGCTTGGCCAATGTTGAGCGGGGTACCAATGGCTTCCGGGCTGAAGCTGGACTGGTAAAACTTATCATCAGTATCGGGGAGGTTACTTAGAGCATGCTTTCTGCCATCTTTGCGCAGTAACGGGAGGCTACTGGGGAGCATCGCGCCCTGCTGCGCAAGTGCTGTGCCTTGGCAGCTGTTGTTTTGTGCTGCCTACGAAGCAAATATGATCTTGACGTCCAGCTCAATTTCTGCACCTAACTGCAAAGCATGAAACAAAATTGTAGCAACAGCAACCCAGCTCGTCCACTGCACCAGAGGTAACACAGGACAGCTGCCACGTCAGTGACAGTCACAGTTGCCGATTGGCACGTGACTGGCAACGATGGTCACCTCAACATCTTCTGCACTGTGCAACGATGCGTAACGTCCTGCTCTGTCAGTATATCGAAAGCAATGTAGTGGTAAAGGCCACCATCTGGCACCTGTCCGGGCCACGCACGTTGTAGCCCGCCAGGGCACTCACCGGAAACATGGCAATCAAAGGCATGAGTGCCGTTGTTATATGCTGTATCTGTGCCTACAGCTTCTCCTTCCTGGTGTTTGGCCTGCAAGTAAACCTGCTGGGACCTACTGCTGCTGTGCTGGCAGCGAAGATTGGCGTAGTAGAGGCCGACCTGGGCTTTATATTCACTATAAACGGACTTGCAAGCATAATCGGAGCGCTACCATCGGGCTGGCTGGTGGATAAGCTGCCAGGGCATGCAGTGTATGCTGCTGCGCATGCTTTCCAGGTGCGTCTGCACACAGCTAGCTTAGCAAACCATACATTGCACATGTGTCATTGGCAGATGAGATCAGGGTTTACACTAGGGTGCCAGCCGCAATTATGCATGAACAGGGGAAGCATGTGACGTATTGCAGTGTCATGAAAGGGCAGTGCGTCAGGCAAGGAGCGCAGCTGCATCAGCATGTTTGCAGCAGCGATGCATGCAGCGGCAGTCTGCCACCTGTCTGGTCAATTGGGGCCCATTCCCTGTATTCTGCCATCTCAACAGCTGCACATCTGGCTGCACGCCGTCCGGCACCCTGGCAGTCCCTAGTCATGCAACCTGACTGCAAGCTCGGCACTCCAAACACAGCAGCCGCAGGCACACAACAACAGATGCTCACGTCTGTTGCAGCGCAGCAACCAACCCACCTTTAACCAGCACTGCACACTGCCACAAGCTGCTCACCCTAAAGGTATTGCAGTATTAAGTGCTGTGTTTCTTCCCTTGCTTGCAGGCTATAGGCTTTGCGCTGATCCCCGTGCCAGCAGCTTCACAGCACTCGTAGGACCCTCAATGCAGCACACACCCTCACAGCACCACAATTTCCTCACCCAATGCAATGCTGTTGCCCTATGTTTTGGTTGCAGGCAATTGGCTTTGCTCTGATCCCATACGCCAGCAGCTTCACAGCACTCGTAGCACCACACCTTGCTCACCAGATGCGTAGCTGTTGCCCTTTGTTGTGCTCGCAGGCCATTGGCTTTGCGCTGATTCTTACACCAGCAGCTTCACAGCACTCAGTATGCCCCTGAGGGGGGATACAGCACACACCCTCACAGCACCACAGCTTGCTCACCCAATGTATTGCTGTTGTCCTTTGTTTTGCTTGCAGGCCATTGGCTTTGCGCTGATCCCATATGCCAACAGTTTTACAGCACTTGCAGCCGCCTTTGGCTCCGTAGCGCTTTCCTGGAACATCGTCAACACAGCAGGCAACACATTCATTCTGTGGATCGGCAATGCACAGGCAGAGCATAACCCGCAGGCGCAGGCCTTCCTAATCAATATGGTCAATGCGCTGTTTGGTGCTGGCAGCTTAGCAGCGCCGCTGCTGGCGGACATGTGTGCAACATGGCTGCGGCAGCCGATGAGTGTGTATTGGATCTCAGCAGCCATGACTGCTGTGTCAGCAGCGTCATTTCTGTTACTGCCGAGCCCTAAGCCGCCCAGCAGCAGCAGCAGCAGCAGCAGCAGCAGCAGTGGTGGTGCAGGAGTGCTAGAGGGCCAACAGCATCAGCAGCAGGGGGCTGCAGCATCAGAACAGCAACAAGCAGTGCCTGCAGCAGCAGGCGAAGCAGCAGCGGCAGCAGTGGATGCAGCAGGCAGTGACAGCAGCGGGCAGCAGGTGGCAGCATGGCGGGCTGGCGGGCCGCTGATGCTGCTGCTGCTCATCATCTCGCTGTTCAACTTCTTGAACGTGGGCACTGAGGTGAGCATCCATTCTCTAATCAGCAGCAGCAGCAGCAGCAGCACATCTGTTCTTCTCTTCTCCTTTTGCAAGTGTCCTGCTGTACAGCCGCAGCCTGGAACAGCCTGGCAGCCATGTGTACGTTGTGCACTTTGCGACGGGAGCTGCGCATTGCTTGCATCTGGTCAACACAACTTGCCATGTGCCTGCCTTGTGGCACACTGCAAGACAATTAGTAGCTTGCAGCATTGCTGCCTAGCGCTAGTCTTCACTTACCACCTGTGACATTCTTACGCGCTTTTGCGGTGCTGCTGTGCTGCTCCTTTCCATGCCACCTCCATGCGGCAATCCACAGGTGGCATTTGGCGGCTGGATATTCACCTACTCAGTGAAGCAGGCAGGGCTCTCCACACAGGAGGGCCATTTCCTAAATGCCTCCTACTGGGCAGCCTTCACACTCGGCCGAGTAGCAGCCAGCTTTGCGGCAGTGTACCTATCCTCTGCAATTCTGCTGTTCGCGTCCCTACCTCTAGCTTTCATAGGCTCTGCAGCAGCACTGCTGGCTCCAGCTTCCTGGCTTGCTAGCGGCGGCTGGCTGCTGCTGATTGTGACAATCCTCGTAGGATTGGGTGCCTCGGCTGGCTTTGCTAATGCACTAGCTATCCTGGACGGTTTCGAGCCATGCACTGGCAGCATAACAGGGCTATTAGGAGGCGTGGCGGGCGCTGGCTGCATGATGGTGCCGCTAGTAGTAGCGCTGCTGGCCAAGCATACCTCGCTAGGGTATGGCGGGCTGATGCTGTGTTGCTTGGTGAGCTTTGGTGTGCAGCTGCTGTGTGTGCCTGCTGCACTGGCAGTTGGGGCCTGGCTGCAGGCCAGCAGGGAGCAGGAGGAGCTGGGCAGTGTTACAAAAGAAGTGCTGCCGGATGAGCAGCAGCCGCTATTAGACAACGAGTGTTAAGTGGCTGTGTTTATGTTTTTTTGGGTGCGCTGGTTCTGTGCAGTGCTTGGTACTGGGCAGTGTGACTAAGGAGGTGCTGCCGGATGAGCAGCAGCCCCTGCTAGAGTCTGATTGCTGATGAGTCACTGTGCCAGTCACAGCAGGCCCGTCATCATCATGTGTAACCTCATATCACCAATTGGGCTACAGCACTGATGTGCCAGCATGGCATGTTGCTGTTCCAGTGGCACAGGCTGTCACAGAGCAGTGGGCGCTGTTCTGTCATCAGCTGGTCGCCAGCGTGACGTGCTGCAGCATGCCTTCAGGCATCGAAAGCTTGTAAGAAGCTGTCAGCCGTAACCGCTGGACGAAAGGCTGCGGGGTTGCATACAAAAGCTGGCACTGCGTGGCACTATAGCCAGGCATGACAACATTCTTGATGATGGATGTGTTATGTGAACGCAGATCATACGGTAGTCTCCAGTACTGGCAAACCGCATAAAGGCTTGCAGTCGCTTACACCAACACACAATGTTCTGCAGGCTAGCGCCATGTTCGGTCCCACAAGGGCAGTAACAGCCATATAAGTGTGTACAACCGCATGCATCCTGGGACCTCACAGTGTGCCACCCTGCCCAGCAGCCACGCTAACAGCACACCAACACCAGCACCTAGGCTTGCGGGCAGCAACAGCTGTGTTTGTGCACACTGCACGGCATACACCCCACGATCACCTGTAGAAGCCATCGCACCGCGGCGCGAGCACGTTGTTCGAAATCCCACAACACCAGTCCCAGGTCCAACTAACAGGCGGCTTGCATGCACCGGGGGCGCACCTAGGGGCGCCAGCTGGCCCAGACTTGTACTATCAGCGGCTTGGCACACGGCACATGCATCTATCACCACACCGCACACATACAGCCCACACACATGAGGGTGCTTGACAGCAACCCACACCTCATATTGAATGTGTGCACGCATGCCTCTGGCATTTGCAGCACACACCGAACTAGGCATCTGCTATGCTTCGCGGGCTGTTCACCAGTGCTGTGATGCGCACTGCTGGCGCCAAACACGTGCCGCTGCTGCCGCACCCGCCGCAGCAACACCCCATACGCTACACTATCACATACGCAGCTAGATGTCAACATCATCTTCCCCAAACATCCCTAAGCATCAACACCTTGTCAACCTACTGCTCGTCCTCCTCTGCATCGCTGGCAGGGATCATCTCCTCATCCCCTGCCACCTCAGCAGGCTCAGCGTCACTGCCCAGTAGCTCCTCACTCGCTGCTGCTGCTGCCGCTGCTGCTGCTCCCTCACTTGTGCGCTGCCGCTGGCTGTCCCTGCTGCCTTCGGCCGGCCCTGCTGCCGCTGCGCCATCACCAGCTGCCTGATCGCGCGGCCGCCGCCGGCCCTGCTGCTGCTGCTCCTGCTGCTGCTGCTGCTTCTGCTGCTGCTCCTGCTGCCGGGCCTCCTCGGCTGCGCGTGCCGCCTCGCACAGCGCGGAGCGGATGTCGCTGCAGAAGCCCTGCAGGCACAGCCGGACAGCCACACAAAACACACATCAATGGTCAGACATAGCAACTGATAGTACGGTGTCGATTTTGCAGGCACTTTTTGAATACAGAGCAAGCAAAGTCAGATGCTGCATTCGCCCCCGCCCAAACAGCACCCAGTACAGCTAGGCTCTTCTACCACACCAGTGCTGCACACTCAAAAGGAACAGAAGAGCGCGCTCAGCCCTTGTGATACACGCTGTGGCGCCGCACCTGTATGCTGGCCTTGTTCACGTAGACCACTGCGCTGTCGAAGGCCTCGCGGCTGTCGTCCCACATGATGTTGCAGTCCGGGTGCTCCAGCACAGACCTGAAGGTGCGCCCGAAAATGTTGTACTGCGGCAGCACAGCAGGCACGGTGCAGCGCAGCAGCAGTCCGGCTCAATAAAAAAGATTACAACACACGCAGCATACCAGAAGCCATATGTGTTCCAAGAAACCCATCAAGACAAAGGCAGCAGCACTTGAACAGAACAAGCATTCAGCAAGGAGCGTGCAGCGGCAATATGCTGGTCACTGATACATACCTGTGCCTCGCTGGCCAGCAGGTTTGCGCGCAGGCCCAGCACCAGGCAGCAGCCCTGGCTGTCCTCAGGGCCCACCACCAGGATGGGGTAGCTGCACGGCCGCAGCCGCGCCACCTGCTCGGGCATGAGGCGCAGCACACAGCACAGCGAGCATGTCAGTTGCAGTGAGGGACAAGCAGCAGCCCTGGCTGTCCGCGGAGTACACATCGCATGGGGTAGCTGCACGGCCGCAGCCGCGCCACCTGCACAGGCATGAGGCGCAGCACAACAGCACAGCAGATCAGCATATGGTGCCAACACCAGCTGCCATGAGGGAAATGCACTATAGCTACACAGCCCAAGGAGCAGTTCTGAGCTTGGTGCATTGCAGTTTGCTGGGTGCAGGCGCTTATGACGGAACTCAGAAACAGTGCATGCCACTATACAACAGACACATAAGAGTTGCATTTGTCCTGCCCCGTAGCTACACAGCTCCCCAGGCTGAACAGCCACAGTCATGCATGATAAACAACACCCGCCGCGCACCTTGGTCGCATCACGCACAAACTGCGCCAGGCGCAGCAGCGTGAGCGGGTGCCTGAACTCGCGCGCATTCGTGGGCGGCGAGGTGTGCAGGAACAGCTCCTGCATCTTGGCTGCTGCGTTGGTGATGAGCATGCGGTCGGTGACCATGAGTCCGCCGTCCCTGCAGCAGCAGCAGCAGCAGCAATGGCAGTGCATAATGAAATGAGTTCTTTGGCTGCATGATTGCGGCCAGCATCCAGGTGAGGGCTGGACTGCAGGCAACACTGGCAGGCACTTGCACAAGCCCTGGGCTAGGTTACGTACCCGCTTTGCAGGGGCGTGCCACATGAACACAACCTGGTGCATGGACATAGGCAATCTGCCAGCCAGCCAGCATGCATGCGCACGCTGCCGCTGTGCCACTCACTGGATGATAGCCTGCTGCATGCACTTGGCCATCTTTATGCCGTGCTGCAGCTGCTTCCAACCCTCAGTGCTGTGCGCATCGATGGCCTCCACAGCATGCCTACGAGCACGGGCAGCAGCAGCAGCAGCATCCGTTGGTGCTTTCAGCGATGAACCCTGCCAGCGTCAAACCACTACAGCCGCTTCTGTACAGCACATCCTGAGCAAAAAATGGTGGCTGAACTACGACCACTGTGCTGCCTACATGTGCAGCAGCTCCAAGGGATGCATGCACGCAAGCTTCACCCTGCAAGCCTCAACCTGCAAACCCAATCCTGCAAGCACTCACCAGAAGGCCGCAGAGCTCTGCCTGTCGCCCGCCACCTCCGCCACTGTGTGCTCTGTGAGCAGCGCCGTCACTGCGTGCACCACGTCACTCGCAGCAGTGACCTGGCGGCTGTGGTGCAGCGCAAAGCCGTCGCAGGCCAGGTCCGAAAAGGCCAGCCGGCTGCGGCTCTTTTCGAGGGCCTCCTGCAGCTTCCCGTGGAAAGCCTGCAGGTCATGCTGCTGCAGGGAGGCTGCGATTGGAGAGAAGTGAGGAGAGGTTACGATCAGCAAACATTGTGGAGCAGCAAGGTGAGATGGGCAGGGCTGTAAAGATATGTGCGTGTGACAGGCTGCATGCATCTCTGGCAGGCCATCGCGTGCAAGCAAGGTTTAGCCACATTACTGTACGGCAGCTTGGCGTGCGTATGGCGTCGGATGCAAAACACAGATATGCATGCATGTGACGAGTGTATGCATGTGTGGCTAGCACCCAAGCATCACTGCAAGGAGCAAAGGCGATGTGCATGTGCTGCGCCGCTCACTGTACGGCAGCTTAGTTGCGCCTTTTTAATGCCAATGTGCGCAAACCATGTATCGACAAGTGCAGCAGGTTGCGCTCAAGCGCCATTGCATGCAGCAGGCATGTGTGCCGGGCCACTCACTGTACGGCAGCTTGGCGTGCGCCTTTTGATGCCAATGTGCGCAAACCGTGTGTATCCACAAGTGCAGCAGGTTGCGCCCAAGCGCCATTCCATGCAACAGGCATGAGTGCCAGGCCACTCACTGTACGGCAGCTTGGCTTGCGCCTCCTTAATGCCCATGTGCGCAAACAGCAGCTGCAAAGACTCGCGCCCAGCCTGCCGCCACGTCTGCATCCGCGGCGCTACATACGATGAGTAGGCAAAGGCGTCAAACAGGCTCCAATGCCGGTGGAGCATGATCCTGCGGGCGGAGCGGCAGGTGCAGTGTTTGGTGTACTTGACAGGTGGGGCTGCCAGCTATGGGAGTAGTGCCTGCGCATGCCAAAAAATGCAGGTGCCTACAGAAAGAAGACGGGCCTGTGCCTCCCGCTACAGCAAGGCACGGGGCTCAAGACTGGTGTTGCTGTGGCTTGAGTTGTGACAAAACAATGACGGCAACATGGCCCAGGCGGACTGCCAGCACTGCCCCTGCCGCCCCAAGTCATGTACATAAGCAAAGTCTCAGCATCGCAAAACTACTCAACTGCAGCCACCTGCTGCCTGTCACATATACCGCAACAAATTCACGCAGCTTGTGCAAGCTTTGTGAAACTCGCACCACCCGCTCTCGCACCTGTATTCCCGCTCCGCTGCTACCCGCGCCGTGCTGGGCGCGCGCTGGCCCGTGCTGTTGTTGTCCCGCTGCTGCTGCTGCCCCTGTGCGCCTTTGTTGTCGCCAAAGTAATTGCCCACGTCGTTGCACAGCTTTGCGTACCACAGCCTGTAGTGCTCGCTGCTGACTCGCTGGTGCACCCACTGGTCAGTCAGGCCCACGCAGCACGGCCTGCAGGAGAAACAAGTGGCAGCATGCCTGGCTTGTCGGTACGCGGCTGTGGACTGAGTTACAACATCCCCCCAAAAGCGCTGGCCAGCGCTGTTTGTACTGATACAGCCATCTGCAAGCACCCCTGTCTTCCACTGTGGCAGTGATCATTGCTGCTGCTGCTGCTGCTGCTGCATAAACAACATGCTTGCGACGTTGTGCACGCACCACAGCACGCTGAGGTCTGCGCGCCCTGCCAGCTCCTCTGCCAGCGGCTGCAGCAGCAGCGGGCTGGGCTTGCCGTAGCTGCTGCCCATGTCAAAGTAGTCGGACAGCAGCCGCTGCCGCGCCCGCAGCGCGCGCAGCTTGTCCCTGCGGGACAAGCACGTCAAGATGCACCATGCTCGAACGTCAATTTGTTCAGGATAAAGGTAAACTGTAATAAACGCAGCATGACATGCATGAAGGCGTGTATGTATGCACCCCCTGGAACAGCGGCACATGGTTGCATGACTGATTGTGTGCGGCATGTGTGAACAGCACTGGGACAGACATGTCGTACTGTTGTTGCTGTTGCAGCAGCAGCTGCTTGCAACCAACGCCATCTGCTAACATAGATGCTGCTGCTGCTGCCGCTGCTGTGCGCACCTCCACTCTCTGCTGACCGGCTGCCCGTCCTGCGACTGCTCCTCCTCTTCCTGGTCTTCCCGCTCCGCTCCGTCTATGATTGATTGGCGCTCTGCAGGTGCAAACACGCGCAGGCAGGGACAGGAGCATGCACACACAGCAGACAAGTGGGTGGCAATCCAACGCACGCCCCTGCTGGGCGCTTTGAAGGCAGACTGCTGCGTATAACCACTTCAAAGCGGCATGCTGCTGTCCTTGCTTAGCCCCTGCTTGCAGGACGGAAGCCGCTTCCTGCATACGCTTAACAGTGCAGACCCGCCCGGCTGCACCAGCACCTCGGACATTCTAAAACCAGTAACGCAGCAGGGAGTCAGCTGCCACTCACCCTCCTCAGTGATGCCATCCAGGTCGCAGGCTGGCGGGATCTGCTGCAGGCTGAGCGGGTCGTCATCATCCAGCAGCAGCACGCACTCTATGTCATCTGCATTGTTGTACTTGGGGCACACCGGGCGGTGGCTGTCCACCACCACGTAGCGCACATTTTGCGCTGAGGCCGGCTGCAGGTCGCGCGCAAAGTGGCCCGCGCCACAGTTGACAAGCACCACAGTGCGGAACTCCTGCAAGCAGCAAAAATGGCAGACACGCGGGCTGTTATGGTTGGTGCTTTAATGCTTGCGAGCTTGGATGCCACTGGGTTGCATGCAGGGAGCCATTTTGCTCTGGTTGTGGCTGAATACAACGGTGCTGTGCTTGGCTCTGACAGGTGCTGCAGGCCACATTGCTCCCTGCTTGACGTGCCAAGCACTAGTCGTGCTAGGCTCTTTTCCTGCATGCCGCTGACATTCAAACATGCCCAGCTGCTGCTCTTACCTCGTTTCCTGCTGCTTTCACTGCCAATATGACTAGTACTGCTGCTGCTGCTGCTGCTGTGTCATGCTGCTCCACTGACGTCTGCTGCAGCTGCTGCCGCACCTGCGAGCCCTCCAGCAGCGCATGCAGTGTGCTGCGCAGTTCCGAGACGTTGTCCACTGGGTAGGCCGTGTAGTGCACATCCTGCATCTTCAGGCCAGCCTGCAGGAAAAAGAAACATGCAACCACATCATCAGCAACAGCACAGCAAGTGACAGGTGGATGAGGGCGACAGATTGACAGTACGAAGATATGAAGTTGGAGTCATGCCCAGCTCTACATCTGCTGTTAGCCGTGTAATCTGCATCATGGTGTGACACATTGAGACTGTTGGCCCTACACTTGGCATGGCTATGCAAGCGAGCATGATAAGGTCGCAACGACAGAGGGGGCAGCAAGCTAGGGGCATGCAAAACGCTGCTGGCATCTGCTGCTGAGTGGGAATTGAAGTCAGCTGCAAAAGCAAGGGTTGCTGAGGCCCAGGGAGCTGCGGGGCTGCAGGCACACGGCATGCTTTACAGCAGTGTCTGCGCGTGGACGCACCAGCAGCATCTTCACTGCGCATACTGTCTCCACCTCCTGCAAGGAGAAGATCACTGACAGGCCTTTCTCCGTGCTGCCAGGGAAATCATCCGTGATAGCTTCCCAGAGCACATGCCACTGCTGGGAGGATATGATCATCGTTGCGCTGCTTGCTCTTTCACTCCTGCTGCTACTCCTGCTGCTACTGGGTCGCTGCTCCTGCCAGCTTCTGATGTGCTGCGCAGGCAGCCAGCGCCCCCAAGCTCATCCCACCAATGCTTGAAAGGTGTAAAAGCTTAACATAGGCAACCTCCTGTGCATGGCTGGGTTAAGCTCCAACAGCTGGCTGTTCTTTGGTGTCAGCAAAGGAAGGCGGGTACTTCCACCACCACGGCACGCTAAACGCTGATTCAAACGGAACAAGAATTCAAATTCAAGCAATAGTACAGAAAACAGTGGGGCCAAGGCTGCGTTGTGGTGCAGTTCGGTTGAACTATGGCAACTTGCTGCCCTATATCGTCGTCAAACGGCAATGACTGATCGTCTATATCCTCACACGATAATCATTTCTCGTTTCCCATTAGAGCGTTGACATGCAAGTTCAAACAATATTGTGCCAAAACCCCCTGCATATGCCAGTGTGATTGCAAGTTGCACTCAGGAACGTAATAACCTTTCATGTCGTCATAAAAGCCCAATGTGCCAACAGTAGCGGTTCGTGAGACGCACCCCTGTAGCCCGAGTGTTTTGAGAGCATCTGCTATCAGATCTTCACACGCCAACCTGCATATCAATTTCACTCTGTTGAAGTGAAAGAAATGCAGTCTCTCACCCGCGCTGGCGTATCATTTGGGTCATGCACAAGCCTGCAGGCGTCCAGGCAGCCTTGCCAGCCCTCCACGAGCAGCAGGGTAAGTGTCAAACAATGACTTTGACTGTTGTCATGATGAAGACGTGTCCTGAGGCAGCGCCACAGCGTTGCATGCCCTTGGTGGTGTCTGGTCACCCAGTCACTGCAGGACACACCCCACCTCCCTACTACTATCGCATGGCATCAGCAGCAAGCCCACTTTCTGGCTTTGGCCACCATGCATGGGCCTAAACACACTGTGTACGTTCCTGGCATGCTCAGGTACTGCAGCTGCAGCCGGTGCTGGCCCGCCGCAGCATAGCAGCAGCACCACGCGCTGTCAAGGATGAGCAAGCAGAGCTAGATCGCATTGTGAAGGAGGCAAACCAGGGAGACATGTGGGACAACGAGCTTGTAGGGAATGCACTCAAGGTATTTATTGCTATGGTGTCTGCTTCCGGCCTGGCAGTCGCAGTGGGATGCCAAGATTGTGCAAGCGTGTTGGCTTGTGCATGGCGTGCTCAAGTGGCGCGCTGCTCTGTTTGTTCAGCGCGACAGTGTCACATGTAAGCAGCATCAAAAGGTGACCACGCTTCTGCAGCAAGTGGCACGATGTGCAGGCAGCGGAGAGCCTGCCAGCTGACAGTACAATGCTGGTGCAGCTTGCGACATGCTTAGTTGCTGGATGAAGCAAGTGTTCGCTGCATGCCGCACGCTTGCCTCACTTGCAATGGTGGCCGTGCCTGCAACCTTTCTATTGTGTGTTTGCCGTCGTCTTGCAACACCTGAATGCATGCACAGACACCCACCGGTTGCTGCTGTGCTGCTGCCCTGCTTGCACACAATCCTGCTGCAGGTTGCGCTGGTTGCTGGCATTGTGGCAGTGGCAGTGTTCATCGGCAACCTAGGCGAGCCCATTGCAGAGAATGCCATCAAGTCATTTCCGACACCAGCTGACTATGAGGCCTACGAGGAGTCAAAGTGATTAGCTGCTGCTATACGTTGAGGGAGCAAGCGTAGTAATGCTTGTTACAGCTGGTGTCAAGCATGGACATTTGCAATGTGTAATGCCAGGCCACCACAGAGGAAGAAAGTTGTGTGGTAGGCAGCAGGTGCTGCTGCATGTGCTGCTGGCAGGCAGTGCTGCTGATGGCATCCTTGCAGTGCAATGCATGAGCGTTGTTGTTGCGTTCGGGTTCATGGTCGATGGCACGTTGAGGTGGTGTGTGCAGCTGTTTCATGGCTTTGCTGCCCAGCCTGGCTGTCCTTCTCGTTGCTGCAAGCGGCATGCAGATGCTGTTGCTATGGGAAGGGTGGGCAGGCAGTTGACAGTGCCAGTACCAACAGAGCATTAGACTCCAGCTCCATTCCGTGTCACAGTGCAGTTTGTAGTTGTACAAAGCAGGTTGTCGACTGTATAGCATGCGTTGGCGGGTTACAAGCAGAAATGGCAGCAGTGGTTTGCAGGCACGTGATGTCAGCGAACGCCGTTGCTGTGACTGGGCAACAGTGCATTAGCAGGTGTGCAGGCATGAATAAGACCACTGCACTGCAATGGTTGGCCCTCATGGTTGTGCCCGCTTGAGTTGCAGCGTGGCTGCTGGCATGTGCATGGTACATGCAGTGTCGCCAGTGCGACTTGTATCAAGAGCCACAACTGAGTGCGCAGCAGCTGATGAATTTGTCAAGTTGGGTTCAGGCCATGCTTATAAGCACTCTTAATCAAGAGTCAGAGAGAGGTAGTCCGGCCTCAATGTGCTGTCGACAGCAGGCCACCTGTCTTTGCGTTCAGTGTGCTTGCAGGATGTGAATCAGGGAAGATTGTGCACAGCCCTGTGCTGCTCCACAGCTGTCGTACTGCCCAGCGGTTGTATGAGCGTGAACTTTGCATACGTCACGTGCCTTTGCAGTGCGCAGTGGAGGTTGTGGCTGCTACCATCCCTTGCCTTTTAAGTGGGGTTTGTAGCCGCTGCATCATGCATGACAGTATTCCGTCAACGGTTCATGTTGTGCAGCTGTGGTGTGGTGGTAACACTGACGTAGTCCATGGGCCCTGGCTACTACCCATATAGTGACTATATTACTAGCACTGGCAGCTATGGCACTGCAATGGGACCATGTAAGCATGACACGAAGCCGTGACACCTGAGCCAATTATGAGTATACAAACTTTGTTACAATGGCAGAACTTCTTGAAGAATTCTACCCAGGCTTTCTGGCGTTATTGACAGCTCAAATGCCAACGCCTCAATGAGGCTAGCCTGACGCTGCAGCCAGTCAAACGGTACACAACCACACACCACATCTACTCAAGCTACTCAGAAAACCTGCTGTGAAGGCATTATTCGACACAGCCGTTAGAAGCGCTGCATGCAGCATCCTGAGCATCAAATGCAGCACTGCTGCTGCTGCCGCTGCGACAGCCGAGCTGTAATGACACACCAAATCAGTCAGCCAACCACTGTGCCCATGTTGCAGGGCAGTGACTGACATGCTTGGCGTAAGCAACAACACCAGAACAGCACTCTGGGGCGCCGGGCTTTTCAAGAAATAAATTCAGATGTAACAGCGAGTGCACACTGAGTGCTCAAGCCTTCTTTAAAAAGCACCAGCACACTGGACTGTTCTGCACTATGCTATCACCTCACATGACGAATACTGACAGGGGCCTGCGAGATTGCAGTCCAATCATGGCAGTGTGATGGGATGGAATGCTGCACCAGTAAACCAGCGCCAGCAGCAGGGGGTTCAAAAGCCGGTGCCCGCACATACACCATGGCTGTGACACACATATAACAGTGCCTGCAGTATGCTGTGCAAGCTTTCATTACGCGCTCCCAAGCTGCAACTTCTAGAGCTGGGCACAGGGCAGCATTTGAGGACACGGAAGTCAAACCTCTCTGTTCATACATCGCCAGGCAAGCCTGGCGTTATCAGCAAGTCACATCCAGACAAGCACACCACGCACCGAACGACGAACAAACTAGACATAACAACATAACAACAATCAGAGTGGCGCAACGAGCGGCACCCAGTCAATCGTGGGCCTGGCATGAGGGCCCTGCCACAAACAGAGCCGCTCACATGTAACAGTCACAACAGCAAGCAAACACAGCTTGCATGCACATCCGCGGCAGTCCCAGAAACGCTGCAGCTCACCCGCCGCGCATTTTTCATTCCCGAGGCACTGATGCATGATCAGTGCAATGCCGAGCTGCTGCCCCACCCTCCCAACTCTGTTGGTGCCTGTTGTTCACACCTGATTCAATCGAACTCACTCGCTGCATCTGTACTGCACCAGACAACGCCGCCCCAAGCCATGTGCGGCAGCAACAACAATTGAATTGAAAGCAGCTCAAGAGGATGCTTCCAAACACTCAAAGCAGTATGCTTCCATACCACACCAAATAACACCAGAAGCATCCTGAGCCGCCCCACACGCCGCAACCACTCCGACAAACTGGCCAAGGTGATCATCTCACACCAGGTAGCCAGCAGCAATGACAGCGCATGCAAAGGCCATTTGCACCTATGCACACATCACCATGAAGATTCACAGCAGCACTAGCAGCAGGCTCCACCTCTTGTGTGTGCATGGCACTCCTTTCAATGCCAAGAACGGTGCATACAGCCCACATGCGCGAGCGCTGCAACGCCGCCCAGCAAGCCCCACCGTGCTGCGCTGCCTCATAAGAACACACTGCACAGCAGCCCTGCTCATTGCAGTTTCTGCTGCTGCCCTGCGCGCTGACCTCGTGTATGTGCGTGTGCAGTTGCTGTTGTCCTGGGCGGCTGCGGGCCAAGTTTAGCGGCAGTCTGCACCAAAGGGCAACCACGCACTTTCAACATGCCGACAGCTGCGGCAAAGCTGTGCGTATGTGCTCAATCACAAGTAGCCAGCAGCTGTTCTCAAGCTGTACTTGCATATGCATAGTGCAATGTAGGCTTGTGCCTGTCAACCCACCAGCTGCACCACACCACAGAACTGCTGCAGCAGCACAAGTGGAGATGCCACATCCATGCTGTTGCCGTCTTGCAGGAAGGGTGATTGCAGCTGTCTGATGTTCATAAGTAAGGGCCCAAGCAATGAGAGCTCCCCCCAGAGTGTTGGGACACCACGTAGCAGACATGCTGCTTGTATGGTGCTGCTGCCTCAGCTCGTCAGCCAGTGGATGGTGCTGCTGAGCAGAGGACACCATGGAGCCACGGGCGTGCTTGATCCATGTAGAACGATGCCCATAGCGGCTGCTACGACGACTGACACGATGAACTGGGCGTTGCTGTTGCTGGCCACCCATGGCGCTGCTGCTGCTGGCCACCCATGCGGGAACACGCCTTGCGACCACGAAAGCTGCTTCTGAAGGTGTTGTAAGAAACTAAACTGGTCTTCAACTGCTGTGAACTGCTGCTGCTGAGGTTGCTCCATGGTTGCTGTGTGTGGAGCTAGCGTTGCGTGACGCACGAACCACCGAAATACTTCGAGATAACAGCGTAAAAACAACAAAAAGAACTAGAAAGATGTATAGTCGACGTGAGAATATCAAGTGTGCACCGGAATCCATGTGTGGCCATATGTTGTGGGAGGGCTTGGTGGTGGGCTTGTGGCTTTCTGAGGTGGGACCGCGGGTGTCATACGGACCAGCACAACGACGGTTTCAACAAGCGTATAAGCTCTTAAACGTTTTTTTAATAGTATATCCGCCGTTCTTGCGGGGTCACACCGCCCGAACACCTCAGTTGCTGACCAGTTTGACTGTCTGAGTTTCCAGCCACACCTAGCTCCAAAAAGGTCAGTTGCTACAGCTTGTGACGCTTTTCCGGCCGTAAATTTGCCAGTGTATCAAATACAGAGCCAGGTGGAGTACGTGTGTCAGCTTTGCACACTCTAGCGTCTGCCATGTCATGATGGCATGTCAATGTTGTGCATCACACTCTTTGCAACGCATAATGCTGAGCCAATTAAAAATTGCGTGAGAAAAGTACAGCTGGTGCTTCTGTTGTGCTTGGACACAAAGTTGACAGCATCAGATTTGTGTGCCTGCAGCAGCCAACCCCACAACGCTATGCATCCGCACTACCTCAGGCACAGCGACGATGCAGCACCTGCGCAGCAGCCAGATGCCACAGCCATCATAATAGCAGATGACCCCTCATTTTCAACTGCTGCAACACCCGCCACACATCAAGCACAGCACTGGCTAGGCAGCATCAGCGAGCTTGTAAGCTACGTAGAAAGCAAAGCACAACATGCAGGGCTGCAGGCACAGCAAGCACACCACAGCAACGTACACGCGCAGCTCTCGCAGTTACAGGCGCAGCTGCAGCAGCAGGCGGCGCAGCTGCACAGCCAGGCCCAAGAGCTGAAAGTACTGCGGGCTCTGCAGCCAAGCAGCGGCTCTGCAAACGGCAGCCGGGGTGGGCAGCTGTACCAAGAGCTGCAACGGCGGCAGCAGGTGCGCGACAAGCGTGCAACCCTATGTAGCAACCTAGGCAGTGTTCCTGCATGATTCACCCTGTTTCAGCCAGTAGCTGTCATCATGCAAGTTGCAGGCAGCGGGTATGTGCCGCACTAGGCCAGGAGCCGGCATGCACCTCATTCCTCACCTGGTGACAGCAGTCTACAATGTTGTCAGCCAGGGAAGTGCAGCTGCTTGACACCAAGACATGCAGCATTGCTTCCAACAGCAGTAACAGTTGCAACAGCTGTGTGACAGTTATGTGACGAGTTTGAACTGTAGTCACATCAGCACCTGTGCCTGCTATGCCCTGCAGGAGGCAGATGCATGGCGCAGCAAGTACCAGCTGCAGCTGCAGTGCAGGGACGTGGCCGAGTCAGCACTACAAGAGACCTTGGGTGAGACGCCAGGCAGGCAGAATAGAGTGCAGTGCAGCCATGTGCACGCACAACCGTGTCTGATGCTCGCGCCGTCAGAATGCCACACAGCCTGTAGTAGCAGCATGCAAGTATGGTATATAGTCCACAAGCGCCTGCACAACTGTGCAACAGCAACACACTACCTCCTCCATGCTCACGACGGTCATGACACTGTCATACCGAGTAGCATGACCAGGTTTTGATCCAAGACACCAGCACTGCTGTGGGACCTCAGAGTGACAGCCCGAACTGAGCTGCTTGCAGCTTCCTGTTTTACCAGGTGTCGTCGTGGCGTATCCGCATTAACACACCGTGCAACCCCTCTGCGTATCTATCTAGCATTGCTGTGTTCTTCAAGCCTGTCAACATGTGCTGCATGCAGTGGTGGTGGACCGGCTGTCACAGGGCTCCATGCTCACTGCAGTTGTGACCAGGGCTTGACCAGGTATCAAACTTCTCAACACCTAACAGCAGCCTGCTGAGCAGCTGTTACACCTTGTGTGCTGCATGCAGTGGTGGTGGACCAGCTGTCGGAGGACTGTGCAGCCATCTGCGGCATGCTGGGCAACCTTCAAGTGCTGGAGGCTGCTGCTGCAGCTGCCGCTACTGCAGAGGCTGGCAGCAGCACAAGCAGAAAGGTGGGGAGCCCGCTGTTGGCAGCAGCCTGTTGGGCAAGCATAGTAGGCTGATAGTTTGCCACACCAGAGGCAGCAGATTTGTCGGGAGGCACCTGTGTGTAATAGCGTACATGCATCCATGTGTGCTTAGCCTCAATTGGCAGCCGTCCACGCAAGCCTGCAACACATTGAGTCACCACCACCTGCTGCACATGCGTGTTAGCACTGGAAAGCATCAACAACTGTAAATGAATGTATTTGACTCAGCTTGGCTCAATTGCGCACCGCTCTGTTCTTGCAGGCGGCCGCTTGGTGGCTTGCGGCAGAGGTTGGCATGGCGCTGCTGCTGGTGGTGTGCACTGGCGTAGCAACCTTTCTTATTACGCGGACAGTGCTGCTGCGCGGCAGCTGAACCCATGCAATGATACTGTGGCGGTTTTAGCAACGCAGTTGTGTTGTATGGTCACAATCTGGCATCCTGCAGGATACAGCTGCCAGTGAAAACAACACAAGTGCTGTTTTTTTCTGTACAGAGTGTGGTTACAAAATCTTCAAACACCAGGGCCACTTTGCAGGAGATGTGGCGGCGTGTTAAACGAGACGCAGAGTGGCTGTGTCAGGTGTGCAGGAGTTCTGAGTGGTTGCTTGTGCCTGCTTGTCGCATAATCATTGCCTGTTCTGCTGCTGGACGCGCCACAGAGCAGCAGTGCTGCTTGGACAGTTTCAGGCTGACCTGATGCAAGCCTGTCCTGGTTCTTTTCGCGGTTATATTCCATGTTGATTGGTTGGTATCTATGCATTGCAGCTGCGAGACACGTCCAGGGCTAGCGGCTGGTCACACGCTAGAGAGGTGATGCCCTCCAAGCGTCGTGGGCGCCAAGCAACAGATACCGCCGGAAGTGCTGATTACTCATCGTGATCACCTTGCGAGATTGTTTACAAACTGAATATGTCTTTGATCTTGCTTCTTGATGCAAGCTTAGTGGAGGCTGGCAGTGTATTTAGCAGCAGTGTGAAAACCGTCGCCGGCAAAGCTGTACTGCAGGTGGACCCTGCGTCACCGGGCACTGTAAGCAAACTATTCTTCGTTCATACTCATCATATGAGTTGCTAGTAAGCGAAACATACTTTATTCACCGACTTGCCAGTTGCTTTCTTTTCGCAAAAAAAAATTCGCCGACCTTGCTTGGCACGCCAGAAACATCATCGACTTAACAAGCAACATTTAAAAGTTTGAGAGGGTATTGAGTAGAGCATGAGAGCTGGAGAGTGAATGTTGGCCTTTGGGCGGGCCCGGGGAGCTGGCAAGCTGGAGTGCGCATGGGCCGCCCTGCACTGCACCACAAGCAGCGAAGGTTCCTTGTGGCGCTGTTACACGTTGTGTTATACTGCCTCTGGAATGCGCAAGGTGCGGCAAGCTGAGCTAGGCAGCAGCAGCAGCAGCTGCTGCTGCTGCACCACAGCATCATGCTGGTGCAGGTGCTGCAGCAAAGCAGATGAGCAAGAGTAATCCAGCACATGCAAAGCAGCAGATGTCACAGCAGCTGCTACGTACATGGTTACTGCCAGCCACACTGCCGCGGCCTGAAAGCCATGCTTTCCCGCTGCAGGATCCACTGCTGCAGCAACAGCCACAGCAGCAGCAGCGGCGGCAGCTGCCGCTGCTGCCGCCACAGCCCCCACACCATGCAAGCAGCGCGTGCGCGGGCAGTCTGTTCTTTACGGGTCAAAGCCAGACAGTGGGGCGTTGTATGTTGACCAAGCCAGGTCAGCAAAGGCATCCGGCCGCATCGCAAAGATCAATGCGTACTACTCGCCAGATGACGGCTGCATTACCGGCATTAAGCCGATATATGGATCAGTGGTGGGCTCTGGGCAGTTGATGGGGCTGCAGAAAGGCATGCGGGAGAAGAGCCTGATGCTGGCGCCGCATGAGGGCATCAACCGCATTGATTTGAAGTATGACAAGAGGTGAGCAGCAGCAGCAGCAGCAGCAGCAGGGCGAGCCATGCTGGTACTAATTGCGGCAGCGGCAATGCAGCACCACCAGTGCATCAGCTCCGGCGCACAATGCGCTATGTATAGCACGCTATCACAGCTGCAGCAGAACAGCATTCCAGCAATTGCGACATCACAAGGCACTGATAACAGAGTCACACTCCCCCTACCTGCCTGCGCCGTTCACATCCGCTGTAAACTTTCGCGCAGGTGCATCAAATACATGCGGTTGTACACAACTGTTGGGGCCAGCGAGACCATCGGCGCAGCAGTGACAGCCCCCAGCACCAAGATGGCTGTGGCGCTGCCCCTCAACAGCACCTGGCAGCTGCTGGCTTTCAGGGGCACGCAGCAGGACGGTGAGCTGCTGTTGCTGATGCTGCTGCTGCTGCTGCTGCCGTTCTGCTGCTGCTGCAGCGCCCTGATTGCAGCAGTGGTGGTGACAGTTATGCCGCAGATACCTCTGATCACCTACCATCTGCAGGCATGCAATATTGGCTAAACATATGTAGCAAGCCTAATAGGAGTATCAGCTGTGCACAAGATTCATTCTCAATGCTGTTGCTGAGCCCAATCTATTGAAGGGACACATGACGCTGGCTGCAACATCAGCGCTGCAGCAGGCTGCATTACTTGCTGCCTGGTGATGGTGTGCTGCTGCCTGTGTATTGCGCAGGCGCTTTGAAGCAGCTGCAGGTTGTGTGGGGACAGGTGTACTGTGAGGAGCCGCCCCCACCGCCACCAGTGCTGTTGCCAGCACCGCCACCGCCGCCGGCGCTTCAGCAGCAGCAGCAAGCGCAGAAGCAGCAGCAGCAGCAGCAGCAGCAGCAGCAGCAGCAAGGGCAGAAACAGCAGCAGCAGCAGCAGCAGCAAGGGCAGAAACAGCAGCAGCAGCAGCAGCAGCAGCAAGGGCAGAAGCAGCAGCAAGGGCAGCAGCATATGCAGCAGCAACAAGGGCAGAAGCAGCTGCTCTCTGCACACAAGCCCTTGCCATCACCCCTGCCTTCGCCCCAGCCCCAGCACCAACAGCAGCAGCAGCAGCAGCAGCAGCCGCCGCCGCCGCAGCAGCAGCAAGCTCAGCAGCAAGCACAAAAGCAGCCACAGCAGCAGTCACAGCAGCAGCCGCAGCAGCCACAACAAGGTGCTGCAGCTACGCCAAAGGCTGCTGGGCAGGGAAAGGCAGCAGAGCAAGCCAAGCCAGCAGCACAAAAAGCAGCGGAGCAGGAAGCAGTGCCAAAGGCAGCAGTTGAGCAGACTGCAGCAGGTGCGGTTGAACGAGAGCATTCAGCAACAGCAGCAAAAGCCGCTGAACAAGCTGCAGCAGCGAAGAGCGCAGCGGAGCAGGCTGCGATGGCCAAGGCTACAGCAGAGCAAGCAGCCGCACAGAAGCACGCAGCTGAGCAGGCAGCAGCAGCGAAAGCAGCAGCGGTGCACGCAGCAGCTGAGAAGACAGCAGCGGAGGCAAAGGCAGCTGCAGCAGCACAAAAAACAGCGCAGCAAGTAGAGGCGGACTCGAAGCAAAATGGGCAGCTGCTGCAGCCGCAGCAGGTGCAGCAACTGCAGCAGCAGCTGCAGGACACATACCAGCAGCAATTGCAGCAGCACGCTGCATTTCAGCAGCAGCAGCAGCAGCAGCAGCAGCAGCAGCAGCAGCAGCAGCAGCGGCAAGCACCTCAGTCACTAGGGGCGCTGCCGCCACCTGATGTGCAGTACAACCAACCCAAATCACCAGCAAAGGGCCATAGTAAGCCTGCAGGGCAAACTCCACCCAAGCAGCAGCAGCAGCAGCAGCAGAAGCCAGGCAAGCAGAAGCAGCCCCAGCAGCGGCAAGGCAGCTCGCAGCAGCAGCAACCCAAGCAGCAGTCGAAGCAGCAGCCAGGGCAGGGCAAGGCAGCTTCACCACCCTCTGCAAAGCCTGCAGCAGCAAGCATCCCTGCACCCAGCATTGAAATATCTGCGGATGCCCCAACTGCAGAAGGATGCTTGGATGCAGCCTCCGGCACAGCCTCTGTCATTGGCAGCAAAAAGCCTTCCGGCAAGTTTCTTGACCATACGCTGCTGATGTCAAACGGCCCGCTGCAGTCGATATCTTTGTACTACAGCAGCAGCAGCAGCAGCAGCAGCAGCAGTGGTGTGGAGGGAGGGTGTTTGCGGGGTGCCAAGGCTGTGTTTGCGGAGCCGTCAGGCCCAAGCCTGGCCGGCATGGCGGGCCACTCAATTGGCAGCAAGGAGAGTGTGCTGCGGCTGGCGGCTGGCGAGGTCGTCACAAAAGTGGAGTACAAGGCAAAAAAGTGAGTAGCGAGTGGCAGTTAAGATGTTGCAGAGGAGATGCCCTGCAACCATTTGTGTGCTGGCTAGACTTCTTGGGACTATGAGGGGTTGCTGGAGGGTGGGTCGTTTATGGGGCACAGCACAGTGGTGTGCAGGCAATTTTGTGCCGGCTAGACACTGTGGGCTATGGGGAAGAGGGCGGCTGGAGTGTTGTGTATTGCAGGCATCACAGCTGCCGCTGAAGCCACAACAGCTGCATTCGGCACCAACAGGACTAAAACCAACTTTGCTGGCATCACAATGCGTCCTTGCTTCCTGTGTGCTGCATAGCTGACGCCTGCTGCCTGCTGCTGTTCTGCTGCTGTTGCTCTGTTCTGTTCAACGCACCAGATGCATCGATTACATGCGCCTGTTCACCAACAGGGGCAGGAGCATCGCAGTGGGGGCAGCCAGCTCAGGCAGCCCTACAGTGGTGGCACGCCCTAGCAGCAGCAGCAGCAGCAGCAGCAGCAGCAAGGCGCGCAGTGAGCACTTGGTGGCGATCCGCGGCTCGCAGGACCCTGACAGTGGTGAGTGCAGCATGCTGGCACGCAGGCAAACTTAAGTAGTTGCTGAGTGCTTGATAGCTTGCGGACACTGCTGTGGTAGATGTCTTGATGCAGCTTTGGGCTAACTCCGCCTGTGTTGCAAGTGAATGTTTATCATGTTGTGCATCAAAAGCATGGTGGCTTGCAAGCCATGGATCAGCTTTCATGATCTACTGTTGCCCACTCAGGCGAAATCTCGCACACCTTTAACCGCTGGCTTGCTGCTGCCGCTCCATGCTGCTGCTGCATCCACACAGGTGGCCGGCCTGGGGCTCTGCAGCAGCTGCAGCTTGTGTGGGGCACCCGTAGCTGCCCCTCAGATGCTGCTGCTGCTGCTGCTGAACAGCAAGGCAGCAGCAGTGAGCCTCAGCAGCCACTGGACCCCACCCACCCTGCTTGGAGCAGCTACCAGCCCTTCACCCCACAGCCAGCTGACTTTGTAGCGTCAACGCCTCTGCTGCAAGTGCTGTCACCAAAGCAGCAGCAGCAGCAGCAGCAGCAGCAGCTGCTTGTGCCAGGTCAGCAAGGGCAGCTGCTGGCTGCACTGCCACTGACGGGAGCAGTGCAGCCAACCCTGCTGCAGCCAAGTCAGCTGCCGGGGGTCCTGCAGCAGCAGCAGCAGCAGCAGCAGCAGCAGCCTGTGAATGTAGTGGTGCCTGCAAACCTGCCAGACAGCGGCATTGTTGTTACACCAGTAAATGCAGCAGGAGCAGCAGTGCAGCCGCCACAGCAGCAGCAGCAGGTGTACCAGCAGCAGCAGATGCTGCAGCCGCAGCAGCTGCAGGGGCAGCTACAGCAGCAGCTGCAGCAGCCGTACCTGCCACCTGCACCAGCAGCAGCACCCCCTGCAGCAGCATCCTCACAGCAGCAGCAGCAGCAGCAGCAGCAGCAGCCTACAAGTGACTCGGCATCAGCAATGCGCACAGCAGCGCCCTTCAATGCTGTGATCCCGCCCACAGTTGTGTGTCAGGTGCAAGCGGAATCCTGCAATGTGCAGAGCCGTATGGGAGAGCCATCCTACTGCTCTGCTGTCTCACCATTCACAAAAGCAGAATGTGTGGGCGGTTGCTGTGTCAGCACAGGCAAGTGCAGCAGCAGCAGCTGCTCACTGAGTGGCCTCGGCAAGGACGTCCCTAACATGATGTGTTATGGTTTGAGCGGCGGCTACGGTTACGATCCGCAAGATAACACGTTATGCAAGAACCTTGGATGCCGGCTGGCGATCCCAGGCTGCTTGACCGGAGGCTTTGGCGGCAACTGTGTCGGCAAAGTAGTGGCACTCGGGCCGTTATCCAACAGTCATCCTGAAGGTGCAAAGTTTGTAGGTTACCCCTGCCTGGATGTGATGCCGAGTGACACAACCCTAAACCTAAATGGCAGCAGCTCGGAGCGCGGGCATTATGTAGCAAAGCTGTGGTCTGTGTGCAACTGCAATGGAGCACCCATGATGGTGCCACCTCCGCCCAGTAGCACAAAGATCAATGTGAGTGCTGATCCCAACAACAGCACAGATGCTGTTCACGCACTGATGTCCATGTTTGGAGGGGGTGCCATTGGCAGCAGCAACCCTGCAGCAGCAGCAGCAGCAGCGCCAGCGGCATTGCCAGATCCAGCAGGCAGCAGCGACAAGCAGTTCAGGAGCAGCAGCAGCAGCAACAACGGCGGCAGCAGCAGCAGCGGCGACAGCGGCAGCGCAGCAGCGGACACGGGGCTTATGGGTTTGATGAATATGATGATGCCAGGGGCAGGTGTACCTTCCAGCACCACCACCAGCAATCCAATGGCAGATGTGGGGCTGTGGATGAACCTGCTAGGTGCAGTGGGCAGCAACACAGCAGGCGGCAAAACCTCGGACCTGGGCGATCTGGCATCCAGCGCGATCACTCCCAAGTCCCCAAGCGGCAGCAGCAGCAGCAGCAGCGGTGACACTGGCGGCAGCAGCAGCAATGGCATGAGGCTATCTGGCAGTGACTCCCAAAGCAGCAGCAGCACCGGCAACACTGGCGGCAGCAGCAGCAGCAGCAGCGGCGCCAGCTCGTCAAGCCCCAGCCAGCTGAGCAGTAGTAATCCTCTCGGAGGATTAGGCAGCCTCTTTGGCGGCTTGTTTGGCGGCGGAGGCGGCGGGCTGGATCTTTTCGGCATGCTTGGAGGTTCAGGGTTTGGTGGGGGCGTCAACGGCTTATCAGGCAGCAGCCAATCAAGCTCCACACCATCAGCATCACAGCTGCTGAATGCACTTACTCACGGAGCTAGCGGAGCAGCAGCAGCAGCAGCACAGCCGCTGCCGCCGCTACCGCCGCCGCCACCACCACCACCCTCACCCTCACCGCCTCCGCAGAAGTTCTCACTGGAGGGGATCATGAACCTTGTTGCAGCACTGCAGGCCAATGCAGCTCATAACGTTACTAACAGCACCAGTGCAAAGCCAGCAAAGGCAAGCAGCCCAGCAGCAGCGCCGGCAGCAGCAGCACTGCCGAGCAGCACTAGTGGCTGGGAAGGTGAGGCTCAACCAGCAGGTGTCAAGGGTGCTGATGATGCTGACAAAGCTGGCAGCAGCAGCAGCAGCAGCAGCAGCAGGGCAGCGCCGGTGCCTGCAGAGGCAAGTGCATCAGGGGCTAGGAGGGGTGCAGGGAAGCACAGCAGCAGCAGTACTGGCAGTCCTGTGGATGGCACGCAGGCTGGCAGCACAGTTGATGGCAGCATCAGCGGCAGCAGCAGCAGCAGGCGCAAGAGCATTGTTGTGGGTGCGCCTTATGAGGAGGAAGAGCTGCAGGAGATTGAGGCTGCCCCAGTGAGGTCTGCGATTCAGCCAGCAGCAGCAGCAGCAGCAGCAGTGCCGGCAGCAGTAGCAGCAGTGGTGCCGGTAACAGCGCCAGCAGCAGTATCTGTTGCAATATCAGCAGTAAAGCCAGGCGCCACGCCTGACACTATAGCAGCAGTAGTGGTAGCTGGGCCAGGAGTGCCTGCCGCAACAGCACCAGCAGCACCAGCAGGACCAGCAGGAGCAGCAGGACCAGTGCCAGCAGCAGTATCTCCTCCAGCAAAAACACCACTGCCAGCAGTAGCAGCAGCAGCAGCTGCACAGCTATCAGCTGCACCAGCAGGAGCTCAGGTAACAGCACCGGTACAGCACAAAGCTGCAGCAGCAGCAGCAGCACCAGCGGCTATCAACGCTGTGTCAACACCTGCGCCAAAGCAGCCGGCTGCACTTAACCATGTAGACCATCAAACACCACCACCAGCAGCAGCAGTAGCTGCAGCAGCCTTTTGGCAGAAACGTCCAGCTTCACCTAGACCAACACCACCAGCAATAGCAACAGCAGCAGCAGCAGCAGCAGTAAACGATGCCTCAAAGATAGAAGTGACAGTCAGAAGCCCACCGCCCACTGCCGCTGCAGCAAGCCGAGGCAGCTCAGGCAGCATGGCCAGCCCTCAGCAGCAGCAGGCAGCAGGCCAGATTGCTGCGGAAGGGCAGCAGCAGCAGCAGCAGCAGCAGCAGCCAGCGCCGGACTGGATCAGTGGCTTGGTGATGGCAGATGGTGAGCTGCTGCCCTCAGTGCCTCTCAGCAGCACCGAGGCAACCAGCAGCAGCAGCAGCCTCAGCAGCAGTGGCAGTTATAACCCAGCTGCTGCTGCAGTGGCAGCACAACTGCAGCCACAGGACAGCAGCAGCAGCAGCAGCACTCGTGATTTGTTACCGCCTGCTGCAAGAGGTGCTGCAGGAAGCAGCAGGGTCGGAGTGGCTGACAGCAAACACAGCACATCCAGCAGCAGTGCAGCGCATGCAACCGCTGCAGCAACTGAGCGAGGCAGCAGCAGCAGCAGCAGCAGCAACAGCAGTGAAGCTAGCAGCAAAGGCAGCAGCAGCAGTGATGCTCAACATGCTTCTGCAGCTGTGGCAGGCGTGCAGCCTGGCAGCAGCACCAACAGCACTAGCAGCAGCAGCGCTGGTGGCCCAGGCACAGGCAGCCCTAGTACCAATGCAGCTGCCAGCAGTGCCGGCAGTGGCAACATCGGACACAGCAGTGGCAGCAGCAATAACAGCAGCACTGACAGCAGCAGCAGCAGCAGCCCTGCAGCCTTACAAGCTGGCAGTGTGGCGCCCTCCTCGAGTGGGCCTGGCCCCACTAGTCGCAGCAGCGGCAGCAGCAAACGCGACAGCAGCAGCAGCAGCAGCAGCAGTGACGGCACCCCTGCTGCCTTGCAAGCTGCCAGTGTGGTACCCCCATCACGTGGGCCTGGCCACACCAGTAGCAGCAGCGGCAGCAGCAAAAGTGACAGCAGCAGCAGCAGCAGCAGCACCCCTGTTGCCTTGCAAGCTGCCAGTGTGGTACCCCCATCGAATGGGCCTGCCCCTGAGGCTTTCTACAGTGGAGGGGACATCCCCAGGTTCCCCTTGAGGAGGAACAAGGACAGCAGCAGCAGCAGCAGCAGCGGCAGCAGCAGCGGCAGCAGCAGTGGACTGCGACGGCTGCTGCGGGGGGTGCCGCAACCACCTCACTGGTAGCATTGCGCCAACTGGCGCCATCTAGTGGCAGCAGCTATGGCGTTAGCTGCTGCTGCTGCTGTCAGTAAAAGGTTGGGCTGATCAGCAGGAGGCCGCTTTGCTGTGCTGTAGCTGCAGCGAGCAGGTGTGTGCCCTCCTGCTGCTATACAGCTGCACTGGGCTTCTGTCTGCACTGCCAGCAATCCTGGTTCTGCGGCACAGCACGCCGGCTGCAGGGTTGCCTGACGCTGGCTGTATGCAGTACTGCGGCTGCCTTTGCCAAATTGTTGCCTGCATTATTGTCCAATGCTGCTGCTGCTGCTGCTGCTGCTGTTGTGCTGGATATTTGATTGAACTGCTGAAGATCTGTGAACCAAGAAGGATTAAATTGTAGATCATAGGTAGGCCGACCAGCTGCCTCATCATGGCTGTGTTTGAGCAGTAGATTTGACTATTTATGGCTGCTGATATCTTGAGGGGTGACAGGTTTCGATATTTGGAGCATTGCTCAGCTGCTAGGTGGCGCCAGCTTGTTACTTATTGATTGATGCTGGCACGGCAGGACTGTTCTGTTGTCATGGCAGCCATCATGATGCATGCTGATCCGTCAAAAGGTGCCATCATACTTGCACAGGGATAAGTGCTGTGTTATGGCCGCTGGGGTTCAACTAGTGTTTATGTTACCCCATCATAGTAGGCACCTTGCGCTGCAAGTATACAGCGATTAGGCGACAATCCTATCTGAAAGGTTGTGGTGTTGCATCCAGAACCCAGCTGGCTGCTGGTGCACCTTTCGTTGTGCGCAGTCGGCATCTGCCAACATGTCACAGTTAGTGCACTAGCAGCACATGCTTGTCTTTTTTGCTCAGTCAAAAGGTCAAAGTCAAAATGTTGGGCCGCTGTGGCAAGCTCCTAGCATTGTGTGAGGCTGCTGTTCTGTAGTCAGCCAGTGCTGCACTGCGTTTGCACTGCTGCACTGCGTCTGCATCGTGCAATCAGCATCATGCCTTTGCAACGTGTAATGTTGGTGCATGCAGCTGCACTGTTAAAGTGTCTGTCTGCTGCAGCAGCAGCTGCAGCAGCAGCCTCAGCTGGCTAGCTTCTGGCTGTGGTTTGGGGTTTAACCCACCTGGCACAGGTGTGTGTGTGGTCTTTCGTATGCGCACCCTAGCCCTCTGTCGCTTGAAAGATTGCATGAGTTGGCATAGTCTGCTCGTGTGCAAGTGTGTGGTTGTTGCAGCGTGCGGACAGGAGAGGGAGTGCACGCTTTGCATCTTGCAGCACCAGTGCGATGCATTGCTGAGTACACAGCTGCCCTGGTATAAACAGAACAATGCGATATAACAAACGATTACCATTTGAGCCCATCATGTTACCCCGCCTGTCGCTGAGCATTCTATGCCTTGTCATGCCAACAGTCGGCAGTGAACTTACTGCAGCGGCGAGCGGCAGATGCTAGGTGCAGTTGGACTGGTGATCACAGAACGCAACCGTCCAACAGTATCATGTGGTTTGTTCTAGGTTGACAAGGATAAAGTTACAGCTTAGGACGCAGTTCTGCTTCGCACCTGTACCCCGACGGCTTTTGGAGGGAACGTGCTTGGCACCCCGTTGCACAGGATGGGACGGCACATTCAACATATTATGTGACGCAAATTGATTTTTACATATTCGAGTGTTGTAAGTCAGCATCCGATACCAGCTATCGCCCGGTTGCTGCTGTATTGCCAGCCCTCCTACGCGCCATCGCAGCTGGCGCTGCGATGATATGGCATTGTTCAAGCTTATAATCGACGCAGCTTAGGGCTATCTGTAAAGCTGCAGGAAGGCAAAGGAAGCTAGGCATTACATCGGCGATACTGCCGATGTCTGTGCTCTACGATTCCAACCGCTGGGCATCGTCATTGATTCTAGCATGGTTGATATATACAACAACAATAGCCTCAGCCCAACTTCTAGCGAACACGCCGGGCGGCCTAAGGCCCATTACCAGCAGCGACAGTAGCAGCGCGGGCCCTAGTTGCATCAATGGCACCGGCTGCGCCATCCAGCGGCAAAGCAGCAGCAAAGACGGCAGTGGATCGATGACTCACGAACTTGTTGCTCTGGGACTCGACAGCCTCGGTGAAGTGCTGTATCAAAGCCACCCTGTGGATGTTGAGCGGATCTCTGCAGCAGAAGCTGGAGCAATGGTGGCCAGCATGACCCACAACAGCACAAGCGCTGAAATTCCGGCGAATGCAGCAGCAGCAGCCAGTGGCGACACTGAGAGCCATAGCAGCAGTAGCAGCAGCAGCATTGGCAGCGGCAGCAGCAGCAGCAGCAGCATCCATGCTGGTTTCACTGATGCCTTGGCAGGCCTCCTAGGGAAGGCTGGTGCAGCAGCATCCAGCATCGCAAAAGCAGGCACAGAGACGCTGGGGAAGCTTCCCAAGGCTGTTGAGGAGCTGCTTACTGCAGAAACTGGCGCGGTTGCCCCTGCGTCTGCAGATGAAGCCACAACCAGCAGCAGCAGCAGCAGCAGCAGCAGCGAACCGGCTGTGGCTAAGCCAGTGGATGAGGCTGTAGTTGCTGACACGCAGACTGCAGGCGCACCCGGAACTAGCAGCAGCAGCAGCAGCAGCAGCAGCAGCAGCAGCAGCAGCAACCTCCTCAATGCTAGCAATGGCACATCAGCTGCTCAAGCCGCCACAGCAACTCAACCCCAGACAGACACAGCCATGGCGGACGCCTTCACATTCAGCAAGAATAACGTCACCCAAGTTGTTATAACAAGCTTCAAAATGAGCCCGGTGACAGTGGAGCAGCTGGCAAAGATAGCAGGGCCTGGCGCAGCAGCTGTGGCCTGGCAGGATAGCCTGCAAGACACTCTCAGCAATGCAACAGCCAATGCCACTGGCGTGCCGCTGCAGCAAGTGCAGAGCAAGATCAGCAGCGTGATCAACCTGGTGAGTTTGAATTTGGCTGTTGGTGTCAGCAGCAGCGGAGTGTGTTCAGGAAAGGGTAACATATACGAGGGTTTGTTGTGCACGTCCAGCAGCTGTACCACTTTCAGTGCTATGTGTTTTAGGCGTTACGCATGCCATCATGCATTGCAGGCCTTGTGTTCATGCACTTGTGTCTCATAGTGTTCCATATGGTGCCTGGAACCACACCTAACTACCCTCGCTCACACTTGCAGTGTCACCACCATTGCTTACGTGGCGCTGTTGCCAATCTGTCACAGGCGCTGGAGCTTGCAGAGCCGCCGGCACAGTTTGCAGCAGCAGCAGCCACTGCCATTGCCAACAGCATCAAGGCCCTCACTGCTGACAGCTCAGTGCTGGTGGGGGTCAGCCTGGTGAGGCTGGGCACCAGCAGCAGCAGCAGCAGCAGCAGCAGCAGCAGCAGCAGTGGTGGTGGTGGTGGCAGCAGCGGCCCTATGGCAGGGTGGCTGGGGAGTGGCTCCAGCAACACCAGCAACAGCAAGAGAATCAATGCCAGCAGCAGCAGCAGCGTTAGTGCCGCTGGTGGTGACATAAGCGCAAAAGGCGGGCAGCTGAGTAGCACAGCAAGCAACAGCAGCAACACCGCCAGCAAAACAACCAGCACCAGCAACAGCCCCAGCAGCAGCCCCAGCAGCAGCAGCAGCAGCAGCAGCAGCAGCAATGCAGTGCATGGTCGCAGCCTTGCGCATGCCACCTGGATGCTAGAAGCAGCCACAGCAGCTAAAGCCACAGCCAGCAGCAAAAGGCACAGCGCGGTCTTCATCCCCACTGGCAGTGCGGCAGCAGGATCAGCAGCAGCAGCAGCAGCAGCAGCAGCGCCAACCCGCAGTGTGCTTGCAATGCTGTCTCTGTATGGAGTGGGCTCTCCTTCACATGCATTGGCAGTGGCTGATGAGATCAGAGCTAACTGCCCTGAGCTGTTTGTGTATGGAAGCATTGCCAGCAACAGCACTTGCGGCAGAGCCCTGCTCAGTAGCTACTCTGAAGCTGTCAATGAGGCAGCAGCAGCGGAAGCAACTGCAGCTGTGGCCAACAGCAGCAGCAGCAGCAGCAGCGGTGCCATTGCTGCTGCTGGCAGGGCAGTGGCAAACAAGACATTTGCAAGCAGCAGTGGCAGCAGCATCAGTGACGTGGTGCTGCCAGCACGCAACCTGCTTCAGGCACTGCCAGTAAGCAGCAGCGGCAGCAGCAGCAGCAGCATGCCGTTCACAGCCACAACAGTCAAGGTCCGGCAGCTGCCTGAGGTGAGCCTTGCAGCTGCTGCCCTGTACAGTTGCAAATGCGGTTCATTGCACTTCACTGCAGTCCTTGCAAGACAACATGTCAAGTTGCTTGCAAATGTAACGCTAACATGGCAGCTGCCTGAGGTGAGCTTCCGGACTGCTCAGCTGACTGCTGCCCATGTTAGCTGCAAGTGCAGAGCATGAAGATGATGCAGACTAAGCGCATGCCTGTATGCCTTACCTGCTTTTCTTGTGCAGGTCAACATCATCATCAGCCAAGCAGTGGGCACCTCAGCTGATGTTGCACCAGGCCTTGTCACCTCCCTCAGCAGCTGGTCTCAGTCCCTGGCAGTTCAAACGATTGTAACAGTGTCAGGTTTGAAAATCGCCCAGGCAGGGCCACCCCAGGTGGTTGACCTACTGACAGCATCAACAGCAACAGCAGCAGCAGGCACTCCTTTGATCAGCAGTGCTGGACTGCTGCAGGAGATCCTGGTTGCTACAAGCTCTGCGGCGGCGGCTGCTGTTGCCAGCGGCAGCAGCAGCAGCAGCAGCGGCAGCAGTGAAAACGGCAAGAAAGAAGACAGCAGTGCTGCTGTCGTTGGAATAGCAGTGGCAGCAGCCCTGGCGGTGGTGTCTGTTTCTGCTGCTGCTGCAATCATAGTGGTGGTGAAGCAGCGGGCACGGGCGGCGGCTGCAAGGGCTGAAAATGACCAGGGTCTTCCTAAAAGGGTGAGTAATTATATCACTTGCAACCATGCATCAAGCAGCCAAAGTCACAAGGCATTGTCGCACAACAAACGCACAGCAGGTGCTGATGTTAGCGCCACGAGTAGCGGCATGGCGGACACCACGTGCTCACCATCAACACTGAACTCTGCTGCTCTGCTTCTCTGCTGCTCTGCTGCTCTGCTGCTCTGCTGCTCTGCTGCTCTGCTGCTCTCCTCTCTACCTCAACCCTTCACCCACCCTGCAGCGGCGCAAGAGTAGCCACAAAAGCAAAGTATCCTCCAAGTACCTCCCCACCACAATGTTCACAGCAGCATCAGCAGCACCATCAGTAGATCCAGCCAGCAGCCCCTGCAGCCTCACTACAGTGCAGCTGCCTGGGGCACTGTCTAGCAGCTTGGCAGTGCTATCCCCTTCTTCTGCTGCTTCCAGTGCACCTGGCACACTAGGGCTGCATCACAGCCCTGTAGGCATACCAGCAGCAGCAGCAGTGGCGGGGTTGTCCACTGTTGGACCAATGACTGCAGCACTGACTGCGGCACTGATTAGCCCGGGTGGACGAGCCAGCCGGCTGATGAGTCCTAGGCAGAGCCCAACAATAGCAGCAGCAGCAGCAGCTGGAGGTGCAGCAGGAGCAGCAGGAGGGCCAGCAGCAGTAGGGCTGGCTGGTATGTCATCAGGGCAGGCGATTACTCGCGGCGATTCAGTTTCTAGCGCAGTGCGGTTTGATATGGAGGTAGAAGGCAGCAGCGGCAGCAGCAGCAGCAGTGACGACAGCAACAGCGGCAGGAGCAGTGATGCAGACAGCCATGCACCGGACACTGGAGCGGTGGAGATGAGCAATGGCGGCAGCAGCAGCAGCAGTGCAAGACTGCAGTTGATTAGCACGCACAGGACACACAACAGAGCAGCAGCAGCAGCAACAGCAGCAGCAGTAGCTAGGAGAGGCCGCGGCAGCAGTGACAGCATCCAGAACAGGCCTGGCAGTGCTGCTGAGCTGCGGCGATCTGACAGTGACGAACTAGGCGATGCTGCTGCTGCTGCTGCTGCTGCTGCCATTGGCAGCAGAATACCGAGCAGCAGCAGCAGCAGCCGGCTGGGACTTCTGCAACAACAGGACTCTGCTGCACAAGTGCCGGCACAACAACAGCAGCAGCAGCAGCAGCGCAACATGCCTGCCAGTGAGGACGCTGTACAGAGCAGTGGCCCCAGCAGGTGTAACTTGTCAGCAGGTGGGGCTGCTGAGCTGGCAATGGCCACTCCTAGGTGGTGGGCCGGCAGCGAAACAGCAGCAGCAGCAGCAGCAGCAGCAGCAGCAGCAGCAGACGCAGCAGACGCAGCAGCCGTAGCAGCAGCTGCAGTAGCTGCTGCTGATGCATCGGTCTGCCTCATGTCTGCTGTGGTTGACAGCAGCAGCAGCCGCCACTGCCTTGAGCAGCCAGCAGCAGCAGCAGCAGCAGCAGCAGTGTGGTCTAGCCCCAGCAGTCTGCAGCAAGAGGCAGGGCAAGCATCTGTAACAGCAGAGCTGCAGCAGCAGCTGCCATTTCTGCAGCAGCTGCAGCAGGTTGCCTCACTTGCTGAGCCAGGCACACCAGCAGCAGGCACACCAGCAGCAGGCAGATGCCAGCAACTGCCAGTAGTGCAAGCTGCAGCTGTTACTGGCCAGATGCAGCACCAAGTGGCTGATGTACCAGCAGCAGAGTCACAGCTAGAGCAACATGTGCTACAGCAGCAGCCGAGTCAGTCTGCTGGCTCAGCGGCCTGCTTGAGGCTGTTCAGTAGGAGCCTGTCAGCATCAGCACTGCAGGTCATTGAGTCAACAGCAGCAGCAGCAGTAGCAGCAGAGTGTGAGCCAGCCTGTGTCAGCAATGCAGAAACCACTCTCAGCAGCATCAGGTGCAGAGCCAGCACTAGTACTGACTCTGTGACTGCGCCCAGCACGCCACTGCTGCATTCACAAGTGGAGCAGCAGCAGCAGCAGCAGCAGCAGCCACAGCAGCTTGTTGTGCCTCAGCCTGCTCGGACCACAGTGCAGGATGACAACAGCAGCAGCAGCAGCAGCAGCAGCAGTGGGGGCGGTGCTGAGGGCAAGCTGTCCCGCTGGGGCAGCTGCACCTGGGGCTCCTCAGGAGGGGCATCTGGGGCTGGAGCAGCAGCAGTGAGTGAGCCAGCAGCAGCAGCAGCAGCAGTAAGTGAGCCAGCTGGTGTCAGTAGATGCACGTGGGGCTCAACAGGAGGCGCATCTGCAGACGGCTCAGCAGACAGCAACAACAGCAGCAGCAGCGGCAGTGCTGCACATGCGCCAAAATCAATATCATCAGCAGCTGCAGCAGCAGCACCGGCATCCCTTGCAGTGGCAGACAGTGCTGTAGGGGCACTGCAGCAGCCGAATGGCCGCTCGCCGCGGCGACCGCTGGTGTCGCCATTTCAGCTTGCGGGCAACTGCCCCACAAATTAGGTTGTGCACAGCACGGCAAGCAAACATCGATTTCGATGCAGCATGGCTAGCCCTGCAGTGCAGCAGCACTTGTGAGTATTCTAGAGCTTGGTTTGGTGACAAGTAATTAACACCAAAGCAATTGCCAATGCTGTCCTGTGATGGTATGCAGCTCAGGGTTTTGCGCACCAGGGCCTTGGGTACCGCAGCTGCCACGGTTTCAAGCTGGGTCTTCAAGCCATGGATTGCAGGCATGGCAGGAATGCTATGTTTTCAGTGTTGTTTTGACATTCAACAAGCTGCCACGCATTTATTGTGCCTGTGTCAAGTACACTTTTGTTGAAACACAATAGCGTTTAGCGTAATGTAGAACTCAGTGTAGCGGGGTATGGGGACAATGGCGGCATTGGTATAGAGCATTTGCATAACGATAGTTTCAAATGGGTTCAAGATCTGGTCAGCAGGTCAACAATTTACTTGCATATCAGAGACTGCCGCTTGGGTTTATTATACCAGTCTTGGCGTTGGCATCACATTTGCTTACAAGTTTAAAACAGCGCCCATCTCACGCCTTAGTTGTTGAGAATCATATGCACAGTTGCATCTGACGGGTATGCATAACTGCCGCAACCCTGTGGTTGTGCTGTGTACAACGCTGTTGCTGTGTGGATAGCAGCGGGTAGGACATGCAAGGCTGTGCTTGCATTGTTTGATCAGTACCATGCACCGGTTTTGAATCTAATTCTAGGCTGCTTCACGAGACAATTTAGTTGTCATGGAGTTTGTCAGTGATTGATGAGGCAGGGCACACGCCAGTCATGACTGATCAGTGCCCACAGGCTGTACAAAGCCATGGGTTTGATGGTGAAGTCGCGAGAGTGCAGCACTGTTTTTGGTGATGTGCGCAATCATGTTTCAGTGCTGCACCGTAGACTTCAAACGCCGTCACCTTAGTCTGGTAGCTGGCTGTCCTTGTCACAGAGTCTTTGCACATGGAAATGCATGGCTAAGCCACCATCGATTAACCTGCAGTTTGGTGCATTTGTAATTACAGCCATGATCATACAGTCATGACTCACCCGACCCTCCTCACCCACACAGGGCATGAACCCTTACGAGGCTAGCCGCCAGGGATGTCGGGCCTGCTGCAGCTTTGAAAGACACACCGCCACAGTTGACATCGCACATGGATGCATTCAGCCCAGTTGCTGGGGGATGCCAGCCGCAATGCAGTACCCCTCAATGGACTGAACGGGTGTTGCAAGTTCACGATATAACTACACTCGTATAGTCTGCGTTGCGGCTGTTGGCAGGCTGATGGTACAAACACGTGAATCATCAACCATTGAGACCGTCAGAGCAGACACATTGATCAAAGCAACGCAAAGCTACACTACTGCGAGCCAGTCGCAGTTTGTATTCCAGTTGCATCCAACCCAGCTTAGTGTCACCCAGCTTCACTTTGATGCCATTCAGGAGTACCCCACAATCAATCAAACTGCGCCTGCGCCTGACAGGCAGGCACGCCCGGCATCTCCCCTCTGTTGAATCTACTGAGTACTGCCTCAGCTGCTGCTGCCTTCTTCGCCAGCTCCTTCTTCACAGTGGAATTCTCACTGACCACCGAGAAGAACTTCACAGCCAGTGTCACCTGCGCCTGCCGCGCGTCTGGAGGCAGCGCCACACCCGACAGCTGGTTAAGCTGAGCAGCCACGTACGCCTGTGCGATCTTGAAAAACACACTGCTGCTGCTGCTGCTGCTGCTGCTGTCAGCTAGCAGTATTGAGCCATATGTGTGCTTGGTTTGGGAGCTTTTCAACTCAAAGAATGGAGTGCTAGGTCCTCTGCCTCCAGGAAGCCGCTGGTCAATCACCAAGCATGTTTTGTCTGCTACCAACAGAGGCTTGTTGCTGCTGCTGCTGCTGCTGCTGCTGCTGCTGCTGCTGCTGCTGCTGCTGCTGCTGCTGCTGCTGCTGCTGCTGCTGCTGCCAGCTGCCGCCGCCACGCAAGCCCTCCAAAAGCTCGGACCCCTCACACACAGCTGCTCTGGCCCAGCCTGCGGTGCTGCTGCGATCACCACAGCTGCAGGCTTGGCTGCACTCGCACCAGCCGCCGCACTGTTATTTGTGTTGTTATTTTCTGGGTATGCTGTGTACAGGGCGGTGCCAGGTGGCAGGAAGCTGGCAATCTGTGCAGTGGCTGCCGCCAGGCGTGCTGCATTGCAGCCCACCACGTTGATGTGTGTGGTGTGTATGCTGTGTGTGAGGTTGCCGCTGCTGTCCCTGATGCTGCTAGCAAGCACAGCCTGCAGGAAACATACAAATGGTCATGCAAGGCATTTCAGCAAAATTGCATCCATCTGGCGGTGTGCGCATATCCACCCACCAATAGCATCACTATGTGCGCATGAACTGGAACCGCAGCTGCCTGAGACGTGTCACTTCCACATGTCAAACTGTGTAGCCTATCATGATTGTAAAGGCATTGCAAAGGCATTGCAAAGGCATTGCAGAGGCAGATATAATTGGTGCAATCAGCCAGATTCTTCATCAGGCCACCCACCTGCAGTGTGCCGCATGCCTTGAAAGGCCCAAAGCTGGCAGTCATGCTGTGGCTGCTGCTGCTGCAGATGCTGCTGCTGCTGGGCAGTGCGCCCTGCACTGCCGACCCAGCCACGAATGCATCAGAGCCGTTGATCCACTTGTGGCCAACCTGGCAAGTGGCAGCAGCAGCAGCAGCAGCAGCAGCAGGCATATCACAGTGATAGCCTCATATAGGTGTTTCTTGTTGCATTTGCAAGCACAGCAACTCACAGCAAGGTGGTATACATGTGCTGTGTCAGAGCTGAGCATGAAAGGTGCCGCGCTCCAAGGGCTATGTAACCCACACACATACAGCAGCAGCAGCAACAGCCGCAGCAGCGGCGGCGGCCGCTCTCACCGTAACACAGGCATCAGGGGTATCATCCAGCTTGATGCCCTCAACAGCAGCAGCAGCAGCAGCGGGAGCCTGGAAGTCCATCGGAGCAGCAGCCACCAACCTGCCGGCTGATGTCAGCAGCGTCAGCGCAACAGTGCCGCCTGCTGCGCACTGCAGAGGCGCCGCAAAGTTGCATTTGGCTTTGCTGAAGCCCTCAACTGCCTTGCCGCTGTTGCAGCTGAAGCTGCCAACTGTCATACGTGATTTGCCGCTGCATGTCACGTTAATAACATAGGTGGCATGAGCCACAGCAAGAGGGACAGCTCCAAGGTTCTGCAGCTCAACTGTCACACTGAGCTGGGGGTTTATGATCTGCAAACTCCGCACAAAAGACACTGTATACCTGTTGTTTCCGGCTGTGTTGATGGGCAGCAGCAATGCTGATGCTGCTGCGTGTGTTTGAACTTCCCATGAGTATCTGGCATCGCCAGAAGCCTCTGCAGGGATCACTTTTGCCACCAGGGCAGGACTGCAGCCATGAACCTCGATTGGAAGCTCTGTTCTGTCTTCACTCCGCAGCCTGGTGTCTGCAGTAGTCAGCGCAGCAGTGTTGACCGCCCGGCTGCTGCTGCTGCTGCTGCTGCTGCTGCTGCTGCTGCTGCTGCATGCGTCAAAAGGTCCATATTGCATGCGGTACACAAAAGTTGTCGAGCTGCAGATGCGGCGAGATGGCAGTCGGCCTGCCTTTAGTGTGCCTTGTGTCATGCCTGTGCTGCTGCCTTGCTGATCAGACACGTCAGCACACTCATCCAGCAAGCCTTTAGGGGTCACTGGGCCCAGCACAGCTGGTATGTACGCGCTGTTGCTGCTGCTGCTGTTGCTGCTGCTGCTGTTGCTGCTGCTGCTGCTGCCTGGGCCCCAGGATCCAGTGTTGCTGCTACCATTACTGCTGCTGCTGCTGCTGCTGCTGCTGCTGCTGTTGCTGGCGGGGGCGGTCGTGCTTCTGCTGCTGCTGCTGCTGCTGCCACTGTCAATGCTGTTGCTGCTGCTGATGTTGCTGCCTAAAGCAGCTGCTTTGCTACTGCCACCGCCACCACTGCTGCTGCTGCTGCTACTGCTGCTGCTGTTGCCAGTGGCGGCTGCCATGCTGCCACCTGCCTCTGCGCTGCCAGCAGCAGCTGCTCCTACAGCATCTGCTGCCCCGTCACTGTCCGGTTGCTGCACTGCAAAGGCAGCTGCATCCTGCATGCTGGCACTATGACTTAGCATACTAGCAGCTGTGGTCCACATGCTGTCAGCCTTTTGGGAACCTGCCACGGGGCCAGCAGAGGCATAGGCAGCTGGATACTGCATATCAGTACTTGCTGCTGCATTCCACATGCCATCAGTCCCCTGGGAGCCTGCTCCGGAGCCAGCAGCATACCCTCGGCTGCTGCTACCTGTACCACCTGTTGCAGCTGCTGTTGGTGTCCAGCTACTGCCATCAGCGGCGGATGTCTTCCGCAATGCTTCAGTGCTGCTGCTGTGGGCTGTTGCCAGTATGGGTTGCATGTTTTCTGCTGCTGCAGCAGCAGCAGGCAGCAGCCCTGTCATTGGAGCTGCTGTGTTAGACCCCAGCTGTGGCTGAGCAAGCAATTGTTGATGATCATCGACTGCATCACCCCAAGAGGATGCCTTGGTGGCGCTAGCAAAGCTTGACTGTGGCACTGAGAATCCTTCAGCTGCTTTGGTGTAAGCCGTGCCAGAAATGGGTGGATCTGCTGCTGCTGCTGTCCATGCTGGCGTTGGTGCTACTGCTGCTGCTGCTGCTGTTGCTGGGCTTGTCAGGAAGTCGAGTATCACTGGAGCTGCAAGTAGCACTGGCGCTGGGGCCGGCGCTGGTGCAGCTGTGGTGCTGACTGAAGCGCCTGCTGCTGCTGCTGCTGCTGGCCCTGCTGCTGCTGCTGACCCTGCTGCTGCTGCTACTGCCGCTGTGTGCACATTTGGTCTTTTCTGCTCTGTGCTGGTGCTTTGCGTGAGAGGTTTGTAGCTGGCTGTGTGAGCAGCTGCATTGGATGATGCCGCAGGCTTTGCAAATGTGGCTGCTGGAGATGCAGCTGCAGATGATGCTGGCACTGGTGCTGCTGCTGCTGCTGCTGCTGCTACCGGCGCTGGTGTTGGTGCTGCTGCTGCTGCTGCTGCTGCTGCCGCTGGTGTATTAGTTAGTGAGCTGCTTGCTGCCCACATGCTGCTCAGGAAGCTCATGGGGTCAAACAGCAGGCGCCGATTGTGTAACAACCTCCGTGACAGCTGCATTGATTGCACTGCCACCATTGGCTGCATTGCTGCTTGCCCTGCTGGCATTGGTAGCGTGGCATGCGCTGTGATGAAGGCCTGCTGTGGTGCTGCCGCCAGCATTGATCTTCTATGCCTGAATGCGCTGCTGCTCCAAGCACCTGCTGTTGCTGAGGTTGGCGCGCCAATGATAGCCGCTGCAGACGTGAAGTCCTTTTTAGAGTCACTTTGGGGGACGCCATTTTGGAGGCTGATGTAACGCGCAGTTGCAAATACTTGTGCACCGGTTGGGTTAAAGGGCGGCTTAGCAGTCCAACTGCAGGTCAAAGTTTGACCGGGCACCACAGTCAACATTGGACAATCTGCTGCAACGGTATATGGTATGGATGCAGCTGTCGGGTTGGGTATGCTGATTGTGACTGATGCCAGTGCAGCAGCAATTGGTGCTGGGTTGCTGATGTGTACCGAGCCTGAGACGTTGAACGGGCTGACTCCCAAAGACAACTCAGGAGGAGGGATGCGTTTGTACTGCACTGTGTATGTCACTTCAGCTGTTGTCGGCTCCTGCTGCAGTTGCAGGGACCGTATCTGCGCTGCTACTGCGCTGCTGTTGAGGCCTGCTCGGCTGTACAGCTGCTGCTGCTGTTGCAGGTAGGCATCGATGCCTGGGGATGCGGCACTGGTGTGTAGCCTTAGCCTGCTGGTGCTGGTTGTCTTGTTGACTGTCCATGTGTACCTGCAGGCAGCACCCATGAATGACACCCTAAACGAACAGCACTTCCTGTACTACACAGCCCGCAGTTGTTTACTGGCACGAATGCAGGTCAGGCAGCTGCACATTGTTGTCCAAACCATGCTGTGAGGTCCACTACAGCTCCAGAGTGCTATGTCTCATCAGGCAACTTGGCTTAACCGTCATCTTAGCCAGCCAAACAGCTCCCATCCAGGCAGCGTGGTAGAAAAACAAAGTACCAACAGGCAACCCACCTGGCTATGGATAGAGCGGCAATGAGAAGGGATAGTTGCAGGTGGGTCCTGGCACCATCTTGAACAGTATGAGCCACAACAGGTTGAACCCATGGTCTGAGAATTGAGATAACTCACCTGGCTATGGATGGTACGGCAGTATCACCCTGCGGCACTGTCAGCCTCACCAAGCAGTTTGGCTACAGCGGCATCTAGCCAACCACCCAACCCAACCCCTGTTCGGGCATCCTGGTGTAAACGTCCGCCAGGCAACTCACCTGGCTATGGGTAGAGCTGCAGTCAATATTTCATTCTACCCAACCAGCTATAATTCAAGCAGCATGCAGAAAAGTCCGCCAGGCAACCAACCTGGCTATGGACGGAGCCGCAATGTCACCCAGCTGCACTGTCAGCTCGTGGCAGTGCTGCAGCAGGCTGGCTGACGCCGCCACCTCCTGCCCTGTTGAAGCCAGCAGCAGCGCCTTGTTGCCCAGCGTGCTGCTGCCAGCTGCTGCACACTGCAAGGTCAGCGCATAGCTCTGCTGCCCCGTGCCTGCAGCAGTTGGATAGGCACACATGTGTCAGGCTACATTGCAGCATGTTCTTGTCGTTATTTGCAAAGATGCAGCATTGCAGTTGACAGCAGCAGAGCATGCAGTTTACATGAGCTGCAGCACACATGTGACAAGGTAACATGGCGAGCCGCATCTGTGAAGAGAGGGCTGCTGCCTGAAGCAATCCCCACTGCCATGTTGGTGGGCGGTGCATGCAACATGTTTGCATCTGCAGACTGGTTACATGGGCAACTGAGTCTCTCACTAATTGCAATGCCTGCAGCAGCAGCAGCAGCAGCAGCAGCAGCAGCAGCAGCAGCAGCAGCAGCAGCAGCAGCAGCAGCAGCAGCAACACTTGCCTGCGTAGCGCAGTGCCTGCCCAGGTAGCAACGAATCTGTCACAAGCGCCTGCCCATCAGGCACCTGAGGCGCGTCACTGTTCTGGCTGCTCACGACATGGCCTGCTGGCGCCTTGTCAACCTGAGACAGCAACACCAGCAGCGACAGCAGCAGAAACAACAATGTTGGTTGTCAACACTGGGCAAAGCGCGGTGCTGCTGTTGTTGGGTAGGGAGCTTCTCCTTGACGCTACAACCACGCACTGCATGTTCAAGGCTCCATGCGCTGCGCAGCAGTACATACCTGGAAGACAGCTGTGCTTGCAGCTGAGCTGACTGTATCCGCACCATCCAGCTGGTAGGCCACTGATGCGCTGGCAGTGAGCAGGCCGCTGCTTGGCGGCTGCGGGAAGAAGCCACGCCAGCTGCAGGCCACACTGGCACAGGGAGGGATCTGCAGGCAGCGCAGCAGGCACGCAGTGGACAGGGGCTCAGCGGGGTGTAAGCACCAAGCTTTGTGTCCGTTGCTGCTGTTGGGTTGCCAGTGGATGAAAGGTGGAGTTGGCATATGTAATCAATGCGTTAGCTGTCAGCATGAAGAACATTGTACGGGGAGAGGAGTGCATCTCACCTGAAAGGGAGGTGGCCTGCCACATGCCACTTCTGCGACCGGTCCTGCCACCACGCCAACCGCAATGCTGTACACTGCAAGGGGCGCTGAGTGGCTGTTGGTGAGCAGCAGCTGCCCCTGACCCCGCCACCATGCCATGGCAACTTCGTTGCTGCCATCCACACAACAACTGCGTATCTAAGTAATGTGCCAGCTGTCAGCAAGAAGCACACACCAAACATATATATGTACGTTCAAAGCCACAAACATGATCTTGTTTGACAGCATCTCACCTGAAAGGGAGGTGGCCTGCCGCATGCCACTTCTGCAACTGGCCCTGCCACCACGCCAACCGCAATGCTGTACACTGCAAAGGGGCGCGGAGTGGCTGTTGGTGAGCAGCAGCTGCCCCTGACTCCGCCACCATGCCATGGTAGCTGTGCCGCTGCCATCCACACAACACAACGGCACATCTCGATAATGCATCAGCTGCCAGCAAGAAGCACACACCAAACGACATGCCATTGGGAGTCGCAATATGTGATCTTGTTTTTTTGTTTCTCACCTGAAAGGGAGGTGGCCTGCCACATGCCACTTCTGCCACTGGCCCTGTCAGCACGCCAACCGCGATGCTGTACACAGCAAGGGGCGCGGGGTGGCTGTTGGTGAGCAGCAGCTGCCCAGCTGCCAGCCCGTGGTATGCGGTGTCGCTGCCGCTCTTGGTGGCTGACAGCGTCCAGGCAGCATCCTGGTGACACGGCAGCAGCAGCAGCAGCAATTGCTGCGTTTCAAGACAAAGTGTGGTGTACTGTGCATGTCAGCTTGCGTTTGTCACCTGTTGTGTGCTGCACTGCCTGCTGTTTGTCAGCTGCTGTTACAATGCGAATCAGGTGGCAGCAGCAGCAACTCACCAACTCTGCAACTGCTTGGCAGGCATGTGGCTTCTGTGTATGCTTGCTGCGGCTGCTGCAAGGCTCCCTTGCACTCACCATGGTATCTCCCATGAACATGTGCACCTCCCCACCACCAGCCGCACCACCACCACCAGCAGCAGCAGCAGCAGCAGCAGGCGCTGCCACGCTCGACTGCAGTGCCCAGGTGGCGTTGCCGGCAGTGATGCCGATGCTGTATGCCGCGCTCTGGCTCAGCTGCAGCGGGCTGGGCGGCTCAGCAGCCATGCAAAACTCAATTTGGCTGGCACGGCCCACAGCCACCTTGCCCTGCATGCGGAACACGATACACACAGCGCATACGCATGAAATGCATGCGGCAGCAGGTGCAGGCAGGTGTGGCTCAGCCGCCATGCACAGCTGCACCTGGCTGGCACGGCCCACAGCCAGCTTGCCCTGCGGTGCAGAATAAAAATCCACATGCTGCCTCTCAGTAACAAGTGCACGATACACTTTGTTCATTTTGTGTGCGGGCTGCACATCCAGCTGCTGGGTGGGCTTGCATGTACCTGCAGGGTGTGTTGTTTGCTTGCAGGCTGCTGCATGGAGTCTGCTGCTCATGTGCTTTGTTGGTCTTGAAAAGCATGCAGCAGCAGGTGCAGGCAGGTGCGTCTCAGCCGCCATGCACAGCTGCACCTGGCTGGCATGGCCCACAGCCAGCTTGCCCTGCAGTGCAGGGGCAGCACACATGTTTGAATCTTATGTGTAGCAGACACACTGTGTGAAACTGCGCATGCGTGACTGGTTAGGCGTCTCAGCCGCCATGCACAGCTGCACCTGGCTGGCACGGCCCACAGCCAGCTTGCCCTGCAGTGCAGGGGCAGCAGACACGTTTGAATCTTATGTGTAGCAGACGCACTGTGTGAACCTGCGTGGCTGGTTAGGCGTCTCAGCCGCCATGCACAGCTGAACCTGGCTGGCCCGGCCCACATCCTCCTTGCCCTGCATGCGGCATACAATACACATACTGCCCTTCAAAGTACGCATGCTCTGTAACTTGAGTATCCAAAGCATGCAGCAGCAGGGGCAGGCAGATGCGGCTCAGCAGCCATGCAGCTGAACCTGGCTGGCACGGCCCACAGCCACCTTGCCCTGCAGTGCGGGGGCATGATGCACACATTTTGTGCAATGCATTACATTACATTACATTACATTACATTACATGCTCCAATCAAAGAGGAGTGGGAACCCCAGTCTGGAGCCAACGAGAGGCTGGTAGGGGGAGGAAACAATGCAAGGTTGCTGTGCACAGCCCACGTGGGGCGGGCCACCCTGATGGAGCTGTGCTGCCTCACACACAGTACATGCTTGCACACCAAATCCAACATGATATGAGTACTACAAAGGTTGCAGTTCTTCACTATGCAAGACATAGTGGAGCACTGCAAACTTTGTAGCCATCATAGTATGCTTGATTTGGTGTACAAGCATGTGCTGCGTGTGAGGCTGCACAGCTTCACCTGGGTGCCCAGCCCACAGCAACTTCACCCTGCATTGCAGGAGCTATATACATACTGCTTAGTCAAGGAATGCATATCCTATGTTTTCGTGTGTGTGCGCGGGCTCACAGTCAGGGCAGCCCAAATAAAGCCCTCAAACGAGTGTGCAAGTTATCATGGGGTATGCTGTTTGTGCTGTCTGCTTGTCATGCTAATCCATGAGGCAGTGCATGCAGGCGCACTGCTGCTTGTGCTTTGTGTATGACATGCAGTGAACCCGTGCTGGCCGGAGGAATGGCTGCTGTTTATGCCTGCTGCACCCCTGCTGCTACTCCTGCTGCTGTGGATGCTGCTGCGGTTTCTGCTACTGCTGTTGCTGCCGCTGCTATTGCTGCTGCATGCTTGCGCTGGTGTTTGGCAGGACAAGCCAGCCCTGGCTGATCTGAGCCAGCCTGCACTGCTCTGTAAGGCGAAGAGCTTTCAAGCTCGCACTACTTTACCGCCTTGCTGAAGTGGTTCAACTCAGTGCCGCCACGCACCTTGGACACACCACTGCCCAGCAGGAATGTTCTGGATGAGGCTCCCTCCCTGGCTATAACTGCCAGCACAGGAATGCTGGGTGACTCAAACAGCAGGTCATCTCCCTGTTTCAGTGAAAGCACCACCTGGCTGCTGCTGCTGCTGCTGCTGCTGCTGCTGCTGCAGCCAACAGGGAAGCTGAAATTTCCTGTCAATGAAGGAGGTGTGAAGGCTCGGCTTGAGCTGGTGATGAGGTTTTGTGCTGCCAGCTGCTGGCAGGTGAGGCTGCTGCTGTTGCTGTGCTGGCATGCTGTTGTTACTTGAGTGAGCCCATCAGTCGCCCGTCTGCCACAGGTGGAGAGAAACCTCTGGATGTCGGATGGCGCTGCTGCCGCTGCTGGTGCTGCTGCCGCTTCCACTGCAGGTGTAGCATCCTGCCCGCTGCTGTTTTCGTTGCTGTAACGCAGAAATGCTGTTTGTATGTTCCATAGTGAGCTTGTCTGGGCCGACGCTGGGACACACAGCAGGCCTGCAGCAGCAGCAGCTGGGTGAGCATCGCCCCTGACCTGCACGTTCACAACCCGAGAACTTATCCGTGAACGTGCCTGTCAGACCAAGTATCAGTAAAACATGAAGTGCTTTGCCGGTTCTTTTGGCATGTCGCATCACAGAGGTGCCTGCGAGCTCAGTGCACTTGTGGAAGTGCGCGCCATTGCACGGCCTGCGCAACATTGCTCTCGTGAAGCTCCCATGCCAGCATATTTATTTTGAAAGAAATTTGAATGAAATTGTTTTGGTATTAGAGGAGTCGTGATGATGCTAGCTCATGTGTGGGCGATGGCAGTCGTGCTGCCGTCCTGCCATGCGCGTTTGCACTGTCAGTCGTTCCATGCGCTGAGCATTGAATTGTAGCGATGCCTTCATCACAATGCTGCAAACAGTGATCCTGCGGGGCAGTGGCAGCGTGTGAGAGTAATGTACTGCCTGTTGGGTTGCAGTACAGCACATGCGTGCACCCTGCACAGTGGGCATTTCAAAAAGCCCACGGCACGAGCGATACAGGCCATCTCACAGCCTGAAAGCATATGGAGCTGATCACGTCGTGGCTAGAAAACTGCGTCGTTGCTTTTTGCTGTAATCATGATTGCAGGCGTTCTACGGCCATCGATGATATCATGGCCATGATGGCTAGTGGCTCAGCTGTGACAGGCTTCAGGCAGCTTACCACTCAACTGCCACGTGGTGCACGATTGCCAAGGCTGAGTTGCAACGATGGATACATGGACATGAGAAGCAGGAGGATTTGGACAATGACTGCTGCAAACAGAATGTTACACACCAGACGTATTCACTCCAGGCAATTGCCTTTGTAAAAAAGCAGAACAGCTGCAGTGCTCTACTGGCAACCAATACCAGGTGAGCGGGTAACAGAGGTAACAACTGTCTTTGCAGTGGAGTGGCAACCCAACACAGATCACCATCTTGATGAACCTGTTCGGACGCATCACCTCGCTTAGCAGATGCATGACATGTGCAGCAGACATTCCACCCAGATGCACAGACTCGAAACCCGACCCATGTGTTGCCTGAGCTGCAGGATGGTGGTGCAGCACACGACAGCTGTAGTATACATGCGCATACAATTATGATTTTGAGTGCGGCTGCAATCCTTTGCCGCTCAACATCTGCAGAGTATGCATCAGCATACCTCTGCGCAATGCATTGCACACAAGCCATGCTGAATGGCACTGCATGGCAGCTGTATGCTGTGCAAGCAATCTAGCAATGTGCAGTTTGCCTGCAAGCCAACAGCTGCGAGGAGGGATCAAGCCACAGTAAGCTGCCCCGTCACATATGTATTGCAGCATGTTGCATGCACACTCACAAACCTGGACAACACACACTCAGAGATTATTGCACAGGACAGCTGATCAGCAACTGTGCATCCATTACCCATCAGCAGAAACTGCCCATGCAGCACCGCACGAAGCTGTCAGCTGCCTCAGACCACAGCTGAAGATGCACCCGTGCAGTATAAGCAGATTGCCGGCCTCCCTGCCTGACATCAGCTGCAGTGCCACAGCACAAGCCAAACTGGAGTCGCACGATAGAGCAATACGCAACACCATGGGCTGTGGTAAAGACCCATGGCTCCTCCACACCGCTGAACTGCAGGTGTGGCAGGCAAACAGCCTTACCCTTCCCCCAAAAGGCAGGCGTGTAGCATAAGTAGCAGCAGCAATGTTACGATAACACCAGACACACCATATGATATGCCTCAAGCTGCCCACTTTGGCAGCCCAGCAAAGTAGCAGGCAAAGAAAAGTAGCAGGCAAAGGTTAGTAGCAAGGCCAAGCGCCGGCACACTTGGCAGGGAGATCAGCCTCCGCTGAAAATGACCCGCAGCTGCTGCACTCGGCAGCGCAGCACGCATCAGAGAGTGTGGTACGTATACACACAGAGTGCAAGTGTTACAGAGTCCTGCAAGCACACAACCATGCAAATCTTCAATCTTCAACCTGGGCAATCACCCAGCTTGCGGAAAGCCTACTTCAAATCGAACACATGCAGCGCAGCCCATCCTGGCGCTGCTGGTGTTACACGTTGATGGACTTGACGCTATCATTGATAGCGCCTGCTGCTGCTGCCTCCTTTGACTCATTGAGGGCGGCCTGCTTCACCCAGCCCCGCTGGCTGCGGGACTCGTAGGCAAACTTGATGCTGGCAGAGTGCAGGCCCTGCAGCATGGAAATGACATTACATTGGCAGGCGGCAGCGGCAGCAGCATGATGTCAGCATTGATGCCATTGCTTCATGCATGTGCAGTAACAGTAGCTTCTGCGGCAGCGCTGTGCACGCAAGGCTTGTTGCAGCGCACTGATCTGAACACAAAGCTGCACATAGCTGCTGCACTGCAAACAATCGCACCGCTGCGTGTTGTGCTCAAAAGGCTGTCATATCCCAAGCAAGCAGCTTCCCAACATTGCTGAGTCAGACCATCACCCTGGTCAACATGCAACACATATAACATGTTACTTTTCACCAGCCACCCACCTCTGCCCGCTCCTCTGGCGTCCACTCCGCGAGGTAGTAATCCTCCTCGCTCACTCCCTCCTTGGCAGCAGCAAAGCAGCCTCCCCACATTGGGAAGTACATTGTGAGGTACAGCAGTGTAATCCCCATCGTCATAACGCCCATCCACAAAAACCCTTGGGCCGTCGAGATCGGCAGATACGTGAAGAACAGCGCCTGCGTGACGGCCCCGCCGACGTTTCCGCCGGATCCGACGAATCCGGACACGAGTCCGGTCGATCGCTTGCTGATGAAGGGCACGATTCCGAAGGACAATCCGCAGCTCTGCTGGCAGAAGATCGAGAAAATGACAAGGATGGCCATTGTGGCTCCGAGGCTTCCGGAGGTAAGGCCCAGCAGCAGGCAGAAGAGGCCGCCCAGTGATTGGATGATCCACATCGCCCACAGCCTGCCCCGCATGCCCCACTTGCGGGCCACCAGGTCTGAGATGTAGCCGCCGGAGGGGCGGGAGAACAGGTTCATCATGCCTGCAGGCAGGGAGTGGAAGTGTGCAGTGTGCAGCGAGCAGCGCAGCTTGATTAGGAGGTGTTCGTAGTTTGAGCAGATGATCAAACATCCAAGATTGGTGCTGCAGATCTAGATCTGCACTGTTGTGCAGCCAGCAGGCTGCTGTCCGAACAACACAGCCCCGCACTAGCAGTACAGTGGAAGTTGTAAGCAGCTGGCACGCACAGGGAAGGATTCCAAAATGTTGACCACGCCAGTTGTTGCCTGCTACATATGTCAGCGCGATCAGCAGCCATCATTGTGTCCGCGCCTTACGAGGATGGCTGCCAGCAGCCTGCGATGTGCAGGCTCAACCTGCAGCGACACTAACTGTAGCTGTAGCTGCAGCATTGCACTGCATTGCAATGTGAGCAGCTTGTTAGAATCAAAGCTGCCGCACTCACCGAAGATGGCTGCCAGCAGCCCTGCAATGTGCAGGTCAAGGTGGAAGTTGTCATACATGTACTGCGGCAGCACGTTGTCCACGGTAAGCTCCACACCTGGCAGCAGCAGCAGCAGCAGCAGCAGCAGGAGCAGGTTAGGGTGTCAGGCAGCTGCCGCAGAACGACGCGACAGATAACACCAAGCAGCACTTGGCACTCAGTAGCGGCTACTTGTTCAAGAGCAGCATTAGACCGGGTGACCTCCCTGCTTGGCAAGCCGCCGCAAATGCAGCCACCTCCAGCTTACTACATGCTGAGTCACATGCAGCAGCAGCAGCAGCACTGATTGAACCCAACAGCAAGCCCAGCGCCACTCACCGAAGCAGTAGCCGTAGGTGAGGGTCATCACCCATGTGCGGTAGTTGGTGATGGCCGCCTTCCATGTGCCCCAGGCGCTGCTCTTGCGCATGGCACTGCTCTTCTTCAGCGCCGCGTAGTTGCCATCTGGCATGTCTTGAGTGAAGGCCATGGTGCAGATGGTGAGCAGCACCTGCAAGGCAGCAGAAAGCCAGGAAGGCCTGTTTAGGAAATAAATGCAAGGCTGCATGTCTTGCGTGATGGCCATGATGCAGATGGTGAGCAGCACCTGCAAGCCGGCCAGACAGGCGTGTAAGAAAGGTATTCTTGGTGTCGTCAGCATCAGCTGGCTGCAGATGTTCAGCAGTTGGTAGTGCAGATGGACTTGCGCCATCTGGCGGGGAAGCTACAAGCTTCAGGTGTTACAGTGAAGCGACATGCTTGGTAACAGGCAGTAGACCCCTACTGCACAAGCCCAATTTATCAAATCATTTCCTAACTAAAAAAAATTCAACTTTGAAACAATGAGTATTCCTGGAAACAGCTGGGACCGGAGCTCACACCTGGAAGGAGGCTGGAACGAAGAAGGCCCAGCGCCATGCCAGGAAGGCGTGCACGTGTGGTTTTGGGTCTTATCAACGGGCTGTTGACTGCGCAACACTGTCTAGCTCCATGAAGCATGTGCCAGCAGGCGCAGTACAACCTAGCACTCATCAGTGCAGATGCGGACGAAAGCACCATCAGGTCATTCAAAGATGGCCACAGCGCCGAACAGCCGAAGGCTTACACACCTGGAAGGAGGCTGGCACGAAGAAGGCCCAGCGCCATGCCAGGAATGCGGGGGAGCTTGATGCCTTGATGCCGTCAAAGACCAGCGGCATGAGGAAGTGCGTGAAGCCGCCACCCATGTTGCCCTGCATTTGAAATGCATGGCAGAGAGGAAGTGTGCAGCAGAGTGAGCAAGATGATTTGCAGCAAAGAATAAGGCTTTTGAGAAAGCAGCTGATAGCTTGCAGCAGCGGCATGAGGAAGTGCGTGAAGCCGCCACCAATGTTGCCCTGCAGCATGGGGAGGTAGCAGAACAACAGGCATATGCCACATGCATGTGGCATGTTAGGGATGAGGGTCGAGAGTGCCCACCACCCAGGTACAGAGCAACATTCAATCACCACAACACTGACTCCAGAGTGTCAGGTGCCAGGCATGTGCACGGCATATTTGAGCCAACTCACCCAGCCTGCGGCCAGTGCGTTGGCCGTGTTCACCACCTTGGTGTTGAACATGGAGGTGACACCACACATAACAGCCACCACAGCTCGCAAGGTTCTGCGTAATGTTGAGCCAACAACTCACCCAGCCTGCGGCTAGTGCATTGGCCGTGCCCACGACCTTGGTGTTGAACATGGAGGTGCACCAAACAGTCGCTACAATGCCAAGACCCTCCCACAATGGTGCAGTATCAGCCAATAGCCAACAACTCACCCAGCCTACGGCCAGCGCGTTGGCTGTACCCACGGTACACCACCTTGGTGTTAACACATGGAGGTGATACCACAAACAACAGCCGCCACAACTCGCAAGCTGCTGCGCAATGTTGACCCAGACACTCACCCAGCCTGTTGCCAGTGCGTTGGCCGTGCCGACCACCTTGGCTTTGCAAATGCAGGTGCACAATGCCATAACTGCCACAACCGACACATCTCATAGCTGCATTATATAGAGCCAAATACTCACCCAGCCTGCGGCCAGTGCATTGGCAGTGCCAACCACCTTGGTGTTGAACATGGAGGTGCACCAGAACTGGCAGGCCACAAAGGTAGCCAGGGAAAAGCCGATGAACAGCCGGCTGATGATGAAGCCGGCCGCATTGGTGCACAGCGCGATGCAGTACACGGCCGGGGCGGTGAGGCCGATACAGAGGCCGATGCCAAAGCGGGGGCCGTAGGTGTCTGCAGGGGGTGAGGAGCAGGGAGGGGAGGGAGGCAGGGAGGGCAGAGCAAGCAGCAGGAGCGGCTGTGTTTTAACAAACCGCAGTTGGCGAGAAGAGGGGCAAACGGGCTTGTCTGGTTGTGTGCGCAGCCATGTGCGCAGGTTTGATTGAGTTGAAGCAAAATGCCACCGCAACAGTGATGCATGCGACAGAAGGCCGGTGAGACTGCTGCAGTGTCAATGCAGGTAGCAAGGCCAAGCATGCCGCCAGCTGCCATGCTGTTGCTTCTCATTTCTGCTCACCAACGAAATTGCCCATGGCCACACGCGCAGCAATGGCTCCGCAAACTGCGGCAATGCCAGCATTGCTGCATACACACAGCAGACCAGCAGCAGTTGCAGTGTGAGCGCTGGTGCTGGTTGTTGTTCAGGACGTATGCGTGTCCAACAGTGTTCGCAAAGGGATTGCATGTGGATGCATGCAAGGAGAACATGTTGTGCTTAAAGATTGCAGCACTGAGGTGGCCGTGCTGCGTTCTAACTGGCTACTGCATTGATCCAGTGCCGCACAGCTCTCAGTGCTGCAAAGGGCTGCAGCACTGCGAGCAGCGCTGCTGTAGCTGTTATCACTGCCAGTGCAGCAGGGTACACTGTTACATACACCCAGCCATTGCAGTCAGCCTCATGGGCTACTGAGGCGCTGCTGGCATGCTGTGCATTGCTGTTGTTGCTTCTGCTTCTGCTGCTCACCCTAGGTCTGTCTTGGTGAGGTCGATGTTGTCGCGGATGACTGGCAGCAGCGCTGCTGGCGCAAAGGTGCTCACGAAAGCTGTGAGCAGCAGCAGGACATGGGCCAGAAGCAAGCAGCAAACGGAAGCTTGAGAGATTAACCACAAATAAGTGACTGATATGTTGAAGGCAGGCTCCATGTTGCTGTCACATGTGCAGTTGCCATAGCATGTGCATGCCCACATGGACACCATGTGATGCACGCCTGCATGCAATGCTGGGACTGCTGATCCCTGCCTGACTGACAGTGCATTGGTTCGCTGCATGCTTCAGCTATGAAACGGCACCGTTTCTAGGTCTTTCCAGTCGTCTGCCGAGTGCTCACCGGCAAAGAAGGCCAGCCATGACAGATGGAACGCTGGCATATGAGGGCGAGCGAAGTACCTGCAACGCACGGGATACAGCAACATCGATGAACCAGCTTGTTTAAAGCCAAAAACTCTGCATGAACAGGCGACACTCTTCGAAGGCACTGCGGCACCAGCAAAGGGTCCTGCTGTTTTCGCAGCATTGAAGGCGCTGCTTGCACTCACCAAGGCCGCATAATAGTGGCCTTGTGCTCTGTATCGACTGGCAGGGCGAACGAGGGGAAGTCGTCCTGCACTGCATCTTTGCCCATGACGCCCATGGTGGCTGTGTCTGCAGCAACCTTCCTTGAAAAGGTTTAGGAAAGGAAAGTGGCTCGACGATCTATACAATGGCGGGCTTGCAAGTACAGATATAGGAGCCATGTGATGTAGTGGAGCGATCATGTGACCCATGTGCCCGTGTTACTCCAAGAGTCCAGCACTCAAGGGGCACGCCGACAGTTGACTTTCAGGAATTGAACAGCCATTTTATGTGTAATCGATTATAAAGCATGTTGGGTGGCCGATGCGAAGCCAGTGCGGGGAATGGGTTCAGCGCCTGTGCAAGGGGGCGGTCCCTGCCACGACATTCAACCACAGGCCCTAGCATTGAGGCATCTATTCAGTAGCAACAAGGAAGTAATATCTGATGTCATCTGATCAGCGACGAAAAAGCAATCATTTCAATGTGACCCTGAAGAGAGTGACTGCTAACCGGCAGTATTGCGGCATTATAACCACAAAAAAGCCGCTATGCCGTGTTCAAACAGCATGAAAGGGTCGAAAAGGTCTTGAAAAACCGATGTGTTGCATTCCTGCAAGCTGGCATTGCAAACACTGCTCCAGGAGCATCCATCTGCAACTGTATGAATTTGTTCCCTTTACAGATGCTGCTGCCAATTTGGCTCTTGTATCTTACTATTGCGGAACATACCCAAGAACCAGTAGCAATTGCGTCCGATCCTGCGGCACAAGTTGGATCGCAAGCGCTGATGAGACGTGCACGTTGACTGCAAGCAGTGGTCAGTAACCTATTCGCTGATTACAGCCGGCGATAGCAGTTATATGGAAGAGAAAAGTCTTCAATTCTCTGAGGAAATATCCACATATAATCATTTGTGTTCAAATCAGTCGACCTGCTCGAGCCGTAACGACGGGCGTCAGTTTTTAACGTACTGCCTGACTGCCGCAAGAACCACTGGGGGCTGTGATACTCTGATACAGCTATTGTTCAATTTCAGATGTAACCTCGATCGTTTTCTGAGTCAGTGTGTTGCTCGGACGGGCGAACAAAGTGTGAAAATACAGCATTGTCTGTCTTGGAATAGTGGCTGCAGTTGGATAAACTCAAGCAGACAAAACTCGAAGTGCTGCTTTGTAGTTTGCAAGCGCCAGAGTTGTTCAATATCGCAGCAGCAACAGCCATGAGGGCTGCTATCGCCTGCCTGCTGGTGCTGGCGGGACTGCAGGCCACAGTTCTGGCTGCAGATGCAGATGCATGGAAGTCGCAGGTCATTTATTTCTTGCTCACGGATCGCTTCGCCCAGACACCAGGCACCACTCCTGGTGGACCATGCAGACTGACCAACTGGAACAACGGTGAGGACGGCCTGCAGGCTTCCGTTTACATCCAATGGCATCCAAATGTTAAACAGAAAGCAATCGCTCCTAGTTGTTTGGCGGAGGGCGTACTTCAGCAGTGTACTGTCCACCGGCCGAAGAGTTCGTTGAGTGATACTGATTGATTCGCAGCACCCAGAGCAGCAATGTTGCATTGACTCAGCAATTTAGGTGAAAATAGCAACCAATTGCCGGCCAGTGGGAAGGACAACGAGTTCGCAAGGCATGCCAACACCGTACTGCTACACTCTGCTGCTGCTTCAGCTACCTGCGTTCTCACACAAAGTCCTGTTGTTGCTGCTGTTTCACATTGCTACAGGTACCTGGTAAGTTTAGGTAGCAGCTCGAGTCAGCCAGCAACCGCAATTGCAGCTGCTGTCACGCCAGCTCTGCCATGCTCAGCATTGCTGAGGTGCAGCAAGCTCAAAACCCAGTGCAGGAGGCCGCCTTAAGTCAACTCTATTCAGCAGTAGCACCAGCAAATCCTTCCCTCCCGACTTAACACAGACGTTACACCTGTACTTAACAAGCACAGCAGAAGGCGCAGCTGACCGCCAGCAATTGTTCTCTGCTGCAGGGCTGGCATCACCAGCAAGCTTGACTACCTGAAAGACATGGGCATGACAGCGGTGCGTGTGTCAACCCTTGGTTTCATTGAACACATGTGAAGGTGCACCGGTTTCAGACCTTATTCCGCTGCAGCAGCATAGAACCTCCTGTCTTGGTGTGGATCAGCGCCCTTGCGGCTGCTGCAGCCACAGCAGTGATGGCAGCAGCTGCAGCAGCAGTTGAAGCTGGTGTTCCAACACGACAACAATCAAGCAATGCTGCACTGCACATGTATGCATGCTGCTGCTGCAGATCTGGATCACGCCCATCCCTGTGCAAGTGGATGGCGAATTCTTCGGGGAGACTGGCTACCACGGTGCGTGGCAGCAGCAGGCAGCCTGGCAGCAGCAGCAGCAGCAGCAGCCTGGCGGAAACTGGCCCTTTGCATATTTTGAAGGCAGCAGGCACAGCCAGCCAGCTGCGCAGCACTTCGGTTTAACAGCATCGATGTACTGGTGTGCCGGGCCCTGCTGTAGCGCGAAGGTCGTGCATGTGGCTACCATCGGCGCTAGGCTGGAGCTGCAACAGCTGCTGCTGGTGGTTAACTTGGTGTGTGGTTTGCCGATCTTGCTGGGAAAATGTGTGTTTGTGATTGATTGATTGGTTATTTTATTGCTGCTGCAGGCTACTGGGCGAAGGACCTGTCCAGCACTGATGTGGACCCACACTTTGGATCTGAGCAGGACCTGAAGACCCTCATCGCCACAGCACGCAAGAAGGGTGAGTGAAGTGACAGATGAGCTGCTACAGACAGGCACAGCCGCTGGTTTGGCAAACCTTCTTTGGTTAGAGGGGCAGTCAGTGGTTCACCTACCACAAGTCTTCGCTACCTTCTTCAGCATGCAGTGCATGCTGCTGTTGCTGATCTTGGGGTAGCCGCATATGCTGCCAATACAACACATCACCTTGCACTTTGCGAATGTCTTTGCTTGACACTGTAACAAGCAATCTTATGCTTACACCGTCACCTTGCCAACTCCCGCACGCATCATGACCATGCTCGATGTGGTGGGCAACCTCGTGGGCCGCTCCTTGTGTTGAGCACATGCTGTCGTGTGTTACATAACATGTGTTACATGCTGCTACGTGTCCTGCAGGCATCATGACCATGCTGGATGTGGTGGGAAACCACGTGGGCCACTCCCGCAGCGACAGCTTCGCAGACATAACACCATTCAACAAGCCCGAGCACTACCACAAATGCATCCCCGGCTGCGACCAGTGGTGCAGCATCCCGCAGCACGCCTACGAGTCGCGGCCGCAGAACCAGACGCTGATCGAGCAGTGCCGGCTGCAGAGCCTGCCGGATCTGAACCAGAGCGTGCCGTTTGTGAGGGAGCAGCTGCTGAGCTGGTTGGACCGCACGCTGCAGAAGTATGACTTTGATGGGCTGCGCGTGGACACTGTGAAGCACGTGGGCGTGGTGAGTTGCGGGTGCAAATGGGGGTGCCGTTGAAGGGCTTGGAGGGTGCAGCCGCCTGTCACGCTGCAGAAGTATGACTTGACAGGCTACTCGTCGACACTTTAAGCACGTGGGCATGGTGAGTGTGGGGCCTACCTGGGGGTGTAGGGTTTAGGGGTTGGCACACCAGACAATAGCATGTCAGCTAGGCTTGAAGGATTGGCGCACTGTGTCCAGGTGGCTGCAGCTGCTTGATACCCTAAAGAGGCAGCTGTTGCCTGAGACACAGCAAGTTGAGCGCCGCCTCCCTACTGCATAGATTTGCCGCAAACGGCACAATGCTGTCGCTGCACCATCAGCTGGACTTCAGTGCCGTGCTGTGTGGTATCTCTGTGCCCGCCTTCATCGTTTGCAGGACTTCTGGCGCGAGTGGACCAAAGTGGGCAAGCGCTTCACGCTAGGCGAGGTGCTGAATGGCGATGCGTCCACGCTGATCAAGTACGTGCAGGGCCCGGAGCCGGCCATGAACAGCGTGCTCAACTTCCCGCTCTACTACGCGCTGGCCAACGTGTTTGTGCACAAGCAGGGCATGGAGCAGTGAGTATGACTCGTACTGTATGAGGGGCTGGGGTGGGGAGAGGGCGGTTATGTGCACGAGTGCACAGTACTGTGCAGAGTGGCTAGCAGCAGTGTGCCAACGTGTTCGTGCACAAGCAGGGCATGGAGCAGTGAGTATGAGGGGCTGGGGAGGGGAGAGGGCGGTTATGTGCACTACTGCACAGTACTGTGCAGGCAATTGCGCGCAGCAGTGTGCCAACGTGTTTCGTGCACAAGCGGGGCTTGGAGCAGTGAGTGCAGATTGCTGGGAAGACTGTTCACCTGTGTTGCATTTGAGATGTTGCGGCGGTGTTGGTAGCCGGTGGCTCGTGTGTCCAGTGTGAAATGGCTGGGTAACGCGTTGGTGCGCAAGCAGGGCGTGGAACAATGAGTATGCGGGCCTGGGGTTGGGTGGGATGGGGGGTGTGTGCATCGTGCAGCATGGCTAGCAGCAGCGTGCCAGCTTGTTCATGCACGAGCAGGGCGTGCAGCAGTGAGTGCGGAACGAGCGTGCCGCTGCATTCTTTCCAGAGACATATGCTCATTTTGACATGCCACCACCTCCTGCAACTCAGCCCCCACCTAACCCACACCCCTGCCCTGCCTGGTGTGCCTCTTCTGTCTACATACAGGCTGGCCACTGAGCGTGCAGCAGAGTACAAGCTGCTGGGCCCAGAGGTTGTTTCCACGATGGGCAACTTCATTGACAACCACGACGTGCCCCGCTTCCTCACGCAGCAGCCCGACGACGCACTCCTGCGTAACGCGCTGACGTGGATTTTGCTGGCGGACGGCATGCCGGTAATCTACTACGGGACCGGCTCGGGAATGACCGGCAGCGTGCAGCACGGCGGCAACCGGAACTGCCTGTGGGAGCAGGGCTATAACGAATCCAACCCTACTTTCCAGACGATTAGCAGGCTGGCCAAGTGAGTAGCAGCAGCATGGGCTGGCAGGCATGGTTTGGCTGCTGAGTGTTGTTTGATTGGTTTGTGCACCTGCTTAGTGGTGCAGAGGCTGCATATATTCCTTCTGCACTTCCCTGTATCATTCTGCACCTCCCCTAAACTGTGTCTTTTGTTATCGTGTTGTGCTGTTTGTGTCCTGCCACAACAGCTTCCGCCTCAGCCACAAGCTTTGGAAGCAGCCCGAGCAGACGCTAGCAGCCACGCCCGACTGCTATGTGTACTCGCGCGGACCCAACGTGCTCGTCGTGACCACCAACGGCGGCAGCGGCAGCGCGAACACCTGCAGCGTGCAGCTGCCGGCCAGCTCTATGCTGATGGATAATGGTGTGTCTGCTGTGCACGACCTGCTGGCGATGAGCACGGTGAGTGGCGTGCAGCAGTAGCAGCAGCAGCAGCGTATGAGACTGGCCTGTGCACACGCTGTATACAGCACAGCAATAGATGATGATGATGGCGGCGCGTCTGCTGTGCACAACCTGCTGGCGATGGGCACGGTAAGTGGTGTGCAAGAACGGCAGCAGCAGGCTTTGAGATTAGCCCAGGCACATGCTGTCCATAGCGCAGCGATAGATAATGATGGCGGCGTGTCTGCTGTGCACGACCTGCTAGCAATGAGCACGGTAATGGTGTGCAGCAGCAGCAGCAGCCTTTGAACTCAGCCTATACACATATGTGTGGGACAAGAATGTTTCAGCAACAGTGTGAGCAGGTGAAGCCTCTGCAGCGCTGCCGAACGACAAACGTATCATCCTTAATGTCAACGTTTTCTTTGCTTGCATGTGGCATGCCGGTGTTGGTTGCTGCTGCAGGGCCACAACAGCGGCCTCGTGTTGTACCCCACCACGCGCCGCCTTACCATTCAAATGCCGGGTGGCAGCCCCCGCGTGCTGTCCAGCTCATACTGTATATTTTAACCCACAGTTCTGTCCTGTTGTTGTCGTGTGACTGCGGCTGTAGCTGCTGCAGGGCCATGAGAGCAGCCTGTTGTGGTACAGCAGTCACACAGCATACTGCAATTCAGTGAAAACATACATACTCATCATGCTGCTGCTGCTTTACAAATTGTTGGTTGCTGCTGCAGGGCCACGAAAGCGGGCTCGTGTGGTACCCCACCTCGCGACGCCTCACAATCCATATGCCAGGCGGCAGCCCCCGCGTGTTGTCCAGCTCATACTGTATGTATAACCCACTGTTTTGTCATGTTGTTGTCGTGCCACTGCCGCTAGATGCTGCAGGGCCATGAGAGCAGCCTGGTGTGATTCAACAGTCACAAAGTATGCTGCAACTCGGTGAAACGTACATACTCATCATGCTGCTGCTGCTGCTGCTTCAAACGCTGCAGGGCCACGACAGCGGGCTCGTGTGGTACCCAACCACGCGCCGCCTCACAATCCACATGCCAGGCGGCAGCCCCCGAGTGCTGTCCAGCTCGCCAGCCAGCCCAACCAGCCTGGAGCAGTCCGCAGCAGCACAGCACAGCAGCAGTGCCGCACCAGCCACCAGTGCGGCGAGCGCCGGCACGATCTCTGGAGTGCTGGCTGCGCTCGCGCTGTTTGTGGCGATGCTGCTGCTGTGAGCAGAGCGTTGCATGCCGTTGCAGCAAAGGAACAGCTAATGTTTCTGTTTGTTGCGGAGCTGGCGCTATGGGCTTTTGCAACGGCCCAGGGGTGACTTGCTTGCAGCTGCTTTGCTATGCCATTCTGGGCTACACATGTTTGTCCTGTGCGCTGGCCCTCGCAGCTACTGTGCAGCACGCTTTGGGCCACTGAGTTTGTGATGCTCGCAAGTCGGGCAGCGGTTGAGGGTCACCAGCAGCGCCGTGTGGCCTTGCTGTTTCCCATTTGCATGCTGCAGTGTGCACGTGAGTTGGCTGCTATTGGGCAGCGGCAGTTGCTGCTGGCAGCCGAGGCAGCGAGCAGCAGGAGTAGCAGTGAGCGGCCACTGTGCTATGTGTGCATGCATTGCATTGGTACAGGGCCATTTGGGTGCCTGATAAAGAAGCCCATGCGGCTGATGGAGCTCGGCACTGTCTGTGCTAGCATGTGCTGGCGCTGCATTTTGTCAAAGGATGTCATGTGATTGCTGTGAATGCGTTGATCGCCCCACACACTGTTGAGTTGCTTGTAGATCGCTACACACTGATGGAGATATAACAGCGGCTGTTGTTGCCACAGCAGTAACATGGGATGCCGCCGCGGCCACCTCTTGATGCTTTACCTATTTGCAGCATGCGCGTCTGCTTGCCTGCTGTGCGGAGGATTGCTGCCGTGGTTGTTATGTGTTTGGCTGCCTGTGTAGGGACTGACTGAGCAGCTGCCTTCTGCTTTCGTCAAGGTTTGGGCCTGTGCAGAGAGTGTTGCTTCCACATTGTGTGTGTCTGTGTGCGCGCCAGCATTTGCCGGAGTTGGCCCAGTTGTTTTGTCCAACGTCCGTCAGCAATTCGTGCTGTGCTGGTGGCGGCTATAACACTTACGCAGTGCTCATCTTCCGCCTACTGTGTGTAAGCGAGGCATCACGTGCCCAGCTATGCCACGCTGCCATATGTTTTTATGCCGCTGCCGTGATTTTGTGGTTCTTTCTCGCCCTGGCAGTGCTGTTAGGGGCTGCAGTTTCATGCTGTGCCTGGGCATATTATATTTCATTTGCGCTGTGTTGCTGACAGCATGTGCGCTGGAGTAGTGTAGATGTAGCAGTAGTGGATAGTGCTCAATAGTTAGTGCCGTACTTGCCAGTAGTCCAGTGTTTTATCAGAGAACAGCAGCAACATCGCACCTTGAAGGTGCGCTAAGTGCTGTGCAGGCTGCTTGTTTGCTGCTAACTAGACCAGCGGCAAAGCTGGTTCATTCTGCTAGGGCGGGATGTGCTATTGAAGCACGAGTGCCTACCTGTGCTCGCAGGTTGTTACAAACAAATTGGGTCAACAACGTGCATGCATCAACATCACTTTGTGCTATGCTCACAAAATGAGCCGGCTCTGCAGGTACTGGCACGCATTGATTGGCGGAGGCATTGTGTTGTGCTGCAGGCTGACAACGCGTGATGCTGGGATTCAAAATCACTGAATGCCTTGTGGGAGCAGGTGGTTTAGCTAGTCTGGGGTTTCACACAGCTTGCATGGGAGGAGAGTGCTAGCAGTCAAAGCAGAGTCAGGTCTGGTATGCTGGCCGAGTGTTGAGCAGCGTGACCTGCCGCAGGCAGCAGCTGGCCACTGTGTGCTAGCTAGCATCCAGCTGCAGATGCAGCATGCATGCTAACATGAACAGCACACTGGTGTGTTTTGCCGGCTGCCTGTGTATTTGCTGTGTGCCAGGTTTCTGGTTGTTGGTTGACCTGCTGACGTGCGGCACATGTGTTGGCTTGATGCGCTGGTCTGCGTGCATGATTGTGGCGCGCCGGCCACCGTGTCAAGTTGAACGTCATCAGGCTTGCAAGGGTAATGTCACAAAGGCAGAACATGGTTACTACGTGTGACCTACTACATGCAGAGGATCCAACGAAGGTCTCGTGTTGACAGCAAGCTGCATTACAAAAGGCCCGGCTGTGCCTCAAGCAGCAGCAGCACAGGCCTCAGAACAGATACATACACGGCTATGGCATGATGGGTAACATGATGATGATGAGGCCTACTAGTAGGAGTACTCTGTTTGCAGGCAAACACACAAACCAAGATGGCTGACACCTACCTACACTTGACATGACCAATGGTTCCGCTGCATGGCTACCTCAGGTATTGCAGTGGAGTGAACCCACGAGTACACTTGCTGCCTGCAGGATGCGCCTTGACATGATGCCTAAGCTGGCAGACGCAACACGTTCTGCAGGTGTTGCACAGTGCATTTCATTGCAACCAACATACAAGCGTGCATCCTCAAAACTCCACTGCTGTACAGTACAACCCAAGCACTACACCAACTTGGAGCAGCAGTGCTGAATCAGCATCATGATGACAAAGGACATGCTTTCCAACTGCAGTATTTGACTGGACTACTTACGACATTGACTGACCTACTCAGTAGGCTTGAGGCCTTGACCAACCTACTTGAAGCACTGACTGATCTACAGCATAAGCAAGCCCCAAGCAACAACCCCGTGCAGCACAGTCTGGTGATAATGGCACCCTCAACAAACTGTGTGTCCCACAAGCTGCAAGTTGCAGCTGATCGCTCCAGCCACAGCCGCTACAGCTGAGCAAAAGAACTCAAGCGTGCATGCAGCATGATCATCGTACAGCTGCGGCGCTGTACATCCAGAATGCTGCATATACAGGCGCTGCAGAATTCCTGAACTACTCTCAGCAGCCTAGCTTCATGCTGCAGCGGTTCCAAGCCTTGGCAAAACTTTTGAATATTGTTGCCTGCAGCGCAGCCTGCCGCCATTGAACAACAAATGCCCGCATCACTCCAGCCACAGCCGCCAGCCAGCTGCAGCCATCACGCGCAGCTTAGAATCCATCAGGCAGCACACTTTTTGGAGGCGCTCAGGTAACACCTTATTTACTGTAGACTTACAGTGCCAGCTGATCACTCCAGCCACAGCCGCCAGCCAGCTGCAGCCATCACACGTAGCTCAGCATCCATCAGGCAGCAGCACTCACCAGCCGCGCCTGCGCGCCGCATGCAGCGCGCAAACACGCGGCCAACGTGCACCTCCTCCTGCGTGAGCACCCATTTGTAGCCGAGCACCACGCAGGCGGCCTGCAGTGCAGCAGTGCTGCTGTAGCTCTCCCGTGCCATGTTGATGGATGCACAAACCTTACTGAAGAGCTGCTCGGCATAGGCCTGGACTCCAGGAGGTGCTGACTGCATCCATGAGCTTGGAATGCTGCTGCAGGACAGCGCAGGATGACGAGCAGCAGCAGCAGCAGCAGCGGTGGCAGCAGCGGTGGCGGCGGCAGCAGCTGCTGCTAGCACGACTGCCCTGCCGCTGCCGGTCCTGAAGAGCCTGCGGCTGTTGGCGCGCACGAGAGCAATCACAGCAGCAGCTGAAGCCTGCCGCTGCAGGCTGTGCTGGTGCAGCAGGCTGTTAGCAGCAGCAGGGAACACGGCACTGGGCTGTTGTAGTTGTGGGGCTTTGGGGGCGCTGCTGCTGCTGCTGTTGCCAGCAGGGTGGTTGCAATGGCCATGGCTGCTGCGGCGCTGGCGTGTGCTGCGGGCGTGCTTCCAGCCAGGCTGCAGCTGCAGCTGTAGCTGAGCGTCCCAGATGCACCGCCGCTTGCTCTGCTGTTGTTCTTGGAGGTGCTGCTGCTGCTGCTGGTGGTGGTGTTGCAGGCTCTGCTGTTGCCACTGTTGCTCTGGAGGGTCTTCATGCTTCCGCTTGTTTGCATGCTGTTGCCCCTGCAGCTGCCCATCCCATATGCCAGCGTAGTATTCCTGGTAGTGGTGATGCTGGTGATAGTGGTGATGCTCAGTATGGAGAGTTTGGTGATAGCGCCTGCTGCGTGTCTTGTGATGAGTCATTTGAGCCGTTGTGCTTGTGGCAGTTCCTGCAAGCAGCAAAGGTGGAATCAAACTGTTATCAGCTTTTGTTCTTTGGTGTTTGGCGCACTTAACTGCGACTAGAGATGGCGTAAGCACTCACCAGTGGCCACAGCTATGCAGAACAACCCTCTACTAGCCTTTAGTAAAGGCGACAGATGCAGTTTTATTGGCCCACTCTCAGTTTGGAAATTGCGACGCTCCATCGAATGCACTCATACCTGCATGTTATATAGTGTCCGGTCCAGCAGCCGCGTGCGGAAGGTAACACGCAGTTTCCCGCCGTGTGCCAGGCACAGCGATTTGTTGCAGCATCGCCATATACTGTTTTACTTTAACATGTTTTTTTGCATCAATATGTTTTTATCTTTCAATTAGCTCCAAGCGAGTGCAGCATAAGGGTGCATGGCAAGTGCCGGGCCGGCTTCGGCTCCAGCTTCTCGTGGACCTCCACCACTGTAGCCGTTGCATGACATGATGACTCCCGGTCATTCATGTCAGTGTTTCAAATGCTTCAACATCAGCTGGCGTCCGGCTCGATGTCAAGCAAGCGGAAAATCTTGAAGAACAGCCCAAAACCCTGCACTGCGCAGTGCCAGACTCCAGTGAACCATTTACACTGAAAGAACACATGGGGAGCACACAAACGGCCGCTGCACGCGTGTGGGGAGCTCTAACACTTTATAAAATTGGTACAACGTGCAAGCAAGTCAACCATTCCAAGTATAATGCAGCATAATGAGTACTCACATGGCTAGAAGTAGTCCCCCAAAAGGCCACCATGGCTGCTGAACCTCAGATTGCAAGCATGTGCAGCTCCTGCTTCTGCTCCTATGTGTCTTTTGTATTACCTGCACTCATAACAACACCTGGTCAGCGCCGTCCCAAAACTTTGAGAGGACCTCTGTTGCCATGCCTGACTTTCACCAGAGCCAGCATAGCTGCAGGCAACCACGTAGCGCGCTACAATGTGTACAAACGAAACAAGCATGACTGTGCCACAGCACAACCGCCAGTGCTGCATGGCATGCCAGTTGCCCCATAGCACAGGCAGCTACACCTTTTACGCTGCTGACTACGCCCAGCTGAGCAGTCAAGTTCACACTGCACTGGCAGCCTAGGCTACTCCGCGCAGCAGACAAGCCAGCTGAGCAACTCCTCAGCCTGCTGTGTTAGCAGCGCCAGAATCATCATCACACGCAGCTGTACACAGCGACAACCCCAGCAACGCAAAACACCACCACACACAGACTCAGCATCGCACCAGCCACCGCATATGCTGCGGCCTATCGCCTACCGCCGCCCCTGCCGCCTGCTGCCCCGCCACCCCTCCCCTTCCCACCAGCACCCCCGCCCCGCTTCGCCTTATACCCAAAACCGCCAGAGCCCCGCGCAGCCCTCTGCCGCCTCGCCTGCTCCGCCTTGCGCTGCCTTGCTTCGCTCTTCTTCCGGCCCTTTTTAAGCTTCAGCCGTGAAGCTGCCTCAGGATCTAACAGCACACGCCGCGCCGCAGCCGTCTTGCGCGCTGCGCGTGCGGCCCGCACTGCCTCGCGTGCCGCCGTGTACGCCGCAAGCATCTGCTCGGCGCCGAACAGGTTGCGCAGATGCGCCAGGACCTGCTCAGACAGCGCACGGACCTCCTCAGGAGTGCCCCCAGCAGCAGCAGCACCAGCATCGGTCTGCTGGCGGGCCTGCGCGGGCCCGGTTGCCTCTGCAATGCGGTACAGCGGCCGCAGCAGCAGCGGCAGGTGCGGCAGCAGCGGCCCCGTGCCGACGGCTGCTGCTGCTGCGGCGATCCAGCGCAGCGCGGCGAGTCGCTGCAGCTGCCGCGCGTGGCGGGTGTCTTCTGCAAGCCTTACCATGCGCACGATGAGGCCTTGCAGTGACACCTCTGCCTTGCGCTGCTGCCGCTGCTGCTGCTGCTGCTGCTGCTCGTGGTCTGACACATCATCATCCTCGGCATCTTCATCATCATGGCGATGGCCGTTCGCTGCTGCTGCTGCTGCTGCTGCTTCCTCGTCGCTTTCACTGCTGGCTGCTCCCTCATCAACTGCGTCCTCTTCATCTTCACTGCCACCTGCTGCTGCTGCTGCTGCTGCTGCTGCTGCTGCTGCCGCAGGCCCCTGCTGCTGCTGCTGCTGTGCTGCCAGGTGCTTTGCAAGCGCCACCAAGCACTTCACTGCTTGCGTGCACAGGCCCTCATCAACCACCTCTGCCTCTAACTGCCTGTACACAAACAGCGCAAGACTCCCTGCACTTACACTGCAGCTACTGCTGCCATCTTCACTACTGCCAGCACCCCCTGCTGCTGCTGCTGCTGCCTCATCAGCACTGCTGCCCCCAGCAGCAATCTGGATCAGGCCGTCTGTGACACCAGGCGCAGCCAAACCCAGCCCCAGCAGCCGCGCAGCCACCTTGCGCACCCACAGGTGCGGATGCAGCAGCAGCCGCTGCACTAGCAACCGCCACAGCTGCTGCACCGGCTGGCCCTGCTGCCAGCTCACTGCAGCTATTCCTTGCGGCCCACTGGCAGCCTTTTCTAGCATCAGCAGCACATGGTACACCTCCTGCCAGCGGGGCACACCTCCAGACAGACCTGCAAGACCAGCTTCCTCACCCTGCTGCTGCTGCTCGACGTCAGCATCATCGGCAGCAAAGCTCGCTGCCAGTGCTGCATCTGCTGCTGCTGCCGCCCCATCCAGCAGCGGCACCAGCCGCCCCACAAACTCCGGACTCAGCCGCCGCTGGCCAAACCTCGGACCCTCTGCTTCAGCCAGCAGCCCTAGCGCATGTGCTGCTGCAGCGCGCAGCAGCAGCAGCTGCTGCTGGTGTGGCATGTCTGCGCCCTTGAAGAGCCACTGCTGCGCAAAGCCAGCTAGCTGGTCATTCTGCTGCGCCTGCAGCTGCTTGTGCAGCAGCTTGACCGTGGCTGCTACTGCTGTGCGGGCTTTGGGGCTGGTCTCGTTTGCCAGACGTGTCACCAGCGGCAGGTATGCTGTGGCTGCCAAGTTGGCAGTGACTTCCGGCGGGAACTTCAAGAGTACCTGCAGCAGCAAAGCAGCAGCAGCAGCAGCAGCAGCAAGCAGCAAGCAGCAGGTTGGAACTGTTGTCAGCAGCCATTTTCTGTGAGGGTCGAGTGCAGGCGTTACCTGTTGTGAATCCATTGCACGAGGCCAGCCCTCCAAAGGAAGAAAACACAAGTACCAACCACAGCGCAGCTACTTAGACATAGAAACTCTGTCTGAGTAACACACTAACGAAGTGCTTTGTCACAGCTGCCGCACCTGCTGCAGCATCTCCAGCGCCGCCAGCCGCCCACTCTCGTGCTCATAGCCGGCATTGGACGACAGGAAAGCCACGTGGCCCTGCAGCTTGCTGAGGCTGAGCGGGTAGTCCAACCGCCCACTCAAACACAACATGTACATGTAAACAACAATAACAACAACCCTTAAACAACATCACACAGTAGCAGAACATGTACACCTGCACAGTACATCACCAATGCACGTATAGATGGAAATTGCGCAGCCGCCGCACCTGCTGCAGCATGTCCAGCGCCGCCAGCCGGCCGCTCTCGTGCTCATAGCCAGCATTGGACAGCAGGAAGGCCACGTGGCTCTGCAGCCTGCTGGGGCCCAGCATACACCACTAACACACCAGCAAAGCTTGAGCACGTGCGCAGCGGCTGCACATGCTGCAGCATCTCCAGCACCAACCAAGTGCTCAGGTGCACAGCAATTGTACACACCATAACAGCACAGCCAGCGCAGGTGTCCTACTCAGCCGCCGCACCTGCTGCAGCATCTCCAGCGCCGCCAGCCGGCCACTCTCGTGCTCATAGCCGGCATTTGATAACAGGAAGGCCACATGGCCCTGCAGCCTGCTGGGGCTGAGGGGGTAATCCAGCAGGAACTGCAGCAGCGAGGCAGCGGCAGTGGCGCGGCCGGGCGCCGAGTGGCTCCTGCAGTAAGAAGATTAGCGGCGGCAGCAGCAGCAGCAGCAGCAGCGTCAGTTAAGTGTGGATGCGGCGAGTGGCTGCTGCAGGGGAAGAAGCAGGCAGCCTGCCACATACCACAGCCGCATCCAACACAACATATAACCAACCTTCCAGCAAAAGCGGCTGCACTGCAGCTGATATGCAGCCCCGGCAGCTGCTCTGCAACCTTGGCAGCACTCACGTGATCATCTGCTTCTGCACAATATCCATGCCATCACACATCTCACCGGCACCAGCAATGGCCACAGCAACACGGCTGCAGCATCCCCACCAACAGTACTGTTGCCCCAACTGCTGCAGCAGCAGCCTCTCATGCAGTCAGCGGGTCCGACAGCTGCCATGGGCGAAACTTGAAACACAGCTCAACATCATTCAGCACACGGTAACCAACACCTGCAGCCACATTGCCTGACAACAAAGCACTCACGTGATCGTCTGCTTCTGCACGATGTCCAACACATCGTACACCTCAGGCGCCAGCAGCTGCCGCGCCAGCACAGCACGCAGCAGCCCGTAGCCGCTCACTACACCTGTAACAGCTACTGCTGCTGCTGCAGCATTTAGGCAGGGATCAAGTATGACAGCTGCCACCACTACAAGCCAGCACCTTTCAACAAACACCAAACACAAACACTTCAGCCGCAAACAATCACACAAAATAAAGATTACTCACGTGATCATCTGCTTCTGCACGATGTCCATCACGTCATACACCTCCGGCACCAGCAGCCGCCGCGCCAGCACAGCACGCAGCAGCCCGTAGCCGCTCACGCGCTCGCCGCTGCTGCTGCTGCTGCCGCCGCCGCTGGTGCCTGCTAGTGCTGCTGCTGCGCTGGCTGCTGTTCCGCCGGATTGCAGGTCTGCTGCGATCCATTTGAGTAGGAAGCGGATCTGCGGTGTGGGAGGGTTGTAGCTGGGGCAGTCGCGCAGCATGGCTGCAGCAGGCAGCAGCAGCAGCAGCAGCAGCAGCACCAGCACCAGCAGCAGCAGCAGCAGCAGGGAAGGTGTGTTCAGGAAAGGAAGAACAAAGAATGCAGGCGTGGCAGCAGGGATGGTGAGGCGTCGCAGTGAGTGACAGTGAGTGACGGCAGCATGTTTGGGAGGAACCGTCCAGCACTGCGGCTGCTGTAGTTGTTGCTGCGCCTGCAGCTGCGTCTGCTGTGGTTGGCCTGCCCTTGCGCCGCCCAGCGCTTGCCGAGCCCCTGAGATCAGTGCGGATGGCAGGAGGTGTGGAGGCGCATGGGGTCCCCATCGTCAAACAGACCCCCTTCCCTAACCTACACGTGTGTTGATTGATGACACACCACGCGTAGCTCGCTGCCGCACCTCCCAGCAGCCTGAAGCAGTCCTGGGCCAGGGGGTGACCCACATCAGGCACCTTGCGCAGCACTCCGTCACCAACCACACACCACAGGACCTCCACCCAACCACAGTGGCAACGGCAGTCAGCATCAAACATGTGCTCGCCATGGCTGCTACAATGGCACCCATTGCCACCAAGCACAAACACCCTCTAAAAAATTTACCACAGCAGAAAAAAGTCAGGGACAAATCCTCAGCCGCACCTCCCAGCAGCCTGAAGCAGTCCTGCGCCAGGGGGTGGCCCGCGTCAGGCACCTTGCGCAGCAGGCTGCTCAGCGCCTTGCCGGCAGCAGCAGCAGCGGCAGGCAGCCCCGGCAGCTGCTGCACGCCCACCAGCAGCGTCAGCGCCTTTAGCGCGGCCTGCACAGGGCAAGGAGGTATACAAAGGCAACATCCATGCGACCTTTGTAAACCTATAAAGACGGCACAGCCATGACAACCGGCTTTAACATTGAAGCAAGCAAGTAAAGCTGCTGTCTAATCGCAGCAGGCCTGCAGGCCACTGATCGTCTGTTTGCAGCCAACAGTGGCGCACCAGCTGCCAAACTACATACGCAGCAAGCAGCAAGCACAACTGCACATGCGCCATCACAGCAGCAGCTGCAGACAGCGATAGCTGTGGGGTGAGGTACATTCCGGACTGTAATGCTTTGTTCTGGCAGCCGCCACCCACCTGCACGCTGCCCAGGTGCCTGCTGTACAAGCAGCCACACACCAACGACAGCAAAACACAACACAACACAACACCACAGCAAATCAAACTGCAGCAATCCCGCCAGCAACCCACCTGCACGCTCCCCAGGTGCCTGCTGTACAGGCAGCGCACCAACAGCGGCAGCAGCGGGTCCAGCAGCGCCAGCACCTCAGCGCTCCTGCCTGCCAGCACACCCTTCTTCAGCGCGGCATTCAGCACAGCCAGACAAAAAGCCACCAGCAGATACAGGTGCTGCGAGCCGTCGCCTGCTGCTGCTGCCTGCGCTGCTGCTGTCTCCTCCTCTTCTTCTGCCTCATCTGCATCTGCCGCATCTGCTGCTGCACCGTTAGTAGCTGCATCGCGAAACTGCTTTGGTGTGCGCTTGCCCGCAGCAGCGCCCGTCGCACTCGCCGCACCCACAGCCGCCTTCGCCTTCGCCCTCGCAGCCTCCTCCACCTTCAAACATCCATCCAACTCCCGCCCGAGCCACACTGCTAAACCCTCCGCAGTAACACTCGGGTTCACCCCAACGCCGCGCGCAGCAGCAGCTAGCAGCTGCTCGAGCTTTGCGCGTATGCTGGGGCTTGTTGCGGATGGCAGCTTGCCCTGAACCAGCTGCAGCAGCGGCGTGATCTGTGTGTCAAAGGTGACTGCTGCTGCCAGGTGCTGGTAGGCTTCGTAGGCCCTGCAGCGCTTGGCTTCTTTGTACTTGCCTGCAAAAGCAGTGGCTTCTTTGGCCTCAGAGACCTGCAAGCAGCAGCGTAATAGCACAGCAGCCTGATGTCAAAGCAAGCTTGAGCTGCATGGTGAAATGAAAGCAAGCCGGTGGCCTCCTTAGCCGCAGCAACCTGCAGTGTGTGAGAGGCAGCCACAGCAGTAGCGTGAGATGAAAGTTGGGGGGTGACTGCTGCTGCCAGGTGCTGGTAGGCCTCGTAGGCCCTGCAGCGCTTGGCCTCCTTGTACTTGCCCGCAAAAGCAGTGGCCTCCTTGGCCTCACTGACCTGCAGTGTTGTACATAACAGCAGCAGTCCAATTTTGAAGTAAGCGTTCAACGTTACTGCAAGCCACAATATTGGCCTTCTTGTACTTGCCTGCAAAAGCAGCGGCCTCCTTGGCTTCAGAGACCTGCAGGCAGGTAGTGCACAGCAGCAGTGCAGAACATTACGCAAGATGCGATCAGAACGTCACCCAAGCTGTGAGGTTATGAGATTGAAGGTGAGCCGGTGATGGCCTCCTTGTACTTGCCCGCAAAAGCGGTCGCCTCCTTAGCCTCACTGACCTGCAGGCAGCAGCATGAAAAACACAGCGGCCTGATGTCAGAGCAAGCTTGAATTGCATGGTGGTGCATCGAAGGGCGGTGGCCTCTTTTGCCTAAAAGACCTGCAGCGTGTGAGAGGCAGCCACAGCAGTAGTGTGATATGATTGTCAAGAGTGACTGCTGCTGCCAGGTGCTGGTAGGCCTCATACGCCCTGCCGCGCTTGGCCTCTTCTGTACTTGCCGGCAAAGGCAGTGGCCTCCTTGACTTCGGAGACCTGCATATGCACATGCACAAGCAAGCATCACAAAACCTATCAGCGCCCCATTGAGCAAATCTGGCCCCCTTCAGCGTGGGCAGCAGCAGCGGCAGCCACACACATGTATACGCACAGGGGCAACCGTCGCTACTAATGGTATCCTTACAAGCAGCGCCTCACCAAGCCGAACAAGTCCCCCTCCAGCGTGGGCAGCAGCAGCGGCAGCGCCTCGTCAAGCGCGCCAGGGCAAACGCCAGCCGCCACGTGCGCCGCCAGCACTCATGCACATGCGAATCCCCAACAGTTTGCTTGAGCAGCCCCTCATCAAGGCAAACAACTCGCCCTTCAGCATGCGCAGCAGCAGCGGAACCCAGTTACCTTGAAGAAGCACCTATCAAAACCAGCAACCCATGCAACAAGCAGCTCACCGAGCCGAACAGGTCCCCCTCCAGCGAAGGCAGCAGCAGCGGCAGCGCCTCATCAATCACCCCATGTATGGAACGTACCACGTGCATCGGTAATTTTGATAATATGTTAATATGTCATTGGAGTCTCACCGAGCAGAAGAGGTCACCCTCCAGCGTGGGCAGCAGCAGTGGCAGCGCCTCGTCGAGCGCGCCAGGGCTGACGCCAGCCGCCACGTGCGCCGCCAGCAGCGACGCAGCCGTGAAGCCCAGCACGTGCGCGGTGTAACCCTTGTCAGGCAGCACAGCTCGCAGCACACTAAATGGGGAGAGGTGAAGCGGCAGCAGCAGCAGCAGACACAGCAGGATGACACGTCAGCGGTGAAGCCCAGCACGTGTGCGGTGTAGCCCTTGTCAGGCAGCACGGGTCGCAGTACGCTGTAATCAGCAGCAACAGCAGCAGCAGCAGCAGCAGCAACAGCAACACACGTCAGCGACCACGCCAACCGGTCTTCTGCTGTGGACGGCGACGTTCCTAAAGCTGCCAAAAGATGTTTCATTTACCAAAGCACATTGCCTGTACCCCTACAAAAACAACTCAAGTCATACTCAGACACAGTATCCAACAGGGTGCAGGGGTTCAAACAGCTGGAGCCTCACTTGATCACTGTGGGCAAGTACCCAGGTCCCAGCTCCAGGCACAGGTCTGGCAGCACTCAACAAAGCACAGCACTAACAATCACAGCACAGCAGAGCACAGAGGAGCCATTACTCACTTGATGACTGTGGGCAGGTACTCCGGGCCCAGCTCCAGGCACAGGTCAGTCAGCACACCACAAAGCACAACGTATATAGTAGATTGAGCCATTACTCACTTGATCACTGTAGGCAAGTACTCCGGGCCCAGCGCCAGGCACAGGTCAGTCAGAACGACACAGCATGCACCTGCCAGTAATGATCAAAACTAACAAAGTAATAACAGCTCACTTGATGACGGTGGGCAGGTACTCAGGGCCCAGCTCCAGGCACAGGTCGGTCAGCACGGCACGTGCAGCGTCCCTGCTGCTGTGCAGCCGGCTGCGCAGCAGGCCCCCAATGGAGGTGAGGCAGCGAGGCAGCGCCACACGCTCCACATCAGCCGGCAGCAGCTGCAAGGCGAACAGCAGCAGCAGCAGCAACAGCAGCAGCAGCAGCAGTGTGAGTGGTTAGCAGCCAATGGAGGTGAGGCAGCGCGGCAGCGCCACACGCTCCACGTCAGCAGGCAGCAGCTGCAAGGTAGAAGCAGCAGCAGCAGCAACGTAAGTGGTCAGCAATGTGGCAATTGGCAGGCGATGGAGGTGAGGCAGCGCGGCAGCGCCACACGCTCCACATCAGCCGGCAGCAACTGCGAGCAGCAGCAGCAGTGGCAGCGGCAGCAGCGATGTAAGTGGCCATCACCTGGATTGGCAATTGAACACGGTGCAGTGCAGCTCACACAGAAAAAACCAGCAGCAGATATGCATAAAACATAGCAACCTTGGCGACAACAGTCAAACATTACCACCTTCAAACCCCAAACCCTCACCTTGATGAGTTTGACCAGGGCCAGCGCCACAGGTGCCCTAGCCACCTCCTGATCACCAATCACCATACTCCAGGCAAACCCTCCGAGTCAAACAGTTTGAACCTTAGAACCCCAAACCCTCACCTTGATAAGTTTGACCAAGGCCAGCGCCACAGGTGCCCGTGCCACCTCCTGGTCATCAAGTACCATACCCTTGGCAAACCCTGAAGTCAAACGATTGAAACCTGATAACCCAAACCCTCACCTTGATCAGTTTGACCAGAGCCAGCGCCACAGGTGCCCTTGCTACCTCCTGGTCATCAATCACCAGCTGACTCTGCAGCACAGGCAGCACTCGCTTCATCAGCAGCTGCTTGGCAGCAGCAGCAACATCGGCAGCAGCAGCAGCAGCACGCTCCGCTGTTGCTGCTGCTGCTGCTGCCTCCTCATCCTCCTCATGCTCCTGCTGCTGCTCTTCGTCTTCTTCTTCCTCTGTGTCTTGCTCGGCAGCAGCATCGTCATCACCTGCTGCTGCTGCTGCTGCTGCTGCTGCTGCTGTTGCTGCGCCATCCACCTCCATCGCCCCGCTCCCCTGCTGCTGCTGCTGCTGCTGCTGCTGCTGCTGCTGTGGGGCCTCCTCCACGTCCAGTTCAAAGTGAAATGCATCCAGCACAGCACAGGCAGCCCTAATAACCTGCTTCCGAGGACTCTGAGTCATCAGCTTCAGCCAGCGCTGCAACAAGCCACTGTACTGCTGCCACCCCAGCAGCCGGCACAGCTCCCGCAAAGCATCAATTGCAACATCTGCCACTGCTCCTTCACGGTCACTGTCAGATTGTGTCTTGATGTGGCCGCCGCGCTGCACGGCAGCAGCGGCAGCAGCAGCAGCGCTGCCGCTGCCTACTCCGGCACCCTCCATGATGAATTGCTGCAGCAGCGGAGCAGCAATGTCCATCAGCACACGCACACTCACAGCCTTGTGCTGCTGCTGCTGCTGCTGCTGCTGCTGCTGTCGTGGGCGCTTGGCACCACCTGCTGCTGCCGCTGTATCCTCTTCGCCATTCTGCTGCTGCTGTGTAGCTGCCACCTGGCCATCAGCAAGCCGCTGCCTCTTCGCTGCGCCCGCCTCTGCAGCAGCATCCTCTCCCTGCTGCTGCTGCTGCTGCTGCTGCTGCTGTGCTGCCAGCCGCCCCAGCAGCTGCAGCGCCCTGCCCCTCCTGTGGATCTGCAGATGTGTTATATTCAAAAAGAAGTCCTGCTCAGGATCTGCATTTGTCAGCGGCAGCAGATCTGGAAAGCGCCCCGGCAGGGCCAGCACCAGCGCCCGCAGCAGCGCTGCATGCTCCTGCCTCACTGCCAAGTTGTTGCTGCGCAGGCCGGACTTGGCTTGCGGGTACAGCACACGGGGCAGCAGCCGCAGCGGATCGTCCTGATCCAGCTGCACACCTCCTGCTGCTGCTGCTGCTGCTGGTGATTCGAGGCCAATCCCCTGCTGCTGCTGCTCGAGCTGCGCCATGGCGTCTACTGCTTTGCTCAGCGCAGAAGCAGCAGCTTGCCGGATGGCCAGGTCATCGCCATTGCGCAGGTCAAAGAAGCCCTGCAGTAGCAGCGGCAGCGCCTGCAGGCGGCTGTAGCTTGCCCAGATCTGCGGCTGCAGCCGGCTGTAGCAGCCCATGCGGCGGCTGTAGTCGGGATCATCCAATGACTCAACCGACCACGAGTTGAGGTCCACAAGCTGAGCTGCAACAGCTGAGTAAGCTGAGTGCTGCTCAGCTGCGTGTGCTGCATCAGCTGAGTCACTGGCAGCAGTGACGCTGCTGCTGCTGCTGCTTGTGTGCTGCAGCAGGCCGCTGAGGGCGAGCAGGGCATCTGCTGCTGCGCTGCGGGCGTCTCTGCTGCCCAGCTGCCCAAACAGCAGCGACAGCGTCTCCCAGTGCTGCAGCAGCACCTGCTGCTGCTCTACCTCTGCTGCTGCTACGTCCCCACTCTTGCCAGCCTGCTGCTGCTGCTGCTGCTGCTGCTGCTGCTGCTGCTGCTGCTGCTGCTCGTTGTGCGGTTGCTGCATCGCCCTCCACAGCGCAGCAACTGCCCCCAGAGCCTTCCCCATGCCCTTTTCATCCAATGCAGCACGCTTGCCTAACCCCCCGCCCGCCCTGCCGCCGCTGCTGCCGCCGCTCCTGCCACTATTAGGTGGTTGCAGCAGCGCCACAAGGGCAGCAGCCAAGCTGGCGGCTGTGGCATTGTCGGTGCAGTGCTGGCCTAGCGCCTGCAGCAGCGCCAGCTGGCGGTGCACTGAGGGGCGCTTTTGGTGGGGCCCTCCACGGCCCTTGGGGCCCTGCAGCAGAGAATGAATTGCATGTAGCTGGCTTTTGTAAGGATTGCAATACATCAGGTACCATTGCAGATACAACAACTTGCCATACTGTACGCAGTAACAGCTGATTTGAAACACTCATGAGCGCTACAGCTGCTGCAGCCATTCCTGACTCACCCTGCCTTTGCCGCCCTTGTTAGGCCCAGCAGCAGCAGCAGCAGCCACCAGCACAGCCTCAACACTAGCCTTCAGCTCAACCAGCACACACCCGGCTGTAGCAACATACTAACACACGTTGGCCATGCTGTCTGCCAAAGCAGCTGGTTTCAAACACGCACAAGCGCTACAGCTGCAGCAACGGACACGCACAAGCGCTACAGCTGCAGCAACCGACACCAACTCACCCTGCCTTTGCCGCCCTTGTTAGGCCCAGCAGCAGCAGCAGCAGCCACCAGCACAGCCTCCACACTGGACTTCAGCTCCACTAGCAGCAGCGGCGTCCACCGCAGCAGCACAGCCGCCAGCAGCTGCTGCGGCTGCAGCGCCAGACAGGCCTCCACAACAGACAGCGCTGCTGCCCTGCTAGATTCACTGCAGCCCTTAGAGCCCAAAACCCTAATGCAGCTGCAGAGCAGCTTGCCGCCTAAACCCTGGGCAGCCCAGCTCGGCTGCTGACCTGGCGGCCACTGGCTGCTAAACCCTGGATCAGCCGACCCATCCTGCTGCTGCTGCTGCTGCTGCTGGCTGTCGACGTCCATTGCTAAACCGCTGCTGCCAGCTTCCTGGGGTTCAAGCTGCTGACTCGGCAGGTCTCCCAAAACCCTAGCCAGGCCAGGGTTTGCAGCAAGGGCTTCAACCGCCGCCAGCAGTGCTGGAGGTGCGGACCCAGCTGACTCTGGCACCAGCCGAGTCATCAAGGGTTCAGCGGCTGCGAAAAACCCTGGCCAGATAGGGTTCAGGTTTAGGGTGGCTGGGAAGCGGCTAAAAACCTGCGCCAGGAGCCGCAAGCACTGCGAGCGCACTGCCCTGCCTTCTTCCCTCGATTGCGCATCCGCAGCTGGAGCTGCTTCGTCTGCTGCTGCGCCTGCGTCCTGCTGTTGCGCCTGCATGCCAGCAGATGCCGTCTGCAGCAGCTGCAGCGTAATTGCCAGCAGAGCAGGCATCAGCGGCTGCAGCTGGTACCCCAGGTGACTCAGCAGATCCTCAAAGGCATTCAGAAAGCCCTGCCGCCTGCGCAGCGGCTGCGCCGCCAGCGTTAACCGGTCAACGGCGGTCAACCACCAGTCAACGGGCGAGTTGACCAAGTGGTTTGACCACCAGGGCGCCGGGATCAGCCTGTAGGAATTGATATCCTGCAAGCCGGCGGCTGCCTCTACATCTGCTGCTGCTGCTGCTGCTGCTGCTGCTGCTAGCTGGTCTTCTGGCTGTTTGAAGGTGCTGCTGATAGGCATCAGCAGCAGCTCTAGCAGAGGGGTGAGCTCAGCCGGCTGCAGCGCAGCGAGTGCGTTGAGCACCGCTGCGCGTGCACTGCCGGGGGCGCCCCTGCCGCCCAGCCTGCCGCTGCGCTTGGCCAGCTTAGGGTACAGCACCATGGTGAGCAGCGGCACAAAGCCTGCAGAAACAAGCAAAAGCAGCAAAATGGTTTACAAGAGGGGCCCGAAAAGTGGCAGGTTGCGTGAGCTTGGAGTAGAGCACTAAAGGCAGCAGCTGCACAAAGCCTGCAAACGCAGCATACAAAGCAGTAAAGCGAGGAATAATGGGCTGTTTGACGTTGATGAGAGGAGGCGGCTTCCTCAGCAGTGTGCTTGGCCAGCTTGGGGTACAGCACCATGGTCAGCAGCAACACAAAGCCTGCAGATAAAAAAGACAATGTACAAGACTTGATACTGCTGCTCAGGTGAGGGTGATGACGGTGCTGAGCGGTCGAGGAGAGAGTTGTGGGGTTTCGTGTCATGTGCAGGTTTCAGGTTGCAGCGGCAGCCGCGACAGAAGTTGGCTGTATACACCAGCTCAGGCAGCAGCCAAGTTTGCACGAACACAGCAGATAAACAGCAAAGGGTCTTGCAGTTTTCTTGAAAGGACAGTCATCAATGTTGAGCATGCACCGCCCTTCATTGACCCTGGTCACTCGGGGTGCTGTCAGTGCCGGGTAAGCAGGAGCAGGAGTGATGTGGTGCGCAGCGGCTTACAGCGCAAGGCTGCACGGCGGGGCACTGCCGGCACACAGCACAGTGCCGCCAGGCCGCCAGCACGCACGGTTGGGGAACAAGCATTTGCTAAGCAAAGACAAACACAGCTGTGACGCAGGCGCTGTGTTTCGTGCACTCACACTCTTTCGCTGCAACACATCAGGAATCACGTTGCTGACTATGGGCATACCCACAACCACGCCTCCATACAACCCATTCTCACCAAGTTCCTTTTTTCAACAAACCAAAAGCGTGCTATGTTCACTGCTGGTGCTCACCTGGTCGTGTGTAAGGTTCCACCCTACCCACATCCCCACCACCACAAACCAACCAAGAGCTTCACAGCAAACTGGTGTGCACAATAGCTAAGATATGTTCACTGCTGCTCACCTGGCCGTGTGTGGGGGTCCACCCTGCCCACATCCCCACTGCCTCCCTTCTTCTTCTTCAGCAAGTGCCGCTGCTGCTGCCGCTGCGCCTCATCCCCGCCATGGTCAACGCCCTGGTCAACGCCCCGGTCAAACATGATCGGGATGTTGACCAGCCCGCCGCGCAGCTTTGCCACGTCAGCCAGCTGCAGCAGCACATTCAAAAGGTGTGCTGGCAGGAATGACAGCTTGAAAGATGACAGGCAGCGCAGCGCAGCAGTCTGCAGGGAGGGGTCGGATGACAGCAGCTGCCGCGCCACGGCTTCCTGCAGCTCGGCAGCCCTGCAGCAGCAGCAGCAGCATCAGCATCAGCATCAGCATCATCATCATCAGCAGCAGTAGCAGCAGCAGCAGCAGCGCAGCAAGGTTGTGAATGTAGGGGTTGCAACAGGTAGCATCTTACGTACAGCGATAGCTTGCACACAGATCTGACCAGCAGGCTATACAAAGCAGTTGGATCTCGTTTACTGCATGGATGTGCATTGAGTGATATGCATGCGCCGCCCTTCATTGACCCAGGTCACTCGGGGTGCTGTCAGTGCCGGGTAAGCAGGAGCAGGAGTGATGTGGTGCGCAGCGGCTTACAGCGCAAGGCTGCACGGCGGGGCACTGCCGGCACACAGCACAGTGCCGCCAGGCCGCCAGCGCGCACGGTTGATGTTCACATGCACGTGTCGTTGAACAGCTGAACAGCTGACACACAAGCACAATGTGCAGCTATGCGTGTCACTGGCTCTGTGTTGCTGCCACACTGCTGCATCCTCAGAACATGCAGCGAGCCCAACTCCAAACAAAAAGCTTTGCCAACGCCTGCTGGGTGACTGACCGCTGCTCTTACAACTGAACATCTGTCACATAAGCTGTATCCAGCTGCGCGTGCACTGGCTCTGTTGCTGCGACATGCCCCCTCACAACATGCAGCAAGCCCAATACCAAACAAAAGCTTTCCAATGCGTTCCGGGTGACTCACCGCTGCTGCTTCTTAGGGTTCTTCAGCGCCCCCAGCAGCGCCAGCCACTCCATCATCACACCCCGCCAAGCCCTGATGCTGAACCCCAGGCCGCCTAAACCCTCGCGGCACAGAGCACCCGCTAAACCGCTGCCGCGCTGGCGCTTGGCCGACGGCTGCTGCTGCTGCTGCTGCTGGTCTGCTGCTGGCTGTTCTCCTGCAGCTGCTGGCTCAGGCTGCTTCCGCTTGGCACCCACTGCAGCATCCTCACTTGCTGCTGCTGCTGCTGCTGTTTCATCTTCTGCTTCTTCTGCTGCTGCTGCATTTGTGGCAGGCTGTTCCTGCCCTTCATCCTCGCCTGCCTCATCTGCTGCTCCGCCATGCGTGACAGCAGCGGCAAACGTCAGTAGCAGTGGCACCCAATCCGCTGAAACCTTGTTTAAAACCTCAGGCGCAGTGGCAGCAGCTAAACCCTTCAAGATGTGAGTCAGCCGGTTAGCAGCATCTGTGCAGCTGCCTGACGCTGCTGCTGCAACGCCATACCCCTTCTGGCAGTAGCTCTGCCACTGCTGCTGCAGGTCAAACCCGGTCAAACCTTCGGTCAAACTTCCGGTCAAACTTTGACCTTGCTGCTGCTGCTGACCTGGCGCTGCTGCTGCTGCTGCTGACTCATCGTCCAGCTCAGCCTCTGCTGTGCTGCTGCCCTGGCCTGCCAGGAACAGCTGCTGCACGTGGCTGATGTGGCTCAGCAGCAGCGGCCAGGCCGAGTCAGCGCTGCTGCTCAGGGCCTGGCCTAGCGCCTGGCTGGCTGGCTGCCACAGCGGAGAAAACCTGCAGCAGCACACATCATACATGTTACACAGGGTTCAGCCGCTCCTGTGGGGCGCGGGGCCGATGGCGACGTTGCTATGGCTTAAATGGTAACATGATGATGATGTTACACTGGTACATAGCAGCAGCAGTAGCAGCAGCAGCAGCAACACCACACACCATCAGAGAAAGGAGCAGCCTAGCGCCTGGCTGGCTGGCTGCCACAGCGGGGAGAACCTGCAGCAGCACACAGTACACAGTGCATAGTGCAGCAGCAGATACACAGCATGAAGAGGGGTTGTGACCGCAGGAGAGCTGTTGTCACGCACACTCCTGGCTGCACAGTTCAGTGTCGCATAAGTCAAGACTGCCTGGAATGCAGCGGATGTGCAGCGCACCCATGCTGCACGCATGGTACATCACTTCTACCGGCACTGGCACTGGCATGCACACAATATCCTGAACATATGTTTGCTTAATGAAGCATAGATTGCACAAGAGAGGATGCCCACCTGATGTGCAGTGTGCCGATCAGCCCAGCAACCAGCGCCGGCAGCAGCAGCGCAGGCACGCGCCCATACTCCAAGTGGTTGCTGACCCGCTCCAGTGCTACAGCCCAGCGCCTGCCTGCCTCCACACTGCACGGCCGCAGGTGGATGTCACGTAATGTTAGTAACACGTCACATGACAGACCCTGAAACGCGGTGCGCTCTGCCTGCCCCTGCTGCGCTGGATGCTGCTGCGCTGCAGGATCAATGCTGCTGCTGCTACTGCTGCCGCTGCCGCCTGTGCCAAGGAATGCCGGCTGGTCAAAGCTGCACAGCAGCTGTAGCGCTGCAGCCCTGAGCTTTTGACTTGCTGTAGTCAAACATGGCAGTAGCAGCTGAATGACAGCTGGCAGCTGGTGGGAACACAGCAGCAGCCTTCCACGCGCTGCTGCAGATGCAGCAGCTGCTGCATCATCTGCTGCTGCACTATCTGCGGCTCCTGCAAACCCTGCAGGATCTGCCAGCCGGGTTTTAACAGCCTCCAAAACCATGGCGGTTGCTGAGACTGTGGCATAGTCTCTGCTGCCATGCTGCTGCAGCCAGGCCAGGGCATCAGCAGCAACAGCAGGCAGCTGCAGCGGTGCTGCTGCTGGCAGCAGCTGCGCCAGCATTGTGAGGGCCATACCCCGCAGCTGCAACAAGTCTTTGACGCTGACACTGCTGCTGCTGCTGCTGCTGCTGGCTGCAGCTGCTTCCTCAGACTGCTGCTGCTGCAGCAATGCAATGGCTGCATTGCACTCTAACATGACGCTGCTGTAGGTGCTGATTGTGTCCTCTGCCCTTGCACACGCATGCGGCAGCAGCTGCAGCCCAGCCCAGCAGTACAGCAGTGCTGACCTGGCATCAACTGTACTGCCTGCTGTACTGCCAGCCTTCCAGCTTCCTGCAAGCTGCTGTACTGCTGCTGCCAGCTCAACGCCACCTGGCTGTGCTGTCAGCAGCAGCGGTAGCCCTGAGCCTACTGTGGCAGCAGGCCTCAAAAGCTCACATACTTCTATCAGCATTGCTAGAACCTGCCCTCCCACGCTGCTGCTGCTGCTGCTACCTGTACTGCCTGCTGCTGCTGCGGCGGCCAGGTCATCACTTGTACTGCCCAGTTGACGCATCAGCAGCTTACCAAGGGCCCCCAGCAGCTGCGGCGCAAACAGCTCTGCTGCTGCTGCGCTGCTTGGAGGCGTGACCAAACCCTGGATAAACCCTAGCAGCTCGCGATCTGGCACTACACCCTGGCTGAAGAGGCCGCCCCACCTGGCAGCATGGGGTTTTAGGAATGACAGGCCCTTGCTGGCGCCCACCTCTTTTGTGTGACCTAGCACAACACCCAGCACCAGCTGGTGTGTGGAGTGAGAAAGAGTGAGACCTGCAAAGTCTGCTGCAGTGAACAGGTGCTCCTCTGCCTGCTGCTGGATCAACTGCAGCTGCAGCAGCACCGCCGGCGGCTGCTGCTGCTGCTGCTCGCCGCCTAGCTGCTGCAGCTGCTGCAGGGCCGGCAGAAGTGTGACCAGCCGCCCCGCAAGTGTGACCAGTGGGCCGTAATCCTCCACCCGACTGCCCCTGAAGAAATGCACGCCCTGTGCAAGCAGCATCACAGCACGCGCTGCATTGCTGACTGCTTCCGCTGCATCTGTAGCCGCACTGCTGCTGGTGCTGCTGGCTGCTGCTGCTGCTGCTGCCGCCTCTGCTGCTGCCAGCCGCCGCTGCAGTGCTGCAGCGAGGGCCTCCCAGAGTGCTGCTGTGCTGCCCCTGCGGGTGTGCTCCCATAGCCTGGCAAAGGCAGCCGCTGCTACTGCTGTGCAGCGCACCCGCAGCACCTCACGAGTCAGGCCTGCACAGGAAAAAGCATAAGACAGGCAGACTGACTTGAAGCAGGGGGCAAAACACTGTTGGTGGGCTGTCAGATCCAGCTAGCTGCCAAAGTAGACCACAAGCTCTCTGTGCATGTCAAGCAACACACAACAGCTCTATTCAGCACATCCCTCAGCAACGCTCCCACCCACCCGCACAGAAGCAAACAGCAACACATGCTGAGCAGTGTGCGCCACAAGCAGCTCTCACACTGACCGCTGTGCTCCGCTACACATGTACTGCTGCGAGTGCAGTCAATCACCTTTGGCTGCCCTCCGCGCCTTCTTCACTGCCCGCACAGCAACAGCATCACCATCGTCTGCTGCTGCTGCTGCAGCTGCAGCATCACCACCATCACCATCGCCATCACCACCAGCACCACCACCACCACCCTCTGCTGCTGCTGCTGCTGCTGCCGGGCTCGCCCCAAAGTCCTCAGGCACCAGCAGATCCTCCTGCAGCAGCAGCTGCAGCAGCCCTGGGGCCTTACTGTGCAGACCATGCTCAGTGCCCAGCACTGCCTCTGCTGCTAGCAGCCCAGCGCCATGCACTCGAGCAGCGCTGTGCCGCACTGCTGCCTCGCCTAGCAGAGCCCGCAGGCCTGACTTGAGCTGCTTGGGGGTGGCCTGGCGTAGCAGGAAGCCGAGGGTCTCTGCTGCCAGGCAGCGCACGTGGCGCTCGCTGTGGTAGCGCAAGCCTGCAGAGATTACAGTGAGCAACAAACACGGCAGGCCAGCAGCAATGAGGAATGGGTGTTGAGAGCTGCTTGGGGGTGGCCTGGCGCAGCAGGAAGCCGAGGGTTTCGGCTGCTAGGCAGCGCACGTGGCGCTCGCTGTGGTAGCGCAGGCCTGTGTAACAAGCACACATGATTGCAGGCACAGCGGCAGGGGCAGTAAGAGCGGGACATGTGCAGCAAGCTGTACTGCGCTGACCTCATAGACGAGCAAAGCCAACTGTACGATAGCCCACGCCAGCTGCTGCAGCCACACCTGCTGTGTGCTTGAGCGTGGCCCACAATGCTGCTGTCAGCTGCTTGGCCAGCACCTTGCAGATGCCCGCTGCTGCATCTAAAAGACCGACTGTTATCTGCTGCTACTTCGTATTACGCACCTGCTGTGTGCCTCAATGTTGCCGGCAGTGCTGCTGTCAGCTGCTTGGCCAGCACCTTGCAGATGCCCGCTGCTGCATCTAAAAGACCGACTGTTATCTGCTGCTACTTCGTATTACGCACCTGCTGTGTGCTTCAATGTTGCCGGCAGTGCTGCTGTCAGCTGCTTGGCCAGCACCTTGCAGATGCCTGCTGCTGCGTTGAACAGCGCCTGCAGCAGGTCAGGCTCGGAGGCAGCAGCACCGCCAGTGGGAGACACCAGCCACGTGAACCTGCAGCAGCAGCAGCAGCAGCAGCAGCAGCAGCAAGCAAGGGCTGAGTACACCGTTGAATATCACCAATGGTGTACTGCGTTTGCTGCACAAGCTACAGTGCTGCTCAACAACAGCTGCGCTGCTCTAAGGAGACCCTGGGCGCTGCCACAAGAGCAGCGCTGCCGCCACAGATGCGCACACCTCTCTAAGGTTTCCAGCAGCACTGGCGCCATCTCGCTCTGCAGATACCGTTCCTGCCTGCACATCAAAGTTGATACCTCAGGCACTGCAGCTACTTACACCTAAACAAAGCACGCACCTCTCCCACACTGCCGGCAGCAGCGGCACCATCTCCCCCTGCAGGTCCCGCGCCATTGCTGCCAGCAGGTCAAACAGCGGCGGCAGCGCCAGCGGCGCATCGGGCCGCAGGCTGGACAGCAGCACTTGCAGCACCTGGCAGCAGCAGCAGCAGCAGCAGAAAAAGTTGGCAGCAGCAAAAGATGGCAGTAGCGTCAGCAGGCATGGAGATGTGGCAGCTGCACCTGTGGTGAACTGAGCTGAGACATACTGACGAGCGGTCGCTGCTGCAGCATTCACCAACAGCTGTCTGGCAGAACACAACACGGCTGCTGCAAGTCTGTGCTGCAGCAGCAACTGTGCTTTGCTGATGTGCTGAGAAGCACATATGACATTGTGTGCCGCTATGCTGCTGCTGCTGCTGCTGCTGCTGCTGCTGCCCCTGCCGCGGCTGCCTCACCTGCTGCTTGTGGTGCAGCAGCAGCGGCAGGCTCTGTGCCAGCGGCCGCAGCTGCCGCTCTGCTGCCAGCCACCCTGCTGCTGCATTCAGCTCCCGCCACCTGCAGGTAACACAGGACAACATGGCAGCAGGGCGTGAGGCTTCTGCAAGAGACCTGCTGCTGCAAGCAGCACTGTCTATACAGCATGTCGTGTTGTTGTGCTGCTGCTGGGCATCACCCGTCCCAGCTGCGACTAGTCGGTACATGGGGAGTACTGCGCCTTCACTGCTTTAAATTTTGGGACTGGACACAGCACAGCAGCAATGTTCACAACCAGCTGGACAGTCTGTATTGATAGGATATGTATATGTAGCTGACAGGTTGCAGAGGCATAAGGCAGCAGCAGCAGCGGCACTCACTCTGTGAGGCTCTTTGGGATGAAGCAGGAGGCGCCATGCAGCATGTCAAGCCATGCAATGCCAACATACAGCTGCTTTGCTATACTATAATAACTGCCATCTCTGGAGCTGTGCCACTTACTCTGTGAGGCTCTCCTGGAAGAAGCAGGAGGCGCCATTCAGCGGTGTGCTGCGCACTTTGCCCACGCGCCTGTACACGTCCACGTCCACCTGTGTGCGCCAGCAACATTTGACAATCGGCATTTTGTTCTTTTGCTATCGCAGCTCCCATGAAGTGCGAAGCATGTTCATGGCTGCAAGCGCGGCTGCTGCACCAGCAGCATAGCGCAGGGCACCATGCACCATGACAACTGAGGCTGCCTCCGGTGCGCACATGCATACACACTGAGTGAAGATAGGTAATGTTTTGAACGCCACTTGTATTGTCATTTCATGCCAAAACGGGGTTGTTGGCTAGTGCTGCTGGTGGCATATGCTGCTGCTGCCGGTGGCCTGGCAGCAGCAGCAGCAGCAGCACAGCAGCAGCCAGGAGGCTGCCAGCTACCCTGCAGCAGCTAGCACTGCTTCCGCGCACCTCATCGATACGTTGTGCGATGTTCTTGAACCTGTGCCTGTTTGGGGCCCTGACTTTAGCCTGTGGAACCTGCTCCTCCTGCTCTGAATCCGACATGGCTGCTGTCGATGGGCCTGAAGCGTGCTCGTTGCTTCTAAGGAACGCAGTTGGCTTTCAAAAAGTATATGACAGCTTTCAGAACAATTACTGCCTCTGCAGGCATCTGAAGCGTACACTTTGGTAGCCTGTCGGCACTACGTGACGGCACAGCTGTGCATGTGATCGCAACTAAATCTGAAGCACGTTGTGCAGCTCAGTGGTATTTAATGATGCCTGTTCTGCAGTGACATGGACTCACTAGATCCCAGATAGGTGTCACCGGGTCACCAGTTGACACACTGCACAGTAACACGTGTTGCAGCAACCTGTGTAGCAAAGGCTTGCAGCTTTAAACACAAAAGCCTTACAATGGGGCAGTATCAGAAATTACGCATCGTGTTTTGGTGGTGGTGCCACCCATGCTGAGACAGTGAGCTGGGTGCTCACAGTGGGATACATGGTTTGCCCAGCCATGTTTTGCCACTCAGTGGCTGCACAAACTTGGCCATGCACGTACTGTTTCAGCGCTACCTTTGAATACGGTGTGGTCCGGACGCAAGCAACAGCAACAAAACCAAACAAAAACAGCTGATTTAAGCAGCTGCCAGCCAGCCCCCTGTGTACACACGCTGGATGTGTGTCAGGACAACAGCTGCACAGCTGCCTCGGCTGCATCCTGCAGAAGGGCGATGATATACAGGAACAACTGTACACCCTCACACAAAAAAACACCTTTCATGCGCTCATGCATCCTCACAGTGCAATTTTCTCCAAAGGACCCACATGATGAAACCGGCTGCCAGAACAGGGTATTCCCTTTGCGCCTCTGAAACCCTTGAGCCTCTGGTTGGCTCCTGATTGGGGTTCCCACTCCTTGGTTGAGTGGATTATGTAACATAAGGTAACGTAAAGTAACGTAAAGTACTGTATCAACAATTTCATGAGTGGTACTGGATCCACTCAGGGTGGCAGGCGTGGCAAGGTGGTCACCTGCCGGAGCAACATGATTGCGCTGCGTCAGCACAGCAAGTAGTCCTCAGGACTTGGTGGGTGTCTAAATTCATTCCAAAACAGCAAGTCTTCAAGCAAAAGCACGTGCATGATGGTGCAAGGCCAACTGCTGCTGATGATCACAGAACAGCTTGTCTGTGACATGCTATGTGATAAGGCTGCATAGTCAATGCATGCCGCCTTTAGCGCAGAATAACCACAGGACAACACAGGAAGTTTAGACTAGAAGGTCGCCAACGGGTTTAGCTGTATAAGGGCAGTGGCCGATGCCGCCATGCCGGCAGTATATTCTGTCAGGCAGAAACATGCATATGCATTCACGGTGTCAAGACATCCACTGGGTTGCACACCTTGGTTGCCTTCACATCACATCCATAGGAGCAACTGCAAGGTGTCCACAGCGACCCATAGCGAAGCAACAGCTTGCAGGAAACAGCCCAGAGCAGCACACACGAATGTAGCAAACAGCTTGCAGAACACAGCACAGGGCAACCAGGGCGTCAAACGACAATGTAGCAGGCAACAGCTTGCAGGAAAGAGCCGAGACAATGCAGCAACTGCTTGCAGGAAAGACTGCAGGGCGACGCACAGCAATGTAGGAGCAGCTCGCAGAAAAGAGTCCAAGGCGACACACAGCAATGTAGCAACCGCTTGCAGAGAATACCCAAGTGCAACACACAGGTATGTAGCTGACGGCTTGCAGGAAAGAGCCCATGGCGCTGCACCAGGTGCTAGGAACTGCATGACATGCAAGACCGCTGGCAGTACTTTGCAAAGAAAGCAACACAGGTGCCGCAGGTTGGTGCTACTGCTACACCATCCACATCACTGCCAATCAAGCACCATGATGTGTTATGGGGTGCATATGTGACCACCACTGCCAGCCTTCACCACTCTTGCATATGGAAATTCACAAGGCGGCATGCTGGCAGATCAGCTGATTGATTACAGTCCAGCCTTGTACGTGATACTATAACACGCAACAAAGGTACCAGCCATGCTCTGCAGCAGCTGCCTCGGGCGTAGTACTAAAACACACAACAAAGGTGCCAGCCATGCTTTGCAACAGCTGCCTCGGTCGTAGTACTCAAACACACAACAAAGGTGCCAGCCATGCTTTGTAGCAGCTGCCTCGACCGTAGTACTAAAACACACAACAAAGGTGCCAGCCATGCTTTGTAGCAGCTGCCTCGAGCGTAGTACTAAGACACGCAACAAAGGTACCAGCATGCTTGGTAGCAGCTGCCATAGATCTAGATATGTCAGAAGAGGCTGCTTGACAGCTGGCCCTTCAACAAAAAGCAGACATCGGACCAAACAGGACTAGGCGCCCAGCCCTAGAGTACAGTGCAGTATCATACCAAGCTCACTCAGTGCAGCTGCATGCCACTGGCAAGGTGACCTTGGCAGAGAGGGTCGTTGTGTCGATGCAAAGCAACTGACATGCGAGATATGTTGGATTCCATCAAGTCGAACGAAATATACTACTGCCGCACCTGGCAAATTCAGAGGGCCCGCCAGCCAAACTGCACCAGCCCTGCATCTGCCGCCAAGTGCATCAGACCAACTGCAACCACAGTGCAAAAACAGCATAAGGCTCTACTAGTCTGGCACGCATGCTTCAGGTACAGGCAACATGCGACATGGGTAATAACCTCGATGATGCATGGCATGCGTATGATGTGCCTTGATCAGCACAAGATTGCTTCCTGCAGCAGCCTATAAGGCTGCCTTTGAGTTTTGATGTCGTAATCAGCGTCCGTGCCTGGCACAACAGTCACAAAATGTGTGTGGGGCGGCCCGTGTTATGTCAGGCAGCCGCTATAGGCAGCTGGCAAAGCAACAGCCATCGCAGCAGACACAGCTGACAGTCATGCACAGAAACCACAGGCAGGCTCTGCTTGACAGGCTCAGCCGCACACAGGCTTGGATGCAGGCTCAGCCGCACACCACCGCCAGCTGCGTTGAGCCTCAAGCACTACGAGGTTTCAGACAGCTGTGCTTCCACATCAGTCGTGTGAATGCGTCCAAATGCACGTGCTCTTTCAAAATGGTCATGTTATGGTGGCGGTGAGTTAAATCGTACCATTGAGTTTCCACACACACACATCATCATCACATCCTGCTGACAACGATAACAAATCCACGGCAGCCACGCACACACACAGCCATCGTCAAGCATGGCCAGCAGCACATTGCTGCCTTTTGGTCAGCTGACCTGCCAGCTGGCCGCTCACTGTGCTGTAGCAGCAGCAGCAGCAGCAGCAGCAGCAGCAGCAGCAGCAGCAGCAGCCAGCATGCCTAGCCTAGAATGCTGAGCAGCACATCGCCGTTTTGAAGGTGACAGTGGTGTAGCTGCGGCTGCATGCCCTGCCACCCACTGGCGTGCAGATGTTCATCCGTGCAAGCCCGCAGCGTGACCACGTCTCCCTGTGGCAGGGGTCGGAGGGGCTGCATGCACACGGGTCATAGCTAGGAGGTGGATAGAAGCCATAGTTTCCGTTATGCCCGTAGTTTCCGTTATGCCCGTAGTTTCCGTTATGCCCGTAGTTTCCGTTAGGCCCGTAGTTCCCGTCAGGCCCGTAGTTCCCGTTAGGCCCGTAGTTCCCGTTAGGCCCGTAGTTCCCGTTAGGCCCGTAGTTCCCGTTAGGCCCGTAGTTCCCATTAGGCCCGTAGTTTCCGTTAGGCCCGTAGTTTCCGTTAGGGTCGTAGCTGCGCAAGAGGCGCATATGCAGTGCAGGGAGAATACGTGTGAACATGTGAAGGGGTAAAAATCATTGCGCTGGGAGTTACTGCACAGCAGACTCTACTGCAGCTGCATGGTGTCAACCTGACTTTGACGTTACATTTGCCAGTGCCAGCAAATGCACTGCACGCTGCCACCCCGACTGAGTCAGCATGCAGTCAGCTGTACTTGAAAAACGCGGCTTGCAACAGCGTGACAGGTGCACATCTGTTTCTGCACCCAAACACTTTAAACCAGGGCAACAAACAAAAATGCCCTGCGCTTCATATGCTTGTGCATTTGAATAGTTCATCGCCGGGTGCACGCCGGGTGCACGCGATGCTTAGCTCACTTGGCGGCAGTCGCAGCTGCAGTGTCCGCAGTGTCCGCAGTGTCAACAGTCTCTGCAGCCTTTAAGGTTCGTCCAGCTGCTGTGGTGCACAGCAATGCCAGTGCCACGGCCACGAGCATGGCGTGATGAGTCAGCATCTTGCGGGGGCGATGCAGTAAGCCTTGGTGCATTTGTGTTGGGGTGGTGCACCTGTGCATAGCAGCGGAACGCAGGCAGCGGTGCAGCGCAGTGTCAGCAAATGCATCAACTTGGAGTGTCACTGACTGGCTAGTGACTAGCAGCCTTCGCAGGGAGTGCTGTGTTTCTTCAGCAGGAGCAGCACAGCTGATATGGCAAAGGCAGCAGCAGTCTTGCAAGCGCCATTGTGTACAGCAGCATCAGCAAATGCTGCAGCTGCAGTGTCGGCCATGCAGCTTGTCCTCAAAGCAGTGAAGCATGCACTATGGTCACCAGGCTGTCAAGTTGCACGTCAAGGCACGTCAAGGCACGTCAAGTTGCCACAAACCGCGTCAAGTTGGCGGGTATGCGCGTCCAGATGCACATCCAGTCGTCATGCAACTGGATTTGAGCTGCTGCTGGGAGGGCAAATGTTCACTGAAGGCCCGATTGCCGCAGTAGACAACACACACAGATGAAACAAGCGTCAAGAACATGTATTTCGCTGATTAGGCTGCCTGTTCCTGCTTGAAATGCCGTAGGGTTTGTCAGGACCGAAGCAGCGTCGTCTCCTCTAACACAACTCAAAAAAGATGCCTAACTGCAAAAGCGTTTAGGACAATGGGCTAGAACGTGCTTCAACGTGCAGGCAGGTTTGTCACCGCATCAAGTTACCATCACGGCGGTCGCTGACACGCCCGCTGCCACATTTCAGGTATATTAAGTTGCCTAAAAAGGCGACTCAGGGATTTTGCGCGCGAACAAAGCATCGTGTCCACAGCCACGGCCCCTACGCTGAGCCCATGTCACAGAGATAGACGTGCGAGCGCGCATCTGTGTCTGATCAAACGTTTTCATTTCGTTTGCATCATTTCTGCTGATTAGCTTGTGCTTTTTGGGGTTTGCTAACAGCAACAGCTACATATGTTACAGTACAAACACGAAGACAGGTGGCGAGGTAAATAATGATATGAGGGCAAGCACGCAATTCAACTGAGCTATGACAACCACTTTGATGCATAGTAGGGGTGTTTTCCTGAGACGTGATGCACTCTGTAGCTTTAATGCTGCTGCAACATACTGCAAGCTCGCGCAAGCGTCCGCGAGCAGTTCTTTATCATCAACACGGTCATTAGACAAAACACCATCCAGTTATCTACGTGCTCCAGATTCATGCGGGTGCTGGCCGATCGAGCAGCAGAAGTATGTGCAGCAGTAGCCAGCTGTATGATGGATCCTGCAGGTTGCTGAACGCAGGCTTATGCGTGAGAAGCTGCTCTTGGTTCTCTTGCAACTACGTGCCAACCCTCCATGGCACGATGGGCAACAGGCGGACCAGCTGCAGAAGGAACAGAGCAGTTTGCAGGCAGCAGCTGCTGCTACATGTGAAGCTGTTGCCAACAGCCGCAGCAATGCAGCCGTTTAAAACGGCTGCGGCACGGACACCGTGAGTGAACTACTGTTCGCAGTGACAGCAGTGTCAGCCTTGTCGTCAGAGTGCTGGATGCCCATCGGTCTTCACCAGGTCCAGCTATGCATCGCCACCACATATGTGGTCACCAGCGCTGCTGTCGCTGCACGCAGGCTCCAACAAATCACCTGAATATCAGACTTGTGTCTAAGGTATGTCAGGAGGACTCCCTGGGAAAGGATCGTAGTCAAATGCAGCACCCACTGCACCTTTTGGGCCACACAGCGCAACCTCTAGAATTATGTTCATCAACCTGCAGGACATCCAGCAAAATTGCTTTGGCGCTGTTGCAGTCATGTTCCTCCCCCACACAGCTGCTACAACTGCTGACAGTTTGCTTTGCTGTGGTGTGCAATGCAGAGGAATTGCCACGCCACGCCTGGGACGCGCCATGGTTGGCAGGCATACAGTAAGGGTCATCCTCCACTACAACAACCAGCAGTAAGTAGTACGGCGAGGCAGACGCATGGACATTGGATTCTGAACACCACTCGGGTGCCATGCATGCCAGGTGCTGCTGTACACTGCTGTGCTCAACAACACCGGGCGTTGATCTTCCTTGTTGCATCTTCTTCAAGTACGGAAAGAGAGCCGTGATTTGCTTTTTGCAGAGTGCTTTGCCAAAGTGTACAACACTGCCTGCAGAGCGCTGCAAACACACCTCACCTGCTGGCATGCATGCAGTCACCGCAGTGCTGCACTTGTTCACACAAGTCATCCAGCAGAAACCACCTGCATGGTTCGGTACGTGATTGCAGGGTGCATTGCACTGCCTGATCAAGTGCAGCAGCAGGCAGTGCCGCATTGGGCTGACCTCTCGGCACGAGGTTTCTCTCTGGTGCCACCAGAGGGCACGGTGCCCTGCTGGCAGGGCACACATGCAGCGTCACTAGAATGGCAGCATGATGCGGCTGGCGCACTTCTGGTGAGCACCCTAGGCGAAAGGCTCAAGCAACTTATGCTAACAATGTGGGATGCACCAGATGCTGGTCTTGGCGCTGTAGGAGTAGCCCGCAATCATGAGGCCGTGCTGCACCAGGATCTTTGTACAGCAGCGCTGCTGTAGCGCTGCTAGCAGCGCCTTCCATTGAACACAGGATTGTTTACAAGCTGCGCAGCTGCGCCGGTAGCCGGGTTGTGTCAGCTGCGTGGTCGCCACACCAGATTCGGAATTGCACTGAGGCAGTGTTCAGTGTTTCTTGATTAGCAGCTGCAGGTGATGGGCATTGCACGCATGCATTTCAAAAACTGTCCTGTCAAACACTGTCGCTGTTAACAAATGCCACACTCTGCTGCCAGCGAGTCACAAAGAATGTTGCTGTGTCTCTGCGCGCCACCGCAGGGGCGCAACTTGGCAACTGATGCCACGGTCCAGCCATCCATGGAACAGATGCTGCAGCCTTGGCAGAAACAGGGTACAGGCACCAGCGTTGCATTCGCAAATGCAGGGCGGATCTTCATGGTGGTCAAGAGCACCTCAGCTCACAGCGTTGTAGCAGTTTATGTCTGCACAGGTGGTTGGCACATCAGCGCATGTCACTGCCAGAGACATGATGGGGAGGGCAATGCGGTCAGCGCACTGCTGCTCTACTGGTCGTGTTGTTTGTCCTGCATTTTGTTTGTGTTGTATTGCAGCAGCTGGCTGCTTGGTTGCATTCAACCACCTTAGCAGTTGCAGCTGCAGTGACAAGTCACCAGGAGGTCGACAGCGCCAACTTGAGTTTTCGGAGTCGTCGTGCTGGCTTCAAAACTCGTTTCTTGCATCATGTATTCATTATTTGATACCCTTCATTGCAGTTTCGCGCACTGTAACAGAGTCCAGTTGCACGTCCAGTTTGCTTTCTCGACGTCCAGTTGTCAACTGGACGTCGCCCACGTCCAGTCCCAACTTGACGTGCCACATGTGACGTCCAGTTGCATAGTGTGCAACTGGACGTGCCTTGACCTGCAACTGGACTTGCTGGTGACCATAGTGATGCTAGCGCTAGGAGCCTGCTCGGGGAACCCAAGAACAAGGCTGAACCACACAACTGTCAGCTGAGGCTTGTATCGGCAGTTGGAGCACTCCGGACATTGGCTGCAGCAGCACTAGCTAGGGTACAGGTGCCTGCTGGCATGACCAATCAAGCCTGAAAGCAGCAGGCCTGCCAGCCTGCCATCTGCTGAGTCAGGAGGAGAAGGCTGACGGCAGCTGCTTCACATCGCACTGATTGGACATGCTTCTATCTGCCAAACAAGTTGCTAGCTACACTGCTGCATCCTGAGACACGCTGTGAGCTGCACATGGTGCTGCTACCGTGACCGGCATCAACAGATTGCAGCTCACCTTAAAACGGCTTCAAGCGTTTACAACTATTGCGTAGATGACTCAATCCCGATGCGCGAATGTAGCGAACTTCTGCACGGCTGGTGCTATTCCGGAACGGTAAGGGAGCAGTAAGGAACAACTTGAAAGGACACAACAGAGCGTTTTGATTTAGTGCAGATGATACTCATGTGAGGATCCAATCGTGGTCTTTATAGACGAATCATGTTGTGTCGTGTCCATAGAAGGTTACGCCCTGCACCCGGTCAGAAGGTTACGCCCTGCACCCCATCTGAAGGCCACGCCCTGCACCCCGTCCGAAGGTCATACCCTTAACTCCGTCAGAAGGTCATGCCCTGCACCGCAATGTACCCCAAGTGCCACTTTCATGCACTTTTAAATTGGGTTGAACACCGCCCGCATCACTGGCAGACAACCTCTGTAGTGACTGCGGGATGTCATATCAAGAGTTTTAGAAAAATTGAACATTCGCTGTGCTGCATCTCCAGCCATCCCTGAGCTCAGGCCAGGCCTTGGCATGCCAAGCCACATGTGCTGCATAAGCAACACACAGACCATGCTCTCAAGTCATATGGTCTTTTGTCTGATGAGTCAATCTGTAACTGTGGCTTCTGCAGGCTGCAGCAACCGGAATATGGGCGCGGGGTCCTGCTGCTTCATTCCATCTGCCGCAGTACCCGGTACTGAGGGCCTGGTGTGATGGCCAGTCAACTGGCGAGTGTGCAGAATAGCGCGCAGCTCGCTTAGTTGCTGATGTCAACTGAGCCGTTACCATGTAGTCGGATTTCGCATTTCAGGTAACAGCGTCACCGCATGTGCACTGCCTGAGCAGCAGCTGTGGCACGTCACATTACCTGTTACATTACGTGCGCCCACCACCAGGACGCCTCGATAATTTCCGCAAAGCAATTGCAGCGCAGTGAGATGTTCGAGGCTGCTGTTTTAGTACGTTCATCGGCCGAACTACCGACTACTCCTACAGACTGGCCAGCTTACTGGTGTTTCGTATATGCAGTCGCAATCCTGCTTTTCATCGAACAATTCTCAACAGCATTGGAGCTTGCAGTAGTTTTGTATCTGCGGCGCCAGCTGAGGCCGCTGATAGGGCTGCTTCCGGCCTGCGTAGCGGGACTGCCTCTGGCTTTTGGCCTTTTCTCGCGAGAAGCTTCATTTACTGGGCCTTTAGTGCATATATATCACTCTCAAGATAGCCAGCACGCAGTCATGCAGCTGTTCAATCATGCCAGCAAGCTTCAGGCACGCTGGGTGACCACTCGAGCCCAGGTGCTGCTGCCACCCCATTTAGCATCATGCGTCAACAGCAACCGCAACAGCAGCAGCAGCCTATCCCTCAGCAGCATCAGCCAGCTGCTGCATGCCCAGGTGCAGCCAGTCAGCTGCTGCAGCGGCAGCAGGCGCTGGCAGCACTCAATAGCGGCAGCAGCAGCAGAGGCAGCAGAAGCAGCAGAAGAAGAAGCAGCTGGCGGTGCTGCAGCAGCAGTAGAAGGAGAGCAGCAGCTTGCAGGAGACTGGACCGTTCTCAACTTCTACCACCTGGTGGACCTTGCAGACCCTGAGGAGGTGAGCAACAGGTTTTATGCTGTTGTAGTTTGACTGTGCTGTGCTGCAGCTGCAGTGCAGAGTTGCGCAGCAGTAATGCCACAGCAACACAGCATCCAGCATTAGCCGCTTGGCTGTGCACCTGATGTGCTAGGCTGCATGGCTGGCACCAGCAGAGCACAGCAGGCCACTAGCAGCAGCATGCTGCAGCTGCCACTGCTGTTTGTGGCCGTATGCATATGCAGCGTGCAGCAGCAGCAAATTTCTACCACCTGTTGGACCTTGCAGACCCCGAGGAGGTGAGCTGCCAGTTGTGGGTGTGCTGGTCTGTGCGAGTTTTGTGGTGCTGATCTGTGCTGCAGCTGCTGCAGGGCCAGGCAGCAGTGCTGCCACAGCAACACAGCATGTAGCAACACGGCTGGGCTGCGCTACAGCAAAGAACAGCTGCTGGGCAGCAATGTTGCCACAGCATACAGCACCAGCTGCACGGCTGTGCACCGCTGCTGCCTGTGCTGGAGTGCATGCCTGGCTGGCACCAGCAGAGTAGCCATCTAGCAGCAGCAGCAGCAGCATGAAGCTGCTGCCGCTGCAAATCACGGTGGTAGCAGGTACAGCGAGCAGCAGCCAGGAATCTGCACATGCAGCATGCACGCAGGGACGTATGCTTGCTCTTGTTGTGGCACCACTGGCCATTCAGTGACATGGTAAGCTTGTGACTAGCTGACTGGATGCTGTCATGGCACGACAGGGGCAGTGGCGCCATGACAACAGCAGGTATGGCTCTGCATGCAACAGGTTGCAACAGGTTGCGGCACATGTATAAGTACTGCTGCCTGGTGCGTTATGCTGCGTCTGACGTCCCTGCAGATGCTGGCGCGCCACAAGGCCTTTATTTTTCGCAATGGCCTGGACTCCATCTTATAACTCAGCTGAAGGAGATTTGACGCATGCTGCTGCTGCTGCTGCTGCTGCTAATGTGCCTGCAGATGCTGGCGCGCCACAAGGCCTTCATTTCTAGCAATGGCCTGGACTCCATCTGCGGCCGCATCTACATCAGCGCCCAGGGCATCAACTGCCAGGGAGGGGGGCTGAGGGAGCACACAGAGGTGCGCAGCAGCAGCAGCAGCAGCAGGAGCAGCAGCCGCAGCAGCTGCAGCGGCAGCAGCAGCAGCAGCAGGCGCAGCAGCGGCAGCAGCAGGGCCAGTGTATGTTTTTGTTGTGGGGCATCAACTGCCAGGGAGGGGGGCTGTGGGAGCACACAGAGGTGCGCAGCAGCAGCAGCAGCAGCAGCAGCAGCAGCAGCAGCAGCAGCGCATGCGTGCATGTCACACAAACGCAGTGTTCGTGGGTGTGGTGTTGTTTGTCAGCAATGGCTGCGAGTGGTCAGCGGGAGGCTTGACAGCAGCAGGGCAGGTGGCATAGCTGCAGCAGCAGCGGCTGCAGCATGCACTGTTTGTGCGGAAGAGCTGCAGCAGCAGCTGCAGGGCACCGGCCGCACCTGTAGGGGGACACCTGTAGGGGGACATAGGAGTTGTCAGCAGGCATGAAGATGCCTGCGGGCATTGACTTCAGTGGCAGCAGCAGCAACAGCAGGTGCATCATCCGCTTGTCTGGTGCCCGCGGCGCGCTTGGTGCATGCTGCTCCATGTGAAAACCTGCGATGGCGATGCTCTTCTTTTGTCGCTTTCCTTTTACAGGCATACGTTGCCTGGGTGGCGGCCCAGCCAGAATTCGCCGGCCTCTTCCACACGCTGTGGCCCACAGCCGGCCCTGCCTTCCCCAAACTGTGCCTGAAATACAAACCAAACCTGACCAGCGCAGCAGGAGGCATGGCGGCCATCCCCTGCACGCATGTTCGCATCTGCCAACACCCCAAGCTGCTCCTCACCAACCTGTTGTCTGCTGTATTCCGCCTTTTGCTTCTGGTGTTGCAGGCGTATGTGGCCTGGGTTGCCGCCCAGCCAGAATTTGCCGGCCTCTTCCACACGCTGTGGCCCACAGCAGGCCCCGCATTCCCCAAACTGCGCCTCAAATACAAGCCCAACCTGATTAGCTTGGCAGGAGGCATGGCAGCCATCCCATGCACCGACCCAGCCATGAGGGCGACGCCGCTGCAGCCGCAGCAGTGGCGGGAGAAGCTGGATGCGGCCAATGCGGTAAATGCGGCGGTGGCGGCGGGCGCTGAGGTGCCGGTGGGTTAGGCACACATGCTGCGCGCATTGCGCCTTGATGCTGCTTGCGAAAGCATGAGTGCTGTAGTCAGCCGCATGGCAGTGTGGATTTAGGCACATGCTTGACATGCGTGGCGCGTTCATGCTGCTTTCATGAGCATGATCTTGTGATTAGACTCTTTGAGCAGCAGCAGTGGCGGGAAAAGCTGGATGCGGCCGATGCGGTAAATGCGGCGGTGGCGGCGGGCGCTGAGGTGCCGGTGGGCTAGGCACACATGCTGCGCGCATGCTGCCTGCGCGAGCACGTGTGTGATTGGTCAGACGCATGGCAATGTGGCAGCATGGCAGTGTGTGCTGTTTTCTGTCCGTCTCCAAGTAGTTGCGAACTGGTATACAGATTCAAGTTTCAGTTTGCACATGCGATTTCATGTAGCGTCTCTGTATCTGATGTTCACACCTCCGTGCGTGCTGGCGGCCTGGCGGCACTGTGCTGTGTGCCGGCAGTGCCCCGCCGTGCAGCCTTGTGCTGTAAGCCGCTGCGCACCACATCACTCCTGCTCCTGCTTACCCGGCACTGACAGCACCCCGAGTGACCAGGGTCAATGAAGGGCGGTGCATGCAGCATGGCTGCCCTCGGTTGTCGACACTTTGGCATGCTGCTCTGCTGTCCTAGACAGGCTTCTAGTACATGCAGTGATGTACGTAGCTGTTTCTCTCCATGCGCACTTACGCAGCTGACGACACTTTTTGCATCTGCTGCTGCTGCTGCTGCTGCTGCTGCTGCTGCTGCTGCTGCTGCTGCTGCTGCTGCCAGGGCAAGCGCGTGGTGGTGATGGACCTGCGCAACGACTACGAGTGGGACGCGGGGCACTTCGACTGGGCCCCGCGGCCAGATGAAGAAGTGTTTGCAGGTTGGTTGGTTGGTTGGTCAGTCAGCGACAGTTGCTTGTCAATGCTGTGTGCTGTGTTCTTGGTCACAGTGGAACGCCGGGCACTTCGACTGGGCCCCGCGGCCGGATGAAGAAGTGTTTGCAGGTGTGTAGGTGACTGCTGATGCACCACCGGTGGTGCTGATGCATGCTGATACATGCTAATGCTAATGCTGACGATGTTGCTGGTGCTGCTGCGGATGTATGCTGATGCTGATGCATCCTTGAGCGCTGTGACAGGGACTTGCGTGGTTATGTGGGCTGCTTTGATTGGGCGTCTTCGCGTGCTGCACACCCATGTGACTGCCACCATTGCTGCTGCTGCTGCTGCTGCTGCTGCTGCTGCTGCTGCTGCAGAGACGCCTGGAGTAGGGGAGGACAGTGTGCCCACCCCACTCAAAGGCACCGACCCAGAGAACACAGAGGTCATGGTGAGACGCATTTGGTTGCTCACAGCAGGGCTACTTGCGTGTCATGGCCGCGGTTGGTGCTGTTGGCATAGTGGATCATCTTTCTTAGCTTGCCCTAAGATTTCAACGAACATAAGCCCCTGCTTCTCTCATGCGGCGCGTGCAGCACCTGCTTATCCATAATCACTTCTCTGGCCACAAGCCCTGCAGCAAGCCTGTGTACAGCCTAAACTGCCTGCGTGCTCACGCAGACTTACTGCACTGGCGGCATCAGCTGCGATGTGTACAGTGCGCTGCTGCGCTGCTGTGTTCCCGCTCCCACATCGTCCGCCTGCATTTTCTGGCTTTCTCATGTGCAGATGTACTGCACTGGCAGCATCAGCTGCGATGTGTACAGTGCGCTGCTGCGCCAGAAGGACTGCAAACCCTTATGTTTGTTGCGTCCAATTGAACATTCACACTTCTATGTTTTGCTGCAGATGTACTGCACTGGCGGTATCCGCTGCGACGTGTACAGCGCGCTGCTGCGCCAGAAGGGCTTCAAGAACCTGTACACGCTGCACGGCGGCATCCAGCACTACCTGAAGGAGGAAGGCAGCGAGCACTGGCAGGGCAGCCTGTTCGTGTTTGACGGGCGCATGGCAATTAATCCCGCTCTAGACGGCAAGCTGCAGGAGGGTGAGTACTGCTGTCAATTGTTCGATTTGACGGCTGCAACCAGTGTGATGCTGAGATGTGTTTTCTGACGGGCGCATGGCAATTAATCCCGCGCTGGACGGCAAGCTGCAGGAGGGTGAGTGCCAGGGGTTCGCATATCGCATATCGTTACTGGAGAAATAGAAGGCTGCACGCCCCCACATGAGCAGGTGTGTAATTGTGTGGACCTGGACATCCCATAGCTGCTCCTCACCAGACTAGACGTGTCAAGCTTGATCTGCTGTTGAAGTTGCTGCCTGAAGAAGTCACCTCTCTGCCAGGGCTGAAGCTGCGTTTGTATCATGTGGCATGCTGACCCTGTTGCTTGCTGCCCCGCAAACCATGTGGTGTGCAGGTGAGGGCCTGCCTGCTGCCGTGCCCTGCAGCATGTGCGGCGAGGCGCCCGCTGCGCTGCCGCACGTCAACTGCGCCAACATCGACTGCAACGAGCTCTTCATCGCCTGCAACGCCTGCAAGGCCAAGTGAGGCCGGCAGATTGTGCTTCGTTGGAAGTTTATGGTGCCACCTGCACTTGCTGCATGGTGGTGCAGTGCTTGCTGGCAGCTGCCTGGGAACGGACACATGTAGGGAATCACTAGGCGGCCGCTCACCATACGTGCCACAGTTTGCTGTTGCTTACCAACACGCACAACAAGGCTTGTTGCTCCCTACACCCTGGGCTGTGCTTCTGTCACTGCTTCTGACCCTGCCGCTGACACTGCTGCTGCTGCTGTCGCTGCTGCTGCTGCTGCTGCTGCCGCCAGGTTTCACGGCTGCTGCTGCGAGGCGTGCCAGTCAGCGCCGCGGCTGCTGCGGCCCATCAAGATCAATGGTGGGAACTACGGCGCATGGGGCAACTACGCAGACAGGGACAGCCTGTCGCCAGTCATCGCCACGGGACGTAGCTGTGAGTGTGCACCCCTCATGCATGCTGATATGTATCAAGGCTATTTGGGGCTGGGCTGGTTCTTATAGGCAGCTTGATGGCAGCGTTATCGGGCCAAGAGTCGTCAACAGCATTGGGCTGCACATGCCGCCACGTTGTATGTTTCAAGGCAGCAGGTGTTACATGCTGCTGGCATGTTGGACGATTTCTTCTTGCCGCCCTTTCTGGCAGACCCTACTGTCAACACCACCGTCGACACCAACAACAGCAAGCAAACAACCTGACTATTGTGCACATGCAGATGAGGGCCGCGTAGCGCGCCGCGCGCGGCGGCGAGAAGCGCAGCAGGCCAAGCGGGAAGAGATCATGGAGCAGCGCAAGGAGTTGCGCGCAGCCATCAAGGCGGCGGTTAGAGCAGCAGAGGAGGCGGACGCAGCGCAGCGGGCCACAGCAGAGGCAGCGAAGCAGCCGGCAGTGGCGTGAGAGGGGCATTGGCTCTTTCAGGTGTCATCTGATTATTTGTCTCAGATCAGCAGCAGAGGTAGGCAACCAGCGGTTGGGGAGGTGAGAGGCTGGTTGCGGCCATGATATATCTGCTTCAACAAGCTGCAGCTTATGTGCTTGAGCTGTGGATGTGCTGATGTGTCATGACTTTGGGTGCAGGGGATTCTTGACACATGGTTTGTAGCGTGATGGCGGGCAGCTGTGCAGCGCTCGAGTGTGACATGTGTGTGAGTGAGACGGTGTGATGTGGAAATGTGCAGGGCTTTCATGTTTGACAGTTAGTGTCACATGTTACTTCATACTGGGTTATGGACAAGCAGTGCATTGTGCTAATCACCTGCTGGTAGCTGCATTCACAGAGAAGTCAGCAGTTTTTGTGCCTTGCTGGTATATAGCGCTGCGTCTGTTACGTTGTAGCCTACAGCAGTTATTGTTGAATCATCGATTATGATTCAACAATCATCGATGATGATCTTCCTGGCAAACAAGGCTGAAGCGCGCACACGGCATCAAGCTGCACAGCACGGCTGGTATATTCAAGGGTTATAACGTGCAAGCAGGTCAATCAATTCAGGTATATCATTTCATGCAACATAATGCGTACTCACATAGCAAGAAGGGGCCCCCCAGGACCAGCATGGCTGCTGCAACTTCAATGTTGTGGTGCTGCTGCTCCTCCTATTTGTTCTAGTATTACCTGCATTCAAAAGATAACCTGGTCAGTGCCGCCCTCAGTAGCCACGATGGCCTGGGGGCAACGGCACTGACGGTGCCACCAGCGGCTGTTGTGCACTTGCTGGCTGTCTGGACTGCTGTCTGACCGTCATTCAGTGACTGGTGCTGTATCACAGTGATGCAGTGACTTTGTAACAGCTTCTTCATGGGATGTGCACAGCAGCAGTCGCAAGCTGTCCTGTTCCGCGACAGCATCTACTAGATGCGGTAGTACCCTGCTTTGAATGCTGCTTGCTGAGAACCCTAATGCAGTTTGTTGCTTGATACAGCAGGGCATGCGTGTGATTGTTGTGACGCTCGCTGATTGTGCTGGTAGCTCCTGCCATACTACATTGCGCAGCGCTGCTCATTGCAAGCAGTGTCACCAGCAGCACAAGTGCGGCAGAGCCTCTGCAGCTGGCGGCCATGGCCAGCTGCTGCTGCTGCTGTGGCAGGGTGCAGTGACACACCTTGACGGCAATCCATCCGACAATTCAGCGTCGTTGCTCGATGTATCTAATATTATAACACGTTTAGTCACCAGGCTCAGCCAGGAAAATTGGAAACCCCACAGGGATCAGAGTGTTTTGGGCTTTGGGCCTTTGTACAACTTGGATGCCTGCCTTGAGGAGACAGCGCTTCCGTTTCTGCTGATACGTCGTTTACAAGCTGTGTGGATGTTCATTTGTGATAGCTGGTGCTGCCTCACGACTGTGAACAATTTATGTCAGGTGAACGCACAGCGAAGAACGCAGCAGGCGCTTTAGACCGCACAGTTGGAGGTTTTCGGGCATGAATATGCTAGTGAGGCAGCACGCTAGTTGTTGCAGGTGAGGTTTCGGAGCGATCTCTTTTGGCAGAGGTGCACGGCAGGGTGCTTGCAAGCAGCCATGTCTCCGCTTGGACTGTACGTTTATACTAGAACAATTTCATGCTGATTATTTGCTTTCAATCCTACTCGGATGTCTGATAAGTGAGGCTCGCATCACCACTGGGGATTCTGCACTGGCACCAGACCGCTTGCGGTGACACAGCAATAGTGGCCTAGCTCGACGAACGCATAGGCTTGTGTTGATGCAATAGAAGCTGCAGACCAGTTGGCCTGTATCGTGCCGTGCGTATCCGTACTCGCCCACTGTGGTACTTGCCATGGTGAATGGATGTTACGCTGCCATGGCGGAAAACAACAATACCAAGCGCTCACTCGCTTATTGAAACTTTTTCTCTGGCATTATGCACTGCAGACCAAACAGCAACGGCTGCAAAGCACTTGCAACCCCTAGGCCTGTTGCAGCAGCTGCTGCTCGCAGGGGGCTGAGCACCATCACTCACGTTGCCAGGCCTAGCAGCAGAGCAGGCATGCCCAAGCGAGGAACAAACATGCCACCTGCTGTTGCAGTGGATACGCGCCTGGCAACTGACCAGAGCAACGGCACCGGCGCTAGCGCTGCAGCGCAGGAGGTAATTACGGCTTATTATGGCTTATAAGCCATCTCCAGTGTTTCTGCAACCGCACCACACAGCAGCTGTAGTGCCAGGTTGTTTACATGTTCCAGCACCATAATTCCATCTGTTTCTGGAATTAATGCGAGTGTCTGCCTGGGCAACAGCAGCTGTCGGAGCTTTGTTTTGTTGCGCATTAATGAATATTCGAATATTCGATGCGGAGCCTGAACAGCAGCCTCTGTCTGTCAAAACCTGCGCACTGCGCAGACATGGCATGTCTGTGCAAAAACATACATGCGCCTGATGTACGTGCAGCTGCAGGGTGGCGTCAACCTGGCTCATTGGCTGGTCAACTCGCCAGATGCAGCCAAGGATGACCTAAATCGCTACAGCCAGGGCTTCATGAACTTTTGGAAGCAGCAGCGCACTGACTACTGGAGGAAGTTTGCAGCGGCAAAGCAAGCCTTTGAAGCAGAGCAGAAGGGGAGCGTCGGGGTGAGACAGCACCCGCGTAGCAGTCAGCATTGTGTGTGACGTCTTGCGCTGCTGAGGGGCGGCTTCACTGTGTATGACAGCGCTGTGGGAGAGCAGCGCGTGCTCCTCCACCTAATGTGCTGCATCACAAAGATGTTTCTTACTTACAGAGGCAGCAGGGTAGCGGCTGCAACAGCATGCCATCCTCTTGTAACAAGCTGCGAAAATGAAGGTGGCCTGAGTCAACCATGGCAACGCCTTCAGGTGGCACATCATCAACTGCCAGCTGCCAGCAGCTGTGCTCAACAGTTATTGGGTGCCAGCTGCTTTGCTGACCATCAGGCTGCTGCCTGGCGTGCCCTGTTACTTTTCCCCGTCGCCTGGTTTGTGTGTGCTGCTGCTGCAGGCTGCAGACAAGCACTTCAGCCAGCCACCCCTGGAGCAGCTGCAGCAGGCGGCCTACGCTGACAAGGACTTTATAAAGGAGGTGACGAAGTATGGCGAGATGGTGCAGGTGAGGGTGGCGAGATGGTGCCAGGGGGTGAGTCACAATGGTTCAGGCTAAGGTTCAGGCTTTTACGTGAACACCGTGCACCACTTGATGGTGCAGGTGAGCGTGGCGAGGCGCGGTGGTGCAGGCTAGGGTTCCAGGTTTTGACGTGGAGAGAGGGTGGAAAGAAAGTGCATGTCAGGCTTGAAAGTTCAGACCTGAGAGTTCAGGGGGAAGAGTATGTGTATGTCAGGGTTCATGCTTCAGGGTTCAGGGTGGAGAACTGGTGCAGGTGAGGCGGCACAGCAGGTCCAGCAGCAAGCAAGCAAGCAATGCAACCTGCAGCTTTGTGCTACAGTCGAAGCTGAGAAGGGTTTAGGGTTTAGGGTTTAGGGAACCCACGCACTGCGCAGCTCGCGCCTTGAGCAAAGTGGTGGCGGCACCGCAGTTTCAGCGCAGCCATCTGCCAGGGAAGGCAGCGCGCCAGCAGCCTCTTTCATAGAGAAATGAAAACCAAAACGCTGCCTGAACTGTGCAACACTTGTTGCACTGCAGTACAGGGTGTGGCCTGGCAGGCAGGTATGACATGCTTTCCAAAAGCCAGTGGCTCTCAACCAGCATTTCTACACACACTACACATATAAAATGCAGGCTGTGTATGACACGCTTGAGACAAAGGATGAGCTGACAGGGCAGCACAGGCCTGGCAAGGGCCTAAGAAGCCCATCAAAATGGTATCATTTCTGTTGATTTCACACCATGCATGCGTGCAGGCTGTGTGCGACACGCTGGAGACGAAGGATGAGCTGATAGGGCAAGCACAGGCCTGGCAAGGGCCTGAGAAGCCCATCAACTGTTATTGCACCACCATGCATGTGTGCAGGCTGTGTACGACACGCTTGAAACGAAGGACGTGTACAGCCGCTTCTTTGGCGGCTGCATGGCTGGCGCAATGGTGGAGGGGTCCACGCTGGGCGCCAACAACGGCGAGTTCATTAACGTGGGCGAGGCGGCAGCAAAGTACACGGTGCGTGCAGCAGCAGCAAGCGCAATGCACATTGCAAGGTCAGGCGTGTGCAGAGCGGAAGTTTACTGCTGTAACAGCCCATGAGGCAGGCGCATTGTGCTCCTCTGTGGTGCTGGGCTGCTGCTGCGGATGCCGAGCTGCTGTGTGCTGGCTGGCACTATGCTGCTAGCATTCAAAGGGAGGGAACCGAACGTAGTTAGCCCACATATTCCTCACTCTTGAAACCACAACGTTACGTTTTGCTGCTGCAGATTGTGAAACAGATGCAGGCTGACTCTGGCGACTACAAGCTGGTCATCAAGGAGGGGTGCAACTACGTGGGCTTTGAATCATCAATTTGAGGCTGCCTTTGTGACTTGGGTTCGTGCTGCAGATTGTGAAGCAGATGCAGGCTGACTCTGGCGGATACAAGCTGGTCATCAAGGAGGGCCGCAACTACGTGGGCTTTATTGCAACAGGGCCGGCACACGCTGCGCTGCCAGCGGACAGCAGACAGGTTGACATTGCGGTGGTGTTCAGGGGCACCATCACCACCGACGAGTGGCTGCAGGTGCGCAGCAACAGCAGCGGCCGTCTCAGTCTTGCAGGACTCTCACTGAGTGCATCGGCTGCGTGAGTCTTGCAGGACTCTCACTGAGTGCATCGGCTGCGTGAGTCTTGCAGGACTCTCACTGAGTGCATCGGCTGCGTGAGTCTTGCAGGACTCTCACTGAGTGCATCGGCTGCGTGAGTCTTGCAGGACTCTCACTGAATGCATCGGCTGCACTGAGGGTGTGGAATGAAGCACAAGCGCTGGGCCTGTCATCTTTTGTACTGCCGTTGCATGTGCATTGCCTGTGTCATGGATGCCAAGGTGCACTGGAACATTGCTCTCCACTCAACGTGCGCCTCTCTTCCTGCCTGACCTGCTTGCGTTCCTCTGCATAGGACGCCAAGGTACTGCAGGTGAACTGCAACACCTTTCATCACTCAACGTGCTTCTCCCTCCCTGCCTGACCTGCTCGTCCAATGTGTGTTGCTGCAACAGGACGCCAAGGTGCTTCAGGTTCGCTGGAACAACGGCAGCGGCATCGCGCAGAGCCCCCGCGTGTTCCTGCGGGCCTGGCCCTTCCAGCCCACCGCAGGGGCCTTCACAGGCACACTAGCGCTGAGCTTGCTGGCTCTGTGGGCGATGCAAATGCACACGGGTGCGCTGCCTGCAGGTAAGCAGGCCATTGTGCAGTGCTGCGCGCGTGCTTCAATGTATGTGCATGCATTGAGCAGCAGATGCCCGCGACGTGTGCATGCACTGCTGTGAAATGCAGTGCCCAGGCAAGAGCGGCTGCAGCATGCAAGCCTGCTGGCGCATCACAGCGGTTGGCACCCATCGCTTGATGTGCACTGCTGCAGCTACAACGCTGCGTGCCATGCTTGTAGGTGTGGTGGCAGTTGACGCCTGGGTCAAATCCTGGCTCAGTGCTGCGGCTGGCTCCAGCCCCAGCTTCCTGCAAGGCGCCATCACCTCAGCAGCCAACTTCCTGCAAGCACTACTAGGCATCACCAACACTGCTGCTGCTGCTACATCAAGCACTGCTGTCCATTGACTTCTACATTGCTGCTGCATCTTATCTGCCCCGGCTATGTATGCAGCGATGGTTGCAGTCGACGCCTGGGTAAAGTCATACCTCAGCGCAGCTGCCGGCTCAGCCCGCAGTTTCCTGCAAGGCGCCATCACCTCAGCAGCCGCTTTCCTGCAAGCCCTGCTGGGCATCACCATCAACGCAGACAGCGGGCCACTCCCCTTCAGCCTGGCGCTTGCATCAGCAGCTTGGGTGGTCAACGGCTTTGTGCAGGCTCGAATTGCACACCCCAACCATTGGCTGAGGGACTTGCGCAGCTTGGTGATGGCGCTGGGGCCATGGCTGCTGTATGGAGCGCAGGTGCTCGGTGACACGCTTGTCAGCTCGTTTGCTGGGCTGAAAGGGGATCCATTGGTGTCGTATGGCTTCAAGCAGATGTATGCAGGTGGGTTGCTTGCTGTGCTGCTGCGCTGTGCAGTGTGATTTGACCTGAAGGTTGGTTGGGGGCCAACCCGCTGGTGTCCCACGGCTTCAAGCAGATGTAAACAGGTGGAGTTCCGCTTATGCATATTCCTGTGCTACATACATTGTAAAATGTGGTGTGGTGGTGTGTGGCAAGGTGTAGTGCATTGGCATTCAATCAGAAAGCACGCGGCAGAGCAACGCACATACACTGCAGGGGTGGAACTGCACCGCTGTGCTGCGCAAATCCAGACGCTCAGAGAATAAACATTTGAGCACCAGCTGGTTCTACAACCGTCTCCATGGAGACATACGGCCAGATGTGTATTGTGTTCTGCTGCGCAGATGCCAAGGACCGTGACAATGTCACGGAGCAGCTGCCGGCCAGCCCCCGACTGACCATCCTGACTACCCTCACGCAGCAGCTGCAGATGCTCAGCAGCGAGGGCAAGGTAAGGCACACTGCATGGCGGTCAAACTTTGACTTTGACTAAGTTGACTGACACACTTGCTGCACAGTTGAGATGTGGCCCAGCTGCCGCATCCTCAGCAGCATCCCAAAGGGCTGAATGGCGACACAAGTAGTAACCGTGCACGCATTGACATGTATGTGTCACTCCCTTGCCCGCAAAACTCAGTGCGGGACAGGCAGTGGCAGGGCACCCCGGTCGGCTAGTCGCCGATCACTATCTCCTGTTGCTCTGCTGGTCTGGGCTGGTGGGGAGCAGTATCTTGATGACAGGCCACAGCCTGGACCTAATAGCAGACAGGCCCACCTACTAACCCAGGTTTTCAGTGGTACTAACCCAATAGAATTCGACTAACCCAGATCGAGTTATGTGCCGTTAGCGAGACAGAGTAAGGTTAGTAGAGTGAGCTGGGCTGCTACTAAGCCTGGCTAAGGGGGGCATGGCGTCGGTTCAGCATGCCCTTGTGCTGTTCGAAGGAAGCCCAGACAGGCTGCTGAGCTTCAGCATGCCCTTGTGCTGCTCGAAGGAAGCCCACACAGGCTGCTGAGCAGCGCCTGCTTTGCAGAAGCCCTCTGCAGACAGCAGCTGCCTTCAACTTCCAACTTCCTTGGACGACTCTTTGCTTGCTTTCTGCTGTGCTGTGCAGACTGTGCGCAGCATCACTGTGACTGGCCACAGCCTGGGTGGGGCGCTGGCCAGCTTGTGTGCATACGACCTGTCTACCACAGTGGCGGCAGCTCTGGAGGCTGCAAAGGACCCCAAGGAGAGCAACGAGTACAAAGAGTTGCAGGTGGGTGCTGGACAGCCCCGCCTACAACCGCAGCAGCAGCAGCAGCAAGCAGCCGCAGCAGCAGCCTTGCGGGTTATTTAACGCCCGACATGAGTGAAGCTCAGCTCAGTAGTACAGGGTGGCTGCGGATTTCGGCAACTTGCAGGCTGTTTGAGCACTTGTTGTCTTGTCCCCTCATGCTGTAGACAGTAGACATATACCTGTGTATGCAGTCTTGTACATCAGAGTAAACCATATAGCCCCTGCACCCTGCAGGCGATGAGGATCTCCCCGCTGGATGAACCACATAATCGTATCTTGAGCTACTGCTGATTCTTTGCAGCAACAGGGTGGTTTGCACAAGCAGCGCAATCACTTGCCGAACTACGGACTGCTGCTGCAACTTGCCGCTGCTGTTGCTTGCAGGCCAAGCCAGACCTGTACTCCCAGACAGCAGCGCAGCGCCTGGAGCTCATGTCAGCCCTGTGGCACATTCAAGCAGCAGCGCGGGCCAGAGGCAGTGCCGCTGGTGGCCGGCATCACCTTTGCTGCGCCGCGCGTGGGCAATGCGGCATATGCGAATGCCTTTAAGGCCCGCTCGCTGATCGACCGACTGGCAGTGAGGGAGCTGCTGTTCAATGCCGACGGCTACCACAGCAGCGCGGTGCGCGTGAACTCTTTGTTCAATGTGCTGCTGCTTGCTGCGTTACAGTGCAAGCTGTGGTTGATGCACTGCACGCACACTGCGGGCATGAGCTGGAACAGTTGAGGATTACGTCTCACATCCACAACTTACCCCCACTGCAATTTTTTTGTATCTGAATACTCTTCTACTGCCTCTGTGTTGTCTATGCCGTGCTGCCGTGCCGCTTGCAGCTGAGCTGGCTGGGGTCTGTGTTCAGGGACCGCATCTGGCTGCTGGCGAAGCACTTGTGGTTCAGCGTCGGTTCAGGGCCGGCACGCAAAAAGCTTATCACTTCTCCTGTGTGTTGCAAATCTGCTGCTCTGCCGCTTGCAGCTGAGCTGGCTGGGGTCTGTCTTCAGGGACCGCCCCTGGCTGCTGATGAAGCACCTGTGGTTCAGGGCAGGCACGCAAGACATGAAGAATGACGCCGCCAGCAGGGCAGCTGAGCAGGTAAGGTGCAAACAGCATCAGCAGGCAGCTGCCAAAGCGCGCAGCAGCCACTGCTGACATCAAAAACTTCAGACCATGCACATGCGTGTGCATGTGCCAGCAGCATGTTTGTGCTGCAGATGCACCGAAGCTGCGGCAGGAGCAACACAGACAAGCATATTGGGCGCCTGGCACTCTCTGTAGTGCTGCTCAGCAGCTGCACTCTTGCAGACATATACTGTATGCACCAACTCGCCACACGCCTGCGCTGCGGCCCTGTTTCCTGTGCAGCTGCTGCGGAAGAAGACTGACGCAGCAGCAGCCCCAGTGGTGGGCGGCATGCTGCGGCTGGTCAACGTGCATGACGTGGCGCCTGACGTGCCCTCAGCGGTGCGCGTGCCCTTCTTCAGGTGGGTGCGTTGCAGGGGCGCCGTACTGTGTACCAAGTACGGCAGTACTGTGTCCTGCTTTAATGTCGTCAGCAGTGCGCGTGGCCTTCTTCAGGTGGGTGTGTACTGCAGGGACATCGTAATGCGTACAGAGTACGACACTGCTGTGTTCTGCTTTGATGTCGTCTGCAGTGCGCGTGCCCTTCTTCAGGTTTGTGCACTGCAGGGGTGTCGTACTGTGTACAGCGTGCGACACTGCTGTGTTCTGCTTTAATGTCGTCAACAGTGCGCGTGCCCTTCTTCAGGTTTGTGCACTGCAGGAGTGTCGTACTGTGTACAGCGTGCGACACTGCTGTGTTCTGCTTTAATGTCGTCAGCAGTGCGCGTGCCCTTCTTCAGGTTTGTGCACTGCAGGAGTGTCGTACTGTGTACAGCGTGCGACACTGCTGTGTTCTGCTTTAATGTCGTCAGCAGTGCGCGTGCCCTTCTTCAGGTTTGTGCACTGCAGGGGTGTCGTACTGTGTACAGCGTGCGACACTGCTGTGTTCTGCTTTAATGTCGTCAACAGTGCGCGTGCCCTTCTTCAGGTTTGTGCACTGCAGGAGTGTCGTACTGTGTACAGCGTGCGACACTGCTGTGTTCTGCTTTAATGTCGTCAGCAGTGCGCGTGCCCTTCTTCAGGTTTGTGCACTGCAGGAGTGTCGTACTGTGTACAGCGTGCGACACTGCTGTGTTCTGCTTTAATGTCGTCAGCAGTGCGCGTGCCCTTCTTCAGGTTTGTGCACTGCAGGAGTGTCGTACTGTGTACAGCGTGCGACACTGCTGTGTTCTGCTTTAATGTCGTCAACAGTGCGCGTGCCCTTCTTCAGGTTTGTGCACTGCAGGAGTGTCGTACTGTGTACAGCGTGCGACACTGCTGTGTTCTGCTTTAATGTCGTCAGCAGTGCGCGTGCCCTTCTTCAGGTTTGTGCACTGCAGGAGTGTCGTACTGTGTACAGCGTGCGACACTGCTGTGTTCTGCTTTAATGTCGTCAGCAGTGCGCGTGCCCTTCTTCAGGTGGGTGCACTGCAAGAGTGTCGTACTGTGTACAGCGTGCGACACTGCTGTGTTCTGCTTTAATGTCGTCAGCAGTGCGCGTGCCCTTCTTCAGGTTTGTGCACTGCAGGAGTGTCGTACTGTGTACAGCGTGCGACACTGCTGTGTTCTGCTTTAATGTCGTCAGCAGTGCGCGTGCCCTTCTTCAGGTTTGTGCACTGCAGGAGTGTCGTACTGTGTACAGCGTGCGACACTGCTGTGTTCTGCTTTAATGTCGTCAACAGTGCGCGTGCCCTTCTTCAGGTTTGTGCACTGCAGGAGTGTCGTACTGTGTACAGCGTGCGACACTGCTGTGTTCTGCTTTAATGTCGTCAGCAGTGCGCGTGCCCTTCTTCAGGTTTGTGCACTGCAGGAGTGTCGTACTGTGTACAGCGTGCGACACTGCTGTGTTCTGCTTTAATGTCGTCAGCAGTGCGCGTGCCCTTCTTCAGGTGGGTGCACTGCAGGAGTGTCGTACTGTGTACAGCGTGCGACACTGCTGTGTTCTGCTTTAATGTCGTCAACAGTGCGCGTGCCCTTCTTCAGGTTTGTGCACTGCAGGAGTGTCGTACTGTGTACAGCGTGCGACACTGCTGTGTTCTGCTTTAATGTCGTCAGCAGTGCGCGTGCCCTTCTTCAGGTTTGTGCACTGCAGGAGTGTCGTACTGTGTACAGCGTGCGACACTGCTGTGTTCTGCTTTAATGTCGTCAGCAGTGCGCGTGCCCTTCTTCAGGTGGGTGCACTGCAGGAGTGTCGTACTGTGTACAGCGTGCGACACTGCTGTGTTCTGCTTTAATGTCGTCAGCAGTGCGCGTGCCCTTCTTCAGGTTTGTGCACTGCAGGAGTGTCGTACTGTGTACAGCGTGCGACACTGCTGTGTTCTGCTTTAATGTCGTCAGCAGTGCGCGTGCCCTTCTTCAGGTGGGTGCACTGCAGGAGTGTCGTACTGTGTACAGCGTGCGACACTGCTGTGTTCTGCTTTAATGTCGTCAGCAGTGCGCGTGCCCTTCTTCAGGTTTGTGCACTGCAGGAGTGTCGTACTGTGTACAGCGTGCGACACTGCTGTGTTCTGCTTTAATGTCGTCAGCAGTGCGCGTGCCCTTCTTCAGGTTTGTGCACTGCAGGAGTGTCGTACTGTGTACAGCGTGCGACACTGCTGTGTTCTGCTTTAATGTCGTCAACAGTGCGCGTGCCCTTCTTCAGGTTTGTGCACTGCAGGAGTGTCGTACTGTGTACAGCGTGCGACACTGCTGTGTTCTGCTTTAATGTCGTCAGCAGTGCGCGTGCCCTTCTTCAGGTTTGTGCACTGCAGGAGTGTCGTACTGTGTACAGCGTGCGACACTGCTGTGTTCTGCTTTAATGTCGTCAACAGTGCGCGTGCCCTTCTTCAGGTTTGTGCACTGCAGGAGTGTCGTACTGTGTACAGCGTGCGACACTGCTGTGTTCTGCTTTAATGTCGTCAGCAGTGCGCGTGCCCTTCTTCAGGTTTGTGCACTGCAGGAGTGTCGTACTGTGTACAGCGTGCGACACTGCTGTGTTCTGCTTTAATGTCGTCAGCAGTGCGCGTGCCCTTCTTCAGGTTTGTGCACTGCAGGAGTGTCGTACTGTGTACAGCGTGCGACACTGCTGTGTTCTGCTTTAATGTCGTCAGCAGTGCGCGTGCCCTTCTTCAGGTTTGTGCACTGCAGGAGTGTCGTACTGTGTACAGCGTGCGACACTGCTGTGTTCTGCTTTAATGTCGTCAACAGTGCGCGTGCCCTTCTTCAGGTTTGTGCACTGCAGGAGTGTCGTACTGTGTACAGCGTGCGACACTGCTGTGTTCTGCTTTAATGTCGTCAGCAGTGCGCGTGCCCTTCTTCAGGTTTGTGCACTGCAGGAGTGTCGTACTGTGTACAGCGTGCGACACTGCTGTGTTCTGCTTTAATGTCGTCAGCAGTGCGCGTGCCCTTCTTCAGGTTTGTGCACTGCAGGAGTGTCGTACTGTGTACAGCGTGCGACACTGCTGTGTTCTGCTTTAATGTCGTCAACAGTGCGCGTGCCCTTCTTCAGGTTTGTGCACTGCAGGAGTGTCGTACTGTGTACAGCGTGCGACACTGCTGTGTTCTGCTTTAATGTCGTCAGCAGTGCGCGTGCCCTTCTTCAGGTTTGTGCACTGCACGAGTGTCGTACTGTGTACAGCGTGCGACACTGCTGTGTTCTGCTTTAATGTCGTCAGCAGTGCGCGTGCCCTTCTTCAGGTTGGTGCACTGCAGGAGTGTCGTACTGTGTACAGCGTGCGACACTGCTGTGTTCTGCTTTAATGTCGTCAGCAGTGCGCGTGCCCTTCTTCAGGTTTGTGCACTGCAGGAGTGTCGTACTGTGTACAGCGTGCGACACTGCTGTGTTCTGCTTTAATGTCGTCAACAGTGCGCGTGCCCTTCTTCAGGTTTGTGCACTGCAGGAGTGTCGTACTGTGTACAGCGTGCGACACTGCTGTGTTCTGCTTTAATGTCGTCAGCAGTGCGCGTGCCCTTCTTCAGGTTTGTGCACTGCAGGAGTGTCGTACTGTGTACAGCGTGCGACACTGCTGTGTTCTGCTTTAATGTCGTCAGCAGTGCGCGTGCCCTTCTTCAGGTGGGTGCACTGCAGGAGTGTCGTACTGTGTACAGCGTGCGACACTGCTGTGTTCTGCTTTAATGTCGTCAACAGTGCGCGTGCCCTTCTTCAGGTGGGTGCACTGCAGGAGTGTCGTACTGTGTACAGCGTGCGACACTGCTGTGTTCTGCTTTAATGTCGTCAGCAGTGCGCGTGCCCTTCTTCAGGTTTGTGCACTGCAGGAGTGTCGTACTGTGTACAGCGTGCGACACTGCTGTGTTCTGCTTTAATGTCGTCAGCAGTGCGCGTGCCCTTCTTCAGGTGGGTGCACTGCAGGAGTGTCGTACTGTGTACAGCGTGCGACACTGCTGTGTTCTGCTTTAATGTCGTCAGCAGTGCGCGTGCCCTTCTTCAGGTTTGTGCACTGCAGGAGTGTCGTACTGTGTACAGCGTGCGACACTGCTGTGTTCTGCTTTAATGTCGTCAGCAGTGCGCGTGCCCTTCTTCAGGTTTGTGCACTGCAGGAGTGTCGTACTGTGTACAGCGTGCGACACTGCTGTGTTCTGCTTTAATGTCGTCAGCAGTGCGCGTGCCCTTCTTCAGGTGGGTGCAACTGCCGTACTGTCGTGCTGTGCACGTGTACGGCAAATCCTATACAGCATTCTGCCGTGCGTGCTCTCAGCAGTGCGCGTGCCCTCCTTCAGGTGCGCGTGCTGCGCTGCCGTGCTGTGCATTGCCGTGCTGTGTATTGCAGCACTCTGTGCTATAATACTGCACTGTGGTTCCTGCCTGCGCTGCTGTCTCATGCACTCAGGATCGTGCATGGTGATGGGCAGGAGCTGCTGTTCAACAGCCTGTTGCCATGTGTGTTATTTATGTCACTTTATTTGTGCCTGCGCTGCTGCCTCGTGCGCGCAGGTACGTGCACGGCGGCCAGCAGCTGCTGTTCAACAGCCTGATGCTGCTGCTGCCGCATGTCTTGCTGCTGCTTGATATTTGTGTTTCCTGCTGCTGCCTCATGTGCAGGTACGTGCACGGCGGCCAGGAGCTGCTTTTCAACAGCCTGGCGGTGCCCTACTACAGGGCAGGCCAGTTCACAGGGGCAGCCATTGGGGCCCGCCACAACCTGGAGGTGGGCCGCTGGGGTGTACAAGTCCATTGTGAACGTGTCATCACATAGTCTGTATGGCACGCAGCATGCGGTGTCCTTCCTGTGCTGGGCAGCTCACTGGGGCAGCATTGGGGCGCGCCACAACCTGGAGGCGGGTCGCTGGCGTTTATAAGTACTTCTCTGTCCACCTGGTCATGTTGGTGAGCTGTAAGTCACATGCACTGCGTGGCATACAGCCTTTGCGGTGTCCTGCTGCCGTGCTGGGCAGTGCATTGGGGCGTTCATCAGGGTGCACAACCTGGAGGTGAGCGCCCAGCGTGTTGTGTTATGTTGCAAACGTAATGCTGATTTGTTGCAAGTCAAATGCGCTGCATGGCAAACACCCAGCAGTAATCCTATATCCCCCAGCCAATAACAGACGCCAGACTGGCGCCCGTTGGCCCATGCCGCCTTGCCACGAAGTGTTGTCTATCGTGCTGCAGCAATACCTGCACAGCATGGACCCAGCGCGGCCCCAGGCGCTGGTCAACAAGAGTGACGACGTGCTGCTGAGCAGCTACTGCGTGCCCAAGTGCTGGTGGAGCCCAGTGCCAAACAGGGGTATGGTGTGTGCTGACATTGGGGGGAGAAAGGTCTGGCTGCGCAAGGGGCTGCTCGGTGATCTACCAGGGCAGCAGCAGCAGTGAGTCAGCTGCTGGAACATCCGCCAGGGCAGCAGCAGCAACTGGGCTGCTGGAACGTCTGCTATGGGCCAGCAGCAGCAGCAGCAGTGAGTGTGCCAGCTACTGCCTGCCCAGCTGCTGGTGGAGCCCCGTGCCAAACAGGGGCATGGTGTGCGCTGAGGTTGGGGGCAGAAGGGTCTGGCTGCGCAAGGAGCTGCTGGGTGACGGTCCAGTGCAGCAGCAGCAGTAGGTGTACACCTACATGTGCTTGGTGTTGGCGGACGTGGCAGCACAGCAGCAGCTGCTGAACCATTTGGCAGGGCAGCCGCAGCAGTGAGTGTGCCTGCTACCATGTGCCCAAGTGCTGGTGGAGCCCCGTGCCCAACAGGGGCATGGTGTGCGGACATGTGGACGGCAAGAGCGTGTGGCTGCGCAAGGAGCTGCCGGGTGATCTGCCAGGGCAGCGGCAGCAGCAGCAGCAGCAGTAAGTCAGCTGTCGCAGCGTCTGCCAGAACAGCAGCAACAGCAGTGGGTGTGCTGGCTGTCGCCTGCCCAGCTGCTGGTGGAGCCCAGTGCCCAACAGGGGCATGGTGTGCGCGAATGTGGATGGAGGAAAGGTGTGGCCGCACAAGCAGCTGCTCTAAGGCCTGCCAGGCCAGCAGCAGCAGCAGCAGCAATAAACGCTCGTCAGTAAGCTGGTGGGATGCCCGCCAGGGGATTGATAGCAGCAGCAGCAGCAGCAGCCAGATTGTATTCAGGGGACCGGCCAAGGCAGCGCAGCAGCAGCAGCAGCAGTGTGCATACAACAGGCTCTGAGCCCCAGTGCCGCCGCTGCCAGCGGCCGCAGGGCTGTGGTACTGCCTAACTGCGGAGCTGTGCGAGTGCACTGCTGGCGGTCGGATGACATGGAGAGAGAGAATGAGCCAGAGGAAACAGCAGGTAAAAGTTGTGATTGGTGGGGAGTTTATGGAACAAGGCACATCAGCGAGAGCAGCTGCAGCAGATTTATTGCAGGCAGTGCTGCTGGCAGCGGAACATGTATGCTGCTTGGTTTTAAACCATTTGGAAGGGCTGTCTGAGGTTACATGTGCGCTTGAGGCTTGTTGACACAAAGGGTGCAGTGGGCGTATCAAGGAGCAGCAGCTGCAGTACTCGCTGCAGCAGCTTCAAGTTGTTGTGTCTATGTGCTGCTGCGGATCTCATTGCACAAAGCACCACGGGGTTATGCTAACCCAGTGCCAGCAGCAGCAGTCAATGTGAGCATTGGCAGCAATAACTGATGAATAACCATGAGATCTGGGGCATCAATGCGTCTGTCTGGGGATGTATGCAGTGGCAAAAGCAGTGTGAGGAGCCGTTACAGCAAGAGACACAATGAGGAAGGGCTGCTGTGCTGATGATTAAAGTTGAGCACAAGACATAGAAGCTGGCCTGGGGGGTCTGCTGCAGAAAGATCCCATGATCGTCACAAACTTTGGAAGCTGAGCAAGATATTAAATTCATGGTGTGTGTGCATATGTGAGCAGCGTGCTGCAAGGGTGCATGGGGGCCAGGGTGCTGTTTTGTTCCTGTCAGCTGCAGCTTGGGTGAACAAGTGAGAATGCGTTGAACTGCTACAAAGCGCGCAACAGTGGGTATGGGCCGCTGGCCAGCTTGGATTGTCTTGGGCATTGGCTGTTTGGCACGCTTGTATGTTTGGGGAAAGGGGCATCTCAAGCGTCCAGCATGTTGCTCATCAACAGCAACATCATCATCATCATCATCATCATCACCGTCACTCAATGCCTCATCATCATCCTGTCGGCATCAGCATGAAGAGCTTCTTGTACAAACCTGGTGTACATTCTGAAGAGATGTCATTTTGTGCTACAGCCTGTCATCTGCCAGTGGCACCGGCTTCTGGTTGGTTTGTGCGGTTGAACATCAAGCGAGGCTCCAGTGCTGTGACGGCTGGTGGCAGCAGCCACCGACAACGCGAGTCTGGAAATCAAAGTACTGTATTGTATTATTGTTTGGGATGTGTGATGTGTGATGTGGGACTGCCAGCCTGCACAGTGTGCCGCACAAGGTGGCCAGGTGTGCAAGGTGCAGACAGTGCCAGGCAAGCCTGGTGGAGGGCGCTTACTTATGCGGCCTTAGCTGTTGGTGTGTGCAGCAGATACCATTGATGCCAGGGTTCGTTGATGATCAAATCTATTGCAGCATGCACGTCCGTTGCGCCCTGGCATACAATGCCCCTGGCAGGCTGTCATTCATACCATAACATCACACACACCTCGTACACGGGCTGCAGTCCATGCATGGACACATATATATGTACGGTACATATATATGTACGAGATGTGTTTGATTGTTATGGTATGAATGACAGCCTGCACTTGGTTGGAGTCACGCAACGGTTGCTGGAGGCCAGGGAATTGTTCAAACGCTTTAGCTCTGGTGTGACATGCATGCACATGCATGCGCAGCAGCAAGTGCACCCGGCGGGCCCACAACCCTATATACAGAAAGTTGCCGATTGCATTCATTACAAGCATAAGCATAATGCAACTCGCTGGCGGGTCGTCTGCGCGCGTGCCTGCCTGCCGCCACGTTGTTACCTGTTGTGTAACATATATGTATATGTATTTATGTATATACATTGTGACTGGCCAGTACTCAGGGGAATCCCAGACTAGTTTCAATGTTTGCCAAGTCAATGGTTACAAGGTCCGTACCAATCCAGGAACGGTTGGCGACAGACAGGCCTGAGCCGCCATTGCATATGGCAGACACCATGCAAGCTGCTGCCGCACAGGCAAGTGACGCAACTGACCAGTTTGGGTGTAATAAGTGCACTACAGCCTGCCAAAATTGCAGTCATGTTGCAGTGCCAATTGGCTTGCAAGTGCTGCAAACCTATGCTGCACCGCATGCTCAGCACATCTCCACACATGCACTTGAGTACATTGCACAGCCCAGTGTAGTCTAGCCCAGCCCAGACACATGTGCCTGAGGATGATGCAAAGCCCATGGGCTGGCCAGCCCAAACACAGACATGAGGATACAAAGACAGCAGAGCCCATGCTGCTACACCCGCTGCCCCATCCTCTGCTGCCAGTCGTGCCAATCTCGTTGGGGCTCCTGCTGCCGCACCAACCGCTGCCACTCCTGCTGCTGTTGCTGCTGCTGCTGCAGCTGCACATCTTCCTCCTGCTGCTCATCATTCTCCTGCCCAGCGCTGAACCCTAAGCCCCGCTTGCGCTTGTTCTGCAGCGTCTGCAGCGGCTGCTTTATACCCTGGCCTTCCCTGCCTAAACCCTGCCCAGGCCTGTACCCCATCTTCTCCATAAGCGAGTGTGCAGCACCCCAGCGGCCGGCAGCAGCAGCCTGCGCCGCTGCCGCTGCTGCCGCTTCTCGCGCTGCTGCTGCTGCTGCTGCTGCATCTTGCACTGACGGCCCGCCGGCTGTTGCTGCTGCTGCTGAGCCAGACAGCATGCTTGGCTCCTCATCTCCATCGCCGCCCACAACACCCCCAGGCACCCAAGCAATAGGGCCCCTAGGAGCCTCCTCCTGCCGCCTCTTCTTGCGCCGCTTGCTGCTCTTCAAAGCAGCAGCACTGCCCGGCCTACCCAGCCCCTGCTGCTGCTGCTGTGCTGCATACTGCCTGTCCTCTGCCTGCCAGGTGGGCAGCAGCTCCCGCTGCAGCAGCCGTGACAGTGCAGTGAGCCAGGGCTTGGCTGATGCAAAGGGGCAGCCAAGCCGCAGCTGTGGCGGCTGCCGGTATTGCTGCTGGTAATGCTGCTGCTGCTGCTGCTGCTGCTGGTGGTAGGGAGGCATGGTGGGTGCTGGCTGCATCCATGCAGGCAGCCGCAGCTGCGGCTGCCAAGGCCCTGCTATGCTGGAAGGATTGTCATTTGCAGCAACGCCCAGATAACTTGAACGCTGCTGCTGCCGCTCATCTTGGTGGCTCTGCTGCTGCCGATCGTGATAGCTCCTATGCCTCTCCTGTTCAGGCCATCTCTGCTGCTGCCGCTGCTGCTCGTGCCGATCCCGCACATGTGGCTGCTGCCGCTGAAAGCCGTTGGCATCTGCAGCAGCACCTGCTGCTGACGGCGCTGGTGGGCCGTACTGCTGCTGCTGCTGCTGGCTTGCTGCTGTTTCAAAGACATGCCGAAGTGCTGAGATGTCAAGCTGCCATCCCTTGCCCTTTGATCCCCGCCTGAACAAGCGGTCTGCCTCAAAGATTGAGTTGGTATCAGCCTCAATGCCTAGCTGGTTCTTTGACAGGCCCCTATCATGCAGCTGATTAGCGATAACATGCGTCCTGGCTGTCTGATGTGGCTGTGAAAGCAGGACGCTGGCTGCTGCACGCTTGAACTGCGAGACAGCATCTGAGCCTGGCCACGCGCGCTGAACTGCATGCAGCAGCAGCTGCTGCTGGTCTTCAGCTGCAGCTTGCCCCATCATTGAGACATTAGCTACAAAGCGAAGCTGCAGCTGTGCCTAGCTATTACCGAGGCTTGCCTGCAGACACAATAGAAAGGGTTGCAGGGTGACTGGTGTGACAGCAGCAGGAGCACCGGTGCCAGCAGCACGCATCAGGCAACTGAGCAACCGAAAGACAAACAACTAAAAGCCTAGATATAAGAAGGTTTCAAGTACTAGTGTGGACAGCGCACCATGCAGAAGATCGGTAGGAGCCCCGCTCGCCAACGGAGCGTCACTAAGCTTGCACCTGACACCTGTGCTTGTGCCTCAATGGAGGAGTGTGCTGCGGGTTTACAAGCTGGTCACGCATCAGAACAACTATGCTTGCAGGACGCTGCGTTCTAGCATGTCCGTCTGAACATTTGTCATGTGTGTCAGTGGCACTGTCAGTCAGTTCAAACTGCCAACCTTTGCATTGTATGCAGGCTCTTGACCTACCGTCTGGAGTGGTGGGCAGCCAATGATTAACGCAATAATTGGATTGTATTAACCCAAACCGACACTGCAGAGGCCTGCACTCCTCGTGGCACTTCGCGACCTTCGTTAGCGTGGCAGTTGGTGCTGAGGCCGCTGCAGCAGCAGCAAATGCAGCAACAGCAACAGCAACAGCAGCAACAACAGCAACAACAGCAGCAGCTACAGATGCAGCAGCAACAACAACCAGCACAGCAGCAGCAGCAGTCGCAGCAGCAGCAGCAGCAGCATGACGTTGTCACCGTACAACAGCAGCTGTGGCGTGCTTTGCAGGCACATGAGACAACACTGCTGCAGCTGATACAAGAGCTGCGCGTCCGACAATGCAATGTAACAAAGCAGTTTGCAGCCGCATCTGCCTCCTTCACTAGTGGCGAAGCAGCACTTAGCGTGAGCATTCTGACAACATGAAGGACCAGCTGCTGCTGCTGCAGCAGCAGCTGCAGCAGCTAGAGCAACAGGTCGAGGGGCATGAAACAAATCACACAGCATGACCAACGATTTCACTTGTGACTAAACTGCAGGTCGAGGGGCATGAAACAAATCACACAGCATGACCAACGTAATTTAACTTGTGACTAAGCAGCAGGTCGAGGGGCATGAAACAAATCACACAGCATGACCAGCGTTGTTTAACTTGTGAATAAGCAGCAGGTCGAGCGGCATGAAACAAGTCACACAGCATGACCAACGTTATTTAACTTGTGAATAAGCAGCAGGTCGAGCGGCATGAAACAAATCACACAGCATGACCAACGTTGTTTAACTTGTGACTAATTAGCGCCATGAAACAAATCACAAAGCAGTCAGGCAACAGAGGCAACAGGCGCAGGGTGACCTGCTGGCGATGCTGCAGCCACCTGGCCTTAGAATCGGCGATGCTGCTGCTGCACCCAGCCAGCAGCAGCAGCAGCAGCAGCCGCCTGCAGCCGACACTTCAAGTGCTGCACTGGGTACTGCAGAGCTAGCAGCCGCACATTGTCAGCCATCCCTGCTCCTGTCGCCGCAGCAGCAGCAGCCCAAGCCTCAGCAGCCTCAGCAGCAGCAGCCTCAGCAGCAGCAGCAGCCTCAGCAGCAGCAGCAGCAGCAGCAGCAGCAGCAGCAGCGCTGGACCGCAGGTAGACCCCTGCAGCACATGGGCAGCATTGACCAGCTGTGCAGCGTCCTGCAGCAGCACCCTGCTGGTGAAGGCATGTCTGCAGCCACCCAGCAGCTGATCAACCAGCAGCTGTTGAAGGGCCAGGGAGCCATCATTCCTGTGTCAGTAGCTGTGTCCATGTTCCTGCACCTGGAGAGGCAGCTAGGCATGCTGAAGAACAAGGTCGATGGGTTGGAAGCAGCAGCAGTAGGTGCCAAGCGGCCGCGGACGATGCTTCAAACAAGCAGTGATGCGGCAGCAGCTAGCCCTGCCAGTGCTGCTGCAGTGCCTTGGCTGCCTACGGCAGAGCAGGTGCCAGGGGCTGAGGCTGTGCAACCTCTGCAGGCAGCAGCTGCTGCTGGGCCTCATGCAGTGCCAGCCGCAGCCGCAGCAGCAGCAGCAGCAGCAGCAGCAGCAGCAGCAGCAGCAGCAGCAGCAGCAGCGCCTGCAGGCCAGCAGCAGCGGCCTGTGGTGCGAGCCTTTCCCAGCTTTGGTGACATGGGCACAATCAAGGCCCTGGCACACTTCCACTTTGTAGACCCCTTGCCTGAGAACCTGATTGCGCTGGATGGCATGGGAAATGTCAATGATGCAGGCCTGCCTTGGACGCCTGCCCTTGCTGATGCAGCAGGCTTGGAGAAGTGGCGGGGCGGCAGGAGGGGTCCCTTCCAGCGCTGGTATGAAGTGCGCTTTATGGCTGCACAGGTCAAGGAGAAGGCGCAGCAGATAGCAGAGATGAAACAGCAGAGTGCAAATGAGGCTGCTGGACATAGCAATGGTGTGCCTGATACTAATACATCTGCAGCAGCAGCTGCAGAGCAGGATAGGGAGAGTACTGAGGTGGGGCCTGGGGCCACTGACGAGCGTGGAAGTGAGGCAGCGCTGCTGCTTGAAGCAGCTGCAGCGCTGGATGCCGAGCGCAGTGAGTGGAAGATGACGCTGTACAAGTACTTCCACTTTTTGAAGAGCGGCGGGGGCAAGGGCAGCAGCGGCAGCCAGGACAATGGGGCAGGGGAGGCAGCTGGCAGCGGGGAGGATGAGGGACAGCACTAGTCCCAGCAGCTTGGGGTTTGTAGATGTATTGTGGTTTGCTGTATCACTACAAGAGTTTGAGGTGTGAAAATGTTTTGTGATGTTGGCGTGTGAGCTGGTTCTTGTTGTATTGGGTTGGGCTGATACCCCGCTGTCATGAGATTTGCTGCTGCAGTGAATGCATGTTGTATGCATGTATTTTAAGGTTATGGGTTTTGCACTTCCTGCTGCAGTATGGTGTCATGGTGTTGAGTTCTCCTGGAACTTCAAGCTGATGGCGGCTGACTTGCAAGTGCTAGTAGCAGCACGTGCTCTCTCCGAAAGCCAAAAGGTGCATGGTGTGTGTGGTCAGGCGGTGTGATGCACAGGGATCATGCTACTACCGGGCAACATATCTGTTTGACACCTCAGCAACAAGCTTGCGGTAACGAATTGGTGCAGTTGTGTGCATTCACTGCACTGCAGGCATGATGCCTTGTAAGTTACCTAGCAGCATCATTGGCATGTTCAGCATTGTGTCTTTGCAAGGACTGTCTGTGATCCAGTCAGCTACACTTCGACAGCACAGCCGACTTGTACCTGTACACAATCAACCACGTGGCTTTGTCCTCTGCACTGCAAGTGACCGTTGTGTACTGCAGCCTGCAAGCTGCAGGAGCAGCACACTTTACACCCGTCAGGCGTACAAAAGGCCCTTCATCCAGAAAGTGTTCTTACACCATGCAATGCTGCCTATAACGCGCGACAGGAGGCATTCGCAAGGAGGGGTTTCGCGAGACAGACCGGGTGACACAGCTTTAGCTTTGACTGTCCACGGTCGAAAAAGCTAAAGCGACTATCAGGCTGTGCTATATCTATCTTGACGGTCTGTCTTGTTCTTCGACACCAGTGTGCCGAAGAGCAGCACTGCAGGCAGGCACTGCAACAAGCTTATGATTCGCACAGCATCATCAGCTCCACATCCACGGGCGATGTTTGCAGCATGACCAACGTTGTCAACTTGTGACCGAGCAGCCGGCCAGATAGAGCGGCAGCAGCAGTAGCAGGAGCACCAGGTCATCATCCCCATCAGCAGCAGCAGCAGCAGCAGCAGCAGCAGCAGCAGCAGCAGCAGCAGCAGCGTGCGGCGCAGTAAGCCACAGCGTCACCCTGGTGCCACCCATATCCTGCAGCATAAGAACCAACACCAGCAGCCATGAGCAGCAGCGAGGGCAGGGCCATCCTGCTTGCAGTTGATGACACTGATGCCTGCCAGCTGATGCTGCAGTGGGTGCTGGACAGTGACCTGCTGCTGCCAGGGGACAAGCTGCACCTGCTGCATGTCACCATGCGTGACACAGCAGGCACAGGCAGCAACCAGCTGCCGGGAGGTGACTACTTTTTGCAGGTACCGTGTGCAGAGTGTGCTTGTGGTACCCCATATACACCGTTTTTTTACCTGAACCGTGCTACTGATGAGTCAAACTGCAGTGTGTGACGGCACGTACATGATTGTGAGCATTGCTGTTTCTACTGCATCCGCGGGGTCCTACTGCTGCATCTGTTTGCAGTGGTGCAGCCAGCCATGCTGCGCAAACGGCAGCAGCAACAGCAGTAGCAGTGGTCCTGCACAAATGCGGCTCGCACCACTGCGTGCCACCCCTGCACAATCGGCTCATTACGCCATCGACAACAAAACTGCACCATACTGTGGTCACATCCGCCCGCTGCAACAATGTTGCATCATGCTGCTGCTGCAGGCGCACCCTCAGGAGGCGCAGCGCGTGGTGCTGGCCATGCTGCAGCGCCGCTTCCTGGACAGCCTGGAAGCCCTGGGGATGCGGCCCACAGTGCACATCGTGCAGGTGAGGTGAACTTCGCCTATTTGTGCGTCACCTTGAAGCACACTGCTTCTGCTGGTGCTGCTTCCTGGGCGCCCTGGAAGCCCTGGGGCTGCGGCCCACGGTGCACATTGTGCAGGTGCGCGTTAACAACTGTTTCTCCCACTGATTGTATTGCGGTTCACCTTGAAGCACACTGCTTCTGCTGGTGCTGCTTCCTGGGCGCCCTGGAAGTTCTGGGGATGCGGCCCACGGTGCACATCGTGCAGGTGCGGGCGGGTGTATCTGATTCTGTATAAAGCACAGCATATCTAGCGTCATCTGCAGGAAGACGCCAGTTTCCTAGATGCCTCCTTGTGTGCGCCAAGACGTGATTCTTTTTAACATTTGCTTGCCTGTAGGCCTCATAGTACGCCAAGACGGAGGGCAGGTCCAACTGCAGAAGGGGTCCCACCCATCGCATGTATTGGCATGTGCGGCTTGGCTTATTGCTATCACTGCCATATCTTCTGCTTCCTGCAGGCCTCGCAGTGCGCCAAGACAATAGGCAGGCTCATCTGCGCCAAGGCGCAGGACTTGAACTGCAGCCACGTGTACACATCATAACATGATTAGTGTTACAAACACTTGCCTGCAGGCCTCCCAGTGTGCCAAGACAATAGGCAGGCTCATCTGCGCCAAGGCGCAAGACTTGAAATGCAGCCACGTCTACCTGGCAGCAGGCCGCGGCCAGCAGCACCACAGCAGCAGGGGCGTGCTGGCCCGCATGATCAGCGGGCCTGGCATCAAGCAGTACGTGCAGCAGCACTGCACTGTGCCGCTGACAATTGTGGCGGCTGCAGGGGATGCAGCAGAGGTGGCAGAGTTTGAGGCAGCAGCAGCGGCAGCAGGGGAAGCCTAGTAGTGGTGGGGGTGCTGCGCAGGGCCCTGCTGCGGTGTGAGGCCTTGGCATGGATGGTGTCGTTGTCTGCTGTGCAGCAACAGCTCTGTCTAGCATGCTCAGCGGGCCTGGCATCAAGCAGGACGTGCAGCAGCACTGTGCCGCTGTGATTGTCGCGGCTGCGGGGGATGCAGCGGAGGTGGCAGAGTTTGAGGCAGCAGCGGCAGCAGCAGCAGCAGCAGCAGCAGCGACGCCTAGCAGTGCTGCTGGTAGTGCGCAGGGCCCAGGTGCGGTGTGAGACCTTGGGGGATTTTTGTGATTGTGCTCAGCAGCAGCAATGCAGTCCTGAAACAACAACACATCCGCAGGCTGGCGCGCATGCTCAGCGGGCCCGGTATCAAGCAGTACATGCAGCAGCACTGCACAGTACCGCTGACCATTGTGGCGGCTGCCGGAGATGCGGCCGAGGTGGCGGAGTTCGAGGCGGCAGCAGCAGCAGCAGCAGCAGCGGCAGCGAAGCCCAGTGATGCTGCTGGTGGTGTGCAGGGCCCTGCTGCGGTGTGAGGCCTTGGCAAACCAATGTTGTTGTTTGTGCTGCAGCAGCAGTTCTGTCCAGCATTCTCAGCGGCCCCGGCATCAAGCAGTACGTGCAGCAGCACTGCACTGTGCCGCTGGCGCTCGTTGTGGCTGCAGGGGACGAGGCAGAGGTGGCAGAGTTTGAGGCAGCAGCAGCAGCAGCAGCAGCGGCTCGCTTGAAGCCTGGTGGTGGTGGGAGCGCTGCGCAGGGCCCAGGTGTGGTGTGAGGCCTTGGCAAATTTAATGATGGCAGTTGCTGTGCAGGAGCACCGCAGTGCTGCAGCCGTAATGGCACCAAGTGCATGCCTGCAGGGCGTGATTCGCAAGGTTGCTGCATGTGTTTGTTGCGTTCTGCTAGCTGTGCTATGTCGGTGAGATGTGGTGGCACTCAACAGCAGCTGTGTTGCCTGCAGCCTGTTTTGTGTGGATGATGCTGTGCTGCCAACCTGTTCTTGACCAGCAGCCCGCTCGCCTCAGCAGCACAGTCACAGTGTGCAGCGGCAGGCCCGTAGACAGCGCGTGCCTGCAACACCTGCCATAGCACATATAAATGTGGTGTTACTTCAAGCAAGTTGCGTCTACTTGAAACATTAAATGGAGTTGACCTTCAGCCTTTGCTCTTGCACAGTGCTGGGGGGTGCTAGGGCACAACTGGCGTACCATGGTGATCACTCAAACTGAACTGCTTTCAAGAAAAAGGATTTGTGGTGCCATAGCAGTGTATCATACATGATGTTCTGTCTTTTTACTCCAGTAATTGCTGCTGTGTTGCTCAGGTTGGTGCCTGTCTGTGTTTGTGATTGCAAGGTGTCTGATCATCATGTAGTGGAAGAACATGTGTCAGGCATGCACGGAGGCATTCTGTAGAGCATGTGCTGTCATGCTGGTATCAGCAGGTGTCGCACCAGCTGATAACGTCATGATTGCTAACTGCGTACTAGTGGCTCAGAAACGTGTGGTGTCCCCTCATGTAACAGTCATAATACGACTGAGCCTGAGCCCGCGGCGGGCACAGCATGAGACGGCTGGCCTTGAGATTTGGCCTTGAGAGTTGCTCAGGCTGGCAGTCTGCTTGCGCGACGCGCCTTCGGATGCAAGCTCTTGGGTGGCCTGAGGTGACCTGTCAGCGAATCTGAAGGGCTAGAATGGCTGACCTGGCTCCAGCACAGCTTGAAGTGGTGCTGTGGTAACAGCAGTGCGGCTTGTTGTGCAAAAAGTGGTATGGTGAAGGCAACCAGCATTGTTGGCAACCCATGTAACCGCTGTTGGGTACGACTCATGGCAAGGACAAGGGTTGTCCAACCTGCTGAGGTTGGCATGCACTTCAAATGCCCAAGCACATGACAAGCTGGCAGAAAACCTGATGATGCAGGGCAATGGGCGTGCGATTGTCTGCAGTTGCATAGACTTCAATACATGGCAACAGTAACAGGAGCTGTAGATGATTCAAACCCCAAGCAACATGCCACATATCTTGCCACTCAGATCGTCCACGTCATCAATGTTGGCTCTCAACCTTCTATAAAGCTACCGAACTCACCGGCCACGCGATTTTGTCTACACACGCTCGGCCCGCCATGCGCACTGCATTTTCGGGCTGAGCCTCGTAGCTGCTTGAAATGGCAGCTATTCCCCAGAACCGCGCTGACATCGCATCTTCAAGCGTTAGTGGTCCATCTGGCTGCTGTTTGGGATCCCCAGGTGCGGCAGCCCGCAGCAGGCAGCAGCATTCAACTGCTACTGCCTTGGACGCCAGTCTTGCTCAAACCGGGCATTGCTCCGCAGGCAGGGTAAGTCAGTACCTACGTGACTATATGGGCACCTGACAGGCCAGCAGCAGCCGCTGATCAGCGCACCCCACTCCCCATGCCTGCCCACCACCAGCACAGCAGGCAGGCCCCTGCTGCTGCTGTTCCTGCAAGCAGCAGCAGCAGGCAGCCAGGGCCACACCCAGCTGTCATGAGCTTGCAGAGAGAAGTCAGCATAGCGCAGGATGCATCTGCGCCCCCGGTGAGCACATGCTTCTTAGGCTGCAATGGCAGCCTGTGCGCTTGCAGGAACTGCTGTCCTCTGTGCTGTCGGTTGCAGTGTACTGCCCACCTGCTTGCCTGCAGCCACCCGCCCCAGTTTGCAGGACTTGCACTGAACTCAATTGTTTTGCTGGTCAATAAGTAATTAAGTAAGCAATTGCTGTGACTCATACATGTCTGGCCTGCAGGAAGCCCGGGTTGTTTCTCTGTCCAAGCTGCATGCCGTGATGGCTTCCCACCAAGCCAACAGGCAAGGGTAGCAAGCATTGAACAGCAGCGGTCGCCTGCATATATTCATGTGTACTGCAAAGGCATGCAGGATGCAGCCGTATTGATTCTCTTGGCAGCGTGCTCACATAATCTACAGTAACCACAGCCCTGTAATGGGGGTGCAACAGTGCCCTGCATATCCGCCAGTGCAATGCAGCACACTCTTGCTGACGAGCAATGCATTGCTGCCACTTTACTCAATTCCACACCGCATGCTCCTGCAGGCCCGGCCTTGCTGTCGCAATGCTGCCATGGTTCCTGGCTGGCTGGCCGCACCTGGTGGCCTGTATGTGGGACCCCAACCCGCAGCTGCCTGCAGCAGTGGCACCGCTGCTGGGCATGGTCGGCGGCCTTGTCGCGTCCAGCAGGGCGGCAGCAGCAGCAGCAGATGATGCGGCATCCTCAGCTGCTGCTGCCACTTCATCTGAGAGCACCACCACCACCACCGCAGACAGCGCAGCTGGGGCAGCAGCTGCTGCACCCACCACCACCACTACTGCTACTGCTGCTGCTGCTGCCAGCTCCGGCACCACAAGCAATCCCCCGCAGAGGCAGCAGCAGCAGCAAACCCCACCAGCAGCAGCTGGCATGCCTGCTGGCCCACCAGTGCCCCCTCCAGGCCTGCTGTTTGACTGGCTGCTGCCGCTGCTCACTGGCAGAGTCCCCCTGCCCACCGGCAGCCCAGCACCACTGCAGCTGCAGGCGCTGATCTGCAAAACACTCATCTACGCACTACAGCAGCTGCCTAGCTGCACACCTGCTGCACAAGCCAGCACAACTGGCACCACATCATCATCATCATCAGCAGCAGCTGTTGCATTAGCCGGCAGTAGCACGGACGCTGGCAGCAGCAACAGCAGCAGCAGTGCCGGGCAGCCGCCGCTGCTGGTTGCCCCAGTACCAGAGGCAGCAGCGCAGCAGCTGCGGCAGCATGGCAGCGCAGTGGTGTCTGCAGTGCAGGAGCTGCTGGAGGCTGTGACTACACCACCTCAGCTGCTGGCGCCGCTGCTGCAGCTGCTGCTGGAGGTCATCCGGATGGATGCTTCGGTCATCACAGGTGCAGTGTGGCTGCAGCCGCATCATGGGACATTGGCAAGTTGTTGTCTGCATTGCCCAGCAGTTGAATGTATGTTTGTTGGCTGGCATGCAATATGCATGCGGGTGATGCATCTGCACTCTCTACCCTTTTAGAACTGCTCGCAGCAAGCTCCCCGCCAGGAGTACAACGCCTCTGATTGCTTCGTCCATCGCTGCGTTGAATGATAACACCTGTACTCTTCGTGTTTTCCTGATTTTCGTTGTGCTCGTACTTGCGCTTGTGCATCACTCTTACTGCTGCTGCTGCTGCTGCTACCTCAGGTGCCGTGCTGCGTGACTTGCTGGACCTGCTGCTGGGCTGGTCACTGGAGCCTGGCCTGCCCAACAGGGACAGGTGCGTGAATAACATACCTTTTGGTTGCAAAACTGTTGCCACTGTCTACGAGCTACCTGTGCTGTCAAGCTGGGTTGGTGCACTTGGTGCAGCAACCATCAGCTAGCAGCAGCTGTGCATGCGCTCTGCTATGTGCTCAGGGTGCGCGCGTGTGCTTTATGGTCCTGTACACACCGATTCTCCAAAAGCTTAAGAGCATCTGGGTGCATTAGAGGGAATGCGGTGATATCCATGTGCGTGAGCATTTGCGCATGAGTATCTCGTCATGGCCGCATGCCTGCTTGCTGAGCTGCGCTGTTCGCGCTGTTTGCGCTGTTGTAGGCAGCTCACCGCGCGGGTGCTGGCGTCCTGCAAGGCCTGCTGGCCTGCCTTCTGCACACAGTCAGCTGAACATTGCATTTTGTTCTGCGCTCTTGTATGCTGTGCTGTGGCTTGCAGGCAGCTCATCACGCGGGTGCTGTCCTCCTGCAAGGCCTGCTGGCTGGCTGAGCCGCAGCTGGTGGCTGATGTGAGCAGCAAGCTGCTTGCCGACCTGACGCAGCTGCTGCCCCCACCTCCTGCAGCAGCAGCGGCAGCAGATGAGACACAGCAGCGAGAGCAGAAGGATGTGAGGCAGGAGGAGCAAGTGCACGGTGCTGCTGCAGGCATAGCAGTTGCAGGCGCATTAGCAGCGGAGCCTGCAGACAACTCACAAGGAGAGCAGCAGCAGCAGCAGCAGGTTGAGGGCGAGGGCGACAGCGCTGAGCAGCAGCAGCAGAAGTTCCTGGCGCTGCTGTCCTGCCTATTGGCCATCTTGCATGCAGCGGGCAGGCTGCCCAGCTGCCAGGCCTTGATAGGTGATGCTGCTGCGCTGATGGCCACGGCACATGCGCGGTTCTGTGCGGGTGCGGATGATGATGGAGCGGAAGCTGGCGCTTGTGAGGCAGCAGCATCTCTGGCCTCGCTTATGCTGGTGCTGTGGCAGTCAACAGCCATGGATGCTGCTGCTGCAGCAGCTGCAGTTGAGGCAGGCCGAGAAGACAGCAGTGAGCAGGCTGCAGCTCCAGCTGACGCAGTTCAGGGGAACAACAGCGAGAGCGATAAAGTTGTATCGGCAGCTGGCGCAGGCCACAGTAGTACAGCAGCAGCAGTGTTTGACAGCGCCTGGGCAGCAGTGCTACGCACATTGAAGCTGCAGCAGCTGTCAAAAAAGGATGCCGCTGCTCTGCTGGACAGCATGAGCAAGGCTGTGGCTGGCTTGGCCAGTCTCTGCAAGCAGCATCAGCATCAGCAACAGCAGCAGCAGCAGCAGCAGCGCTGGCTGCAGGAGCTGTGTGTGAAACTGCCTGAGCAGCTGTTCAGCGACACGCTGCACCTGAGGTGGGATGCTGTGGTGTGCTTAGATGCCTGTGACTTTTTTAGTCCATCCCGTTTACAATCTCCTGTTTGGCTCGCATCATCAGCACAATTGCATGGCTTTTATCTGGTGGGTGTGTTGTCATGGTCGCTGGGTATGCTCTGAAGCAAGGCAAAGTCTTTGGTGAGCCTTGCTTTGTTCTTTGGTTGGTTCTGGGGGAGGGGACGGGGGGCCATGGTATTCATTGGCAGCTTGCATGTTTTAAGCATGGCTAGGCACAGACATGCACACATGCACTCAGGCACCCCTGTTGCAGGAGCACTTTCTGTGTGTCTGATGATGTGCTCTGCCACTGCTGCTGCTGCTGCTGCTGCTGCTGCTGCTGCCTGCCTTTCAGGTACCTGTCTGTGCCAGATGTGCAGGCTGCAGCAGGCCCGCTGTACACAGCAGCACTGCTGCTGCAGCCAGCGCCACCAGGCCAGAGGCACGATAGCAGCAGCAGCAGCAGCAGGCCTCCAGGCAAACCACTCATTGAGGCAGTCCTGCAAGAGCTGACAGCTGTGAGTGAATGCTTCGCAGCCATGCACGCTGCTGCTGGCAGCAGCCGCACGAGCATCAGCACAGCAGGCAGTGCAGCAGCAGGCAAGGCTGACAAGCAGCAGCAGCAGCAGGATGACAGCGCAGCAGAAACAGAGCTAGGCCTTGCGCAGCATCAGTACAGCAGCCTCAGCGAGCAGCAGCTGCTGTCGCTGCTGCTGTTTGACCTTGTGCTGCTGGAGGCTTGGGCATCCAGCAGCACCTGGCAGCAGCAGCAGCAGCAGCAGCAGCAGCAGGAGGTTCATGCTGCACACGGCGAGGCAGCACCAGGCTCACAATTGAGCAGCACACAGGCAGTCGCAGCTCATGCTGCTGCCGCAGCGCAGGCCACAGCACTGAGTGTGCTGCGCTGCATGCAGCAGCTGCTGCAGGCTGGGGCGGCACCAGGCCTGCTGGGTGATGAAGATGTGACAAAGCAGCTGCTGGCTGTGCTGCAAGCATTGCTGCAGTTGGTGTCTGGAATGCAGCCACATACAGACAGCGACTCTGATGCAGCTGCGGCAGGCAGCAGCAGCAGCAGCAGCAGCAGCGGTGACAGCAGGCCGGATGCTGCAGAGCCTGGCGCGAGGCAGCTGCTGCTTGAGGCGCTGCAGCTGCTGGCGCTTACACCAGGGGTGGCTTTGGCGTCTCAGTGCGCGGCAGTGGCAGCACTGCCTGGTGTGGTTCTGCAGCAGGACCAACAGCAGCAGCAGCAAAGTGTGTGCAACAATGCTTTCAGCGTGTCTGTGCATGTAGATGAAGGTCTTTGGCAGCAGGTGTTAGGTGTGCTGAGAGCTGCAGGCAGTGCTGCCGCTCCTGCTGTGCGCAGCACTGCAGTTGAGACAGCAGCACAGCTGGCCCAGTCACTGCGGCTGCGAGAAACCGGACATCAGTTGGCTAGCAGCAGCAGCAGCAGCAGCAGCAGCAGCAGCCACATGGGCACTTGCCAGCACTTCACACACCACAGCCCGCTGCAGCATCTGCCTGTGCTGCTGCAGCTGCTGATGAGCCGCTGCTCAGACCTGGACATTCAAGTAGCAACAGCCCAGAAACACACTGTAAGCATGGCTCTGCCGCTGTACCTTTTGGCAGCAGCTGGGGCACCAGTTGAAGCAGCAACAGCAATCAGCAGCAGCAGCAACAGCAGCAACGCGTGGCTCAGGGCAGCTGCACTGCAGCCGCAGCAGCGGGGCTTCAAGCCTGCACAGCTAGCGCAGCTCTTTGAGCAGCAGATGCACGCGTCACCGCTGCTGCTGCAGCGCCGCCAACCTACTGCTGCTGCCCAGACTGGGCTGCTGCTGCAGGACCAGCAGCAGCAGCTGATGCAGTGGCATGCAGCAGCAGAGGCGCTGCACCGCCTGGCACAGTCCCTACCTGTGCTGCCACCTGGCGCCCTGGGCACTACAAGCAGCAGCCGCCGCAGCAGCAGCAGCAGCAGCAGCAAGGGTGCTGCTGTAACGTTCGAGTCGCTGGACTCTGCTGCTGTGACTGCATGGCTGCTGCTGCAGGAGGCTGCTAAGCATTGTGTGGCTGTAAGGCTGCGCACACACTTAGGAAATCCAACGCAGAGCTTCAACACACTCGAGAAGCTGCTGCACAGCATGCTGACTAAGCTGCGCTGCGACGGCTCCGCAGCTGCTGCGCAGCGCGCCTGGCAGCAGCAGACGCAGCAGCAGCTGCAAAAGCTGCTGCCACAGCAGCAGCAGCAGCAGGCAGCTGGGGAAGGGGAGCAGGACGGGCAGCAGCAGCAGCAATCAGAGCCGCAGCAGCTGCTGCAGATGCCAGCAGCAGGCGCCAGAGCCTTGAGCCCTTACCCAGCAGCGGCAGCAGCGGCAGCGGCAGCAGCAGCAAGCACAGGTGGTGGCTCGCGTCACTACCATCAGGATGTGGACAGCACAGCCAGTAGCACTGTACAGCAGCAAGAAGCAATGCAGGCACTGCGGGCTGCTGAGCAGCAGCGGCTAGAGTCTGAAGCTGCTGCAATGTCACTGCTGGATTTCATGCTGGCTTTAGAAGTGAACATGCACGCTGCTGCTGAGGGCAGCAGTATGCGGCCTGCAGTGGGCAAGGCAGTGATGGCATTCTTTGCAGGCAACAAGAAGGTAAGGCGGCAGGAAGCTGGCAGGGTTGTGTGACAAGTAACTATCGCTGCTTTCAGCGCTGATGCCAGCAACAGCTGCTGACCTCCAAACAGCAACCTGCGTGTCGCTCACCAGCCCGTCTTCGTCTCTGCCTCATCACCCTGCTGATGCATTGTCTGCGCTGCTGCAACTGTAGGTGTGTGATGACTGGCTCAGCCGAGTGCGTGACAGCCTGCTGTGCCTGTCAGCAGCAGCAGGTGCACAGCAGCACACCATCTACCATGGCATGGCCCGCCTGCAGGAGCTGGCTGCAAGCCTCAAGTCCCTGACAGCTCACTACACCGCACAGCAGCAGCAGCTGCGCCAGCAGCACCAGCAGCAGGAAGAGCAGCGCGAGAGGGACAGGCGGCAGCGCGAGGCAGGTGCCAGCAGCGCAGCAGCAGCAGCGGCGGCGTCGGCAGCAGCTGCTGCAGCGATCACAGGACTCGGCGGCGGCCCGCAACAGCAGCAGCAGCAGCAGCAAGCAGAGCGGCGGGGGAGACATGGCAAGCAGCAGCAAGGCAAGCTGCCGCGGAGCCAGCAGCTGCAGCAGCAGCAGCAGAACACTGGCCGTGCGTCATCTCCTACACCTGGCGAGCAAACTAAGATCAGGAGTAGACATGCAGCAGCAGCTGCTGGTGCTGCCAGCACAACAGATAGCCAACCTGGCAGCAGCAGCAGCAGCAGTGCAGGGATGCTGCAGGATCAGCTGAAGGCACTCAGCCAAGCGTTCCAGGCTTCGCTGCTGCGCCTGGCTGCACCCGTGCTGTCTGCGCTGCTGCTGCTTGTTGATGCGCTAGTGCAGCAAGGCGAGGCTGCCTCCATATCCGGGCTGCAGGCATGGACCCACAGCACCTTTTATGCAACGTGGAGGGCTGTGAGCAGGTTTTACGCGCTGGACCTCAGCTTAGATGCTGGCAGCAGCGGTTTAGGGCTTGGCGATGTGACTGAAGAACCTCAACCTCAACCAGAAGATGACTTTACCGCAGGTAAACATACAGCAGCTGCAGGCCCTGCAGGTGTAAGTGCAGCGCAGCACAGCACTGCCAGCACGCTACTGCTGCTGTCGTGGATGCGTGGTGCGGCTGCGCAGGCTGAGGGCCGATATGAGGCAGCACTGGCGCTGCATGCAGCCTACCTGCAGTCGGAGGCCTGCAGTATCCCCCTGGGGCACTCCTTGAGGAGCTTCCTGGCTGAGCAGATGGCAGCATGTTATGCTGCTGTGGGGGACTGGCGGGGACTGGCCGGGCTGTCAAGCAGCAGCAGCAGCAGCAGCAGCAGCAGCAGCAGCAGCAGCAGCAAGCAGGGCGTGCAGCCCTTGCAGGAGCAGCAGCAAGAGGTTGGTGTGCAGCACTGGTCATTTGCAGGTGCCGCAGGCATCGCTGCCCTGCAGCAGTGGCAAGTGGCAGATCAGCGGCAGCAGCAACAGCAACAGTACAGGGGCCAGCAGCGCGCGCCTGGCCGCATGCTGTTTACATCAGACTGCTGCCAGGTGCCTGGCTTGACGTCGACAGCCCACACACTCTTGAACGCCCTCGCAGCGCTTGAGTCTGCTGCCACTCACAGTGCCTCTCCCTCACTGCTGCAGCAACAACAGGGGCTTGTAGTGCGGCAGCAGCAGGGTCTGCCAGTGCAGGTGGAGCAGCAGCAGCTGGCAGTGGTGCTGGCAGAGGTGCAGGCTCAGCTGCAGGAGCTCAGCAGCCCCCAGCACATCCTGGCTGCCTGCAGTAGCAGCAACAGCAGCCATGCGTGGCGTTGGCAGCAACCGGCTGTACTGCAGCTGTTGCATGGCGCGCTGGCAGGCCAACTGCAGCAGCAAGCGCAGCAGGGAGATGATGCGAATTTTGCGGCAGTAACGCAGCTGCTGCAGGCGCTGCCGCACATGCAGCACGCTAACCAGGGCCTGGATGAGTCCAGCAGCATTGCCGGCAGTTGCTGCTGGGATGCGGCTCTGCTCTGCAATGGGCAGCTGCAGGGCAGTCGTTTTGTTGATGTTCGCTATGCAACGCCACTGATACAGGTGCGGAAACAGCCATACCATGCCCACACATCACGCTTTTGTGTTGCACCCATGGGTGGGAAGCGTCTGAGCTGTGATGCACTTGTTGCAACAGACTGAGTATGAAGCCAGCACTGACCCACTCTGTTGTGCTGCCATGCTGCCTGACAGGTACTAAATGCAGCAGGTAACAGCAGCAACGGCAGCAGTACTGCCTCTGGTGGCGGCAGCAGCACCCATCACGCCCTGAAGCTGCTGCTGCGGGAGGCACTGCTAGCCTCCAATGCTGCTGGCTGCATCAGCATGCAGCAACGGCTGCTGCGGCTAGCTGACAGTGCTGGCTGCAGCTCAGAAGATGAGCGGCTGTGGCTGCAGCTGCTGCGGTGCAAGCTGGACCTTCCAGCCAGCAGCAGCAACAGCAGCAGCAGCAGCAGCGCCAATGAAGCACTGCAAGAGGCGGTTGCTGCCCACATGGCAATGCTCAAGAAGCATGGCGCCTTCGCCCCAACCAGCAGCAGCAGCAGCAGCATTGCAGGTGGTTCAGCGGCATTGGCAGCAGCCTACCTCTCACTAGCGCAGCTGCTGGCTCCTGAGACGGCAGCCAGCCTTCCTGCTGTGCAGGACGTGAACTGGCAAGCCGCAGCCCATAGCAGCTGGGGACAGGTGACAGCTGAGCAACAGATGCAGCACGGCACACCCACAAAAGGTGTCGGCTACAGTGCTGTGACTGCTGCCCAGTGTGCCGATGCTATTGATGTGCTGCCAGCTGGCTATGTGCCAGCCGCAGCCTGCTGTGCCGCTGCTGTGGCAGCAGCGCCGGCAGCAGCAGCACCATGGAAGGCGTACGGCGACTTGCTTTATAGCTTAGCTAGCAGCATCGAGCAGGATCAGCAGCAGCAGCAGGGTCATGCGCAGCTGCTGGCCGCAGCCGTAGAGGCGTACTGCAACTACCTTGCAGTAGCAGTGAACGCAAAGGCACTGGCCTCACCAGAGCAGGGCTTAGGTGTGCTGCTGCGGCTGTTAGAAACAATCCTGCAGCACGGCGAGGCGCTGCAGCCGCAGCTTCAGCAGGCGCTGGGCAGTTGCCCAGCAGCAGCATGGCAGGTGCTGACACCTCAGCTGCTGGGGCAGCTGCAGCATGGCAGTGCTGCTGTGCGGGGGCTGGTGCAGGGGCTGCTGACGGGGCTGGCTCGGGTGGTGCCGTGCTCGGTGCTGTACCCGCTGATCGTTGAAGTGCGGGCGGCGCAGGAGGCCGGCCAGGAGGTGGGCGCTGGCTGCGGCGTCAATGCTCGTTGTCCCTGTTGTGTAGGGGTTTTCACGGGAAAACAGGAAGACCCTACCAGTGTACTGGCACAACACTACTCTCAGATGGCGTCTGGCTGCAGCGCAGCTGCGAGCTCCTCACCAGCGATGGTTGGATGATATAATCGCTGATTTGTGGCACAGTTGAACATTGGTTGACACATGCAGCTTGATGTAGTGTGTGCTTAGTGCTGTAGGCGCTGTTGTCGGCCCGACGACATCGTGCCTGCTCTGCTGTGACTGCTGCTGCTGCCGCTGCAGCCGCCGCCGGAGCTGGCCGCAGTGCTGTCTCAGCTGCAGGCGCGCCAGCCGCGGCTGCTGGCTGACACTGCCGCCATGGCTGGCGCGCTGGAGGCGCTGACGGTCACCCCTAGGGAGGCGTGGGCGGGGCTGCTGGGCGAGCTGGGGTTAGAGGTGGACCGCAAGCTGCTGGCGCTGCAGGTGGGCGGGAAACCTGCAGTATTAGCAAGGGTTTGTTTGATAAATTTGATATTAGTTTCACCTTGTGTGGAGTGGGCGGGACTGCTGCCGGAGCTGGGCCTGCAAGCTGCTGGCGCTGCAGGTGGGGGGGAAGCTTGATTGCATTCTCATCCTGCTGCGCTGGCACAGTGCGGCGCTCTGCAGCCCCTGCCTGTCTTCCTCTGTGCTGTACGGTTGACTGCTTCCTGTATAATATGTAGGGTTGCTGGATTGGTTCTGTAACCCGTAGCAGCTGAGCACGCTGCTAAGTTGAGTATTTGTGTGACCCGCTGTGCTGTGTTGTTGTGCTGTGTGCAGGCTGATGCTGCGCGGCTGGTGCAGCAGGGACTGGTCAAGGAGCGACGCATTGAGCTCATCACAAACAGGTGCGCGCAGCACCAGCAGCAGACATGGCGGGGCGCGCCAGCCCCCTGTTGTAATGCTTCCTGCATTGAAACTGGCACCTGGCTAGTCATGTGCTGCTCGTTCCTATACACCGCAAATTGCGCACCCAACGTAACCGCCATGAGCTTATGCGTCTTCTCAGGAACACATCAACAGCATCAATCGCCTGCCTGCTGGCTGCTCCCAGGTACCACACTGTGATGGCTCCTGTGCGCTCGCTGCTGCAGCAGCACCTGGCAGCAGCAGAGGCCGCACCCCCAGGCTCACCAGACGAGGCTGCCTTCAGGCAGCAGATACTGCCGCAGCTGCACAGCCTGCTGGCGGCGCTGCAGCAGCTGCCGGCTGAGCTGCTGCAGGCAGTGGAGGACCCGCAGCAGCAGCAGCAGCAGCAGCAGGAGGGGCAGGCTTCAGGAGGCACAGCACGGCAGCCAGGCTCCACCACTGCAGCTGCAGCAGGGCGTGCCAGCAAGCCCGGCAGCAGCGCAGCCACTGTTGCAGCCTTTGCGCCGCTCAAGCAGCTGCAGCAGCAGCTTGCACAGCAGCTGCGCCAGCAGCACCATTTGGAGCTCGCTCGCGTGGCCCCACTGCTGGCTACGCTGAAAAACACAGCCATCCCGCTGCCTGCTGATGACCTCACTGCAACAACGCTGCCGCCTGTGCCACTGCGAGCAATTCTAGATCTAGATCTTGACAGCAGCAGCAGTGCTGAGGAGCAGCGGCAGCCGGTGGCAGGTGCTGCGCTGGCAGCAGCAGATGCAGATGCTGGCACAGCAGCCAGCAGCGGCAGCTGGCTGTGCATCGCAAGCTTTGACACTGCTGTGCTAGTGCTGCCCACTAAGACACGCCCGAAGCGGCTGCGCCTGCTGGCCAATGACGGCAGCGTGCATGCCTTCTTGCTGAAGGGCAGGGATGATCTGCGTGTAGATGAGCGGCTGATGCAGTTCATGCGTGCAGCAAATGCGCTGCTGGTGGCACCAGCAGAGGTTAGGAACCACAGCAGCAGCAGCAGTTGCCCTGGTGCTATGCAGGCGGAGGTGACAGCTTCGCAGGCCGGCTGGTCAGCAGCATCACCCAGGAGGCAGCAGCAGCAGCTGCGGGTGCGTCCCTACAGCATCACTCCCCTAGGCAGGAGGGCGGGGCTGGTGCAGTGGGTGCGCCACACCACCTCACTCTTTGGCCTGGTGCGAGCCTGGCAGGCAGCCACTGCTGAGCGGCACCACGCAGTGGCAGCAGCAAAGCGCGAGGCTGCCGCAGCAGCAGCCGGCGCTGCTGCTGCTGCTGCTGCTGAGGCAGCTGGGACAGATGGGGGTGACGCAAAGCCTGACAGCAGCAGTAGTGGCGTAGTACTGCCGCTGATGGTGGCAGCAGCCAGGCCTGCGGATGCCTTTTATGCGCGGCTGCTGCCGGCGCTGCAGGCTGCTGGCGTATCGGTTGGCGCGCCACGCAGCTCCTGGCCTGCCGGTGAGTGGGCAGCAAGTGCCAAACACCGTGCGGGACGTGGCATGTGCTGGTGCGGTGACACATGTTCATGGGCACTGCACAGCTGCGCCCTTTGGCAGCAGGCCAACATCAATCATGGGCAAGCCGACACACACACACCTAGTATTTGTCGTGTTTGTTGTATTTACATCTTGACTGACCACAGCACTTGTGCTTCTGCCCTGCTGCACCCGCTCTGTCTTGCTCTCCCCTGCAGCCGTGCTGCGCAGCACCTTCACCTCCCTGCAGCGCGAGGCGCCAAAGCAGCTCCTCGCGCGGCAGCTGCTGTCAGCTGCCGCCACGCCGGGCACCTGGTGGGCCAGCCTGCACTGCTTTGCTGCCTCAGCAGCTGTGGGCAGCATGCTGGGCTGGCTGCTGGGCCTGGGGGACAGGCATTTGGATAATCTGCTGCTGGACACGGAGCGAGGGGAGCTGCTGCACATTGATTTCAGCGTGTGCTTTGACAAGGGTGCGGCGCTGGGCGTGCCTGAGTTAGTGCCCTTCCGGCTGACAGGCATGATGCAGGTAGGCCATGTTGGCAGATTTTGTTATTTGGGCAATAGTCAGATGGACATGTTGCTCTTCAATAGTGTGGGCGTGCCAGAGCTGGTGCCCTTCTGGCTGACAGGCATGATGCAGGTGCGTGTTGCAACTGCATTCTGCATTGTTTTAATCGATACATTGCTCTTCAGGAAATGAATGTCATGAATGCTTGTGATGTACTGCAGCCACACAAACCTGGTGGCACGGGTAGCCTGCAGCTTCAAACGGTGCACTTGCAGCAGGATGATGTGTTTAAAATGCCCTACCTCTTGCTCGCTGTGTTGCTCCCTACCCTAGCTGCTGTGCCATGCTGTGTCGTGTATCAACATTGCGTTCTTTTGGCGCTGTTGCCATGTCTGTCCCGCCAGGCTGCGCTCGGCCCAGGCGGCCTAGCCGGCCCCTTCAGCGCCGCAGCAGCAGCAACACTGGCCACCCTCCGCAGCAGTGGCGAGCTGCTGGCGCAGCTGTTGGCGCTGCTGCTGGCTGACCCTGCCGTGGACTGGAGCGTGGAGCGGGAGGCGCATGCGGCACGCAAGGACCAGGACACGGGCGTGAGCCTCAAGCTGTTTGCATCCAGGTAAGCTGCGAGATACCGCTTGCTGTGGGTATCAAAGGCAGTTGATTTGCTGGAGTTGGTGAAGCGTGTTGTGGCTGGCATGTGTCCGAATCAGGTGATGCATGGGCTTGTTGGCATGCTTGTGTTGGCATACAAATGTGCCTGCATGTATGTGTCTGTGAGTGGCTGCTGCGCGCCCTCCCTTCGACATCAATCACTAATCTGCCTGTCTTGGCACCAACCACCCTGCTGCCCTTGCAGGATGGAGGAGCTGCAGCAGCCGCTGCTGGCTGGCCGGCTGCACACCCTTGCTTCACACACCCTTACTGACGAGCTGTGTCTTGGCGCCACCCTGCTGCTATTGCCTGCTGCTATCGACCTGCAGGATGGAGGAGCGGCAGCAGCCGCTGCTGGCTGCCCTGATGTGTCACCTTGTTTCACATCCCTTACTGACGAGGTGCTTCTTTGCGCCACCCTGCTGGTGTCCCTTTGCAGGATGGAGGAGCGGCAGCAGCCATCGCTGGCCGGCCTGGCTGCATGCCCAACCATGGGCAAAGGCATTTCTTCTTGTTTTTCTCACTTCATACTCACGGACTCGTCACCTGTGTCCTGTCCGTCTGTCTTCACACCACCCTGCTGACACCACTCTGATGCTGGTGTTGTCATGTAGGATGGAGGAGCGGCAGCATGCAGCCAGAATTGTTGCTTCTGGCCCGCCTGCTGCCTCCCGCAAGAAGAACTCACGTACTGATGAGCTGTGTTGCGTTGCTGCCGCCTTGCAGGATGGAGGAGCTGCAGCAGCCGTTGCTGGCCGGCCTTGCTGCTGCGCTGCCTGCAGTGGGCAACGGCCTGGCAGCAGTGGTCAGCTACGGCGAGGCGCACCTCTACATGCAGCAGCTGGCAGCAGCAGGAGACGCAGCACGCAGCAAGGCAGCAGCAGCCGCCGCGGCAGCAGCAGAAGCAGCGGACGGCGAGGTGTCTGCGCTCACTGCGGGCGCAGCAGCAGCGCAGGCTGTGGGCGCGCATCTGTCAGATTACAGGAGGTTATGCAGCATGGCAAGCAGCAGCATGGGTGCTGCAGGTAGCTGGCTAGCCAGGCACCAGGAGACACTCGCCACCCTGCAGCAGCAGCTGCTGGGCGCGGCAGCAGCACTAGGTGCTGTTGCAAACAGTCAGGTGCAGGGGCTGCTGGCACCGCGGCTGGAGTGGGATGCTGCTGCCTGCGACAGGTCGCTGCTGCTGCTGAGCCCCAATGCAGACAATGCATCCACTGGTGACAGTGTGGTCGCACTCAATGATGGGATCCTTGCACGGTCTTTGGGGGCTGTGCTGAGCAGCGGGCCTGGCACCAGCACCAGCAGCAGCAGCAGCGTGGCGCAGCTGCTGCCGGCAGATGTGTTGCAGTGCTGCCAGCTGGCAGATGATCAGGGCCGGCTGCTGCTGCAGCAGCAGAGCCGGCTGATGGCGCTGGGGCGCTGGGCGGTGGCCGCGTACGCTGCAGTGCTGCAGCAGCTGCTGCCAGGTGCGGAGGAGAGGGCAGTGCCTGTTGGTTGATTTGTCTTGGCATGCAACACTACGTGATGACATTGTTGCAGCAGACCCAGGCTAGCAAGGCTGTTTCAGATGGCTTCTCGTGCTGCCTTGCTTTGTTGCAACCGAGGGCGCTTGTGAGCCCCTGCAAGAACCAGGCGCACATTATGCTGCATGGTGATCCTTACAGCCTGTCTTGTTTTGCACGCGCCTGTATCATGTGCCTGCAGGCGACTACATACAGCACAGCCACCACTGGGCCTGGTCCCAGGCCTTCGCAGCAGCAGTGTCAGGCCCCAACACGCCATCCATGGCAGCAGCAGCAGTCACAGCACCCCAGCTGCCTGACCCTGCTGCTGCTGCGCGCACCTGGGCCTGCCTAGCTGCCTGCTGGATTGCGTGCCAGCTGCAGCAGCAGCAGCATGCCATCGCTGTTGCTGCTGCTGCTGCAGACGCAGCTGCTGCAGCAGGAGACATGGCCACAGTCCAAGTTCACAGTGAAGATCTAGCTGTGAAGTTGTCGCAGCTGGGAACTTCACTGGGAACTGCCAGTGAGGCTGAGTCAGCAAGGGTGCAGCTGGTGGCTAGCAGGGCTCTAGGTGTTGTGTGCGCTGAAGTTCATTCAGCAGCGCAGCAGCTGCAGCAACAGTCTCAGCCACTAGCACCTGGCAAGCTTGAAAGTAGCTGCTCTTCTCTGCAGCAGCACCTGGCAGCCCTTCAGGCCGTGCTGCTGCAGTATCAGCAGGCGGGGCTGTCATTTGTTACTGACATGTCATCTTCGCTGGTGTCTGATGAGCTTCCAGAGGTAGTGGCATCAATAGAAGAGCTGATGGAGCAGCACAGTGCAGCAGGCAGTGAGGCAGAGCTGCAGCTGGCACTGCAGCAGCAGCAGCAGGGCTCGCAGCAGCACGGCTGGATTGCAGCGGCGGCTGGCAAGCTGCAACTGCTGCAGCAGCTGCTGCTGGCGATCAAGTACGAAGCAGTTGCGCCGCTGGCCCCTTGGGCAGCAGCAGCAGCACTCGGCAGCAGCAATGCCGCCAGCTGCAGTGAACATGAGGACGACAACGCAGCAGCAGCCGCAGCACCGGCTGAGGCATCTCAAGTTGTGATGATGCAAGCTGGGCCAGTCAGCCAGCTGCAGTGCTGGGCTGCTGCACAGTCACTCGTGAGCAGCAGCTGGCAGCAGCTGCAGCAGCTGCTGCAGCAGTGCGCGCTGCTGGACCAGCAGATGCAGGCGCTTGCAGCTGTCGCTGCTGCAGGCGGTGCAGCAGGCATCCGTGCAACAGACACCTTGCTGCTGGCCCAGGTAGAGCAGCTGCAGCAGCTGCTGCTCCCGCAGGGCTATGACGTGTCATACGTTGAGGACTGTGTGGCGGCTGTGCAGCTGCTGCAGGTGCACTGGGGCGAGCTCGATGCGGCGGCGCTGCGCTGCCTAGGGGCCTGCCTGTGCCCCTTGCTGGGCCTCTCCCAGCTGGGGCTGCAGCACTGGCTCAACACCGCAGAAGATAACAAAAATAACAAACAAAATAACAGCAAAAGTGACAACCCTGCATCCGGAGGAAATGTGGCTTCAGGGCCTGGGGCAGGGGTGGGTGCTGCAGCCGTCCCTGTTGATGATAAGGCACTGTCAGTGCTGCAGCAGGTGCTGGCTGCTGCTGCTGCCGGCATTGCGAGTGGCGCTGCCATGCACAGCAAGGACGTGTTTGACGCCCTGGCAGGCTCGGCTGCAGCAGCAGGCGCTGGCAGCAGCGGCAGCAGCAGCAGCATGTGGGGGACGCCAGAGCCAGCAGCTGCATGGAAGTGCCTGGTGGTGCTGCTGCTGCAGTGTGGATGCCTGCAGCACCAGATGCAGCAGCAGCAGCTGACAGGCACATCAGCAGCGCCATCTGCAGCAGCTGATGCTGATAGTGACAGTGGCGGTGTCGTTGATGTGTTGAGCAGCAGCACGCCTCTGCCTCTAGACCTTGAGCAGTACCGGCCGCTTGTGTTTGTGCTGCAAGTGCTGCACAGCCTGCTGCTGGCGCCTTGCTCTGATAAGCACGCATCAGCAGATGAGGCAGCAGCAGCAGCAACAACAGACGGGGCAGTAGCAGCAGCAGATGAGGTAGCAGCAGCAGCAGCAGCAGCAGCGTCAGATGGGCTGCTTCAGCGTCTTGAGCAGCTTCTGGTGCCTGCAGTGTCAGGCTGCCTGCTGCAGCAGCTGCAGCAGCAGCTGAGCCAGCTGCAGCGGCACCTGCAGCTGCTGGGCAGTGAAGCGGCTGCAGTGCTGCAGCGGCGCAGCACGGCGGCAGGCAGCGGCCAACAGCAGGCAGGTGCGTCAGCGCAAGCGGGCAGCAGCAGCAGCCAGGGCCCTGGCTTAGGTGGCTTAGGTGATGCCTTAGAAGGTGATGCCTTGGAGGGAGATGGTAGGCTGGATGGGCGTGGTGGCTGGGATGCCCCTGGCCTGGTGCCGTTTGACGCATTTGATCAAAGCCTTGCTGGGGCAGGCATGCTGCTGGAAGGTGATGATGGTGAGGAGCTGGGTGGGGCTCTGGAGGACGCAGGAGATGCGGCAGCAGCAGAGGGCTTGGAAGATCATGTTGATGAAGAAAAGATTGATGAAGAAGAGGGCCTAGAGTGGCTGCTGGAGGAGCAGCAGGCCCAGCAGGCAGCAGCAGCCAGCGACCTGCAGCATGGCGCAGCAGCAGCAGCAGCAGCAGCAGCAGCAGCACTACCGGAGCTGGTTCCTTTTGATGCCTTTGACCCCTCACTGCCAGGAGCAGGGGCGGTGCTGGAAGGTGGAGATAACGATCTCCTGCTTGGTGGAGCCTTGGAGGAGGATGGCAGCTTGGAGCCAACATTGCAGAAGCCAGGTGATTATGATCACGATGTTTCAGCACTGCAGTCTGAGGCCGCAGAGTGGCAGGCGCTTGGGCAGCAGCTGCTGTCGGCGGGGCTGCAGCGCGCGCAGCAGCTGCACAGCCAGCAGCACCTGGCAGGGCTGCAGCAGGCGTGGCCCAGCTGCGAGTGGCAGCAGCAGGCCTGGCTGCGGCACCTGGCTGCCTTCGAGTGGCTGTGGGGAGACCTGCTGCTGCAGCAGCAGCAGCAGCAGCAGCAACAGCAGGCGGGGGTCCAGCAGCACCTGACTCAGCTTGTGCAGGCTGCTGCTGTCTCCCTGGGCATGCCAGCTGGAGGCTCGAGTGATGGTGAGGGGCCTGTGGCGAATGTGACGGCGGCTGCTGTTGCTGCTGCCGCTGCTGCTGCGCTGGCGCCTGGTGACGCATTCCAGTGGCACTTCAGCCAGCTGGGGCTGCTGCAGCTGCTGCCACAGCACCCCGACCAGGCCCCTGACAGCAGCTGCACAAGCCTGCCACTGCCTCACCTGCTGGGGCCAAACTCTCAGCAGCCAGACGGCAGCACAACTGCTGCTGCTGCTGCTGCTGGTGGTGGTGGTGCTGGCAGCAGTAGTGAGTTGCGCATGCCGGGGCGTGGGGAGCTGCTGGCAGCATGGCAGGAGGTGTCGGAATGTCTGTCAGGGCTGGAGGCTGGCATGGCGGCTTGGCAGGAGGCTGCTGCTGCTGCTGCTGGCGGCGTGAGGGAGGCGGTGGCCAGGCTGGCAGCAGCGGGAGGCGTGGTGGTGGGGGACCCATCCGTGTGCTTCAAGGTGAGGGGCTGCATGATGATTGAAGCAGGGCAAGATGTGGCAATGCGTGGTGGTGTCATGAGGCCTCTTGCGTGTCCTGCAGGTAGTGATGTGTCAAGCTCTATTTGATATGCTGCAACCAGGCAGCTTTGTCATGCACAGTGTGCCGTCTGTGCCCATCATGACCCTACTAACACCAAGCATCTGGGCAACTCAACGCACCGCCTTTGCATAGCCTGACCAACTGCTTGTGTCATGTGGTGTCTGCCCTTCAGGTGCTGTCTGGGCTGGTCACTCGCAGATCCCCATCACTCATTCTGACCTCTGCTGTGCTGGATGTGCGTATGCCTGTGCCTTCACGTGCTGTCTGGGCTGGTCACAAACACAGTCTGTTCAACACACAGTCCGTTGTATCACGATTTCTGCAGCTCATGACCTCCAGTGTGCTCTGTTGTCCCGTTCCTGCCCCTGCAGGTGCTGTCCGGGCTGGTCACTCGCAGCCGCCACTGGTCCTCGTCTGCTGCCGGCCTGCTGGCTGGCGTGAGCCGGCTGGGCGAGGCGGCCCTGCAGCTGGAGTTTAGCAGGAGGGGGCGGCTGTGGGCGCCAGGTGCGGCACACCAGCAGCAGACAAGGCAGCTGTAGATGTCGTTGAGTGTGTAGTGAACAGCTAGGCGCTACTAATATTACACAACAGCAGCAAGCGGGGCCGGCTGTGGACGGCAGGTGTGGCTCGGCTTGCGGCAGGCTTGAGTCAGCACATCTGACGATGAACGCTTGCAGATAAGATCTGAATGACAAGGCCATGCAGCAGCAGCCCATCGTGCAAGGTGTCATACCAACATGTTGCTGCTGACGCCTGCCGCTGTTGATGTGCTTGTTCTGTTACGGCTCTGCCATGCAGGCATGCCTGATGGTGTGGATCATTATGTGTTTACTGCCGCGCTGCTGCTGCTGCTGCTGCTGCTGCCGCTAACATCTGCTGCCGCTGCTGCTAATCTACGTGCTTGCAGGCATGCCTGACGGTGTGGATGCCTTCCAGGGCAACGCCTCGCTGCTGCTGCAGCTGCGCAGCACAGCCGCCGCCGTGGCAGCAGCAGAAGGCGAGGCAGCAGCAGCCGAAGCTCTGCTGGCCTCATCACAGGCGGCAGGCCAGCAGGCAGAAACAGCAGCAGATGAGGCAGCGCAGGAAGAGGCAGCAGCAGAGCAGCAGCTAGCGCTAAAGACACCTGCGGCACTAGCTAGGGCGCAGGCACTTACAAATGTGTTAGGTCATATGGTTGATTCTGCTGAGTCAGCTCTTGCATTAGTAAAAGGCGGCACTGGCAGCACACTGCATGCGCTGCAGACGCTTGTGGAGAGGAACTCTGCGGCGCGTGACCTGGCACCAATCACTAGCGAGACGCTGGCGCAGCATGGCAGGTGTGTGGCAGTGCTGCAACGGCTGCGGGGCATTGGCGCTGCTGCTGCAGCAGGCTTGCAAGAGGCCCTGCTGCTCAACCAGCAGCAGCAGCAGCAGCAGCAGGGAGTGCAGCAGGAGCAGGGCGGCGAGCAGCAGCAGCAGCAGCAGCGGAGGCTGCTGGAGCTGCTGCTGCAGCACATGTCGCCTGCGCTGCAGGGCGTGAAGGATGAGCTGCAGGAGCTGGGCCAGGTGAGGACTGGCTGCTGGTGCTGCTGCTGTTGTAACTGCTAGAGCTGTAGCAGACGGTGGTCTGTCTGGCATGTTTCATTGTTGTATGTATGTTGGCGCATGCACTCACCATCGTGTATGTGCTGTGCGTGCTGTGTGCTGCTGTGCATTCAGGCTCACATCTTGCTGACTCAGCTGACGCACCAGCTGGACAGCCTGGCAGCAGCAGCAGAGACAGTTGCAGCAGCCATCACAGCAGACCACGCCATGCAGATGGCAGCAGGCAGCGGCAAGCATGGCGCGGCAGCAGCAGCAGCAGCGAGTGGCAGCAGTGTGAGGCGCGCCAGGGCTGAGGCGCGGCGGCGGGCCTTTGCAGCAGCAGCACTGGCGCGATGCACGGCACGTCTGACTGGCAAGCACATGCAAGGCAGCAGCAGCAGCAGCAGCAGTAGCTCTGGTGGGGGAGCTCCGGCGGCTTTTACTGCCGATGACAGCAGCAGTGCTGCTGCTGCTGTGAGTGTGGATGCAGAGGTGTCTGCGCTGGTTGCTGCTGCCACCAGCGTTGACAAGCTGAGCAGGATGTACGAAGGCTGGGCTGCATGGCTGTGAGCACACCGATTTTACCAGGGCTGTATGAAGTTGCACGTGCCTGTTTCGCCAAGCCTGGCTGTAGTGCAGCGTGTGCGGGTCGTATCACCAATCTGCCATCATCAGTGCTGTGAGCACATTTGCGCTGGCCAGATGGGTGCTTGTTCAGGCATAGTAATGCCTGCTCAGCACAATGTGCATGGAAGCTGGCTGCGGTGCAATGTGTCCAGATCTTGTCAATGATGTGCTGTCCGTCTCCTCATAAGCGGTTTTTGGGGCATGCTGTGGCTGCTGTCGTTCTGTCTGTCTGTGGAGGCTGCGGTCAGGCCAAGTAGCTACGGCTTCGAGGCTGGATGCAGCAACCTGGTTCACTAGGCCACCTGGTAACACCCATGATGCTAGCACAAGACCCATGTTGTCAGAGCTGAAAGCGGCTTGCACTGGATCCTGAGTTACTCTGTTACAACCTGCTGCCAATGAATGGCCAGAGAATGACAGCCATCCACTGTAGCGGGCTCTGTTGCCAACAATGCTGGCATGGAGCACGACACCCTGCAGTCGAGCGTCTGTTTGGGAAACAACGGTCACACCAGTTGGCGAGCTGCTTGCAACTTGCAGGCTCCACTGCTGCCTTGGTGAGCGACCTGGCCGATGCAACATTTCAAACATGCATTGCCACACCTCATCCCAAGCAGCACCCACGTCAGCACAAAGAATCATGAATTGAGTTGGTCACGCAAATGCTCAGTCAAACAATCAGACACAGCCACGCCACGGTAGCAGCAGCATGCGCAGTGTGTCCCCTCAGAGGTCTGCATGCACAGCAGAAACATGCTCGTCACCAAGCAGTCCACACTGAGACAGGCTGCAACAAACAACAAACAGGACGCATGCGTGCACACATGCAGCAAAGCCCTGCAACACTGTCGCTGTGCAGCTGCAAACGCTGTGCCAAAGAGCCCTTCTGCAGTGGATGAAAGGTGCAGGCAGCTCAAAGCATCTCTCAAGCGTGCTTTGCCTGGTCTCATAGTGACCTGTGACTACCACGCCTGGTGGCAGCTGCAGCTCGAACATATGCACAGTAGTATACAGTGCTGAGGTGACAAGGGCGCGGAGCAAGCAGCACCCCAAAAGCTGGCACAAGTGCTTCATACTATGTGTGTAGTACATAGGCAGCAGCATGCCACGTCAACGCTTGGTGGCTGGCACACCATGCTACATGGATTTACTAGTAGTACATGGAACCACATCTACTGCATGCAGTACATCAATGCTGCGCCTGTAGAGTGGCGCAGCAAGAGCAGAAGTTGCCAAGAAGTACAGCGACAGTGGAAACACACTCGTGATGTAGCAGGTTGGCATTGGGTTATGTCGCTACTACAGGCACAAAAAAAGCAACTCGCACATGCCACCCTGCAAAGCTCAGCATTACAATTGCAACGGTTTATGCACACATGTCGACGACTGCAAACCAACGCCTCACTCCCAGCACATCACCAACTGCCAAGCCACATACTATGCATGTACTTCACATGAGATGCATCACCATCCCCTCGCCGGCCCTGTCAACAGCTGCACCACACACTTCAGACATCACCACACTGGCTGCTGCAAGCACCACACACTTCAGACATCACCACACCACTTGCTGCTCTTGCCAGAGCTTGCCACTTTTGTGACACGCATGTGACGCCTGATCACTCCACCTGCACACCTGTAATCCTATCCCACAAGGATTCTCCCATGCACCCGAAACACGCATACATAGATATCATCACAGCAGCAGCTGCCGCTGCACGCATGAAGCTGCATCAGCTACTGTCATGGGCGGCGAAGCTTAGCGTGGCATCCAATCACATACACGCTGCAGGAGCAGAAATACATGTATTCTATGTATTCACACATACCCTGAGTCGCAAAGTGCTGCCGTAACACCTGTCAGACCAGAACACAGCAGGACGTGACACAGGGTGAAGAGGAAGACATGACACAGGAATGAAAACTTGAAAGCTCAGGGTGTAAATGGCTGGCGGCGCCGCTGTTCACTCTGCTGTTCTGCTTGATGCAGCAGCAAAAGTGCCGTTGTTAACAACGCAGTGTGCAGAGAACCTCAGAGATTGATGCACTGAACAGCCGTGACATGCAGTGCACTCCTAAGACAACAGCACCCAAACCTTGCAGCATTGGCACGCAACAGTCCCTTTGTCCACCAAGCACGGTATCCTATCCTAGAATGCAGTGATCGCCTTTGGGTAAGAGGCGGCATCCAACACACAACCAACATACCCTCAAAGCAGCAGAGAGGCAAAACATGACCCCTGAATCTGAGCAACCCTGGTTGAACTCCACACACTCTTATTTAACGCAACCCACGTACCAAGGAAACAAATAACACTGGTCAAGTATGCACTACCCTGAGGTAAACATTACAGCAGTCCCGGTGGATCCGTGGCAAACACCAGCCAAGCTTTGTCAACTCTGCTCAACCTAGATAACAAACCACTCTACAGAGAAACCAGCTGGAAGTGGACTGGTGTGAAGTGCATTGCATGATGCAGCACTTCGCACTGCATTGCACACCGTTGGCGAGGTGCCATGGCTGGAATGCAGCCCCAGGCATGAAGTGAGCTGCCTGTGAAAAGTATTGCAGCGAGCTGCGATGAAGTGTCAAGCCTGTGCCCTGGCATGCAGGCCTCTGGCACAAACTGAACCCCCTGTGCACTGCACTGCACACGGCTGGTCAGGTGCCATGCCTGTACCCTGGCATCTCAGGGGCTGTCATCGACAGCTGCGCCAGCACTGTTACGGTGCTGCTGCAGCAGCGTTGACTCAACCTGGCCTGCGCTGCACCCGCATCCTGCTGCTGCTGCTGCTGCTGCTGCTGCTGCTGCTGCAGTGCTGACTCTACCTGGCCCGCGCCTCCTCTGCCTCCTGCTGCTGCTCTGCAACCAGCCGCAGCTGCTTGCACCTGATCTTGATCAGCGCCAGCAGCCGGTCCTCCGCCTGCAGGTGCATCTCAGGGGCTGTCATCGACAGCTGCGCCAGCACCCTCACTGTAGCAGAGCCCTCATTGCGCAGGCATAGCTCCTCGTGATCCGCCCAGTCACTGTGCTTCTGCTGCCAGCTGGTAGCTGCAGCTGCAGCACACATCCCTCCACAACTATCTGGCCCGCGCCTCCTCTGCCTCCTGCTGCTGCTCCGCAACCAGCCGCAGCTGCTTGCACCTGATCTTGATCAGCGCCAGCAGCCGATCCTCTGCCTGCAGGTGCATCTCAGGGGCTGTCATTGACAGCTGCGCCAGCACCCGTACGGTGCTGCTGCAGCAGCATGGTTGTACTTGGCTCGCGTCACCTCCACCTCCTGCTGCCGCTGCTGCAGCTGGCGCTGCAGTAGTTCTTCTACCTGGCCCGCGCCTCCTCTGCCTCCTGCTGCTGCTCTGCAACCAGCCGCAGCTGCTTGCACCTGATCTTGATCAGCGCCAGCAGCCGGTCCTCTGCCTGCAGGTGCATCTCAGGGGCTGTCATTGACAGCTGCGCCAGCACCCTCACTGTGGCAGAGCCCTCGTTGCGCAGGCTGTGCGAGAAGGCCGCAAACAGGCCCAGGTGGTGCAGCTGCGTCAGGCGCGTGAAGTTGTCGGGCATGGACTTGAGCCGGTTCAGGGATAGGTCCAGCAGCGTGAGTGACTGCAGCAGCAGCAGCAGCAGCAGCAGCAGCAGCAGCAGCGCCAGGTGGTGCAGCTGTCAGGCGCGGCAGAGCCGGGTATGGAGTGCTTGAGTGCAGGCAGGCATGCGCGCACACCCACCCACACTCACACAGACATTTGGATTCGAAACTCAAACTCATGCCCTGCCTTGCCTTGCCTAAATACATCCGCCTGCCCACCTGCAGCTGCACCAGGCTGTCCGGCAGCTCCGTGAGCACATACACCCACAAATACACATATCCCACCACCCAGCCACACCACAACACGCGCCCACCCGCACGCCTACTTCCAAACACACTACTACACCCAACACACATCCGCCCGCCCACCTGCAACTGCGCCAGGCTGTCGGGCAGCTCCGTGAGCAGGTTGCTGCTCAACCAACACACCTCCAACCCCCAACCCCACACAACACAATATGATCAAAACACGCACCTGCAGCTGTGCCAGGCTGTCGGGCAGCTCCGTGAGCAGGTTGTTGCTGAGCCAACACACCTCCAACCCCCAACCCCACACCCACGTACACACCCCGTCCATCCCATCGCACCTGCAGCTGCGCCAGGCTGTCGGGCAGCTCCGTGAGCAGGTTCATAAATAGCTGATGCTGGCAATACACACCACTGCTGTACACGCCCAGCCCCCCACCTGCAGCTGCGCCAGGCTGTCTGGCAGCTCCGTGAGCAGGTTGTTGGAGGCGCGCAGGCTGCGCAGCTGCGTCAATCCTCCGAGCCCCTCCGGCAGGCAGGGCAGGCTGTTCTCGCTCACGTTGAGCTTGCGCAGCGTGCGGCCTAGGCTGCCGATGCTTGCAGGAAGCTCGCCCAGCAGGTTGCAGGACAGGTCCAGGTGCTCCAGCTGCAGCAGGAAAGCGGGTAAATTGGCGGCAGCAGCAGCAGCAACAGTTGCAGAGGTCAGGCACAGAACTGCAGTTGATGGCGGGAAGCTCGCCCAGCAGGTTGCAGGACAGGTCCAGGTGCTCCAACTGCAGCAGGAAATCGGGAACAATGGCAGCAGCAGCAGCAGTGACATTGGTGAATGTCGATGCTTGCAGGAAGCTCCCCTGCCAGGTTGCAGGACAGGTCCAGGTGCTCCAGCTGCAGCAGGACAGTGAGAAAACGGCGGCAGCAGCAGCAGTGGCGAGATGGTGAGAGGCCGGTGGCCGGCAGTGGTGAGGTACAACAGGTGGCAGGACAGGCCACGTGCTCCAGCTGCAGCAGGACAGCAGGGAAATGGCGGCAGCAGCAGCAGCAGTGGCGGTGACGTGTCACAGGGTTGGTGAGGCACAGCAGGTTGCAAGACAGGTCCAGGTGCTCCAGCTGCAGGCCGGTCACAGGTCCAGGTGCAGGGAAGCGCGGCAATGACCGCATGCAGCATGTAGGTCCCGTCACCAGAATTGCAGCAGCATTCAAGCCATACTTATACTTTTCATTTCATTTCACAGCCTTTGCTTGCATGCCTGCTGCACTTTCATCAGCTGTGCTACCAACTACGCCTGTGGGACAAAAATGACGCGTCGCACCTGTGGCAGCATGTGCAGCTTGCCCCCCCGCAGCTCCTTGAGCCTGTTTGATGACAGCACCAGCGTGCGCAGGCCGGCCAGCTGGTGCAGGTCTGGCGGCACGCTGCTGAGCATGCTGTGGCTCAGCTCCAGCACGCTTAGGTGCGCGGCAGGCAGCGCCAGAGCGTGGATGGCGGCCTGCAGCAGCGTTGAAGCACGCACAGTCAGCAGCAGACGCAGCACAGTGTGGCGTGGGGTGAGCTCAGCTCCAGCACTGAAAGGTGCACACAGGTGGGTGGCAGGCAGCGCCAGCACTGAAAGGTGCACACAGGTGGGCGGCAGGCAGCGCCAGCACTGAAAGGTGCACACAGGTGGGCGGCAAGCAGCGCCAGCACTGAAAGGTGCACACAGGTGGGCGGCAGGCAGCGCCAGCGCATAAATGACGGCCCGCATTGCATCACAACACAGGATGCAAAACACACAGTAATTTGTTGCAAGATAATATACCGCAGCTCACAGGTGGCCAAAAAGAGGGTGATTCGGACAAGCAGCGGCATGGTAGCTCTTAGAACGCAGGTGTGCCGCAGAACGCGCAGTATAACCTGCAAGACTCTGCCCACCTGCGCGCCGCTGTGGCTGATGTGGCAAACCACCAGGTGCTGCTGACGACCTCCCTATGACAACCACCACCAACGGATATTAGTGCAATGCTGCTGCACTTCCCTTGCTGATTGACACACTTGATTGAACCAAAATGATACCGAAGGCATGCACACCCGCGCGCCACACAAAAACTCTAACTACCAAGCAGAGATGCAATTGAGCCGTGATGGCAATGTTTCATTGGAGGATCCCTGCCCACCTGCGCGCCGCTGTGGCTGCAGTAACTGACCACCAGGTGCTGCATGTTGGGGAAGCGGCTGGGGCTCTGCGGCAGCAGCGCCACGTTGCTGTGCAGCGTCACGCACTTGACTGTGGCGTCAAAGCCGTCACGCCACGCGCGGCACACGCAGCGCATGACCTGCAGGGATGCAGCCGGCAGCGCGGCAGGGGGTGGTAGCGGTTGTCAGCAAAGTTGCAGCGGGTGCATCGGTTGCTGTATAGCTTTCCCAACCATTGCATGTGCTCGCATGTCTGCACGCCTTGTTGCTGCTGCTGCTGCTGCTGCTGCTGCTGCTGCTGCTGCTGCTGCTGTGACTCACCGCTGCATCATTCTTGGACGAAAACTTCTCGATGATGGCCACCAGGCAGTCATGCGGCACGTCTGCCCAGCCCTCAGCCACACCAGGGGAGGCGCAGCGCAGCGACAACGACGACATGCGGCGCAGCCCTGCAGCCACAAGATGACAGAGCAAACGGTAAGGCAAAGTGGCTGGATGATTGTGTGGCGAACTGTGTAGCGCAGGACTTGGTTTGTGTGTACTGCGGTATGCAGGACAAGCAGCTTGAGGTGGGCTGCCCAGCAGCAACACTAGCGCAGCTGCAGCTTTTGCAGGATGGCAAAGGGCGACGCATGGCTAGGCTACAGATGTGCTGTGCTGGTTGTTGATAAAGAAAATACACGTGCTGGGCCCAGCAACCTCTGCTTGAGCTACCGAATGCAGTGAGTGGACAACGATAACACTGCAGTCCAGGGTAGGGCTGTTGCATCAGTTTGCAAGTGGTGCAAGCCAGCAGCTTGCCTTTAGCGGTTCCTCCGAAGATGCAAACCGAAAGCACATCGCCCACGTCCTTGAGGATGCGCATTGTGTACCAGTAGCCCGTGCTCGCTGTGAAGTGAGGCCTGCCGTTGCAGGCTACCCGCCAACCTGAAGCAAGTGGAATGGTTTATCTGAAACAGTATCAAGCATTTCGCGAAGCAGCAGGCGACGATCCAGCCGTGCGCGCAGGAGTGTAGGTTCGAAATCCCACCAACAACGCTCAGAGGCAAACTGCCCAGTGGCTGACACAAGACCGCAGATGTAGTAAGCCAGAAAGCGCTGGCAGAGGGCAACGTAACCCGAGGACCTGGCCTGACAATGTCAGCCTGGACCCTAATGACAGCAGTGCTGAGCAGGGGCTGTGACGAAGCAGCGAAGCCTACACAGCGGAGCTCAAAGATAACAAACACGTGATATGGTTTCCCGAGTTGTTTGCGAAGGCAGCAATACAGTCCCAGGTATCCCCTGGGCTGTGCCTGGCATGCCAGAGGGGTGTGTCAGTGCCTCATGAAGTTGATCAGAGGTTGACTGGCTGGAAGCCCAGCAGGCGCAGTACAGTGTATGGAGCTTCGCATGCATGAATGTGACGAAGGCTGTCTTGATGAACATACACATGGCCTTGATTGCTGCACTGCCCTCAATCAAGCAACATCCGCAACCAAGAATGCACATACGTGGACCTGTGCAGGGCTTGTAGTGCACGGCAGCTGAGCTGCCTTGGCATAACTTCACTCAAGCATTTTGATACTCTTTTTTGAAACATGGCGTCGGAAGACCGCTTACACTTGGCAGTCCAGGTGTACATGTGCTTGCTGACAATCATTTGAAGCAAACGATGGGTGCCAGAATGCGAACCCCACCATGGGCAGATGTGTGCACATCATAGAGAGCAATGTGCGTTGCCTTCCTAATGATCAGCTGTCTTGTTATCGGGGCGCACGATGGCATTCCCTGCGTTACATTGAACCCAGCGTGCCATAACACGGGATCCTCTGATGTTGCGGAACATCTTTAGCCATTTTGTCAGCATGATGTACTTTGCATTGCTTTCGGGCGATATAACGTTGCAGCCGTTTCAGTGCTGTGCTCAACAACCCTAGCACCCGCTGAAGTGGTCGCTGTGCCTCTCGCAAAGCTCATTGGCGTGAGCGACGGACTCCTGCACGTCTTCACAGCAGCTGCTGCTGAACATCGCGCCGTTTGCTGTCTGGCTGCTACAAAGCACTGATGATCACACTCCAGGCGCTGGCGCTGCTGAGGCCAGCAGTATGTGCTGGCAGGGCTTCCCCTTCGCTGTTGAGGGCCTTCGCAGCAGCAGCAGACGGACCAAAGACAGCTACACCGCCGCCAGACACAGCCAGGGGTGCAACAGCAGATCTTGCAGACGTGTTCATTCCAGGTGTGTGCAGCGGCAACAGCAACAGCAGGAGCAGCGTGCCGCACAGGAGGCGTATGTTGCATGTTGCTGCATGATTGAAGCATAAGCAGCAGCAGTGGCAACAGCAGTCGTGGCAGGCATAGCACTAGCAGCTTTGGTTTGGGCAAGGTGCACCATAGGTTGCAGCAGGTGCTGCAGAGCAGGTGCTAAACCTGATTTATTGTGCTTAGGGCTGCACGCAAAATTCCTGCGAGGCACCCAAACAAAGTGCAAGGATACTGCAGCAGACGCTGCAAGCCGTTTGCAGTGCTCCAGATTGCCTAAATCATACACCTCACTTGCCTAACTGCTGTGCTGTGTGTTTGTTTCTTTTGCTTGCAGAGCCAGTGGACCAGGTGTCACTGGGCAAGGTGCAGATAATGGAGCCAATCTTCCAGTGCGTGCTGCTGCTGCTGCTGCTGCTGCCGCTACTGCTGCTGTTTGATGAATGTTGCGTAACCTAGAAGCGGCTGTTAAGGCCGGGCAGCCTGTGTGCAGTTCAATTGGCAGTTTGCGTGAACATGCAGCTGTACAGGCTAGGCAGCCATTGTGTGGCTCAACTGGCAGGAAGTGTTAATGCAGCTGTACAGCTAGGCAGCCATTGTGGTTCAATTGGCAGGATGCGTCAACCAACTGCAGCTGCACAGCAAGGCAGCGGTGTGCGATTCGGCCGGCGGGCTGGTCTGCCAGAGAGGCAAGGCCGTTTGCTGGTTTGGCAGTTGTGTGGTGCTATTGTCTGCATCTGCTACCTTGACATGACAGCAGCCTGACTTAAGAACGTTCACCGAGGTGCTGTTGCTGCTGCTGTTGCCGCTACTATGTCATTGTGCTGCAGGGACTTGGGGGGCAAGATGCGTTTCTCTGGTAAGCGTTGCTGCTCAAGTTTGTGTAACAGTTTGTGATGTCACCAGCATATGTGCTTGCACAGCAGCTGCATGGCAGTGGCTCCTGTGAAAGCAGGGTGCAGATAACCTATGTACCCAAGCTTGGGAGCGTGCATTATCTGCAGCGATGACACCGATCGAGAGATACTTGGCTGCTGCAGCATGATGCAAGCCATTGTTCACCAATTGTCTTTGCTGGCTGGCTGAGTCACGCAGGACTCTTTTTAGCAGCACCGCCGTGTGCTGGTTGCTTGCGCAGGCCAAGTGTCCACTGTGAAGTGCTTTGAGAACAACCCGCTCGTGCGCAAGGTGGGTGCTGCTGCGCATGCTGCAAACACAGCTCAGCAGCAGTCCACTGGCAACCAGCTGGCAGCTCTACTGGGTGGCGCAAGCATACTGGAACACGGTGGCGGTGCAAGCACATGCAGCATTGTTACTATGTCTGACCAGATGCGGTAGACGAGGACAGGCACACATTGTACAAGTTCAGCTACTTTGCTCTGCTGCCACATACCTGCGCTGTGCTTTCCAAACACCCCACCGTGCTCTGCGGCTGCACCGCGTTACACTACGTCCAGGCGTTTGAGCAGCCAGGCAAGGGCCGGGTGCTGGTTGTCGACGGCGGCGGCAGCAAGCGCTGTGCACTGCTTGGTGACAACATTGCCGAGATGGCACACAAGAACGGCTGGAGCGTGAGTGGCAAGCTAGCGCGCAGAACTACAGCCGCAGCAAAGCCGCATATGATTTGGCTGCCTTATTAGTGGTAGCAGCAACAGCAACGCGAGTGGCAGCTGTCACAGCAGCACAAAGAACAACAGCAGCAACAGCAGCGCACGCAGCAGCAGCAGCTTCACTGTTGCCCAGTGCATGCACAGCCACTTGATGCCGACCGCTGCTGGTGGTCATGCTTCGTGCGCGATGCAGTGCATTCTCAGCCTTGCACCATATCCACCACATCTGTCCCTGCACCCCACCCCCGCCCCCTGCAGGGCGCCATCATCTACGGCTGCATCCGTGACAGCGAGGACATCAGCAAGATGCCGCTGGGAGTGAAAGCCCTTGGCACGTACCCCCTCAAGTCCTCCAAGCGTGACGTGGGGCTGGCTGACGTGCCTGTGACCATTGCTGGCGTGACTGTGGAGCCTGGGGACTGGGTGTATGCTGACAGGGACGGTATTCTTGTGAGCAAGGAGGAGCTGAAGCTGTGAGCCGCAGCTGTCAGCTGCTAAGGACAGCAGATTTGTCAGTGCAGCAGGCATACAGCTGTGTAGCTGACAGGGACGGCGTCCTCGTCAGCCAGGAGGAGCTGAAGCAGTGAGCTGGCAGGGACGGTGTGCTTTGTGACTGAAAAGGAGAGCCTGGGGACTGGGTGTATGCTGACAGGGACGACGTGCTGGTCAGCAAGGAGGAGCTGAAGCTGTGAGCCGCAGGTGTCAGCTGCTAAGGACGTCCGATTGATCAGTGCAGCAGGCATACAGCTGTGTAGCTGACAGGGACGGCATCCTCGTCAGCAAGGAGGAGCTGAAGCTGTAGGTTGACAGGTACAGCGTGTTTGTTCACTGAAAAGGGCAGATTGGGGACTGGGTGTATGCTGACAGGGACGGCGTCCTTGTCAGTAAGGAGGAGCTGAAGCTGTGAGCTGAGCTGTCATTGCATGCCTTGTTCCCGTGGTGCAAAGCACATATTGTGCATGCTGATCATGTGGATGATGATGTTTGTGCATGCGCTTGGGTGGCCATGCATTGCGGGCCATGTGGCAAGTCTGCTGGCGCGTGCGGCAGCAGCAGCAGCAGCAGCAGCAGCAGCATGTGTGTTGCAGATCCAGCATGTGTGCGCACAGTTGCAAGTTAACGCAGCAAGTGCTAGCAGTGAAGCGCTTCACTGCTGCTGCTGTTGGTGGGTGTGGGTTGTGCGTGCCGCGCTGTGACCGGCTGGCTGTGCTGGGGGGCGGTTTATTTGAGACTGAGACACCCAGTTAATATGTGGAGGGGTACAACCGCTTACCGGGGGTCAAGCTCTTGCGTACACCCTGATCAAAGTCACTTGCCGCTTACCCTCCCTCCCTCCCCTGGTAGGCTTTCCCCACCTGTTCAGTGTGCTGACTGGCAGTGACCACTTTGCTTCGCGCTACCCCCCCTGGAGCACATGAAATTCGAGCTCGCTTGTCGCTTACCCCCCCTTCATATTAATTCGGTGTCTCAGTAACAAATAAACCGCCCCCCTGATGGCTGCTCCAGCTTCATCATGCATCTCGTTACCCACAAAGCAACGCTGCACCAGATTGAGGCGCCCATGAGCACAGAAGCAATTTATAGGAGGTGCACACTTGTACCACGCTAGCTTGCCATAGTGCAACATCATAATGCTGTCACAGCAACACGGTGGCTGTGCTTGCATTCATAACATGGCATGCAGTGTGATGGTAAACAGGTGGTAGGAAGTGAAGAGATGGGCCTTTCCCCCCTTGGCCTTCCATACACTTTGTGTTGTTCAGAAAAACCAGTGTGGAGGGGGATAACATCATTTGACAATCGCTTTATGGTCAACGGCTGAGCCATGTGGAACAGGTACAGTCAACAGCACGACAGAACTGTGTGCGCTTGAAGCGCGAGCACCACTTGTCTGCATCAACACCTGGCATCATGGTGGATACCTACTACAAACAAAAGAGGAGACAACCTAGCATTGCCTTTCCAAGATTTTGGTGGTGTTGAGAAACACCAGTTTGGGTTGTGGCTTGCTGGCTCACTGCTGCTATCAGGGAGCTGGAAGCCCCAGACAGCAGCAGCAAGACCAGCAGCGGCAGGCTTGGGCCAGCTGCTTAACCGCCGAAGCCGTACAGGGTGCGGCCCTGGCGCTTCAGGGCATACACCACGTCCATGGCAGTCACGGTCTTACGCCTGGCGTGCTCAGTGTAGGTCACTGCATCACGCACAACGTTCTCCAGGAACACCTTGAGCACACCGCGGGTCTCCTCGTAGATGAGGCCGCTGATACGCTTGACACCACCACGGCGAGCCAGACGCCTGATGGCGGGCTTGGTGATGCCCTGGATGTTGTCGCGGAGCACCTTCCTGTGGCGCTTGGCTCCGCCCTTGCCGAGTCCCTTGCCTCCCTTGCCGCGGCCAGACATGGTTGATCAGTTGTTGAAGAAAAGAAGAGAAGAAAAGCGAGTGGCTGATGATGAGAAAGGGGTCCAGGTCTTATATAGGCGTCGCAAACAGCCTGCCTTCATTCGGCACTCAGGCCAACTCACCTCAGCTCAGGCAGCTGAGCAGGCGTGAGTGCTGCTTTTGAGTTTGTGAGGCAGCTGCCTTCATACAAAAGGCCCTGGTTTCCTTTGCTACAAGCACCAGACTTTCTTGCACACTTTCGAGTTTTCAGTACTCAAACTAACAACCATGGCCCGCACCAAGCAGACCGCTCGCAAGTCCACCGGTGGCAAGGCGCCCCGTAAGCAGCTGGCCACCAAGGCCGCTCGCAAGTCCGCACCCGCCACTGGTGGTGTGAAGAAGCCCCACAGGTACAGGCCCGGTACCGTGGCTCTGCGTGAGATCCGCAAGTACCAGAAGTCCACCGAGCTGCTCATCCGCAAGCTGCCCTTCCAGCGCCTGGTGCGTGAGATCGCCCAGGACTTCAAGACCGACCTGCGCTTCCAGTCCAGCGCCGTGCTGGCTCTGCAGGAGGCCGCTGAGGCCTACCTGGTGGGTCTGTTCGAGGACACCAACCTGTGCGCCATCCACGCCAAGCGTGTGACAATCATGCCCAAGGACATCCAGCTGGCACGCCGCATCCGCGGAGAGCGTGCATAAGCTGCTGGCCTGGCAGCAGCCTGAGCAGCAGCAGTGCTGGGTGGCTGCAGCAGTGGCCATAGCTGCTGCTGATGCTGGCTGGTGCTGCTGATGCACATGGCTTGCAACCCAAAATGGTGTTTTTCAACACCACCACTGTTCCTGGAAAGGTATCTGCTTGACCCTGAGCCTGTCGACCTATGAGTCAGGCTGTTCGTCATTGATGCAGTGCGGGCCCTGGGCATGCACTGGCAAGGACACTGCAGCAATTGCGGCACTCACATGCTTAAAGGGCTTCACCTTACAGCGCCATGTCCATGACCTTAGGCTTGCGCCCAGCCAATGGAAAATGTGCATGCAGTGCTGTACAACCTTTTTTTCACACCCGCACCTGCAGCTTGCATGTCATGCATCTGCTGTTGCTGTTGACACCAAGCGCAGGACCATCATGCCCAAGGTTATTCATCTGGCATGCCGCATCATGCCATCATCTAGCCATCATTGCCATTATCGATATGCTGTTTCACAAGGCGATTGTGGTGAACTGTGTCACATTAAGCGTTTGTGACAGTGGAAGTGCACTTTGGTGATGAAAGTTGCACATGAATCCCAAGTGCATAGCTTTGCCATGCATGGCTACAAAAGCCAGTCACCAGGTACATGTTCAGCTCTCTTCAGATGCTTCTGCCACACTCATTGCAGGGGTGTAAACACATGCAGTTGGCAGCTTCAGCTTCAGTACTCTGCTTGCATGTATACCATGTAAACTCCGTGTTAACATGGTCGTCCGCACTGTGGTAAACACCTGCCACTCGCCGGCTTGACTCAACTGCCCATAATGTCACCAGCCTGACAGGCAAAGATGCGCTGCTGCGTGGGTTGTGAGCAGTGGCTGAACACGCCTGCAGAACAGCTGTGAACATAACACCGTTGTAAACATAACAAGACTATCAGATAAGACGGCTATTAGCTAATGCACATGTGAACAGCACCCCCTTGGATTCACAGAGCCAGCAGACACAAACCACGGCACCTCGGCACATGCTAGACACAGTCTGTTTTTGTGCAGCCAAAGGTTGCTTCAACATGATGGGCATGTCAAGTGGCACGCTGATGCACAGCCAATCCTACTGGCTCCACTTAATCATAAACACACGGCAGACATGCTGCTGGCTATCATCTTTGAGCGGCACTCTGACTAGAGCAAGACCAGTCGCCACAACACCAGGTGCCACACCTGCAGCAGCAGGTGGCAGCAAAACAGCGCTGCAGCGACTCAGTTTGGCAACCATTCAGGACTGCTAAATTCTACAGCAAACAGCCCGGCATCATGCACGGCAGCACTCAACCGCCCGCAGCCAGCCATATCGAAGCACTCACAGACATCACAGCAAGCATTGGCATACATGCATGGTGTGCAAGTCGCAGTCCCGTGGCACATGCAGTGCATTCACTTGTCAGCCACTGGCATGAGGTTGCGTCGGCATGTGACTGCAATTCCGTCCAGTGTACACAATTCTGTATGCTTTTGACATTGTGCGTCGTCGCCAGTGTGTATCTTGTTCAAGATGTGCGTATGCACTGCTGCAATGATTGCTGATTACAACTCGTTTAAAGGGCAATATAGTTCAAACAGACGTGGGTCCCGATGCATGTGTAGTTACAGCCATTGATGTAAGAATAGGCTCAAGTTTCCTTGGCAACAGATGCTGCTGCCTGAGATGATCACCAGGTTGAACAAAAGCATGCATGACATGTTCCAGTTCAGGAGCTGGCCGTAGCACACAACATGCATGGTGATCACCAGCTTGAACAAAAGCATGCATGACAAGTCCTTAATGAGGTGCTGGTCGAGCTCACAGCAACATGCATTTGATACCCACGAAAGCCAGCAAAATTGCCTTTCCAGTATACGTGGTGGTGTTGAAAAACACCATTTTGGGTTGTTGACAGCCAGGCATCAGGGGCTGGGCAGCAACAGCAGTGGCAGCACCAATCGGCAGCAGAGCCAGCTGCTGCTGGTGACCACTGCACTGCTCAGCCCCAGGGCAAGGCCAGTCAGCCAAGCTGAGCAAGCTTAGGCGGAGGTGAACTTGGTCACGGCCTTGGTGCCCTCAGACACGGCGTGCTTGGCCAGCTCGCCGGGCAGGATGAGGCGCACGGCAGTCTGAATCTCGCGGGAGGTGATGGTGGGCTTCTTGTTGTAGCGAGCCAGCCTGCTGGCCTCACCGGCAATCTTCTCGAAGATGTCGTTGATGAAGGAGTTCATGATGGACATGGCCTTGGAGGAGATACCGGTGTCGGGGTGCACCTGCTTCAGCACCTTGTAGATGTAGATTTTGTAGGTCTCGGCCTTGCTGATCTTCTTCTTCTTGGCCTTGCCGTCGGTGGTCTTCTTGGCTGGGGCCTTGGCCGGAGCCTTCTCTGCTGCCTTGGGTGCCATTTCGAACTGCGGTTGTTGACTCGAGGTCAAAGAATATGCGTGGAGAGCAAAGCGTGTTGTGGTGTTCCTCAACAACAGCTTTGCCTTTTATATGGCTTCACGAGCTGCAGAGGTGAGGCAAGAGTCGGTCGCACTCAACTCACCGGTCGAGCTCAGAGCTGAGGTCGATTCACCAAAAGCGCCCGCTCGACTGCCAGCGAGTGCTGCTGCGTATATAAACCTCAGCGTGCAACGAAGCAAAATCAACCTCTTTCAAACACTCTTCGCTTCTCTTTCATAACAACGAACAGAAATCATGTCTGGACGTGGCAAGGCAGCAGGCAAGGCCAAGGGCAAGGCTGTGTCTCGCAGCTCCAAGGCCGGCCTGCAGTTCCCTGTGGGTCGTCTGGCCCGCTACCTGAAGAAGGGCAGGTATGCCGAGCGCATCGGTGCTGGTGCACCCGTGTACCTGGCAGCCGTGCTGGAGTACCTGGCAGCTGAGGTGCTGGAGCTGGCAGGCAATGCTGCCCGCGACAACAAGAAGAACCGCATCATCCCCCGCCACATCCAGCTCGCCATCCGCAACGATGAGGAGCTGAGCAAGCTGCTGGGCACTGTGACCATTGCCAGCGGTGGTGTGCTGCCCAACATCCACACCCACCTGCTGCCCAAGAAGTCCAAGAAGGGCGAGGCTGCAGCTGAGTAAGCAGCCACCTGCTGCTGACCCAGCTTGAGGCACACCTGCCTCAGTGCAACAACAAACTGGTGTTTCTCAACACCACCAACCTGCCTGGAAAGTCCAATTTGAGTGTCAGTCGCAGCTGCTCTTTAAGAACCATGTTGAGGTCGCAGTACCTGGTGTGGTGCATGCGAACAATCACACCATCATCATGCTGTTTGGTCAACACAAGGCACGCTACATTATTGTTGAAGGTACAAAATGCATGCAGGGCACGCTGCAGTTGCCGTGCTTGCTGTGCCACTACAGAGCCGCAGCACGTGTGCAAGCATGCTTGGTGCTGCTGCAATATCTGCAGACAGCAAGAACTGCTGCTGCTGCTGCTACTTCTCAGCAAGCCGCCAGAATTGAACTAAGCACGACAGGCAGCATCACAGTGCACTGCCATGCCATATATGCATGCCACTGTCTCGACCGCTGCCTGTCAGTCATGCAGCACACCAATGGTGCAGTGCACGTGGCTCATCTGCTAAACAATGGTGAATGCAGCTGTTCAACAACCTGTGTAAGTGCATCGCCAATTTAGTTGAAACCACTGTTGTTGATGCAACATTAGCCAGCGCAAAACATCGGCCAGTCTGAGGCAGTTGAACTGCGCAAATCATATGCAAGCCTAAGGCGTGGTAAGCATCTAGCGCGTGGCAACAGCGCAACATGCGTCGGGCTGACAGTTTGGGGCGCCCTCTGCATGGGCGTATGCGCAGCATGGCTTTATGTGCCTTGCTTGGTGGTGCTTGGCTGCTGGCTGGATGCACGGTGCTGCGCAGGTACCCTCGTAGGTGCGCAGCTGCGTCATATGGTTGACGGCATGCTGCGTTGAGGTCATGGGAGCTGCCTACAGCAGCAGCCTGCATGATGTCACAGTGGGGTGCAAGGCAGGCCACAGTGGTCAGGCTGAGGCTGAAGAATGTTCATGACCATAAAGTACAAGTGAAAAGTGCAAGGTCACCATTCGATTTTGGGGCACGTAAAGCACCCTACACCTTCCCACAACATGCAGTGGAACGCAGTCTGGGGCAGGCATGGTTGTCTTGGATGGGCGAACCTGCATCCTACAGTCGTGGTATGCTGCTGCGCGTGTGGCATGCGCAGACATCAGCTGCAAACCTCACCGGCTGCAGTGGCCTCTCACCTGAGGCGTGTTGTGTTAATACACCAGTGCACAACAGCCGCAATGCGGCATTGCCCCGCCAGCCACCTAGCCAACCAGCTCGCCAGCCGCAAATGCAACCTGCTTTCAGCGCGCCCATGACAAACATCATAGGTATGGTGGGCCTATCCTGCGCCACTGCACTGCTCATTCAGCCAGGCCCAGCAGCTGCTGGTGCTCCTGCCAGACTGTACCCCCAATGATGCCACATTGCGGCATCATGCACTGCTCAGTCTGCCAAGCCCAGTAGCTGCTGGTGCTCCTGCCAGAAGCCATCCCCGATGATGTCGCAGTGCAGCACCACCTCCTGCACCCTGTCTCTCTCCACTGGGGTGCCATCCTCCCTGTACTTGACCACAGCACGTACCAGCCGCTTCAAGACAGTTGAGCCCTGCAACAACAACAAGAAAAGCAACGGAAATCATGTGGTGTGTTGGCGTGTGCTGCTGCATTGCTTGCAGCCCAAGGTAGGTGCAGCAGCACATGTAGCGGTTGGAGCACGACAGATTTACCACTTGAAGCTTCACATGGCTTTGCGCGACAGCAAGCTGCAGGATTATGTATGCTGCCATGACTGCAGCATCAGGACAGCATTCTACCAACTTGCCTCTGCGTCAGGCTGTTGGTGTCATCCAGCCACAGGAACTGCCACTACAGGCCGTGTTATCTGCTGGCTTCCTCAGAGCTATGTGTGTGCTGTGCATCTGCTCACCTTGCGGAACTGCTCTGGCAGCTGTGCGTAGTTGATGCCAAACTGGCTGAACAGCAGCTCATTCTTGAAGGAGGTGTCAGTGCCCTGGGGCCAGTTGAAGACAGTGAGATAACAAGTGCAATGCAGGCCAGCAGCACAGCAGCACAGCAGAGCAGTCAGTCGAAGCTCATGCAGGTGGTATGCGTGCAACATTGCGGCTTGCGGCTTGTTCTGTCAGCTGTTCCTACTTGTGCTGGCCCGACGCTTCCTACTCAAGCTCAACAGCTTCTTGAGCATGACATGCTGCCAGGGGCATGCACACAAACACGAGTACGGCTTTCTCGCGCACCTTGATGGTGGCCTGCGCCTCTGCTGGGGAATTGCCAGCCTTGACCAGGCACCAGTAGCAAGTGTTGTACTGCAGCAGCAGCAGCAGCAGCAGCAGCAGCAGCAGCAGCAGCAGCAGCAGCAGCAGCAGCAGGAGCAGGAGCAGCAGCACCAGCAGGCGCAGCGCCATACAGCAGAAGCAAACCTGAGATGGCCGGGTCAACAGCTCTAGATCAATGCACACTTTTGCTTGTTGCTGTCCCTCCAACAGTGTGCTGTGCAAGTCGCCAGCTCTGGCGTGCGGCGTTTGGAATCCTTTCACGTTTGCAGATGCACATACCTGGTTGTTGATGTGTGTGTCTGCCTGGCGCCAGGCCAAGTAGTCCCTGAGCACTTTGAGGCTGGGGTAGCACACCGCGCGGCCGTCAAACACGGGCGTGTACTGCAGTGGCGTGTCAGGCAGGAACTGGGGCCACAGCCGCACGTAGTTGCCTGTGAAGCAGCTGGTGATGGTGGAGATGATCTTGGACGCGCGGCGGCCTGTGGGGTTGAACATATGGCGCAGCAGCCTCAGCACAACATGCAGATGAGCGACAAGCTGGTCCAACTTGGCAGACGAGTAACACATGTTGAATGTCGGCAGCATGTTGCCGTGCTCGTCCGTAAGGCTGCAGACATCAGATGTCTGTTCAGCACTGTGCAGCTAGCCAAAACAAGAAGCAAGACTGCAGCGATGTAGTTGGGCTGCTGTGTCTGGCTGTGGTGCAGGCTGCTGCGCACCGTACAGCGTGGCGTCCTTGTGCAGCACGAAGCTGAACTCGTCAGACTCCCCGTAGCCTAGCAGCACCGGGAACTCGCGCAGCACTGCCTGCACAAAAAAAGACAGCATGCAGCATGACTGCCATGGAATGATTTGGTCGTCCCATAGGCCAGCAGCACCGGGAACTCACGCAGCACTGCCTGCATGCAACACCCAGCATGCAGCATGACTGCCGTGAAGTTATTCGTTTTCTCTGTACCCCAGCACACCGCGGGACTCACACAGCACAGCCTGCACACAGTAGCAGAAGTGCAGCACAGCATGTAGAAGTGCAGCACAGCATGCCGCATGACCGCCATGGAACATTTGTGATTGCTGCGTGCCCGTGTGCGTGGTGCAATAGCACCCTACAGCGCTCTGATCAGAGATGGCCCATCGAACACAGCACAGCGTCTAAAGCACGAAGGCAGCTGGCGCGGCCGCTGGTCGGTGCTGTGCTCTTGGCACATATGCCAGCAGTACCAATGCTGGAGGCACAGCACATGCTGCTTTGCGTGCATGATGTGGCGTGTGTACAAGCCCAGCTGTGGTGTGAGAGAAGGTACTACCTACTCGCCTAATCACAGCTTGGCTTGACCACCTGCTACATTATGCACGCAAACCAGCATGTGCTGTGCCTCCTCCGCCAACAGCAATGCGAGCACAATTACAGCATGCCACACAGTACCAGAGCTATCCTACTTTCAGATGCGCACCTTTGCGCACTCATTCATGAGGTCCAATGCCCGCTTGTCGTTGGGCTTTTCAAAGCCATGTGCATCACTGAACCTGCAGGAAGCAGCGGGACATGCTGACATGCTCAGTGATATATTCAGAAACAAGATGCATTGTGGTGCAGCGTGCTGCACTTGCTGCACTTGCTATGGCACGTGAGCAAGGTGCTTGCTCAAAACTGTTCGACGTAGATCGAACGCCCAGCGACTGCTACATCTGCATCTTCTGCTGCACCTGTATCTGCTGCTCTTGCTGCTGCTGCTGCTGCTGCTGCTGCTGCTGCTGCTGCCTCCTGCTGCTGCTGGGGCCGCGCATCCTATGGCATGCAGCGCTAGCTGTGCCTGCTCACTTGGTGAAGCCTTTGCCATCCACGCGTATCACAATATAGGTGGAGGGCAGCAACACCCAGTCAGTGGCCTGTGCAGTGACAGCAGCAGAAGCAGCAGCAGAGGCAGCACAACCAGAATCGGCAACTGCAGACGCTTTTCACAGTCAAACTTTTCCAGCAAGGCTGTGTTTCTGGCAACCATCACAAGTTGCCCTGATGCCTGATTTGACTTGTTTGTTCACCTGCTCAAAGCCTTTGACGTACTCAAACTTGCTGTTGGCCATGGGCCAGGCACGAGACGGCTTAATCACGATAGCAGGGGTGGTCACTTGCTGCGAGGCTGCAGCCCGCAGTGAGGATGGCTGTAGCAATGCCGGCAGTTGTGAGGTGACAGGCTCGTGCACGTCCTATGACCGTTACTTTTGAAACATCAACTGCTATGTGTGTGCCTGGGTTCTGATGTTGCAATGCACTTGTGGGAGTTCAGCAAAGCACCAGCAGCACCAGCAGCAGCAGCAGGAGCAGGGCAGGCCAGTGGATCCGTTTTACCCGTGTGCAACAACTTCAAATCCAACAATAACTGTGAGAAAAGCTTATCTGCATTTGTAGCGACTTGCGCACGCCCATGGTGATTTAGGAACTATACATTTGCGAAGCCCGGCTGTTACATAGGCTATAACGCGGCTTCGGTGACTAGAAAGCTTCGTTATCAAGCCAATATCTGATTCATGAACAGCTGAGTTGGGACGATTCGTTGTCGTTCAACTTGTGCGCATCGAACTGCTTTTGAACACTCTGATCCTGGGCGATAGTGCCATCTTTCAGCTTCGGAAAAGATCTGCCGAAGCACACGTTTGTGATACTGCAGCCACAGGCTGGCCTGCCTTGTCTGACAGGTGAGCCAGCAGAGGCCTGCAGGTGCAACTGAACTGCTCTGCTCCTTGATTGATTTGAGGAGTCTGACCTCCTGCAAGCCTACCAGCTGTCGTTTACGTGGAACTCTTGCACAGTAAAAGCGTCACAGCTGCTCATGTGGTGCACATATCGTGCATAGGTACTCAGCACAGCAGCAACAGGCCTGGTGCTCACCTGCAGCAGCACAGATGCCTTAACCTTCTGCCTACCTTACGTAACTCATGTTTAGCACGCTGTTTTCAATGTGGTGATTGCCTTTGAATCAGGTCGTGGCCTGCTGAGGACTTCCTGCAAGCCGCAAGGCACTTGAGCAGCGGGGCCAGCACCTGGCCACATGGCAGCTGCTGCAGGACAGATATTCCGCCTCTGCAGTTCCTGCTATTTCAACTTCGATCCACTGCAGCTGCAGCCCAGCAGTGCGCAGCCTCTTGCAGGACAGCAGTAACACCAGCAGCAACAACACGCCACCATGCAGCAGCAGGTGCAGGGCGTGCCGTTCACCAAGGACACGCGCACCACCATGCTGAACAAGATCTTCCAAGGCATACAAAGCGCTGCGATTGCGTCAGGCAGGAGCCTGGACGACGTGCAGAAGTATGCGGCCAACATTGAGATGACGGCGCTGAAGCAGGCCAACAACAACATGGTGAGCAGCAGCAGCAGCAGCAGCAGCAGCAGCAGCAGCAGCAGAGCCGATGATATACTGTGCTGTGCAGGTGTGGGCATGGCTGCATGCTTGGATCTACTGAACCATGGCAGCCAGATTGGCACAGCATCAGAGCCCTAGCAGACGTCCATATGCAGGTTGCAGATATAGGTGTGCTGTTCAGGCCTCCTGCACGCTTGGTGCGGTGCAGCATTTCAGCGGGTGTTCCACTTTGCAGTGCACGAGAATGGCCGAGTGTCGAACTGCTGGCTCACGGGCTGCCTGTGTCTTGCTGTCCTGCAGGCCAAGTATGAGCAGATTGCAAACGACATGGTCAACAAGCTGGTGCAGTCATCCTCACAGCGGCAGCAGCAGCAGCAGCAGCAACAACAAGTGCAACAGCAGCAGCAGCAAGTGCAAGGGATGCAGCTGCAGCAGCAGCAGCTAATGCAGCCGCAGATGCAGCAGCCGCAAGCCATAGGCATGCAGCAACCTGGCATGCAAGGTGCGTGGCGCCATTCTCACTGATGCAAAAGTGCAATTGTGATGTGCGTATGCCGCTGGGCGCCCAACTAATCGTCTGCTGCAGCAGATACAGTTTGGACACTGAACACTTGCTAATGTGTACAAGGTGTTGCAGCGGCGGCAGCAGCAGCAGCTATTTAGTGCCCAACTGTGACACCAGTCTTGCCCTGTATTGTGTGCCTTGCGTTTCTGGTGCTCCCTGCTTGGACACATCCGCACCTATGGAACCTCGATTGTTTGAACAACACATATATGCACAACACATATATGGCTGCACTGCAGGCATGGCTCAGTACAGCATGGCTGCACAGTACCCCCAGATGGTGCCAGTGCAGCCAACAGCGCAGTACCAGCCGCAAGCACAGACAGGGATGTACAATGCAGCAGCCGGCATGGTGCAGAGCAGGCCTATGCAGCAGATGCAGCAGCCTCAGGCGCAGCAGCAGCAGCAACAGATGCAGCAGCAACAGCAGCAGCAGGCCATGATGATGCAACCACACATGCAGCAGCAGCAGATGCAGCCACAGCAGATGCAGCCAGCCCAGCAGCAGCAACAGCAGGCGCAACAGCAGGTGAGCACAGCACATGTGTACAGTGGTCCCGTGCTGCCTGGCAGCGTGTGTGTCTCTGCTCGCATACAGCAGGCTCCCATGTAGCAGCCTTACATATAGCGGAGCAGCCTGCAGCATGCACTTGGCAGCGACGCCGTGGCATGCTGGTATACCACTACGTAGTGCACACACACTGGCAGTGGCAGTCATGCACTTCCCTGGCAGTTGAAGCACGTCACATTGTTGACCGGCTGTGTGGCGGTCCCGACTCACCTGCTGCTGCTGCTGCCGCCAGGTGATGTTCCAGGCCATGCCTGCTGCTGGCGGCGCCGGCCTGCCGGCTGCTGCACCTGCAATGGCTGGCGCCGGCATCAACCACCAGGAGAGTGTTAGCAACGACCCCAGCTTCCGGGACTTCCTCAACATACTGGTGGAGCCCTCACAGCAGCCAGGGCAGCAGCAGGCTGCACCAGCACAGCAGGCAGGGCAGCAGCAGCAGCAGCTGCAGCTGCCTCAGCAGCAGCAGATGCAGCAGCAGCAGATGCAGATGCAGGCGCAAGTACAGCAGCAGGCAGGGTATCGGGCGATGCAGCAACCGCAGCAGCAAGTGCCGCAGCAGCAGCCGCAGCAGCAGCAGATGGGTCCTGCAAGTGGCGGCTTCACTGCGCTGCTGCAGGCGAATGCATCGGGCCCCATGCCTGGCCAGCAGCAGCAGCAGCAGCCGCAGTACGCTGTGAACCAGCAGATGGTGAGTCACAGCAACCCAGCACAGCGTCATGTAGTGTGTGCATATCCATGTTTTGGCGCTCGGCAGCAATGCCTGCTGCTTTGTGCTTGACACGAAGCCAGTGGAAACACCCTGCTATGTGGAAAGTGTCCTGCTGCCTGTATGTGTGCGCGGTCTGTAAAGCACAGCTCACCTGCCGTGGAAGATCACACGTGCTCCCACTGTGGTTTTATGCTCTGAACAGTTTCTTGTCATCACGTTGCTTGCTGGCGCAGGGGGGCATGGTTGCAGGGCAACAGATGATGGGGCAGCAGATGAACCTGAGCCAGCTGCAGCAGCAGCAACAGCAGCAGCAACAACAGCAGCAGCAGCAGCTGTACATGCAGCAGCAAGCGGGCATGCAGCCAATGCAACAGCAGCAGCAGCCAGGCATACAGCAGGTGCAGCCTATGCAGCAACAGCAGCCGCAGCAGCAGATGATGTACATGCAGCCGCAGCAGGTGCAGGTGCCCGTGCCAGGTGCCGGGTATGTGGCGGTTCAAAGCGTGCCAGCAACTGGCACCATAATGGGGCAGCAGCAGCAACAGCAGCAGCAGCAACAGCGACAGCAAGTGCAGCAGCAGCAGCAGCAGCAGCAGCAAGCCCAGCAGCAGGGTATGGCTGGCTACGCTGCCATGGGTGGTTTTGTTGGAATGCAGCAGCAGCAGCCCGGCATGCAGCCCCAGCAGCAGCAGCAGCAGCAGCCCATGCAGCAGCAGATGGGGCAGATGCAGGTCGGTATGACAGCGGCACAGCAGCAGGTGCAGCAGCAGCAGCAGCAGCAGCAGCAGCAGCAGGCCAGGGTGTCGTCAATGGGTGGTGCTGGCCCTGCCTCTGCTGGGCCCTCCTCAGGCTCTGCTGCTGCCAATGCCGGCGCCATCGCAGCTGCTGCTGCAGCAGCGCAGATCCACAGCCAGAACGCATTCAGGGCGCCTATGCCGCAGCAGCAGAGCCAGCAGCAGCAACATGCCATGCAGCAGCAGCAGCAGCAGCAGCAACTGCAGCATCAACAGCAGCAGCAGCAGCAGTTGCACCACCAGCAGCAGCAGCAGCAAGTGCCAGGCATGGGCCCTCCCTCCCAAGGCGGCAGCGCCACAGCAGCATCAACAGCCGCCAATCCCAACACTGCTGCTGCTGCTGCCGGCGCTGTGCCAGGACAGAAGCCGGGCATGGATGCTGCTGCTGCCGCTGCTGCTGCTGCCAAGGCCAACCTTATTGCGCAGATTGCGCCGCTGTCGCCGCGCTCGCGCACGCTGCGCTACTATGCACAGCTTGATGAGCTGCGCAGCAAGTATGCCAAGGACCTGCACGACCTGCACCAGCTGCTGAGCAGCCAGCGGCTGACCAACCAGAACAAGGACCGCATCCACACTTACCAGCGCAAGACGGCAGACGTGAGTGCGCAGGGGCTGGAATGGGCACGGAGGGTGTTGAGTCGGCGGGAAGGGGCAGGAGCGGCCAGGGGCAGGCAGGGGCTACAGTCTGTGTGGTGTAACTATGCTGCTGGCAGCGGCATAGTGGCGTGCAGTGGCTGCCAGCCCCTGTGCTGTGTACTATATTCATTGAGGGAGGTGGTGGTCTAGCTGGCCATGTGGAGTGACACACAGTGCGTTTGCCCTGTCTGTTGTATTCCACGCACGTGCAGCTGATGTTGCTGTTGTCACTGCCTTGCTGGCTGGCATCTTCTGCTGGTCCCTGCTGCCGCAGCTGCTGCAGATGCTGAACGCGCCGCGGCCGCTGAGCCTGGAGGCCGCGCCTGCCATCACGCTGGACTCCCTGAGCCACCTCTTCAGCATGAAGAAGTCCTGCGAGATGATGGTCTCACAGCTCAACCAGATCCGCACCAAGCGGCCAGGCATGGCAGCCATGGTCACACGCCCAGGCGCAACAGCAGCACCCGGCCAGGCACCCGGCCAGCAGCAGCAGCAGCCGCATGCCCATCACCAGCAGCAGCAGCAGTACCAGATAGCAGCGCAAGGCGCTGTGCCTGGGCAGGGCTATGGTATGGGAGCAGCTGCAACGCCAGAGGAAGTGGTGTCACGGCCACCACCAGCACCCAGCCCATTGGGAGGAGGCCCCACGCCATCCCCTGCACCTGGCGCTGCTGCTGCAGCAGCAGCCACGCCGCCTATCGGCACAGCAGGGGCCGCATCTGTGCAGCTGATCAAGCCTGACCTGCCGCCTGCAGCAGTGCTGCCAGAGGTGCGTTCGGGCGATGTTTCTGGCAAGACGGCGGCAGCAGTGACAGCAGCAGCACCTGGTGCAGCAGGGCAGGCTGCTGCTGCTGCTGCTGCTGCTGCTGCTGCCGGTGCATCTGCGCCGCCAGCAGCAGGCCGCGCCGGCGCCGAGGCTGCTGCGCCAGCTGGGCAACAGCTGGGGCCAGCTGCTGCTGGTGCACTTGGCGCTGCTGCTGACACAGCATTAGGTAAGCTGCGGCTTGCCCTTGCCACTGCCACTCAGGCGCAGCTCAAGGCAGCGAGCCAGCAGCAGGCGCTTGCACTTGCGTGGCGGCCGCGCTCTGCAATGATGGGCCCGGTGCCATCAGCAGCGGACTACGCCGCGGCGGCTGCAGCAGCAGCTGCTGAGGCAGGCGAGGGCGCTGCAGAGGCCTCTGACAGCTCAGCAGCAACAGTGGAGGTGCAACTGGCTGGCGAGGGCGATTGGCAGGCGCTGCCCATTGAGAGCAGGACCATCCGCGTGCGGCTGCCTGAGGGCTACCGGCTGCCAGCAGCAGGCGAGGGTGCTATGATCAAGCAGGAGGATGAGGGTGATCAGGCGCCAGCGGGCGGTCTGCAGATGGATGACGCGGCAGCTGGAGACGCACAACAGCAGCAGCAGCAGGAAGCTGACGGAGGAGATGCTGGCTCCAGCAGGGCTCGGCATGCCAAGCGCCGCAGGGAAGAGGCAGAGCAGGAGTGCAGGCAGGTGGAGGCAGCAATGCACGGCACTGTACGGCTGTGGCTGCTGCCAGGCAGTTCAGGCACTGCTAGCGAGGCCGGCACAGCCGCAGCTGCTGCTGATCCATCAGCACAAGTAGCAGTGTGCATGGAGTGCTGTGCAGGGCCAACAGCCGCAGCAGCTGGCGAAGGCACCAGCAGCGCAGCTGCTGCAGCTAATGATGCAGAGGGCAGCAGCAGTGGTGGGCCTTGGAAGCGCCTGAAGCTGCTGCTGCCAGACAGCTACCCGCAGCAGCCGCCCATCTTGGTCTTCCAGCCCGGCAAGCAGCTGCCTGGCCCTGAACAGCAGCAGCAGGTGGTTGGGGACAGCACGGCCGCTGCTGGAGCTGCTGTGCCAGAGGCCTTGCCAGGTCAGCAGCAGCAGCAGCAGCAGCAGCAGCAGCTTGCTGAGGAGGCGTGGGCGGAGCTGCAGGCAGCACTGTGGGAGGAGCCGGTGGCTGACCTGCACGGTGTGGCCAAGCACTGGTGCCAGGCGGTGGGCGCGGTGCTGCTGCAGCATGGCCAATCGGGGTCGTTCTAGAAAGTTCGGGGAGCAGGCCGTGCAACTGTGTGTGCGTCCTGAGGCCCCCTGGCATGTGGTGTTGTGTTCTACTATGCTGCCGGTGCTGAAGTCAAGCCACTGGCAGTAGTACTAGTAGCAGCATCTGTGCTGTTCTGTCAACACACGAGTGCAGTGTATGGGTGGTGAAGGTGGTCAGCTCTGCTATGCATTGTAAAAATTTACAGCAGATGCCCGTCTGCGCTTATTCATTCATTCATTCATTAACAGCAGATGCACAGCATGCACGGAGTAGCTGTTGTCTAAAAAGTTTGCAGAGTGTGTGTGCGGAAAGAAACCAACCGCACAGCAAACTCGCTGTCAACAGCACACCCCTGACCTGCATGCAGGCCAAGTGTTGAGAACCAAACGTCATGTCATGGTGCATGTTAGTGCTGCAATAGCTGCTGCTGCTTTGCAAACACATGCCTGGCATGCCGCAATGTACAGTTTATCATGCAGCCTGTCTGTCAACAGCCAGCCAAACCGAACAGAAGAGACTTTCCAGGAACAGTGGTGGTGTTGAAAAACACCATTTTGGGTTGCAAGCCATGTGCATCAGCAGCACCAGGCAGCATCAGCTATTGCCACTGCAGCAGCCACCCAGCACTGCTGCTGCTTAGGCTGCTGCCAGGCCGGCAGCTTATGCACGCTCTCCGCGGATGCGGCGTGCCAGCTGGATGTCCTTGGGCATGATGGTCACACGCTTGGCGTGGATGGCGCACAGGTTGGTGTCCTCGAACAGACCCACCAGGTAGGCCTCAGCGGCCTCCTGCAGAGCCAGCACGGCGCTGGACTGGAAGCGCAGGTCGGTCTTGAAGTCCTGGGCGATCTCACGCACCAGGCGCTGGAAGGGCAGCTTGCGGATGAGCAGCTCGGTGGACTTCTGGTACTTGCGGATCTCACGCAGAGCCACGGTACCGGGCCTGTACCTGTGGGGCTTCTTCACACCACCAGTGGCGGGTGCGGACTTGCGAGCGGCCTTGGTGGCCAGCTGCTTACGGGGCGCCTTGCCACCGGTGGACTTGCGAGCGGTCTGCTTGGTGCGGGCCATGGTTGTTGATTTGAGTACTGAAAACTCGAAAGTGTGCAAGAAAGTCTGATGCTTGTAGCAAAAGGAAACCAGGGCCTTTTGTATGAAGGCAGCTGCCTCACAAACTCAAAAGCAGCACTCACGCCTGCTCAGCTGCCTGAGCTGAGGTGAGTTGACCTGAGTTCATAGTGAAGGCAGGCTTGCTTCGAGGCTATATAATCCCCTGGACTCCCTTCACAACATCAACCACTCGCTTTTCTTCTCTACTTCATTTCAACAACTATTCAACCATGTCTGGCCGCGGCAAGGGAGGCAAGGGACTCGGCAAGGGCGGAGCCAAGCGCCACAGGAAGGTGCTCCGCGACAACATCCAGGGCATCACCAAGCCCGCCATCAGGCGTCTGGCTCGCCGTGGTGGTGTCAAGCGTATCAGCGGCCTCATCTACGAGGAGACCCGCGGTGTGCTCAAGGTGTTCCTGGAGAACGTTGTGCGTGATGCAGTGACCTACACTGAGCACGCCAGGCGCAAGACCGTGACTGCCATGGACGTGGTGTACGCCCTGAAGCGCCAGGGCCGCACCCTGTACGGCTTCGGCGGTTAAGCAGCTGGCCCAAGCCTGCTGCTGCTGGTCTTGCTGCTGCTGTCTGTGGGGCGTCCATCTCCCTGATAGCAGCAGTGAGCCAGCAAGCCACAACCCAAACTGGTGTTTCTCAACACCACCAAAATCTTGGAAAGGCATTTCTACACTTGCTATCACCTGTTGACTATCACACAGCCTGCCATGTTATGAATGCCAGCACAGCCAACACTGTGTTGCTGTGACAGCATGTTGCACTTTGGCAAGCTAGCGTGCATACAAGTGCGCATCTTCTGGAAAACTGCTTCCCTGAGTAAACCTGTTGGATACTGTTACAACCCACACCAGCAGCAGTGAAGCGCTTTACTGCTAGCCTGCTAGCACTTGCTGCTCTGACTTGCATTTGTGCGCACACATGCTGAAGTTGCAAATGCTGCTGCCGCACACGCCAGCAGACTTGCCACATGACCCTATGTCGCTTCTCTTTTGCAGTAGTTATCCACCATGATGCCAGATTTTGTAGCAAACAAGTGATTCTTGCGCTTCAAGAGCACCAACTTGAAGTTTTTTTGTGCTGTTGACTGCACCTGTCCTACATGGTTCAGTTAGTGAAACCATAAAGCCATTGCCAAATAATGTTATCCCTATTGGAGCAATGCTTGGGCACTCCATGGTCCATGGCTCGGGTCAAGCATCATGGCAACCCACACAACACACGTGTCCTGTGAACTGATGCATGACACACGTATGGCGTCATGCCAAGCAGCCATGATGCTGCTTGCACGCTAGGCGATTGCAGCCGCAAGCGGGATTGTGTTGCACGATGGAATGCAGCCCGTTTTCGAGCCAATGACAGGCTCACTATAGCACGGTGCTGCTGCTGCCAGCAGTCCCTTCAGGCTGGCTGAGCGTGTCGCAACTGCTTCCAGATGCTGAGCGTGTGCAGCTTGCATCCCCACGGCGTGCCAGTTTGCAGATCATGTCGGTGTGCAATCGCAAGCTGCGACTGTGCTAGTGACTGCTGCATACTGTCACCGGCAGGTCCAAGTACAACAAACACCAGCAGCCCCAACAAAATGGTCATCATCATGTTACCGTAACATTGGTTTGGTGACCAAACAAGCCGGCTCTCATAGAGTAATGACGCCATGAAGTACGCTACCAATTGAGCAAAAGGAGGATTGAGCACCGCCCCGTTCATCATAATCAAAGCACTGCCCCTTTATGTTTGCAGCTGTTGTAAACATATCCGAGAGTCAAGCATGCAAGAAAAGAAGCAGCCAATTTTTCCAGAAACAGTATAGTATAATGATACTATTGTTTCTGGCCAACAGCTTCTTGACTCAAGATTGTCCGACATTAGCAAAACCCCTACAAAGCCAAGTATGACAAACCCCCTGCAAACATTAGAAAACCATTAGAAAACCCCCTACATAAAAAACATTACAAAACTCCCCTAGATCGTCATCATGACAACCACCACAGGATGCGCTGCACTGCAGATTCTGCATGCGCCAAGAGGAGTGGCTGTGCTCAGCTTGAAAAGGAGCAGCTGCTGATAGGATCACTCCAGTACACAGTGCCAGTTGACTCTGGGAACCCGGCTGCAGGTGCTGAGGAGTCAAACTGCACGAAGCGGCCCATGAACCAAGGCCCTGCAAGCCAGAAATACCCGCCAACAGGCGATGCACCCTGCACGTATGAGCACACCGCCACAGCCGTGGTGGCAGTGTTGCGGCTGCCGCTGCAGACACTGAGTGGGAAGGCGGTGGGCAGCTGGGCCACTGCACCACCCTCCAAGGTGATGTCGATGCTTGCAGGATACATGGAGGCCAGCAGGGCTTTTGCGCGCCGCTGCATGGAGCTGCTGCGTGGCATGGTGATCTGCTGGCAAGCATGCTCTGCATCTGGCACGTTGATACCGTACATGGCTGAGGGAGATGTGCAGGGCTCGATGGTCCACCCATAGCGCTTGACATCTGCAGAGGCCTTGGCTGCTGCATAGCCTGCCTGCCAATATGCCACAAAGGCATCATAGGCATCAGCCGGCACTGTGCTCTGCCCGTATGCCCCTGTATCCCATAGCACGCTCACACCATCGTAGCCACAGGTCAGGGGTGCGCTGGGATTGTTGAAAGCCGGCACACTTGCGCTGATGACGTTGGAGCGGAAGGTGTGGGTGTACGGGGTAGCTGAGCCATCTGTGGGTGTGGGGAACACTGCAGGGATGAGTGGCGCTGAGTGCAGCTGTGATGAGTTCATGCCACAAGGCAGCGCAGGGCCCAGCACGACAGCACTGTTGGGCTTGAGCTGGTTCGTGCAGCTGGCGTCCTTCTGCGGGCGCTGGTAGCAGATTCCGGTCTGCAAAAGCAGCATTGCACAAGCATCTGTGTGAGAGGCCGGTGAAGTGCAGATTGATGGCTGCAGCTGCATGCCATGTTGCTTGTTTGCTGTGCTAGCTGCATGCCATGTTGCTCCCAGGGGCAGCATGCTCTGGCCCTTCCACAGGAGCCAGGATGCACGTGCAGGGGTTGCAGCACAGCAGGACATCTGTTATTCAGCCACTGTGTGGCATTGGCGCCACATATACATACAGTAAATGTAAGTTGGCCCCAATGCCATGGGTTACAGTGCAAAATATTCCAGTGCTGCTGACTGCCACTCACCACTTTCTTGCTGATGAGCCCAGCCTGGTAGATCTGCTCAGGCACAGCCTTAGCACTGGGGGCCCCTCCCACATTGAATGTCCAGCCAGCCTCAATGCCATTGCCGCTGCCTGGGCAGCTTCCTGCAAACAAGCCGTCTGTGCTGGCACCCGCTGCAGGGCACTGCGTGGCATTGCTGAAGCAATCCGGCTGCTCAGGTGTGCACTTTATGTATGCCTCTGCGCAGCCAAACATGCCCTTGAAGGAGAGGCGGCCGCCTGACAGCACGTTCTGCACGGTGACGGTGTCTTGTGCGATGTGGCCGTTGTTGATGTTGTAGTAGCCAGGATCGCCAGTCAGCTGTGTGTAGGGCAGTGGTGCAGGACAGCAACAGCAGCGTCAGCAGGTTCTGCAACGCCGCATGCAAAATGCAGGGTCGCCGACATGTTTGAACATCACCACATAAGGCAGTTGTCTTTTGCACTAACAGTGTGGATGTTAACAGCATACGACATCCTGCTTGCTATGCCCAGGGATCTTCACGTGCAGGGCTCACAGCAACAGCAGACAGATCAGCAGATTGCATGTCCCATCACGCAGTGCCGTACTGCATGCCCCATCACGCATTGCGGCAATTGCTCAGAATGGCACAGAAGTTCAGGTTGCTCACCGCTTCACTGATGAAGCACTGCTGGTCTGGCAGCAGGCAGCCGATGCCTGTGTTGGCAACGGAGCAGGTGTTGCCGGTGACTGTGTGGACTGACTGAGCAGCCTGCCTGCCAGCGAGTGCTTGTGGGAGTCTTGCAGGTCATCAGCAGTGCTGCTGAGCCGGTGTCTACTGTAAAGGCATAGTTGACAGCAGCTTTGCCCGTGCCGACGGTGATGGACACCTGCTTGCTGTTGCATCCACGGGGGTAGGGCTGTTCGCCTGCGGCTTGGTGGTCCACAGAGATGACGTACGACCCACTGCAGGCAGGCAGGCAGGCAGGCAGGCAGGCAGGCAGGCAGGCAGGCAGGCAGGCAGGCAGGCAGGCAGGCAGGCAGGCAGGCAGGCAGGCAGGCAGGCAGGCAGGCAGGCAGGCAGGCAGGCAGGCAGGCAGGCAGGCAGGCAGCAACACAGGAAGGCATTGATGCTGGCAAGCATACTCAGCACAATCCGTGCGCTGCAGCCATGCATGGTCTACTCAGTGCCAAACGCATTCTGTCATTTTATCATCGTGTGTCTCAACTTCATTGCAATCCATCAGGACTTGCCAGCACAGCACAGCACAGCCTGAGCTGGGCTCACCTTGACCTTGATGCGGCGCCAGCACGCAGCACTTGACTCGATGCCAGAACGAAGCAAAAAGCGACGACAGATAGAAAACTGGCTCCCATTTTCCAGACGGCTGGGTTGTGAAGGAGAGTGCCACCTCGGGCTCGTTTACACAACCGTTTCCCGCCCTTGCTCAACCAACAGGCAGGTTTTGATTTTAATTAAAGCAAATTTGTAATACACTAAACCAACACACTGAATCATATCTAGCAGCCAGACGATGTGAGTTGTAATGTGGAACCGGGCCGGTGTGTATCCGCAGCTGGCTTCCGGCTTCCCTGGAAGCTGGGCCCGGCTGGCCGGTGGTCGCAGGGTTCTGGGCCTCAGATGAAAGCTACTTAAACTATTGGCCTTCAACAGTGCCACAGACAGTTCACCACAGTCAATCAACTCGTCGTAACTCACAACCACACTTGAAGTGGCATTCGTAAGCCAGGCAGCAGCACGGGAATCGTCATCACAAATCGTCCTTACAAAAATACACCAACCATGTCTAGCCGCGGCAAGAAAGGCACGGGACTCGGCAGGGCCGGAGCTAAGCGCTACAAGACGGTGCTGCGCGGGAACATCCAGGGCGTCAGCAAGCCCGCCATCAGGCGCCTGGCTCGCCGTGGTGGTGTCAAGCGCTTGAGCAGCCTCATCTACGATGAAGTCCGTGGTGTGCTCAAGACTTTCCTGGAGAATGTGGTGCGTGATGCAGTGACCTACACTGAGCATGCTGGGCGCAAGATCATGACTGCCATGGACGTGGTGTATGCCCTGAAGCGCCAGGGCCGCACCCTGTACGGCTTTGGCGAGGAGCCTGTGTCAGCTGCGTAAGCGCTGCAACTGAGTTGCTCAGCGGTGCTGCTGTTGGTGCTGCTGCCTGTGAAACTGGTCAGCAGATATTCAATGCAGGCAGCATGTGCCTTAGCGATGCCTTTGCGCTGGCACTGCCAGTGACACTGAGAGTGGCACTCTGTGCAGCATTGCAACCGCCATTGCCATGCGCACGTGATGCCAACAGCCATTGTTTTGTACAGTGTGTTGAAAATAACACAGCACCTTTTGAACTTCACACAGCACCTGCAACAGGTGTAGTGTTCAGAGACATGCGCCACTGAAGAAGTGGCTGCGGCATTTTATGGCTGAGCACAGTGAACCCAGCCTGCCAATTGTTAGAGCTGCGTTTTGCGTCGTCGCATGGATTTTGTGTCAGTTGTGTGACCCGCACTTCCAAAGTGGGGGATGCTTTCATTCCAAGGCTTGTTGTCTTGTCACAAGACCTGGAGTGCAGGTCATTTTTTTGAGTCCCTTCTGTTGGGCATTTGGTGCCGTGTACATGGCATGTCCTAACCTTGGCATTTGCATTCACATTGTAATAAGGCTTGTATGCAAGCTTAAGAGTCTATCTGAGGCAGCATCTCCTGCAATGCACTCAGTGAAAGATGTCCGGCTAGTCAACACAGATGTGCAATTGCCTGCAAGCAAGTCCAGGTGCAGCTGTGGCTTCAGCTAGAACTGTAGAGTGTACCGTATTACAAAGCTTAGACAAGAAAAGTGTCAGCCGGCACTTGTTAAAAAATGTTTGCTGCTGCTCGATGCGGCTTGCAGCGCAGTGACAAGTCACCTGAGATCATGCATAAGAGCGCTCGCATAGTGGTAGACACTGAGCTGTTGATGCACTGTCCAACCAAACACCATGCATACATGTGCCAGCCTCAGCTGGCCATAATGGCAGTCTGCCATGTATGCATGAATGCCCATGGCCCAAGGTTACCAAGGGGCCCATGCGGAGCACATCAACCAGCCAACTTCCGGAAAGTTGGATTTGCAACATGCACCGATGCTGCTGCTGCTGCTGCTGCTGCTATTGCTGCTGCTGCTGCTATTGCTGCTGTTGTTGTGCTTTTCTGCCTTGCTCCAGCGCCAATGCCAACTTGTACACGCGGCCCCTGGGCAGGCTGAACTGCTTGGCTAGCTGCTTACTGCTGGCTGACACACTCACCCCGGCCGCCAACTGCTGGCGCAGCAGCTGGCGCAGAGCTTGGTCGACATCTGCATCACGACAGCAGCAGCCCCAGCAGCAGTCACCAGCTGGTAACACAAGCATTTTACACAAGTGACACAACAAGCCTGCCACCTTTGCTGCTAAAGTTGTGATGCGGCTGCTCCTGGCTCAGCGTATGTCCGCACTGGGCCTGTGATGAGCAAGGCTGTTCGACACTCTGCAAACACGTATTGCTGCCAAGACAGGAAACACACGCCACCCACCTGCAGGTGTACTTGCTGCTGCCGTGTCTGCTGCATACGGCACTGCTGCTGCCGCTGCTGTTGATGCAGCTGCGCTGCTTGCCGACGCTCCAGCTGTCGATATGTCACTGCTGCTGGCTGCTGCGGCGGCTGCCAGCAGCAGCGCGTTAGGGTCTGCGGTGCAGCCCTCCAGCAGCAGCACCACCTCGCCCTTCACTACTCCGTTGCGCCTGCCAGATGGGCCAAACTCATCCAGTACATCAGCCAGGGGACCCCTGCAGCAATATTCACCACATATAGATGTACATGCAGATGTGCATCTGCTTGCCTGCATCTGACTGCAATACCTCTGTCAACGCCCAGTCAGGCTTGCTGTGCTGGTGAAAAGGCGCTTGTCACCAGCAGTCACTCAATGTAGTGTACGTTGAGGTGGCTAGCATGGCTGGCAGCTGCTGCAGCAGTAACGTCTGCACACACAAGTGTAAAATGCACTGCTCAACCTGCACAAGCACCCGGTCCTTGCACCTTGCCTCCCACAGCCGCCTTCAAAACAACCATCCCCCTAGGCCTGATGTAACTGCCCAGCCCGCACCTGTAGAACTCCTCGTGCAGCTTGGTCAGCTCCCTGGCAACAACTGCCCTGCGGCTGCCCCCAAGCACCGCCACCATGTCAGCCAAGATGGGGCCCAGGCCATGAGGGGGCGCGTAGAACACAAGCGTGGCGGATATGCTGGCCAGCTGCATGTGTGGAAAAGGCGGCGGCAGGAAGCAGGAGAGTGGGAAGGTAACAGCGCACATTTGATTAGGGATGCTGATGTCATGACGCATCAGCGCACCAGCACCAGGAGCAGCAGCAGCAGGACATTCTCAACAATAACACTGAGCCAATATATGCCACACTGGACAACCATGTCAGCCGAGATGGGGCGCAGGCCATGAGGGAGCGCGTAGAACACAAGTGTGGCAGAAACGCTGGCCAGCTGCAGGGGGCAACAGGTGGCAGCATGCAGCCGGTGAGTAGGGACGAAGCAGTGCACCTGTGATGTGGGTTGATGATATCGTGACAGATCAGCGCCGCACCGCAGCAGGGTGTGCAGGCAACAGGGCTGCACAAGCGTTGTGCGTTGCAGAAATGTTGTCTACAACGTCAACTACAGTTTGCAGGCCACGCAGTGCTGGCAGCATAGAAGCAAGGTGCTCGTGGAACACGAGCATGGCAGGAATGCTGGCCAGCTGCATGCGTGGTAAAGACGGCAGCAGGAAGCAGGAGGGTGGAGAGGGAACAGGCACATGTAATGGCAAATGGTGCTGCCATGACTGATTCAGCAAGGGTCTAAACTTGCTTCAAGCAGAAGTTCTGGTGTTTTGTAAATGCGTAGTATGTGTGCTGATGGGGGCTGTGGACGGCATTGCAGGACATGCTGTGCTTGCGGCGGCACGTCACATCGCTTTGTTCATTGTGAGGCTGCCATTGCCAACAGGCTCGTCACGCCAACACAGTGCGAGCTACCGGCATGGTGCACCACAGCCGCCAGCCGTACCTGCTGCAGCGCCTGCAGCACAATACGTGCGTGTGCACTGAAAGCTCACAGCACAATCTACAGCCTGTTGAGCCGCACCTGCTGCAGCGCCTGGCAGCGGCCGTGGCTCTTAGGGGGCAGGAAGCCCACAAAGTGGAAGCTGTCAGTGGGTAGGCCGCAGGCAGCCAGTGCAGTGATGGCTGCACAGGGCCCAGGCACCGGCACGACCTTTTGGAAGCAAAAGGAGAGCAAAGAGGCACGCAGTAGCATGCCCAGAACAAGGCAGCACGAGGCAGCAAACAGCAGCATGCGTTGGCGTTGAGATCACCAGCAGCATTACTTGGAGTCTGTCAGCATGCCGGTAAACACCCAGTCACAGCAAGTTGGTGCAATGTGGCGCAGCTACTCATGCTGTGGTGTGCTGTATGCATAATTGGCTCTTGTTGTAGCAGTAGCAACCTTGACAGGCATGCCGGCAGCACACATCTTGCTGGCTCGGCACTCATTGCACCTAACAACCACTGCAAGTTTCGGTGCCAACATGCAACACAGGGCCCAGGCAGTGGCAGCTGCAGGCACCCACCTTGCAGCCTGCCGCCACTGCTGCTGCCACCAGCTGTGTGCCTGGGTCTGAAATGGCTGGCATGCCCGCATCGCTGACCAGCGCAATGGACTGCAGCACACATGGACATGGAAAGCAAGTTGCAGTGGGCATCGACGGCACAAAAGACAACAAGCTATCGTGTCAGCTTGCTGAATGCCTCAACATGTCATGGCGCAGAATGCTGCTGCTGCTGCTGCTGCTGCTGCTGCTGCTGCTGCTGCTGCTGCTGCTGCTGCTGCTGCTGCTTTGTGTAGAATGGTGTATGCTATGGCAGGCACCACCTGCGGTGCGTGTCAGAAGGCATGATATGGCATGCCGGCATCGCTGACCAGTGCAGTGGGCTGCAGCACACATATTAATGACAGCACACTGCCGTGTCAGCTGGCCGTACATACTACGTGTTGCTGCTAAACTCGCCGCTGCTGCTGCTGCTGCTCTGTGCAACACTGTGCATGGCTCAGCAGACATTACCCGTGGTGCGTACCACGCTGCTGTTGCTGCTCATTCAATGCTGCAGCAAACACTGCTGCTCGCAATAGGAGCGTGGCCAACAACAACCAAAGCTTGCCAGCACTCCACCCCCACGCCATGCACACTACCTAGTGCATCCATGCCACGCAGCTGCTACCCTCAGTCCCCAAGTCACGTACACGCCTGCCACGAGCAGCAGCTGCTGCTGCTGCAGCTGCTGCAGCTGCAGCTGCTGCCGCCAGCTCGTACCTCGCCAGCCTGCAGCCGCCGCAGCACCAGCTCCTGCCGCTGCCGCTCATTGTGCTGGTGGCAGCTCATGGTGGGTGTGCGGATGGAGAAGTGCTCCAGCAGCTTGCGGGTGTGGCGAGTGTCCTCTGCCAGAATGAGGCTGGCGCCCCGTAAGATGCGCAGCGCCCTGAAGCTGATGTCCTCCAGGTTGCCTATGGGGGTGCCTACTACGTATAGAGCCTGCTCTAAAGCAGGCTCCTGCTGCTGCTGCTGCTGCTGCTGCTGCGGTTGCTGCCATTGTTGCTGCTGCTGTAGAGTGCTGCTGTATGTGCTGCTGGGCGTGCTGGTTGCTGCATGGCTTGGTGTTGCATGTGTTTGCGCTGCTCCTGCATGCGCGGCAGGATAGAGAACAGACAGCCTTGGTGGTGTGGTGGTTGGGGATGATGTTGCATAAGATGCCTGTGATATTCACAAGCAAGGGGCAGCAGCAGCAGCAGCAGCAACAGCAGCAGCAGCAACAGCAGCACCAGCAGCAGCAGTAGCAGTGGCAGCGGCAGAACGGGCTGTGAAGCGATGTGGCTGCTTCCGTGCAAACCTGTAGTAAAACTTGCAGTTTCCTCCACTGCATGTCTTCGGCCATGGCATCTCCGTCTTCTGGGTGTGTGCGGCAGAGCAGCACTGAGCGGCCAGCTAGCCCCATGGCTACAGACGAACCGCTGCAGCCCATGTCTTATCATGTTGAAGTCACCCAGCTCTAGTCATACATACTGCATTACCAGCGCGCAGTTCTTGCAAGCAAAGTCTCGGCTTTTGTTTCGGTGGGAGTGACCCGCAGCTTGCGAAAGGGAGCGCTAGCAGAGGCAGAGAACATCCCAACTTCTTGTGCTGTGGAGTAAAACTTCTGTAGCTTAGCAAAAAAGAATTTGCAAGCTCGGGGGCAGTGGTTCCAGCCAACTAGGGCTTTGCTGACACAGTCAATAGTTGACTAGGTTCAAATGATCTGACCGGTACAGGTGTTGACAAGAATGCAATCGGCCACGACAGCGGAGAGAGCACTCAAGCAGCTCAGCAGCTGCTGCTGGCAGGTAAAACAGGCCCCAGTGGGTGCACTCAATCAACTGGGTTAGCCGGACAGAGCACCGCTAAGGCGAAGTTCGCCCAGTCATTGCAGATTACAACGGAGGCGGTGCATGACCAGTGCACTGTCATGGGTATATATGCAGTTGAATTGTGCCGTACTGATCAGGCAAGGCATGGCAAGAGAGGGAGGGTCACGAGAAGGAACATGACAAACATAGCTATGTGCTTGAAAATGTTTTGAAAGCAGGCGAGAAGCAGGTAAAGGAGGCAGACCAGCACTCCAGGACAGATCCGAATGGCAGTGCATTGCACCTTCAGTGAGGGTTGCAGAATAAAATAGCAGACTCTGCAGTAGGTCAGGCCCAGCACAGCTTTCCAGGGCAAGTGGTGGTGTTTAAAAACACCATTTTGGAGTGGCAGCAGCCAATGGCTACTGCGCAGGGTGCTGCACAAAGCAGCACTGCATGAGGGCCAGCTTAGGCCTTGGCAGGCTTGGCAGCCTTGGGCTTGGCTGCGGCCTTCTTGGCAGCGGGCTTCTTGGTGGGTGTCTTCTTGACTGCCGGCTTCTTGGCAGCCTTGGGGGCCTTTGGCTTGTCAGCCTTGGCTGCCTTTGCCTTGGGGGTCTTGGCCTTGGCGGGCTTCTTGGCCTTCTTCTCGCCTGCAGCCTTGGGCTTGGCGGGGGCCTTGGCCTTCTTGGGCGCAGCCTTCTTCTTCTCGCCTGCAGGCTTCTTGGCTGCAGGCTTCTTGGCCACCTTGGGGGCCTTGGGCTTCTCAGCAGCCTTCTTGGCAGCTGCTGCGATCTTGAAGTGGCCCTTGATCTTGACCAGCTTGCTCTTCTCCACGCCGGCACGCACAGCGGCGTTCACGCGCTTCTCCCAGCCGGCGGTGAGGCCCTGCAGGACAAGGCAGCACAGTCGCAAAATGAAGGTGAGCAGTTGTCGACAGAGGGGTTGCATGGTGCAGCAAAATGTGACTGGCGAAGGTAAATATGTAAATGGCAAGCAGTCACATCGCACCGTGCTGCAAAAACAGGAAGCAATGTCTGCACATCAGTTTCTGTCTCACTGCTGCAGCCTTGCATCCTGCTGTTGCTGTAGACTGATGCTGCACAGTGCAGCTGCGTGTTGAACGAACAGAATATAAGCACACCTTGTGCTTCTCGCCGATGTACTTCTTGATGGCGATCAGGGATGAGCCCTGCCTCTCCTTGAGGGCCAGGATGGCCTGCAGGGTCGAGCAGGATTAGCAGGCGTTGTTAGCACACATGCACACAAGAAGGTATGGGCGGACGCTCAACAAGATTGCTTGCATTCAAAACAAAGTATACTGCATTACAGGGACAAGTTGCAGTTGCTGACAGTCTGCGAATCACGTAACATGCACGAGGCGACTCTGTTTGCAGGAATGACAGGCCTGCAAGTATCAACGTACCTCAACGACCAGGTCGCCAGCTGGTGGGTGAGCAGGCTTAGCACGAGGCTTGGTGGCCTTGGGCGCCTTGGGCGCCTTGGGGGCAGCAGCGGGTGCAGCAGCGTCAGCCATGGTAACTGTTTGTTGATCAATTTGCAAAGTGAACGAAGAACGTTTGCTTGTGTACTTTCATTCAGCACAGCGCAAACTTTATATGGTTTGACGAGGTGAGAACTTTGCTGAGGAGGATACTCACGCCCGCTCAGCTGCCTGAGTCGCGGAGTCCGGCTGAGTCTGGAGGAAGCGATGGTCCTGCAATGCTGCTACTGAGCCTGTTTGGATAATCATTGACTTTCAGAGCAGAAGTAAGCATATTTGACGCCTGAACGTGCTGCTGGCGATTCATGGTCGTGCTGCACGTCAAACCCTCTTGGTGTACCTGGGTGTTCACAGGCAGCCTCCTCTGCTTGCCTCTAGGTACTGCCAGGTAACTTTACTGGAAGCTCAGCATGATTTAATTCCACGTGGTTTGGATCCAGCCGTCAGACCTTCAGCAATGTCCACATGCTGGCCTGCAAGGCCAGTTTGTCTGCAGCCTTGCAGCCGTGATACTTTCAGCATTTCCCACCTGCTGGCCAGCAAGGCCAGATTGTCTGCAGCTGCAGATAATATATGGACAGTTGCAGACTCACACACAAACAAACACATTTAAAGCATGCAAGATGTTTTTTGAACCAGCAGAGACATGCGTCAATACACTTTGATACAAGCAGTGCCTGCCTGCTGCCATTGTCTGTAGCACTGCACACTTTGAGTATGAGTGATCAGGAAGCATGACTGTGTCATCACTGCTATCAGTAATTTTAGGCAGGCGTGTGTTTGGCCGTTGTTTCAGCTTGGTGCATTTGGTGTGACATACAAGCGCCAAATGGTCAGGATGCTTACATGCTTACATGCCATGCAAACTCTCTGTCAACAGCACAGGCAGATAAGCAGGCGCGGACAAATAACAATACTTGTATCTTCATGTCATGCAGGCTTGCGGACGTCGTCTGCATTTAAACACCAGCTGTGTTGACACTGTACTTGCATTCTTACACCAATTTTCCCTGTCAACATGGGTGGCATGCATGTCATATGACATGACTTCTAACATGAACTTCATGTGGTGAGGGTACGGCCATAACATCGTAGCTGACAAGTTCAACGTTACACATTGGACGCAGCTGCATGCCGCGTATGCAGCTTGCCAAACACGGTTTCTTGCACTGCACTCAGGAGGCTCCTGTCAAACCATGGACATTGAGTGATGCATGGCATGCCTAGTGGCGCTGCTGATGATGGTGTGATCCTTCGCATGCACCACACCAGGTACTTTGACCTCAACATGGTTCTGAGAGAGCAGCTGCGGCTGATACTCAGATTGGACTTTCCAGGCAGGTTGGTGGTGTTGAAAAACACCAGTTTGTTGTTGCACTGAGGCAGGTGAGCCTCAGGCCGGGTCAGCAGCAGGTGGCTGCTTACTCAGCTGCGGCCTCGCCCTTCTTCGACTTCTTGGGCAGCAGGTGAGTGTGGATGTTGGGCAGCACACCACCGCTGGCAATGGTCACAGTGCCCAGCAGCTTGCTCAGCTCCTCATCGTTGCGGATGGCGAGCTGGATGTGGCGGGGGATGATGCGGTTCTTCTTGTTGTCGCGGGCAGCGTTGCCTGCCAGCTCCAGCACCTCAGCTGCCAGGTACTCCAGCACGGCTGCCAGGTACACGGGTGCACCAGCACCGATGCGCTCGGCATACCTGCCCTTCTTCAGGTAGCGGGCCAGACGACCCACGGGGAACTGCAGGCCGGCCTTGGAGCTGCGAGACACAGCCTTTCCCTTGGCCTTGCCTGCTGCCTTGCCACGTCCAGACATGATTGCTGTTGTTTGGAGAGAAAAGAAAGAGTGTTTGAAAGAGGTTGATTTTGCTTCGTTGCACGCTGAGGTTTATATACGCAGCAGCACTCGCTGGCAGTCGAGCGGGCGCTTTTGGTGAATCGACCTCAGCTCTGAGCTCGACCGGTAAGTTGAGTGCGACCGGCTCTTGCCTCACCTCTGCAGCTCGTCAAGTCGTATATAAGCCAAAGCTGTTGTTGAGGAACACCACAACACTCTTTGTTCTCTACACACACACTTTGACCTCGAGTCAACAACCGCAGTTCGAAATGGCACCCAAGGCAGCAGAGAAGGCTCCAGCCAAGGCCCCAGCCAAGAAGACCACCGACGGCAAGGCCAAGAAGAAGAAGATCAGCAAGGCTGAGACCTACAAAATCTACATCTACAAGGTGCTGAAGCAGGTGCACCCCGACACCGGTATCTCCTCCAAGGCCATGTCCATCATGAACTCCTTCATCAACGACATCTTCGAGAAGATCGCCGGTGAGGCCAGCAGGCTGGCTCGCTACAACAAGAAGCCCACCATCACCTCCCGCGAGATTCAGACTGCCGTGCGCCTCATCCTGCCCGGCGAGCTGGCCAAGCACGCCGTGTCTGAGGGCACCAAGGCCGTGACCAAGTTCACCTCCGCCTAAGCTTGCCCAGCTTGGCTGACTGGCCTTGCCCAGGGGCTGAGCAGTGCGGTGGTCACCAGCAGCAGCTGGCTCTGCTGCCGATGGTGCTGCCACTGCTGTTGCTGCCTAGCCCCTGATGCCTGGCTGTCGACAACCCAAAATGGTGTTTTTCAACACCACCACTTTCACTGGAAGGCACTGTTGCTGGGTTTCATTGGTATCAACTGCATGCTGCTGTGTGCTCGACCAGCTCCTCAACAAGGACTTGTCATGCATGCTTTTGTTCAAGCTGGTGATCACCATGAGTATCACGGCAGCAGCACCTGTTGCCAAGGGAACTTAAGCCTATTCAAGCAACCAACATCAATGGCTGTAACAACACATGCCATGCATTGTGGCCCACGTCAACCCAAAATGGTATTTTTCAACACCACCACATACACTGGAAAGGCACTACTGCTGCAGTTTCATTCTTTGGTGATGTCTTCTGCCTGTTTATGGTTGACAACCAGTTCGTTGATTGAGAACTCGCGTGAAATTGCTCACTCTGGTGATTTTTCAAGTGTCACAGCAGTAGCATCTGGTGTCAAGGGAAGTTTTGCAAGTCTAGCAACTTGATGGCCTGGGGCTCTTACAGCACATACAACCAACGTGACCCACAGGCATGTGCCGTTGGCTGGCCTGGTCACTGCAGTCAAAACAAGCATGCCGTACAAGTTGCAGGCAGTAAAGATTGAAATGCAGGTCATGAGCACACTGAACAAAGCTGTTCAACAAACATGGAAACAAATATGGACACTGGCAGCAATACAAGCTGTTTGACTCAACGCCACACGCACACACAAACGGTGCACTGGCCAGGTCCATGGACTTTGCAATCCGCAACGCAATTAAGCCAGCACACCTGCCTTGCTGACAAGTGAACGCACAGGGTTGGCTGCAGCTTGCGCACTTGCAACCTGACATGCCCATTAACTTGAAGCAACCTTTGGATGCGCAAAACAGCACTGTATCTAGCATGTGCCAAAGGCTGCAGTTTGGGTCTGCTGTCTGTGAAACATGAAGGGCTGCTGTCACATGTGTGCTGGCCATGTGATGGTGACCGCCCTGTTATGTTGACACTGTCAACTTGACAGCCGTGTTGTCTTGCAGCTGGGTTGTGTTTCATGTGTTGCAGGCGTGTTGAGCCACTGCTCACAACCCATGCAGCAGCGCCTTTTTGCCTGTCAGGCTGGTGACAATATGTTGACAACAGCTGAGCCAGTGCATCATACAAGTTCAATATGTTGCCTGAGCCCTCAACAAACCAGCAGAGCTGTGTTGCGCGGCATAAAACCCACACATACGAGGACTGTTTGACCCTGAATAGGATGGATCCTGGTTACTAATTGGCAGCATGTGTGAAGGCATGCTGTATACCGCTATGTCACAGCAGTGTTGACCTCGGGCTTCTGACTGTTGCTGCCTCACCAAGTTTCCTGGGACCATATGTGGCAGCTTTTGACTTTTAACAGGTCACCAGGGCTCAAGTTTGCTATGCTGCAGTTGTCAGTGACTCAAGCCCGTAGGCGAGGGGCAGGTGTCTGCCACACTGCTGATGAGCATGTGTTGGCACCAAAGAATGTGTGGCAATTACAGAAACAAGAAGCATGTGTGTTCAGCTAAAGAGAGTGGCACCATGTACCCAGTGACTGGCTGTTGTCTGCCATGCATGACAAAGCTATGCTACGTGGGCTTTCATCAAACACATTGCGGCACTTCTTGTGTCACAGGCGCTCAATGTTTGACACAATTGTGACACAGCATGTGATATAGCAATGTTGGCTAGATGATAGCACAATTCAGTGTGCCAGCTGGACGTCCTTGGGCATGATGGTCGCACACTTGGTGTCCATGCTGATCAACAGCAACAGCAGATGCATGCCATGCAAGGTGCAAGGTGCAGTCGCGGGTGTGAAAAACACAGCCATACAAAACTGCATGTGTACCTTTCAATGCACAAAGCACGTTTCCCTTGCCAGGATGCGCACCAAAAGTCGTGGACATGGCGCTGTAACATGCAACCATCTAAGCATGTGAGTGCCGCAATTGCTGCAGTATCTTTGCATGCCCAGGACCTGCAATACCAATCATGAAGTAGCTGACTCACAGGCGATCAGAGTACAAACAGTTGTCCTTCAGAAACAGTGGTGGTGTTGTAAAACACCATTTGGGGGTTGCAACAATGTGCATCCACACATTATGGCATGGTGCATGTCACGGTTGATAGCTGCTGCTGCATTGGAAACATAGTTGCTGCTGCTTTGCTAACCAATGCCTGGCGGGCCACAATGTACAATTTGTCGAGCAGCCAGGCTCAGAGCCGTGCATGCAAACTATTCTACAACAGCGCACCAAAATCCCAACACAAGTCTTTCCAGGAACAGTGGTGGTGTTGAAAAACACCATTTTGGGTTGCAAGCCATGTGCATCAGCAGCACCAGGCACATCAGCAGCAGCTATTGCCACTGCTGCAGCCACCCAGCACTGCTGCTGCTCAGGCAGCTGCCAGGCCAGCAGCTTAAGCACGCTCTCCGCGGATGCGGCGTGCCAGCTGGATGTCCTTGGGCATGATGGTCACACGCTTGGCGTGGATGGCGCACAGGTTGGTGTCCTCGAACAGACCCACCAGGTAGGCCTCAGCGGCCTCCTGCAGAGCCAGCACGGCGCTGGACTGGAAGCGCAGGTCGGTCTTGAAGTCCTGGGCGATCTCACGCACCAGGCGCTGGAAGGGCAGCTTGCGGATGAGCAGCTCGGTGGACTTCTGGTACTTGCGGATCTCACGCAGAGCCACGGTACCGGGCCTGTACCTGTGGGGCTTCTTCACACCACCAGTGGCGGGTGCGGACTTGCGAGCGGCCTTGGTGGCCAGCTGCTTACGGGGCGCCTTGCCACCGGTGGACTTGCGAGCGGTCTGCTTGGTGCGGGCCATGGTTGCTGGTTTGAGTACTGAAAACTCGAAAGTGTGCAAGGAAGTCTGATGCTTGTAGCAAAAGGAAACCAGGGCCTTTTGTATGAAGGCAGCTGCCTCAACATCTCAAAAGCAGCACTCACGGCTGCTCAGCTGCCTGAGCTGAGGTGAGTTGGCCTGAGTGCCGAGTGAAGGCAGGCTTGAAGCGATGCCTATATAAGACCTGGACCCCCTTCTCATCATCAACCACTCGCTTTTCTTCTCTTCTTTTCTTCAACAACTGATCAACCATGTCTGGCCGCGGCAAGGGAGGCAAGGGACTCGGCAAGGGCGGAGCCAAGCGCCACAGGAAGGTGCTCCGCGACAACATCCAGGGCATCACCAAGCCCGCCATCAGGCGTCTGGCTCGCCGTGGTGGTGTCAAGCGTATCAGCGGCCTCATCTACGAGGAGACCCGCGGTGTGCTCAAGGTGTTCCTGGAGAACGTTGTGCGTGATGCAGTGACCTACACTGAGCACGCAAGGCGCAAGACCGTGACTGCCATGGACGTGGTGTACGCCCTGAAGCGCCAGGGCCGCACCCTGTACGGCTTCGGCGGTTAAGCAGCTGGCCCAAACCTGCTGCTGCTGCCTGTGGGGCTTCTAGCTCCCTGGCAGCAACAGTGAGCCAGCGAGCCACAACCCAAACTGGTGTTTCTCAACACCACCAAAATCTTGGAAAGGTTCTCTTGTATGCTTTGTGTTTCAATCATGCTATGACGTGGCAGCAGCTTCGATTCTGGCTTCATGTACTTTGGCCTGGCGCTTTGTTCAGCTGGTTTGGGTCATCCATGCTTGGCAAACGCATCATCAGGCCCTGGCGCCTGCCTGTCTTGCAGCCACATAAATTCACTTGTCTGTGCGTTCCGTAGTATCCGTATGTATGATCGAAAGGCAGGCTGCCTACTGTTCCACTCGAACAGCCCTGTAGCAGAGGTGTTGCATTGTTACACACGTTGTGTACTGACTCTGATACTTGGAGTATATGTTACCTGGATAGCCTTGACAGCACGGCTGTGCAACATTGCTTGAATGCGGCATCCAAGCAATGGTTCAAGACCTCAAGCCATTATGGCTACACATCACCAGCTTGCACGCAGCGCAAGCCCAACAGTGCTGGTCACAAAATGTGCCGCATGCTCGCACTGGGGTTTCAGTTGATTTGGAGCAGTTCTGCTTGCAGCCGCTGTATTTCTGCTGCCACCGCCTGATGCCGCTGCAGCCTCCATGCCAGCAGCTGCTGCAGAAATGCTCCTGACTCATCCCCCTGTGCTGCGCCCTGCGCTGCAATGTCGGCTGCATCAGCATCGCCAGCCACCAGCACTGCTGACAGCTGCTGCAGCTCCTCAATGCGAGCAGCAACCTCAGCTGCGTTGCGGCCTGTTACAGAGGCAGCAATGTAATTGGCAGGAAGTTGCAAACACCACATATCGATGCTGCAATGGTGCAGTGGGCACAAAAGTGCCATGATGACGGCAGCTCAGCATGGTTGCTTACACATCCCACGGCAATGGGCAAAGTGCTGTTGGGAAACTCAAGCATCTGCAGCTGCCGCATGTACACTGCTACTTGTATCGAGCTCTTGAAAGCATCTGGCGGTTGTACGCCATAAAGCTGTTCTACAGCACTGCGCTACAGGGCGCAGGCGCGGCAGCACACACTGTCAAGCAATGCCTTGGCCATGCTCTCCAGGCCCAGCAGGATGCAAACGTCAGGCAACCACCAGTCTGTCAGCTGTCCTTTCATCGTCTGCTACAGCGCAGCACACCTGCCCACGCACCTGCAAACGGTTGTGGCTCTGCCACCAGCTTGGGCAGTGGATGAATCTCAAAGTCTGCATCATGCCGGTCGATGCCGGACAGCTGCGGCACTCCCTTCTGCTGCTGCTGCTGCTGCTGCTGTGGCAGGTATCCATACTCCAGCAGGGCCCTGTCAGGCAGCAGGTGGCCGTAGTAGAAGCACACCTCACTGCCCACTGCCACATCAGCACCAGCAGTGAAGTACACACACTCCCTGCTGGAGTCAAATGCGCAGGGCTTGAATCTGTTGAAGTGGGGGCATGTGTTGTCGTGGTTGGCCATGTCTAGCAGCGGCAGCGCGTAGAAGGTGGATGAGGTGCCATCTGCTTCTGGCTTGTTGAAGATGCGGGTGCCCAGCTGCAGGCGGCAGCAAACACATAGGCGCGCAGCAGACATGCATTGACAAAAACCAACGTCTCAGCTTGCATGTGGCTGCAGGAGTTGGCAGCTGGCAGAGGTAAGGTTATCATGCACATCACTCGTTATGGAAATTGCCGTGTACTTCGTTGCATTCCTTCTTCCTGCAAGCTGCCGCAGCTGTTTTGAGTTCATGCCATGCCTGTACATCGATGGCCCTGCTGTGTTCAAGCAGCAGCTGGCGGGTGCTGTGCTGCAGTCGGTACATGCGATGCCATGAACCACGATGATGCTGTGCTCTGCTACTGCTCTGGTGCCACAGTAGCATGGTGGGGCGGAAGCATGCACATCCAGTTGCAAGGCTTTTAGCATCATTATTTGCAGTCTAAGCTACCTACCAGGCCCATCACGTGCACCAGGTGAACGTAGGACAGGCCAGCAGCAGCCAGTGTGTCCGCATGCAACCTGTAGAACATGCTCAGGTCGTGGTGCAAGCCGCGGCCGATCCAGTCCTCCTGCAAGCAGCAACACACAACACGGAACTTTCACATTGTGTGTCTATCGAGTTCTTCTGCATGCATCACGGCATTGGGCCATTGCGCAGCGCCCAAAGGTACAGCACAGGCATGTGTCTACCTGAACTCGTAGATAAGGCCGGAAAAGTCAACATGTACTGGCACTGCTTGCAGGCCCAAGGACTGTGGCGGTGTGCACTCTGCGCCTCACCAGCTGCGGGTGCTGCAGCAGCGGCAGGTAGTCTGTCGGGAAGTTGAGCAGGTGGCGCAGCTCGTGCGGGTGTGGCAGCGTGGCCCACATCAGCGCGCGGGGACTGTGGGGGTCGGCCACATCAAGAGCATAGTCCAACACAAAGTCCTGCAGGCAGGCAGGACAGCACAGCAGCAAGCAGGACAGCAAAGCAAGGCGGTTGAACGCAAAGGAGTGGCTGAGTTGACCACGTCGAGCGCACAGTCCAGCACAAAGTCCTGCAGGCAGCGAGCAGTGCAGAACAGAACAACAAGGATAGTCAGGCTGGCAGGGTTGGCTGAGCCGCCAACAGCCACAGCACGTGCACAGTCCAGCACATATATTTGCCGCAAGGCAGCCATATCCAGCAAACTACAGTTGAAGGTGGCTGTCAACAAAGGGATTGCACTCGAAGGCATGCAAGCATGCGAGTGACACATCTTGCTAACTTGACGTCCAACATTCAGGTTTTCGTAAAGACGCCAGGCTGTTGTGCGCCAGCTGCTGCTGGCAGTGCTGCAGCTTACCATGACTCCTTGGGCCTTCCTGCTGAATGCCAGGTCAGTGGGCAGCGACAGCAGCACCTCTCCCTTCGCTACATCCCTGGCTGCAAACAGGGCCAGGCCTGCACCAGGCCCCGCCTCAGCTGCAGCAACGTTGACCTGCACAACCCCAGGCCAGCAACATCATTATCATGCTATCAACAAACAAGCCACAGTAAAGAAGCCTTTGACAGAACTACTGTCTTGCACAGCACAGCTTGCCGCTCACTGTGGGCTGCCAAGCAGGCTGTGCTCTGCTGCTGATCGGGTACAGCTGCCTAGCACGGCAGACTGCTGTGCATGACAGTAAACCACCTGGTGCTTGTTTTTACATGCGTTTCATACGCTGTTTAGGCGCATTGCTGGCTGGCTCGGCCAGCGTCAGTGAATCACGTACCTCTGCTTGGTTGGCTAACAGCCACTGCACAAGCTGCTGCACTGCTGCCAGCTTCTGCTGTGTTGTGAGCTGTTGCAGCAGCGCCAGCTCATCTACAGTACTGTCGTCCCCAACAAACACGTCTGATGTTGGATATAGCTCCTCAGGCAGTGCACCTGCTGAAGCTGCTGCTACTGCTGCTGCGTCATGAGCTGGTTGTCCTTGCTGCAGCGGCTCTGCCACAACATGAGCTGGTTGGACCTGCACGCAAGCAATGGCGTGTAGTTTGCATGCACATATCGCCACCAGCTACATTTGTTGGTAAGCCTCACCACAAGTTTATAGTTTTGCTTTGACGTTTAAAAGGCATACATACCTCAAGGGCCCTGCAGCTGCCAACAAACAGCACCACTACTGGCAGCAGCAGCAGCAGCACTGGTTGACGACCGACTGTTGCGCCAGCCATGCGAGCACTGTCTGTGTGTTTCGAAGATGATTTACACTGCTGACTTTCCACAAACAAATTCCCTCAAGCGAATGTTGTCCGTGGTGGTTACAGCACACAGGTCGGTGCACATGTCCAGTAAGCAGTGCACGAGCAACAGCACAACCGATCAATTCAATACACTGCCGTAGCTACAGTGGGCAGCAATATTGCCGTTGAATAGGATACGGTGTCTGTCGGTTCAAACTTGGTTACACAGGTGTACTGTACAGTACTGCCTCGACACTTGGCACAAGCCAACATGGACAACAACATCGCAGGGAGTGTCTGTGCTTTCATGGAACTGCTGCAGACCTGCAGCACACCGAGACACGCCGGCAGCAGCAGCGTAGTTTGCTGATGATGACACCAATGTCTTACTGCAACTCATAATACAGCAGACTCTGAGAGTCCACATTGCATCCAGCACAGACGGCGGCAACACGTGCAGGACACGGAGCATTGCGTGACCTACACGATGGCATGTCCAACAGATAAAGGAACCCGGTTCAATGCATGCTGTGCTGCTGAAACCAGGCAAAGACTGCAGATGAATGTGTCCTCAGCATGCATAAACCTTGGTCAACTTTGCACAGCTGAATTGTCATCAGCAAGCAGTCAACCCATACAGGCACTTTCGGCACTACCCAGCTAGTCCACCGTTGCCGCATCAAGTAACCACCAAAGCAACCCACGCCCTTGCAGCAGCTGTTGCTTGCCTGCAACAACAGCCCTATCGTGCCGCATCACAGTACACTGCACTCCGCTGACAGGCGTGCTGCTCCTGCCTGACTCCGCTCACAGGCTTGCTGCCTCCGCATCCAGCAGCGCCGCATCAAACAGCCACCGAAGCAACCCACACCTTTGCAGCAGCGAGTGCTTGCCTGCAACAATAGCCCCATCATGCCGCATCACAGTACACTGCACTCTACTCACAGGCTTGCTGCCTCTGCATCCAGTAGCGCTGCCTCTGCTGCCTCAGCAGCAGCCCTCAGCAGCCCCAGCAGGTCGCCTGGCAGCAGGCCGCTGTTACTGTTGATGCTGTCCACCAGTACTGCTGCTGCTGCTGGCTGCAGCTGCGGGCAGGCTAGCTCCACCAGCTGCAGCGCCTCACTGCTGCTGCAGGGCCAGCCGAATGGCACCAGCACCTCCACCTCCACCTGGCAAGACAAGAGAAAATAAGTAGCATGTTTGCATGTATGTTGCATGTATGGGACAGGCAGAGGCAGGGAGTGCAGATTAGAAAGCCTCCAGCCCAGGGGCAGTAGCACCTCAACAGCAGCCCAACATGCACTTTGCCAAAACACTGTTCCCGGCATCGACTGCAACACATGAAACGATACGGCCGTTTGCTCTAACCGCAGTCCACCACCGTAACAACACCAACACAGTAAGAACCGCCAGACACACACCTGGTTTGGCAGCGCCACGCGCACATGTGGCGGCCCCCTGCTGGAGCTGCATGGCGGGTACACCTCAGCAGCAGCCTCCACCAGCACCTGCCTGCTCCAGTAGGACAGCAGCCGCCCACGCACCTCACACACCTGTGTACATGGCAGTAATGCACATGCAGTGCGTGCAGCATGCCTGGATCAGTGCATGCTGCATACATTGTGGTGGTTTGATAGTCTAGTCGTCTGCGTTGCACGCCCTACAACGGGACCAACATGGCATCCGTCATGTCTGCAATTGTCAATGGTGGTAGCAAACGCCCGAGTGTTTTGCGTCGCTGCAAGATCATGCTCACACTTCTGTAAACAATACACAGCAATGCTGCAGCATGTCTCGATTACACACATGCATGGCAGCAACTGCACGATCACAGCCCTCACCAGATGGCTCAGTGACACCTGCGAGCCGTCCACAGCAGCATCCAGGAAGGCCCGCACGTCGCCAGCAGCAGGGCTCAGCCGCGCACCAGACAGCAGCACGCCGCTGCCGCTGCCGCTGGGCAGCAGCTGCAGCTGCAGCTCGTGCTGCACCTCGCGGATGGGCACGGCTGCGCAGGCAGGGGCAGCAGGCATGTGGTAATACGTGTGGCCAGCACAGTGCAGCGAGGAATCAGTGATGTGTGCTATAGGGTTGGGCTCTTTGATTGCAGCTGAGAAAACAGCAATAGACAAGCACGGTCGCCGGTAAGAGTTGTGCAGCATTGATGTGGCTGCTGCGGCATGGTGCTACCACAGTTCATCGCTCGCTGAGCACACCACCAACAGCACAACTGAGCATGCAGCAGCAGCAGCAGCAGCGCCTGCAGCGAACACAGCGGCCCCACCTGCAGCTGCGGCGCCTGCAGCGTCAACCGCTGGCTGCCGCGCTGTCGGCAGCTTCAAACAAATGCCAAGCACCACCTCCTCGCTGCTGCTGCTGCTGAGCACGGACAGCCCTGACAGCTTGCTGCGCAGCGCCAGCAGGTCCTCGCACCTGGCAGCAGGCAGCCAAGCAGCAGCAGCAGCAGCAGCAGCAGCAGTTATACGTTGGGGAGGCAGCGTCGCGGCTGCAGCGAGCATCAAGAGCTCATGACACCTGGCACCAAGCAGCCACCAAGCTGCAGCATCAGGTTGTAGGGAGAGTGGCGCAAACAGTGTGGCGTGTGCTCATGATGCTTTGCAGCACCATAGATATTGCCGTGCGAATCAGCACATGCTTGGCCAATTTGGCAGGCCGACAGCTGGCTTGCCACGTGCATCATGAAGTGCATGCAGCTGCACAAGCACCCTGCTGCTCACCACTGCGCCTTGCTGCGAGTGTGTGAGTCGGCATCTGCTGCCTTGACCCTGTCTGATGCCAGCAGCTCCAGCCGCTCAACCTGCCAGCAGCAGCAACAGCAGTAGAGCGGTCAGGCCACGGCAGCTGCAGGATACACTGATGCAGCAGCAAAGGCCGCCTGGAGGTGGTCATCGCTGCTGCTGCTGTTGAAGAGCATTGTTTTATATTTACATTGTTTGCTGGGGGGGGCTCTATGCTCTGACAGCCTCCATTGAGTTGCGCGCGGAGACGCAGCTGCTAGATTACCCTAGGCCCTGTCCTGCTTGCGAAGCAGCCAGCCGCCTCACCTCTGAGCGGAGCGCTGTCAGCTCCTGCCTCCCTGCTGCTGCCCTTGCCTCCAGCTCAGACAGCTCAGCCTGCCAGCAACATCAGGCGGCAGCAACAGTGGCAGCAGCAACAGCAGTGAGAGCGGCAGCATGCCAGGCAGCGCCTTACTGTACTGCAAACAATGATATGTTCAGCTGTGCACGCTGCCAGGTTGCTGGGCGCTGCAGCATCCGCATGCAGCCACCGGCCTCTAATGCTGCTGCTGCCATGCTGTTGGCCTGCGTTCTTGCCCCCAAACCTCCACCACACCTCTGCTGCAGCGATGCTGCGCTCAAGCTCCTTGGCCTCAGCAGCCTCAGCCTCCACCAGCGCCTGAGCCTCAGCCTGGCAAAGCAGCAGCAGCAGCAGCAGCCGCAGCAGCAGAACGGCAGCTGTAGGCTTGAAGCAACTCACTTTTACGGAGACATAAACAGAGGCAGAGCAAGCAGCTTTGAATCTGTGTGCAGGCATATGACGCCAACAGCATCAGTGCAGCATGTACGCATACACATCAGCACCACCTGCATATTGAACAGCAGATGCTCAATCTGCCAGCCCAAGCCGTCCGCACGCTGCCAGGAAGTCCAACCATGTGGTTGGTCACAAACTCACCTGCTCAGGTCCCGGCTCTGCTGCTGCGTCCTCTGCTGGCTTGCTGCTGCTGGCTGCCTGCTGCAGCACTGCACTGGTGGCCTCCAGCTGGCTGGCTGTGGCGGCTGTGGTCTGCTCCACAAGGCCATACAGCTGGCTGATGGAGCCGGCAGTGCTGCCCAGCTTGGCACGCGCCTGCAGGGTGAACAGCAGTCATATCAGCACCCACAAAAGCAGCAGCAGCAGCAGCACGACGGGTGATCTTTACATTCAGCCATGGCAACAACACACGCCGCAGGCGTTCAGGGGAGTACCTTGCTGCACCTCCAATCTGGCACCTGAAGCACCCTGACTGCAGAGCACGCTGCACCCTCTGCACTGCTAGCCAGCCTGGCCCTGCATGTCGGCCCCTGCAGTGCGCCCGGCCCACCTGCTCATTCTGTGCCTTGAGGCTGCGCAGAGCCTCAGCCTCTCGCTCCAGCTGCTGCTCGTGCTGGTCCTTGGCTGCTGTCAGCTGCTCAATGTCCAGCTCCAAGCCGTACAGTCCTGCAGGAAGTATGGCAGAGCGAATGGAAATACATACAGGGAGCTTGCTTACAAATGCTGTGTATGTGTTTGATGTCCGTCAAACGGAGTTGGTGCTGCAGGATGCCCTTGCTGAGCTCCAGTGCAACAGCGTGTGTGTAGGAGTCATAGCGTCGCCTGACCAGGAGCAACTGTTGAAGCTCAGACAAGATTCCACTTCAGCTGCAGCAGCTGTATGCACCCGTGGTATGGTTGCAGTTGACAGCAACAGCTGCCTCTGCTGGCATGCTGCTGCTGCTTCCTCAGTCCACTGGTTGCGCCCTCTCACCCTTCATGAAGCGCTCCTTCTGGTCAATGTTCACGTAGGTGGCCTTGTTGGAGTCAAACTGACGCTTGAGGCGCTTGAGGTCGTTATCCCCAATGCCCTGCTCTGCTGTTTGCTTTGCAAGCTCCAGCATCTGCGCCTGCTTCTGCTTGGCTGCTGCCGACAGCTCCTGCACAGCCCTGCAGTGATATGCACGGGCAATGCATTGTTTATACACATCATTTCGCTGTTTCCAGCAGCAACACGAGGGTTCGAGGGTTGGAGCCAGGACATCTGCTCAGCTGTGCCACCAACAGCAGTGCTGATGAGTTGACAACTCACTGCTGCAGGACATTGAGTGCATCCTGGTTGGCGCCTGCCAGCGTCTCTGTCGTATCAAACTGTAGTCGTTTAGCAACATCCATGCTGCAGAGCGTGCTCTTGGTGCTCTCGCAAACAGTGCAGGAAGGTTGGGTGGAACGTAGGGGCAAAACGAGTCGTTCACTCAGCTTTATGCACTATGTGTTCGGGAAATTCGATCGTGGTAGAGTGCACGGTGGCCATAGCAGTCAGCCAGTGCTAACAACATTTGAAAAGCACGCCCTGAACCCAGTTGCACGGAGGATGTTCCAGGGAGTCCAAACAGTTGAACTATGTCAAGAAAGCAAATTCAGTGGTGATTGGGATGCGTTGACGGCTGCACACCATCCATGCAAGCCTCCCATGGGCGTTGATAGGCCCTGTCAACCTGGGGCAGCACTGCTGTGGAACCCTCCATGCCACTGAAGTGCGCCCTAGTGGTTCCCAGTTAGACTTTTTTTATGATATGACCAAACTGGCTTCTGAGCATTGCTATTAGTAATAGAGATGCCAATAAAGTGCTGGCCTGCTGCTGTCATCCAACACCGAGACTTCAGTCAAAGTATCTGACACCAAGAAAAAATGATCAGCATTATAACAGCAAACATGTCTGCCGGCGTACTTAGCTGCACACTGACCGTCTGTATCGAACACTCAACAGCGCAGCCTCCAAACGGCAAGCAAGCTTGCCACGATATTAAGTCTGCCTCTGCGCAGACTAAGCTACCACCTCATCGATGTCTGCTCTACGCCACACTCCCCGCATCATTTGACAGGCATGCGGTCTGCATACAACACGAGCGCCATCACTGCCGCTCCCCTGACCGCCAGCACTGCTGCTCTTCCTGCTGCTGCTCACTGCCAGCGCCACTGCCAGGCGCTGCTGCTGCTGCTGCTGCTGCTGCTCCTGCAGGCGCCTGCTGCAGCAGCGCAGGCTGCCCACCTGCGCCGACCGCACCTTGCTGCTGCTGCTGCTGCTGCTGCTGCTGCTGCTGCTGCTGCTGCTGCTGCGCCGGTCCTCGCACTTGCACCCTGTGCTGGTGGTGCTGCAGGTGCCTGCTATGCTGGTGCTGCAGCTGCTGCTGGTGCTGGTGCTGCCGCTGCTGCTGCTGCTGCTGCTGCGGCAGGTGGCGCTGCCCTGCGGGCGAGAAGCTAGGCGGGCCGTACAGGTGCTTGCAGCGCCCTTCGAACGCCCCCATCATGCGCGTCACAACCTCTGAAAAGAACAACTGCGCAATGTTGGCATACAGTGGGTTCAAGAATGCAAAGTCTACACTGAAGCTGAGCCAGGTGGAGTGTGGGCTGGGGCCTGGTGCCAGCCGCCAGGTGGACTCCAGGTGGTGGAAAAGTGCACTGTTTGCCACACTGCTGGTCACCAGGTGTGGTGCTTGAAGCTTCACGCGGCTGGTGTAGCTGTGGGGCGGGTAAAAGGAGGGCAGGTGGCGGCAGTTGCAAGAGGCAGGGTTCCAGGCAGAGCAGAGCAGCTCGGAACAGGAACTGCGATGATGCTGCTCGTATGGCAGCCAGCTGCTGCAGCCAGGCCAGGCCAGAGTACCTAGATGAAAGCTGAGCTAATGGGCATGTGCCACAGAACCTGGTAACGCTGTGCGAACCCAGTCACTAAGCAGCTGCCGCAAGACGTCAGCAGATGCAACCACATAGACACTGGTTGCGTACGCATGTACAACTGGACACGGTCTGTTATGGTAACTCTTCTAGCTCGCTCACCGCTCGCTGATCATCTGGAAGCCGATCTGCAGCTCCGCCTCCAGGTAGCTGTTGTCGGGCGAGCGGCGCAGCACGTTGCTGCCCACGCACCACGGCACAAACTGGTGGTAGTGCTGCACCTGCGCCACCACCTCGTACAGCTGCTCGGGGGAGTAGCTGCGGGCAGGGTCAGCGCCAGCAGCAGCGGCAGCAGTGCAAGTCAGCAGAGGCAGCGCGCGGAACAAGCCAGCAGGGGGGACGATTGGACTCGCCGACAGCTGTTGAGTTGAAGCACAACACTGTAGCTGAACAAACCGCTGCATGGCAGCGTCCATTCTTTGCAGTTGTACTTTGCCGCTGTGTCGCATGGTGATGTCACCAACCCAGCTGCATTTGCCACCAGTCCGCCAGTTGCACTGCTGCTCACCCAATCAACCGCCGCTCGTTGTAAGCTTTGCTGTCTGGCTGATTGAATGCGCTGAAAAATGTCCTGTGGCTGCTCCACTGTCCAGGCCATGGCAGCTGTGTATCTGCCAGCTGCCTACAGCTCACTGCATGTTGCTGCTTCCAGGGCTGCTGCTGATGTTGCTGCTGCTGCTGCCAACCTGAAGCTGCTGCTGCGGTGAAGCCTGCTGAGCTGCTGCATGTGCACAAGACTCGCTGTAATGTAGATGTGACAGCATCTTGGCTTGTAATTGCGCCGGTCAGGCATCGAGCTGCCTGCTGCTGCAGTAGTAGCGTTGGCTGGTTTTGGCGCAACAGTGCGAGCAGCACCGCCATGAGCCTAAGTCAACAGGGTCGCAAGAATGTACAAACCTCAATAACTACAGTTCAAAGCCGAGGCATGCGGTGATTCACAATTGGTAACGAGCACGAGACAGGTACTGTAATGAGTAGGCCGGCCTGCTCGTTCAAATTCAGTAGCACGCTCTTCGATAAGCGAGTTTTGGCGTCATGCGCTGCATGTCTGCAGCAATGCCACGCACGCAGTGTTATTAGGTGTCATGCTGCGTGACCTGATCCTGATCACGCTAGTTGATGACAAGGTCCCTGCATCACAGAGTCGTTGCATCGCAGGCATAATGACACTGCAACAGCTGCGAACAAGTTGAGGCTTTCAGCAGTGCACAAGCTGTGCCACGACACATACGGCAATAGGCTGGCCTGACATGTAGTCGCCTGCAGCAGCCTATCCGTCCTGAGGACCAACAGCACAACTTGGACAGCAGGTTCATCAGTAGCACTGGTTCGTATCCATCCTAGATTCAGACACATCAGGCTGTTATGAGTTATAGTGATCTTGGTACAGCATCCCCTCCTGCATGTACATTGCTTGCTGGAACAATGAGGCAAGACATGTGTGTCGTCATGACGTCAGCAGTGCTCACTGCTGCTCAAATGTTTTAGACTTGAGGCAGCAGTAAACATGGCTCATTGAAGCAGCCAAATCCTGGCAAATGCAAACGTAGTGCACAGCCCAGCTCGACGCACATCTCGATCGCCAGTGCTCAGGATGTCTACATGCTTACATGCTATATGCAAACTCTCTGTGACCAGCATGACCTACGGCACGTGCATTGTATGCATGGTACATACAACCAAAGTGGTCGAACCTTTTCAGCCAGATCTGGACAGAATCATACTGGAAAGAGGTGTTGCTGTCAAATGAACAGCATCCAAAAAATGGTACGAAAGCTTACAAGTCACATCAGTGGCCCACTGGCGCGCACTGCTACTGCTGCAACATGGCTGGCTGCCTGATGCACAGCTGTGTGCCACAGCCATGCAGTCCAGAGGGCCAACAATTTGCTGCAGTGAACAATGCCTGCGCAAGACAGGCATAGCTGTACAGGGCTGCTGCTGCAGCAACACCTGTCTGTGTGTGTCTAGTATACAAGCAGCCGGCCAAAAGGCAGACAGCCAAGTCCGCATCACTACAGCTGAAGCTGCAGCTGTGAGCAACACAAGCCCTGCAACTGCCACCGTGCGCAGCTGTCGGCTGCAGGTCCACTACACCTGCTGCTACTGCAGCTGTGATCGCATGCCAGTCATGTAGCCGTAGGGCACCTCTGTGTGCTGCGTGCTGCCCTGCTTGTACTGCCTGTCAGCCACCAGCATCTCATTCAGGCCCAGGCTCACTGGGCCTGACTTGTCCACATACTCGTGTGCATCCTCGCCAATCCACTGCCCGTCAAAGTGGCTGATGCCCACCACGCCTGCAGAAAGCAACACAATATGTAAACAGTTAGTGACGAAGGGGGGTAGGCAGCACAAAAAGCAGAAACAGAGGTGATGACAGCTCGTGCGGGAGGTAACAGCTGAGCTCTGTGTGGTTCTGATGCCGCTGCCTTGCCCAGCAAGCGGCTAGGGGGTGCCCATTGCACAGCATATCCGGACACGTCATACAGCACGCTGTGAACAGCGTCCGCACACAGTCTATGTGCTACAACCGCTATGCTACATGGTTCCGCAGCCGATGCAGATTCAAAACTGGCATTCATGCACTGCAGTGAACTGCATCGCAGCAGTGCAGGGGAAAGCTGGCCTCACCTATGAAGCTGTTGATGGCGAAGGCTTCTGCTGCTGCTGCCAGCTCTGCCGTGGTGAACAGGCGCCGCTGCACCTCCGTGATGGGCAGGTCATCACCAGCAGCATACTGCGAAGGGGTGGGCGGCAGTGCAGCAGCGGGAACACTTTCAGCTAGAGTCGACACAGAAGGCTCGTACAACCATCAACACTTGCACTGATAATGCAGAAGGCGCACGACACAATAACCGGCATTTGAGCAGCTGCAACGCGCAACTGTGCAGCTGCAGCCATGCTTCCACGACACAGCACGCGGTATGATTCCCGCCCTCCTCACAAAAAAGGCTGGCGCTGGCTTGATCAGCGTTGGATTGTAGCGTGTAATCACAGAAGATCATGTGAAAGATGGTGATTAGCGTTTTGTTTCATCACACCAAGCCAAGCGCCCTGCCAAACATGCATTAGGGTGGGCCGACAAGCCACACGACTAATACAATGCAGACAATTGAAGCCAATAAACGTGCCAGGCATTGACAACCACAACACATCAGCATTCAAGGGTGTCAAACAACGGTGCACAAGCTTGATCAGCGTGGTAGTAGCATACAAGTTTTAATCACAGAAAATCATTTGAAAGATGGTGATTAGTGTTTTGTTTCATCACATCAAGCGGAGACAGGCAGACACAAACGCCTTGAAACAATAGTCAAAACAATTGACATCAGCACCAAAACAAATACAAATTTCACGTACATAGCCGGAACCAGGTGGCATGATCAGAGTTGGATTGTTCAGTTGGTTGTGTGTAATCACAGAGGATCATGTGAAAGATGGTGATTGTAACTTTTGTTCATCACATCAGTGCCGCCAATTGCTCCTGTGATTCGACAAGGTAGACGACACAACACAGCCTGGCATGCAGGCCACTATCGCAATGGCAACGACACCACACACACACACAGACAGCAACACATGTCATCAAATGCCGACGCACTTGTGAGAGGACAGCGGCTTTGGATCAGCGTTGGATTGTAGCATGTAATCAGTGGTGATCAGTTGAAAGATGGTGATTAGCGTTTTGTCTCATCACACCATAGCCGCAAGAGCGCCAGCAGCAACGACACGCACCACACTTGCAGCACACCACACAGCAGCATCTATACAACCTCTGAAAATCTGTGATTTCTAGGCACCAGCAGCCCAAAGAGTCCAGCCACAACACGCACAGCAGCCGAGCAGTCAGAATTGGATTGTTGTTTGTAATCACAGAAGGTCATGTGAAAGATGGTGATTGAAACGTTAGTTCGTCATCCTGCATCTGGCCCGTCAATCACACCGACACATGTAACGCTGTCACCACACATTCCTACTAGCACACAACGAAGCCCGACACCATGCTGACATCAGCCCACTGCGTACATGCCCTCATCACTGCGCAGCAGCAGCAGACGAACAGTAGCAGCGGCGGCAGCAGCAGCTGCGCACCTGCATCACCAGCTCAGCAACGTTGCGCGCCGCCATGCCAGCCAGGCCTGTGTCATCCGGCGGGATCACCAGCGCTCCTTCCCGTGTGAGGATGCTGATGCTGCAGTCGGGGCCGCTCAGCACGGTGCCTGCACTGTCCACAAACAGGCCCTGCAGGCAGGCAGGCAGGCAGGCAGAAAGAGCAGGCCCTAGTCAGCACAATCTGCGCGGCATTTGTTGCAGTGCGCATGTGCGAGCATCTCTACATGAGCGAGCAGAGCCTTGCAACCGGAAGCGCGCTCAACAATAAACAAGGCAGCATCACAAAAGGCAAGGCCACCGCCTCACCAGGTCAGCGCCTCTGCTGTACGCCTCCAGCTGAGCCACAGCAGCTTGTATTTGGCTGGTGCTGCGCAGCGCCGTAAAATAAGCCGACTTGGGGTCGACAGGGCTGGCCACTGCCTTCCAGCCGCCGTCCCTGTCGATGTCTGTGTTGTAGGCCACCTCCGTGCTCAGCAGCGCGTACAGCGAGGTGCCGGGTGTGTCCACGAGCCCAAAGCTGCCACGGCCGCGCGACAGCCAGAAGTGAAGCATGCCTGCAGCCAGCAGCAGCAGCAGCAGCAGCAAACTCCCATGTTCGACACCAGCAGTACTACAGAATCGGCAGCATCACACAATCAGCAGCAGCAGCAGCAGCTGCAGTTGTCACCGCACTGGAAGTGCTGACACCAACAGGCATAGCTGCAGTTGTCACCGCAGGACACAGAGCTGCCGCCTAGATGCAGTAAGCGCCAGCAGCACGTGTCAAACGCACCGTTCATCTTCATGCTCGCCGCAGCTGTGTCCAGCAGCACTCGCAGCAGCCGCTCCTCGCTGCACGGCAGCGGCAGCCCCGCCAGCTCAGCGGAGGCCCTGAAGCGCGCCAGGTGGGCCTCCAGCTGGTACAGATAGCCGTCCACCAGCAGCACTGCACATGAAGCAGTGCGGCACAAAAGGTGGGGTTTTAGTTCAGGGTGTTGTGGTGTGGTGTGTTGCCAGCTCAGCGGAGGCCTGAAGCGCGCCAAATGTGCCTCCAGCTGGTACAGGTAGCCGTCAACAAGCAGCACTGCGGCCAGGCAGCAGGACAGCACCGCACAATGACAACTTGTACAAGGCCATTACCGTGGTGATTGACAGAGTGGTTATGTGGCGCATGCCAGTTGTTGCTGTTGTTCAGTAAGGACTCAACCACGGTGTACATTACTGCCGCACCTGACTCCGCGACTGCGTCGCCCTTGTGCACCATGTGGTCGTCCATGTGCACCACCATGAAGCCCGGCTGCGTGACGATGCCTTCCATGCCAATGCATGACTTACCTCTAAACGCCTCCTGGGCCACAACATGCAAAACTCCGCCACTGCGCCGCCCTTGTGCACCATGTGTCACCGATCAAGCCACAGCTGAAGAAAAAAAACTAACTTTTGGCTGGAAACTGCTGCAGAGTACCGTCAACACCACTGCACGCACCTGACTCCGCGACTGCGTCGCCCTTGTGCACCATGTGGTCGTCCATGTGCACCACCATGAAGCCCGGCTGCGTGACGATGCCCCCGAGCTCGCTGGAGTAGAAGGCGCCAAAGCTCTTCAGCGCGGTGTCGTGCTGCACCTCAGATAACCGCTGCATCACCTGCAGGGGCGAGGCAAGCAGCAGAGGGGTGAGGCAGCGGGGTGAGGCGGTAGGCAGCACAAGCATTGTAGGGAAGCCATCTGGCACCCCTACCGGTGGGAAAATGGGGCGCGCCACAGTCATACGGCACACGTTAAATGATGAAGGAGTTGAAGCACTGAAAGCCATCTTCAGGGAGCGAGCTGCCATTGCTGCTCCATCTGCTGCTGCTGCTCTGCTGCTGCTGAGTACGTGTGCTGTCACACCAAGCCCTGCAAGGGCCCAGTCCATCGAATCAATCATGCTTATGATGATCAGTGTTGCGCAGCTGTCACAGAACAAGCAGCCTAAGGCGTGTGGGGGCGCTGTCGGCTGCTAGTGGGGTTTGAATGGAGCAGCACCGGCACAGGCGATCCGTGGGCTCTAATCAGCCCTGACAAGTCTTGATCCAATATCGACTCACCCTCTCGGGCGTCAAACGCGGCGTAGCGGTCGTTCGAGCCCCTTTGACTACGCCACCAGCAGCTGCTGCTTCTTGCGATCGGAAGGTTATCGGCGCTGTGTTGTGCATTTGCGGCATATGGCTTGCATCGCATCTTAGTCGACTTCTACTGCTGCTGCTGCTTCTGCTGAAAACGTGCTGCTGCCTACTGCTGCTGGTGCTGCTGTTTCTGCCACTGGTAGACGCCAAGGCGTCCACCAACTCTCCTCGTAAGAACGTCGACGTCATCTTGACACTAAATGAAGGCGGCTTGCCGCCACTGTGATAGGCTGCTGACGTATAAGGCTGCATTGGTACCAAGTGCTGGCCAGGGCGTTACCGGCTTGTACCCCAACATAACACGCCAGTCAAACTGTGGCACCGTTGATGCAGCCCATTGTAAAGCCACTGCACTAGTTGAAAGAGTAAGCAAATGCATGTGCCATGTGGCATTGCGATGCAAGCCTGTGCAGCCAGCCGATAGAGTGGCCGCACAGACATGCTCTCAGCTGACTCCATGTGGCTGACTCTCGCTGCCCCCACACCCGCCCATTGAGGTGACTCTCGCTGCAGTGATGATTGCAAGATGCTGATGGCAATGTTGAAGTGCACGAAGCAGCACCAGTGCCATGCCACACTGCGTCACATTCACTGCGGCCACAACGAACGCTTGACAGAGCAGCATCTGCATGATGGTCATGCTGCCATGTTGGCGGCCACGCAGATGCCTGCAGGCATCCTGCACAGCATGCTTGCAGCAGGCAGCATCACATTGCAGGAAGCAACATATCTGCTAGTGGGTACCTGCTTGAGATAGCCAACAACATATACCCTGCCACCCCACACAACTTGACAAGATGGCAACGTGATAATGACAACTTGGCAAGATGGTCAGCGGCTGACGTATAGCAGGCTCCAGTGGCATGGTAAGTAGCCTATTTCAAGTGTGCCGGGAAATCGCGTTCCTGCAAGCTGTGCCGACAAGCACTCAGATCGCCCAACAGGCAATCTTGAATTGCCACCTATGCCGCTAGGCAATAGCCTCCACCTGCCCAGCCTGCCACAGCTTCTGCTTGCAGGCATGCCAGCTCGCAGCTGCCTCATCTCGCCTGCCTGGCTGGCCAGAAGCATCCAGCACATGTGCCAGCGCCAGCCATGCACCTGCAGCCTCCCCCCAGCACCCCGCCTGCTCATACGACGCTGCAGCAGCTGCCAACCTCTGCGCAATGCCAGCAAGCTGCTCCTGTGCTTGTGCTTGGCCCTGCTGCCCCACCTGCTGCACATCCTGTTGCTGCTGTTTGGCTGTGCTGTCAGCAGCTTGATCCTGCAAGGTCAGCAGCATCGCTTTCGCTAGCGCCTCTTCAAGCTCCCCCTGCAGCTTTACTTGCCCCAGGGCATATGCCAGCGGCAGCACCTGCTGCAGCAGCTGCACACAGAACCCTGAACCGCCAGGCTCTAGCGCCTGCCACGCAGCAGCCAGCAGCAGCACTGCCTCTGGCAGCAGCGTATCCAGCTGCAGCTGTTGGCAGTGCAACAGCGCGCTCAGCGCACACGGCAGCGCGCCTGCAGCATCGCCTGCTGCCAGCGCTGCCCGAGCCATCAGCAGCAGTGCCTCAAGCGCCTGCGGCTGCATGCCTGCTGATGCAGCACTCACAAACAGCGCAGCAGCTGCAGCATGGGCCTCCTCACAGCAGCCGGCAGCAGCATGCAGCTGGGCATGCGCCTTTGCTGCTGTGAGCTGCACATCTAGCCCCAGCTGCTGCAGTGAGGGAGTGAGGCACTGCAGCTCCTCACAAGCCAACCGGGCAGCAGGCATATCTTGCACTGCGAGAGCCTGCCTCAGTGACAGCAGCTGCTGAGATGCAGCCAGGTGCTGCGGCGGGGCACTTGCAGGAGAGTGGCCCTGGGCCAGCTGCAGGGCATATTGGCCTGCTGCTGTGCCTTGCAGCTGGGTCACCAATTCTACCAGCTGGCCCCAGGCTGCAGTTGTGTCTTCATAGCGGACACCACAGCCCGTCACACTGGCCCTGCCAGCCAGCTTCACTGCTTGTGAGGCTGCTGAGAGTGCTAATGATGTGGCTGCTGCTGCATCTGGCACTCCTTGACTGCCTGCTGCAGAGCTGGAAGCAGCAGCACTCAAGTTCACCCCACCTTCTGCTGCTGCTGTTGCTGCTGCTGCTGCCCCGCTGCCTCCAGGTCCTGTAAGCAGCATCAGCAGCCGCACACCTGCCAAGCTATTTGCCCCCTGCAGAGCCAGGCCCCCAGCCGCCACCAAGTGTGCTGTTGCAAGCGCCTGGCTCACTGCTGCTGCTGCTGCTCGCCAGCCCAGCCCCGGCGGCTGCTGCTTGCTGGCTGGCCCTGCTGCTGCAATGCTGCCAGGGGCTGTGCTGCTAGTACCTGTGCCAAACGCTTCACTAGGGTTGTATAGATCTGTACTGCGAGCTGCAAGGTTAGGGGCCAATGGCTGCTGCCCTGGTGCTGTGGCCACAGGCGCTGCTGCAACCACTGCAGGTGTGCCCGGAGCTGCTGCTGCAATGGCTGCCTGGTGCTCTAGCGTTGCAACATCCAGCAGCATGCGCTGCAGCATCACACTGGTGGCTGCTGCTGCTGCGCCTGCGCTGCTGCTGCTGCCGCCTGCGCCGGCTGCTGCCCCGTCTGCCGCTGCTGCTGCTGCTGCTGCTGCTGCTGCTGCTGCTGCTGCTTCTGCGCTGATGTCCTCGTCACCACTCGCGCCAGATGCACTGCTGGCTGATGATGCATGCTGCAGGCCAAATCGAGCCAGCGCCACAGCCGCAAACGCTGCAATATGTGGCGCACGCATGTCGCGTGCAGTGCTCAGGCACCGCCGCAGCAGCGCTTGCAGCTGCAGCTGCTGCTCAGTCCTGCGGAAGTCCAGCAGGCCCCATCCTGCTGCCGCTGCTGGGGCAGCACCACTGGACCCTGCCGCCGCCCTGCTGCTGCTGCTGCTGCTGCTGCCGTGCATCTGCAGGCCCTCAGACATGCCCATCACCCTGCAGAGCCCAGCAAGGGCATGCAGCAAGCTCCATTCATCGCCATGCTGCTGCCCTAGCCGCAGCAGCTCCTGCAGGGCACCTCTAGCCTCCTGGGGGTGCCCCAGGTGAGCATGCAGCGCTGCAAGGCTATGCAGCGCAGCTTGATTTCTTCCCTTGCTCTTAGCACCGGCACCAGCAGCAGCAGCTGCTGCGCCTGCCTGGCCTGCTGCTGCTGCGGCAGCAGCGCCCAGCCCACCTGCAAGCCCTGCTGCTGCTGCTGCGCTGGCGCTACCGCCATGCAAGCTGCTGCCGCTAGTATCGAAATAATCATGCAGCGAAGCCAGTGCCGCATGCATGTCTTTGTGTGCCATGCTAACAGCCATGCGTAGGTACTCCAGCTTGGGCTGCGGCTGCAGCACTGCCAGCTGGCTTACTGCTGCCTCCACTGCTGCCACAGGTACTGCCGGCCCCTGGCTTTCCACTGCAGCCAGCAGCTGGTTCACATACGCCTCCAGCACCGCCTGGTCCTTCAGCGCTCCGCTGCTGCCTCCTGCACCAGCTCCTGCAAGCCCTGCTGCTGCTGCCCCTGCTGCTGCTGCTGCTGCTGCTGCTGCATCATCGCCGGCTGCTGCTGCAGCTGCTGCTTGCTGCTGCATGTCCAGCTGTGCTAGCTGCTGCTGGATCTGCCCTGACAAGCTTGCGAGGCCTTGTATGCTCATGCCACTCAACCCCAGCCTTACTCTTCTTAAAAACAGCCCTAGTGGGCTAGTTGTGGCTATATACGGGATGCTGCAGCCGTCTGTTGCTGCTGCTGGTGTGGACCCGGGCGCTGCAAGCAGCGTGCTGAAGCCCTGGAACACAGTCACCATATCATCAGGTGATCTGAGGCCCCGCAGGGACCCCACCAGTGCGCCAGCTAGCACTGCACCAGCCTGCCCCAGCTGCTGTTGCAGCCGCAGCAGCAGCAGCGGCAGCGGCGTGAGGGTTGGGCTGCTGCTGTCCTGCACCTCCTCCAGCAGCAGCAGCGCCAGCTGCCGCTGTGCTGTTGGTCCGTCAAAGCCGGCGCCCCAGCCGATTTCGTAGGGTGGTGGTGCCACCAGTGCAGAGATGAGGATGGAGAGCTGCACGTGCTCCGGGTGCACGGCAAAACTTGGCCCGCTCATGCTGCTGTTGCTGCTGCAGGGGCAGGGCACGAAGGAGGGAAGGGCTGATGCTGTTGTTGGTGCTTCAGTACATGCAGCAAACCCAGATTGTTTCCTGCCACAGAGGATGTAAGCAATCAGCTGGTTGATGGGTGGCTGAGGGAGGGGATGTTTTTGGCAAGCAAGTGCGGAGGCATGCAGTGCGCGGGCAACCAGCACAGGTATATGGCAGGCGCTGAGAAGGGGGCCCTATGCAGTCTTGAAGTGGCTTCTACCAGGCTTGAAGCTGCAGTGGTAGCAAGGATATGGAACATGCATGACATGTTGCAACAAAAGGCACAGCAGTACAGCAGCACAGCAGGCAATGGGAAGCAGAGTGCATGCTCGACGCAGGAGGCCTACCTGACGGCTGAGTATTCTTTACCAGTGTAATGATTGTCTGGTTCCGCTCAGGTAGCTGCGCAGTAAGCCTGATCGGCCAGATCACGAACCATGTGATGATCCACTGTTTGGCAGTGCCGGCTTACGTACTAGCTGTTCCGGCGGACACATATCATTCGATTATTTAGACACAAGCACCTTGATTACTGTTAATCTGGTATATGATAAACGATTGCTCCGTGGAACTAGAGCTCAAGTGGTAAAGTGTACGGGCTGTCCACCATCAGGCTGACGAACAATTGCCAGGACTGCTTGCATATGCAGAAACAGCAACAGCATAAACACTTCAATCCAGTCTAGAACAACAGAAGGCCAGTCTACCTCATGTTGCTGCCTTCCCATGTCAACACACGTTACATGTCCATTTGAAAACATGAACCCTGCTGCAGAACATGCTTGACTCATTCCGGTGTTTCCAGGCCCATCCTCCTCAGCTTGAACTTGCTGGGTCTGCTGGCACTGCTGGTGCTGGCAGGGGGCGGCGCTGCCAGTGGCACTCGCTCCACAACAGCTGGCACCACTGCATCACGCTTGCTATCATCCACTGCAAGCACAGGCCTCTCCACCACAGCTCCTGTGAAGGCAGTCGCGCTGCTGCGCAGCGGCCCACTGCCACTGCCGCTGCCACTGGTGGTACTACTGCTGCTGCTGCTAGTGCTGCTACTGCTGCTGCTGGCTTTAGGCTTGCTAGGTGATGTGAGGAAGCCCTTCTTCAAGGCAGACTTCAGTGGGGGTCTGCTGGGCGCTGCTGCAGTGCCTGCAGCGATACGGCCTGCTGCTGCTGCCTTCTCCTGCTGTTGTCTTCCCTCCTGCTGCTGCTGCTGCTGCTGCTGCTGCTGCTGCTGCTGTGCCTTGGGTTGTCGCTCAACCACCTGGCTAACCACACCCCCTTGCTGCTGTGGCGGCTGCAACCCATGCTGCTGCGCGTCTTCGTCATCGCTGTCCGTCTGCTCCTCCAGTTGCTGCAAGTGCTGGGCTGCTGGATGCACGCGTGCCTTGCTGTCAGCTGTAGCTGCTGGCTCCTCCCTGTCATCCTCTTCTTCACCTTCTTGTATTGAAGCAAGCTGCTGCTGCTGCTGCTGCTGCTGCTGGTCGCAGGGCGCTTCTTGCTCGTCTGCCTGCTGCTGCTGCTCCTCCAACCTGATCAGCTCCTCCAGCCTGGCCTGCAGAGCAGCATCCTCCGGGTCTTGCTGCTGCTGCTGCTGCTGCTGCTGCCCCTCAGACAGACCTAATGGCGTGTAGCTGTAGCCGCTTGCTGTCCTAACCCTGCTGACTACCCCTTGGCCATGCTGCTGCTGCTGCCGCTGGCGTACTGCCGCTGCTGCCTGCTTGCGCTTGCTGGCAGCGCTTGCCAGCAGAGCATCGCTTTCCTCTAAGCTGCTGCGTATCTCCGTGGCCTCGCCATCGGCTGTGTCATCTCGTAAGCTGCTCTGTGTGACGTCCAGTCTGGCCCTCAGGGCCTGCAGCTGCTGCTCTGCCCTGCTGACACCCGTTGACACCACATCCAGCTTCCGCTGCAGGATGCCCCGAGCTGCCGCTGCAGTGGTTTCCACAAAGTACTGATTTCCGAGGTGCACCATAACCTCATTGGTGCGGGTCAGGTGGCCGGGAAAGAAAGCATGCTTTCCGAGCGGGATCATGGCTGTGTGCCGCAGCCGGTCCGGGAGCTGCGCAAGCGTCTGCATGGTTTGTTGCAGCTGATCACGAGCCGAGCATAGCTGCGACAGCTGCTCCTCTTGTGCCTTGATGGCTCTGTGCACCTCCACATGGTACACCTTGAGTGCTGAATCTATGAAGGCTGGGGAGTCGACGGCCATCGCTATGGCAAAATCGGCTGCTTTTATGACAGTGTGAGGATACAGCGTCTAGCTATTGTGATGCAAGCCTCGCCAGCACTGCTGTAGCCGCTGCTGCTGCCACTGCTGCTGCTGCTGTAGCTGCTGCTCCATCCACTACTTCAGTTCGTGCATCAGCAACGTGCAGAATGTGCTCATACATGATCCGGAAATAAGGGTACGCCGACTATCTAGCTCAGGTATGAGCTCAGTCTCTTGGTGCACGCAACGTCACCCGTGTCACGTCACTATGTTACCAGCAGCATCATACTGCCGGCAGCAGTACGTAGCAGTCATTTCTGCAGAAGGCACAGTCACACCACCCAAGGATCTTGCAAAACCATATCATATCCAGCCACTACCAAACAGCAGACAGCTCAGGCCCCTCTGCTCCTCAGGCTGGGAGGTGGGCCGGCTCGCGGGCTGACAATCGCTGCTGACGCCTCCCGCCCTGCACCACCACCACTGCTGCCACCACCATCAGCAGCAGCAGCAGCAGCCATCCAGCTGCCGCTGCTGCCATCCGCTGGCAGGGCCCCCAATGGCTGTGCTCCTGCGCTTCCCCCAGAGCTGTGCGAGTGCCTGGCAGTGCTGCCGCCGCCAGTGCTGCTGCTGCTGCTGCCGCCCTGCTTCCATGCAATGGATGCTGCATACCAGGTGTTGACTAGGCCTAGCGCCAGCTGCGCTGCTACTGCTGCTGTGCAGCCGCCTGGCCGGAAGCTGCCTAGCGTCTGCAGGGGCAGCAGCGGCAGGAGACAGCAGAGTGCACATGGGTCACGGATGCTGCTGCAAAGTCTGCTAATCGCTGCATTGCTGGTGATTTGTGTATGCCATGAGCCAAAGGATAGGCACCTTGCGCGACAACATCAGCACAGAAAAACATGGCTGGGAGCAAGCAGCACGCCAAGCAACCCAGCACAGGCACAACTCGCCAGCCGCTGAACGCGTGCGGAGAGCTGTGCTGCTTCTGTGCAAGCTGTTGCTGGTGAACCCAGCCTTATGTTGCGCAGTCCTTGTTGCACCGTTAACTGCACACATGCACCAACAGCGAGCGCTACACTGCCATACACAACATGATGCACTGTTGCACGCAGGCACTCGTCACAATCTTCCACCCTGTGCACACGCTGCACACTCGCCAACAGTGCTGCGCCGACATGCTGCTACAGCACAACACATAATACTACTGGCGGCAGATGCCTCTGCTGTCATGCGCTGTGGTTGTCATATATACACGCTCGCACTCACCAGCAGTGCTGCGCCGGCATGCACCAGCGGTGCATACGCAGCGCCCAGCCATGACCTGTGACCCCGTGCCTCCAAGGACACCACAAGCAAACGCTGCTACAGCACAACATGATCACTGCTGCCAGCAGATGCCTATATCTTCAAGTGCATTTTGCTGTCACACTCATGCCTGCACTCACCAGCAGTGCTGCGCCGGCATGCACCAGTGGTGCATAGGCAGCGCCCAGCCACGAGCGCCGGCCCCACGCCTCCAGCGCCACCACACTCAGCGCCACCAGGCTAGCCCCTAGCCCCAGGCTGAGCACAGCCACTGTGAAAACCACTCATATGTAAATACCCCACTAGCGAGCGCTGCTACAGCACAACACAAGTCACTGCTGTAGGCAGATGCCTTTCTTGCTAAGTGCAGTTGCTGTCACGCACTGGCTGCACACTCACCAGCAGTGCTGCACCGGCGTGCATCAGTGGCGCATACGCAGCGCCCAGCCATGACTTGCGGCCCCACGCCTCCAGCGCCACCACACTCAGTGCCACCAGGCTGGCCCCCAGCCCCAGGCTGTTGAGCGCAGCCACTGTAAACACACTCATCTGCGGGCAATGCGTGCTGTATGCTGTGCCGTGGCCTGCGGTGAGGGGCAGCAAGCTGCCAAAAATGAACAGCACGTGCACTGCTGCATGGCCATATCCCCAGCCCAGTGCCAGATACAGCTCATCGAGCTTAGTAAATGAGTGGCCGGAGGATGCTGACATGCCTTGCAGGACAGACAGGGCTCGCTTGTGCATCTGCCAGACGCCGGCTCGGGCTGCTTCTTCAATTGCTACTGCTGCCAGGAGAGCGCCGGCATATGCTGGTTGTGTGCTTGGCAGCGGGACGAAGCCCCTGAACACTGCTGAGGTCAGCAGCAGCACCAGCAGCCAGTAGAAGGCGCTGAAGAAGGACAGCAGCAACACGAAGGACTTGGGCGCTATGACAGCTAGGAAGAAGGCGATGCCAGGGCCTATGCCTAGGAAGAAGTGCCCGAAGAAGGCTGTTGCAGCCATCTGTGCAACTTGCACACTTGAAGTGTGGTGCTGCTGCTTATGCTAATGCCTCCGTGGCGTGTGCTATGCTGTTGCTGTGCTAGTGTGCTGTTCCAGCAGCTGCTGGTGGAGCTGCAGGTGTGTTGGAGCTGCCAGGAAGCTATTGGGTATCCTTCAGCACGCTACTGCTGTGGTGGGGCGCAGCGCAGCACAGTGCACCTGGACGTTTGCCATGCTGTGGGTGTGAGGTGTGGCACTGCTACAATGTGTCACTTTAACACAATCAATTCCCCTATTGTTAGATTCTGAGAAGCAGATCAGGGACCATGTGACGGGAGGGGCCTAACACAAGTACAGTGGTGAAGCACGTTTCGTACACCAACGCAGCCTAGCTCAGCAAGGTCATATGAATACATAACACATGATCCATTCACACCAGGTAACAGTCGTTCCATGTGCAGCCGCTGTTGCAGCGGTTCAAACTGACGACACTGAACACTGCTCGCGCCAGACCCTACGTTGACACCAACTGAGAAGGCTGGAGATTCGCACTCAACTCGCCTAAACGATATCAAATAAACGTCGGTTGCAGTGCTCATCCACGTTGCGGTCGATAGCAGTTGTGATCTTGCTCTCACCCTAGGAACTCACTGAGATGGCCTTGCGTGCGCATTCACGACCATGTCGGCTCCTGCAGCAGACGTCGAGGCCAACTAGGTATAGATATTCCACTGCACCTGTTCTGCTGCTCTGCACAGGGTGAAGGCGGCTCACTCAGGCCAGGGTGTCCCTACTGCTGCTACTGCTGCTGCTACTGCAGGGTAGTGCCATTCCAGCCAGCTTGTGTACCAGCAGGCAGGCAGCAGAGGATCATAAGCTGCAGAGCAGAGGAGGGCGAGGTGAGCTGTGGCTAACGCAGCAGTTGGCTGTTCCAAGGTAGCTGCACAACGCCCTGTCATGCATCGTAGTAGTGGTTTGAGCTCGCCATGCAGCCACATGGTTGATATCTGCACTTGCATGACAGAATGGACACAATTGAGACTGAGTATAAACTGCACTGTAAACTGTGTGCCTGCAGGGTAAGAATGACAGTGCTAGCAGAACAGAAGACCTGCTAGGCGAGCTGCTTGGCGAGCCAAAGCAGGAGCAGCAGCAGGAGCAGCAGCAGCAGCAGAAGCCGGAGCCACCCAGTGAAGCAGTAGCTGAGGTGTACAGGGCAGCTGCAGCAGCAGCAGCTTCGCCACCAGCAGCAGCAGCAGCAGAGGAGCCAGCCAGTGGCCGCGCCAACCCAGCCATTGCAGGAGCAGATGGTAATCTGCAGGTAAGCTTGCACGCACTAGCAGACAAGTATGCAGCTGCTTGTCGGTGTCAGTAGATGTAGCTGTGGTACTGCACATGCCCTGGCAGCAGTTACAAAGGAAGCAAGTACAGAAACGGCATCATGTAGCTCACAACGGGCTCTGGGTCAACTGTATGAATTGGGATTGGCAAAGCTGCAACCCAACAGCGCACCCGCACAACATGTGCATGAGAAGGCACAGGTGGCAGCATGACGTGTCAACACGGCTGCGCTGCCAAGAGCACCTGAAGCCAGTAGAACGCTGCGGCAGCCATGCATTGCTGCACTGCCTCTGCATCTCCTCAGCAGCTCTTGCTGCGCGAGTTTCACTTTTTTTCAATCCGTGTGCTGCTGCTGCTGCTGCTGCTGCTGCTGCTGCTGCTGCTGCCACCAATGTGCCCCTTGCATTCCCGCAGGTGTCCAAGGAGATGATTGAGAAGCTGTGCTCCAGCGTGTGTGAGTTTTATTTCAATCCCATTTGCTGCTGCTGCTGCTGCTGCTGCCACTGCTGTCATTGTGCTGCTGCGCAGGTGTCCAAGGAGGTGTGTTTGGGTTTCATTTCAAACCCATGTGCCGGTGCAGCTGCCACTGCTGTCACTGTACTGCTGCTGCTGCCACTGCTGCCACCACTGTGCACTATGCACTTGCGCAGGTGTCCAAGGAGGTGATTGAGAAGCTGCGGTCCAGCGTGTTTGGCTTTGATACAATGTGGGTCACCAGCGTGGAGAACTACGAGCAGGTGCGGCCCAGCAGCAGCAGCAGCAACAGCGCCAGCAGCAGCAGCAGCAGCAGCAGCAGCAGCAGCAGCAGCAGCACCGGCAGCAGCAGCAGCAGTAACGCCAGCAGCAGCAGCAGAGATCAGCTGTGGTGACCGTGTGGGACTGCGCTGCGTAGCACGACATTGTCACATCGGATGCGTGGCAGCAGCGGGCAGGCGCAGCAGCAGCTACGGCGCTGCGCCAGCTTGGGTGGGTTGCTGCTGGCTGTCCTGCCTTGCTGCTGTTATCAACGGCTGCAAGATGGCGTGGTGGTCAAGGGCAACCCTTGGCCACCCTGCTCATACTAACACCTTCTTGCTTGACAACGGCTGCAGGATGGCGTGGTGTTCAAGGGCAACGTGCGCAGCAAGGACCCGCGTGAGGCCTACGCCAAGCTCAAGCAGCGGCTGCAGGTGCGGCGCAAACACTAGGCAGCACTGCTAGCTGATAATGCTAGAAGTGCAAAGGCGCAGCACCACAAACCAAGAGATGTTGCCGATGGACAGTGTGATCATTACTGCCTTGCTCACGCCTGCACATACATGCTTGCATGCCTGATCTGATGCTCGCAGGAGGTCATGGGCGACCAGTGGCAGATCTTCCTGCTGCAGGACAAGGAGGAGAAGCCCACAGCGGTGCTGCTGCCCTCATCAGCGCGTGAGGGCGTGCTGAGCCCGGTGACTGAGGTGTGGCTGGCTGTGGCCTTTGGCGCCTTCAGTGTGGTCAGCAGCCTGCAGGCAGCAGGCATCCCGCTGTTCCAGTGGCTGACCAACCCCTTCTACACGCCCGTGTCACAGCAGGTGGGCCTGATAATGAGTCTTTCATGAAAGCATTGTATGGTTACTGGGAAGACAGATGTTCCAGTGGCTGACCAACACCGTCTACACGCCCGTGTCACAGCAGGTGGGCCTTATGGCAGCCACCCTATCACCATGGCAGCCACCCTATCACTCCGTCTTAGTGGTGTTGGGCTATGCATCCCTGTGTTCGCGGCGCGGCATCAACTTCCAGCTACTCTCTGCACATATGTTGGCTGTGATTTCAGCGCGGCCCATCAATTTACACAACTCAACAACGCTCCTGCAACTGCTACTGCTGCTGCTGCTGCAACTGCTGCTGCTGCTGCTGCTGCTGCTGCTGCTGCTGCTGCTGCTGCTGCTGCTGCTGCTGCAGGATATTATTGAAGCGCTGCCCCTGGCTGGTGCCTTCTGGCTGACGCTGCTGGCACATGAGGCAGGCCACAAGTGAGCTGTTGACAGAGTTTTTGCATACGGCTGTGTAGAACAATAGGCAGCCATACTTGACAAGTGCCGCATTAAGGACAGGCTGCAGGTTTGCCAGCAGCAGCGTGTGTGTTGCTTGCCTTGCTGCTGCTGGGAGGGCAGCGGCTGCGGGGGCTGCAGCGACGCAAGCGCGCACAGCCACCGGCTAGCTGACACCTTGCAACATACTTCAATGCATCAACAAGCACCGCCACCTCTCCTCATCCTGCCCCTGTCACCTCTCCCCTGCAGCCAGGGTTGCTGCAAACAAGGCTGGGGTGCAGCTGTACCTGCCGCTCATCATCCCTGCCGACTTCAGCTGCCTGCGCTAAAAGTGCACTCCTGCCTCCTCCTTGTTAACAGAAGAAACGTTTCTTTGCGGGTGGCCACGCTCCTGTTGCCACAGGGCTGCTGCTTACAAGGCCGGGGTGCAGCTGCACCTGCCCCTCATCATCCCTGCCGGCTGCACCTGCCCCTCATCATCCCTGCCGGCTTCAGCTGCCTGGGCTCCGCACTGGACGCTGACGGATCCAGTTGACGCACCATGCCACTCTCAGTTTGCCTGTTTCCCTGCTGCTGCCACACAGGGTTGCCGCAAACAAGGCCGGGGTGCAGCTGTACCTGCCGCTGATCATCCCAGCCGGCTTTGGCTTCCTTGGGTCCTTTGGCGGCATCACGCGCTTCAAGGGCTTTGTGCCAAACCGCAAAAATCCGCTGAACGCGGCAGTTGTACTACCACTGATACATGATCCTGCCGCCCGCCTGCCGTTACCCCTGCTGCCTCGTCCAGGGTTGCTGCAAACAAGGCGGGGGTGCAGCTGTACCTGCCCCTCATCATCCCAGCCGGCTTTGGCTTTCTGGGGTCTTTTGGCGGCATCACGCGCTTCAAGGGCTTTGTGCCAAACCGCGAAACCCTGCTGGATGTGGCAGTGGCGGGGCCCCTGTGGGGCAGTGCTGCCAGCGGGGCGCTGCTGCTGCTGGGTCTGGCGCTGAGCAGTGTGGGGCTGGGCGATGTCAGTATCGACTCGCCTGGCCTGGCAGACTCGTTTTTGGTGGCGCTGCTGGGGCAGGCTGCACTGGGGGAGGCACTGGCCAATCCAGAGGTGAGAACGGAAGACTGAGATCTACATGCTATACAATGTGGAATGTGGTTGGTCAACTCATTGATGTCAGTTTTCGTTGGCGGCGCTGTTGGGGCTGGCGCTGAGCAGTGTGGGGCTGGGCGATGTCAGTATCGACTCGCCTGGCCTGGCAGACTCGTTTTTGGTGGCGCTGCTAGGGCAAGCTGCACTGGGGGAGGCACTTGCCAATCCAGAGGTGAGAATGGAAGACATTCATGCCAAACAATGTGCAGTGTTGTTGAGACCATGCAAGCAGCTCCCGTGTGGCACACAACAATGTTCCTAAATGACAGAGTCTGCCTCCTGCACAAGTCTGTCAAGCGCTCACCTGTCTGCACTGTTACTGTGTTTACTATTGTGTTTGCCTGCCGCGCCCGCAGGTGCAAGTGCGCAGCCTGTTTGTGGCTGGCTAGGCAGTGCTGGCATAGTAGGCTATCACCACTCAAGCACTTCAAATTGATTGGCTGCCCTGGCTGTTTGTTTGCGTGTCTGTTTGCGCGCGCGCAGGTGCAAGTGAGCAGCCTGTTTGTGGCTGGCTGGGCGGGGCTGGTGGTCAACGCGCTCAACCTGCTGCCCACGGGGGAGCTGGACGGCGGCCGCATCGCACTGGCCTGCTTTGGGCGCAGGTGAGGGAGCAGCTCCCATCATGATCATCAACATGCTATTGCGTGGTTGTGATGCTCAGCAGGTTGCTGTGCCGCGTTTTTCTGATGCCTTCCATCTGCTGGGAGGTGATTGGCATGTGCGGCCGCATCGCACTGGCCTGCTTCGGGCGCAGGTACGGCTATTGCGCGATTGTGATGCTGCTTTATTGCGTGGTTCTGCTGCGTGACATCTGCTGGCGGGTGATTGTCATGTGCGGCCGATCGCACTGGCCTGCTTTGCGCAGGTGGGGGAGCAGCCCTGCGCAGCACTGTCGGCTCACAACTTACCCACCTTTTGATATATGAGCGCCAGCCAGCATGCTGTTGCATAGCTGTGGTGCTACGTTATCGCGGGGGGTTGTGTCTTGTCTGCTGCCTGCCGTGTGCTGGGGTGATTGGCAGTGAGGCATGGCAGCACACAGTGCTGGCCTTGGGCACACGGTGTGAAGATCATCCATGGCGTGGCTGTGCACTATCAGAGCTGAACACTTGCAGCAACCACCTGCTGTGAAGTGCCGAAGCATGTGCCACAGCCCGCTCTCCGCTCACAATGGTGATATGTGTGACGCGTTCCAAACATCATAGGGCTGCGCAGGCGGCGGGCGTGCTGACTGTGATTGGGCTGGCCATCTCCTCAGCCACCACACTCAGTTCGCTGTTCTTACTGGTCACATAACTCAACAAAATTTGATGATTTGCAGGGCTGCGCTGTGGGCGTGCTGACTGTGATCGGGCTGCCCATCTTCTCCTTCAACTGGTCAACCCCACTGGTTAACTTTCTAAGCCCTCTGGTCATTCAACGCTTGCAGGGCTGCGCAGGCCGTGGGCGTGCTGACTGTGATTGGTCTGGCCATCTTCTCCTTCAGCAACCCGCTGGCCTTCTACTGGGTGGTGCTGGTGCTGGCGCTGCAGCGCGGACCCATCCTGCCTTGCCAGGTGAGCAGATGCTGTCGGCAGCGGCAGCAGCAGCAGCAGCAGCAGCAGAGCAGAGCAGCAGCTCTGCAGCAGTGTAGGTCTACAACCATTGGGGCCCATCCGGCCATGCCAGGTGTGCAGCAGCCGGGTACAGCAGCAGCAGCAGTATGGACACAGCTAGAGGGGCTGATGTCAACGGAGTGGCAGCCGGTTGAGGTCAAAAGTGCATCAGCACCCTTATGGTTGTTGTTGTTGATGCTATGGCTTGATGGCTAACATGATGACGGTGCATCAGCACCCACTGACATCAAGTGTATCAGAGCAGCTGTGCCAGCGAGCCAAGGTAGTAGCAGCCTGGTGTGTTCAGTTACGTTCAAATTCACCGCTGCTGGTAGTTGCTGATGGTGCATCTGCTGTGCCCCGCCCTGCTTGCAGGAGGAGCTGTCTGAGCCAGCCGTAAGCAACCCCAACAGGAACATCGCGCGTGCGCTGTATGCGCTGCCGCTGCTGGTGCTGCTGCCCTACCCTGTGGAGTACCTGCTGGCGCTGCAGCAGCTGCCCAACCCTTCGCCCTTCTAAAGGCAGACTACGTTGCTATTACGAAAGTGCCTGGGCGTTGCTGTTAGGGGGTAACACGTACTTTGTTTACAGCAGGAGAGGATTGCCCCCCCTGCATGGGCCTGTCACTAGAGGTGGACCATCATGGCATGAGTTGCTGTGGCTGTAGCGCTGCTCAAAGTCCTGCCATGACAGACACATAGCACGTCAGGGTGTGCATGCACCTGTGGTTTGTTTCACATACCAAGCCAAAAACATTGAAACCAGTCAGGCTGGGAAGATGTGTTTGAGATCTTGCTGCAGTCACTGTTGACTGTTGCAGCTGGAGTGGCATTCAGATACTCCAGGGCACATGCAACACATGCAACCAATGTTTAAACGTTTAAAAAGGCTGTATACCACTATACAGAAGTGTGTGCGGCGAGCTTGAGCCGGTGTGCACAAACATCAGAAGTGTCAACGTGTCACTACCACGACAGCAACACACTGCTGTCTGATCGCTGCGCAAACGATGTCGGAGGGCAGTCGATGATGGCGAGAAAGCCATTTGAAACCAGATCCAAGAGGAAGATAGCTCTGAAGACACAACGAAAGGTGCACGCTTTCAAAAGCAATACATTGAACGATCTTGCAGCAGACTCACGTCGGACGCAGTTGTTCCACCTGGGTCGGCTCAAACAGAGAGGTAGTCATGCTGCGCTACGCGCAAGCGTCGGTGTGCAGCAAAAACAGCTGTGCTGCTGCCCAGCTACTGCACAGCAGCAGAAGCATCACCCCCTTCCGCAGCAGACCCATCAGGCCGGGCAAGCAAGCGCGTTCAGCACGGTTGTATGCCAGCAGCAAAAGGGGTGCAGCAGCGAACTCCAGCCTCGTGCAAAAAGCTGCTGATCAACAGCAGCATGCAGCAGAAGCGGTTCCAGAGCCGCAGCAGCAGGCCCTAAGCAGCAGCAGCAGCATCGCAGCCAGCAGATGCCTGCAAGAACTCTCCATAATATCAACAGCTTCGCAATCATCCGCAGCTGCGACAGCAGCCAAACCCGCAGGCCAGCTGCCTGTCTACTACCTCGCAGCAGCAGCGCTCGCAGCAGGCGTGGTGCTGTGGACCTACCGCACATTCATCTCCGGCGCGGCCCGCCACGCAGCCAGCAGCGGCTTTGAGGCAGTAGCACAAGGCCTGAATGCAAAGAAGCTGCAGCGAGAGGCCGCATCCCGGCTCAATGACATGTCCAGCCTTCTGCAGAACAGCCCCACTGCTGACCTGTCAGCTAAAAGCCTAGGGGATGAGGGCACTGCGTATGTGGTGGAGGCCCTGGCGTTTAATACAGTGTGTCTGGCGGCTGACTTCAGCAACAATGGCATGGGCAAGCTTGGTGTGGCGCAGCTCAGCGAGGTGCTGCCTACTTGTGCGCTGCAGCACCTGAAGCTGCACACCAACAACCTAGGTGGGCTTGGGGCGGTTGGGTTTTGGATCAAGCTGTGTGGCAGGTGTTGCATTGCTGCCTCAGCATGGTACACAAATCCTGGCGGCTGCCTGCAAGTTTACCTCCACACGCGCAGGTCTCAAGCGCAGCAGGTACACGCTTGCTGCGCTGCTGGCTTAAAAGCTGTGGGGCAACGGGCTGCTGCTGAGCCTTGATGTGTGTGTTGTCACCCCTGCTGCTGCTACTGCGCTGCAGGTGATGAGGGTGCTGCGCTGCTGGCTCAAAAGCTGTCAGGCAACGGGCTGCTGCTGAGCCTTGACCTGGGCACCAACGGCATCGGGGACGCTGGCGCAGCAGCACTGGCTGAGGGACTGAAGCTCAACACCACACTGCAGAAGTTGGACCTCAGGTGTGTGTAGGAGTATTGGTTATATTGGTAGGTGGCTGTCGTGTGCACTGGGGCCGTCAAGCAGCAGCAGCAGCAGCAGCAGCGCTGGCGGAGGGACTGAAGCTTAACACAACACTGCAGAGGCTGGACCTCAGGTGGGTGTTGGGGTTGTATCAGGCATGTTGGTGGCTGAGGGTTGCACAGCCGTCAGGCAGCAGCAGCAGCAGCGCTGGCGGAGGGGCTCAAGTTCAACACTATGCTGCAGAAGCTGGACCTCAGGTGCGGCCTGGCTGCTTGTGGTTGCAAGCTGGTGGCTGGTGGTAGCTCTGGTGCAGCTGCGGCAGCAGCAGCAGGGGCAGCAGCAGCAGCAGCAGCAGCAACAGCAGCCACAGTTGGTTGCAGCAGGGCTAGGATGCATGGCATGCAGCTGCAGGAGCTGGTGGTGGGTGCTGGGGGTGGTGGGGTAGGGCGGGCATTGTGAGGGTTAGGTGCATAAGGGCAGAACACGTGGTGGCATGTGATGTATAGCAGCAGCACCAGCAGCACTCTCACTTTCGTGCTGCGGCAATGCCATCGATGTGGCAGGCGCACAGGTGCTCGCAGAGCTCCTGCAGCCAACATCACGCTGCCCATCCTCCCCTGAAACACGCCTGCCAGCATCCTCACAGCGCTTGTCTCTGCTGTTTGTCCTGCTGCGTTCCACTGGTGCATTGTACGTGTATCGTTTGCAGCGGCAACGCCATCGATGTGGCAGGCGCCAAGGCCCTTGCGGAGGCCCTGGCAGCCGACACCACACTGCCCAGCCTCCTTCACACCACGCCTGCCAGCATCCTCACAGCGCTTGTCTCTGCTGTTTGTCTTGCTGCATTCCACTGCTGTGTTCTACTTATATTATTTGCAGCGGCAATGCCATCGATGTGGCAGGCGCCAAGGCGCTGGCAGAGGCTCTGGCAGCCAACACCACACTGTCCAGCCTGCCACTGAGTGACAACTACATTGGCGTGGAGGGCGCCAAGGCCCTGGCTGAGGCGCTGGTGCACACCTGGCACACATACCTGCAAACATTTCACAACATACATCTCAGCTGTTTGTTGTGCTGCCTGTCTCTCTTCCCCTCTTACGTACACGTTTGCAGCGGCAATGCCATCGATGTGGCAGGCGCCAAGGCGCTCGCAGAGGCCCTTGCAGCCAACACCACACTGCCCAGCCTCACCCTCAGTGACAACTACATTGGAGTGGAGGGAGCCAAGGCCTCGGCTGAGGCCTTGGTGCACACCCAGCACACACACCTGCAACTTTTCACAGCATAATTTCGAGCTGATTGTTGTGCTGCCTCTCTTTCTTCCCCTCTTACTTACATGTTTGCAGCGGCAACGCCATTGATGTGGCTGGTGCTAAAGCGCTTGCGGAGGCCCTTGCAGCCAACACCACACTGTCCAGCTTGACCCTCAGTGACAACTACATTGGTGTTGAGGGAGCCAAGGCCCTGGCTGAGGCCCTGGTGCAGAACAAGAGCCTGGCTGAGCTGGCCATCAAGGGCAACGAGCTTGGGGATGAAGGCGTGGAGGCACTGGCAACCGCACTGCTGGTGAGGCGGTGTTGCAGCTGTGTTTGGTTAGTGTTGTGATTTCCACACAGCAGGAAGCAGGCTGGGTGTGGGGCCTGCTGCCTGCCCTGGGTTATGCCTGATCAGTGCGTGGTTTCCTTCACCTTCTGGCTCAGCCATAATGGCTTGGCGCACTGTGTGGTCCAAGGTGCTGTGATGAGCCTGGCTGAGCTGGCCATCAAGGGCAACGAGCTTGGGGATGAGGGCGTGGAGGCACTGGCCACTGCGCTGCTGATGAGGGCTTCGCTGCAGCACTGGCACATTATTAGGGCATAAGAGTGCTGGTTAAACCTGCCACAGCCATGCACTGGAGGATGAAGGCGACCTCCTGCTGCCTTGCTGCTGGCTGCTGCCGCAGAGCCGTGAGGCGCCCCTCAAGCTCTGGACATCGGCAACAACAGCCTCAGCCCCGCAGCAGCCAGCACCCTACCTGACCCTGTTTCTTCTTTTTCCTCTGCTGCTGCTGCTGCTGCTGCTGCTGCTGCTGCTGCTGCCGCAGAGTTGGGAGGCCCCCCTCAAGCTGCTGGACATTGCCAACACCAGCCTGAACCCCGCAGCAGCCAGCCACCATGCCTGACCCTGCTTCTTACTTTTCCTCTGCTTCTGCTGCTGCTGCTGCTGCTGCCGCAGAGCCGTGAGGCGCCCCTCAAGCTCTGGACATCGGCAATAACAGCCTCAGCCCCGCAGCAGCCAGCACCCTACCTGACCCTGTTTCTTCTTTTTCCTCTGCTGCTGCTGCTGCTGCTGCTGCTGCTGCTGCTGCTGCCGCAGAGTTGGGAGGCCCCCCTCAAGCTGCTGGACATTGCCAACACCAGCCTGAACCCCGCAGCAGCCAGCCACCATGCCTAACCCTGCTTCTTACTTTTCCTCTGCTTCTGCTGCTGCTGCTGCTGCTGCTGCCGCAGAGCCGTGAGGCGCCCCTCAAGCTCTGGACATTGGCAACAACAGCCTCAGCCCCGCAGCCGCCAGCCACCATACCTGACCCCAATTCTTCTTTTTCTGCTGCTGCTGCTGCTGCTGCTGCCGCAGAGCCGAGAGGCCCCCCTCAAGCTGTTGGACATTGGCAATAACAGCCTGAGCCCCGCTGCTGCTGAGCCTCTGGCGCGGCTGCTGCATGGCAAGGCTGAGAAGCTTGTCGAGTTCAACATGTACATGAACGAGATCGGGGATGCAGGCATGGCCAAGCTGGCGCCAGCATTCAAAGAGTGCAAGTGAGTGCTGCGCTGTGCGGCAAGCCGTGAGGTGTACCATGCGTAGTGCTTTTTGGCTGCAGGAAGGCACCGTCCTCGTCACATTCCTTTATGTGCTGCATACAGTTCTAGAGCTGCCTGTCAAATACAAAGCAGCACGCCGACCGAGTTCCCATGTTCATCAGTTGTATGCAACCTCATGTACGTGCAGGTCGCTCAAGAACCTCGACTTGGGCGGCAACGATGCAGGCCCTGAGAGTGCAACCGCGCTGGCTGCCGCGCTGATGAGCCACCCCAGCCTTGCGCTGCTGGAGCTTGGGTACAACCCACTGGGGCCCGCAGGAGCAGCGACAATCACAGGTAACAAACAGTATGTTGATGATCAATTCAGTACCAGTTAAGCTGAATTTTGTGAGCTTGTGCATGCCCGCTATATGTTCGTGCCAGCCTGGCGCTGCTGGAGCTCGGTTACAAGCTGGGGCCCGCAGGAGCGGCGACAATCACAGGTGATGGCTGTTACGTGTTATGTTTTGTGTTGTTATGCATGCCCGCTGTGTGTTTGTGCCAGCCTTGTGCTGCTGGAGCTGGGCTACAACCCACTGGGGCCTGCGGGGGCAGCAACTATCACAGGTGATTCGTGTTTCTGGGTTGAGGGTTTGGTGTTGACTTTGATGTCTGGATGTTGAGGAGGAGATGGGAAGCGCGCCAAGCTACCAGCCCACCTCATGTCTGCTGCTTTCATGGAGGCCGGCTCAGTGGGTGTGCTCATCCATAATGCAGAGCACGCTGCTGCGGCATGTGAGGCTGTCCATGCTCGAGTTCAAAGTACCTTTTTTGGTGGTGGTCAGCACACAAGTAGCATGCTTGCACCCGCTGTATGCGCATGACACAACCCAGTCATCCAATTGCTGCTGCCGCCGCCGCTGCTACTGCTGCTGCTGTCACCACGCCAGGCGCGTTCAAGCATGACGCCAAGCTGGAAGTGCTGAAGCTGCTGCTGTTGCTGCTGCTGTTGCGTGGGTGCCTAGGCATGAACATCGCCTCAATGTGCTGCTGCTGCTACCGCTGGTGCAGGCGCGTTCAAGCACGACACCAAGCTTGAGGTGCTGAAGCTGGGCTGGTGCAAGGTGGGCGGCGGCGAGGGAGCGCGAGCCCTGGCGGACCTGCTCATGTTCAACAACAGCCTGGTGCAGGTGAGGGGCAACTTGCAAGAGTTTGAAATGTTATTAGTGAAAGATTACTAGCCCATTGGTAGAGTACACGTAGCCCTGGCTGGCTGGCGTGCCTGCGCCTAAGCCATGCTGCCCATGGTAAAGCACAGTTGCCCATCGTGCACATTCGCGATGAGCTGCAGCTCTGCCTGCATCTGGGTCGCTGCCGATCGGGCTCCTGCATCTGTTTTGTGAGTTTGTTTTTGCAATGTCTGCGCGTGTCACCGCTGCTGCAGCTGGACCTGCGTGGCAATGGCCTGCCCAACGACGGCGCCATCATCATCTGCCGGACAAGTTCTTGTTGCAAATCTTTGTTTCTCATACGCGCGCTTGTCTGTCTTGCTGCAGCTGGACCTGCGTGGCAATGGCCTGACCAACAATGGCGCCATCGTCATCAGCCAGACAAATCTTTGCTGTGAACCTTTTTCCACTTATGTGTGCTTGTCTGCAATGCTGCAGCTGGACCTGCGCGGCAACGGGCTGACCAACGATGGCGCCATCATCATCAGCCGAACAAATGCTCGTTGCAAATCTTTGTTCCACATATGTGTGTGCTTGTCTGTATTGCTGCAGCTGGACCTGCGTGGCAATGGCCTGACCAACGATGGCGCCCTCACCATCAACCCGACAAACCTTTGCTGTGAATCTTTTTCCACTGATGTGCGCTTGTCTGCAATGCTGCAGCTGGACCTGCGCGGCAACGGCCTGACCAATGATGGCGCCATCATTATCAGCCGCGGCCTGCGCAGCGCAGAGAGTAAGATGCTGTCCGAGCTGGACATGGGATACAACGAGATCAAGGACGACGGCGCGTGCGCGCTGGCACAGGTGTGCTTGCATGAACAACACTATCTACTATAGATGAAACAGAAGTATTGGTGTTGACGGACAGCTGTCCTAGCTAGACATGGGATACAATGAGATCAAGGACGACGGCTCCTGCGCGCTGGCACAGGTGTGCTGCGCGCGTTGAACATGATGAAGCTATGAACAAGCCCTAGGCGTTGTGTGTTGGTTACCCAATGATGTGCAGGCGCAGGGTTGCTGGTGTGTGTACTCCAACCATATCTGTGTCTTGGCTTCACGCGTACAGGGATGCCTTAGCACACGTGCACATTGCGAGCTCCTGCGTGCCAATTGCAACATTGTGCCCCCTGTGCCGCGCCGTACTTGTGCTGCACAGGCGCTGAAGGCCAACCCGGAGTGTGCTGTGCGTGAGCTGAAGCTCAACACCAAAAATTACCTGCACACATATGCACACTAACCCCAGCGCACAGCTCCGGCTGTCGCCTGTCCCGTGCCTCAACTGTGCCGTGCTGTGCAGGCGCTGAAGGCCATTCTCTGATTGTGCGGTGCGCTTGCTTCAGCACTCCTCTTGGGCTGCTTATTGTGCCTTGCCAACTGTACTGCGTTGCGCAGGCGCTGAAGGCCAACCCGGAGTGTGCGGTGCGCGAGCTGAAGCTCAACGCCAACTACATCACGCGCTTCGGCCAGGTGGCGCTCACGGAGGCGGTGGACATGGTCTACGAGATGGGCGGCGGCAAGATGCTCACAGTGACCTTCTGAGGTGCTGGCAGTGACCTTTCAAGGCGCTTTGAGGTGACCTTCTGAGAGGCACTCGGTGACCTTCTAAGGTGCTGCGGTGACCTTCTGAGGTGCTGCGGTGACCTTCTAAGGTGCTGTGAAGTGACCTGCTGAGGTGCTGGCGGTGACCTTCTGAGGTGCTCATGCTGACTTCCGGGGCGCTCACGTTGACCTTGAGAGGCTGCTGGTGGCCTTCACCGTCTGCTGTTGTCACCCATAGCTATGGTTGCTGACTCATTGACCTTCGCAGCTAAGCCAGCGCTGCCAAGATATAAGTTACCAGCGGGCCAGGCTGCAACAGAGGTAGACACACGAGTTTGTACTAGTTGTTGTTTGAGTTGTCCTCTGGCCTGGGCCACTCTCCTTCACCCCTTGTGTCGCTGGGTTGTGTGCTGTTTGGTTGGGTTTGGTGTAGACGCCGCGCGTATGCAGCCTGCAGTATATTTCTGCGTTTGTTGTCATGACACCCTCAGCTGTGCAATGCAAGCTATGGGCAGATTGCTGCTAGCAAGCAGCGGTGGTGTTGTGTTGGCTGGCTGACTGGGGGTTGATGCGCTGGTCACCATCCGGGGTCACATTGAGTGTGCACAGCAGCTTGAAACAGCTGCAGTGTCATGCAAAATGCGAGAGCAGCTGCAGCAGTTGCTGACAGTGAGATTGCAGTTTTGTTACGGGCAATGATCATCAGCTGTGCTGTGCTGTTCGTAAGCAGGGTTTTGTAAGCTGCATGTCCTGTGGTATGTATGTGCTGTCGCAGCACAAAAAGCGGTTGTTTGGAGCAGTGTATGAGGTTGTGAGGTGCATGCTAGCATGCCTTAATGCAGAACACTGTGGCTTTGTGTGCTGCAGAAGTCATGCTGGCAGCTGTTGCTGCGGCACTCGCCGCTGCTGCCTGGTTTTGGCGCTGTGCACAGCAGAGGTCTCACAGTTGGTGAGCTTGCGCTCCTGTGGGGCGCGGATGATGAGTTAGTGAGCTTGGGCAGCTGTCAGATGGTCTGACCAAAGGCAGCTCTGCTGCTTGAGTAGCAAGCTTATAACGCCAACTTGCTGTGAGGGATCATCATCATGTTACCCATCAAGCGCAGTGCATAGCATCGTCGCCATTGGCCCCGTGTCACACTCGGTGAGTGATCGTACCATGGCGCTGCTGATGAGCTTGTGAGGTAATCACCAATCACCACCGCCCCAGGCGGATGAATGGGTGGGAGCTTGGCATGTACATCATGTGACACGCCGGCCGACAGTGCAAGTATGCAAGCAACTGCTGTTGACCTCTGGACTGTGCACGTGTTTGGGCCTCTGCTGCTGAACGTCGTACAGTGTGAGTGTGCAAACCTCAACTCTTGATATATATGTACCGTGCAAGTGTTTAGACCTCTGTTGCGGAACCCCGGACAGTGCAAGTATGCAAAACCATGCTGCTGGACTCGAGACAGTGCATGTATGCAAACGTCTGCTGTTGAACTATGGACAGAGTAAGCATGCAAACAACCGCCGTTGACCTCTGGACATGCACGTATGCAAGCGTCTGCTGTTGAACTCTGGACAGTGCAGGTATGCTAGCGTTTGCTGTAAACTCTGGACAGTGCACGTGTGCAAACCTCTGCTGTTAAACTCTGGACAGTGCAGGTATGCTAGCGTTTGCTGTAAAACTCTGGACAGTGCGCGTATGCCAACGTCTGCTGTTCAAATCTGGACAGTGCAAGTATGCAAAACTATGCTGTTGAACTCTGGACAGTGCACGCATGCAAACGTCTGCTGTTGAACTCTGGACAGTGCAAGTATGTAAACCTCTGCTGTTGAACTCTGGACAGTGCAGGTATGCAAACCCTGCTGTTGAACTCTGGACAGTGCAAGTATGCAAAACCCTGCTGCTGAGCTCTGGACAGTGCAAGTATGCAGAACCCTGCTGCTGAACTCTGGACAGTGCAAGTATGCAAGCGTTTGCTGTTAAACTCTGGACAGTGCACGTATGCAAACCTTTGCCGTTGAACTCTGGACAGTGCAAGTATTCAAACCCATGCTGCTGAACTCTGGACAGTGCACGTATGCAAACGTCTGCTATCGAACTCTGGACAATGCAAGTATGCAAACAACTGCTGTGCTGAACTCCAGGCAGTGCAAGTTTGCAAACAACCACTATAAAACTCTGGGCAGTGAATGTATGCAAACAACTGCTGTGTTGAACTCTGAACAGCGCACGCAGGCAAACAACTACCTTTCAACCCCGTGCGTGCTAGTGTGCAAACCTCTGCTGCAAACTATGGACACTGCAAGTGTGACAACTGCTATTTACCATGCAAACATGCAAAGAACTGCTACTTTTCACTCCGGAAAGTGCATGTATGCAAACAACCGCTGATGCGCTCTGGACAGTGAAAATATGCAGACAAATGCCCTGCGCCCCCGTAGCTGCAAATCATGCTCCGGGGATGCTTACAGGCGGATCTGGCACACGGCAAACATCGGGTGCGTGTGATTGTTGGATCTGGCACACGGCAAACATCGGGTGCGTGTGATTGTTGGATCTGGCACACGGCAAACATCGGGTGCGTGTGATTGTTGGATCTGGCACACGGCAAACATCGGGTGCGAGTGCGAGTTTCAGTCAGTCATAGCCCCGCCACCTCCAGGCTGAGCTCCGCCATAACTCGCCGCCTCATCACAACTTTATACTTTCTGATCTTCAGACCATGCGTTCACCCAGCTGTGGCTGATACCGTTGTGGCTGATACCGTCTTCAGATAGTGCCAGGATGTGGCTTCTCTCATGCCGTATGCCAGGCTGGCACGGCTAGAAGGGGAATGTGCCATCCGTGCACTCCTCCTGCCTGAAGCACCTCCACGCGCAGCGCATGCGTGCAATCTGGCCGGGGGTGAACGTGGTCTGGCGGCTGCGAGGTGTGCGCCTGTTTGCAGCGCAGCGGCCCGTCCATTAGCTCATGGTGTTGTAGAAGTTGTTGAAGTAGAGGTTGCCGCCGGCTGCACATGACAGGGCCTGCCGCTGCATGCTTGCAGCACTGGGGTCAAATGTGCCGTCCGCGTTGCACTCAAAAGGAAATGGCATCGGCGGGTGTAATTCCTGCGGCGAATTTGGCTGGTAGCTGCGGCGGAGTGTCGCGGATGCCGTCTGTGTTGCGGTCGTTCATGTTTTGCGCTGAGGCGTAGTTGGTCTATTGCTGGCATCCGACTGCGGCATCTGTGGCCTTCTCGTTCCAGGTGTGCTGCGGTGGCAATGGATACATGACGAGACAGCAGCAGGCAATCCAGGTGTGTAGTGGCACATCAGGAACCCTGCTTGCTGCTGAGTGGGGGTGTAAGGGTCTGGGCGGTCTACCTTGCACCAAAAAAAGAGTGAATCAACGGTTGCCAGCTTCCACCTCCCAGGGGGTTTGAAGCACGGCACCAGCACCTCCAAAGGTACACGCCCCGCTTGTGCCCTAGGGCGCAAATGGACGGGTAGAGGGTGTGGAGCCCCGGGGCGCCGCCCCTGGCCACACACACCCTCTTAGCCTTAGCTTACCCAGGAGCTGCAGAGCTGCCTGGGTAGTCACTCACTCACTCAAAGGTATGGCTTACAAGGATGATCATGATTCTTATTAGGATCCCTGCACACTGAACTGTAACTCTTGCAGGGCATGGCAAGCAGAACACTTGCAGCGGCCGCGTGTGGCAAGTGGAGGGCCTGACAGCAGTTGCAGTTGCCTGCTCTCGCTAGCTTGGTCAACCCACCTTTCATTGTCACCAGCAGATTGGGATGCTTTATACAGTGACAAATTGAAAGAGAGGCTACATTCAGTTGCATGCATGCAGGCTAGCCATACATCGTACATGTGTCTTGGCATGCGCGTGCTGCTCTGAACACTACTGGTGTCTCGCTGACTATGCACGCTGCTGCACCTGGTCACGCGCTGATTGTGCACGCTGCTGCAACTGGTCACTCGCTGACTGTGCACGCTGCTGCAACTGTTCACTCCCTAACTGTGCACGCTGCTGCAGCTGGTCACTTCCTAACTGTGCACGCTGCTGCAACTGGTCGTACGCTGACTGTGCACGCTGCTGTGAACCATAGTGGCCACTCGCTGACTCACCCCAAGGCCCAGCCAGTGTCTGCACTGCAGCTCTCAGGTTGAGGGGGCACAGCAAGCAAACATGACAGCAGGGATAGAGGCAGGTACGTGAGCGGCAACAGAAGCTTGCATGACATACTGTTGCGTCAGTCTGTGGTCAGCTGCAGCGTCCTTTTTTAGCACGCACATGGGCCATGCAGCATGGCGCTTTGTCAGCAGCTTGGCAACAAGCGCTTCGAGCAATCAGGATAGATATGATGCATTGGATTGAGTGCGTACAAAAGGATGGCTAGCGGATCAGTCGGGCGTAGCTGCAATGCTCTGGAGCGCACAAACGACGGTGCAAACAGATGCACGCAGAACAAATATTCAGAGGTGGGCAATTGCCGTTGCTGCTTTCAATGTGCTGATGTTCACAAGAAATGATATTGGCCTTTCTGTCTTGCTCCCTGTAATGCAGCTGCCTCAGAAGGGCCCTAATGTTAGGGTGCATTAATGCACTGACCTCATGCACAGCGGAACGTCATGCAAGCAGATGCACCCACCTCATGCACAGCAGTGGCTGCATCTGCTTGTGCTGCCTCTGCCACGCTCATTGTGCCGCCATTGGTGACATCCAAGTTGGAGTTGAACCATGTCCCATCCACACACGAAGGAGCCATGGGATCAGCATCGCCATAGAGTGTCTCGGGCTTGTAAGAGGCGGCCTCATACTCCACTGCATCTGACCTTTTGAAGAAGTACATCACATGCACACCACGGCTGCGCAAGTCCGCAGGCAAGTTGTTCAAGTACCACTTACACCTGGAACACAGGTTGGGGTCTGCTGCGGTCGAGCATCTGACGTCTTCGTTCTTGTCGAAGCTCGTTGTGAGCTCGCGCGCGATCGAGAAGCGGTACCCCGCACGGGCGTACGCACTGTTCATCGCCTTGACCACGACTTCCGCCTTCTCACGGGGGTATACAAAGTTGTCTCCATTAACTTCGGCGCTGACAAACACCAATGGAATGCTCGTCACGGGGGATGTTGCGGCAGGTGTTCCAGCCAACGCGTTGGTGCATGTGGTTACTCTTGCAGCAAGCGCATTGGACATCCCAGCCGGGACCACGCCGCCACGACGTGAATCCAGGAATTTGCGAAGCCTGTCATTCGCCTCTGTGAAACCGCAGGGCAGTAGCTCTGGCACAGCAGCAGCAGATGAGATGTTGGCGGCTGCCGCCGCCGCCGCCGCAGCATGCCGCCTCAGGTTTGTGCATACGCCGGCGCCGCACGCCGTGGCACAATCGTCGCAGCAATCGCCGGCAGCATTGCAAAATCGGTCACACCAGCAACCGCCTGGCTGGAAGTTGCCTGGCAGCCTGCAGTTGTTGCGTGTCCTGCGTAGATGTGCAGCAGCAGCAGCAGCAGCAGCAGCAGCAGCAGCAGCAGCAGCAGCAGCAGCAGCAGCAGCAGCAGCAGCAGCAGCAGCAGCAGCAGCAACAGCAGAGAGGTTACAGGTGCAGACCCGGTCATCCGACCCGGTCAGCCTTGATGAAGAATGGGGCTTTGTGACACCACAGACATGCACAGGTGCTCCACACTGAGTTGGTGGTTGAAAGCTGCGTCACAAGCAAGCATACCAGGCGCTACTAGGCATTGACAGGCACTGGTCAACACACAAGTGCAGAGCACAAGACGATCAGAGGTGATGCAGCCACCTGTCAACATATGACATCATCTGACCATGGTGATGTGTCCAAGGTTTGCAGCAGACACTTACCCGCAGCGCATGATACGATTGAGGTCTGCACGGGGCGCATAGGCAGGGCATGCCACGTCTTTGGCAGCGGAAGCAGCAACATCCATGCCTCCGCAGCAGTCGCTGTAGATATTGCACCTGAGACCAGCGGCATGCAGATGAACGTTAGGTTGTTTGTAGTGATGCCGACTCTGAGCGTTGTTGGTTTGGGGTGATGCGGCTGAGTAATAGCGGTTAGGTTGCGTTTGGCAACCCTGTCAACTTTTCTAGTCACTGCGGCAGTGGCTGATTGAATCGGACACACGTACCTGTCATGGTAAGTCAGTGAAGCTGACACACGTGGACTGTCTATGGCAGCGCTGTTGCCTGAAGCTGAGAAACTGAACACCACTGCATCTGCTGCATCAAACATGCCCACACGCGCTACACACATGTACTGCAAACGCTGTAGCTGCTTCTGGCGCGTGCCTCATTTAAGCAGCAGCTCGCACAGGCCCCCAGCACTCCCTTTCAACTTCCATCCATCATAGTACCCCAATTTTCGGATCTATTAACAAAGATTGCTGGGTGGTATGTATATTGCTTTATGAATGCTGTGCCTGCATGCCAGCCTACTCGACAAGAGGCCCCTCACCAGTAATCACAGAAGCATGGCCGGCCGCTGGCTTGGTCAGTCAGGCGTCTGGCATTGCACACGCCGTCACACTTGTCCACTGCAGCACAGAAGAAAGCACTTGTCAACTGCAGCACAACAGAAAGCACTTGTCGACTGCAGCTTAGCTGTTGACGGCACTTTCATCACTCAACAGCAATGCGCGAACCAGCCACACACAGGAGCAGCCTGATCTACGGGCTCACCTGTTATTCCTTCTGGTGGCACACAGCAGATACATGTCGGCAGCAGAAGCAGCAGCAGCAGCAGCAGCGACTCAGTAGCAAGTGTTGTATAGTTTAATCTATTACTGTTATTATTAATATTAATATTAATATTATAATTCTTATTATTAGTTTTATTGTTATTTTGATTAGTATTATTGTTGGTATTATTATTAGTATTATTCTTGTTGTTGTTGTCATCTTTCCTGCGGGTACCGACTGACGCAAGCTGCTCACCCGGGGGAGGGCCTTCATCACACCGCGCTGCGCACACACCCTGCAGGATACATGCGGCATCATTGCAATGGCTTGATGTGTGCTACGCTGATTATGATGACAGGCAGCATCATGCTATGGCTTGATTGGCTTGTTTTGCACGACAATGATGATGACAAGCGGCTTCATTGGTATGGCTTCGTTTGGATGAGATGATGTTGACATGAAGCATCAGTGCTTTTGCTTGATTTGTGACATGGTGATGACGACAGGTCATAACTGTAAATGTTGCAGTGCAGTACAACGCACCGTGGTGTACCAGTACCCTTGCCAATTCTTTGCGCCCGCACTCCTGGTGCCAGCACTGCTGGCAGCAGCCTTGGGGAACACAAAGGGCTGCAGCAGCAGCAGCAGCAGCAGCAGCAGCAGCAGCAGCAGCAGCAGCAGCAGCAGCAGCAGCAGCAGCAGCAGCAGCAGCAGCAGCAGCAGCAGCAGCAGCAGCAGCAGCAGCAGCAGCAGCAGCAGCAGCAGCAGCAGCAGCAGCAGCAGCAGCAGCGGGATCTGGCTGTATCAGTGGACGCTGTCTACGGTCCTGAGCGCCGATGCAGCGCCTCACAACTGTGTGGTGGTGCATGCTATGCAAATAGAGTGCAAACTTAGACTGCCGCGTAGTTTGTGACTGACTTGTCAGAACTGGGCACCACTGGCATTGCCTTGCATGAGCTGGCAGCATTCACAAGGCACAAGGAACTCTCATACTGTAGTAATGCATGATCAATTGGCAACACACCTATATTTGGACTGTCAAATTATCAAGTATTTCTACGGTATGCTCCCAAATTGGCAGCTGCGGGGACAACATACAGGAGACGGCATTTGAGTGTTTCTATTGCTTTCTGGCATCTGTAAAACATGTTATACAACATGTGATATAACATGTTTTATAACATGCTACATAACGCACCTTCCTAGGGCAGCACACAAGGCCATCCTGGCAGTACCTGTTGTACTTCCAAAGCGTCCTAGGGGTTGCCTCCCAGAGGTAGCAGGGGGCCTGCCAATCCATGCCACAGAGGCAGGCAACAATCAAGCCAGGACAGCGCGTCAGGCAGAGCCAAGACAGAGCGCCAGATTGTGCACACTTGAAAACATGCCAACAGAAGCTAAGGGCAGAATGTGGCGCAGCCAACACATAATTCCAAATGCTCTTTGACAGACTGCTAGGCAGCACTGCGCAGTACATTGCACCACTGGGTTCGTGAAGTTGGGAAGTGCTTGTAAAATGACAGTTTTAGGCATGGTAAATGCACAACTGTATGTAGCCAGGCATGTATGTAGCCAGACGGGCCGGCTGACTGAAGAAGTTGCGCTTACCCCAATGCCGCCTCCAGAGTAGTAGTAGTGGAAGGTCTTGGGGTCAACGGCAGCAGCCGACTCTGCCTGGGCCAGATCACGGCCAGGGCCAACTGCAGCAGCAACAGATGCAGCAGCAGCAGCGGCAGCAGCAGCAGCAGCATAATGACAAGCAGTAGTAGTTACAGAAGTTCTTGCGGTCGGCAGCAGCAGCAGCACACTTGCCAGGGACAGGCCCTGCTGGTGTCATCTGCAGCAGCAGCAGCAGCAGCAGCAGCAGCAGCAGCAGCAGCAGCAGCAGCAGCAGCAGCAGCAGCAGCAGCATAGGCAGCAGCAGCATAGGCAGCAGCAGCTGCTGCAGCAGCAACATAGGCAGCTTGCACAAGCTCCTCATCATCTGACATGTGGAATGGCCTTGTACACAAGCTAAAGCAGTATTCCAAGGCAGGGGGAAAGTGAAGGACGGTGCTGGTACCTGATAACAGCATTGTGCGCATTTACAGGGCGCGGTGCAGGGTGCCTGGTTTTTGCAGCCGTCACGTGGTGTGTCAAGCAACTGTGCAGACACAACTAACAAGCCAGAAACGACAGCAATTTTGAGCGGCAGCGGCAGCAGCAGCAGCAGCAGCAGCAGCAGCAGCAGGAGGTAGACTTTACCTGCGGCAGGGGGTAGGGTAACCCCCCTCTGCAGGGCTTCTCTCCTCCCTGTGAGAAACCACCTCGTGCCTAATGTAAAACAATATTCTGAGTGCGATTGTTGTTGACACATACACGAAAGGTACTGGTTGTGGATCAGGGGCGCAACGACCGCGGTGTCGTAAGTCCTGGTGTCACCCGGTGACCAGTCTGACTGCACGCAGCAGCTCATGTGAAGACTGGTCACGATACCAGTAAAATCTAATCTCGAATCAAACTGTTGCACGATCTAGAAAGATCGCGCAGGTAGGGGGCTCGGAAACGACCGGAAGCATTGACGGTGTCGCAAACTGCAACCAGCCACCTAGCAACATCATGCGTGCTATATAAGAAACCAAAAAATTACCAAACAGGTTGGTATTATTCTGATTTATGATGCTTTAAGGTGCGTGTAACCAGATCATGGGACAGCAGTAGGTTGAGGCAAATACTGCCTATGGTTGGCAGTCCTGCACTTGCTGGTGGTCCGAGCTGACGAAGCCACATTTCAAGGCTAGGAAATACAGCATCGTTAGCTCACTTTGGCCTCAGGTCCTCTGCTGCGGGTTGTCGCGTGTCGGAGTATGCAGGAAATTCGTGTTTAGGCTGATCGATGGCTCTTCGCGTGCAGATTATGCGGTATATGAACTGAATCTACATGTCGGTGGCAATGCTGCTCGCTTATTTGGACACGCATTACAAGTGCACGTAGCTGACATGTCAGAGAGCATGTCAGCTAGCAGAACGAAGCAATCACGCCATGAACCAACGCGGGTTGGATCAAAATTCTGATGTTACAACATCACGGTCGGCTGCGAAGTGGTGCAGTGGCCTCGTATGCCTGAGATGCGTGGTGGTGTCATGGGTGACTGTCAGTGACCCCTTGCACCGCCCCAGCCCCTAACAACTACGTACTGTACTATGACAGTTTCAGTGTGCCACAAGTGATGGTGCAGAAACCCTTGGCTGACAGGTCGACCTGACAATGCCATGCGTGTGCATATCAGCCGTCTGGGTGTCACAGCAGCACACCTCCTCTGCAATCTCTCTGTGAACACCACCGGTCACCAAGTGAGGACATCACGCGTATCGAGGTCGAGCCTGCGTCAAAGCCACAGCTCACAACTGCACAGTACACAGAAGCAGTTTGTGCAACCGCTCTCCCCACCCACAGCATAGCATTGCGTCACCGTCAACCCAGCGAAGCATGGCACCCCTCTGCTGCACAGCTGCGCCGCCACTGCCACTGCTCCACTGCCCCCAGCGCCGCTGCCAGCAGCCCAGAGCCAGCCAGGAAGCAGCCCATCAGCACTGTAGCTGCTGTGAAGGCCTGCTGCTGAGACACCAGGGAGCCAAATGTGTACGGCCCCGCAAAGCCACCCACCAATGTACAGGGAAGGTGAGTATTAATACTACCAAATATTTGGTGCAACCACACCTACAACAAGGCATTGCGTCGCCATCAACTCAGCAGGGCATGCTGCCCCTCTGCTACACAGCTGCGCCGCCGCTGCCACTGCTCCACTGCGCCCAGCGCCGCTGCCAGCAGCCCTGAGCCAGCCAGGAAGCAGCCCATCAGCACTGTAGCTGCTGTGAAGGCCTGCTGCTGAGACACCAGGGAGCCAAATGTGTACGGCCCCGCAAAGCCACCCACCAATGTACAGGGAAGGTGAGTATTAATACTACCAAATATTTGGTGCAACCACACCTACAACAAGGCATTGCGTCGCCATCAACTCAGCAGGGCATGCTGCCCCTCTGCTACACAGCTGCGCCGCCGCTGCCACTGCTCCACTGCGCCCAGCGCCGCTGCCAGCAGCCCTGAGCCAGCCAGGAAGCAGCCCATCAGCACTGTAGCTGCTGTGAAGGCCTGCTGCTGAGACACCAGGGAGCCAAATGTGTACGGCCCCGCAAAGCCACCCACCAATGTACAGCGAAGGTGAGTATTTGGTGCAACCACACCTGCAACAAAGCATTGCGTCGCCATCAACTCAGCAGGGCATGCTGCCCCTCTGCTACACAGCTGCGCCGCCGCTGCCACTGCTCCGCTGCACCTAACCCAGCTGCCAGCAGCCCTGAGCTGGCCAGGAAGCAGCCCATCAGCACTGTAGCGGCTGTGAAAGCCTGCTGCTGAGACAGCAGAGACCCAAAGAGATAGGGCCCTGCAAAGCCGCCCACCACTGTGCTGACTGCCTGGAAGAGCGCCAGGCCGATGCCGGCATGCTTGGCTTGCAGGGAGGCTGCAAAGTGCGGCACATGGCGGAGCAGTGCAGCGCAGCTGAACAGCGTAGCGAAAAGCAACAGGCATACGCAAACGCATGTGCATGTAGCATGCCACTTGTACAGTTCACACTGCTGTGCCACAGCAACAGTCCCAGTGAGACTGACATGCTCCATTGCTGTGCGTGATGAGGCAAGCACCATGCAGTTTTCAGTGATTGCTGTGACTTGCAACTTGCAACGAGTTTAGTTATTTTAACGGCAGATACTTGCGGCCGGCTGGCACACGATCAGCTTATCATCCGCTGTGCAGCAATGCCACACATGGTCATGGCCCCACAGCCACCTCACAAACAACAACACCATGCCGGCATCACTGCCTCACCTCTCACGCGGCAGGTCATGACTGGCTGCCCAGCAAACACCGCCATCATGCCCACCACCAGCGCCACAAAGCCAGCAGTAAAGCCAGCCTGGTACATCAGCACAAAGCACGCCAGCACAGCTCCTCCAGCAACAAACACAGCCGCGCAGTGCAGGCTACGCTCATTCACTCTGTCCGCATGCCAGGCCAGCAGGAGAGTGGAGGCGCCTCCAAATATGTAGGGAATGGCGGACAGCAGTGCGGCGCGCTGTGTGTGGGATGCAGCGCTGCTGCTGCCGCCTCCTGCTGTGATGGTGCCCGCTAGCATGTTGCTGATGATGATGGGCAGCCAGGTCATCAACCCCACACTGCACAGCGCTGCACCACAAAAGCACAAGGCAAGTTTGACTTCGTCTTGGTGATAGCAGGCAACAGGGGGAAGGGTTGGGGCTGGGGAATGGAGGGTGGGACTGTTCTGTCGGTCCCCAAGCATCACTGTAAATACTGCTGCTCAAACATCAGAGGGTCCTCCCCACCAAGGATTCCACTTGCTGTTTTCAATCATCGCGCATACATATTTGTTAGTGGCGAATCCAGCAGAGATCAGTGAGCACTACAGCTGCATGCATTCGCAGGAGCAACAGGCATGTGTTGCCTCACCCCACAGCACACCGATTGCCACCAGCAGCCACATGACGGGCCGCTTGATAACAGCCCACACCAGCAACGCCAGCTCGCGCCAAGCCACCGGCTGCCGCGCTGCCTCAGCCGCCTCAGCAGAACCATGCACCTGACAGCAGCAGCAGCAGCAGCAGCAGCAGCAGCAGCGTCGAACACAGCATGTGTAAACCAGCAGCAGCCATGTTCAAGCTTGAGCTATCCGAAATAAACAATTCAACTGCTGCACTGCCAGATAGTTTCCACCGTATGCTCTAACCCCAGGCTCAAGCTGTACAAGGCAGGCATACAGGGCAGCAGGCCACCCACCGCTGCAAGTTCTAAATCGTGATAGCTGCAGTGCCCAGACATTTTCCACTTCAAGTTCAAAACGAAAGTTCCAATTGCTCAAGACCGGTATACAAGACAGCAGGCCACCCACCGCTGCATGCAGCGCTGCCGCCTCCTGCTGCGTCAGCATGCGTGCGCTGAGGGGGTGGCTGGGCAGCCAGGCCAGCATGGCCAGGCCTGCCGCCACACTGGGCACACCCTCGATGATGAACAGCCACTGCAGCAGCAGCAGCAGCAGCAGCAGCAGCAGCAGCAGCAGCAGCAGCAGTATAAGCAGCAGCAGCAGCAGCAGCAGCAGCAGCAGCAGCAGCAGCAGCAGCAGCGCAGGCAGCAGCAGCAGCAGCAGCAGCAGCAGCAGCACAAGGGCAGTGCACAGTGAGAACTAGCCTGGGCTAGATGTTCTCACGGCAACACTGCAAGTACATGCCTGCTATTGCCGCATTGCTGATGAGACCCGCGCACACAGCACAGCTGCACGCAAAAATCGCAGGCACGTCCTGTAATGAATACTACGTCCACCACATGTGCACCAGCATACATGCTGGCTGGCAATGCAGCGCACTGCCCACACCTGCCAGCCAGCCACACCAAACACCGCAGCTGTACACAACTAACAGGCACAGGCTATAGTGTCTACACTGTCAGCCACATGAATGCCGGCATATGTGCAGGCTGGCAAAGCAGTGTATCGGCCCCACCTGCCAGCCAGCCAGTCCCCCGCGGTCGTGCATAAACCACTCCTTTCCATATGCATGCATGCACACTACATGGCAAGGCAAGGCACTGCAGCCTCACCTGCCAGCAAGCCACACCAAACACCGCAGCTGTGCACGACTGGCAGGCACAGGCTGTAGTGCCTACACCGTCAGCCACACGTATGGTGCCATATATGCAGGCTGGCAAAGCAGCGCACTGCCCCCACCTGCCAGCCAGCCACACCAAACACCGCAGCTGTACACAACTAACAGGCACAGGCTGTAGGGTCTACACCGTCAACCACATGAAAGCCAGCCATATATGCAGGCTGGCAAATCACGTTACTGGCCCCACCTGCCAGCCAGCCAGTCCCCCGCTGCCGTGCATAAACTACTCTTTTGTAACATGCATGCATGCACACTTAATGGCATGGCCAGGTACTGCAGCCTCACCTGCCAGCCAGCCAGGCCGCCGTTGCCATGCAGTGACAGCAGGCCAGCTGCCAGTGGCGCCGCAATGATGCTGCTCAGGATGTGGCACAGCGTCATCACCGCATACGGCTTGGCCAGCCTGCAAGCACAGCAAGCAGCACAATGAATACCATCTGCACTTTGCTCAGATGCTTACGAGCAGAATGCAATTTCTCTGTCGACAACACTTGGTGGGCACAAGCAAAGCTGCATGGTACCGCCCTACATCCCAGTCTCAGTGCATTACATGTGCCACTCATACATGAGCATCACTTTGTTTCAACTGGCACGTACTGCCAGCTGCATCGATGAGTCTTTGCAGCAGCTGCCAAGACGTACGCAACGACTTGAGAGTGCCACGCACCTGTCCTGCGGATAGAACTGTGCCAGCAGGTATCACGCTGACGGGGCGCTGCCTGCCTCACAGCTGCTGTGCAGCCAGAGCATGTGGAAAACAATTTCAACAAACACCTGACCCCGCACCTGTCCTGGGGGTAGAACTGTGCCAGCAGGTGCCATGCTGACGGGGCGCTGCCTGCCTCAAGTGCCCCCAGCAGCACCCTCAGCGCATACAGCTGGCTCGCATTGCGGATGAACGCGTTGCAGGTGGCAACCTGGCGCAAAGTGACGCAGCAGACAGTCAGACAGCGTGATGAGTATCAGCTGGGCATCAACAATGAAAGCAGATCAGCCTGACACATGTCATAGAGCATGCACATGGCAGTGGAGCAGAGCTGTGCTCTGCCGCGTGCAGCTGACGCAGTATGTAGAAATGGGGTAGTAATGGGACTGTTGCATGCCAAAGGCTTTGCACCGTTCACTGGTATAGGTTCTGTGCCCGCCTGGCTGGCTGCCCGGTTAGTTGCCTAGCTGTCTGTTTGTCTGGCTGTCTGGCTACGTGCCTGCCTGACTGCCTGCATGCCCGCCTGGCTGTAAGGCTGGCTGGCTGGCCACAATGTAACACACCACGCCCCAGGCCACCGTGACGGCGCCGTACCAGGCGTGATGTGTATATACTGTGCCACACATCACACTAACACACGGCCACCCACCACGCCCCAGGCCACCGTGATGGCGCTGTACCAGGCGCGTGCCCCGTAGCGCATCGTCATGAAGGTGCTGGGCAGCATGCAGCCGCCGTAGCCTGGCTAAGCAGGCAGGGCAGAGCACGTGATGCAGCAGCAGCAGCAGCAGTGGCAGCAGCAGCGACAGCAGCAGCAACCGCAACAGCAGCAGCAGCAGCAGCAGCAGCAGCACTAAGAGTTGGTGGGCTAGCTGAAGGGTGCTGGGCAGCAGGCAGCCCCACTACCCTGGCATGGCCTGGCATGGCAGACAGGCAAGAGCAGCGCATGCCAAGGAGGAGGAACAGGGGCATGCATTGGTGTAGCAAAGGTGGAGGCAGCTGTCGGCAGGACTGTAATAATGCATCGGGACGACCTTCTACGCTGCGGACGTAGCTTGGGCTGCACAGGCAGAAGCACCAGCAGCAGCTGTTATGACAAATGCTTGTTTCGTACTCATGTGCGTGTTGTGTCCATGTTGCGTGCAACGCACCTATGAAGAACAGCCCAGATGCAAGTCCAAACTCCTGCAAGCAGCAACACAAGGCAATCACAGTGGAAGCGTGCTGCTTGAAGCAAGGCTGCTGCATTACTAGACTGCTAGACTCAAGCTGCTCAGTACCGACACACCGCGCATTGTCGTAAGCACAAGCTGTGCAACTGGGCTACTTGTCATGAAGTGTTTCAGTGACTGCTCAGCCCCTTGCCATGTACGTGCCTCGCCAGACATAACCCATACATCACTGCCAGGCACATGTGTGGATAGTTGATTAGTGTGCATCGCTCATGCGGTTGCTGCATGACCAGGGTGCAAGCAATGGCTCGCAAGTGCCGATTTATTAGCTCACCTTCGCTGATATGTGCAGCTGTGCATTCATCTGCAGCGCTGCAAATGACAGGTTGGTCCGGTCCAGCGTGTTCATCAAGCCAGTGCAGAACAATAATGGCAGCAGAACCTTTGATGACCTGCAGTTCAAACAGATTAGTACAAAGCGTGTGTTGAATTTACACGCTTAGGCACTGCATACACACAATGAGCTAATGCACTCCCAGCAGCACAATGACTCAACACACTCCCAGCAGCAGTAGCAGCAGCAGCAACCGCAGCAGCTGCCTGCGGGTGCTGTGAAGCCAGTGCATGGCTTATGATAGCTGCATCGACCCCATTGGAAGGTTTCATGTGGTTACGCAATGCGACTATCTTCCGTGCTGATGGCTTACTTCCTGAGGGCAGATGCGACGTCTGCTGCTGCCTGGTCACTGATGCTGTTGGACTGCTCAGCCCCGGCAATGCGTAAAGTACATTTGTTGGCTGCGCCATTAGCAGCTGCAGGCTGCTGTTCCAGCTTGATGCTATTGTCGGAGCGATAATCAACGTCTCTCGGAAGCATTGGCTTGGCGTGCAACAGGATGTGCTGTCGTGGGCTCCACTACGTTCGTCTGCTCGCCTTGAAACACTACATGAATGCTGGTGATGCTTTTGACCCCCAGCCTGGCTTGCGTGTTCATGGAGGAAACCCTAATCCATAATCCTGTTACACGACATGAAAGGATGCAGGGCTAAGTGACAGCACCCCCAAGTGCTGCTGCAGAAGCTAGTCCTTGCTGCAGTTGCTTCTTCTGCCGTTGCAAGTGCTGCTCCTGCTGCTGCCGCTGCTGCTGTGGTAGAGCAGCACTGCTGCTGCTTTGCCGGGCTGCATCACTACTGACCCCACCACCGTCGCCGGACACAGCAGCAGCAAGCATATCTGTTGGATGCTGCCCTAGCACAAGCGACTGCTGCTCTGCTGGCCTGCCATTGATCTTTGCAAATAGCAGCCGCAGCACTCGCTCCCTCTCCTCCCAGCTCAGGTCCTTGATGTCCAGACCGCCAGCAGCTAGCTCAGTGCCTATGCCTGCTGCTGCTGCTACTGCTGTGGCTGCCAATGGCTGCTGACAGCTACCCACGGCAGTGGTGCTGCTGCCAGTCCCTGCTGCATTTGCTGATGTTGCTGCTGCTCCCGCTGTGGTGCTGCTGCTGCTGGTGATGGGTGCCGCAGCGCGCACCCGCTCGGTCTCTATCGACAGCCGCACCTGCAGCATTGTCCAGCAATCATAGGATGCAGCAGGTTGGTACACAGTGAATGATTGCAACCAGGGCCTGCTTGCTAAGCAGCACGCCCATGGAGCAATCGGCAAGCTACTTTTCACGTTGTTCAACTGGCCGCCCACTAGCCTTTGCCCAGACTAGCTCTCACTAGCTGTATCTTCATAACCCCACCTGGTGCAGACTGGACAGCAGGAAGATCTCAACCTCAGTGCGCTGCAGCAGCACCTGCTGCGCCAGCCGCCGCAGCTGCTGCAGCTCGCGGCCCTTCAGCCGCAGCAGCCGCCGCAGCGCATCCACCTCGCCGCCCGCTGCGCTGACCTGCGCCTGCGCACGAGCCACCACGCCGGCGCGCTCACGCGCAAAGTCGGACAGCACCTGAGGGCAGGGGATGCGGCAGTGGCAGCAGCAGTCGTCGGAGCATAGAATGGCAGGGTGCAGGCAGCCAGTGCTTGCTGTGGCGCTGGAGGTTTGCAGGTCCCTCTGCAGCTGCGCTCCTGGCAGCATGCCGTCCCAACAACCCTGCAGCGCATCACCCCTTCGCCAAATGGCTACATGCCACCAGTTTTTGTAACGTCAGCTATGCAGAATCCCTCTTTCAGCTGCACAGCTAGCGATGCAATCCTGCAGGATGATGCCTGTACTCGGCTAGCCCCTTGCAGGGCATCTGTGCTGACTCACCTGCTGCAGGCTCTGCTCCAGTGTGGCTGCCTTGGCCTGCGCCTCCTTGAGTGCTGCCGCCTGCTGCCCCGCGCGTGCGGCCCAGCCCGCCTCCAGCTGCTGCTTGAGGGCCACCTCACGGCTCAGCGTGCTGCGCTCAGCCTGCAGCAGTTTCAGCTCGCCCTGCAGCGCATCGGACTCCTGCAAGCCCACACAGCAGCGGCAGACATGCACCTCTTATTTAGTATCAGCCTGCCCAAAGCTTCCCGGCCTTTATTGGTAGTGTAGAGGTGCAAAGTTTGCTACTATGTGACTTCCGTGTACACACTGCGCGTTGCTGTGCCCTGCCAGCCGCCATGCACGCACCGTCACGTGCAGGCGCAGCTCCTCCGCCAGGCGCCTGTTGGCTGCCAGGATGCGCTTCACGCCCGCGTCCAGCCGCTCCTCCAGCTCCTCCTCCTGGCTGCGCTTCAGCTCCTCCAGCCGCTGCAGGTGGCAGCGGCAGCAGCAGCAGGTGCAATCAGGTGTGTGTGTGGTGAGCAGCAAAAACTGCTTATGACAAGCATGTTACCGCTGCTGCAACTGCAGCCGCCCGGAGCCAAGACCCACATGTAACTTTCCTCTCTCAAAACAAACAGCGTATCGACAGAGCTTCGGCAACAACGGACTGTTGCAGGGGTTCATTGCTCCAAGCGCACACATCGGCAGACGCATGGGCTGCTTGATGGCTGGCATGGCGCCCCACCTGCTCATACTCCTTGCGCATCTTGGTGTGCAGCCCTGCGTAGTGCCGCTCCAGCTGCGCCCGCTGCGCATCCAGCGCCTCGCGCAGCCCCACCGTCTCCTCACGCAGCGCAGCCAGCGCAGCCTCTGACTCAGCCTGGTTAGCCAGCAGCAGCAGTGGCAGCAGCAGCAGCAGCAGCAGCAGCAGCTTTGCGGTGTGAGTTCCATGTGCGTCAGATCAGCAGAACAGTGACATTTGTCATTACATGCGCGCCGCGACAACCATTTGCAGAGGATTGCTTATTGCTCCAACTGGCCAACACTCAATACAAAGGGCTGATGGCAGCTACTTCAATGGTTGGTATTGGTATTGGTATTGGTATTGGTATTGGTATTGGTCAATCAACTGCCAGCCATCCGCTTACCCTGCGCTGCTTGAACTCCAGCACGCTGTCCAGCTCTGTCTGCAGGCTGTCGATGCGTCCCATCAGCTCAGCAGACAGCGCCTCACCCTCTGACTGCAGCTGTGCGTCACGCGCTGCTGCCTGGTCCTGCAAGCGGCTGATGTGCTCATCCTTGTCCAAGCGCAGCTGCAAGGGGGCACACACAGAGGCGTCTTGCAAGTTTGGTGTGATGGGGTAGATGCTGCGGCATCACATGCGCAGGTTACTGCAGGAAAGCGCAGCCACCTACAACATAATTCAAGCTGCGTGTGTCGCTGCTGCCGCAGCATCAGCTGCTCCTGCTGTTGCTGCTGCTGCTGTTGTATGCTCCAGAACCTTAGCAATCACTGCAGGCAGAACTACACTGCAGCTATGCAGGCAGCTGTTGCTGTTGTCTAGGCTGTCTGTGTCAGACCGCTGCAGTTGCTGACAGCCATTGCCCGCAGAGGCATCTGTGCGGCAGCTGCCGGACAGCTGCATGACCTGGTCTGCTCTGCATCTGCTGTCGATGCAATGGGCACAATCAATGGCAGCAGAGGCATCACCCATCCTGCTGCTGCACTTCCTGCTGGACGGCTGATGAGCCATCGCAGTGTTGCTGACTGCTGCTAGCTGCTGTACTGATAGCAGTAACGCCCACCTGCTCCAGCTGCGTCTGCAGCTCTGCTATCTTCTGGCTCTTGCCCAGCACCTCCTGCCTGAAGTGCTCTGCTGCATGGTAGGCCTCCCGGTTGGTGTCCTCCAGCTGCTGCAGCAGTGCCTGGTTGTCTGACAGCAGCTGGTTGTAGGCATCCTTTGTCTCAGCAAGCGCCTTCTTCTTGCGCTGGTTCCTGCAGGCAGATGCATCGGCAGGCAGATGCAGCGGCAGGCAGATGCGTGTCTGATCAGTAAACAACTTGAAGAGGTTCTGATTGTGTCCCTGCAGGTCTGCGCAACAACTACTCTAGAGCATGTGACACTGCTGATTGCTGGTGACGGACAACCGCTTTTGTTACTGTTTGATGATAGTGGCTGATGCAGACATGCGGTGTGTTCAGCCAGAGGCGCAGCCATGGGCAAATTGGTGGTTGTTGCTTGACTACATGCAAGCGTACAGTGGTGCCAGACGCCGCACATGGCTACTGGCATGTCTCCACTGCCACCCTGATTTCAGCCATTGCAAACAAGGTGCATGTGCAACCGCGGTGTTGGGTCATGCTGCACTTAGGAACTGCTGTTAGGCTATGCTAGCCTGTGCTCGAAGGTGCTTACTCTGAAAGAATGACATACTGAGTAGCAGTTAGGTCTACTGTAACTGTTCCGCCGGAAGCCATTGCAGGTGCTCTTTATCGCTGCTCACACCCAGCATCAGGCCTCAAGCTGCTGTTGCTGTTGACTGCTCCTACAACTAAGCCGTGCAAGCCCAGGCCGTTCTTCCATCGGAAACCAGAAAAATATAATAGAATTTGTGTGCTTTTAGAACGTTTGTTTAGAGCAGCAGGCTCTTCGACGACAGCTGCAGGGTCATAATCAATCGCGTGTATGAGCTCTCGTAAAACATGTGGACCATTGGCAATCGGAGAGAAATCAGTTCAATGCGTCCGTATCAGTGCGACGAAGCGCAGCAGCATTGCTACCGCGAGACCACCCAACACCAAACCCTACCTGCCTGGCAGGAATGGGTGTAACTCCAACACAACTCGGATGCTGCTCCCTGAGGGCAAAACTACACCGAGCCATTCAAAAAAGCAGCAGCCAATAATGCTTGGGTATGCTTCACAATCCCTTTGTTGCAGCTACACACTTGTACGAAGCAGTGTGTTGCCAGCCAATGCAGGGTACACCACAGATGCTGTTGATTCATCGCTCTGTCTCAAACCTGCACGCCGCAGGACACAAGCATAAACGTGCTTGATGCGCTGGACACGCGCTTGCGCCACACCATGACAATGCTGCTACACTCCAATCTAACATCCATTTCAGAATGTCGCACGCTGCATCAGCAATCAGGCCCAACAACACTGTCCCAACAGTACAGGTGCCACCAAATTCAGGTAGCACCAGTGCTCTTCAAAAGCATGCGTATGTCAGCTGCACAAATGTGGCGCGCAAGGTATGATTTGCAGGCGTGGCACATGCGCACCCAGGGAAGGCCAGCAACACGCCCTCTCGGCCACCCTCGCAGGTCACAGCTGCAGTGCAACAAGTGCGCTCGACAGCCAACATTAATAAACCATTACTTGCGCAGTGCAAGACTTAGGGATAACCACAACATCTCAGCCAAGAGATTCACTGTCCCACTAATTAATCTGCCAGTAGAGGAAGTGTAACGGGCGCAGCCGCTGCCAGGCTGGCAGCAGCACAGACGATGAACCCAGGCAAGCGCCCAGCCCCACGCCATAGCAATACGTGCTATGCTACTTACGCAGCTTGCGCGCCAAGATCACATGTGCAGATGCCACAGCTGCCTTACAACTTTGTGCTGATCGCCGGCCAGCCTAAGCTCACGGCTGTGGCAGCGGAGCAGCTGCTGTCCCCAGTGGCCCCAGCAGCCGGCCAATCACCCGGGCCTTGAAGCGCGTCTTGTTCATCCACTCAGCCACAAAGTCCTCCGCCCAGTCCACATGCTCCTGCCGCAGATCACTAGGCACCTCCAGCGGAGGCAGCCGGGGCTCATACAGGTTCCTGCAAGTCCCAAATGACAGCTCATGCCCAGCCATGAAGTCCCTCAGGTACACCACATGCAGTGCATTAGGCGCAGGTGACACATCGATCTCTAGCACCTTGTGCCCGCACGCTGTCACCACCTTGTTATCTGTCATCTTCCCAACGAACTGCGCCAGCTGCTCAGCTGTGAACTCCCGCAGAACTTCACCGTCCTGCAGCTCCGGCTCTGGGAACTTCAGGTAGTGCTGTGGGGCCTTGCTGGGCACACACTGCTGCTGCGCTACATGCTGCACCCAGGCTGGGTCCACGCCGTGGTGCTGCAGGCCTGCTGTTATGATGCGGATGTAACGGTCACTGGGCAGGCTGCTGTGCCACTCAGGGTGCTCCTGCTGCTGCTGTGCCATGTGCTCAGGCTGCACGATGAAGGCAGTGGCAGTCAGGGGGCTGCCATGTGTGCCTGGTGCTGCTGCTGGTGCTGCTGCTAGTGCTGATGCCACTGCTGGTGCCTGCTGCGATGCTGCTGCTGGTGCCTCTGCACAGTCGCAGCTGCTGCTTCTGCTGCTGCTGTAGGGTGTGTATGGTGTTGCTGTCACAGTGATGATGTCGTACGTTGCCTCAATCTTGCACAGCACCTTGAACATGTCTGCTGTCACGTGGTGCAGCACGCCATGGCAGGTGGCAGCTGCATCAGGCACTAGGTTGGCCATGCCACCTGCAGCAGCAGCAGGAAGCCATAGCAACCATCGACAGCAGCCACAGAACTAAAACCAGATGGAAAGTATATTGTTTTATTTGCTGTGTGTGTTGAGGCAATGCACTCGTGAGTATGTCCACGTAACATGCTGGATGCACCTGATGCATGCCAGCTGACAAGCGCAGCAGTGGTGCTATGACAGATCCTGCTGCATGACATCAACCACTCACAGCTCATATGTTCAAAGGACAAGGACAGCAAAGAGAAACTAGCAAGCATGCATTTTGGGTGAATGGAGACTATGATGCTGTACCAGCTGCGCACATGGAGGTTACCTAGTTGGAATGCTAAGCGGTAGCCGTGAATGAGCGCTGGCTGCGACTCATATGGTATGAGACCTCTGCGCTTCAGACTGCAGAATTGGACAGAGTATGCGCAAAAACAGCATCAGTAGCAGCAGCAGCAGCAGCAGCAGCAGCAGCAGCAGCAGCAGCAGCAGCAGCAGCAGCAGCAGCAAGAGGTGAGCAAGTATGGTGCCAATGTACCATGCAGTGCTGTGTTGCCTGCTAGGCACATGCAATCGCTACATGCACAATCTCCAGCTAAAAGGGTAGTCACTACTGCTTTGTTGGCACGGGATGCACTCGCTCACCCTACAATGTTCACCATGCTGCCAAAGGCGAAGTACCAGACAGAACCTTCGCTGGACTGACTCATGTTCAAGGCGTAAAGTTTGATATATCAAGGTGGCAGGGGATGCAACGAGGCAGCAGCAGCTTCTACAAGCAGTGCTTGACACGGGAGCTTCGTCAGGACCTCGGCAGGAAGCAAAACAGCCGCGCAGTGCAATTAGCCTTAAGAGGATCAAGTGTACTACTCGTTTTACGTATATGTGGTCGATCATGCCTGCCAGGTGACATGACAACATGCCAAACCCGAACTAGGGTTTCCTGCTCCTCCCTTCCTTAGAAGGAGCTGAAGGTCGGCAGCCAACACTCAGCCAGGGCGGCCTTATGCAAGTAGCTGTCAAGCAAGATAGTGCCATAGCGTCACCTCTGCATCATATTGCTGCCTGCCAGCTGCTGACAATTCCACAGCAGGCTTGCCTGTCAGGACCATCAGCTCTAGATTCGCCCTCGCACTGCCCGGCCAGCCTGCCATGCGGCAGGAAGGAGCCACACTGCTCTCGGCATGTTGCTGATCATTCTGGTCACGCCTGAGCGGGCCTGTTGTTAGCAATTTTATAAAGATGCCAAAGAATCACAATCGCTGCACAGCCTGTGGCACAACATGCCATATGGCAGCAAGCATGCCGCTTCCACAACATGCTGAACAACCATTGCCCAGCCCTGCCTGTCTAGCTTGCAAACTAGTGTGTTTGCGAAGCAGCGCCAGCCTCGCGGCAACACACAGCCATCCTTCATATCTGCTGACCATACATGGAGCAATGAAAATGGTCAGCAACTGCCACCGCACATGCGCATTATCCAGCACTTCTTTCTGGCCTGGAGCAAGAGACCTCACAACAGCACATAGCTAGCTCTGGCTGCCATAGACACCAAACTAACCATACAGTACTCAGCAGCACGTTCCACACGGCAACATCTGCAGTGCATCCTACCAAATCAGGCCTTCCACAATAACACACCATATGGTTCCCACTTGCATCAATTGGTAAGACATAGCGCGCAGTGCTGCAGTCACCATGCAGTGTAGCGCCAAGGATGGCAGACAAGTGAGCCGCGTTGCTGGGCAATTATGTCAAGCACGCTGCTGTCAGGCGCTCAAATATGCAAGCGGCAGTAACACAGCACACACCAGCCACTCTCGTGTGTGCAATGTCTGGATGGAAACAGCCTTTGCACAGTCATCAACGACCGGCAGCACATGCGAGGCGACTGGCTGCAGCACCTCAACAGTTTGATACAAATAGGCCCCACCCCAGCTAGTGGTACAATGATCGCGCCTCCAAGTGAAGTGTGCATGGAATAGGCACTCTGACTGCTGAACAAAGGCAGTAGAATGCAGCTTTGCAGTGAGCGACAACCACCTTCCGCACACCAGTGCACCTAGAAGGCCCAGACACGCGCTGGCCGCAGTCAAGCCCATCAAACCAATCAACAGCGACTTTGTATCTGCCTGCGATATAGCAAGAGCACAAGCACACACAAATCCAGCCGCCTGGCGCCGCTGTACTTTGCAGCAACTTTGAAGTGAACCCATTGCATTGCTGCTGAAGCTTTCAGATACAGCCATGCGACCTCACCACAAGCTGCTCCATGCACAATGGCTTGGGGGCACAGCTTCGGCTGAGACACTGCAGCTCACGGCAGCCATGCGCCGCATGCCACCTTGCTGTTCAGCAACAGTGACGAGGAGCACCGGCATGCCATTGTCGACACAACACTACAGCATCACTTGCCTTTGCTCTTTTTGGTGCATAGACCGACGGCCATTTTCACAACGGTTCAACATCCTTTCAATTGTGGCAGCTCCTTAAATGTCACCACAGACATAGTGCACAGGAAGCGACCCGTGCAGCGTACTCATACACCTAACCAGTCCGAGTCGGCACACTCATACAGCATGCACATGCGCGCGCTACCTGCTACAGGGCTACCTTTCATGGCTGTTCCACCTGTGCCTATGCAGTATAAATGCAGGCACGTGGTGCAGCAAAATGCTGCAATCACTGCACAGCGCCACCTTCCAGGGCTGCTCCTCGTCACACACCACAGCACCAGCCAGGAGCACCTGTAAGTGCAGCATCCCACTTGGTACAACTCTACGGCACAAAACTGCAACTCACATCACAGCGCCACCTTCCAGGGCTGCTCTTCTTCGCATGCTGCATGATACTCGTCCAGTGTCTGAGGGAACAGCAGCTCAGCACTGCCTGTGCCCAGCTGCGCTGCCTCCGCAATGGCCTGCACTGCCAGCGCCAGCTGCAGCTCGTCGTCACCCGCTGCATGTTTCCTAACAGCGAGCATGTGGTCTGTGCAGAAACAGCTGCAGGTCTGCACTTGTGTGCTTCACAGCGCCACCTTCCAAGGCTGCTCCTCCTCGCATGCTGCATAATACTCGTCCAGAGTTTGAGGAAAAAGCAGCTCAGCACTGCCTGTGCCCAGCTGCGCGGCTTCCGCAATGGCCTGCACAGCCAGCGCCAGCTGCAGCTCATCATCGCCTCCCTGCCCAGCATCTGCCAGCAGGCCCTGCAGGCCTGATGCACGCCTGGCCTTGCCCTGCTGCTGCTGCAGATGTGTGTGGCTGCTCACATATGTTGGGCTATGATAGCCGCCATTAGTTGCGGCTGCTGTGTGGCCTGCTGCTGCTGCTGTAGGCAGCTGCAAGTCCTGCAGCTGGTCGTAGCCTGGGGGCAGCGCTTCCACGCGCAGCAGCTGCTGCAAATAGGAGGAGCCAGCGCCACGGTAGGCACCCCTGCAGCCAGACGCAGCAGACAAATTACGATGATTGTGTGCGTGTGTTGCGTGCAACAAGAGAAACAGACAGGGCTGCGTGACGATGTGCCCGCTGGCCGACACGTGCGGAGTGGGAAGTGCAACCGAACGCAACGCAAAAGTTGCCTGCAGTCACCTGGTGCTCAACAACAGTGGTGCTTACAGTAGCCACAACACAAAGAAACACAGGTGCGCACCGCCCGCACAGCCGAAAGCATTTGCGCAGTCACATGTTCAGGAACGTCATTCGAGGCAGGCGCCCCACCTGGCAATGCAGTGCGACCAGACACAACACAAAGTTGCCTGCGGTCACCTGGCGCTCTCCAATTGCTGAATGCCAGTAAATAGATCACAGAGCAGCCACAACACCAAGAAACACAGGGGAGCCCCGCCTTCAAAGCCAAATGCATGTGTGCACTTAAGGTCATGCATACGTAATTATTGGGGGGTAAGGTTTGGGCCCACCTGCCACCCAGTTTTAATAGTTCAAGGGCGTCATCAGCGGCAGGCCACCCACCTCGCAATGCAGTGCCTCAGCAGCTGCCGCCAGTTGTCATCAGCAGCCAGCACACGCGGGCTGCCCACCACCACCAGCAGCGCCTTCGCGCGCGTTATCGCCACATTGAACCGCTTCGGATTCCTCCAAAACCCTACGTCACTCACACCCCCAACAAGGCCCCAGCTGCAGTTGCTGCTGCGCTGGCCGTGCTGCTGCTGCTGCTGCTGCTGCTGCAGCTGCTGCTGCTCGATGGCTGACACGTCTGGCAGCGGTGGCGGCAGGCTTTCAGGCTTGCTGAGTGTAGTGGAGATGAAGATGATGCGCTCCTCCTGGCCCTGCAGACAGGTAGCAAGTGAAATCGCAGTGAATTCATCCTTGAGCCCCACCTTTCAGCATCGGCAGCAGCCAGCATGCCACACAGTATGATATTAATCAATGCAACTCCCGCAGATGGTGGTTTGTGGCGGCCAGGTGCACATGGCAGGTGCTGTTGTGCAATCCAGGGAATGAAACCTATACAAGAGTCGCTGGTTGCAACATATTTGGCACTGCTGCTTTCTCAGAGGGCAGCTGCATACATGACGCAGCAGCTCCCGGCATGATGCAGTCCTGACAACAATCACCTAGAGCTGTCCAGCCAGCTGCGGCCACTGCAGCCACGCACCTGGTAGTCGTCCACAGTGCCCACGCGCACCGCGCCCAGGCCCCGCTGGCGCAGCAGCAGGCGGATCTTCTGGACCTGCAAGGCGGCAGCAGCAGCGACCGCAGCAGCAGCAGCAGCGACCGCAGCAGCAGCAGCAGCAGCAGCAGCAGCAGTCAGGTTGATACACAGGATACACAAGGACAAAACAGAACCAGCAGCCAACCCAACGAGCATAACCTAGCAGCAGTAGGCTTGCTGCAAGCAAGCTGCAAACCAGCGATGTAGTAGCAGACCTGAACTCAGTCATTTACACAAACAGCAGCGTTGCATCAATGCTATATGCAGTAAAGGAGAGAGTACTGCAGATCAGTCAGCCTTCGCCCACCTGGCGCCTGTAGGTGGCGATCACGCCAATGTCGTTCACCGACACGGCTGCTGCTGCTGCTGTTGCACCACCACCTGCTGCTGTGCCACCTGTGCCTGCCGCTGGCGTGCCCAGCAGGCTGGCCAGCAGCTCTGCCAGCACCAGCACCTCCTGAGGGTTGTAGTAGGAGGGCGCGTCGCCGTCCTGCAAAGGCATCACAACGCGCGGCATGACACAGTGACTTTTTGTATGGAAGAGATTTACAGCGGCCAGACCAACACGAGGGCCATGATCAGAGCAGTGGTTCACACTGCTGGCATGCTTGTGTGTAGTTCAGTGAAGAATGTAATGTAAGGCCAGGTGGCAGTCTCTTTTCCTGCACAGCCGTGTGAGGAGACTACAGCAACAGACGGCAGGTGTTTGTAGTCGATCAGTGCTGCTGCTGTGCGTGCTTCACAGTGCCGCACCTGGCGCTGCTCCCCGTTGACTCCCACAAACAGCGTGCTGCTGGGGCCAAGCACATCATCATCCAGTTCCGCACCAGCCCCATCGCCTGCTGCTGCTACTGCTGCTGGTTCCTGTGACTCTGCAGAAGCGCTTCCAGCTTCCTCTGCCCCTGCCCCTGCCTCTGCTGCTGCATCTCCTGCCCCTGGCACCATCAGCTCTCCCCAAGGAGGAGGGGCCACAGCAGCTGGCGGCGCACATGCGCGCAGCGCGCCACCATAGAACAGCCGGCTAGGCAGATCCAGCAGCCGCACATGTGAGCGGTAGTTGTCGCTCAGCATGCCGTAGCACATCATGACCTGCTGTTGGCTCGCTGCAGCAGAAGCATCCGGATCTGCGGCTGCATCTGTGCCTGAAGAATGCGGCTGCCGCACTCCTTGCTGCTGTTGCTGCTGCTGCTGCCGCGCTGCTGGCAGCTCTGGGCACGCTGTGTGCCAGAATTGGATCCAGCTGTCCAGCAGGCTGACTCCCAGGCCTGCTGCTGCTGCTGTTGCGCTGCGCAGCACAGGTCCCAGCTGGCGAGGGTCTCCTGCAAGCATGATGGGCGCCTGGAGGCAAAAGGGAGGCAGTGGCAGCGGTGTCAGCAGCAGGAGCACATGTGAAGCACCGCTTGTGCAAGACAGCGCATGGGGAGGGTGTATGACGGGGCAACACAGTCCCAAGCAGATACAAAGCGCTTGTGACAGGCTGGCAAGACTATAAACTCGCCAGATCAGTGCCTAACAAGTGTTCTGCATCAAGAAATGAGTTGACCAACGTCAGGCTGCTCAGTTCAGGGCGCCTACTGCTGGGGTTGGTTGAAGTGCTGCATTTTCACACATTGACGCTGCCAGGTGAAGCAACCATTGAGACCCCTCTGATCTCAAACCCGCCAAAACCCTCACTCACCAATGGTTTAGCCAAGCTCAGTGGCAGCAGCACCTCAGGCGCAAGCCCCTGCCCAGCCTCGTCAACCACAACAAGGTCAAACTGCAGTGCAGGCACCAGCAGCGGCTGCAGCTGCTGCTGCTGCTGCTGCTGCACTGGCTGCTGCTGCGGTGGCTGCTGTGCCTGGCTGCTGTGCCTGGCTGCTGCCATCGAGGCAGCAGAGCCAGGGGCGCATATCGGCACTGCTGATGCGCCGGGTGCGCGGATGGGAATGGCGGATGACTTGCGGGGCTTGGGCAGCAGCAGCCCGGCAGTGATGGTGGAGCACACCACGATGGGCCTGCGGCAAGCAGCAGCAGCGCAGCAGCAGCGCAGCAGCAGCGCAGCTCAAAACAGACTGTATGCACTGGGCAGCATGAGCTGCGCACACTAACAAACCGCTTCAGTGCCCAGTGCGTGGCCTGCAGTATATTCTGCCGAGCACAACATAATACCACAACATACGCATGGTCCTTAATTGTCACAAGTTTGATGTCTGCGATATAGAGGGTTCCCCTCAACTGCAGCAGAGCTGACCTGATGGCCGCCTCCCGCAGGCCTGCCTCCAAGCAGAAGCAGTCCAGAGCAGCGTTGACAGCACAGAACGCCAGGGTATCGGACTTGGCCTGTGCACAGCACAGCGCAGCAGGTAGGCAGCACAGCAGGCAGTGCAGCAGGCATGCTGCATCAGAACAGCACATAGGCAGCATTTTGGACTTGGCCTGGCAGAACAGCACAATATGTTCGGTCCTGTACGGCTGCCTGAAGTGCAGCGCCACAGGGGCAGGCGTGTATGTACGAGCCCTCACCAAATATAAGCTTGCTGCTCTTCAGCAGACATCCTGCACACACGGCTGCTGACTTGAATGTGCCTCGTACCTGCACAAGTGGCCGCCGGGGGTTGATAAAGTGTGGAATCTCCTCCCCCGCCCAAGTCACGCCAGCACTCAGCATTCTATGTACAAACACACAAAGCCGCTGCCCCCCGCCTTGCCTCGCCCCACACACCTGCACCAGTGGCCGCCGGGGGTCGTTGAGGCGCAGCATCTCCCGCCGCGTCACGCCAGCACGCGCCAGCGCTGAGCATAGCAGGTCGGCCGAGTAGTTGGCTGGCGCGCAGCACAGCAGCCGCGCATTGGGGTGCGCGATCCTGCAAGCAGCAAAAAGCGCAGCGGCGGCAGCAACAGGAGAAGCGCTGGCCTGCTTGGACACTTTCCTTCCCGAGTCCCGTCCCAAAACAACAGAGTTCATGCAATGTGGTGCGCTATGAGTGTTCAGACTGTGCATGTCTCACAACTAGTTCAACCTTCGCGCAGGCTGGTTCACGATCATGCCAGCCCACCTGTACTGCAGCACTGCCTCCACCAGCGTCACAGTCTTGCCTGCAGGCAGGCACACAACGCAGCAGCAGCAGCAGCGCTGTGGTGACGGCAGGAATCAGCTTCCTGACACACGTTTAGCCATGCAGTCGACAAGAATACAGTGTAGCACGAAACTAACGCAGCCACAAGCATCTACTGCAGCTGCTATATCCACAATAGTTCTTGCAGAACATCATGCTACAGCTCCCCCTACTATGAGCGTGTGACTGAGCAGAGCACTAAACACGGGATGTAGGCGTGGAAAGGCAGCATCAACAGCGCCATGCAGCTGCCACCGCACCTGTCCCTGGTGGCCCAAACAGCACGTAGGGCGCTGCCACGCCGCCTCCACACAGCAGCGCAGCCACAGCCAGGCGCTGCTGCAGGTTGAGTGACACGCCACCCGCCAGCTGCAGCGAGGATGCAACAGACACCACCTGCAAAGGCATGCAGCATGTGCATGCAATGTGTTACTGACAATCCAAACTAAGCTGTACACTAAACGAGCAGTGGCGTTTCAATATTAGTGCAGCAGGGGGCTGTGCAGCATGCAGCGCAAGATGCAGAGCAGCCAGGGCAGTGGTGCAAGCAACAGTCACACCGCCAGTAGTTTTGGTGATGGCAGCAGAAAAGCGCTTGAGCGCTCCTGAAGCTCAGTGACATAATGGCACAAAACCCAGCAGTCCCGCCACTCGCCTGCTCTGCCTTGTCAGGAGATGCAGCACCTGCGGCAGACAGCAGCTCGCTGCGGGTCTCCGCTGCAGCAGTAACAGCAGCAGACGCCACACCAGCATCTCCCCCACTGCTGCCAGCACCAGCACCACACTCAGTCGCACTGCTGCTGTGCTCTACACGGCTGCTGCCCAAGTCTCCTGCAGCAACTGCTGCTGCTGGAGCACCAGTCAGCAAGCCCGGCGGCAGCAGCAGCCGGGGACTGGCAGCCAGCAGCGGCAGCAGCGCCTGCATGCGCCCGTGGCCGGTGCGGTCAAAGCAGAAGCAGGCGTGCACCAGCAGGGGGTGTGCTGCTGCACGGGCCTCGCCCCAGGTACCCCTGCCGTGGCGCTTGCCCTGCTGTGCATCATAGTTGTGCAGCAGCTGCAGCAGCAGCCTGCATGGCAGCAGCAGATGCACAAAAGGTCGAAAGGTCAGGCTTTTCAGGCGTAAGAAAAGACCAATGGCTGTCAGCAGCGCCTGCAATGCTTGGCAACCTTGATGTGGTATACAGCACTGACGAAGCAGCAGGTGATGCACATACGATGCAGGGGATGCACATACGATGTGCAGCCTGCACAATTGACGCATGCCATGTGCAGCACACATGCATTGTGTGCATAGTGGTGGCTGCTGCAGCCCACCCTGCTACGCATCTGCAGCACTCTGCTAACCAACAAGCGTCTGGCATGGCCAGCAGGCAGCACGAGCATAGCGCAACATGTATGCACATGTGGCTGCTGCAGGCCATACTGCTAAGCAGCTGCAGCTCGCAGCCCACAGCGCTTTGCTCACCAGAATGCGTCTGGCATGGCCAGCAGGCAGCATTTGATCCATGCCATGTGTAGCACACATGCATTGTGTGCAAAAGTAACAGCTGCTGCAGCCCATCCTGCTACGCATCGGCAGCATCCTGCTCACCAGAAAGCGTCTGGCATGGCCAGCAGGCAGCGGCTGCCATCCACAGCAGCCACCAGCCCAGCTGCCTCCACCTCAAGGGGCCCACTGCTGCTGCTGCTGCTGCTGTGTGGTGACTGCAGCTGACTGTGCAGCGCCTGCAGCATGGACAGCTGCATGAGGGGAGGACAGCAGCAGCAGCAGCAACAGCAATATCATCAGCAGTAGCATCAGCACCAAAGTGTCCGACGGCATTGTCAGCCACAGCTGCAGCAGCTTCACCAACATGCAACAATACATCAAGCATACATGGTCTGCAGATCTGCTTGTTATTCAAGTCATGCATCCTGGTAGCAAAGAATAGCTGCAGCCCTGCAAAGCCATGCTGGCGCAACAGCCACGCATTTAAGCGACTCTCACACACAATCTCACGCCTCCAGCAGCGCACAAGCGCTGGCATGCCCACCTGCTGCTGCGCCTGCCGTGCTTGTTGCTGCGCCTGCAGTGCTTGCTGGCGCCGCACCGGCAGCGGCTGCCTACTGCCTGGCGCCAGTGAGCCAAAGGCAGCCAGTGAGCCAAAGCCCTGCAGGGCACGCTGCGCCTTGCTGTTGGCCCTGCTGGCGGGCTGGATGTCCGCGGCGAGTTGGGCTGTCAGCGCGTGCCGCGCATCAGCAGTGATTGGGGACGCCAGGCGCAGGTACACAACATCGCCTGTGCATAGAAGTAGAAGCAGCGGCAGCAACGGGGGCAGCAGCAGCATCAGCAGTGACCAGGGAGGCCAGGCGCAGATACACAACATTGCAGGTGCAAAACACAGCAGCAACAGCAGCAGCAGCGGCAGCAGTATGCCACGTAGGCGGCGACGGCGCGAGCAGCTCTTACGCCTGCAGCTTGTAAGGCTGCGTGCCTGCTGGGTACGGCAGCAACTGAAGCAGCACAGAATGCACCTGGCACTCTCTCGTCAAGCCAACTCAACAAGCAGCACCTGTGATGATCCCATCAGGACAGTGTGCAGCACAAGCAAAACAATATATCCTCCATGGATGGCTTTGCGCATGGTACAGTAGGACTACTGAGGCCAGCGATCTACTAGTGGGCGGAGGAGGTTAGGCAGCAGCTGCGCGCACCTGTGACCAGGCCCGGCCTGTTCTCAGGCAGGCCAGGCACACTGATGACAGCAAGGCGAGGGGCACGGCCAGGTCCCAGCAGCAGCGACACATTGGGGCCCCTGTACGTGAAACGCTGCAGGGGCAAGGAAAGGAAGGAAGACAGGGCAGAATCATGTTGCTTGGGGATCTCACCTGCAGTGAAGTTGGGTTGGAGGGGTCGCAAAAAGGCACGGACAAGCCCCAAGCACAGGACTGCAGCAGAAAAAAAATAGCACAAATGCGCCTAGGGCCCCTGCTGCACAGCTGCAGGAGGCTCTGTGTTCATGCATCCCTGAATGTCTCTGGACAGCAGCCAGCAATGTGACGTCGTGTTGCTGCAGTTCGCGGGTCACCTGGCATGGCTGTGAAGCAGTAACACAGTCACTGCAATGTCCCTGGCAGTGTATCGTGCCACCGACTTTGCAGCATTAGCAACAGCACAGAGCATTGTAAGCTCTGTCCAGGTAATGCAACACTTACTGGAGCTTCCTCATCTGGGGGTGTGGGCCATGGCGTGATGGCGTAGCGCCGCAGCCGCGCTGCATCATCACCACTAGTAGCAGCAGTCCCTTTGCTAGTAGCCTGCTCAAACACGGCCGCTGCCAGGCGCACGTTGAACACGCTGTAGCTTGCAATGTCGCGCTCGCAGGCGCACTCCTCCAGCAGCAGCAGCCGCTGCCACTGCTGCAGCACGGGAGGGCCCCAGCTGAGCAGAGGGGGCTGCGGTTGGTGTATGTGCAGTGGCAGGACACCAGGTGTGCGGCAGGTAGTACAGCAGCAGACCTGTCAGGGTCAATGAGAAGCGCAGTGGCAGTGCAACAGATGCTACTGCACTGCAGGTTTCATCCGACAGACCGAAATTGCAAAAGCTGATACCACTTTATGCCCTGCGGGGTCAACAGCGCCAGCGGCAGCATCGCTTCCATGCTCAAGGCACCTGCCTGCCTGCTGTGCAGCGCTGCAGCAACCTTGCCTTTCACAATACAACGCAGAAACCACACCACCCACCTGGGCCCCTGCTGCCAGCCCCGCCTGCTGCTGAGCGCTGATGCCGCTGCTGCTGCTGCTGCCGGCTGCGTCCAGCATGGCCCTGAAGCGCCGCAGGCCCAGCTGCGCCAGCTCAGCTGCGGGCACCCTTCCTGGCTGGCAGGCCTCCCCAAGAAAGCACAGCCCATTGTACAGGTGCCACTGCGGCCACAGCAATGCAGACAAACACGATGCTGCGGTTTGAAAGGTAAGGGAGTGAAGCGTTTGCAACAACATCATGCTGGCTGGCAGGCCTCCCCCTGGAAGCACAGCCCGTTGTGCAGGTGCCACTGCAGCAGCACAGCAATGAGACCAACACACGGAGCAGTTGCGTGTCAGGAATGTAAGGAATGAAGCAACGCAGCAGCACCCTGCCTGGCTGGCAGGCCTCCCCAAGAAAGCACAGCCCATTGTACAGGTGCCACTGCGGCCACAGCAATGCAGACAAACACGATGCTGCGGCTTGAAAGGTAAGGGAGTGAAGCGTTTGCAACAACATCATGCTGGCTGGCAGGCCTCCCCCTGGAAGCACAGCCCGTTGTACAGGTGCCACTGCAGCAGCACAGCAATGAGACCAACACACGGAGCAGTTGCGTGTCAGGAATGTAAGGAATGAAGCAACGCAGCAGCACCCTGCCTGGCTGGCAGGCCTCCCCAAGAAAGCACAGCCCATTGTACAGGTGCCACTGCGGCCACAGCAATGCAGACAAACACGATGCTGCGGTTTGAAAGGTAAGGGAGTGAAGCGTTTGCAACAACATCATGCTGGCTGGCAGGCCTCCCCCTGGAAGCACAGCCCGTTGTACAGGTGCCACTGCAGCAGCACAGCAATGAGACCAACACACGGAGCAGTTGCGTGTCAGGAATGTAAGGAATGAAGCAACGCAGCAGCACCCTGCCTGGCTGGCAGGCCTCCCCAAGAAAGCACAGCCCATTGTACAGGTGCCACTGCATGGGCGCAGCAGTGCAGACACAAAATTTGGTACTGGTGCGTGCTGCAATTTTGACATGTAATGAATGAATCATTGCAACAACATGCTGGCTGGCAGGCCCCGCCCAGAAGCACAGCCCGTTGTACAGGTGCCACCGCACACACATCAATGAGACAAAAACATGGTGCTGTTGCGAGCTGCGGTCTTGGAATGTTACGAACAAAACAATGCAACATCACGCTGGCTGGCAGGCCTCCCCCAGGAAGCACAGCCCGTTGTACAGGTGCCACTGCAGCAGCACAGCAGCGCCGTCGGTAAACAACACGCGGCCGCTGAACGCCTCAGCAACAACATGCGGCACACAAAGCACGGCATTATTTGCGTGCGCTAACATGCTGCTGTATGGCATGACGGCAGCTGTGTCGCCACTCATCACCACAAACATCGCAGCAGTACTGGATGCTGCTGTACATCACGCATGCACGCCTCATGCTGCTGTACATCACGCATGGACGCCTCATGCTGCTGTACATCACGCAGGGACGCCTCATGCTGCTGTACATCACGCATGGACGCCTCATGCTGCTGTACATCACGCATGGACGCCTCATGCTGCTGTACATCACGCATGGACGCCTCATGCTGCTGTACATCACGCATGGACGCCTCATGCTGCTGTACATCACGCATGGACGCCTCATGCTGCTGTACATCACGCATGGACGCCTCATGCTACTGTACATCACGCATGGACGCCTCATGCTGCTGTACATCACGCATGGACGCCTCATGCTGCTGTACATCACGCATGGACGCCTCATGCTGCTGTACATCACGCAGGGACGCCTCATGCTGCTGTACATCACGCATGGACGCCTCATGCTGCTGTACATCACGCATGGACGCCTCATGCTGCTGTACATCACGCATGGACGCCTCATGCTGCTGTACATCACGCATGGACGCCTCATGCTGCTGTACATCACGCATGGACGCCTCATGCTGCTGTACATCACGCATGGACGCCTCATGCTGCTGTACATCACGCATGGACGCCTCATGCTGCTGTACATCACGCATGGACGCCTCATGCTGCTGTACATCACGCAGGGACGCCTCATGCTGCTGTACATCACGCACCTGGTGGCGAAGCCACCAGCGCTGCTCGCTTTGCCTGCTCACTCTGTGAGCAGCGCTGGACGCCTCATGCTGCTGTACATCACGCATGGACGCCTCATGCTGCTGTACATCACGCATGGACGCCTCATGCTGCTGTACATCACGCAGGGACGCCTCATGCTGCTGTACATCACGCATGGACGCCTCATGCTGCTGTACATCACGCATGGACGCCTCATGCTGCTGTACATCACGCATGGACGCCTCATGCTGCTGTACATCACGCATGGACGCCTCATGCTGCTGTACATCACGCATGGACGCCTCATGCTGCTGTACATCACGCATGGACGCCTCATGCTGCTGTACATCACGCATGCACGCCTCATGCTGCTGTACATCACGCAGGGACGCCTCATGCTGCTGTACATCACGCATGCACGCCTCATGCTGCTGTACATCACGCATGGACGCCTCATGCTGCTGTACATCACGCATGGACGCCTCATGCTGCTGTACATCACGCATGGACGCCTCATGCTGCTGCATGTGATGCATCGTAACTGGATGCTACTCTGTGATGCAAGCAGCGCTGATGCAGCTGCACAATGCTATATGCACGCCTCAATGCCTCTACTGCTGCGTTCCATTTCTTGGCATCGATTGATGCGAAATGCTGCTGCACAGGCGGTGCTGGGCAAACCATAAACCCTACACACGCCCAACCGTGCTGCTGGGCACGCCCCAGCCCAGGTCGCTGGGTGCAGCTAGGAAGGCCAGGCTAGCCCCGCTAGGCTGAATCGATACTGCATGCTGCTCTGTGTAACGCATGCATCGATGATGCGGCTACACATGATGCATGCACGCCTTGATGCCTCTGCTGCTGCATCTGATGCTGGTGCACCCGTCACTAGCATATGCTGCTGCGCATATAGTGCTGAGCAAACCCCTCAACCCTACACAGGCCTCACCTGCTGCTGGGCACGTCCCGGCCCAGGTGGCTGTGCAGCCAGGAAGGCCAGGCCCGCCGGGCTCCTGTTTGTGATGACTACGATGATGTATGCTGCTGCATACACTGTGCCACCCACCTTCAAGTTGTTACTATTCACGTCCCAGCCCAGATCCTGTGGTGTAGCCAGGAAGGCCAGGCTGGGCCCCCCGGGGCGTGCTGAGACATGCTTCTCTGAAGCACTTCGGTATAACATTTTGCTGCATGACGGGTGCGCACCTTGTTACTTGGCACATCCCAGCCCAGATCCTGTGGTGCAGCCAGGAAGGCCAGGCCGGGCCCGCCAGGCTGGGCGGCAGCAGCAAACAGCCGCCGCAGCGCAGCGCTGATGAAGGGCTTCGCATCAGCCCTCAGCACACTCTGCACGGAGCATGATGAGGCATGGCAGCAGGATGGGCAGTATCACAGTGGGGTAGCAAACAGCCGCCGCAGCGCTGCGCTGAACGGCTTTGCATCAGCCCTCAGCACACTCTGCACGGCGCACGATCAGGCATGGCAGCAGGGTTGGCATGCGCACAGTGAGCTGCAGATAGGTGCCCCAGCGCAGCGCTGATGAAGGGCTTTGCGTCAGCCTTCAGCACATTCTGCAATGCAAATGGGAAGGGATGGCAGGACGTGCAGACTACCAGCGACACATGAGTTTGAATATCTATACATTTCATAAAGAACTGTTTTCAACGTACCAACGCAAGAACAAAAGCGGTGCTGTTGTCAACATACCAACGCAGCAGGGCAGCAGTGAACCGTCTGCTGCGCGGCCATGCTTGCAAGCGCGGAGCCTGTCATAGTCGGTCAAACAGCTGTTGAAGCCTGTTACTGCATCACACAACCAAGCTCGAAGGAGCCGGGTGCGCGCCGGACAGCTGCTGCAGCAAACATTACTATATCGTTTCAAAAGCACCAGAACACCGCACCTGCAGGTCTGCCAGCTGCCCCACCAGCCCGCCAGCGACAGGCACGCCAGCCACCAGCAGCTGCCAGCCAGGCGGCATTGCAGCGCTGAGCCGCTGGCTGCTGCCGCCACTGCAGCCTGCAGCGCCTTTGTTGTGCTGCTTGCCTCTGCTGCCACCGACTGCTGCCTGATGCATGGCGCCTTTGTGCTGCTGCCGCTGCTGCTGCTGGTCAGCTGCATATTGTCCCAGACCTGACGCTGCATCATGCTCTGCATCTACTGCTGCTGCTGCTGTCACCACACACATCTGGCTGATCACTCCCAGCTCTGCCTGGCTATGCTTGCGCCTGCTGCTGGTTGCCAGCGACACCCGTACAGTGTAGGAAGCCCCAGGCGCTAGCAGCACTGCAGTGGCAGCGCTGCTATCGCCTTCGCCAGCAGCAGCATCCTTGCAAACCTGAGTGCTGCTGTCAACGCTGCCACCACACAGCCGCAGCAGGCTGCATATGCTGTCACTGCTGGATGTGCTGCTGCTGCTGCTGCTGCTGCTGCTAGGCCTGCTGCCAGGGCCATGCTCATCTGGCAGCAGCTCCCCCTGCTGCTGCTGCTGCTGCTGCTGCTGCTGCTGCTGTGCAGCTTCCATGCACTGCTCAGGGTGGCTGCTGATGCCAAAGGGGTCGCTGAGGGACACCCAATCAGCATACTCGGGGGCCTGCACAGCAGCAACAGCCAAGCACACCCAGAGCAGCAGCAACCCAGCACTTTCAGCAGCAGCCTTGCCAGGTAACATTCTGCTCAGGCGTGCATGAGCATTACAAGAGAGGCTCAGCAGCACTGTGACAAAAGCATGGGGTACGCTGTAATGCAGTTCTCACTTGCTTTTGTCCGCTGCGCAACAGGCAGCAGCATCATCGAGGCAGAGCAGATTAGATTGCAAGCAGCCAGCACTCACCACACACACATTCAGCAGCAGCACCCTCTGCGATGTGTGCACATTCGTGATGCGCAGCTTCCGCACCACAGGCTGCCCAGGAGCGCGCTCATCGCTGCTGCTGCTGCTGCTGCTGCTGCTGGCGCTTCCAGGTCGCGGCTGCTGCTGCTCCTGGATCTTTCGTCCTCGCCGCCGGCGGGTCCGCTGCTGCTGCTGCTTATTACTTTGCTGCTGCTGCTGCTGCTGCTGCTGCTGATTACTTTGCTGCTGCTGTTGTTGCTGCTCCTCTTGCAGTAGCACCACCTGGTTAGTGCCAAAGTCAACGCCTGCCTCTGGAGTGACTGCAATGCAGCCGCCAGCAGAGTCGCCCAGGTGCACCTGTGACGCCATCTGCTGCAGCGCGCCCGCCACAGCAGCCACCACGCCGCCGCCTGCTGCCCATGCCAGCAGCGCCGGCGGCAGCGCTGCTCTGCGAGGCCTTGCGGTGCCTACAGAACCACCGAGTGCATGCACATAAGTTTTGGCTACAGCTTTGACTGGTGGCATGATGATGTGGTGTTGTGGAAAGCAGCCACAGGCGGCAGCAGGATACAGCAGGGCTAACGGGCTGATGCTTGACTAAGAATCAAAGACCAGCCGCCAGCAGCAGAGGCAGCACCGGTGATCGGTGCATGGCCATAAACGGCTGCACTAGTGCCGCATCAACGCCAACCACGTACCGTAACCACGCTACATTGCTAGCATATGTAACGGCAGCACACCTGCACGTGCCAGTCCTGCAGGCAGTACCAAGTGACTGCAGCACTCCCTCACCTCCGTTTTGCTGTTGGCCGTGGTGCTGGTCCTGCGCTTTGGCTGCTGCTGCTGCTGCTGCTCCTGCGCCTCCCACAGTGCTGATCAGGCACGTCATCTTGGGTGCTGCCCCCCAAGCGCCCAGCAGCGCAAACGTGAGCGCATCAGATGACACACGCGGCAGCCGATGATGCCGCACGCCACGCCATGCTGCTGCTGCAAACTCAGGCGCTGTGCCGGCACCAGTCTGGGCGTCTGCGCAGCTGCAGCTGGGCGTTCCACAGCAGCAGTTTGAGTGGTGGCTGAGCACGCACATGCTGCTGCCGCTGCTGCTGCTGCTGTTGCCGGGGTGGCCAACGGGGTCAGGCAGCAGCACATTGCCGCCAACATTTGGCAGCGGCATGCCTGCAGCGCCAGCAGGCAGCAGCAAGCAGCAGCACATGCACCAGAGCCCTGAGTCACTTTGAATTGCCCTTCAGCGCACACATCAACGTACGGTGTAATAGAAACAGGATAACCTCCCTGCTGATGCTCGGCAACACGACAGCAGGCCCACACAACAAGAAGATTGCAGGCTATGCAGCTGCCAGCTGCTTACCACTTGTTGGCGTTGCTGCTGCTGCTGCTGCTGCTGTAGCCGCGGCGATTTTTCATAACAGCAGCCGCTGCTGCAGCTGCGCATGCCGCTCACTTGCCACCCAGCAGGCCTGCAGCTCCTCCTGCCGCGAGCCCATGACTACATGCATACATCGTACCTGGCGGAACGCGGACTGGCCTGCCTACTTCGCTCATCATCCGTGGACAACTAGCCGCTGCTGCAGCTGCTATCGTGTGGTGGATAAGTAGGCGTTGCTGCAGTTGTGGCCTTGCTCATGCTGCTGCAGCAACAATCGCCGTGCAGCTGCCTGCACCGCTCACCTGCCACCCAGCAGGCCTGCGCTCCTCTTGCAGCTGGCGCGCTGCTGCTGCTGCTGCTGCTGCTGCTGCTGCTGCTGCTGTAGCCGCTGCTGCAGCTGTCTTCTAGCAACATCAGCCTCTGCCCATGTCACTCACCTGCCACCCAGCAGGCCTGCAGCTCCTCCTGCAGCTGATGACTGCTGTAGGGCATCATTCCTCAGCACGCACACACATCACAACATTGCAAGCAAGGCAGCGTGATAGCCGCAGACAACAAGCCACTGCTGCCGCTGCTGTCCAGCATTCTCAGCCGTCGCTGCTGTTGCTGCTACTTCTGTCTAGCAGCTGCCTTGGTCGCTGCTGCAGCTGTGGCCTTGCAACTGCCTGCACCGCTCACCTGCCACCCAGCAGGCCTACAGCTCCTCCTGCAGCTGGCGCGCTGCTGCTGCTGCTCCTGCTGCTGTAGCTGCTGCTGCAGCTGTCTTCTAGTAACAGCAGCCTCTGCTCATGCCGCTCACCTGCCACCCAGCAGGTCTGCAGCTCCTCCTGCAGCTGGCGTGCTGCAGCCAGGAAGGCGGCATCAGGCAGCACCTGCGCCACACGGCTCAGCGCGGCAGCATGCACGGGCTCCCTGCAGGCAATGCAGGTGTGAAAAATAGGTTAAACAAGTGCCAGGAGATGAGGCAGAGAAGCTGGCTCAACAAGGCACGTCAGAAGCATGTGTGGTTGCATGCATGCTGCTGATGCGCAAGCATACCGCGCATATGGTAGGCAATGGCATGCTGCTGCTGCTGCTGCTGCTGCTGCTGCTGCCAGTTGTGCATCACAGCACATACCAGCGCTACAGCAGGCCCTCCAGCACAGCTGCACAGCTGGTAAACTATTTCAGACTCCAGTAAAGAACCAATAAGGAACCGTTGAACTGAACGTCAAGCAGCTTGCAACCAGTCAAAACATATTTCTGTAATTCAAAATGAGCTGCTCAAGCTCACCTCAGCCCAAGCCTTGCTGCCAGCAGCCTTGAGGTCCTCCCAGACCACACAGCTGCTGCTGCTGCCGCATCTCTGCCATTCTGCTGCTGCTGCTGCTGCTGCTGCTCATCCAGCAAGATCGCCTCCACTGTTGCCAGCCGCAGCTCCTGCGGCCACTCAGGGGTGAGCTGAGCCATGCGGCCCTGCACGGCTGACAGCCAAGCACCCAACTCGTGATTGGCTGCAACAATCGCTGCCGCTGCTGCTGCGCCTGCTGCTGCCCCTGCTGCTGCCCCCGCTGCTGCTGCTGTTGCGGCTGCTGCCCCTGCTGCTGCTGGTGGATGAGGAGGTGGTGCTGGTGGTGGCAGCCAAAGGGGCGGCGATGTCAATGCTGCTGCTGCTGCTGCTGCTGCGTGTCCAGGTGGTGGCGGCGGCGCATGCAAGTGTACAGGTGACAGCTGTGCTGTGCCGTCCCACGCGTGCCGCACATTGCTGCTGCTGTGGCACTGTGCGTGTGACACCGCTGCCAAGGCTGCTGCTGCGACCTCATGCTGCTGCTGCTGAGAAGGCAGCGGAGGCCATTCCTGCAGGGCGGCTGCTGCCTCCGCTGCAGCAGCAGCAGCAGCTGCTGCTGCTGCTACTGCTTGTGCATGAGGCCTGTCATATGCAGGACCGCATGGCACGGGGTGATCTGGCGGTGCTGCCTCTACTGCTGCTGCTGCTGCTGCTGCTGCTGCTGCTGCTGCATGGTGCCTCTCAAACCCAGGTGGCCACGGCACCGGAAAGCCTGCTGCTTCTGCTGCTGCCGCTTCCGCCTGGTGCCTCTCATATCCAGGCGGGAGCGGCACATGAAAGCCTGGTGGTGGAGGCGGTGGTGCTGCTGCTGCTGCTGCTGCTGCTGCTGCTGCTGCTGCTGGATAAGGCGGGAACGGGAAGCCATGCTGCATGTATCTGCTGTCATGCAGTGCTGGATGTGGCCCAGGCGGCATGCACTGCCCAGGCAGGGGCATGTGCGGATAGTACAGCCCTGCAAGCCCCGTTGGCTGTGGCCCTGGCATGCAGTGCATGGCATGTGATGGTGGCAGCGGCGGCATTGGAGGACCCCACATCGGAAAACCAGGGGGTGGCAGCTGCAGAGGTAGCCCAGCACCTGCTGGTCCTGGCCAGTGAGGAGGGCCAGTGCCTGCTGCTGTGCCAGGGCCTGGCCAATGCTGCGCAACTGCACCAGGCACCTCCGCAGCAGCTGGCAGCATCAGAGCAGGGCCGAAGCCTGCAGCTGCAGCTTGTGCTTCGTCCATGCCGTGGGATCCACCGTGCTGCTGCATCTCCTGCCCTTGCTGCTCAACAACAGTGCTGCTGAGCTACTGCATCAGCATGCATCTTCCTTGGGCCCGTCAATTTGTTTTTACGAGCGATCTCATAAGCTACAGGACATTTGAATTGAAGCTCGACCTCCTCTCTTCTCCCACTTGCTCAAGACCGTTCGACAAGGTATCATTGCGCTATTTTCATACTGCACATGGTCTACCATTCGGTGTTGTTGTCGTGATAACAAACAATTACGTCTGCATGCACCAGGATGCGGACTATGCTGGGAACTTTGGATTGGGGTTGTCAGGAATTCTTGGCAGTCTCAATCGTTCAGCCCCCCGCCACAAGAGCACCGTTGCGAATCAACTTTGGTTTACAAAGTTTTTCCTGCATTCCTTTTGCTGTCGTGGGATTAGGAAAAAGAGGCGAGCTCGGGGCACAAGGCAGGTCCTTGCTGACTGTGCACCCCGGGCCGGGGGTGCCACGCCCACCAGCACGGCTGCTCAAGTGAGTGCAGTTCCACTGTATGCTGCAGGTGTACGTCACATGCTCAACTCACTGCAAGACCATTCCCCGCGTCTGTGGATGTGTGATGCATGCATTTACGAAATACCAGGCCGTGATGCTTGGAGCACTGCTGCGGATGATCCGTAGGCTGCAACATTGCTCTTACCGCTGCTGCCGTCCGCAAGGGACCAAGCTCAATGCCAACGTGACAGTAACCCAGCCAAGAAACGGAGTCAAGGTGGTTACACTGCCGCTGCAAGCGCCGTGTGCATGCGCTAGACTGTCACACTGCAGGCAAAATATGCGCCGCAATGTGCAACAGCGAGTTGACAAGCCGGCAGCCGCAGCCTCACACTGCCGCTGCAGGCTGCTGCTGCTGCTTACTCGACAGCCCAGCCAAATCCTCAAACGTAACGTCATAACAGAAGTTGAAGAACTCCTCGGAGCTCATCTGCGCTGTGTCAGGCCCCAGCGCCTTATCTGCCTGGCCCTTATCCATGCTGCGCTTGTATGCAGCCTCCCCAGAAGCAGTGGTGTAGGCCACCACAGTGCGCATGCGCGCTGCGCGCTGCTGCCGGAAGGCCTGCAGCGCTTCCAGCTGCGGCTGGTCCACTGCTGCTGCTGCTGCTGCCAGTGCTGCGCCCAGCCCCCAGGCATCCTCCATGGCCTGGTTCAGGCCCTGGCCTGCAGGGCAATGCACAAAAGTGCAAGATCAAGGCAGGACACACATTGTGCAAGAGCAACAAAACATTGTGACGTGGACCACACCAGACAGGACCTGTCTGTTGCAAGGATGCATGCAGCAGCATTGGGGTGAAGGGAGCAGGCAGCTGCAACCTGCAGCTTGCACGACGCTCGCACCCTGGAGCATGCAGAACTATACTAACAATGCAAATTCCAACCACCAGCTTGGTTGAGGTGCTTCTGCAGCTGCCACTGGACGTTTAAGCAGTGTGGTCGGCAGGCAAAGCTACAAGCTTTGTTGCATTGCAGATGAGCTCACCTGTCGGCCGCAGCGGGTGTGCTGCATCCCCCATGACCACCACGCGGCCAGCCCCATATGCAGCAGGCGTCATGTCAGCAGCAGGCCGCACATAGATGCCGTGCTCCACCAGGCAAGCCCCAGGCGTACCGCCTATTATGTTTAACACAGTGTCACTGAAGCCAGCCAGTGCCTGCAGGCAGCGAGCGCGTGCTGCTTCTCCCCTCCCGGCATCTTGTGCGCTGAAGCCTTGCGTGTCAAGCTCAGCGCTGCTGCCGTTGGCTGAGCTGGCTGCTTGCTGCTGGCCGTCGTAGGCCTGGTTTGGCTGCTGCTGCTCTGCCAGCTGCTGCGCGCTGTTGCTCTTGCTGCTCCTGAGCGGCTCCAGCAGTGAGGCTGGGTCGATGCTCTGCTCAGCCAGCTTCTCGTCTGCAGTATGACAGCAGCGCCATGACAGTACATGCAAATGTATACGTACTGCTTTATGCTAAGTTGGATTGACAAAACAGCTGCTGCTGTGACGAGAGATGTTCAACATTGCAGCTCACGGCATAGACCGACGTTGAAAAACACGTTGCGTGTCTCCAGACCAGTTCAATTGAAATAGTTGTACACCACCGGAGTTTGATATGAAGCGTCAGCTGTGCAAACACCAATCAGTTATTTGGGACTGCTCATGAATGCCCAAGCCTACTCTACTCACCGCTGATGCCCACAGTCCACACATAGTCTCCCGAGCTGATCGGGTAGGCAAAGAAAAACCTGCCCACATCCTGCACAAACGCACTGCTGCTGCCCTGCAGGTCCAGCCCAGCAGCCACTGCTGACGCTGCAGGCAGCCGCGCCCGCCACACCACCGTCTTGCCATAGCTGGGAGGCCCATCGCCCACTGCTTGTCTTCTTACTCTGCTGAAGTAGCCATCTGCTGCCACCAGCAGGCCTGCCTGCACCGGCGGCTGCTGGCTCCCCCGGAAGTGCACAGTCAGCAGCCCAGTGGAGGGCTCCTGCTCATAGCTGGCAGGGGCAGAGAGGGTAGGGCAAGAGAGGGATGTTTGCGGGGGTGCATGCAGGTTAACGCAGGTGACGCAGTCAAGGCCGGCGATACCCTTTTGGCAGTGGCAACTAGTCAACATGCAGGGTGAGCATGTATTCAGCAGCTGCGTAACTGCGTGCACGGCCAGGAGCAACTGCTTACACGGCTGGGGTCGGAGCAACAGTGCTGATTCGGCTGCAACAGTGCCATTGAGCAGGTACGCAATGGCAGCTGTCATGGTTGCACATGGCCCAACGCAGCTGCATCAGAGCTGAACGCTCCTCCTGCCTGCCTGCTTGCTATGCTGCTGTGCCCAGTACACAGGCCCACTGCCTGTGCCTAACTCGCAGCAGGCCACTCACTGGTCAAACTCTACGCCCAGATGTAGGCGTGTTGACTGTGGCAGCGCCTGCAGCAGCATCTGCTGGATCTCATACCAGCCCAGCAAGCAAGGAGTCCTACAGGTACACGCCATATGCAGCAGCAGTAGTATCAGCGGCAGCCGTGCAACTCTTGAGGTAGCATAGCTCCACCGACAACTACGCTTCCTGCAGCTGTGTTAGCACAGGTGCATGCTTGCTTCAAGGCAGCCGATTACGCTCCTGCTGCCTGATTGATTGCAGTCCGTCTTAACACCAGTGGGTCCCTACAACAAGCACAAATCCACTGGCAGTGATTGCGCCGTCACACCCCTGCCCAGCCACACGTTCGTGTACCTGCACATGTACATGCTGGCAAAGCCATGCTGCTGTATCTTCACAAATTGATGTGAGTCCCTGTCGATGCATGCCTGCATGATGGCAAGGCTACACGCACGCAGTCTCACGCATGCCTGTCCTGCGTGCTTGGCCGCTGCTTACCTGTACCCCTGCTGCTCAAACTCCTTCCTGCCTGCGCTGAGTGGAGTCTCCTTGATGAGGCTGCCGTCAGCAGCCATCACCCGCTGCGTTGTCAAAAATGCTGCCTGCTTCAGCAGCTCAGCATGCACGGCTGCAGCAGACACGCACAGCCAAAGAGGAAATAGGTGCAGACAGCAGGGTGGTGACGTAAATTGTGGCATCAGGCATGTGTGGGAATGCCGCCCTCCCACTATCAACTACATGCGCAGCCGCTGGTGTATGAGCCGCTCGCGCTTGTGCATGACCTCAGTGGTGAGACATAAGGGTCCCTTTCTCGCACCAATCAAGTTGGTTGCTGAAGTGCACGAGCTGCTGCTATGAGCTGCCTGAACAACAAGCTAGGGATGCCAGTGGCTCCTGCAAAGCTGCTGCTGCCGCACCCGGCGCTATGGCACGCAGCGCCTTCTGCCCATTCACGTCCAGCCCCAGCCCCGCCCCGCGCCTCGACAGTGCGGGGCAGCGCTCATAGATTGCCACCTGCATGGTACACACACTGCCATTTCTGTTGGAGAGGTCATGTGACTTTGTGTGCATAGTTTTGTGTACGTTACATCTGCGTCTTTGTGTGCATTGTACGAGAGGTTTGGCGTCTTTGTGTGCACGGTGTCCTTGTGTAGACTCCGTGTACACAGGCTGTGTGGCCCGACACTCTCCCAGTATGCATGCAGCACTGTCTGGTGGGCAGCCCTGGCTCATTACCCAACGTGCCTGCCACACTTGAGTAGTGATGCAAACTGCCTGGTTGTTTGCATGCAATGCCCTGCTTATTCTGCTTGCCAGATGCATGCATCAGTGCAGCAGCAGCATCACCTTCAGCTGTGGCGCTGCTTTGTGCAGCGCCAGGGCTGCTGCTAGCCCTCCCGGCCCTCCTCCAATGATAACCACGTCCATGGTTTATGTATGAGCGTGAGATAGCCAAGAATGGGGGTTGCTGGCAACCACCACCTCCGCAGGAAGGGTTGTGGAGAACAATCGCGGGCACTGGTGTTTGAGCGAAGTTCTCGGTGGGCAAAGCTATCGCAACTGCCAATGAATAAAAAACAAGCGTCCGTGACTGTGTTCGCATAGGTACAAGCCTAACGCGCCCTTCGCACTTTCAGGAAGTGACCACCTGTACGGACCTGGTGACCCCAGCAAATGCTCACTTTTAAGTTAAAAGAAGTGAAAAGATGTGCTTGGTTACAAAGCACTGATAAGCACAGACACCTCGTCCTCTCTCTCGCCAGTCAACATCAGAACATCTGCTTGCAACCATCTACCTGCTACCAAACAGCCAGGTGAAGTAAACTGCTCCAAGCTGCTGGCCAGCACACGCATAAGGCATGCAGCACACGAAGAATCGCTGCAGCTTCATAAGAATGCAATGGGGTGGTACACAATCCGTAAGAGCAACACCTGCACTCCAGCTGCAGATGCCAGCTTGTCAAACAGGCATCTACTGTTGCTGACTGGCAGTAAGGTCACCGCGTCACTCTCGACAACACAAGTATGAACAATAAATCCTCTCAACTATAGCAATGGCCTGTAACAGCGCCTTAGACAAGCAATGTGACCACTGCAATGTGATGTGGCATGCTGATGCAGCCTCTAAAGCACCCTCTACATCACACTGCCACCACCACTGGACAGTGGCCTGCCGACAAAAAAGACCAGGACTCACATAGACGACGCATAGTGCCAGCAGACCTGAGCAACACGACGCAGCTCAGTCACGCTAACAAGTAACACCAGCCAGCCGCTTGAAAAAGCAGGTAGTTGAACGGCCAACACCCCACACAGTACAGCAAGTCCAGCACGCATCTGCTGCTGTCTTAAAGCGCCCTACAGCACTCATCCTCTGTACCGTAATCCTGCAACGACTTAGGTTTGCCACACTCTGCACACCACTCAAAGACAGCCCTCGCCGCCGCACTGCACATCATTATGTTGCACCTCCAGCAAAACACACGCCCTGCCACTCTACCATGTAAGCAGCACTTACACCTGCTGCAGCCACACGCCACCCTCCCACGCTGCATCTCGCGTGGAAAGCTAACGCATTACAGCAGAGGAACGCAGCTGGCGGCTTCCGCTGCTGCCCACCAAGCTGAACAGGTGCTGCTGCAGGGTTCGCCATCCAGCTTCCGCCCATCAGCTGCTGAGCAAGTCAACTGACTGCAGCTGATCCATTGCCGCGCCTCCTTACGCAGCGCCTTGCGCTCGAAGGCTCACCAATGCCATCAAACTGCCAGCCGCCGCCCGGTCATGCCAGTCCTCGACACAACTGCTGCTGCTTCACTCGCGCGCCTTCTTGCGCAGCTCCTCCAGCTCCATGTCAATCGCGTCCTTCCGCCCCTCAGGCAGCGCAGCCACAGCCCCCCGGCCTTGCCAGGGCCCAGCATGCCCTGCTTCAGCGCTGCCAGCTCATCCTCCACAGTGCCGCCCCAGGCTGAGTAGCTGCTGCTTCCAAGGTCAAGCATCGAGCCCCCAATCATGCCGCAGCTGCACAGCGAAGGCTGCACGCACTGCTGGATGTCAGATCAATGCTGCTTACTCGCGCGCCTTCTTGCGCAGCTCCTCCAGCTCCATGTCAATGGCATCCTTCACGGGCCGCCCCTCAGGCAGCGCAGCCACGGGGCCCCCGGCCTTGCCTGGCCCCAGCATGCCCTGCTTCAGCGCTGCCAGCTCATCCTCCACAGTGCCGCCCTCAAGGGCAGCAAACTTGCTCTCCAGGCCGTCGCCTGCTGTCAGCATGGTCACAGCCTCGCTCTCAGCCTCCATGGCGATGACCTGCAATGCAGCAATATCCACAGACAAGAGCAGTATGAGCAAGGACAGCAGTAACTGCATGTCACGGCCTCGCTCTCAGCCTCCATGGCGATGACCTGCAGGCGCAGGTGTGAACTCAGTGAGGTGTGAGCAACAGCGGCAGCAAGGGCATGGTCAGCAGTAACGTGGTTACGGCCTCACTCTCAGCCTCCATGGCGATGACCTGCAGGCGCACAGATGCAGAAACAAAGTGTGAGCAACAGCAGATGGAAGGACACGTTTGCTAGTCATATGGTGACGGCCTCGCTCTCAGCCTCCATGGCGATGACCTGCAGATGCAGCGATATCCACAGACAGGCACAGAATGAGCAAGGGACAGCAGCAAAAGCATGGTCAGCATGGTGACGGCCTCGCTCTCGGCCTCCATGGCGATGACCTGCAGGCACAGATATGCAGAACCGTGATGTGAGCAACAGCGGATGGAGGGACACGGATGCTAGTCAAATGGTGACGGCCTCGCTCTCGGCCGTCAAGGCGATGACCTGCGGGTGAAAATATGCAGGAACTACGTGTCAGCAACAGCGGCAGCAAGGGTGTCGCCTGCTGTCAGCATGGTGACGGCCTCGCTCTCCGCCTCCATGGCGATGACCTGGACGCAGCAAGCATGAACATACAGTGTGAGAGGTCACTGGAAACCAAAGCGCACCCCATCGTGCGCTGCCTGCATGTTGCCAGAAGCCACCCCGCTGTTTGCAGCAAGCAATTGCCGCCCCTGAAGCAAACATGCAGGCGTGCAGGTTCACCAGCCATTACCCCCCCAGCCAGCACGCCGCCCACCTTCTCCTCCATCTTGTCGAAGGCCACCACGCTGTTGTTGGTGTTGAGGTTGCCCACCATCTCCTGGATCTGCTTGCTGGTCTTGGCGCTGGCAGCGCGCGCCTTGAGCGTGTCCTTCTTGCTGCGAGCCTCAGCCAGCTTGCCCTCCAGCACGCTGCGTGGAGAAAGGGCAGCAGCAGCAGCAGCAGCAGCAGCAGCAGCAGCAGCAGCAGAGCAGCAGGATCAAAGGTCAGTCAGCCTTGAGCGTGACATTCTTGCTGCGTGCCTCAGCCAGCTTGCCCTCCAGCACCCTGTGGCAGCAGCAGCAGCAGCAGCAGCAGCAGAGCAGCAGGATCACAAACAGTCAGCCGTGAGCGTGTCCTTCTTGCTGCGAGCCTCAGCAAGCTTGCCCTCCAGCACACTGCAGCAGCAGCAGCAGCAGAGCAGCAGAATCAAAGGTCAGTCAGCCTTGAGCGTGCCCTTCTTGCTGCGCGACTCAGCCAGCTTGCCCTGCAGCACGCTGCACAACAAAACAAAAACAAAGAAAACAAAAAGGGCCAGGCAGGGAAGCCACGGACGTCAGCCGCGACAGTGCCAGGCCCAAAAAGCATGGCATGCATTACTGCTACGATTGCGTCACAGGACCACCTTAGGGCAAATCCTGGTGTGCCTGTGGTGAGGGCTGCAATCACCACCTGACAGGCGCTTTGCAGTGTGCACTTGCTTGCGGTCAGCATGTACAACCAAACCCACATGTGTACACCACACAGAAGTATACGGCACTCACCGTGTGTTTGCGATCAGCTGGTCGACTGCTTTCTGCTGCGCCTCCAGCTGCGTGCGCATGCCGTCAGCGTTGTCCTGCAAACAGCAGCAGCACCACGCCACGTCAGCAATGCTGTGAGGCAGACACTGCAGCTCAGCTGCTCAGCAAAAAGCTACAGCATCTAGTTGCACACCGAGCGAGTCAAAACTGGGCGAAACTACACAGCTTGCACAGCCCTGCTCGCTGTGCACACAGAGCCACCACCACCACATGCTGCAGCAGCCACAGACGACAATACAGCAGCATTGAGATGCAAACACAAGTTGCTACTGCTGCACCAGCTGTGTAGTGCAGTCTTGAAATGCCGTAGGCAGGTCACCCTGCCCCACTCGCGCACCTGGTACGCCTTGCGCCTCTTCAGAGCCTCCCGAGCCAGCTCGTCCTCGCCCTTGCTGACAGCCAGCTCAGCACGCTTCAGCCAGTCGTCCTGCAAGCCCCAGCAGCCACATCAGCAGCCGCATCAGTAGCCAAGTCAGCAGCCACACAGCAAGGAGGCATGCTATTCATGATGAGGAGGTAGCACACGATTGCAGACAGCCGCAGAGAATGCCTGTGTCGAGCTGAACGCTGGCAATATCAATGAGGGCTGTGGGCACGCAGCGGAAGCTGCCTGCTTGAAGAGGCGGCATGTGTATACTAAGAGTGACACACGCAGCAATGATGCTGGTCCCTTGTGTGCAAGCTGCGCAATCAGGTGTGCAAGGCTCCACGTCTACTTCCTCACTGCCCTGCCAATACTGTGCAGCTGCCTGCTGCATGCATGATACCGCAGCTGCATGCATGCAAGGGCAGTGGCTAGATGCCTGCCGTGCTGCAGCATGTGTGTGTCTTGGGTGTGCTGCTCACCGCTGTGGCCTGCTGCATGCATGGATACTGCAGCTGGATGCGTGCACTGGCTACATGCAAGGCTGCGCGCGTGTGTGGAGCGTGCTGCGCAAGAGCTGCTCACCGCTGTGGCCTGTGCCTGCTTGTACTTGGCCTCCATCTGCTTCTGTGATGCCATCACCTGCGCGTATGCATGTATGCATGGAGTCAGACACACTCGACAACAAGAGAAGTATTAAGATCTGCACCTGCCTGCAACGAAACAGCAACCCCTTGTTTCGTCTGCAAAACTTGTTTGCACACGAAACAAGCACAACCAAGGCGTCGTGCTCTGGCTGCAGCCCAGCAGTGCCTGCCAGCCTTGCAGGTCAATCTGTTACATATTTAACACACGTGGCCCCGCTTGCTGGCCTCAAAGCCGCACCTGTGCTGATGCCTGGCGCATCTTGATGAGGTCCTCCTGCATCTCATTCACCACCTGGTCCAGCAGCTTCTCAGGGTCCTCAGCATTTGACACTGCAGTAACAACAGCAGCAGAGGAAGCAGCAGAGGCAGTAGTAAAGCAAGCACCACGCAGTTTGGATGGGCAGCCAGGCAGGAGCCAGGAGATCCCATCTGCATCACCTGCAACACAGGGATCAGTAGCCGGCCTAGAGCGCTGTTGAGCGGCCAACTGACATGTAAAACGTTGTTGACACGAAGACATGCTTATTGCGTATCCATGACAGCCTGTCAGCGCAGGCAGGGCTCCCAGCCCACCACAGACACACCAGGGAAGCAGTACCAGCACTGCCCTGCGAACCCACCACCTAGCCACAATTCGCACGCACCTATCTGGTTTGCATATGACTGGATCACCCTAGCAGCCCTAGCGAAGAGGTTTGCCTCGACAACGACTGAGCGAGCCCTCCTGGTGCTTGTGCGCGAAGGACGCACTGGTGCGGCCAGCTGCACGCTCCTGCTGCCCGCGAAGCCAGAGCTGGCAACGCGCATGCCCCTCAATTGCTGCTGCATGGTGCTAGGGAGCGTGCCTGACGCTGTAGTGCTAGACAGAGGGTGCAGCGCGTTGCTCTAGTGCCTGGTGAAGAACAGTTCTTGCAACGCGTTGCAGAGGACTATGCTGCTTGATCACTGTGTGCCAGAGCATGCCTGATCCGCCTGCTGAGGAAGTGTGCAGACGCTACAATTTGGTGGCCTAGGGTCTGGTGTGTTTTGACAGTTGTGAGGTGTCCTTTTTCTACTGCCTGTTTAGTCCATGCCTTGTATGATAGTTATGCGAAACGTATAAGCGAGCATTCTAGCTGCGATCCGCGCAGAGGGACCATAGCTGCAGCACTGTCAGCAGGAGCAGTGTGTTGTCCGATAAGACACTGAAAGTGAAGCCTGGGGCGAACTTGGGATCTCCATGCTGCGGGCAGACTTTCTTTTGTCGTTTTAGCCTCGTGGGTGCTCGCAGCCAACACAAGTCAGGTACTACTGCTGATGCAGCAGATGTGCTGTGGTCAGTGGAGGGGTGGGAACGGCTGGGTGGTGGGGCTCTCAAAGCTTTCTCAGCAATGTAACAAACTCATATGAAACTGGATCATCATCCACTGTGCCTGGAGAATCTTCGGGCATGCCTGCAGCACCTGGACCTGAACCTGAACATGACCAGCTGCTGCATGCGCTACTGTTGGGCTACGGCACAAGTCACATGCAACCTATTACCCCTTTTTTGCTACGCTGGCAGGATGTCTAAGGCGCTCAAGCACCGGTGGCTGGCTTCTTACCAGGAGCAGACAAAGCAGCAAGACCCGCCTCAGCAGCAACAGCAGCAGCAACAGGAACAACAGCAGGCAAAGCCACCTGCAAGCGGACCACAGGCAGCTGCCCAGCAGGTGAGGCTGCCAGCTGAGCCATGTGCATGGTGATGGCATGACACAGTCCATGTAGCATCGACTACTGTTGCACAACTGCATGAACACATGCATGTTCTGCACTGAACATCAGCAGGATGGTGCAATACACATCAACACATGCTTATACAGTTCAAGGTTGGAACTGGCCTGGCACTGCTACTGATATCGAACTCCTGTCTTGCATGTTTTGCAGGCACCACAACAACAACAACAGCAGCAGCAGCAGCAACAGCAGCAGCAGCAGCAAGCAGCAGCTGCACCACCAGCGGCTGCAAGCAAGCAGGCAAAGCCTGGGCCCGATGCTGCTGCAGGGACGGGAGCTGCAAAGGCCGCTCCTGAGCAGCCCATCACAGCTACAGCAAATGCAGCACAAAGTAGTCAGCAGCAGCAGCAGCAACAGCAACATGGAGCGGCAGCTCCGGCCGCACAGCAACAGCAGCAACCAGCAGCTGCGCAACATGCACCAGCACCACAGCAGCAGCAGCAGCCCCCGCTTCAAGGTCAGCCTAGCACTAGTCTGCAGCAGCAGCACACGACCACCAAGCCTGCTGGAGCTGCTGCAGCAGCAGCAGCAGCAGCAGCAGCGGCGGCCCCGCCAGGACCTCCTGCAGCCACGCAAGCTCCACCACCACCAGCAGCAGCAGCACCACCACCACCACCAGCAGCAGCAGCAGGCCAGACTCCTCACAGAGCAGCAGGTGGAGCAGCAAGTGCCAGCCATCACCACGCTGCGCACAACACGAGTGCAAGTGCGCTGCACCGCCAAAAGAGTGGCCCAGCTGGTGGGGGTGTGCTGGGTGGCCTGCTTGACACAGCCATCACACTGTCCTCAACGCCAGTCAGCCGGCCAGTGCCTGCCAGCACGCCAACAACAGCCAAAGGTGAGTAGACAGCAGTAGCTAGCATTTGAAAGGGTGGCAGAGATCAGGCACTCAGGGTGAGGGTGAGTGGCTAGCGCTTGAAGTATTGGGCTCACAGAGATCAGGCACACAGGGAAAGCAGGGGAGGGTGGTTTCAACAACAGCCAAGGGCGAGCAGCCAGCATCTGGAAACTGTGGCTTGCAGGCATCAGGCACAAGGGAATGCAGGGAACGCAGGGGAGGGGGGTGTAAGTGTCATTGCAGCAGTATTGCTGTGCAAGGGCGGGCTGCAGGAGTTAAAGGATGGCTGATGGATACAATTGCAGAGCTGTGATAGGGACTAGACTTGACAGCAACACGCTGATGGTGCCGTCACTATCATTGGTTCGTCTGTGGCGCAGCAGCATCCGTGGATGAGGGCTATCAAAGCGTATTGCTGTGTCGCGATATGTTCATTAGCTGCCATCACCACCAATACACTGACGCACTGCTTGCTGCATCTGCATCTGCATCTGCCGCTGCAACAACTCTCTGGAGCAGCAGCCCGCCAGCCCAAGCAGGAGCAGCACCAGCAGCAGCGCCGCCCGCACGAGCAGCAAGCTGGCCTCACATCAGCAGCAGCAGCAGCAGCAGCAGACAAGCCAGACAAAGCAGACAAGGCAGCGGCAGGCAGCAAGGCAGCAGCGCATGCAGACAAGAAGCCTGCTGCAGGTGGTGCCTCTGCTGCACAGCATCCCAGCGGCTCCGGCAATCACAGCCCAACCAGCCACGATCAGCCGCTGCTGCAGCAGCAGTCATCCACCAAGGAGGAGGCTGTGTCACGGCCGCATGTCAAGGTGAGCGGGCTATTTGAATAAAGTTTTAGTAATTGTAGTAATATATAGTAATTGATGTTGATGAAGGTGAGCGGGCAGCGCTGCAGGCGGCGAGGGCTGTATGTGGCGGTCATGCATGCAGCTAGTGCTGCAGGCACTGCAGCTGTGCAGCGGCTGGTGGATCATGCAAGGGAGGCATGTGGGTGCCTGGTCTGTCAACACCCAGTTGTTGAGGCTGGTAGGCTGCTGAATCACATGTGACCGCTTATGTGTTACTGTTGTCTTCTAACGCTGCTGGTGCTGCCTGCTGCAGGTTGAGCCAGGCAAGGAGGCAGCAGCTGCGCATGGCTCTGCTGTCAAGCCGGCAGAGAAGAAGCCAGCAGCAGCTGCTGCTGCTGCTGCAGGAGCAGCTACAGACAAGCGGGCTGGCGGCCAGCAGGGCAGTGGCAAGCAGCAGCAACAGCAGCAGCAGCGGGCTGGTGCAGGCGCCGCTGGCAGCAGCAAGCCAGCAGCAGCTGGTGTGAAACGCAAAGCAGCTGATGGAGCTGCTGCTGCTGCTGCTGCTGGCGGCAGGGGCTCTGATGAGCAGCCTCCTGCAAAGAGGAAGTCAGCAGGTAGGTGCATGTTGCGGGAACTGTGCTTGGCAGTAGCCTGGTGCGTGTGGGGTCAGCATGTTGGTTTGCCTGTCATAATACACCAGACCACGTCCGGCACACTGGTGGCTGCATTTTCTGCAAGTGCAGTTTAACGCTGTAGCGGCGCAGTAGTTGCTGTGCCTTGTTGCAAGGTGGTTCAACCAGCGGTGTGCTTCCATCCTGACGCCACATTTTGTTGCTGGCACTGCTGCCTTGATACTTCTTGCTCCTGCAACAGCAGCACTAGCAGCGGCAACGGGTGATGGTGATGACTCTGATGAGGCTGCTCTGGTGGTCAAGCGCAAGCTGCCACCTGGCAGCAAGCAGCACGCTCAGGCAGCAGCAGCTGCTGCAGCTGGCGGCGGCGCTGCTGGGCCAGTGGGTGGCGGCAAGGAGCAGAGCAGAGCTCCCGGCAGCGAACATGTCCCCGGCAGGGGTACCAAGGTGTGTGCTGCCACAGTAACAGCTGCAGAACTGGCAGACAGCTGCTAGCAACCACCTGGTCATATGCTTGGTGCAGTGCAATCGTTGCGCATGATGGGCTGCTAGGGACAGGTGTGCAGCTGCAGTGCCCACTGCGATTGCAGCAGCACGTACGTCAGCGGCAACTACTACTCAGGTTCATTCACCCACATCATTGCTGAGCAGCCACCAGATCAAGCTGCACCTGAATCTTCAACATGATCTCTCACCCGCACTTGCCGTGCGCCTGTGTCCGCTGCTGTGCCACCTGCAGAGGCCCGAGCCTGGCGCCAGTGGCACACCAACAGGCCAGAAGCAGCCCAGCAGCAAGGCAGCAGCAGCAGCAGCAGCACGCACACCCGCCTCTGCAGCAGGAGGCGCGCCTGGGGAGCCGCCACCCCACAAGCAGAGCAGGCTGGCCAAGCAGAGCAGCACTACAGCAACCACAGCAGCTGCTGCCGTACGTGCTGCTGCTGCAGCGCCTGCAAGCTCCAACGCAGGGGATGATGCAGACGAGCAGCTAGGCGCCGCCAAGCAGCAGCAGCAGCAGCAGCAGCTGGTGGCAGTCAAGCAGGAGAGGTTTGAGAAGCATGAGCGGCAGGACAGGGAGCGCAAGCAGCAGCTGCAGCTAGGGCCAGCCAGCAGCGACCAGGCTGGCAGTGACAGGGAGGGCGGCACTGCTGAGCGCCACGCCAAGCAGCCCGGCCAGATGGTCTTAGCGTCTAGTGGCCGCGGGGGTGCAGCCATAGGGGATGGGCACGCTGTTGAGCACCGCCGGCAGCAGCATGCAGCAGCAGCAGCAGCAGCAGCAGCGGTGTACGTGGAGCCTCCTGGCGGCGGGCAGTGGCGCCAGGCGCAGCTGCAGCTGAGCAAGGTGCACAACTTCCAGCAGCTGCTGCGGCAGCTGCAGGGCGAGTTCCCGCAGCTGCTGCCCGACAGGGACATGCTGCGCATCAAGGTGGTGTACCAGGACAGTGATGGTGACTGGATGATGGCGCTGCCTGACCAGCGCTGGCGGGCGTTTGTGGAGGTGGCCCGCAAGGTGCTGGTGTGCCACACTCCCTGAACAGTGCTGGTCTGAGCGTCTGGATCACATGCATGTTGTGAATCTCACATCTTGAAGATGTAGTTATAGGCATCATGGTGGCACTCCAAGCACGGTGTGCTTTCATCAAATGTGGCGTGCCTGCCACGTTGGCAGCATGGGTCAGTTGGTGGGCGCAGCTTGTCATTCTGTTGTGCATGTAGCATGATATTTGCAGCACTCAGCTGTTGTATGTGATTCGCAGCACTCAGCTTTTGGCCGCAAGGTAACAAATACAGTGCTGCATGCATGCTGGGCATGTTGGGCAATTATGATGCCGTATGACCGCATGCAAGACACGCACACCGGCTTTGCCTTCTTTGGATGGAGAGCGTCATTTCCTGAGTGCAAAGTTTGTATCCTGCAACTGTATCTACTGAGGGCATGTGATATCATATAAAATATGATATCTTGCAACAATGCAGCAAGTCCCACACATGTCAGCTGTCTAATGGGCTGCACCCAGGTAACAAGTACCCTGTAACACAGCCTTTTTATCACAACACCTGCTGCTAAAGGCCGGTCGGTCAGACAAGGCTTTCTGTCAGGTTGGTGGTGTTGAGAAACACCAGTTTGTTGTTGCACTGAGGCAAGTGAGCCTCAGGCTGGGTCAGCAGCAGGTGGCTGCTTACTCAGCTGCAGCCTCGCCCTTCTTGGACTTCTTGGGCAGCAAGTGGGTGTGGATGTTGGGCAGCACACCACCGCTGGCAATGGTCACAGTGCCCAGCAGCTTGCTCAGCTCCTCATCGTTGCGGATGGCGAGCTGGATGTGGCGGGGGATGATGCGGTTCTTCTTGTTGTCGCGGGCAGCGTTGCCTGCCAGCTCCAGCACCTCAGCTGCCAGGTACTCCAGCACGGCTGCCAGGTACACGGGTGCACCAGCACCGATGCGCTCGGCATACCTGCCCTTTTTCAGGTAGCGGGCCAGACGACCCACGGGGAACTGCAGGCCGGCCTTGGAGCTGCGAGACACAGCCTTGCCCTTGGCCTTGCCTGCTGCCTTGCCACGTCCAGACATGACTGCTGTTGTTTGATTGTTGAGATGAAGAAGCGAAGAGTGTTTGATGGTTGGCATCAGTGCTCGTTGAGGCCTTTTATACGCAGCAGCAATCGCTGGCAGTCGAGCGGGCGCTTTTGGTGAATCGACCTCAGCTCTGAGCTCGACCGGTGAGTTGAGTGCGACCGACTCTTGCCTCGCCTCCGCAGCTCGTCAAGCCATATATAAGCCAAAGCTGTTGTTGTGAAACACCACAACACTCCTTGCTCTCCACACATACTCTTTGACCTCGAGTCAACAACCGCAGTTCGAAATGGCACCCAAGGCAGCAGAGAAGGCTCCGGCCAAGGCCCCAGCCAAGAAAACCACCGACGGCAAGGCAAAGAAGAAGAAGATCAGCAAGGCCGAGACCTACAAAATCTACATCTACAAGGTGCTGAAGCAGGTGCACCCCGACACCGGTATCTCCTCCAAGGCCATGTCCATCATGAACTCCTTCATCAACGACATCTTCGAGAAGATCGCCGGTGAGGCCAGCAGGCTGGCTCGCTACAACAAGAAGCCCACCATCACCTCCCGCGAAATTCAGACTGCCGTGCGCCTCATCCTGCCCGGCGAGCTGGCCAAGCACGCCGTGTCTGAGGGCACCAAGGCTGTGACCAAGTTCACCTCCGCCTAAGCAGGTGGCTGGCTGTGGCCAGGGCAGGTCATGCCAGGCAGCTGCTGATGGCCTTGCTCAACAATCTCCAAACTGGTGTTTCTCAACACCACCATATTGCCTGGAAAGCCTTCTGTGATCGCAGATGGTTGTGCTTTGTGCATCCTGCAGCAATTGTGCAGTACCCATTATGCAGCAGCACTGCCAGTTTGCAACAGCAACGCAGCAGCAGCTGAGCGAATGCAGTGGCAGCAACTGGAATGGGGGAGCTGCGTGTTCTCTGTGTAGTGTGCACCATGCAGCATTCAAGCAGTGAACATTAAACAGCACTGCCAGTTTGCTGCGCAGTTGAGTGCATGCTTGCTGGCAGCCAGCAGATGAGCAACTGCAATGGGTGAAAAGCTTGCGATTGATTAACATTGCAGTTGCAAGTCGGCAACAATGCAAATGCTGGCAATGGTTTGTGTGCTGTCTTGTTGTGCGCTTGCTGGCTGGCAGCAGGTGTTCAGCCTCAGTGGACATCAGCACTGCTGTGTAGCACTCATTTTATTGTGAACATTGCTGCCTCAATGCCACTCACCTGCAACCCCAATATTACATGCAGTGTATTGACCTTGGCTGATCGACAGCCGCTGTAAATCAGTTTCAGCACAGGAGGTTGGCATGCGCAGTCACTGCACACGGTGTGTGTGGTTATGAGTACTATCTGGTAGTAGCTAGCAGCTGCGCCACAGAAGTTATTGCTTGAAAAGCAAATTTCCAGAATAGTTGCCCCTTCTGCTCAACTTACGACCAGCTACAAGCTGGTGTTGTTGAATAGTTTGAACAAAAGACACAACCTGCTACAGGCAGTGGTCAGTAGCGTAAGCGCACGCAGTTCACTTAACTCCACTCTGTGACATGTGACCCATACCACAGCCGCCATCAATTCGACATTCATGCCAAGGCACATATGCACTGAGCAACCTTGGCATGCCATATCATGTGTGTTTGAGACAAACTTGTGGTGCCTTGCATACGGTATGCTGTTCATTGCCAAACCACTGGTTTGTGCGGTACAATTGTATAAGAACAGATCTATGACACAAATGTGTGGCACCAGCACTTCTGTCCCCAAGTTGCTTAGCATTAGGCTGTTTGGCTTGTGTAAGACAAGGGTGACGAGTAGTGTGCGCTGCTGTCTCAGCTTGACTCCCTAAAACCTACGGTCCAGGCACACTTGGCATGCAATGGCAGCGCATATATATGCTGTTGCTGCACTCTTGATTGTTGTGCAGTAGGGCTGCTGAGAAACATGACTCACAACGAAGTTGACTCTGTAGTATACACAAACGTGATGTTGCATTAAGTACATTGTCGGTGAACCACAAAGCATTTGATGCTGGAGCAGACAAGGTACACTCACATGTGACCTGCTGCTCAGGCTGCTGCCAAGCAAAGCAAAGCACGCCCTCCGCGGATGTGCCCTGGGCATGTTAAACTTGCATCTTAGTCAAACACACAAAATAAAAATAAAAAAACTTGCATCTTAGTCACACGCTTGTCCTGCCAGGGCAAGTCAGTGACAGGCATGTGTTTGCACCAAGAGTGTTGCCCTTGAACAGAAGAAGCATGTGTGTTCACTAGGGCGAGTGGCGACATGTGCCTGGTGACTGGCTTTGGTTTGTCAGGCATGACAAGCATTGCTGGAAGCTGCGCCACTTGGATTCCAAATCAAATCAAGTACACTAACATTGTAAGCGATGCTTGATCTTTGACACAAGTATGAAACAGCACGTGATCATAGCAATGTTGGCTAGAGAATGGCACGATGCGGCGTGCCAGTTGGATGTCCTTTGGCATGATGGCAGCGCGCTTGGCAGCCATACTGTTGACAGCAACAGCAGATGCATGACTTGCAAGGTGCAGCCTGCAACTGTATTGCGTGCGTGTGGAGAAGCACAGCTGTACAGCTTTGCATGTGCGGTTTCCCTGCCCTGCATGCAGGCCAAGATTCGATTGCCAAAGTCGTGGACAGAGTACACGGGCGATTACAGTGAAACACATTGTGTCAGCTTATGCGCGACAACTGCATGGATTCGCTGCACGTGTAGGTGCTCTCTGTGTGTGCAAGCCACGGCAGGGAAATGCTAGAGGCAATAGCAGGTGCAGAGCAGAACGCCTGATGAAGACTTGGGGCCCACATAAACATACGAATGAAAAGCATGTGATATGGCATTGTGCAGAGTGTGCTTCCTGCAACTCTTATCACACGCCATGCAGCTCAACTTCAGGCTAGGCTACTAGTGCTGCCCGGCCTCAGCGCCAGCAGCTGCTCTTCAGGCTGCAGTAGTTCTTAAAAGTGCCACAAGATGATGCTGAAGCAGCAAGCATTCAATCAAGCAATCCCTCATGATTGTGTAGCTTTCCAGACAGGATGGTGGTGTTGAAAAACACCAGTTTAGGTTCTGCCTGTACAGCAGCAGTACACCAGCAAGGTGCACAGCTGCTGCTCAGGCTGCTGCCAGGCCAGCAAGCTTAAGCACGCTCTCCGCGAATGCGGCGTGCCAGCTGGATGTCCTTGGGCATGATGGTCACACGCTTGGCGTGGATGGCGCACAGGTTGGTGTCCTCGAACAGACCCACCAGGTAGGCCTCAGCGGCCTCCTGCAGAGCCAGCACGGCGCTGGACTGGAAGCGCAGGTCGGTCTTGAAGTCCTGGGCGATCTCACGCACCAGGCGCTGGAAGGGCAGCTTGCGGATGAGCAGCTCGGTGGACTTCTGGTACTTGCGGATCTCACGCAGAGCCACGGTACCGGGCCTGTACCTGTGGGGCTTCTTCACACCACCAGTGGCGGGTGCGGACTTGCGAGCGGCCTTGGTGGCCAGCTGCTTACGGGGGGCCTTGCCACCGGTGGACTTGCGAGCGGTCTGCTTGGTGCGGGCCATGGTTGCTGGTTCGTGTCTTGAAAGCTCAAGAGTTCTAAAAGGTCTGATGTTTGAAGCAAATGAAACCAGGGCTTTTTGTATGAAGGCAGCTGCCTCAACATCTCAAAAGCAGCACTCACGGCTGCTCAGCTGCCTGAACTGAGCTGAGTTGACCTGAGTGCCCAGTGAAGGCAGGCTTGTTGCGATGCCTATATAAGCCCCTCGACTCCCTCATCTTCATCAACCTCTCGCTTTTCCTTCTCTTTTTCCCTCAACAACTAATCAACCATGTCGGGCCGCGGCAAGGGAGGCAAGGGACTCGGCAAGGGCGGAGCCAAGCGCCACAGGAAGGTGCTCCGCGACAACATCCAGGGCATCACCAAGCCCGCCATCAGGCGTCTGGCTCGCCGTGGTGGTGTCAAGCGTATCAGCGGCCTCATCTACGAGGAGACCCGCGGTGTGCTCAAGGTGTTCCTGGAGAATGTTGTGCGTGATGCAGTGACCTACACTGAGCACGCCAGGCGCAAGACCGTGACTGCCATGGACGTGGTGTACGCCCTGAAGCGCCAGGGCCGCACCCTGTACGGCTTCGGCGGTTAAGCAGCTTGGCTACCCCTGCCAGGCGCTGAGCAGCAGCTGGATGTGCTGGTGCTGCTGCCTGCTGTTTTCCAGCAGCGCAGTGCAGCCAGCTGGCTCACTCAACCAAACCCAAACTGGTGTTTCTCAACACCACCATTCTCAATGGAAAGCAACTTGTCCTGCAGCACATGTGTGTGTATGTGTGTGAGACCCTTTGGAATACAAACACTGTGCATGTAGGAGTACCTGCGGCATGTGTGCGTGGTGTGATGCATTTTGTCTGAAGTCAATGAAGTGAAATACAGAATGCTGCAGTCAGCACTACTGAAAATGGCAAGATGAACTGCCTGCTACATGTGTGTGACTTGAATGAAAGCACTGACTGCTGTAACTGTCAGCTGTGATGCTGTACCTCTGGCATGTTGGTGGAGTTGTGGTGTTGCCTGGCAACTTGCGTTGTGATATGTTGCATCGCCACAGTTGTGCATGTATATACACACGCAAATGTGAGTGCCCCTCAGGGGCAGGCTGCAAGGACAGCCGCGGCGGTCTTGACAGGGCAACGGCTCGTGCCTCAGCCGGATTTGCAAGGCAGAATGCTGATGCAAAGTGAACGAATATAGCACCCACTGATGCACATGTAAAATGTTGAATGTTTTGAAAAACGGTCAGTTAGTGCATGCAGCTTGCTTGTGCAAACGGCCATGGAAGGTGAGAGTGCATGTGTGCAGGTGCAGAGTTCCGTTGACCCTCTGACAGGTGACAGTTAACAGCAGTGGTGACATGTGGTGGTGGTGGTGGTGAGATGATGACAGCGATGGATAGCTGACAGCGATAGCGATGGCTGCCATTCACCAGGGGTCCAATGGCGGGTCCACCTGTGACCCTTGCCCCCCTGCCTTCAAGTAGTCCTGGGTAGACCTGTAACCAGCGCCACCATACGACAGCACGCAACAACTGAGTGTCAGATTGGCTGCGCTGCTCATCATACGCGCCTCATGACTCATTGAGATGAAGCCGACTGGCATTGTTTCATACCACAACACGGTCGTGTTGTTGTGTAGTGCACAACGTGTGCATGCCGTCACATACTGGCGGGGGTCTTCTGGCTCAGCATTGCTTGAAGGTGCGCAGCTGTGCATGACCAGCGTGCTTCGGCATCCTGGCTTTGTCTGGAATTCGTCATTTCACATACAAGTATCTGGACAGGTAAACCATTCATCATGGGCCATGCAATGAACCTCATTTTGCATTAAGCATGTTGTACACCAGCAAACATGGCATACTCGTGTAAACGGCTTTGCTGTTGGAAGGTGGCTGTGCGCAGCTCCAGCTCTGCCACTGCCAGTTTGAGCGGCTCAGTCACTGGCAGCCATGAATGCGCTACCAGCAGCCGTCGCTGACTTGGCAAGGGCAAACACTGAATGTTCCACACCACCAACAGCAGTGAGGTTGTGCGATGCTTGCGGTGCAGCTGGCACTGCGCCAGGTGGTGCAGCGAGCGCTGTGAAATATCATGGCGTTGCCTGTGACAGAACTTCATGATTGCAGATTGCTGCATTTACATCTCTCAGGCTGTGCAATGCCTGCAGTGTACTACACTGCTCCTTTTGGTAAAAGGACCAAACTACACATTACATGCAAAGTTCTGCACCTAGAACCAGTGTGCCCAGCTGTGTGTTGTGATGCATGCGCACCCATGAATCAGCTACCAGCTGCCGCAGTGATGAGGCCTGCTTGACAACTGGTCTGATGCAAAAAATCTTCAAAAGATGGACATGTAAAATTACGAATTCTAGACAAAGCCAGGATCCTGAAGGACGCTGGTCAGCTGCGCACCTTCACGCAATGCTGAGCCAGAAGACCGCCAAAGTCTCCTGGCACTCCGAGTGGGCTGTTCATGTAGGCACGGCTGCCCGGCAGCATGGACATGTGTACAGATGCAATCTCTGTCGCAGCTGGCTGTTGTGCCTGTCCTTACGTCAGCTGCCACTGCCTCACAGCTGGCTGTTGTGCCTGTCACGTCCGACGCTGAGTCGGCTGCCACTTCAGCCGCGGCTGTTTGCAGCACTGAGCGGGTCACAGGTATGCCCATGTGCCTGCAGCTGGCCGTGCTGTTCAACGACAAGCTGTCTGAGCAATGGCTGCTGTCACTAATGGTACCCACCGCCTGACTTTCAGCGACCACCTAGCTTGCAGTCACTCAGTGCTGGTTATGGTGAAGCAATTGCTGCAGGCAGCTAGGTGGGCGTGGTATGTTCAATACAAAGGCGCAACTGCTGTGATGGCAGTGCCTTTGTGGCGGCTGCTGAGCAATGTCAGACATTGTGCAACCTGATGCATCAACAGCGCTGGCTGGTGTGCGCCACAAGTCTGACTAGCCTCCAGAGACCGCAGTTGCCTGACCTGTGTCTGCAACGTGGTGCATGTTGTGCTCCTTTCCAAACTCCTACTGTGACTGCAATAAAGTGTGCAGCTGGAGCAAGACCCAGGGTGGACAGTGCAGGCAAGCCACAGGCTCCAGGTGGGCACGGGTGACACACGCCGAGCGGCAGCTTCGTTGATCTTGATACATGCATGCACCCCTCTCAGGGGTGGAGAGGATAGTCGGTGGCCTTGTTCCTTCCCCGCCCACCACTTTTCATACCCCAAAACCCGCGAGGCCTTGTGGATACACTGTTGCCCGAGGGCACCGCAGGACGTCGCAGAGCTGTTTGAGCACACGCCACTGCCGCGGTCACCTGCGTTGTGTTCAGCTGTAGGCGTTGCCGGCTGGAAGCGAGCACACTGAAGTTACCTCTGCTGTGAAGCGCTGTACGCACAACGTAGCGCTGAGTGATAGCACTTCTACGTAATACGTTGATGTGCAAACCTTGATGGCCAGCAGACGTTGATGCGAGCGACATACCAGTGCGGATCCTCGAGTGCAAGTTGAACAACAGAACGCCAGGATGGGCGTCTTCCTGCTCCGGTGAGTAATCCTGTAGATGAAGCCTTTAGTGATCATTTGAACGCGGCATGCAGAAAGGCGCATGGCAGCACGCGCAGGTCAGGCAGTAATGATGCTTCCCATACACTGTGGAAAGGCCCTGACAGCAGCAGCATCTGCTGATTCACCTGCAGGGCCTATTGTGAGGCCAAGGACCTCTACAAGAGCATACAGCTGCCAGTTAACAACACTGGCAAGCCACGCATCGTGGTGTTTGATGCGCCGGGCGCGCTGCGCACGTTCCTGCGGCCTCAGCGCCGCGGCCTGCTGTATGACTTCCACCAGCAGCAGATGCGTGTGCGCAGCATGGTGCGGGCATTCAAGCAGGCTGGATATGAGCTGGTGGTGTTTCTGGACAATGCCATCCCGGATGAGAAGCTGACCACCTGGTACAGGCGCAGGTGCGCGCGGAAGCAGCAGCAGCAGCGGGTGCAGCAGCAGTGGGAGTAACTGCATGAGGGGCAGCAGAATGCAGTGCCTTGGGGGCATGAGATCTTGGACGCCATGGCCATAGCAAGGAAAAACGGTGAAGCAACAGCCTGTTGCATGCAAGACACAGCAATGGGTCAGCTCAACCCCCCACAACATTAGGAACAGCAACAGCAGCAGCAGCAATTGGAAGCACTACATGTGTGTTACGCTTTAGCCGATATCAGACATCATCCAGACACGCACGCGTAAACACAAAGCATACGCCAACTTTATGGACCAGCAGGGCTTGCCATGCTGCATGTGGCACATGTGTTGAGGCAGGGCAGGGGTGGGGTGCTTGTTTTCCACTGCTGATGCCTTGGCAGTGCCAGATCATCATAACCCTCTTGTCAAACAGCCTTTTGGAAACAACCGCACATTCAAGGTTGCAGCCTCATGTGGTTGGCAGGGCTGGCAGCAGCTGCACTGACCTGCAGCTACCAGTTGCTCGATACGGTAGCAAGCTGTCCTGCTGTGCCAGGAGAGCTGTGTGCTGCATACGCATATTGAAGGCCATACAATACATGCATAGTTCTGGTTTGCTATACAACAGCACCATACAGGCACACCATCAGTCTCCACAGCTTGAAGTTCCACTTCGAAAAGCATGCTCACGCTGCTGCTCCCTGCTGCTGCTGCTGCTGCTGCTGTTGCCGCCGCTGCTGCTGCTGCCGCTGCGCCCTGCAGGGCTGTGGACGCTGCCACGCTGGGCAAGCTGAACAAGCACCTGGCTGGCGAGGCGCCTGCTGCTGCCAAGCCGGAGAAGGAGAAGAGCCTGCCTGAGGGGCTGTGGCTGCCACCCAACACGGCGCTGCAGGTGCGTGCAGTGCTTCGTGGCAGCACGCAGCGCACATGCATGCCGGCTAAGGGCAGTGGTGAAATGTTGACGGCATGTCGGTTAATATTATGTCATTGCAATGTGTGTGTGTTGTGCGGCAGATGCACAGCCTGGCGCTTGCGGCGTTGGTTCCTTCCGCTGAGCATGGTTCACATCTCCGTGGTTGCGCAGGCAGCATTCCGCAGCATCTGCTGCTGTCAGTGCTAGCTGGCATTGCAAAAGCAGACCCTCCTCATTTGTCTTTCTCGTTTGCTGCCGCCACCGCTGCTGCTGCTGCCGCAGGTGCTGGGCGACGAGTTTGCGCAGCTGGGCTGCAAGGTGTTCTTCTCCTTTGACGACAGCGACCTGTCTGATTTCTCTGCTGCTGCTGCTGCTGCTGCCGCTGCAGGTGCTGGGCGACGAGTTTGCTCAGCTGGGCTGCCAGGTCTTCTTTTCCTTTGACGACAGCGACCTGTCTGATCCCTCTGCTGCCGCCGCTGCTGCTGCTGCCGCTGCAGGTGCTGGGTGACGAGTTTGCGCAGCTGGGCTGCAAGGTCTTCTTCTCCTTTGACGACAGCGACCGCGAGGCCGCCTACTGGGCGCGCACCAACAAGGCCTTTGCGGTCATCACTGACGACACAGACTTCATGTGCTACGAGGGCGTGGAGCGCATCTGGTCCGCCAACATCAAGCTGCCCACAGGTGGGTGCGGTTTTATATGTATGTGTCTGTGTATTGTGTTGTGTATGTGTTAATGTGTAAAATGGCACGGGTGCTTGGCTGTTCAGCAGGTCCGTGTGTTTATGGAGCGCATCTTGTCCGCCAACATCAAGCTGCCCACAGGTGGGTGCTGTGTGTCCCACACTTTCTATTCAAATGGTGCCACGGCCCACATGGAAGTACCCTCTCTATGTGTGTAACCGCAAGCACGCAGGGGTGCTGGGTTGATCAGCAGGCAGGGTGACTGGTGGCTTGTGTATTGCAATTTACGAGATGCAGGCTGACAGCTGGATGACTTTCCTGTTAGGGAGTAAGCATAAGATTGCTTGTTGCATCAGGTCAAGCACAGACATTTGCAAAGCGCAATGCAAGGTTCCTGTGCGTGGCATGGCTCAAAGTGGCTGTGGGTGGTGGCTCCTGTTGGCAGGCAGGCAGGCAGGGGTGCTGTGCGTGTTGGGTTTCAGCGGGTTGCAGGGCTGTGGGGTTGGTGCCCCTGCTGAATGGCTGCTGCTTGCTCTGGCTTGATCGTGTGGTGGAATGGTGGCTGCTGATTGACGGCAAACAGCTGAGCATTGCTGCCTGGTCACAGAGCACGCACTAGTCGTTGCTGTCTGTCGCTGACGTCAATTGTTCCTGATCTGTTTGTTGCCGTTCCACCGCTGCTGTCTTCATCACCTTGCAGGCCGCGGCCAGGCGCCGCCGCAGCCCATCCGCGTGAGCGAGCTGCGCCGGCAGGCCCTGCTGGAGGCCCTGGGGCTGAGCCAGACGCAGCTGCAGCAGCTGGCCGGCCTGCTGGGCAACGACCACATCAAGCACATCGCAAAAGACAAGGTGGCGGCCCTCAAGGCAGCTCACCCCGCCGAGCATGTTGTGGCGCTGCTGGCCAAGCAGGTGCTGGAGCTGCAGCCGCAGCTGGCCAGCCTGTCGCCTGCTGCTGCTGCTGCTGCCGAGGCCACTGCTGCTGCCAAGGAGGCAGCAGCAGCGCGGGAGCGGGAGCGTGCCCTGATTGATCCAGTGGTGCGGCAGGTGGTGGCAGCGGCTGTGGCTAGCGTGTGCGGCAAGGCTGCTGAGGCTGCTGCTGCTGCGAAGGGCAAGAAGGGCAAAGCAGCAGCAGCAGCAGGTGCAGCAGGCGAGGCGATCGCACCAGAGGTGAAGCAGCTGGTGGCGGCTGCAGTGTCGCGTGCAGTGGCAGCAGCAGCAGGCGATGCATCAGATGATGAGGAGGATCATCATGATGAGCTTGAGGATGGCCACCATGAAGATGAGGACCACGCACATGAGGAGGATGCAACAGCAGCGGCAGGCGATGCGGACGCAGCTGCTGCTGCTGCTGCCAACGGCGGCGCCGCAGCAGCCAACCCCACTGATATGCTGGTGGACCGCTGCAGGCGTGCGCTGCTGCAGTATGGCCCCTGTGATGTGAGCCCGCCAGTGCAGGTGGGCAGCGGCGACCGCTGGCTGCTGCAGCACAAGGGCATCTTGATGCGCGGGGTGGGCCTTGAGGACATGTCCAAGACGCCCAGCCACGTGCTGCTGCAGCCGCTGCGGCTGAGTGTGTATGCTTCCATGGGCCTGTCCAGTGTGACTGAGTACCTGTGTGTGCCGGATGAGAAGTGGAAGGAGTGGGCACCTGGGCGGGCTGTGAGCGTGCCGGCGCAGCCGTCAGCAGGCGGCAAGAAGAGCAGCAAGCCCCGCCGCGGCAAGGACAAGAGCGCAGCCATCGACCCTGCGGTGAAGAAGCTGGTGGCAGCCATGTTTGCGAATGTGGTGGCGGCAAACGGCGGCGCGCCAGCTGCTGCTGAGCCGGCAGCAGATGCCGCGCCAGCTGCTGCTGACGCAGCTGCTGAGCCAGCGGCAGCGGCTGAGGAGCCAGCAGCAGCAGCAGCAGCAGCCGTGGAAGCCACATCAGCAGAGGAGTCTCCCGCGGAGGAGCCAGCAGCAGCAGCAGCTGCGCCAGAGGCAGAGGTTGAGGTTGATGGCGTGCACCCGGCTGTGCGGAAGCTGGTGGCTGCTGCTGTGGCCAATGTGGTGGCTGGCAAGGTGTCATCTGGCAGGGGCAGCGGCAAGGCGTTTGACCCACTGCCCAAGGTGCTGCCCAGCAAGCCACTTGAGCTGGTGCAGTTCATTGTGAGGCGGCTGCGCGCGCTGGACCCGGCCGCAGAGCAGTTCAGCCGGCGCCAGGAGAAACTGCTGCTGCTGCAGGTGCGATTATCTGTAGAGCGCTTTCTGCAGTGGTCCTGGCTCACTGTGTGTATGTAATGCTGTTGGTTTTGTCTAATACTGGCAAGTTGGCAGTGGCACCGCACTGAAGGTAGGGTGTGTAGGGATGCTGCTGCAGCGCAGATCAGGGCTGTTGGGGAGATGCAGCAAGAGGACTGAGATTGGATTGCCTTGTTGCAATAAGCATGTAGCACCATCCATATGCTGCAGCTGTATCTCTCTCTCACACGCCTGCGCTACTCTGTGCGTCACTCCTTCGCGCTCCCGCTGCCTCCCCGCAGGCCAGCCACCGCAACGCGTGCCAGCACGCGCTGCGCTCGCAGCGGCTGCGGCCGCAGCTGGTGGCGCTGCCCGATCTGCACGCGGCCAACCTGTTCCTGCAGGGCTACAGCACGCTGCAGATCGCTGCGGACGGCAAGCTGCCCAAGATCACCAGCCTGCTGCACGTGGAGGCCTTCCACATGCTGGCGCAGAACGCGGAGCAGGCGGACAAGGTGTGTTTGCGGGCGCGCTTGGTGTTCTTTTGTGTTGCGATGTTGGTCTTGTCCAAAGCGGGGTTTTTCATGTGGCCTCGGTTGCACGGCAGCAGCGTGCTGTGATGCAAGCTGTGTGAAAGCAGTGTCATACAGCAACCACGAGCAGCTCAGTGTGCATGTAGTGCATTGTGTTTGGTTGAAGCGGACAGTAGCGCATGCTGCACGTGGGGGCCTTCCACGTGCTGGCGCAGAACGCGGAGCAGGCAGACAAGGTGTGCTTTGCTTGATGCCGGTCTGTTGCATTGGTCTTTCGCTTTGTTGCGTGGGACCAGAGCGGGGCGTGGCATGCTCACTGGACTGCCAGCAGCACCTTGTAATGCTGCAGGTTGTGTGCTTGAGCAGTGGCTGGTGAAGGCGTGCAGCCCCCGTGTGCGATCCATGCTGAGAAGTTGGGAGCAGTGCATCTTGCGTCGTTCATGCTTGCAGTGCGTCATGCATCAGGTGTCAACAAAACAGAATTGTCCTCGCTTCCACCGCAACTCGCTGTTCAACTCACGTCTGTCCATGCACCCTGCACCACTCCGTATCTCGCCAACCGCACCCACAGATCGCCAAGAGCCCCAGCGATGCAGACATGGCCAAGGACGCCGCGCGCCAGCAGGGCGGCCAGCACGGCCGCCAGCAGGGCGTGGCGGGGCGCGGCACAGCAGGCCTCAAGGCAGGCCCAGGCAGGGGCCTCATGGGGGCGAGGGGCGGCCCCATGCAGCAGCACGGCGGCCAGGTGCAGCGCGGCGGCTACAGGCCGGGCCCTCCAGGAGGGGTCAGGCCAGGCAGGGATGGGCAGCAGGGCATGCAGCACGACGGCGGCAGGGGCGGATACGGCCAGCAGCGCCGCGGCGGCGGCCAGCAGCAGCAGCAGCAGTACGGTGCAGCTGGTGGCTATGGCATGGCTGGCAGGGGCAGGGGCTACCCGCAGTATAGGGAGGGCTACCAGCCTTACCAGGCAGCTGGTGTGGCTGCTGCTGGTGCCGCGGGCGCCGGCCGTGGGCCCCGGCAGCAGCAGCAGCAGCGCGATGCGCCAACGTGGCAGCAGCGGCAGCTGGGCGTTGGCGGCGGCGGCGGCGCTGGTGGCGCTGGCGGTGGCTACAGCCAACAATCGCAGCAGCAGGGCTACGGCGGCGGCTACAGCCAGCAGGCCGGCTACGGCCAGCAGTACAGCCAGGGCTACCAGCAGTACGACCAGTCTGCTTACTACCAGCAGTACGGGCAGGCAGGGTACGGAGGGGGCTATGGTGGCGGCTTTGGGGCCGGCTACGGCGGCCAGACTGGTGCTACTGGCGGCAGGCAGGGCAACTATGGCAGCCAGGCTAGCGGCTATGAGGGTGGCTATGGTGCGAGTGGCGGCTACGGCGCTAGTGGCGGCTATGGTGGTGGCTATGGCACAATTGGCTATGGCTACCAGCAGTACAGTCAGCAGCAGTACGGGCACCAGGGCCGTGGCGGCCACCAGCAGCAGCAGCAGGGCAATGGGGCGCTGACGTGGCAGCAGCAGGAGATGGTGGGCGGGGATGCAGCTGGCGGCCATGGCAGGCAGCAGTCCCGGGGTGGCCTGCAGGGCGGCCAGCCACAGCAGTAAGTGGCTGCAGCAGTGGTAACTGGCTGCAACAGCAGCCACGACACACTGTCTAAAGCCAAGAATGACCAGCGGGCGCCTGCGGGGAAGTTGCAACTGGTGCCTCCAGATGCATCATTGCGGCTGTACAGGTGCTTGTCCTGCACTTATACGGACAAGTTGCAGCAAATCGGATTTGTACGCAAGGGGCGTGCAGCGTGCTGCTTAACCTCTGGGTGTACCCCTGGAGGCAAGGAAGCGGGCAATCTGTGTTTTTGCTGGGTTGAGCATTTGCTGGCTACCATGCCAAGACCCTTACGGTTTTGCCATGGTGAGCAGCGCAGAGCTTGTTGCAAGCCATGTGTTGTGGGAGCGATCGCGACTTGCAAGTGTCATGACACCCTATGGGTGTATGTTGCATGCATGGGAACAGGCCTGCTTGGCGTGTAGGCTCGTCCATTGCTGCAGTTTGTAGGAAGCATTGAGTGGTTATGTGTTTGTTGCATGCATGTTGTGTGTGGCTCTGACACGTACAGCTGCATGCACAGCTTGTACATGCAGTCCCTGTTGGTTTGTAACACTGATCCGTCTACATCCGTTTGTAACTCTGTCTATCCAGTAACTATCCAGATTCGTGTATGGTATCAGTTGCAATCGGCAACTTTCTTTATATGGTATCAGTTGCTCGTTTCTGCAGGAACTCCATGAAATTTACAACAGGCCATACATGGTCACTAGGACAGTCAACTTTGAATGACAGTAGTACGAAACGGTAAAGCAGGCATACACACTCCCCCATTACATGCAATTTACACTACTGCCACTCCTGCTTCTTGCGAGGAAAACTTCAACTTCAATCTGAGCTACGGTGTCAACCAAGTGGAGTCACTGACAAGATGTCACTACCCAGGCTACCAAGGACTACAAGAGGATTGAAGACTGTCAGTGCCGTTGCCCCCGAAGGGCATCGTGGCTCTTCGGGACGGCGCTGACCAGGTGTTGTTATGATTGCAGGTAATACTAGACGACATAGGAGCAGAAGCAGGAGCTGCACATGCTAATCTGAGCTTCAGCAGCCATGGTGGCCTTTCGGGGGACCACTTCTTGCCTTGTGAGTGCGCATTATGTTGCATGATGCTTGTGCTTGTAATGAATGCAATTCGGCAACTTTCTTTATAATGAGGTATGCGGCTCCTGTGGTCGCACCTGCACTCGCTGCTGAGAAGGTTCCCCAGCATGATTGGTGTGAAGTTTTGTCCAAGAAGCACGCGTAACATGTCTGCATGTGGGCGAAAGCAACCTTGAATACACGATTTGCTGTCAAAAGCCAGGGAGATGATTGACCGATTAGGCTGGATTAGGAGTCAAAGTAGGTTGACCGGCGTCTCCACTTCGGTGGCATGTACAGCTGATCGCAATCAGCGATAACTGGTGCCATTGCCACAAAGCTAAGCCCGTAAAAATTGCCGTGGTAAGGATCGCGTCGCTCTTGGAAGGCAAAGATTGCAGGAAACCCTACTGTCAGCAGAATGACACGTCACATCACAAACAGCGCCGAATGCAAACCGAAAACTTTGGGTTGATCGTTTTGCTGAACTTCAAACAGATTCGTTTCGCCTGCATCTGTCCCGTACTTTGCTGCGTCTGCTGTTCAGAGAGCCTATGTCTTCACAAGAAATCAAGGCAATCGCCTCACAGATGCAGCTGTAGAGCCACTTGTGGATTGTATTCATTGCATCGTAGCACTGGTAGTTGTGCAGTTTGATGCTGCACTGCTGGCGCAGCACTGGGGATTTTCCCACATTCTGCTGATGGTGGTGTAGAGTGCAGCAGCACATGCAGTGTATCCGGTAAAGGCTTCTTTAAGGATCCTGATTCCTGGAAGGCATGAGTTTGGTGCCAGCCTTCCAGGTGACAGCAGCAGGCAGACCATGTAGCATAGCACTGTAGCTGCTGCCAGCGCTGATGCACAAGAGCAATACATCCGATAGCTCGTCAGTGCTTCAGAGACGGGGGTGTGCAGCTACTGCACATGCTGTGTGCAGTGGATGGCGTTGAGAGTTGTGCGGTGTGCTCTTATGTCAGCATGCTGTACATGGCGCAATCTTGGTCAGCTGTGCATGCACAGCAAGCACGGCAGATAATATGCACCAGCTGCTCTCACACACACTGCCATGCACGTATACATGCAGGTGCACCTTGGCCAGGCGCTGCTACCAGGCAACAGAACAGCACTCTACTGCAGCTCTGACGGCCCCTGCCTAGTGTTTGCCACAGCAGCTGGCAAGGTTCTTGTGCACAACCCGCATGAGGCCAGCAACAGCAGCAGCAGCAGAGGCCAGCCACACCTCAACATCAACAAGCAGATTACAGCCCTAGCAGCAGGCCCGCTGCTGCCGCAGTGCCCTGGGCGAGATGTGCTGCTCATCGGCACACCCAACTTCCTGCAAGCATATGACATACAGCAGAACAGGGACCTGTTCTTCAAAGACGTGCCAGACGGCGTCAGCTGCATAGTGGTAGGCAGGACAGGCAGTGCGACGACCCCACTGGCAATCGTGGGCGGCAGCTGCTCTGTCCAGGGGTTCGACAGCAGCGGGCAGGAAGTGTTCTGGAGCGTGACTGGCGGCAATGTGACAGCACTGGCATTAGCAGACATAGATGAAGACGGCCAGAATGAGCTGCTGGTGGGCTGTGATGACGCCGACATTCGTGTGTTCAAGGATGAGCAGCTGCTGCTGCAGCTGCCAGAGGCAGACGTGGTGGTGGGGCTTGCAGGATTAGGCCGCCGCCGCTTCGCGTATGCACTTTGTAACGGCACCATTGGGGCATACCAGGGCGGCACGCGACTCTGGCGCGTCAAGGGCAAGCACAGCGTCAGCTGCATCGCTGCGTTCGACCTGAATGGCGATGGCGTGCTGGAGCTGATCAGCGGCTGGTCAAACGGCAAGGTGGAGGCACGCAGCGCAGCAAGCGGGGATGTAGTCGCCAGAGACAGCTTAGGCAGCGGCGTGGCAGGCCTGCTGACAGGGCAGCTGAGGGATGCTGCAGCAGCAGCAGCAGCCGGCCAGGATGGCAGCGGCAGTGGGGTAGAGCTGGAGCTGATAGCAGCAAGCAGCGAGGGCGAGCTGCGAGGCTATCAGACACACCACGCAGAGCTGCAGGCAGAGAACCCTGGCGACATCAGCATGCAGCAGCAGGCCTTGATAGACCTGGCTCAGAAGAAGCAGGAGCTGATCTATGAGCTTAGCAGCTACCAGCAGCAGCAGCCGCAGCAGCCGCAAGGCGTAGTAGGGGCACTGGGAATAGCAGCAGGTGTGGGCTTGAGTGCTGCAGCTGCTGGTGGCGCTGGCAGCCTTGCTGCTGGCGACATAGCATCCATGATCCCGCCCGACACACGCGTTGACAGCTGCATAGCCCTGAACAAGGGGACGCTCAGCTGTGAGCTGACCCTGCGCACCAACAATGCCACAGTCATCAAGGCAGCCATCATATTTGGCGAGCAGGTGTTCCAGGTGAGCATGGTGTGGCTGGCCGCAACAGCAACACCCATGTGTTTGAATGCTTTCAGCTGTTGGCTGAGCGTGCGTGCCCACTACAATCTAGCATGTCTGCTGGTAGGTGTTCAGGCTGCTCCTGTTCTGGCAACTCATGCCTGTACTGTTGCTGCTGCTGCTGCTGCTGCTGCTGCTGCTGCTGCTGCTGCTGCTGCTGCTGCTGCCGCTCTTGCTGTCGATGATGCTGCAGGGTGAGAGCTTGTTTGTGCGGCCTCCTCAGCCCTCCAGTAGCCTCACAGTGCAGCTGGCCCCTGCACGCGACACTCCCGTCATGCTGCTGATGAAGGTGCTGGTGGGCAGCAGAACAAGCCAGGTAACAGGGGGTACAGGGAGCCAGGAGAGTGCACGACATGATATGTTGCGCATGCATGCAGCCACCAGACTTGGAGGGGCAGGAACAAGGTTTGGGCAGCAGCTGCAGGATAGCATATCTGCTGTACCATACATGCTGCTAGCTGGCTGTTGCTGCCATGCTGCAAAGCATCCATCTTGCCACACAGACCTTGTGTTTGTGTGTGGATCCTGCACGTGCATATTGTTACATACGCGCGTTGTGCCCCTGCACCATTGGTGCAGGTGTTAGCGGCGGTGGTACCGCCTTGTGCCATTGTTGGCGATGCTCATCATCAGCTTGCTGTCCATGCTTCTGCTGGTGATGGTGATGCTGCTGATGCTCATGCTCTGCTTTATTCGTGTCAATCATCTTACAACTGCCCCGCCAGGTGTACCACGTGTTTGAGCTGGAGATCGAACTGCCCAAGTATGCCATGTATGCAGCAGAGGAGCGTGCGCTGCCAGCAGGCCCGCCAGCCAGCCACGTCAGCTTTGTCATGCAGCACCCAGCCACCCGTGTTGCCAGCTGGATCGAGTCCCGCTTCAACACCAAGCCCAATGTGGGCAGTGGGGCCACCAGCCTGGATGCTGCATTCACATGCATGCGCACCAGGCAGCCGCTGGTGGTGCGTGCTACTACTACTGGCTCTGGCGGGCTGCGTGTGTGGCTGCACTGCGAGTCCATGGAGCTGGCTGGGGAGCTGCTGCAGGTGAGCCAGGGGCAACAAGGGTTGTCCCTGCGTGCATGGGGTATCCTCACCGCCACACGCGTCCCCTTCCTTAACTTACGCGGGTGTTAACTGTGAACACACCATGCGTAGCTCATTCATTCATTCATTCATGTCCCTGCATGCTGGTTGCGACGCCAGCGTCATGTGCCCGTTCCCCTGTTGGCAGAGTTCACTTGCAGTGAGATGCTGTTGGGTCCGTGGCCCATGGCCAGTGGCAGCAGCTCACTGCTGTGGCATGGTTCCACAACAACACAATGTACAGTAATGAAGGGTTCCTCCACTTGCTGCTGTGCTGCTTGTGACCGCACACTAACACTGTGCATCGTCCGCTGTTACGCATGCAGGACCTTGCTGCCTACGTGGGTGTCACTGAGCTCAATAGCACTGCCAGCTTCCCTGCTGCCATGGAGCAGTTCAAGGCGACCCTAGCGACAGTGGAGGCCTGCAGTGCAACGCGCTCACTGGTTGAGGGAGACACTGCTGCGCTGTGTGCTTCAATCAAAGCAGGTGGGTGTTGTTAGCACTGCTGAGTCGCAGCACGACAGCCGGTCAAGCGCTACATGCACTGCAGCACACGTGCAGGGTGCCCTGTTGTTGCCGCTGACAACGCCGCGACACAAGGAAGGACACCGGCAATACAGCAGCAGTGTTGGCCAACAGCTTGCTAGCAGCTGCTACAGTGATTCGTGGCGCTGCTGCTGGTATGGCCATGCCGGCACATGGACGTAGCGTCACTGCACATCAACATCGACCACGCTGCCAGTCATGCAGCTCGTTTTGCAGACGGCACAACCACTGGATGCTTGGCCCAGCCACATGTTCTGATTTGCACACGACATGCTCCGTCCCTTGTCTGCAGGTGTGGTGCGGGCAGAGGATGCCCGCCTGCTGGGTGACATGGCAGCGCTGCGCAGGCAGCACCGGCGGCTGGCAGACCTCAACCGTGACATGTGGGGTGAGCACAGCAAGCGCGCAGCCAACCAGGCGGAGCTGGTGCAGGGGCTGAAAGCCATCAACCTGATGATTCAGCAGGCAGCCAAGCTGAGGGTGGGGCCAGCACAGGCGCGTGTAGTGGCGGCCTGCAGGGCAGCCATCAAGGCGAATAACCTGCAGGCGCTGAGCAAGGTGGTGTGCGAAGGCAGTGCTGCAGCTGGGGTGTGAGCTGTTGCGAGCCCAGCTGCTGCTGGCTGGTCACCAGTGCAGACATCTGCTGTGGTCAGCAGGTTGCTGCGATGGTTGTCAGCGGCTTGTGGCGAGCCGATTGCAGTTGATGCTGCTGGTCAACCTGACAGCAGTGCACACGGAGTGTGTTGACCGGGGTTCCTGCCCGACACATGCTTGCGGCAGCATCGCTTGCAACATTATGTCAGTGTTGAGTGCTGATGGCAGACTTCTGTGCAGGAACAGAGCATGTTCACAGAGAGTTTGCATATAGCATGAAAGCATGGAAGTATCCTCAGTACGTTTCAGGCGAGAAGCGCGTCGAAAGCATCGCGACGTGAACTGGTAAAAGGTTTACGGGCCGCTGGGGTTGGGCACCCTGCGTATCAACCAGGGTCCAAACCAGAAATACATATAACGTATCACCTGGACGAAGTCCGTGTGCCCGTAGCTGTCGGTATAGCCGGCGCGCCAGATCTTCCCAGGTAGTCTGGGCAGTGAGGTTGTCTTGCTCCCTTCCTCCCTTCACTGGTGTCCTGGTGTCCGGCTCTAAACGGTGTATGATCATGCAAAACTGACGAGACAGATCTAAATGGAGATGCCACTTCCCTCCCTAGTGCATGCAAAGCAATGCTGGGGACTCCGTCGCTGCCTTCCCCCAGGGGATTACCTGCAGGCAGAAAGCAATGGTCTTGGGGTGAGCGTGGTTGTCAGTAGAGGGCCGCCTTAAGACAACGTATGCAGGCGTCGCTGCCGGCTATCATCTAAGTGGACAGCTGTGAAGCTTGAGATCTTCGTGGCGAAGTACTTGTAGGCACGCTGACTGTGAAATACTTGTCATGTAGGGTTTGGGATTGCGCCGCTGTATGATCGTGTGTGGCGAGCCTTTGGACAGCATAACGAGCAAACACTGGCAGATCAAGTGAGTATCTGCAGCGCCTTGGTGGCTGTGTGTTGTTGTGTTTGTTTGTGGTGGTTTGTTGTGTGGGTTTGTTTGTTATGGGTTTGTTGTTTATGTTTGTTGGTAGCCAGTGGGGGGCGCCTGCAAGGATGCGGAGGGGTCCGAACGCAGGAGTCCTTGGTTTGTCAGCCAACAGAGGTCAGGAATCGTGTGTCGTACGTGTCCTGGACATGGACAGAACAGGTGAAGGAAGACAACATTGGTTTTTTGAAGTGTGTGCAGCATGCTACGTAACATGTGGTAGAAGCAGCACGTACAGAGTGGATTCAGACAGCAGTTTAGCATGTATACTGGTGTCTATCTGCAGTGTTGTCAACAACCTCCTGACTCTGAGAGCACAGCTGGTGATCGTCACGTGTGGGCCACACTTCATTTGACAGAGTCACCTTGTTGACAGGCTTCAACAAGTTTGGATGTCACACTGTAGACATAGGAATTACGTAAGTTTTCGATATGCATGTAACTGCGTTGCCCGCCGCTCTGCACTTGAGCATATGTTGACATACCTAGGTGGCCGAAACATGTGTCCACCAAGTTATGAAATGATGTGTCTGCAGCCTGCAGAACATCATGATCACCAGCACTGTGCTGGTGCCTACTGCAGCCGAACATCTGCTGCCAGCCAGCAAGCGTACAAACCATCATCGTGGTTGCATTGTTGCCTGGTTGCACTTCATAATCATGGAACACGCTGCTCCCCAACTCCAGTTGCTGCCACTGCATTTGCTCAGCAGCAACCAGTGGTATGCATCAACAGCGTTGCTGTTGTGAACTGGCAGTGCTGCTGCATAATGTTCACTGCACAATTGCTGCAGGATGCACACTGCTGCACAACCATTTGCGATCACAGAAGGCTTTCCAGGTTCAGTGGTGGTGTCGAGAAACACCAGTTTGGAGGTTGTTGAGCAAGGCCAGCAGGCAGCTGCCTGGCATGGCCTGCCTGGCCACAGCCAGCCACCTGCTTAGGCGGAGGTGAATTTGGTCACGGCCTTGGTGCCCTCAGACACGGCGTGCTTGGCCAGCTCGCCGGGCAGGATGAGGCGCACGGCAGTCTGAATCTCGCGGGAGGTGATGGTGGGCTTCTTGTTGTAGCGAGCCAGCCTGCTGGCCTCACCGGCGATCTTCTCGAAGATGTCGTTGATGAAGGAGTTCATGATGGACATGGCCTTGGAGGAGATACCGGTGTCGGGGTGCACCTGCTTCAGCACCTTGTAGATGTAGATTTTGTAGGTCTCAGCCTTGCTGATCTTCTTCTTCTTGGCCTTGCCGTCGGTGGTCTTTTTGGCTGGGGCCTTGGCCGGAGCCTTCTCTGCTGCCTTGGGTGCCATTTCGAACTGCGGTTGTTGACTCGAGGTCAGAGAATATGTGTGGAGAGCAAAGCGTGTTGTGTGTTTCTCAACAACAGCTTTGCGTTTTATATGGCTGCACGAGCTGCGGAGGCGAGGCAAGAGTCGGTCGCACTCAACTCATCGGTCGAGCTCAGAGCTGAGGTCGATTCACCAAAAGCGCCCGCTCGACTGCCAGCGATTGCTGCTGCGTATATAACCCTCAGCGTGCAACGAAGCCAATCAACCACTCTCAAGCACTCCTTTTCTTCTCCAAACAACAACAGCAGTCATGTCTGGACGTGGCAAGGCAGCAGGCAAGGCCAAGGGCAAGGCTGTGTCTCGCAGCTCCAAGGCCGGCCTGCAGTTCCCCGTGGGTCGTCTGGCCCGCTACCTGAAGAAGGGCAGGTATGCCGAGCGCATCGGTGCTGGTGCACCCGTGTACCTGGCAGCCGTGCTGGAGTACCTGGCAGCTGAGGTGCTGGAGCTGGCAGGCAACGCTGCCCGCGACAACAAGAAGAACCGCATCATCCCCCGCCACATCCAGCTCGCCATCCGCAACGATGAGGAGCTGAGCAAGCTGCTGGGCACTGTGACCATTGCCAGCGGTGGTGTGCTGCCCAACATCCACACCCACCTGCTGCCCAAGAAGTCCAAGAAGGGCGAGGCTGCAGCTGAGTAAGCAGCCACCTGCTGCTGACCCAGCCTGAGGCGCACCTGCCTCAGTGCAACAACAAACTGGTGTTTCTCAACACCACCAACTTGACTGGAAAGCCGTGACTGCCTGAATTGTTTGCTGGGTGCTTCTTCTTTTGCTTTTGAACATCGGAATGCATACATGCAAAGGGTTACAGCCCGACTGCATAATCTGTTGGTCAGTGCTATGGATGTCACTTGAAGTCACAGGTTGAGACACCCTTCTTTTAATGCATTCCCACCAGCCCTGGTCACCTGCCTCAGTGCAACAACAAACTGGTGTTTCTCATCACCCAACCTGTTTCTCAACTGCAAGCTGGCAGCAGATGTTCAGCCGCAGTAGACACCAGCACTGCTGTGAGTGTGCAGCTTGCCGCCTCAATGCCACTTACCTGCAAGCTCGATTTGGTAAGACTGCATCAACCTTGTCTGATTGACAGCAGCTGTGAATCAGCATACAATGTATGTACATGTACATGTATGTACTGTTCACACTTCAGCTTCACAATGCTACAGCTGTGGCTTTATAAGGCCACACAATGCTACAGCTTTGGCTTGATGAGGCTGCAAGATGTTCTGCATGCTAGTGTTTTTTCTTGTGACCAGTTTGACTAAAATCTGCCTCAGGCGCCAGCCCAGAGAGCCGCTGTTCTTTGCAAACAAGCTAATCATTTGCGACAGTGTCGCTGCCTAATCTAGTACTCTGGCATCTGCTTGCTGCCCAGTCAAGCCAGCTGATGCATGCACGGATCACAGCCACAAATTACAGCCATCATACTCCGGAGGCCGATGTTCTTGTTAGAGTGGCTGATGTAATCATGTTGGCATTGTGTCAGAACAATGGGACTGTGTTGATGCAGCACAACTGATAGAAAGCAACAAGGTGACTTCAGTGTAAGCTGTGTTTCTTCACTTCACTGATTTCATACACCATGCATCACACCATGCACACATGCCGTAGGTACTCCTACATGCAAGATGTTTCTTTTCCAAATCTCGGACATACACATGTGCAGTAGGGCAAAGTGCTTTCCATTGAGAATGGTGGTGTTGAGAAACACCATTTTGGTTTGGTTGAGCCAGCTGGCTGCACTGCGCTGCTGGAAAACAGCAAGCAGCAGCACAAGCACATCCAGCTGCTGCTCAGCACCTGGCAGGGGTAGCCAAGCTGCTTAACCGCCGAAGCCGTACAGGGTGCGGCCCTGGCGCTTTAGGGCGTACACCACGTCCATGGCAGTCACGGTCTTGCGCCTGGCGTGCTCAGTGTAGGTCACTGCATCACGCACAACGTTCTCCAGGAACACCTTGAGCACACCGCGGGTCTCCTCGTAGATGAGGCCGCTGATGCGCTTGACACCACCACGGCGAGCCAGACGCCTGATGGCGGGCTTGGTGATGCCCTGGATGTTGTCGCGGAGCACCTTCCTGTGGCGCTTGGCTCCGCCCTTGCCGAGTCCCTTGCCTCCCTTGCCACGGCCAGACATTTTTGCTGTTGTTGATGATTGAACGAAAAGGACGAAAGTCGAGGAATGAGTACTCTGCTGTTGCGGCAGGGCCTTTATACGGTCAGCTGGCTGCCCTGCACATCAACACTCAACTCAGCTCAGCGGCAGCTGAGCGGGCATGAGTCGTGCGAGGCGTGCTGGGCTCAAACCACGCCGTACATAAGGCTGCTGGTACCTTTACAATTTTAACAACAGCAATCGACAACCATCTGCTTACTTGTGGTTCAGCAACCAGCACAATGGCCCGCACCAAGCAGACCGCTCGCAAGTCCACCGGTGGCAAGGCGCCCCGTAAGCAGCTGGCCACCAAGGCCGCTCGCAAGTCCGCACCCGCCACTGGCGGTGTGAAGAAGCCCCACAGGTACAGGCCCGGTACCGTGGCTCTGCGTGAGATCCGCAAGTACCAGAAGTCCACCGAGCTGCTCATCCGCAAGCTGCCCTTCCAGCGCCTGGTGCGTGAGATCGCCCAGGACTTCAAGACCGACCTGCGCTTCCAGTCCAGCGCCGTGCTGGCTCTGCAGGAGGCCGCTGAGGCCTACCTGGTGGGTCTGTTCGAGGACACCAACCTGTGCGCCATCCACGCCAAGCGTGTGACCATCATGCCCAAGGACATCCAGCTGGCACGCCGCATTCGCGGAGAGCGTGCTTAAGCTTGCTGGCCTGGCAGCAGCCTGAGCAGCAGCTGTACACCTTGCTGGTGTACTGTTGCTGTACAAGCACAACCCAAACTGGTGTTTTTCAACACCACCAACCTGTATGGAAAGCCAATTGCAATACAACTCCTGCACGTTCACCTGCTGCCAGCACAGTGTGCTGTATAAGAACGAATTTAGTGCTGTGGTCATTTTTGCTTTGCCAGTGCGGCACCGTGCCAGTGCCTGTGACAGCATGGCAGCTGTGACTACACATGCAGTGGTTAGCTGCAGCAGTGCCTCAACTTCTTGCTTCACCACATGCAATTGATTGCCAGCTCATACATGGCGTGCTTGTTTGCCCTCACAGCTGAATGCATAGTCGATTACTGTGAGGCAGCAGCAGCTGCGATTGCAGACTGGAACTACCTTAGCAAGCAGAGTTGCATGCTCAAGGACCCACACAAAACTCTGCGTTTCCGCTTCCCTGGAATGGTTGGCTTGCGCTTTCACTAACCTGCTGCTGTTGCGCTGATGTGATGATGCTTGCAAAAAAATGCTATATAGTGATTCCTGAACAAAGGGTTGCCATGAAGGGTTGCTGATTGAACAGCATCTCAACCTTGCGATGCCTTGACTTCAAAACAACTCGTATTTCACAGGCTGCATATACTAGGTGCAAGCAGAGGCTACTTGGCTAAGCAGCAGTCGCAAGGTTGACCATGCCAGTGCAGGTTGACCGGGTGCATGTGAACCGCATGTGACATGACATGTCACACATGTGGACACAGCAGTGCAAGCCTCCTGTCATAGCTGAAGCACCGTGTGGCTGTTTCAGGTGCCAGAAGGCAGCATATCACTGGGCACAGACGTTTGCTGTGGTGTACACTTATCCAGCAACACTTTGCCATATCAAGGATGCTCTGGGTACTGCCAGGTGTCGCTGGCTGCTATGACTCTCCTTCTGAATCGCCTTAAAAGCGCTCCCAAGTGGTTAATGGTGACTAGCATTCAGCTGTTAATCGTGCGGCGTATAAATCAGAGCGACGCAGTCGCAGCACTAGCTCTGGGCTTCCTCTCGGGCCTGCAGACAGCCAAGGGAAAGGACAGCAGGTGAAAAGCTTGCAAGGTAACAGTTTTACGCGTTTTTCACGGGCATCCAGCTTCATCCAGCCCCTGGTTGACCAGCAGGACGCAGTGTGTCCAGTGCTCAGCATATCTTCACAACACCACGTGCCTCCTTTCTTGCAGGGCCGTCTGACACGCCTAAACAATGTACCAGCCTCCCAAACACGCTACAGTGGCGAATGTGGTGCCTGCTGGTGACTTTCAGCAGTTGCAGGCACAGCTGGAAGACACACAAGAGTCCTTGGCAGCAGCGTTTGCCAGGATAGAGGTGTTCCGCCTGCGCGAGAAACTGCTGCTGGCAGAGCTTGCAAAGAGTAGAATAGCTGGACAGCCAAATGTTGCAACAGCTCCGACTGCTGCTGCAGATGCTGTCACAGCAGTCGCAGCAGCTGAAACAGCAGCACACAGCACTGGCACAGCAGATGTCTGTCAGCAGCAGGGCTGCAGTCAACCAGGCAGCTCTCCTCCTCAGCACAAGGAACAGCAGCAACAGCAGCAGGTAGACCAGCAGGCGGACTGGCCGCTACCTTGCTATGTAACGGAAGTGGAAGGCCATTTGCCGGTGATGTTGATCAGCAGTGGCGGCAGGAAGGTGAGGCACCACAGCGCTGCTATAGGTGCCAGAGAGGGAGGCAGAAATATACAGATGGGCTGCGCCATGTCTGGCTGCCGTGTGCCTGCGGGGCGCTATCTATGTACCCAGGCATCAGCTGCAACAGCTTGCAGGATTGTTGCAGGACGGTTTGCAGTGCTGTACTCGACCATGCCATTGCACCAGGTCGCCAGCAGCTTCATTTTTAAGCGCGAGGCATGTGTATTTATCAAGTACGCATGCCCCACAATGGACAGCACCCATATGCACTTACTAATGCCTGCTTGCCGCGTGGTTTGCCTCCTTGTTTGCTGCAGACCCCAGGCAGCGTAGTCATCACAGCAGACTATGTTGATTTTGTGGAGGTGAGCACCATCACCCCAGCAGTGCATGGTTGTGCAGGCAGCAGCAGCAGCAGCAGGGGTGGTCTGCAAGAGGGTAGGTAGCAGCCGGAGGCAGCAGAATCTGCAGTGAGCAGAACACACACCTGGTGCACACGGGCAGGTGCAACTGCAGTGAGCATCATGTCCTGGTCACCTTCCTGCAAGCTCTCACATGGGAGCAAGACACTCAACAACTGGGCCTGTCGCACAGCTTGCACATGACACAGCACATAGCCCTCAGCAGTCGCACCTTGAGTCGTACATGCTGGGTATGTCTGTTTCATCCTCGCCTGCAGGTGCGTGCGCGTATCAAGCGTCACGACTTTGTGGGCTTCACGTCAGCGCCAGCGCTGCCAGGCCAGGCCAAGCGAATGCAGGTGAGCTAGCGGCACCTCAGCCAGCGCCTGCCTGCTGTAGCTGCTGCGTGCTTGGCAGTGCAGCAGAGTGCACCCAGCTGCAAGCTTGTCAGAACGTCAGCTCAACACGCATTTGTGTAAGCTGTCTGCATGGCGCAGCTAGCAGCAGTTCACTGCGCTGATGTAGCAGTCGGACAATGTTATTGTGCATTGCCACACGTTGTAGCAGCAGCTTCCTGCAGCTGCTCGCCATGTAACGGACTTTGCCTACTGCACCTGCCTCTGCACCATTGCGTGGGGTGCTGCATGCCACCCAGAGCTCTGCAACCTCCTCCTTCTCTGCCGTGGTGAAACAGCTCCTGCCGTCCTGCCTCGGTCCAGAGCCACGCAGCCCGCAGAGACATGGCCGGGTGGTGGCGTCAGACAGCGGCTGCTACACCTACAGCAGCTCGCCAGCAGCAGACGGCAGCGGCAGCAGCAGTGTGGTGCAGCTTGCAGCAGTCGACGGACACCGGGCAGCCAGCAGCACCCCTGGCAGTCCAAGCAAAAGCACACACTCTGGGCTAGCAGGTGGCTATAGCAGCCCACGCGCAGCAGGTTCGCCCAGGCATCAGCAGCAGCACAGCAGCTACGCTGCTAGCCCGCAGCAGCCGGCAGCAGCATGGTACCCAACTGATGCACAGCAGCAGCAGCAGCACCTGCAGTCGCACAGCTCACAGCAGCAGCCACAGCAGCAAGCAGAGCAGCATGAGCTGCATGCTGTTGGCCCCTGGGTCAGCAACAGCAGCAGCAGCGACAAGCAGGGCAGCTCTGGCACCACTGCCACAGGGGTGTGGCGCATTCTGTGGCGGAGTGGTGGGCTGCAGCAGCACCTCACCTTTGAGGCCACACAAGAGACGCGAGAGGCACTGCATAGGCACACCAACCGCTGGCTGCATGGCCCCAGCAACAGTGGTGACGACTACAACGGCACGCCTGCAGCTGCCGGCGATCCTGAGGCAGCGGTCCTGGCTGCAGTTGCTGCAGCAGCAGCAGCTGGTGGTGCGGCTGGCAGTGAGAGTGGGGCGCTGGAGGTTGCAATGCCGCGCCACTTGACGCCCGGAGCGTTCACACCGCGCCTGAGCGAGCAGTCCATCATCCTCAGTGCCCCTGGCGGCAGTGGCACTGCAGGGCTGGTTGGTGGTGGCAGCACCTCGCGCCCAAGCAGCCCCAGCCCTGCGGCTGCTAGCGGCAGCAGCAGTCAGCATCAGCTGGTGGACGGCTTGGCGCACCTGGCAGCCGCGCTGCCGCCCCGCTACCAAGCACGCGGCTGGTCGCTGCTGTACAGCACGTCGCGGCATGGCATCTCGCTGCAGACGCTGTACAGGCGCTGTGCTGGCAACACCGCCAGTGTGCTGCTGGTGCGGGATGCCGGGGGCTACGTGTTTGGTGCGTTCTGCACGGAGGCGTGGCGGCCGTATGCGCGCTTCTTTGGCACTGGGGAGATGTTTGTGTTCCAGCTGGCGCCGCACAAGGTCATGTTCCCCTGGCAGGTGGGTGGGCGGCACGCGGAAATGCTGTGGGCAAGCATTGTTTGGCATGGCGGATTAATATTCGACAGTGGCGTGTGTGGTTTGCGAAGCAGCTGTGATGGCACACGGCTGTTGTGTCTGATGCTGGTAATTGAAGCCAAGCTGGAGGAATATGCAGTTGAAGCCTGCAGCTTATGTTGCCTGGGAGTAGAGTGGCTGCAGGCTGACTGTAGATGGCTGGGACGTACATAAGTGGTGCCTGCTGCCGTAGTTCCAGCTCTGAGAGCTTTGTTGCAGCTCATAGCTGCTGTCAGCACTCTGCTGCATGCGACCTGCCATGATCCTCAGGATGTAATGGAATTGTAGCTGCTGCTGACCGCTGCTGCCCTCTCCTGCTGCTTGTGCTGCTGCTGTGTTTGCTGATGACAGGTGCGCAGCGCCTTGAAGAACGACTTCTTCATGTATGCGCAGCAGGAGGCGATGGCTGTTGGGGGGCTAGGCGCGTTCGCCATCTGGCTGGATGCAGAGCTGCTGCAGGTGCGCCTTGCTGGGACGCTTGCTGGCAGCTGTTGATGGTGCATACATGGACTCCTGCTTCGTTCTTTGTGACCAGGCTATGCACAGCTGCCCAGGCTCCTCACTAGGCACATCATTTTGCTGCAGCTGTCAAGTTGCGCATTGCACGCCACCCACATTCTGCAAACTGTTGCACACTAGTGGCAGCAACGTGTGCTCAGTCGCTGCACACTGGTGGTCATCCTGCCTGCGTGCTGCTGCTTGTGGTGCATCTGCAGGGCAGCAGCGGCAGCTGCGGCACCTTTGGCAGCCCCTGCCTGGCCAGCAAAGAGGAGTTCAAAGTGGCAGCTGTGGAGCTGTGGGGGCTGCAGTGAGCAGCAGCAGCAGCAGCAGGCTGTGCTCGCAGCAACTTGCACAGGTCTCGCGCTGCATGCCAACAGCGTCTGGTCTGCTGGCGCTTGCTGCTGCGGAGTGTGCACCAGACAGATACTTTGCTGGGAGTGGCAGAGGCTGACAGCATGCGGTGCGCATGGTGTCTTCCACTGCAGGCCTATGGCGCTGGCTTGTACATTGTGTCAAGGATCACGCATCCGTCAATGTTGCATCAAGGCACTCGAGTACTGCATGCGTCTAGGGTGCTGCTGGCCCTGTACGGGTGTTCATGCATTCTAGCTTGCCGTGGATCACAATCAATCAGGGGCGAAGCAATGCATGGGCTTTTACAGCAGCTTTGTAGTTCCGTGAGCTTGAACACCATTGTGCACAAATAGGTCGCATCAAGCACTGCCAAAAACTGTCCAGGTTGCCGCAGCACATACGGTGACGGCTTGTCAAGCAGTGCAGCTGTGAGAATGTCGCATGCCGTGTTTGCGTATCATATGCATGTACCTGCACATGTGCTTGCATGTAAAGCAATGGCCTGCCTCCGCATGTGCACCTGCCGTAGTGCATGCTGCAGTGCATGTGCACAGGATCACCTGCTGCAGTCGTAAGTGCTGGTATCAACTGTTGGGTTTGACATGTCCACGCGCCTAGTCAATGCAGCTTTTGTGGTGAACAATTGTGCAATTTGATATCTTGCATATGCAGCCGTCACACATATGTTGTGCCCAGCTGTCTGAGAGCCTGCATCAATGACCCCTTTTGAGTCCATGCCGGCCGTTATGCACGCAATGTGCCACAGTCTGCACACAGCCAGTGCTTGTCAGGAATTTTGGCCCCTCTTTCATACTAGACCATGTTGCGCCTGCACTGCTAGTGCTCTGCTAGTGTGACATCTAGCATAGTTTCATCAATGATGCAGACTCAACATCTGGGCCACCCCATGAGTGTTGACTTGTGCAGCATCCACTGGATGGCATGCTGTAGGCATTGCACGTTGCAAAAGGTTGCAGCGCAATGTGTTGCCAGCTAGTCCTTGCTGTAACGTGGTTTGCGATATAACTGCTACTTCTTGTTTGTTGGACATTGACATGCGCGCTGGTAGTGACAGCTGGGTTAGGAAAGCTGGACGCCATGAGAACAGGAAAGCTGGACACACTGAGAACAGCACAGGATGCTGCAGCTGCACTGCCAGGCTTGCATGCGTGTGCATTTGGCAATACTTGGCGACATACATTTATGGTGTCAATTTTTTGGGTCACTGAGCGGGTTTTTGATTGATGTGAAGCAGCCCGAGCTGAAAGTACACAAGCCCTAAACTTGACATAGCAGGTCAACATTGATGATGTGCAGCGCTGCTGAGCACAGATCCTGAAGTAAATGCACCAAAACTGCCACTGCCTAGTTTGCCACCGTGTCAAGTGGCCGGATTCACACCGTCTCGTCACCGTTCCGCCCGGTGAAGCGTGTCGAAGCTGTTGACACACAGCTTACAGGAAACACCAGTATGTAAATGGCATGATCAATATGCCTATTTATCGATTCAACCGAGGCGGTACGCTATCAGTTTGAACAGGGACAGCAGCACAGAGCAGTGCAGCCCAACGAGCACCATCCCTCTTCATAGGGAGGGGCATGCGCTGCTGCACGTAGCACGATGACATATTAAACCTGCATGTTGCTCTCGTCGCTGCATTGGACCACGTGACAGTAACCAGGCACCTAAAAAGCAAGGGCGCCCTTCCCTGGCGCTGCTTCTGCTGCCCTGCCAGCTGATGATGGAGTTGACAGCAGCTGTGGTGCTATCATAGCAGTCGGAGCGGGCTCGTCATTCCTTTCGTGACAACGCTTCAGTTGAACGCACTCTTGCTGTCCGCCCGGCAGTCCAAAGTAGCACAGCCTGCCAGCCTCAACAGGGCCAGTAGCAGCAGCACTGGCGCGGCAAGCAGCACGTGCAGTCCCCGCAGTGCATGGTGCGGCAGCAGCGTGCATTGAGAATCATGACTAGGGCTACCAGGGACAGCCGGGCCTCGGGCGATGGCTACCAGGAGCTGAGCAGCATGAGCAGCATGCGTGTGATGAAGCCGCGGTTCAGGCGCAAGACCTGCATGCTGCGCTCAGCCGGCGTGGCAGTGCTGATAGGTGAGCCGCCATGCGGGGAAGTGAGGCAGGGTTCCACCAGCAGCAGCAGCAGCACCAGCACATGCACATGCATTGTTTTGCCAGGTTGTGCTTGGCAGCTGTGTTTCCTGTGTTTGCCTGTGTCCTGAGTAGTTGCCTTGGTGGTGTGTACGTTGCAATCTGCCGTTCGGGTATTTGCAGGGGCAGCTGCAGTGACAGCAGCACATGTGTTGGCAGGCATGGGTGGCAGCCATGTGTGGTACATGTGCAGGGAGCAGCCACCTCACTCTCCCGCCAAAGCTTGGTGTGTTGTGTATGTACGCATCCTCTGCCCTGCATTTGTGCTGCCGCCCCCCAGGCCTTGTTCCTGGCGTCGAGCCTCACGCTGGGCCAACAGCTCCTTGTTTCATGTTATGCAATGTAGGTTATGTGTTTGTGTGTCCTCTGCTGTGCATTTGTTCTGCCGCACCTGCAGGCCTGTTCCTGGCCACAAGCCTTACCCTGGGCCGCAAAGACAACCTGCACAAGGTGCTGCTGTGGGTGCACAGCCACCGCGTGGCGGGCTTTGCCATCTTCTGCCTGCTGTATGTGTGGTTCACCGTGCTGTTCCTGCCCCCAGCGCTGCTGGCGGCGTGCGCTGGGGCCATCTACGGCCTGGGGCCGGCTATCCCTCTGGTGAGCACTGTAGCACAGGGCAGTGCGGCACAGCGCAGCACAGCGCAGCACGGCACAATGCGGCACAGCGCAGCACAGTGCAGCGCAGGGCAGCACAGTGCGGCACAGCGCAGCACAGGACGACACAGCACAGCGCAGCACAGCGCAGCACAGCGCAGCACAGCGCAGCACAGCGCAGCACAGCGCAGCACAGCACAGCACAGCACAGCACAGCATGGCTTGGGTGTGTGCTTTTCCTGGTGTGTGCGAGTGTGTATGTGATAGGCGGTGTGAGAATATTGTGTATTCCTGAGCAGTGATCAGCAACTTGCTGGCGCACTTGCTGCAGCTGTGAGCATGCACCCAAACCTCCCTTCCTCACTTTTTGCTGCGCCTGACTCACACTCCAGCTGCCTGCACAATTAACCAAGCAAGCAGACCCCCCACGGGTATGGGTGGGTGCTGTTGTGTCTGTGGCATCTGTGCCCCCAGACCCCTTGCGCAGACTTGCCTATCACTGCCTGCCCCACTTGCTGCCTGCCCAGCCCACCAATGCACTAATCAACAATCAGACGGCTGCTGCAGGTGTGGGTGTGTGCCGTGGTGGGTGAAACCCTGAGCGTCTGCGCCCTCACACCCTCTGCCCATGCGTAGCTCTCACCTGCCTCCCGTTCCTGCTGCCTACCCAATCGAATAGAACAGGTGTGGATGTGTGCCGTGGTATGTGAGACGGTGAGCAACCACACCGCTTGCCCCTCACTGCTTACGCAACAACTCACCAAAACGCACACTAATACACGCCCCTGCAGGTGTGGGTGTGTGCCGTGGTGGGTGAGACGGTGAGCTTCCTGCTGGGCCGCTTCCTGCTCAAGAAGTGGGTCAAGGAGCTCACCGCAGACTGGCCCATGTGGACGGCGCTGGACGCGGCGCTGAGCGAGGACGGCTGGAAGCTGGTGGCGCTGCTGCGGGTGTCGCCGGTGGTGCCGTTTTCGATCATCAACTACGCATTGGGCTCCTCCTCGCTGCCGGTGAGGCTTTTCTCTTGTGCACAAAATTTGGTTTGGCTAGTGATGCACTGCTCGTGGTGCCCTTCTGTATTGTCAACTACGAGCTGGGCTCCTTGCTGCCGGTGAGGCTGGCTGGTGTTGATTGCGGGTTGTTAAGATGCTCAGGGCAGCAAAGGTGTCTCTGGTGGTGCCCTTCTCCATCATCTGCACCAGCCATACGTTGGGCACCATTGCATACGTACTCTCAAAAGCTGGCATCAGCGCAGCAACACCTATGGTAACCATTATCATACGCAGCGGCAGCCGATGGTTGGCAGACTATGGTATATGCAGCGGCAGCTAATTTGCTGATTTCTGCTACCACCTGCCTATCAAGGACAACAATGCCGGAGAAGGAAAGGCAGCAGTGTTTGAGAGTTTGCTCTAAGCTCTGAGCCTCTGCTGTTCTGCTTGCTGCTGCTGCTGCCACCCTCCTGCTCTACCTGTGTGTGGCCGTGGCGCGCCAGTTCTCGCACTACTGGTGGCCGTCTGTGTTTGGCATCATCCCCAGCCTGTTCATCTACATCTACCTGGGCAGCCTCGCGGCTGACGTGTCCAGCGCCATCAGCGGCGGCGGCACGCACGCAGCGCCGCCCGCAGGTGAGGCGTGCTGTGAGGTGTATTACACCTGTAGTACAGCATGTGCTTTTGGGACGCAGTCATGGCGTGCTTGCAGCGTGTTGCGTGCAGCAGCAACACAGTTGACATCTGTTAGCATGACAGGACCGACTGCAATGCGGCAGGCACGTGTATGCAGCTGCTCACTGCTGCTGTCTGCCTGCCACCCTCTGCCCTGCCCTGTCGCTGCTGTACTGCCAGCCAAGGTCGCCATCATTGTGACTGGCGCTGTGTCAGCGCTGGCTGCAGTGGTGCTGTCTGGTGTGTACACGAAACGAGCCATCGACAGCCGCCTGGCAGCAGTGCATGTGCACGAGGAGGTGGCAGTGGAGGAGCAGCACCTGCTGCTGGGCAGCAGCAGCAGCAGCGGCGGCGGCACAGATGGCACGGAGGGCGAGGCAATGCGGGGAGTGGTGGTGTCTGTAGAGGCTCCGAGATACGTTGTGGAGCGCAGCAGCAGCAGCAGGGAGGTGGCTGGGGCTGCGTATGGGGCAGGGGAAGGGAGTGAGGGTGGCGCTGGCAGGGGGTGGGTGAGTGGGGTGCTTGGAGGCAGGTGGCTGGGCGTGTTCAGGCAGAAAGCGAGGATGTCGGGGGATGAAGATGAGGAGGTGGGGCGCAGCCAGCCTCTGGGGTTGAGCCGCAGCGGCAGCGCCACTGCAGATGGCTCTGACTGGGAGGCACAGCTGGGCAGCGGGCATTGCAGCAGCGGCGGGGCTGCCGCCAGCGCACCTGGCACTGCTGCTGCTGCTGCTGCTGCTGCTGCTGCTGCTGCTGGTGGTGGTGGTGGTGGTAGCTACCGAGCTGGCAAGCAGCAACACCGCCAGCAATGAACACGGCACTCCTTTTGCAGGCTTGTGCAGCAGCGGGTGCATGCCAGTAATGGGTTGTCAGGATTCCTAGTGTCACAAGAGTCCTGTTTTTTTGTTTGCAATGTTGTTTACCAGGTGATGTGGTTGCGATGGGTGCACAGCAACACATTGCGCCAGCGTGTGCATATACGACCCTGCACTGTTTGCCGCAAACAGCACACGCTCAGGGTGGAGCAAATCCCTGGCAGTACTACTACTACTGTAGTACATGGCACCCTCCATCACGAGGCTGTCGTTCACGGCATAGCAGCTGCTGCTATTTATGCCGCGTGCTGTTTACGCGTCAGCTACGTAGGTGGTTGTATCTGTCTGATGTCAACCACCTTGCCTAGGCGGTCTGTCATCCTGCATTGCAAGGGTAGTGCTGCGCAACCGTGCAGCATGACACCACTCTCCCATGATGCAGTGTGTTCTGCTTCATGTCAGGCTCAGTGCGTGCAAGAAAGAGTTTGATATCAAATTCGGAGCACCAAGGTTAAAATTTCAGCATCCCTGGCCTTGGGCACATTCCCTCAGTTTGAGAGTACACCGCAGGCAGTGGTTGGTGATGCTGCAGATACGCCACCCTGTTTTAGGGTGTAGGTCGATGCATTCGCATGCCAAAAACCAATACACAGTTGCGCCGCAACTACCATCAAGCTCTCGAACATTTGTCCACGTTTTCAGAAGGCCAGCATGGCCATGATTCCAAGCTGTTCCCACCAGATCGTTCCCGTGCCCAGACTTGTGCCACTTATACCCTCGTGTTCAGACAGCGCTTTTCCTATGAGTATGAGAAACGCCCAAACACGGCAGCACAAGTTAATGTGCGCGCTGATTCGCGGCTCTGGTGGACGATCGCCTCTACTGCCTTCGACTGGTGGCGCTGCAGTTACACATGGGTGACTCACTTGAGTGCTGTGAAGACGCAGTCAAAACAAAAACCATTTTGTCGATGAGGTTGTAAGGAATTGTTTCGAGTCGAGCGTCTGCAGCACGCCACGTGGGTGTCACTAGGACAGCTGGCACACGCTGCCTGCACGCACGGCAGTGACTGGACACGAGGACAACTGTGTTAGCTTGATTTATGATTGGTTACAAGAATAGATTTCAAAGCTATGCCAATGGGGCCAACGCAGAACTGCAGCTGCAGATGTTTCAGCAGACTGAGCTCCACCTCTCTCACGGTGCAGATGATGCATGGATTGCAAGCCAAAGCCATGAAATAAACCCATGCAGGTCAACGGCTAGCAATGCCACCTGCAGCACGTCAAAATAGTCAACTGAAAGATCCCCAAGATCCCTCATTCAGCTAAATGTGCACGTGGCATGCGGGCCTTGGTGTGATGCAGCACTGCTACGACAGCTGCAACTGCTGCACCAAGAACATTCAGCTGTGCTAATATCTGCGCACCATACTCTGCGCATGGCGCACACGCTGTCGTCTAAAGACCACATGCTGCAGTTGCAGCAGGCTCCCAGCTGCCGCCCATACTCTGGCATGGGCACTGCTGCTGAGCAGCACAGGAGTTGCAAGCGGATTGACATCACAGTTCCACACAACCCAAATGCAGCTGCACCAGCCAGCATGACCACTCCGGCCGGCGGTTATCACACCATGGCGCCTCACATGCGCAAAAAAACACAACACGTACATACATAACTCGTATTTCAATTCTAGCTGCAGCTGTCAAATCACAATGCGCTTGCCCCAAATAGCAGGCGACTGTGGGAGGTAGTGACAGTGGTTAGTGTTCACCTGTGCAACAGCACGCTTGCAGGCCTGCATAGGCACCACCCGTGTTTGGCAGGCTGCATCTTGCCGGCACAACACTGCACAATGTCTACACACAGGGGCGCTGCCTGCCTACATGCAGCCAGACACATGGCTGCAAGCAGACACATACACAGCATGAAGCCAAGGAGCTGCCGCGGCTGCTAGCACCTTTCAGGCTGACAATGGTAGCACAGTGGCAGGGCAGGACTGCCCTTGTTGCTACCTATGTCGCACACTGCAGCTGTTACTATTCACAAATGACATACTCATGTCCTGGCCCGCATGCCGCACGCATGCTGATAGCGCACCATAAGCTCAGCCCTCCCCAAACACACAAACTAGGCAGGTCAGTGCGCCGAGTGTAATGATGGAGGATAAGACCTGTATTCTAAACAATCCAAGCTTTGCAAGTGTTATTAAAGCGCCACAGGTAGCCCATGATGTGTTGGTTAACCGCAGGGCACTCCATGACCCCTAGTTGGGGTGAGGGGCGGTGGCGGCCCCAAGTGAATGGCAACAGCAGTTTCCAGCATTGTGTGAAACCCCCAGCAGGGCTGCGGTCCTCGCCTCAAAAAGCACCACACGACTGAAGCCACGGTCACTCGTTTGTCTGATGTACACTAGAGGCACCAGGCACATTCAAACAGCACACGCATGCGGCCATCACTGCCGCTAACACCTGTCTCACGCGACATGCAACACCCAATGTCCCACCCGCGGTACTTTTCTGTGGGGGACAAGGAAAAGAGAAGGATGCACGCGTCAGCATTGCAGCGCTGCAGCTGTCTGCATTGCGGGTGCAGGGCCGCGGTGCAGGCAGCACCCAATCCAAAGACAAACAAACACCACCAACGCCCCGCAACAACAAGAGAGGTGCCACAGCTTAACTACGAGCCGATCAGATTGCGAAGCGACCAGCCATTTGCCTATGTGCAATACTTAGGCAGTGAGCGAGGGCACTAGCGCTAGAACCATTGGGCTGGGGTTCAGGTGCTGCTAGCAATGCCAGGCGCCCCTCGCCTGCCTCTCGAGATGGCTAGGGGCCTGCAGAATGCAACAGGCCCGCCTCCCGTGGTTGGCAGCACGCAACACAACAGGAGGATGCACTACGAAGCACAGTAGTGTGCCCGCCAACCCTAGTGTTCCTTGATACACCTATTCCAGCCATGCTTTCAGGCTGGTACATCGTGTGTGCACACAAGTGTTGGTGCGCTGCATCGTGTGCAGCAGCTGCTGGCGCACACAAGTTCACACCAACACGATCAACACAGCTTTGCCCAGACACACACAACCGCAGCACCCAGCCACGCATGCCACACCAACAGCCAGTGTGTAAGCAGGCAAGGAAGCCTCCTCTGAGACACTGCTGTTGCCAGCACACAAGTTGTGCCACAGCTACTCAGCCACTAGCAGCGCATGCGGCCGCCAACCTCACTGCTTTAATCACGCCACACAAAGATAGGTGCAAGAGAGGCCTAGCACACAGCTGCCTAACACAGCAAGCAGAGCAGCCAACAGTATACCATGCTGCAGCCACTGGCAGCCTCAGGCACATGTCCTGAAGCACCGGGAGACACTCAGCAACATACACACACGTGTGACGTCGCCATTCGCTACCTGCGCTGCTGCCTACATGCTGCAGTTGCATCTGTACCCTGAAGAAGCCTGCTGCTACTCATGCACACCACCTTGACTGCCAAACCACTGCCAAACCGCTACCAAAGGAGCCTAAGACCAAGGAGCCCAGAACTCATTCTGCGGCGTGCATGCTGGCATGCCGGCTTCCATGCTCAGCAGCATGCAAGCACACCAGCACCTGCCGCTGCTCGTTTCGCTGCGTGTGCAGCAGCAGACGCAGCCTGCCAACCGTTCATTTGCTACGCCAACAGCTGGGTGTATGGCTTGCAACACCTCTGCCGGCGCAGCACCCCAGCTGAGATCACCGGAGGGAAATGCACAGGCAAGCAGCATGCACAATGCCTTGTGGCCGGGCTGCAAGGCTGACAGAGCTGCTGCGGTGTGCGATTGGCAGCCACAGCCGCACCAAGCCGGCTGTGCACACCACCTGCACACCGCATGCCTACACAAGAGACAAGCAAGAGAGCACACGCACCAGCAAACACACACACCACACACACACACCTGAAAAGTGAGACGAAAGAGACAAAGGAGGCAAGGCAGCGCCCTCCAGGCGACAGGAAAGAGAACAAGCTGTGCAGCAATGCGTGCAGCAGCAGAATGCACACCCAGCATCATAGCAGCGCTCAGAGATAACGAGCTGGCTAGAGTGCTGTCTGGTGGTAGCAGGTGGGTGCCAAAATAACCTGAGCACGCTTGCAGCTGTTCTGCTGCCGCTGCAGTGGCAGCTGTGCCAGGCTGCAAAGTGGTGCACCACGCAGCTGCTGCAGCTTTGCTGAAAGCTGCTACCCCAACATCTCAAACTGCGTGCTGCCAGTTGCCCTGAGGGGCCCAACGCTTCCAACACCCTGTCAAGCTAGTAAGACGGAGAGCCTTGCAAGAACCCGCAATATGACACGTGTTACCCCATCCAACAAGATGCAACGTCCCTGCCTGCCCGACCTCGGCACCCGGCCACCTGCCACTAAGCGCTGACCACGGCTCAGCGACAGCAGGGGCAGTGGCCCCAAAACAAGCCAACCCTAGGCCGCATCCAAGGCGGCAGAGGCGTCCTAGCAGCATCTGCACCCTACTACTCAACCCTACTCGAGGCCAAAATTGCACCCTCACAGGAGGTTGATGCCGCAAGTATGTGCGGCGCAACTACTACAGCACAACTGCTGCTGGGAGTGCCCTATCTCTGCACTCTCTGCACACACATGAGGAGCTGCAGCGCCTGCGCTGCACACACAGCAGCACCATGCGCCTGCTTCTTGGATCAAACACACACACACACACACACACGACGCCAGCCCAAACACATCTGCGCCGCCCGGCGCCCCTGCTGCTCCCGGCGCAGCCCGCGTGTGCATCGCCGCTGGCCCCACACCAGCCGCAGCACACCGCCTGATCAGCCAGCACGCCGCAGCCCACCACCCAGCACGCCGCCGCGCGATCAGGTGACGCTCAGGCTTCCCAGCAGCGTGGCAAGCTCTGGCATCGTCTCCAGCACGCTGTTGCGCTTGTGGATGTACACCTCAGGGTGATGCCGCTCCAGCCGCGCAAGCTGCTCGTTACTAATCGGCACGCCGTGTATGGTCAGCGTGGTCAGCAGCGGCAGCTTCTTCAGCAGCTCGTGCAGCTGCCGCTCCGTCAGCGGCCGCCGGCTGAGGTCCAGGCTGGTGAGGTGCGTCATCGCGGTGAGCGTTGACACCAGCTGGCTGGGCAGCGGCTCGCAGCAGGACAGGTCCGCGCCAAACGCGTCGCTGCTGAGGTCCAGCTCCTGTGTTTGGCAGCAGCAGGGGCAGCAGCAGCAGCAGCAGGCGGCGTGTTTGAATACGTTGTCACTGGATATATGATTGGTGGGCTTAGCATAGTGATGTGAAGAGCGTGAAAGTACTACATGTGGAGCATGCTGCAGGGTGACGGCATATTGAATGCTGGCAGCACATGGCCCAAAAGCAATGCAGCCAAGCAACGTGCAGCTGGCAGCAGCAGCAGCAGCAGCAGTGCCTCACCCGCAGCCCCGTCAGCTGCTTGACGCCGTCCAGCAGGGCTCTGCTGTAGCTGGGCAGGCACAGCGCCAGGCTGCGCAGCTGCGTGAGCTTGCTGACCACCATCATGTTGCCGTCAGCCAGGCTGCTGTGCGGCTTGAGTGCCAGCTGGCGCAGGTTGCTCAGCTGCGTGCACTCGGCAAGCCCAGCGTCTGTGGTGCGGCAAGGCAAGCAGAGAGCGAGGATGCGGCGCAGTCAGCATGCAAAGTGTGTTGGCATCATAGTGTGTGTGCTATTGGTTGCAACAAACAAAGCGCAGCTGCAAACTTTGTGCGGTGAGGTTCTGGCTGCTCCACACAAGCATTGCAGCCAACAACACCATAATGCCAGTGCCTGCTGGACATGTATCACCATCATGCCACTCAAAAACCTGAAGATGCACGCAGCTGCACTCCTGCTGCATCAGTTACATGTGGGTTGCATTGTGCTGGGATGTGCCGCACCTGTCACGATGGTGCCGCGCAGGTCCAGGCTGACCAGGCCCAGCATGTGCACGCAGCACTTGACCAGCTGCTCGTCGCCAAACTCCCAGTTCTTGTACAGGTTGAGGTGCGCCAGGTGCGGCAGCGACGGCAGCAGCGCCTGCAGGTGGTGATGCAGCGCAACGCGGGGCGCACCAGCAGCAGGGTTGGGTTGGTATTAGGATTGGACGCAGCAGCTCCAAAGTGTGAAACTGGAAACAGCAGTTGACCTGCCAGTGTGCGCACAAACAAGGCACCTTCCCACAGTGCTGGCAGCAGCACGCACACACCGCAGCAGTGTAGCAAGCATCATATGTGGCACACATCAACTCTGCCCAACACAGCCTGCCGCCTCGCGTCGCGCCAGGGTACATTATAAAGACTTGCAGGATGCACACTTCGCAAACACACTTTGGAAACACACAATGCAACAAACTACTACAGCCGCACCACACTCACCAGCAGCGCATCCCCTGAGACCTCGCAGCAGTCCCGCAGCGCGAGCGTGTTTAGGTCTGTGAGGCTGCTAAGGTGGTGGATGCCCTCATCTGTGAGCTCCTCGTTGGTGCAGTGCAGCTCGGTAAGCTGCGTGAGCCGTGCCAGGTAGGCCATGCCCTCATCTTTGACGCGGGTCAGGCCCAGACTGAGGGCTTTCAGCGGCAGGTTGCTGACCGCGCTGAGGCCCTTGTCGCTGATGCGCTTGCAGCCGTGCAGGTTGAGCGACGTCAGCGCGGAGTTGGCCTGTGGACAGAGAGGTGGCAGGGTGGAAGGCAAAGGTAAGAGATACATAGATCAAGCGAGTGACACGAAATGCACTTGCAGCCGTGCAGGTTGAGCGCGAAGTTGGCCTAGAGGGTGGAGAGGAACAGGGGTGTGGGAAAGTAGTGGCAGGCGAGGGTGAGATGAAGCAAGTAGTGACATGGAATGGTGCTGCGCAGGCATGATGGAGAGGGAAATGCACAGCACAGGGGGCTGTGTGGTATGAAACCAACCAACAGCACTTCACGCATGGCGCCCTGCAGCTGCAACTGCTGTGTGCAGCCTATCACACCTGCTGCAGCCCCCCAGCCAGCTACTGCCTGGCTGGCCCCCAACCCCTGGCATACACCTGCCCACATATCATCACAGTGCATGCACCTTGCTGTTGCCCTGCAGCCCCAGCTACGCCCAAGTGCAGCAGCAAAACACATGCGCCCATGCACGCAACAGCAAGTGATCAATTCCAGTAGCACTCAAACACACCTGCAGCACCTCCAGCCCGTTGTTGGTGATCTTCCTGCAGCCGCGCAGGCTGAGGCTGCTCAGGTGCCGCAGCCCGCCCAGCGCCGTCATGCCGTTGTTGGTTATGCTGTTGCAGTCGTGCAGCGCCAGGCTCTGCAGGCTGCTCATGCGCCCGATGCTGCTCAGGCCCCGGTTGGTCACCCAGGGCTTGTTTGTGTCATCGCCCAAAGTGAGGCAGCGCAGCCGCACCGCTGACTGCGCCAGCACGTACAGGTCGCGGTTCCTCACGTTGGGGCACTGCACCAGCTCAAGCACTTGCAGCCGTGGGAACAGCGAGACCAGGTCTTTAGGCTTCAAGCAGCGCGGCGCCAGCTGCCGGATGTTCTGGTCTGCCACGGCCTTCCAGTGCCGGCAGGTCAGCCGGAACGCCTGCAGGCTGTTGTGGCCGGACAGGTACTGCACGACCTGCTGCAGGATGCCATCCACCAGCCACGCCCAGCTGAGGTTCTCCACGCCCTCGGGCAGTGCTGTGCTGGTGCTGCCCCGCGGCGACACCATGCACTGCGTGCTCGCGGTGCGGCACAGGCTGGCCACACTGGAGTCGTCTGCGATGGTGCTGCCAAAGTCGCTGCTGATGCTGCAGGCCGCGCTCACGCTGCTGCGCCTGCTGCTGCTGCTGACCTTGCCGTTGGAGCCGTAGCCGCGCCCGCCGCCCATCATGCCGCGCTGCGAGTAGAGGCTCAGCGGGTGCGGGCCGTGGCTGTGGTGCCCGTTGGGCGGGTAAAGCGGGTGCGGCGGCTGCCGCAGCCGCTGCTGCTGCTCCTGCTGCGCCTGGTGCTGCTGCAGCGTCTGCTGCTGTAGCGCCACCAGCTGCGGGGACAGCGGCGTGGCCAGCACCACGCCCATGCCGCCCTGCGGCAGCGGCACGCCCATGGGCACCACTGGGTAGCCATAGCCAGCCGGCTGCAGCATCAGCGGCATTGCCGGCTTCCAGTACTGCATGGGGCCCCAGGCGCCCATCGGCTGCTGCATCATGCCCTGCAGCGGCACGCCTGGCGGGTACTGCTGTGGTTGTTGCTGGTGTGGATGCTGCTGGTGGCCATACAGGCCCTGCTGCATCTGATCTGCATGCTCAGCGAGCTGAGCGGGCTGCTGGTAACGGCCGTGCTGCTGCATTGCTGGCTGCACGCCATCATATGCCAGCTGCTCCCCTGGGTGAGCGCTGGTGACGCTGCTGCTGCGTGCGTCCTCGGTGCCTGCTGCTGCTGCCGCCTGCGAGCTCGTCGAGGCCCCGTTTGCATATGATGATCTGTGTTCTGCTCCTTGGCAGTCGTGTGGCAGCATATCTGGCTGCCTCCGCCCTCTGGTGACTACCTGCGTCCTGTCACCTGCGAGGTGTCGTGTGGCGCCCAGGGTAAAGTGTATAACATGTCAAGATCTTAGCAATTGGCCAGCTGTGGCGCCACGTCCTCGCGCCAAGGAAACGCTTCACTGGCTCTGATGCAGTTGTGTTTGCCAGTCCACTCTACCCAGCACTGATTTAAAAGCACTAAATAACAAAGAAGCAAACAGCTTGAGATGCTGTACAGCGCTTGGCCTACATGTGTGTGGGCCCCTCCTGCAGGAGTGCCAGCCGCGCTTCTTCAGGCCAGACCCAACTCCCTTATCCCGTCCGGAACAAGCTGAATGATTATACGCATAAATAAAGAGAGTGCTGTAGTTTTCTGAGGCTCAACAGGTTGGCTCTCGAGTTGGCAATCGAGTTCAGCTCGTGTTGCTTGATGTCAGGACAAGGTTGATCCGTTTCAATAGTCCCATGTAACCTGTACTTGATGTTCTTCTCGATGTCATCGGTCCCTGCAAGCAGCACGAGGGTCTAGTTGAACCGCCCTTCTTGGCAATTCGTTGTCTGTTCTTTGTCAGGAACCCTGCATCTCACAGAAATGTTTTTTACTTCAACATACAATTTTAATCAAAGCCAGGAAGGGCGGTTAGGCAGCGAAATCACATTGCCTTGAATGTAGGCCCAACCTGCAGGCCGCTCGCAGGACGCCTTGGCCCCACAAAGTTTGGTGCAGAGTACTTTGCTTGAAGGGTATTTGGTGTGTTCCTTGTACATTACACGCTTGCGTGACTGCATCGGCAAGTCAGGCTGAGTCACCGACAATTTCTGTCCATCAGCCAACAATGGTCCGCCACTTCCATATCACAGTGCTTTCAGTACAATTTTTTTGTTTATCATGGTGTTTTTTGACATCGTGATCGTCACTGAGTATCAACCATGCCCTGGATGCTTACAATTCTTGTTGCATAGCCTTGAGAGCTGCCACGGTCGTGACTGCGCAGTCAGCTGACTGCAAGGGGCGGGGCTGGGAGAACAAGCAGTCCCAAAATTTGTCAAAGACATGCATTGCGCCGATGGTGTTGGTGCACATCTCAGCCTCAGAGGCGGAACTTCTGCCAATCTTCTCATGACTGCTCTCATCATGACAGCAACTGCCCAGCACCTTTCCCAGGGCTGCCGTGGCCTGCAAATGTGCGGCACGCCAGCTTGAATGCGTGCTGCACGGCCAAATTATATTTTCTAAGCGCTGCACCCGTCAGCCTTGTACTACATGCAAGCGGTGCGTGACTTGGAGTTACTTGCTGGCAGGCACATGGCCGCGCATGCAAGCAGTGCTGTGTTGGTGATACACATGGTGCAGTTGCAACACTCTCAGCTTCTGGAAGTGAATCCATCATCCTGATGATATTACCATTCACACCACAGCAGTCAACACGTGAAATTCGATGCTCCACGTTGCATTTCAAAAACTGCCATAATGAGTGTCACTATCCTTCACCATTCTTACACAGTGCAAGGGTGCATTCAGCAGTCAGCAAAGCCCGCCGGCTCTGCTTGCATGCTTGCAAGCTAGGCACTGCTGGTCCACCGAGTGCATCCTGCTTGCACGCATTGCCTAGACTGCAAGGGTATCAGCCAAACACAAAATGGGAAGGGGGCAAAACACATCAACCCGATCGTGAATCCAGCAAGCTGACTACCACCCTATAGCGCTCGCCACCAGGCATATGGACACGCCTGGAGCACGTGCACTGATGGTCCTTCACTGCAGGCATGTGGCACATGCCAGCATTCACGCCTGTTCCACCTCAGCAGAACAGTCAGCAGACCATCCTTTAATTGCCCAGCAGACTGATATACGACTGCCATAAGCTCGCCAACACCTGTGCTAGATGAATATATATGGAGGGCGGGTGCTTGCTGAAGCAGCAAGCCAAGAATGTGACAGGCAACTGGCCAGGGAGCGGCCTGGCCAGCCGGTGGCAGGCAGCTTGCTTGACCAAATAGACAAGCAGGCTGCGCCAGAACAATGGCAACACCATAACAATCAAATGTGTGGCTGGCTGCAACCTGTGCAGCCTGGCACATGCACCTGAGAGCAGCGGGCACGACACAGCAGCTAGCAGTGATGCCGCCAACACGCAAAAATATAAACCCCAGCATTCACTATCAAGGTACTGGAAACACACAACGGACAAGCGCTAAGAGTAAGCTGCCAAAACGCCAGGCGAAGCACCCAAGGCACACACTGTGCAAGTAAACAGGCGATGCAGCTGGTGGGGTGTCGATCTGCGAGCAAGTGACACAAGTGACACAGATGACGAGCAAACCAGAAGACCTACAGCAATCACAGTTTAGCCATTGCTATGATGCAAAATCGTGGAAAGCCCTGGGAATGCAGACATGGACACTCCAAACACGCACGCTTTCATGTTTGAACCAAACCCCACAGCAATGTGGCGTCGAAAGCATGGTCACTGCACATGGGTTGGAAGGACCTGGCTTGCCATCACTGCACCCAGCACACCCAGCCTTGGCAGCTGCACAGCACGTGAAGTCAATCAACTCACATCACACCACAGACAACAAGTCTGCACACGTCTGTGTCCAACCGTGCAGTGCTGCTCAATCATTAAGCCCAGGGTGATTGATATACGCGTTTCCCTGCATTGCAAGAGGCCACCACGTGCAAGCAGCCGCAGCCACAGCAGCAGCAGCAGGTGCACTGCCGGGCAGCCATCCTGCGTACCCCTTCCTGCAGCGATGTCACACCCCGCAGCCACACCCATAGCAACCCCTCACAAACCAAAACCTCTGATGAGCTTGTGATTGTTGGAGGCTGACAGTTGAGCACTGGCTGCAAGTGCAGCCTGCCAGCATGACATCCAGCATGCCCTTATGCACACAACTCCTCAGTACCTCAGTTGCTGCCAAAGCACCCCCGCCTATTTGCACACACGCTGCTATGCACACAGCCTCAGCACGCATCACCATGCACCTGCACGCACACAAGCGCAAAGACACAGCCGCACACACTCTCCAGCCGATCGCATGGCAGTCCACGCGACAGCTGCAATTGTTCTGCAGTTTGGCACATGCAGGTTCATGCCTGTGCCAGCAACAGCATGGTGTTCACTTGCCGCCACTGCTCACCACCGCTGCTCACTGGAGGGGTGTGGAGGCACACCATTCTGCCACAACAGCAGCCAGAAGGCATGCTCAGCAAGAATTGGATTGCCAGGTACTTGCACTGCATCTGCGCTCAGCCAACCTAGTGAAAACCCAGACAAGAAGACAGCCAGAAGAGGCCGTTGCTGCTGCCACGTGACACGCTACCATAAGCACCAAAAGCTCCACATCACACAGCTTCGTGTCAACAACACACGACCCCACCACACCACACCACACCAGGGCATCATGTGAAACTGAGTGTGCCTGAGGCATACATTGGCACATGTCACCGCACCACAGGCCATGCTCCACAGTAGCAGCCGCTTCCACATTTGCAAGCACGACTGGCAACCTCAACCCTGCTGCCCCGCTTCCATCACGCTAGTGTCAAGCCATCGCGCTAGCGTCAAGCACAGGATGATGGCGAACGAAACAGCAACTCACAAGTCATGGCTAGCGAGGGCATCCATCAGCATGCCCGGCAGCCGCCAATGAGCAGCGCTGCATGGCATTGCTGGATCAATGGGAGGCCCGATATCTTGCCAGAGCTGACCCATGGCATAGCGTTAGCAGATACATACTACCAGCCACTCGCACAGCAGACTGCTTCGCCGCGTGACAACCTCAGCATTGATGACGCAGGCATGCATACCGCACAGGGCTCGCAGCCAACCAGGGTGAAAATCTGCCAGTACAGTCCAATACGCACCACCTGGCACAGCAGAACGAGCTGGGCTGCATAATAATGGCAGCAAGTCAGAGTATCAATGGGATTGGTCATCAATCAAGCTGAAGGGTTGCAAAAGCACTCGCAAGAATGCATGGAGTGCGCAGTGTACACACCGCACCATGCCGGTGGTGTCAGCTGTGGTCGAAATCCGACAGTGACAGCATGCTACGCCTCAAATGCGTGCGCCACAACACGACAGCAACCGCCAGCGCTGCACACCGCAGCCCTGCAGCTGCTGCCTGTGCCAGTGCACACCACTCAACAGAGCCCAGTCCCAGCAGTGACACAGCACTGGGGAGATGATAGTCAGCGCTCGCTGAGCAGAGGCGTGCGCCGCCAAACACACATTGCCACACAAGCCCGCCAGGCCAGCCCAGTCTGGCCCAGCCCACTGGCATTTTGCCCTACTGCCCCCTCAACCATCAGATGCTGCACAGAGTGCGCTGCAGCCACACTGCGCCATACCAATGCTGTACTGCAGCATGGGGCGTGTACTAAAACAGCCACCAACCAGGCACACCATCCCAATCACCCAATGCGATGCAAAACTACCCTGCACGCCACAACACATCACATGACCCTGTCGTCAGACAGCAGCTGCAGCCACAGGCCCACATGCATGCTTACTGCTGCTGCTGCTGCTCCTGTGCCTGTTGCAGCTGCTGTTGCTGTTGCGCCTGCTGCACAGCCTGCTGCACAGCATGCTGTGCCTGTTGCACTGCGTGGTGGTGCGCTGCTACCTGCTGCGCAGCTTGGTGCTGTGCCTGCTGCACCTGCTGCTGCACCTGTTGCTGCACCTGCTGCTGCACCTGTTGCTGTGCCTGCTGCTGTGCAGCCTGCTGCTGCCACAGCTGCCAGTCAACTCCATCAGCTGTGAAGTTCATGTTTGGCTGCTGCAGCACTGTCACATTACCGGCAGGTGCATGGCCCTGGTACCCATAGAATAAGTCACCTACCATCTGCTGCTGTTGCTGCTGATGCTGTGCAGCCACCTGCTGCTGCTGAGCCTGCGCATGCGCTGCTGCAACTGCAACTGCGGCGGCATGCTGCTGCTGCTGCTGCTGCTGGTGCTGCTGCTGTTGCTGCTGTTGCACCTGAGCCTGCACCTGAACGGCAGCAGCCACAGCAGCCGCTGCCGCAGCATGATGCTGCTGCTGTTGCTGCTGCTGGTTGGCAGCTGCGACGGCAGCCACGGCGTTTGCTGCTGCAGCGGCGTCCATGTGAGCGCTGTGCATCTGCACAAGTGCAGCGGCATCTTGCGCAGAGAAGCTGCCCGCAGCCTCCATGTACAGTGTGGTGGCCACAGCTGGCGTGTTGGGGCCAGCTGAGGGGGGCGTGCCCACCACAGCTGCCTGCTGCTGCTGCTGTGCTGCGGCCAAAGCAGCTGCTACTGCTGGCACTGCCATGGGTGCTGTGGGCCCGTGGCTTGCGCCGGCAGCCATTGAGCTGCAAGAGCCTGAAGTGAACGAGCCGCCATGGCTGCCAGCCGCTGCAAATGCATTGTCACTGGAGGAAGGGCCTGACTGGGGCATTGACGGTGCAGCGCTGGACGTTGCTGGCACTGCAGCTGCTGCAGGATGGCCGCCAGCTGCCAGGCCCAGCACTGTCAGTGTGGTCAGTGCTGCTGTCTGGCCTGCACCCGCAGTGAGGCTGCCAGCTGGGGTCATGTCATGGCCCAGAGCCCAGTGCCCTGCTGCCGCACCCACATCTGCATAGCCTGCCAGCGTTGCAGCCATCTGCTGCTGACCCTGGTTCAGCCCACTCAAGCCTGCCATGCTCGCCTGCTGCTGCTGCTGCGACTGCTGGAATGCCGACGGCAGGCTAGGAGCTGCTGTGCCCAGCACGTTTGCTGCTGCGTTGTGCACCTGCTGCAGGTTGAAGCCGACCCCCTGCAGGTTCATGCTGCTGCTGCTGTTGGCTGCCAGTGACATCGCCACTGAGGTGGATGCCAGCTGGCCAGTCAGCAGCGATGGCAGCATCTGACCAGGCGCGCCATGTACGCTGTTGACTCGGCCGATGTCCAGTCCTGCAGCGCCCTGCGCACTGCTGCCGGCTACTGTGGGTGCTACCAGGCTGCCGGTAGGCTGCAGCATCAGGCCTGCTGAGCTAGGCATGTGCACGGCAAGCGCATCCACAGTCGCCTGCTGCTGCTGTTGCTGCTGCTGGAGGCTCGCCAGGAGCTGCAAGGACTGCAGGTCAAGGCCTGCCTGGGGCGGGTGCAGTCCTGCTGCTGCCACAGCAGCAGCTGCAGCAGCTGCAGCAGCCTGCTGCTGAGCCATCTGCTGCTGCGCTGCAGCAGCTTGCTGCACGGCTGCCTGCTGCGCTGCGGCCTGCTGGGCTGCGGCTTGCTGCATCGCGGCCTGCAGCTGCATGGCTGCCTGCTGCTGCTGTTGCTGCATGGCTGCCTGCTGCTGGTGGTGCTGCTGCTGCTGTTGCTGCTGCTGAGCTGCAATCACCTGCAGCGCTGTTGTCAGCACATTGGCATAGTCGGGCGCTGCTGGTACAGCCGCCACCACTGGCACTGGCGCAGGCACAGCAGGTGCAGCAGCAGGAGCTGCAGCGCCTGACAGCTGTTGCAGCAGCATTTGCAGCGCAGCCTGCTGCTGCTGCTGCGGCATGGCAGCCACAGCCGCAGCAAGGTTGCCAGCTGCAGGTGATACTGGAGCGGCAGCTGCCACAGGTGCTGCCAGCTGTCCGCCAGCCAACAGGCTGGCCAGCTGCGCTTGCAGGTCTGGCACTGCTGCAGGGGTGGCTGGCACAGCTGCTGGCACTACCGCGGGGGCCGGGGCGGGGGCAGCTGCTGCAGCCAGTGCTGCCTGCTGCTGTTGCTGCTGCTGCTGTTCAGCGGCTGCTGCAGCAGCTGCCTGGCTCGCCTCGGCCACCAAGCCGCAGTAGCTGTCAACAAGGTTGGCCAGCAGCGTCTCTGCCAATGCCCGCAGCGCAGCAGCCTGCTTGGCGCCTGCGTTGTCACCCTCTGCTGCTGCCAGCGCTGCATCCATGTTGAGGACGCGGATGTTGTGCAGGTACGAGGCAATCACCTGCACCGGCGTGATGCCTGCATCTGCCAGTGCTGCCATGACGTCGCCCTCATCTGCGCCAGTGAACCCTAGCAGCTCAGTCAAGATGTGTGCAGGCTTGCACTCAGCCTCCTCTGCAAAGGCCAGCATCAGCTTTGCCATCTCCAGGTCCTCCCCAGACATCTCCACAGCAGCCGGCACATCACTGCTGCTGCTGCTGCTGCCGAAGCGGCTCGGGCCCAAGCGGGATGGCTTGAGGGGCTTGCTCACGGCTGCTGCAGCAGCTGCAGCAGCAGCAGACAGGTCTGTGGGTGTGCCTGGCTGCGAGCCCACTGCGCTGCTGTCCCCGCTGAGGTTGGCGCTGCTCATGGTGCGGATGGGCTGCAGGGGCGGCAGCCCAGCCTCTTTCAGCAGCTCCATTGCACTGCCTGCGGTATTGCTGGTGGGCGTGGTCGAGGTGCTGCCGCTGCTGCCTGGCGCTGGCACTGGAGGCTGAGACAGGCGCTCCTGCAGCGCTGCCAGCAGCAGCTGACTCAGCGACTTGCCAGCGCCGGCGGCTGCTGCTGCTGCTATAGGCACTGCTGCTACCTTGCTAGCATCCGCTGACTTGGCTGCAGCGACCTTGCCATTGCTGGTGCTGCTGCTGCTTGCAAGACTGAGGCTGCTAGCGCTGCGCTGCTTTAGTGCTGGCAGCTTGGCGCTGCTTGCAGGAACGCCCAAGGGCAGGTTAGAAAGCGCCGCACGCACTGCTGCTGCAGGCTCCTGCTGCTCACTTGCTGTCGCAGCCGCCTGCTGCTCCTGCTCCTCTTCCTCTGCTGCTACTGCTGCTGCGGCGGCGGCCGCCGCTGCGGCTGCCGCTGCGTTGGCTGCCGCCACACCAGGTGGCACGTAAGGCCCCACACTTGCAGTTGAACTGCTGGACTCTGTGGCCGTTGGTGTGAGCGTAGGTGTGGCTGCAGGCTTGTCTGCTGAGCCTGATGTCACGGATGACATTGACGCCAGCTGCTCAGCTGCAATGGCCTGCAGCGTCTCAGCAAACACCTGCTGCTGTGTCGGCAGCTCACCCTCCGCTGCTGCTGCTGCTGCTGCTGAGTGGAAAGGCTGCAGCTCATCCTCCTCACGCTGCTGCTGTGCTGGCTGCCCTGCCGCCCCCTCCTGCTGCTGCTGCTGCTGCTCTGCCAGCAATGCAGCAGCCACTGCAGGCAGCTCAGTGGCCTCAGTGGCCTCGCCAGCAGCATCTACCAGCGACGACAGCGCCACAGGTGCTGCTGCTGGCTCGCCGTCCGCTCCTGCAAGGCATGCACGGCTAGCACTGCGCACCAGTGCAGCTGCCAGCTCAGACGCCTCCTCAACAGGCAGCTGCTGCGATGCTGCAGCTGCTGCCACAGCAGACAGCGCTGACGCCAGCACAGTTGCCTGCTCTTGCGCAGCTGTCACAGGGCAGCGGGGTGGCAGGGCACTGCTGGGTGCTGCACCTTTGGTGGGGGAGGTGCTCTTGCTGCTGTTCACTGTGGAGGGCGCACGCAGCACGCTCGCGCTGGCACTGGAGGCTGCAGCCACAGAGTCTGGCGTCTGTGTGGCTTCGTCCTGCTGGTCAGCTGCAAATGCACTCTCCAGCGTCTGGCATCCCTCATCCTCTTGCTGCTGCTGCTCTGAATCAGCAACACGACTGCCAGCAGCCAGAGCATCAGCAGCAGGTGCCTCCACTACACCTTCCACAGCTGCATCACTGTCACCTGCACCTGCAGCAACATCTGCTGGGTGCTGCTCCAGCAGTGTCGTGCCAGCAGGCTCTTCCTCTTGCTCATCTTGATCTGCTGTGTTGGCTGTCACGCCAGCGTCCGCTGCTGTTGCTGCACTGTCATCACCGCCTGCGGCTGCGTCTGGCTGCTTCTCGCATGCTGTGGTTGCTGCAACATCTGCAACTGCACCGCTGCTGCCTGCCTGTTGCTGATCTGTTGGGCCGCTGCGGATGTCATCAGACTGCGATTCACGCAAGGCTGTGCCGTCTTCTGTCTTTGGCCGCTCCACCTGCATCTCCTGCCCCTGCAGCTGCTGCTTCAGGTTCTCTAGTGCTGACTGCAGCTGCGCCTGGGTGTTCTGGCAGGTGACGTGCTCGCCAGCAACGATCGTGGACATAAGCTGCACAGACTCATCCAACAGCTTAAGCAGCTGCGGATTGTCTGCAGCTGGACTGACATCGGTGCTGCCTGCTTGCAGGGCAGAGGTAAAAGGCAGAAGATTTGCATCAGGAGGGCAGGTGGTGGGGGCTAAGGCAAAGCAGCACAGGCTGGCAGAACACATGGTACACATGCAGCACCTGCCTCGAGGCCACTTCACAGCAGAGACAGCAGTTGTGCTGTTCAGTGCCTTACTGACCCCACCTGTTGTCGGGGCCTCCATGAGTGCCCGGCAGGTGAACGGTGAGTGCTGCTGTAGGTTTCCTATGACAGGAGCCTGCCAGCTGGGATTTAGTCAGACCTGAAGCAGCGACAGCACGGTAAGCGAAGAATCAGGGTGAGCAACGGGGCCTCACAAACGCCCAGGTTTGCTGCAGAGGCCCGCCATAAGGGGCATGCACCAGTCCAACTCGTTCTGGCTTATCGTGACAAATCTTGCTGGTTTAAAAGGTTTATAGGAGGCAAGACTAGATCCGTACTCACCTGGGCAAGTAGTCAGACAACTCACACACTCGCACCAATTGGATCACCCAGCTTGGCTTGAGTCACCTCCTAGTTTACAATCAGGTACACACATTAGGTGGTGAACTGGTACTGGCAGGCCTATGGCCTTGCGGCCGTTTAGAAGTGGAGTTTTCCGTCTTTGCTCCTAATCGGCGATCAATATACAAATGAAAATGGGTTGAAGGGTGAACTAGTGGGTAAGAATGGATTGTGCTTCAGCGGATGCTGTGCAAATGCAGCTGAGGCAAACGGCACTTCCTAGGGTCTGGGGCCCCTGAGTCCGTGGTGATCAACGACAACATATGTCGCGATCTTCTTGGCTGTACAGTTTATAGGTGCGTAAAGCTCAAGATTCTGTCGAGCTTTGGTCTGTGTGGACAGTCAGTACTGTATAATCGTGCAGGTCAAAGTTTGGCACAAGGTGAAGGCCATGTGGGTCACGCTGCAAAGAAGAAAGCCGAGAGTTACTTGCAATGAAGCAGCCTACCAGCTGCATCAAAACATTGAATGAAAGCATCAATGGCAGTGGAGGCTTCTGCTGATGCATTGCAGGGTTGGACTGCTGCAGGGCACTGCCCTAGGCGGCCCGCTACGGTAGTGTCTGTTTCATCATGACGGCCGCAAAATCCTGATGAACAAAGCATTAAACTGTCCTGCAATGCGCAATGTCTTTGAAAATATTTATATATGTATGTGCAGACACCACTTGGTGTCATGTTAAACATGGAACTTTAAATCTCATGGCAAGACACCAGTACCATCATGGCATGGCATGCCAGGACCTTCTAGTTGGCATGACGCATGCGCCACCACACCCAGTGGCAGTGAGATGGTGCTTCCTGGCGCAGGTGATGTTGAGATGCGACAAAGAGCATGTGCTGCAACTGCAGCACAGCATGCAAGTGCTAAGCACCAGCTATGGGCCAAGCAGCACATAAACTTACTTAGCATCCTAAGTCGCCTGTTTCTTGCTGCCACTGAAACTCAAATCGCGCTTGAGCAAGCAGCCTTTGCATGGGCTGCTTAACGTTATGCAAGTGGCTGCACTCTGTTTCCCTGGCCTAAGCTGGTCCTGCCTTTGGACAATGTACGCGTTGACACCATGCTGCGCCCCACGCTGCTGCCTGGTGGCTGGCTGCCCGCCACCCTTGCGCCAGGCGCCGGCAGGGACATGCTGCGTGCTGCCTTGCTGGTGTTATGGCAGACTGTAACACCCTGTGCACTGCCGCCTCTCTTACTGTGCGCTCCACCCGCTGCGCCGCTGAGACGCCTGCCACCAGCTGTTGTGGCAGCTGTCGAGCGGCCGCCATGCTTCATGCTGCTTGCGGGAAGCACGGCAGCAGGCCGCTGCTGGGAAGCCTCAGACACCAGCAGGCTAGAAGCATCGCTGCTGATGCTGTGTGAGCGCGGGGTTGGGCCACACATGTCGTGTGTTGCCTGGCGCAGGTCACAGAACTCTGGTGCGGCAGGTACGCCTGCTGCTGCTGAACCAGGCAATGACACAGCTGCCTGCAGAAGGCTGATCAGGCTCATGGCTATGCCTGGTTTGGCTGGCGGCTCAGGCTCGCTAGCGGCTGCTACTGCTGGCACACACACCTCACTGGGCTGATCAGGCAGGATGGGGAGGCTGGTAGTGCCTGGCGAAGATGTAGATGCGCTGGAGCAGCTACTTTGTGACACCACAGTAACTGGCTCAGACGCGTTGGCAGCAGCAGCAGTATCTCTGCCAGGGGACATGCTGTCAACAGCGCCTGGCACTGCTGGTACTGGTGCTGCAGCTGGTTGATTGTTTGATCTACCATCACTGCACGCAGCTGAGCCTGACAGCATCTCATGGCTTCCGCAAACAGCGGAGTGCTCTGTGCTGGTGTTGATCAGCTGTCGCTCAGGCCGTGGCTGTTGCTGCTCTTGCTGCTGCTCCTGCTGTGGCTCCTGCTGCTGCTGCTTGTCCTGGTTGGCTGCAAGACTGCTCAGCTGCTTGTCTGGCTGGTGCACACCCAGCTGCCATGGTTGTTGCTGCCCTGTTTGCTGCTGCTGCTGGTCATGCTGTTGCTGTTGCTGCTGCTGCTGCTCTTGCTCCTGCTCAAGCTTTTCCCTTGCCAGTTTGTTCTGCCTGGCCCGCTCAACCCGCTGTTGTCGCCGCTGCTCCTCTGCTGCTTTTGCTGCTGCTGCTTCACGTGCAATCTTAAGCTGCAGTTGTCCATACAGCGGATTGATCGCCTCATGTAGCCACTGCAGCCCCTCTCGCAAGGCAGGGTCTGCCTGCTGTTGCTGTGCTACACCCTTGGCTGTACATGCCATGGCTGTGCAGGGGATCTGGTGCTGCGCCTGTAGCTCTTGCAAGCTCATTGCTGCCGTAACTGCCGATAGTGGTTGTGCCCCTGGCAGGTCCTGCTTGTTGGCAAACAGCAGCAGCGGCTTCCCGGCAAGGTGTGGTGCTGCCATTAGCTGCTGCAGAGCGCTGCGGGCCTCTGAAAAGCTGGTCTGGTCTGCTGAGTCAACCACATATATGACTCCATGCACCTCTGGAGCATAAATCCCCCATATGCGTCGTATGCTGCGGATACCGCCTAAATCATACAGCTGCCAGGCACAATGAAGCAAAGTAGCACAGTGCAAAACAGCAAAACATTCAGCACAACAGACATGCCTTCGTGCACACTGTCTGGGTTTGTTGCTTCAAGCAGAAATCACAAATAATTTGCTAGTACTGCATTGCTAACCTCGTGTTGCACATGCTTGCTGCCATACGATACACAGGTTGTGCCACAAGCGAGCGTACACTTTGGGCTGCAAAAGCATCGGGCGTTTTGGGCAGCTGAGAGGGTGCAACGAAGCTCGCACCTTGAAACTGCACTTGGGAGTACAGATGTCTGCTGCGTTGAACCCATATGTAGGAACAGTGTCGCTGTGCAAGTCCCCCTGCAAGCTGTTCAGCAGCGTTGTCTTGCCAGCATTGTTGATGCCCACCAACAGCAGTGTTACCTGTGTAGGTCGCTTAGGGCGGCACATTGCAAGACAGCCACCCCACGAACAGTTAGTTGGTTGTGTCATAAGAGCATACATTTATAGAAACCGCCCAATGACTTAAAGGGTGTACAAGGTGAATGCAGACCTATGTGAACACGTTGATGCTGCTGCAGCAGCTGGTACTGTTCCAGATTGCAGTACGCTACTCAAAGTCTTTGCATCAACTTATGAGCACTCGGTTGCTCAGCATTTCTTGCCACTTCTGATCGACGTTGACAAAACGGACTTCTGATTAGGGTTTTCACACCTTGACCGATCGAGACTGGACGCCTTAGGAAGGCCGCAGCACGCATAAACGAGCAACGCGCGGGTATCTATTGGGAATTCAAACGTTACTTGCATGGGCCGTGGGCGGGCATCAGCATGAATGCTCCAGCAGGATGAAAACAGCGTGAGGCCTGTCCCAGGCAAGCTAAAGAAGCGGTGTGACCAGTGCAGGACTTTGGGTGGACGCCACATAGCATATAAGCCTCGCACTTACTCAGCTTGCGAGCGAGAGGAACAGCTCTTTCAGGTGTGCAAGCAGCAACTGAGTGGCCCATCCTGTTACTGTCATGCTGTACATGTATAAAACCATTTCACAAGCAGTGCATGCCTTCAGCCACCACGCTGTGATATGCTTACATGCACCTTGCAGGACGTGTGCCACTTTTTGAAGCACGGGATTGATTCTTCAGTAATAGTAGTCGGCCCGCACAGCAGCAGTAACCTAGCCAGCAGCAGGCACATCTTGTGCAGCGTAGCAGACCATCTCAGCAAGTCAGCACAGGCAGCAAGTCACAGCATTGAAGTTTGTTGCTGTCTCGAGTTCAGCAGTCGGACCATTGACCTGTTTGGCTGCAGTGATGGCGCTGAGGTCTCAACCACAGCAGCATCCAGCACCAGTCCGTCCAAGCAACAGCACGGCACGCTAGACGCTGCAGGGCCTGCTACGCGTGTACAAGTACACAGTGCGACTCAGATACGCAAAGCACTGAAGCTTGGAAGCAACAACGCCGGCAGCAGCGCCGAAGCCAGCAGCTGGTTGGTTGGTGACGTGCAGACCTCCCACCACTGTGAGCCGTGCGAAGTTGATCATCTGGAAGCAGTCGTGTCGCGGCTGTGGTATAACAGCAACCCAAGCAGCAGCAGGAATAGCAGCAGCATTGCAGTGGATCAACACAGCAGTTGTCTCACAGTGATCGACTTGACCAGATGCTACAGGGCTGCGGAGTGTACTGGCAGCTGGCCTGGGCAGCTTGAGGCCAGCTGTAGCAGCAGCGATTGCAGCCCAATCAGGCGCACCCCAGGGCTTCGACACCAGGCACAAAGCCCAAACAGAGCAGGATCAGGCGGGCAGCAAGCAGCAGGCAGCAAGTCACAGCTGGGCAGCAGGCCAGGAAGCGCAAGCCTGTGGCTGCAACTGACAGCGTACATCCACAAAGCAGCAAGTCACATTCGCAGCAAAGCAGGTGTGTCATTGCTGAGTTTGCAGAGCTGGCTGGAATATCCATAGAAAACCAGCATCATTGGCAATACACACGTGCCTGTGTGACGCATGTTATACAATCTGCAAATCATCAGTACCACACTGCAGCGCATCTGTGGACTGTATGCTGCTGACAGCAAGTGTGCACTGCTTGCAGGGTGGCATCTGGCCATCCCAACTAGAGGCCATCGCCTGCTGGGACTCATTGCTGGGCAGATCACAGGGCCTACCTGCTGCCACTGGCTGGTCAGGGACACACCAGCTGCTGCTTCGCCATCTCCAACTCAGTTGGTGACACAGGAGCCGCTTGCAGAGCAGTGCGCGCGCCAACAGCTGCAGCGGGTGCTCAGGGACGCCGTCACAATCACGGTGAGCAGCAGCATGATACTGGCACGACAATGTTGGCTTGCCACTCCATGCAGCCTGACTTGTGCTCTAGCTGTGAGGGCAATTGTTGTGCAGCAGTGTACCGCACAGTCGCAGAGACACCTTTATGATGCTGCTGTTTCACCCAGAGCTATCACCTACTTGGGTGTCATGCGTGTTGTGACTGTCGCTGTGCTTGCAGACGGTGTGCGAGCCTGCTGTGGCTGGTGAAGGCGCCTGTGTGCAGGCAGCTGCTTGCAGGATGCTGTCATTCCAGGAGTTCGTCGACTCGCGCAAGAGTGGGCCTGCCTCTGCAGGGCAGCAGCTGCAACGGAGCAAGTGAGTTCTTGTCCTGCGTGCTATACGGCGCCTGCAGGCAGCAATTCACCATCGACATGCAATGTGCATTCAGTTTGTGTTGCAGGCAAACCATGACACAATGTCAGCACTCCCCATTTATCACTGCCTGTTGGGTTCCTGCTGCAGGTCTGCACGAAATGCATCACACCACGTGCTAGCAGCTTTGGACCAGCTCAAGCTCCAGCGCAGCAGCACCAGCAATTCCCTGCAGGATCCTGAGGCACCAGCTGCAGGCAATGCAACATTTGTGTCAGGTGCAGCAGCAGGAGCAGCGCGGCTGAGCAGCGCTCGGTGCAGCAGCTTCACTGGAACTGCCGCAGGTGCACTTGGTACAGCAGCACCAGCAGCAGCGGCCCCAGCACAAGGGGAAGGGCCAATCAGCACAGCACAGCACAATGCTCCTGGCAGCCACCAGCTCTCCAGGACGAGCACATCGAAAAGGGATTACACAACCACTGTAAGTGGTGGCGAGGCGTTTGATAATGACAGGAGGATATCTGACGGTGGTGTAGCAGCAAGCAGTGCCACGATCCGCATGGTGCAGCCGCTGTCTGTTGCAGACGCCCTCTGCAGCCCCAGAGGCAGCAGAACAAGCAGTGTAGCGCACACTGCTGCCGCATCTACTGCTCCACCAGCAGTTCCTGCGAGTGGCAGGTATGCAGGAGCAGTTGGTGCTGCTCCAATCCACTCAAGCCGCACGGTTGCTGTGGCTGGCTGGCAGCTGGAGCAGCAGGGTTTGGGTGCGCTGGCTGCGAGTCAGAGCAGCAGCAGTGTGCACATTGCTGGCAGCGCAGGTGCTTTGTCACCTGCGCAAGCAGCGCGGCCCAATAGCTTGCAGCACAGCATCACCAGTGCCAGTCAGCGGGAATGGGGCGGCACAACGATGTCAGCAGCACCAGCAGCAGTGCAGGCACAGCACAGGCCGTCTACCCTACAAAGAAGTTACACCAGCAGCAGCCAGCGCATGCTCTCCCCACAAGTCAGCAGCAGAGCTGCAGCTCACAGCTCTGCCGAGCCCCGCACAGAGCAAACAGCTGCACCAGAGGGTCCAGCAAAGCAGGCAGCGCTGCAGTCACTGCAGCAGCAGCAGGAGCAGCTGCAGCACTTGCTGCGGCAGGTGTCTCGGCGCTCTCAAGGCTCCATGTGCAGCAGGCTGTCACATGCTGCTTCAGCAGCAGCAGATGAAACAGAGCAAGCAGCAGCAGCAGCAGCTGCTGTCCCAACTCACAATAGGCATGAAGCAGAAACTGCTCAGTTGCAGCGAGAAAGCAGCAGTGCAGCTGCAGCACATGCACAACAGGGTGCTGCCCTGCATGGCCTGCAGCAGCAGCTTGCACAGATGCAGGGAGGGCTGAGGCAGTCACTGAACAGGCCAGCGGCTGGATCCCCCAAGCTTTTGGGTAAGTCGCCAAGCAGCTCTCCCCCACAATTGGAAGCCGACGCTACAGAAGCCTTGCCCAACCCCAGGGCGTCTCAGCCAAAACCGTACCCAGCTGCCATGGAGCGAAGCTGCGGCAGCACCACGAGTTCTGCAGCGGCAGCAGCAGCATCTGAAACCATTAAGCAGCTGCGGCCATATGAGCATAGCACGGCTGGGCAGGTCATCCAAGCAGCGGAGGCTGCTGCTGTGAGGCAGCGGGCAGTGGACCCTGCAAGCATCAATGGTGAGAAGGCGGCCTGTGCTCCCAGCAGCGGCAGCTGTCGTGATCAAATTGGCACTGCCAGCCAGCAGCAGGATGCGCAGACCAGCTCGCAGCGCGTCCGCGACTCGCAAGTCCTGGATGTGACGCTCAGTGGAGGTGTGCCTGCAGCTGAGGCATCGGCATTCACAGCCAGCATGCCCGGCAGCAGCAGCACCTCACCCAGGGGCTCCGCATCAGGATCAGGGTCTGATGTCGAGAGCTCATGCAGTGGGCGCCGTGGAGGCAGCCCTGAGCTGTGCAGCTCTGCGCTGTTCATTGAGCCGTCATCAACCGTGTGTGATGAAGACGTAGCAGACCTTGCATTATTCAGGACACCAGATGTGCGTGCAAGGGTGGGCAAACACACCCACGCAGCAGCAGCAGCAGCAGCAGCAGCGTCACGGCCAGGTCGGCAGCACAGCTTTCACTCCAGAGCTGGCCAGAGGCAGGGAGGACAGCACGCAATGTGTGATGACACGTCTGAAGCAGACGACGGACGCAGCTTCACAAACAAGCAGGCAGAGTTTGACGCTCGCAGGCAGCAGAAGCAGATGCAGCATACACATCCTAGCCATAGCAGAAGCAGCAACTCGGTCGGCACCACTGACGCTAGCTATGGGTTCCCTGACTCCAAGCACCATCAGTACAGCGTGTCAGCCAAGCATGTACTGGCTGACGCCAGCATAGGCAGAGCCATGCGAAGCAGGAGTGCAAGTCCTTACAGGGGCACTGCTGCAGCAGTAGCAGCAGCAGCAGCTGCAGCAGCAAAACACGTATATGTTGCTGCAGCAGCAGGGTATGATGCAGATGTGGATGCTGCACCAGGTGACAGCCACATGGTGCTTGTGGTGAGGCAGCATGCCAAGCAGCTGCAGCAGCAGAACGATGCCCTGGTACGTGTGCTGGAGCGTGAGCAGCAGGAGCACAAAAGAAGCAAGCAGAAGGTGAGCAGGCAGCAGCCACAGGGGCTGTAGCTGTGTTCTGTAGTTGGATGGAGCTGGAAACGCAGCACGAGCAGGAACTGCATGCACATAGTATGCAGGCTGAAGTTTCTTCAGCCACAAGGCTTTACCAAGTGTGTATGATGTGCTGCTTGGGTACATGGCACTGCACATGCCCACCTGCAAGGTGTGCACAATAGAAATGTGTAATGGCAGCTTCTCACGGTGCTGCTTGTGGCGGCTTGCTGGTGCAGGCTGTTGATGCGGAGCAGCAGCTGGCTGAGAGCCGGGCTGAGTGGGAGGTGGCGCTGCAGGTGTTGCGCCAGGAGAAGGTAGCAGTGAAGGCACAGCTGCGCAAAGCACTGGTGAGCTGCTGCTGCCCTGCCCTCGCCCAGTAGACGCAGTGATCCTTGGTATGCTTGAAGCGCAGTATTGCCAGGCCATGTGTTCTGCAATTCATGTTGGACTGTACGCTGGGTAGCACAGCCAGCTGCTCACTTTGACACGAGCATTTCTGACATTTCCAAGAGCATTCCTATTATGCTGTCGCTTGTTGTTGCAGTATCTGTCTGCCAGAACTGCTGACATATCTGCATTCCACATGCCTCGTGCAGGCTGGTGATCATGCGGAGGTGTTTGATGCTTTTGATGCAGCACTGGCTGCCTCGGCAGCACAAGTGCAGGAGGCGCAGGCTGCAGCAGCAGCACTGGCTGTCCAGCTGGCAGACTGTGAGTTGCAGCTGCAGCAGCACAGCACTCAAGCAGCTGCAGCAGCAGCAGCAGCAGCAGCAGCAGCAGCAGCAGGCAACAGTCCAATTCAGGCTGCCGATGCACTTGCTGTTGCTGCTGCTGTGGAGTCTCATGCAGCCAGGACAGGCTCCACCAGCAACCGCAGTCCAAGCAGTCATGCCTCAGGACCATTAGCAGCACTCAGACAGCACCAGAAGAGCATAGAAAAGCAGCTGGCGAAGCAGCATGCTGAGCTGACCAGGCTGCAGCGTGAGAACATGAGGCTGATGCGCTTCAAGAAGCAGTTTGAGTCAGCAGGGCAGAAACTGAAGGAGGCTGCTGCTGCGCAGGCTGCTGCAGAGTCGGCGGTACAGCAAGCTGGGCTGAAGGCAGCAGCAGAGGCAGGCAGAGCTGAGCGGCTGCAGCAACAGGTAGGCCATGCAGCTGCCTGAGGGTAGAGCGTGCAGATGTCTACTTTGTGGTGGCTTGCAACGCTCCTGCGGACATGCTTGTGTTTGATGAGAGTTGAACAAGGTGTTGTGCTACCAAGCGTTGCACATGCAGCATGCATGGTACATGACAGAGGCACGTCACTTATTGCTTGGCCAGACACGACATACATTCGACACATGCCACGCTGTTGTGCTGCTGCCTATCATCAACCTATCATTGCTCACAGGTTGCTGAGTTGCAGCTGGAGAAGCAGCAGATGCAGGCCAGCCAGCAGGCCTTGGAGCAGCAGATGGCAGCGTTCCAGCAGCAGCTGCAGCAGCTGCAGCAGGAGATGCATGTCAGTGCAGCGCTGGGCCGCTGCTCGCCGGTGCTGAGGGGCTTGGCTGGTGTTGATGCTGGCAGTGGATTGGATACGGGTGCTGTGGATGCGGCTGTGGCGGCAGCAGAGCAGCAATCTACAGGCAGCAGCAGCCACCACAGCAGGCACAGTAGCAGCAGCGCCATCAGTGCTGCGGCTGTTGCTGGCACGAATGTGACACATGGGAGCTATGGAGCTGGAGGCAGCAAATACATAACTACCAGCATACATGCCAATGACAACAGCAACAATGCAGGCAAGGCAGGCAGTGCTGGGCGTAGCTTTGGCCGTAGCAGCAGCGCGTTTGTGAACGCCAGTCCAAGTCAGCAGCCACAATTGCGGCACTCAACATCCCTGCCTGTCAGGCGGGGCAGCAGCAGCAGCAGCAGCTCCAGTGCAGCCCTGGCATTGGCACAGCAGGTGGCCAAGGCACTGCCAGGTCAGCCCGATTCATCCCTGCAGGGCCAGATGGCGAGCCTGATGTCCGCTATTGCTGCTGGCGTTGAGGAGCGCAAGGCGCTGGCTGCTCAGGGGCAGGTGCTGCTGGAAATGGTCACAGGCGGCTCCCATGCCTCTCTCTGAGCGGTGGAGCGCCAGGGGACTGCTGGTGTGTTATGTGACACACATATGTTACATGTGGAAACCGGGCGTCACATGAAGTTTTGCTGCGTGTGGGTTGTGGTGGTGGTGGGGCGGGGGGTGAGGGAGGGGAGGAGGGGGTCATGTGACAGATCGGGGGTTCGTGCACGTGAAGGTCGAGTGGCACATCGGGCGCGCACAGACACTTTCTGCCTGTGACGGGGTAGACTGTTGGTGGGCATCTGTTACATTGCATGGATGATCTACAGTCTGAGCTCCCAGCTTTGATAAAATGCAACAAATACTGCAAACACAAGATCAAATCTACCTCACGGCTGCACAACATCCACCTGTCAAAGGTAATGGCTGCCGTTATCAATGCAGTGCTAATGTGTGCAAGGCATGCATGATGCTGGCCACCCGCACAGACAATGGCAACCGCTGCCTGCTGCTATCACACAGCAGTAAAGAGTCCTACAGAACACCTCATGAAATGAGAGGAAGCTGGCGGCAGGAGCAACGTAGCTCTAATCTGCCAGCTGAAGGGTGGCACAGCCAGACCACACACACCGTTGGCGGCGCAACACCCCAACTCTGAGGTGAAACACACAGCGCAAATATACGGAGACTATGCTCGTGGCAACAAACATCTGCTTGCTAGGCTGGAATGGCGTTCAGTGTGTGCGGCACACGTCAAAACAGCATGCATCAGGCTGCCATCCAATATAGAAACGGCATGAGATCAAAGCTGGCTGATCAAACGAATGCTGTAATTCTCCCCTTGCCAGCTTGCAGTGAAGCAGCATACTTGCACCCTGGATTTAAGCAGAGCACACGGCCGGCAAAGAGGCGGCCATACAGCTGGCAATGTCAGCAGCACAGGATCTGTCCGGCTGCTACACCAAACAGCAGGCTGCTGGGCGCCCGCTTTGACAATGACAGGTGTGAGCTGCTGTTGCTGCTGCTGCTGCTGCTGCTGCTGCTGCTGCCTGCTGGAGGCAATTTGTCGCACAGCCGTCCATGCTGCAGCCTGCGATGATAATGCCCACCCACCTCCCAAACAAAAGAATGCCAATCATGTCAAGGTATCCAGCTGCTCTACAACCAATGAAACACACACTGCGCATGCCATATTTCCTGTTGAAGACCGCACACGAATCACACAATGCTGCAGCATTGTTGCAGGGCTACTTGGTAGCGCTGCTGCTCCCCAACACCCCTGCCTCCTGGCAATGCAGCTGGCGTGCTTTCACACTTTGGCTGTTGCCCTTGCAAAACACTTTTGGTGGGTGAAACACTGCGCTGCATGCCAACAAAGGCAGCCAAGTCCTTCTGCACCAACTCTAAGTCGAAATGACTTTTGGGGGTCCAGTCCAAGCTTGATGGTCGACCGTATTGCTTCATGCCTACCTGATCATCAAATGCCAAAGACACAATGCACACTTGAAAGCCACTCTAGGCTGCATTCGTTTGTTTTAATAGCGGCCCAGCCTGAAGGAGATCACACCACATCACCGCTGTCCAGGGCAATAACTGCGGTTATGCTGCTGCTGCTGCTGCTGCTGCTGCTGCTGCTGACATCTGCCAATGCTGCGCAACACCTTTGCCACAGCCAATGCATGCCAAAGCACAGTGCTACCTGACCACGCAATGCTCAAACAGCAGTAGCACGCCACCCAGCTGACGCTGCAGAGGGTGGCATCCTAAATCAGTGCTTCTTTGGGGCTAGCAAAGCTCCACTTTGATGCCTCCAGCACAGCAGCCGCCACTACTGGCAGTACATTTGTACAAACCACTTAGACTCCAGCCAGTGCACCACGTGCCATGCACATGCATCATGTGCGCATGCAGGAGCTTAGCTGTGCGCCTGGCAGCCCGCAATGTTGACCAGCAGCTCCCCAGCGTTGACCAGCTTGCCCTGGTAGCCTGTTGTGGGCTCAGCCGACACAGTACTGCTGTACTTCACGGCTCCACAGGGCGGCACAGACTGCCCAGTAGCAAGCCTGCTCTTGATGCCCATCTGCACTGCCTTGAGCGGCCCCAGCTGCCCAATCACCTGGTAGGTTTTAGTGAAGCACAGCTGCTCCGGGGTTTTGGGCACGCGGCTGCCCACAAACCCTGGCTCGGCCAGCGTGGCATTGTTGGCCAGCTGTACCACAGACTGCACCTCTCCCACCTTCACGCAGCCGCCGACAGTCAGTGGCTTCACATCTTTGAGGCCCACACTCACGCTGTTGCTGGACTTGGCCCAGCGGCCATCTGGTGCTGTGGTGGCAGATGCAATCAGTGACACATCAGCTGCACTGCTGAGCATTGCGCTGTAGGTGCAGCTCAGTGGCTTGCCTCCCAGCTCCACTGCGGGCGGTACAAGCAGCGCCAGGCCCTTGCCCCACTGGCTGGGCTTGTAGTAATCCATGGGGCAGTACACGCGCGTCATCACGGGCTTGACAGCGCCTGGCTGGGTCAGCTTGGCCTCCACATTGGTCAGCCACAGCGAGTTGTCGCCTGCAGGGTCAGATAAAATGTTTTCGAACAGCACAGAGTGAGAGACATGGGCGTGAGTAAGCGCCTGTGTAGGTGTGTGAGGGTGGTATGTGAGTTGGGCAGGAGACTAGCTGCGGTGCATAGCTCAGGCTTTACCACCATCCGCCATGCACTTTGCTTGTACCTGCTGACACGGCTGACCTCAAACATGCAAGCTGTGCGGTATAACACGGGCAGCGCGGTAACAGCACCAACCAGCTGTATGCCGCACATGCAGCGCAAGCTAGCAAGCTGTGCATGTACCCACCAGGGTTTACGATGTTGAGCACGCCCTTCACTTGGAAGCGAGTGTTGTCACCAACGAATGGAATGGCCTGGCTGCGCCTGAAGGTGATGCTCTGGTTGAACAGCGCCACGCTGCCGCTGCTGGCTGTCATGCTCAGCGAAGCAACCGGCGCGGTGTTGAGCCCCGGCCCGGGGCCGGCCGCGGAAACAACAGGTGCGTTCGAGGTCTGCAGCGGCTTCATCGAGCGCTCCACACTCCATTCGTAGCCAGAAACGATTTGTGTGGCTGTTGCCGGGGCCAGGGAGAGGATCGGCAGCGCATCGGGGCAGCCACTGACGTTGATGATCGTGACGCTGTTGTCGGACCTGTCGGTTGGCTCACCCTGCGCTGCTACTGCTGCGCGTATAATTGCCTGCTGCACGCCGCACTGCGTCTCTTTGAAGGGACCGTACATGGCTCTGAAGGAGTAGGTGACAGGGTCACACACACGCACTGCCGTGTCGGGGTTTGGAGGCATGCTGCCGCTGACGCTGGCGGGGCGGATCAGCGGGGTGGGCTGCTCCTGCTGCAGTGTGTGTAAGAAAGAGGACGATACCTGTGCACACCTGCAGGGGCAATCGCGACGGCAGCAGATGCACACGTTTCTCAATGCAGGGTTGAAGCGTGCAGGGGTTACACCTCATATGCTACGCGCTGTCCATAACGTGTTGCACAGCAGCCGTGTGTCTACTGCCCTAGCTGCTGCAGTGTTGCGGGCATGTGCCATTCTCTCCCGGCCCCACACAGTCATCATCATCCCAATACCAATCAAGCCATAGCAGTAACGCACCTGCCGGTCTCATACAGTGTGGCCTCGGTCCAATCCACAGGCGCCAGCGTGACAGTCTCCGTCTCCTCGCCTTTGTTGGTCAGCACGCGAACGGACACATGCGCCGCAAAGTCGTCAGGCGTGGGCACAACAAAGCTGCAATAGTACGGAGAGGGGCTCCCTGCGGGGACAAGCGGCGCCTCAACCTCCTGCTGCACTTCCTGGCTGCTGTCACTGCTGCTGCTGCTGCTACTGCTGCTGTCAAGCCTCGGCTGAGTGTTAAACAGCCTGAAGCGAGAAGGGGCAGGCTTGCTGGCATCGTTAGCAGCGGCAGCTGCTGCTGCAGCGGCCTCCGCAGCTGCCACAGCTGCTGCTGAGGGCGGCAGGGTGAAGGACGTCACTGCATTGCTCACTGTCGGTACAGCTGCTGCATTCCAGCCAAACACATCACCCTGCTGGTTGCTGGCCGCAAGGGAGCCTGGTGCGGCCTTTGCTGCTGCCTCGGCCGCCTCTGCGGCGGCTTGCGCAGCTGCGGCGTATGTTTCATTGCACACTGCAATGCCAGTGAGGGGCGCCTGGCCCTCAGGGCGTGAGATGGAGTAGGCCACGCGTGTAATGCTGAGGGGAATGGCGTGGGGGTTGGTGATGCCCACCAGGGCCTGCAGCTTGTGCCCGGTGATCTGCTGGCTGCGGGTGTACAGGATGTCATACCTGCAGGCAGGAGGGGGTGTGGGCAGTGCAATGGTTATCAAAACTAACTTCAAGGATAGCAGTGCACTACTGCAGTGCATGTGGCATGTTCAAGGACAGGAGTGCACAACAGCAGTGCATGTGGCACGTTTAAGGATAGCAATGCGCTACTGCAGTGCATGTGGCATGTTCAAGGATTGCAACGCACTGCTGCAGTGCATGTGGCATGTTCAAGGATTGCAATGCACTGCTGCAGTGCATGTGGCATGCAGGGGTCCTTTGGTAGGGGCATCTGCGCTGTCGCAGGTTTTCTTGACAGCAGACTGGCCAGCAGTGATGATTTGCATACATCTGTGTAGTTGCACTCGCCCTTGCACCAAAGCGCGTGAGCCAGAATACGCGGCGATGCTCGGCAGCATCACACACTCAGCGCATGGACGGCACCAGCAGCCATCTGCCCCATGGAACTCACATGCGTATTTGGCGGGGCAGAACAATAACCTGACAGATCACGGACCACTGGCCCTTTTCTTACTCACTTGACGAGGCCCTGCTGGTCATATTTGAGGCTCAGGCTCTCAGGGCTGGCCAGCTTCTCCACACCCCAGTTGAACTGCTTGCGCGCAGTCACGCGGATGTCAGCGATGGCCACTTGAGGGACAAAGCCGCAGCCATTGATGGTGAGCGGGGTGGCCAGCACGCCGTGTGCCAGGTCCCTGTCCTTTGCCTTGGTGTCTGAGGCGGTCACGGCCAGCAGGGACTGCGGCAGCAGCAGCAGTAATGTGCGGTAAGCAGCATGCTTTCCAAGAACCGAACATGTGTTGCAAGCATTGCTCCAAGGGTTGCAAATGTGAGAGCAGCTCAGCTTGTCATGAACAATGGCAGATTCAACCGTTACCTGTGCACAGCATACTACAAGCATTGAGCGCTGCATCATGCTGCGCCATGACTCACCACGCCAGTGCCGCAGTCATATGAGGTGTAGGGACCGTACTGCTCTGCCCACTCAATGGTGGCGTTGCCGCACACGGTGTAAGGCATGGCCAGGAAGCTGCTTCGCACTGGCGGCATGCGCCCGCTGACGTAGCGCGCTGACCGGATCGTGCCGTACATGTGGCTCTTCATTGCACCCAGCACAGTGTTGAGTCCAGGGTTTGATGCCAGCTCAGCCTCTGAAACCTCGGACTCATTTGCAACGCGCTTCACCCAGATGTCCACGCACGAGCCGGATTCGGCTTCTGTCACGTTGCTGCTGAAGCTGTAAGGTGCTGGCGGCCCGCTGTCTACTCCGTCGGCGTAGCTGTTGAAAATGACTGTCTTGTACTGCGCTTGGATGGTGCCAGCTTCAAAGGATGCATCCACAGGGGCGTCAAACACGCAGCGGATGGTACCTGGCATGCTGCTCACTAGCTGAGGTGGCACCAATATGTTACCCTGGCTGCTGACCGGGCAGTGAGCATCCACAAACAGCTGCTGAGGAGCACCTGCTGCTGCTGCGGCACCACTGCTGCTGCTGCTGCCGCTGCGGGTGACGACGAGCCTCACGCCACCCAGGGGGTACGGCATAAGCTGGTTGTTAGTAATGGTGACCTCACCAACCAGTGCATTCACTGGGGCAGTCACGCCTTTACTGACCTGGATGGTCGAGCGCACGACAGCAGTAGCATTATAATGCACAAATGGCTCGCTGCCGTCTGCCAGGCTGCTGTTGCTGGTGATAGCCCAGGTGGTGTTAGCCAGCTTGGCGGTCTGCAGCTTGCTGATGGTGATGAGGGGCTTAAACATGCCCAGCATGTCTTTCTGCCTGCAGCCGCCAACAAACAGGCTGCCTGCTGCAGGGGCTGTCACTGCACTGCCAAAGCCTTCCACGTCGACTGTCGGGGAGTTCTTGTACTGCAAGGGGCAGCAGTGACGTGGCAGTAACAGGCACAGTACACAGCAGGCAGCAGCGTCGGTAACAAGGCAGCAATTGGCAAGCTTCTGCAGCATCCAGTTGTTGTAGAATTTGAAGTGTGGCACAAGCAGCTTCTGCCTGCTTGGCAGATCGTCTGCTCCACAACCACCAGCACCACCAGCTGATCAACACCCAACATCCCTGCCTTCCGACCTGCTGAGCAGCTTTGCCCTCTCCCGTATGTTGTGAGTGCCATTTCGAACCCAACTGTCTGTACACCTGTTGCACAGCGCACTCAACACCATTCTGCTACAGGTCTCCCCCAACAACTTAATTTTCATAACTGTAAATAAAAGTTAGTCTTGCCAGCCTCTTGTAGCTTCAGATGCCTACCTGGTAGCTGCCGCAGACATCCTCCAGCTCATCAAAAGGCCCCACCGCAGCTGTGTATGTGAAGCTGGCAGACTCGCCGCACACGTGCACGCCCCTGTCCAGCAGCTCAGCAGAGGTGCCTTCACCCTCCAGCTTGATTGCGCCTTCAGCGCCGTCTGCAACAATCCTATCCCTGATCATCGCGCAGCTGCTGGCGCTGCTGACGGCTGCGGCCTCTGCAGGAAAGTTGACGGCCATTGACTCGCCCTGCACTGGCTGCCTCTGGCCCCTGACATCCACAGCCGGGCGGATACTGTTTGTGGCAGTGCTGGTGACGTGCAGCCGGAATGCACATGACACTGAGTCGCCTGGTGCGACCTCGCGCTGCTTGCAATCCAGTGTGCGGGGTGTGGGGCCAAACCAGGGCAGTCCTGGGCCCAGCAACATGCGCACTGAGTCAACTTGCACTGCCTCATATGCATCTGGCGTGTTTGTGATGACAACCCTGCCGCTGATGGTGTATCCGCTGCCTGCAGGGATGCGCTTGACATGCACGTTGAAGGATGTGGAGGCTGTCTCGTTGCCGTACAGCGTGATGTTTTGGGGTTTGCCTATGCTGCTGGTGACCTGCCATGTGTATGCTGGGCCTGAAGACGTCTCCACATTGCGCAGCCGCACATCCACTGCTGCAGTTGCAAGCCTGCAGCACAGCAGCACGCCTGCAGCAGAGCGCCAGCAGCAGCGCGAGAAGCAGCAGCAGCAGCAGCAGCAGCAGCAGCAGCAGCAGCAGCAGCAGCAGCAGCAGCAGCAGCAACAGCAGCAGCAGCAGCAGCAGCAGCAGCCACAGCAAGAGATTCATGCCAAGCTAGTTTGCATAGCTGCCAAGAAGTGCCGTAAGGTTCCCTCAAGTGCTGGTGGAAAGCATCACAAAGCTTACACTTTCAAGTACAGGCTGGTTTGCACCGCTAAACGCCTGAGCTGATAATAGGTGCATCCAACCCAAACTGGCCCTGAAGTCAATGCAACGCATCAAACGTACACTTTTTCAAATCGTCGAGCGCAGTGTCTGGTGGATGAAGGTCGATGAGGATGGCGCGCACCTGCTATCACTGCCAACCCACACACCCCACGCATTATGATAGTACGCCTCCCCTTTGGTTAGGTTTTGCTTCTGCTCCGGCTACTTTAGCGTGAATCCAGCAGAAACAGAATTATACGAAGTTGCTGCGGTGCACGCGTTGCTGCGGCTGCCCCATGGGCTGCTGTTCGAACCTATGCAACTGCTCAAATGTAAAGTAGATGAAACCGTCAGATGAAAAGATGCTGTACGGCTCTGATGAATAGTGTGTACCGCTAGACGAGATGCGCGCACTTTCGTGGCAGCGGCCAGCTGTTTCTGCAACCGATGCTTTTAAAACATAAAGCTAAACAAATTGGATTTGCAGAACGGTACACTGCGCTTGACAGCCTTGGCCCATGCCACTTTTCGTGCGCGGTTCACGTCCTGGAATGATGTCAATGTTCGATCACAGACCGGTCCCCACACTTGACGGGTAGGAAAGACCCACGCATCAGTCAGAGTCAATGCTGATGGTCTTTAGGGGCCTTCACGCTGTGATAACAGCACGCAGAGCCAAACCGACGAGCCCATGAAGGTGCAGGTGACCCTGTTCACATTGCAGCACGTGAAGCACACAACGATCTTGAATGCAATATTCTCAGTTTAGGATGCGCCACAACATCAAGCAGTGCTGCTGACAAACGCTCAGCGTTTCAAGAATCCCATAGCGGTCCTTCCACACGGCACCATGCACCATGGTCGCTGTTTGCAGCTTCAAATCCTTTCAAGTGTTAGTGGTGGCGTATGCCGCGTGAGTACACCAGTGTAACCCCTCTCTCTCTCTCACCATGGTCAGCGCTGCACCAGGATTGCACGCCAGCCGGGACCAGCAAACAAAGGAGCATCAGCAGCTGCTTGATTACAGCTGCAACAGATGCACATAAGCATGAACAAACAAACCATGGTTCAAAGCAACCACATTTGAGCGTGACGCGGGCAGCTGCCAGAAGGCAAGTGAAGCGCACACCGAACCTGGCTTGCTACACCTCAACCCCAGAGGCGCAGCTGCTCCATGGATACACATCAACACACTGGTGACAAGCATCAGCGATGCGGATTGTGCGGCAGTTCACAAGCAACCCAGAACTTTGGGCAAACCAACTGACAACACAAGATGCTGCACAGCATATGATCCACAGCATGTCCTAACATCTCTGCACAGACTGTACAAACATCACTGTCCCTCCATAGCTCTCACCACGCTCGCTCCCCTTCCACATCCCTGCAGGCAAATGCACTCAAACACACTCAAACTGAACATGATTGCAACAGCCACAGAAGCCATCACGTTGCTTATGCCTCAGCCTTCAGCACCAGCTGCCGGAACCACAAGGCAGCAGGCTGAGAGCAAAAACGTCTTCACTCACTGCAAACTTGCCGCCAGCCAGGCGCAGGCAGTACATCCTGCTGCACTTCACACTGTCAGCTGCAGCGGGGCCGCAATGGCCGCCAGGTCATACACGGGCTGCGCCTGCAGCCGCTGCTGCACCTGCTGCTGCCGCCTGCGCTTGCTGTCTTTCTTCTCTGCCTTTTGTATGGCCTGCCTGGCAAGGGGCGCCCACTGGTCTGCTGTGGAGAAGTCGTCAATACCCATGCCTGGCAGCAGCAGCAGTAGCAGCAGCAGCAGCAGCAGCAGTAGCAGTAGCAGCAGCAGCAGCAGCAGCAGCAGTGACGTCAGGGCTGGATTTCAGTAGGTGGTGCATATTCAGCGTGCCCAGATGTACTGCTGCCCATGGCCCTCCTCCTTCACTTCAAGCACCAGCTGTGACTGGAGCATATGTGCCTGCTGCTGATGTATGCAGCGCTTGCAAGTTATGGCCGCTGAGCGTCACTACTGCCTGCTCGACTCCCTGCTGCCTTCAGAATGTCGGTCGATCACACCATCAGGTTACATACTGTTGATCAGAAGCTGCATCATGCACAGCACGCCAGCAGCCCACCACCCAGCATGTGTTTAGGTTCAGCACAGGCCCCAAGCCGCTGCCGCCCACCACTGGCCATGCCCCTCAGCAGCTGCACCACGCACAGCACGCGGCACACCCACCACCGCGCATGCAACCGCGGGCCTCACAGCCCCCGGCCGCCTGCCTCACCGTTGGCCATGCCCATCAGCAGCAGCACGCCGCCCACCCACCACCCCTCATGTGATCAGGCTCAGCGCAGTCCCAGGCGCCTGCCTCACCACTGGCCATGCCGCTCAGCAGCTGCATCACGCACAGCACGCCACACACCCACCACCCCGCATGTGATCAGGTTCAGCGCAGCCCCCAGTCTGCTGTCTCTCACCGTTGGCCATGCCCCTTAGCAGCTGCAGCGTGCACAGCACGCCACACACCCACCACCCCGCATGCAACCGACGGCCTCACAGCCCCCGGCCGCTGCCGCTCACCGTTGGCCATGCCCCTCAGCAGCTGCACCACGCGCAGCACGAAGAACATGTCTGGCGGGAAGTGCTCAACAGCTGCCTGCTTGATGGGCGAGTTTTTGTCAAAGGGATCAACCTTCAGCAGGCGGCGGCAGCAGCAGCAGCAGCAGCAGCATCGTTGTGCAGCAGTTGCACAGCGCCTTGCAGCAATATGCATTGAAGGTGTTCACCAGCAGTCCAGTCGCTCCTCATGCATCACGCATCCATCCAAGACAACGAAGAAGTTGACATGCTCAACCTGCTCTAGGACCAAGAGAGAGATCTAGAGATCTAGAGGATACGCTTTCAAAATCAACAGCACCTTGAGCTAAGCTGACGACACTCTGGCAGCAGTGCACAACACCGACCACCAGCAGTGCTGCAACCTGGACATAACATACTTTGTAATTGACGAAGCCTTTAGGTAAGCTGACAACAATTGAGCAGCAGTGCACAGCAGCAACCACCAGCTATGCTGCCGTGCGCTGCCATCTCCCACCTTGCCGCGTGTGTCAAACATGCCGTATGCCATCTCTGAGCGCAGGCCTACATCATCCTTGCTAGTCGACACATTGAGGCGGCTCAGCGCAGCAGAGATGGCAGGCTTGTCACCCCTGCGGACGGCAGCAGCAGCAGCAGCAGCAGCAGCAGCAGGGCAACACCCTCAGCTACGTGACAGTGCAAGACCCCGCAGGCAGCAGCAGCAGCACAGGGCGAGCTAAAGCCAGGGAAGCAGCAGCACAGCAGCACAAGCATCATGAACCACGCCTGATGGTGAGAGCACTTCAGGCACGGCATTGCGTGAAGCTGCTCACTGCTGTGCAACTCACTTGCACATGACCAGCACCAGGCCATTGGCATCTGTACATATTTTCCAGAGGGCACTCACTTGCTCATGGCCAGCACCAGGCCACTGGCGTGCACATGCTCATGGGCAGCACCAGGCCACTCGTATTCACTCCCAATATGTCACATGACCGCACTCCCACCCACACGTGGCAAAACGTCATGTGACGACAGATTTCTACAGCTGTACTGCGTCACCAGCCCACTCACTTGCTCATGGCCAGCACCAGGTCTGCGAAGGCTCGCTTGTCCTCCTCACCCAGCTGCTTGCTCTGCCCATAGTCCAGCAGTGCCACGCGGCCCCCACCCTGCACCAGCACAACAATCATCCTTATGCCACACACCAAGCTCTGTCATGTCAAGCTATGTTGTGTCGTGTCATGTTGCCACTGAATCCACAGCAACGTCGCCATGGACCCATGGGAGTGGCAGGCAGAAAGAGGCAATGCTGCGTTGCTTGCACGCACTGGCAAGAACCGATAACTAGATACTCCGGCCAAGTCAGCAACAGACGCCTGCCAGCGCACCTGCACCAGGATGTTGCCCGGGTGGCCGTCAGCCTGGAAGAGCCCCTCGCCCAGGATCATCAGCCCATACGCCTCGCTCACACGCGCGAGGATGCGCCGCGCGGCCTGCAAGATTAGCACACAAGGGGGTGGGTGGGTGGTGGGCGTGATGCGTGTGGTAGAGTGTTAGTGGGGGATGGTGAGCAGAGGTATCCAGCAGGGAGCTGGCACAGCAGGCCCATGGATTCATGTCGACAGAACTGTGGGGTGGCACCCTGCCAGCTACGGAAAGACAGGCATTGCAACTGACTGACAATGCAGGTGTGCATACACATACAAACACCTATGCATATAGAAGGTGCTGCACGCATCTGCCCGGCGGTCCAGCACGAACGCAGCAACACACTACAGCAATCGCCTAACCAACCCCTCACCTTTTCCCGCTTCCTCTGTGGCAGGTGTGCCACCTTGTCTTTCAGCTGCAGCAGCGGCAGCCCCTCCATGAAGCTCATCACCACCCCTTCAACACAGCTGCTGCTCTCATACTTCCTCACTCTTTTCACATAGCTGCTGCACTCATCCGTTCCACACAGCTGCTGCACTTATCCAGCAGGCACTACAGACGAGTAAAACACCCACAAACCACATCACTTGCGTGCAGCCCAATGGCCCTCACCTTATCCCGCTTCCACTGAGGCAGGTGCGCCACCTTGTCCTTCAGCTGCAGCAGCGGCAGCCCCTCCATGAAGCTCATCACCATCAGCCGCCGGCTCACAAGGCCAGGCACGCTGCGCGGCACACGCACACTGTGCGACAGCTGCGAGAGGTGCTGCGCAATGGTGTCCATCACGCGCGCCTCCCTGCAGCAGCAGCAGCAGCAGCAGCAGCAGCAGCAGCAGCGGCAAGTGCACCAGGCAACACACAGTCAGCTGTAATGCTACTCTTACAGCTGTCAGGCGGTGCCTGATGCAATCAGAACTCTCTTCAAAAAGCACGAGCTGCTTACATAATGTTACTCCATGCAAGCCAAAGGGTAGGAGCTACGACGTACCGCACACAGCAGCACACCCATGCTCAACTGCATCCAAGCTTACTAACTATGTACTGTGACTCACTCATAAATTGTGCAGACCCTGCGCCACCTGTGACGGCAGGCCGTATGTGACAGCACACTCATGTTTCACAGACACTTTTCATACTTGTACACTTTTGTTACACTTTTTACACTTTTTTACACGTGTTTCACACGGCAGTGCCTCAAGCAAGCCCGCTGCTCGCTGCGCACCTCATGAAGTCAAACTCCAGGTGGATCTGCTTCTGCAGCTCCTCCACAGCCGACAGCAGGTCAAACTTGAGCTCGGTCTTCTGCAGGAACGCTGACGTGGCGCGAAGGTTGACCAGGTCAATGCTCATCGTCTGCAGTGCCCCAGGGTACTGGATCTTGACCGCCACCAGCCCACCATCTGGCACACTGCCAGAGGCAGCTGCACGCGCCACAGCAGCTGCTGCAGGGCTGTGCACATCAGGCAAGCCAATCTGCCCGCTGCTGCTGCCGCTGCTGCTAGTAGGGTTGCTTGTTGCCTTTGAAGAGGTGCCCGAGCGTCCTATTAGCAGAGCGTTGGCCTGGCTGCTGCTGCTGCTACTGCTGCTGGTGAGAAGTTGGAACAGGTTGGCTTTCTTGCCCAGCTGCTGGCCAGCAGCAAACAGGCTGCTGCCTGGCTCTAGCCAATCCTCACTGCTGCTGCTGTCAGATTCACTTAAGCCACCTGTGCTGCCTATGTTGCCTGCCCTGTCACTACTGTAGCTACTGTGAACGCTGCCGCTGCTGCTGCTGCTGCTGCTGCTGTGCTGCTGCGTGTGTCTGCTGTTCCCAGACAGCATCCTGCTCAGCGCCTGCAGAGGCCCGCTGCCGCTGCCATTGCTGCTGCTGCTGCTGCTGCTGCTGCTGTGCTGGAAGTGCTCTAGCCCCAGCACCACTGGCACCTTCAGCACCTGCCACGGCTGCAGCCAGGCATGAAACAGCAACAGCAGCGCACATGCTCAGCAAGCAGCATGACTTATCATCAGCAGCAAGGTCTGAGCATTGCCTCCTGGCCTGTGCATGTTGCTAATGCTTGAAAAGCAGAGCTAACCACCTTGCGCTGCACAGTGAATCTAACCTGCAGCCGAGCTAAGCAGCAGATGCACCAGTGTGGTACCAGCACGCCACAACACACCCCTCACAACGCACCTGCAGGTCATCTATCTCCACTTGCTTGTTTGCTGCGGCCAGCTCCGCCAGGCTGATGCCGTGGCTGTTGCAGATGCTCCACGCGCTGTCCCCGGGGCAAACAGTCAGGCTGGCCATCAAGCCCCGCTCCTGCCTGGCCAGGCTGCGCAGCTGGCTGCGGGGGAAGCGCCGCAGCTGCGCCTTGTGCACCTGCAGTGAGTGAGGCGTGGGTGCAACAAATTGGCAGTAACAGCGCGCCGCCATGAGAGCACAGGTAGCTGCACCGCGCCTTGTTTGGCACTAACTATGAGTAATTGAAGTCAAATGGCATGTGTGAGGGCTGGCCAAAGCACGGCTGCGCAGCTGGCTGCAAGGGATTTCGTTGCAGCTGTGCCTTGTGCACCTGCAGGGCGAGAGGGCATGGGAAGGGTGCAAGGATTGGCATGAAAACAGGCGGCCAGCAGCACCAGCAGACACAGGGCCAGCAGCAGCAGGCCAACCAGCAGTGGGGCACACTGACTCAAAGCACTGAGACAAAGCACTGACGACTGCAGCACTGGGGCGCCTGCCTCACCTGTGAAATAGATGCTGAGCCAACAGGTAGTTACATGCGGGCCCTGACACCATCTTTCACCGTAGCCACAGCAGGATTCACGCTCTAGCACCAAAGCAGCAGCATGTTGTGCCGCATCGTGTTTCTGCAGCGCCTGCCTCACCTGCGAGATGGATGCTGAGCCGATGGGCGTGTCCATGTCGATCCACTCAAAGACCTCGCGCACATCAGATATGCCCAGCTCCTGGCAGAGCACCTGCGTGGGCAGCAGCAGCAGCAGCAGCAGCAGCAGCAGCAGCAGCAGCAGCAGCAGCCGTGTCAGACGTGCTCAGCTTTCAGGTGTGCTTGTCGAGGTTTGTCAGGCTGGCAGTTGTGCGCTGCTGGTATGATGCTGGCGGTGCTGCTGGTGCTGCTCACAACTGCTAGCTCTCCTGTGCCCTGCACCTGTTATTGGCCACGCAGCTGACTGCAGCAGACTGCTGGCCAAAACAGGCTCCCCTACCCTCACCCTGCTTCCCTGCATCAACTCCCTGCAGTAACTGCTGCTGCGCCTAACTGCCCGCTGCCTGCTGCTAACTGCCAGCAAACGATTCACCAAGTGCACCTGCGTGGCGCGCTCCGGTGCCATGGGCGGCACCTTGTCCTGCAGCAGGCACAGCTTGGCGCAGATTTGCTCCGGCACAAAGTCAGCACGCGCACCGATGAACTGCCCAGCCTACAGCAGCAGCAGCAGCAGCAGCAGCAGCAGCAGCAGCAGCAGCAGCAGCAGAATGCATTGGGTACGTGCTATGGTGGCAAACGCATGCATCACGTGAGTGGCTGTTATGCGGTGTGGAAATGCAGGTGGATAGTGGCGTCGTGCTTTCAGCAGTGCCTCTGCCTGTATGCACTGCAGCTGCAAAGCACCACTGCAGGCTCTTAAACCGCATACTTTTCCTGCCTCTGAGCTTTCAGCAGAACGGCTGCATTGATGATCGAGCAACCCTGCCACATGAGCGTTGCTGCCATCATCACATTCTGTTGCTGCCGCATCTTCGCTGTTATGCACTTGCCACCATGTGGTTTTCCCACCACGATCTTTCCTTCCCAAATTTCCCACCATGAACTCCCCCGCACCTTGAGGTAGAAGCCGCGCAGGCTGATCGCCAGGTCATACATCTGCTCGCCAGCCCAGGTGTGCTGGGAGTCCCACAGCGCCTGCAGGGGGCCAGCAGGACCACGTACCATGTGATACAGCATAGAAATAGCTAAGCCAGATCAAAGGCAGAGCTGGGCAACAGTGCGGCTGTGGAAGCTGACGTCTTTTGGTGTGGATCAAGCAGCCGTTGCAGTGCTGTGTTGCTGCTCTGCCTCTGCGTTGCTGGCCACCCGGCCACTGCTACTGCCATATTGCGTTATGTGTAAGAGTATATGAGGCGCCAGCTCCTGCGTGCCTTGTGCTGGCCAGCAGTTGTAGTGAGCCTGCTGGTCAGCTTCTGTGCTATGCCAAACAATCCCAGCTGCTGCTGAGTGGCACAACTCTGCAGCAGCGCACCTTGACGCGTGGCTCTGCACTGCTGCCCTGCAGCCGCATGACTGCTGCTTTCAGCTGAGTAGCTTTGTAGGCGCCATATATGACAGCCACGCGGCCGAAGAATTCAGTGCTGCGCACAAAGTTCTGCAGCAGGGGGACCAGCAACAGCAGAGACAGCCAGCAGGGCCGCAGATACTTGTTAGTGTTTTCATGGCACCAACTACATGCTTGCAGGTACAAGAATGTATTTGGTTGAGCTGGCAGGGTTGCAGTGCTGGCAGTGCACACAGTGCTGGGTGCTCGTGCAAACTGCAGAAGCAATGACATTCTCTCTGTGGAGCAAGCAGTGGCAAGACTGCTAGGCAACTACAACAATGATTAATAGTTGTTTTGAAGACAGCATAGAGCGAATGCATCACAATTGTCCCCTAGCAAAGCTGCTGCAGCAAGTTGTAGCGCTTGTCTGCCCCAGCCCCGCTGCTGCTGCTGCTGCTGCTGCTGCTGCTGCTGCTGCCCACCTGTACTGGCTGTGGTGCTTTTGACAGCAGATCGCCCTCTGGGGCCGCCATGCTGCACTGTAGCTGCAGAGACCTAGAGCTATACCGGCGCGATCGCCTCAAAGGTGCAGCCGGTGATGTTCTGCAACTCCTGTGTACGTCAGAGCCAGCTTGATAGCTGGGGTTGTGCAGGTGACAAGCAAGCATACCTCATTGTGCCTCGGTCAACATGTGAGACTAACATGTGGTTCACCTTGCAACGAAATACGTACTTTCTTGGACAAAATCGGCTGTCACTTTGCAGGTCTTTGATAGACTCCCGACTGTAACCAAATTTGCACGTAATGACCACGATGTATGCAGATAATAATATGTTATTGGCTTTACCGGACTCCACGGCAGCGGCAAGAAACACTCATCATACACCGCGCCTTTTCTGTTCTCTGCACAACAGGCCTTAGCCACTGCTACTATTCTCGTCGGTCTTGGCACAAATTTGAACCCGTATCTACATCAGTGCTTTGACATTCAATTTGGCTTCCTGCCAGTGACAGCAGCGTTGGTCAAAAGCAGCATGGCACCACAGCAGCAGTGCCCTGGCCCCTACCAGGCCAGCACCGCAACACAGCAATTTGAGCAAGCACATGAACAGGGACTGCGCAAGAAGCAGCTATTCAAGGAGTACCTCGGGCGGCATGAGGTGATGGAGAACATCAACATGGCGATGGAGGCGCTCTTCAACTGCAGGGAGCTGCCACATGACCCCCTGAAGTTTCTTGGGCAAGCACTGTTGGCAGCATCAGACAAGTCACTGGTTGTAATACATGGTCAAACTGGACAGCAGAAACAGCAATAGTGAAGTTGGTTTGCTGGACAGCAGCATCGGCAGCCATGTACATGGACAGCCTTGCAGGACACCTGCAGTGGCTGCAGCTTTGTTACTCTGGTACTCGTCCCAGCCCCAAGCACCGCGTCAGTGTGCTGCAGCACAACAACACAACAGCCTACAGATATATATTGTGTTTGTGGTTTTGACTGTATTCATGCACAACATTTCCAGAAAGTGCCACCTGTGTTATGTCATGACACGGATCATGTTTTGCTTGACCATTTTGCCAGCAGTGGTTTTGGCATTGTATACAGTACGCTGACAGCGCGGTTGCATGCGGATGCATGCAAGCAGGCTAGCAACACGCCCTACGTATGTGCTGCTCGCGATGGAACCTGAAGCAGCAGCTGCAGCAGCAGCAGCAGCAGCAGCAGCAGCAGCAGCAGCAGCAGCAGCAGCAGCAGCAGCAGCAGGAGCAGCTTACCAGACGTATGCACTTCGACCATGATGCCAGTGGTGGCAGCTGATAAATGATTCCAAAAGTACATAGCAGCGGCATGAGCCATGCATTACGTTATATGCTTGTGATGGGTTTATGCTTTCAGAACTTATACAGCTGGAAATATGCATACGTTATCTTGCTGCTTCTGGACTCCACAGCAGCTGCCAGTGTGCAGAGTGTGGATTGAATAGCAGCTGGTTGTATGAACCTGTGTGCCAAGCGTAGTATGTGAACCTGGCGCGCCATCTGTGCTGCAGGTATGCTCTCAGCGTCTTTGCGCTACTTGTAGATGTAGGGCGAGGTGCAGTTTGTCTGCTGTGTGGTTGCCTAGTACCAGGCTTCTGTGGTGGTTGTCACATTTCCACAATTGCCGCGGCATTAAAGTCAAGTGATGGTTGTGCCACAACCAGTGGTGGCCACACCTGGGCTTGCAGGCTCATGCCAACAGAGTGAGGTATGGCACATGGAGCGGGGTGTGCGCGGTGACGGTTGGCAGGGCAGTCCTTTGTGATGACGGGTATTGCTGGGATGTGATCACGACTGACGGTGCACATGCTATGCAGCAACCTCCCATATGTGTCGGCTGTCCAGGGCTGTCAAGTTGGCCGGCAATACACACTATTGCTAGCACTGCAGCATTGGACTAAATATTGCTGTATCCTGCGCTGATTCTGTGACCCGGTGACAATTGGCTGCTGTGTGAGTTGTTACCAACATCATGGCTGATCAGCCCTTGGATGCTTTTGTGCTGCTGCTTTGCTGACCACACACAGTGTCAGGCAAGCATTGGTGGTTTTGTTCGTTCTTAAAAACCAGCTGCTGGTGAAGGATGATGCAGCATCAGAGATGTTGCATCCCCATGTGCCTCGACCCCTTGCTCCGACAACAGGTGACAAGAGGTCACACTTTCGTATTGCTGCGATCCTGGCATCGTACCAAGGCTGAGCCGCCTGCTGCTGCACAGTCAACATATGGATTGTTGCACAAAATGTTCTAGTAACATCCCTAAGTTCTCTCTATAATGCATGCATTGCAGTCTTCGCCTAGACCCACGTGAAGCTGTCTGCATCACCATGACTGCCATGGACAGGTTATTAGCATACCCCTCTCAATATATACAGCCCGTCACCCGGAGTAATCAAACTTGTTCTAGTTTGTTTGATGAGTCGCATCAGTGCATACATCTCCTCTACTCAAATACCTCTAACTTTCCGACACTGTCGAGATGGGCGTGTTCGCTTGGCTGTCGTCCAAAACCGCCACGCCATGCCTAAAGACCGCGGCACCGGCAGGGAGATCCTTGAGCCGGTGCGATTTGTGCTGGCTTACCTGCTGCAGTTGTGCCAAAAGCAGGCTGCTTGTTCCCTGCTGCTGTGCAATGCACCAGCAGCAGCAGTACGTCGCGCATTGCAGGAACAGCACAGCACAACCTCACATGGCTCACTTTCCTGCAGAGCCCACTGGGCAAAGCTGTGCGCATGTGGCTGCTGTACAAGACCTGGATCGGCGGCTGCTGCTGCGGCTGCCGCTCACCTGGTGGATCCTGACCTGGCAGCACCACAGGATCGCGCGCTACGCCAACAGCCCAGAGAGCAAGAAGTCCGTGAAGCCCTTCATCAAGGTGAATGAATCTATTTACGCTGCAAGCTTGACCAGGGAGAATTTGCTTCTGGCATGATTGTGCCACCAAGCCTGCAGACCACAACATCGGACATGCGAGATGCTGCCTGACTGCTAGGTGGCGCTGTTGAACACAGCAGCACATTGCTGAACGACTTGCTGCTGCTGCCACTGCTCTATTAATGCTGCGGCTGCTGCTGCTGCACCACCCTGCAGACCTTCAAGATCGACGCGTCTGCCGCAGAGAAGCCCGTGGAGGCCTACCCCACGCTGCAGGCCTTCTTCGCACGCCGCCTCAAGCCGGGAATGCGGCCCCTGGCGGCACCCGAGTGAGTGGTGCCTTGAGCTGCACGGACTGGCAACCAGAGTGTATTGCTGACTATGGTTTCGAACACCAAGTTGGGGTATGTTGGTTGCAACTGATCAGCGTAGCAGGTGCACTGTCCAATGTCTCAGCTGTGTCGAGCGTTTGGCAGCACTCCTGAACAGCAGGCTGCTTTGCGCTGATATAATGGTGCATTGTCACTGCAACAAGTGGCTGCTGCTGCTCCTGTAGCTGTTGTCACCTCCATCCTTGTTGCAACCAACCAACCCAGCATGTGCCTCACTGTTGCCCGTCCTGCATGCTGCGTATTTTTTTGCTGCAGCAACGACGCCGTCGCGGTGCACCCAGCTGACAGCCGCTGCGTGGTGTACGACAGCGTTGACGCCGCGCACCGCTTCTGGATCAAGGGCCAGCACTTCAGCGTGGCCAAGCTGCTGGGGCCGGGCTATGATGTGCGGGACCACTGGCGCCACGCAGCCATCGCCATCAACAGGTGGGGCGGTCAGGGCCAGGGCATATGCATGGCACCCTGCCACTACATGCTAAGAAACTGTTAGCAATGAGTTTGCAGCTAGCGGCTGCCCACTCAGGGCCTGCAAAACAAATGCGCACGGATGATGTGCGCAACCCTTGTCACATTCACCAGCGTACTACCTCTGTTCTGCCTGCTGCTCTGCAGGCTGTCGCCCAGTGACATCCACCGCCTGCACGCCAGCGTGATTGGCACCATCGTCAAGAGCGCGCGCCGCGGCACGCGCTTCATGGGCAGCCAGTTTGCTGCCGTGCACAGCCATGCTGACATCATGACGGAGAACGACCGCATCGTGATGGAGTTTGACAGCAGGGAGTTTGTCACCGTGGTGCAGGTGCGCGGCTTGAGGCAAGTGTAAATTGGATCCACCATGCGCAGGCTGCTGCGCGCGGACTCTGGGCATTTAAATGCAAAGGAAGCTGGCAGCACGTCTGCGGAGTTCCACAACTCAGATGCCGGTGGTGGCGCTGAATGGCTTAGGTGGCAGTGCCGTTTGGCGCCCAGCGCTCTTGCCAAGGTCAGTGACCACCCGCAACGGCATTCACCTGCCACAGCATGTTCTGCTCAGATGCTGCTGTTCATTGTCACATTACAGTGTCGGCTGCCGCTGCTGGTTGCTGCTACTGCTGGTTGCTGCTACTACTGCTGCTGATCCTGCTGCTGGTACTGCTGCTGCCCCTGCTTGCCATCCCTCAGGTGATGATTGGGGCCAGTGAGGTGGGCAGCGTCGTGCCACTGGTCAAGGAGGGCCAGCACGTGAACAAGGTGAGGGAGATGTCTTTCAGATGCAGCAGGTGCACTACTGCTTGATCTCAACTTGCACATTTCAAGCTCGACTGCCAGTTTGGCATATATCAATTGCCGTGTGCTATGTCAGCCGGTATCATTCTTTCAGCCTGGTGGCCCCTGCTTTGCTGTGTGCTGCACACCAACTGCTGCACACCAACTGCTGCTGCTGCTGCTGCTGCTGCTTTGCAGGGTGACGAGGTGGCTGTGTTTGCGTATGGTGGCAGCATCATGGTGACACTGTTTGGTGGCGGCGCCATCAAGTTTGACGACGACCTGGCAGCAAACAGCAAGGCGGGCAGGGAGACGCTGGTCACCTTTGCCAGCAGCCTGGGCAGGGCCACTGGGCGGCCCCACGCGCACGCACCTGCAGGCCAGATGTAAAAAGTTGCTGATATTGCTTTGAATCATTGGCTAAATGTAGCCATTGCAGCGCCATGAAGCTGCACTTTTGGCTCTTCTTCCTTGCCAGTCAACGGTGACAGGCAGCCCTGGTAGGTGCATGCTGCTTCCTCACGGTTGGTGGTCGTATTTCCCCTTTAAATGATGGTGTAATTTGATGTCACCACAGGTGGTGGTCGCTGATGCATTGTACTGCACTTCGCTTCATGATTGTGTACTGTGCTTTGTTCTAGTATCCTAATCATGCTCATAGTTCCATGGTCGCAATGAATGGCTTCAGACACGTTGTTGCGAGCTTGAAGTATGCATGTCTGAGCATTTGATGCCTTCCCAAATTTAGTGCTTTTGATGCTTGCACGTCTTCTGATGTAGCAGTTCGGCACCAGCCTCTGCTCTGGATGCGGACAGCGCACTGCACTTGCCATGACACTCTGCAAAGTGATGCATAGTTGTTGCTTGAGTTGTGAGTTGATGTTGCAAGAATGGGCTGCCCCATCATGCACTGCATGGCTTTGAAGTTGGTTTTGCACGCACCAGCAGGCCAGATATGAAAGGCTTGACGGAAGTGCTGCACAGCATTGCCTGCCTACGTTGCACCACCGCAGGTTGCATGTGCAACAACAAGGCCTCTGCACTCTTGCGCAGTTCCTTGGCAGCCAACGGTGACAGAGCGCCGGTCGACAGGTGCATGCTGCATCATTGCACCAGCCAGGCCAGAGTTTAGGAGCTGATACTGTAACAAACATGTGTTTCCACCACTGTCTGATGAAGCTGTAGTGAGCAGTCAGCAGCTGACATCCGACTGCCTGCCACAGCCCGGCTGCAGCCAGGTTGCTAGCATGTTGCTGGGTATGTGTTGCGTTGCTGTACGTCACACACTGGTACTGCACTCAGCGTCCCGGCATAGCTCGCATGTCGATAACAGCTTCAGCTGGCGCTGCAACACATGTGCAGCTGCCGCCAGCAATTTTCCAAACTGCAGGCAGCTGGCTTCTGCTGTCTATCACTCTGCAGTGCATTGTCAGCTGGCATCCCGCACGGCTGCTGCAGCCTTTCAACCTTGGCTGTTGTCAAGATTTTCAACTGGTTTATTGAAAGCCGATTGCTGCAGCTCATTGCTGCATTATATGCCATGCAGAAAAGTTGGAGGTCACGTGTAGGCCCTGTAATCCAAGCCTACGTATCCATGGGACCCACACCGCAGCTGTGCTGGCACTCTCAGGTTCAACTTGTTACACTTTCACCTCAAATTGACCTGAAAGTGCTCAATTGAATCCTGGGTTTGTGCAACCTCTGGCAGACAACCCCCCCTGATTGCTACAGCCCATCAACTGCTGCTGGGTTGCACTGCACTTGCCACTGGCAAGCCTTGAAGGCGGCCACTGCAGCCGCCAACAAATGATGGCTGACGCCACCTCAATGCATGCACCACGAAGTTGATCTGTTGGTGCAATGCACGCACTGCTGACAACTCAACGGCAGTGTGCCGGGCTGCAGCCACCACGGCGATTTCCCCTGCCAACCAACAGCAACTGTTAGGCATCGTGTAACAGTGCAAAACACTCGACAGTTCACAACCCGGCCACTCTCACGACAAGTACTGCGTTAAAGCTGCACCTGTCCGCAGCAACCATACAGAACAGCCAAGAAAGACAGCATGATCCATCGCCAACCGTGAGTGTTGCTCATGCACTTTACTTCCCGCCAGCGTTGGCGTTCTTGGCGCCTGCAGCCTGTGCCCTGGCAGCAAAACCACCCTGGGCCACACCACCTCCGCCAGCCTTGGCTTCAGCTGCCTGGATACGGGCAGCGTCACCAGAGGTCATGGGGTTGGCCTTTCCTCCCTGGCCGCCTTGAGCACCTTTTCCAGACATGGTGGATACGAGCTTGAACTGGGGGGCAGCAGAGAGCAGTGCAGCACAGCAGGTAATGTACTCAGCACATGTGCAGGGAGCTGCTAGGTATCAGAGCCAGAACAGTATCTTAGCATGCGCCATCGCCAATGTCTACTCGTTGTATGTTCTACAGTTTGCTCGCCTTGCAACGTCGTGCTGCTCTGCGCAATGCACTGTTGGTCGACCAACACGTGTTGATGCAGGCTGCTGTGAGACCTGGCCTGAACTGCCTGCAAGCTGCAGCTGCGTTGTCTGAGCGTCCGCACTAGACATAAAGAGCAAACTGCTGCAGAACTCAGTCGCGTGTCTCACCTGGACGACGAGTGCGGAGCTTCGGACGTTCTTGACGGAGCCTGTGGCGCGAGCTATACTTGTACTGGTGCCTTGCAATGACAGCCAAGTAGCCGAACACAAGTAAATCATTCTGCTTGCGTCCAGATTAACATAGGCATCGGCATATAACAGCTTACATTGGTGGGTTTGCGCTGAGTCAGCCGACCCTGTCCGTGACCTGTCCATTGTGCGTAATATAGTGCCAACCTTGCCTACGATTACACACAAGCATGCGGCCAGCACGAGGATGCGCCGTGATAGATTAGACATACTTTCTATCCAGGATCTATTATTTCTGCGTTCTTGCCAGTTCAAATGGCATTGCAGCGACTGGCAGTACATACTGTTTTGCAGTGCAGCACTGCAGCACTGCAGCCACATGACCACATAGCCCTCCCACCTCTGCAGCCGTAAATTCTGTACGGCACTGCAGTGGTCGGTGAAATTTCTTACAAAAAATGCAGCTGCCCTGCTTGTAGCTGCCCCACTAAAGAATAAATGCCATCGTCACCACTGATGGTGAGGGTAAGCACCAGCCAAGCACACAAACTCACCGGCTGAAACAGTACATACAACGTGATTGAAAACATATGCGCCTGGCTGGCCTGTCCACTAGTGTCTCAACACTGCTGCCCTGACAATCAAATGACGCCGATGCAAGATCCCCCAAGCGTAGCGAGCGGCAGTGCAGAACAGTACAGGCATGCACAATGCACAATCGTCTGTCATGTAGTCCACACATAACGACGAATCACCATTTTTGGACCGGCCCTTCTGCTGTGGAAAAGCGCATCAAAGTCATCTGTGCTGCCACACAATCACCCATACAGCGACTGCGGTGAAGCAGCAACCTGCCTGTCTCCAGCAATCGTGATGGAGCAACCCAAGGGCAGCCTGCTGAGCACGCTCCATCATCAAGCGTGAGTGCTGCTCACGCAATTCACTTTCCGCCTTTCTTGCCAACAATGCCAGCATTGGCATTCTTGGCAGCTGCGCTCTGCGCCCTGGCTGCAAAGCTGCCCTTGGCCACGCCACCTCCGCCAGCCTTGGCAGCAGCTGACTGGATGCGTGCAGCATCAGCAGGGGTCATGGGAGTTGACTTGCCTCCTTTTGAGCCCTTGCTGGCCCTGGCACACACCAGGCGTGGAGCAGCGCCGAGCTGCAGCAATGCAGTGCAGTGGCCAGTACAGTATTGTACTAGTGGGCAGCGTGCTGTGCACCAGGGTGAGGCAGTGACCAGAAGAAACCTACTTGGCACTGACATGGTTGTTATACAACCTTCTGCTCCGAGCAGGTGCTGAGTCAGCGCAGCATATGCCGAACTCCACATCGTGATGCAGGCGCTGCTTCATGATGCTGGCAGTTCAACCTGACCTGACTTACAAATTGCATGCAGCAGCTGCTTTGCCTCAACGTCTGCAACCCTCTCACCGTATTGTATCATTCAAGTAACATGCTTCGCTTCACCTTGACACTCTAAAGCATCGGAGTAAGTTTTGAAGGTGCCTGTTGTGTTGGCAGCTGTGCAGCTGATCAGCTGCAGCAGATCATGATCTGATGCTGGTGCTGGTGCCTTGCGATGACAGCTAAGTCGGTGAAAGCAAGTCACTTGTCTGCAACAAATTCGACGATAGATCAGCATGTTAGTAGTACGCATTTGTGTTGATACGCATGCTGAGTCGGCACACTTATATCCGTGCCTATCACCTTATCCGTGCCGTGCGTGTGCACACGTGGTGGTTGATTACGATCAAACAAGCGCCCACATGCCGCAAACACAGAGATGTGCTCAAATTGGTGAATATCATTGAAAATCGACTTAGTCCTGCAATTGCTTGTAACCCTGGCCGGCCAGCAATGCACTGGAATCACTGGCAGTACAACTTGTACTGCAGCGCCATGCCATGCTGCCCACCAGTCACCCTCGCACCTTTCCAGCATCGTTTTCAGTAAGCACTGCACTTAGTGACATGGCTCGCTTGTTGGCCAGCTGTTACGGCTTCCTGGCCATCCATGTGTTCCATGCGCTCTCTCTGTATGTCACCACCACCTGCACGCCCTGTGCAGCAAAGAACTCATTCACTGCTGATTGCACGGCTCCCTGGTGGATGGTGCCGTTGCTGCACAGCGCCCAGTCCTGGCCTGTGGCCTGCATCACATCTGGCGCATTCTCATAGTCATGCCCAGCCATGATGCCTCCTGCAAAACACGATGGCGGGGCCACAACAGCAGCAGCAGCAGCAGCAGCAGCAACAGAAGCCGCATCACGCCTTACCGCTATGCCTTCAGGAGCATCATGCAGGCAGCTCATGCATTGCGTCATCCGCTCATCCGCTGCTGGTTCTGCTGCTGCTGTAATTCACTGCGAGGTGCTGCTCATCTAGCACCATCACTATTGCCAGTGCAGCACAGCCGGCTGCTCTAGAAATCTCACCTGGCCGTATCAGCGGCCACCAAGCCTGGATGTCTTCATGTGTGCCGCAGTAGTCGTGCCGCGCATCCACATACACATAGTCCAGGGGCCCCCGCACGTGCCGCACCGCCTGATTTGTGGTCATGCGCAGCCATGCCAGCTTGTGCTGCCAGGGGGCAAGCACCTGGCGGGCTTCACCCAAGATCTTGTCCTGCTCTGCTTGGTCCACGTTTGCATAGTCCTGGCAGCAGCATTGGCACAGGGTTTGTAGTGAGGTTGCTGTGTGGCGCGATTGCTGTCCGTGTACAAGTGAAGGAGTCTGGGAGAGGCATTGTTCGTCAGTGTGTGAGATTTTCAAGAAAGATATATAATGAACAGACATAAACTCTAAAGCCACACCTTGTAGTTGTCTTGTGGTGCCCAGATATCCACAAGGTAGTAGCGCTTGCACTTGGGCCAGCGCTGCAGCGTCTCTGCTGCAAAATGACCTCGCTGCACACCCAGCTCTGCGCCAACCTCAAACCCTTCTTGTTGCAGTAGGAGACCAAGCTCAATGCGGGATTTAATTGGCGTAAGGTACTTTAGCATCACAGGGAATTGGGTGTGCAGGGTGGTGACAGATGCACTGCCTGCCTTGGCTAGGTGCAAGCCAGACAAGCTTTGGGTGGTGCCGGCCAGATAACCACAAAACAAAGCAAGAGATGATATTATCACTGTTACAATAATGCTTCGGTGTGTTGCAGACCTCTCGTTCCACGTGTTGGCTTCCTCGATGTGCGCGCGCTGCTTAGGTACCGCCATCATGTCGTGCTGGTACACGCTCAGCTGCGGCGTATGAACCAAGTATTTTGTGTTTCGTAAAGTTAGCTGTTGGGTCTCGATAGCGCATTCGTTATGCTTGCGCATGCATACTTGCTGAGTGGCATGCAGGGTGTCACCATATATGCATGTATGGCACATTAGCACATTGTCCATTGCACCGCAACATGAGCTTGTTACAAACTTCACTGCTGTCAAACAACCCCATGGCAGTGCCTACCAGGATGCTGCACAGACAGCAGTACCCCAAGAGCACCAGCTGGCTTGCTGCCGCTGCGGCTGCAGCAGTCTGTCAAGGACTCCTTACGAAGTGGGACACAGGCCGCCTACCGTGGCAGCATTGATCCAGGTAGGCCAACACGCCAGGCCAGACTCTGTGCAGCACTCTTCCATGGCATTATTTAAGAGCGGCCATTGCTGGCAGCGCTGAATGGCATGCCAGGGCAACATCCACAACCTTTGAGGCCATGCATTAGGTCGATAAGCGAAAAACATTAGTCTGTGATGCTGTTGTGCCGTGTCAAAAGATTGAAATCAAATTCACAAGCTGCAGTGCATGATGGGGCAGCCCATTCTTGCAACATCAACTCACAACTCAAGCAACAACTACGCATCACTTTGCAAGACGTCATGGCAACGGCTGTGCGCTGTCCGCATCCAGAGCAGAGGCTAGTGCCGAACTCCTACATCACAAGACGCGCAAGCATTAAAAGCACTCATTTTGGAAGGCGTCAAATGCTCAAACATGCATACTCTAAGCTGCCAACAGGTCTGATGCCAATCACGGCTATTATGCGACTACGAGCATGATTAGGATACTGAAACAAAGTGCAGTACACAAATATAAAGAAAAGTGCAGTACAATGCATCAGCGACCACCAGCTGTGGTGACATCAGATCTCACCAACATTCAAGGAAAACACGACCACCAACCGTGAGGATGCAGCATGCACCTGCCGGCGCTGCCTGTCACCGTTGACTGGCAGTGACGAGCCAATAATGCAGCTTCATGGCGCTGCGATATAGCCAATGAATTAAAGTGGTATCAGCAATGTTAGCAATATCAGCAACGTCAGCGTTAGCAATATCAGCAACGTAAACCTTTCACATCTGGCCTGCAGGTGCGTGCGCGTGGGGCCTCCCCGTGGCCCTGCCCAGGCTGCTGGCAAAGGTGACCAGCGTCTCCCTGCCTGCCTTGCTGTATGCCTCCAGATCATCATCAAACTTGATGGCGCCGCCACCAAACAGTGTCACCATGATGCTGCCACCATACGCAAACACAGCCACCTCGTCACCCTGCAGCAGCAGCAGCAGCAGCAGCAGCAGCAGCAGCAGCAGCAGCAGCAGCACATTCAGTAAGCATGCAGCACACAGCAGAAAAGCCGGCACCTGCCTTTGGCAGCAGCCAGATCCATCCTGATCACTGCATGCTGACGTACCTTGTGGCTGCCACCTGCTGCATGCTGCCACATTGGCTGCCAAATGTGCATCACACGAGGCCAGGCAGCAGTGTAGTTGCTGCCAGCAGCTGCTGCCGCGTGCCGATCTGTCATCTCCCTCACCTTCTTCACGTGCTGGCCCTCCTTGATCAGTGGCATGACATTGCCCACCTCACTCGCCCCAATCATCACCTGAGGGGTGGCAAGCAGGGGCAGCAGCAGCAGCAGCAGCAGCAGCAGCAGTGGCAGCAGCAGGGCGGCAGCAGTCACAAAGTCAGGGCAGCTGTAGCTCAGCAGCAAGGCACATGCACCATACGCTGCATTACTTGCAGCACCCCAGCGCAATCGCAGCCGTCCCCAAGCTGCGCTGTGGTCAGAATTTGGCAGAGTGCACAGCAACCTGCCCTGTACGCACCTGCACCACGGTGCCCAACTCCCTGCTGTCAAACTCCATTACCAGCTGGTCATTGTACACCATAATGTCCTTGCGGCTGCATGTCATGCATAAGTGCGGCAATGGCACCACACTGTTCACAACGGCTGCCCACTGCATCAAGCAACATGCACCAAGCATTAACCCACGCAAAGAGAATGCTGTGTGGGCGACCCAGCGCTTGTGTGAGGTGGCGGTGATATGCTCAGATTATCAAAGCGCCGCGCACCTGCACCACCGTGCCAAACTCCTTGCTGTCAAACTCCATGACCAGGCGGTCATTGTCCACCATGATGTCCATGCAGCTGTGCACAGCAGCAAACTCGCTCGCCATAAAACGGGTGCCGCGGCGCGCGATCTTGACAACCGTGCCGCTCACGCTGGCGTGCAGGCGGTGGATGTCACTGGGGGACAGCCTGCAACGTGCAAAACCGTGAGATGGGGCAGCAGTGACTGGCACTGCAGCAGCAGCTGCTAGCAGGTATGTGGATGAAACTGACACATTCTATTGAAGGCAGGCACACTGTGGCGAAACCAACATGGCAAGGTTGCGCAGCTTCAGAGTGGACAGCAGCAGCTGCCGCTTGTCTTGCACTGCTGTTTCACAGCTGCAAACTCATTGCTAACAGTCTATAAGCATTTAGCGGCAGGCTGCCAGCCATGACATATGCCCTGCCCCTGCCCCTGACCGCCGCACCTGTTGATGGCGATGGCTGCGTGGCGCCAGTGGTCCCGCACATCATAGCCCGGCCCCAGCAGCTTGGCCACGCTGAAGTGCTGGCCCTTGATCCAGAAGTGGTGCGCGGCGTCAACGCTGTCGTACACCACGCAGCGGCTGTCAGCAGGGTGCACCGCAACGGCGTCGTTGCTGCAGCAACAACAGGGTGCAGCATATAAGACGGGCAGCAGTTCATAACAGGCTGGATCGATAGGTGTAAAGATCATGAAGGCGACAGCAGCAACAGCAGCAGCAGTTATGGGAGCAACAGCAGCTGCCACTTGTTGCACCAGCGCTGCACCGAGAGCAGCGCAGAGCAGCCTGCTGTTCAGCAGTGCTGCCAGAGGCTTCAAAGCAGCTGAGACACCGCCAAGTGCAACTGATGCCCTGCTCTATCACCACCCCACAACATGTTCAGCTTACTTGTGCTGGCGATCAATCATTGCAGTTGAGGCCACTCACTCTGGTGCCGCCAGGGGCCGCATCCCCGGCTTGAGGCGGCGCGCGAAGAAGGCCTGCAGCGTGGGGTAGGACTCCACGGGCTTCTCTGCGGCAGAAGCGTCGATTTTGAAGGTCTGCAGGGTGGTGCAGCAGCAGCAGCGGCAGCAGCAACAGCAGTTGACCTTGCAACAACCGGTTGCCATGGCATGCTTGTACATGCTGCTAGATGTCATGCCAGCTGCAGCAGAGCATGTAGGATCACACTAGTCTCTCACCTTGATGAAAGAAGGGATGGCTTTCTTGCTCTTGGGGCTGTTGGCGTAGCGTGCCACTCTGTGGTGCTGCCAGCTGAGGATCCACCAGGTCAGCGGCAGCGACAGCAGCAGCCGCCCGATCCAGGTCTTGTACAGCAGCGTCAGCCGCAGCGCATCAGGAAAGGGACACTGCAGGTGCAGCAAGCATAGCTAAGCCACAACGGCATTGTTGAGAGTGTTGGGTGAAAGGTATGCACAGATGCCAGCAGCAGCGCTGTCAGCAGCGTCAACCAAAGCGCCACCTGCACACATGCACGCTGCTGTCTCATGCAGGCCTTTGGCCCGCTTGCTGGCCAGGAACTCACGGACTCAAGAGTGTGTTGCCCGGTTCCCCTGTCAATCAAGCCGGGAGTGGCCAGTCTGGAGGACAGACGCGCCAGAATAGCACCCATCCTGCTTGCTTGAGCTGGTTGACGGGCCCTTTTGTCACCGAACAAGGCTGCTAGATCGTTCTACTAACTCGACTCGCAGTGCACTTTACTTCAATTGTATAGCCTTTTGCAAGGGTGTGCGGTCGTGTTCGAACAGCTCAGCAGATGAAACTGCTGGAAACTGCAGTGTCCAGCTCGTGAGTCAATGCGCGTCACCCAGAGCTACGTGGGTAGAGACATGCCAACGGATCTTGATCGGTCATTTCATTAAATACATGAGCACGACAGGTGCCAACCTGCGAGCAAAGCTAAATATTGTTGTGGCAATCTACAGTTGTGTCCAAGGTTGCAAAGGCAACAACGGACAAACCTGCTAGCCCTCTGCAGCACGCTGCAGTATGAAGAATTGCAGACGACACGCTGCAACAGCTCGCAGCATCAGCACGGCAAAGCGCGCTCGACTGACCAGGCTACCACCACACAAGAGATGCCAACACACACAGTTGCACAAATCAAGACAGCACTATCTAGTATACAATGCTTGGGCTGTGTGGGCCGGCATGCAGACCAGCGACAATGCCCTATAAAATGTACACTACTGCCTGCTGTGCAACGCATGCGGCCGGTTGCTTTTCATCAGCAGCGTCCGCCAGCATGTGCTTCACATGTTCACTCGGACAAAAACAAGCCATACAAGTACACCATCCCAGCACCTAACGAGCACGCCACCACACAAAACCAAACACCTGCCACAACCTGAACCTATGCAAGCACATCAGTGTGCACCATTGCAGAGCGAGTTCTATGCGGAAACAATGTGTATACAAATGCACATTGGTGCAGAGTGTTGTACAACGCCGCTTGCAAGCTGCAGCCTTCAGTAAAGTACACGTGTGTGCAGTCTGCACCACAGCAAAACTCTGCACCAAACGCGGCGCCATTCACAACCTACCTATTTCAAACAAACAGCACTGGTCTGCAACACCAAAGAACACCCTCTGCTGCCTGCTGCGTACCCTACTTTGTAGTACAAACACAAGTTGCGCCAGCTAAGCGAACTTGCACACAGCGCTACAGTTGCTGCAGTCTTGGCAGCAAACACTTCACTGCAAGCACAACATGCTGTCAGTGCAGAAGGCAGACTGTTCTCGTCATTGCAAGAGATCAACAGGTAGGCAGTTCGGGTGCTATCAATCATTGCTGCTAGTGACCAGGGCATGCACAGGCGCACATGATGCCTTGCACACCGCACCCCTGCAGTAAACCCCTGCAGTAAACCCCTGCTCTCTGCTGCAGCAGAGGCCAGCGCATCCCGCAGCTACAACTGCAGCAGCTGCCTGCAGCTGCTACCACATAACTTGGGCCACAACCTCAGCTGCTGTCACGCCTCAGGCGTCTACGTTGCTGTGCCAATCAGCACCAGTTCCTGACTGCCGCAGGTGGCAGCAGCAGCAGCTGCCTGCAGCTGCTGCAACACACCATAGCCAACACAAAACGCCAGCCACTTCACGCCTCAGGGGGCTGTGCTGCCCTGTCTGCCACCACAAACTCCTGCACGCGAGGCATGTCGGCTGCTGCTGGCGCCGCCGCAAGGTACTGCAGCAGCAGGTCGCTGCCCTCTGCGCTGCGGCCCAGCAGGTGCAGGATGTAGCCCTCATCACGCACCAGGCGCGCCTGCAGGCAGTACAGCACACAGCACAGCGGCTTCACTCAGCAAGCAGTTGGGAAACATCTGTACTGTGCGCGCCTGAGGGAGGGGGGGGGAGAGGGGGGAGGGGGGGGGGGGGCACCAGCAAGCAGGCAGCAGACACAATGATGTGCTCACGCGGCTGTTGGTGCAGATACAGGATTCAGCTTCCGTCACGCGGCTGTTGGTGCAGGTGCAGGCGCGCATGCGCCCGCATCACGCATTTGTCAGCACAAGCTGTGTGCGAGGCTTCCGGCCGTGGTAGCTGCGGTGCTGATTTGTAAGGAGCGGCTACATATGTCCCACAGTATTGCAGGGCAGTTAGCAATCAAGGCTGGAAGTGTGGCTGCACTTCAGGCCAACAAACCGCAGGCATCGCCTTAGGCCATCGCTGCAAGAGCACTAGCACCCACCTCATGCGGTGCAGTGGCTCTGTGGTAGCGCACCACTGCCAGGGCACCAGTCAGCAGCTCCCGGCCCCCCGGCATTGCTGCAACCGCCTCGCCATCTGCATCACCAGCGCTGCTGCTGCTGCTGCCTAGGCTGCTGGTGATGCTGGCTGCTGCTGCAGCCGCAGCTATGAGCTTGTCCAGCACAGCAGCTGCCTCACTGGCTGCTGCGCTGTTGCTGCTGCTGCTGCTGCTGCCTGCTCCGGTGTGTCGCAAGTGCATGGCCCATCTGATACGGCCTGATATGGGAAGGGGGCCCTGCATATGCACACAGACATGCACAAACCGGTTTACAAGCAACAACAGCAGGATTGGCAGCAGTGACAGCCGCGCAGGCAAGCTGCTAGCACACTGCAAGCATACCAGGCTGATGTACAGCAGGCACGCCCCAGCACGCAGTATTGCAATCCTAGCGTCTGCAGTGCATACGACGTAACAGGGAGACCTGCACGACAAGAATTGGCTGTGTGCAATGGCCAGTTGGCAGCAAGCAGCTCAGGCCGGCTGTGTGCCCAGGCGATGCAGCGCCGCGCCACAAGCAACGTCCATGAGCATGCCACACTGCGGCACAGCTGCAGCTGGCCTGAACAGGCGTGTTGCGCCTGCAGCAGCTGCCAGATATGATGCCAGTCCTGCCCACTCACATAGTATGACTCTCGCAGGTTCTTCAGCAGCCGCACCAGCAGCGCACGGTCACCCCGCCAGCTGATGTCAGCGCTGCTGCTGCTGCTGCTGCTGCTGCTGCTGCTGCTGCTTGCGCCTTGCGGCAGTGTGACATGGTCTGTGTTGAGGCGCAGCGTCTGTCCCGGGTAGCCCCAGCAGGCGCTGAGCCGCGCCTCCACCACGCTGCTGCTGCAGACCTGCGCATATGTATGCAAAGTGTGTTGAGGGTGGCAGCAGAAAGGTATGTTGTGGTCAGTTCAGCAGTGTGGCAGCAAGCCAGCCAGGCAGCTGCAGGCGTTGCAGCGTCATCCAGTGTGCATGGAGCTGTCTGCTTATCATTGGACGGCGCCTCACAGCGGCACAAAAACATGAAGCAGCCTTGCCAAAGCATTGTATGCTGCCAGCATCCCTGAGAGCCGTGCTGTGTTGTACTGTGATCTGCAGCGCTAAGCTACGCTGCCTGATGATGCAGCTGCTGGACAGCTCGCGTACCTGGCCGGCATTGAAGGGGTCGATCAGGTACGGCGAGGCAACCCACTCGACCGCACCGCCGCTGCTGCTGCTGCTGCTGTTGCTGCTGCTGCTGCTGCTTTGAACTGGCGACAGCGGCTGCAGGAAGGTGTGGCCTGGCAGCGTCACTGCGGCCAGCTCCAGGCCTGCTGCTGCTGCCACCAGCTTGTGCAGCAGCGCCAGCAGCGCAGGGCTGCCTGTGCAGGCAGCAAGGGCAGAGCACACAGCACACAGCATAACATGGCCATGAGTGGCACGAGTACTCGTACTTGGACTACTACACAATGTGCACATGAACGTTGGTGACAGGCATTACTCTTCACAGTTGCTACTTGCTTGCTCTGCATGGACGGCCCCCGTCACCGTCTAAACTCCAACCCACCATGTACTACCATGCAGAGTATGCTTGCCTGCCCTGCGGGCGTTGCTTCACATACTGCTGCTGCTGCTGCTGCTGCTGCTGCTGCTGCTGCTCACCTTGCTTTGTCTCCAGCAGCCTGTTGATGCACTGGCTGTCAGGGCTGTAATAGTCATCAACTGCCCCCTGGAAGCCCTCAACCTCATACAGCACATGGCTCACGGCAGCAGCCAGCGCACGCACCCTGCTGCTGCTGCTGCCGCTGCTGCTTGCTGCAGCCACTGCTGCTGCGCGGGCGCCCAGGGCTGCTACTGCTGCCCGGATCTGCTCCAGGTCTGCTGCAGGGTAGGCATGCCTTGCAATGAGCACTGCGCAGTGCAGCAGGTCGATGGGGCTTGCAGGATCATTGCTGCTGCCACTGCTGCTGCTGCTGCTGCTGCTGCCAATGCTCTCTAGAGGTATCATTGCACCAGCGTCCGAACGCTCACTACGCTCATGTAACTCCTGCTGTTGCTGCTGCTGCTGATGCTCTGGCTGTGCAAGCAGGGAACTGTTGCTCTCTGTGGTGCTGGAGCTGACTAGCTGCTGGTACTGCAGGAACGCCTGGAAGCCAGCCATCATACAGTCCAGGTGCTGCGCCTGGCTTGCTGCAGCAGCTAGCTGCGCCTGTGCTGCCCCATCGCTACTGCTGTCTTCCCAGCTTGCTGCAGCTGGCTGCTCCTCCTCTTCCTCCTCCATGCACACTGGCACTGATGTGGTGCAGCGGCACTTGAGGTATGTCTTGTCAAAGTCAAGAGACAGGTCGTGCAAGCTGTCTGACAAGGCCTGCTCATACAGTCTCCGCGCTGCACTGTGCTGCTGCTCAGGCGTGGCCCTGCAGCTGACACCGGAGCCATGCCGGCGAGTAGCAGCTGTGTGCCGTGCATGCAGGCCAAGGGACGGCGCAGCAGCTGCCCCAGGCCGGTGGGAGGCAAGCATGCACGGCCTGCTTGCTGCTAGCATCAGCTGCTGCAGTTGACCGCCAGCAAGAGACCTTTGAGCTCAAGTTCTGAAGTTAAGGCGTCTAGTAACCGGAAAAACCTTCACATCTGGCCAAATACGGTGTGGGTGAGTGCAGATCGTTGGCGAACAAAGCAGCCCGAGAGCTAGCGGTGACACGGTCACTTGAATATTATAATTTGTTGAGTGATAGTTGCCTCAGTTCATCTTTTAGACATCGTACGGTTGAATGCGTGTCCACGTTGTTCCGGAGTTGACAGCATGGCAAAGGACAGCTGACAACACGATAAAATGCAGACAGTCAGTCATCATTGTTACCCATAGCTTAGCTATACGTTGTTGATCGCGTTCAACTGCCGTTGCTGCTGCTCTCAGCCTGAGTTTGCGGGTACATCTCATTTCGCCTGCTCTCTCACCAACGTTTGGCTGAATTATGAACATAATAGGACCGATGAAGTAGAGGTGGGTGTGGCAGGGCTTGCATGTGGCCTAACGTGCTGGCCATGTCGTCAGTGTGCACACCCTGCACGTGAAGCAGCAGCAGTAGCAGCAGCAGCAGCACAACCAGGCCCCGCCATCTCCTCAAACAGTTGCATGCCAATGTATGTTTGAGATGTCAGCACTACAGCAGACCCATTCCAGTTTGAGGTCGATGCTGTTGCGACGTAGCACCCGCTGCCAGTGCTGTGCTGCTGCTGCTCTCTCTCAGATGTTGTGCATGCTGCGCTTGATTTGCTGCAGGCACACAAAGTTCATCTTCAGCAATAACAGCAGCATTGAAAGCGCCAGCTCAGCAGCAGGTTTCACAGCAGCACATGAGCTTTGGCAGCTTGCAGGTGCAGCCCCTGCAGCACAACCGGCAGCTGCCATGCAGCAGTGCAGCAGCCTGCAGCAAAGGAAGCTGCAGAAGTAAGCACCATGTACAGCTGCTGGCCGTCCTGCAGCGTTTGCAGCAGTGCCATGCAATCGGCAGCAGTGGCATCAGTACACCTGCAACACACACTGTGTTTGGCAGCAGCAGCAGCGCTGCTGGTGCGCGCATTGTTGTGGCTGCTGCAGCTGCAGCAGGTGCTGCAGGTCTATGGGGCTACATGCCACACCACCCACAGCAACAGCAGCAGCAGCAGCAGCAGCTGTTGGGGCTGGGGACTGGTTACAGCAGCAGGGGCAGGGCACACACTGCATCCCTGCCTTTAGCAGCAGCAGCAGCTGTGGCTGCTGCAGCAGGTGCGGCAGTGGTGGATGATGGCAGTGCTGTCCGCAAGCGAGGACGGCCACGCAAGCAGACACAAGTGCAGGATGTTGCACAGCCTGGTGTAACTGGCAGCAGCAGCAGCAGCAGCAGTGACAGAACTTTGCCGTCTGACGTACAGCAGCAGAGTAGTGCAGAAGGTGCAGCAGGTGCAGCGTCACCAGTGGCAGGCCTTGACCAGATTATCAGGAGCAGCAGGGCTGGCAGGCTGCTTGAGCAGCAGCAGGCTTTGGAGCACTTGCAGCTAAAGCCCAAAGCAGCTCGTAAAGGCAGGAAGGGCACGAGCAGCAGCAGGAGCAGTTCTGGCAAGCCCAAGGGCAGGCCAGCAAAACTGCAATCTGAGCAGGCAGCAGCAGCAGCAGCAGCAGTGCAGTCCTCAGCAACAGGCACTGCTGAGCTTGTCCACAGCGGCAGCAGCAGCAGCAGTGTCAAGCCGCGTGGCAGGCCACGCAAGACTGATGCCGGCCCTGACCTGGCTGCAAGCCCAGCTTTGACACACAGCAGCTCACCAAGGACAGCAGCCAGCAGTAGCAGCAGCAGCAGCAGCAGCTGCTTGAGACGCAGGCGGCGGCCAAGTGTAGCGGCATCAGCTGCTGTAGAACAGGCTGCGCATGTTGTGCACACAGCAAATGACCAGCAGCAGCAGCAGCAGCAGCAGTCAGCAGCTATGCGCGGCTCTGACGCTAGCATGCTGGCGGCAGCAGGAGCGGCAGCAGCGCCTGCGCCACCCGATGCCCAACAGCAGCGGGATCAGCAAGTCGACCCGCCTCCAGACCCGTCTGGCAGCAGCAGCAGCAGCAGCAGCAGCAGTGGCGCAGTCGAGCCTCCGTGGCATGCCTGGGAGGGCTCTGACAGCTTTGGTCAGGGCTCAGGCCTTCTTGAGCCGCACAGGGACTCTGTGTGGGAGGGCAATTGGGAGGGTGAGGCCATCACTGACCACTGGGCCTCGCTGCTGCATGATCGGGAGCGGCTAGAGCATGCCTGGAGCACGCCTGCTGCTGCCTGGTCGGCTGCCAATACAGCTGCAATGGACAGCGTGGAGGAGGCAGCAGCAGCAGCTGCTGCTGGGTTAGGAGGTGATGATGAAGGGCCGTCAGAGCTGGACAGCAACAAGCAACAGGGTGATGTGCAGCTCAATGGCAGCAGCAGCAGCAGCAGCAGCCGCTACCCTAACGGTGCACAGCAAGGCAGCAGCCGCTACCCCAACGGCTTCAGTATCACTAGTTCAGTCGAGAACAGGGCAGTGAACCCGGGTGTCAACGGGCAGGTGCCGCTAGGCCTGGGCGCGCTGCCTCCACTCAACCTGCCCCCGCGAATGCGCCAGCAGCAGCAGCCGCCCGCTAGCAGTCAGCAATCCCCTCAGCAGCCAGGTGACCTCAACAGCAGCAGCAGCAGCAGCAGCAGCAGCTTCACAAACACACCAGGCAGCCCCAGCTACAGCAGCAGCAGCAGCTACAAGCGGCCGCATCCACTGGTGGACCCCCACCCCCTGGAGCCCAGCCCCCTGGAGCCCCCTAGCCCCACGCTGCTGCAGCACCCTGAGCTGCATGAGGCGGCTGCGCAGCTGGACAGTGAGCGGCAGCGCAAGCTGCAGGACAGGCAGGCGCTGCTGGCACGGCTGGTGCAGGTGCGGCTGGTGGCAGGTGTGGTGGGGGAGCTAGCACGTGTGTGGTGCTGTTGCTGGTTTCTGGAAAGGGCGGGGTAAAGCTTGATTAGTATGAGGCTTCTTGTGAGTGCTGGGAGTGTTGATCAGGGACATGTGCCAGCAGAATTCATTGCAGAAGGCAGGCACAAGAGCAAGACCCTGACTCGCATGGTCTGGCAGTTTGTGGCTGTTGGCAAGTGTGCTTTTGGCAAGGCTGCTTCTGGCATTAGTTTACGCTGAGTCAAACTGCCTGCTGATGCTGGACCGACTGAGCTGCTGCTGTTGCTGGCCTTCACCTGCCTTCAGGTGATAGCTGCCGTTGAGGAGAGGGTGAGGGCACCGAATGGTGCTGCGCTGCTGCAGCTAGGCCAGGTGTTTGATGATCACCCGGACTTGCAGCAGATGATGCTTGAAAACCCTCAGGTGAGCTGGCGGGATGTGTGCAGGTGCATCATGCAGATGATCTGAAGTTGTGGGCGTTGATGCTATGGCTTGATGGGTAACATGATGATGATGAAGTTGTGGGGACAAAGGGAGAGGTGGAGGGGAGGCTGGACCCGCACCTGCTGGCCAGTAATGTGATCAGCATGTGACCAACATTTGCATGCATGCACTGGTCAGACACCTCCATCACTGCTCCCTTGCTCCTCTGTTTTGGCGCAGCCCTGTTCAGCAGTGCCTGTCTGTCTTATTCTACTCTGCTGCTTGCAGGCTCTGCTGGAGCTGATTGCAATGGCGCAGCAGGCTCAGCAGCACCTACCAGCACTGAAGCAGCAGCAGCAAGATCTGATGCACGCAATCGCAGGAGATACAGCAGCGGCAGCAGCAGATATAGCAGCAGCAGCAGCAGCAGCGGCTGCTGCCAGCCCAAGCCGCAGTGGTGTCGGCGCCGCACCTGGCAATGCTCGGGGCACGGCAGCTGGCAGCAACAGCTTTAATGGGGCTGCTGGTGTTGGCAGTGCAGCGGCCGGCTCAGCACATGGTGTGAGCAACAGCATTGCCAACCTGGCACATGACGTCGGTGCTGACCTGGCAGTTGATGCAGATGCTGACCCGGCAGCTGGCAATGAGGCTGACCTGGCAGCTGGCGACGATGCTGACTTGGCAGTTGCCGAGGATGCTGACTTGGCAGTTGCCGAGGATGCTGACCTGGCAGGTGAAGCAGATGCTGACCTGGCAGCTGATGAGGCTGCTGACCTGGCAGCTGGCGAGGATGCTGACCTGGCAGTTGAAGCAGCTGCTGACCTGGCAGTTGAAGCAGCTGCTGACCTGGCAGTTGATGCAGCGGCTGACCTGGCGCGCAGGTCAGCCAGTGAGAGCCTGGATGAGCTGCTGGAGCTGCTGCCTGGGTTGCAGCAGCTCTCTGCAGAAGCAGAGTCAGCAGCACAGGCCCTGGCACAAGGACACCCACTGCTGCAGCTGCCACAGCAGGATGATGCTGAAGAGTGACTGAAAGACAAAGAGTGACTTTTTGGGCAGCAGGACGAGGAGCTGGCAACACTGTGCATACCAGGGTCACGTGCAGGCGACATTGCGTTTGTAGCTGCGCAGCGCCACCGCGCTATCAGCAGGCTGCATTGTTGCATGCCGTTTTGCTTTTGAAGGCTTGTTTGCTGAAGCATTAGCATCGGGTGTGCTTCACTACAGCGGACACTGGGCATGAGGCGGCAGGTGGAGTCAAGCAAATAGGGCATCCTGCATGGTCTGCTTTGATTCTGGCAGGCATGCCAGCGCAGTCTACGCATCAGTTGACAGAGAGTTTGCCTGGTACATGTCTGCGCTGCACATAGCCCCCCATCAGCACTCTTGATGCAAGGCTAGCGGGTGTCCTTCCCCAGCATGTGGCCTCTTGTCGCATGTCATAGACTGCTATGCATATGGTAGCGGCAGCAGCAGCAGCAGCAGCAGCAGCAGCAGCAGCAGCAGCAGCAGAGGCAAAACTCCGGCAATACGGCCGGAGATGTGCAGGCTTACCATTGCCTGCATTGAACAGTGCGGGATGGCTCAGCAGCACTCAGTGCACTGATGATGTTGCCACTGGCATCTCAGGCGGCCTGCTACTGATAGTCTTCAGAAAATTGCAATGCTAGTTTTGCACAAGCGCTGGTTCCTGTTGCAGTCAAGCATATGCATGGCACAGCTGGTTGATGTGTGTGTTAGGAGCTAAGCCAGCATGCATGTGAGTAGAACCACTCACGGCAGGCTGCATGGTATGTCAGCGCAAACACCACGCGCATGGAATGTACGTGTACACAAATGCCAACCTACTGCAAGCCAACAGACCTTCTTCTTGCAAGCTACCACCAGCCTGCGCCGCATCCTGAAGGTCTCCCATCACATAACCAGCATGCCCACATGAATCCAATTGCAAATGTTCATGTAAACAGTCTAAGCCAAGATCAGTGCAGTACAACTGATGATTCCCTTAAGGGGAAGGGCATGAAGCTTCATGCAACACTTTCCTGCACGCAGCTTGGGTCCTTCCCAGCCGCACTGCGGCTGGCAGCGGCATTGCCTTGCTGCTCAAGCTGCATCCTGGACCCCTGCTGCGGCAGCTGCCCAGAGCATGCTGTGCAGGGCCCGCCGACAAATGAGTGCACACTGCTGCTAGCACTCCGCACCGTCGCAAAAGTCCCCGCCAGTCAACATGCCGCAGCAGCTGCCACATCACTGAGCACACGTATCATACGTAGGCTACATTTGCAAGCTATCATAGGCTATCGTAGGCTACATTTGCAAGCACCAGCACTGCACCCATCACAAGGCCATATGCTGCTGACGGCTGCACACCATTCACGGAGCGGCTGCTTAGCTGGAAGGTAAGCCCCACATAGCTTGTCAGCAGCAGGCACTGCATACCACGCAGCATGGCCTGCCCCGCCGGCTGGTATGCATACGGCCTGAACGCCATCAACAGGTACAGCTGCATGCCAAGCGCAGCTGTCATGACGACAGATTGGTACAATGCGCCCATGTTCACACCAAACGCATTGATAGCCACAAGCACCACGGTCTAAACCACCACCACAGCCTCCCACTAGCAACGCTCATCACAGTATGAGCGAGTGAGGAAACCCCAATGCCTCCTGAAGGTGGTATCATTCAAGCGCTTGCGGTTAGACACAGTGATGAGTATGATAGCTCCTGGCACACCAACGCACAGCAGCAGTGCAAGGCAGCCCAAGCCCAAGTGACAATGCTCTGTGCCAGCAAGTACCATAGCAGACCACATTCACGTCATATACCCAGTACGACCCAACTGCAGCTGCTGTGTAGGGTGCTGCAACAGGCACGTCCAGCGGCACACATGCGAAGAAGCCAAACACCGTCCTCAGCACGCCTGGCAGGAAGAAAAACACCACCACAATAGTGTTGCTGCCCAATCTGGTTGACGTTCTGGCTGCCGTTGCTGCAGCGCTGCGCTTGCGTGCTGCTCTCAGCACAGTCGCTTCGACCAACAGCAGCGCAACCAGCATGACGACAGGCATGCTGATATAAAACACCACACGCTGCACAGCAATTGGCACGCCAGCTCTCTCTGACAGCAGGCAGTCAATGGTCAAGGTCTCAGGGTTTGACGGCGCCCACAGCCACCCCAGAACTTGCATTGGATACGAGATGCTTGCAGGCCAGTCTATGTTGATAGATGCCACCAGCAGCATCCACTGAGAGTACAGCACCAGGCACCTCATGAACACAGACACATGCTGCTTGCTGTCATCCTCATCAGCCGCCACATTCTCGGCCAGTGTGAAGTGACACAACATCCTGATGACAGCCAGCAGTACAAAACCGCCCGCCACATACATGCCTATGATTGCACCAGCCCCCATGCATGCCCTGCAGTGGAACGGCTTTGACGCACTAAATCCCTTTGCACAGGCGCCACAGACGTGGCCGGTGTGTGCTGTGCTGCACTGGCGGCTGCTGTAGCTGCTGCTGGCCCTGCAGGCTGCATCCAGGCTGCAGGCCTGCACAGCTTGCCTGTCGCCCTGACAGGCAGCGGGGTCGGGGCACCTGTGCAGGCAGGCACACAGCAGACAGCAACTTCACTTGTTGAAGTTTACGACTGTGCTGCTCACTTGCAGTGCTAGCAAAGGAACAGTTGGCAGGATGAAAGAACCCTGGCTGGCAGCTGTGCAGAGTTTTCTGCGGCAAATGCACCAGCCACCACACTGCCATGCAGGCACCAAGCAATCCCACCCTCTGGCCCCACCTGTGCATCTGTGCTGATTGTGATGCAACACAGGCACCCAAGTTTGCTGTGGCACAGGCGCCAGCGCTACCATTTTTGTTCGTCACTGCCAGCGCCAAGCATTCATGGCAATCACCGAACTGACCTCACCTGTGCATCTGTGCTGAAGTTGCTGCGCTGTGCCACCAGCCAGGCTGTGGAATTATCGATGCACCGCCAGGGCAGTCGGCGCCAGCAGGGCACAGCTGGCACAGCGCCTGTGTAGGGTCCAAGCTGTAGAACCCAGGAACGCATGGCTCACATGTATCTGGCAGGGGCGCCACCTCACCAGGCATGCACCCCCGCACATACAAGCTGAAGCTGGCCGGCGCAACCCTTGTGTTCTCAGGCAACGCTACAGACATGTTGTAGCGGCCCGGCGGCTGGCGGATGCGCAACAACAAGTACACAATCCCGGCTACGTCTGATGTGTTAGCACCGAGCCCCTGCACGTTACCTAATGTTGCTGCTGCAAGAACGCCGGGTGCAGGCAATCCCATGGTACCTGATACTGCCAGCTTCAATGCGAGTGCACTGCCATCAGCAGTAGCACGGCTGACATACCCTTCAGCTGATATGTTGCTCATCAGGTCAACTCTTAAAGGCTCTGCAGCTACATCTGGGCCAGCTGAGGCAGCATTGCTTACAACAGCTGCCAAAACAGCTTGCACATCAGCTACTGTAGCATTAGATGCCAGTGACATGCCTCCTCCAAAACGTGCTGTGTTGAAGCTGACTGTGCTGCTCCCTAATGCCATGTGGGCGCTGCCTGCCAGGCTCAATCCACCCCCAGCACCAGCGGCAGTGTTGTGCTCCACTGCCGTGCTATTCAGGAACACACGCGCAGTATTCAGTGCAGCAATGCCTCCTCCACCTTCTGCACCAGCGCTGTTGTGTGTGATACTGCCATCAAGGACAGTCACCTGCAGCATAGTGGCTGCAACTGTGAATGATGTGTGGCAGTGGCTGCACATGCAGGGAACAGCATGCCGGGGCAATTTTGTCACATACTGCCAGCGGCTGCCATGCCTTTCATAGAAACTGGCACAGCAACTGCAAGCAGTCATCACCGCTGCTGTTGTGACTACTGTACACTACTGCTTTCGGTCAGATTGCAGCTGTGATTCTCTTGACAGCCTCACCACTGATGTGTCGCTTGTCAGCAAACCACCACCAGCAACGCGCGCAGTGTTGGACATCAGGGTGCTGTTTCTGATCACCATGCTGGCACGCCCGGACACCAGCACACCTCCACCCCTGGCAGGCGACAGCAGCCACGATTGCTGTGCACCAGTTTGACATGTATGAATGTCGTACATGTAGTCATAGCTCCTGGCAACAGCGACACGGGAATCTAAAAGCAGCTCAATGCCCAGGTGAGAGGCTGCAATTGACTTCAAACGTGCGTTGATCGAAGGTCGTTCACCTGCTGGGCCCTGCTGGCAGCCATTCATTGCACTGTGAGGGCGCCCGCCCGGGTTCCCCAGCAGTCCACTTGATGGCATATATATAGCACCAAACACCTGGAGACTACCGCCTCAGCATACTGTACACCGCTCACCTCTCTGCACTGTTGTTGGACACATGGCTGTCGACTAAAGCCACCTGCATGCATCGTCACAGCATCAGCAGCAGAACTGCTTCAGCAGCCATTTCTCAGCCTGCACAGTCGGGCCCGCTTGCAGTGCTGCTGGCAAATGTGGTGTTGGTGACATCTAGGCCAGCCTGGTCCTGCAAGTGGACGAACCCGCCATGCACAACACTCTTGCGGCCAAGTATGCGTACATGCATCACCGCCTGCAGCTGGGCACAGCCAGTGCAGCTGGGTCAGCACCTGCGCCGGTGCAATTGGTCAAACATTTGCGCCAGCGCAGCTGTTATAAAAATTGCAGTCATTGGCTGTTGAGTGCTGTCATGGCAGTCCCAGTGCATCGGGCCCTGCATACAATGCGTGAGCATATCTTGGCTGCTGTGTGCTGATTGAGGTGCTGGCTGACACGCCAGGCTGCTGCCGTATGCTGGAGTAACGGTTTGGATCGTATTGCTTTGAATATTGAAATGAAAGACTGCATAGCTTGAATCAAGCTCTCATCAGATGAGATGCACACAGGTTGCACCTTGCTGCTGCCTTGCATGGCTATGCCAGCACCCTTCGCCGCCTGATTTCCCACGTAAGAACAGCTGCTGATGTTGACCTGCAAAGAAACGCCATGGGCAGTGTATGTATGCTGCAGTGCTATGCTGCAGCAGTGCTGTAACGCCTCCTGCTGCTGAGCACAGTGCGGGCTGGAAACACATGTGCGTCTAAATGCAGCACCGCCAAAACTGCATTATATGCACAGTGGATGCATCACCTGCCTTGTTTGACTTCATGCCTGACATGTGCACTGCTGGGGTACTGAAAGCAAGCAGAACACGACACCAACACTCTGCATAGCACATGTTGAGATCGGGTGCTGCAGTTGGGCAGCTGTTGTGCACCCGTGTGGCAGCCGCACCTAAGCAGCATCAGCAACGCACACAGCACCCCAGCCATCCACCAATGAGGCTGCATTGCTGGTGAAGTTGCTGAAGCCCAGGCTGACCTGCACAAAACAAATCAAAGTTGTGATGACCTCACAGCATGCTGGTTACCATTTCATGCTATCCAGCATCCAAGGATGCCCAGACAAAACGATTGGGCACTGCAGTAAGACGTATCTGGGTTTGAACATGATAGTTATGGCGTTCAACGGTGTGCATTGTATTCTATGGTGCTCGCTCTCCTTGTCTGGTCTCACACCATGTGTTCAACCTGTTGTGGCTCACACCATCTAAGATGGTGCCAGGACCCACATGCTGCAGTGTAGTTGTAGAATGTGCACTCGGTGATGTTGGCCTGCAGCAGCCACCAACAGTTGGTTGATTCCAGGCCTGCCATGTTGGCTTGCCAGCCAATGCCTTTACAAGGTTGGCCGAGTCACAGCAGATCAGTGGCACATTTTGTCTCGGCTTGCTAAATGCATAGGAGCAAGACACCAAGTCAACACGTCAACATATTGTTCTAGCCAAGTCAGGTTGAGCTGGAAGACACTGAGCCTAGCAGAATGGGCAGCCAGAGGTTGCTGAGCAAACAGGCAGCTCAGCTGAACTCCTGTATGCTGCGCAGTGCTGTTGTCTTGCTGCGCAAGCAGCAGCTTCACATGCTGCTTGTACCTGTGCACTGTCAAACACAGCCATTGCTGTTGCCTTCAAGGCTGTGTTGCCTTGAAACATGCTCCGGCTGATAGTGACCTGCACACACAGGACGCACAGAGCGATACAATAAGGCCACACCATACAACATAGCAAGCCCGCCAATGCGAGCAGGCAAGCATTGTTGTACCCATGTCAGGCCAGCTGGCAGATGCATGTGTATGTGCTGCAGCATTTTTAGCTCTGCTATTGCATGTGGCAGCAGCTCGCCTGCTACAGCAATCCACGCATGGCATTGCGTCTGCTGCATATTATGTTTTGCCTCAGATGCGCGCACGTGCAGTCAAAGCATGCAAGGGTCTGGTCAGCGCTGCTGCAGCTCACCTGGCTCTTCTCTTGCGCTTGTACGCCTGCACCAGAAGTTGATCGTTGTTGCGCTCAAAAACACACACTGAGATGCTGGCCTGCATGCAGCAGCAGCAAGACGCAGCATCAGCATCAGCAGCAGGAGTTGCGCATGGCGGTCCTTCACGGAATTGTGCTGCTATGATGAATTGCAGCGTGGAACTTCCAGTGACAGTGTCACACATGCACAGCCTGGTGTCAACAGGAAGAGGCATAAAGAATCAACCTGTGCCCAATCTACTTACTTGCACCTCCACACACCACGTGCACACCACAGGAGTCGGCTGAACAGTTAGCCACTGCTGCTACCTTAGATCAGCCACTGATGCTTGCGTTGCTTTCCCCTTGAGTGCTGCGCTGATGTGCTCAGCTGGGGACCCACCTGTGCGCTGGCCCACACGCCCACTGCACTAGCCGTGCCTGCTGTGTTGCCGGTGAAGTTGCTGCGCGTGATGACTGCCTGCACTCAGCAGGCGCAGCATGATCTAAGAGATCTCTCAGCGAGTGTGTGCGCTTCAACACGCCTAGTGCACTGTCATCCCGCATGCCCTTTTTGAGCGTTCTTCTGCTTGCTTGCTCATCCAAATTCAATGATGTATGTGATTACATACTGAATTTCCACACATCTTTGGCTGAGCCAAAGGAAGACACAGTGCTTGCAGTGTGTGGCGATGCAGCACCAGCTGCTGTCAAGTTCTCCCAACAGGCCCCATGCAAGTTTGCTGGCAGCCCGCATGGTGCCTTTGCTTGGCTTGGCAGGCAGCTCACCTTGCTGCTGTCCTAAACACCCATGGCACCTTCGTATGATTTGGCGGTGTTGTGCTGGAATTTGCACCTGTCCACAGTGACCTGTTCACACAGAGCACACACATGTGAGGAAGCTGATGCCCAAAGCACGTTCTTGCCCATAAAAAAACAGGCAGCGGAAGCATATGCTGCGACATTTGCATCTGTGCCAACGCCAGCTGCACCCACCTTGCCCTGTTTGCTCACAGTCACAGCTGCACCCCACTTGCTTGCTTTGTTGTGGTCAAACACGGAGCTGGTGATGTTGACCTGCAGGCACACCAATAATCCGCCAAACAGTGCCTGGATGCGCGCCGTGCAGCAGGCCATGGCTGCGTCAAAAGTGGTGCATGTACTGGAAGAAACAACATCTGGCGAGGCTTGATGATGCACAGCGCGCATGCCAGGCATACCAGCTGCTAGCTCCAGAGAAGGTAGCCCACAAGTTGACTTGTCCGGACAACCTTGTTATTATGCACACAACAGTCGACGTGGATGGTATGTCCACCACAGTTATTGCAGGCCAACAGGAAAACTGGCTTGCAATGTCTTCATCACGCTCCACGCACGGTTGGATTCTAAGCGTACCCGTGCTGTGCCAGTCACAACAACGGATGTGTCTTTGGGCGCAGTGTTGCCTGTAAACGTGCTCTGGCTGATGCTGACCTGCGCGCAGCAGAGCAGCATGGAGTCGGCATGCAGAAAGCGTACCCTGTGCTTTGAGGCAGTCGCACACCCTTCAAGTCAGGCTTGTTGCGTGTGCTGCTGACAGCAGCAGCTGGCCACTTCTGTGGCAAGCGCACGCTGGTGTATGCAACAGACAGATGTCATACCAGACAACTGCGACGGATCAGCTGTGCCTACTCTGGTTGGTTGTTTGGTTGTTTGATTGTTTGGTTGTTTGCGTCAGGAACTTTTGGGTCAGGAAGTGCAAGCATCTCTGTCGCATGCACACCTGGCTGCTCTCCTGTGCCACAATGCCTGCACCAGAGGTTGACGCATTGTTGCGCTTGAAAACGCACAAACCGATGTTGACCTGCACAGGAAGAAAATGCCATGTCAGCAGCAGTGCAGAGTATCTGCTGTTTCTTGGACCACTGTACTTTACCAGGGCAGCACAAAGTTCATGTGCCACATGCTGCGGTAGCAGAGTACACTCGCTTGCAACCTGTAGCCGCTGGACTTGCCTGCATAAACACCATGACAGAATACGCAGAACAACACTGCTGCTGCTGCTCAAAAGATGTGGCACATGCTGGTCCACATCAGTCCCTTCACGATCTGCACATGTGCTCCACCAGGAGTCCCACCTGTGCGCTGGCCCACACGCCCACTGCACCTCCAGTGTTAGCTGTGTTGCCAGTGAAGTTGCTGCGAGTGATGACCGCCTGCACCCAGCAGCATGCAGTATGACAGAGCCTCGATGAGAGGGTCTATCAATCTTGATGTGCTGCACATCAGTGTTTGGATATTGCACAGCACAAGCACCACCAACATCGGCACACGTTCTCGGGGCTCACATAGCATGCAGCCAGTCACTCAGAACAGGTGCGCATCCAAACACTGGTCCAACATGAACCAATTTATTTGTAGCATGCTATGCATGATGGGGTGCAGTACCTACTTCTCATAGTGATACATGGGCAGCTGTCGCGACCCAGCAGGCCCCACAAGACTCTGCCGGCACCCGCATGGTACCATGGATTCAGCTTGCCAGCCAGCTCACCTCGCTGCTATCGTACACACCCACCGCACCATCAGTGGTTGTGGCGGTGTTGCTCTGGAAGCTGCAGCCATCTATGGTGACCTGTGCGGGCGCCACACAAGCACACACTCGCAGTCAACAGCCAGGGTTGGTACCTGCTGACAAGTTGGCCTGACGGGCTGCACATGAACTGTATAAAGCAACATCAGGAAGGGTGTAACTCGGCTTGAGCTGTGCACAGCCTTGAAGCAGGACATGGATCTTACGTAATTGCTAGTGTACCAGGTTAAGACATGTTTCATTTTCAGACCGCCAATCAGTCATGTCAGGGGTGCTGCTGACCTTGCCTTGCTTGCTCGCAACCACGGCTGCACCCCACTTGCTTGCATTGTTATTCTGGAAGGTGGAAGTTGTGATGTTGGCCTGCGCGCAAGTGTAGGGCAGTCGCTTTGTGACCTGCAGGTGTGTCGGGTTGTGTTCATATGCCTGCATGTGCTGCTGCTGTGCGGTTTAGAGCAGTGGATGCTCCCAGCACATTACGACAACCTGTCCAAGCAGCACAGCTGTTGCTGAGCCTACATTTGGGATTAAGTATACATCCAAGCACCGCACATGCTAAAACCAGAGCGTATTGTCCTCAATAAGCGGCTGCTGCATCTCCACTCAGGCCAGCAGCTACCACACAATGTTGCACTGCAACGACTGCGCAGCAGCGCAACACACACGCCCGTACCTGTGCTGTGTCCAAAACAGCAATTGCTGTTGAGTTCTCGGCTGTGTTGTCCTTGAAAGTGCACTGAATGACCTTGATCTGCACACCAAATCGGCGTGCAGTGAGCACACAAAGTTCAGCAGCATACAGTAGCTGTACAGTAGCTATGCAACACATGTGGTTATTCAACCACAAGCTAGCACGCAGAGTCTTGCAAGTCTCCATAACAGATTCATTTGGCAGGCAGAAGACAGGTGCAGCTGTTGCAGCAGCTAAGCCGCTAAGCTGCTGCTGCTGTGTGCTAGCTTGTTTGGCAAGCATCTCAGCCATCACCTGGCTACTCTCCTGTGCCTGCAATCCTGCGCCAGACTTTGACGCATTGTTGCGCTCAAAAAACACACCAACTGACTTCAGCCTGCAGACAATCAAACATGCGATGGGATTGCAGGCGGATGTGAGGAGGGCTGCAGCAGTGATTGAAGAAACAGCACTGGTTGGCTCGCAGCACAGCTGCGGCAGCAGCAACAGCAGCAGCAGCAGCAGCAACAGCAGCAGCAGCAGCAGCAGCAGCAGCAGAAGCAGCAGAAGCAGCAGCAGCAGAAGCAGCAGCAGCAGCAGCAGCAGCAGCAGCAGCAGCAGCAGCAGCAGAAACAGCAGCAGCACTGCTGCATCACTGCTGCTGCTGCTGCTGCTCCTGCAGCGCTTTGCTTTTAGTGGCCAAAACATGTTCACATATAAGCTATATAACCTATATAACCTATAACCTATATATGAGCTATGCAGCAGCAGCAGAGTGCAGTGTCCTTCATGACACAGCGGCTGCCTGCTCAGCAGAGTGTCACCACGGCAGCGTACAACATGGCTTGAGACACAAGCAGGTTTCACCGCTACTGCTACCTCAAACAGGCGCAACCATTACGCCGCTCTCCCCTCGCGTGTTGCGCTGACGCAGCATTGGTTGTGCTGAGCTGGGAGTCCCCACCTGCGCGCTGGCCCACACGCCCACTGCGCCTCCGGTGCCTGCTGTGTTGTCAGTGAAGTTGCTGCGCGTGATGACCGCCTGCACCCAGCAGCATACAGTGTGCAGATAACTCAACAAGCAATAGCCAGAGAAAGTTAGGGCATGTGAAGGCTGGAATGTGAAAGGCTATGTATGAGCCAAGACAGATGAAGATACATTGCATGAAGTGGCATGTGTACACACACATATGGAGAGCTTGCAACTAGCAGGCTGCTCGCAACACTGCAGAAAAGGCTGCAAGTTGCCACCAATCAGCAGCTGCTGAGCTGGGGTCACGTTGCTGACCTTGCTGCTGTCGTACACACCGACTGCACCATCTGATGACTCGGCAGCGTTATGCTTGAAGCTGCACGAGGCTATAACGACCTGCACTGGCACAGCACGCATGTGGGGACGGGTGGTGGTGGCCCACCACAGTGGGGTGGGGGTGGGGGACCATGTGCGAGTCGTGTGCCAACACCTGCTTGATGGGCAACGTCAGAGGCACTGACGCAATAAGAACTGTGGCTGACCTTGCCTTTGTTGTTATCATGTGTAATGGCGTACCTCTGAGCAAGAAAAACAACCATTCAAGTCCTGTCACAGCTGCCGTATGGGTTTGGGGCTCGGCAGGACAAGCCACCCAAAGCTATAGCTGTGACTGCAACACAGGCAACCTGCTTCTGAGCACTGTACCCGGTCCTCGGTGCAGTTGATTGTTGCAAGCAACATAGTGGTATGTATGCATGTTGCTGGTATGGAACCATGCGGGCCGAAGGTTGTGCGGTGCTGATGGCTAGCTTACCGTTCCTTGGTCGCTGACCACTATGGCTGCGCCCCACTGGCTTGCTGTGTTGTGGTCAAACGTGGAACGAGTGATGTTGACCTGCATGCAGGTGCACGGCAAAACTGTTGCACCCCAACAGTGTCCGGGTGCATGTTGTGCTGTGTGCAAGTGGCCATGCCGAGCGGCCATGCGAAGCAACTGTAATGTCATGCAATCATTCCAGGCACAGCAGGAGCTAGAGCTTGTAGCAAGAGCATCAAGTGAACCAACAAAGTGGACACATCTTAGGTTGAGGTTTGAACTAGGCTTCTGAAATAGCTCCAATGACTCGAAATCCTCCTTCGGTCGCTAGGTGATTGCATTGCAACCGTCGCCAAGCAAAGGGAGGCACCCACCTGTGCACTGCTGTAGACAGCAAGCCCACTCGCCCGCCCTGCTGTGGTATTGCTGATTGTACTCCCAGCTATTACCCCTGTGGCACTGTCTTCAAACTGCAGCAAGCCTCCACCATCATCATTGGAGCTGTTGAGCGTGTTGTGGATGAAGCTGCTGGCAGTGACGCTGATGCGAGACTTGTTGCTGGCCAGCACTGCACCCGCTGCTGTCATGTTGCTGAAGCCGCTGTTGCTGATGCTTACTGCAGCGGCATCTAATGCATGCACACCCCTTGCCTGTTGCCCGTCATGGTAGCTGATACTTGTGACTCAAGGTGCACTGCTGCTTGCTGCAGTGCAACCAGGGCCATTCCTCCTGTGTTATTGGTGAAACTCCCTCCGACAATGCTGGCATTGACCTTGCCGCCAAATGCTAGCAGCGCTAGGGTGTCAGAGGAAGAGCTGTTTGCGCTACCTAACAGAGCAACACCATGCACCACTGGATACTGCAGGGTCAAGTGCAGGGGCTGTTTGCTGCAGAAGTACAGCAGCGCAATGATGCTAGCGCTGCCAGTTGAAGGTGAAGCCCCGTTGCACGCACTGCTGCTCAGCACATTGACACCCCTGAAAGCCTGCACATGCTGCGCAAGATATCTGCCGCTAATGGTAACAGCCACAGGGCCAGCTGGGCTGCTGCAGTTGAGGCTGGCATGCGCAATGCCCTGCCTGGTGATGTTGCTGCTGTTGCTGCTGTTCATCAAGCTGCTGCTGCCATAGCCTAGGATTAACAGCTGGCACTCCGCGCTGGTTGTTTGCTGCTCGGCAGCTGATATGGCGGCCTTGAACGTCAGCGTCAACAGCAGAACATGCAGCCACGTGGTGCACCGGGCCCAGGCCTGATCCTGCAGCAGAGTCGCATGGAGCAGCCGTGTTGATCACACCCAAAAGTTTTAGCAGATTTGTTTTTCATTCTTTGGCTGCAGATGATGGCGCGCACTGTGCTCGGGCAATTGCACGCGCACCATTTGTGCTTTTGGTCATACTACGAGAGCCCTAGACACTGAAGCGTTGAAGCGACAGGCACAGGACGGAATCAGGTAGAGTATGAAGATGTCCACGGGGACAGCATCTTGAAAACTCGCTACGATCGCGCTGGCCAACCTTGGACACAACTGCCGAAGCTCAAGCCCGCTGGGCTAGTCGAGCTTCACAACCTCGGTGCCAACGGCCCCGCTTTTCAACAAGAAACTGACTTACAGCAAGCTGTAAGCGCTGCTTGCCGTTGTAAACTTGAGTTGGGCACAACGGATCCTCAATGTTCTGATGAGCCAAATCCCGAGCCGTGCAGGTGATGTATAAAGGATTGCAGGGAAACCAATACATTCTGCAATGGCCGCATGCAACACTTTGCTCACTCACATATCTAGAAGGACCCCCAAAAGGCACATGGCTGCTTCAACTTCAGGTGTTCTGGTGCCACCAGCGGCTGTATGGCTTGCTGGCCAGCCGTGGTACAATCGCGGTTACACAACACAAGGGATCCCTCCAACTTCAGCTGCTTTCAAGCCAGCTTACCAACAGATTTTGCCGGTTGTACACATGCTTGCAGCGTAGTGCATGCCACATTCCCAAGCTCTAGTACCATTGTACCAGGCAGCTGCAGTCAAAGCCACAGGCAACATTATAACTGCAAGGTACAGCAGCCAACGCACACCAAAACAATGGCAGGCCGCATACAGCATCTTGAATCCCCCAGGGGCGCTCGGACACATCAATGTTACAGGTCCGCAGGGACTAATGCTGACGGCAGCACCGCTGCCATGAGGAGCATCTCTCAAACTAGGTGCAATCAACCGCAGCACTGCCGTCATCTGAAGAATGCCAGGTGCTTATTGGGCATCAGCGGCGTCCTGCTCGGCACCACTGACGCCAGCAGCTGCTGCTCTGCGCCGCACGACGCTGCTGCTGCTGCCGTCTTTGCGCGGCGTGCGTCCCTCTCCTTGCGCAGCCACTCCTCAACAACATGCAGCAGCTTCTTGCCAGGGCCCATCTCAGGAAGGATGGAGCGCGGGCCGCCTGCAATGCAGCACACATGACGCAGGTGGTTGGTCGGCGACACCAGCACAGCAACAGTAGTGGCAGCAGGTGTAGCCAAAGTCACCTTTGGCAGCATCTATGACAAGCACGCATCAGTGTGCACAAACCCCCAGCCTAGCATACCATCAACCCACAGCCAAAAATGCAGCACATTTGGCACACAGTTGGAAGTGGCTAGTATGCAGCCGCAACCAGTACCAACCCACCACCACCACCACAGACGCTGCTACCTTGCATGCATCGGCAGGCAGTCCTGCCCTCCATGCAAGCTGCTGCTCTTGCACCTGCCTCGCCCCTCGCCATTCACCGGGCGGCCCTGTTCCACATATGCCGCATTGCTTGCGCCTTCATCCTGCCCCAAAACCCAACCACAAACCCCGAAACCCCAAACCCTCATCCCCTCACCGTGCACCAGGCGGCCGTCCTCCAGGTAGGCCACGTGGCTGATCCAGCCCTCCAGGCCGTCAAAGATGTGTGTGGCGTACACGATGGTGGCCCCCCGCTGCTCACACTCCTGCTTGAAGAAGGCCAGCAGGTCCATGCGGCCCAGCACGTCCATGTCCACAGTGATCTCGTCCATCAGCAGCACCTGCACACGCGCAAAAACAGCACACACAGCATGCACAATGAGACAGGCGTGCATCAAGATACATCAACAATATGACATGATACACCTCCACCGTGATCTTGACCATCAGCAGCACCTGCACCCACATTGAGAACAATAACCTGAACAACCACATTGTCGCTGTCCTCGTCCATCACCAGCATCAGCACACACAGAAGAACAGGACGGCTCAGTCACTGTGACCCCAGCAAACCACAGCGCCGGCGCACACACATGGCAGCACGCTTGCTGCCACACATGCACCTGCAAACCGAGCGATACGCAGTGCGTCACAATCGACTCCAGCAGACGCACAAACCCCCCAAACATGCCCCCGCTCACGTCATAAGGCTTGAGCAGGCCCATGGCGATCTGCACGCGCCGCCGCTGGCCGTCGCTCATGTTGGTCAGCCGTTGGTACAGGTCGATGTCCAGCAGCTGCACCAGCTGCCGCCGCCGCTCAGGGCACACGCCCTCCACGCCAAAGATCATCTTGCCGGCAGTGATGTCGCCCTGCAGCGAAGCGTGTGTATTGGTCAGAACTGGGCAGAACTGGGGAGCACTTGCGACATGCTTGCATGCGGCAACTCCCAAGATGTCCTTGCATTGTGCATGAAAGAACAATCTGCAAGGCACGACTGCTAGCAAAAGATGTTGAGCTGCGCAGCGCACATTGCTGCAGCCGAGCGCAATTATTTGTTGGTCAGCATCATCATGCACTCGTGACATACTTCTATGTGGCAACTCTCGAGGTATCCTTGCACTGTGCATGCAACAACGATGTGCTTGATACACATGAAGCAAGACATTGCTGCTGCGCAGGACATCTTCCAGAGACTGTGCACATGCCTATGATAAGAAAATACACACAGCGTCCCAAGAAGCAGCAGCAGCAGCAGCAGCAGCAGCCACCAGCCTCACCTGCAGCGGCACTCCATAGCCTGCGAAAGCCACGTCCTTCCTCCAAGACGTGCCCAGGTAGCTCAACTGCCCGCTGCATGTCAGGTCCTACAGAGACACACCATGCAGCAGCAGCAGCAACAGCAGCAGCATATGTCTCAGGGAAAGCAATCAAGCGCAGCTGCGGGTGCTGCCTGTGCTGTGCGCAGAGCAAGCCACACTCATCAATGCTCTGAGGGCACGTCTGCATCTACAGTAGCCTGCTGCTCAGCAATACTACTGCAGCACCAGCTGCCAATTGTTCAATGCAGCAACAAGCAACCATGACAGCCGCACTCCTCAGCTGCAGCCCTGTGCAAAGCAGTCAAACGCTGCACTGCTGACACAGAAGGCATCATGCACATGTCGGCGCTCACCATTGCATAGAATGGTGACTGCCCAAGAACCCTGATCTTGTCCCTGCAGGTGGACATCAGTGGTCATAAGAGTGGACGCTGTGATTGTGACGGCGACCTAGCAGCCTGGTGATGAAGTAGCTCTGTCTCTGTGCATGGTCAGCAGCTGCTGTCTCAGCAACAGCACGTTGCATGTCTGCCAAGCGCTTGCGCCATAACTCGCCAGCTCTGCTGCCACAGCTGCGATGACTGAAAGACCTGCAGCTGCTTTTATGCTTACCTGCCAACCATGTACTTGCCAGCAATCAACTGCAGCATTGTTGTCTTGCCTGCACGGTTCACATCAACATCCACATCTTATCAAGGTAAGGGACCTGACAGCTAGCATCCTAGAAGCTGGTCAAGCAGATGTGCGGGTGCAATCTATACTGTATGAAAATGAGTGCATTGCCCAGACCACAGGCCTGCACACGCCTGACAGACAGCAGCTGCAGCTGGTGCCGGTGCTGGTGCCATGGCACATGATGCTGCCGTGCGGGTGGCTTGCTGCTTTGCTACTGTGAACGCACCTGCTCCATTCGCTCCTATAAGAAGTGTTCTACTGCCTTTAGGAAGCTGCAGGTCGACGCCTTTCAGGAAAGCATTGCATCCTGGATAATTGAACTGGAGGTCCTGCAGCACCACAGCCTGCTGTTCTGCGCTGCCTGGCGCTGCGTCAGCCATCACTGCTCAGCTGTTTATGGTGTGAAAACGAGAGCTACTCTGAGATGTTTGATGGTGCAGAGGAACAGGCAACGCACCAAACGATGCAATCGTGTGGCTCAAAGGGAGTGCGGGCGAGACGAAGTGGTCACAGGTCAAGGCAGTAAGGCAACATGATATGTAAATAAATGAAATGGAATTGACTACGTTCAGGCTCCCAATCGGGTAACACGTGTTACTTCATGGTGGGCGTTCCATCCAAAGTTCCCACGGCAACTGCCGGTTCAAAAAGCTCAAGTTGCATGAGCCGGCGCTTAGCACTGCTGATGCGCCCTTCACAACATGTCTAGCAGTGGCCGTGGGGCACAATGCCTTGTGTTGTGGCAGCGCAACCATGGCTGGCCAATGAGCCCTAGCACAACATGACCAACAACAACAGCAGCAACCACACAAAACGATGTGATGTGTTACGGTAGCACGATGATGGCGTGCTGCACACATGCCTCAAGCCGCAGCTAGCCTGCGAACATCTGGTACTCAAGTGCCCCTCCACATTCACTGCTGTTGCTGCTGTGCATTGCTACTGCTGCTGCTGCTGTTCAAGCTGCCGGCATGGAAGCCTGCATAGAACCACGCCATGAGCAGCTCCGGCATGTTGTCGAGACAGTCGGGCATCTGCGCTACTGCTGCCGCCTTGTGCATTGCTGCCTGCGCTGCAGCCAAGCTGTCTGGCACAGCAGCAACGTCTGAAGGCACCTGCTGCTGTAGGGCAGACACGACGGCTGCCGGATCCCTGCTGCTTGCTGCTGCTGCTGCTGCTGCTGCTGCTGCTGTGCTTTGCTGGCTCCTGGCTGCTGCGATGTCCTGCCCACACACGCAGCACGCTGCAAACATGAACAGGGCAGGGCAGGGTACAGACACAATGAATGCCGCACGCAGAGGAGGCGGAGCATGGTCTATACGGAAGAGCGTGCAATGAGGAAGCAGACACAAAAGGTGCAGTGGATGTGGCAATTCCAAGCAGCTACTCACGACACCAGTCCACCACCCTACTGGACATGCCAATGCGCCTGGGCTCCTAATGCAGGTGGCGCTGTCAACCTTGCACTGTATGCAAGCTAATGTGACATCACGGCTTCAACGCAACAGGGCAAGTTGGCGAACACTCTGCGCTGCTATCTGTACAGCCACAGCTGCTGCTGCTGAATGTCCGTACGCACCTTGCTGATGCTGCTGGTGCATGAAGCAGCTGGGCAGTGGAGGCGCAGGCGGTGGTGGGGGCGGCAACGGAGGCCAGCCAGCCTGCTGCTCATGGCCCGGCCAGCCCCAGCCTGCTGCACCTGCTGCTGCAGCTGCTGCTGCATCCCAGCCTGGGTAGTCCCATGGCGGCTGCACCCAGGGCTGCTGCTGCTGCTGCTGCTGCTGCTGCCAGTTGTTCATGTTGTCCTGTTCTTGATATGCATCCTTCCAGCTGCCTAACTGCGCTGCTGCTGCTGCTGCTGCTGCCCGGGCGTGTTGAGGACCAGGGCCCCCGCTGCCACTGCCAACAGCACCTGCTTTGCCTTTCTTGTTTGATGAGTCAGGCTGATAGTTTGAAGCCTGCTTCTGGTTCTGCTTTGCAGGTGTATCCCCCTGTTGTGAGTGGCCCTGGGGTGCGGCTGGATGCTGCATTGCAGCAGCTGGTGCAGCAGCTGCTGCCTGCGCAGCTGCATGTTTCAGCGGCTGCGTGTGCTCAACATCGCGATGGTTGGTCTGAGTGTCTAGTGCTTGGCTGACCTGGTGGCTGCTGGGCGGCTGCTCATCTGGGCACTCTGCTGCTGCTTCCTCCCTGCAAAGCACAACAGCAGAACTCGTCAACACGCAGAGCAGGCCTGATGATGTTGAAAGATTACGATCAGTACCAAAGTCTTACTTGGGCAGCAGGTCCTCGCTGTAGGTGCACTCCTGGCCGTGATCTTGCTGGTACGATGCCAACGCCGCGATGAAGGCGCTGCAACACACGTGCGGTAAGGGTCAGGCACCTACAAACCAGAATTATTCTTTCTCAAATTATGTAGTATCACCTCGTGATGATGTCCGGCTGTGCGCACATCACACCAAGGGGCTCCCCAGCAGGTCAAGCAGGACAAACTTGAGCAACTGACGCTGGCTTGCTGTACAGGGTGCTGGACAGGGGCACAGAACAAAATGGCGAACAGACACCAATGAAAGGTGACTTGCTGCCTGCTGATGCAGCACCTGTGTTTCAGAGTTAAACCAGGTTGTCATGACAATCGTCACGACAAAATTTTGAACAGGGACAACATGCAGCAGCACTGCAGAAGCACGGCCCTGATGCAACACACCTCTGTGCACACCTGCACCATCAGCCAAGGCGCAGCTCACCAGCTAGTCGTCAGCAGCTCCCGCCCATGCCCCAAAGCCGCTGCCACCCTCCTCATCCATGCTGCCAGCCATGGCATCCCAGTCCCGCCAGCTGTCCAACTGCAGCGGCTGGTGCACACCCGCCCTGCCAGTCACACTGTTGAACACTGACTGGGGGCAGCTGCTTCCCTCCTTGCTGCTGTTGGGCTGAGCTGGATCTTTGGCTGGCAGCAGCTGCTCAGATGGGGAGGAGCTGCTGGCATTGCTACGCAGCAGGGCTGCAGCTGGCGGGTGATGCCGAAACGCCTCAGTGTTACCTGCTGCTTCCAATGCAAGCGGACACTGCTGCTGCTGCTCCTGCTGCCGCTCCCCCTGCTGCTGCTCCTGCTGGTGCCCCTGCTGCTGCGGCGGCGCCTGCGCCTGCTCCTGAATCTGCTGGCTCTGGCCCTGTTGGCACTGCTGCTCCTGGGTGCCGCACAATGCCTCAGGTCCAGGCGCCGTGGCTAGGGCCGCCCCTGCCGTTTGAGCTTCATATTCACTACTGCAATTGCTAGCCGTCATGCTTGTGGCCATGGCTGGTGCTGCTGGCTGTGCATTTGCCAGTGCTGCTGCAGCTGCCTCTGTTTGCCCTGCTGCTGCCTCAGCTACTGGTCCTGCTTCAATTCCTGCTGGCTGTGCTACTGCCTCCAGACGTGCCTCTGGTGCAACCTCCTCTGCTGTCTGCGCCAAAGCGGTGTCATGGCCGCAGCTGGCGCAATCGGCACCAGCTGAACTGCTGCCTGCGGCACAGGTGCTGTTGAGGGTGCTGCTGCATGTGGCTGTGCTGGCCTGCTCAGGAATGGCCACGCCCACAGATGAGGAGCACGCTTGGAAATGCTGCTTGTGTGATCCAAGCAAATCACAGGTTCTTCGCTGCTGCTGCTGCTGCTGCTGGTGGTGGTCTGGGTGCTGGCGTTGAAATGCCTGCTGCTGCTGTTGCTGCAGCTGCCACAGCGGTGGTGATTGTTTAATTGCAGGACTAGGCCCTGGAGTGGTCCTGCTGCTGTCATAGTGCCGCTGAGGCCTGGCTGCTGCTGCTGCTGCTGCTGTTGCTGCTGCTGCTCCTGCTGCGGGTGGTGTTTTCTGTGGCTTGGGTGTCACCCGTCTGCCGTGTACCAGCGCCGGCCTGTGCAGTGCTGCACGAGCCTGCAAGAGCACAACAGCACGCACGCATGATGCAAGTTGGTTTGGTTTCACCACTTACATGTGTTCGCACCACAAGCGAGCACTTGATGGGTGCGCAGAGCCTGTCTGGCCCACCCTGCCTGCAGGGTGGTGTTGCACTTCAGCTAGCACAGCAACCTTGCCTTGGCAGGCGGCACATTCATTACTGCGTGGCATTACTGCGTGGCTCAACCAAACATTGCTGCAAACACAGATGTAGCAGGCTCAAGGGGCCACGCACCTTGTGCACGCGCTGCTGCTCCTCCAAGAACGCACGCTGTGCAGCCTGCAGCGGCGTCAGCTTAACATCTGCCTGGCCCTGCTTGGCTGGCACGGCAGCAGCCACGCTTGGCAGCTGAGGCTGGCTGTGCTGTTGCTGCGGTGATGGTAGGTTGGCTGTGCCTGGCTGTTGTGATAGCTCATCTGATGTTTGAGGAGCCCATAGCGCCACTGATGCAGCTGGATTGCCCTGCGGATTTTGTTGGACAGCGGGCTGGTCCGTTGCACAGACCAGCTGCCTATCACATTGGCTGTGATGGTGCTGTTGTATGTTGCCAGGCGCAGCTGCTGGGCTGTGCAGTTGTGGTGCAGCCAGCTGCAGCTGCTGCAGCTCCTGCAAGGCCTCCTGCAAGGTAGTACACCCGGCACATGTTATCATGTTGCTGCTGCTGCTGCTGCAGCACCTGCTGCTGCTGCAGCACCTGCTGCTGCTCATTCTTCTGCAGCCGCTGCTGTGTTCTCTTGGTGGCAACACCTCAGCAGTCCCAATCATTGCTGGCATGCAAGCAGGCACGCACAGCAGATGCTGTAACGCTAGCATCAGCGTCTGTTCAACACAAGTTGCATCCCCATCAGGCTGCACCTAGGTTACAGAGGTGTGCTTGCTGCCCTCACCTCGTTCTGCAGAAGCGGCAGGATGAGTCCCTCGAAGGCTGCGTGGCTGTCCCGCTCAGCCAGCTCCTCCTGGATGAGCTGCACCAGGTGCCTGCAAGGCAACAGCACACACACACAGCATACGCATAGATACAGGTGTGAAACGTGACGCAGCAATACTGGCACAGCATGCGGTTGCTATGACGACTGCCAAGCCCCCAGTTGGATGCAGATTAGTGATGCTGTACAGCAAGTGCACAGCTACGTATGCAGCAAACCTGGCGTGGCCATCTGCTGCTGCCTGCAGCTCAACCAGGCGCCGCCTCAGCTCCTCTACTGGGGCTTCAAAGACCCATAGTGCAGCCATCACGCTGCATCAAGACCTAAACTGCATGGGTTGAACAAGACTGTGGAGCATGCAGCAGCATGCAGATGAACTTGTGTGCTGCACAGGCGGATTTCAGCATGTGCAGCTGCCTCTATTAGACCTGGTTAAAGCAAAGCTTGAAGCTTCATAAGGTTGACTGTTGCGACATGCGCTGTGGTGCCAGAACTTGTATGGCTGCAGTGGTAGCAGTACAAACATGTGTCATGACAAGGTCTGTGGCAAGGGTTTGCAACGTGAAGGCACAGTTCTTGAGCTGAGCTCGGCGCTTGAATGGTGAATTTTGCCTCCTTAATTCATGAGGTTGAGCGACTGTTTGCTACTTTGCCACGATATTGGCGATACAGTAACCACGATACTGTAACCTGTATACGTTCCAGTGGTGTTCTCGAGAGCTCGCCCCTTGAAGCCGATCACGTTCACGTAGCGTGCTGGTTTTCAATGGATGACGATGGCTTTACGTTCCCTACTCTTCCTGCAGCACCAAAGGTCAGCAGATTGGCATGCCTGGGTGCTGAAGCAGTGACAGCAGCAGGTCCTCATGTGACCAGTACCACTAGGCTGCATCACACAGCAGCCTGACTGACTGATGATTGTGTTGGTTGCACCGCAGTTACCCCTCACGGCACAATCAACAGTTAAGCATGCAAGCGCTGCAGGGACTGGGCCGGTCAGCACCAGCAAACCCATACAGGTGAGACGCGCAACAGCAAATGCTGGGCAGTGTACGGCTGTACAGCCAAACCAAGCCGTGCTTGAAGTCCACTGTCAGCACTTGCAGCTTTCTAAAAGCACCCGATGCTGGTGCTGCAAGGTGGCATGTGGCCTGCTGGCAGCTTGCTTGCAAGATGAACGAAGTACTGCCATGCACGCCTAACAGCAGTGCTTTGCTGCGGCGTCCTGTGCAGGTAGCAGCAGAGGGACGGCGAAACAAGGTGCCACTAGAAAAAGGCTTCAGTCAAGTGGACTGGTTGCGGGTGGCACGCTCAGGAGCAGACCTAACAGGTGCGACTTGTCACCGCAGCCGGTCACACATCACACGTTACATGTCGAGCAATCAGTCACAGCCCTCCAGACTCTAAAACCAAGAGCAAGCGATGAATGTTGCAGCCAGCTTTGCGGCAGCAGCTTCAACAGCCACAGCACCAGGGGAGCGGCACATGCGCAAAGACGTCTGCTGCAGCTGAGCTGCAGTGTGTGCAGTCACCACCAGAAAATGCTTGCCATGCTCATACACCTGCATTCCTCTGCACAAACGCAGGCGGCCAGGGCAGGCGGAGAGACATCACATTAGAAGAAGTGCGGCAGCACCGCACAGCGGATGACGCCTGGATGGTGCTGCACGGGAAGGTGTACAACATCACACCATACCTGCGCTTCCACCCCGGCGGCGCTGACATTCTGGTCAAGTCTGCAGGCAGGGACGGCACCGCGCTGTTCAACAAGTACCACCCCTGGGTCAACGCGCACGCGCTGCTGGAGAAGTGCTTGCTGGGGCTGCTGCAGCAGGCGCAGCCGCAGCCACAGGAGCAGCAGCAGAAGCAGCAGCGGCAAGCAGATGGGCAGCAAGGGCAACCAGAGCAATAGCAGGCGTTGTCAGCAAGTACCACCCGTGGGTCAACACACACGCGCTACTGGAGAAGTGCTTGCTGGCGCTGCCGCAGCAAGCACAGCCGCAGGTGCAGCGGCAAGCAGATGGGCAGCAAGGGCAACCGAAGCAATAGCAGGCGTGTCCACATGTTAAGGACCGTGCACATGTGTGTTGTGTACATAGCCCAATCATCTCCCTAGCGAGACAGTTGCAATGCCTGTGGACGCAACTGCGCAAGGATGGGGTGTATTTGTGCACATGCTGCCTGTGCAACACACTGCATGGGTTGCCCAAGTGGGGTTGAGGCTGCAAGCACCTCATCTTCAGCTGGTGCAGGATCAATAGCATCTCCCATGGCCAAGCCTGGTTGCAGATCAGCTGTGGCTTGAGGTTGTGCACACAACTGAACCGGGCTGTCAGCCACCTCAGCTTGCAGCTGAGCGACAGGGCTTATTGACGATTTAGTAAGCAGGGAGCTAATGCGTTTTTGATTGACTTGCAATCAAGTTGCATTGTACAGTTTTTAAACTGTTGAGATGGCCAGCTCTGACTGTGTGGCCAGCAATTCGCAGTCAGCTCAGCACTGCTGCAACTGGCAGTCGGTACTCGGCTCATTCCTTGTGTTTGTTGCATTACAAGATGCACGGTTCAAGACTGGTTGCTGTTTCACTGGATCAACAACAATCCTGTGACACCAATCCAGTCAATGGGGCATTCATTTTGATAGAGTGCAGTGCATAAGCATGCTTCAGCATCCTGGCTTTGTCTAGAATTCGTCAATTTACAAGCATGTCACGTCGAGGTAAACCACATGCACAGCCTTTTCATCATAACCTGCTCCTAGAAGTCTGTCAGAGAAGGCTTTCCGTCAGGTTGGTGGTGTTGAAAAACACCAGTTTGTTGTTGCACTGAGGCAGGTGAGCCTCAGGCTGGGTCGGCAGCAGGTGGCTGCTTACTCAGCTGCAGCCTCGCCCTTCTTGGACTTCTTGGGCAGCAGGTGGGTGTGGATGTTGGGCAGCACACCACCGCTGGCAATGGTCACAGTGCCCAGCAGCTTGCTCAGCTCCTCATCGTTGCGGATGGCGAGCTGGATGTGGCGGGGGATGATGCGGTTCTTCTTGTTGTCGCGGGCAGCGTTGCCTGCCAGCTCCAGAACCTCAGCTGCCAGGTACTCCAGCACGGCTGCCAGGTACACGGGTGCACCAGCACCGATGCGCTCGGCATACCTGCCCTTCTTCAGGTAGCGGGCCAGACGACCCACAGGGAACTGCAGGCCGGCCTTGGAGCTGCGAGACACAGCCTTGCCCTTGGCCTTGCCTGCTGCCTTGCCACGTCCAGACATGGTTGATGTTTGATGTTGGGAGAAAAAAACGAAAGAGTGTTTGAGTGTGGTTGATTGGCTTCGCTGCACGCTGAGGATTATATACGCATCAGCAAGTACTGGCAGTCGAGCGGGCGCTTTTGGTGAATCGACCTCAACTCTGAGCTCGACCGGTGAGTTGAGTGCGACCGACTCTTGCCTCACCTCTGCAGCTCGTGAAGCCATATAAATCGCAAAGCTGTTGTTGAGGAACACCACAACACTCTTTGCTCTCAACACATACTCTTTGACCTCGAGTCAACAACAGCAGTTCGCAATGGCACCCAAGGCAGCAGAGAAGGCTCCGGCCAAGGCCCCTGCCAAGAAGACCACCGACGGCAAGGCCAAGAAGAAGAAGATCAGCAAGGCCGAGACCTACAAAATTTACATCTACAAGGTGCTGAAGCAGGTGCACCCCGACACCGGTATCTCCTCCAAGGCCATGTCCATCATGAACTCCTTCATCAACGACATCTTCGAGAAGATTGCCGGTGAGGCCAGCAGGCTGGCTCGCTACAACAAGAAGCCCACCATCACCTCCCGCGAGATTCAGACTGCCGTGCGCCTCATCCTGCCCGGCGAGCTGGCCAAGCACGCCGTGTCTGAGGGCACCAAGGCCGTGACCAAGTTCACCTCCGCCTAAGCAGGTGGCTGGCTGTGGCCAGGGCACGTCATGCCAGGCAGCTGCCTGCTGGCCTTGCTCAACAACCTCCAAACTGGTGTTTCTCAACACCACCACTGAAACTGGAAAGCCTTCTGTGATCGCAAATGGTTGTGCAGTGTGCATCCAGCAGCAATTGTGCAGTAACCATTATGCAGCAGCACTGCCAGTTTGCATCAGCAGCGCTGTTGATGCATGCTTGCTGGCAGCAACTGGAAAGGGTGAGCACCTTGTTCCATTATTATCACTTGCTGCAAGCCGGCAACAATGCAACCACAGTGATGGTTTGTGCGCTGGCTGGCAGCAGATGTTGTGTTGCAGACTCGCCAGGGTGTTGGCTAGCACTGCTAGTGACTGTGCAATGGTGACAGTATGCCAGTGAACATCTTGTTGAGTCCATTGCAGTGTCTGTCTTCATTCAGAACTGCAGTGCCTTCTGGCAGGCATTGTATTCCGTGGGGGTAGGGTTGACCAGAGCATATCCATCTGCACACAGTGGCGTCATTGCTGTGACATGATTGGTATCAACTTGATATGCCCAATGACAGACATCCCTTTGCAGCCTTATGACAGAGTTCAACCAGGTTGTGCTTCAGAAATCCTCCACGTCATTGCGCCGTCGCTGGTCAGTAAATACCTGCAACGCCACTGAGGTGGATAGCCTGCAGGAAATCAGCTGCACTCTACAGCAGTGCGCCAGCTGCTGGCATGGTTGAACAATGTTGCAGGCATTGTGCTGGGCTCATTTGTAAAATTTGCTTCCAGGATCAGGCTACCTTCAACCCGTAACCACTCAAGCCACAAGGCATCAGGCTATGTTGCGTCACTGTTATCTAAACTCCCAATCACCTTCTGCGACAAGCACTGCATCATGAAGGCTTCCGAAGCCATGGTTCATAGGGCCTATTCATAGGCCCTATTCATAGAGCGCTGCACTGCGACTGCGTACTACGCAGTGGTACAGCAAAAATGTGTTAACAAAGCATCAGACTTTGCGGCGTCAATGTTGTTGACAGAGGTATTGCAGTCAGCTGCATGCCATGAAGCAGGCTACTGGTACATCCTGGAGGCTTACATTGAAGCACATTGTCGGCTTATGTGCCGACAACTGCATGGATTCGCTGCACATGTAGATGCTGTTTGTGTGTGCAGGCCACCGCAGGTGATGCTAGAGACGATAGCAGGAGATGCCGAGCCGACCTTCTGATGAAGACTTGAGACTTGGGGCCCACATGAACATACAATCAAGAAGCATGTGATATGGCATTGGATATGACACAAGCAGCTGCTCTTCAGGCTGCAGTACTTTAAAAAGGCCCATGCACAAGACAGTGCTGAAGCAGCTTACATTAACAGAATTAATCCTTTATGATTGTGTAAAGCATTCCAGACAGGTTGGTGGTGTTGAGAAACACCAGTTTGGGTTGTGCCTGTACAGCAGCAGTACACCAGCAAGGTGCACAGCTGCTGCTCAGGCTGCTGCCAGGCCAGCAAGCTTAAGCACGCTCTCCGCGGATGCGGCGTGCCAGCTGGATGTCCTTGGGCATGATGGTCACACGCTTGGCGTGGATGGCGCACAGGTTGGTGTCCTCGAACAGTCCCACCAGGTACGCCTCAGCGGCCTCCTGCAGAGCCAGCACGGCGCTGGACTGGAAGCGCAGGTCAGTCTTGAAGTCCTGGGCGATCTCACGCACCAGGCGCTGGAAGGGCAGCTTGCGGATGAGCAGCTCGGTGGACTTCTGGTACTTGCGGATCTCACGCAGAGCCACAGTACCGGGCCTGTACCTGTGGGGCTTCTTCACACCACCAGTGGCGGGTGCGGACTTGCGAGCGGCCTTGGTGGCCAGCTGCTTACGGGGCGCCTTGCCACCGGTGGACTTGCGAGCGGTCTGCTTGGTGCGGGCCATTGTGCTGGTTGCTGACTGACAAGAGTACAAACGGGTGCTGATTGCTGTTGTTGATTTTGTCAAGGGACCAGCACCCTTATGTATGGCGTTGTTTCAGCCCAGCATGCCGCGCACGACTCATGCCCGCTCAGCTGCCGCTGAGCTGAGTTGAGTGTTGTTGTGAAGGGCAGCGAGCTTACCGTATAAAGGCCCTGCCGCTACTGCAGGCTAGTCATTCCTCGACTTTCGTCCGTTCTGTTTCAACCATCAACAACAGCAAACATGTCTGGCCGCGGCAAGGGAGGCAAGGGACTCGGCAAGGGCGGAGCCAAGCGCCACAGGAAGGTGCTCCGCGACAACATCCAGGGCATCACCAAGCCCGCCATCAGGCGTCTGGCTCGCCGTGGTGGTGTCAAGCGCATCAGCGGCCTCATCTACGAGGAGACCCGCGGTGTGCTCAAGGTGTTCCTGGAGAACGTTGTGCGTGATGCAGTGACCTACACTGAGCACGCCAGGCGCAAGACCGTGACTGCCATGGACGTGGTGTACGCCCTGAAGCGCCAGGGCCGCACCCTGTACGGCTTCGGCGGTTAAGCAGCTTGGCTACCCCTGCCAGGCGCTGAGCAGCAGCTGGATGTGCTGGCACTGCTGCTTGCTGTTTTCCAGCAGCGCAGTGCAGCCAGCTGGCTCACTCAACCAAACCAAAATGGTGTTTCTCAACACCACCACTTCACTTGGAAAGCTTGAGTGTTTTCTGCTGTATGTTGTGTGTGTGTGTGTGTGTGTGTGCGGCCGTTGTGATGGACTTGTCAAGGCTCCACAGTTGAGATATACAGCGTCAGATCCTTTTCTATTTGTTTCTGGCCATGCAGTTCAACAATTTACACCCACTGCAGCCATCACGCACTTACAGTATCAACACCATGCCCTTAATGGCTGGGTTGCCACTGTCATTTGCATAGATTGCATGCAAATTACAGATGACCCCAGTGCACACCTGTCACACAATTCCTTTGCCGCTGTTGTGGCAACAATGTTGCTGCTGCAGCAACAGCTAACAGCGCTTTGCACATGCTATTGCTTCCACCCTGCGTGCAGTGCATCCCATAGTATTGCTGCAGCACGCTTCAAATGCAGTGTGCACATTCCTTGGAAGTAGCATCATCATGCAACATGCCTGCTATGCGGAGTATCCTGCTCAAAGGTGCGGATACACAGTGCTGATGCTGCTGCTTCCCCTGGATCAAGCCCATGTGCATCCTGCACTGCACCGTGTGACATGCCATCACCACAGAACATTCACAACAAAAGGGCACACATGCCACATGGCATGACACACCATTGGTGGCCGGCCGCCAGGCTGCCGTCAAAGCATGCAGCTAATATGCAGCAGCGCTGCTGGCACGTTGCAGCAGCGCTGCTGGCAGCAGCACCACATATCCCACAAGCACGCATGATTAGACCGACTGCAGAAGATGGCGCCCCTTCATGGCAAGCCTGACACAGTTAGAACGGCAGCCAGCTGCGCGCTCACTGCGCTACACGAGCATGCACACATGTGATGCAGCATGCACACAGTGTCATCATCATGTTACCATTTAAGCCATAGCAACGTCGCCATCGGCCCCGCGCCCCACAGGAGCGGCTGAATGAACAGGCGAAGGGGGAAGGGGAGGGAGCACTATTTCATTATCCCGCTTGCAGACATTCCTGTGATTCCAGGCAAGAACAAGGTAGTCAGCAATCAGCCGAGCAGCCAACCTGCAAACACCAGATCCACCCCAAACATCGTCAGAAACAAAACGCAACACCAGTGTGTGCGTATGGCTGTACAGTCGTGGCAGTAGTGCATCGTATGCAGGGCTGCCCACCAGCACAGCGCTGTCATGCCATGATGGTGTGACACCATCCGCTCCAGCATGATGATGCTCCACTAACACACCATCGTCGCCCATTTCCACGCCCATTTTGGTCTCACACTTCCATGCAAACTGCTAACTCTCTTCACATCAAACCCCTAGGCCGTAGTTCACAGCCAAGAACTCATCCAATGAGCCATCGTGCCTGAGTACCCCACAGCAGGCAGCAGCTGCAAGCCACAGGCAACGCCAACGCGTGCTCCACCATCCACACCCACACCCAGCCGCACTGCCGCCGCAACACCCCAGCAAGGCGCCCTGCAGTGCCGCACGCATCTCACACAAACACACCCGCAGCTCATGCTGTTGCCAGCTGCCCCACGGGCAGCTCGCTGCTGCTGCGCTTGCCACCGCCGCTGCAGCACTTGCGGGCCGGCAGCCGCGCTCTGCCCCCAGGCTGTCAGCCAGGTCCTCCACGAGGTGGTTCACCGCCCAACCCACCCCACAAGAGAAGTGTCTCCCAGCAGCGGCACTGCCGCCTGCACTGCCCCACAGGGCGTGCTGGCGTGGTGTGCGTGTCTGCCAACTTGTGCAAAAATCACGCTGCTACCAACTGCCCTACAGGCAGCTCGCTGCTGCCACGCTTGCCGCCACTGCAGCACTTGCGTGCCGGCAGCCGCGCCTCCGCCCCCAGGCTGTCAGCCAGCTGCGCCAGCTCCTCCACAATGTGGTACACCGCCTGCGGCTTGCCCAGCGCGGCGCTGCGGTGCGCCATGGCGCGGAACTCCTGCCTGTTCTCCTTGGCCAGCCAGTCCTGCATAATGTCGGCGATGTTGGCGGGGTCGGTCTCAAAGGCGCCCACGCCGTTGTCCAGCACGTAGGGGATGTTGCCCTCCTCCTGCGGGGGCGTGGAAAAGGCAGCAGGCGGCAGGGCAGGAGATGAAGCCAGCATGAACATGCAGGCAGACAATGGCGCCTGACAGCGAGCAGCATGTATGGGTGGTTGCCCTCCTGTTGCGGGTTTGAACAAACCACTTGTGCAATGGACGTCGCCAACAGGAGCAGGCCCAGGCACGCAAGAATTATACACAAGGCAAAGCAAGCAATGCTCTTGTGGCTGCTGCTGTCCACTGCTTTCACTGTCGCAGCTGCACTTCTAATATCAGGGTTAATTTGGAGCAGCTACAGCACTGCTGATTTTGTCATCTGACATCACACCCAACCCGCTGCAGTTGTCACATGCACACGCTGCTTTCAACCTCAACCAAGCACAACACAGCAACAGCAGGCCCCAAAAAGGCTGTGCCGGCGCACCTGGCAGGGCACGTTGCCGTTGAGCAGGATGGGCAGCCCGCTGATGAGCGCCTCAGCGATGGTGCCTGGCCCTGCCTTGGTGATGATGGTGTCACACGCGGCCATCCACTGCGGCGGCAGCAGCGGCAGCAGCAGGCAACAGGCGCAGCACAGGCGATGTAAGGCAACCGTGCTGAGTGGATGCCGGAGCCGCACAGCTGGACAATGACTGCTGTTGAGGGCAGCAGGCGGAACATAATTGACGCAGTGCACGGCTTGCTGCCCGGGCCAACCACCATGTTAGCACACTGCACACTGCCTACTGCACACTGCACTTCATGCCACACCAGGCCAGCCACCTGCCCCACCCTGCCACCCTCTCCTCGTAGGAGAACAACCAAACTGCAGGCCACCTCTAGAAATACCCGGACCTCGCTGCCAGCGCCCTGCCCTCACCCTCCCCAGCCCAAACAGTGCCACCTGCCCTCACCTCGTGGATGTTGTCCACGAAGCCGCAGGCCACCACGTGGCTGCCGCCCGCCCACTGCCGCGCGCGCAGCTCCTGCAGCAGCTTCTTGTTGCGGCCGCAGATGACAGCCACCTGCACACCATGATAAACAGCCGTGTGGTGTGCAAGCAGAGTAAGACAGCGAGGCAGCCGCAGCTAGGGATGCTGCTGTTGCCTTGGCCGCAAGCAAATGCGTGGAGCCTGAACTGCACAGCCAAGGCAGCGCTGGCTGCCAGTCATCATTGACACCGCAGCTGTGGCAGCACCAAATAGCTTTTCAGCGTCACCTGCTGGCTCCTGCACTTTAGACAAAGTGCTGCTACAGCTGCGCTTGTGCTGATCAGACTATGTTGCGCAGCTTGCTGCTGCAACTGCTGCCGCTGTCTGCCGCCTTGGCAAAGCCTGCCGCACCTGCGCGTCGCCCTGCAGCCGCGCGTCCAGCTGCTCCACTGTGGCCTTGAGCGCGCCCATGCCCTCGCCACCACCCACCAGCAGGATGGCAGGCACGTCGGGCAGCAGGCCCTGAGGGGCAGGGCAGGGAGGCAGAGCAGGGAGGCAGGCAAGCAAGCCGCAGCAGCATCAGCACAGCGCTCACCGCAATGTGGAAGGCAGCAGTAAGGCATGTACACAGTTGACCATGGTGTGCAGCACGGCAAGCACGTGCCAACACAACAAACCAGCCTGGAGAGCCAGCTAGCCAGCCAGCCTTGCACGCTTGACCTCCAATAACCTAGCCCGCATCACGCCACACACGAAAGCCCATCATCCCAGCTGCCACACTCCCCACACACGTGCTGCCCTCACCAGCTTCTTGCGCAGCTGGGTCCTGCCTGGCAGGCGCTTGCTGAAGATGGGCCGTATGGGCAGCCCGTACAGCACCAGCTGGCTGGCGCGCAGGCCCATGCCCAGCCCCAGCTGCCGGCAGAACTCGGTGGGCACAAAGCACTTGTCCACGTCCTGCGGAGCAGCAGCAGCAGCAGCAGCAGCAGTCAGTGACAGCAGCCCACTGCACATTGATATGGCTTTGCTGTGATGATAAGAAGAGTAACTCGCAAGGGATGCCTCTTGTTGCCATGCTCAGGTTCAGGTTGCTGCGCATGTGCTGGCGGCCACGCCACACCAATACGCATGAGCCAGAATTGCCAGATCACAAAACACGCACAATCCAGGACTCAAAATCCCACGCCATTACACACATATCAAGCAAGCATGACTGTCAGCATGCAGAGCTGCATACCTTGCAGAACCAGGTGTTGTGGCAGGTGGTGAAGTCCGTGACCACCGTGGCGAAGGGCGTGGGCCGTGCACGCCCCAGGCGCTTGGCGCGCTCGCGCAGCACGTGGCAGTTGATGTGCTGCATCAGCGGATGCACGCTCACCACCAGGTCGGGGTCGTAGCTGCGGCGCATCAATAAGAAATGGCAGAGAGCATGGTAAACAGGCAGGTGCTGATGAGTTGAACATGTCGTGAACGGCTGTGAGATGTGACGCAGGCACCAGGCACACCGCTCACCTGCACTCTATAGCGGCAGCAGGCACGCAGGCAGACAGGCAGGATTGCAAGACGAGCCGGTGTTCCATTGCAGTCCAACAGCCATGCTCTGCTGCACATTCAGTTCAATCCTGCAACTTGTGCATCAACACCAAGCCACAAATGCGGCTGTCCTGCTGCTGTCACTGCAGCTGCTTTGTGCGGCTGTACAGCCGCCACTCACTGGTCGAAGGCCGCTGCGAGGTGCCTCCCAATGAAGGCGCGCATGGCGCAGAAGTAGGGCACGTGGATGAACCTGGGCTGTATGGAGTGGTAGGCCAGCCGCCACAGCATGCCGTGCTTGACCAGGAAGGAGTAGCTGTCAGGCATGGTGTTCCAGGGGGCGGGCGTGTGCTCCTTCCACATGTCCACGATCAACACCTGTGGGCACATAAAGAAGCAGAGGGTTGACACACGCATTGGTCGGATGTTGCCTGCAGAGGCTGTGGTGAGCCACTCGGCAGCTGTGCTTGCATGCCAGCAAGGAAGCAGCACTCACAATTAGCTGCAGGAACATCACTGCTGCTGCTGCAGCTGATGCGTCCACTGGTGTAGCTGGCGATATCACCGTGTTCAGCGCCATGCTGATGAAAGCTGTTGCTTTGTTGCGGGTGCTTCATTGCCATTCTGTTCATCATCTCAAACACTGAAATAGCGCGTCATCTTGGCACACCCTGAAAAGGCCGCCCCTGCTTTTGCCAAGCATGCTGGCTTGCTTCAAAACACCATCGCAACTTTGTTCACAGGATTTTGAAAGGCAGCATCATTCAATGCCACTGCTGCCGCCGCTGTTGTATGCTGCTGCTTCAATCAAGCTGCACCATGGCAGTACCCAACCAACTGCTACTGCGGCTGTTGCTGTCGTCGCAGCTGCTGCTCCTGCTGCTGCTGCTGCTGATGCCGCCGTGTCCTGGCCGAGCCACCCCGCCACCCACCCTGTACTTGTCTCCGTACTTCTCCTCACAGGCCTGCTTCAGCGCCTCTGCTGACGCCTTGTGGCCGCCACCCGTGTTGCTCATCATGATGAGGATGGTCTTCTGCTTCTTGTCGCGCGCGGCTGGCGTGCTGCGCGACTGGAACGGCCACAGCCGCAGCTGCAGCGCATCGGAAGGGCCACAGAACTGCAGCAGCAGTGCCGGTCATAGCAAAGGTAGCAGCAGCAGCAGCAGCAGCAGCGGCGGCAGTGACAGCAGAGCGACCGTACCAAGAGAGTTTGGAGGGTGCTGCTTGCAGCGCATATGAGCTTTGCTGCACGCAGAAAGCAGCGGCGGCAACAGCCTGACAGCTGTCAGGCCTGCGCTGAAGCAAGCAATCTGCTGTGCATTTGCAACACATTGCGCTAATGCTGTGTTTTTGGTGTAGGCGCAATGTATACAGGCTACGTTGATCATCATCGGCTTGCACAGCAAGCGCATCTCCTTGCTTCTCTCCAGACATAATTACTGGGTGTGCTACGTAGTGGCACAAACATTCTCCAGACAGTTCACCATTGCGAACTGGCATGCCGTTGCTTGAATACTTAAGAAAACCAGTATAATACACACGCGTGAGCTGTCGGTTGCGTGCTAGCTGCTAACAGCAACACTCACCAAGCCCCCTGCGCCAGCGCCGATGCCAGCGCCGCCAATGGCTCTCCAGGCAATGTCCATTGGGGCCCTGCTGCTGCCACTGGATGATGAGCTAGAGTTTGCATTTCTGCTGGCTGTTGGTATGCTTCGTCTGCTGCTGCCAGTGCTAGGTTTGCTGCGTATCTGCTGCCTAACCTGCTGCAGGTGGTCTGCCTGCTGCTGTTGCTGCTGCTGGCATGGCAGCCAGCCTAGGCGGGGTGGGCCCTGACCTGGGCTAGGAGGAGGAAACGAGTAGCTTCCGTTGTTGCTAGAGAAAAACTTGGGAATCTGAGGGGGCAGCAGCGTGGGCACTGCCACGTCTTGCTGGTCCATGGCTGCTACTGCTACAGCTGCTGCTGCGGTCTGGATCCGGTCAATGACAAACCATTATGAAAGCATTGATGATTGTCAATGCAGGGCTTGTGAGGGATATCGACGCAGATGAACTGGTTCAGCACGTAAGATGCCTGGCAGGCTGGAGTGGGCCGTCGCAGCGAACGTGATTGCACAATGTTACCGGACCAGCTTTGAACAGTCAAATCTGATGTTGCTGAGAATTGTCAGCATCACATAGTCCAGCTCAGCCTGATGATGCGCTGCCTCCCCGAATTCTCCACCTCATCATGTATCACACGGCATAAGCACTGCGCCTGCAAAAAACACTAGTAGCTATAAGTTTGAACCATCTGCGTGAATGATCTTACATGTGGAGGCACTGGCCGTCAACGGCTCAACAGCAGTACCGGTAGTAGCCTGTAGTGCTGGACAAAACCGGCAGGGCAAACTTGCCATGTCCATGTACACCACGAGTTGCTGATGCATCATTGAAAGTGTAAAACCAGCCTCCTTGTGACTGCTACTGACAGCTACGTTGTGCCAACATCTCTCTGCCATCCTGCTCCTGCTGGGTTGTGGCACTGGTGCCACACTGTGGCACCTGTGACAGGTGCATGGCGCTCGGTTACATACTGAAGTGAATACTGCACAATGCATGCCGTAAAACTTTTACGGGTGTTGAACACCCAGAGGCTTTCAAGCACTGTGAGTTCCAGCCCTTCCACCCCATTCCTGCGCACACTGTGTGGTAGGCAAGCAACCCTGTAGCTACATGTCACTGGTGACCAGCTGCACACACAGGCTGGCAGGTCATGACTGCAATACATGACTCATACCTGGCTGTGCAACTGGGTTACGCATGTATCTGGAAGGTTTGCAGAGTAGGGCCGGGGCCAGTGAAACTGGCCGGTGAACGGACATGATGCTGGCAGCGCTGATGACAAGCAGAGAGCAGCGCCTCAAGGTGCAGGCGCTGGCATGCAGCAGGCCTTCAAGGCCTGTAGAAGTTCCACATCAACCTGAAGGAAGCAGTAGGTCAAGGCCTGCACACACGCACCTTGAAATCTGAAGAAATGACTTGACATTGAAGGGAGCAACCTGAAGCAAGCAAAGAATGGGTGATGGCATAGGAACTGGCAGCCAACTGCCGGCAGTGCCGGGCACCTGGTCCGGTCACGCAGTGCCGAGCACCTGGTCCAGGAACTATTTGTCATCCACCGAATGCCTTGGCGTTTGTCACAACGATAACTGTCACAACAGCGGGATGGTCAACAGAAGAGCAGTCGCCTGGCTGGCAGCCTTCCGGGAAGGGACTCCACCCTGCACTGACATGCTGCTCGGCTGCAGGGTCAGGGCGATGCAGTTATGACGACAGTGAAAAGCCACACTGACCGCACTGCGCATGCAAACACAGGTGTCTTCAGACACTCCTTCATTGAAGCAGAGCAGCGCTGCTGGCGCTGCCAGTGGTGCCGTGCCGGATGCCAAAAAAAGCTGGTTGCAGCTTGCAAGGCACTCCACGGCATGTATGTATGTTCAAGATCCGGCATAGCACGTGCTATGTGCACATGCACCAATGTAGGATGAGGAACACCAGCATCCAACACCAGTGAACTGCCTGCTCCTGCTCCTGCAGGTGTGTTGGGGAAAAAATGGGCAGCAAGATTGTTTGGGCCAGGCCAAAACCTCTGTGCTCCACTGGTGTCGACTCGTGGCAGCAGTGTACAGGAGCAACATGCAGCAAGCATAGCATGCCTGGTATTTAACAGGTAGTAACCAGAAATCGAGACGTCAGGGGAAGCATACGTGATTCTCTGCATTGATATGACCTGCCTGAAGCAGTTGTATCAGCGGTGGAAAGGACAACCATGCTTTTGGCATATGAACATCGCCAGGTGTTCATGGCACACACAATACACAAACAGCAGAGCATGCACGGCACACAATACACAAACAGCAGAAGACAGACCATCTTTCCAAGTGAGGTGGTGGTGTTGAGAAACACCAATTTGGTTTGGTTGAGTGAGCCAGCTGGCTGCACTGCGCTGCTGGAAAACAGCAAGCAGCAGCGCCAGCACATCCAGCTGCTGCTCAGCGCCTGGCAGGGGTAGCCAAGCTGCTTAACCGCCGAAGCCGTACAGGGTGCGGCCCTGGCGCTTCAGGGCGTACACCACGTCCATGGCAGTCACGGTCTTGCGCCTGGCGTGCTCAGTGTAGGTCACTGCATCACGCACAACGTTCTCCAGGAACACCTTGAGCACACCGCGGGTCTCCTCGTAGATGAGGCCGCTGATGCGCTTGACACCACCACGGCGAGCCAGACGCCTGATGGCGGGCTTGGTGATGCCCTGGATGTTGTCGCGGAGCACCTTCCTGTGGCGCTTGGCTCCGCCCTTGCCGAGTCCCTTGCCTCCCTTGCCGCGGCCAGACATGCTTGCTGTTGTTGATGATTGAAACAGAAAGGACGAAAGTCGAGGAATGACTAGCCTGCAGTAGCGGCAGGGCCTTTATACGGTAAGCTCGCTGCCCTTCACAACAACACTCAACTCAGCTCAGCGGCAGCTGAGCGGGCATGAGTCGTGCGCGGCATGCTGGGCTGAAACAACGCCATACATAAGGGTGCTGGTCCCTTGACAAAATCAACAACAGCAATCAACACCCGTTTGTACTCTTGTCAGTCGGCAACCAGCACAATGGCCCGCACCAAGCAGACCGCTCGCAAGTCCACCGGTGGCAAGGCGCCCCGTAAGCAGCTGGCCACCAAGGCCGCTCGCAAGTCCGCACCCGCCACTGGTGGTGTGAAGAAGCCCCACAGGTACAGGCCCGGTACCGTGGCTCTGCGTGAGATCCGCAAGTACCAGAAGTCCACCGAGCTGCTCATCCGCAAGCTGCCCTTCCAGCGCCTGGTGCGTGAGATCGCCCAGGACTTCAAGACCGACCTGCGCTTCCAGTCCAGCGCCGTGCTGGCTTTGCAGGAGGCCGCTGAGGCCTACTTGGTGGGTCTGTTCGAGGACACCAACCTGTGCGCCATCCACGCCAAGCGTGTGACCATCATGCCCAAGGACATCCAGCTGGCACGCCGCATCCGCGGAGAGCGTGCTTAAGCTTGCTGGCCTGGCAGCAGCCTGAGCAGCAGCTGTGCACCTTGCTGGTGTACTGTTGCTGTACAGGCACAACCCAAACTGGTGTTTCTCAACACCACCAACCTGTCTGGAAAGCCCTACGCTATCATAAGCGGTTGCATGCTTGAATGTATGCTGTGTCAGCATCATCTTGTGCATGGCGCTTTCTGAATTACGGCAGCCTGAACAGCAATTGTTTGTGTCTGGGGCCTGGCAGCACTAGCAGCCTGTCGTTGAGCTGCATGGCGTGTGATGAGAGTGCCAGGAAGCACACTCTGCACAATGCTATATTACATGCTTCTCATTCTTATGTTTATGTGGGCCCGAAGTCTCAAGTCATGCGTTCTGCTCGGCATCCCTGCTATTGTCACTAGCATCGCCTGCCGTGGCCTGCACACACATACAGCATCTACACGTGCAGTGAATGTATGCGGTTTTCATCACACAAGCCAACACACTGCGTTTTACTGTTTTCTTCTAGGATGTAGCAGTAGCCTGCTTGCATGCAACTGACTGCAATACCTCTGTCAACAACGTTGCCGCTGCAATGTCTGATGCTTTCTGTCACATTTGCCACAGTGTGCAATACGCAGTGCAGTACAGCACCAACTGGGCCTGCAACCATGGCTTCAGAAACTATCATGATGCACTGGCAGTGCTTGTCGCAGAAGGATTTTGGAGTTCATATGACAGTTTGGGTGCCATCACGTTTGCATCCCTGCATCTGGCTATGATAGCCTGATGCTGCTGTGGCTTGAATGGTAACGGGTTGAAGATAGCCTGATGCTGGGATGCAATTTTACAGAACATTACCCATGCCTACAACATTCTGCAGCACCATGCCTGCAGCTGGCGCACTGCTGTAGAGTAAAACTGGTTTCAAGCAGGCTATCCACCTCAGTGGCGTTGCAGGTAATTACTGACCAGTGACGGCGCATCAACATGGAGCATTCATGAAGCACAACTTGGTGGAACTGTGTCAGATGGCTGTGCTACCAGTACTGCATAGGGATGCTCGTCAATGCTACAGCGCTGATCAGTGCACTGATGGGCGCACCAGTATTGTGAGTGTGTACAGTGGCTTGCTTGATAAAAGTCCACGCCGGCTTGTGATTACTTCTTACTTCTTTAAAAACACAATTGCGCGCCGTATGAAGTCGTCATTTGCCATATCAAGTCGATGCCAATCAAGCCACAGCAATGACGGCACGTTGTGCAGATGGACATGCTCTGGTCAACCCTACATCCACCAAATACAATGCCAGAAGGCACTGTAAATGTGAATGAAGACAGAAACTGCAATGGACTCAATCAACAAGATGTCCATTGGCATACTGTCATTGTTGCACAGTCACTAGCGCTATGCTCTAGCAGTGCTAGCCAGCACCCTGGCGAGTCTGCAACTCAACATGGCTTGATGGGTAACATGATGATGATGATTACTGTAGTTGCATTGTTGCTGGCAGCAAATGATATATATTGGAATTTCCATGCTTGTTGAACAAGCTGCTCACCCATTCCAGTTGCTGCCACTGCATTTGCACAGCTGCTGCCAGCAAGCATGCACTGGTATGCATCAACAGCGTTGCTGTTGGAAACTGGCAGTGCTGCTGCATAGGGTACTGCACAACTGCTGCAGGATGCACACTGCACAACCATTTGCGATCACAGAAGTCTTTCCAGGCAAGGTGGTGGTGTTGAGAAACACCAGTTTGGAGGTTGTTGAGCAAGGCCAGCAGGCAGCTGCCTGGCATGACCTGCTCTGGCCACAGCCAGCCACCTGCTTAGGCGGAGGTGAACTTGGTCACGGCCTTGGTGCCCTCAGACACGGCGTGCTTGGCCAGCTCGCCGGGCAGGATGAGGCGCACGGCAGTCTGAATCTCGCGGGAGGTGATGGTGGGCTTCTTGTTGTAGCGAGCCAGCCTGCTGGCCTCACCGGCAATCTTCTCGAAGATGTCGTTGATGAAGGAGTTCATGATGGACATGGCCTTGGAGGAGATACCGGTGTCGGGGTGCACCTGCTTCAGCACCTTGTAGATGTAAATTTTGTAGGTCTCAGCCTTGCTGATCTTCTTCTTCTTGGCCTTGCCGTCGGTGGTCTTCTTGGCGGGGGCCTTGGCCGGAGCCTTCTCTGCTGCCTTGGGTGCCATTTCGAACTGCGGTTGTTGACCCGAGGTCAAAGTGTACGTATTGTGAGCAATGAGTGTTGTGGTGTTCCTCAACAACAGCTTTGGCTTATATATGGCTTCACGAGCTGCAGAGGTGAGGCAAGAGTCGGTCGCACTCAACTCACCGGTCGAACTCAGAGCTGAGGTCGATTCACCAAAAGCGCCCGCTCGACTGCCAGCGATTGCTGCTGCGTATATAATCCTCAGTGTGCAGCAAAGGTAATCAACCTCACTCAAACACTCTTTGTTTCTCTTTCATAACAACGAACAGCAATCATGTCTGGACGTGGCAAGGCAGCAGGCAAGGCCAAGGGCAAGGCTGTGTCTCGCAGCTCCAAGGCCGGCCTGCAGTTCCCTGTGGGTCGTCTGGCCCGCTACCTGAAGAAGGGCAGGTATGCCGAGCGCATCGGTGCTGGTGCACCCGTGTACCTGGCAGCCGTGCTGGAGTACCTGGCAGCTGAGGTGCTGGAGCTGGCAGGCAATGCTGCCCGCGACAACAAGAAGAACCGCATCATCCCCCGCCACATCCAGCTCGCCATCCGCAACGATGAGGAGCTGAGCAAGCTGCTGGGCACTGTGACCATTGCCAGCGGTGGTGTGCTGCCCAACATCCACACCCACCTGCTGCCCAAGAAGTCCAAGAAGGGCGAGGCTGCAGCTGAGTAAGCAGCCACCTGCTGCTGACCCGGCCTGAGGCACACCTGCCTCAGTGCAACAACAAACTGGTGTTTCTCAACACCACCAACCTGACGGGAAAGCCATGGCTTGTGTTTGTGAGTCTGGCTGCGGACATGTACTAAATCATGTGCAGGATCTGCATGTTGATAACATGTTGACACAGCTGAAATGGGTTATCCAAACATCAGTGACACACGCCAGAGTTGGCAGCTATGGGACTCTTTACTCCTCAGCCTGCAATGGTTATTGCATAGATTGCACACCATCCATTGCATAACATCAACAAAATCCTTTACCGTAACATATATCTGGTCCGAACTTCATGGATAACGTGCTGCACACTGTCATGGCTGCCATCATTAGCAGCATCTGCATTGTGTTACAAGTCAGGCAGCATGCTAGCAACACTATTGCAACAGAGTTGTTGAGATGCAGCACACTCCTGCTGCTGCTGCAAGGTCTAAGCACAATGTTCTAACTGTCACAGTTTGGCATGCTGCCATCTGCTTCATCCGCCAGCTTGCCCGATTAGACAGATGTTACGGTTGGCTCTGTTTGGCAGCACGAGCAGCCAGCATTGCAGAGACCTGCAGCAGCGGCACAGCAGAGGCGGCAGCAGTAACAATCAACACTCAGTTGCCAGATGCTTGCCAACCAGTGGCAGAGATCCCGCCTCTTCTGTCATATATGGCATACATGCATGTGTGCTGTCTGCTTCACAATGCAGCGCGCTGTCATGCATCAGCAGCAGGCTGTATTATAGTGCGCACAATACGCTGATTCAGCAGTAGGTCGACCCCGTCAAACTTAGCAGCTGGCAACGCGCACCCGCTTCTCCTCTGCTTTCTGGATCTTGGCAATGCGTGCGCGTGGCAAGCCCCCAATGCTGTTGAAGGCGGCTGACATCAGCTGATCCCTGTCATGGCAGCCAGCAGCAAACTGCTTCATGCCGCGCAGCACCTCGCCTGGCAGCAGCAGCAGTAACGGAGGCAGGTGCGCCACAGCGTAACATGCGCCAAAAAAAAACACGATGCAAGCAAGGCCTCAGCAAGCATCTGGCACAGCACCGGCATGCACATTCTGGGCAGATTCCTGCAGGTGTCATGGCAGGTATTGCCAGCCAGGCAGCGTGCGCAGCCAGCATGCAGAGATCTGCGCAGCGCACCTGCATTGTCCAGCTGCATCAGCAGCGGTGCCGCCTGTGCCAGCAGCGCCAGGCCCAGCCGGTGCAGCACCTTGCGGCCCTCCAGCAGCAGGCAGTCCCACACGCGCGCAGCAGTCTCAGCAGGCAGGCTGGTGGCAAACAGGCACAGGTACCAGTCGGTGGCCAGCAGGGACGCCTCGCAGCCCAGCTCCTGCAGGACATACAGAGTTTGGGGGACAGCCTGAGTATGTCAGCTGCAGCAGGGCTTGCGTGCCATGCACACTGTGTTGAGCGTTTTTGCAGGGTCAGCAGCAGCCTTTCGAGGTTTGGCTGCTGGCAAGTAGGCAACCACCACGATCTTTGCATGTACAACAGAGGTGTGCCATGAGTTTCAGCTCACAAGCATGCAGGCTGGCATAGAGGTTGTTCTGGTTGTTGCCAGTGTCAAGCAGTGAGCAGCCCCACCCGTGTTCAGCAAGCAGCTGTTGCATGCCCCACCTGGAGGTGTGCTGCCAGCTTGGGCTGCTTCTGCTGCAGCAGCTGGCTGAGGCAGCCCATCTCAACATGGCAGCCGTCCAGGTTGCGTGCATACGTGCCAGGGTACAGCACCTGGCAGCAGCAGCAGCAGCAGCAGCAGCCGCCCATGTTGATCGCTATTTACAGCAGAGAGGCATGCTGCGCTGCTTGATTGCACAGCCAGCCGAAGTGACCTGCTGGCTCTGTAAGGAAACTGTTCTTGCCAACACGAGGCTGCATCATACTGCCTGCAAGCCCGGCAGCCAGCAAAGCAATCAGCCAGGCGCGCACCTGCTCCAGCAGCACCACCAGCAGCCAGAAGGTCTTCACGCAGTCCTTGTCCATGGCCAGCAGCAGCAGCCCTGCCAGGAAGTTCATGCCCTGCAGGCAAAACATCAGCATAGATAACATTTGCAGGAGTGGGCAGCCGCGGCAGACCTGCCCACTCAGGGGGTATCCATGCTCTGCTGCTGATTACAGGCCGGCTCAGCCACCCCGGAAATGACCCCCGGGCTGCCAAGCTCTGGAGACAGCTTGCAGGACTTGACCACCGCACAGCAGTATGCACCGCAGCACAGCACGAGCAGCACAGCGCAAGCAAAGCTGCAAGCAAAGCTGCAAGCAAAGCTGCAAGCAAAGCTGCAAGCAAAGCTGCAAGCAAAGCTGCAAGCAAAGCTGCAAGCAAAGCTGCAAGCAAAGCTGCAAGCAAAGCTGCAAGCAAAGCTGCAAGCAAAGCTGCAAGCAAAGCTGCAAGCAAAGCTGCAAGCAAAGCTGCAAGCAAAGCTGCAAGCAAAGCTGCAAGCAAAGCTGCAAGCAAAGCTGCAAGCAGCTGCTGCAATGGTCTGCTGGTACTTCTGCCTTACCAAATTGGAGGCAGGGGTGCAGCTTTCTTCTATCTTTGCAGCCGCACCTGGCAGTAGCCCACGCTCTGGTTGTGGCCCGCATATGCGGTGAGCACCTGGCGCAGCGCAGCCTGGCCTTCAGGCTGTGCCAGCCAGGGGTGGCGGGGGAAGGTGCGCGGCAGGTCCTGCCAGGGGCATGCAGCACAACAGCACACCGTATTGGAACACAGCAGTGTAGGTGTGGTGGATGGTGTGTGCCTTGTGGCGCATCGAGCTGCGGGAGTCCACAGCTGCATGGCTGCTGTGACGGCAGGTGGCTAAGTCATCGGGCGCCAAGTACTGCACACGATGCTTCGCATGCGAGCTGTTCCATGCAGATTGCTGGTTGTGCGAGGCACGAGCGCTCACTGCCACGCACCAGCTCTATCTGCTTCAGTGCGTGCAGGCCCTGGCCCTGCTGCAGGCAGGCCTCAAAGTGGCCGCTGGGCGCTGCGGCTGCTGCCTTGGCTGCGCCGCTGGTGTGCCACCACACCCAGCCGCGCAGCTGGTATGGGACTCCCTGAGAACAGCAGCAGCAGCAGCAGCAGCAGCAGCAGCAGTGCGAGCTGAGTACCGGTCACACTGGCAATACAGCCAGGACACATTAGGCAAGTTTTCTGCCGTGTTGAAAGCGTGCGCGGTGCTGCGTCTCACCTTCCTGCAGTAGCGCTTCAGCACTGCGCCTTCAGGCAGCTGCTGCTTGTCCACATAAGCTTGCCACTTGGCACGCCGCCGCACCTCGTACGCATCGCATGCTGCGCGCGCTGCCAGCTGCTGCTCAGTGAGTCCTGCAAGCGAGAAGCCATACATATCCAGAGGATGCTGCTGCTGTCGGTGCTGTGTCTGCTGCTGCTCCACCTGTGCATGATGCTCCTCTGCTGGCAGCTCTAGCTGTTGCTGCTGCTGCTGCGGCTGCTCTTGCAGGAAGTCCGCACCCCCACACTGCTGTGTGGGCTGCTGCAGTGTATTTTCAGCTGCCTGCTGCTTTTGCTGCTCGCTGCTATCAAGTGGTTGCTGCTGTGCTGACAGCTGGGTGACGTCCATGGCAGACATGCCAGCAGAAACAGCAGTGCACAGCACAGGTGCAGGAGCTGTTGCTCCCTTGCTGAGTGCACCTGCAGCGGGAATGGCAGTGGCTGCTTCGGCGTTGCTGCTGCACCTGATGCTGCTGGTGCTGCTGCTTGCTGGCAGTGGGTATGGTGCCACCTCAGCCCCAGGCAGGCCGCAGCACAGCAGACCCAGCTTTGCTGCTCACAGGGATGCCTTGCAAAGTCTAGACCTGCATCCAGCAGACGTGCACGGCATGCAGCAGCAACATCAGCAGAGCAGCAGGGGTCGAGTAAGGCAACTGCTGGGTGTGAAGTTTGCATGCCCATGCATATGATTTGCTTGTGTACAAACGCTTGATGCTGTCACACATGCAACTTCATGTTGCAGAACAGCAGTAGCTGGTTGATTGTTGAACGCTTCGTTGTCAGGTGATCTAACAGGCATGAAGAGTGTGCAAGCACATGCGCTGCAGTGTGGTACCAGTACCTTCAAGCCCGCTGTTGAATCAGCACAGCAATACGTCAATCTTGTGATGGCATGCTCAGCATGGCTCCACCTGGCTGCACGCTGTTGTTGTCTGATGTATCTGGAGATATGCTGGACTGCACTGCAGAGCAGTGGTCAAACACCTCTGGTGTCACAATCAGCGTGCCTGTAAGATGAGATTCCTGAGGAGAGTGAGAACAGAAAGACGCGGCATCTCCTCATTTCAAACGCAGCTGTTGCTTCGGCAGTCTCATGTACTGCAAACCCTTTGAGCCTGACCTTGGAGACCTGGCCAGGTTCTAGCCGTTGGTTTCAGGCTGGTGCCTCTGAGTAGTGAAAGACTCACTTAATGTGCTTTGGGTTTTGAGCGAACTGGTAGTAAAGATTGCTGGTATTCGTATGTCCATCGTGCTTTTCCAACAAGTGTGCAAGTACCGACAAGCCGTCGTGGCCCAATTGACACATGATCATCGTAGTATCGGTTTGAGAAGCGAAGTCAGCGCGTTCAATCGCACACCTCTACTTACACCGACTCTGGCAGTTGGGCTACGTGACACTCCACCTGTACAGCAGGATTGATCGAGCAGCTCATGCGACGATCGTCACTCAGTTGCATCTGTGCAGCTTTAGTGCTGCTGATAGTACATGCAGGAGCAGGTGCGTGGCTGCAGTGTGCAGGACAGGTGTTGAACAGTAGTTGCTTAGGGGCAGCAGCAGCAACAGCAGTTCACCATCATAGTAAACATCACTTGAAGGCACAAAGCATAGCACTGCAATGCACGTTACAGGTGGACTGCAGCTCTTGGAGTTCAGTGACCCAGCAGCAGCAAGCAGCACGGCACCCTGCGCAGTCAGAGGCCACCCAACCGGGTCACTAGCATTCGCCTTGACTTGCAGATGTAGAGCACAATGGGGATGAAGCCTTCATAGGATGGAAAGGAGAAACGTACAGGCCTGGGGATGCAGGTGGTGCAGCAGGCAGTCAGGTGAGGCAGGCAGTGCATGTGTTTCAGAGGGCGGCAGCAGTACCGGCTGGCAGTGTTGTCCTGAGATGCAGTGCAGCGGTTTGCAAGCAACGCTGCAGCTGCAGAAGCTCAAGCATCATGATTAAAACGGCTGTGCCTTGGCAACGCGGGTTGGCCAGCAGCGCAGTGGAGTCCATAGCTGCATGCGCCGTGGTTGCTGCCAGCTACTCCAGCACAGTGAAGGCGGGCACTGCAGGCTCCCAGGCATGCGTCTTGCTGAGGCACTGCAGTGCTAGTGTACACATCAGCTGCAGCTGCTGAGGCACTGCAGTGCTAGTGTACACATCAGCTGCAGCTGCTGAGGCACTGCAGTGCTAGTGTACACATCAGCTGCAGCTGCTGAGGCACTGCAGTGCTAGCGTGCACATCAGCTGCAGCTGGAAACAGTCACTCACATCACTAAGCTACCAGTAACTTGTGGATGCTCATCTTCTTGTTCCTGTGCTGCCGATGCTGTTGCTGGTCTGCCAGGACACCAAGAAATGGTGAGGCTCTTTCAGCAGGCGGCGGCATGCAGCAATGGCAGCAGCCAAAGCACGCTGGTGGCAGCAGCAGTAATAGCAGCAGGGTATGCATCGCTATGTAGCCTACCGTGCTGTTCTGGCCTTGGGTCCATCTGACAGCCAGCTGCTTTGCATACACTGCACGTTGCAGCACTCTGATTCCATCTGTCAGCCCCCCGCTATGTGCCTCTCAACATATATGACAACACAGCAGCAGCAGGAGGATATGCATGCTTTTTTGCAGTGCCTGCTGCCCACTGGCCTGGCTGTGCTCTTCCCACTGCATATGATTTGTTATGTGCTGCTCTGGCCAGGATTGAGACCATCAGCTGGAGCCCTCGCGCGTTTGTGTACCACAACTTCCTCAGCAGGGAGGAGGTGGACCACATCGTGACTGCAGTGGAGAAGCTGGTGAGGGGCAGCAGCTGCAGCAGCACGTTAAGGGCAGCAGCAGCAGCAGCAGCAGCAGCACAAATGACGGCTGCTGCTAGCAAACATTCATGGCGGCGGCAGCAGCAGCCGCAGCAGCAGCAGCCGCAGCAGCGGCACAATGCAAAATGGAGCATTATACAGAGTGGCAGGGCAGGCTGTGCTGAGTGGGCGGCAGTGTGTGCACAGAGCTGGTAGCGTGACTATTGCACACAGCAACTGGGCACAGCTGCCGCAAGGCAGTCAGTATGCCAATCTGTTTTGCGTTCCATGTACTCACTGCGCAGCAGGCACGCATGTGTGACGTAACATTGCTGTATTTCTGTGATGCTCAGAATATCAACTCTTTCTTGCTGTTGTTGCTGCTGCCTCTGCTGCTGCAGGTGCACCGCTCGCAGGTCATTGACACCAAGACCGGGAAGCACACACTGGACAACATCCGCACCAGCTACGGCGCGCCACTGCAGTGAGCAGCATGCTGCACTGCACCACCTTTTTGGCTGGCAGCAAGGGACACACGCATCCCCGCCTCAGCGTGACTTGTGCCCTTGTGCTGAAGTGGAAATCAGTGACCAATAGCAACGTTGCTGTCGTGCATATGCATCTCTCTGCATCACCTTGCCATTTACAGCAAAGCAATGCTTGCTACAAAGCAAAATGTATTGCTTGGCTTGCCCTGACTTGCTGCTTACCGCAAACCATTTCCTGCTGATGCTGCCGCCGCCTGCCAGCCGTGGCCAGGACCCCGTCATTGCTGCCATCGAGGCGCGCATTGCTGAGTGGACGCGGCTGCCAGCAGACCATGGCGAGCCCATCCAGGTGCGCCTCACAGCAATTCTGCGTTGCGCGCTTACTACTTAGTAGTGATCGGGCCCAACCGCGCTTGGCAGCTTGAAGGCTGCCTGGCGGCACGCTGCTGTGCAAATGTGACGGCAGATGCAACAAGCGATGCAGCAGGGTGCGGCTATGCCGTGCACCAGTTTGCATTATGCATGCAGGAAGCCTTCAGGCCAGCGTGGGGGCGGGAGCGACGGCCATAGACAGCATGCACCAATGGCGCCACGACAGGAACAGAAACAGCCGATCCGCGTCTTTGTTGAACTGCAACATGCATACAACAGGCAGCATATGATGCTGTGGCTTGCTGGTGGCTACACTTGACGCTTGCCTGGTGTTGAAGGCGCGTGTGTGAAGAGAGCCTGTTGCTATTTACCGCCTTACATGCCTGTGCAGGTGCTGCGTTACCAGAATGGCCAGAAGTATGATGCACACTGGGACTGGTTCGACGATCCCACACACCCGGCAGACTCCGGCGAAAACAGGTGTGCTGCAGCGCGCCAGCACCACAGAGGTACATCTCATGCACAGGAGGTATCTGCTGCAGCACTGTAGCACACGCGGGTGCCGCACTTCTGCATGCTGTCAGAGGCTCCTGTGCTTGGGTGTGCTCATCACCTGCAATGCTGCCATAGGATGTTTATTGCATATTGCAATGTACAATGTAGTCAAGAAACCTGTTTGCACGTGGCTGCAGGGCCGCCACTGTGCTGATGTACTTGGGAGATGTCGAGGAGGGCGGGGAGACGACACTGCCGCTGGGCAAGTTCATCGACGAGGGACGGCAGCGCCTGCACAGCCCGAGTGAGTGCATCCTGCAGGGCTGCAGCGCTGCATGCAGCGCACAGTATCATACAACGCCGCTCTGTGCGGCACGTGCAGCCTGACGCGGCAACAACAGCGCAGATGATGCCTTCTCGATGCTGCAGCGCTTTGCAGCTGCGTGTATGTGGAATCACTCAGGGGCAAACTTGCACACACACACGCACATGTGTTGCTGGCCGCAACGCTGTCAAGCCCCATGCATCAGCACTGCTTGGTTGCAGCGGTGCAGCTTGCGCACATCCTTGAGCGCACCTGCTGCTGCTGCTGCTGGTGCTGCTGCTGCTGCTGCAGGCGAGTGTGCCACCAAGGGCTCCGGCATGGCGGTGCTGCCGCGCAAGGGCGACGCGCTGCTGTTCTGGGACATGCACGTGGACGGCACACGCGTGGACAGGGCCAGCCTGCACGCCAGCTGCCCCACACTCAAGGTGAGGCACCTGATGATGGCGCGCAGCAGCAGCAGCAGCAGCAGCAGCAGCAGCAGCAGCGGCACCAGGGTGGACAGGGCAGCCTGCACGCCAGCTGTCCCACGCTCAAGGTGAGGTGCAGCAGCAGCAACAGCGGCAAATGCAGACTCGGTGTCTCTCTGATGCTGTTTCTTTCTTTGGTTGAAGCAGCGACAGCATCATGACAGCACAGCAGGTGCTTGCAAGTTGTGTCTGGACATCCTGTGACAGGAGCAGTGCCCTGCTCACATCATTTACGCTGTGGTGCTGGCGTTAGCAGCATGACAAAGGAAGCACCGGCTGCAGCACCAGCAGATGTGTCAGCAGGTGCTTAGCAGCATGACAAGGGACGCACCGGCTGCAGCATCAGCAGATGTGGCAGGTGCTTGATGCATCGCCTCTCAGCACAGCATCCTCGGCTGCAACATGCTGCCAACTCAGGCCACCCAATAAACCTATGCATACGCTGGACTGCCGGTTGCCTGCTTCCTTTCAGGGCACCAAGTGGACTGCCACGAAGTGGATCCACAACCGGCCATACGGGGGCAGCTTTGATGCGCTGCAGCAGGCTGCCGGCTGCAAGGACGAGGCGGACGACTGCGAGTGAGTGGCTGGAGAGCAAAGCAGTTTTGGGGCAGCAATGCCTTGCAGCATGAAGATCTGCTGCCACACTGACTGATTGGAGAGGATTAGAGCTGACAGCTGGGTGGGGTGGATCACTCTGCCTGTGCATTGCTGCACATCAGTTGGTTATGTAACATCATAATGTTCCTTGCCCTGCACGTGCTTGGTGCTGAATGCCACTGCCTCCTGCGGCCTGCTTAATTGTTGACTGCCTGCCTGCTTGCTTGTGTCTCCTGCTGCTTGTCTTGCTCAACGCCTGCTTACAGAGCACGCGTGGCTGCGGGCAAGTGTGACAGCGAGCCGACAGTCATGCTAGGGCTCAAGGGCGTGTGCAGGCACTCCTGCAAGGACTGCGTCAAGTGTGAGGCGCTGGACCTCATCTGCCTGCGCAGAAACATGCGCAGCCTGCGGCAGCAACTGCTGCAGCAGGAAGCGCAGCAGCAGAAGCAGTAGCAGTAGCAGCGGCCCTAGCAGCGGCTGCTGGCAAGCTTTGGACAAGGGCTGGCACTGGCGCTGCTGGGGAGAACGGATGTGCAGAGGGCTGGTGGTCGGGTCAACATGGGTGGTACTTGGGTGATGCTCAAGCTCTGCAGGCACTGCTGAACAAGTAGGATTCCTGGCGATGCAGCGTTCTGGCACATGTAGATAGTGAAGTTGAGACGGGAGCTTGGTCGTGCTGTGATGTATGCCACCCATTTGTGGCTGCTGCAGCTCTGTCATCGTCGTGAAAGTTGAAAGTTGAAAGTGTCTACGCCTTCTTTGCAGGGAGCAGAACTAACGGAACTAACGGACGGCAAAGGATGTCATCGTCGTGATTGTTGGTGCTACTGCCACTTGGTTCGACAGGCTGGCAGTTGGAAACATTGCGTTACTCCGCGTCCTGCAAAAATGTGGCCATACTTGGCGTGGCTTTGTCAAGCTGGTGACTGTCAGCTTGCTGGGCACTGCTGCTAGTCGCACCGCCCTTCTTGCTGGGCATGAAGGTTCCCAGAGCAGCTAGGAAGTTTGACCAGGTTGTTACATGTCAGTAACAGGGCGCCAGGGGCCGGTTGCAATGCGTGTTCCGTGGTGTTTACTACCGAGGGTACTGATGCTGCAGCGAATGCAGCTGATGTGTGCGTTTTGAGTCGTGGCCGCCCTTAGAACTGCAAAAATAGTTTGCATGTGAGACGTAGCTGATGAGCAAGTACTCATGCAGGCGTTTTCATCAAGTTTTAGCCACAGAACATGGGGTCCTGGGACTCAGCAATGTTTATCTTACATAAACGCAGCTCCACGAGCCAGCAGTCGCGAGCTGCAATCGCCACTAGCGCAGTTCCTGCACTTGCGAGGCCACGAGACGCTCCGAAATGGTTATGAAACTGGATCTAGACGAACTGTAGTAGCGGCTGGCCGCAGAGCCAGGGAGGACCGTGCCAGCAGCAGCAGTAGCAGCAAGAGGAGGCCTGCTGGTGGTGCTGCTGCTGCCACAGGTGCTGCTGGGCTCCTGCAGGCACTCATCCAGCTTGCTTCAGGCACCACCATAGTGGTGGGCAGCCACCATGCATACGTGAGTGCCAGGTGGTGCATGGGCACTGCATATGCTCAGCACGCAGGTCGTGTGGCGGCAGTCAAGTGCAACAGCAGCGCTGTGGCAATGGTCTTGTCAGCGTTTAGTCAAGCGCACAAGGACATGCTCAAATCAGGATTGCTTGAGCTGTTGCCTCAAAGCCACAACAAGTTGCAGCATTCATGCGGCATGCGTGCGTACACTGCCGCTGTGTGGGCTCAGCAGTGTACATTTCTGGCAGCGCTCAAGGCAATGGTACAGCAGGCCGTGCATTACACACATGTTGTGTGACCATGAGGTTACCAGTATGATATTGAAGCGAGCACTGATGCCCACCTCTTGAGTGTTATTGTGGTGCAAGGGAACTGATAGACTTGCAGCAGCAGCTGTATCAGTAGCAGCTGAAGGACGCACCACCATGTGAGCTCTGTTGATGTGCCTGTGTCAATCAGAAATTGCTGCTGCTGCTGCTGCCGCTGCTGCTGCCGCTGCTGCTGCTGCTGCTGCTGCTGCTGCTGCTGCTGCTGCTGCTGCTGCAGGCACTGCTGGAAGCTCTGGAGCCGCAGCTGCAGCAGCAGCTGCCTGTCATCCCCACAGAGGTGCTGGCCAGTGGCCTGTGGGCCATGAGCCGCCTGCAGCTGCAGCCCAGCAGCGACAACATAGCGGCAGTGGCAGCAGCGCTGATGCAGCCAGCACCACAGCAGGAAGCTGCTGTCGCAGATCAACTGCAATATGGTGCGAAACAGCAGCAGGCAGACGGTGATGGCTCTTCGAACAGCAGCAGCAGCAGCAGCAGCAGCAGCAGGCTAGCGCTGTGCAGTGCTCGCACGTTTGGTGGGCTGTGCTACAGCCTCAACTTCTTCATGTTGCGCGACCTGGGCTTCTGGGCAGCAGCAGCAGCAGCAGGCAGCCAGCACCTGGCCAGCCTCAAGCCCACAGGCTTCAGCAACCTGCTGCAGGGCATTGCTGCCAGTGGCTGGCCGGTGGACCCAGCAGGCCTGGCTGAGCAGCAGCAGCAGCAGCAGCCAGGTCATAATGATTGTGCACCAACGACAGCAGCTGCTGCAGCAGGTTGGCCTGCAGACCCAGCACGCAGTAGCGCCGGCGGCAGCAGCAGCAGCGGTGGTGCTGCTGTTCAACCTGTTGCTGTGGCTCAGCAGCAGCAGGCTGCTGTGGTAGCGCTGCTGCAGGCAGTAGAGCGGCACCTGCTGGCGCAGCCTCAGCAGCTGCAGCGCTGGCGCATGCGCGACATCAGCCAGATGTGCCAGGCGTATGCCCTCATGGGCTACAACTGCTCTGCACTGTTTGCTGTTGTTGCCAACCACCTGCTGGAGTATGGGCCCAGCAGCAGCAGCAGCAGTGTTGTATTAAAACCTCCCAGCAGCAGCAGCAGCAGCAGTGGAAGTGGGAGTGCGGGGCCCTACGAGGCAGGCTACCCAGCAAGTCAGCACCAGCCCCTGCAGCGCCCACAGCAGCAGCAGCAGCAGTGGGGTGTGCAGGCCAGCATCTTGACTGCTGCCAGCAGCGGCCATTACAGCAGCAGCAGCCAGTTCCAGGCCAAGCCACAGGGCCGCAGGCGGCTTGCGGAGTGCAGGCCTAGTGATGCTGCAGGCCTGGTGTGGGCTTACGTTGCTGCATTCTGCCCACACCAGCTGCTGCTGCAGGAGCTGGCCCCTGTGATAGCAGCATGTGCTGGGGAGCTGCACGCAGCCGACTGCTGCCGGCTGCTGTGGGCGTATTCGACCGCTGATGTGGTGGATACGCGCATGCTGGCGGCAGTGACAGGCGCAACAGCACCAGAGATGTATGGCGTGCTGCCACGCACTGCTGCTGGTGCTGTGTGGAGCCTTGCGCAGATGCGGTTTGAGGCGCCTTTCTTCATGGAAGAGGCACTCGACAGGCTAGCAGTATGCTTAGAGGCCACACCAGTAGCGCTGCCAGGCAAAGGGGTCAGCGGCAGCAATGGCCGGCAGGGTGTTATTGTCGAGGGTGCAGCAGCTGCTGCGCCTAGCACAGCAACTAATAGCACTAGCAGCGGCAGCAGCAGCAGCGCTGCGGACCGCCCCAGTGTCTTGCAGCAGCTGCTGCAGGGTCCTGCTGCTGCTGCGCTGCTGTCTGGGGGCCCTGAGGCCAGCAGCACGCCTGCTGGGGAGCTCAGCATGCTGGCAATGATGCACAGGAGGAGGCGCATACGCAGCAGCAGCAGCAGCAGCGAACGGCAGCAGCAGTGGGACAGCCAGGAACAAGAAAACAAGCAGCAGCAGCAGCAGCAGCAGCAGCAGCAGCAGCAGCAGCAGCAGCAGTCGCAGCAGCTATATGAATTAGGTAGCAGGAACAGCAGCAGCTCATCCTTCCCTCATGATGGTGATGACACACTGCACGAAGAGCAGCAGCGGTGGCAGCAGCTGTCAGAGCTAGATGAACAGCAGCAGCAACGGCAGCGCATGCCGTACCTGCCTTCGGAGGTAGTACATTGCAGCCACAGAGATGTAGCGCAGGCTGTGTATGCTTGCGGCCGGCTGAAGCACTACAATGGCGCCTTTTTCAGGGTTCTCCGCGGCAAGCTGCCTGGCCTGCTGCCGGGGTTTAGCGACGTGCAACTGGTTGAGGTTTTGTGGGGGCTGGCGCAGCTAAACCTGTACGACGCAGCAAACATGGAGGCTGCGGCGGCTGAGGTGAGAAACGGGCACTGTGAGCTAAGGTGCAGTGACCAGAGTGCAGTGGCAGGAAAGGGCCCGAGTGTAGCAGGTAGCTACATTGAGGCACAGCCTGGGCTTTGTAGTAGCATGTGCATGCGGCTTTGAGTGCACCCTGCTGCACATGCATCATCATCTCGGCGCCTACTCATGCTCATGCTGCACTGCTGCTCCGCCCTGCCACTGCACTTATGACTACATCCAACTGCAACATGCAGCTCCTGCAGCGCATGCTCATGCTACACTGTTGCACCTCCCTTCAACCACACGTATGTAGCCATACCAACACACAACTTATCACTACAGTCAACTGCACCATGCAGCTCCTGCAGCGTGCACCGCACCTGCCAGCACCCCTGGCAGCGCTGTCGGCCTGGAGCTTCGCCTCCCTCAAGCACAGCAGCCCTGCGCTGTCAGAGGCGCTAGCGCAGCGCGCAGTGCAGCTGGCGGCGCGGGGGCAGCTGCGGCCGCTGGATGCCAGCCAGCTGGTGCGGGCAGCAGCGCGGCTGGGGCACAGGCATGAGGCGATGTTCAGGGCCTGCGCAGAGGTGCGGCGTTGCTGCTGCTGCTGCTGCTGCGGGCTGAGTGTGTGAGCCTGCACAGCTGCAGACTTGCAGTGTGTGCTGACGGGCCTGATAGAGTGCCCTGCAGAGACAGTTGTTGTGTGTTTGAGCCGCAGCTTGTGCTGTCTGTCGAGTGGGGCAGTCTAAGCCACAGCAGGCACAGCGACTGTAGGTGAACCCAGCACGGCATGCTGCAGTACATGTCACCATGAGTCATGTGACATGTCATGTAACATGACACGTTCACTGGAGCTCACAACATGCAGACCTTTGGGTGAACCTTCCATACCATGCACTTTCTGCGCTTGCACTCTTCCGCGCGCTCTGGCTGCTGCTGCGCAGGTGCTGCAGCAGCAGATGCCGTGCCTGGGTGACTCGATGGTGGTGGGCAGCCTGTGGGCGTTTGCAGTAGCTGGGGTGCTGCCTTCAAGCCTCTTCAAGCAGGGCTGCCTCAAGCTAGCCAGCCTGCCACCTGACAAGGCGCGCCCACTGCTGCTGCTGCAGCTGTTCCAGGCGGTGACGCTGCTGCAGGTGAGGCTGGCTGCTGCCGGGTGGACTGGCAAAGGGCGCAATCGGCGGTAAGTTGTGCATTGTCCTGCAGCTGCAGGCGTATAGCGTCCGCTGGTGGACGAGGCGTACTGCAGCTTGCACATCATGTCACCCGACCAGCAAATATCGTTACACCTTCGACACTTTTGTCTGTCCTTCTGTCACCGCGCGATTGCATTTGTTCATGGCAGGACGCGTACTCGGGCAGCGGTGTGCCGCCTCCCGCGTCGCTGCCGCCCAAGCTGATGGCAGCAGCCACGCGGCAGTGGATGTTCAGCAACAGGCGCAGCCCCGGCTGGCGGCCCAGCAGGCTGCAGGCGGCAGTGGCGGCTGTGCTGGCTGCGGGGCTGGGCTTGGAGGTGCAGCAGGAGGCGCTGACTGAGGATGGGCTGTTCAGCATTGATGTGGCAGTGGAGTGGAAGGGCAGGTGGGTGCTGCCTGCTGGTGGTGCGTTCCAGGCGACTGTGTTTCAACAGGGTGTTTCTGTTGGTGGTTGTTACCGGAAAAGGGTGAAGCGTACGAAGCAGATGTAGGCATAGCAAGCAGTGCGCCTCTGCAGCTTCTGGGGTCGGGCGCGGGTCCGGTTGTACGACTGGCAATGTAGTGCTGATGATACAGCAAGGTTGCTGCATGTTGCCACCGCACTGTTACTGCATGTTGTCACCGCACTGTTGTTGCTGTGTCTGTGCCTGCTGCAGCAGGCGTGTTGCTGTTGAGGTAGATGGCCCCGCCCACTTCACCAACTCAGTGCCGCGCAGCTTGCTGGGCAGCAGCCTGGCCAAGCAGCGCTGCCTGCAGGCCAGGGGCTGGGCAGTACTCAGCGTGCCTTACTTCACTTGGGCCGACCTGGCACAGCAGCAGAAGCAGCAGCAGCAGCAGCAGCAGCAGCAGCAGCAGCATAATGCAGCAGGCGTCCACGTGAAGTCTCGCCACACCGAGCTGCCCTCAAACAGCAACACACGCAGCAGTGAGCAGCATGCTGCAGCGGACCAGCAGGACGCTGCTGCTGATGGCGCTGATGATGCAGCTGCGGGGTCTGCGGCGCTTGCAGCACGGGCGCAGTGGCTTGCTGCTGCTCTGGATGAGGCAGTGGCAATGGCTGACGTGCCCAAAGGCATGCCTCGCCTGCGCCAGCTCATTGAGGATGCGATAGTGTAGTTAAAGTTGCTACTGTGGTACAAGTGTGACTTGTCTAACCTTATTCAAGCCGAAGTGAGGTAGTGTGGCTGGTCGAACTTGTTGAGGATTTATCTGCAACGTGCATGAGCTGCTGCAGGCATATGCCTGCATGATTTAACAGGCACGCCGCACTCCACCCCACCTTTTGCAGCGGCTTTAGCTCATGGTTGTGCAGCGGCTTTAGCTCATGGTGATCACCATGTGGGAGTGTGCTAGTGGTAACACGTCACGTTACATCACGTATTCATCAGCATAGGGACCCCACCCTGGCAGTGGTCATCACGTGATGTGAACAACGGTTATGTGATGCTGTGTTCAACAGCTTGAGGCTGAGGCCGCCACCGACATGCTACTAGTACTAGTAGCACTGGTACTACGCTGGCGGCGTGCCATGCGCATAGGCTGCAAGCCAGGCCGTTGCTTCAGCACTTGCAATGAGCTATTCTACCCGGCAGATCAGGGCAGGCCCTGCCGTATTGGATGCAGCCGCAGCCTGCAACCATGCCCCTGGCAGAGCTCTGCACGCCGCTTGTGGCGCGTGAACATGATGGCGGTACCACAGCACACTGCAGGCACATGGCTCAGCACAGGGATGCCAGCAGTTCAACGTTATCTCGTCACCCCCCGTACCATCCGAGACAGCCAACTGCCAGAACCATTGTGCTACCACTTGAATAAATCAGGTACTCTGTAATACGCAACTAGCACTGAACATGCACCACATGCCAGCAGCAGCTCCCACGCACCAGCATACAACTCCCAACTGTTTTCACTAGTTGATGGGACCGTCTCATCACAGGCTGTCTCAAAAGTGTCAAAGGCTGCGTGCCTGCTGCCTGGCAAGGGGCGAGCCCAGCTTTTGTCATAATCTGCATCTACCCAGGAAGGACCTGGAGCTTAGCATAAGTTGTGTGGAATGAGAGGCTCCGCTGCGAGATTGCCAGGAACATGTATCTCACAGCCCAGAGAGTGGCAGCAGTCACAGGACTGCAGCTTGTTGAATATTGCTGAACTCCTTGCCACTGCGCTGCACACTGCATCACCCAAGCCCTGGAACAGGCACACCGCAGGGCTGGGATCATGACTGCGAGAGGTCGTATTAACACAGCGAATGTGCGCTGCACTGGCTGCACAGAACCTCTGCAGCCGGCATGCTTCTCACCATGCTGCAGCTGATCGCATAAGGCACCACAAACACTGCCATATAGCACATGCATGTGTATGCCCGCTCGCATAGTAGCAGCACGCCCTCAGGCTCTACCATGCGGTGCCACAAAACTGCCTGCCAGCAGGTCACCTGCTCACCAACCTGCACTGGGCCAAAGTAACCCACAATGCTCTACACACACAAGAAAAGTGCAGCTCTTTAACGGAATATCGAACCGTGTGCCAAAGTATAGTGCTTTGCACGCAGTATCAAACCGTACTACTTCAGGTGGTCCAGTAAACAGCCTTCTGATGGTGCAGAATGTGAGCCCAGCCTACATGCTTGTTGCGGCCAGCCTGAGGCAGGCTCATACTTTGCAGGGTGCATGGCTGAGCAGGATGCACAGCCCAACGCACATGTGTGTGATTTGCTGAGGCAAAAACACACAGCCGTACAAATGCCCATACAGAGGCGACCCAGCCCCCAGTAAACATGCCCATACAGAGGCGACCCAGCCCCCAGAAGGCACCTTCAGAGGCGTGGCAAGTGTGAAAACTGCCGCTGCCGGAGCTGTACTACATTACCCACGTCACAACTCAAACAATCGGCAACTAGCACAGATGATGCGGAGTGCACGTGCTAGACAGGCGCCGGCAGTGACTGCAATCCAGCAACCACGTGTCATGCCCGTTGACATACACTGTATGGCAGCCCAGCTGTCCTGACCATGCCAGGATGTTGCAAAAGGTCTGCACAAACACACCATTGCACACAACGCCTAGTTAGGATCACGTTGTTCTGGAAGCCGTCACATGAGATGAGTGTTATGGCCAAAAGAAATGCAATTAGTCATGCCTGCCCTGCGCCAACATCCGAATCAAGTACAGCATGTTGTTACTCAGAGAACAGTACAAAATCAGCACCAACAGCTGTGTCAGACCTGCCTGTACGCCATGCACAGTGCACCTTCTGCATGCAAAACTGTGTACTGCCGCGTGATGTGCTTGGACCTATGCCTGCCCACAGCGCAAAGGAATTGTCACCTGCCACAACCTCTGCCCAGCTCAACTGCCCACAACATACTGCAAACCTGCAGTTTTAGCCGAAAGCTGGCTAGTGCAGGCGGCTTGCCAACAGCGCGGCCTCTAATGCTGCAGCGTGGCTGCTTGTGGATGCGGCGGCGTTCATGACAGGTGACAGGCAATCTGGGGTGCAGTCTCCGCTGCCCATCAGTGTTGCTGCTGCGCGCACATCTGCAGCTCTCGCGGGTGGGCTGATGCTGCTGCTCAGGCTAGCTGCAGCGGCCGCCATACAGGGCTGCATCAGCATCCTGCCGGCTGCTGCTGCTGCCGGGCTGGGCTGTGCAGGCATAGCCCGTGGAATCCAGTGCTGCTGCTGGTACTGGCTGCAAACGTGCTGCTGCTGCTGCTGCTGCTCCTGCGGCTCCGGCAGGATGAGCGCTGGCGGTGGTGCCGCCCGTCCGCGGCTTTTGTTGCTGCTGCTGCTGCTGCTGCTGCTGCTGCCGCCAGTGCTTGCAACAGGCATTGCCTGGCATGCTGCCGCATGTGCCGACGCGCTGCACGCTGGCGCTGCAGCTGTGAGCAGGTCGCAAAGCTCAAAGCTGCTGGATTGATCCACATCTGCAGTGGCCATCTGGTGTACTGTGGAGTCCGTCTGATCATGCCGCTGGCGGCCTGCATCGTCTATGCCAGCTGTGTCACAGCTGCTGCTGCCTGCTGCAGCGTCCACGGAAGCACCAGCCCACTTGAAGCCTGACTGGTCATCTTGCGATGACGAAGATGCTGCTGCAACCCCTAAAATTGGCCTGCTGACTACCTTGGGTGAGTCATGCTGCTTCTTGCGACTAAATGACTTCAGAGGTGAGAAATCTGCTGGGCATGCTGCTCCTGATCCAGCACTGCACAACTGCACTGTGCCAGCCACCTGTGATGCTGAAAGTGTGTCCTTCATGTCTGACATGCAGTCATTGCTGTTCAGGAGGCTCTGCATGCTGCTGGTGATGTCGGAGAGCGCGGCGCGCGTGACCGGAAACCGGAAGCTCTTGTTTGAAGCAAGCGACTGACCTTCGTGGTGAAAGGTAAAAGGGGACCCTCGAGCTGAACACTCGCCTTTGATTCTCGGTTTGCACCTGCGCAGCAGAGAGTGTCGGTGAGGGTTGTCGAGGCGGGCGCTTAGCGACGCAGCTGGACATAGCTGTGCGTGGCCGCTATAACCGTTGATCAAGATGCCACTTTGATCATCAAACAACATGTCTGCTGCTGTACTGCTATCCTTGCACTGCTCACACCTGCTGTTGCGTTCAATGGTTGCTTGAGGGATACAGCAGCGATCTATGAGTGATTTATTTAGATCAAACAGAACATTTGCACGACTAAGTCAACGGGGAGCAGGGCTATATAGCCAACAGGTCGATGCAACCACCTGCTAGTCACTAGGGAAGGTATAGAAGCTAGATGGCCGGCTCAGAGTAATACTCGCCACATTGTAGGCTGTACCAAAACCCCTTGTGGCAGGCTGATTATCAAGTCATCGCCATGCACCGCAGATGAGTGAGGGACCAGTCAAACTAATGACGGTTATCCGAAGCAGATGACCACCGGTTCAGCCAGCAGTCGCACTTGTGATGTTTTATTCCTGTCATTATACAACGGCTGTCCTGCAGTCGATCCTTACCTTGCCTTACTGTTTGTCGTGATGCTAACAAGGTTGCTCACCTCAGGCGACAGCTTGCCGTTGCAATCAGACAGAGGCTGAACATTCCAATCAAGAATTGAAAGTCTGTGAGGTCAAAACAAGCTTTGCTGATGGCTCAGCATACGCCCGGCAGCTGTTAAAGGTTCAAGCTCAGACAGCTTTGAACGAATAGCAGAGCACCGTTCTGTCGACAGTCGCAACCGTCAAACGATATATGTAATAAGCTTATTTCTTGGCGTAGTTGACAACCAGCAGGAGCAAGCAGGTGCACAGCTGGTGTTGTTGCTACAGCGGATGATGGGCTCTTCTGGCAGGTGCAGATTATGAGGAGGCTTGGTCTGCAAGCCTGGTGTCTTCTACTGCTAATCAATGCTCAAGGTGAGCAGCTGACATGTGTCCTGCAGCAGCAGCTGCCCAGAGGCAGCATTGTGAGCAGCTGTTGCTGCTGGCAAACATGCAGCTGGCTGATTTGAGTAATAACTGTGCAATATCATTACACGTCAATGGCATTGAGAACGACATCAGTGAAGCTTTCATGCACTTGAAGTACCTGCGGCAATGTGTTCACAGCGTGACGTTGCATCTGCAGTACTGTACCGCTTGTGGCACCCTGAAGGGTTGGTTGAGCAGCGCACCTTCACTGCAGTTCTATGACAGCTTTGTAACGTGCAGGGCCTCACGAAGCAGTAGACAAAAGTAAGAGCTTTCTGTGTGGCTTTGTGCTGCCTGCTTGGGCCTTCCTGCAGTGCTCAACACGCATGCAGCAGCGACCGTTCTTGCTGCTGCACAGGCAGCAGCAGCACCAGTGGCGACGGCCCCTACTGTCAGCATCATCAGCCTTGCAGCTGGGAGGGCCACGAAATATGCCTGGACAGTTGAAACAGCTACATACCCCTCAGGCCTCAGCATCAAGGTTGGCACATATGTGGGGAACCTGGTCATCTCGTCGAACTTCACTCGTTCGGCAGCAGGCAGCATGGGCATCGTGTCAGGCTCCTTGCGCGTCAACAACCCAGCAGACTTCAGCTTGCAGCTGACAGCTGTGCAGGTGCTGGTGCAGCAGCCCACAGCGGGGCAGGCTCCCTTCAGGAGCATCGCCGAGTGCCCACGCAACCAAGAGGGCTACGTGGTGGTGGATGCGCAGCAGGCAATCGTCTGCCCCTTTGCAGTGCAGCTGCCAGGCAGCAGCAATGCACCAGTGGCAGTGCAGGGTCAGGCAGTGGTCCTAAGCGGTGGGCAGCTGGCGAGTCCTGCAAGCATGGCTGTGTTTGGCAATGCTGCATCATCCTCGAGCAGCACCAGCAGTACTGGCAGCAGCAGTACAGCGGCAGACGTTGCACTTGGCAAGTGCGCCATGGTCAGTGATACGTTCATGTCAGGGCAGCTGTATCTGGCGCCTGGGTCTGTTGCAGCAGGCAGCAGCATGCCAGCGCTTGGTGGTGCACTGGCAGTGTGCGGCACTGTGCGCAGCCTGTACAGGGTGGCGTTTGGGCCTTACAGTGCTGGCGTGGCGTGCGGTACATACAAGGTGAGAGCTGCAAGGACACGCTGGGGACAGCGGAAGCAGCCGCAACTGGCACAGGCAGCAGCAAGTGGCTCCTGGTTTTAAGTCTCATGCATACCACATGCACCGCTGTTTCAGGTGAAAGAAGTTTGATTGTCTGGAGTTTGCGTGCCTGGAATGTGGCAGCCTCTTGCAAGCATGTTGAGCTGCCATTGTGTGTGGATGCATGCGAGCCTCATATGCTCGTGTTCTCAATGCAATGCTTGGCGGACGCTCAACCAATGTTACATGCTTCACACCAGGTGGTGCGCACCGCGCGGGTCAACCCTCTGGGAGGCGAGCAGCCGCCAGCAACAGCTTCGTCACTGGTGCTTGTGTCCATAACTGGCTGCAGCAGCCCAGCACCGCCAGCGCCGCCGCCGCCACCGCCGCGTGTGCCAGTGCCAACCCCTGCACCCAGCAGCAGCTTGCCGCCAGCCACGCAGTCAGTTATCTTTGGACCGCCAGCACCGCCAAGCCCAGTGTATGCGCCTGCGCCGGCTGCACCAGCACCAGCACCACAGTACTACACGCCAGCGCCAGTACCACAGTATTACACGCCAGCTGCACCAACACCGGTAGCGCCGACGCCGGCCGCGCCTACGCCTGCGCCTGCTGCTGGCGAGTACTACTACACATATGAGTACGAGGCCACAGTGCCAACAGGCAGAAGGAGGAGGGGCAGGCGGCGCCTGCAGGAGCAGCAAAGCGAGCAGCCTAGCAGTAGCAGCGACATCAGCGATGGTGCTGGTGGCAGCCGTGGCGCTGGCAGCAGCAGCAGCAGCAGCGCTGAACTCGCCGGCAGCGGCAGCAGCAGCAGCAGTGTTGAGGACAGCAGCAGCAGTGATGACCCTGGAGGTTCTCATGGAGCTTGGCTGGACACTGGGCTGGCTTGGCTGCTACAGCAGGAGCAGGCGAATCGGAACTCGACATACCAGCAGCAGCTGCATGCGCTGCGCAACGGGAGCCAGGCACCACTGCTGCAGGCCAGCTTGAAGCAGCATCACAAGCAGCAGCTTGAGCACAGCTGGCCACGGCTTGCAGGAAACCAGCAGCATGCAGCCGCAGCAGTGGCACAGCCTGGCCTGGACCTGCAGCAACTGCAGGAAGCCTTGCAGACAGGCTACGGCCTCCACCAGGGGCTGCCAGCAATGGACAGCAGTGTGCTTGGTACGGCATTGGTGTTTGGCGCGGCAGATCCTGCTGCTGCTGAGCAGCAGCAGCAGCAGCGCGACGGGCGTGGTAATAATGAGCAGCAGCAACAGCAGCTGGAGCAGGATGGGGGGCAGCACATGCTGTCAACAGAGCAGCACCTGCACCAGTACGGCGCAGCTTTTGATGATCAGCAGCTGTTGGTGAATGCAGACAGCAGGGAGCAGCGCTGGCAGGTGCGGCGGTTGCGGCGCCGCCTGCAGCAGAGCGCAGCAGCCCCGCAGCCTGGCTCTGGTGCCACTTACTATGGTGCCACTGCAACAGCAGCTAACAGCAGTAGCCCAAGCATTGCATTTGGGCCTGTGCAGGTGGACAGCACAGTGCTGAGCTTTGCCTGGCAGCCCAAGGCGTCAGTCACGCCTGCAGCGCTGTCACTGCAGGTTGGCAACACAGCAACGCTGCAGTACAGTGTGAAGGTGCTGCGGACGCAGCTGCCAAACAGGGTGCTGCTGCGGGGGTCGCTGCTGCTGCGCAACCCTCTGGGCTCACCGCTGAGCTTTGGGGAGGTGGCTGTGGAGGCACCGGCAGCAGGCCAGCCTGCATGGGGCTACTCAGCGGCTACCTGCGGCAACCCAGGCAGCGGCAGCAGCGCGTCAGCTGCCAGCATCGCCAGCATCCTTGCCAGCAGCATCACTGTTCCTGCGAAGGGCCAGCTGGTGTGCAGCTTTGTGCTGAGTTACCCAGCCGATGCGCCTGCACAGGGCGTGGTGTTTGCCAGGGCAGTGACAGACGCAGGCAAGGAGCTGATCAGCGCACCCTTCAGCTTCACAAGGCCTGCAGCAGCAGCGCCGGCTGCACAAGCTGCAAAGCTCGGAGCCTGCGCACTGGTCAGTGACACCTTCATGACAGCCACGGAGAACCCTGCTGTGCTGGCACCCAGCAAAGTGCCTGCCAGTGGCACCAAGGCGCCAGAGGCTGCAGCAGCAGCACTGGGGGCTGGCAGCAGCAAGGGCGGCGTGCTGCTGTGCAACAGCGCTGCGTATGCATATACAGCAACCCTCGGGCCGTACACTGCTGGCCAGTGCGGCAGGTTCAAGGTGAGGGGCGGCTGCTGTTACACTTGTGCTTGTTTGTGCTGGGGTCCTGCAACATCAGCTGTTGTCTGCAGTGCCTGATGAGATGCATCCGGTGTGGGCGCATTCACTGCTTTGCTGCATGGTACATGCCTACACAGGTCGGTAGGCGAGCCGGTCCACGTATGTGTAAGTGACTCACAGGTGCACAAGGAACAGCTGTTCTGCGTCCCTGTTTGGTGGCTAGAGGTGTATGTGGCCGACTCTGCGCGTGAGCTTTCATGTCGTCCCTGCTGATGCTGCCGGCACGTACAACACTTGAAGGCTCACTTCTTCTGGTCTGCAACGTGTGCACCCTGCAGGTGGTGAACTTTGTGCGCGTGCACCCGCTGAATGGCAGCATCATGGCGCCAGCCTTCCAGTCATCCAGCGCCATTGTCGACATCACTGGCTGCTCGCCCCTCGGTGGCCTGACGGCTGCCAACACCTTGTCAGCAGCAGCCATTAGCTCCATCACCAGCGCATACAGCCAGACGGGCGCCTCTGGCGCAAAGCTGGCGCTGCCAATTGTCACAATGCGACCGCTGGAGATCCGCCAGGTCACCAGCTACGCCTGGAGCGTAATCAACACGCCCATCACGCCAAACGTCAAGCTACAGTACCGCCAGGTGTTCCGCGCAGCATTCATGGTGCAGTTCAAGCGCAGCGCAGCGCCGCCAGGTGCAACCATCAGCGGTGTGCTGACAGTGCGCAACCCAAACCTGCTGGACCCCATCCTGCTTGCGCAAGCACAGGTGGAGCTCAGCATGCCGGGCGGCACAGGGCCGTCTGCACGCACATGGGCTAGCTGCCCGCGTGACGCATCTGGGTATACCTCTGTGTCAGGGCAGCTGGTTGGTAGTGGTACTCTGGAGTGCAGCTGGAGCATGGAGGTGCTGGCTTCAGGGCCATACGGGGGCCTCATTGCAGCTGGCAGTACTGCGCAGCTGGTGGCAGTGGTGGCCACCAGCACCGGCAGGGAGGCAGCGTCAGCAGCAGCGCCGCTCAGCAGCGTGCCGGCAGGCGCCAGGGACGCCAAGCCTGCTGGAGCGTGCGCAGCGCTGACGAATGCGTTCCAGATGGTGGGCCCTGGCGGCGCGCAGCTGCTGCTGCCTAGTGCTGCCGGCAAGGCCAGCAGCAGCGAGCTGCTGCCTGGGGAGGCTGGCGGGGGCAGGGCGGCAGACGTGGTGTGTGACAGCCTGAGCGTGAGCTACGGTGCGACGTACGGCCCGCTGACAGACAAGCAGTGCGGCACCTACCAGGTGAGCATGTGCAAACAAATGTGCTTGATCACCTGTTTTACTCATCAGCTCGATCAGCGCCTAATTTCAGGCAAGATGTTGGTGCCGACAAGCTCTCATGCCAGCTACAGCAGGTACTTCTGTGAAGGGCAACTGACAAAGAACCCCACCATGTTGATTGCAACCGCAGGAGGAAAGGGCAAGCACTCCTCATTGTCGTATGTGTGCAATTGGTCACAGCTCTGCCTCGTCTGTGTTGGCCGGCATCTGCTGTGCCATACCCTGTAATTGCTTGTGGACTGCTCTGAAACATATGTGCTGCACCTTAATGCTGTGCGTGTGCTGCTGCAGACCATCAATGTGGCCATGGCCAGCCCCACCACAGGCCAGGGTGACCTGGCAGCAGCAGCAGCAGGCACAGTCATGGAGTTCAGCGGCTGCCCAGGAGCAGCAGCGTCCATGAACATCACAGCGCTGCAGCTGCAGATGCTGAAGGCGACATACTGGAACATCACTGGCCAGATTGCCGCAGGCAGCAGCATCAAGGTGTCTGTTGGCTCAACCCTGGATGTCTCGTTCGGCCTGCGGTACACAGCAACCGCAGCGCCAGGGGTGCGGCAGATGGTCGGGGCTGTCAGCGTGCGCAGCGTGGGCAAAGCAGCGCTGCAGGTGTCGCAACTGCTGCTGGATGTTACGCCACTTGACTCAGCCGCAGCAGCGCAGGGGTCCCTGGTGACTTTGGGTGCAACGTGTTCAGGCAGCAGCAACTCTGGCGGCATCAGCAGTGTACCTGCAAACTCCAGTATCAGCTGCACCTTCACTGGCTATGTTCCTGCGAGCCTGACTGGCACAGCGTCAGTGGTTGCGCGGCTGCAGCTGGCGGATGGTGCAGAGGCAGCCAGCCCTGCAGCGCTGTTTGACTTCACCAAGGCCCCGACGTATGTCGTGACAAAGGGCAGGTGTGCCGTCATTGCTGACCAGTTCCTGTCAGGCGCTGGGCTACTGCAGCCAGCACGCACCAGCCGGCCAGCTGCTGCTGCTGCCGCCAGGCAGGTGTGCAACAGCCAGAGTGTGAGCTTTGTGGCTTCACTGGGCCCCTTCACCAAGACTCAATGCGGGAAGCAGCTTGCGGTGAGTGACAGCCAGCAGAACAGAGAGAGGTGCACCACCAGTGTTCAGTGCCATATGCAAACACCCATGTGCAGGCCATTTGTGCAAGCGTATGCTTCTGACATTGACACTACTTGCCAGAATGCTTGTCGCAAGGCAACATTGGGCCTGCTGCTGCAAGCATCTGTGGCAAGCTCATAGCAGCTCTACAAGACGCTGCAGTGACAACACAGCTGTAGCTAATACACCGTGGCTGTGTGTGCTTGCTGCTGTGCTGCTGCCCAGGTGGTGAACCTCGCACGTGTCAGCCCTGTCAGCACTTCAGCCATCCAACTGCCTATCAGCGCTGCTACGATTCTTGGCGTGAACGTCACTGGCGGCTGTGGCAAGGACAGCTGAGTTGGCTGAGTGCAGCAAGCAGGTCGCTGGTTGTTATCGTCATCGCGTTGTCATCATGACGCGCACTCGCACACTGGGAGCAAGCAAGCAGCACGCCAGTCAACTGATGTGGTGATGCAGGGGCCTCGGCAGGGCAGCTAGTGGCATGCAATGGCATTGCAATCTGTTGTTCTGCTGGGACTGTGCAATACCCCTGGGTGGGTCAAATGTCGGCGCTGGCTTTTTTTGCAACTAGGAAGATATATGAAAATGTTAGACATACTGGTGGCCAGCAGCAGGTCATAGGTTATTCTTGCCAGCCACAAGTTGGTGCCAGCTTGCAGTGGCTGAAAAGGTTGCAGAGTGCTGAAAGCGAGCACCGTCTGTTCGCCCTGATTATGTCGACTGAGAGCAGCTCTGTATAATGGTCTGTAGCATTGGTTGGGGATGGCACCTCTGTACAGCTTTTGAGGCTTGCCAAGCACTCGGTGTGTGTGGCGCACCCCTGCTGGCAGATTTCATGAGTGCATCTAGGCGTGAACTGGCGCATGTTGTGCATCTTGCATCTTGGGCGCCCACACTGTGCTTTCTTTGCTCGTCTCATGACGGCTTTGATCTTTGTACTTGCAAGTGCTGCAAGTACACCCTGTCTGGGCATAACGAGCAGCACAGGCTTCAACAGCACTGCGTTTTGAGAGATCACTCAGCAGCTGCGATCAGCTGCAGCACAGCGTGGCATGTGTGGTTGATGCTGCATGATGATGATCGGTGTTGCGTGGAATGTGGCAAGTTGCCATGCATAAGCCTTGGGACGTACATGTAAACGAGCGATGGTGATCATTAGCCATGCAGCACACGCCAAGGCTTACTGGCGTTTACTTTCAATGCACTGCTTTTACTGCTGGTCAGAAAGTGTAATCTGTCTGCTGCTGAAATTTGTTGCAGGGACTGGCATGCATATGCTGCTCAGGCAGAATGAACTGCCATGCAGTACGTGTGTAGCATGGATACAGTACAGCTCTTGCAAAATGTACTGCCCTGCAAGGCAACTGTCGTGAGCAGCAGCCTACAGCAATGGTATGCAGCCATTTCAAATAGAAGGGAAGTATAAGATAGAAACATGGAATTCCCGACATCGAGCATCAGCCTGACGGGTCCAGGAAGGCATGACCACCATGGTTAGCTGCTGCAGCACTGCCGGTGTGCTGCCAGTGATTGCTGCAAATGAGACCAGTGTAGATCACCCATGAACACGCTGGCTCTTCTCTCCCATGAACACGCTGGTTCTTCTCCGAAAAAGGGCTTTTGCGTGCATTTTTTGGCTTGCTCGAACAATCATAGTACGGTAAGAAGCTGATCAGTTGTGCAGCAGTGCACGAAGCTGCAAGCGTTGACCGGCTTTGTCACGTATGCTGTACATGCGTAACGTACAGTCATATCTATTCTTGGGAGAGGATGCTGCGCGAAGGCGAAGGCTATCGCTTGTAGGGACACGGTAGTCTGGTGTGACCGACGCGGGTGACTGACTGACAATACACGCGACCCTCTTTTATGCCGCATACAGTCCAGCCAGCAACAACTCTGATAGTGCTTACGGCTGCATCGGTCACAATCAAACGGATTAAACATTCAGTACGCGCTAGCAGCTGCAATCAGCAGGTGCATGCCACACTGTCAGGAAGCTGCGTGCTATACGTTTCTACGTCCACCCTGACACGCTCTCAATCAGCCATAGAGTTGACGTGTCTGTTGTAAGTCTCTACACTGCACAACAGCAGCTTCACAGGTGTGGCAGGCAAATATTCCTGACTGACTGCGAAGGCGCAACGCCTGCCATCTGCTGCCATGAAGGTGCGTATGTTGGTGGATAAATACTATAACAACGCAATTTTGTTTCTTGTGTAGACCTTGCCTGCGCTGGATCTTGAGCTGTGCTTAAACTGCAAGAGAGAATAAAGGCGGGCCCAACGCCTGTGACTGAGCTCGCTTTGGTTTGCAGCCTGCCGCTGAGCCCGAACTGAATTGCATTCAACGTTATTGGGTTTGCAGGGTGTAATTGGAGGAAGGCTCGCGCCGTCTGCAGGCGCCTCTCAGCAGAAGAGAGCCCGCCCTGCAGCTCTTCCAGTTCACACCCCAGACCTCAGCTCTGCCCTGCGCCAGGGACTGCAGGAGGAGGTCGTTGTCGAAGGTAACAATACACCTTTGTCTGTTGTTGGCCAAGAGTTGTGAACGGCGCATGGCATGGCAGGGGCACAGGGTTGCCAGTCATGCAACACAGCAGCAGCTGCATGCACATGTGCATGCATGCCATCACACAACAATTGTTTGCATGTCTTTTGCTTGTGCTTGCGCTGCTGCTGCTGACAATGCTGAAGCTGCTACATCAGCTTTGTTCTGACTATTCAGGACTGTGTATGTGTGTTTTAGTCGTCCGTGCAGCAAGTCACCCACTTGCCTCCTCACCCTGCCACCACATGTGCTGACCCCACCTCCACACGCAGGCCTGCTGCATGTCACAGCATTCCAAGCAGGCAGCTGCCTCGAGCGCTTTGGAGACATCGAGAGCTTGTCAGCGCCCCCGCTGCAGCCGCTGAGCAGTGCACTGGACCGTGCCACATCAGCAAACTCCAGCCGTGTGGTCAACGAAGCCATCTGCCTCGCCACACCACCAGACAACCCCACAGCAGACACAGAGAACCAGCGTGTAGTGATTCGCCATGTTGCTCGCCCCACTAGCAGCGCCGCCAGCACCACAAGTGGCACGCTGAGCAGGGCAGCAGCCACGCTGCGCAGCAGCGTTGAAGGAGCCATGCAGCTGGAGCTGCAGTCCAATGAGCGCGCACTGATGCTCAACATCTACACTGCAGAGGTGCTGCAGGCGTCATCAGCCGTGCGCAGGCAGCGTAGGCGTGCAGTGATACGGGCACTCAGGGCCGGCAGGGACACTGGCAGGGCCCTTCTGGAGGCGCCTGCTGCTGCGCTGGCCAGCTGCCTGGCTTCCCTGGATGGTGGCTCTGGGGGCAGCAGCATGTGAGGGAAGGGCAGCAGCAAGTGAAGCATGGTATTTGGCTCCTCAGCACTGACAGTGCCTGAAAGAGTTTAGTCATCAGACCAGGAGAAGCGAGTGGTTTGCAGGCTGCTTCCAGCTCTTTGTGATGGATGGACTGGTGGGCATGTCTCCCTGCTTGTTTGGCATGGTCAATGGGTGGCTGCCACATCACATGCGACTCATCACCTGCACCTGCTGAGCTGCAGAGCTGCGCAGGTGTTGGTAAGTCAGGCGTGGCGCCTGGCGCGTGTGACATACTGTTAGGCTGTGTGAAGTACCTGGGATAACAGCACTGCGATGCAGATGGGTGTTGTCAAAGTGCTGCGTGGTGGCATGCTGTCTTGCATGCGTCACGCGATTAGCAGACAGCTGCCAAGATGGGCTGGCTCTGTTTCTTAGGCTTGTTCTGGGCATTCCTTTGCACCAAAAAGTCTGCATGCGTGTGGCAGGGCCTTGTTGCTGGGTGTGACGTTAGGGGTTGATTACAAGCTATTGTTGTGTGAGTGTCTTTCTGCCAGCACATAGTGTGTAGGCATTGCTTGATGTTGCCAACAACAAACACGCTGTGCTGCCTTTGCCGTATGCAATGACAGATGTACTGCATCTGGGACAAAAATACAAAGACGTTACTGCAACATGTACGTCACGATTGTGTTAGTGTGCTGGCAGCCCAGCCAATCACTTGATTTGCAGTCCTGGTAGTGCTGCTACTGTCCTGATGTTGCAGCTGCGTGCACTAGCGGCAGATACCTGTGTTTCTCTGCTAGTGGTACGCAGCACCAACTCGTGGTGCATATGTGATTCTTCAGCAGTGGTGCTGCATTGGCACTGCTGCTGCATTCGCAGTTCAGCTTCACAGCCACAGATCCCAATTGCTGTGCTAGCACTGACTGCGTGTGACATTGTTTGTGTATCTGGCCATGGCTTTGCACTTTGCAAGCACGCCGCTCCATACATTTGACGAATGTACAATATGCCGGTGGGCAAGGCATCTCTGCAGTACTGCAATACCTTGGATGGGCCGAGTGTGCCCAGCATCATTGCTGCATTGCAGGCGCTGTGTTAGCCGCGTGATTGCATTCAGCTGAGTGCAAACAGGCGAGTACACCACCACCTGTGTGTGTGCTGCCTTCCAAGATCTGCAACACCCTGTGTGGTTGCTGGGAAGCGTCCACTGCATCTGCACTCTACAGGCTGCAGGAAAGAATTTGCGTGCAACAGCATACCACGGATGTGCGTGGCATGCTGCATTCCCACAATTGCAATGAAGCTGGGAGGCGGCCAGCACAAGCTTGCCTGGCTGCGCATGCTGAGATGCATGCGTCTGCTGTTGTGTCAACAGGGCATTCACTTAGATGTTGGATGTTGTGTATACGTGTGTTTCAGACATTCTTTGGGCAGCATTGTAGGGGTGATTATGGGCAGCATTGAAGGGGTGTTGAGGGGGTCAAAGAGCATGGCATGCGCTTGCAGATACAGCAGGCACAGTATGTGTTTCTTGCATGTGCATGGCTGCATATGCAGCAGGCATGTGCGAGGCAGGGATAGTAGGCTGTAGTAGTGCAGTCGTGATTGTGCCGCGCAGCCTGTAAGGACAGAGTGGCTTGCAGACAACAAAAATAAGTCAAAACACATTATGCTGTTCAGGCTGGTGTGTGATTCGGCATGAGATTGTAGTGCTCAGCAAGCAGCACAGTGTGTAGGCGTCACGTGGCGGTATGGTACATGATCCAAGAAGAGCCTTTCTTGTCGGAAGTGGAATGGTGTGGCATGGTGCATGTGCAGGCCGCTTGTTTGCTTGCCTGCCTGCTTGCTTGCCGATTTGCCAGCTTGCTCGCCTGCCTACTTGCTTGGAGGGCGCACTTGCTTTACAGTACACGGCAGCTACTCGTGCAGCTTGCTGTGTTGGGCTGAGTGCACATGTCGACTCAGCCAGCTTCCATCAGGTTGTGACTGCATGTATGTGCATCAAAGTTAGAGGGTATTCAAAGTTAGACCTGCTTGTTGGCGTGTGCACGGCGGCAGTCATCGATGCAGTTGGGTTCTGCGGTCCAGGCGTGGCGTGCTTGTTTGTGGTGATTGTGGCTATTCTCCTTCCAGTGGGGTAGTAGCATCGCCTGCCCGGTACTAGCGCAAGTGCCGAAACCAGTGCCACTGCAGAGTGCACATGTTGTTATATCTGCCTGGGTTCTGCGAAACAAACAGCGGTGCTGTTGGCCAACAACCTCTATGGAGGATCATCCGTGATGGTATTGGTACATCAAATGCACAGGCATTTGGCGGTACGTCAAGCAGATGCCTCAGTATGCCTCGATAACACATGGCCGTCAGTATGCCACCTCACAACACGTGGCCAACGTGCAGAGTCTGCATGCCCCAAGCTGCACTGTGTTCCAGCTGTTGCCAGCGGGCAGCAATGCCCTGTGCGCGCGGCATTGTGACTCACATTTGAAATGTGTTTTCTGCAACTCTCTAAATGGCCGTGGCAGTGCCATCACTGACATCACCTGGGTTGGCCCCTGCTGCCTGATAAGCTCAGATGTGGATGGCCTCATTTGATTGCTCTGCAGCTACGCTGCTGCCACTGCTCGTACAGTATTGTTGTACTACCAGTGACAGGCGGCTGCTAGAATTTCTGCTTGAAGCAGATGTTTCAAGGCACTATGCACTGGCAGTTGACTGCCAACGTTGAGTGGTGGGTCGTTCCTGGGGTAGCAGTGCTTTGCAGGTGCGCAGCATGCTTGAAAACGTTTACTGGTGTTCAGATTTTTGGACAGCCGTCCTTCCACAGTTTGCTGTGTTGCATGTGTACGGAGTTGCTGTAACTCTGTTGCAGAGTGACTTGGCAAGTCCCAAACCAGACAAGAGCTGCTGGCATGACGTGGCATGGGCCGCACGCCGGAAATCCGGCGCCAGAATAGCCCTAGAGGTTACAATTCGCATGCAAGAAAGTTAAACGAATCACATCACATGTACAGATCACACCACATGACGTCAGCTACCTCAGCCATACTTCACATGTAGCTGACGCCACATGGCAAACTGCAATATGACAGGCGGAAACTTGCCGTGCAGGCAATGCTGGATGCATGTCCACGCCTTGCAATGTTTTACTACACACCTTGAAATGAGAACCATTATCATATGTAACACAACAGAGCTGGCGAATCAAACAAGTAGTAGCAGGTCCCTTATGACAACCGCACATCACACAGTGGCCAACACCATCCGCAGCATACAGTGATTCAGTGCAGTGCTTGAAGTGCGTCCACACACTCTTAACTGGCAACCCAACAGCAACTGCAGCGGCACCGCCACTGCGATGATCCAAGTACTCCCAGACCATACCCCGCGCATGCACCAGTGCTCAACCAGCATTGGCAGCAGCACATCTGCCATATGACATTGCTGGATGTAACAAGGTCCATGCGCTCATCAAGCACACGCGCAGACACCAGGGCAGTGCCAACCCGCCCTGCCCTTGCAGGCCCTTGCAGGCAGCGCTTGTCACGCGCCGCTGCATGGGCAGCCTAAGCCTGCCCCTACAGCCAGTGCCTGGGCTTGCCAAGCACCGACACCACCATCCACTGCAGCCTCGAAACTTGCATAGCGAAACAAAGATTTTGTCACGCAGGACACTCCTATGCCAGCTGATGTTGTGTGGAAGGTAACAAAGACGCTCGCACGCGTGACATCAGCCGGACACTGCAGACCTTGCCGACAGATGCAGGCTGCACAGCCGCCGAGGCTGCATGCAAGGAAAGCTGGTGCGTTCATCGGCTATTGTTTGTGCTGGTCCTTGCAAGCCACTGTTATGGCGCGGCTGCTACAGTAACACATCCACTGCAGCTTTGCTCAGCAGCCACCTGCCCACATCAGCTCAAAAAGGAGCACCCACCCGTGCCCTGCCACCCCCACAGCAACGGCAATACGAACACTGCAAGAGCGCGCTGCGGCAACGCTGCCGCACGAAGGCACAGCACACGCGCAGCCACAGCAAGGCGCCCAAGCATCGTGCTGCTGGTGCACGGCAGGCATCACGGGCCTACGCCTAGAGGCTGAAGCTAGCAGCAGACCTCACACAATTGCCCGCCATGGATGCCGTGCTTGTGCATTGCACAGGCGCAACCGCTGCCACAGCGCGAGCTAGCCAAGCCAAGCATACAATCAGCACTCAGAAGCCAGGAAAGAAGCCCCACCTACATAGCAGTGCACCCACCTCACAACAGCAGAACAGCAACACATGCCCAGAACAGTGTAACCTCCCATGAAACACAGCTGGTGTACTCGAGAACAGTACGCCAGTCAACAGACTGGCAGTCTTTGAGCAGTAATGCACAAGCCGAGCAGCAGAACAGCAGCAGCTGCGCAGGTCATGCAGGCGAGGCCAGCCACCGCAGCTGCCAACAGTACCACATCAAACCACAGCACGCACAGCACGCATGGCATGCACACGACACGCACGGCTCAGCCAGCCCAGGCCTCAGGGAAGGCGCGAATCCACAGTGCAGCCAACTCTCGCTCCACCCACGGGGCCCAGGCAGCCAGCAAAACTGCCAGCCAACGACACACACTCGGCCAGCGACACTTTAGAGCACCAGGCGACACACGAACCACTGGGTGCAAAATGATTAGCACAGGGAAAAGCAGGGCTGGCGTGCATTACTGCAGAAGAGCACAGTGTGCTATGAATGAAGATTGCGCATTGCATGCCGCTGCGCATTGACAGCTGCACGCGCTGAGCACCGCCCACCAAAAGCATCCAGGTGGCTGCAGCGGGCCGAGTAGCTTCTGCCAGTCAGCAGCCACACACGTCACAAGATACAGCCAGCAACCACCAGCCAATTCACACAAGCCGTGTACACCGTGCGAGCATGGGCACGCCTGCGCACAGTGCCACAGCGACACGATGGGCACGCCTGCGCACAGTGCCACAGCGACACGCAACACGATGCACGTCTGCACGTCTGCGGCAGCTTATGCTGCCACGCAGCTGGGCACCAAGCAATGCAGCCCGCGGACCACCACATGCTGCCGCGCCAGCTTGTCAATGCCATAGCATGCCACGATCGAACGACGCCACCTTGCCTGGTTAACCACCCTCAGTATGGGCACCCCTTCACACCCCTTATGGCTGCTCCCCTAGGCCCTGCTGCTGCTGCTGCTGCTGCTGCTGGAAGCCCTCCACGGACGGGAACGTGATGGAGTCATACACAACACGCTCCATCCTGCTCGCCTGCTCCTCGCTGCTGCTGGCGGCAGCTGCAGCAGCAGTCGCAGCCTCCCCTGCCTCCCCGCCAGGGCTAGGCGCTTTGCTGCCGCGCAGCGCCGCCAGCCGCTGGTCCGCAGCGCCAGCTGCAAAGGCAAAGGAGTGCAGCGGCTTATAGGACTCGCTGTGCGCCAGCGCCAGGCTGCTGGGCACCGCGCCGGAGCCCCAGCTGAACTGCGCAGAGCCAGACATAGTGATGGAGGGTGCAGCAGAGCCCAGCGACGCCACACTGCCGGATGAGCACTGCGCGCCAAGCTGCGAGGCAGCAGCAGCAGGCTGTACATGCGCCTGGCCATGTAGCGCTGTGGACCCCAGCGTCTCAGCTGCGTCACGGCCAGGCTGCTGTCCACAGTTGGGTGCGTAATCCAGCTCATCTACTACCGCAAGATGCTGCTGCTGCTGCTGTTGCTGGCTGGCATTAGCTGATGAGGCCAGCTGCCGCTGCTGCTGCTGCTGCTGCTGCAGCCGGCTGGCCTTGGATGACAAGGCTGACGAGACCGGCTGCTGCTGTGCGTCTGGATGTGCAGCTTCATCCACCCTGTCTGAGTAGGTCGCCTGCAGCTGCCGCAGCTGCTGCTGCTGCTGCCGCCCTGGAGCCCTTCCAGCGCCCGTGACAGCAGCTGCTGAAGGGCTGCTGCTGCCCTGATGCTGCTGGACTGCAGCAGCCTGCGCCGCCTGCGACACGATAGGCCCGTCAACAAGCCCTCGCGCCACCGCCGCAAACGGAGACACTGACCTGGCAGCCGCCTGCTGCTGGCGGTGCACCAGCAAACCTCTGTTCACCGGCTGGCTGGACCCTGCTGCTGCAGGCCCTGTGTCACACGGTGCACTCTGCTGCTGCTGCTGCTCTTCACCAGTGCTGCTGGACTTCACCAGGCGGCTAGGCCCATGCCCTGCTGCTGCATGTGCCTGCGGCCCCTGGCTGCTGTGTCCCGGGCTGCCTGAAGGGCCTGTGTTGCTGGAGAAGCTGCCTGTTGGGCTGCCCACAGTGCTGGCAATGGAGCCTGTGCTGCCAGCTGGCTGGCTGAGCCCGAATGGGCTGTGCGCTCCCAAGGAGTCCACTGAGTCATTGCCCAGTGCGGTGCGCAGCTGCAGGCGCAGCAGCTGCTGCTGGTCCAGCTGGCGCAGCTGCGCGGGCACAGCAGACCTGTCGGGCGAGGTGACGCTGCACGATGACGAGGCTGTCGCAGAGTCGCTGCGCAGGCCTGCTGCTGCTGCGACTGCCGCTGCCACAGCTGCTGGCATGGCCTCGACAGGCACGTCTGGCAGCCGCGCTACTCCCCGGCCCTGCGGATGCAGCGGCACTGGCGCAGCGCCGCCAATCTGCTGCTGCAGCACTGCAGCAAAGGGGCTGGCTGCCTTGGGCGCAGCAGCTGCGGCTGGCTGCTGAGGAACTGCAGCATCTGGCTCTTCCTGCACTGCAGCAAACGGGCTCGGCCTGCTTTGGGACGGCGGTGCCGCCTGACCCCTGCCACTGCTGCCGTCAGCTGTCTGCTGCTGCTGCTCTACAGCAAAAGGGCTGAGTGACCGGAAGCTGCCAGCCCCTTGCTGCTGCGCTGCTGCAAATGGCGAGCTGGGGCCTGGTGAGCCCCTGCCCCGCTCCGCTGACACTGCCTTCAGCTTGATTGCTGCTGGCTGCGCTGCGTCTGCGCCGCCTGCTGCAGCAGCGAATGGGCTAAATGCAGACATGCCAGTGTGGTGCGGCGACACTGGTGTTGCAGGCTGGTTCGAGCCAGCTGCAGCTGCTGCAGCAGCTGCTGCTGCTGCTGCTGCTGCACTTGCTGCTGCGGCACCTGCAGCGGCAACCCTGCCCGGCGATCCAGGCAGCGACAGGTCGATGTCGCTCTTCCGCCGCTGAGCGACAGCAGCACCATGCGCACCATGCGCACCGAAGGGGCTGCACTGCAGTGGCGAAGGAGAGGAGGGCGCTGCGTAGCCGTGCCCAGTGCCCGCTGCGCCTCCTGCAGCTGCTGCACCTTGGGGGCTGCCTATGTTGCTAGTGGTGCGGCCCAGCCGGCTGGGCACTCTGCACGCTGCTGGAGGGCCGCTGCTGCGATCTGCAGCAGGGCTCGGCCCTGCTGCCGCTGCTACCGGCTGCTGCTGCGCATGCACAGCAAAGCTGGGCTCCGCATAGCCGGTGAATGCACCTGGCGAGCTGCTGCAGCTGTGCTGGGAGCTCATGGGCGAATACCCCTGCTGCTGCTGCTGCTGCTGCTGAGGCGAGCCCTGGCCGCCGCTGCCTGCTGCTGCTGCCATCTGTGGACTGCCTGCTGGCTGCGTGCGGCGCTCACTTGTGCGCAGCGCAGGCAGCGCTGGCATTGCTGCGCCTGCATCGCTGCTGGCAGCTAGCCGCCACGCATTGAACGTGCACGCAGGTCCATTGCCGGGAGGTGCGGCTCCAGCAGCAGCACTGCCTCCTGCAGCCTGGATGCAGGCTGCCGCAGCAACAGCAGGGTCCACTAGGCTAGTAGCGCTGTCCACCGGCGTGTAGCCAGGCGACGGCCCTGAGTTGGCCGCTGCTGCAGCTGCCGTGGCTGCTGCTGCGGTGCTGCTGCCGGCGCTGCTCATTGGCGTGGTGTTGCCGGTACTGGAGCACGCTGGCGCTGCTGCTGTTGCCGCTGTTGCAGCCGCTGCTGCACCATGGCTGTTGGGTGCGCTGCTGTGTGTTGATCCAGGCAGCGAGGTTGGCGGTGAGTTCCCAAAGTAGCTGCTGCCTGTGGGGGTGGCGCAGGTGGGGGTGCCACAGACGGGTGTACCTACCTCTGCACAGCTCACACGCCTGCTGCCCCCGCTGCCAGTCAGCGACCTGCAGCGCATTAAGCACCAGAAGCAGCAGGACTTGGGTTGGGGAGTTGGGAGGTACAGAGGAGTCCCCCTACCCTGTCAGTCACCAACTTGCGGACAGCTGCAACAGTTTTGGCTCACATACTGTACACGGCTGCAGCTGCGATGCCATTGGTTAGGTCCTGGCGGCTTGATCAGGTCAGCACTCTTTGCCTGCCAGCATTTGACGGCAATGTACTGTTTGCAGCTAGTGCAAAGCCAATACAACCCTCACCCGCTAACTGCTGCGGCATGCACAAACACTTGACCTTGTGCCAGTCATGCAGCAGCACGCATCACACCCTTCCCACCAACCCACAGCTGCGCATCGCACCTGCTGCTGCCGTAGCGTGCGCAGCCGTCTGCCGCCCGCATCTCATCCAGTGCAACCACCACCTCCTCAAAGCGCGGCCGCGCACTCTCATCCTCTGCCCAGCACAACTCCATGAGCTCAATGTACCTGCAGCAGGAAAAACAGCGCCAACACAGCACAGCTGTCACACATCAGTGTCCTGCAGGTGCACTGCACAGCCCACGTTGCGCTGGCGCCATCACGCATCACCGGAGCAAGCAAGACACGCAGCATACGCACGGTACACGGCCTCTGCAAGCAACCTGAGGTTGCTTGCACTTCACATCCGCAGTTGGGCAATTATGTCATACGCTGCAGCTGGCATGCAGTCCCTACTCACTCAGGCAGCGAGCCGCCTGGCTTGCCAGGCAGCTCCTCCTCTGGCGGGATCTCAGGCCGGTACTGCTGCATCACGCTGAACAGCACCTGCAGCACGCAGTACAGCATACAAGCGCAGTCAGGCTCTATGCATGCATGTTTCCTGCCGGCAGCAGACCTCTGACCTCTGACAAAATGTTGGTGCTGGAGAGTCAGCAAATCATTGTGAACCCTTACATCTGGAGCACACGTTCCAGCACTGCAAGTGCCCACACAGTGAGCGCACGCACGTGATCTTATGCCTGCAGCTGAAGTTGATTTGGGTAGCTCACAGCAGTTCGTATGTCAGCGCATCTCTCCCAAGCCCTGCCCGCACCTGCACGCTCATCATCTCTTCGTACGGCTGCTGCCACGTCAGCAGCTCCCACATGACCACGCCAAAGCTGAACACGTCAGCCGGCCGCGACACGGTGCTGCTGCGGATGACCTCCGGCGCAGACCAGCGCGGGTTGGTCACCTGCAGCGGCCATACATTCACAGATCGTGTCGGCAGGCTAGAAGCAAATCCAATGTACTGAGCAGACCTGTGAGCTGAGTGTGCTGCAGCATCTTTGGCAGCAACGCATGGAGCATAAGGCGACAGGCGGCCAGCGCGCGCAACGCAGCAGCAGGTGCAGCTGGCTGTAGCCGCGCACACGTGATGCACTACACGCATCCCTTTACCTTGGACACCGTGATGCTGCTGGTGGGCCCCAGCATGCGCGCCAGGCCAAAGTCGGCAATCTTCACGTGGTAGCGCGGGCGGTCCCTGTCGATGGTGAGGTCCAGCAGCAGGTTGGGGCTGCGCAGGTCGCCATGCACGATGGGTGGCCGCCGGCTGTGCAGGAAGACCATGCCGCTGGCAATGTCGCGCAGCATGTCCAGCCTGAGGGAGCAGCGGGGGTTCCAGCAGCGGCGGGAGCCAGGTGTTGCGGCCGTCAGAGGATTGCATACAGCAGCAGACATTCAACCAGTCTGGCCGTCCAATGCACGTTGCTGCCCAGACATCACAACAGTCGATGATCTCAACAGCTGCCAAGCAGCCTGCACAAGCACAGCAACAACATCGACACAGCACCACAGACAGCAGCGCGGCGAACACACTCACCGCTTGGCCCATGTCAGCTCCTGCAACGCGCGCTTGTCGCCGCGCCGGCCGCGCTTGAGCAGGTCGTACATGCTGCCGTGGCTATAGTACTGCATCACGATCAGCGGCGGGTCCAGGCACAGCGCGCAGAAGCGGCTGATGCTGGGGTGCGTGAGGCTGCCCAGCAGGAAGACCTCGTCCATCAGCGCCTTGAGCTCGCGCGACACCTCCTCGTCCACGCTGTCCTCGCTGCGGCGCAGCAGCAGCAGCAGCGGCAGCAGCAGCAGCAGGGTGGTGGGCCGGCTGAGCTACCTTGAGCATGTGCGGTTGCAATGTCTGCGCAAACGCAGGCTTGCATGGCAAATGGCTTGCAGACTGACATGCACGCGACGTCCTTGCTACACTGCCTCAGATTGCAGCCCAGCGCTTGCACACAGGTCTTCCGTGCATACAGCACCAGTCCTGCAAGTTTAAGTAGAGGCGCTGACCCGCAAAACAGCGCTCGCCGCGCACCTGTCTGTGTCACTGCTGTCGCTGCTCTGCTCCTCCTCCTCCTGGTGTGTTTGCAGCTGTGCTTGCTGCTGCTGCCGCGTACGGCGGCTCTTCTCGGCCTGCTTTGCTGTGCGGCCCTTCCTGCGGCACACCTCGTCCTTGGCCTTGTCCTGCAGTGACACCAGCTCCTTGACAGCCACCTGAGTGCCCATCCACTCACCCAGCCACACCTGCGGGCAACAGCAGCAGCCGCAGGGCAAACATCATACAATACAGTGCCAGGCCAAAGCGTACATGTGAAGCAATGATGCAGAGACAACACGCCAACGACGCAACGCCTGGCTGACAGCGGGGGCAGGCACAGCAAAAGTAACGACAGCTGGTGCTTCCGACATCATCCACCTGCACATGTAGTGTCGTGCCAGGGCTCACCTTGCCGTACGCGCCGCTGCCAATGCTGCTCATCAGCTTCAGCTCCGTGCTCTCAATGATCTGGCACGTGCTCCACTGCAGCTGGCTGCCCCTGCTCAGCCGCCGCTCAGACTTGCGGCGCTCGCGGCTCATCGCACCAGCCTGCGAGGACTCCAGCACTGCTGCCGCTGCAGCACGCTGGGCCCGGGGTGCGCGCGGTGCGGTGATGATCTCAGGCATGCCGCTCGGCGCGCCAAAGCCAGCTGCCGCGATTGAACCCGCAGCAGCTGGCGCGGCTGCTGCTTCTGCGGCAGCCGTTGTGAGATCAGGCGTGCTCACCACTGTGGTGCCTGGGCCAGCTAGGAAGCCGCCATGTGTTGCAGCTGACAAGCTGCTGCCGCTGCCACCAGGGCAGGGGTTGGGCGCGACAGAAGCGGCAATGCCAGCAGCAAACTGGGGTGCAGCAGAGCCCAGCGGAGGGCTTGTTTGAGGCTGGCTTGCGCTCGGCATGCCTTGCTCTCGCGACATGTCCTCTGCTGCTGCAGCAGCCGCCCCAACACCAGCACTGCTATGCTGGAACGCACTTGCTGCTGGAGCTGCTGCTGCATGGCCATCAATGGTGTTGCGGGCTGTGCCTGCTGACGGACCATCAAACTGCTGCCGTGGGCTGTTTCCAGCAGAATGCAGCTGCAGCCGAGAAGGGTTGCCGCCTTCAGCCCAGCTGCGGGGGGACTGCTGTTGCGGCTGCTGATTTGCCGGCAGCCCGGTACTGCCTGCAGGCGCAGGTCCATAACCTTCCAAGAAGAATGACTGCGCTCGCTGCTGCTGCTGCCGCGGTGACTGATGCTGCGCTGCCGCTAGCATGCTGCTACTAGACTGCACAGTGGACGCCGTAACTAGCTGCAGCTGGTCAAGCACCCCGTCACCTGCAGTGCTCTGCACGTGTATTTGCAAGCCAGCTGCGCCTGTGCTGCGCCGTGCCAAGCTGCAGAACCAAGGAGCAAGCAGCAACACATAAATAAGCAGTGACACAGCAAGCTGGCGGGGCGATGCAGGGGGCAGAAGCCAACGCTCATGCCGTCGTGTGAAAATGTTGCCTAACAACACAACTTCAAAGAGCTGTGTGGCCAGTGGCAAGCATTGCCTTATCTGACCATTTCAATGCTGCAATCTACAAATGCACTGCCGGCAGCCTTTCAGACAATACTCCCTCAAAAGCACAACCCTCACGCACCTGCTGTAATCCAGGGATGAATTCATGCTGCTGCTGAGCAGCGCAGAAGCCTGGTGTGAGGGTGCCTGTAGCTGCTTCAGGCCGCCACGCTCAGCCTCCCTGGCTAAACCATCAGCACTCCAGAGCTTGATTGCACCTAGACCGCTGGCTGTCGCAATGCCAGCTGCACAGGCAGCAGCACACGCCAGCTGCGAGCGGTGCGAGCGCAGTGTAACCTTGCGCGGCCTGATCGCCGTCAGACCATGCTGCTGCTGCTGCTGCGCTTGCTGCTGCTCTTGCTGTGCATCAGCTGCTGCGCTGTTACCACCGCTGCTGTTGCCTGAGCCATTGCCAGCAGCAGCGTAACCGCTGCCCTGAGGCACGTCAGCTGCGCCAGCTGCACCGTTTGCACTGCCTGCTGCTGACTGCTGCTGCTGGCGCTGCTGCAGCTGCATGGGCGGCAGCACCCAATCCTCGTCCCTTGCAGGCCTGAGGAACAGCGACAGGTCGCCATTGGCACGCACAACTACCAGCAGCCCCTGCTGCTCTAGCACAGTCACTGCCCTGACTGGGCTCAGTGGCTCGCCCACTTTCACCAGGGGCACCAGCTTGTCACTTGCGCCGCTCCACACCAGCAGCTGCCCGTTGTCATGGCCAGTGATCAGCCGCCAGCTGCAGCGCGGCTGCTCGCCAATGCCATCCTCCGGCACGCTGGCAATGCCTGCTGCTGATGCTGCTGCAAAGGCGGTGTGGGGATAGCCACAGGCGATGTCTGCAGAGCTGCTGACACCCTTGGGGATGACTGGCACGGACACTGCCTGCTGCGTGAGTGCTGCTGAGCTGAGCATGCAGGCCATGGCCTGGCAGCTGCTGTAGCTGCCGCACGACCACGTGTCCAACTGGGTGCCTGCAGCGCCAGCAGATGAACCAGATGCAGCAGATTCAGGCCAACGCAACTGCATCAGCAACTCTGATCTGGCTGTAACACCAAGCTACACAAGTGAAGCAAACTCATGTTTTGGAGCTGCAACGCAGTCTGCCATGCTCCAGAGTGATGCCGCACCTGTCACAGCATCAAACAGGGCCAGCCAGGGCTCTGTGCGACCGCCGGCCACCCAGGCGCGGTCATCGCGCACAAGCATGCAGCGGATAGGGCCCTCAGCAGACTCGCCCGCGCTGCCCGGGGTGCGGCACGAGAAGCTGCGCCGCAGCGCCAGCGCCCTGCACCAAGAGGCGATACATGAATGGCATCAGCCGACATGCCAAGATGTGATACCACGACAGTTCATGCCCGGGCACATTGCATGCTGTGTTACCTAAGGCATGCAACTTCAGACGCAGACCTGTGCATCCGGTAAACAGCAGCTGCATACAACGCTTGATGTAGATGGCATGTGGCATTTGCTAGGCCAGCCCGGGCAGCGCACCTGGGCTTCACGTCCAGTGCTGGTGAGCTGCGGGCCTTGAGCGCACCAGCCTTGCCAGGCAGGATCGTCGCTGTGCACTCCAGCCGCGTGTGCATGCTGCCTGAACGGCACCTGCAGCAGAGGCAATAGGGCATTACATCGTAGACAGTGTTGTGAGCTCGTATTATTGGCTATGTGGTGCTCGCTGCCCTATAAGCTGTTTTCACCAGGCGTGCCATACACACCCTGCTACACCGCATCCATACCAGCAGGGTGTAGTTGTGCCTGCACCCTCACTAGCGTCAACACATGCAACACATGCGGGCAACGCTGGCAATCGTCCACACTTGCGGGCCTGCTTCAGCGCCTCACCTCAACACAGCCAGCCTGCCTGCATCGTCGCCGCCCCAAACCACATCGCTGTCTGCATCAGCTGCCAGGACACGCACAGAGCTGGTGAAAGCCCGCTCAACAAACACCTGCATGCACAGTAGGGCAAGCCACAGCAGGCAGGCAGCACTTGTGTCCAACAGAGCTGTGCTGGTGTGTGAGCTAGTGAATGGCTTGCATTGCACACAAGCATGGGTTGACCAACTTCTCCAGCTGCACACATCAGCGACCTATTGTCATCTTGAGTGAGGTGCCAGCTGCGCCGTGCAATCAGCCCTGTGCTGGTTCAATCACATGCACCTGGCATTGCAAATGGTCTTCGCAACACTGCGGCCGCATCAGTGCTGTCTGCAGCGCCACGCACCTGCTGCCAGTTCATGCGCTGGCGCATGAACACCGTGCCCTTGGCAGTGCCGCCCCAGACGTTGCCAGCGCTGTCCAATGTGAGCGCGGTTATCGCTGCACGCTCGACAGCCGCTGCTGCAAAGCTGGTTGTGCTCTGTGTCACACCACTGTAAAACTCCACGCGGTCACCAACAGCCCACCACACGCATGCCGCAGCTGACAAGCTGTCTGGTGGGGGCAGGAAGCACATGCTGGTCACTTTATCATGTTCACCACTGCGCACGAGGACGGAAGTGGTTTCTGCCGCTGCCACTGTTGCTGCAGCAGCAGCGCCTGCTGCATTGCCTTTCAGCATGCGCTCCAGCACGCCCGCTGCTGCAGCAACAGTGTTGGTGCTGCTGGTTGTTGCTGCGCGATCAATGGCACCTGGCGCAGAGCCGCGTGGAGTGCTGCAGCCGCTGTCGTTGTTGGCCGTGCCTTGCAGGCCTCCGAAGCGGCTGACATGACCGTTGGCGCTGCTGCCAGCTGCAGTGGCTTGCTGTGGCTGCTCATTTGGCATAATTGTCAGCAGCCGCGCAATGACTGCATTGTACTTGGCTGTGGTGCTGCTGCGTGTCGCTGCGGCAATCACTTTGCCAAAATAGCGGTACCTGGAAGCAGCAGCGGCAACAGCGAAGGCTCAGTCAGGGGACCAGCAAGACTATCCAGCTGGCATGCATGACCACTGCGAACCACGCCCTTTGGCATGCTGCTTGTGCACGCTCTCCATCAGGTCCGTTCATGTTGGGTGATATGACATAGCATGCCTTTTGCCAGTGGGGAACTGTGCATAGACGGCTCGGGTTGCTTGAACACACCTGCCATATGTCCGAAACAGGTGCTGGCCCCTGTTACAAGCCAACTTGATCTCGCACGCAACCACGATGAGCTCGGGTGCTGCAGAGGTAGCTACTGCCTGCTCCAACCTGCTCAGCGCCCTGCATTTCAGCAGGCACAGCAGCAGCTTGACTCCACATCTTTTCATGTGGTTGGAAGCAAGGGTACATGCTCCGACACGTTGCGAGGAGGCACCACAGCAGAAAAGCTGCAGTATGGCCACGGCAGGCACATTGCGATTTGCCAATGAGTGCTGCCACTGCTGCTGGCAGTCCGTCTGCCGGTGTTTTCTGAATAGGCTGAGCCAAGGCGAGGCACCATTTGGCACTTGCTCTGAGTGGCCACTACAGGAACTGCTGCAGGAAGATGCGGCAGCAGGCTGCACAGCACAAAACTAAGCGCCACCACACCGGCACAATTGGAAGGCTGTGGCTGTGACTGCTGCTGTTGATGACGGTGAAGATGACAATGACGATGACGGTGATGATGCTGATGCTGATGAAGGCAGCTGCAACGGCTGATAGTCAGCTGCTCACCTGTGTGCCTCCTCCAGCAGCTCCATGCCCTTGTCCTGGAAGCTGTTCAGTTTCAGCAAGTAGCGATCCAACGCAGCTACTGCTGCTGCAGCAGCCGCTACCTCGCTGCGCAAGAAGTGTGCTGCCGCCAGGTACTCGCGAGAGGGCTGTGCTGGGCCTGCAGGGCAACGGGTTTCACATCCTGGGTACACCATATGCCAATAGCGGAGAAGTGGCGGTGGCCGGTGCTGTTTATGCCAAAGGCGCACACTTGCAGAGATTGACACAAACTGCAGTGTCTTCTTGTCAGCTTGGGTCGCGTTGCTGTCCTGGTCACTCTGGCGGGTGGCATGAGCTGTGTGCAAAGCCACGCTCTGCGCAGCGCTGGCTCATGCAAATGTTCGGCACACCGCTATCAAAGGTGGCTTCAACATACCCTGTCTATTATAGCATACACGTGGCCGCAGCATGCATGGCACGCCGAGACGGCGGTGCCGTATGCTTGCACCACCACAACCTTCAGGCATGGCTGGCATGCACGCTGTCACATGCGTGCAGGCTGCGTTTATCACAGGCACACAGGCATTTTCAACAAACAGGATGTATGTTGTACAGCCCATATTGCTGCCAAGCATGCTGCATGTGCAGTGGCTATGGCGATGCTGGCTCCTTGTACACACCTGGTGCTTGCAGCATCATGCTGTCCTCCTTCTTGCCTGTTCTGACAGAGAACGACTTCGGTTGAGGCCTCCATGTGCGATTTGAGTTGCTCCGAAACAGGAAGCTCATCTGCCTGGCCTACAGCGGGCCTCTCCAGCTGCTCTTCCTTGCTGTTCAGCCACTGCCACTGCCCAGCGTCCCCATGACGAGCGCCTGCCTGCTCCAGTCAAGGACTTTATGTAGAGATGCGTCGTGATGTGCTTTCACAGGTCAAACGAGCTGAGCAGAGCGATCAAGTATCAGGCGCTGCTCGCTTCAATGTATTTGCGCACATCGCCACACATCAGCCTTATAAGCTTAGCAGCAGCATGTTGACTTCAAGTGCACGATTGATGACCGAGGAGGTGTGCCTCAGTCGCGGTCTCTTCGCCTGACGCTGTCTTTCTGTAGTCAGGCATGCGCACCCGGCAAAATCAGAAAGGAAAATGGTTTTTGATTTCAACTGAAGTTACCAGCAGTGATGTCGCCTTATACACCACGGACGTGTTGATGTTGGGCGCCCAAGGTGACAACACCATTTGTTGTCTCAATTTTGACAGACTCGGTTGATGTCTTGCGTTGCAAAGCATTGAAATGTATAAATATTATTTTTGTAACTCAGCCAGATAGTGCGTCTAAGCCTAAGCAGCCAAGTATCAAGCACTCCTGGGGATATTTCTGACCTAGTCAAAGCAGAAAGTGCATGCCACAAGCATCAAGGGCATAGCATAGGCTCTCGTCAAAAACGAAATCATGAATGAATACTTCATCAATGATAGCCCCACACATGTTGCTGTGCATCATCTGTCATATGCCGCTGCGCTGTTGCCGCAGGTGGACGCCGCAGTGTAGTACGCTCCGCAGTGACTGTTGTACGTGTAGTCAGGATCAGGGGCTGCTTGCCATAGTGCAGCTTGCCAGTGCTCTAGAGTCACTGGCAGAATCCAGTGGATGGCTGATGGATCAAGTGGTTGCCCAATGAGCCTGTCATTGGCTCGAAAACGGGCTGTGTTCCCGTCGTGTAACACACAAATCGTGACTGGGCCAGGCACAACGTCTCAGGGCGCCCTTGTGGCCAGAAGTGGCAAGAGGCGCCACCTATGAGTGAAGCAAAACTGCTTAGGCCATGTTTGTGCCGTCGGTGTCATCAACACGCCAATGCAACAGAGGTGAACAGTAACAGAACTCTCTGCTTGATGAGGATGCTGCAGCTGGCTCATGATCACCCAGCATATGGCATCACACATGAAAATTTGAAGATAGGGGGATGCAACAAGATAGGGGGATGCAACAGCCGATTCAATGCATGTTTCACAATGTTCATGCTGTGCATGCTGTGCTGGCGCAGCGAACAAAGTGTGTGAGAGCGAGAGGCTGAACCCAGCTATCCAGTCAACCCACTGAGTGAGGTTACTGCTCAGAAAAACTGCTGCCACTAAGCACGCCACTCATCATGTGTCACGCTGCAACGGCTGTGGACCACCTGTGTGCTGAGTCAACAGACGGGCAACGCACAGGCCCGTGTGTCATGCGGGTGTCATTCTTCATGTTTACGGCCTTTGCCCCGGGGCCCATCCAACAGTTGAGTTTCTCATCATCCTTTTACCAATGAGGCTTGGTGTCCACAGTCTCCCCTGCAGCGCATCTGGCAGCTTGTAAGGTTGTTGCAGCACCTCTAGTTGTGATGCATGCAGTGCGCAACTCCCACGTAGTTATATACAGAGCCACGTCCAAGGATTTGTTGCACGCTATGAATATATGCAATTGACAATGGCAGACATCTACGTGTAGTGCCTTATTCATTTAACACAACAGGCAGTATCAAGGCAAAAACATGGCAGGGCTTTGCAGGGCGCTTTCGAACTCCAGATCCCACAGGCTCACAGCTCAGGCAAGCATGTGCAGGGCTGCCGTGTCCGGCCGCGGGCCCTCCAGTGTTGTTGTATATCCAAACATTGGCAACGGAGAGGTTTGAAAGCCTCGGTGTAAGCGACCACACGAGTCTTTTTGGGGCAGCACAGATGCTAGCCTAGTGGTTAGGCCGTACTTGACCAGCATACTGTCGTCACGTGACCACAGTGCTCTGTGCGGTTAACGTGCTGCTGATGACGACAACGCCACTGTGATGTGCCACATTGTGTGACAAAGGTGCAACGTTTGCTTTGAGATAAGATTGGATGCTGTCAGTGGAGGGTTCCATGTGACAGCCCATGAGCAAGGGTTTGACCACAACTTGCTGGTGGATCTTGACCACTGGCGGGCTCCATGATTTCAGCCCATGGCAACTTTCAGTGGATTCGGCCACCTTACTACCAGGTCCGGGATTATTGGGAAGCTCAATTTGCAGCAATCGTCCCTATCTGTACATTTTGCAAGTGAGCACTGCTTGATGCACATTCATCAGCATCGCAATCCACAATGCGTGTTGCAGTGAGGCACTACATGTACAGCATGGTGCAGTGCTCAGCCAAGCCGTGCTCCACTGATGCTGCTATTGCCCACAGTTGAAATTTTGATTCAAGGTTGGGTTTACAAGGTAAAATGACAGGCCTGGCCCCCTTCACAAGAAGCTCCACTGTTGTGCAGGAGATGACCAAGATTGCATTGGACACCTGCTGGCAGCCTGAGTGATGTCGAACCGGAAAGAAACTATCTACGATCGACAGCCAGCTAAAAAAAGAGTTGCTGTAATGGTCCACAGCTGGGCTGACTCGACTCGATCCTTTAGAACCCTCCACTCTCGCAGCGTTTTAGCCGACTGTCTCGATCTGTAGCCCATTGGCTGCTCGGAATTCTCAAACCACACGTTGGAATCTCGAAGCAGGTTATTACGCAGTGACCTGCCTTTGCCGAATTGATCAGGCCAGTGGCTGCGGCCCTTGACGCTGCTGCTGCTCTGCAATGGGCGACATCGATCCCAACAACGACCCCACGGTCGTTGTAGATAATACACCTTTCCCCAACCCCGACCTTTACTTCAAGGTCTTCGATAGCGAGCGTGATGAGCCCGACACCAAGTACAGGGAGGATGTGTTCAAGCTGTATGAGCGCTGGGAGAAGAAGTATGGCAGGAAATGGCCGGAAAACGGTCTTAATACAGAGGATCTTGTTTGGCTGTATAATGAGGCCTACAAGGATGAGGAGGGCGAGCAGCAGCAGGGCAAGCTCATGCCCAAAACGTATCCCAAGGAGAAACAGGACTATGACGGACAGGTGAGCCCACACTCTCGGCACAGAGTGCACTCGCTGGCACGGAGATGGCAGGGCAGGCAACGGGGCTTGCAGCTGCTGGCGTGCTGCTGCAGGTGCACAATGCGGGTGTGATAAGCAGCAGCTTTGCCAGCAGCAGCAGCAAAGCAGCAGCAGCAGCAGCAGGCAGCCGCGCAGCAGCAGAGTCGTGGCAGCAGCAGTGACAGAACAGCAAGCTATACCTGCGGCACACTTGTGTGAGTTTGGCAGCCTGCGCATAGCAGCACGGCTGGATGCAGTGCAAAGTGCAGTGGCAGCAGCAGCAGAAGCAGCAGCAGAAGCGTGCAAGCAACAGATTGAACCTAGCAGGCAGGTGCAGCTGCCCTGCAAAACGGCACAGCATAGAACAAGTCAGCAGCACCCAAACAAGAGCAGCAGTACGCATGACACGTCCTGGGCGTGCGAGAGTTGCAACGAATGGCATTGGTTCTGTTGGGCAATGAGTAGTTCTCAAGCAAGGCAGTGGTTAGGCCTGGTTCTGATGCTGCAGTCATCGCCAGAAAACTAATCAACGCACAAACCAGGCAGTGCAGTCACACAGGTCGAAGCAGCACCTACCTCGCTGCACAGCTGCAGCGGCTGAAGAGGCAGAGCTATGCAGCTGACCTGCCGTGACAAGCGACCACACATCACACCAATTGTGTGGTAGCTTTGCGGCAGCAGCAGCAGCAACAGCAGCAGCAACAGGCATTGTTAAACAAACGGCACGCAGTAATCGTATCCCTGCAGCACAGGGCTCCTTGTCACTCCCCCTTCACTGACAGTCCCGCCCTGCAACGAACACCCGCTGTCCTCTGGTTGTCGCCGCTTTGTTCTCTTTTGACGCTCGTGCCTGCCAGCGTTCTGCAGTTCGTGACGGTCACGAAGGATGCAGCCGAGGCTGAGCTGGCCTTGCTGCCTCGCTGCTGACAGCTTGCCTGCGTGCCCGCTGCCGCTGCTGCTGCTGCTGCTGCTGCTGCTGCTGCTGCTGCTGCTGCTGCTGCTGCTGCTGCTGCTGCTGCAGTTCATGACGGCCAGCGAGGACGCAGCCGAGGCTGCGCTGGCGTCACTGCCCAAGGAGCGCCGCGCGCGTGCTGCTGCCATCGCCAAGGCCAAGGAGGAGGTGGAGAACGGCGTGTGGGTGACGGACGAGTTTGAAAGCGAGGCGTACGAGATGGGCAACATGGAGGCGGTCACGGGCATGTACCTGTGGGACAAGTGAGTGTGGCGTGCTTTAGGTTTGTGCAGGTTGATTGCAGCGTGCTTCTATGCATTGTGGCCTTGAGATGGGCAACATGGAGGCGGTCGCTTTGGCTTGGATGCAGCCTTCAGTTTGTGGTTGCAGGTGCAACAGTTTGCAAAGGCAGTGACCGTCATGTACCTCTAGGACACGTGAGTGGCGCGCTGTAGGGTTGTGCACAGTTGCTCACAGTGGATGCTCACAGTGGATGGAGGTGGAGATGTGCTGCTGACAGCTGCAGTGTACGGTTGAGGGATGGGCAACATGGAGACGGTCACGGGTATGTACTTGTGGGACAAGTGAGTGGCGTGATGTAAGGTTGTGCAGGTCATGCGCAACTGTGGATGTAAGGTTGTGCAGGTCATGGCAACTGTGGATGTAAGGTTGTGCAGGTCATGCGCAACTGTGGATGTAAGGTTGTGCAGGTCATGCGCAACTGTGGATGCAGGCGGATGCCTGAGCATGGGAATCGGTAGCCTAGCCGCATCCATCCAGATGTCTTCAAAACGGCGCTGAGCCATCCTGCTGCTGCTGCTGCTGCTGCTGTAGGGAGGGCAAGCCCACCATCATGCCTGAGGGCCCACCGCGTGAGGAGATGGGCGAGGGCAGCGAGGGCTGGAGCGACTTTTACGGCAGCGTGCGGCCGCGCCACGTGGACAGTGACGACGTGCGCGACGCGCTGTGGGCCACGGACGAGTTCGAGTCCGACGAGGTGCGCTGCGCTGCTGCTTGTTGTGGGTTTGTTGCTGTTGTGCTGCTGTTGCTGTGGGCCACAGCAAGAGTAGTGGGCCACGGACGAGTTCGAGTCCGATGAGGTGCGCTGGGTGCTGCTGCTTGTTGTGGGTTTGTTGCTTTTGTGCTGCTGTTGCTGTGGGCCACAGCAAGAGTAGTGGGCCACGGGTGAGTTTGAGTCCGACGATGTGTGCTGCGTGCTGCTGCTGCGGCGGCGGCGGTTGGCTGCAGGCTAGGGCCCTGCTGGTGTCGTGTGCTGCTGCTTGTTGTGGTGTTTGCTGCTGTTGCTGTGGGCCATGGACGAGTTCCAGTATTACGTGGTGTGTGCTCCTCAGGCAGCACAGGGCGGCAGCAGAACAGGCGATGACACAGGTCAACAGCTTGAGCCACGGCTTGCGCCCTGCAGGACAGCATCAAGCCTGGCCCGCGCTCGTCGCTGCCGACGGGGCCTGTGCGTCACACCCGTTCCAGCCACACACTGTCGAGCCCTGCGTGCTGTGCTTGAACCCTACTGCAGGACAATACAGAGTCCGGGTGGGAGCCGGAGTACGTGGGTGCTGGCCTGGGGCTCAAGCAGGAGGACGCCATGAACCATGAACACTCTTTAACCCTGCTGCTGTGCTTTGATTCTAAAACCCTGCAGGACAACACTGAGTCTGAGTGGGAGCCGGAGTATGTGGGTGCTGGCCTGGGGTTCAAGCAGGAGGACGCCATGAACCATGAATACTCTTGAACCCTGCTTCTGTCCTTGAAATTCTAAAACCCTGCAGGACAACACTGAGTCCGAGTGGGAGCCGGAGTATGTGGGTGCTGGCCTGGGCCTCAAGCAGGAGGACCCCATGAACTGGCAGTACAGCCTGCGCCACTCCAACCACCCCCTGGCTCCTTTCCCTGGGGAGGCCCTCAAGTGGAACAGCTACGTGTACGATGACGGCACCACGTGAGTGTATAAAGCATTGCAAGAACTACTTCTTGCAATAGCTGAAAGCAACATATTGCTCACTTAGCTGAGTGACACAGCACAGGGTTTGGGGTGGGTAGGCTGGTGTGTGAGCTGTAGGTCAAGCGGAACAGCTACGTGTATGATGACGACACCACATCAGTGACTGTGACGGCGCCACGCAACTGCTCTCATTATGCAGACTGTGGTGCTGTGCAGCTGTTTTGCGGACTGTTGTGCTGTGCGAGTGTTTTGGGAAGCTGTCTGTGCAGCAGAGTGCACTTGCATGGTGTATGTATGCGTGGCCTATGTGCATGCTGCTGCAGCCACGTGTAGTGCTGGCCGTAGGGCATGTTGCCTGTGCAGGGGGGTGGTACACAGGCAGCAGCAGACAGCGATCAGCAGTGCAATGAACAGCAGCGGCACGCACCTCACCACCACCTTCATATACCTGTTCCGATCTGTGCTGACGCCGCGGTGTTGCTGCCCTGCTGCATGTGCTGTGTCCGCATCGCTGCTGCAGCTACGAGGGTGTCACTCGTGAGGCCATTCCCCACGGCATGGGTGTGATGACCTTTGGCAAGGGCACGGGAGGCGGCTTCCACTTCAGGTGGGCGGGGGCTGGTCCAGCAGCAGCAGCAGCAGCAGCAGCGTACTGCAGAAGACAGCACTTCAACAGCAGCGTGAGGCGTCAAGCAGCGGCAGGGTCAGCAGCATAACCATCAAAGACCGTCTCATGACAGCAGCGGCAGCTGTGCATGCAAGGGCATGATGTGATGGCAGATGTGCCGCAGGGCATGCCGCAGCTGCAAAGACTCGCACAAGGGGAGTCAGCCATCATCTGCATGCATCTTAGGCTACACCAAATGCTGAGCACTCCTGCCCATGCTGCCTGTGCTGGCTTCTCTCCCTGTGACGCTGTCTACTGCTGTGCGCAGGGAGGTGGGTGTGGGTGACAAGTACGAGGGCGAGTTCCAGGCTCTTCTGCAACACATAACTTTGTTACATAACATGTTATGTTTGCCGCTGCTTGCTGCTGTGCGCAGGGAGGTGGGCGTGGGCGACAAGTACGAGGGCGAGTTCCAGGCTGGCTATGCGCACGGCCTGGGCCAGTTCACCAGCATCAACAAGGGCGAGGTGTACATTGGGGAGTTCTTCGCGGGCCAGAAGCACGGGTGAGGAGCCTGGGGGGGAGCGAGGCAAAGAGCAGGCAGATCAGCAGGCGGATAAGTGGCGGCGGGAGTCATGGGCAGCTGCGGGTGTTTGGTGTTGTGCACGGGGCGGAGCAGCTATTATTGTGCATTGCCTGCAGCTTGGGTGGTGGACTTCCCCAGGACGGCAGCGCATGTTGCAGAGGGGTGTTGGGGGAGGCTTTGTATCAAGCACCCTGCTGCACGGGCTGCGAAGGAGTGCAAGATGCGCTGGCAGCAAGGATGGGGGCAGGGTGCCTCGGCCTGACACCAGCCGCTGTGCAGGCTTTTGTGTGTCACACAGCCATGTCTCATAACATGCTACATAACATCTGCCTCGCGCAGGTGTGGCATGAAGATCGACATGAGCCCCTTCTACTACCTGGTGGAGCGCGGAGTTGACCCCGTGGTTGCGTACCAGCGCAGCTACAAGCGCATCATGAAGGAGATCGAGTTCAGGACATGGTACAGAGGCCAGCCCCTGGGCGATGCAGGTGCGCGTTATCATTGTTCATATTATGTCACTTAGCATGTGCACGTCTTGCCGCCGCGGGCCCCTGAGCGATGCAGGTGCGCGGTGCTCTCATTTAATAAGCTTTTCGGTCTTGCTGGCTGCCCTGTCTTGTGGTGCTGAGGTGTGTGGAGTTCTTGCTGGTGGATTGAAGTTGATGCTGCTGCTGTTGTTATGGGCGGTCCGGTAGCAAGTATCAGCTGCCGCTGGGACAGGTGCCTGCAAATGTTCTATGTCAGCATGCACCCTTACCCGCACAAGCACGACAATGCTGTGCCAACTGATCCCTTTGCTCCTACTCATCCTGGCCCACCTCCTGCCCGCCCTTTGCTGCACACCTGCAGGCGAGGCTGAGAGCGTGCTGGTGGCTGTGCGTGACGACGCTGCTGCCAGCCCCTTTGACGCCGTGGTGAAGAACGTGGCGCATGAGACCAAGCTCAAGAACTGGAAGGGCATGAGTGCAGAGGAGAAGGCGCTGAGCAAGCTGGCCGATGTGCTTGAGCAGGTGCGGGCACGCGCATAATTATCTTGAGCTCTGCTTGTGCGCTTGAGTCGCCACAGGGCAGGGTGTGCTGAAGATGATGTGGGCAGATAGGCGCTGCGTGCCACGCTGCTGGTCGCTTGTGCATGCAATGTTGTCTTGTTGTCGGTTGAAGTGAAGATTTGGAAGGGCAAGAGCGCAGAGGAGAAGGCGCTCAGCAAGCTGGCGGACGTGCTGGAGCAGGTGCGGGCACGCGCATAACATCTTGAGCTCTGCTTGTGCGCTTGAGTCGTCTCAGGGCAGGGTGTGCTGAAGGTGATGTGGGCAAATAGGCGCTGCGTGCCACGCTGCTGGTCGCTTGTGCCTGCAATCATGTTTTGTTTTTGGTTGAATACGTAATGGGAAGGGCATGAGCGCAGAGGAGAAGGCGCTCAGCAAGCTGGCTGACGTGCTAGAGCAGGTGCGGCCACTTGCTTAACATGTCAATATCTGCTTCTGCAGGCGGTTGTGCAGGGTTGATGGTTGAGCCTTCTCAGGTGTGGTAAAGGAGGTGCGGGCGGGTAGGCGCTACTTGCCTTGCTGCTGGTCTGTTGTGCCTGCAACCTTGTTTTGTTGTTGCTTGAATGCATGATGGGAAGGGCATGAGCGCGGAGGAGAAGGCGCTCAGCAAGCTGGCTGATGTGCTGGAGCAGGTGCGGGGGTGCACTTTTTGTACAGGCTATCACGTAGGGTAGGGGGCCTGCAAATTCCTGAGCAAGCTGGCTGACGTGCTGGAGCAGGTGCGGCCAGTCACGCATCTGCGGCAGTTGATATGCAACTTCAACCTCGTGGCGCAGGATCCTGCAAACGACAGCAGGTGGCATGTGTATAGTGCCAGTAGCGTCACTGAAGACGCAAACAGAGGTCTAAAGTATTGCCCCTACTGGCTGCCGCCCCGCAGGTGCACTTGGACAAGCACAGCTTTTGGCAGCGGCTACAGCACCGCCACATACACTGCATGTCACTGGCCGATGTCACAAGAGACATAACACTGCGCGCCCTGTTTTATGTCCTGTCCCGCAGGTGCACAGCGACAAGCACGGCTTTGGCAGCGGCTACAGCGGCTACGGCAGCAAGACAAAGCTGAACGAGGTCGGCGGCATGGGCGTGGCCGATGCGGGCGCCAGCGAGGACAGCATCGACCTCATGGTGAGCAAATGTATTGGTAAAGGTCTTTAGGTGAAGGATTTCTTGCGTCATACCATCATGGCTTTACGGCATCGATGCCATGATGAGCATTGCGCATCAAAAGGCTTGATCCCTGCGGCTCTGTTGCCTGCTGCAGCATCATCTGTTGCCTTGCGGCACGCTGGGCTGCTGCCTGCTGTGCTGTTGCTGGAACCCTGATGTGCCAGTGGTGCAGGATAGTAGGCTGATGTGCGCAGCAGCAGATGTGCGGCCCCTGGCAGCTCATGGCAATTCTGTTGCCATCCTTGCAGCAATGGCAAGCTGATGCTCTGCGTCAGCTTCCTGTTCTTTGAGCGCTGCGGAACATGACTCAATTTGCTGCGTGTCTCATCGCCACTGCTGCCGCCGCTGCTGCTGCTGCTGTATCCTCACAGGTGGGCCGTGACGAGGACGGCAAGCTGGGCCCCGGCTGGTTTGACGCCACCGACAGCGAACTCTTCCCCATGGACGAGCGCCTGCGCACGCAGGTGGCGGTGGAGGCGCTGCAGGTGAGGCTGCCGCAGCATGCAGCTGAGGAGGCATGTGATGCAGCTCGCAGCTGAGGAGGCATAACACGCTTGAGCTTCTGTCCAGCGCCCATGTACGTTCAGCTCACTCCTCTTGCACTCACTGAGTGTTGCTGTCCTGTGCTGTTGTCCGCTTGCAGGACAAGATTGATGAGTCGGAGGACAAGGAGAGCATCCTGGGCGGCGACATCCTCAACCCTACGACAGGTGAGCAGCAGGCATCCGGCTGAGCAGCTGCGCCTGCACCGCACTGCACAGCACACGGCCACACACGTGTTGTTGCTGGGGGAGTGGTGCATGAAGCTAGAGTAATGCTGTTGCGCGCATTTGCTTCCACGCAGCCATGCATCACCTCTAGCTGCTGGCTCGCTGCTGTTGCCGCAGGCCTGCTGTTGTCACGACGCTGTCTCGCTGTTGTTGATGACGCCGGCTCCTGACCCTCGACTGCTGCTGCTGCTGCTGCTGCTGCTGCTGCTCTGCCAGGGCTGTCCCTGAAGGACTACCTGGAGGGCCGCGAGGCGCAGCATAACGAGCTGCTGCAGCGCGTGTACGGCGGCAAGGCCGCCATGCGCCTCGACGACGACACCACTTACCTGGACAGCGAGGTGAGGTTAAAAGGGTTTTCTGCTGGCTCCCTAGCTGAATGTGTGTTGTTACGTGATGACACCATGATGTGTGCCTCGACGACGATACCACCTACCTGGACAGCGAGGTGAGGTTACAAGGGTTTGTGCTGGCCCCTGTTGCAGAGTGTTTGTTGTTGCGTAGTGGCTAGGTGATGTGCGGGTAAAAGGCGACACCACTTACCTGGACAGCGAGGTGCGCACAGCAGCTGTTCTCATGTGGTGTTGCGTCGGCTCACGGTCGTGTACTGCTTGTGTTGTGTGACAACACGCTATCTGTGTCTAGTCTGGACAGTGGTCACAACAGCTGCGTCAAGACGCCAGAAGGAGCTGTGCATGTGCAGAGCCACCAGCGGCAACTGATGCGTGCATTGTTCTGCAACACGAGCGAGCATTCGGTCGTTGTCATTCGCCACGCAGGAGCTGCGCGCCATCAACACCGCCAAGCTGGGCGCTGCCGCGGAGGACCTGCTGCTGCAGTCCATAGCTGCATGCACTCGCGCTTTGCGCCTCCACTATATCAAACATATATCTTGTGCATGACCACACTCGTTGGCCATGCCAGGTACAGCCTCCAATGCTGAGGCAAACACAAACCTCCCAACACACACAGCCTGGACGGTGTAAGAAGCAAACAAGCGCTGCAACCTTCCCACATCTGCATTTCGCACTGTCTGCAGGAGCTGCGTGCCATCAACACAGCCAAGCTGGGTGCAGCCACGGAGGACCTGCTGCTGCAGTCCATGGCCCGCCATGACGCGCTGTGGGCGGAGGATGACGCGCCGTATGCTGCGCAGGACCGCGCATCAACGCGCAACTGGGCGGAGCTGGACACCGACACGCGCTTTGAGACGGAGAGCGATATGATGGAGCTGTGCGACCTGGCTGAGATCCTGTGAGTGGTCAGGGTTTTGTTATTTTTGGGACAACGTGGTTTAAGGTTTTGAGTGTGGTTTGTAAGGCAAGGACATTGCACACACGCTTTGAGACGGAGAGCGACATGATGGAGCTGTGTGACCTGGCGGAGATTCTGCGAGTGGTCAGGGTTTTGGTACTTTGGGATCAGTGGTTAGGGTTATGTGTGTGTCTTGAAGGGCGGAGCAGGACACCAACACGCGCTTCGACAACACAGGGGTGGGGGTTTTGCGTTCGGTACAGGGGTTATGCGCTTTTGCGTTTGACAAAGCTGTGGTTTGGTGTGGTGTGGTGCCGGTCTGCTAGTGTTGAGATGGAGAGCGACATGATGGACCTGTGCGACCTGGCAGCGATCCTGTGAGTAGTCAGGCGTTGGGGGTTTTGTGTTTGCGGGAGGTGTAGTGCAAGGTGGCGTGGTGCTGGAGGGCTAGTGTTGAGAGCGACTCGATGCAGCTGTGCGACCTGGCAGAGTTCCAGTGGTGGCCAAGGCGCGCGTGTTCCTTGCTGTGCTGACCGCTGCTGCTGCTGTTCTGCATTGTTGACCCACCGCAGCGGCACCATCGACGAGGTGGTGGTGGTGGTGGTTCATGTTCTTCCTGTAGCGCTGGCTGCCGGTGACTGCTGACTTCCTGACTGCTTTTTTGTGCTCTGCCTTGTCTTCTCGCAGCGGCACCATCGATGAGGTGGAGGAGGTTGTGGCCAAGGCGCGCATGTGGCGCTGGAAGCCGTACGGGGAGGTCACGCTGCGCTTCGCACAGGACGCCAACGTGAGCAGGGGCTGCCTGCAGGGGGGGTGGGGCAAGGGTGCTGTGGGCGGCTGCCAGGATATGGGGTCACGGGGTCTTGGTGCATCCGCTTGTTTGACGTGGCAGTAGTAGCGCATTGGTCTTTGTGCATGCGTGTCTGTGTGAGTGATGGTGCCTGCTTTGATGCTGCCACTCAGTTGGAGCAGGAGCTATGTTGGTGCTTATCACTACATGCCGTCGCTCCATCTGCTGCCGCACCCCACTGCGGTCCATCAAACTTGCGTCCCTGACTGTGCTTCCGCCGTACTTCTGTCTCTGCCTGCACGTCTAATGTGTCAATGTGCAAGGTGCCCCGTGGAGCTGATGCAGGAGCCGCTGCACTACCCGCTTGCTCAACTTTCTCATGGCCGTGCTTCTGCTTTCTCCCTGTCTTTGTTCCCTGCATGAGATGTGCAGGGTGCCCCCGTGGAGCTGATGCAGGAGCCGCTGCACTACCCGCACGGCACCAAGTGGATGGCCCCGGGCCCCATGGGCCAGGTGCACCCGCTGCCCGATGACAAGAACATCCGCATGGAGATGGCCCGCGTGGCAAAGAACCACCAGCACGTGTTCAACATGTACAACTTTGACTGGGACCCGGAGCCAGGCAGCGTGGGTTATATTATTAACCAGCGCGTGAAGCGCGGCGCGGAGCTGCAGGGCCGGCGGCTGCTGCGCATGGCAGGGAACCTGGACGCAGCAGAGGCAGCAGCAGACGGGCCAGCTGCCGGCGGCAGCAGCAGCGGCGCGCAGCCTGGGCCGCTGCTTGCGGAGCTGGACGATGCAGCAGCAGCAGGGCTTAGCAGCAGCAGCCGGCAGCAGCAGCAGCAGCAGCAGCGGCAAGGCGGCGGCCTGCCGTTTGGCAGCATTACAGCCAGCAGCGGGGCAGGCTTGTGGATGGCTGGGCCGCTGGCTAGCTGCAGCTTGTCACTTGGTGTGGGGCGGGCATCCAAGGCGGTGCTTGGTACGCTTGCTCGCGCAGCAAAGCGCGCACCCACCATTGACAGCGGCAGGGCGCGCCTCAGCAGGCCAGCAGCAGCCAGGCGCAGCAGCAGCAGCAGGCAGCAGTAGCAGCACCGGCAGCAGCAGTAGCAGTGTTTTGGGGTGGACTTGCATTTGTTCTTAGGTGACTGTTGTGGCTGTGGTGATGCTGAGCGTCATGTTACATCTAGCTGTGCTGCACAGCCGTGATTGCTGCATTTGCTGCAGCGGCAGCGACATGCAGCTTGAGGTGTGTGTTTTGGGGCATCGGCTGGGGCATGCTGCTACGCAATTATGGGGTTCACTATTTGACGAGTTTGTGAAGGCACCGCCATGTGGCGTGCATGCGTTGCTGGTGCCTTCTTGGCTGATGAGTGTCTGGTGCATGCCTGGCGTTTTGCTGCTGCACCAGGAGTGTGTCTGTGTGTGTAAACAAGAGCAATGCACTGCATTGTGAGTGCTCCCACATAGGAAGGGCATGTACAGCCCCTGCTGCGCTTGGCTTGAGCACTACAGCACATTGCACAACATGCTTATGGGATGCGTGCTGCGTATGCATGCGTACGGCAGGGCGCGAATGTGTCTGCTGCTCGTGGCGTTGACAGCACTGCCCGATTGCATGCGCTGCAGCTGCCACAGCCAGTGCTGTGAGCAGATCTGGCGGCTTGCAAAGCATGGCATGCTGCCCAGCAGCAATGGGTGTTCTTTTCTTCATGTTACAATTGGGCAGCAAGTGTAATTTCACGTTTAAGAGCGAAGCTGGGTTGCAGTCGGCTGCCATTATCAGGGACGTGGTATCATTATTATCACCAAGAAGGCGTATGACATTCAGTCAAGGGGCCTGATTCATACAGCAGAAACACGGGTGAGCAGGGCTGATTCAAAGGACGTCACAGGATGACAATCTGACTCACGTGATGCGCTGAGAACTTCTGGAGCGTCAGGTGACAACATGCACAGCTGAACAGGGCTGCAGTCCGTTCTGATGAAGGGTCAAATCGCCTCAGCGGCTTGCAGTGCATTGAATGTGCTGTGAACACAGCATCACCAGCATGTGCTACACAGCCTGAACCAAATCAACACATGCAGCTGGCATATGCCCATGCACGGGCAGGTGTGGGTGTGCTGCATACCATGCAGCACAACACACACAGCAGGCGGCAGCTCACCGCTGCACGCACCACCTGAGCAGCAGCCCCAGCCCACCCCCAGAGGCCATGCCCCGCAGCAGCGGCCTCACCACATGCCGGCCAAGCAAGCGGCCACGCTCAGACCGCAAGCGACGCAGCAGCTGCGCACATGGCTGCAGTGCCTTCTGTGCTGCTTGCTGCAGTGCAGACTGCGTTGTTGGACCTGCTGCGGCGGCGGCAGCAGCGACTGCCAGGCAGCTATCATGCTGCAGCACCTCATGCCTGCTGCTGCTAGTGCTGCTCCAACTGCTGCCTTCACTGCTGCTGCTGCTGCTGCTGCTGCTGCTGCTGCTGCTGCTGCTGCTGCTGCTGCTGCTGCAGCGGCTGATGCAGCAGCTGCAGCTCTCAAGGCACTTTACCAGCACAACTTTACTGCTTCCATCTGCACGCCCAGGAACAGTGCCGCGACACAACCAGTGTGCGCCTGACTCCCTGCTCCCATGCACACAGCTGCTGCTGCTGCTACTGCTGCTGCATTGGACCCTGCAGCATGCCAAGCAGCAGCCCTGCAGCTGCAGCATCTCCAGCTGCGGCGGCAGCCAGCAGCACATCACAAGCTGCTGCTGCGCCAGCTGCCTTGCACTCTCTCGCAGCTGCAGGGCAACCTGCCGCTGCAGCTGCCATGAGGCTAGCGCCATCACCACACACGCGCCCATTGGCACAGATGCCATCAGCAGCCCTGACAGAGCTGCGGCTGGCCAGGCCACCAGCTTGCGGCGCACTCCGAGAAGTGCTAGGTTGCACCCATGGATGTAGCAAACACACATCAGCGCCATTCTCGACTCATGCAGCTCTTCAAGCCTGTGTGCTTGGTCCTCATCGGGCTCTATTGCAGAATCTGCAGCAACTGCTAGCCTGGCTAGCTGCTGCAGCGCCTGCCGCCGTGTGTCACGCAGCGACAGCACCTGCAGCTTGCTCAGACCGGTGCGCATTGCCTCGCCGCCGCTGCTGCTGAAGCCTAAAACACCTTTCAGCTTGAGGCAGCGCAAATTTGGGCAGCTGCTGCTGATGCTGATCAGCAGCTTGTCATCTATAACCATGCCGGCGCGCGTGTGTGCCGTGTTGATGTACAAACTTCCCAGTGAGCTGCACTGCTCTGCTGGGAAGTTCACCCGGAGCTTCGCAGGCCCCGGTGACGCTGCCGCAACTTGCAACGGCCAACCCAGCGTGGGCAACACATCAACCAGCGACGGCAGCGTCACCAGGGCTAGCTCGACCGGCGCTGCATGCTGCAATATGTCCATAAGGTCGCAGCTGGCGCCGCAGCGTACTGTGAGCTTCCAAAGACGGCTCGCTGAAGTCACTTCTGGGGCTGCATGCAGCAGCCTGCTGCTGCTGCTGGCATCTGTGGCTGCTGAGGAGGCGCCTGTCTTGCGGGGACGACTGCTGCCACGGCGCAGCTCAGATGCTGCGATGCTGCCGGAATTATAGCGCCTGCAAAGCACGAAGGCAGCACGCAGTGGCGGTGGCAAACATGGTTGGTTGAGGAATGCAACCGTGCTTTATGTGATGTAGCAGCACCCACTGGTTAACATATCACAGCTGCTGGGTATTCTGTGGCAAATCAACAGCGCCATGGGCATGCAGCATGTAATCCGCAGCATGCAAGTGCACGCCAGGCAACAGGGCGAGCAAGACAAGCAGCGCCACATACAGGTGCACGCCAAAATGCGTCACAACGAGCTTGCGCAAACAGCAGTGTATCTATGAGAGAGTAATTCTCATCACTGCCCGCACCTGGGGTTCTTCAGGGCTTCTGCAAGTGCCTCCGCAGCCGCCTGCTGCCCACAAAACACGCCCGGGACAAACTGCAGCGGAGGAGCTGCAGCAGCAGCACCAGCGGAGCCCTGCAGTGCCTGCTGCAGCTTCAGCAGTAGCCGAGCATCACTCTTGTCTGCAGCATCCATCAAATGCTGCGTGTCCTGCGCCATCGACAGCAGCTGCAGCTGTGGCAGCTGCGCAAGCAACTCCGCTACTCCAAACTGCTGCTGCTGCTGCTGCTGTGGGGTTTCTTGGTGCCTGTTACTTCGTTTTCTGGGCTGCAGCTCCAGTGGCTGCTGCAGCAGCAGCGATGTGAGGTGTGGGCAGCAGCCTGGCAGCTGGTGCAGCGGCTGCAGCAGCAGGTCGCCTGAGAGCTGCAGCCGCCGCAGCTGACTCAGCTGCAGAATGCCACTGCTAACACCCCTGCAGCAGCACCGTTAAACATGCAACACAGGCCAGGGGCCATAGGATTGGCAAGTGTATAGTTTCACAACAAGTCAGTGCTTCAAATGATAAAGTCGTCAGCAGACGTGACCGGGCCTGTTGGCAGTGCACACCTGTAGGTTGCGCTGCTAACGCTGCTGGTGCTGCTGCTGCAGCCGCTGCCGCTGAACCTGCTGACATGGCCAGTCAGGTCATTACCTCATAACATAACAGGTTATGCAAAGCACAAGCGCAATACAATGTGCGAAAGTGCTCCCTGCAAGGAGCTGGCTGCTGTACTGCCAGGCCGGCACTCACTTGTGTGACACGCAATATGACAAAAGCATGTAAGCCAAAAGCAGAGGGATAGGTGCTGGCATGTACACTGCCATACCGGCTCTCACTTGTGTGACACGCTCACTCCATGCAGGTGCAGCAGCTGCAGCTGCCTCAGGCTGCCCAGCTGCTGCAGCTGCGAGCCTCCGCCAGTGACAGCTGCATGCAGGCAGGTCAGCTGCGGCACTGCAGCGGCCAGAGCAGCTACCTGCAGCAGCAAACGTGGCAGTAGCTAACTGAGGCACTATCAAGCAGATTGCAATGCAGAAGCAACATTGTCGGCATCATAGGCGCTAGCGCACTATAGGCGCTGACAGCAGAAGTCAGATACACTCGTAAACCAGATACACTCGTAAACCAGATACACTCGTAAACCAGATACACTCGTAAACCAGATACACTCGTAAACCAGATACACTCGTAAACCAGATACACTCGTAAACCAGACAACTGTGCCTCCTGCCCGTGTTGCATGCCACAGCCTACCTGTGTCTTGGGTTGTTTGCATCCTTCCAGCCGCCTCACCTGCCTACCCAGCAGTGGGTGCTCATTGCGCAGCAGCAGGCAGCCCAGGCACCTCAGCTGAGCCAGCAAGCCCCAGGGAGTGTTGCTGCAGGACGGCAAGCGAGGTAGCTTCAGCATAAGCCGCTGCTGCTGCTGTTGCTGCTGCTGCTGCTGCTGCTGCTGTTGCTGCTGCTGCTGAGGGCTGGAGCCTGCAGCAGGCTGCTGCTGGCTGTACTGCTCCAGCAGCAGTTCGCAGAGGGACTGCAGCCACCTGCCTTTGCTGTCAAGCAAGCGGCCGTGCTCTGGCACAGCTATACATAGCAGCTGCGGCAATGTGCCAGGTGCTGCTGATGCTGACACAGGTGGAGGTGTGTCTCTGCTACTGCTACTGCTGCTGCTGCGTGGCTGGAGCAGGTGAGGTGATATGGAGAGGCGCAATTTGCTGCAGGATGGGTAAGCTTGCAATGCTTTGTTCACAGCGAACAACCTGCTGCTGCTGTGGCTGCTGCTGTTGCTGCTGCTGGAGCAGTACTGCCAGCAGCAGCTGTCCAGGCCTGCCTCTACTGCCACTGCCGTGACAGATGCCCGCGCTGCTGCACGCCATGCCCTAGAACAAAGAGCTACGGCTCGAAGGTCTTTGATATCTAGGTGCTGGCATACGAGCTGCGGCAGAAAGCGCGAAGACACCAGGCAGGAATTAGTCCTGGAAGTCATACAAGTCTCAGCTGTCGCTGTAAGAATCAACGCGCACGATGAAGATTTGCCTTCAAAACCTTACCAGGCGGACGCTGAACTTCGGATCGTCTGCATAAACCTTTCGTGCTGCTGTGGGTGACTGGTCGGGCTGCATGGCATTGCTCCTCCCGCGATGCAGTCCTCAACGCATTGGCTTGTCGGTATGCAGAAATGTACGTCGCTGAATCGATGAACCTGAGTGCATGCTCACAAGTGCTGTCCATGTAACAGCAGTGCACAAAGACACCATCAACCCTGAAAGAACCCTAGGGCAGCAGGCTGGGCTGGCTTGCAGGATTGCCAGGTTGCTGCATTACCAGAGCAGGAAGCCGCTTGTATGCCTTCAAAGTATGAAAAGTGTTGATAAGTGGTGCAGTGATCTTTGAGCAGTACAAAACTTCTTCAACTTGAACCCAGCCTGAGAAACCATGCCCTAGGGCGCCAGGCAGTTGATCCACTGCTGTGAGCAGTACAGGTGGTTGAACAAAGCCACGAGTTGACACAATCAACATCCACTGAATCCATCACGTCTGTTCTGTATGATGTTTATACCCCCTGGCAGGGGGAATGACACGTCCGCAGTGTCGCATGGGCAACACTTACTGCGGCAGTACAATGTTTCAATCTCCAAGGGGGTGGTGACTACACTAAAGTACTGTAGCACGTGTGTTAGCAGGCATGTAGCTCTGTGTACTTAAGGGATCTGGATCGGCAGAAGTACTTGGCATAGGTCAATGACAGCAAACCCGCCTTGGCTACATCAGAAAACCGCACCCCTGCAGATTTCGGCCGTATGGGCCTGTACTTTGTACCTACGCCAGTGCTGAGCAGCGCACATGTAGCCGCACTGTGTACCTCTGTGTACTCAAGGCCCTGGCTTTGGTACTCCGAGCTTGCCCCCACCACGTACTTTGACGCTCAAGGGTTTAGGGTTTCTCAGGGTTCTAGTGCTCTGAAGTACGCTTAAGTACACACAAGTACACACCAGGCGCACCTTTGTACTTCACACTGTGACAAAGGCTGATCCACAGACAGTCCACTCACTGTCCAGTGGGGGGTGTTTGGGCCATCCACAGCACCTGCTGTGGATGACTGTGAGGGCGAGTAGCTTGAACGGCTTGCGCTGTCTCTTAAATGGTTTTTGTAGATTGAAAACATGATGTGGTGTGGCAGAACCTGCGCTAGGGCATGCTCGTGACCCCAAACCAGCAGGTGGTCACCCATGGACACCCTTGGCCCCCGACAGTGACGTTGGCCTCCTGTTCACTGACCAAACAACAGAAATCAAGTTGAGTTTAATGATAAAGCTACTGCAAGAACGTTGATGATCGCAGAGTGGACTTGATTGAACAAGTGAAGTAGATCGCCTCAGTGCACTGCCGGCAGCGTGCAGCTGCTATTACTTGACTTCAAGAAAATACTATGTAAATTTTAAACTTACTCTAGTAGCTGATCACTCAGTCATCGTTAAACCTCTGCCCTGACAAGTAACAGAACTCAAACTGCCTGTCAACTTCTGTGGGCCAAGCATGGGCGTCTACATGTTGCAATGAGTATTCCTTAATCACTGGGCGGCAAATCTGTACTTTGTAAAAAGATCGCAGCCTCTTGAGACCCACCACAGGTGCAGTCAGTTCGCAACCAGCGGCCTGTGTACGTCCAGCTGCTAGTCTGATGTCTCGAAAGTAGTATACGACGTTTGTATGGTCCCTGACGCACATTACATGGGAGCAGCTCGCAGCAGGAGACGCAAGGAGGCGCTGCCAGGTGCTGCCAGTGGCAGCCCCCCAGCAACCCTGCAACAGAACTGCACGAGCAGCTTCGATGAGGGAATCGTTGATATACGTGGAAACATGCGAGCTGCTTTCATAAACGGAATGGTGTGAGCTGGCCACAGGTGAACACCAGGGGCTCCAGCGCAGAGACGCTGCTGCTGCAGCAGCAGCAGCTGCTGCCAGCGACGCCTGCAGCAAACAGCACCTAGACTGCCAGCAAACCACATTTGGTTGGTATTTGTGGCACTCAATGTGCGTATCTGACCGTCGCAGCATGCAATGACATGTTGCCAGCAGTCTCGCACGCATCGCCATGCATGCAACTCCTGCCTGTCGACCCATCCAAGTTTGCCGCACTGCAGGTGTATGATAACTGCGCAGCGCCGGAGAAGGAAGCCAGCCACAGCAACTCAAGTGGTCAGTGCCAGGCCCAATGTAGTGCCGGAGGCAGCGACAACTTCAGCAGGTGCGCGGCTGATTGTTGCTGCTGTTGCTCTGCTCGATCTGCATGATAACGTGCTGCAGCAGAATACCAGCAACGGTGGTGCTAGCATGACTGCAACAGCAGCGCTGCAGGGGCAGCAGTAGAAGCGGTGGCAGGGGTGCTTCAGCTCATGTAGCAGCCTGAAGGCAGTGCACGCAGAAGGTCAAGTACAATGCTGCCGGCAAGCTGATTGACGGTTGCAGCTAGTGCAGGATCTCATTTGGGGTGATGCAAGCACACTATACGTTGCCAGAAGAGCTTCACTCAACAATACAGCATGGCAGACTCGCACTGCACACCCATCTACGTGTACTCAACTCATACTTCGCTTGCGTGCGTATTGCAGGGTTCAAAGAAGGGGGCATTTTCCAGGACCCAGCCATAGAACATGCGTCATCGGTAGGCTGCTGAGGAGGCGCAAGGCTCAACCACAGCGCATGCGCATGACGACAGGGTGAGTTGCAGGCAATGCAACGTGCCAGTCAGGCAGCAGACGTGTCCAGGGATTAGCTGGTGTCCTACGCTTTTGCAGGCATTGCAGGTCCTGTGCATGACGGCCACAGTGTATTGCATCATTCCTGCAAGCACAACAGTGTGTGCCTGGCCTGAGCAGTTGCCTGTTGTCTTCTGCTGGTTTTGCTTATTTCTGCAGGTGTTAAAGGCGTCGTTGGCAGTCAACTGCTGTATCCCCGCACTTGCCAATTGGCTCCAGCAAGGCGGTCATCACGCTGCTGGGACAGCGCAACCAAAATGGTCCAGCGGCTTATGAAGAAAGCTTCCAGGCAGCTCAACTCAGGGGCAGGCGCATGGCAGCAGGTGCAGCAGCAGGTGCAGCATTGCAGAAGGATGCTACGTCCAACCACCACAGTGCGGGCAGTAAGTAGAAGGTGCTACCAAGCGAGGACACCATGCGTGTCATGCAGGTGTAGATTGCAGCGAGGATTAAGCGCACCCAGCTGGGGCAGCAGCAGTAGCAGGGTATGCTGTCAATGCAACAGGCGGGCATGGGTGCAGCATCTGCTCAGCGACTGGTGTGCCGAAGCGCTCGGCCGCTTTTGTACCAGTCATGCAGTAGCTGTGGGCTTGCCATTATTGTTTGCTGTAGTGTCTTTGATTGCACATGGCTTTGCAGATGCTGTGTGTGGCACTGTGCTGTTTGTGCAATCTCTGTGTGTACAAGGCCAACACACAGCTGGAGGTGTTGGAGTGCTTATGTGGGCCCAGTGCATCCTCTGTGTTGTGCATGTTGATCCCAATGTATGATATTTCATGGTTGCATTCAGTCTGGTAGACTGTTTGCACTTGTGCAGTACCTCCACTGTCTGGGGGGTGCAGCCCCGAGCTCGAAGTTCGCCCTGCAGCTCTGCCACTGTGCTCGATGAGCTGTTGCGCCTCATATGATGTTTATAATGTTATTTTTACAATATAGTATACGTAACTGAACGGTTTGGCACTGTTCTGGGTCATCCACGAGTTCATCCACTGATCGCAGCAGCCCATCCACGGGCTCACTGGATACGTGCCCTCTGTGGATGGCCACTGGACGCCATCCACAGGCCCACTGGACGGCCGTCCGTGGACGCTCAGTGGACGCTGTGTGGATGCGCCTTTGTCACAGTGTCAGTTTCACCTGCACTGGCCGGCAGGCCCGTACTTTGTACCTCCGCGTACCTTGAAGTATACGTTTGTACCTACTCAGCGGAAATGGAATTGGAATGCCGAATATAATATAATGGTGCAGGCAGATCCCCTAAGTACACAGAGCTACATGCCCGCCAACACACCTGCTGCAGTACTTTAAAGTGATCACGACCCCCTTCAATCTCCTTTCAGGGCAGTCTAGCTGGCAGATCCTGCGTCATGTACTGGATTGCATCTCGACCTTTGTATGTATGATATCGGCTATTCAGCATGCACATTACACGTTGCTAACCTGCAGTGCAGGTTGAAAACACAGTAGCATGAAGTACAGCAGGGTTTGGTGTTGAGCCCCTTCAGTCAATGACGCAGTAATTAAGGTTGTAGAAGCCAGCGACAAAAGCCAGGAGTCGCTGGTGATTGTTTTCCATTATAAACAGTTGTCAGCAAGATCCTGCAACGTAGCAGGACAGCGCCAATTCACGAGACCACCAACTGCCTTCCGTGCGTGCGTCAGGCAGCCCGTATCGCACGATCCAGCACGATATTCACTGCTTGATCGAGCCTTTGAATTCAGCACCCGCAACAATGGCTGCAGCAGCGGCACAACAGCCAAGCACCCGAGGTGCTAGCTACAGCAGCAGCAGCCCAGGAGATGGGGACCTAGGCATTGACAGCTCGCTGCTGTACGAAAGCTTCACAGACGCTGTAGCAAACTGCCTGGCTGGAGCTTACCTGGCTCTGTACGCCTTCCTTCACGTGAGCAGAGCAGGCACTGCAGCGTGAAGTGCACACGTGACTCAGCAACTGCTGCATGTACTGCTTACACATTCACTTGCGCCCAACAGCACTATCGCCAAATCTCCCTTGTTTTGGTGCAGGCATGCAGCAGTCCTGTGGTGATAAGCATAGTGAAGAAGTGAGACTCAGATTAATATGGGCCAGCTGCCCTACTGCTTAGCAGCACAGCATGTGCTCAGCACGGCACTGCACTGCATCCCCGGCAGCAACAGCACAGACATCCTGCCAGCAAATTTCATTCACAGTTCGCTTGTTGAGTTCAAGCTGCACCAGGTATCAGGCCACATCAGTGCGGCTGAGCTGAAATGTTGCTGACCGACAACATGCACATTCTGTTATCGCAGCTTCATGAGTTGATCAGCCTCACCTCTTGCCTTTTGGCGGTTGTGTATCTGGCCATACGTCAGCAGCGCTTTTGCCTACTGAATCATGTTTGCTGTGCTATGCCCTGCCTGCAGGACCTCCAAGACGGTGGTCATCACAGCGCTGTGTCACTATGTGCTGCTGACAGTCATGCTGTGGCCGCTGGGCCTGCTCTGCAGAATGGTGAGCCCAGCAGCATCATCAGAAGCAGCAGCAGCAAAGTCAGCCAGCTGCCATGTTTAGGGTGGCAACACACAGCACCAGCATGCACATATCTTGAAGAGCATCAACACGCTCTTTGGTGCTGGACGCCGCCTGCACTGATCACCGCAGCCATGTGCCGCCCCATCAACTGCCCATGTCCACCGCGTCGCATGCACCACACTGTGACCTGCTTGCTTCCTGGTGTGCACTGCGTCACTGCTGCTGTGCTGCGCTGCATCTCGCCTTGTGCCCCCTCTGCTGCTGTGCTCAGCACAGCAGTGCAGGCTGCACTGCCTCGTGGCTCTGCTGCTGCTGCCGCGCAGCTGAGCCTGCTGACGCTGTCAGCTTTGACGATTGTCCTGACTGTTTTGTTGCTGCTGTGCTGCACTGCTTCACCACCTGATGGCTGGTCTGCTGCTGCCCCAGCTGAGCCTGCTGACGCTGTTCCTGGTCAGCTTTGATGTCAGTGCTCTGGTGGCCAGCAGCATGGCGGTGTACCCCATGGCCACCATACTGCTCATCAAGTACGGTGAGCGCCCCACAGGCAGCCAGGCGCCAGCAAAACGCCTGGACAACAAGGCAACAGAGCATCTGGTAGTACTTGTGGCAAGGGTGGTCGGCAGAACAACATATTTGGCCCCTCTGCTGGCAGCAGGAAGCAGTAAACATTGTTTTTTCTGCCTTGCTGGCGGTGACGATGTGGCAGGCTCACCACCATATGATGAGCTGCTGGTGAAGTGAGGTGCACAAAGCAGCGCACAAGTGACATGCAGCATCTCATTCTACGCATGACTGCTGCCCGCCTTGACAACAGCTTAGTGTCAATGAGTGCGGCAACAGTGCACTGATATTGATGTGCTCGCTTGGGTCGTAGTGCGCACACAGCGTCCACGGTCATACCGTGCACATGCAGTGCCACCTGTGTGCGTGCAATACTGCTCCAGCACCCGTCTGCTGCCGCAGTGCAGTCAGCCCCGCAACTCAACAAATGGCTGCTGCTGCTGCTGCTGCTGCTGCTGCTGCTGCTGCTGTGCCTGCAGTGTACCGCTCCTCTATGGATGAGTGCTTTGCCAGCACCCTGGAGCAGCTCAACCCCAAGTATGCAGCACACCTGGCTGCCATGCCACGCAGGTGCGCCCTGCATGCCACTGCTGCGCGTGCAGCAGCTGTAGAAGCTATGTACTTTACGGGTGCCACAGATAGTGTGTCTTGGCGGGTGCTTGCCCATAACCTGTTCCAGCAGCAGAGGAACGCGGCTTTGCACAGAGCACAGGGTGCACTTTGCTGGTTGCCAGGATCTGTGCAGCATTGAACCGTATGCGCTGCTGCTGTTGCTGCTGCTGCTGCTGCCAGGTTCAAGCCCAGCATGAGTCAGAAGGTGCTGGCACGGCTGGGGCTGTCACTGGACGACAGCGACGACCTGAGGACAGTGAGCGGCAGTGCTGCCAGCCCAGGGCACAGGAAACTATGTGCATGAGTAGGGATGTGTGCGGACGTATAATTTTACCTTCTATACTATAGATTATAACGTATAACACGTATAAACGTATTTATACCTCGTATAACAGTATAGAAAAAACCCTGTTTTTGCAACAAGGGGTTCTATGATAATTCTGACAACGCAGGATTGTTGAGGATGTTGTCAAATATTATTTTGTTGCTTTGAAGCACCTACAGCTGCCAGCTGAGTGCAGAAATGGTGGGGTTTTGTGAAATATACCCGTTATACTATCTTACTGTCACTAGTATAATATCACTTATACTATACAAATGGTATGATACTCATGCGTTTATACTGAGTACATGATGGACCGTGGACATATAATGCGTATTTGACGTATAAATCGCCCAGTATACACGTATTTCTACGCGTATCCAGCGTATTCAGCGTATATTATAACTGTACGCCAATTATGCGTATAATTAGGCTCTCAAAATTATACGACGTATAATACCGTATATTATACTTCCGTATATTATACTTCTATATGTCCTTACATCCCTATGCATGAGTGTTGGGCCCGTCGCAGCAGGCTGTGGCGCGGCAATGCTTGAAAGCAGATCTACGTAACAAATCAACAATGCCGGTGTCGCTGGCGGATGAATACCCTTCACTGCACTGCCTGTCATGCTGCTGGTGTGGCTGCCTGCACAGATGCTGATGCTGATGCTGGTAGGGCTGCTGCTGCGGGGCTGGCGCAGCCTGCCATACATTGGGTGGCTGGTGGCACCAGTGGTGAGAGGCAACTGGGGCTCGCAGGCGCAGCTGCAGCGGTTGGCTTTAGTAGAGGCAGTGAAAATGGCAGCTGTTCCTGCCCATCGAGCATGGAAGGTGCCTCACACCAGCTGCAGCTGCGGGTCAGGTGAAAGGTGGACCAAATCTGTGCTTAGCCATCTGCTTCCGTTGCTTTGTGCCCAGCGTCAAACTTGTTGCAACTGCCTGCACACCCCTGCCTGCCTGCTCCAGACCCGCCATCGCCTGCTGTGCGTGCTCTCTTGCCATGCAGCTGCAGTTCCTGAGCATACGCTACATGGTGGGCCGGCCAGTGGCTGCTGCGCTGCTGTCAGTGGCGGCAGCACTGGGCCCTGCACTGGAGGAGCCGGTGATGAGCTTCGTGCAGGTGGGCCAGCACTCGATTGTTTTGTATGTTGGGTAAGTTTCATCAGTATGATTATCTGCTTCTAGGCGCGAGCTGGAACCGAGGCTTGTCACCGCATGGGCCACACGATATCCGCTTTGCCAAGCAATCTTGCTGTTGAACACCGGTGTTGCTGCTGCATGGCAGGTGTGGTGTTGGTTGCTTTGCAGGCCGGTGGAGGTGCTGCAGGGTGCCAGTGGCTGCGCTGCCAGCTCGTGCAGCTCGTGCAGCTCGTGCAGCTGATGCAGCTGATGCAGCTGATGCAGCTGGTGCAGCTCATGCAACTCAAAGTCAGCAGCGCACCAGCACTACTAGTAGCATCTGTGGCTGCTGCCTCCATGTGCTTTACTGCACAGTGACACCGCTGCTAGATTTTACATCGCAGATTGGAAGCGGGAGTGCTGAGTACAGGAAGGCTAGGTCTGACCATCGCCGGGATCCGCCTACCTGTGCTGCGCGTGGCACCTGACGGTTATCTTTCGCCTATCACAGCCACATCGCGCTGCCTGCAACCGTGGGGCAGAGCCTGTCTGTGCTGCGCTGTGCTGTGCTGTGCTGTGTGCCACGAATTGTTGGACCTCATGCCGATTTTGCCGCATGTGCGTTTTGGCTGCCGCAGCTGTGGGCCAGTGCCAAGGTGCTGGGGCGCTCCAGCTTGCGCTACTACCTGGACAGGTGTGTGCCGCGGGACAAGCGCAGCGCGTTCGTCAGGTGAGCCGGACAGGCAGCATGCTGCCCTGAGCTGCCAGTTGGGGTGATGCTGAAGTTCACATTAAGTCTGAGTGGCAATGCAGCATTGCTGGGGGTCTGCATATGCTGATCAGGGATACCATGCCAGCATGCGGCAAGCATGGCATGACTGCCGCGCTGCAGGTTGTAGGACTCTGGCGTCTGTTCAATGCTGCAGGCATGGTTTTCACAATCGAACTACAGTTTCTCATCCTGTCTTGAACGCAATGACTGGTGCCTTGCGCCGCTGCCGCAGGGCGTTCGAGTATAGCATTGTGTCCTACTTCCTGCTGCCGACTGCGCTGATGCGGCTGCCGCTGTTGGGCAGCCTGGTGGCCTTCCCCGCAGCAGCGCTGGGCGCGCATGCACTGCAGGACCTGCTGAGGCGCAGGGCGGGCGCGCTGGAGGCAGTGGAGCACTTGCAGTAGGAACAGAAATAGAAATTGTGGGTAAAGCACTTGCAGTGACAGGCACTGAAGGCAGAGTCGACGGTTGAAAGCTTGGTGGGATTGGGCAAACGTTTTGAATAAGCGCTGTCAACAAGAAGGCATGGCTTCTGCATGCCGAGTTCTATATACAGCAGAACCTCCTAGTTCGGCCGCGGATGCAAGTGGCTAAGCTCGCATTCATAGGTGCCACAGCAGCACGCAACAGCAACACGCAAATCCTGGAGCTGCCACAGCAGGACTGGACAAGATGGCGCCTCCTCATGTGGCGCCACACTATACAGGCGAATAACAGCTTCATCTGGTTGTGGCGCCAAGCTGCTGTGACTCTTCGTGATTCAGCAGCCACCAGAGCTGCCTTCATGCCCGGCTGCTGCAGCAAGGCGGCCTTGCCTTGAGTCACTAGTACGGCACTGCTGCTAATATGAGGTACTCCCGCGCAATGATTTCCTGTCGCCAGCTTAGTGCTGTGTGGTATGATGGCACTGTCGGCAGTTGGGTAACCGTACTATGCCTCCCTAACAACCGGCTGTGCACGTCCTGGCAAGACTGATGAGCAGATCTAGCCAAAGCTGGACCACATGAAGCGTTACCTTCCTGGCAGCCCGTCCCAGCCTGGGTCCCATTGACTACATAACGGTCAACCATTGTGGAAACGCTCCACACTGCATCAGCATCACCGTCACCATCATGTCTGGATGAGTCATCAGCACAACGGGTAGCTTGGTTATAACCAAGCCTCGCCGCATTGCTGAGGTCAGCATGATCATCTATATAAATCAAACAACTGGACCTGGCAAAGCAGTGACATGCATCCTTCAACAGGGCATACCCAGACTGCCGGCAGCGAGTCACACTGGCACAGTAATCGATGCATGCAATTTGTGTTATACATGCCGCGTACGGCATGGTGAGCAAACTGAGTAATAGGTACTAAAACATACATTGGCTCCTGCCATCTGAGATGATAACTGAATAGTCATGCAAAATCTGCTGTAACATTGTGCTAGACATGTATGGTACTCATCCACGGATGCACACGCGACCAGCTTTCTGCCCTCTTATCAACCTCGCCATCATCTCACCATCATCGACCATGTTTCAACGTGATTGTGTATGCAGTGCTGCATACATAGTATACCAATTAGGCCATAGCAGCACGGCCTTGCGTCATGTGATCCATCCTCAAACTTCCATGTGTACCGTCCGTCTTTCGACTGCAACCCAGCATCATCATGCCAGGTGCCAGCAAAACCACGGACCCAAATTCAAACCTGGCAAACAACTGAACCTGACTCGACGCTGGTCTGCAGCATGCAAGGGAGCCAGAGCACATGGTGCACGAATTCCCAGCCGCTGCAAACAAGTCGTAAAAAGTGATATAGGCAATCACATACGACATTACATATCAATTGATCTGTGCCAGGATGCAAAATACAGTTGTTGGAAGCCAGCACATCATAACACACCTCTGGCAACACCAAGCCCTACAATCACTCCCCCCTGGCACCATTATGGCACCTTCTCAACACATTGCATAATCTTTAACATATTTTGCTCTAGACCTGCCCAGTAGCACTGGATATTGCAAATCAGCCATCACCACATTATCAGCCTGCGTCGCACACTGTGCAAGTTGCACGTGCTGTCTAGTGCAACTTATGTGCGGTGCACCAGGGCAACTGCAACATCCACTGCGCCGCGTGGCGTGCAATGCGGGTGTACATAATAGATTCTCCAGCCCCTCATGCAAGCATCACAGATGCATGAGGTTTGTGGCAATCGTCTCAGAGTGCTGCTGCGGCAGCGGCGGCAAGTTCCCGCCCACTGCTGATGGGCACGCAAACGGCAGCTTGAGCTCATACGGAGGTTGAGCCGCTGCTTCCAGCATGAAACAAACCCACATGTGCGTTGTCAACACCAGTTGTGCTGAGACACAGCAAAACCACTCGCCACCTGTGTAGCGCCAGCCTGCTGCGCAACAATGTCGTGCTGCATGCACTGCCCTGCCAGTGGATGGGTGGCCAGGCCCTGCAGATCCCCTGATCTGTGAAAGTTGATTAAGCCCCGAGCAGCCGCATGGCTTAATGAGGTCCATGAAAAGGCATAAAGATTCCCCTCCCCTCCCACCCCCCTCACACACACAACACCAAGCGACGATGATTGCTTCCCTCAACATCATCGTTTGCCTCTTCCCTCATGCGTTCAAGGTTGCCCTCAGAAACTGGGACTTGAAGGTGAGAGGATTCCGCATACCAGCAACTCAAACTCAGCAGCCAGCATGTCCCAACCATGCACATGTATGCCTTATAATTATGTCGAAGTGAGACTCAAACTGCCGTACAGCATGCAGCTGCCAGCAGGCAGTGCCTGATGCTGCTGCTGATCAACCCAACAAACATATGCAACGAATGTGCTGCTTTTTGAAAAGCTGCAAGATGCCCGCTCTACTGTAGCAGACTTCATGCTTCCCACATCACTGTTAGAGGTGCAGGATTTATGCAAACCACTCTGCTGTTGGAGGCTGCATGATCCCCTGCCTGACCATATGACATATTCCCCATCCACGCATGATTCCCACCCACGCATGGTCCCCATCAACGCATGCCCCCACCCTCACATGGTACCCACCCATGCATGGCCCTCATCCATGCATGGCCCCCACCCTCACATGGGCCCCACCCTCATGGCCCCTAGCACATGACCGCCCCCCCCCCCCCCCCACCCCGCCGCCTCTCACACTCATGCCATTTGCCCCGTCACGCATGCCCCCCCCCCCCCACCCCCGCATGGCCCCACCTCACGCACCCCTTGCCCCCTCACATGTTCAGCACTCGCGTGGGCCCAACCCACACCGCATGGCACGGCCAGCACATGCCAGTTGGCACACACCCACACATGACCAGCACACTGTGCCAGTGCCATGTCGCTGGCGCCACGTGGCCCGTGACTCACCTCAGCCTTGTCAGAGTGGAGTGTGCCCAACAGTGGCAGCGGCTGGTGGCCTGGTGCTGATGGGTAAGCCTTCAATGCGGGCCTGCAGCCAAGCAGGCAGCTGCAGCACGGCGCTGTGGCCGCCACAGCTGCAGTGCAGCTGCAGCTGCGCAGCCAGAAGGGCAGTGCTGGCTCAGCAGCCCTCAGCATGAGGTGCTGGCCAGGGTGGGAATATTCTGCTCACATGACAGCACACCAATTGGCTCGTCTGCCTTGTTCGTTGAAGGGCTGCTTGCTGGCCCGATTTGGAACCGCAGGGGCCAGGTTGTTGAGCCCGGGTTCAGGGTGATGGGATCAGTCACCCAAACAAACGCATCCTTGCACTCCTCAAGGAATCCGACCGAAATGGTGGTGGATCCACACGTCACTGTTACTCCATTACTGCTACGAATGACAATGTTGGTGATGGATGAACGAGTAGAGTAAGTGTTTAGCACCGACCCGTACGCGATGCCTGACACATACAAGCCACTAGGCGTCAGCTGCAGTGCCAGACCTTCCACGCGCCCCATGACTGCACCGGCCCCATCAGCAAAAAGCCCGCCGCTGCCATCAAGGGCGTAACTGGCACGGATCACCCTCGTTTGTCCGCCTCCAGTAGCCTCTACTGACTGCAAGTAATTCAAGCTGCAGGGCGTGCAACAGAGGGCAGTGGTTGTGTGAGGCACAACTCGTTGAGCAGCAGTCTGTTGGAGGAGAGCAAGGACAAGAACTCTTGAGTATGCAGCACGCGTGTCTGCTTGCGCTTGATCAGCTGCCCTGCCTAGGGTGACAGCCTGATTGTGCAATGATCCTGCCATGCTGCACCGCTGCACGTTTCAAGGGCAAGCAACAGCTCAGGGCAATCAGCGCTGCGCTCGGCCGGGAGCACGGGACTTCCATGCCTGGTGCAGGAGTACATGTGTCCAACCCCTGTCTACAGCTGCACTGCTGATGGAAAGACCGATTTGGGATTACGTGCTGTGCGTGCCCTCTTCAAACTGTAACTGTCAAACTGCTGACATCAACAATGCTGTGCATTAGCTGCAACAGAACAAGCAGTGGGCTTGAGTTTGAGCTGCTGCTGCTGCTGCTGCTGCTGCTGCTGTTGCTGCTGCAAGCCAAGATCAGTCCTGCAGCTGCGTTGATGACAGCACACTCCTGGAACCAACACTGTTGTGTCATGGCACCTTGCCAGCTCAGTGCTCACCTTCCTACCACATACACCTTGCCCAGGGCGTTGTTGACCTTGCAGCGCAATGTGTCAACACTGGAGACTGCAGCATCGGGAGTGAAATCTCCATTGGTATCTTCTGCAAAGTATGGTGCATCCCGTACCACATTATTCCACCGCTGTGTAACGCTGCTACCATCCTTGGCATATTTTGCAAGATACTTTGTGGGACTGCCCAAGTCTTCCCCGGGTATGAAAGACCTGCGAGCAGTGCGAAAGGAGTGATATATGGAAGCAGCCATGTTCTAGCATGAGTCATGCTGACAGCTGCCGTTCAAGCAGCTTAATTTTGAAGCCACAATTCAAGGGTCAAACCGTCTTTGCTTGAAGCGTTTTGCGGTACACTTTCACTGAGACTTATCATGATCAAGTGGCTGCAGGAAAGTGCCGAGAAATCCGTAGGGCCGCGCACCTGACAGTGCTGCTGACAGAAGAAAATTAACCCTGTGCTCTTGCTGACTGATTTGATGAAAGGTGCATGCTTGAAAACCAGTGATTTGGGGATAAGAAGTTTAACATGCTCTGCTGTCACGGGAGACAGCCCGTCTATAGAGCCCCAGCCCTGCAGGTAACCTGCAAACCTAGCAGTCCCTTTCTTGAAGCAAGCTAGCTAGCACGAGGGTGCACTGACAGTGGCAGGGCATGGCTGGCGTGCTGCGCTGCAGCGACGCAACGATGACATGACCTTGCTCACCTGCCACAGACGTAAAGGTCTCCAGCAGCGTCCACATCAGCATCATCCACCAGGTTGAACCCTGGCTGGCCCACGTTGCGCGTTGCAGTGCTTACCACACTCAGACGAGGAGACACCTGCAGAACATAGAAATCATATGTAGTTGCCAGCCTTAAGCCACGCTGCTGACACACAGCGGCATACATGCCGCCACGCTGCCAACACACAGCCGCTGTGTAGGGGCCAGCCACTGAAGCAGCCAGCAAGTGCCATTTGCAAGCGATGGCGCATGGTGTGCTGTGTCTGGGTAAAATAGCATCTGTAGTATGGCATGTATGCCGCGGCGGCATCGCTTGCAAATGGCACTTGCTGGCTGCTTCAGTGGCTGGCCTGGCATATGCCAGTCCCTGCTAGCATGCATGTTCAGGCAGCTGATCACATGCGGCAGGTGCCGTGCTGGTCCGAATCTAGAGATCTGCCGCCGTATGACAGCTCATCTGAGCAGATCCAATGCATCTTCTTGAAAGAAACACACCTGGATAAAGAGCCTTCAAGGTTGCCGCCTGCAGTTTGGGTCTGGCCAGTGATCCACAGCGCGCCCTGCTGCGTCAGCACCACCCCGGTGACAATGACCCCCTTGCCGAATGTAGTGGTCTGGGGCTTCTGCAGCGCGAGTGTTGACATGGCCATGTCCACGTCCACGGCAGCATGGCTGGGAGCAGCGCTGCCTTGCTGTGTGATCTTTATCACAGTCAGCACATTGGGCCTCAGCGAATTGGTGGCCACGAGGTACAGGTCACTTGTGGCCTGGTGCAGGTGCAGCATCTTCTTGCCACGCGGCTCGTCTTGGCCTGCCTGCGGCACCTGGGAGCTCCACACCCGGCTGCCGTCACCTGCAGGGTGCACCACCGCATGATTACGCCTGGCGTAGCCTTTCAGCCACGACTGCTTGAAAACAAAGCTGTTGCCAACCACCGGGTGGTGATTTAAGGTGTGATTTGCGAACCTACGCTGGCAAGACCAAGCAGCGTATTGCAGTACACACAGGTGGCAGCCTACAACAGAGCTGTCTGCACATACGGCTCTGCATGCTTGCAGCCACTGCCAGGAGGAGTCAGTCTTTGCACGCGTGCCCAGGCACATAAAGCTACAACTTGTAGTCTGAGTCTGAGACTTACGCAGGTCCACCTTGGCAACATAAATGTCAGACGGTGGTGTGGATGACCCAGCGTTTGTAAAAGTGCCGCTGCCGCTGAGCCCCTCCCTGGGCATGTCGCCTGTTGTGACCGCCAGCACATACATGAAGCAGCCGGATACCACGGCATCCCTGCAACGCAGCAGGGTGCCGTTGTCACGGTGTGTCATGCCACAATCAGGCAAAACAACAGCTTTAGCTTTGGACAGCAAGGGCTCAACCACAACCACACAAACACAAACATATACACACTGCTTCTTTTTGATCGGTGAGTCACCAACGTGCAGGAGCTCGGCAGCCGCAGCGCGCAGGGCTGACTCTTGCCTCTTGCACAGCGCCTGCCTCAATGCAAGAACTGCAAGTTGCACTTGATGGGAGACGCTTCACACCGGCTGCTGTAAGCGGCAAAGCATCACCCCATCCGGCATACATCGGCAGCATGCCCGGTTGGCGCGCTGGCCATTCTCGCTGGCCAGCATCTTTGCTGGCGGCTGCACCCCGCACCTGAAGTATTCGGCACCAGCAGCACTGCCCCAGGTCACTGTGTAGATGACTGTCTTGGCAGCATCACTGGCCACCTTGCGCACAAAACAGGTCGGAACTGGCTGCGCCACCTGCAGCACACGTCACAGTCAACAGAACAGATGCAGCACACATGTATGCTTTGCAGCAGTGCCAGCAGCCTGGTGCTGGCTGCCAGGCTTGACGCCGACGCCTGCAGAGTTGTTCTGCCAACTACAAGGGACTCAAGGATGGTGCCTGTGCATATGTACAGATGTAACATATGTTGGCGGAGCGCCACGTGCACAGTTGATACCTGGTACGTGCTTGACGCTGACATTGTCTACCTGAAGTTCCCCTGGCAGCGTGCGCCGGCAAGCAGGCAACAGAAACATCACGTGACGTACTGAGTACTCACGCGCTCATGCAAGTGCCATTAGAATTGGTCGTCACATGCATGGCATGTGAAGACCATTTCCGATAGCACTTGCATGAGCTTGCCACGCAATGCCAGCTGCTGCGAAGTGCATCTATGGCTGTGATTGCAAAGAACACCAACGTGAGCATGATACATGTAACCTTATGTATTCCGAAGTCCCTGTTGTCCTCACCCAGGTGTCCCACTGCAATGGTGGCGCCTTGATAATCCAATAGCGCAGATCCAAAAGTCTCGAAAGCGCCCGACCCAGAAAACTGCAGCAACAGCAGTACCAGCAGCAGCAGTCTCACTATGGCCTCCGGGAGGTTAGCAGGGCAAGCATGAGTGTAAAAACTTAGTGTCTGCAAGCTTGCACAAGCCACTGCTTCATTGCAAATGCCGCATGGTAGCTCTGCAACTTCGGGTTCACTACTCATCCACACCACGCCCAGGTTATTAACTGGGCAGCAGCAGCGGAAGCAGCAGCATGCTGTGTTGCTATCTCAGGCTATGGGTTTGTGGCAGCCGCGGCCCTGTGACTCAGCACAGCTGTCTGCAATGAGTGCTTGCTGACCTGCTGCATCACTGTGGGGGCAGTACCGTCCCCAGTCATCATGACCGAAAAGTAGTCCTGCAAGTGGTGGGTTTAGGCCTGGAGGCACGGCGGAGGGCTGCATTTGCAATATGCACAGGCAGTTGAGCGGAGAAGTGGAGGCATGCTGGGGAAGCCGCACATCATGATGTGCAGTGGTCGCTGCGCGCTCACTGGCGAGCTGCGAGCTGCATTGCGATGGTGGGATGGGCTGCTGCTGGCTGCCTCCTGCATGTGCTTGCACCTGCCAAAGCTGCTGCATGTACACGCTGCAGCTGCAGCACTGCAGGCGCCCCTGTAACAACTGGCGAATGCTGGACGGCCTACTCATGCATCCAGCAGCAGTGCTGAACACAGCCGCTGTGGCAGCTCACCCTGACACGCATGGTGCAGCCGCCTGCTGCCACGTCATACTCTGCATCACTGCTGTTGCCTGCAGCATCCGCCACTGCATCCTCCACAACTGGCAGCAGCGCAGCGGCCAAACTAATATTGCAGGGGCTCAGCAGCGTCACAGTGGCCAGCAGGCTGGTAATGCCCTGGCCGTCTGCTGTCTTGCAGTCAGGCAGCGTGGCTGCCACCTTACTGCTGCTGCTGCCAAGCGGGCACGGCAGGCACCCAACTGCTGCAGTTGAAGCTGGCCCGCGCGCACTGTAGCTACCAGGTTCACATGGCACACAGGTTGGCCCTTCGTATCCTGCTGCACATGCATCACACACTGTGGATCCCTGCCGCAGTGTGGAGTACCCGGGCTGGCACTGGCTGCACTGCAGCTCCCCCTGTTGTGCAATCCAGCCCCGCGGGCAGGCCCTGCAGGCCGCTGGGGTGTTAGGGTTTGGGACCCAGCCCGCTGCCTTGCAGCACACGCACTGCCTCAAGTCGGCAGCAGTGCCCGGGGTGTCCTTGCAAGCCTGCAGCAGCAGCAGCAGCAGCAGCAGCAGCAGCAGCAGCAGCAGCAGCAGCAGCAGCAGCAGCAGCAGCAGCAGCAGCAGTACAACAGGTTCAGCTCGCTGGCTTACGAAAGCACAGCAGAGTGGGATGTGTGTGGTCTGCATGCAGTCGGTGCTGTTCTGCAGATCATCTGAAAGTTTGGAGCATGGAGCCGCAACACGTCGGCTGCAGTTGCTCCTGCAGCTGCCTCACCTGGCAGCTGCTGTGGCATGCGTCCGTGGTTTCTCCCGGCACCACTGTGCATGTTGAACCTTGCCTGGCAGGTGCCGGCGCTGCTGTGAGCAGCCTGCCAGGTGCACTGGCAGGGATGGCTCCAGCTGGCTCGTCAATGATTGAGCTGCACCGGCACCTCAGAGCTATGCATGCCAGCGCCAGCAGCAGCAGCAGCTGTGGTGCACTGGCCTGCCTCATGTGGGAGTGTTGCCGGATCTTACACTTCAGGGATGCTGCTGCAGTTGGGTGAATATGCGGGATCCAGCTCGTGTTTGCCTTGTATGCCCTGCAGACTGCTGGAAAAGCAGTGCACACACAGCAGAAGGTATAGCACCAGCGCTGGCAGGGATGCTCCAGTCCACACTGTGGCAGCTGTGACAGCAAGCAGAAGGTTTATGCACGTGAGGCTCAACAACAGGGTTGTAGCCGATTGCTTTTCAACAATGCGCAACAGGTTGTACACACATGAGGAGCTTGCAAAGCGTGCACAGCAGACTCCGTGCATACTCAGATTTCGAGCAAGCTGTGAGTGACATCATGTATCGCATCGCACGCTGCATTGCCTAGTGATGTTCGATTGACGCATTTTGAACCCGGTCGTCGCGCATACGCGCGCTGTCTGGGTCTGTAAAGGAGACACGTGGTGCTGTACCTGCCTGGTGCCACGCTACTGGTTGTAGTGTCAGCTGGCTAGGTATGATTCACGTTCAGAAGCTTGTCATTGCCCTAAAGCAAGCATATGTACGCATGGACGCCAACGATCATGCAGCCAATGCTGCGACAGCAGTAGCACACCTGCCAGCCTTTGCTGATCAGACCGCAAGCGGGGTGCGATCCTGCAAGGAGGAACTCGACAGATATGAAAGATATGAGCAGTGTGCATGCCTTCGTACGGCGGGTCGTGTACTGTTCGTCCGGCCTTCGTTTACAATGGTATCTACCACAGTGACGTCGTACGATTGCAGGCGCCGAATACAGGTGACCTCAGAGAATGCCGACGAGCACAAGCCACATAAAACGGTTGAAAAGTATGTGTGAAACACAGGAGCCTCAGTCACCGGCAACCCTAGTGACCCTAGTGACCCTAGTGGCCACCTGCGCGCAAATTCACAACACGTTGATGTACGCTTGCTGCTTGTTAAACTGCTGATAACTATGACAGAATGACGCCAGCCACCTGCTCTTCAGCACGCTGCCTGCACACAGGGCACTCCACAGGTTTGAGCTGATGAGCTGCACTCCTGCCGCACCGCTGTGCAGGCTGCTGCATCGCCTGGCAGCACTTCACACACAGCACCAAGTGCTTGCAGGGCAGCAGCAGCACACTGCGTGGAGCATCCATCCACACCACGCAGCTCTGCAGCTGCTGCAGCTCCTGCTGCGCGGCTGCGCAGCACGTTGGCTGGCTGATGTGTTGCGGCGCCGGCAGGCGAGCCACTGCATCCTTCACACTGCCAGCAACTACACTCTTGATGTCAGCCAGTGCACCCTGCAACATCTTCTGTACTGTTGCTGCCACATCACTGCTGCTGCTAGCCTCTTGGCGCTGCCGCACGTTGCGCTCTGGCTGCTGGTGCTGCTCCTGCAAACAGGCATGAGGGCGTGTCATCAACCAGTTGTCAATTTTATGGTGTATCAAGTAATTGCAGCCTGTTAATATGCCCGCCCTGCAGGTGCAGCATAGGTGGTGCAGGATATCCAAAGAGCAGCAGATTCAGCAGGTCATGACCTTTCAGCTACAACATGATGCACATTCGAAGGTGGAGCTTGCCATGCTACATTCCTCACGCCATCCCCCAGGCGCATGAAGGTTATGCGAGTGAACACCACAGGTGTAGTGAACACCACAGGTGTAGGATGTGTTGAGTGAACACCACAGGTGTAGGATGTGTTGTTGATCATGCGCACTCACACCTGCCACTCCCTGCGCCTTGGCTTGCGCAGCTCCAGCAGCAGTGCCTGCCCCTGCACAATGTTGGCATCCGCCAGGCTGCTGCCCAGCTGCTGCTCCAGCAGCTGCAGGTCATCTGCATCATAGGCATCCCACAACAGCACAGCGCTGGGCAGCACGCCCACAGCCGCACATGCCTTGGCCTTTAGTGTGCGCACAGAGTCCTGCAGGCAGCAGCGCAAACACGATACAGGCAGCAGTAGGGCCAGCAGTACGCCAACAGCGCCAGCAGGTCACAGGGTTCAGCGCTGCAGGGACGACGAGTGCGGTCAGTTGCGGGTGTGCTGCCCTAAGCAGGCAGACTTTGACACCACACCAGGATTGCCTATATGAAAGCTGCAACCTCACTGTCGACACTATGGGCGCTAGCGCTGCGCAGGACGGGGCACCCATTGGCGTTCGCACTCCAGTCAGGCGATTGGCCACCAAGCTTCAGCACTCATTGCTGACGCCCACGCCATGGCTTCCAGCAGCAAGGCATGTGCTGTCCAGTCCGGCCAGCAGCATGCTCTCACACACATCACGCATGCTGCTGCTGCTGTGTTTGCTTGCGTGCTTGTGTGTTGCTGCTGCGCAGTGCCCGCTGCTGCGGCACTCACAGTCTCCTCCAGCTCCACGCGCAGCACGCTGCTGGTGATGTCAGGGCACAGCACCTTCAGGCGGAGCGGCTGCGGTTGCAGGCAGCAGCAGCAGCGGTCGCTGAAATCCATTCTTTGTTTCCCAGCGATGACGCTTGGTTGATAGGAGTCAGTTGCTGCTGCCACCTGAAGCTTGGGCCTGCTAAGGGACCTCATGCTGTCATGATATATTGATCAACATGTCGGCACACAGGTTGCATGGCACCCACGGCAGTGTGGACAAGCTCTCTTGTTCTGCAGCTGCTGCTGCTGCCGCCTCTGCTGTTTAAGCCACCGGCTGGACTTGTGACTGTGGCAACCAGAGTGCACCTGCACCAGCTGCCTGCCTTGCGTAAGACTGATCACTGCAGGTGGCAGGACACACAGAGCTTATGCAGGCTGCTGCGGACCTTGTGCTGCAGCAGCAGCGTGGTCAGCCGCTGCACAGCTGGATCCGTCACGCGTATGTCACCAGGCAGCGGCTCTGCGCCCGTGGTGTCAGCGGCACGGTCATATCTCCACAGTTCTACAGCCTCTGGGTCAAGGCACAAGCTGGCACACGCACGCTGCTTCAGCTTGGACAGCTTCTCCTGCATGGGGAGCGGCACAGGGCAGGATAGGACACGGGCAAGGAAGCAGCAGCACGTGCTTGTGGCTGGCCCGTTGCTTGCGAGCTTCAACCACAAGAGTGTTGGTGCAGGATCTTGTGGGTGTGTCATTTTTGTCACAGTGCGAGCTGCTCACCCCTCCCAGAGCAAATTCTTCTGTCTTCTGTAGACGGTGCCCAGCCCCATAGTATACACTGCAATATCTTACGGTGAAACGGTCCATTGGGAGGGCGTTCTGCGCTGAAGCTGTGCCTGGTGTGCCCTTTTCCCTGCTGCTGCTACTGCTTGCACTCAGAGACTGCTGATCAGCAGTGGCAGGGAGTGCATGCTCGTGCTGGTGCTTACAACATTGCCCACAAAGACAACGTTTTTTCGCAGCCGAGTGACCGCCATTTACAATCACGGTGTCGAAACAAGTCGCCACATTCAAACGCATTCGTTTCAGCGAACCACAAACCCGCAGACGCAAGTGACAGCTGCCAATTTGTTGCGGCCGGCGAATACACAGCTTGTCTGTATGTTTATGTTTCATCTTGTGACATACAGTGGCCCGATGTCACCGCCAGCCGGCCTGCCGGCCCGGCAGGCCAGCTGTCCAGGGCACGGCCCCGGGCACGTTGCCAAGCGCTGACTGGTTTCATCAACCATTGCAGGTTTCAGCTGCACCACTGCTAGCAAGATGACGACCATCACCTGACCCGCACCTCCATTGATCAAGATGCATCTCGTGTGTGCTGCATGGTGTAAAAAGGACAGTCTATGGTGTGTACGTCACTGGGATCTGCTGTGGAGGATGTGTGTCATGCTTGTGACGTGACTCACGCAAGTCGGAATTGCATGCCGTACACACCAAAACAGTCACAGCCGCCTGCGAACATGTCGCAAGCGCCTCGACAGTTGCGCCTCTAATTTTGACTGCTGCTGGAGTTGGCATCAGGCACTGCAAGAGACAAATCAGTACGTTGTATGGGTACTGTTACAGCTACGCCCAGGTTGCGTGCAACATTTAACAACAGACGCCTGCTAGCAGCACGCTGCCCTCTCTCAGTACTGCTGCTGTTGCCGCTGTGCGCTCAAGCGCACCTACCCCCTGAGCAAACCACAGCCACTGCCCACAGCTGCCACAGCCTGCCAGCACCGCCCACAGCGCCAGCTGCTGCTGCTGGCAGCTGCCGCAAGTGGCTGCTGACCCAACTGCTGCTGCTGCTGCTGCTGCTGGTACTGCGCTTAGGCCTTTGCGCCGATGCGCAGAGCCTTGGCGCGGCGGGCCTTGATCTGCTTCACTGCCTTGTCCTCCTGCAGCAGCAGCAGCAGCAGCAGCGACAATAACCGCATGACAGTCAGCACCAGCTTGGTAAACGCCGCATATACTATTGTAAAGATGGACAGTCTTAACATGAAAAAAATCTTGTCCCTCGTGACCCCCAGCACAAGCATTGAAAGCACAGCCTTGAGCTGCCCTGCCTGCCATGCAGCACAGGCACACCATGCACTGGGGCCTGCCCTACAGGCACAGCTGCAGCAGCGCACACAAGCTCCTACCACCACACCAGTGACAGCAGCACACCACAGCACAGCACATCACTGCCGCACGCCGCACACCGCACACCGCCCTGCTCCAACACGCTCCGACATCTGCTGGCCAGACAGCACAGCACAGCGCATCAATAAGTCACACCAATCTGCTGCAACACGCGCCGCAGCTGCTCTCCCTTGACTGGCAGCCAGCACAGCACAGCGCATGTATGACTCACACCAATCTGCTGCAGCACGCGCCCTCACCTGCTCTCCCTTGACTGGCGCCTCCTTCTCACTGAGTGTGAGCTCCACGTGGCAGGGGCTGGACATGTAGGGGTTGATGCGGCCGTGCGCGCGGTAGGTGCGGCGGCGCTGCTGCATGGCCTTGTTGACCTGGATGTGGCTGATGTACAGCGCGTCAACGTCCAGGCCCTTCACCTGAGGTTGGCGCAGCAGCAGCAGCAGCAGCAGCAACAGGGAGGTCAGCAACCTGAGATGCCGCAAATGTGGCTGATGTACAGCGCATCAACGTCCAGGCCCTTCACCTGTGTTTAGCAAGCAGCAGCAGCAGCAGCAGCAGCAGCAGCAGCAGCAGCAGCACGCGGCATATGAGTACTATGGGATTGACCTGGATGTGGCTGATGTACAGAGCGTAACGTCCAGGCCCTTCTCCTGAGGTTGTTCAGGAGCAGCAGCAGCAGCAGCAGCAGTGTGAGTGGCGTGATGTGCGTGCATGTGCCTGGAGTTCAGTGGCGGGTCGGCGGCAAGCCAGCTGCTGGCGCGTTGCGGCGGGGCCGCAAACCAGAGCTGCCTGCCCAGTCACTAGATCGCAAGACAGCCTGCCACAGCAAAACCGTAATGGTTACTAGCCGATTGCTGTGCTTGGTGACTGCTGGCATGCAGATGCATGGGGTGTGCTGCTGCAGGCAGCACCACCAGCAACCGGCTGCTAGCTGTGGCGGCAGCGGCGGCGGCGGCACTGTGGGATCCAACTTAGCGGCCCAGAAGACTAGCATGCTGCTGCTGCTGCTGCTGCTGCAAAGGCTCAATGAGGCAGGCTTGGCTGGACAGTTGTTGCTGTGCTGCTGCTGCTGCTGTGCTGGCGGGTGTGCTGCTGCTGCCGCCGAAGGGCCGACTGCCAAGGTACAGCAGCACCTCCCACGCTGTTGTGTGGTGTCTGCCTCTGATGACTGGTGACAATCGCACTGCTGCTGTCACTCTGCTTGTAGCCCCCCGACTGCAGCTCCATGCTGCTGCACAGCATTTCCCAAACGTCGCGCAGGCACCACCAGCAGCAACTCTGCAGGCATCTGCTGCTGAACACTGCTGTTGCAGCAGCTGCAGCACCTTGAGTAGATGCTGAGGCCCCTCCAGCAAAGGACCTGCGGCTGATGTCTGCCTGTGCCACCATGCCTGCCGCTGTCGCCATTGCTGCTGCCACTGCTGCTGCTGCTGCTGCTGCTGCGCTGCCGCCGCCAGTGCTGCTGCTGCGCTGCCGCCGCCAGTGCCACTGCCGCGACGCCGCCAGCTGCACACGGCCATTCAACCTGCGACGCCACAGAAACTAGTGCACCCCCACCATGCCCCTCATTAACAGCCCCTTTGCAGGTGTTGGCTCCAGATCTGGTGCAAAGGTGCAAAAGTAAATAGCAGCAGCAGCAGCAGTAGCAGCGCTCACCTCTGCGTTGCTCTCAGCGTTCTTCAGCAGGTTCAGCAGGAACTCGCAGGACTTCACGGGCCAGCGACCCTGGCGGGTGGTGCTGCCCTCATTCTTGGCCTGTGCAGTGCGGCCGATGCAGCCAGTGTACCTGTGGAATGGGATGCACCGCTTGCGGGCAACGACGTCCTCCAGGTAGCGCTTGGCCTTCTGCAGCTGCATCTTGCGCAGAGCAAAGGCGGTCTCACGCGTGTTCTTCATGTGAACACGCAGGTCAGAGCCGCGAGCCTGCAGGCAGCAGGAAAGAAAGCAGCTGAGGCGCCATGGCAGCAGAAACTAGCTGCTGTGCTGCTCAACGCCGGCTGCTGCCACTTCACAAGGTCGATCCTCTACCACAAAATCTTTTTCGCATGCCATTTGCAGCGTTGAAACCAGGGATGTGCAGCAGTGGTATGTCTTGCTGCCAGGCTTCATCCAGGTAGACCCATGGACACATGCTGCCAGGTCTATAGCAGCTTTCGATGAACATTAAACCTTTGATCTAGCAACTTCGCAAGCAGCTGCCTTGCCGCCGACCTTGCAGCTCTTGGTGGCGTTCTCCGGCTCCCTCGCGTACTTGACCATCTTGACTGCTATGCCCCTAGAATGGCTACAGACGGCCTGGGGAAAGAGGGAGAGTGGAGCGGGGCGCCCAGACTTGAGCTCGAGCACAGCAGGGCAGGCGAGTGGACGCCTAGTAACAACTGCTTCTCTGGTTTACAGCCTGTTCAAGTTTTTCATCGGTGTCTTGTGTTATGCATGTAGTTTTAAAGTTGTTGACACTGTGCGGAGGCGATTCGTGGTCATCCAGCCCCAAGGCATGTACTTGCACACCTAGCCAGGGCTCATATGATCTCAGGCGCTCGTTGCCTTGCTGGACTGTCTCATACACGGTCATTAAGCCTTGAGAGGCGGCTGCCGTTGTTCAGGAGCAGCCTCAGCAGCTGCTGGAGTAGGGTTTGCACGTCCAAGGCAACTTCAGTTGCTGCCAGTGCTACATCTGGCTCAGGCGCTGCAGCGTCGGCAGCAGTGGGAGCAGCCAACCCTGCAGCTGCTACCATGGCACGGCCAGATCACAGCAGCCTGAGCAACAGCAGCGAGGTCGTTGTGCGGCACAGCCACTTTGGTGCGGTGTAGTAGCTGGTAGGGTGTGGCAGTACACCTGTGCGGTTGCACTGCCATGTGCAGGTTGTCAGCTGTGTCTCCTCTCAACCGCCGACCCTAGCTGCACAGCTGGACTGCCTTGCAAGTGCATGTTGTTGCTTGCCATGTGCAGTGAAGTGCGGTGACGCTGTGTGCTGACTGCACTGAGTGACTGGCGCATGCGTACTGTGTGTGTGTGATTTCGCTGCAGAGCTGGACGTCAACTTTGACACCAAAGTCATTGAAGGATATGCACACGTGAGCAGCAGCATGACCTTGCAAGCCTGACAGGGCTGGCTGCACAGCAACAGCAGCAGCAGTTGCAATGGTGCTCAGGACACCCGGCCCTCCTGACAGCCCGTCATGCTCTTCACAGATGCATTGCAGCAGCACCATACCAAGCATGCACAGGCTCACATCTGGGAGTGAACAAAACACACAAGATTCCTCTATGCATGTGGATGGACTTACAGCCTAAGCGCACGGTCAAATAAGCATGCATAGGCTCACAGCTGGTTGAAATCAAAACACCCAAGAAGCCTCTGTGCATGTCGAAGCTTGTTGCAGTTGCAGCTCAGTCGTACAGTCAGGTAAGCACCCCTGGTCACCTGCTGGCTTCATGGTGCCTGCCACTACTGCTTCAAGCATTCTTGCCCTCCAGGAGCTAACAGCAGTGCTGCCAACACCCCCACGTCTTGTCGCAATCACACTGTTCAGCTGTTCTGCTTCGTTCCTGGCTGCCTGCCCTGCAGCTGCAAGTGGAGGCTGCTGCTGACAGCCCAAGCCAGCTGCTGCTGGACAGCAGGGACCTGGCCCTGCACCATGTCACACTGCAGCCCTCAGGAGAAGCGCTGAAGTTCAGCATGGGCGAACCACACAAGGTGAGGCATTCTGGCTGTGAGGTTGTGAGGTTGTTAGGCTGTAACTGCTGCTGCAGCCCACGCAGCCAGGTCTGGAGCTGCTGTAGCACCATACAATGGCAGTGACACCTGGGCAGCATTCAAGAGCTGCTGAACCTGGCAGCAAACACAGGGAGGGGTGCAGCAGGGGACTCCAGAATCAGCAGACAGCAGGGACCTGGCGTGACGCCGCAGCCCCAGGGGAAGCCCTGAGGTTCAGCATGGGCGAACCACACAAGGTAAGGCGCTGTGGCTGTGAGGCGCAACGTGTTGCTGCAGCGCATGCAGCCAGGCATAAAGCTGCCGCAGCACCATACAATGGCAGCGACACCTGGGCCAATGGCAGCGACACCTGGGCAGCATTCAAGAGCTGCTGAGCCTGGCAGCATGCACAGGGACAGGCGCAGCAGCAATGCTAGGAGTGGTAGGCAGCAAGAGCAGCCTATCGAGATGCACTGAAGCTAAGCCGATGTGAACGCTGCCTAAAGCGGCCGTCCAGAAGCAGTGTAGTCAGCCATTGCTGCTCCCAGCGCCTCGCTTCGTGTGCTGCTTAGCACTGCCTGCTGCTGCCGCCGCTGCTACTTCTGCTTCTGCTGCTGCTGCTGCTGCTGCTGCTGCTGCTGCCGTGCTGTTCTCTGCCAGGCGCTGGGTACACCGCTGTGCATCAGCCTGCCTCAAGGCCTGGCAGCAGGAGCCAAGGTGGGCAGCACGCAGCACGCCATCTGCTGCATTGCAGGAGAACACAGCACTGAGAGACGTGGCAGCACACAGCATGTCACCAGCAGCAGCAGCAGCAGCAGCAGCAGAACCACACCTGGATCTGGCAGGGGTTCCGCTCTCTCTTGCTACGCTTATTTGGCAGCAGCTTGCGCTGTACTCAGCACAGGACAGGTGGTGTGTGCTGCACGTAGTGCGCCCCTTACCTGCACTGCTGGATGATCGTGAGACGTTTTGGCTCAGCAATGGCTTCTTCTGCTGCTGCTGCTGCTGCTGCCAGGTGGAGCTGGGCATCCGCTTCAGCTGCTCCCCTGCCAGCACTGCGCTGCAGTTCCTGGACCCAGCGCAGACAGCGGGCGGCCAGCAGCCCTACCTGTTCACGCAGTGCCAGGCCATCCACGCGCGCTCCCTGGTGCCCTGCCAGGTGCGCGTTTTGTGAGGGGTAGTTGCCGCCTGGCTTCCACTGCTTCATCAACAGTTCAAATCACTTGCTTGCTGAAAGTACTGTTACAGCGTGAGCTCAGGCTGGCTGTGCCGTGCCAGGGGCACGTTGCATGCTGGGTGGCTGGCTGGGTGATGGCAACAGCAGAAGCAATGGGTTTTACAGCAACAACGGCCTCAGCTGCGGCTGCAGCAGCACTTTAGTGTGCTCATGGGCATGAAACAGGCCGCAATCAGGTAGAAGGGAAGACTACTGCCGCATCAAGGCTAGCATACCACATGCACAAGCCAACTTGATGTTGCTGCGTGCTGCGCTGCCCTATCTCACTGTGCGCGTAGCTCTGCTGAAATACTCAGTGTGTCTTGACAACCTGCGTGCTGGACTGCCTGTTGGTGACTGACCATGCGTCCCGCTCGCAGGACACGCCCGCAGTGAAGAGCAGCTATTCTGCTGCAGTGCGCGTGCCTGCGGGCCTCACCGCCCTCATGAGTGCAGTGCCATGTGACGGCCCCCCGCAGCTGCCGGGCGGCAGCACAGCACCAGAAGGCGTGCCGCACCTGCCTGCAGCAGCCGGCGACAGCAGCAGCAGCAGCAGCAGCAGGGTGTTTTACTTCCTGCAAAAGGTGCCTGTGCCTTCGTATTTGATTGCGCTGGCTGTGGGTGAGCTGGAGAGCAGGGAGCTCAGCGACAGGTGGGTGACAGACAGCACGGACGGAGGGGCAGGTGTGTAAGGAGTTGCAGGAAACACACTTTGCAGGTGGAGGGTCCAGGCGGGAGTGATAGGGGGGGGGGGGGAGCTCAGCGACAGGTGTGCGAGGGGCTGCTGCTATGCGCCTCAGCGGCTGTGGTGTTTGTGTGAGCATGTCGCATGCAGCACACTAGCACATTGGCACACCGCCAGGGCAGCAGGTAGGGCAGATGGCTAGCAGCGTATACATGGTGCTGGCTAGCGAACAGATCCCACAGGGTGACGGTGTGTTGTTGCTGAAACTGCTGCTGCTGCTGCTGCTGTTGGTGCAGGTCTCGTGTGTGGAGTGAGCCGTCTGTTGTTGAGGCTGCCGCGTATGAGTTTGCCGACACAGCCAAGTTCCTCGAGACAGGTGGGCAGCAGTAGCAGCAGCAACTTCAGTCGTTTTCACCTCTGCCTTGGCTGTTTGAGGCTGAGCATCACTGCAAATAAGGCAAGCCCAGCAAGATTGGTGTTGGCCACCACTGGCACCTGCAGAAGCAGCAGGATGGTATTGCAGCTGCCATTTCCTTCTGGCTCATATTGCAGCGTGAAGCCTTCTTTCACGTCATGCACATCTGCATGCACGGTGTGTCGCGCAAGCTTAAAGCATAAACAGCTTGAAGCATAACACACCAAACTGCTCCACACATTTTCTGGCCCTGCAGGCGAGGCGCTGGCTGGCCCTTACGTGTGGGGCAGGTACGACCTGCTGCTGCTGCCGCCCAGCTTCCCGTACGGCGGCATGGAGAACCCCTGCCTCACCTTTGTGACGCCCACGCTGCTGGCGGGGGACAGGAGCCTCACCAACGTGGTGGCACACGAGGTGGGGGGAATGGGTTATTTTTCTATTTGCAAGGCTTTGCAGGGGCTGTTTGGCTGCAGGGGCAGTGTGCATGCTGGCCGGGGACAGGAGCCTCACCACCGTGGTGGCACACGAGGTGGGGCGCAGAGGCTCATTCCTAGTTCAGCAAAGTGTGTTTGGCTGCTTGGGCAGTGTGCATGCTGACGGGGGACAGGGGCCTCACCAACGTCGTGGCACACGAGGTGGAAAGATAGACAGTGCTGCTGTGTTGGAGCGGGTGTGTTTGACTGCATGAGCAGTGTGCATGCTGACGGGGGACAGGGGCCTCACCAACGTCGTGGCACACGAGGTGGAAAGATAGACAGTGCTGCTGTGTTGGAGCGGGTGTGTTTGACGGCATGAGCAGTGTGCATGCTGACGGGGGACAGGAGTCTCACCAACGTGGTTGCACACGAGGTGGGAGGATGGGCGATTTGTTTGCTTGCAAGGGTATGCATGGGGCTGTTTGGCTGCAAGCTTCACAATCTGCGACAGGTTGTGTTGATTGTGCGAGGTTTCTGCGCACTGTCCCAGTTGCAGCAGCTGCCTCACGCTGCTTCCCCTTTAAAAAGTAGGCGCTCATCTGTTAGTAATGGCTGGTCATGCACTTCCCTCGGCTGGGCAAACGCAACCAGTGCTGCTGTACTACGCGCAGTGCTCAGGTTTGTCTGCTGCTTGTGTTGCTGCCGCCTTGGCCGTGCGATGGCTGCGCCGCAGATTGCGCACAGCTGGAGCGGTAACCTGGTCACCAATTCCAGCTGGGAGCACTTCTGGCTCAATGAGGGATGGACAGTCTTCCTGGAGCGCAAGATCGTGGGCCGCCTACAGGTGCGTGGCTGCTTCTCATTTGCGCTTTCGTTGTTTGTGCGGAGGATGATCCAGAAGCTGCAGGGGATAGTGCAGTTGAAGGTGTCGGGCATGCAGCACTTGTGTGTAAAGGTAAAGGTCAGCAGGTGCGATGCATGGAGCGCAGCAGGCGCAGTGCGGGCTGTAGAGGTGCCAGGCGGGCTCATGGGCAGGCGGGTGTAGCCAGGCGGGCATGTTTTTGGCTGACACGGCTGGTCATGTGGCACGTGGTCGCCTCATGCAGGGCAAGGCGTGGTTGTCACTGTTTCTGACGCCTTGGGCTTGCACGCAGCCATGTTTGAGGTATGCCGCCCTGTGCTTCTGCAAAGCTTCTCACCGCCTGCCATGCACATTAATGCTGTTGCAGGGTGAAGCGTCGCTTCAGTTCTATGCCGCGCAAGGCATCGCTGCAGTTCTGTGCCCAAGGGGCCACCTTGCTGGCTGACAAGCAGCTTGGCCCCTGCCAAAGCTTGACACAGCCTGCCTTGTATATGCATGCTGCAGGGCGAAGCGTCGCTTCAGTTATACGCTGCGCAAGGGGCTGCCTCGCTGGCTGGCGAGGTGGCACGGCTCGGTTACTGCCTGCTGGGGCAATCCACGACTTGAAGTTGCCTGCCATGTACATGTATGCTGTTGCAGGGTGAAGCATCGCTGCAGTTCTACGCTGCGCAGGGCACCGCCTCATTGGCTGATGAGGTCGCGCGGCTTGGCAAAGATCACAACTTCACGCGGCTGGTGCCTGACCTGTCGGCTGGCGAGGACCCTGATGACGCCTTCAGCAGGGTGCCATATGAGAAGGGCTTCGCCTTCCTGTACTACCTGCAGGTGATCATGTGCCTGCAGGTGTTGTGCAGGTGTTGTGTGCTGCATATTGTGTTGAACATGTGTGTCGCCTTTAGCAGCGTGCCGCGTGAGAATATGATCACCTTCCTGTACTACCTGCAGGTGAAGGATTTGATGTTGGATTGGCGTTGTTTCATGCAAGTGGTGACGCCGTTGAATGTTGAGGTGCCTTCAGCAGGGTGCCTTAGAAGAAGGGCTTTGCCTTCCTGTACTACCTGCAGGTAAGGGTTGGGTGTTGATTTATCGTCTGCAGGCTGGCGTATAAGAAGGGCTCCACGCTGCTGTACCACCTGCAGTTGGCCGTGCAAGCCCACATGATTGCGGCTTGTTATGGGTGTGTTTGGTGGCTTTTGGTTGCTGTGACGTTGTGCTTTGGTGTTGTGCGACGATGCAACAGCTGAAGCTGAACATGTTGTTGAGCCTTCCAGTGTATGCCGCCCGCGCACCCCAAATCTTTTAACTTTAAATGCGCTGCCACTGCTGGCCGGCAACATGTCGTGCGTGCATCAGTGTGCAGAGAGCACGCCACGACTCGTGCATGCACCGCTGGCCATCACAGAGTCTTCTGCTGCTGCTGCTGCTGCTGCTGCTGCTGCTGTGCAGGAGCTGGTGGGCGGCGCTGCTGCCTTTGAGCCCTTCATGGCTGCCTTGCACTCACAGAGCTGTTCTGCTGCTACTGCTGCTGCTGCTGCTGCTGTGCAGGAGCTGGTGGGCGGCCCCGTTGCCTTTGAGCCCTTCATGGCTGCCTACCTGCAGGCCTTTGCCTTCAAAACTGTTGACAGCAGCCAGTTCAGGGCCTTCTTCAGCCAGCACTTTGCCAGCAACCCCGCAGGTACGCATGCAACCGCATACATCAGTTTATTTTCTTGGGCTCTGTGTAACGAGAATGGAATTTGTGCTTTGCAGCGCACTGCTGCGCTGCCTGCTGCTCTCTGCCAGATCATGTGGATTATCTCGCCCCTCTCCTTCTACCTGCTGCTGTGCAGTGGCTTCCATTGACTGGGAGACCTGGCTGCATGCACCCGGCATGCCGCCAGTTGCCAACAGCTACGACACCAGCCTCGCCAGCGCAGCATACGAGCTGGCGGTGAAGTGGCACACCGCAGACGTGATGGGCATCGGGGCTGACGCGCCGGCTGGTGTGGGGCCGGCCGACATCCAGGGCTGGAGCTCAGCACAGGTGTGTTTGGCTGGGCACGGCTGCTGCTGCTGCTGATAACGATGATGCCCCTGCTGCTGGCTGCTGCAAATTGCTGTTTGGCCAGCACACACGGCATACGCACAGCCTCAATGCAAAGGTAGCGATCAAGTGCCAAGTGCATGAGAGCTGCCCGACCGCTGCTGCTGCTGCTGCGCAGCTGGTGGCGCTCCTGGACAAACTGCTGTTCGGCTATTCAGTGCACACGGCATAGGCACTGCTTGATGGAAGGGTGCCAAGCATGTGCCATTGCCTGAAAACGTACCACAATACTGCCCACCCTGCTGCCTGCGCCGCTGCTGCTGCTGCGCAGCTGTTGGCGGTCCTGGAGCTTGATAGGATGCTGCTAAGCATGTGCCAACTGCCTGAAACAGTACCCCAATTATGCCTACCCTGCTGCTGTTATTGCTGCTCTGTTTCCACAGATGGTGGCGTTCCTGGACAAGCTGGGTGAGCTGCGCAGCCTGACCCCCCTGGCAGCCAGCATGTCGCGTCAGCTGGAGAAAGCGTACAGCCTGGACGCAGCCAAGAACTGCGAGATCCGCTGCGCATGGTACAAGGTGCGGGAGACAGCAGCTGGATGGCCAGCTGACAGGCTCATGCAGATGCAGGAGGCAGCAGCTGCGGAATTTAGTTTCTTGTTGCTGCGGTATCCGTGCCATCAGTGACGCACTGCGAGGACCCCCACAAAGCTGCTGCCACAGCACGCTGTGTACCGCGTCCTCTGCAGCGTGTGTTGAAATGGTGGTGCTTGCAGGGTTGCCCGTTGATTGAGGTTCACTGCGGCTGCTGCCGCAGCTGCTGCACTCTCATTGCTCTGACCATCAGTGGCACCTGCTGAGTGCATGCCACCCACTAATGCCCTCTGTCTGCCACACTGCTGCTGCTGCTGCTGCTGCTGCTTGCGCTGCCGTGCAGCTGGCCATTGAGGCTGGTGACGAGGCTGTGTACCCGGGCGTGGTGGAGCTGCTCAGCAGCCAGGGCCGCATGAAATACCTGCGGCCGCTGTACAGGTGCGTGCGGCAGTTGAAAGACTACACCTAGAAATCTAGATGAGGCAGAAGACCTCTCTCCGTTGTCAACCGTCTGGCTGACTGTGGGTCTTTGAGCGTGTGGCTGCAGCCAGCTTGTAGCTCCAGCTGAGCGGTCCCCGTAATGTCATCCACGTGATGCTGCCATAGCTGCTGCTTGCTGTATGTGCATACGGACAATGCACCATTCATCTGCTGCGGCTTATCCACCCATGCCCATTACGCTGCTATCTTAAATCATCGCATCTCTGCCGCATGCTGCCCCGCAGGGCGTTGTTCAAGAGCAAGAGCGGCAGGCCTGTGGCGCTGCAGACATTTGAGGCTGTGGGTGACCGCTACCACCCCATCGCCAAGAAGATGGTGGCGGCTGACCTGCAGCTGAGGCAGTGAGACAGCTGGCTGCAGCCAGGCTGCTGATACAGGCAGCAGATCTTTGTTGCATTGTAGCCCACTCAGCACTCCTGAGTGTTGCTCCGTAAATGTGCCGCAAGTGTTGCCTCGGTGGCTGTCATAATAAAGACTGTGGGTGACAATTTCCTTTGCGCCTGACGTAAGATCAGCGGCGATGTAAGCCGAGCACGATGCTCAGCAGTACACACGTCTGATACAGCTTTCAGAACCCGGTGGGCAGCCTAGAAGACTCCACTACTGGACAGGTTGTCACGACAGACAAAGTTGAAAGCAGTCCTGAACCACGTCACATCGTAGGGTTAACTCAACGGATTGGTACCGCACATACTGCGGCGTAGCAGGGCACAGGCACTGCCGTCACGTCATTCTACGACCAAAGGCCCTTCCAGATCTAGATATGCAGGTGATCTCCTGCATGCACACGCAGCTGCATTAAAGCAACATGGCACTGCTTGTAAATGCATTGGCGGGCAGCTGCTAAAACACGCCCAAGAACCAAACTAGATGGCTAGCCAGCAGAATGCTGCTGGTGTACACACTCCAACACACTGACAGAGGCCACATGTGTTGCTATCACTCCTGTTGCCAGTTCTCTGCCTGATCTGTACGTGTCGTGATCGACCCATAAAGTGAATCCCCGCCTCTATGCCTACAAGCCCTACAAGGCGCCACACGATGCACATGTACAGCATGCATATATGCAGCGTGCCTCCGCTGTTGCAGAGCAGCAGCCTTAGCTGTGCTTGCCCAGCTCTATCTTCTTGCGGATGACCTGCTCCGCTTGGTACACCGTGCCGTCGATGAGCCCGCTGACGGCGAAGATGCCGCCCACAATGGCACACACGTTGGTGAGGAAGTGCAGGAATGAGGCACGCTGCTCCTGGATGTGCACCTGTGCGGCGCAGTGCCGAAGCAGCAGCAAAAGGAGAAGCCATTCACTCAGCCAAAGTGACTTGTAACAAGCTAGACATGTGGCCAACAAGGTGCTGCAGCACATACGTTCCTGTGCACAGATGGGGTGACATAGCACCTACAAACTATCATGTTTTCCGCATTCTTACGCTGCCACGAGCACAGCGGCACAGCAACTCCGCAACCATGCTGGCTGCGCGAACACAGCATGCAGCAGCCCAGGGCGCACCTTGATCGGCGACAGGTCATAGAAGAAGAACACGCCCGGCAGGCTGCGGCCGCCCGCCGCGGGCTCCGCGCTCTCCCGGAAGTTCTCTGTCACGCTGAACTGGTTGGTATTGGTGCGGATGCCTGCCTTGTCGATGTAGTCCGTGGGCACCACCTGCAGCAGCATGATATTGGTTGACGGCGAGGTTACAGTTGTACCAGATGTGCCTGTTTGTGCCACAGATGGCACGCAACAAGCAACCCAGCAGCATTTGACAACGTCAATTCTGGCTGCCAGGATGCAACTGTTAGGCATCGCCTCAAACAGCGGCCGCCAGACACGTTGGCTGCAGCATGTGTAGATATGCGCTTGCGCAGTGCTGAGGCAAGTATGTGCACATGTACAAATGCCTCTGCTCCACCACAACACGTGCACGTTTCACACAGTGGTGCAAGACCAGCAGCACCAAGAGCCTAGCTTGCAGGAAACGACCATATGCAGAGGGCTGCCGTCACAAGCTGGCCTGCCTGCGGCCCCTTCACGCAGCACCTGCTGCTGCCTCACCTTGAGGAAGTACTGGAACATGCCAGTGGGCGCCTTCTGCCCTGGATGGCTGCCTGTGGCCTTCTGAGGCACCAGCTGCATCACGCCATCCAGAGGGTTCTTCATGCCCTGCAGGAACCACCAGACAAGGCAGTGCAGCAAGGCTCACGAGTCAAATAGCTGTCTGAGCGAACACCTGTTGCTGGCTTGCAGGATTTTGAATATATAGGACACTTGTATAGGAGATGCCAAAACCCAGCCCTGCAAGAGGGTATGGTGTGTGGCAGAGCAGAGCAGCACCTGCCAATGACCCAGAACGAGTGTGCACAACTCCTTCTGCTGGGCATGTAGCAGCCCAGGCAGTGCCTTGCACAAGCTGCCCGCTGCCTGCAAGCATGTTGGACGAAAACCGCAGCAACACTGCAAGCCAGCACCAGCGGCAGCGCCTCACCGGGTAGGGCTGCCCAAATGACAGGCTGTGGACCTTGTGTGTGAAGTCCAGCACCTTGTCATTGAAAGGCGCCATGTCGTGGATGTGCATGCTGCCAGACTGATACGAGTGCCCAGCAGCAAAGTGGAAGTTGCCTGCGACTTTGTTAACCTGCAGGACACCAAACAGGACATTGCACAGGCTCGATGCTGTCCTGCAAAGCAGATCCTGCAGCCTGCCTGCAGACTATGCCTTGGAACGATGTGCACATTACGCTGCGCCAAGGCAGACAAAATCCTGCAAGCATCCCAAGCTAGCTGGAAAGTACTGTACTGCAGCGCAAGCTGCGGCTGGAGTCTGTGGCCGCAGCTTGCTGCCTGCCTGCTGCTCACCGACAAGTGGCCCCACATGTGGCAGCCCTCGCCCTGCTGCTCGTTGATCATCTGCAGGTAGCCGTCGTCCTTGCACTGCTCGATGTTCTGGACGTTGTTCAGCACCCAGCCCTTCGCCTGGTACGCCTCACGCACCTGCACCAAGCAACACACATGACATATAGGTGGCGGCTTAAACTCTGCGACGCCATCTATGTGGGTATAGCACAGCACAGCAAAGGGTCTGCTAAAGGAGGCAATGCTCCTGCAAGGCACCAGTGCTGAACTGAACTTGCCCAGGCAGTGGTGCGCCCAGAAACCGCTCTCATTGCTGGTATTGTCAGGCTGTGCTGCCTTGCAGGAAGCGCTTCTGCTGCTGCACGCGGCAATCTGCTGCTGCACGAGGCAAATGGCTCTCACATCGTCGCATGTGTTGCAGCACTTGTACTGCTCGCTCTCAGCGCCATAGCAGCTGGCGCAAGTGACGTTCTGGCCATCCTTCTGCTTCTTCTGCGTCTGGTGCACATTGTGCACTTCTGTTGTGGACACTGGGGCGCCACCAGGCCCCAGGCGCTGCTTCTTGATGTCATGACTGGCCTGCAGAAACATGGGTAGTGTGATACTTGACATGAAACCCCGCGCAGGTGCCATGTGCAGATGCGCGCAAGCATACACAGCAAGGAGGTGAAGCCAGTACTGCCACAGTGCGTGTGTTGAACACTGCGCAACGCTGTCCTGCAAGCACTAGCGCTAAGCCCTGCATCAAGCCAGCTTGCTATAAGGCATGTGTGCTAGCCCGGTGTCGTGCTCAAGGCTGAGCACATGCCGCCGCTGCTGCTGGAGACACACATACATCAAGCAGCCTGCTTACACCTTGCGCTGTGGTGGATGATGCTGTCTGTGCGCTGCTCACCACATCCAAGTGCATCTCCCCGCTGATGTCCATCGCATCTAAACTGATCCAAGAGCAAGGCATCTTGGGAAATGTCACATCAAACTGCACGCAGCAGGGAGCAAGCTTGTGGGTACACTGTGTACGCCTGGCACAGCACAACCTGGCTACTTGTGTAATACCAGGGGCAACAGCCGGTGCTGTAGATTGCGAACGTAATAGCAATAGGAGCTTGTGGGACAACAACATGCATGCCCTCTGCGTTGAGGAGTTGGAGCATGGCATGTGCAGGGCTGCTCCTAGAGCAACATGTGAACCTGTGTCATCTGCAGCTTTCTGAGCAAGTTTGTCACTCATACAACTCACGTTGATGTCAATGTGAGCACCCCTGGATGTGTCTACTACAAGCTCATGGGTAGTCTGTGGTGCTAAGTATAGTCCTGCAAGCATGCGCATGCAGCAGAAGTGAACAAAGGGTGGTGCTGCATGCAGCACCGTGGTACTGCTGCACAGCACTACTGGGCAGACTAGCAGCCAGCCTGCTCGTCAGCGTGCCCCTCCTAGCCATGTTCACTCACTTAGCTCCGAGAAGAAGAGCAGGGCCATCAAGAAAGACGCCACAAGAGTGATCACGCCCCCTGACATGGTCTTCTTGAAGAAGTCTTCATTCACCTTCGGAAAGGCATCTAAAGCGCTTAAGCTAGACATAAAACCTCCTCCTTCTGATTTTCTCATGGCGTCTGAATACGTAGAGCAAGCTTGGGGCTACTCGCGAGGTGTTCAACCAACCAGGTGAACCTGCCTGTCTCACATGCGAAACGTCAACAAACGTAACGGATCAATGAGACCTGCCATGCCAAAGGAATTGTTGAAAGCTTGAAAGTTGGTTGGCGATGACTAACACAACCCACTGGCCACTGGGGTTCTGCATACGCAGAAGGTCAGGTCTGCGCCCGCCCCGAGTGGAAGAACAGGTGACTAACAAGCTGTGCGAGTGTGCAAGAGCTGGATCGTGGATTTTGACCACTGTCGGTTTGGGTCTTGAGAGGTTGCACTTGCAGCTTGTAGAGAGCGGCATTCGCATGCTTGCATTACGTTCTGCATTAAAAAATTAAATACCTGAAGAAAGAAGAGCGCAACTGCGGCGTAGTGCATAGGCCAGCTCAGCGAAAGCAGTACACGATTGCAGGCACTACGGAAGCAACATGCGGTGCTGCAGCCCAAAAATGACGCAACTACGCGCTCTGGTGAGTAAGTTCGTAATACGGGAAGGCGGTGCAGGCAGCACTTCCAGCAGCAGCAGCACCACCACCCAGCACCAGCAAGCCTTGCAGGATGCAGCCACCTCCACAGACCTGGCCACATGCAGGCAGCCGGGTTGCTTTGCATGAGTGAGTGAGTGAGTGAGTGAGCTACGCGTGGTGTGTTCACAAATAACACCCGCGTAAGTTAAGGAAGGGGACGTGTGTGGCGATGAGGGCACCTCATGCGCCTTCACGCCTCCTACCATCCCTACCGTACCCGAGGGTCCGGCAGGTTGCTTTGCATACACTGACTGCACTCTGCTTCATGTAGGCAATCACAGGATGCCTGTGCCAGATTCTTGTCACCGTCGGCGTGCCAGTGATGCAGTTCTTCCTGGTGAGACAGGCTGACACGCAGAGCATCGCGACACCAAAACAAACACCCACCCCCAGTCATGCTTGCCAGCGCAGCAGCATCAAATCTTGAACTGCATCAGCTGAAAAAGTCTGAGTTCTTACCAGAACAACAGTGCTGCAGCGCCACACCAAATTGCTCATGCACAGAGCATGCAGAGTACACATTGGCGCGCACAGCAATCGCGGTACATGTGCATGCCACTCACCTGCATATGCCGCTCCCTGCGAATCCCCTGCTCAAGCCTCTGCTCCATGTTGTTCTGCTGCGCGGCAGGTCTTCGGCGTCAGCAAGGCTTACATTCACATTGTCATCGTCTCTGGAGGCAGCGCCTTGATTGCTGGACTGCTGGTGCGGCTGCCTCAGCATCAACATTCATTCACCGCAGCTGCCAGCACAACCGCTGTGTTTGCGCCTGCCACATGCCAGCACAGCAGCCAGCAGCTGCTGTTAAGCCTAGGCAGGCAAAGCAGCAGCATATATATGGCCTCTCACAGCTGTGTAGGCTGCTGTAACCTGTTGTGCACAACTTGCGCCCTGTGCTGCTGCACGCAGGGCATGGCCGCTGCCCTGTCATCTGGACCCGCACTGCCAGCGCTGCATGCTGTGGCCTCAGTGACGCTTGCTGCGCTGATGGGTGGCTTCAACACACAGACCTTCTTGGACCTCAGCAGCAGGTGCGGCATGCCCCAGGTCCCTGCTGCCAACACTGCACACATGACTCCTCACACTGCAGCAGCAATGCGTCTTGTGCAGCCCGTCGGTCTGTAAGTCTTGTCGATTTGCTGCGCAACTGCTGCAATACGTACTTAGAGTCTCTAAGCTCCACTGTGCTGCCATTCTATGCTCTTTGTGTGACATTGTGTTTTGGCGCATGTGCTACACCTGCAGGTGCAACCTGGCGCAGGCAGCATCTGCGGGCTGCTCCCGCTGCCCCTGCGCACCCAGCAGCAGCTGCACCACGCTGCAGCTCGCCACACTGCCCGGCTGCGGCAGCTGCAGAGCCATCGGCGCCGACTTCTGTGCACGCTCCAGCAGCTGGCAGCTGCTGCTGCTGCCCTACACAGGGCTGATCCAGGCGGTGCTGATGGCGCTGCCTGCAGTGTTCAGCCTGCTGGCGCTGCTGCAGCCTACTGGTGATGAGGCAGGGCGCAGCAGCAGTGACTGCGAGGCTGGCAGGGCTGGCAGGAAGCACTACAGCGATGGCAGGTGCGACTGCCCTGCTGCTGATGCGCGCTGTTGCGAGCACTAGCCTGACTCATGTGTACCTTAAAAGCTCAAAGACAGCGCTGGGCAGTGGCATGGGCTGGTGCATTCCCTGTTGACTCATCTGGCACTGCTGCTGTAGCACCTTGAATCGCGTATGGTAGTGATTGTGACTGTGACACCTTGCTTGCCACGTTTTGTGTGCTGCGGTGTGTGCAGGGTGGCGGTGACTGCTTGGGGAGACGAGCGGCCCTCCACACAGTGCGAAGACTGGCCCCTGACAACTGCCACACCTGGCGTCAGCGGAGAGACTGGCTGCAAGCCAATGCCCTGACTGTGAGGGTGCATCATCGTGCATGCATAACAGCACGGGTCTTTTCACGCTGTGGTGCAGCAGCATGCTTGGTGCTTACTGTTGCCGACATCAGCAGCACGCCATGCTGGCAGTTTGGCGGCTGCATCTCGCGATGTGTGGTTCACGGCGCAGGGTAGTTACTACGCAGTGCAGAGCGCAGCTGTCAGCAAGTGCCAGCAGCAGATGCGATGTCAGTATTGCCCTTGTGCTGCGTGCTGCTGAGCGGTTAACACTCTTTACCATGCTTGGCTGTTAGTACTGTTGTGACAAGCACTACTGCACCTGAATGGGATGGTTGCCATACCAGCAAAGTCTGCTCAGGCCACTGCAGCAGTCACTGTTGCAGGTTGAGGTCGAGCATGGTGGCTGTGCAGCAGCGGTGCGGGTGTCGAGCTTGGCAGAGCTCCTCCTGTTTCTGCACTGAGGCACTTAGACGCATCACTTTGCAATGTGTGTGTGCTTTTGTGCAATGTGTGTGTGTGTGCTTCACATCAGCTATACGTGTGGGTTGGTGTGTACTATGACTAGTATGACTTGGCAGCCCTCAGGACTGCGCACTTGCAGTGCTGCCTGTTTGTTGGGGCGGCTCCAGTTGCAGCAGTACTTGTGCGTTGGCCAGGGACATCAGTTGGCTCTGTTGACTTTTCCGTTGACTTGTTGCAATCTCTGTCGATGTCACACAGCAGTAGGGGCAGTAGTTACGTAACAGCTGACAGCAGCACAGTATGACTGGAGACCAGCTCACATCCCAGCAATTAGCACACATACATCATTAGCTCTAGACGTTGTTGATTGGCTTGGGGTTTCGCTCTGTGGCATGGTTGCCAAAGGAATCAGGCTGGCAGTGCATGCGCATTAGTAGCACGCTTAAGCAGCAGGCAATGCTTGTCATGAGGAGCATTGATGAACATGCAGGGCCCATTTATGCCGTGCGGACCGCTGTATGGAAGCACAATGTGCGTCTGTTGGTTGATCTGCAGCTGTGGTGTGCTGGCTCTGCTTGCCTTTTGGGTACAGGGCTTGCAGGAAAGCACATGACGTATTGCCTTTCTGCCGGTGTTGCAGGCACGGGTGCTGTGTGTGGGGCTGTTCTGGGCAACCAGTCATTGGCTTTGTGCTGCTGTGTTGGCTGGACGCAAATCCTGGTGGCAGGACTGTAGCCTACGGCTGCATAGCAGTCATGCGGCATGACTCATGCCAGCGTGCTGGAAAGTGCATTGCTGCAGTGTTTGCTGCTGCACGGCTGCTGCACAACCTCAGCTCAATCAGCACGGTGGATTTGTGCAGGCAGCAGTCGCTGCCTAGACAGCACTTGATGTGCGGCCGCTGCACTCACTACTGTTATACGTACACGGGGTTTGCCCCGGCGGTTGCTGACCTGTCGTGTGTCAACACCAGACCATGAGGGGTGCACATATGCGCATGCAGGTGTGTGGCTGTGTGCTACAACAGCTTGCATGGACTCAACATGAGGACACTGTCCATTTGCAGTAGTAGCAGGAGGTACACGGCATTGGAAGGTAGCGTGCACTGCTGACAGCCCTGCCAGCAGCAGTGGTTGACTTAGCAGAGGTGTGTCACGCTGCTTGGCCAGCTGTAGTATGGCGTGCTGTGCCTGCCTGTGGCGTCTGCAGGACCCACCAATGAATGACACCGATGCTCGGGTGCGGGTAGCTTCTCTCGCGCCTATCACTGTCAAGCAGTCTGCTGTAGTGAATGACAATGTCGGTGTACCTCCAGGCATGGCTCATGCAAGGATGTCTGCATCGGCCTTTGTGTGGTCATGTCCACTACAGTGCCCCGTGCTGCAGAAAAGCAGCGGGCCAAGCATGTGTGACAGTTTCAGTAGTGTTGGGCAGCAGCTCCTGAATGTGCCAGCTTTGCGGCAGTCTATGGAGCCTGCATCTGGGGCTGCATGCTTGTCACTGTGGCACATGATGTGACATGCTCGCGCTCACATAGTTTCTTACCTTTCTGCCTACTGTACCTGTTACTTAGCACCGTTTCATTATTTACCTCTATTGACTGCGATGCTCGCTGACAGAACTATAAGGCTGATATGTTTGAACAGGGTTCAGTGCAGGGCCGCCTTGTTAGGTTGTTTGGGCAGGGCTCAGTGCATGGCCGTGTTGTTACTAGGTTGTATGCCCTGCTTGCGATCAGTGATGGGGTTTTGCTGTGGGATGACAGCCTGCAGCGGAGTCGGTCGGTCAAAGGCTGATGGCTGATGCGCCACCACTCAGATGTCAGCAGACTTTCATAATAGTTGTTATAGATGTCTGTATCATCACAGGCTGAGGGGATTTATGCAGTAAGCTTGTTGTTCACGGCAGATTCTTGACAGCTGTCGCAGCGTGCCATATATCAGTTTGCTCCTGTCGGCTGCATTGTAATGCGGCAAGCAGAAAAGTCAACTGGTGGCTGTGCTCAGTGCTGACAACCGGCGAAGGGCGTATCAAAACCTTGTGTGTTGGTTTGACTCCTAGGCAAGCTGTGTGGAGGCTTGCGCAGCCTGACAGCAGGGTGGCAGGGTTTGCCTTGGAAGGGGCTTGGGGGCTCAAGTACGGGATGCTGGGTAGCAGCTGCAGATGGCGCAGGGCAGTGTTCGCTTTTGTTACTATTTGACGCCCTGCATACTGCGCTATGCGTGCGTACGGCAGTTTTGGCAGGTGTTGCCTGACATTATCAGCTGCAGATGCCATCTGCGCCAGTGGCGTGAGGCAGGTCTCAAGTTCGGTGTTGTACGGCCCCCTGCACACCGCACAATGCGTACTACAGTGAATGGCATGTTGTTGGCGGGTGGCATTGTTCTCTGTTTGCGGCAAGGGCAAGTGGGGTGAGGCACGTGCTGCGCTGGCAGCTGTGCTGACAGGTATTACAACAGTATCTGGGCGCCTCTTGGGACCAGCACCGGTGATGATCCACCACGGCTAGCTACCGGCCCCTTGGTCCAGCCATGCGACTGCGTTGCATAAGGTGTTTGGTTCAGCATGCTGACATACTATCATGACAAGCTTGGCGGGAAGCGGTTCTGTCACATGCTCTTGTACTACTATGTGTCGTTATTGACCAGGTTTTAGGGTGTAACGGTCGTCTGTAACTGTCACCTGAGCACAAACAGTACAGGCCGTGCCTGATGATACCAATTCACAAGTGGCCTTGAGCACCCACAAATTGCTGCAAGCCAGCAGCAAAAGCTTTGGAGTTGATTGCACACTGCTCAGCAGCAGGACCTGGAGCAGCAAGCCCTGCTGGCATGCCATGTCAATACAACAGGCAGACGATTTGCTCACGAGCTCGGACAGCGATTAAGCTTCCCTTGCATCGCCTGGAGCTCTGCATAACCCTGCTCTGCCGATCAGCAGGAGAACACGGAGTGCACCTGGTAGTTTGATCAGACGCTGCAGGTATGACAGCGCGGTGTCATTATCGCAGTAAAATCAAAGTTGGTTGAAACCTTTCGAAGCGTACATAGGGCGCCCACGCAAGTGCAGCAGCAGCACCAGCAGCAGCAGTGGCGTTCTGCAGCAGCTGTCCTGCAACACACTTGCAGTGGTAAGACAGCAACTGGCATGCCTGGTGACTCGTTAAGCTATTGTCTTCATACTCACTTCTCCCAGGACTGTTAGCACAGACAGCAACTCGCCTGCTGCACCGGCTGGCTTAGCGTCTGTCCTTGTGCTGTCTATGCAGCAGCACCGCCCAGAGGCCCCATCAACAACCCGCAAGACTCACCTCAGCACCAGCTGAGTAGCATCCTCAACCAGCTGCTCCAGCTGCTGTGCCAGCAGCAGCAGCAGCAGCAGCAGCAGCAGCATGGCTGATGACGGCAAGCAGCCGGCCCAGCAGGGCGGCCTGAACCTGGGCTTCAAAATCGCAGGCAAGGCCCGCGCCAAGGTGGCAGTAAACGTCAAGGAGCAAAGCGAAGACCGGCAGCTGATCACTGGCGTGGCAGGCAGCATCATACAGGCTGCTGAGCCCTCTGCAAGTGAGCGGCGGCAGCATGTCATTCCGGCCTTGGAGAACACCTACAAGACAGGTGTCGGCAAGTTTGTGCCTACGTTTGTGCCGGAATCCAGCTCAGCAGCAATCACAGGCAAGGCAGATGACAGGTATGAGAAGGCAGCCAAGCCTGATGTGCCTGGCCTCACCAGCTACGGCCTGCAGCTGAGGCAGCCGAAGGATACAAAAGCAGCAGCAGAAGCAGCAGATGAGGCTGGCGAGGCGGCAGCAGCAGCAGCAGCAGCAGGGCCCATGGTGCCTGTGCGACGTGGCGATGAGGCGCAGCAGCTGAGGGATGACCTGGAAGCGCTGCCTGACGAAGCTACAGTGGAGGTGAGGCGCCTTTGCGGCAGCAGCAGCAGCAGCACACGCACTAGCATTGGCAGGGGTGCAAGGTGCAAGTGCTCCTGTTGTCGGTGGTTAAAGAGTGCAGCAGTTTGGTGTAGCCAGCCGCTGCTGCCTGGTGCGGCGATAGCGTGCAGCTGTGGGATGACTTGGAGGCGTTGCCTGACGAAGCTAAGTGGAGGTGAGGCGCCTTTGTGGCAGCAGCAGCAGCAGCGGCAGCAGCAGTGGAAGCCGTACAAGTGGTAAGTGGGTTGGGGTTGGCAGCAGCTGCGGAATGATCTGGAAGCGCTGCCTGACGAGGCCACTGAAGAGGTGAGGAGGCAGCAGCAGCAGCAGCAGCAGCAGCAGCAGCAGCAGCAGTGGAAGGCGTACAAGTAGAAGGTGGGTGGGGTGGGCAGCGGGCAGCAGCTGCAGCAGTAGCAAGAATGGTGGTGGTGAGCTGCAGGGAGGCACACAACAGCAGAAACTGCTGCTTGGCTGCACTGCTTTCAGGGCAGAAGACGGCGATATGCTTCTGCAAGCCAACACAAGTGCTCTACGCTGATGCTCATGTTGCAACCAACAAGTTGTGCTGTGCTGTCGTGTTCCCCCTCCCCTTTGGCCCCCCTGCCACCCCAGGACTACGAGTCCAAGCCTCTGGAGGAGTTTAGCAAGGCGCTGCTTGCTATAACATCATACATCTGAGTGACTGTCAACCTGTGCTGTCCTGTCCCATGCTGCCGTTTTCCCTCCGTCCCGCCTCTTCGCAGGACTACGAGTCCATGCCAGTGGAGGAGTTTGGCAAGGCGCTGCGCTCACTATTTTTGAAGTGCAACTGACAGCCTGCGCTGTTGTGTGTCTTCTGCTTTTATATCCCCCCCCCCCCCAGGACTACGAGTCCATGCCTGTGGAGGAGTTTGGCAAGGCACTGCTGCGGGGCCTGGGCTGGGCGGACGGCCAGGGCGTGGGCCGCAAGCGACAGGTGGGGTTCAGCCTTGTCACGTTTTAAGCCATCGGCCTGCCAGCCGATACACATATGTAGACGCTGTGTGTTGATTGCAGCCATGCGGCGGTGCTCCTCAGGGGGTGGCTGGTTGGGCTGGGCTGGGCTGGGCAGATGGCAAGGGCGTGGGCCGCAAGCGCCAGGTGGATAGCAGGGCTGCGCAGCGGCTGGCTAGGCAGCATTGGCCTATGAGTTTGCCCTGCTTGCAGCTGCAGTGTGCAACCAGTTTATGTTGATCCAGTCAACCTGCCTCATTTTCATGGACTCCTCGTGCAACCCTCGTTATCAGCACCGTGTCACGAACACCACAGCGATAACGCAATGGCTCCCCACGCAATGACGACTGCTGCATTTTTGTCTGGTACGTGCCGTGCCTGCAGCTGGTGGAGCCCAAGCAGACCATCCGCCGCCCTGATCAGCGTCTGCGCTGTGTGTGTTGATGACAGACAGATGGTGCACTTTCCTGTGATGAAACTGCCGCACTGCTTGTTTGCTGCCGCCCCCTGTCCCTCCCCCCCCCCCCCCCCCCCCCTGCAGCTGGTGGAGCCCAAGCAGACCATCCGCCGCCCTGACAGGCTGGGCCTAGGAGCCAACCCGGTGACGCCACCACCAGACAAGCGGCCGCGCAAGATGGGTGAGCGGCAGCAGCAGCAGCAGCAGCAGCAGCAGCAGCAGATGAGGTCAGCGGCTGCACAATAACAGCAGGGCTTGCATGCAGCTGCAGTCAGACCAGTACAATGCAGGATGTCCAGCGCACGCATGCAAGGTGGTGAAATTGAAGGGGTTGCAAATGCAAGGTGGTGAAAGTGAAGGGGTTGTGTTTGCATCGCAATGCTTGCACCTGTTCTTAGCCTGCAGCACACCACCGACTGCTGCAACTGGCTGTGCTGTCCTGGCTGCTCATTTCCTCCCACCACTGCCAGGCGACAAGCCGAAGCAGGGACTAGGTGGCAGCGTCAGCAGCAGACGGCAGTGTGCTTGTGCTCTTACAAGCACCTTGAACTCGCACCTGTTCACAGCCTGCAGCGCACTTCTAACTGCCGCTACTGGTGCTGCCATGCCTGCTGTTTCACCCTGTTTCTCACCATCGTCAGGTGACAAGCCCAAGCAGGACCTGGCGGCAGCGCCAGCAGCCACCCCCCGCTCACCCACTGTGTTGCACCTGCTGCTGCCTTTTACAATTCAACACTACGCAGGTGACAAGCCCAAGCTGGACCTAGAGGCAGCGCCAGCAGACACACACGCGCACACTTGCAATATAGTTGACTGGTTGTGCTGTTCCGGCTGCTCTCTTCCTTCCTCTTCAGGTGACAAGCCCAAACAAGATTTAGTGGCAGCGCCAGCAGCAGACGGCAGCGTGCGCCACCGTGTGGGCCTTGACGAGGCGCTGGTGCCGCGGTCAAGCCTGATGGCGGGGCCTGCAGTGGGCAAGGCGATGCGGCTGGTGGCGGGGCGGCACGAGGGGCTGGCATGTATGGTCAAGGAAATGCGCCCAGCTGCAGAGGGCAGCAGCGGTGAGTGTTGTTGTGGCTGTGCTCTGGTGTACAGCAATGTAGTGCGTGCGCAAGGGTCTGGGGTGCTGGCCAAGCTGTCTTTTTTCTGGTTGTTTGTGTGTGGGCCTTGACGAGGCGCTGGTGCCGCGGGCGAGCCTGACGGTGGGGCCTGCAGCGGGCAAGGCGATGCGGTGTGCGGTGCGGTGTGTTGTGAAGGGGCTGCTAGGGAAGGACGAGGGCAGCAGCAGTGAGTGTGTTTGGTGCGGTTTAAGCTTGTGCGAGGGGGTGTTGCGGCAAGGTGGCAAGCAGCGCAGTGGTGGGTGGCAGCGGGCCTGGCTGAACAAGGTGATGTTTCTGGTTGGACTGTGTGAGCAGCGTTGCATGTGCATTGCACACCATGTGTGTTGTGTGGTGCGCTGAAAGTCATGCATGGCAGCGCAGCTGCTGTGCAACATTTGTTGCATCCTGGCGCAGTGAAGCAACGGCAGTGTTGCTGCACAGTGACTTATTTTGCTTGTGTTGCCTGCCTTGTCTTTACTGCTGCTGCTGCTGCTGCTGCTGCTGCTGCTGCTGCTGCCGCCGCAGGCCCTGGCCGTGTGCTGGTTGAGCTGCTGCCCTCTCACGAGGTGGTGGAGGTGGCAGCAGAGGAGCTGGGGGAGAGGGGAGACCGCAGCAGGCCGGCAGCAGCAGCAGCAGCAGCAGCAAACGGCAGCAGCCGGCCAGACAAGCAGCAGCGAGAGGGCGCGCGGGAAGGCAGCAGAGACAGAGACAGAGACAGGGACAGAGAGCAAGAAAGGCACAAGGAGCGCAGCAGAGACAAGGATAGGGATAGGAATAGGGGTGGCAGCGATGAGCAGCGGCATCGTAGCAGCAGAGACCGCCGCAGCCGCAGCCGCAGCAGAGACAGGGACAGGGAGAGGGACAGGCAGCAGCGCAGCAGCAGGGACGGTGATCCGGACAGCAGCCGCCAGCGGCAGCAGCAGCAGCGGCAGCGTGTGCTGCCGCCGTCGCAGCTCTGGCTGGCGCAGCTGATCCGAGTGCGCGTGGTTGACAAGCGGCTGGGAGGTGGCAAGCTGTACCTGAAAAAAGGCACGGTGCTAGATGTTGCTCCTGATGGCAGCTGTGAATTGCGCCTTGAAGACAGCAGGCAGGTGGTGGCTGCTCACCAGGAGCAGCTTGAGACAGTGGTGCCAAAAGAGGCGGGTGCTGCTGTGATGGTGGTGGCCGGGCAGCACAAGGGCCGGCGGGGCCGGCTGCTGCAGGTCAGTTTGGCCAGCGGTGCTGCTGCGCTGCAGCTGGTGGGTGACATGGAGGTGGTGCGGCTGCAGCTGGATGACGTGGCACAGTTCATGGGGCAGCTGGAGGAGGAGGAGTTCTGAGCGCAAGGTGCTATACCGGCAATGTAATTCACTGGTTTTAGGAGTTCATGCACCTTCATATGATGGCAGGGTGGGCAGCAGTGAATTGGGCGGAATGGCCTGTGAGTTTGTTTTTGGGTGGCGGACCTACTAGCTGAGGTGCTGTGCAAATCTATGTCAATGGTTACACGTACTGTGCCAGGGCAGCCAACTGACGTGAGGTGCAACACAATCGCTCAAAACCCTGAGCGCCCATGCCATCAGGTGTACCAGTCAAACGGCTGCCATCACAGGCACATGTCAACCCGCACCAGTGCCACACTGCGCTGTCGCATAAGGTGGCAACTGCTAAGCGCTTCAAAGACAAAGTCATGTAGCTCTAGCCACATGCCGCTCTGCAGTGTCCGTCTGCTTGCACTTCACGCGGTGCAGAACACGTGCGCTGCGCTGCCGCGCGTCCTGCGTCATAACACCGACGTCCACAATGTGGACAGGCCGCCCGCTACATGGCTCCTGCAGCCCGGCCCGGCCCGGCAACCAAGCTGCCCGGTACATATTCATTAGCATATTCAGCACACCTATGTGCCATGCAGACACATCAGCATCATGCCTGCGGCTCAGCCTGCTTGTGCTTCACAAGCTGCAGCAGGCGTGCGCAGCGCTGCCTTGCGTCCTGCATCATGGCAGGCAGGTCCACAGGCTGCCTGCTGGCTGGGCTAACTAGCACGCCCCGCTGCACCACCACCTTGCCGTTTACTATGCTCCAGCTGACTGGGCCCATCAGGCCAGGCGCGCACAGCAGCAGCGCGGCAATTGGGTCGGCACCTGCAGCAGGGCAAGCAGCCGTTTAAAGTCAACATCAGATTTTGCTGTGTCACACCAGAGTCTAGCTTCAAGCCTCCAGTGGAGGCTACTGCCCAGCAGCCGAATTGTATATCTGCACACCAGACGACACCAGCAGTCACCAGGTGATCCGGCCTGCAGCTTTCAGTGGCCTGTCCAGTGGCAACCCCGGCTTTGCAGATCCTATGCTGCTGCGCACCTGCTGTCGCGAAAGCCAGGCAGTTGTTTGTGCGCCACGCCACCACATCAGCTGCGTAGCCGGGTGCAATGCGTCCGATGCCATCCTCTCTGCCCAGGTTTGCAGCGCCAGCCCGCGTGGCCAGCCACAGTACCTCTCTTGCTGAACAGCCAGATGCCTTGCCTGCAATCAGCATGTGGGAACATGACAGTCTCAATCAGTATGCAGTAAAACAGTTTTCCAGCCAGGATGTGCGCTCTGTGTGCTTGGTTTGAAACCCCGTGTGGCTAGCCACAGTGCCTCCCTTGCTGAACAGCCGGATGCCTTGCCTGCGCACGGCAGTAGCGCAGCAGTTGAATGTTGCAGGTGTTGTATGCTGAATTGACTTGAAGCATATGGTCAGCCAGGACAGGATTACGTTGGTTTGATTTAAACTAGCTGTGCATGCACCCTTGATCAAGAGCTGAGGCAGCAGCCAGCATCTGTGCCAAAATTTGCACGTCTGCAATGGGCGCTAATACATATTTCCAAAACGCGCAGCAGCAAGCATATGTTTTAGATGGTGGCCTTGCATCCTACCTGTGTGCCGCTGCAGCAGCATGGCCATGCGCGCCTCCTGCAGCATGTGGGGGCTGTCATTGCTGGCAGCACCGTCAGTGCCCAGGCTCACAGTGACACCAGCGTCCAGCATATGCCTGAGGCAGCAGCACAGACGCAGCAGCAGCAGCAGCAGCGGCAGCGGCAGCGGCGGCGGCAGCGACAGCAGCTTTACCATCTGTGGAAGTCAAGAACAGACATGCAAGTGGTCCACGCACAGCTATCAAGCACTCGCAACCATCGCTCACCTATAGCTGCACCCAGCATGACAAAGATGAAAGGGGCGGCATTGCACGCAGCTGCAACTCAAGCCACCCTGTGCATGCTTACTTGCAGGGAAGCAGCAGCTACATGCTAGCCTTGTACCATACTGCTGTACCACAGCTGAGCCAGGCAGGGCTGGCCTCACCTCACATCAGCAATGCCAGCAGCCAGGCGCAGGTTTGATGAGGGGCAGTGCGCCACGCCCACGCCAGCAGCAGCAAAGGCCTGGATGTCTGCGCTGCTGGCCTGGCAGCAGTGCGCAAACCAGGCGCGGCTGCTGTCCCAGCCAATGCTGTCAAGGTATTGTGGGAAGCTGCAGCCAAAGGTGTCCTGGGTGTACTGCAGGTCGCTCTGCATGCAGCAGTGACAGCAGCAGTTGAGTCAGACACAGGTTGCAAAGGCTGGGGGCTGGCGCTCTGTCCTGCATGCCGGACGTTGGCACCAAACATTTTTCAAAGACAACAGAAGTCAAGGCATGCCAAGCAACAACAGCTGCCAATTATGTTAAAAAAAACGGGTGTTACATGCATATAGCTCTATGTAAGGAGCTTTGCTGCCAGTCTCGCAAGCGCCTTAAAGGGACACGGACCTAGCCTGCACTGCCAGCCCCACACGCACCTCCCCCTCTGCCAAGTGTGTGTGCAGGCGCACACCTGGGTGCTGCGCTGCCAGGGCCGCCACCTGGCGCATCAGATGCAGGCTGGCTGAGCGCGCTGTGGCTGGGCCCAATGCAACCCGGCACATTGACAACCTGGCAGCAGCAGCAGCAGCAGGGGAAGGTGAGCAAGGGAGCGTGGCAGCGACAGCGTACGACATACTGCAGGCAAACTATTGGTAAGGAAGTGCAGCCATACTTTTGGTGAGGAAGTGATGTTGGTGGCAGCTGAACAGGTCGGCACTGATAGCATCCTTGGCCACTGCAGTGCGCTGCGCCTGCCCCAGATGTAGGCAGGTGCAGAGCACACTTCACTCACTCACTCACTCAGCACAACACAATTGCCAGGGCGTTCAAACAGCTGACACAACCAGCAGTTATGCAGGGTGCTGCCTCAACTAAAGCTCGTGCACTACTGTCACTCAAGTTACACATTAAGCACAACACCGTGTACACAGCAACACCGGCACAGCTGGAACTCCCTCATCATGTGACTGCTGAACTTACAGCCGCTGCATATCTCAGCAGCTGGATGGGTGCTGCCCCACCTGGAGCTGTCGTGGTGCTGCTGTATGCAGCGAGCCATGTCAGCCAGCATGTCCTCGTCAGCCTCAAACAGCGCAGCAGGCATGCTGCCCAGCAGGCCCTGCTGCGCCTCGCCTGCTGCTGCTGCCGCCGCTGCTGCTGCACCTGCTGCACCTGCTGCTACTGCTGCTACTGCTGCTGTGCCTGCTGTGCCTGCTGCACCTGCCGTGCTTGCTGCTGCTGCCACCGCCTGCTGCTGCTGGAACTGCCGGCTCATGCCGCCCCGCACCGGGTGGAAGCGCAGACCCATCTGTGCAGCAGCAGCAATGGTGCAGTCCAGCCTGCAACAGCCAGCCACAACGACAGGCAGACAGACGGGCAACATTAGCTCGAGCGGCTTGAATATTTGACGCCTATCAAGCACAGCGGCAGCAAAATTTGAACAAAGAGCCCAAGCGTTGCACCAGCCACACGCATGGACATGAGTACAGCAGGTGCGTGGCTATCTGCAAGGCATGTGCATGCTGTTCGCAAGTAAGACCAAGCTGCTATGGATCTATAACAGTGTCCCACTGCTGCTGCTTAACGCGCCGCCGCTGCCTGTTGCAACGTCTGGTTATTGCCTCTCACGTGACGTCATTGGGGTAGGTGTACAGGTGGTCGCTGCTGGTGGTGCAGCCGCTGAGCAGCAGCTCACCAGCAGCCAGCCGCGTGGCGGCAGCCACATCATCAGCCTGGCGGCAACAGCAGCAGCAGCAGCAGCAGCAGTAGTAGCAGCAGCAGCACAAGTTCAAGTGTTTGTCGCAGGCAGGTGCCCTCTGCGCAGTAGAACACATCGCACAGGGCATGCTACGACCACTGAGGGCGCTTATCCCTCTGCAACATAACACTGCAGGTCGGATACCTGGGCTGGCCACACCAATAGGCAACAGGTGGCAGCAATGCAGGAATTCCTGCTTCGAAGCATCCATGTAGTTTGGGTCGTGTGTGCCAGCCAGCTTTGCAGTGCAGCCTGCTCACTGTGAGGGCTGCCCACACAGGAAACAGCGCATCCAGCCAGCCGCCTAACCCTTCATCCTGCAAGTGCAAGGACAGCAGGCAGTGCAGCCATGAGACAGCCCAACTGCGGTTTGTAGCACAGCAGACACAGCTGTGGACTCCAGCGCATGATAGACAAAGCGTCAGCTAAGCGCTGACTGCTGAGGTGTTGCAGCAGGACAGGATACTCAACGTGCCTGTCAGCTGCTGTTTGACCACTGTGATGCAGCTGCTGCCAAGCTTAGGACCAGGCATCAGTGATTGTGTGATTGCCAGCTAGCTTGCCTACTCACATGAGCGACGCAGCGTGTGAGGCAGTTCCACATGTGGGTGTGGGTGTTGATGAGGCCAGGAGTGACAACATGGCCAGACAGGTCAATCACTTCTGCCTTCTGCTGCTTATACTGCTCTGGCAGGTCTGCTGCCTTGCCAACCCAAGCGATGGCATTGCCCTCAATGCAAATGGCAGCTGCAGCGATCTCGCCTAGAGCCTCATCTGCTGTGTACAGGTGATCTATGTTTGTCAGCAGCAGCATAGCGTTGGTAATGCTGAAGAGGCTTGCAGAGTTCTTGTAACTCTGTTCCAACGTCAAGGGGCCTCTGAGGTGGGGAGGCAAGCAGCACAACAGCTGCAGGTGTGTGGGTACTGCAGTGCAGGTGTGTCCTGCACCTGCCTGGATCTCGCTACAGCGTCAGCACATACAAGCCGCTCAAAAGTGCACTAAACTTTGGTTGGCAAGCTAAGTAGCAGCCAACTCTCAAGACCACGGCTACGTGGCACACTCACCGGACTCCCAAACCCTTGATCATGCGGTACCTGTAAGCTCGATCAGCTGGTCGCGAGCTCTCAACTGAGCTGTAGATGAACACCGCCCGTACTAGTTCATCAATGCAGTGCTAGCTGACGTGTGAGTCGACACCCTGCACTGCCTGTCCTTTCAAGGGACCACCAGTACACCAGTACAACCAGGCTGGTGCCAATCGTTCAACGCAAGCGTACGCTAGCCAGACGGGCGGCATGAAGAATAACTACATCATAAGGGTTCGATTACTACCATGTAGCACATTGAATAGCTTGTACAAGGTGCAGTGCATACACCCATCATGGGTGTATTATGGCATGTTTGCTGCAGCCACCAGCTGGTTGCTGGAAAGCAACCACCACTGGCAATGAGCAGCAGCGTCCCTGGTGTCAACTGTTGCGTAGGTCAGACACAGAGAACATCTGCACAAGCGTTCTGAAAAAGTTTCAAACGTTGACAGCTCGCTATACAGTGTGTGACGCTGTCACATTTCTCACGCCTCGTGCCAGCCCTGCTGTACAGCAACAGCAGGACATGTTCTCCTGCCTGCCAGGCAACCAGTGGCTGGCCAGTACACCTTGCCAGCATGCATGGCCACACATCCCATGTGCAGCATAAGACTCGTCATAGACGCCAACAGTCACACTCTGCTAACTCAGCAGTAAGGCGTCGCAAATCCGCCGTCAGGCTGACCAATAGTCTAGTTTTTGGTCACAGAACAGGTGACACAACCACGCGCAGAGCAGCTAGTTTCTTTAGCGACGATGTCTGGCACTGGTGCCGCAATCCAGGCACAGTGTCCGGAAACATATCACACAGAGACCGCCAGCGCTTTGTCAGCCCAGCTGGCCACCAGTCCTCAACCAAGCTTGCTGCAAGCAGTTTGCCGTGCGCAAGGCTCTATGTCGCGCTGCCGCTGGTGTCTGCCACACGCGTCCCAATTTCACATAATTTTCACAACGCACAACTGCAATCCAGTCACAGCTCCTCCTTGCCGGCTGCTGCTGTGCTTGCGTCAGCGTTGGGATCATAGCCGGGCCTCACACACTCCTGCCTTGGATAAGGCTTGCAGCCCACGCACGCCTTCGCTAGCAGCTGAATCCCGCTGCCGCCGCCGCCCGCTGCTGCCATGCGCTCCTGGAACACCCGCCCCAGCTCTGCATACTTCTCCTTAATGTTGTCAAGGCGCTGCTGCTCACTGCGCAGCGCAGCAGCAATGGATTTGTCGTTGCCGCAGGGCAGCATTTGCAGCGCTGCTTGTACGGGGATCATGGTGAACATGCCGTTGGTGTGGTCCACATGGCCGCAGCTGGCTGTGAAGACCTCCTCGATGACGACGGCGTCCAGGATGTCGCCTGCGGCAGCAGCAGCAGCAGCAGCAGCAGCAGCAGCAGGGTAGAGGTGTTGCAGCAGATTCAGCTGGCAGGCAGGGTGAATGATGGATGGGTGGTTGAAAATTGTGTGTCAGTAACTGCGGATGTAGCAGCTCATTCAACCGCTATCGACGCTGTGGCATCGCAGCATTTGAATGGATTCTGAATTCGCTTGAGCATGCTTGGTAGATGACTGCTTGCATTGCAAAAGCTGCTGCTGCCCCCTAATTCCCTGTGCCCTGATGAGTGGGGGCCTGCGCCCCACCTGCGTCGCCACCCCCATTGATGGACATCTCGTAGTCAAAGGCGTAGAACACACGCCTGCAGGCAGGTAACACACACCACACAGCAGCACCGGCGGGTATATAATCAGGCCTCAGCAACTAGTGACTAGCACACATGCAGAGCAGCATAGCACATGAGGCCAGCAACACACTGCTGCCCTGCAAGATTTTGCAGCTCATGCTTTGGCGCGGCCATTGAGGCAGTTCAATTGATGCAAGATTGTCTCAATCAGCCCCTGTGCAACTGCCGAAAACATATGGCTTACAAGAGCACTGTCATCATTATGCACAGGTAGCAGGGCCGGCTGTACAGGATCCACTAGCTACAAGTTGCAGCTGCTGAGCGGTCTGCTAAACTGCGGCATCACCTGAAGCCTGCAAAGGCCAGGCCGCTCATGCACAGCGAGCAGGGCTGGTGCGTGGCCAGGAAGATGGTGTCGGCAGCAGGCAGGCGCTGCGCATCCGGCACCGTCTGGAAGAATCCGTTAATGGTGGAGATCTCGCCGTGCGCGGTGGGCGTCCTGGCGGTCTGCACCTGCAGGCCCAAGTGGAAGCAGAGCAAGGCAAGAGGTTTAGGTTATAGCAAGGAAAAAATACTAGCGTGTAACAGCAGCCAGCTTGATGCGGCAAGCGGAGCAGCGCTGAGCCTTGTGCCGCAGCTGCGTTTGGAGGACCGGCGCTGTGTCGCATACTCGTTGTGCCGTGCATGACGTACTGCTGCCGCACATAGCGGACGCCATACCAAGGTGCACCACATCCAAGTTCTGGCTGCTGCTGCTGCTGTTGCTGCTGCCGCTGTGTTGTCCCACCTGGTTTGCGTCAGCATACAGCAGAGGGTAGCCAGGGCCCTCGTTGCTAAGTATGGCAGCGCCAAACGGGCTGTTGCCTTTGTCCACTGTGGCCTTAGTGGCCTCATATGCACTGCCGCCAAGCTCATCTAGAATGCGGCCCAGCAGGGTGACAGCCTCGATGTCTGCGCAGCAGCCCTCTGCTTTTGGATCCACAGTTGTCCCGCTGACAACGCATGCACTTGGTGTGGGGAAGCGACTGGTGCCACAGCTGCTACAGGCTGCTGCTGACGCTGCAAAGAGGGCTAAGACAGTTAAAGGCAGCGCTGCTGACGCTTTCATCGTGAAACGGTAGCTCGTTGCGAAGGATGGCGTGGGAGCAGTGCTGCTGCTGCTGCTGTTGCCTCTGCTGCTCCTGCTTGCAGGGCTGCCGTGGCTACGCTCACGCCTGTATCACAACAACAGGTACGAAACGACCGATGACGCTGCAGACTGTCAGCAAAGGTTTGCTAGACAGGAACAGGCTCGCCACGTGCCTCGTACAGTGCTAGGGTTGAATAGTCGCTGTGTGTCGTTTTTTTGTAATTTCAGCGCGGTGAAACTTACTTATTTGGGTATTTAAGAGCTGATCGCGGTTTAGCAAAGCGACGAGCTCAAAATAATCAGGGGGAAAGCCCTAGTTGCTGTTGGGAGTAACCAGTGACAGCTCGCCCAAGAGCCCGGCCACCGCTGCGGCTTGTCGTAACACTGGAGAAACACCGTCCAAGCCTTATCCCAGCCTTATCTGAGCTTGATGTGTGCCCAGCATGTCAAGGCGCCAGCAGCTGAGTGCTGCTGCAGCTGCTGCTGTTGCTGCTGTCCAAGGACAGTAGAAAGAATTGCAGGTAAGACACAATAGCAACAGACGCTTCGTTACTAGCTCTACATAGAGGCTGGAACGAACACCAAATGCTGGATGCAATATATACATGTCAAGCAAGCGTACGCAAATCTTAATGCTGCTGCATCAGGCTGAACAGCCAGCTGTCGGTATCACCCAGCAAGTGCATGTGGTGTACGGATGCCAGACAGGCACCAGATGTCATGTAAACCGCCATGTGCATTGCAGACAACAGCGTCATGAACATATAAAGGCTGCAGCATCAAGTGCCAGCCAGCCATAACAGAAGCATGCACCACATTAGTGGTGCCCGGCGGTCGGCTGTAGGGGCTGCATCAATACAAAACATTGATGAAATGCCCACACAAGCTCAGCCACACACCCTATGCATCGTCCAAGTAATCCATACCTAGCAGCATCTATTAAGCACACGTACTGCGTAGTACAGCAACACCAGTGAAGCTGAGCAGCACTGCTGTATGGCAGCACTGTTTGGACAATGCAGCTCAAGCGGATCTGTGAGCAAATTCGCATCACCTGCCCCTAGAGCAAGCAGGCACACAAAGCCTGTTCGACTGTCACCTTCCAGCCCTGCAACATCATCCCACCTCAACCCTTGTGCCCTGCACCCTCCCCACCACTATCATCCCGACTCTGCTATAGCCGCAAGCCCTACTCTACTCTACGCACCCAGCCCTGCCCTGAACCCCAACCACCACCATCACCACCCCAGCCCAGCCAACGCTACAGAACCACGCCATTATGCTATCAACCAAACAGCGGTACTGCCATGCCTGCCCCAGACAGCAAGATCAGCACACCCACCACAATAGCAATACCCGATGCAATCGTCGACAGGTGCGCCTGCAGCCACGGCCGCTCCTTAGTAAGCGCTGCTGAGGTGGTACCAATCACAAGCGTGTAGCCACCCATTGCTGCCACTGTACCAAACACAAACATGCTGCAATAGGCGATTGCTGCGAGCTTGGTGGGCAGCGCCAGGGCAGGGATGACCACAAAAAGTGCATCAGGGTGCAGCCCATACACAATGCCTGTTGCATAGGTGGCCAGGCCCACTTTGGCTTGCTGCTGGAAGTTGCTGCTGCTGCTGCTGGCTGCTATTGTGCTGCCATCAGCACCTGCAGGCAAGCAGCAGGAGCAGCAGCCGCGGCAAGGTCAGTCGACAGGTCGGGTGCGTAGAGCTCATACAGAGGAGGGACGTGACTGATGGGCCAGCTGCTACCAATTTCAGCGCTGCATATCATTCAGCGCTGCATATCATTGCAGAAGCAGGACGGCAAGGCATGGCATGCTGTAGTTTCTGCCACTGTCTACGACTGCCTGCTGTAGCTGCTTTTTCGCCAGCTGCGACTGCTACATGTTATTGCCGCCAACGCAACCATCATCAGCTACAGCTACAGCTGCTGCTGTTGCTGCCACGGCAGCGTGCTAGCTGCGCTGCATCAGCAATGCCCCAGCAGCTACTTGCGCAAAGACACAGCTCCCAATGACCCATATAACCAAAGCCTGGCGCTTGCTGCACACCCCTGCGCTGCCACATGGCCCGCATCCAATCGCGCCTGCACTAGCACTGCTTCAGCTGCTACCATCGCATCTGCCACTGACCCACGCACCGTCAATTGAAGCTTACCCAGCCTGTCGCGCTGCTGCAAACACATGGAATGTGCAACAACTGCCACACATCCACCAGCCAGCCCGCACCTGCCACTGCCAGCTTGAGCTCCCCTTGCTCCTCCTCCTCGTGCGCGCCCTCAAAGTAGGTCTCGTAGATGCCCATCAAGCCGATGGCGATCAGTGTGAGCCCCACCACAGTGCCCGACCACTTGGACAGCGCAGGCACAAAGTCGTGGAAACGCTCCTGCAGGCAGTGGAGGTTGTAGTGTGGCAGGAGACGATAAAGCAGCTGAGTAGGCTGGGCAGTATGCTAATGATTGCTGTACAAGTTGCAGCAATGTGTGTGCTGTGTGACGCTCATATGATCAGTATTATGTGACCATCAGCAGGTGAACAGGTCACTGTAGCTCAGCCACACCTGCAGTGGCACTGCAGACCTGCCACAGTCTCGCCCTGCGACATCTCAGCAGCGGCGGCCGGATGCTGCCGTGCATGCTGGCCTACTGCTGCGCACGCAACTCTGCTGGTGGTGCTGCTGCTGCTGCTCGTGGTGCTGCTGCTGGTCGTGCTGCTGCTGGTGCTGGTGCTGCCGCTGCTGCGATTCTGCCGCCACTGCCTCTGGAGCCGTGCTGCTCCCTTGCCGCCTGCGCATGTGCTGCCTCACCTTGAGCACCACCAAGACCAGGCCCAGGATGAGCTGCCATGTATGCTGGCATGGAGCTGCCATGTATGCTGGCATGCTGCTGCAAGTGCACTTTTGGCCCTGCTGCTGCTGCTGCGCTGGTGCAGCAACCCCACAACAAGCCGCCTCACCTTGAGCACCACGAAGACCAGTCCCAGGATGAGCTGCCCGGTGGAGTGGCCGAAGCCCCACAGCGCGCCCAGCGCTGACGCTGCTGCCCGGTTCCTGCCGATGGTGAGCGGCGTCAGCGCCTGCAGGCATTGTAGCAGGCAGGACAAGTAGGCAGAGCGGAAGGATGCAGTGAGGAGGTGCTTTTCTCACAAAGCTGCTGCTGGCCATAGCAGGTGCAGTGGAGTTGCAACATACGACTGCTGTCAGCAGGTACACCTACTCAAGCAGTGCAAGCACTGCCCGCAACGGTTCCTGCAGGTACAGCTGGCACAACAATGCGACAAAACAGCAGCTGTGATGCCTTTCTGTGCTGCTATATTGTGGGTAAATCGTCAATCTACAGCAATCCCTTGCTTGACGTGCTGCTTTGTACAATCACAACTCAGCAGCATCTGCCCTGCTGTCCCTGTCAGCATGCCATGTCAGCCTGCTGCTGCCCTGACAGGCTGCTGCTGTCAGGCCTTGCAAGGCACTCACTGCCAAGTGGTCGGGGCCACACAGGGTGTGCAGGAAACCCGCTGCCAGGCCTGCCCAAGCACTCTGTGCTGCTACTGATGCACCTGCAGCAGGGTGTGCAGTACACGCAGCAGGGGTTGGTGGATGCAACAAGGATCTGCGCAGCAAGCCAGCATGCATGCTCGTGCGTTGGTATAAGCCCACCTGAGGCCTCTGCGCTGCCCGCTGTGAGTGTTAGCGACGCAAATGGCGCGCTGGGCCCACAGACTGCTGATGCCAGCACAGACCATGTTGCTGCTGCTGCCACTCCGACCAGCAAGCTTTTGCAAAGTCGCTGTAATGGAGCTACGTTATTGTTGCGTGGATCGATGGGCTGGCTGACGGCTGCAGCACTGCTAGCACATATCTGTGGCACCCGGTTGACGGGGACACGCACGGTCCGCTGCAAGCTGGGCACTTTGCGAAGACTCCTAGATCTTGATGCATTGAATGAACTGCTTTGGCCAGGCGCCAGCAGGGCCATCGACGCCGCCATGTTCCGTGGATTCTTTTTCACAACATACAATTATTAGAAAAATACTGGTATGATGTCACCAACAGCGGCAGCCCTCGCGGTACGTAGTATTTGTCGAGGTCCACGCATGTCATGACAGCACTTGACCTGCAACAGCTCACGCAGCATGCGGCACACAAGGATGTGCTGACACACTGCAATTTCCAAGCCTGAATACACCAGATATGTCAGGCAGTCTATTTGTTTCACGAGGGCTGCTAAACAGGTGGCACAGCTAGCAGCTGCAAACGGGCGGTCAAGTTGGCATGTGCACACTGTGTGGCTGATCAACTCATACACAAGATCTGAACGGGCCACATGGGCATAACCGTACATCAGACAGTGATCGTTATTTCTGTGAAGAACAGAGAGAGACCACAATACTGCACTGAACAGTTACCGCATGCTGCCTGTCAAATTGACTCCGAGTCACGCTGCGAGTCAGCAGGCGTCACTGTGCCTGAGCATCACCGGATCCCCACGCCAGCCTGAGGAGGCATCATACCAGCAAACATCCTGAAACTGGCACCAGCACAGTCGCTGGGAACGTACGCATATGAACACCTAACAGCCATCACAGGCTGCAGCACAGCATGTAGCTGCATTCGCACCAACTGGACTGCAGTGTCCAACATGCCTAAGTCAGGCAGAAACGCCTGCCAAGCAACAGCAAGTTCAGCCAACACAGTTTCAATACAGCTACGCTGCCTTGATGCTATGCTGCCGCATCCACGCAGCAGCAGCACCTGTTGCCAGTACCAGCGCCTGTTGTCACATTCACATTCTACACTGGCATGCACAGCCGAACCATAGTGTGCATGCAACACTGTGTTGCTGTGTCAACGGTCGTCATGGGTCAAGTAACGTCAACCTGCCACTAATGTGCTGTCGCAATGCTTGCTAGTATTGTCAGAAATGCGGACAGGCAGCTACGCCTGCATGTACTGCAACTTGTCTGCAGTGCCCCTTGCCACCAAGCAGCAGCTGAAGCAGCCGCCTGAGCTTGCTGCTGCATTCACTTCATGCACAACAATGCTGGAAGCTGGTCAGGTCATTCAGCCAGTCACTTGCGTCCAGTCAATCAATGGGACAAATTCCATCAGTCACGCTGCACCTGCCTGCCTACTTACAGTCGATAATGTTATGTGGTGGAGTCAGCAGAGTGTGGGATACTACAGTGCTCAGTACTGCCTAGGATCCAGCAGCAAGTGGCTGAAAAGTGATCACCAGATGCTTGCAACAAACATCCACATGTGACATAGGAGACCTGGCAGCTGCTGTGGCAGCCAACAAAAAGAACATTCTGCTGCTACTTCGATAATCCTGATGCGGCACCCTCTGCTAGTTGGGGCTGAGGTGTTGAGCGCCAATCACGATACAGTCAAACCAGCATGATGACGTCTAGCGAGCATGAACACAGACCACTCAACGTAGTCGGCTGCTGCCTGCTGATCTGTGCGCTTCAAGGCACAGCAACCGCAGCAACAGACCACGCAGTGCCGCACCTTGGTGCGCCCACTGCTGCACCACAGGTTGGCGACACACGCGCGTCAGCGTCAACCGCAAGCAACCCCACCCAGATGTCACACCACTGTGTACAGCAGTTCAGCCCAAGTCATCAACAAGCACATATGCCACGCACATGGGGCATGCTGCCGGCTCTTGATGCTCGCCAGCAAAACATACACAGACTGACCTCATCTGCAGCACATCGCAGAATGCTCCCAGGCTGAACCAGCGACTACAGCACATGACATTGCTCAGCCACCATCTCATCAAACCGCCCTCCCACCCATATACACGCATGCTACACCCGCACAACCACACAATGCAGCAACTGCACATCATCCGTAATGAATTGAGGCAGATTGCCCGGCTGTGATCTGCCTAGACTACTGATGCTTGCTGCTCACGGTGGCACTGACACAGAGCTGTCGTCATGTGCAGGCACAGTGCAGCTGACATGTGCAGGCACAGTGCGCTTCCGCGCGCCTTCTTGCGCCACAGCTGGTCGGGCTGCTGGGGAAACTCAGCAGCATATGTCACCCGCACCCTGCCATTCAGCAGCCACAGCAACAACCACCCAACGCTCCCAGCTGTCTGCTGGAAGCGCTCACACCGCAGCTGGTGCCATCACGGGCACTGCGCTGTGCGCACTACATGCGCTGCGCATACGCAGACATGCGCGTTGCACGCTGCTCCTGCCTGTGCCTCTCCAGCTCTTCGTACAGTTCATTCTCCCACTGCGCACGCTTGCTGGACATGGACACGTCGTCCTCCTTCTCAGCGGCAGCAGCCACACCGGCACTTCGCAGCTGGTCTTGACCGCTGCTGCGCCCAGCGGCAGCTCTGTCTGCTGCAGCTGCTGCACCATCCTCTGCCTTGCTGCTTGGCGATGGCGCACGCCCGGCAGCTGCTGCAGCAGCAGTGCCGTTGCTGGGCGAGCCACCGCCAGCTGCTGAACCGCCGCCTGCTGCCGCTCCGTTCAACAGCTGCTGTTGCTGCTGCTGCTGCATCCGTGAACCCTGCAAACTCACGCCACGAGGCGTGGCCTTTGTAGGCCCCACTCCTGCAAGGATAGAGCCGCCACCTGACATCACTCCAGCAGCCATGGCACTGCTTGCCCTGCCTGCAGGGCCCTGCGCCAGCGGCCCGGCTGCTGCGGCTGCGCTGTTGTTGCTGAGTATGCTGTTGCCGCGTGGCGAGTTCCTGCTGATGCTGCTGCCTGGCACGCCGCGCTTAGCGCTGGTGCTGCTGGCACTAATGCTGCTGCTGGTGGCTGGCAGCGATGCCCGCTTTGCTGCTGGGTTGCTGCTGGACAGGATCCCTGAGCCCCTGGGCCCGCCTGCTGCTGCTGCCTTGGGTGCGTCCAGCTCAGGCTGCTCTTGCGGCGCCATGACCACCTGCTGCTGCGCGCCTGGCAGGGAGGGCCGAGCCGGCTGCCTGCTGCCAGAAACTGCACCGAGAAAATGACAATAAGACAGTTCAATTCAATTGAACAATTCAAGCAGGACAGCAGCCTGTCAGTGCTGGCATTGTAGGCTAGTAGTCAATGATGCAGCAAACATGAAGCACACCATGCCTCACAAGTTGCTGTTGATAAGAAATCACAGCAGTGGTTGGCGCATACGTAGCTCGCGACACTTGGAATGCCCAGGGAAAACATCACCAGAGCAGACGCAAAGACGGACCGTATTGACGCCAACCTGGCTCACCTGGCTGTTGCTGCTGCTGCATCTGCTGCTCACTGCTGCTGGCCTGTCCTGCTGACTGCCGCCGGCTAGGCACCTGCTGCTGCGGCACCGGCTGCTGAGCTGCGCAGGGCACCTGGTACGGGGGCAGCCAGGAGGGCTCCTGCACAGGGTTCCAGTCAACCAGCGTCATGCAATTCTGCTGCTGCTGCTGCTCAGACAGCTGCGCCTCCTCCTGCGCTGCTTCCAGGGCAGCTGCACTGGGAGGGGAGCTGCTGCGCCGCACGCTGCTCAGCTGCTGCTGCTGCTCCCGCTGCCTGTATGATTCAAAGGGCTGCGGCGTGCTCTGCTGTTGCTGCTGCATCTGCGATGACAGCTTGGGCTGCATGCTTGACATCTGCTGCTGCTGCATGGGCGAGCGCATGGGTGCTGTAGAGTCGCCCCTTTGGCACATGCTGCTGGCTGCAGCAGCAGGTGAAGCAGAGCTAGGTTCAGCAGCTCCAGGGTGCTGCCGCTTTGGGCTGCAGCGAGATTGGCTGCTTGGGCTGCAGTGCTGCTGACCACTAGGGCTGCACCGGGACTGCTTAGCTGCTTTGAGTGCTGCCGCCTGCGCCGCAGACATTGAGCCAGGGACAGGCGGCCGGTGGCTGCTGCTGCTGAGCATCGTGCCGTTGCCCTGCCGCGCACCCATTGGTGTGCCGTGGTGCTGCCTCTGCTCTGCACCAGCGCCCCTGTTTGGCGTGCCATTGGCACCAGCCGGGCTGCTGCTGTTGCTGCTTGCTGCATTGGTGGCTGGGGTGCTGGGAACTGGCAGCTGCTGTGCTGCTGCCTGTTGCACCTGGGGCACATTCGCCACAAACGGGTGCTTCAGCAGCCGTGTGGCGTTGGCGCGCTCCCGCGCCACCCTGCAGACATGGACCAACACAGCAGCAGACAGAAGCAGACAAAAGCTGCATGGTGAGCGCATATGCAGAGTGCTGAGTGCATGAGCTGGAGCGGCTGTCTGACTCAACTGCTGCAGGATGCAGGACAGGTGATTTGTGTGCAGCACCAAACACAAATGGAGCTGTTGTATGCATCTTTAAACTGGCAGCTGCTTGCGTACTGCAACAGTCGAGGGGGTATGCTTGACTCAAGAGCCAGTAAGCACCCACACCAGCAACAGCGGATGAGAGGTCATGCACGGCCACTGAACACAACTTCATCACTGAATTCCGTGCTGACAGTATCGCTGCGCACACCTGTTGAAGCAGAGCAGCAGGAAGTCCTTTGCCTCGCGCGAGAGGTGCTCTGGCAGCGGCGGCGGGTCCTTAGATGACGCAATCTGGAACATGGCTGCCACGGGTGCTGTGTAGCTGCTCCAGGGTGGCTTGCCGGTTGCCATCTCAATGACAGTGCAGGCCAGGGACCAGATGTCTGCGGGGCGGCCGTGCCCTGTCTGCTTGATGACCTCTGGCGCCATCCAGTAGGGTGTGCCGCGGATGGACTTGGAGCCTGACCCCACTGTGGCCAGGTCCTCAATCTTCTTGCTGGCGCCAAAGTCTGCGAGCTTGACGGTGCCGTGCTTGTCAATGAGGATGTTGGCGCCCTTGATGTCGCGGTGCATGATGCCCTTCTGGTGCAGGTACTCCAGGCCCCGCAGCAGCTGCGCAGTGTATATGCGGATTACGGACTCTGGGAACGCCCCAAACTTGGCCAGCAAGCTGGCGATGGAACCGCCAGGCACGTACTCCAAGAAGATGTGCAGGGAGTCCTGAGTAATCTCAGTGCCAAGGTACCGCACAATGTTCTCGTGCTTCAGAGTCTTGAGGACTTCCACTTCTGCTTCCAGCGCCTTGATGTGCTCCGCAACACGACCCTGGAGTGCCTCGTCCTTGGCAAAGGACACCTGCTTGATTGCCACCAGCTCGCCTGTGACATTGTTCAGCGCTGAGAACACCCGCCCAAAAGCGCCTATGCCAATGAGCTCGCCTTTTGTCCAGCTGAAGGGCACTGTAGGCTGCTCTTCAGGCTCTGGTTCTGGCTCTGCAGGTGGTGCATAAGCATGCTGCTCGCCTGCTGCTGTAGCAGCTGCTGTGGGTGGGCTGCGCCACTCATCACCGCACGGCTCGCGGTCCTGCTGATCTACAGTAACGCTGGGGCCGTCCCTGCCTCCCTGACGACGCCTGTCGGGGCTAGAGCTGTGGCTAGAGCGCTTCTCTGTGCTTTGGTTCAGCAGCTGACAGGTAGCAGTCTGCAGGTGAGCGCCTCCGCCATATCTGGGAGGTTCTTTGTTATAGTTGGTGTCCGCGTCCGCGTCTATGAGGCTGCACAGGTTGCCCATGGCACCGCGCGAGCCACGCAGCACCTGCTGCTAGACCGTTTCGTGACCGCCTGTCTTAGGTGCCCATAGGGCCCGTGGAGCAAAACGACGCCTTCAAATCTCAACCAAAGCCTTCAAATGTTTAATTGTAAGGGAAATGGTGGTCGTCGCTGCTGTGTTCGCAAGGCTGTTTCTTTGAAAGCAGGTCAACAGATGTCATGCAGCAGCAAGAGAGCTGCTGCCGTACAGCGTGCTAAACAACGACATGCTTGCCGCTTCGACTTTCGCTGAGCATGCAAGGATGACAACAGTACTGCTGCAGGGTACTGCTGTTACAAGCGGCCAGCTGATCTGCTTCGTGAATGTAATTTGCCGCTTCTACAACATGAACTATGCTTTTTGAAAGTGCGAACCAACCAGCTGAAGCGCCGCATTGTGCTGCTGTACCTGTTGCTGCCAGCATAAAGCTGCTGCTGGCATGCCTCTCAGGCCTCCACCCCATCAGCACAACATTTGCATGTAAGGAGCCCGCGTGGCTGTGCACCAGCAACTTTGAAGCAAAGCATTATTACAAGGACCTTGTGCAGGTGCGCAGCAGGTGCTGCTTTCTGCTCTTGATCACCCGCAGCGGGTGAAAAGCCGCCGCTGCTCGTCATCCATGGCTGTGTGCAGCAGCTTCTGCAGCGCCGGATTTGCCTGCAGCCCCGCGTTGATTAGCTCCGGATCCTTCCGCCAGCTGCTGCTGATGGCCATGGGCACGCTCTCCTCCCTGTCCAGCTCAAAGGAGCAGCTGCGGAAGAAGGCCTGCAGGTGCGACGGCGCCACCAGCCCCACATCGAACACGCCCTGCCGCGACACCTGCGGCAGCACAGCAGCAGCAGCAGCAGCAGCAGCAGCAGCAGCAGGATGCAGCCAGCAGTTGGACGCCTGTGCAAAGACCCACTTGCAGACGCGCTGCGTGCAAGACGATGATGTTCCATGGAACATCGGCCAGGTGCAGACCCGGCCTCATATTTTAAAATTATATGCCACCGCTGTTTGCCAATGCATGGCACAAGGGTGCAGCAGCCCACCTGGTTCACGCAGCGCTGCAGCAGGCCCGCCCCTAGGCCGTAGCCCTGCATGTTTGGGTGGATGAGCAGGTCATGGATGGTGGCCACCTGCAGCACAACACAGCAGGTGCATGCCAACCACATATACACACAGTTTGCCACGCCAGCTGCTCACAAACGAGACAAGGAAGCGCTGGATAAGGGGCACGCAATGTCGCGGGCAAGGCGATACAATGACGGGCTCTACTGCTGCAATCGCCTTGCACTCCGGCCTCTGCTGCATCACTTGTAACAGGTCGTGGTGTGCGGAGCACTACAGTGCGCAGAAGGCTGCTGCCGCTGAGGCAACGCACAGCAAGCAATGCTGAGCATGGCCTGTGGAGCTCCTCCATGGACAGATGCTGCTTCTTCAGGTTGCTGTTGCTCTAAACAGGACGGCGCTTGCCGCGATCATCACAGTGCTGGTGCTCCAGCAGTGGCTGTTGCTGAGACTGTCTGACTGAAGTTCTTGCCAGGAACAGCCACTGATAACCAGATATAAATGATTTGTTGGTGTCATATAATCTGTCTGTCCAAGGCCACTGCAAGCAAATGCTTCGGCTGCGTATACTGCAAATGGCTGCATGTTGTCCTGCGCCATATGACCACCTAACCAGCTGCGCAGCTACCAGCGCAGTTGCTGTTGCTGCTGCTGTCACAACCGTAGCAAAGCATCGGCTTGCATCATGTTGAAGCTGTCCAGCTGAAGCTATTGCGCGCACCAGTGACGCATCTCCCGCTGCGCGCACAAACCCAACCAGGCGGCGCGGCCTGCCCCACTGCCAGCGCGCCCACAGCGGCGCACCGCCCGCGTCACCTGGCCACAGCGCACGGCACATACAAACATGATGGCAGCATGTCACAGAGGTGTCTGGTAGTCAGCATGCTGCTGGCTGTTCTCTGCAGCAGCAGTTGCAGCAGGCTGGGCAGGTCCAGCACGTGCCAGCACCTGCTGGTCGGACCTATGCCACTGCTGCTGCTGCTCAACACCTAGGGATGCTGTGCAACATGCCGGCACACCTTGCCTGTTACACAGCTGGCAGCTTCTGCTACAGAGTGCCATGTATCGCATGCACATCATGAAATGGCTGCTATGTGTTTGCCGTTGACCACACCTCTTTCGGCACCCACCTGGCCAGCTGGTGCTGCTGTTGCTGCTGCTGTCACTGCTGCTGCTGCTATGGGGTGAGCTTGGCTGGCTGCTCTGAAAGTTTCCCAGCTGCTCATCATACAAGTTTGGCTCTCTGCTGAATGCAGCCACCACTGCCACACTCTTGTCCAGCAGCAACTGCAGCTTGTGCTCTGCTTCCGCATCTGCAGCAGGCAGAGGCATAGCCGAGCAGCGGGGCTGAGCACCTGCTGCGCTGCTACGTTGCTGCAGGTGCAACTGCTGCAGGTGCGCGCCGTGGAGCTGCACAGGCTGACAGCTGCCAATGCAGTGTAGTAGGTTGTGCCTGAAGTGGTTTTGAACGCTGTGGCCAGCCTTTCCAGCATGGCTGTACATTAAGAGCATGTTGACAATGGAGCTGTTTAATTTACTAACAAAACCTGCAACACGACTGCAGCAAGGTGCACAGCACCATTGAAGGCTGGCCCTGGCGCCGCACCTGACAGCTGCTGCCAGTGCTGGAAGAACTGCTGCTTGATGGGGCTGCCCTGCATGCCGTGCGCAGCACATACTCTGCGGTACAGCAGTCTGAGCTCCGCTACATCTATCTCCGACTTGTGAACACTGCACAGTTTTTGAAAATAAACAGCAGCAGCAGTAGCAGCAGCAGTGGTAGCAGTAGCAGCAGCAGCACAGATGAGCAATTGGCACACATGCAGAGCATGCACGCTGCGTGGCCCGCACAGGTATGCCTATGCGTACCTATACGTGACGTTGGGCAGCAGTATCTGCTTCGAGGCCTGCTTGGTGGTCCGCACTGCTGCTGCTTGCAGGCACCCTCGAACCGGCGGTGTGCCACTGCTCTGAAAACCACCGTGTCTCGAAGTCGCTGCTGCTGCTCGAAGCCGCACATGTTTCTCAGGTAGCAAGCTCATCAAACTGTTTGTCGTGTGAGCGGGGCGCTTCGCTTATTGTACTGCGATCTCAAGCACTCCACCAAGGAACAAGCAGTTGACAACAGGCTAGAAGAGGTGAATTACGGTCAAACACTTTTTATGTTCACACATTATGGTGACTAGGCACCAGTAGTGACTGCCCAGCAACCCCAACGCCCCTTAGGGTTGTGATACAACCCTACTGCTAACAGGAAGTCCCCTGCGCTAAGAGCGCCTGCTTCAACACCACCACTGCAGGCACATCACAAAATGGGCAAATACAAGCGCAAAAGACGAAGAAGTGGCGCACGAAGTCCCTGACAGTGGCAGATTTTCCACATGGATAGTTGTTCACGGGCCCAGGCTGGAGTACAACGTACTGCTTTGCTCACTTGCAACTGAGGCTTGCAGTGACAGCACCAAACAGTTGGCTCCTGGTTACAAGCTATGCAAAAGCAAAGTGACCGTGCAAATGACTAACACGGGTGACTGTGCACGCCATACACCATCTGCGTGTGCCCGGCACACAGCACAATGCTGTATTTCAAACATCAGCTTGTCATGCCGTAGGGCATGACTTCAAAGCGGGTCACACCAGAGCTGTGCTGGTACAGCATGCGGTACAACACATTCAGCAGGTTGCTTGTTGATGTAACTACAGACAAATATGATAAGTAGCCACTGCAATGTGTCACAGCAGCATGCTTGACGGCACATTAGGCACTCCAACTATATCTCGCTAGCACGTACGATACTATCTGTGACAGGGATCACAGTTGCAGGGAAACACTTGCGCGTTAGACACACAAACACACAAATGCTACACGAACTGCTACTCACCACCGCCTTTATTTTACTGGCGCCGCGCAATGGTAGCCAGCTGATGAAATACATGAAATAATTGAAATATACGAAGTGTATGAAATGCAAATAAATTGATGACACACCGCATGTGCATACTGTTTTGTCCGTTGTTTATGCTGAAACCTGCCGTCTCTTGTCCCATGGTTTGCCTCACAAACGTATTTGTGCAGCCACAAAGCTGCTTCAAGCAGGCGGCGGCTGTTCCACAAGTCCTGCTGGTGACGAAATGCAGCAAAGTGCTTGCAGAATCATGCACGTATATTAGTACGTGCTAATGCCACTCCCAGGTCCTGTTCTCCTCACAGGCGTGCAGTGCCATGCAGCACAAGTAATGCACATCACTCATGCTTGCACTTGCAGAGCCCAACCAGTTAGTGTAACATCCACAGCACACAATGCAGCCAATCAACAAGCCTTACATGAACATTACTACCCATAGCCATCATCTGGCATATCTTTCCCAACACATATAAAGGTGTTTATGCTGCAGCCTTTTGCAGTGCTATGGCACTGACACATCACCCTCGCATGTGACTTTGCACATCACCCCAACCATCTCAACTCCACACCTTGTTGTGGTGAGCCGCAGCTTGTGCGTGCACATCACGGACTCAAGAGACAGTAGAGCCATGCGCACAGCCCGCATTCCCTGCTGTTTGATGTGCATACACCAGGCGACGCAGCACAGCACGCGTGGCCACGCTCACTGCCTAGCTGGCAGCACCTGCGTGCTCCAATCAATGCCCATCACGTTGCCAGGCGGCGAGTACTGGCACACATACGTGGCCATGCCGCAGCGGCTGTTGAGGCCGCAGCCCATCTTGGTGGTGCCCCTCCACACCAGCTGAGTGAAGTGGCCTGCAGGGCAACAGCAGCCAAGCAGCTGGTAGGCGTGTCAGCTAACCAAACAGCAGGACAGCACACTGATGCACCGCCATACGAGTTCAGCTGCTGTGTAATGAAATGTGCATATGCTTAGCTGGTGGCGGCTGCGCACGCAGATTTTGGAAGAGTTGAGGCTGTCTGCACACTGTGCACACTGTGCGGCTGCTTGTCTGATGCTGCTGCTGCTGCTGTGCAGCCCCGCGCACCTGTGGCTCCGCTGAAGCCCGGTGACGCGAAGCTGTACTGGTCCACCTCGTTGTACCAGCCATCAACAGCAGCCTGCCAGGACTGGTAGCCCCAGGCTGCAGCAGCAGCAGCGGCAGCAGCAGCAGCAGCAGTGTCAAGCATTTGTTGTTGAGCAGCGCTGCCAAATCCAGTGGTGTTGTGTGACAGCAGCGGTGGGTGATTGACGTCTAATCTGCTGTCAAGCCAAGGCCGGCATGTGTATGGCAGTTAGAATCACTAGTAGTCCATGCAGTACCAAGCAGTACTGAGCAAGGCAGCGTAACTCGCAGGCAACAATTGCTCAGGCCTGCTTCAGCACTGGATGCGTGTTTGCGTGAGGTAGCACACCACAGCAGCGCAAAACAAGCCACCTCTGTGCATATCCAACACCACAATATCAGCGCTCACCCAAGTTTTCGCCGACGCCCCTGTCACCCGAGTGCCCGTTGGGGCAGCCTGCTGCAAAGGCCTGCGCACGCACCGCCAGCGCAGCATCCCAAGCCAGTGGGGGCGCCTGGTGCTTGGCCCTGTATGCATTGGTGGCTGTCAGCACTGCTGCATACTCTGCAGGCACTGATGGGTCAGTGGCAGGTGCAGCGGGAGGTGTGGCAGTGGCTGGGGCAGGGCTGCTGGCTGGCTGCTGTGCTGGGGCAGTTGAAGCAGTTGGTGCATCAGCGCCAGTGGGTGCTGCAGGTGCTGGAGTGGCAGCTGTGCTGTCTGGTGTAGCAGGTGCTGCTGGAGTTGCTGGTGCTGCAGGTGTTGATGGTGCAGTTGGTGTGGCGCTTGACGGTGCAGGCTGGACTGACGGCGGGGCGAAGAACTGCGCTGCCGGCATTGTCGGCACGGGAGTGCCAGCCTTCAGTGGCTCAGGGCTGGCAGCAGCACTGCCTGCAGGGCTTTGCTGCTGCTGCTGCTCGATGAGGACTGGCTGCTCCTTTGGGGTGACCTCTTCCTGCTGCTGCTGCTGGTTGCTCCAGTTGTCTGGCACCACCAAGCTGCTGCTTGGCACACCATCAGGTACATTGAAAGGGACGTATGTGGCCGCATGATCAGCAGGCATGGGTGTGGCATCACTGCTGCTGCTGTCACCTGCTGCAGGATCTGCTGATGTTGGCAGTGCAGGCGTCCAGCTTGAGTACGCCGCATCATCTGATGCAGCCGCATCAATATCTGGCATCACTTGTTCCGACCAGTCGGCGGCTATGTCATTGCCCGGGGGGTAGTACAAGCAGCGGTAGGCGCCCCACTCGCAATCTGTATTGACAGCGCAGCCCAGCTTGCTGCTGCTGCGCCACACCAGCTGGCTGAAGTGGCCTGCCAGCAGGGAGAAGCCTGGGGTGCTGAAGTTGTAGGAGGACGCCTCGCCAGCCCAGGCATCCACAGCAGCAGCAAAGGAGGGGAAGCCCCTGCAGCAAGCAACAAGGTGAGGGCATCAGCAACGGCAGCAGGCAGTTCGACGATGAATGCAATAAAAGTGGTATCGCCTTGCTGTCAATTTGGATGCACCCTGCCTGCCAAGTGAAAATGTCGGCTGGTGTGCAGTAGTTAAGCGTTGCTCGCTGCGCCACAAGCCTGTGTGGCCATGGCTGGCACGGCCATTTGCACTACCGCAGCTGCCCTCACCATGCCATGTTCTCTCCCACTCCACGTGCCGTAGAGACTGTCGTGGGGCACTCAGCCAGGTAGGCAGCAGCCTGTGCTGCCAGCTCCTCATCCCATGCCAGGGGGGAGGCCTGGTGCCTGGCCCTGTATGCATTGGTGGCTGCTAGGGCTTCAGCCAGCTCAGGCTCAGCTGGGCCGGCAGGCTGCTCAAAGCCTGCAGGGCAGGCAGCACATGGAGGCATCTCAGCACAGCGGCAGGCAATGCGTGAGACACAGATGCCCAGCGATAAAGATTGACAGGAGTTTCTGAAGAAAAGCACAGATCAACACTGCACTAGCACCGTTCAACGGTGCTGAAGTTGAGGCCAGCAAATGCTGATCCTGCCTCTAATTCATAGTTGATCAGCCTGGTCGAACTTGCTTGTGCCTCTGCTGCCAAAGAGCTGGAAGGAGTCCATCAGGGAGGCGATGCCGCTGCCAGGCTTGAGCACAGCAGCAGCAGCAGCAGCAGCAGGCTTGGGGACAGCAGCAGCAGCCGGCGATGCAGTACTGGCAGGCAGCACCTGCTTTGACCAGTCAATGCCAGGGCCCACCATGCTGCCTGCAGGAAACACACACATAACAGCAGCAGCAACAGCACGATTGAGGATGCGCCAACAAATGCCCTTCAAGACTCTGAGCACTCAAACAGCTACGGCAGCTGAAGCGCAGCTAGCACTCTGATGAACCTCTACAGCAGCTGTACACAGCCGCAAGGCAGGCCAGGCGTCGCAGGGCAGCCCCTCACCTGGCGGCGAGTAGTGGCAGACGTACATGGCCCAGGGGCAGGCGCGGTTGAAGGCACAGCCCACTGCCTTTGTATCTTTCCACACTATCTGGCTGAACAGGCCGCTGTCAGAGGACCAGCCGGGCTGGGCAAAGTTGTAGGCGGACACCTGGCAGCGGCAGGAGCACGTAGTGTTATATAACAGTCACATCACGTACCAGTCCTTCACAGCCTCGGGCCAGCTACTTTAGTCAAACCCTAATCCCTCACCCATGAACACAGCAGAGCCCAGCACACGCATGCAAGTGCACAGCAACCTACAGTGCAAACCCCTGCCAGCTGATGCACTATGCATATAGACAGCCGTGCTATCGCAGCCAGCCAGCAGGCAGGCTGCACGCATGTCACAATCAACAAAAGAACTGCAGCAGCCGCTGCACCCTCCTCACCTGGGCATACCAGTCCTGCACAGCCTCGGGTAAGCTGCTGTAACCAAAGCCCAGCCCCTCACCCACACCGGGGGTGCGGCTCACGGCAAACTGGCAGGTGGCGGCCCAGGCCTTGGCAGAGGCAGCAAGCTTCTCGTCCCATGCCAGGGCAGGCGCCTGGCACGCAGCAGCAATATAAAGGTAGAATTCAGTTGTAAAAGTGCACATTTAAGCAGTGTGGCATTTCAAACATCAGAGACAGCCAGCTTCTCGTCCCATGACAGGGCAGGCGCCTGGCAACACACAGCAGCAATTTGAAGGTAGAGTTCAGTTGTACGAGTGCACATTTAAGCAGTGTGGCCTTTTAAGCATCAGAGGCCACCAGCTTCTCATCCCATGCCAGGGCAGGCGCCTGGCAGCACGCAGCAGCAATATAAAGATGGAGCACAGTTGTACAAGTGCACATTTAAGCACTGTGGCTTTCAAAGCATTAGAGGCAGCCAGCTTCTCATCCCATGCCAGGGCAGGCGCCTAGCAACACACAGCAGCAACGACAAAAGATGTTGCACACATAGTGTGAGCAGTGTTGCTTTTCAAGCGCCAGGGGCAGCGGGTGCTGGCTTGCAGCGCATTTGCTGCCGATAGCAGCTGTATATCGCTGGTGTGCAGCAGCAGCAGCAGCAGCAGCAGCAGCAGCGGCGGCAGCGGCAGCGGCAGCAGCGGCAGCAGCAGCAGCAGCAGCAGCAGCAGCAGCAGCAGCAGCAGCAGCAGCAGCAGCAGCAGCAGCAGCGACCAGCTCACCTGGTGGCTCTTCCTGAAGCGATTCAGTGCAGCCCAGCCAGCCGCCAGCTCAGGCTCCTTTGGGCCAGCAGCGCAACATATACTAGTTACCACTGTGAAATCAATGTGTACAGCAACGCCTGCCCGCTCACCTGATGCTTCTTCCTGAAGCCATTCAGTGCAGCCCAGCCAGCCGCCAGCTCAGGCTCCTTAGGGCCAGCAGCAGCAGCAGGTGAAGGCGATGGCGACGGCGACGGCTTGGGCTTAACAACAGGCATGAAGCCAGGCCAGGTTGGTGCTGCTGGCTTGCGTGATGGCTTGGGTGAGGGCGACGGAGAGGCCTTGGCTGTGTTAGCTGCGGGGCGGGGTGAGGGAGAGGGCGAGGGCTTGATAGGCACCACTGCAGGTTTGGGAGACGGAGATGCCCGCGGCTGTGCCACAATGACAGGCTTAGGAGAAGGCACCGGTGATGTGTTGGGCGCTGGTGCTGTTGTTGTTGTGGTGGTGGTGGTGGTTGGAGGGGGCTTGACAGGTGCCGGACCTGCAGTGGTAGTGGGGCCAGGCGGCAGCGGCGTGCCCTCGCGCTGCACCTGCTTTGACCAATCGGTGCCGAGGATGTTGCCTGGTGGGCCGTACTGGCACACGTAGGTGGGCCAGGAGCAGGCGCTGTTGATGGCGCAGCCGAGGCGGCTGGTGGACAGCCACACAATCTGTGTGAAGTGGCCCGTGGAGGGGCTCCAGCCGGGGTTGGAAAAGTCATACAGCTTCACCTGCGGCATATGTTCCATTGTTATTTGTTATGATACATAGTGGCTTGTCAGGGCGCAGGGCCGCTTGTTTGGATCTGTGTACATCTGGCCTAGACGTTGTTGCCATGCATTGTTGGCGATGTGGTGTGGTAAAATAACAGGACAGGCTGAGCAAGCAGCGACTCTGGTGCTGTGGCAGCTGTGGCAGCTGTAGTGGTGTCAGCTCACCTCATCGTACCATGCCTGCACAGCATCAGCCAAGCTGGCATAGCCCCACTGCAGGTGCACAAAACACGGACACAGCAGCAGCAGACAGCAGCAGCAGCAGCAGCAGCAGCAGCAGCAGCCAGCAGCATGTCAGGTGCTATGAACACTGCAGCAACCTCAGCCTGCAGCATACATTACATTACATTACATTACATGCTCCACTCAACGAGGAGTGGGAACCCCAGTCAGGAGCCAACGAGAGGCTCATAGGGGGCATAGGGGGCATCATACAACCTAAATGCCTGGCCCCCGAGCGACTAAAATGCATGGTGCCCCCTCCTTTGCAGCAGCTTACACATATATGTATGCAATGCCGTTGCCTAATCTGATCGGCCTGCTGCAAGCAATGCTGCTTTTGCAACCCTATCTGCTCCTCTGTGACTGCAACACAATGCATGAAGCCACCGTCACAGCGAACATCACCACACTGCACGAAGCTGTGCCTGCATCACATCATGCATGGCCCCCGCCTGCATTGCTCACTGCCATGTTCTCTCCCATGCCCTGTGTGCCTAGCACACCTGCCCCCTGCTCAGTAATGATGACTGCACAGCACCAACCCAGCTAGATTTTTGTAGAAGGCTGCATCGTGGCCTGCATTGCTCACCGCCATATTCTCTCCCACGCCGCGTGTGCCTGAGTGGCCGTTGGGGCAGCCAGCAGCCCAAGACTGAGCAGTTGAGGCGATGGCATCGTCCCACTGCAGCGCAGGCGCGCCATGCTTGGCCCTGCAAACACACGTTACACAGCACAAATCATTGTCACACCAGGTCTGAAGTGCCATTTCAGTGTGTATAGCGTGCGTGGCTGGCAAACTCTGCCTTGGCTGATGCAGATTGTGCTGTAACGCAGCAATCGACACAGCTGGCTGCTGACCGCTTCGCATTTGTGTGCTACACGACGGGAACACAGCTCGTTTTCAAGCCAATGGCAGGCTCGTTGGGCAACCACCTAATCCTTTCACGCCGTGCAGCATCAGCAGATTGGGGCAAAACAAGCAGCACAATGCCCCATGGCCCTGCTGCTGTGCAACTCATCTGCACACTCACCTGAGGCTGTTTTGCCTGTCCACAGCTGCCTGCAGCTCCGGTGACAGCACCGCAGCAGCAGCATGCTGCTGAGGAGCTGATGACCGTGAAATGGGAGAGCCGTCATTTGCCACTGGCTGTCCAAGTCGAGCATAGAAGGCCCGCGCAGCACCAGGCGTAGGCCTGGATGGTTTAGGCACTGCTGCTGTTGGTTGCGCACCGCCTACCACTGTCTTGGGCAGGGCTGCTGCTGCAGCCCTGACGCTTGAGGACCAGTCACGGCCCACGACATTGCCTGCACAGTCAGCAGCATGCATGGTGAGACGCCTGCATCTTGAATCATCATTCATCAAGGCCAGCACGCCGCAGCGCAGCACAGCCTACCAGTGCATATTCTGCGCCCGGCAGGGACAAATGGCAGCTGCTGCTCAGCCTATGTGTTGCCGTGCACGTGCAGCCGTGGGTAGCAATGCAAGCATGTGTCGCATTGCATAAAACAACTGCCGCGGGCAGGCTGCCCACCTGCAGGGTAGTAGTTGCACACAAACGTTGGCATGCTGCAGCCGGCCGCAACAGCACAGCCCACTCGCTCGCTGTCCGCCCACACCAGCTGGCTGAACTGGGCGGCAGCAGGGTAGAAGCCGGGCGCTGCAAAGTTGTAGGCAGCCACCTGAGCATACCCTGCAGGCAGCAGGAGCGCAGCAGGAAGGCAACAGGATGGCAGCAGTACACGGTTTAGGTTGCACGTCCCATGCATACTTGGCACGCTGGCACGACGCGTGCATGCGTAACTTGCAAAGAGGTGTATGCATTCGATCAATGCACCGCCGCTACTGCAGCTGCTGCAGCGGCCAAGCAGCAGCGCCCTGCACTGCAGGGTTTCCAAAAAAAAGCCTTACATGGCACTCAAGATGCATCCACCATGGAGGCCCCGTCAAGGTAGCGGTAAGGCCAGCTGCTGTTTGCACAGCAGACACTCATCAAAGTCATCGTGCAGGGCACTCACATGCATTCACAACTGAGGCCGCGTCAGGGTAGCCGAAGGCCAGGCTCTCCCCAAGCCCAACCCTGCCGGAGCGGCCCATGGGGCAGCCCGCAGCAAACTGTGCCGCCTGGGCAGCCATGGCTGCGTCCCACGCCAGCGGCGGCGCCTGGTGGCGGCGCCTGCAGCAGCAGCAGCAGCAGCAGCAGCAGCAGCAGCAGCAGCAGCAGCAGCAGCAGCAGCAGCAGCAGCAGCAGCAGCAGCAGCAGCAGCAGCAGCAGCAGCAGCAGCAGCAGCAGCAGCAGCAGCAGCAGGGTGAGACACGCCATCCACATGTTGCGGTGCATTGCACGAGCTGCAGGTTGTGGCTTGGGAATGACGATCATCACACATGTATTCAAATAAGCACACGTAACTGATGATCAGGCTGATCGCTAGCGGCTGTACAGCATCACCCCCATGCTTGTTGGGTGCCAAGTTGGTTGCCAAGTTGGCTGGGTGGCGCTGCCAAGGCTGAGACTTGGTGTGGTGTAGCCTTACATTGCCTACACTGCCGTTCTAGTATACCTGCACAAACATGTGCAGGTGCAGTGGCAGTATCATACCTGTACATGTTGTGGCGGTCCAGTGCCTCCTGCATGTCTGTGGACAGGCCAGCAGCACCAGCCACAGCAGTGGTAGGCTGCGCCGCACTGCCGACAGCAGGCCCATAGGCAGGGTAGGTGCCAGCTGCTGGCACCATGAACACCTGCTGCGGCTGCTGTGGCTGCTGCTGCTGAACGCTGGTTGCCACAAACTGCTGCTGGCCGACGGGTGCATTCGCTTGCCGCACTGCAGTCACAGGCATGTAATAGGCTGATCCATCTGGCTGCTGCACCAGCACCAGCTGCTGCTGCTGCTGCTGCTGCTGCTGCACTGGCATTACTTGACCAGGCTGCACCTGCTGCACAGGCACGATGTAGGCACTGGTGGGCAGCGGCTGCTGCTGCTCGCGGCTCCTGGATCCAGCCAGATCGTCAAACAAGCCTGCCAGACCGCTGCGAGGCTTCTGCAGAGCAGCAGCCACTATCACCTCACCGCTGCCGCTGCTGCTGTTGCCTGGACGTGCTGCTGCCGGGCTAGGGCTGTCTATGCTGTCCTTGCTGGAACTTTCAGCGGCTGCTGGGTGCTGCGCTGTTTTAGACAGTGGCGAATCTGTGGGCCCAGTGGTTGCCATGACCACTCCCTCAGGCACATACTGTGCCAGCACCTCACCAGGAACGTACTGCAGCATTATGCTTGCAGGAATTGCACGCTGCCAGCCCACCAGCGTGCGCTGCGTCTTGACGGCTCCGGCAGCATCCGGCGCGAGCATCGCGAGCGTGTCGTTGTCGAGGTATTGCGCCAAAACCGCAGCCGGAATATGCTGCGTGATAACGCTCGTAGGTACGAATCGCTGCCAGTCGTACATGGTGACGCTGCTGCCGGGCTTGGGCACGAAGCCGAAGTTTTTGAGCTCGCCGTACTGCGGGGCGGGCAGCCCACGCGTGCTCTCACCTGTGCACATGACACAGGGATGGTGGGGCGGCAGTACAGGCAGTGGCAGCAGCGACAGCAGGCAACGTCAGCAGCAGTGGGGTTGATCATGAGCGACACCAGGCAGCAAGAGCAGAGGTGTGAGCCCTGAGATGCTGCGCACCTGATGCTAAGCTGTGCTGACGTTGTGTGGGTAGTGCAGCGGCACGCCGCGCGCATTGCACGATGCAGCTCAGCCTAAGCTGCACTTGCAAGCGGTCCAGCGATTTGACAGCAAACGCCCAAACACCACACACGCCGCGAGTACCTGGCATACACACTTCGCAGACACCATCAGCTGCGGCCATATCACACCGCACACGTGCAAATATGGCTGGTCCACGGTCGTCATGACGATCATCTTGAGCCATCCAAACCAACCAACCAACAAACCAACCAACCAACTACCACCAGTGCCTACCTGTGGGGTCGTAGCTGGGCAAGCCGTCTGGCACATGCACGAGAGGTACATGTGATAACGCCACTGTTATAACGGTCATTGTGGCTGACAAACCGTCCCATTGCCCTGCCTACCTGTGGGGTCGTAGCTGGCGTAGCTGGGCGAGCCGTCTGGCCGTGTGCCTGTGACGAACTGCTGGCTGGGTGGCAGCACCTGGGAGGACCACAGCGCCACGTCCACGCCGCCACCAGCCAGCACGTAGTTGCCTGCAAACCAAAAGCAGCAGCAGCAGCAGCAGCAGCAGCAGCAGCAGCAGCAGACTTGTCAAAAGAAGCAGCAGCTACACACAGTCGCCAGCAGTACCCCAACCCCTGGCTGCAGCTCAAAGTTACAGACAAGACAACTTCCACTTCCTGCAACAGATCAATGTGATGCTGCTGGTGCTGCTGTAGCCAGCGTTTCACTGCCCACCTGGTGGCGTGAACTGGCAGATCCAGGTCTTGAAGCGGCAGCGCAGGTTGGCTGCGCATCCGATGCGCTGTGAGTCCTTCCACACCAGTGCACTGAAGTGGCCGGTGTTCTCAGCAAAGCTGGGCCGGGCAAAGTTGTAGAACTGGATCTGTGGTAGGATTGGCGCAGTGATGGACGCATCAGGCAGCAGCAGCAGCAGCAGCAAGGTTGTCAAGGTGAGTGTGCAGCATATATGATCTATTATCGCACAAAGATCAGCAACTCACAAGCGAAGGGTTAAGGTGATGGAGCAAGAGCTGCCACAAGCATAGTTGCTGTCGTGTGGCTGGCCACGAGGAAAAGAGGCACAAGGACAGTAGCAGCAGCAGCGCATGCAAGGGACCCGCTTCTGCTGTCACGTGAGTACGCATTATGTCACAGTGTGCTATGTAATGTGTGACGTGCAACTCTTTATGCTGTCCCCATCAGCCCCCTCACCTCATCATACCAGTCCCTCATGGCATGATTGAAGTCGTTGTGGCCCCCTGCATACGTATGTAACAGCGCGTGATGTTTTGAGACAGCAGCATGGAATAGTATGCAGCAGAACGGACACACGCAGCTAGCACCATGTACGCCCTGAAACAGGTACCAGCGTGGAGACAAGCTATTTGACATATAAACATCTGGCAGTCATGATCACAAGTATCTGCTGCAGCTCATGGCACCCTGCGTGTGCATGCCCTCTCTGAGTTGCCTGGCCCTGTAACATGCTAGCAGGACATCAACCCTGTGCCGGCATCACCCCTGCTGCTGCTGCTGCTGCTGCTCACATGCCAGGTTCTCCCCAATGCCAGGCTGCCCAGAGTGGCCATTGGGGCAGTTGAGCACGTAGTTGTAGGCGTTCCATGCCAGGCCCCAGTCCCAGACCATGGGCGGCACGCCGTGCCTGGCCCTCAGCTCGTTGTGCTTGGCCACCAGCCACTTCATGATAGGCTCAGGCTCACCCAACATCTGCTGCTGCTTGAGGCGCCTGCCTACGTGCTGCAGCGGTGATGCCTGCAGGGCATGCTCATCTGGGAAGGGAGCAGCATTGGGGTTGCAGTTGTTTAGAATAGGGCAGAGCAGTCGGTTAAGGTTGGATGCTTTGGCTACGGTGCTGCATGCTGTTGCTGGCATGTGCTGCAGCTCCACAGCCTGAACAGTTCGATGCTGTACTGCCAGCAGTACGTGAGAAGCCAGCTTGCACTTGGTTCAACGTACATTCAAACTAAATGCCTTCGAGTGACTACACTACGCAACACGATGTTCTCTGCTGCATTTCACATTTGAATGTTCGCATGCACGATTGACTCGTACCTCGGCTGCTGGAATCAATGATGAGCACCGAACCTGGTTTGGGAATTGATAATGAGCTGCATATTTGAATAAGACTGGCAAACAGGACGGCCAGGGCGAAATACTTCGCGCCCGCCATTTTTAGCAAGCAAAAGGCTTACCCGCCTTATACAAGGTACACTGACGCAGACTGCATAGCAGTGTCTGTCCCTGATAAGTGCAGAGCATGAGTTTATGTGCAGGGTGTCGTTGCACGCGGCCCACTGGTCAGTTTCGTCACTTGCTTGTGGTTGTAGCTGCTGGTCATGTTCCTTCTCGCACTTACATAGGATGCAGTTGGCAAACTGATGCTACGCAATGCATAAGCGATAAGTGCTCAAATGCAAACATTGCACCTAGCAACGCCCACCAATGAGCACCTCAGCATCGGTCAAACAGCAGGGAGTCAACTGCTTGTCATCAGCAGACAAGGCGCTACACAGCATGGGCACAGGCCCAGGCAAAACCACGTTGAATCATGAACGGCGCTGCTGAGCCAAGAGCACGCAGCACGCTGACAAAGCACCAAGATGAAAGCAAAGACAATGCCGATCACGCAAATGCCCAGCTGGGGAAGCACGTGCACATAACCACTGGGTGATGCACAGCACAAAAGGGTGACATCTGCAGTGCTGGGTCGCACACAACCTCCAAGCCAGCATGGTGAACACTTCGCAACAAGTCGGCCCCTTACCATCAAAAGGTACGCTGGCAAACAACAAGGGACGACCCTGCCACTGTCCTTAAGCATAACGAGCATACTCAGCTGACCTGCCCGAAGAGATCCGAACACCACTGCGCCGCGCCACGCGCAGAGCTTGTGCAACAGCGTGATTATGCCAAATGGCGTGCCACATCGCCATGATTGCGACAATGCTGCACTCGCCACACATTCAAGGGCACACTCACCAAGTGCCATCACGCAGTGCCCTGGCCGCATCATGCAAATGGATTGCCAGTGTCTTCACTGGCACGCGGAGCTGCTGCTGCTGATGCAGCTGCAGCACCAGCTGCACCAGGCGAAGGTGGCACTGCCATGCCCCAGCTGGAGCCAAATGAGGCCTGCTGCTGCATCCCCATGCCCGGCTGCCCATAGCCAGGCACTGCTGCTGGTGCTGCTGCTGCAGGTCCCATGCCATACCCTGGCACCCCTGCTGGCGGTGTCATCGCATAGCCAGGCATGGCATACCCGGCGGCGGGGTAAGCTGCCATACCTGGCATCCCCTGCGGCATGCCTGCTGCCGGCATGCCCATGCCATACGGCTGCTGCTGCTGCTGCTGTTGGGGGAAGCCTGGTGCGCCGCCGCCGCCGCTGCTGCCGGCTGCTGTCGGCAGCGCCTTCTTCAAGTCTGTAAGGTCCACCAGATCCGCAAATGCATTCTCCTCCGTCACACCAGCTGCCGCTGATGTGGCAGACCAGACGCCGGCAGCAGCAGCAGAGCCAGCAGACGGCGGGCCGGACCCCTGCTGCTGCTGCTGGGGTTGCTGCTGCATGCCCATGTAGCCAGCAGTGCCAAACCCTCCTGCGCCATTCATGCCAGGTGCAGCAGCATACGGCATGCCCTGGCCACCAGGCATCCCCGGCATGCCATAGCCTTGGGGCGGCCGCATGCCGCCATACATGGCACTGTACGCAGCCTGCTGCTGCTGCAGCTGCTGCTGCATCTGCTGCTGTTGTTGCTGCTGCTGGTACTGCTGGTGCTGCCACATCAGCGCCTGCTGCTGCTGCAGCGCCCACGCTTGGTGTGCCGGTTGCTGCTGCTGCTGCTGCTGCTGGGGCAGGCCATAGCCTGGCTGCTGCATGCCTGGCATAGCGTAGGGCATCTGCTGCTGGAAGGGCATGCCAGCCTGCTGCGGCTGCGCGTATGAAAAGTCAGCAAACAGATCCTGCAAGCAACATACGCAGCAGCACAATGGCAAAACAATGAGTCACTATCAGCGCCGGCTGCCTGTTTCGACAAGGCAATTGAACTAAAACGCTGTCAGAGCGGCGAGCATGCGAGTCGTCAAATCTCGTGCCTGGCGCTCGACCCCCGCATCTACATCAACAAGAACTGCGCCCCGCACACTTGAAACTCACCGCAGCAAGCTCTTTAGGTGCTGCTTTGCCGCCCTTGCTGCTGCCGCTGGGTGAGGCAGGCGATGAAGCAGCAGCAGCGCTGGGCGTTGTGCCTGCTGACTTCACAGAACCTCCGGTTGCCCCAGCAGCAGCACCAGCAGCTGCTGCTGCAGGTGATGCCAAGCCACCTGCTGCTCGGGGCGTGCTTGCAGCTGCAGGAGCGGGCGGAGCTGCTGCTGCTGGCGTGGCGCCTGCTGCTGGGCCAGCCGCTGCTGGCGCTGCTGCGCCAAACGCGTTGTCGCCAAAAGTTGCCCAGCCGCTGCTGCCCGGAGTAGCGGCTGCCACAGCAGAGGCCGCCGCAGGCTGCTGCTGAACAGCAGCAGCAGCAGCAGGCGTGCCCTGGGGCTGCACGGCAGCAAACGCTGGTGGCTCATCAAATGATGCCCAGCCCGCGTTTGCTGCAGCAGGTGCAGCAGCAGGTGCTGCTGGCGCTGCTGCTGGGGGTGCTGCCGGCGTTGCTAGTGCAGGCGTCGCCTGCATTGCTGGCATTGCAGGCGTCGTGATTGGCGTCTCTGGCGCTGCGAATGGGTCAAATGCTGGCTGCTGCTGCCGTGGTGACGGCGAGCTGGGCGCAGGCCTGCAACACCAGTGTAGAGAGTCAACAAACACTTCTGACATGCTGGCAAGAGTAACGAGACCGCTGGTGAAACAGTTGGTGTTAACAAAGGCTGACACAGAACAGGCATGTGGAAGAGGCAGGCAAGCGTACCAGTGGCCACCCTGCTGCTTGGGGACCCTATCTAGTTGAAGTTGGCCCAACCCCAAAGCACTTACTTGGGGGCCACTGGCGTCTGCGGCGTTGCCTGCTGCTGCTGCTGCTGCACCGCCGGCCTGCCGCCGCCGCTGCTGCCCAGGCTGTCAGTGGACACCTTGGGCCCGACCTGCAGCGTGGTGGCGCGGTCTCCCAGCAGCTCGCGCATGTCCCGCACGGGCGGGCTGCCGGGCTGTGAATGGCCGTAGGCTGCTGAGGCTGCTGCTGAAGCTGGCGACGGCAGCGGAGAAGTCGCTACGGAGCCCTGCGGGTGCGAGCACAGTGATGCCATTGAGCGCTCGCCAGATTGCTGAAGTTCATGATGTTGCTGCAGATATTAGCATGTATTTGGATTATCAACAGCAACCAAAAGCTAGGCAAAGAACCTACAGCGCACTTCTGCTAACAGCAGACCGCATCACTGCCATTGCATCAAATGCTTCAGTTGCAATGTCCTTCACATGCACTACACGCATGCTGACACACGCTGCAAGCCCTGCTGCTGCTGCTTTGGCCGTCACACCACGCACCTCACGCATGGAGCCAGCACGCCGCAAAGAGGCGCTTGGCGACAGTACCAGGCCGCCAGCACTGCCACTGCCTGCAGCTGCTGCTGCCCCGTCTGCTGAGCGGCGCGGGATGGGCGCGTCTGCGCTGAAGTAGCGCTTGTCCATGAACACTGTCTGGATCCATGTGCGGATGCGCTGCGGGTTCCTGCAAGACAGCATGGGCCATGTGAAAGGTCAGCTGGCCATTGTCAGCGGCTTGACAATACCCTGCCAACATCAGTACCCTGCCAACGTCATGAAGCAGTGCTGCAGCCCTGCACAGGCTGTGCACGACCTGCGCACAGCCTGGGCTGCGGTTCTGTTTGTCATTACTCTGGATCATACAGCACAGTTCAGGCAGTTGTCACTGCTGACCTGACATCAATAATGGACGAGTCTGCCATCTGCACCAACTGACGTCGCAACGCCTATAGCCATACGGCTGGATGTGCACAACGCCGCACACACTCACCTGTCCACAGGCTTGCGCAGGTCTTTGTCAGGTGTGTACCTGGCCAGGAACCGGTAGGCAGCGACCTGCAGCAGCACATTCGTAGCAGTGGGTATCCGTATACAGCAGCAGTGCCATCGCCTGCTGACTACTATACCTGCGGCAAAAAGAGCCGCAGGTATACAGGCAGCAGCAGCAGGAGTGGCAGCATACCTGGTTGCCACCCTCTCGCATGTGCTCCACCTCATCCGCCTTGTACTCAGCCAGAGTGACTGACTTGACCCGGTGAGCAAATTGCATGCTGCAGAAGGAGCCAGACCAAGAAAAGGCGTTGGTTAGCGCTGCTCCACGTCCACAGCGTAGGGATCAACTGAATTGTGCGGTCACTGTCACTTACTGGATGCCACTGCATTGTGTGCAGACAAATATGCTGTACTGAGGCACATAATAGGTGGTGCCCTGCAAGAGACAGAGGCGGGACAGAGCGGTCAGCATCAGCCGTCTCGTGTGTGCATATAAACTTGCACCGAACAAGACGCTTACCAGGGATTCACAATTGAAGCATCTTTTATTGTCTGGAGAGGCGCGTAATTCAGCAACCTCCTTGGCAAGCTTTTTGGCAGCGAGGGCGCTCATTCTGTCGAGCCTGCCTCCCCTATTCAGTCCCTTGTCACTCAACTACAGCATGATACTGCATCCGAGCTGCAGCTGAGTAGATCGACTTGCAAGCACACAACTGTCAGTGTTTGCCAGTGGACAGGGTCCAGGCAGTGACAAAGCAAGGACAAAGGCAACTTCGCAGGGCTGTTTGCAGCTAGTTGGTGAGCAATCTGACAAAACCTCTCCAAGCTCACCAACCCTCGAGCGTCTTTGACTCGGAGGCCTCTGTGTCACTGGAGAGCCAGAAGTGCTGAGCAGTTGGAGGTGCATCTGCATGCAGCATGCTCTAGCTGCTTGTTGTTTGATCTAGCAGTGGTTGCTTATAAGCAGCAGAGCATTGCATCTTGCAGGAGCTGCTGAGGCCTCGACGTCAGGAGGCACGGCTGAGGTGCTGCAGGTTAAATTCACTGCAGGTAGTACTCGTCAGCACATCTGCGTGCTCCAGACTTTGCACTGCTGGCACACACCAAACGGATTCACCAGCAAACGTAACATATTGAGTTGGCTATGCGTTGGACTCCACCATGTGAGAATGCCTGGACTGATTCATCTCTGGCACCTGCTGCAATGCTGCTGCAGACCAGCATACCTCAGGACAGCAGCCACTAGCTCAGCTGCAGGCACGCTGAGGCTGCCAGCAACCTGTGGAGGCCCTCAAGATGGCTGCTGCTGGCGGTGCTGGCCAGGAGGGCTGGACAGCAGATGACGACTTTGACTTTGCAGGAGATGCCTCGGAGGGTGATGACGTGGACTGGGGCGAGCTGGATGAGCCAGAGCAGCCAGCAGCAGCAGCAGCAACAGCCAAGCCTGCAGTAAGCTCAGGAGCACCAGCAGCAGCGACAGTAGTGCCACAAGCTACACCTATAGTCACCAAGGTAGGGCCGATACCATTCAAGGATGACGCGCCGGGTCCTGCAGCTGCAGCATCTGTGCCAGCAGCTGTGCCACCGCAGGCAGCAGCAGCAGCAGCAGCAGGTGCTCCTGTGCCACTTCAGAAGCCAGCAGCAGTGCCTGGGCCTGCAGCAGCTGCCTCAATTGCGGCGCCACTCCAGCCTGCTGCAACACCTTCACCAGCGCCACCCAAGCAGCCACCAGCGCGCACGGCAGCAGAAGCAGGAGTGGCAGCAGTCGCACCAGCAGCAACTGGCGCGCCGCCGTTCGCTCAAAGCCCGCCGACGGCTGGCATGGGTGCACCCACAGCGGCCAGCCCAGCAGCAGCAGCAGCAGCAGCGCGAGGGCCAAGCCCTGCCAGAGCATCCACACCACCTGCAAGGCAGTATGCAGCAGGCCCTCCAGGTGGCTCACCAGCAGCAGCAGCAGCAGCTGGTGCCGCTAGCCCTGCATCGCGAGCGCCTGGCATGGCTCCCCAGGCACGGCCTGGTGGCCCTCCGCCAGCAGCAGCAGGCCCACCTGCACCAACATACGCGGCAGCAAGCAGCCCAGCAGCAGCAGCAGGCGGTCCTCGTCAGCCAGGGGTGGCCAGCATCCCGGCTGTACCACCCCCAGCGCAAGCAGCAGCAGCAGCAGCGCCAGCCCTACAGGCCCCAGCTGCCGCCAGCCCAGCAGCAGCAACCCAAGCTCCACAGGCAGCCCAGGTTGCACCTCCAGCTGCAGCGGCAGCAGCAGTGCCACCAAGGCCAGGCGCTGCTGCTGCTGCTGCTGCTGGGAGCAGTGGGCCTAGTGCAGTGCCGCCAGCAGCTGAGCAACCAGCACAAGGCGCAGCAGCAAGTGGAGCGCCCAAGCCAGCAGCAACCACTCAGGCTCCCGTGCCAGATGCTGCTGCTGCAGCAGGAGCAGCTGGCCACAGCAACGCCGGCGCTGGCAGCAGCAGCGGCAGCAAGGGCGGCTGGGGCGTTGGCGGTTGGGGCCTGGGTGGGCTGTCCAGCCGGCTGCAGCAGGTGGCGCTGGGTGCCGCCAAGGACCTGCAGGAGCTCACTGCCAGCGTGCAGCAGGTGCGGCGGCAGGGCAGGCTGCAGGTGCAGCGGCTGGTGATTAGCAGGGCAGCATAACCTTGTGACGTGCACTGCTTGACGAACTTCGGCTGTCATCGCACTTGCATGTGTGTGCTGTGTTGCACTCTCCTGCGCTGTCTGCGCGCCTGCGCCTGCCACTGCTGCTGACATTTCAAAACTTCATGCCTAACCTGGCAATGTAAGCAAAAGATATCAATCCTTATATACGCTATGCGCTCCCCACAGAGGAGCAAGATTAAACGATGATACTGCACTGCCTGTCCTGCAGGCTGTGGCAGAGGTGGTTGCTGCTGATGACGTGTCAGAGGTGGAGCGGCTATCCGCCTACCAGGAGCGCCCCAGCAAGCCCTCCCCAGCAGGCGCGGCACCAGCAGCAGCGCCGCCGGCAGCAGTCATGGCCAGCAGGGGCGACAGCGAGCCGCGCCTGGCTGCTGCTGCTGCTGCTGCTGCTGCAACTAGCTCACGGCAGGCGCAGCAGCAGCAGGCGCCAGGCAGTACAGCTTCCGGGGCTGCTGGCGCTGATGACGGCGCTGATGACCAAAGCAGTTGCAGCGGCAGCAGCGGCAGCAGCAGTGCTGGCGTGGAGCCTGAGGAGCTCAGGAGGAAGGAGGTGCTGTCCAAGCTGCAGGGCCCCGACACGCAGCTGGAGTCCGGGCTCAAGGTGCGGCGTGGGACCTGGCATGACGGCTGCTGGCTGCTCATGGTTCTGAGCCTGCCGCCGTTCTTTTTTGTGCCATCCGCACTCGCACCACTGCACTTGGCAATGAGAGAGAGGATGCCACATATGGTTGCTGCGCTTCACCTTGTTTGCTTCACTGCTTCTACTGATGCCGCGCAGGCCATCGACGAGCAGGTGGACCTGCTGGCTGCCAGCGCTGCCAAGGCGCTGGGCTCGTTGTGGGGCGGGCTCAACAGCGTGGCCAAACAGAGCCTCACGGTGGGCGCAGCACTGACAGCCAAGGTGCGGGCGGGCAGGCGTGCAAGTGCCTGGGTGTTTGTTGAAGGTCGGTTTGCTGTTTGTGGTGGCAGGAGTGTGTAAATCCGCGTCGCACGTCCCTGCCAATATGCAGGAGCTGATGTGCTGGCTTCGTCTTCCTATTTGCCACAGACATGCGTGCGACACTGCTGGCTGCGCCATGCTGCTGCTGACACCAGCATGCTGAGGGTGACATGCATCAGCAAGGTGCGGTCAGCTGCTGTTCATGCCAGCAACAACCCGATGCATTGCCTGCCTTTTGCTGCTGCTGCTGCTGCTGCTGCTGTTGCCGTTGCTGCTGCTGCAGGTTGAGGCTGCTGCCAAGGAGGTGGCCAAGGAGCTGGTGGTTGGACTGGAGGAGGGCGGCGCGGCAGCCGGCAGCAGCAGCAGCGACCCAGCAGCAGCAGCAGCAGCAGCAGCGCCGCATGCCGCTGGAGGGCTGTTTGCCCTGCGGGAGGCAGCGGGGCAGCTGGCAGCACGCGCTGAGCGCAGCTTGGAGGTGGGCGGGGCGGGTGGGAGAGAGCTGATGCAGATGGAGGTGACATTTGCTGCATAGCAGTTGATGTGTTTGCATGTGTTGACCAGCTGGCGTGTCAGTGCAGACGAGTGCTGGCTGCAGGGTAGCTGCAGTAATGGCGCAACTCCTGCGCTGCCTAGCTGCACATGTCGATGTGAGGTTGACTTTGATGTGAGCAGCCCACGTGCTGAGTTGTAACGCCGACCGCATGAGCACTGGCAACTTCGGAATTGATAGTGACACAGTTCCTCTGGCTGCCCCGTGTGCTGCCGCAACCACACACCCTTGCTGCACCAGACTGTTGGGCGTGGTGCTGCATCCCTGCTGGACCCTCAGTTCTCACGCGGGCCAGGCAGCAGCAGCGGCAGCGGTGGCGGCAGGCAGGGCATGCCCCGCACGCCCTCCGACTGGGCCGCCACCTTTGACTCCTGCTTTGAGCTGTACGGCGGCGCACAGGCAGCGGAGGAGCTGGAGCAGCTCAGCAGCGAGTGCGCACACATCTGCAACAGGTAGGTTGAAGCTGGGCCTGCTGGTGCAGTGATTCGAGCGTTGCGGGGTGCATCGTAGAAGCGACAGGACACACGAGGTGCCGCTGCAGGAGCTGCTGCAGCTACAGCTGGCTAGTTCAGCATGCCCACAGCATTCATAACTGTATCAGATGTGCAGCGCAGTTGCATGCCTGGCAGAGCTGCCACAGCTGAAGCATGCAACCTAGAAACCTCAGGCAAGCCCACAACATTATCAACATGCTGCTGCTGTTGCTGCGCACATTCCTGCAACGCCTCTCCCCTCGCAGGGCGCGTGCTAAGTTGCAGCAGGAAGCGCGAGAGCAGATTGACGCAACGCTCACGAAGCTGGTGCCGGCATTCGACCTGCGCAGCACTCAGCAGCAGCAGCAGCAGGACGCAGCAGCAGCAGCAGCCGAGGACTTGGATGGCCCCATGCAGGAGGCGCTTGAGCAGCTGTACCTGCCAGTGACGGCACTGTGCAGCAAGGGGCGCTACAAGGCATCCCAGCTGCAACAGCAGGTGGCAGAGGCGGCAGCGGAAGCAGCACAAGCAGATGCAGCAGCAGCAGCAGTGACAGTGGCACCAGCCGCGCAGGGCACCAGCAGCGCTGCTGATAAGCAGGCTGGCGTAAGTGCAGCAGCTGGTGATGAAGCCGGTGCTGGGACAGAGCAGCAGCCTGAGGAGGAGCAGCAAGGCAGCCCTGGCAGCGGTGGCGGTGCCAGCATCAGCCAGTTGGAGCAGCTGCTGCAGCGGCTGCTGTCTGGCCTGCGCTCTGCTGCTGTGAAAAGCCTGGCTGAGGTGGCTGCAGGGCAGCTGATGCTGCTGCTGTCGCTGGGCCGCAGCGTGGCTGCAGTGCCCAGGTGCGCCTGGATTCTTGGGCCGCTGCTTATGTGTTTGCTAGATGCACCAGCTTGCCCACCAAGCCTGTGCACACAATTGCCTGACCCTGTTGCACACGTCACATCGACTTCAGGCTGGTGTGACTCCGTAGACACTGCTCATGGATGCTCTTGCTGCTCTTGCTGCTGCCCCCGCAGGTATGGCAAGCCGCTTGACGATGGCCTGGACTGGCCCATCAGCGATCCAGATGCAGTGGCAAGCATCATGCACAGGCAGGTGCAGGCCATGCTGCAGGACGTGCAGCAGCTGGCAGCAACATTCAAGGGCGCAGCGCCAGCCATCCTGCAAGCATTGCAGGAAGCCGCCACTGCTGCAGCGGCTAGTGCTGCTGCAGCAGCTGCTGCAGGTGATGCACATGCAAAGGCTGCAGCAGCGGCGGTGTTTGCTGGTGAAGCCGCGGCACAGCAGGCAAGTGCAGCGGCAGCGGAAGTTGAGGCAGACTGTACCACGGCTGTGTCACATGTGAAGGATGGCTTTGGCAAGCTGCTGTATGTGGTGCTGCTGGCCAGCCTGCACCATGCAGGGCTGCAACAGCCGAAGGGTGCAGTACCTGAGGCGGCCGCAGCTGCTGGCGGCGTGACTTGTGACGAGGACGCGGCGGCCGCAGCAACAGGGACAGAGATTACGGAGGCCAGTGCTTGATGTGGGTTGAGCATGCGCATGGGGAGACCCAGGTACTACCATCAAGGCAGTACCATCCAGCCGTTGTGAGTGCTGCTGCCCTCTTATACCACCCCCTTGTACCATACCATGATGCCAGCGCTTGTTGTGGGTAGGTAGTGGTAGCTGCATCGTTTGTTCAAGGTTGAATCTTTGACAGAGCAGTAGCCGGTAAAAAAACTTTGTGACCTGAACCGTCTCGGGTGTATTGCTCATCTCTTGCTAATCCGTCAGTTTCTGCCTCGGCTCAGCCAGGCTTAGCCTAGTCTTTGCTATTTAAAGCTCATTAGTGTCGCCTTCTATCACACAGACGGTCAAGTAATACTCTACACGTTAACTCGACATGCTTTGAGATGGCTTTCGTAGACGTGCCCCTCAAGGCCGTTGTCTGGGACAACGTCGTGCTGTATAGTCTTTCATCACTGTATTCTTTTCTCTGCGTTCTAGCCTTTGCAGTGCTGTTGAGGAGGTGCAAACAGCAGCAGGATTTTTGGCGCGCTTGCCTGTCCTTGGCCGTCTCGCTGGTGCTTCTGCTGGGACAGCCATGGATATACGTCACACCCACGCAGCCTCTCAGTATCGCCATCGCAAGCTTAGCTATGATGGCATGCTGGAGCATGCTGGACTGGGGCTTTCTGCAGAAGCAGCAACCAACGTCAGTCATGCAGGTGCTGCGCTCCTGCATCATCCTCAACACCATGTCAGGAGTGGCCAAGGTCCACAGGCGCCGCCTGAAGGTCGAAGCTGCTGCAGCAGTCGCTGCAGCCATGCCAGTCAGCTTTGACCAGACCCCTGAAGCACCATCGGCAATAGCTGGGCCTGGAACAGCACAAGCAGCAGCAGACAGCAGCACGTCAAAGCACAGGAAGTCAGCAGCAGCAGAACGACCTGTCATCCATGTGCGCGCCTACACCAACACACCACCAGCAACACCAAGGCGCACAACAGCAGATGCACCAGCACCAGGCAGCCTGCTGCTCAGCAGTGACTTCAGTGATGCCACCAGCACCCTGGCTGCAGCCCTGACCTGCCCTATCGAGGCCTGGCTGGCAGTGCTGCGTGCCCTGGTCACCTACGACGTCTCTTATGCGCTGCTTTGCAGTGCAAGTGGTTGCTTGTGCACCGCCACAGCGCTGCAGCCAGCAGCCATTCCTGCAAGCAGCATGGGCCGGTTTGGGGCACTGCTGGGGCAGAAGCTGGGCTACCTTGTCTTCAGCATGGCAGCAGGCACACTGCTGTCCCTGCAGATGGAGATCGCCTACTCCCTGACACGTGCTACGCTGCTGATGGTTGGTGATGGCGAGCTGGCGGGGAGCCTGCCGCTGCGCGCCTTCAACTCGCCACACATGGCCAGCAGCATCACAGACCTGTGGGGCAACCGCTGGCACGCTCTCCTGGTGAGTGCAGTGCGACCTGATCAAGCTTTGATTTGCTATTAAGCCCCAGCATGCCGTCGCAATGTGCATGCATGTGTTGGGCAAGTGTTCAAATGCCATGTACCTAAAAGCTGTTGCGAGCGCAGTAGTGCATCATGCAGCCTTGATTGAAGTGTTGCTGTCCTGCATCCACGATTCTTGATGTCCTGCAAGCCTGCAAGTATCAACTGTCACATGTACCTCTCACAGCCTGCAGTTTGTCTACCTCTGCATGGGCAGTCGTGTTGCACCAAGAATGCAAAGAAGAGCGAAGTCTGCGGCATGATGTTCTTGCTGACCAAATCTGCTGTGTCCGGGCTGCTTGTTTCCTGCAGCGCTACTACTTTGAGGGCTTGGGCTACAAGCTGGCCGACAGCGCGACTGCAGCCTGGCCACTGGTGAAGCGGCTGGTGCCCCGCAGCACTGCACGGACACTGGTGGTGTTTGCTATGTCTGGCCTGCTGCATGAGTACCTCACATGGGCGGCATGGTAAGCACTTGAATAGATATTTGCAGGACATGACTGTGCACCTAGCTGTTACGTGCTGCTATTCACAGACACACTGCAAGTTGAATGCTGCAGCTTAGTGCCCCGCACCAACAGGGCATTAGCAACAGCAAGACCAGGGCTGATGACAGGTGTTGGGTGGGGTGGAGTGACACACGATGACTGTCTACTTCAGTTTTTACATGCAATCCAACGCGTTTGTCTGTTGTGCGCGCTCAGCAGGCTGAAGCGGTGGTGACAGCCGGTTGCGGGTTGTATGTTGATTCACATGTGCCTGTCACGCATGTCTGCTGTGCACTGCTGCAGGGGCGTCATCACCTGGAGCTACATGGCCTACTTCATGCTGCACTGCCTGGCCCTGCTCACTGAGGGCTACGCTGCTGCAGCATTCCCCAAGCTGGCAGCAGCAACACCCAGCTGGGCCAGCAGGGCGTGGGCCCTCTCCGTGATGCTGCTGCTGGCACCGCTGTTCACGGAGCCGTACCGCCAGCATGGCTACTTCGCGCACACCTTCCACCCTCTGCTTGTGCCAGTGGCCGCAAGTGCAGTGCGCTGGGCAGGGCTGGGCAGCTGCAGCCTGTAGATGGCAAAGGACTGCAGCCTGTGCGAGATGAAGGCACATGTCCTGATGCAGATGATCTTTTTGAAAGTACTGAAGCTAGTGTTTTCAAGTGAGCAGCTGCTGGCAGCAACTTGGTAGATAGTCTGTGATCAGCACTTCCTGCAGGATTTTTTCAGCCTCCCAGCCAACAGCACTGTTGTTGAACACACACCATTTTTGCTGCTCTTCGGTGTGCGTATAACCAAGGTTCGGATTGTGTATGCTTTTGTGTGCAGCTGCAACTTGTTGCCAGGCTGGGAAATGCCTGCTGTTAGCAGCTAGGTGCATAACCGCAATGTGATGTTTGCTCAGGAGTGTTTCAGGTCAGTCCATATCGTTCAGGGCCGATGTGTTCAGGGCCGTGTGTGGAGCTACCTGAGCCTTGTTCCATAAGACCTACAATCAAATGATGCGCTGCCACGTGCTGCAACACCACCTCCACCATGTCCACAACATTGGTCAAAAACTTAACAACAGGCGCTGCCATTGCAGCTGGTGCCACTTGTGGTGTCCACGCGCTCTCAAGTATGCGTGTGATGATGTGTGCCCCACTCGGTGGCTATGGTGTCACCTGATGCACAGTGCTGTGTTTGATGTGAACAGCCGCTACACACATAACTGCCATCAGAGGCAAAGCGCACACAAAGTGTTGGTTGGGGGATGTAGTCAGAGTTATGAGTGCTTGCAAATGCTGTGTGGTACGCTGTGTTTCACATGCATACATGAACTTGGAACTGCCTGCCGTCCAGAAAGGAACCCGGAATGTGGTGACAGCTGCAACAAGCACTTGATTGGACGCTTGCACAACCTACCAACAGGGCCAGCGAAAGCGGCAATGGCGGGATTTCGTGTTGCATGCTCTGGTGGTTCACACGGCCAAGTGTCACGCGGCCAAGTGCAAGGCAGAGCTGCTGAAAAGCAGTCTTCCTTGTCCTTCATCAGCCATTTTGGCTAAGCACTCGACATGTGCTGATAACTAGGGCTCTGCTGTGGCAGTGGCATGCCACGGCAGTGGCAACCAGCATAAGCTGCTAGCTATGTTCTAGTGAGTGATTATGACGTCTGTGCAGAGCTATCAAGCCTTGGGTGTAATGTTGAAGCCTTCATCACGGTGATAAACATAGTTTGCATGCTTTCTTGTACTCCTTGCCACTACATACGTACAGCGCTTGGTGACCTACACTGGCCCAGTGGGCCAAGCAGGTCATAAATGGATTCACAGCACAGCACCTGACACTGGAACACGGTGTGCGCACAACAGCCACGCACTGCCTTGCGAGGCGAGCGTCTCTCCAAGGTAAAACGTGATAACTTCAACATCATCAGTCAAACACATGTTGTGATAACTTTGAACTAGACACATGACGCTTCAAGTCATGAAGGTCACTGGTGTGGTCACCAGTAGTACTGCAGGCTTGCAGTACCTGATGCAGCACCACACACCACTGGCAGATCAAGGCTGTGCTAAGCACTACTTGCAGTGACATGGCCGGGATGACGTGCATCAGACTATGGCAGCGGTGTCTGTCTCTGCTTCCGTAGAAAATCAAACGGTGTCAAGGGCTTTGCAGTGACACCTGGTTGACTCACTCTCGAGCTGCTGTTGCTTTGTGAGCAGTGTCCTAGTTGCCCAGCTGCCTTACCCTGTAACATACAGAAGTTGTTCATGCTCGATACGTGAGTTTCTGCACCAATGGCTTCGCGTACAGCCATACGGCACAGTAGCTTTCAGATGAACGTAGCAGCCCACCTACCGCGAACGATGTAGGTTTGCTATGGTCGCGACACACAAACATTGTCACTAGAACTGCACTTGCAAAGCGTGTATCCGTCGATGGTGATCAGCGGCAACCTGCTGAGTCAGCATGCTGCTGCTGCTGCTGCTGTTGCCTCCTACTGCAGTGTAAGATGCCAGGCTAGACGGGCATGTCTTCACTTGCAAGCGAAGGTGAGAGGACGCATAATCCTCTGCTGCTGTGCTGGGCTAGATAGTGCATTCATGTCATTTGTCATGAGTGTGCAAGTTGGCTTGCACTCACTGCGCAGTGACTTTTCAGAGGCACTTTTGCACAGCAGCTTGGCAACTCTGCAGAGCAGACGACCCCAGCACATGCTTGCAGCACTGCATGTTCTGACGTTGTTAAAGCACTTGCTGCTGCTGACTGCTGCAGTGTGCGCCACTAAACAATGTCACTGCAGCAGACACTGCAACCCCTGAGCCGCATCCACAGCATCTGCTTGGCACTGTCACGCTGGCAGCATCTCTGCTGATCGGCAGCACTATCATTAACCTTCCAGCAGCTCACGCAACAGCAAGCGCTGCGCCAGCAGAGCATGCAGCACTGGCTTCCACCTACACCACCCCAGCTGCAGGCCTGCAGCAGCTGCTTCCTGCTGCTCCATCCCTAGCGGACATCAGCTATCTGCAGCTAGTGGGGACGGCAGCAGCAGCAGCAGAAGAGACGCCCACAGGGCCGGAGACAGCTGCTGCTGAGGATGAAGATGATGATGGCAGGGGAGCGCGGACCTTTGTCTTCCTGGTGGTTGCTGTCTCCGCATTTACGTTGTTGCGTGGCGGCAGCAGAAGCAGCAGCAGCAGCGGCAACAGCGCCATTGACCGGGATGCGCTGGAGCAGCGTGACAGGTTCCCCTGGAGCGGCTTTCACCAGTTTGGGGACGACTTCGACTGGGTGGATGACGACTGATGCCTTCCGTGCTTTTGAAACAGTAGCCATGAGTGGTTGCATCAACAGCAGCTGTGCATCTATGCAAGAGGCTGCAGCTGTGGCAGTTATTTGTTGTGGCAGACCACAGCACACACACGTAGACATCATCAGGAGCAGCTGAATCAGGACACCAAGCAGATTGCTGTGGCCTGCAATCCCTGCGGCGTATCGCTGCGTTGTACACATATACAGTAGTGCACGTTGGTGCATGCAGCGCAGTGCCTCCTGCTCCTGCTTTGCATCGAGGGCCAGCAGCTTGCTTTCACCTAGTGAGCAGGATTTACGCGACTCTGCTGGCTTACAAGCAGTGCTGTGTCATAGTTTAACGCATGTGGACATCAATGCATGCGGAACGTGTTGAATTGGCAGAACAATTGATTGCACAGCCCCCAGTGGGCGGGTGAGAGGGCAATGCCACAATGGGGCTGCGTTGGCCTTGGCGCCAGGCTCCTCAGGAAGTTTAGCCACTCTAGTTGGCTAGCCTGACTCAGCCACCATGCGGCTTCCCGCACCAAGATTCAGCGATTCAGTTCTGGCTCGTGTCGCTGCACGACACGCATCGACTGGTGTTGTGACCAGAAGGCTTGGTCCACACCAAGTTCCGAACGTGTGGCACTGCTCCTGTGCAGTCAAACCTGGTGATCTCGTGTTGGTGTTTTGAAAAAGCAAGCACAGCGCACTGCTGTATGTGAGCCATGCATGGGCATCAAACGTCATGAGGAGGTGGTGCAACTATGTAAAGCAGCATTGAAGGGTGCTGGCTTGTAGCCAGGTAATATGCTGTTGCTGAGCCCGCGGGGTGCAGCCGGGATCACATGCACTATGGCATGGCACGGACACAAGCAGTATGCGCCTGCACCACCTGTTGGCAGCTTGTTAACCTACAGGTCTCAGATATGTACAAATAGGTCATGACAGGGATCAATATTTAAAGCTCATTGGGAATGTTACGAAGTAGCCTGAGGCCACCAATTCACATTCATTCAACAAAGTTAATGGCAGCTGCACGGGTCACTCAGGATTGCTTGCAAGCAATTGCTGCAGCGCTGCAGTGACAAGACCAAGTAACACCATGATCAAGAGTGCGGGCGTTGAACGAACTGAACAAAGGTTCATGCAGCCCGGAAACTGAATGTGTGCGGTGCATTTCAGCACAGCAGAGCCAGCCATTGCCCGCAGCTGCTGCTGCTGCCGCAAGCCGCTGGCAGCCACAGCTTGTGTAGGTGCTGCACCACATGCACAATGCTGTGCCAGGCTGCAGCCAAATGGCGCCCAGCACTCCAGACAAGCTGCCAGCCGCTACAAAGCACAGCACTACAGAAGGAGCCTGCGCACCCTCCTGCCTTGCATCACGCAGCGCCATCTTACATGCGCTGCAGACGCAGGCGCTTCTGCGCCACACCCTGTGCATTCACAGCATGCATCACTTGTTTGGGCAGGACGAGGCCCAGTGCCCAGGCTGCCCACACTTGTGGCAGTTGCCCCTGCCACCACCGCCGCCACCGCCACCAAAGCTGCCGCTGCGGCCGCCGCCGTAGCTCCCACCGCCGCCATAGCCGCCGCCGCCACGGCCGCCGCCACCGTAACCGCCACCGCCGCCGCCGCCATACCCACCACCGCCGCCGCCGCCAGGGTTCGGGCAATCGCGCGCCCAGTGCCCTGCGGTGCAACATGAGTCATCAGCGTGTCAGCAAATGAAACATGGCTCTTACTTTCTGCTGTGAGGGTCTTGTGGTAAGTGGGAGCAACACAGGCAGCAAAAGGCCTTTCGAAAACAGAAAGTTGATCATGAGAACCGCGGCAAGAAGAAAAAATGCAGTCGTCTGCTGTGCTACACCACCCGGTGCCAATGCCAGCTGCCTACCTGGCTGGTTGCACTTGAAGCAAACACCGCTGCCGCCGCCACCACCACCAGCACCTGCACTGGGGCAGTCTCGCGCCTGCGGGGGCAGCCAGCCAGCCAAACAATGCGCCGCCAATTCCCCACGTCAGCTGTTGACAGGGAGTTTTTCTTGTACATTACACTGTTGCCGTACACCACAAAGGCACAAACAAGCTGGCAGAGCAGCTGCTACCACGTGCATGTGTGGGCGCCATACATGCACTCCCAACTTCTGCTGAAGCAACCTCCTGGCAGGTGTCACACTGACATGCCATCTTGGCCAGCAGTCAGCCGCAGCTGCGCTTCCTGCAGCAGCTACCGCACACTCGCCCAGTGTCCGCTCTGCCCACACTTGAAGCAGCTGCCGCCGCCGCCGGCACCACCACCGCCGTAGCCGCCCCCAGCAGCCCCTGCTGCGCCCCCTGGCGGTGCCGTGCCGTCCTCCCATGCAAAGCGGCCTGCACAGCACAGCACAAGGCCAAGTGATACCATGAAAAACAGCAAGCAGCATGCAGCAAACAAGCTGTAGGCTGAGCCAGCAGGGCAGCAGAGCGCAGCATAGCAGATACGGTGGACATAGCTATGATGCAGCATGACGGCCCAGCGGCTACTGATCTCACTGCCAAGGTGCATCACCAGAGCAGCAGACTCGCTGTCATGGCATCAGTAGCATCAGGATGCACCACATGCTTTGTGTTTGGGCACAGATGCACGGCTGCTGTGTGCTCGAGAACATATCACTGCTGTGTGCTGCACTGCTACCCATGAACGCTCGCCACCCCACCTGTGCCGCCTGCTGCTGCCCCGTCCGCTGCTCCGCCGCCAGCAGCAGCTGCCCCACCGTAGCCAGCAGCAGCCCCAAAGCCGTACCCGCCGCCAGCCCCGCCTGCTGCTGCTGCACCGCCACCCCCAAAGCCATAGCCGCCTCCTCCGCCCCCACCACCCCCGCCAGGTGCGGCATCTGCCCACTGAAAGAACTTGCAGCGCGTCTCATCATTCATGGACTTGGCGCATGCCCAGAACTGCCGCCCAGGGTTGCGCGCAGACTGGCTGGTTTTCAGCACAGTTGGAGCCTGGCAGTCGCAGCTGGGGCCGTCGCCTGCTGCTGCTGCTGCCCCAGGCTGGCTTGGCGCGGCGCGGCCTGCAGCATGCAGGCAGAGGCACGACAACGCGCATGGCTCATACAGCAATGCAAGTAGTGGAACCACTACTGCGCTGCTGCAGGTGACGGGCGGCTGATAGCTCAGCAATTGATCACAATGAACCCACAGCTGCAAGAGGCTTGGAAACCCTGCAAAACCAGTGCCTGCGAGCATTACAACGCACCACCACCACCACCACCATCAGCAGCAGCAGCGGCAGTGCTGCAGCCTCACCTGCGTCACCGCCAGCCCAGCCCCCTCCAGGAGTGCCGCCAGCTTGGCTGCCGCCGCCGCCGCCCGCCAGCGCATCCACCCACTTGAAGAAGTTGCAGCGGCCCTCATCGGCCATGGGCTTACTGCAACTGAAGAACTGCCGCCCCGGGTTGCGCGCCGAGTTGCTGGTCTTCAGCAATCCCGGCATGCCGCAATCACAGTTTGGTGCAGGAGGGCCTGCGTCATCTGGGCCCTGCTGCTGGTTGTCACCATTGTACTGCCCCTGCTGCTGGTTGTACTGCCCTTGGCCCGGCTGCCCGTACTGCTGACCAGTTGGACCTCCTTGCTGCTGCTGCTGCTGCTGCTGGTTGTAGCCGCCATATATGTTGCTAGGGCCGCCGACCGGCGCGTAGTTGTAGGCTGCTGCTGCTGCAGGGTTGCCTGGGCCTACGTCTGCTGCTGTGCGTGACTGCTTCACTGCATCAACAGCCAGCCGGAAGCTGCACTGCGCGCCCTCCTGCAAGCATGAGTTGCGTGCAAAGCGGCAGCAAGGTGTACACCAAGCAGCAAGTATGCATGGTAGTGGTGACCTATACAAGGCTGCAGGCAGAGCGGCGCAGCGTTGATGAGGAAAAGGAACTCATGCAGCTCATGACCAGCAGCTTAGCAACTGCAACACCTGCCTACAGGCATGACATGGGTTGCTTGCAGGAAGCAGCCGTCCGCTTGCCAACACTGCACTGCTGCTGTACAATGGGCGTTTATGTCTACTGCTGAGCTGCTGTGCATGCTGCCGCTGATGTAAGTTGTACTTCTGGCTGCACTAGGCTGTGGATGCGCTCCCGCAGGCAGGCAACTGTGTGGAAATGCTTGCCTATGGTGCTGCCGCTCCAGTGTTGGCCGCACCTCCTCAGGGCACACGAAGAACTGCCTGCCCTGCCTGTCAGTCTCCATGATGCATGTGCCAGCACCACATCTGCACATGGGCGCGCTGACATACTCTGTCTCGCCGCCGCCGTCATGCTTGCGCTTGCCGCCCGCATCAGCCTGCTGCTGCTGTCCTGCAGGACGGATGACATATCAGGCAGGCGATTTGATCATGTGTGCCGCTTTGCAGCAGCATGCATGCGCCTGATCAGATGCTGCTGTTGTTGACAGTACATCATGCAGAGCAGCAGAAGAAGGTGGTCAAGAAGCAAGATCAGCACCTCTGCCGACAGGTATTATTCATTTCATAGTGGATCAACCAGGTATAAAAATTGCATGAATGGCCAAAGAAAGTTGCAGGATTGGTTGCTAGACCACGGACAATGTTCTTCAGACAGTCACCTTGAGATTGCTCAAACTCCTCGAGCACAGCATACTCATCGACCTCGTCCGACATATCTTTGAGTAGCTAAGCTCTTCTGCGGCCGATCCTGAAGTCTGAATGCAGCGCGCTGCTCCTGCTGCTGCGTGTTCAAAAGTAAACGCTGAAAGGATCGCGTCCTGGAAACAGTGCAGTCGTGTCGACATGCCGTGGCAGGAACGCCGTGGCTTTAGTGTGTGGAGGTGATGTCGTGACGTCGTGCATGACATGCGCTTTGACATGGTACTGTTGTTACACAGCACTACAGTGACTGTAGTGCTCATGACAACTGAAGTCATCATGATGATTGGCGGCAATCAAAAAATTCTTGTATCAATAAACTGTGCTCATGCCATTGTGCACACTGCATTGCAGCCATGGCGCGGTCCTGATGAAGATGTGATCACAAAGCGTCTCACACCTGCATGCAACCGTTTCACTGTGCTCATTGGCATGAGCAACTTGTCCCCAGTAAACATTAACTCGAAAATAAACCCTCATAATCGTTTGCAGCTGACAGCTCTGTCTCCGGGTAGGCTGCTTGTCTGCCGGCCCTAAAACTCCACCTGGGACATCTTGGTGGTATGCAGAGCGTCAGACTGCCTCGCACTGCATATGGGTCGGCAGATTAGATGTGAACTGAAAATCGCATCAAGTACATAGGCATTAGGCGCCTTCTACAGCAACACCTGGTAGTCCACTGCAGCACGTGGCGTGCGCTGTCACAGGAGCGGCCATGCCATCACCATGTGTGCTACCACTGGGAATGGTCATGTGCTGCGACATTGGCAGGGTTCAGTCGCTCAAGTTGCATATGTCGAGGTGGTATACGTGCTGTTGAAGCACCCCGCTTGGATGCAACTCATTTATACCTCTACTGTAGTACTTGGGGGCTCTCAAGGCTACCCTGTACTTGTGGCAGCATAGCACTGCCGGCGCTGCTTGCGCTGCTATAGCTTGCCAGATATCTACTTGGGAGAGAACTGTCATTAACTTCCTTCTTGGTTCAGTGATATCTGTGAAGCTGTTGTCAGCATTTGATGCTTGCTCTCATGTGCATGATGCGCCAGTCACTTGGTAGGCAGGTGTACTGCTGACTGACACAATCGTGCCGGGGTGCTTCAACGCTTGACAGCGTCGCTTTTGTTCACTGAGACAATTGAGGTTAACTTCTTCGGTTCTTGAGTCTGCAGGACTCGTTCCCGCCACATCCCGCAGCCCTCACCATCGCCAGCAACTGCGAGCAGTGCATCGGAGCAACCGTCTTCGCATTCAACAGACTATCTTGAGTAATACTATCAATCTGAAACTTTGATACTTGGTTCAAAACCAAGCTCAGGGTGGCGCCTGCGGACCTTCGATCAAGGTCCCGCCCTTTTCCTTTTGGTGACATACCTGCCCGACGTGCTGCCACCATCTCAATGTACAAAAATATCTACAGCATTAGATGAATCTCACGAGCGTCTGTCATGTCTACTCTGCATTGCGCTCAGCCAGCTGCATCACTTCTGGTCACTTGTTGGCAGCTGGCTGTGCTGCTGCTGCTGCTGCCGCTGCTGTGACCAAGCATGGTACTGCAACACAGTTCCCACTCACAAAGCATACACGCTGTCCAAACTATGCGTTGCAGCAACTGAAGTGGCCAGCTATCCACGCAGCAAGCAGCATTGCTGGCTGGCGCAAGGTGCCAAGGATGGCAGCTGCAGCCAGTCAAGCCCGCGCACCCAGGCGATTGCTAGCAGCTGCATTGCTGCTGGTGTGCCTTGCCAGCACAACAGCTGCTCGGTCAACAACCCTGATTGTTGAGTTCAGCAGGGATGCAGTGTCCACAGCATCAGCTGCAGCAGCAGACACACCCGCTGCTATCGCAGCCGTGGCAGCAGCAGCAGACGCTGCAGCAGTCGCAGTCGCAGCAGCAGAGCGGCGCGGGGCGAGCGCTGAGAAGCAAGCTGCCATAGCAGCAATGGCCTCAGAGGCAGCATACACCATCCCTGCGCTAGCTGCTATTACATCGTCCGTGTCTGTGGCAGCAGCCAGCAGTGGCATCGAGGTGGTGGGTCACACCAGCTACTCCACAGTGCTGCGGGGAGCCGCACTGCAGACGCGCAGCGCTGCTGATGCGCAGCGCCTGAAGGAGCAGCTGCAGCAGAACCCAGCAGTGCACCGCGTGTGGTATGCGGTGAGTGCGCTGAGTAGCAGCAAGGATGCCGCGGTCGCAGCACTGGACTGCTGCTACTGTGTGCTGCAGCGTTGATTCTGTTTCTGTGGAACAAGCAGCAACGGACCTACCTATCAGCATCCTCACCTTCGCCACGTCATGTGACACCTGTAATGCTTCTGAGTGTGAACCAGCAACGCATAGCTACAACACAGCGCATTGCCAGCGCAGATGGCAGCCCAAATGTGTCACCAAGTACACGTGTGCCTTCTCATTCCCTCACAGGGTGCGCGGCGCCTAGTAGAGCCCATCCTGCCAGGCAACGTGAGCATGTCATCGGTGCATCTGGCCTCCACACCCGCAGCCGCCAGCACAGCATCAGCCACAAATGGCAACGCAGCAGCCACAGGGCTTGCAAAGGCCCTCAGCAACACACGCGCAAGCGGCGGCGGCAGCTTGGATGGCTCTGGCACGCTCGTGTGTGTGGTTGACACGGGTATAAACTTTTCGAACGATATCTACGGCAACTGTTATGGCGTGAATCAGCCGCCGGGGCAGTGCAAGGTGGTGACGGGGTACGACTTTGTGGGTGATGCCTACAATGGGCGGCTGGATGGCCCGCCTGCAGTGCGGGGCGGCCCTCCGGTGAGGCGCCAGCAGCAGCAGCAGCAGCAGCAGCAGCAGCAGCAGCAGCTGTGGCAGCAGTAACAGATGAAGCAGCAAACGAAGGCTTTTTGCCGCATGCACTGTTGCAGCTGTGCGGCGTCCTTGGTGCGTCTGATGCACCCGATGGCTTCAGCAACAAAACCCTTGGCAGTCACACATCACCCAAGCACCGTGTCACTCACCTCGCTAACAACATGCCTGCTGAGGCATATGTAACGCACGACCCTTGCACCTGCTGCGCCTGCAGGTTGACTCCATCGGCCACGGCAGCATGGTGGCATCTGTTGCAGCCACAGGCCATGCTCAACGCCTTGCGCGCTGGGCCTTACCCCTGACACTGTTACTCATGTGTGTCTGGCAGGTTTGCAGGTTGACTGCATGTACCATGGCAGCATGGTGCCATCTGTTACAGCCATCAACCTCGCAAACACCTTGCGCGCTGAAGCCTCTTGACACTGCTACTCATGTGTGTCTGGCGGGTTTGCAGGTTGACTGCATGGGCCATGGCAGCATGGTGGCATCAGTAGCAGCCACAGCCAATGGCGTGGCGCCTGGCGCGCAGCTGGGCAGCTACCGCGTGTTTGGCTGCAGCGGCTACGCTGTTGATGACGTCATCATCGAGGCCATCGACAGAGCGGTGCGTGACGGCTGCGACGTGATCAACCTGTCGCTGGCCTCAGGCTCAGGCTTTGCCTCCACGGTGAGAAATGTGCCAGTCAAACACTGGCTGCCGGTTGAACCATGACTTACCTTGAAGATGCGTTTGTTTGGGAGGGTTGTCACATGTATACACCACAGCAGCAACGCTCCGGCTTTGCCTCCACGGTGAGAAGGCTGCCAGTCGAAGGTACCATATGTTTAAAATCAATGGCAACGCAGCAGCCAAATGCTTCACCATTACAGGAACAGCCGTCCACTGAGAGAGATCCATGCAGGACGCATTGTTGATTGCTGCTTGCATGCCCTTAAGCACTAATCAGCAGCCGCACCACGTACGGGTGTGCGCAGGGCATGCACCACGTACGGGTGTGCGCAGGGCATGCAGCAACGTCACTGACCTGTTTCTTCATCAAGTTTGCGCTACAACCTGCTGCTGCGGCTGCTGCGCTGCTGCCGCACCGCCGCGCAGAGCGTGTACAGCAGCGTCATGCGCAACGCGCTGCGCCAGGGCGTGCTGGTGGTCAAGGCTGCCGGCAACAGCGGCGAGGACGGGCCCTTCACTGCTGATGTCTTCACTGCGGTGGGGGCCATCTCTGCTGCTAGTGTCGGTGATGACGTGCTGGGCCTGCCGCTGGACGCCAGCCTGGTGGCCTCACGCTTTTCATCCTACGGCCCGGTGAGTGGGGACTGTGCGATGCTGCGGAGCTGCAAATTTTATCAGTGTGTGTTGCTGTGAAGCAGCACGGCCTCACGCTTCTCCTCTTATGGGCCGGTGAGCATATTTTGAAGCAGATGCCCTGATGTGCTGTACAGCAAATACTAGATTGCTGTACAGATGTGTGTGTACAAGGACGCCAGCCTGGTGGCCTCACGCTTCTCCTTCTACGGCCCGGTGAGCATGTTGCAGCTCAAAGCTGAGGGTTGGTCTGGCACTGTGGCCCGCCAAGTAAAACCGCAGCATCAGCGGCTCAGGGTTATGTTTCTGTACTGCTGTGTGAATTTGAGCGCTTACACACAAGTACATGCATCAGACAACTTTGCCTGCAGCACATGACACAACAAAGTGTGTGTCACCCAGGTTGCTGTTGCCATACATCAGGCAACAGGGCACGATTGTTGACTGGGTCAAACACCAACACAACATTGAGCACAGCTCTCCAGCTCAGCACATACCATCATCATGCCTGTCACACTGCCGCTGCCCCTGCCCCTGCCCCTGCCCCTGCTGCTGCTTCTGCCGCCAGAACCCCAGCCTGTTGCTGGCGCCGCACGTGGCAGCCCCGGGCGCCTTCATCCCCGTGGTCACCATGCACGGCAGCAGCTACAGAGCATCAGGCACCTCCTTCGCCTCACCCTACATAGCCGGAGTGCTGGCGCTGTGGCTGCAGGCGCAGCAGCAGCAGGCCGCGCACAGCGGCAGGCCACTGGCAGCAGCTGAGGCCAGCCAGGCTGCTGCGCTGCGGGGGCTGGTGAGCACTGCCAAGGGAGTGAGGAGTGACGGCAACAGCAGCTTCCTGGAGCCAGTGGCAAAGCTGGGCGCAGGTGCGGTGCAGGAGTACTGTTGTTGCTACTGGCATGGTCTGGTTTTGATGTTCACGCTTGTCGCAACATGTTGCCATCAGGATGACAACAGCAGCTTCTTGGAGCCAGTGGCAAAGCTGGGCGGAGGTGGGTGGTGGCGGAGCGTACATGTGTACTCACAACATGCGTAGGGCGTGAGCCAACAGCAGCGTCGTGGAGCCAGTGGCAAAGCTGGGTACCCAGCTTTCACCGGTGCAGGTGCGGTGCAGCGTACAGGTGTTCTGCTTTTGCTGCGTGTAACTCAGCATATGCCGCACAACAGTGCAGCCGGGTGTACTGCACGCAGTGTGTTCCTGCTGAGCATGTGGCAGCAGCGTCCATCGATGCATTTGCGGCTGTGTGGTAGGGTCTATAACTTGCCGTGCCCTCCAGAGACAAGACCCACTGATGCCGCCGTTGTTGCTGTGTGTTTACCAGGTGTCATCCAGGTTGATGCGCTCCTGGCCAACCAGCTGCGGGTGACCCCCTACATGCTCAGCCTGCCCTCCAACATCTCCCAGCCCACCACCCTCAGCATCAACCTCACATGGGACCCAGCTGCAGCACCCGCTGCTGCTGCTGCAGCTGCAGCACCAGCTGCTGCTGTGACCTACAGCGTGCAGCATGAGCCGGCAGCCGCCATCACCGTGTCTAATGGCTGGTATGGCAGCGCCAGGGCGATTGAGTATGTGTATCAGGCAGCTGATGTGAGGTTCAACAGCAGCAAGGTGGCAGTCAACACATCAGCTGGTGCACAGACGGAGCTCAAGGTGCGGCTGCTTGGCTGTGCAGCAACCAGACTGGCCTGCTGCTGCGCAGCTTTGCCTGTACATCACACACAGCACAGTAGGCCGGCCGTGGCGGAGTTCTCCAAGCACGTGCTTACACACGGGCTGTGCTAAAACCCAAGGTGGCTCACCTATCATGGTGCTTGCATTGCATTGCAGGTAACTTTCTCCCTGCCACCTGCACTAGCCAGCCAGCCGCTGCTCTACTCAGGGCTCATCAAGCTGCAGCCCACCGACCCCTCCCTGCCCCCTGTGGTCATCCCTTACCAGGGCTTCAGCCAGGACTGGTCTGGCCTTCGAATCCTGGCCAAACCAAACTCTGATTTGAGCCCGGCGCTGGCAGCGACGCTGCGCGCGCAGCAGAACGCGCTGTGCTACGCGCCGCGCTCGCAGCCGCAGATCGCCAGCTCGATCATTGACCAGATCTCGTCTGTGCCGGATGTGTGCAGCGGCGGGTTTGCGGCAGAGGTGGACCAGCAGCTGAATGTGTCGCTGGCAGTGCTGCAGGAGTCCCCTGAGTGCTCCCTGCGGGTGACGCTGGCACCAGAGGTGCCGCTGCACACGTGGGTGGCTGCTGGTGACACAGTCAACAATCACTCCTGCTGAATTCAACGGCGTAGAACTGCAGGAGTGTTGACTGGGGTGATTGTCCTGCACTGTTTGCTGTGTGCAACGCATGCCTTTGCAACAACATCGCACATTCATCTGGAAGAGATAATAATCAGGTTGTTGGCTGATACTGCTGCTGCTGCTGCTGCTGCTGCTGCTGCTGCTGCTGCTGCCGCTGCTGCTGCTGCTGCTGCTGCCGCTGCTGCTGCTGCTGCTGCTGCTGCTGCTGCTGCTGCTGCTGCTGCAGGCTGTTCATGGATGTGCTGGACGCAGCGGGCCGCCTGCTGGGCAGCATGGCGCCCCTGGACACCTCATCAGGCAGCAGCCTGGCCTCTGTGGGCGAGGTGCCCAGCTTCTGCCTGCGCTTCAACGGCAGCTTTAGAGGCAGGGACGGTGGGCTGACGTGGCTGCGGCCGGGCAATGTGTACCGGCTGCGGGCGCGGCTGCGGGGGCCGCTGGCGGCTGGCGACCTGGCGCTGCAGCGGCGGCCCAGCAAGCAAGTGGTGAGGGGCGGTGTGCGATGGCCGGCTGGCAGGTGCTGATGTAGTGCAGATCGCGCGACTGATGGGGGCCATGTCTTTTGTGTTTCGATGCTTTTCAAATGGCGGCTATTGCAGACACACAGCGCTTGAAGCTGTTTGGTTGCAGCACACTATAATGTGGTGGCTCTGGCAGTGCTGCAGAGTGCCGGATGTGGGTGTAGTTGAGCTGCTTACGCTGCTGCCGCTTTTACTGCTGCAGGTGTTCATCAAGGGAAAGTTCAGGGTTGGCGCCTGAGCTGGGGTGCGGCCAGCAGCAATGGCCACGCCTGGCCCAGGGGGCACGGCCAGCAGCCAGAGGTGCAGCCTTCAGACTGCCAGCAGGCTGAAACATAGCTTGATTCCATTTACCAAATATCAGCCAAAGTAGGGCCACAGGCCTACCCACATTTGCTGCAGTTGGGGCAGTGTGTGGCAGTGCAGGCATCTTGCCTTTTGCGTGGACCGTCCACCTGGCAGGCCCTGCAGGCGGAAGCATGCTTTGTCCAGGACGCAACCGTTACGTTCATGAACTGATCAGCGACTGAACTCTGTGATACCACCAGCACTTAAACGAGCTTTCTGCAAGCATTCTTTGATAAGGCAACTGTGCCTGCCCGATGGTTCCTGTGTGCACAGTACTTCCATCTTGGTGCCATGGCCTTGTTGACAACCTAGCTAGGATATAGCCTGCCTGCAGAGCTCATGGGTTTAGCTACAGCGACGTCTGTCGAATTACTCTGACGGAGCTGGAAGCAGTTCAATCATTTGATGTCTGAGGTGTCCGTTTCCCTGTTGTCATCGGCCTGCTTGTTGGGCTTCTACACTGGTGGTAGCATTACTCAGCCAACCTGCTGCCAGTTTCACCTCTCTTACACGAAGTCTTGCCGTGCATAAATCTGACTAAATACGCTAATTAGCTCAATCATTCACCACTGCGTGTCAACAGGTCGCATTGCCTGCAACGGCAGAGCCTGCACCGGGGCAGTGTCCGTCAACGAACCGATCAAATTTGTGGCCGCATGTTTTGCAGCACCTGAACAATCACATTAAAACCAGTAACGTGTTAAAGCGTGCTTTAAGTTGGTTTTATGGACGCCCTAGCAGCAACGCGCCGGGTTGTACTGCTGCTGTGTATTGGCAGCATAACCACGCAGCTGGTAGCAGCAGCAGACTGCCCGGTGCAGTACAGCCCAAAGGCCAACGATCCTCCACTGCTGTACGGGGGCTACTACTCCGCATGCCAAGGTGCAGCCTGCCAGCCTAGGGACAGCGTCTGGTGAGATGCGCTGATGCAGCAGTGCAGCAAGGCTAGCATGCGTTCCCAACAGCAGTGCTGCTACGAGGCCCTCTAGCAATACACCACCACTGAATACAGTCCGAATCAAAAAGGATGAAGGCACAATGCCGCATGCTGGCAGATGGTTTTGTGCTGTATGGACTTCACCCAGCACGGTGCTGGCTAACATGCTCTGCAGTGCTAGCCGCATCTGCTGTGAATTGTGCCACATCCTGACAACTAATTCAACTAAACCAGCTAAAAAAACGCCGTGCTGATGACGCAGGGGCAAGTCCTGCAAGCTGGACCCAGACGCCTACAGCGCCTGGGGCGTGTGCGAGCACTGGCAGCGGCCGCAGCCGTTTGCAGCGGCGCAGCAGCTCAGCGCCGGCGGCATCCAGGCGCTGTCGCCATGCGACCTTTTTGCTGCGCTGGGCAACAGGACACTCTGGGTCATTGGGTGAGGCGTGGCGAGGATGAGACTGGCCTTACTGTTGTTGATACAGCCTGCAGAGCATGATGGTGTCGGCAGGCAATGCGTTGCTTGCAGTCCATGCCACAGGACACTTTGGGTCATTGGGTGAGGTGCTAGCAGAGTGCGTCTGCCTTTGGTGTTGTCTGTACAGCAGCGCAGGCAGTGAGTTGGTTGCAGTCCATGTACCAGCAGCTGCCACTACCTGCTGACGACAACACAGTGCAGCCTGTCTTCACGTTGCATGGAGCTGTAGAAGGTGTTTTGCACCTATCGGGCCTCTGATTTCAGCAGTGGTGGTTCTGGCGCCTTCACTGCCGTCTTGCATACAAAGCAAACATGCCCCTGCAACTGCTGACTGCCCGTTCCGCAGTGACTCGCATGCAAAAGTGCTGTACTACTCGCTGCGCTGCTTCATGATGGACTTCTGGGACCACTCCCAGGGCGAGTGCGCAGCCAGCAGCGACGCTGCCCTGCAGAAACAGCTGGAGCTCTCTTCAGCTCAGGTGGCCGGCAGCTTGCTTGATGCGCTGAATGGCTGCTGCATTGAACCAGAACTGTGCACCAACTTACAGCAGCAACGCAATTGCATGATCCAGCAATCGTTAGCTGGCCAGCATAGGTCGATGTGTGCATGCGTGTGCGCCTTCAGCAGCGGCGCATTGCAGGAGAGGTTCAATAACGGGGCTGCCAGCAGCACTTCAGCAGCACACGATCAGCAGCAGTAGGCGCAACTCTGACAGCCGCAGGCGCAGCACACCTGCACACAGCCAAATCCCAGGTCCTGCACGTACATGCAAGCCTGCCTGCTGCGGGTCATAAAATTCTTACTCAGCCTGCCTGGCCTTCACTGTTGTGTGCCACATGCCCCTCCTGCAGGGCCACCCCTACAACAACCCGCCGCGCTGCCTGCACTTTAGCGCCAGCGGCGCACGCATCTGTGTGGTGCACAACCCCATCGGCACCTACCTGGTGTCAAATGACAGCCAGGTGAGTGAGCCAGCAGGCCCCCTGCAACGCGGCACTGCGCCGGTCATGGCATTGGATTGCCTGCATTGCGAGGGACATGGCGAAGTTGACGCTCTGCCACACTGCATTCACAGCAGTCGATGTGTGCACTACTGTTGGGTACGCAGAGTGTTGTGTCGAGAAAACGTCTATGCCGCCGCCGTGTCCTGCCAATGTAATGAGAGAGAGGATAGTTACATGTGAGTCCGGGCACCATCTTAGATGGTATGAGTCACAACAGGTTGAACACAAGGTCTGAGACCAGAAAAGGAGAGTGAGCACCGTAGAACACACTGCACACCCAATGATCTGCTTTCTTCTGCTTCACCCTATGGCTGCGCTAGGCTTCTGGCACGCTGCAGCTGCTGCACGACCACTTTGCTGCGCCAGATGACGTGGTGTACGTGGGCTTTGGCCACTGGCACTCCAACAACTGCGAGGGCATCCACCCCTCATACGCGGCAGCGCTGGAGGCCTTTGGAGCCTACGCGGAGGTGTGAGGCAGCAATAGCAGCAGCAGAAGAAGATGGCGTGGCACCCCTTTTGATGCAGCATATGCGCATGCTGTTGACAGTTCATGGCGCTGGAGCACACAGCAGCTTGATTGGCTGTGCCTGCAGCAGCACTGCACAGTCCCGTGCAGCACAACCCCACATCATAGCTGGAAGCACATGGCTTGGCCCTCTCTTGTGTGCAACCAAACTGCGTGATGATTGCTGACATCCCCCGCTGCATTGCCCCTTGCTGCCGCAGAGTGTGCGGGTCACCCTGCCTAATGTTGTGTTCAGCGTGGCCCCTCATGAGCACACCAAGTGTGCTGGCAAGTCCTTTGACTTCAACACACCCACCTGCCTGCCAGCAGAGCAAGGTGAGGTCCTTAGCAGGCTGCAATGCGAGCAAGAGAGCTCCTGCGTGGGAGACAGATTATATACCGCGTGCAGCAACCCTCTTTATTGCCTGTGACGGCAGGTGCTTGGATAATCATGCCGTAGAGCACCATACAGAGCACCCTGCACATGAACTGTGAGGCAGGATCTGCAGATGATGTGATTGCTGTTCTGTTACGCTGCAGGCGAGTACAACACAAGCATTGGCCTGGAGACAGCAGCGATGGCCCATGACATTCTGAGCAAGTAAGCGAATGCAGTTGCAGCTGTGAGGAGCAGCACTTGTTCTCTGCTGCATGCAAAGCCCACTGCCCTGCAGCAGGTGCCATGCATAGACACTGCTCTGCTGCACCCATCTGTTGGTGTCTTGACTGACTTAGCGTCATGATGTTCTGCCAACCCTGCCTGCCGCGCGCTGTTTGTCTCCCTCCAGGTATGACATTCAGATAATCGACAACTACAACATCAGCGTGGCGCTGTACAACAGCCACATCACAGCTGCGCAGTCCATTGCCGGCATCATCGACTGCCTGCACTACTGCCGGCCCTCCCTTGGGGAGGTGAGGCAACTTTCATTTGCATGGTGGCTTGGCACAGGGCCAGTTCAATGGCCAGCAGAGCAGCTGCTGGTGCTGGAGGTGTTGTGTTACAGGCTGCCCTTTCTGTTCACCAGCAATATTGCAGACAGCGTGAGCAAACGTGATTGTCCCCAAGTCGAGCCACCTGGAACAGGGCGCTGCCATGCTGTCTGCTGCAACACATTTTGATATGGGATATTTGCCAATCAGTTGCAGGCAGGTGTTTCTGCAGCAGCGTCAATCCAGCCAACCGCGGCATGCACAGAAGCAGTGCCGCTGTGTGCCAATGCTGTGTTTGATTGCTCAGCTGCACATGCACTTGGCCGCAGTCATAACATAATCATACACGGCAATCGTTTTCATCTTGCTATGTACCCGCTCATATTCTGCCACCTGCATTCTTTACTTTTCTTGTTGTGTGCTGTGCCGCTTGCAGGTTGAGCTGTGGAAGCTGTACACCATCATGGCAGCACAGCAGCCCGTGGCAGCGAAGGGCGGCGCAGCAGCCACCAACACCTACACATGCGTGCCGGTTGACCCGCTGCTGTACTACCCACATGGGCCGGTCAACGCCAGCGGCAGCAGCAGCAGTGCTGGTGCTGCTGTGATGGGTGAGGGCGAGGTGATGCCTCTGTGGGAGCAGGATGCTTGGGGCTACCCTTACCCAGCCAACCGCTGAGCAGCGGCATACAAAATGTGCTGGGACTTGTGTGCAGGCAAGGGGAGCTGCTCGGCGGATGTCAGCACAAGGTGGCAATATGAGCATGGAAGGTCATGCAACAGGCGCTTGAGCTGCATAGAGAGAGTACATGGGTTCTGTTCTCAGGTTCTTTGTGTGATGCAGCAGCAGCAGCAGCAGCAGCAGCAGCAGCAGCAGCAGCAGCAGGAGCAGCATAAAGGATTTGGCATTCAATTGGTCAGTTGTGGTGGCCCTGCACTTAGCAACACATTTGTTTTGGCCAATCTGTTCACAACCTGACCAATGCAAATGCTCATCAGTAACTGGTGTTGAGTGGATCTGACGCTGTTTGTCTGATAGGGTGACTAGAAGTTGACTTGGTACATCACAGGTTTCCAGGCTGTCACTGCATAGCATTGTGCACCTGTCAAGCGGTTGCATGTGAGATATAGGCTCCTGCCGAGTCCACAGTATTGAAGCACACAAAGTGCCGCATGTCACAAGCTGTGTTGAGCAGGCGCTGTTCGTCTTTATCAATTGAGGGCCAAGGATTATGGCTGTGCCATGTCCTGTGGCGCACCGCAGAGGCTGCGGTGCAGTTTGCTTCAAGCTACTGAAGAGAACAGCTATGCTGCTATATCCTAATGGGTATTTTGATGGTGACAGCTGAGGGCCTCCAGCTCATACGTTGGGCTTTTACTTCAGGCTTGTGCATGTGTGCCTGGTTGCTGAGGGACTGCAGTGGCCGATGACGTGGCGCCCCTTTTGGCTGATAAGGCAGGATCACCAATGATGAACTTAGCCTGTATGGATAGTAATCAAGCTGCTGAGAATGCCTGTTCTGCGACTTCAGCTAGCTGCTTCCTTGCAGGTCGATGGTAATCTGACTGTCCTGCAAGGTGCAAGCTGCTAGAACAGTATTGTCATGACAGTTTGCGTTCAACCCTTCAGAACCAATTGGCGTGAGAGGTTCTCAACACGGATCTGGCAGCGATGCAGTAAGCATCGGCAACAGCTGGCCCGCCTGCAACTTGCGCGCCATTCCTGCTTCGCTGCTGAGATGGCACAGTAACGTGTGCTGTTCAGCGCTCGATGGTGTAGTTCGCTTATTTAAAATCAGATTCAAACAATATAAACTACGTAGTAAATGGCTGGCGTACATGTACTGCCGCTGGCGCTCCTGGCGTGCATCGCCTTGCGATTGGCAAGCGCTACCTGCCCCGTGACCTACAGCGACGTCGGCCCTGCAGAATCACTCATATATGGCTCAAACTATCACTCGTGCTCGTCAGGATGCGAACCCAGGGACAGCATATGGTGCGTGGCAAACTCGCCAGCAGCACCTGCTGTTGCTGTCTGCGGCTGCTGTCACCTTGATGCAGCAGCCTTCAAGGCAAAAGCAACAGATGTGTTACAGCTTCAATTATCACATCATGTCCCTGAAACATGAGTAATGCCTGCTCTATTCTGCAGGAGCCAAGTCTGCAAGTTGGAGCCCAGCAGCTACTCCATCTGGGGTGTCTGCGAGCAGTGGCAGCGGCCCCGCGCACTGGACATTGCCAACCAGCTGAGCAGCGGGGCCATTGCAAGATTCAGCCCCTGTGAGCTGCACCAGGCTGTGGGCAACAGGACGCTGTGGATCATTGGGTGAGCGCCTGCAGCTGCTAAAATAGCAGCCATTGCAGTGCTTGAGCATCAACATGTAACTCGAATTCAGCTTGCAAGCGCGGCAGCTGTAGTCTGCAGGTGCAGCAGGCAACGCATGGCGCCACTTAGTAATCACATGCAAGGTGGGCATTATCATCATTTTCATCATCACGCCCGGTGCTGCACTGCTGGCACTGCCTATGCAGTGACTCTCACGTCAAGGGGCTGTACTACACGCTGCGCTGCTTCATGATGGACCTGTGGGAGCATGCCCAGGGCGAGTGTGCAGCCAGCAGCGACGCTGCCCTGCAGACGCAGCTGGAGCTGACCTCACTGCAGGTGCGAGGTTGGCCGCTGTTTGAGGGGGTTGGTGTGCAGTTGAGGCAACTGCAGCAGCACAGCACAGGCAGCGAACAGGCATGGGCACTTGGCAGGAATGCAGTGGCTGGCAGCCGCAGCAGTGGCGGTGCAGCAGCATAACGTGGTATCTGGTGCCGCAAGCAGCCATGCTTGCAGGCAGCACAAGGCAGTTCTTGCGTGTGGCCAGCTGCATCTATATGTTTCTTCATGCAAACACAGCCTGTTGATGCTGCCGGATCAGCAGCTGACACTGCCGGTGCCTTGCACTTACCTGCAAAACTGTACTGCCCTGCCCCTCCTGCAGGGCCACCCCTACAACACACCTCCGCGCTGCCTGCACCTGAAGGGCGGCAGTGGGCGCATCTGCCTGGTGCACAGCCCCATAGGCAACTACCTGGTGACAGAGGAGGGCAAGGTGCGCAGCTGGCACAACGTGCAGCAGCAGCAGCAGCAGCAGCAGCAGCAGCAGCAGCAGCAGCACCAGCAGCACCAGCAGCAGCACCAGCAGCTGATGCATGTGCGTGGCTGAGACGCAACGCAACTGTTGTGGCTGTTTGTTGCAGCAGCGGTGTGAATGCAGCTGTTTCAGGCATGGCTGTTGTCTGCACACCCACACTCTCATCTGCATCTGCTGGCAACTGCATGAAGAGCTGATCCAACCCTTTGCTGCTGGCCTCGCCCTGCGTGCGCTTTATCTGCTGCTGTTGTGTCGTTACCCCCTGCAGGAGCCAGGCACGCTGCAGCTGCTGCAGCAGCATTTCACCTCACCTGAGGACATCATCTACATCAGCATAGGCCGCTGGCACGCCAACAACTGCCTGGGCATACACCCCTCCTATGCAGCAACGCTGGAGGCTGTCGGCAGTTACGTGCAGCGGGTGAGATGCTACTGCAGCTGCTGCTGCTGCTGCTGTTGCTGCTGCTGCTGCTGTGGCCCCACCTGCCTGTAGCCTGTGCTGCACCCTGCTGCCACCAACTGCCGACCAGATGTGTGCCAAGCAAGCTGCAACATCACGCTTGCACCATCCAACATGCCACACCTCGCCACACAGCAGTGAGGCATGTATGTTGTGTTTGTGTCTCTGCCAGATGGCCTGATCTGTCTCCTGCTTCGTCTGAACTGCCTGGCGCAGGGCGTTGCGCAGGGCTCGCTGCCACAGGTTCTGTGGGGTGTTGCGCCGCATGACCACACCAAGTGCCAAGGCAGTGAGCTGGACTTTGCGGTGCCTGCCTGCCTGCCAGCCTCCGAGGGTGAGGCCGGCTGTTCACCAGCCTGTCAGCTGGCTGCCTACAGCATGTTGTAACAAGCGCTGCCTGTCACATGCGGTTGCTCTGGTAGTGGTCATAGCTTCAGTCCCTACAACATCAGGTCTGCACTGATCACTGCTATTCATCACAGCTTGACTATGATTCTGGGTGCAACTCTGTAAGCTGCTGTAGACACAAGCAACTGCTTTGTGAGCTCTTATGTGATTGCTGCGTACCTGCTGCTGCTGTGCCGCCAGGTGGCTATAACCTGAGCGTGAGCTACGAGCTGGCTGAGCTGGCACACAGCATCCTGGGCAGGTGCGCAGGGTTCTGACAGCTGTGCCACAAATGCAGTTCTGCAGCAGCCCCCAACATTGGCGCCCACTTAGCGGCAGAGCACCCAAGTAGCAGCCTGGCACACAGCATCCTGGGCAGGTGCGCAGGGCAGCGCGTTAGGCCCACGCCTGCAGCACATGCATTTCTGCAGCAGCACCCAGCATTGGTGCTCACTTCGCAGTAGAGCAGCCAAGTAGCAGCCTGGCACACAGCATCCTGGGCCGCTGCGCAGGATACCAGAAGCTGCGCCACATTCCTGCAGCACAGGCACGCTTCAACAGCACCAACTTTGCGTGCTCATTGAGCAGCACAGCAGCTGAGATGTGGCGGGCTGCAGGAGCAGTCTGCACAGCACCGCAATGCCTGGCAGCGTCTTCTTCTCACCGGCGCCACGTTTGGTGCTTGCGTGTTGCAATAGCTGTTCTTTTCCTCACCGCCCTGCGCTGTCTGGCTGCTGTGCTTACTTTGCCGGCCGTGCAGGCATGGCGTGCCCGTGCTCGACTCCTACAACACCAGCCTGCAGCTGCATGACGGCCACGTAACACTGCCGCAGAGCATTGCCGGCATCATCGACTGCCTGCACTTCTGCCGCCCATCCCTTGGGGAGGTGAGGCGCCAGCACCAACCTGCCCTTGCTTTGTAGACAGCGACCGCGTCTATCTTCTCAACTGAAAGCGGCAATGTGGCAGCAACACCTGCACTGGAAAACAGCCTTGCTAGCTGCAGAATCGAACCATCAGACAGAGATTATGCACTCTTTTGCAAGTCTCTGCAGGTTCTAGGTGTTGGTGCTTACACTGCATGCTCCTGCCCTGCCCTGTTGTGTGCTGCTGCTGCTGCTGCTGCTGCTGCTGCTGCTGCTGCTGCTGCAGATTGATGCCTGGAAGATCACGCAGGCCATCAAGGCTCTTGCAGGGCAGCCGCCAGCAGCCGCAGACAAGCAGCAGCAGCAGCAGCAGCAGCAGCAGCAGCAGGGTGTGCCGCACGTGTGTGTAGCAATCGAGCCACTGCTGCCGCTGCCGTATGGGTCTGGCGATCGTGGGAGCTTCAGGGCTGACTGGGCGTATGATGCATGGGGGTCCCCGTACCTGCCAAACTAGGCAGCACGCAGCTGTCGAAGCAAGCACATACTGGGAGACAGTGAACCGCTGCTAGAGTGGAAAAGGAAGTGCAACTTGCCTTACTTTGACCCCGTGATGCACGCAGAAAACACCGATGCCCGGCTTGGTACACAATCAGGCTGTTATCATAGTCTGGAAGCAAGCATGACGTGCAGCCATCACTTGTGGTGAAAACAGACCTGATGTTCATTGTTGTCATTGGTGCATCATTGCATTTTCACAAGGAATGCCAGCATCAGATTTGACCGTGCACATGCATGCCGCATGGGCAAAGCACGCACCATGGCTTACAACACAATTGTTGCAACATTATAGAACAGCTGTCATCGGCATTGTCGTGGCATGAGGGTCGCGTGGTGGTCGCCAGGGGCAGCAGTATCAGGGTGGTGTGTTGGTGCCGCACTGCATGCAACAGACAGTATCATGCACAATGCATCAGATCCATGCTCTGCAGCCGCAGCAGCAGGCTGCTGGGCTGCAGCCGACTGAGCCTCTGCCGGCCGTTGACTGGACACAGTGCATAGCACTGTACTACATATCTGGGCCACATATACTGGACACAGTGCACGCGCATTGGCGCTGCTCATCATCAGATGCTGAGCCTGCATCATGACATGAGCCGCATGTGGCGAGCTGCCGTCACTGCCCATGGCCAAAGGTTGCCGGCCCGGCAGAATGTTGTGTTTTGTACCGCACTTCGCTCACCTGGTGGGCCAAGCACGCTGGGCGTTGTGCACCCTGGTGGCGTCCATCACAGTGGGCTGCTGACAGCAGTCGTAACTGTCACGGGTGACGTCCGTTACAATGGGGGGTTGCTGATAGCAGTTGTGAAGCAAAGTTTGCCGTTGTGTTAGAAACTTCACTCAGCACAGGAGTGAGAAGTTGAGGAGCCGACGCAAGGTTTGGAGGGCCTTGCATCCTTTGACTGTCATGTACCGTTACACCGCCTGTAGGCTAGCTAGCCACACAGATGGGCCAGGTGGACTGCACAGCAACCCATCACCTCTGTACAGGCCGTGCAAGGTGCTGCCTGTTCTGCAGCAGTACAGCTGCAGTGCAAACTGCGCCCGGCGCAACTCAACAGCTCAGCGCAGCATATGCTGGCGCAAAATGGTTGGCACCACGTGCACATTAAAAGTATGGCAGCACAATGTTTCACTTTGAACACCAGCCCACCGCGTGTGCATGGCCTGAGCCAGACTCGATACATAGATAGAGGCGTGCTGCGTTGAGCCGGGCCAGGCTGCCGGTGCGGCGCGCAGCAGCTCGGTCACAGCACCCAGCCACTGCTTGACAACGCACAAACACATGCCAGCAACCAGCAGCATGCCACAGCAGCACCTCGCACGAAGGTGAGGGGCATTGCGCTGTAGTATGTTGCTGCGCATTAAACAACAAGAAAGCATGGAGTAACAGCATGGGCGCCAGGCGCGTTGGACGCTGCGCTCAGCTGCGCTGTGTGCCACGCTGTACACCAGAACAGGGCCTGCCATGAAGATGCTGCGAGCGCCTACAGAAAGCAAGTGCTTAAATCAAGATCACAAACAGCTGGGTCGGCGTCAATCGTTGCAAGCGTCCGCCCAGCAGGCCAGTGCCATCCTGCAGCACCTCACTGAGGTGACAAGCAGCACTGTGCACACCACTGGCCACCAGTTGCACGGCTGACCAACAAGCGGCGGGCAAGCAAGCCTTGCTCAGGCCTGTGCGTCCGCAGCAGATGCAGACGCACTGCCTCACATGAAGCATCGCCACCCTTTGCCACCCTTTGCCACCCTTTGCCACCCAACCCCTGCAGCAGCGCAGGCTGTATGCGCAACGCATCCACGCTTGAAGGCATTGCCGTTGCACACCGACCACCTCCTGGCTGTCACGGACAGTCAAAACTCTGCGCAGCCCAACAGGGCAAGGGTACTGACGCCTCGCACGGCTGCTGTCACGCTCTACTGCAGCTCACTGACACCAGCCAGCTGCCCCCGCAGTGCTGCATCCTTTTGTTGGCGCCTGCTGCCGCCTACAGCTGCGTCTGCGAGCTGAGGAACACGTACAGCGCCCCCAGCAGTGCTGCGCCGCCCACGGCAGCGGTGATGAAGAAGCTCTTGTCGTTCCTGCAGCAGTTGGCAGAAACACAAAGTAGTGGCAGCAGCAGCAGCAGCAGCAGCAGGAGCAGCAGATTTGGTGATGCTCGATTGCCAGCGCATGTCAGTGATGTTCACATGCCAGCGCATGTTGGCAATGCATGAGCTTTAGCTGGCTACTCTCAGACAACACAGCCGGATCCACTGCATGGCGAGCTGTTGCTTTGCCCGACAACGTACCGTGCTGCTACTGCTAGCACTGCTAATGTTCTATGCTTGTGCATCAACCTGCCAGTGCACACACCAACATGGTCCACAGCCTGCTGCTGACACCGCCGCCGCCGCCGTTGCTGCTGCTGCCGCCGCCACCCACTCACTCGTCAAACTTGCCGTCATCCTCGCCGCGCTGCATGGCGTCCATGCGTGAGCGCATGGCCTTGGCGTCATTGTTGCGGCTCTTGGCCTCAGTGGCACGGAACCTGATGGTGAAACAGCAGGCGGCAGCGGTAGCACAGCTGGCGTGAGTGTGCAGACAAACAACTGACCAGGGTCTGGTCACAGTATGGAGCCCTATATTAATATGTACTGTCAGCTAGTTGGTGGTATTGGAAGGCAGCTGATTGAACGTGTGTCTGTCTACGACAGAAAGAGTGGCGCAGACTTCACTGCAGCATGCCTGCCTGGCGGGCAGCAGCTGTGGGGCCCACCTGCGCTTTGGCGCGTTGCACACTGGGCACCTATAGCTGTTTGGCAGCTTGTCGAACGCCTCTTTTCCATCATAAATGTAACCGCCTGCATATAAGGCAGGTCACGCGAATTGTTATCTACAAGCATTTATCCACCACGAGTGCAGCAGCAGCACCAGCGCCAGACAGCAGTGCAGCAGCTGGTCCAACATCAGCACATACAAGGTCGGCTGCATACTGTTACAGTTGCTCTTGGTAAACCAATGCGCTCTGTTTCACCACCTCAGCTGCACGATCAAGCTCTTGTGCTTACAGTCAATGCAGATGTAGGCTGAGCTGGTTTTGGCAGCAGTTTTCCTGGCTACAACGCGCAGAGCGGTCCGGCTACGGCTGCTTGCTACTCCAGCAGTCTTGAAAGCCTGCAGAGGCCGTGCGGTCAGGGACGCCATTGCTGCTGCCGTGAGGGCAGTGATCGTGCCGGAGCCAACAATGTGGAGGCTGATTCGCCGTTGACACAGTTCAATTACACGATGCTATCCTCATTTGCTTTACAAATAGCAGGCTGGGCCAATGGTGTTCCTTTCTGGCTGACAGGCCCACGTCAGCAGCAGCTCGCCCGGCTGGGCAGGGTGAGTGAGGGTGATGACTGCATCTGTTTGATTCACGTCAGCTGGTACTGTCGTTAAAATATCGATAGCTGCTTGTGCTCAGCATGGTGGTACAGGAGTCTGGCGCCCTGCATCCGCTCAGTTGATGCAGTGACTGCAGTGGACCAGTAGCTGTCAAACCTTCTGAAATAGTGCCTCACATGAACAGCCATGTAAAACTGCTACATATCCAAAATGAAACCATCGTTTGCGTTGAAATTTGTGACCATCTACAATTGCCCACCATTGCCATCTTTCAGCAAGGTGCGTACATGTCCAAAGTCGTCCCAATCAAGCCAGCATGCTGCAATCTGCTGCCATGGCAGCGTAACAAGAACATGCTGCACAAATACACGCCAAGAAACGCTGCTGCGGTGGGGCGCGTTGCAGACTGGGCATCTACAGCTGCTTGGCAGCTGTTAAACGCCTCACCGCCGTCACGGATGTAGCCGCCTGCACAGCACAGCGGTTCCAGCAGTTGCAATCAACTGAAGTGCTGCAAGTGACTGCCCACCACAACGTCAGCGCAGCAACAGCAGCACCAGCACCAGTGCCAGCAGCTGCACACTTGCTGAGCTGCACAGTTCTTGAGCTGCACCTCTCCTGCCTCAGGCTGCGGCCGACTCCTTCTTGAGCGCCTGCCGCAGCTCGCTGTAGCTGGCGCAGCCCGACACAGGGGCCACCACTGCGTCCCATGCTGCCTGGATGGCTGCCCTGGACTCCTGTGACAGCTCCTGCTTGTTGACGCCCACCTTGCCGCTGCGCACCTTGGCTGTGGGAGGGAGTTGGTGTATTTGAGGGCCAGGCAGGGCGGGGCAGCGGCGTGAGGGAACACAAAGCATGCAGCAGTGCGTGCGCAGCTGCGAGAGTGGCAGCTGGCACAGTCTGGTCTGCAGTCGTAACTATGTCATTATCTTATTGCAGCAATTGTCAAGGGCACGGCCACAAGCATATGCTTGTGCTCCTGGGACACTGCCATCTGATAGGTAACATCAGCATTGCAACGTGCCCTGTGTACACCCAGACAGGCAGCTGCTGCCTTGGGGCATGTGCTGCGGCACTGCAGATGCAGCGGGATTAGATTATTACTGCATTGAAATCTTCTTGAAATCAACTTGGATGGCTGTAAGGGTGAGCCTCACCAGTGCTGCCGGCCCCCAGCCCTGCCTGCTTGGGCCTGCCTGCTGCCTCATTGCAGGCCAGCTTCAGCGTGTGGGTGTCATACTTGGACGCATTCTGCGGCAGAGGGGCGGGGGGGGGGGGGGGGGGGGGGAGGGGGGGGGGGGAGGGGCACGCATGAGGCAGGCAGACACGGCTCAGACAGGAGAGTGCACCGGTTTGCAGTTTTATTTAGGCAGTTGTATTGGTTTGTTCATCCTGGGTGGATGTTTGGCTAGGCTGCTTCAGTGCTAAAAATGCACAAATAGTTCTGTCGACACAGCTGTGTACAGGTTGACGTCATGCTTGCAGCATGCAGAGGTGATGTAACAGACAGCCAAACCGCTACATGCATGGAAGTGATCAACCTGCATGCACAATTCCCTGACCCTGATCCAGCCTTGGCTGCACACTGTTGTGCTGCAGCTCACTTTAGGCAAAGGCCACACTGCAATAAAAAAGCAGCAGCTACCGTAACTACTACTAGTAGTGCGAGCAGCTGACTTGTGCTGCAGGTGATGCCGGCCCCACCTGCTTCATGGCTGCCAGCGAGGACTGCTGCACAGTGGTCTGCACCAGCTCATCATTGCACAAGTCTGGCCCAAACATGAACTTGGCCACAAGCTCGACAGCGGCGGTGTGGTGTGCAACCATGTCTTCATATGTTACAAACAGGACGTTGGGGTCATTCCTGCAAGAGGGTACCATACACAGCCCAGCAGCAGCAGCAGCAGCAGCCTCAGCAGCCCACACAGAACATCGGGATGTCAAGGAGCTAGCAGGCGGGTAACCAAGGTTTCAACCTAAATCTTTACCCTGAATGGGGAGGTACTCGTGATATGACAGGGGCACGTGCCCTAAAGGGTCACGGGCTTGATATTTTATCATGAATGATGTCATATGGTTTTGTGTTACAAACTTTGTGCAACACTGTTTTCATCATTAGTTTTGTCATTGTTACTTTCATTACACTTGTCACCTGTGGGGCCACCAGCTGGCCAGGAAGTGGAAGTAGGAGGCCTCCTCGGCTGCTGTGGCTGCAGGGCCCTGCTGCGTCCAGAACCTGCAGCAAGGATGACGTGCATGCACAGCGCATGAGGGAATGCATGGCTCATAGACCACGCGAGGAAGCTTGCCTGCAAGAGTGAGTGCCTGAAAAATCAGCATTGAATGTACTATGCATAGTCATCATACGCTGCCCTGCTCAGGTGATAAGGGCATGCTTCCCTGGCAGCTTTGCAGACATGGTAACGAGCAGAAAGCCGAGCCAGCACAGGCTGGTTGTGCTGCACCGCGTGGCTGCGATGGTGTCAAGCTTGCTGTGCATGGTGCTGTGACAGGAGGCATCATGCTTACTGCTGCGTGAACGCGTCTAGGCTGATGGTGCCTGCGTCAAACATCCAGTTGGAGTAGTAGTGGAACATGGAGGGCGCCACATCCTCAGGGTCTGCGCAGCAGCAGTAGCAGCAGCAGAAGTAGCAGCAGCAGAACAAGCCTTGAGCACACTGCTGGCAGCAGCAGCACGGGCGACATGCGTGGTGGTGGTTGCAGCAGCAGCAGCAGTTGCAGCAGAACAAGCCTTGAGCACACACACTAACATGGCAATTTCTGGTTGAAAACATGCTGGGCAAGCAATGTACACACCAGCAACAAGAGCATCCACCAACGTTTGAGCTGCTGCATTCTTTGTTTGAGCATCGCTGTGCAGTGCGCACGCCCGTCAAGCAGTATGGTGAGCAGCATGTAGCTGCAGGGAGTTGACAGCTAGCTACCAGGTGCCCCCATGCTTACCTCGCACCACCACGACCGCCTTGCTGCCATGTGGGCAGTGGGGCCGCCAGAAGTGTGTCTTGAAGAGCCGCGGCTGCCAGCGCTGCTCCACATCAAGGTTAGTGATGCCATAGTCATGCGCAAACTGCGGCAGCAAGGGTGAAAACAGTTTTGTGCAGACAGTTCAGAGCCCAAATCCCTAAAAACATATGCAAGTTCTCATGTCCTGTGGCCCTCACTCAGTTGAAACAGTTGCTAGCCGCATTACACGCAACGTTACTCAGCCATCTGCCATTTTAAAATTCAAATGCAGTCCCACCCATCCAGGTAAGGCATGACCAGGTAGAATTGCAAATCAAATATCAATTCAAAATTCAAATGCAGCCCCACCTCCAGGTAAGGCATGACCAGGTCGATGTCCTCAAAGTCCATGTCGCCACTGGAGCGCAGCGACTGCACCACCTGCGACATCCAGGTGGTGCCGCACTTGAAGGGAGTGGCCACAAACACGTCATCAGCACGCGGCTTGAAGCTGCTGCCTGCGCATCACCGCGGTACCATTGAAGCAGCGGCAGGTGATGATTAGCCATGCCCAAGTGCTAGGGCGAAGGGCTCAGCCCTTCAAGTCACTTCAAGTTGAAGTCAAGTCAAGTTGAAGTCAAGTCAAGTTGAAGTCAAGTTGAACGCGTTAAGTGGGAGCATGTGGTTTCATGTGCTCATGGGGCAATCTGTGGATAAAGGATGTTGTCCCACCGTTGCAATCTCAGTATAAGTACTGGCAGCAATCGCTAGTGCTGGTGTGACTAGTCATGCAGGCACTACAGATGCAGACACCACTGCACACGCCATACGCACAGAGCACAGGTTGGCAGTGCGCAGTGCAGAGCACACACCGTGCACACACCTTTCTGCCTGGCTTCAGCGCTTCCATTGCGTGCCACAGTGCACTTGAGTTGCTGCACGGCAGCAAGTTCATCCATAGGGGCACTCTGCTGCTGCTCCTGGGCTGTTGCTGCAGTGATCGAAGGCATCTGGTAGCACACGTCACGTTGCAGCTGATGTGCTGTAGATGAAACAAGCCTGTGAAGCCTGATCGTGGTTTCGTGTGCAGTTCCTCCCCTCTACACCGTTCGCTGGCTGCACGTGTGCTGTCGACCTACAGTAGGTGTCGGTGTCTGGGTTACCGGATGAGAGCCTTTGTGGCACGCGTAGCGAATGCTTTCAATGTATTCAGAATTCAACTGAGGAGTAACGCGACGGGAGAGCCACAAATATGGCCATCTTCAAGAGAGCTGAGCGATTTGATGTCGGTGTGAGCACCGTTACCTTGAGGCCGATTTGATGTCCGTGTGAGGACCTTCATCTTATGGATGTGGGAGCAGAGATGTGATGCTGTTTGCAAGGAAGTTTTCCTGCAGTGTCTGACTTCCCACAGCAGAACTCACACCAAAAGTCCCATCCAGCTGGTGCCCACTGTGCTGCGCACTTGTTTGGCAGTGTAGCTACACCATGGTGGTCCATGCACAGAGCAATATATTGGTGACAACAGCAGAGAGCATCACCCGCAGGTGGAGATGGGTAACCCTTAGGTAGCGAAACTACACGGTCCCAGGACTTCCAAGTTCTAGGGCACACGTTAGGTTGAACAGTTTCAAGATAATTCAAATAATATGCTGCATTTGAATATCAGTACGTCTTGGCTCTTGCTGCATGGTCTGACACCCTGGAAGAGCAGCGATGACATCGGATTTTTTGTCGAGGCAAGGCCGGGGATTTCACCGCGCAGTAAAAACGAACAGTTCACACGTCTCTCAGATGTAACTTTTAGTTTGTGATTGTAAATCCTTTCACTCCTAATCAGGGGTTTTGCGACAGTAGACCTCTGTAACACCACGCTGGAATAGCTCTCGAGTGGCACACTCTACAAGCAAGCAGCTACAGTCACATGGGGCCCATATTCAGGCCCCTTCTGGCCGCTAGAGCGAGCGCTGTTGTACTGACGCTGTCAGCTGTGTGCCTGCTGCACATTAGTTGCTGCTTGGCTCAGTCCATCGAGCTCAATCACTATTGGAAAACGTGCGACGTGCCTTACTGTTCAAGGTAACCTGCAGAACCGCGCAGTCGAAGAAGGATCGCAATAGCCTCCGTGCGTGCTGACGCACCACTGCACGCAGCAGTTCATGGTGGATTCCACTGACACGTTTGTACATCTGCAACAACTTTTAAAACAACTGTTTTTTTTAGGCGCGACGCTGCTGCAAGAGAGCAAGTCATCTGTTCAGCTTACGTCGTACACCTGCTGAGGTATGTACCATCCAAGCAGCGACGCGTGTGCCTCAGCAAGCTTGCTGACTGCTGCTGCCTGCCTGTGGCCCGCCTGCACCTGCTGCATGCACTCGCTTGTACAGCTGGCACTGCTCCCAATGATGCCAAGTCGCAGTGTGTGCCAGCAATTGCTGGCTTGCAAGCCTTACGCCCTATGAGCTGGCTCCAGGAGCACTTTCTGCACCAGGAGTGACCTTGAGCACAATCCAGACCTTCGTCACTGCTGCAAGCATCAGTGCCACAGCAGGCACCTACAGGTGGGGATGCACTGCTGTGAATAGTAGTATGTACCGCTTTCGTCGCCACGCATATGTATGTGTGCCCAGTGGATTGAATAAACAGCACCGTGTTCCGCTGGTCTGTGTTAAACCCTGACACTTCAGCATTACGGTGCAACAGGTGGCGACTATTTGTGCCTGCCGTGCACGATCAGCAGCTGCCTGGCACCTGCTTGCCACACACGCCACACACGTAGGCGCTTGCTGCAGCATGCACAACTCACACATGCAGGCAACAACTGCCCACAGAGCCGCTTGGGTGTCACAACCAAACCTTTTCATGTAACAGGGGCGATGATCATGCCTGTCACCTGAACGCAGTGATGGAAAACGCAACTCTGTGGGCGGCATACCCTCTGGCCTGAAGCCTACCATCACCCAGCTGCCAGCCTGCAAGGGCATCAGCTCTGTTAAAGTGCAGCAGACGCCGTCTGGCATAAACAGCATCAAGTATTACGTCAACTATGGCAGCCAGAAGGTGCTGCTGTCTGCTAGCGGCAGCCTCGCGTCTGCTGTGGCTGCCACCACCTTCGACGCACCTGCTGCTGACTCACTCCTGGCTGGTTTGACAGGCGACCTGCGCAGCACCTCAACTGGAGGGGCCATGGTGAGCGTTGGGTGGAAGCTTGCGTGTGCACTCTCTGCTGCAGCTCTAGTCATTGGTGCACCAGCATGGCACTGGCAGCTGCACATGCACATGGCCTTATAAAACTACAACTTCACATTGCAGATGTACATGTAAGTTGTTAATGCAATTGTGAGTTGCAAAGATTGTAATTGTGATGGTACCCAAGTGATGTACCTTTACCTAGGCTACAAAGCTTGCACTCTTTACACAGCCCTGAGCTGCTGTCGATGCATTGCAGGTCAGTGTGAAGGGCGCCACGTGGGCTGCACCAGGATCCAGCTCATGCGTCACTCCGAGCCGCTGCATCAAGCAGATCACCGCCTTTGTGCAGAGCAGTCGCATTGTTGGCATTCAGGCAGACTACAACACATGTCCTTCACAGAAGATGGGCAGGCAGCGCGGCTCTCGTGTCACCCAGGTGCTGCCAGATTGCAGTGCTGACGCAACAGTGTCAATGTCACTGTGCCAGGTGCGTGAATAGTAATGGCAGATGCATGAGATTGAAGGCAGGTGCAATGCTCATGCATAATGTGATGGCATCGCCGTCTGTGACGCTGTTTCAACTGCATGGCATGAAGCCCTTGCCACAAGCTGCAGCGTGTGCCAGTTTGTGTCCCCGCCCACACGCATCATGGTGTGACGGGCCTGGTTTATCTGGCAAGCATGCTTAGGCACAGCCAGGGCACAGAGCTCACGCCTGGGGCACTCTACAAAAACAAAGGCAATTGCTTCGAAGCCTGTCATTGTCCGCGCCAGTGCATGTAGCTCCTGCCAGTCATTGCCTGCTGTGTTTTACCAGCTCAGCCTGTGTGGTGACCTGGCTGTTGCAACAACCCTGTGGGCGCTGTGCCAGCTTGCCAACGCTCATGCCGATCATCGTTTGCTGCGTTTGCTTCTTTGTCTGCTCTGCAGACTGCTGCTGGCGGCCTCTCAGGCTTCTCCATCACCACAGCAAGCAGCAAGGCCTTCAAGTACGGCAACACCGCCTGCGCCAGCCCTGTATCAATCACCGCAAGCTGCCCTGGCGGCGCCAAGCCAGCCATCACCTCATTTGGCTTCTCCACAAGGACCGACGCAACGCTCAACACGCTGCTGCCTGGCCCCAGCTGCACTGCCAGTGTGGATTGCTACCACGCCGTTATGCATCAGCTGTCCTGCTGGACACCGGGTGGTGGCAGTCGCTGGCTGGTGGGATGCTGCTGCCATGCTTGTCAACGGCCTGGAAGTCAGCTGCTCGAGTGGCGTCGCACTGCTGAGCGGCCTCAGGGTTGGCAACACCAGCCGAGTCATCATCCCGGATGGAGACCTGTTGTCTGAGGTGAGGGCGGCACGGCTCTCGTGCAGTACGCGGGGCTGCGTTCAAGCACAGCTGGTGTTGACGCGGTAATGCCAGGTGCCAGTACCAGGTAAGATGTATGGCCAGACTGTAGTTCCACGAGGCTCTCATGTGCTGTGCTGTTGAAGCGATGTTGCGTGGATTTACCTTTCTTGTCGTGTCTTGGCTGTGGTATAGGTGCGCCTGAGCCAACAGGCGACCAGTGGCTCTCAAATTGGCGCGGTGACCAAGCTCTCACTCTACTCCTCAACCGGCAAGCTGCTCAGGCTCTTCGGCAACACAGCCAGCACTGACAGCGAGAGCACCATCAGGGCCAGCAAGCCTGGCCAGAGCTTGACTGGCCTCTGCACTCAAGTGGTGGCGGGCCCGGGCCTGGCTGCCCGCATGGCAGACGTAACAGATGCCTCATATGCCGACTGGAGCCCGCCGCTGCAAGCCGCCCTCAAACGCATCAGCAGGGTCACTGCCTACTACGAGGCTGGCAGCGCTGCTACTGTCATTGTCGACTACCGGTACACCTACAGCGACGGCACATCTGAGCTGGCTGGCTTTGCTGCGCCTGACAGTGAAACCAAGACTGTGCCGGCTGGCCAGATGCTGGTACAGACTGACAGCTTTCAGGTGGGTCAGTGCATGCTGGTACAGACTGACAGCTTTCAGACTGACAGCTTTCAGGTGGGTCAGTGCATGCTGGTACAGACTGACAGCTTTCAGGTGGGTCAGTGCATGCTGGTACAGACTGACAGCTTTCAGGTGGGTCAGTGCATGCTGGTACAGACTGACAGCTTTCAGGTGGGTCAGTGCATGCTGGTACAGACTGACAGCTTTCAGGTGGGGCAGTGCATGCTGGTACAGACTGACAGCTTTCAGGTGGGTCAGTGCATGCTGGTACAGACTGACAGCTTTCAGGTGGGGCAGTGCATGCTGGTACAGACTGACAGCTTTCAGGTGGGTCAGTGCATGCCGAGCGTCTCAGCAGCAGCAGTGCAGCTGCGCAAGCTTGCATGGCATGCATTCTGCTGTTGCAGTACAACTGCATACAACCGGACTGGAGGCTCACCCCAAGGGTACAGGCGGCAGCGCATGAACTGGCAGCATGCCAGCATGCCGGCTTGCCAGCTTGCCAGCTTGCCAGCATGCCAGCTTGCTGTTACTGTTGCAGCTGCTGTTGGTGCTGCTGCACCGGCATGCCAGCACAGCTCCGTGTCCCCTTGTCCTGATTTTGTCTCAATTTGCAACGTCGCCTGCCAAAACCCTGCCGCTCTACAGGACGGTAGCGGCATCAAGCGCATTGTATCCACCACAGACAAGGGGGTGCCGCTAGGCTTCGGCCGGCCCGCCAGCGGTGAGGCACACTGGCTACGCGGCACGAGTTTTTGCGCTTCACATCAGCAGATGTGCTTCACACCAGTAGATTCTGCTCACATTATTGTCGTCATCTGCTGCGGAGCCGCATTCGAGTGCGTATGACATGCCCTTACCCTCTTTCTTGATTCACGGTGACGTTGTGGCAAGCACGGCGTGCCATCTTCAGCAGCCACGACCTGATGAGCATATGTGGGTAGGGCCTGGCATGTTCTGTAGATGCTGGTTGCCTGCTTTACAGTGATATGCACATCAGGTCAACGACTGCCGCGTGGCGACTCTCGGACACGAGAATAGCCGTAAAGGCTCAGATGCGTTGCAACATGCATGCTGCTGTGTTGCCGCAGGCCACCAAGCCCAAGGTTACTGTTGTGGCGCCGCCGGGAGAGCAGGTGCAGGTGAATCCTGTGTATGGCACCGACGGCAACAACCGCCTGCAGGGCATCGGCGCAGAGGAGGTGCTGATGATGGCTGTGCTGACGCCCAGCCCAGCCGTGGGCAGCCCCTCTGAGCTTCAGGGTGAGCAGCTGCTGCTGTACAGCAAACGTCTTAGACAGCTGTTGTGCTGTGCTGCTGGTGTGCTGCTGAGCTGCTGTGCTGCTGCTGCTGTGCTGTGCTGGACAGCGGTTTGGCTTGAAAGGATTCTGCTGCTGCCGCATGCGCCTGATCCACAACGACATCCTGGCGGGCTGCTGCTCAAGCAAGCACAGCAGCCGGTCGCAGCATTGCATGGCTAGTGCCTGTCTCGGGGTAGTGTTTTGCGCCCTTGCCGTGTCTGTTGGGTCGCATGGGGATCTTTGCCAGCAGGTATGCCCCTTCCCCCTCTGGATCAGTAAAGAGGCACACATGTGTGCTTTGCTAGTAGCAGATGATGCAACTGAGGCCAGATACAGTGCCTGCCACTTCTGTCTGCTGCTGTGTGCCGATTTAACTCACACAGCTGCACATGTTTCATGCAGCTGTGTACACATATGGGGGCAAGCCAGTTGCCGGCAAGGTCGTCACGTTCACCGTCACTGACAGCAAGACTGGCGCAGTGAAGAGCTACCAGGGCACGACAGATGCCAATGGCATTGCCAGGGTAGCGGTGGATGCCAGCGATGTGCCTCCTGTGGCAGATGTGTATGCATCAGCGCCCAGCTCAAAGCCAGATGCTAACGGACCGGTGGCTGCAACCCTGGCGCCCGGCAGCAGTGAGTGCTGTGTTGCGGCCCTGCGGCTCAGAAAGAGACCCCTTTATGCATCAAAGTTTTTGCCGTGGCCAAGTGATGAAGGCTTGTCTAGTTATGTTGGTGACAAGCAAAGTTCAGACGGCCTCACCTCAGCTTGTGATTGGCACTGCCACTGGTGCTTGCTGTACGACAGAGCCGGCTTGCGCCAGCAAGAGGACGCACAGTCCACGCACACAGCAGCACAGCAAGTGGATGCAAGCAGTATTGCTCACATCAGATCCTGTCTCCAATTCAATGCACATATGTGTGTGGCTGGCTCCTGGGAACCTGAGTGTTGTTACTGCTGCTTCTGCTGCTGGTGCTGCTGCTTCTGCTGCTGCTGCTGCTGCTGCTGCTGCTGCTGCTGCTGCTGCTGCTGCTGCTGCTGCGTCGTTACTTGCAGGCTCCACAATCACCTGGAGCAAGGCTACCCCAGGGGAGGAGGCACTGGTGCTGTCTGCTGGCCCTGATCGGGTGCCCGTCGTCGGCAACATCACCCCGACTGTGACATACACAGGTACAAAATCAAACTGCAATTGTCACAGCCGCAGCAAACACAGCAAGCCTGGTTGCATGACGCACAGTCAGGCTGCATCAGCCAGCAGTGACTGATTGCTGCGCTCGGCGTAGCCAGCGCCGCCGCTGCATCTACAAAAGTGCTGCACAGCAAGCATCCGCCATCACTGGAGCAGCCGGTGCTGCAGCTTCATCATCATCATCATCATAGAAAGATAAGCTTGCCCAGCAAGCACTGCCATAGCTCACACACAACCAATTGCTGCAGCTGCCTTTCAACCTCCATACAAAACCCTCAACACCACACTCTGCAGAGAATGCAGCGACTGCGTCAATGCGCTTCTGGTTGCTCCCTTTTGCAGTTCTTTCTCACACTCCCTCAAAGTTGTTTTTCCCTTCCCTAATGCCTCACCTTCTTGCCCTGGTAGCAGCTCCTACTCGGCAGCATTTTATGTATGGCTTTTAGGCAGACAGATGTTTGAGCGAGTTGGCCTATGCTCTCCATTCCCTGCTGCCTTCCACAGTCAACGGCATTGCCACTCCTGGCAAGTCAGTCACATTCAAAGTCACCCTGCCCAACGGACAGAAGCTGTTCCCCACCACCGGCACAAGGCGTGCATCTGCCCGCCAGACCTCACCCGGCACTTGCTCCGTCATTGTCAGCAGCCCTGTTCCAGGCAACGTCGTGGCTACTGCGTCTGCTCCAGCCACAAGCGGACCCAACGGGTCTACAACAAACAGCGAGAGCAGCACAGTACTGGTGGTTGAGCCGCCGCCGCCACCCCCAGGGGCTGAGATCTTGGTGCTGTCTGCCACACCTTCACAGGTGCCTGTTAGCGGCAGCATCACCCTGACTGCATCATACTCAGGTGAGATGGCTGAGTTGGATACAGCAACACTCGCAGTGCGTGCGAGGCTATGGCTGCCCTGCTATCTTTTTGATGAACACTTGATTCCTGTGTTGGCTCCCTGAAGTGCAGGGCAACAAGTCGCCTGATGCTGGTTCATGAAGCAAGCACAACGTGCTTGAACAGGGCGGTTTATCTGTTGTGCTCTCTTCCCTGCCACCTGTTGCAGTCAACGGCACTGCTACCCCCGGCAAGACAGTCACATTTGCCGTGACCCTGCCCAATGGTCAGAAGCTGTTCCCTACCTGCACCACTGGCACAAGGTGCGCTTCTGCACGCCTGACCACACCCGGCACCTGCTCCGTCACCGTCAGCAGCCCTGTAACAGGCAGCGTAGTGGCAACTGCTTCTGTGCCTGGCGTCAATGGCACAGTCACATCTACCTCTAGCACGATTCCTGTTGTTGCAACCGCCAACGAACAGCTGACCATGACTGGCAGTGCTATGGCTGTGCGTGTTGGCAGCAGCTCAACTCTGACTGCCACCTACACAGGTTGGTTCAGCCAGTCGGTAGTCAGCAGGGTGGAACACGGACAATGACAGCAGCTGTGCGATATACACTGCAGCCCCGCATGTCCAGTATGGGATGCGGAGTCCTTGTCGGTTCAACTGTGCCAGCACACACTGCCGCATGTGATGCATGTCGCGCACAACACGCACTGGTGGCGCCAGCAGTTTTGAGTGATCCTTCTGCTTACTGCAGCGGCTGCAGCTACCGACAGCACCGGCAGAATACATCTTGCGGTGCATTGATTCCAGACTTAGCCTGAGGCCTGCCTGCTTCATCTGCCTGCATTGCAGTTGATAGCAAGCCAGTAGCTGGCAAGGTCGTCACGGTTGAGGTCACCATGCCTGGTGGTGAGTTGAGGTTTTCAGGGTTCAACTGGCGCATGTTGCTGCAGGCACCTCAGCAGGCAATGCGAAAGAAGTTCAAAGCTTTTAGAGCATTAATCGCGCCAAGAACTAGGCTATGATGTCATGAAGAGAGCACCATTCAAGCTCACATGATATGGGCCTTGTCTGCTAAGCCTGCCGCATCGTGTTCTTGTGTCATTCTGTGTTTTTGTTGACAGTGCTTCCAAGTGGCTGCCGAACGCCTGCCAGAAGACATAAGCTAGCACATTTGAGAGGCATCCATGCTGCTGCTACTGCCGCTGCTGCTGCTGCTGCTGCTGCCGTTGCAGGCACCAAGCAGTACCCCAAGTGCACGACAGCAGCGGATGGAAAGTGTAATGTCACAGTCAGCAGTCCAGCGCCAGGCGCAATGACTGCCCAGGGAAGCACCCCAGGCAGTAGCGGCAACCTCGTCTCATCAAATAGCATTGATGTGGTGTGGGTTGCGCCTTCAAGCCCTTCTCCCTCTCCAATGACAGAGCGCCTGGCCATTGCCGCCACACCAAACCAGGTCCCTGTGAATGGCTCTGTCACCCTGTCTGCGGAGTTCGCTGTCAATGATAAGCTCACAGCTGGCAAGGTTGTTACTTTTGAGGTCATCAAGCCCGACGGCACAAAAGTCTACCCAACTTGCACCACAGCTGATGATGGTTGCAGCTGATGATGGTTGCAGTGGATGCGCTTGGCACAGCGTGTGCTGTTTGCGCTTGAGTTCACTTGAATTTTGCTTGACACCAGACCTCCTTTCCCTGTGTTGATTAGACCCCATGAGCCTTGTAGCTTTCTCCTCAGTGGGTGGGGCTGTGGCCCTGCTTTGGTGACTGTTATATGGTAACTGGTAAAGGAAGCAAGCCTACCAGGGGACATCACCTGAGCCTGTGACGCTACAAGTGGCAAGTGCAATCTGACCAATCCGACCCTCGCTTCGTGTTGCTGTTGTCTTTGGGTGATATGGATGTACAACCATGCCGACACTTACATGTACAAGGAACCTCAAACAACGTGTGCTGGATCAGCTGTGGATGCATACCACTTCCACCATTGCCATCTTTCAGCAAGGTGTGTACATGTCCACGAGCGCCCCAGTCCCAGTCCTATAAGACACACTCGCCAGTAACGCAAGCATGCCAACATGTTGGCACATGTACGTGTGCTGTCAATGCAGCACATCAAGAACCTGCTGTACAAAAAGACGTCAAGCAACGCTGCTGCCACACACCTGGCGATGCCACAACAAGCCGTGCCTGCAGCTCAGTTGCAGTGCAGGTGTCCTCATGCCCAATATTGAGCCTAATCAATCAGGCCTGAGCAGCAGACACAGCACCTGCGGTGTCAGCCATTCTGATCTTTGCATCATGATGCACCCGTGCCCAGCAAGAGCCAGCCAATGACCAGCGGCAGGACAGCATGCAGCCGCCAAGCAGTGCCGCCATCGCATGCCAGCTAATCAAACACACTTATAACACGCAGCAGGCATAGGCGCTGGCAGTAGCTGAATTGCAACACTGCAGCCGAGCCGCCCTCAGCAGGCCGGCCTGCTGCCACACCTGATCAACCGCCAGCACATGATGCAGCTGACAGCTCAGCAGGCCGGCCTGCTGCCACACCTGATCCAGCTGCCCTCCTTGCAGCGCACGCACCCCTGGATACCAGCTGCTGTATCGTTTTCGCACCAGGTGACACTGCAAACCGCTGCTGCTGCAAGTGGTGCCGGCTCTGGTGCCAGCAGCCACCTACTGCTGCAACAGGCGACCGGCCTGCGCACACCCTACCCTGCTGCTCGCCCCCCCCCACCCCCCCCAAAAAAAACCTACTTGCCCATGCCCTCCATGCTCTTCATGAGCTGCTGCAGCCCGCCGATGCCTCCCATCTGCTTGATGAGCTGCGGCGGCAGCGCGTTGCCCATGCGCTGCAGCGTCTGCTGCATGTGGCGCGGGTTCATGGGCATGTCTGGCATCTTGCCGCCCTTGCCCATCTTGGGCAGGTTGGCGGCCTTGAGCGCCTGCGTGGCGTACTTGGAGTAGTGGCGGTACGCCTCCACCAGGTTGGCCACCTCGTTGATGCCGCGGCCTGGGGGGGTGGGGGGCAGCAGCAGCAGCAGCAGCAGCAGCAGCAGCAGCAGCAGCAGCAGCAGGGTTTCATATACCAGGGCCTCCAGCAGGCTGGCCACCTTGTTGAGATAAGGCTACAGCTACCACACGTGGCTGCACGCGCCACAACATTCAAAACTGCACCCACTGGTGAGTTTGCGTACACCAGCCGACATGGCAGCAGCAGCAGCAGCAGCAGCAGCAGCAGCAGCAGCAGCAGCAGCAGCAGCAGCAGCGTTGTCGTCTCACCTGAGCCGATGGCGAGGCGCTGGATGCGGCTTGTCTCCTGGAAGATCTTCACGTTGGTGCTGTCCAGCTCCTTCTCCGTCATGGACTCAATGATGGTGATGTAGTGCTTCACAGCCAGCTGCAGCAGCAGCGCAGGCAGGGCAGGGCAGGCAGTGAGACGTACTGGTGTGGGGAAGCATCAAATACCACTACATGCAACAGCGGCCACAGTGTCAACCAGGCACGGCTGCAGTCACACGCCTGCATGCACTTTCATGTGCTGGCAGCAGCTACTGATCACACACCAAGCCACCCCGGCGCATCCGCAGCCGTGCAGCCACCCCACCCGGCTCCACGATCCGCATGTTACAGTCACCAATCCAGCCACAATCAGCCGCAGCAGCAGCCCCAGCGCCCACCTGGCTGTTTTTGTCGTTGTTGCCCTGCGCCATGAAGCTGGAGTCAAAGCCGGGGATCATGCCCATCACCTGGGGAGGGGACAGGGCAGCAGCAGCAGCAGCTGCGGCGTTACTAGCCAGCAGCAGCGAATGCAAGCCGCAACAGCCACCGCACTGTCCCTAGCTGCTGCAAGCTGCCAGGCAGCCATTGTGACACGCCACGGGCCATGTTGAGGCAGGCCTAGGGCTCAGTACATTGCATCCCTTTGCATCCCGTCGCGTTACAGGACATGACTGCAGACCACACCACATGCCACCCCTCCCGCCCCACCTGGGAGAGCGGGCCCATGTTGAGGAATGACTCGAACACGTCGCGCATCACGCGCATGGACACGTTGCCGCGCTGGATGGAGTCCAGCAGCTCGGGCTGCTTGTCCTCGGGGATCACGTCCTGGGGGGGGGGGGGGGGGGGGCGGGGGGCGGACGGCAGGGGCGGCAGCAGGGTGGCGGCAGCAGCAGCAGGGTGTGCACAGCACAGCACAGCACAGCACAGGAACGGCGTGAGCACAACACTGACAGGCGAGCGCATAAGCTGTGCCTGGCTGCCACAAGCACTGCAGCGCATGCTGAAGCGTGGCCTGGCTTTTGACATTACTTTGCTGTCATACATTTTGAGACATGTACATGTTTAAAAACGACGAAGCAAAAAATGTCTAAAGCTTCAAACAACATCGAACACATGTATATGACATATACGTCCCCCCCCCCCCCCCCCCCCCCACACACACCACACCCCCCAACCCCCCCGGGGGCCCCACCTGGCTCTTGTCCATGAGCCCACTGACGTCGCCGCGCCAAAACCCACTCAAAAACCAGACAAACACGACTGACCCTGCTACCTCTTTACCCCAAGACTCACCTGGATCTTGTCCATGAGCCCGGACACGTCACCGCGGCCCAGCAGCCTGCTCACGAAGCGCTTCGTCTCAAACGACTCAAACTGGTCCATGTGCTCGCCTGGGGGCAGCAGCGGCAGCGGCAGCACCAGAAGGGCAGGTGAACGACCGCGTGTTGAACGCAGTACAAGCAGCAAGTGGGCACTTGACACACTTGGCAGATCAAGACACCAGAACCATGTGCAGCAGCAGCAGCACGGTAGCCTTCCCATGCAGACCAGGTCATGCACAGCAGCAGCAGCAGCAGCTGCCCCAGCCCCCATTACCGCATCCCACCTGTGCCTATGAAGATGACGGGCGACTTGGTGGCGCTCACACAGCACCACTCCAAAGACAAAGCACATCAGAAATGGCAGCAGCAGCAGCAGGTACTGCGCCTGCCTGGAATCCCTTGCATCCCGCACCTGTGCCGATGAAGATGACGGGCGACTTGGTGGCGCTGACAGCACTCAGCGCGCCGCCTCCTTTGGCGTGGCCGTCCAGCTTGGTCACGATCACAGCACCAACCTGGGGCAGCCAGGCGCGCGGGTGGGGAAGCAAGCGGTGAGCGGTCAAACTACGGTCAAACCACGCGGGAATGACTGGAGTATGACTAAAACTACACAGCAAGCAGCTGCTTCGGTCATGCCAGCAGGTATGTGCAAGCCCATGCTGCTGCTGAGTCTGATGCCTGCTGCGGCATCTGGTTCGCCACATGCTACGCGAACCGGATGTCACGCTGCTGTCATGCCTGGTTGCGCACAGCGCCTTCCACCAACCCCGACCCCTGTACTGAGAGCTTGCTGCTGTCCTCTTGCTGCAAGCTGCTAGCGCTGGGCCGACTGCATGACCACAAAACCACAGTTTCCCGCAAGCTGCTACTGCCTCCCCTGTTGCTGCTGCTGCTGCTGCCTCCCCTGTTGCTGCTGCCTCTGCCTCTGCTGCTGCTGCTGCTGCTGCTCTGCTGCTGCTGCTGCTGCCGCCGCCGCCGCCGCCGCTGCCGCTGCCGCTGCCGCTGCCGCTGCTGCTGCCGCAACCGCTGCCTCTGCTGCTGCCACTGCTACTGCTGCTGCTGCCACCCCGCCCCCTCACCTCCACGCTCTCCTTGAAGGCCTTGGCCTGGTCGAATGCTGCCTGGCCGATGCTGCCGTCCATCACAAAGATGACCAGGTCGGGGTTGACCGCCTCAGCCACCTGCAGGAAAGGGAAGGGGCAGCAAGCGTTGGCTAAAACAACACGGTTCCCGCGCTAACAAGGACACAGCCATGTATGCAAGGCAACGCAGCAGGTGTGCTCCAAGCAGGAAAGATTGAAGCCAAGCACAACAGACGCAAAGCGTGTACCGCGCCACCTGCAGCTCTGCATGTCTGCTCCAACGGCAACAGCACCGCCGCAAAACACACTTGATATGCTGCTTGTCCATACAGTTGACTGCCCACAACGCAGCATCCCTCAGACCCCAATAGCACACAGCCCTGTCTCCTGCTGCTGCCTCATTTCACCTGCCGCATCTCCTCGAACAGCGCCGCCTCCTGCTTGTGCCTGCCAGATGTGTACGATGATGAGGTCGCGCCCGTCCTTGCAGAAAAGCTCAGCATGTGCTGTGCTTGGCCATACCTGTGATGCATCTGCTCCGCCCACAACCAGCAACACTACTCACACGCACACACACCCTTGCTGCTCATCCCAACCAGGCAAGGCAGCGCGCTTACAAGCTGACCCTGACAGCCCCTGCCCCCCCCCCCCACACACACACACAGCTGGCCCCACCTGCCGCATCTCCTCAAACAGTGCCGCCTCCTGCTTGTGGCGTCCGGATGTGTCCACGATGATCAGGTCGCGCCCGTCCTTGCGGAACAGCTCCACGCCCGCAGCAGCAATGAGCGCCGGGTCTGTCTCGCTGTAGCTGCCGTAGAAGGGGATGGAGGCCTTGGTGGCGTTCTGCTTCAGCTGGTCAAACGCGCCTGGTGCAAAAGCATTGTGCAGGGAAGGAAGCAGGGGAGGTGTGCAGGACACACGTGCAGTGGATGCTAGAGGAGGGTGTGATGGCATTGCAGGCTGTGCACTGAGCAACTGCGAATGGTGCAGCCGGCAACGAACATATGCTGACCAAGGCAGGCCGAGTGTGAGCCAGCAGGCATGCAGGCACACAGACAGCAGCATGAGCTTGTGCTGCTGCCTGCTGGCCGCTGCCCCTGCAGAACAGCTGCAGACACCCCAGCATGTTGCCTGCTGGCAGCTGCACCTGCAGCACCGCGCTGCCAATCACACTCCTGCTGTTGCTGCTGCTGCTGCTGCTGCTGCTGCCGCCGCACAGCAGCAGTCACGGGATCGCGCCGCAGCCCGCACCTGCGCGGAAGGTGTCAGCGCAGACCAGCGCGGGCTTCCAGGCCTTCTTCTTGTAGTAGTAGGCGTACTTGGTGCAGGTGGTGGTCTTGCCGCTGCCCTGCAGCCCCACAAACATGACCACGTGCGTCTTGCCCTTCTTCAGCTCCCCAAACTTGGCCGCGCCCTTGTCGCCCTTGCCGTCCTTGGCCTTGCTGCTGGTGCTGTCCTTGTCCTTGGCTGCTGCTGCTGCTGCCGCCTCGTTGCCGGAGTCCAGGATGGCGCACAGCTCCTCAAACACGGCCTTCTCGATGATCTTGCGCTTGTTGAGGCCTGCTGCCAGCTCCTCCACGTTGACGCGCTTCTTGATGTTGTTGCGCAGGCCTGCAGCAGGGGCCAGAACCGCAGCACAGGGTTGCACAAGCAGCAGCGCAGACGGACGTGTGCTGTATGGAACTGACAGCGTTGTCGTGCTAATGTGCAGTGATGGGTGCGCCAGGGCACCAGCTGGCTGCTGGGTGCTTCTGCTGCCGTGCTTGCCAGTGCTGTGGCTGCCAGCCTGGCAGCTGCTGATGCGCCCTCACTGCCTGCGCCGCTGCATGCATGAGCTGCGTGTCCGCTTCTGTCACAACCATCTGCCGCTGGTGATGCTGTTCAACCACCACTAATAGCCATTGCTGGCTGCCAGTGAACAGTGCACAAGCCGCATGCTGCAGTGTGGCAGACTGAATGCTGATGCTTCCGCAGTGATGGTGGTTGATGTAGACTCATTGTTCAGACGCAGTGAAGTGGGTTAAGTTGCCATGCACAAGCATCAAGCACGTCATATTCTTGAACCAAGCAGCATAGTTTTACCTCATGCTTGCATGTACTATACAAGAAGCGGTGGCAGTAGCACAGTGCAACAGCTGGTGGAAACTGCAGCACCATGCATCCTGTTGGACAAGGCTGCTGCTCCTGGTGCTGCAGCTGCCGCCTGCCTTGAAATGAACTAGGAACGATGCTGATGGACTGGCAGCAATCATGTCATGTGCTGCCGCTGCTGCTGCTGCTGCTGCTGCTGCTGTTGCAGGTGCCTTACCTGCTACAAGCCTGACGTTCACGTCTGATTGTAGCAGTGCAGAGCAGATTTCCTTGAGGCAGGCATCCAGGACCTTCTCATCAATGACCATCTGGTTGCTCATGGCAGCCAGGGCCCCCGTAATCTTTGCTCCCAGCTCGTTGAGCACCATGTTTGCTGCTTTTGCTGAAAAGGCCTGATGCCTAGGGGTGGCCCGCCGGCCTGTTCCCTATCTATGGCCCTTCCCAGCCAAATAGTCTCAGTTGGTGTGGCTGTTGCGCACAATGGTGGGAAGCAGCAGGAGGTTGTTCTGTTGTTCGGTTGTCTGCAGACGTAGTTATGCACTGGCACGTGTAAATCGTTTGCACCTAAAAGAATGTCGAACAAACAGAATGTCCCAAAGCAGACAACGCAGAATGAAGGTAGGCTTTCCTAGGTGCAGCAAGTGCGTGGCAGCAACTAGGATCGCTGCGACCGTTTCGATCTTATGTGAAACTGTTGTGCACCAGTGCGTCAGTACGGATGTTTGCGCACTCCCGGCACCTTGTGTTCCTGACATGTGACGTCCAACTCCAAGCGTACCAGCAGCTGAGCTTTATGATGTCGTCGATAATTCAATTGGCTTTCAGCAGTGTTTCAAGTGCTTTTCGTCTTGTGTTGCTTGAAGACGCAACAGCAAACCCTGATTGCCATCACAAAGTCAGCTGCTCAGTTGACCCAGCTGCCTGTCACCGATTGCAGCTAGCACGCACAGTGGACATCAGCATCGACTGCACACCTCTGTTTCGAAGTTTACAGTGACCGAGCTGTGCCTTCGCGCGGCCAATCTGTGTTTCTGATCAGTCCTACCTGCGTGCCTTGTTTTTGACACACTGCAAAAAGCATGTTGAGGAACGTCCCAGGGTGACAGCAGAGTCTTGTTGAAGCTAGTTCATCTCAGAGAGTAATCCAAGAAGCTGATAGCAGAGCATCTACGATGAGCAAAGCCACAAAACTTTTGTTGTACAGCTGGCTACTAAAGCTGGCCTTGCTGCTGCACCAGCATCCACCAGCATATGCAGCTGCTTCTTACGCAACATATCCTATAGACTGGGCTGCAATAGAGGCTGATGCCAGCAGCAGCAGTGACAGCAACAGCACCAGCCTGACATCCAGCTGCATGTGCGCGCTCCTCAACAGCGGGACATGCACGCCCAACTGCTGCTGCGACCCAGCATGCCCAGCAGCTGTGGTGGCAGGCTTTAGAGCAGCAAGCAGCTGTTTGCCTGAAGGACCACCGCCGGAGCAGCTAGCTTATTGCACTCCTGAAGAGCCGTTTGCCAAGGTTGGTCGATGGGCTGCTGCCTTGCATCTAAGAGCAACCAGCAGCCAGGTGTATCCACTGCAGCTGTCAGCATAAACTGTTCGCCTGTTCTTCAGTGTCATTGTTGAACAGCCGCAGGCGCTGCAACAGTCTGTGCGCCTGACGTGGTTGCCGCAGGTCAACTTGCCCAGCGGGGACTTCTACCACATACAGAAGGCAGCTGCTGATGCAGACTTCTGGACGCAGCTACTATGTATTCAAGCAGACCGCAACCCTAGTCTGGGAATGTACTACCCAGGTAAGCTTGCAAAATGTACAGGGAGTGGCTCCGTCAAATGGTCGTTCAGCAAATCAGCATGCCCAGCTGTTGGAAGCGGAGGCCCTCCTGTGGGCCTCGATGGGGTCGTGACAAAAACAGCAGAGCTTGCAGGAAAAGGAGAATGTGCACAGCATGGGCAAAAGGCAGCAGTTGTAGGCTATGCACACATTCAATCTTCATTGTGAGCCAGCACCAGTCAGCGTACTTGTGTTGTGCTGCCAGCAGCAGTGCAATCGCAGCCCAACACTTGAGGCTTTGTAATCACTTGTGATCTTTTTGTGGTGCTGTGCAGATCCACCAGCTGGTGATGTTGGCACCAATGCCCAGTACGCAACATGTCCTGCAAAGCAGACGCCAGCCATGCTCAGCAGCAACAGCTACAGCTACAACCAGGCGATCACTGTGTCAGCGCCAGCAGCTTCTGGGCGTGTGAGGGGTCCATTCAGCCTGCCAGCTGGTGCGCTGAGCGCTGAGTGCTCAAGCATGGCTCAGGTCGGCTTCATGGCGCGCATGCCTGCCAGCCTCAAGGTGAGCCACACAGCTGCTGCAGAGGTCACAGCGCTGTTCTTATGTGCACCACAGTAGCTGTTGTTGCTGCTGCTGCTGCTGCTGCTGCTGCTGCCAGAATTTGCCAAGATGGCATTTTGACACTGTTCCAGCGGAATGCAGCTTGCAGGAACAGCTGTCAACTGCCTGAAACACGTCAGCCACCAACTACCAGCACATCTTCACTGATACTCGCTGTGTTACTCTTGACTATATGCCAGCATCCTCTGACGCATTCTACTGAACTTTGCATGCGCCGTGGTGCACTTGATCTGTGCAGGCACAATCATCCTCCTGTCAGCGCACCATCAGGACTGCCGCTGCCTTGTCAGCGCTGTGCAGCAACCGGTACTCGCCGCTGTCGCCAACCTACTATGCGGGCCTGCAGTTCCCAGCAACGCCAGCATCAACCACGCTGAAAGCCATTAACCTGACGTCCATGCAGATCCTTGACCCTGCTACAGGGGCGCTGACAGCGTTGGACCCTGCAACTGCGCTGGTGGCACCTAATGCTGCAAATGGGCCGCCCGCTGCTTGCACAGGGGTGAGCTAACCTGTCTTGCCTTCTGCACTCAATCAGCCAGCGCACCAGCCAAGCCATCAAGCTCCTGTCACCACCATGCCGGCACAGCGTATGTATAGCTCTCACTGGACTGCAGTGCCATGCAATCAATTGGTTTGTGGCCAATGCGCTTGTCACTCGTGCAGGTGGTGCTAGAAGCGCAATTTGTGTTCCGCTACACCGCTGGCAGCAGTGACAGCGACAGCGGAGCGCTGTCTTCAGCTGGCGTGTCACTGGTGCTGGGCAATGTATCCATGCCTGCTGGCGGCGTGCCCCTGGTGCTGGACACAGCATTCTCTGTCAGCTGGATCAACTCCAGCGCACCCGTCAGTGCGCTGCAGGTGAGCGCGGATGGTGCAGAACTCTCTTGCATGCCAGAACAAGTTGCTGCGCACCATATGCATTATGCAACTGCGCATTGTTGCTGCTTCTGACACTGTGCTTGCTCAATCCTTTGCTTTGTGCCATGCTCAAAAAACTATGGCATGCCGTGTGTCTTCTCCTGCTGCCCTGCAGCCCTTCAGTGGGGCGCCCGGCTACCTGCCCGGCTTTCCTGTGCTGGCAGGCGTGCTGGCAGCAGACCCAGCAGCCGCCAGCAGCAGCGCTGCAGCTGCTCCCAAGGCAGTGTCTCGCTTGACAGGTGGCCTGCAGCTGCCAGGTGCAACCGCTGCAGGGCGCTGCAGTGGCAGCAGCAGCTCGGCAGTGGGTGTGGGCTTTAGCTACAACACCACTAGCAGCTGCCGCATTGCAATGACACTTGCTCAGGTGAGCCAGATGTCAGAGTGGCAGTGGCTGCGGTGATGTGCTCCATTCCTTTGCCTGCGACTTGAGCAGATATAGACATGTAAGGGAAGGCACGGCCCTCGCTGTGGCTTGTGGGACACACAACCACCTGTTGTGCTCTTAAGACAACAGGGTGTCACCACGTGCATGCCATTTCCACTGCTGAAAGTGCTAGTTTTCCAGCATCTTGTTTTGCCTGAGCGACCTCCGACTGCTGTCTTCAACAGTATCAAACAAGCATGAACAAGGTGGCGTTGATGCTATGGCTTGATGGGTAACATGATGACGACGAAGCATGAACAAGCTCACATACCCCTGACACGTTGCTGCTGCTGCTGCTGCTGCACTGCTGCTTCAGCTGCGTGCGTTCTGCACTGCCAATGAGCCAGCGGCAAAGGTGACGGAGCTGCTTGGGGAGTGGCTGGACGAGCTCACAACACAGCAGGTGAGCCGCAACATGCTACAAGGCACGCGCCGCCAGGCATCTGGACCATCAAACCCTCTGTTACAGGCTATAGCGCTTGAGCCGTGACTTAACACTTACTGCCGGCCAAAGCACATAATGCACTGCAGTACAGCACGATTCCAATTTCCAGTTGAGTTCGCCGGCTATTTGCATGACAATCGCTACTGTCGCGCAGCAGGTGGAGCTGCAAATCTTTACAACAATGACATCCTGAGGACACTGATTGCTCGCTGGCAATGCAGCATGCACAGTACTGTGACTAATCGTGTCAGCATGCTCACACAGCGCCCATCACTGCTGCTGCTGCCTGCTGCTGCCGGCCAGGTGGTGCTGGGCATCTGGGGCAATGCTGACGCCACCCGCCCCAGCCAGTGGCTGCCTGTGCAGTCCAGCGGCTGGCCGGCTGCCACAGACCTGGAGTGGAGCGAGGCCACGGCCACATGCAGCAACGTCATCACCGGCTTCGACATCAACATTGTGACTGGCATCGCCTTCGCCTCAGGCAACCTGCAGAGCAAGGTGCTGTATGCTCAAGTCTGCTTCAGCGTGGGCAGCTGGAGCTTCAACCAGATGGCTGGGCAGACCTTGCAGAATTTCCCGCTGCAGTTCACTGCCAGCTTCGTGCCCAAGCAGCAGCAGCCGCCGGCGCTGTCACTGAAGCCAGCCCCGCCACTGTTTGCGCCGCTGCCGCCTGACCTGTTCTACCCGTTTCTGACAAGCGCAGCAGAGAGGGGTGGGCAGCCGTTGGGCGTGTTGGTGCTGTTGGCAGCGAGTGTGGCGCTGCAGCTGCTGTTTGTGGACCGCGTGTGAGCTGTGGCTTTGCTTGTTGGACACGCCATGCACCTATGGAATCTTGCTTGATTGTGAAGGCCAGCATTAAAATTGATTTTTCAAGATCAGCATAAGATGGGGGCGTTTTGAGTCTCACGACCAGCGCCCATTGACGGCAATGTCTTGAGTTGGGCTGGGTGCATGCAGCCTCAGCTGAGCACTAGTGGCATGTGGTACAACTAGGTATGGTGTGCTTGCAGCCTGCGGCGCAGCAGCTTGGAACACTGCTGCAGTCAGTGATGTGCGCCCTTGGCCCTGCTCAGCAGATGTGTGATGTCTTTTGCTGGATAAATTTTGAAGCGGTCCCACCAAGTTGCAGCGTCAACCTGTCAATAAGATTGTCCGTTTTGAACAAGTGCCAGCAGCAAAGCCACGAATGTTACATCTGGAGCGCGCATGACACCAACACTAGCGCTGGCCATAGTGCCAAGACAATGTAACCGGTGGGGCGCAAGGCATCTGCTGCGCCAGCAGCACTCCCTGTTCCGGCCATGCACAGACTCCAATGTGCGCATCAGGCCACACACTAGCATACGCTGGATGCATGTATGTGTCGAAAACACAATCTGTGGCTCGCGCCACTGCGGATGTGCAGCACCAAGCGTCTGACAATAACATGCGCCTAGCCGACTCGGCTGATGACTGCAGCAACAGCAATATCAGCGCGTGCAACTCTCTCTGACATTGCCAAGTGTAATGTTGTTGATGGAAATAACCCCGCGCGTACATAATGCGTTGAGGCTGCTGCTGGTCTGCGGCAAAAACCGCTGAGGGCCAAGCCCCAACACGGCACACAGACAGCAGCAGCAGCAACAGTCAAGGTCTGTCAATTGCTGCAAGCACAACTCCAGTACCCTGCAAGGGACATTGTCGAATGCACCTGTTTGCGTGGCTATTGCTCGCCACTGAAACAACAGCAGACAGCACCGCCCACTAGGCAGTGCAGCTCAGCAACAACACACCAGCGTGTCGCAACGTGCCGCCAACACGCGGCCCACAGTCTGATGGTTAACACCGTCCGACGCCATTTACTGTCATAGCAACTCTGTCGACAAAGTTAGACTGCAGTAGTGTGACATCAGAACAGCTATGAGTATGGCACAGCAGTGCTCTGCAACACTGCTGAGTCAAGCACATGGTGGCTGGATGCACGCAAAGCAACAAAAACATGCGGCCATGCAAACACAGACACACACATGCCCATGCAGCATTGCCTGTTGCATGCTGCTTACGTGCCAGGTTCGGCCTGACACCAGGTCACCCACTCAGTTCTGTAACCCCCTGATGCTGCGTTCACGCCTAGCACCCAGCAGCCTCCACCAGCTGCTTCGGCGCTGACGTCAATCCAAGCTCCAACCACACATGCCACCATGTGGCACAAATCAGTCAGCAGCGCGTACGCATTGTACAACGCGCAGTACCTGCCCCGCACAACCCACCAACCAACCACACTGCACCGTCAGCAGGCAGCTCCCCTGCAGCATCCCCCATAGCAGCTGCCTCGGCAGCTGACCAGCCAGCCAGCGCCGTCTGAAGCAGCGCACCCCACCACCACCCAGCCAGCTGCGCCTGCCCACCAGCTTCCCACCCTGCCGCCAATCTCTCTGCCGCCGCTCACTTCTTGGAGCGGGCCGGCCTGCCGCCTGCGGCGTTGACGGGGTACAGCGCGCGCTTGGCCATGCGCTTCATGCCCACCTTGCGCGCCGGCACCGCACCCTTCTGGCGCATCGCCTTGCCCACCACCACCAGGTCAGGCACAGCAGCCCTGGCAGGCGCAGGAGCAGCAGCAGCTGCAGCGGCCTTGCCTGAGGCCTTCTTCTTGCCCGCTGCTGCGCGGCGCGCCGCCCTGGGCGTGGCTGCAGCTGCTGCAGGCGCTGGGGATGCTGCTGGTGCTGCAGCTGCAGGAGCGGGAGATGGCGCTGCTGCGCGGGGCGTGCGGGCAGCGGAGCGCTTGGGGCGCTCGCTGAGGGGCGTGGCTGCTGCTGCGCGTGGCGTGCGGCCCTTGCGCTTCAGCACTGGCTCTGGTGGTCCTGATGGGGTGCCTGATGGAGCTGCCTTCGCCTCTGATGCTGGTGGGTCAGCAAAGGTGACCTTCTGCACCTCTGCGGTGGCGTACACCGGCGAGTCACACTTGTTGGGTGCTCCTGCCTCGGCTGCTGCACCCTTTGACGTGCTGAGGTATGAGCCCATGTTGGCTGACTAGCTGCTGCTGTCTTGCTCCAGTTGCTGTTGCACTGGTACAATGCCAGGCCTGCATTATGTCGAGGAAGACAAAGCATATGACTTTATGGAAGCAAGAAGCAGCACTGCGTCTGACTTGACTCGCTAACCGCCTCCCGATGCCAACCTTCAACGTTCGAATTGCTGTACCGGAATGCAACAAGGCAATACCTGATGCCTATGCACAGTACTGCCGTGAACGGCAATAACTGCTGCTTCTACGTTGTGCGATAATGCTGCACCAGCTGGCAGGGAAGTAGAAGCTGTCTACGCTTGTGTGTAAGCGGGCACGCGCTGCTCAAGCACTATCATACAGTAGTAACCCTTACCTTGCAACTGCTAAGCTCAGCGTCACACGTGAGAGCAGAAAATGGCCAGAAGTGTAGGCAACAACAGAGGAGTTCGGTGTAGTCCAGTAAAAGGCCGACCAAGCAATAAAGGCTATTTTGATAAGAATCACGCACTGACCGGCGTACATGGGAACGCAGCAGATGAAGACAGGCCGCTCCGAGAGCCCTGGAGTTGACCTCTGGTTACGCCATGGAACCCACGCTTTCTTAGCTGCAAGCGCTTCATTGCACTCAGATCAAGCTAATCTGATACTGTACAGGACTATTTTATGCAGGTAAGCCCTGCAGCAACGCCCACGGCACCATCACCACTGCATTGTCTTGTACGTGTTGTGCAAGCCAGGTACCACGCAATACTCTGGTGCATCATGCGCAAAATGGTCACATTTAAGCCTCTTTCGAATTTTTCAAGTCTGTCTTGCTGCAAACATGGCAGTACAGTGGCTGTTTCAGGTGCTGTCCCGCAGACCGTGCCATGTGCCTCAGGTCAAGTCAGGCTGACCCATCAGCACCCCAAGCACTGATAATGGTGGCACCAGCGTGTAACATGAAGGTAGCAAAGCTGTTGCAGGCGGCTGTTCCGCATGTGCATTGCTTCTAGTAATCATTTGCTGATCATAACCGTGTGGCATACAACATTTGTAGTGTTACATGACAGGAACACAGCCCGTTTGCGAACCGATGACAGGCTCATTAGGCAACCACCAGATCCATCAACCTCAAATCATGAGCGGCATGAAAGTCAAGCAGTCCTCCTGCACTGAGCCACTGCACGGCACGCCTCTGCAACATCAATGTCAAAGCGGCTTCTGACGGCTCCTGGCAGGGGCGGAACGTGCTCGCTTCCTCTTCCTGCTCCAGATCACTTTCAAGGTCTGAGGCCATCAAAGGGAGGGTGATGCAGACCAGTCTGTTGGCCTGGGCTGCCCAGGCAGACCCAGCTTGCTGACACGTGTCCTGTGACACTGCAGATAACTTCACGCCTCATTGGCTGTGCACTTTTGCCTGCAGCAGTGCCTTGGCAGAAGCCAGCTCTGATTTCAGGCGCCTGCTCTCCTCGCCCAGAAGCGCCTTCATCTGCGTGCAGCAGCAGCAGCAGGAGCAGGAGCAGCAGCAGCAGCAGCAGCAGCCGGAGAAACCCTCGTAACGTGCTGAGTCACTTGGGCCTGTCCTGCATGCGTGCTCCCATAACTTGTCCTGACACGGCTTCTCGCCCCCATGGCACCAGACTGGCATGCATTCAAGGCAAGCAGACAGAACATCAGTGTTTGCAGCGTGACAGTACGCAGTCAAGTCACTGCCATATACTACTGTGAAACAAGCATGCCCCTGCTCACCTTGCTGAACTCCTTCCTGCTCTGGTTGGCCTCGCGCTCACTCAGCAGCTGGCCCCCAGCAGCTGCTGCAACTTTGCTGGGTGACCCTGCTGCTGCTGCACTGCTGCCTGGAGCTGCCCCTAAGCTGGCCAGCAGCGCCTGCACCTGGCCAACCTCTTCATCTGCAGAGGCAGCTGCTGCTGCTGAAGCACTTGCTGCGGCTAGCCCTTTGCCCAGGGCCACATCACGCACTGCAAGCAGCAGCCCTTCCATCTCCTCCTGCATCGCAACCGCAGACAACATGGTGTCAGCACATACATCTCTGTGCCATGTATTTGTTGAGGAGCGGCCCCTGGCATGCTGCCAAACTGAAGAGAGTGGAGGCCTTCGTTCATACATGCCTTGCATGCATGCAAAACATACAATTTTGCTTGCATGGAGGTGCAGCACCCGGCAGGCAGCAAGGACTTTTTAACTCACAGTGCCACCATGCAGCAGGCATGCACATATGTTGAGCTGTCGAGCAACTGCCTGCTTCTGGCATGCCGCTGCATGCGCGCCCTTTGCTCACTCTGCCCCTTGCCGCAGCACTTGCACTACCTGGCTCTGCAGCGCCGCCCTGCCCCGCTCACCCTGCTCTTCAGCTCGCTCTTCAGCCAGCGCTCGCAGGCCTTGCGCACGCCATGCTCCGCCTTGAGCCGCCGCCGCAGCTCGCCGATCTCAATGTCCTGGCCGTGACCCACGCGTTTGCCGCAGATGTGGTGGTGGCGTGGTGGCAGGGGGCGTGTATGGCACATGTGGATAAGCAGAGTTGCTTGGCTGAGCAGAGCACGGCACATGCATGGCAGCATCACAGTATGGGCAACCCCATTGGGGGAGCTCACGCGCCGGCAACATGGCCTTGTGTGCACACTCCACGACGCCTTGCAAGCACTCCTTCTAGGTCTGCTGTGGTGAGTCACCCGCCCACCTTGGTCTCCTTCAGCATGGCTGCTGCTGCGCGCTCCCGCTCCAGAGCTACCTCCAGGTCACGCCGCGCATCAAACTCCTCCTGGGCCTGCGTGAGAAACAACAGCAGCAGCAGCAGCAGCAGGAGCAGCAGCAGGCACCATCAGAGGACATGACGGCATAGGCAGCAGTAGCATGGCATGAGCAACCCATGGGGAAAGCCACTAGACAGGTGGCCAAAAAAGCACCAGACCACCAGAGAGGGCAAGCAGTGCCGTCTGCAGAATGACACGCCAAACACATCAGCCAGTGTGACAGATGGCTGGGCCACATATCCCAAGCTTGTCTGCTGCCGTAAAGACAGCTGCTAGGCGTTGAGCTTTTCTTTGCCAGCTGGCGCGCACACAGCGACTGCCACACTTGCTGCCCCGCTGCGTGCACATGCTCGCACGTGTGTCACTGCATGTGCGCGCCTCCCCGCCTCACCCTGTTGCTGGCGTGTGCCGCGTCCTGCTGCGCAGCCGCCGCCTCCCCCTCCAGCGCCTCCAGCTCGCGCCGCAGCTCGCCCACCTCCAGCGACAGCAGCTCCTGCGGCGGTTGCGGGGCAGGGAAACATGGGTGATTGACGTGCGGGTGCAGGAGGTCAGCTAGGGGGGTGTTGGCGCACTGTGAAGTTGTAGAGGGAATCCCGGTGGATGATGAGCGGGCACGCATGTGCGGTGAGTGGTCATTCTGCCAGAGGTGCCGGCCGCGCTCAGAAGGACGCTGCGCAGTGTGCTGCATTGCATTGCAGGCGGCGCACAGACACATGCTGTGGGTGGCTGGGCTGACTGTAAGACTGCTCAGCTGGTCACCTGCTGCAAGTGTGCCTGATTGACATTGCACGCACCTTGTCTTTCCGCTCGCGTGCTGCTGCTGCCTGCGCCTGTGCTGCCTCCTCAGTCCTGGCGCGCAGGGCGCTGCTGAGTTCAGTTGTGCGGTCACCCAGCTCGTGCTCGACCCTGGCAGCAGCAGCAGCAGCAGCAGCAGCAGCAGCAGCAGCAGCAGCAGCAGCACACTAGTGGGCAAGCAGCAGCAGGGCACAAACAAGGCAGGGCACATGCTTGCACCTGCGTGCAGACTGTTGCCAGCATGGTGAGTCTATTTTGTTGAATGGAGCAAGGTTGCTCATTCAGGTCGCATGCGTGCAGTAACACAGCCACAAACCTCCAGCACTAGCTGCCGTGCACCTGTGCTACTGCTCACATTCAAGTGTGGCTTTGCAGTTGCTGCGCATATGTGTTTCAGGTGGAGTGCACACCCTTTATGTGCCAGAGCTTGCAAAGTGAGGTGCAACCCCCTGAGCACCCTCTCTGGTGCCTTTCCAACTGCCTTCGCCTCCTTCCTGGCAAGTGCAACTGCAGCACACCTCCAAGCTGCTTTCCCCTTTGGAAATGCGTGGTGCCCAGCAGCAGGCGGCCCACCTGTTGGTGTGGCTGAGTTCCCGCTGGCAGCGTGACGCCAGCAAGTGAAACACCTACAAATCACCAGCACCCGCTGCTGTGCATCGCTGCAGTGTGTGGTGCCTAGCAGTAGGCCACTGCCGCACCTGCTGATGTCGCTGAGCCCCCGCTGGCAGCGTGACGCCAGCTCCTCACGCTCACTGCGCAGCGCCAGCAGCTGCGCATGCAGGCCGGACAGCTGCAGCAGGGCAGGCAGCAGGCATGAGTGTGTGCTGGGTTGGGTGATGAGTCTGGCGTGCAGGATGCCAGACCATCAATACGATCAGGGTCGGCTGCTCATATTTACTACAATTGTATGTCGAGCTCCACGCCTGCCAAGTCAATTGACCAGCTTGCACCTCAGCCACTTGTCAACCCCTGCTCATGCGCACCACCTCCAGCCCCTCCCTCAGCTGCACACCTGCTGCCCCCCACAAGCACACATCCACACATCAGCTGCCAGCGAAGCACCTACACTGCTGCCATTCCGCCTGCCAGCCCCTCCACCTGCACGACAGCTAAAATATACAACAGCCTCGGCCCCTCACCTCTGCATCGCGAGCTGCCAGCTGGCCCTCCAGCTGCTGTAGCCGCTGCTCGTAGCTGCGCTTGGCTGCTGCCAGGCTGCCGCGCAGGCCGTCCGCCTCGCGCTCCTTAGCCGCCAGGCTGCGCTGCAGCTCGCCCACCTCCAGCGTCTTCTGGCGCAGCTGCGACTTGTGCACCTCTGTGGTCCTGGCAGCACGTGCACATGTACAAGCAGACAGGTACAGCCATAGGCAGGGCATGTGGGCATGCTGCGCTGCAAGGAGTGCCTGGCAGCTGTGGGCTACTGCTGATTGGCTCAGCTGCGCATTGCTGGACTCTGGTAGGCTCCGCAACCGTGCAAATTGACATTCAGTTGGAGCTCAGCTGCTGCTGCTGCTGCTGCTGCTGCGGCTGCTCTGTCACCGTGCTGTAGTTCTCGTTTGCGTGCTATCGCGGCAGAAAACTCATTGTGGGTGCAGTCTCCTGGTTCAGTGCTCACTGTGATGCCCTCAGCACTGTGCCTGGTGTAGCAGACTACTGCTGCACCCTACTGCTGCTTCATCTCCCACAACTGCCGAAACATCGCCCGGCTGAGAGTTGTTGTTGAACTTAAGAAAACTTATTTAACGTGAGCAGGGTGCCCTCACCTGTGTATCGCTGCCTCCATCTCCTCCTCTGCTGCCTCAATGGCCCTGCCCAGCCTGTCTACACTCTTCTGCAACCGGCGACACAGGGCAGGACAGGACAGAGCACCGCATGCACACATATAGAAGGCATAAGGAGATGCCACAGCTCAGATGAGCACTGCTGAGGATGGGTGATGATGGTGAGGGCCAGCAGCTGGTTGGATGGTGACGCAGGCTGGAGCATGCAGCAAGCTGATCAAGCACTGCATGTGTGGGGTTGGCTGGCTGTGGCACGTGTACCAGGCATCAGCTTGCATAGAGCATGTGCCAAGGTGGTTTACAATGTAGCTGCCACTGTCTTTAGCACAGCAGACTGCATCCGCTGCGTGCGCTAGAGTCTTGCACACACCTCTCCTGTGTATGGCCTGGCAGGAATTGAGTAGGCAGCAGAGCTAGGTGAGGTCAGCACTGCAGCTGTTGCTGGCAGGCCTAGAGGGTCTCTGAGCATGCTACGCAGCTGGTCCAGCTCCTGCAGAACGCTTTTTGCTGCCATGCTGCTGCGCTGGAACTCCTTGGAACACCTCAAGGGCCTCCTGCTGAGAGCCTGTTGCTGCTACTGTTGTCCCGACTTGTCAACCATTTGGGAGTTCAAACATGGTTTCCTATTTGCGTACAAAACATTCATGAGATCCACAGGGAACGTGGTGTAAACGACAGCTGCAGTTCAAAACGACTATTGCGGACTGCACTGGTGTGTTGCTGCACGTTGAGTTCAGGTTGAAATACTGCTAATGAACACACCGTTCCCGAAAATACGTCGTCGTGTTCGCTGCACCCGCAAGCTTTTGGGTTCCTGAACTCAGTACAGCTGCCCATCATGGGCAGCCCATGCCAGGCCTGCAGCCCACTGATGTCGTGATGTTGACCCAAACCCCTGAATGGTACGATCTGTGTGGGGTCAAACATAAACTGCCAAGAAAGCTACGAAAAGCTCTTTTCTGCTCACACGTAGACGTGCAACTGATGGCTTCACTACCATAGGCCTGCTTGTGTGACTGCCGACACGTGCCAGTGCTGCTGCTGCCGCTGTGCCTTTGTGCTGCCTGCGCCTTGCCAGAAGCAGCAGGCCCAAACCGTGACTGGCATCAGCTGCTATGTGGTATGGTTCTCTGTATGCCACAGGTGCTGGCAACACAGCACGTGCACAGGCATAGCCTGCAAGTAACGTCATAAACTGCTGCAGGCGCGCAGAGCGCAGGGCACCGCCCATTGTGAGCCGTGCTGTACTGATAACTGCTGCAGCTGTTGAGTGGAAACTGCACGTGAGCACACGCCAGATAGTATATCGATGTTACATCGTCCTGGTTATGTTGCTTACCAACAGCATGCACAGGAGAACTCGACAGGACCAGCTGTGGATGCCCTGCACCTCGGGCATGCAACATGCTGCTGTCACAAGCATCCAATTGCTCTGTCACTGCATTTAACGTACTCTCATACTACTGCATCAACAAGCTGCATCAACAAGCTGTTACTATGCTGCACGGAGCGCTGCTGTGCAATGGCGAACACCTGAGGCAATCACAAGCAGCTGCACTGCTGCTGCACTGCTGCTGCCACTGCCGCCTTGCACCGCGAAAAGGTACATGTGCACCCTGCAGTGGCCACCAATCACACACATGCTGCCAACCAGTCTCGCCACTGCACCAGAACGAGCACAAGTGCGGCACTCTTGTGTCTCGCGGTGCTGTGCATTCGTGTGCGTGTACTCTGCATGCATGACATGCAGCTGGCTCATCCAGGATACAGCCAGCTGCTGCAGCTGTCATTCTTGTCGCTGTTGCCGCTCCTGCTGGCATCAGCATGCCTCCATTGCACCAGCGGCTTGCTGTGTACGGCGCTGCCTGCCTGCTGCAGCTGTCCCAGCTAGCATCCTACGCCGCTGTTACTGATAATATATTTCTTCATGAGCCTGCGGCAACAACACAACCAAAAACAGCAACGTCAGCACGCCGGCTTGGCCGCAGGGCTCCAAGAGTGCAGGGCTGTACCCCCACAGCTGCCCCACTTGTTGCAGCTGCTGTGTGTGAGCAGTGCATGCGCTTTGAACAGCGACTGCAACAGGCAGCCTGCTGATGCCACGCCCGGAAACTGCTACTTCTGCAAGTGCAGATGGCACTGTCCACACGGCACACATTGGTGCATGCTGCTGCTGCTGCCACCCCTGCTGCTGCGTGCGAGGCACCCTGGAAGCAGCACGCTGCAACAGCGCTGCGCTGCTCACTCTGTGTCTTGCGCTCCTCGTATATCTGCAAGTCCCTGTGCAGCAGCGCCTTGGTGAAGATGTCCAGGTTGGTGGGCTTGGGCTTGCCATAGTACACGTCTGTGGCAAAGTCGCGGATGAGGCCGCCTGCTGTGAGGCAGATCACCATCAGGGCGATGCCGGGGACTGCAGGCAGCAGCAGCCAAGGGTGTTAAAGGACGAGTTGCGTGCACAGGGGCGTGCAGGAGCGCGTGGCACGGCCTGAGCTCACCTGTAGGCCAAGCGGACATGGTGGTGCTGCTGCTGCCTGCAAGCGACTGAGTCCTGTAGGCTAGAGAGCGGTGTGGCACCTAGAGGGTGCTTCTGAAACGCAATGTAGCGTGTATTAAGTTGCTGCTGCAGGCACAGACGTCTCTCAACACCAATGGCACCAACAGCGTCGCTGAGGGAGGCCAATGCAGGAGCAGCGTGACGCCGAGTGACAAATATAATCACGATCTTCGGGTCTGAGGCGCAAAAGCTTTGAGGGAGTATACTCCCTCATTTAACACCTTCTCTGCCTAGGGCTCTCGCCACCCTGCAACAACCTTACGGGTGACATGATTATGGTGACCTTGCTAGTATGTGCGTTACGTTGTGCTGTGCACGCATCTCACACTCGAGGGCAAGTGCTGCCCGCCACATCACATCTGTCTAGTTCGCTTGGATCGATGACATACGCTTATGTAAGATAGTTGGTAGTCATGTCGTTTGTTTATGCACCTGTGTCTGGTCACTGGTTGCAGCTGCACGCTGAGGGCAGCGGCAGCAGCACTGCAGCCAGTGGCACTACCAGCAGCAGCAGCACAGTGCTAGTCTTCCACCTGCCCTGCCATAGCTGGGATCAAGATGGTTGCTCCGGTGCACGTCAACATGTACCCACAAACTCAGAAAGGTGAGCACTGGCTCCAATCGTGTGAAACAGTGCAGGCAGGAGCTCTGCCGCCCTGCGCATGCATAACTTTGGCTCGTTTGGTCGCCTTGCATTCCAGCCTAACAGCATGCATGGGTGCAGGCAGAAGCTGCAACACAGCACACCTTGAAGACGGTCTGGAATCAGCTGCAAGGCCATCACTCCATGGCGCACACCGCTCTGCTGCTGTGCATGCCGCCGCTGCTCACTTGCCTGTTGCTGAGTAGCACATGCATGTCTGCATGCATTTGCAGGACCACCAGAGGCCCCTGCTGGCTCATCACCAGTTGTACACCTGGCAACGGCAGCAGCAGCGGCAGCAGCAGCAACAACCACCAAAGCGGTGACTGCAGCCTGCACGGCAGCGGTGCCAACTGCTTTGATAGTGCCAGCAACACCCACAGCAGCAGCAGCAGCAGCAGCAGCAGCATGCCCAGCAGCTCTGGTCTCGCTGCAAGCGGCAGCAGTAGTGCACTGAGTGCTGCTGCTGCAGCCGCGCCGCAGACATATGGCCTGGTACCAGCGCTGTGCCTGGGTGATGTGTTCATCACTGCCAACACAGTGGCAGGCATACTCAACAGCAGCCAGGCAGCAGCAGCAGAGGGCCGCATGCCCACTGCACGCGGCGCCAGCACCCGCAGGACAGCGCAGCAGCAGGCGGCAGCAGCAGCGGCAGCAGCAGCGGCAGCAGCAGCAGGCGGCCTGCCGCCCCCTGCGCAGCTGGACCCTGCGGCATCGCTGCTGCTGCACCTGATGCAGCCGCTGCCACCTCTGCAGCACGTGCAGCAGCAGGCTGAGCAGCAGCTGCAGCAGCCGCCGCGCAAGCTGTTCTTTGTGCAGCGGCAGGCTGCCGAGTTTGTGCGGCAGGAGCTGCTGCTGCAGCGCTATGAGCAGGTAGTGGCTGCCAGGGCAACAGCAGGCCTGCCAACTACCGCCCAACCCACTAGTAGCAGCAGCAGCAGTGCGGCAGAGGCAGCTAAGCAGGCTGGCGACAGCAGCAGCAAGCACAGCTGGAACATGCTGCAGGGTGTGCAGTCAGCTATTAGCGGCCTGACAGGCAGGCCTGTGCCGCCACCCGGCAGCAGCAGCAGCAGCAGCGCTGTTGCACCTGCAGCATCAGCAGCTCCTGCCGCCAGCCTATCTCAGCAGCAGCAGCATGTTGGTGGCGGTGGTGTGGGCCAGGCTATGGCTGAGCTGCACCGCAAAGTGGCTCGGCTGCTGCCCTGGGGCCGCACGCAGCAGCACAGCCAGCAGGCGCAGCCTGGCAGCACACCCAGCAGCAGCAGCAGCAGCAGCAGCAGCAATGATGCTGGCAGACTCGCAGCAGTGCCTCAGGAAGCCTCACATGGTGGCAGCAGCAGTACACCTCAGCAGCCGGCTGCTACCGCTGATGCTACAAACAGCAGCAGCAGCAGCAGCAGCAGCAGCAGCAGCACTGGGCCAGGAGCTGCTGCCCAGGGCAGTGCCCCTCCTGTGGTGGGTGCCAAGCGGGGCCTGCCTGCTGTGCTTGCTGCGCAGCTGTCTATGTTTATGTCAGACCTGCAGCAGCTAGAGGAAGAGGCAGTGCTGCAGGAGGGGGCAGACCTGCTGCAGCAGCGCCAGCAGCAGCAGCAGCACAGCTGGAAGCGTAGCAGCACACCAGACCGCGGCAGCAGCAGTGGTGGCGTCAGCATCAGCGAGCCACACCAGCAGCAGTCGCCGTTTAATTTCGCCTCATACGTGGCTCGCTTCCCGCTGGCTGCTGCACTGCAGCTGCTGCAGCAGCACTACCACCAACAGCAGCCTGCAGCTACTGCCTTGCCAGCCCTGCACCAGCAGCAGCAGCAGCAGCAGGGTGCTGCTGACTACAGGCTAGGTGTGTCAGGTGGTGATGTGCGGGCCTGCCTTGCGCTGCGGGGCAGGGACGCGTTTGTGGATCTTGAAGATGTGGATAGTAACAGCAGCCACTGGCAGGTTGGCGTGTATGAGCCAAGCAGCACAGAGGAGGAGGAGCACATGGGTGGCAATGATGACAGCAGCAGCAGCGGCTGCAGCGTAGAAGCAGTTGCAGGCAGCCAGTCAGGCGATGAGCAGCAGGACAAAGCAGCCACAGCTGTAGGAGTTGATGCTGCCGGCAGCAGCAGCAGCAGCAGGCAGGGCAGATGGCGCTGGGGCAAAGGCAGCAGCAGCAGCAGCAGCAGCACTGCCGCAGCTCAGGACAGCAGCCTTAATGGTAGCAGCCTCAGGGGACAGCCGGACGCCAAACCTACTAGAAGCAGCAGCAGCAGCAGCAGCAAGCATGCTCAGGAGCAGGCTGAGGCAGGGCAGCAGCAGCAGGCTGGTGAGGACCTTGGCAGTGCTGCATACATGCCCCTGGCGCTGCCCAACAGCAGCAGCAGCAGCAGCAGCGCCGCCAAGCATGGCAGCAGCCGCAGCAGGCGCAGTGGTAGCAGCAGCAGCAGGGCCTCAGCAGCAGCAGCAGCTGCTGCTGCTGCTGAGGTCAGCGTGCCACTCAGCCAGTTGCTGCGGGAGCAGCAGGACAGCAGCAGCTACGGCGACGTGTCTGTCACACTCAGCAGTGCTGATGTGGGCACGTGTGACCGCACGCCTGTCTTCCAGGTGCCTGGCCTGAGCTTTGTGCTGGACACAACATACGGGGAGGTGGCTTTCGCGCCCACCTTCATGTCACTCGCGCACCTGGTGTCATTTTTAGATGCTGCCAAAACCGCAGCCACCAAGCTATGGATCAAGGAGCGCCATGCAGGCAGGCTGCGCTGGCGGCGCAGTGTTGAGGCCTCAGCTCTCGCCCTGGCAGCAGCAGCAGCACACAACCCAGCCAGCTTGCTCACTGGCGGCAGCAGCGGTGGAGGGTTTGCTGCCGGCGGCGGCCGCAGCGCTGCTGCTGCTGCAGCAGCAGCAGCAGCTCAGGAGGAGAGTGATGAGGATGAGGATGGTATGGGGGATCCTCCGGAAGCTAAAGCTTTGCTAGAGGAGTTGGGAGAAGGCCCGGGCAGCAGCCAGCGTGGCGCAGCAGCACGCAGCGGCATGAATGGCAGTGGATTTGGCGGTGCTGGTGGTGCTGGCAGCTTCACTGTGCCGAGCACCAAAGGTGTAATGGGTGCGCTGAATGCAGTTGCGCTGGGCACGATTAGTATGGCAGCTGCAGGGTGCTGCGGGGCCCAGGAGCTGCTAGATAGGGCTGCACTGGCAGTGCCTGCTGTTGGGGAGTGGGTGATTGGGCTGCCTGGCAGTGTGAATGTGCAGGCAGCGTTTTTAGAAGATCTGGCAGCAGCAGCAGCGGAGCACAACAGGGGCCGGCTGCAGCCGCCGTACACTGTGATCGCACCTGCCGGCAGCAGCAGTGGGGCCAGCAGCAGCAATGCGGGCCAAAGTGGTGAGGCAGCTGCAGCATCAGGTGCAGCTGCTGCGCTGTATGATCCCCTGGGCCTAGTCACTGCAGAGCCCACAGCAGCAGCCCAGCAGCAGCAGCAGCAGCTGGCGCCGCTGCCGCCGCTGGAGCTGCCGTGCCTTGACGGGCTGCGGCTGATGCTGGCTGCTGGCTGGGGCCTGGCTGCTGACGTGCTGCTGAGGGACGGCGCGCTGGCTGGGGCGGTGCTGGGAGGGCCGGGAGGGCTGGCTCAGCGGCTGCAGGGCGCGAGCATACAGGTGCGAGCATACTGCAGAGTGTGTGTTATAACACTGGTGATTGGTTAAAAGGTGTTACACGCAGCTGGCAGAGGGCCGGGCGATGAATGGGGCCTGCAGGCTGAGTCAGCTGCACTGCCTGCAGCTGCAAGTGGTCAGGCACTTGCCAGCAGCAGCACCAGCTCTACCTTCACACAGCCAGCACGCAAACACTCTGTATGCAGCTGTGTTGCTTTGACTGTATGTGCCTGCCGTAGGTCAGGGCTGCAATGCGGTGCTGTGGCGCTGTGCCATGTTCAGCAGGCTGACCACACTCTGCCCACTTGCCTGTGCACTGCTGCTGCTGCTGCTGCTGGCCAGGTGTCTGATGAGGGTGAGGTGGCGCTGCGCCTGGGCCTGACAGTCACAGCAGCACCTGTGCCGTACAGCAGCCACCTGCCGCAACCATACGGCAGCAGCAGCAGCACCAACCCCAGCCAGCTGCAGCAGCAGCAGCAGCAGGCGGAGGCGCATGTATTTGAGCTGGGCGTGCACCTCAACCTGAGCCAGCTGATCGGCGTGCCGTCGCTGCAGCACGCCGATCAGCTGCACGCCGAGCGTGGTGGGCCGGGGCATGCTGCGCGTGGCGTGCTGCTGATCGGCGATCTGGGTTTGAATCAGCAGGCACTGGCTGAGATGCCTTGGAGGGCCCCCAGCCTGGGCCTGGGGCTGCTGCCAGTGGCACCACTGGACTGCCAGCAGCAGCAGCAGCAGCAGGTTGAGCAGGGGGAGGAAGTTGTGAAGGAGGCTGGCAGAGCTGCAACGGGCCAGGGCCGGTCCAGGAGCAGGGGAACTGCTAGTAGGGGTGCTGCAGGAGGCAGCAGCAGCAGCAGCACAGGCAGCAAGTAGCGGGCGATGGTTTCTTGCGGCATGCAGGCACTCAGCTGAGCTGCGTCTCTGGCTGGTGTGCGTCCATGTCCCTTGTCAGTGTTTTTTGGGTTCACCAGTGCAGTGTCACCCTCCTTTGCTGAGTGAGTGTGTAACGTCACGTAAGCAACAACGCCGCAGGTGCTCACGGCTAGGTTGGTCGCGTTAAACTTGGAAGGCAACTGCATACCATACTGTCCGGCAGACTTAAGAATCAGATCTAGAGGCAGATCTGATGGTGCATGTACATACGTGTCACCAATTACCAATTGCCAATTACCAAAGTAGGGCCGCAGGCCCACCCACTAAGGAGCCAGACAAGGCTCATGGGGTCCAGAAAGCACTGAGATGACATCTGTAATCAAGCAAGATCTAATCAAGATCAAGCGCAAACAGCACACACTGTGCTGAGCGGCATACACATTCCCCCATTACATGCAATTTACACTACTGCCACTCCTGCTTCTTGCGAGGAAAACTTCAACTTCAATCTGAGCTACGGTGTCAACCAAGTGGCGTCACTGACAAGGTGTCACTACCCAGGCTACCAAGGACTACAAGAGGATGGAAGACTGTCAGTGCCGTTGCCCCCGAAGGGCATCGTGGCTCTTCGGGACGGCGCTGACCAGGTGTTGTTATGGTTGCAGGTAATACTAGACGACGTAGGAGCAGAAGCAGGAGCTGCACATGCTAATCTGAGGTTCAGCAGCCACGGTGGCCTTTCGGGGGACCACTTCTTGCCATGTGAGTGCGCATTATGTTGCATGATGCTGATGCTTGTAATGAATGCAATTCGGCAACTTTCCTTATATGGCATCCACTGCAACCATCATCAGCACCAGCACTGTGCTAAGCGGCATCCTGTACCAACAGCAGAGTCATAGGGGCGCAGCAGGCCCACTCACAATCAAAGCCAAAAGAGGTTCATCTGGTCCAGCAAATCACTGACAAACCTCAGTATGCCGAAATCAAGCAGAATCTGACGCAAATCAAGCCACAACTATGACTGCCAGTGCAAGACTGCAAGTGCAAGCCCAGAGGTTTACTAGTCATACCAGCACTCTCAGGCCTCAACAACCGTCCAGGACAATTCAGTTTCATTACAGGTCACTATCTCATACACAGCCAGCTGATGCAGTTGCCTTTTCACTCCATGCTTGGTACATGTGCAGACGTTGGGGATTGCTGCTTCAATTGCCCAGCAGCAAACATTGCACAGCTGCCCTCAGACTCTTCGGCTTGCTAACACAGCCTGCTCCATAACAACACCAGCACAGTCCTCCTCAGCACATGGCTATGCTTCCAACTGACAGCCAGCAGTTCAGCTTGGATGCTGAGAGCCAGCGCTGCGGTGTGGGATCACAGTATCGTCAGCATGCAGCAGCGCTCAGTTCTTCTTGGGCTGGCCATAGCCAACCTTGATGCCCCTGCCGTGCAGCTGGCTGCCACTCAAGCCGATGGCCCTGCGATGACAGCAGCAGCAGCAGTGCTAGGAAAGTCAATGCAATCGTACATGTATCCATTGTTCAGTGGTGGACTTTGCGCACGCAACATGCAACCAACAGGCACTGCAGCACACGCAGCAGCAGGCGGCAAGCAGCCATGACTGCACCAAGGCGGACAACGGCCCAGACCTAACGACGCACTGCCTGCTAGGCGCTGCTGCGTGAAATCTCGTGCAATGCATGTCCCGCCCCCTGTCATCGCCCCTGTTCACTTGTCCAGCCCCGCCTCGTCGGCGAAGTGCAATGCAGTGCAGTGCAGTGCCTCTCTTCTTCAGGATTCCTTATGTTTTGTTCCTGATTCCCCATGCCCACTCACTTGTCCAGCCCCGCCTCGTCAGCAAAGTGCACGTGCGCGTAGCCCTTGCTCTTGCCGCTGGCCTTGTCGGTGTGCAGCCGCACCTGCATGAGGGGGGAGAGCAGCAGCAGCAGCAGCAGCAGCAGCTGAAGCCTTGTCACAAAGCACTAACGACTGCTGAGTTGCTGCCGGTTAGTCCAAGGCTGCCATCACTCAACCCCACAACACAGCATGTAGGTACCTGTGTCAGCAGCCTGCTGTGTTGCACACCTTGGATCCTGGCAGCAGAACTCCCGCACAGTGTTGTACAAGGACACATCTATACTGCTCCTGGACGCAAAAACACCAAGGTATATGCATACCTACCTTACCTACAAGCAACGCTGGACGAGGAGGCCCCCGCCAAGGCTGTGTTCACATCTCAATCCCCAACGCACCTTGGTCACGCCGCACTCCGCAAACAGAGCCTTGAGGTCATCGGGCCCCGCCTCAAACGCAATGTTGCCCACGTACGCCACATTGTAGCCCGCAGCCTTGCCCAGCCCACCAGCAGCATGTGGCGCTGCTGCTGCTGCTGCTGGTGCGGCGGCTGGCTCTGCGCTGCCGTCTGCGCCGTGCTGCTGCTGCTGCTGCTCGCGCCTGTGCTGGTGGCCCGACACTGTGGCTGCTGCGCGCATGTGCTTTGCTGCTGCTGCCGCCTTGCAGCGCTCCACCTGCAGCAGCAGCGGCAGACACATAAGGGGTGTTGAGCACTGGCAGCAAGCAGGCGTGCTGACTTTTACTGCTCCGCCTGGAGTTGACAAGCATTGCTACTCTAGTAAGTACTCAGGTGCAGGGTTGCTGAGCTCATGACTGCTGCTGCCGCCTTGCAGCGCTCCACCTGCAGGGAGGGCGGCAGACAGGGAGTTGGGGGCAGGCACGATAGCTACAACAGTGAGCAGCAGCAGCAATGACTGCTAACTGTATCGGCCCCACATACAATGTGCACAGCCCAGCAGCAGTACAAACGTGTTGCGGCAGGTGTGCCAACTCGCCTGCACTGCCCCGCACTGCCCCGCATTGCGCCGCACTGCCCCTGCAAACATGCCCCTCAAGCCCACTGCCATCCCTATACTGCATACACACAATCCGCATGTCACCACCAGCCCCACCTTGAGTGTCTGCCCCTCGCACTGCTCTCCGTCGTACTGCAGCGCAGCGTCAGCAGCAGCCTGGCTGGTGAAGGTGATGAAGGCGATGCCCCTGCAGGGCAGCAGCAGTAGGCAGGCAGGCAGGTAGGCAGGCAGGCGATGTTTGTACGAACAGCAAAGCGGCTATGCACGCATGTGGCCATCACCGCACAACCTGTGCTGCACCAAGCTGGGTCATCAGCGTGCCACTTTCTGCCTCCTGCCACCCTGTGGGGCTGCAGCACACAGCCTGACACCCACCAGCCATGCAGCGCCGCCCTAGGCTCATGTGCTGCAGCAGTGTACAGTCTCCTAACCCTTGAGGGCTGCAGCGTCGGCTTGATCCTATGCTACAGCAGCTGCCTCAGTGGCCTGTGCCCAGTGCGCCGCACCTAAACCTGCCGCGGTCTGGGAAGGTCATGCAGCCCACGCTGCTCTACTTACTGCCCCCTCCCCACCCCCACCCCCCACAAACATTGCTACCCTGCCTGCATGCCTCATATGCATATGCAACCATTTCTTTCACACACCTGAACCTGCCGCTGTCAGGGAAGGTCATGCAGTCCACCCTTGCTGTGCACTCCCCGCTCCCCAAACACATTATGCATGCATGTGACATGCAGCCACACAGTGTCAACACGAACCTGAACCTGCCGGTGTCCGGAAACGTCATGCAGTCCAGCGCCTCTATCTCCCCGCACCAGCCCCAGTACTCCGCCACCTGCTCACGGCTGTAGCCGTACGGCATGCCGCCAACAAACACCTGCACGGCAAGGCAGCAGCGGCAGCAGGTGAGCCAGCGTGCGGCAGCGTAGGCGTGGCAGAAGTCAGAACTGTACTGCGCAGTCAAGTAACTGCTGCTGTCAGAGAGTGCACGGCTGCAGGCCATCTGTGGTAGCAGCGGCTGAAAGTGGCAATGTACAACTCATCCACAGATGTTCTCGCCGATCCACCTGCCCAGCTACTCACCCACACACTCACACACTCAGAGCCACCCACCCAGTTGCGCACTGCCCCACCCATTCCCACACCCTTCACCCACACATACCCCACCCACCACCGACTCGCACACCCACCCGTCGTGGCACGCAGCCGTCCTTGTCAGCCGCCGTCACCGCCTGTATGGCTGCAAGCTTGGCCTCAGTCTCAGCAGCAACACGAGCCTCAGTGGGCAGACCAGCCAGCCCACTGCCGCCACCGCTGCCAGCAAAGTTGAAGGCAAAACCTGAGGATGGCGGCGGCGCCTTGACGGCAGCAGCAACCGGCGGCGCTGCTGCTGCTGCTGCTGCTGCTGCTGCTGTCGCGCCGCCTTCTGTGAAGCCCAGCACGCTGCGTATGCGTGCTGCCTCCTCTGCATTGCCTTTGTCTTCTGCATCTGCCTGCTGCTGTTGCTGCTGCTGCTCGGGCTGCTTGTCTTGCTCAGCACCCTCACCACCGCCTGCTGCTGCTGCTGCTGCTGCTGCTGCTGCTGCTGCTGCTGCTGCCTCTGCTGCCAGCTCAGCGGCGCGCTTGGCCTGCTTCTCTTTCTTTTTGCGCGCCTTCTCCTCACGGCGCAGGCGCAGCGAGTGCTGCTCCTCACTCTCATCAGCAGGAGTCACAGCCGGCACGGCTACTACATCTGCTTTATCGGCTGCTGGCTGCGGCGCTGCAACTTTGTCCTGTGGCTGCTGCTGCTGCTTCTCCTTCTTGCTCTTCTTCTTCCTTGGCTGCTCAGATGCTGCTGCTGCCTCTGCTGCTGCTGGTGCTGCTGCTGCTGGTTGTTGCGCATGGCCATTGGCAGCAGCTGCCTGCTCAGGCTGCTCCGGGACTGGCCGCTTCTTGCTGCTGCCTGTGCCTGCCAGCAGCGAGCAAGCCCATGCAAGGAAACAAGGTCAGGCACAGGACTTGATGTGCTTCTGAGCGGACAATGCTGAGACACATGCAGTGGCATTGCAGCCGAATCAACACAAGCATATGGACATTATGTGCACAGTTGTAAAGTCTGGGAGCACCTGCACCGTGCTCAGTGCAGCAGGGCACGCCTGGGGTGCCAGGTGACAGGCTGGCCAGCAAACTCTGACTGCTGCTGTCTGCACAGCTGCCGCTACAACTGAGGTGGTGGCGTACTCAAGCGTGAGTATACTTCCACACTCTACTTCAGGCGCAGTGCCTGGCTGCTTCATGACAGCCTGCAGCTGAACAAGCCTGGGCTGCTGCCAGCCAGGCTGCTGCTGCTGTCACGCACCGTCCTGCAGGAGCGAAGAAAAACAGCGAATCAGCAATGTGGAACTGAACATTGAAAGTTAAAAGAAGCTTTCAACTGCTGTATTCTTACCAGGAGCACATCGGAGACGTCCCGGTAGCGGGGATACAAGATTGGCACGCCATCATCGACCAGCGGCACTCTGCGGCCTATGAAGGGCGACTGCGCGCACGAACAGTGTTTAAACAATCACACCGGTGTATTTCTGGTCTTAGGCTGAGCTGCTAGCCTACCTGCTTCTTGCCCCTGTTCATGACTGCTGTTGAGACTGCTGCTGCTGGTGCTATGGCAGATGTGACTGCAAGCGAAGTCCTCGGTAACTTTGCAACTTAAAAAACTTAGCACAGCTTAGACAATGAGGCAGTCATGACTTAGACAGGCCATGATCTCTCTGGGAGTCACTCCAACGTAACGACAAGGGTTGTTTCTAACAGGTCGTCGTGACAGAAGCAACAACCACAGGCCCATGCTTCAGAAAGGACCCCACAAGACTTGAGCAGGCACAGTACACGCTCAGTAACAGGCAGGCAGGCACGACCACAAACCTGGTGCCGCAAGCAACCCTGTCTGACCAAAATGTACCCTGCATGTCGTCACCCGATTGCTGTTCATGCCCGTCAACCAACAACTCAACACTGCCGACAGCAGAGCTTCAAGCCACACCAAAACTTCACATCACTTCACAACTGCAATCTCATGCAGATTAACAGCCGCAGCTGCGCAGGTGCTCCTTCAGTGCAGGCATGGTCCGCAGGCCCTTCCCACACCTGTGGCAGGCCAGCCCCTGCTTCAACAGCGCCTCAGCAGCAGCAGCATCCACAGCCACAGCGCCAGCCGGGCCCTGCAGCGCAGCCACCACATCATCTAACCCCAGGAAGAACTTTGTGGTGAAGCTGTTCCAGTGGCGCTTGGTCTTGAGGCAGGGCGAGTCAAAGTCGGTGCTGATGATGTGCAGGTGAAGCTGCGCCATGCTGGGCACGCTGTGGAAGCCCAGCTGCCAGCCGGCAGGCACGGACTGCTGCTGCTGCTGCTGCTGCTGCTGTAGATGTAACTGCTGCTGCTGCTGCTCATTAGCTTGATGCTGCTGGCCTGACTGCAGGCCTGCAGCCTGCTGCTGCTGCTGCTGCTGCTGGATCCAGCCCAGCGACAGCTGCCGCATATGCAGCAGCAGCGGCAGGTGCTGTGGCCCCAGCTGGCTGGCCCGGTGCAGGTCCTGCTGCCGCGCCAGCAGCAGAGCATGGTGCCGCGCCTTGGGGTACTTGTCTAGGATGCCCACCACAGTGTCATCAACATGCCAAATGGTTTGACTACTGCGGTGGCGCTCAGGGTCTGTTGCAATGCCTGACAGGATGGTGCTCCAGCCACCACCAGCAGCTGGCCCTGCTGCTGCTGCTGCTGCTGCTGCTGCTGCTGCTGGCGGTTTGATGCTCTTGCCTGCAGGTGACGGCTGCTGCTTGGCCTGCTGCTGCTGCTCCTTGGCCCCACGCATCAGCGCTGCAAAGGCGTTGGGTCCAGAAGCAGGGCTGCTTTTGCTAGCTGGTGGGTTCTGGCCACCCCTCCCTGCTGCAGCAGCAGCAGCAGCAGCAGGGCTGCTTTTGCTTGCTGGTGGGTTCTGGCCACCCCTCCCTGCTGCAGCAGCAGCAGCAGCAGGGCTGCTTTTGCTAGCTGGTGGGGTCTGGCCACCCTTCCCTGCATCAGCTGCAGCAGCAGCAGGGCTGCCGCAGCTGTGGTCATTGTCGCTGCCGCTGCTGCTGTCAGTTCTGGCACGTTTGGTGGGTGGCTCCTCTGCTGCTGCCGCTGCCGCTGCCGCTGCTGCTGCTGCATGGCTGGTGCCTGCTGCCTCCTTGGGCACGCCAACATCAGCCGCGGTCCACTGCTGAAGTGCTGCCGCCACCTGCGCTGGGCTGCTGCAGGCAGTGACGCCCTGGAAGCCCTCAGCGGCAGATGGCAGGCCTGGCCAGGCGCAGCAGCGCAGAGGGAGGGTGCAGTGAAGGGTTGTCTGGTATGCTTCACCCGCAATGCGACAAAGGCGAGAATGTGCATGCTCAATAGCTGCTGCAATGCACTCGATGACATGTGCAACGCCAAGCCTCTACATGCACCTGTAGGACAAAGGGACGCAGCGCACTACACACAGCCCAAGCCCTCAGCTGCTTCCTTGAGTTGCGCGGCCATCTGCCCCACCACACGTGCAGCACCCCTGCCCTACATGCCCCTTGCTTCACAAGCAGTGGGCTGAGGGCAAGATTATGCAAGCCCACCAGATGCTGCAAGGCACTGGATGATAAGTAACATAAATCCTTTTCAAGCACGTCCGAAAAAGGCACGCAGCGCGCAACTTACGCAGACCAACCCCTCTCACCTGCTTTCTTCAGCTGTGCAGCCATCTGCCCCACAACACGTGCAGCCCCTTTTCCCTCCACGCCTCCCTCGTGCCCCTTGCGGCCAGCAGCCCGCTCCAGGCACAGCGCCTGAGGCAGGCCCAGCACCAGGCAGTGGCAGGCAGCCCCTGCTGCCGCTGCAAGTGCAACAAAGTCGGCCCGCTGGCCCACGTCAACGTTGCACCTGGGAGGGGCGGTGGTAGCAGTGTGTACAAGCAGTGGAGGCAGTGCAGCAAGATGTGAGGCCTGGTGACAAGGCAGGCGGCAACAGGCTGTGGAAACCAGCAGCAGAGGGCTGTGTGCTGAGCGGCAGATGGGACAGCATGCCACCTGCTGCAACTGCAGCAGCAGCCTGCCGCTCTGCGCATTTGCTTGCAAACCAGTGACCACAACGCAACTGCCCGGATACTACGCACTGCATGCTACCTGAAGCCACCCTGCACCTGCCGCTGTGCTCAAAGCTCACCTGTCAATCGCCACGCTGCGCCCGCCCGCCAGTGCTGCTGCTGCTGCTGCCACGCAGGCCTGCCTGTCGCCGCGCTTGCCGGTCCTGATGGTGTCCTGGTTGACACGTGCCCAGCTGCGGCTGCTGCGGGCGGCCAGCTCAGCAGCAAACGTGGACTTGCCTGCAGGGGTTGCAGGAGGCGGCAGCAGCAGCACAGCAAGCAAGATGGTGCTTGGATGCAGCTGTTGGTGGAGGGGCACACAGACACCTATAAGGCTGTTGAAGGGAGCAGTAAAGCGTCACCACTGCAATGATATCATCCTTATCCAGCCAGGCAGCCAGCTCACAGGCCTGACGCTGTGGCAAGACCTGCACACAATGAGAGCAAACCCCTGGCTTGTGCTACATGATGCGCACATGCACACACACAGTGCGTCTTCCACCTGCGGCCACTGCTGCTGTTCGTGCAGATGTTGCTGCCGCCGCTGATGTCGCTGCAGGATGTGCCAGCAGCCTCCTGCGCACCTGACCCCGGCATCCCCACCAGCAGCAGCATCACGGGACGGTGGCCAGCAGCAGCTGCTGCCGCCACGCCTGCAGCCGCCTTTGCTGCATTTGCTGCTGCCGCTTGCGCCTTGGCTGCTGCTGCCTTGGCGGCCTTGGCTGCTGCCTTGGCTGCATCGGCACCGCCCCCAGCTGCTGTTGCTGCTGCTGCAGCTGCTGCTGGCTGCTTCAGTTTGCCTGCTGGACCCCCTTTGGCTTGGCCTGTGCGGGCGCTGGCTGCAGCAGGCTTTGCCGGAGCACGCGCAGCAGCAGCAGCAGCAGCAGCAGCAGGGCGCCCTTGAAGTGCAGTGCTCTTGCCGGCGCTAGCTGGGGCTGATGCAGCGGCAGCAGGGGCTGATGCAGCAGCAGCACCATCCGTTCCTGCAGCTTGCTGTGCTGCCTCTGCAACTGCAGGCTGCTCACGCTGCACTGCTGCCTGTGTGCGTCCCTGCTGCTGCTGCAACTGTCGGCTTGGTGCTTCCTGCTGCTGCTGTTGCTGCTGCTGCTGCTGTGGTGTTGGCTCCTCCCACAGTAGCTGAATCGCTGCCTCAGGCTTGGTGGCAATGAGTGAGAAGCTGTCACCGGGTGCCAGCACAGCACGTTCACCTGCGGCCGTCGGCAGTGGCATACGCAGCAGCGGCGGAGCAAGTACAATCGGCGTTGTGTGCGGTGCTGCAGCATGCAGGGGCTGTGTGTAGACATACATTCTGCAGCAGCAGCATGCACAGGCGCCATGTGCAGCAGCGCACCTTGCTTCAGCACCTGAGGCTGCTGGTTGGGCCGCAGCACCAGCGTCGGGTTGCCGGCACCTGTGTGCACCAGCTCCACCTGGTTGCACAGCAGCAGCACCAGCAGCAGCAGCAGCAGCAGCAGCAGCAGCAGCAGAAGCGTCCTCATCACATGTGAGCACAGCAGGCATCAGGGCAACTTGCAGTATGCAGTGCATGCAGTGCACATCAAAAGAGTGATTTGGCAACATGATCAACCATGGGATGGCTTCGTTGTGGTTGCAAGCTGGCTGCACTATTACATATGGTTATGGGCTGAACTAATTCTGTGCTGCCTCCAGGCAAGAAAGAACTGCTGCACCCAACCCACCTGTTTGTCGCCGTGCTGACGCAACGTGCACTGCTGCCTGCATAGAATCCAGGTACGTTTAGGTGCTGCTAAAACCCCAAGCATTACGTCTGCCCATCCCTATGCAAAGTCAGTTGTAGCAGCAGTAGCAGTTGAAGCAGCAGTAGCTCACCTGCTCACGAACATGTACGTGGCTGCCGGCAGCTTTGTGAGCTTCAAATCATCGCGCCCAACGTGACAAGTCCCTCCGTCTGGAATCACTCGTCTCTGCAGAGTCGTGGGCAGCAGCATGACGAAGGGCATCACGGTTGAGCACGCAACATGAGCAGGCCACCGGCAGCAACAACGTGATATCATCCAACGCCTGTTGCGACTACCAGTTCTACTTATAGGCTCCTTGTTCACCCCAGCGTGCAGCATTTGAACTCAGCCAGAACCCCAATCCTGCTACATGACAGCTCGGCGATTGCAGCTGTGCTTGGCTCACCTGCACCTGACCTAGCCGTCCGCTTGCCGTCTCTTGAGCAGGTCAAAACACACCCACATGCTTCGTCACTTTGTGGCTGTGGAAAACAACATTGCAGTCTTGCTTGCGGCTCAAAAGAAAGCTATGGCTGTCATAGCAACCGTTGCTATTCAAGCAGTCCTGGACCTGCAGGCCTGCAGCCTAGGTCCGGGACTGCTTGAAGTAGAGAGACTTTATCGTGAACTTATTTTTGCGCATCTAATCTCCTTTGCGCGAACCGGTCTTGGCACCTGCTTGGCACTACGGTAGTGGATCTCACACTGTGCCAGTCAGCAGTGCTGAGCACGTGCTTGAGATTACAAGTCAAGGAAGCAGCGCCTCACGCTGCGTACGTTCCGTGAAAAAAAGTTTATTATTGTTTAGACACGTTCAATGTTTTTGGACGTTCTTTCTTGAAGCTAAGCTCGTTCAGCGATTTTACTTTGGAGTCTCCAGTACCATACTACGTGAGATTACCCGACCACACGGTGCACGCCTCACACCATATCTGCTGTAGATCTGACTAATTTCAGGTGAAGTTTCCTTTCGTATCTTCTAATGCCATCTAGGAGCTACAGGTCACAAGACACTTCGACCGATGTGGTTCGTCGATTTGACGCCCTGGGTTGAAGCAGCTCCCTCATTCTGGAGAGCACGGCACTGTTCCTGCGTACAGCAGCAGGCGCAAATGGACAAGGTCCTGATGCTGAAGCTGCAGAAGCATCTCAGCTATAGGAGATCGCAGGCTAGAAAGCTGGAAGAGGAGAATAGGCAGCTGCTTGCAAGGTGAGCACCGCAGATGTTGGTTTTGGCAGCAGCAGCTCTGGCAGATGTACAGCCCTCTGCAGCATACAGTGCCAGCATCCCCGTTGCTGCCAGCAAGGCTCGCTGATTTCCGAGTTATGGCAGCTCTAGACTCTGGAAGAGGGTGCATTGCAGGCTGTGCGGCAGCTGGCGCCCCCCCTTTTCCCAGGAATGCTGCCCACACCTGCTGCTGCTAACATTGCTGCTGCTGCATGCATCATCAGGGAAGCCATACTGCAGGCCTTCTGCCAAGAGCTGACATGGCTGCGGCACCAAGAATGCAACGCGTGGGCAGTGCTTCCTGGGCTAGACGGGGAGCAGCAGCAGCAGCAGCAAGAGGGGCTGATGCTGGCATCAGACACAGCGCAGTTTTCCGCGGAGGAGCTGCTGCTGCTGCAACAGCTACAAACCAAAACAGCCATTCACTTCGTCGGCGCATGTGAGCCTGACCTGCCCCAGGCGCTCATGCAGCAGCAGCAGCAGCAGCAGCAGGAGGCCAGACCACAGTTATGGTGTGGCACAGTCGGCGTTGGCAGCACAGAGCCGCAATGCTGGCAGCAGCAGCAGCAGCAGCAGCAGGATCAGGAGCTGCCATTTGCTGAGGGAGCTGCTGGCGCAGTAGCAGCAGCAGTCTGCACATCTGCTGTCAGGCGTCAGCATTCTGGCAGCAGCAGCGACATCATCCACATCTCCAGTGACATGAGCGGCAGCGGCCCTGCACCTGCGGCTGCTGGCTGGCCTGAGGGTCAGCAGCAGGAGCCGACTGTGGCGCCGGATGACAACTTGCTGTATTTTTTCAGGCGCAGCTTTGCCATGCCTCCATACCCAGGTGGGAGCAGCCCACCATGGGGTTGTAAGGTGCACTGCTGTGCCATGTTGTCCAGCTTGCGCAAAATGCCGCCGCTGCTTCCAGACAGTGTCGCCAGCTTACCTTGCGCGCTGACGCAGCATGCACGGACGCAGCATTGACAGCTGCCTGTCGACCATTTGTTTGCATTTCTGCAGCTGTGCGTCGTGCATGGCTGGTCATGCACCACGGCATAAGCTTGCATCAAGCTGCTGGGAAACACCAGGCACATACCAGCGGCATCACATCTTTTTGTGAAATGTGTGTGGTCCCTTGCACGTGTGCTTCTGCCCAATGGCTGCATGCAGGTGCCGCAGACATGAGCATGCAGGACGTGTCCAAGGTCTACAACGAGATCGTGCGGGAGCTGTCTCTCAACCTGGCACTGTACAAGGCAGCGCAGCAGCAGCCAGCAGCAGCAGCAGCAGCATGTGCAGGCAGGGCCAACAGCTGGCCACCAACAGACCTCACGCCGTGGCAAAACATACGCGCTGCGTTTGACAGGTGCGCGGCAGAGTGCAGCTCGGGCATCAGCAGCTACACATGGACGTGTTTCCAGTGTAACTGACGCTGATGATGGCTTTGTAGACTTGCAGAGTTGCATGAAGTTGGCAGCATGCTGTTGATGTGCAGCGTGCCTGCGGGTGTCATCCAAGTGCACCTGATGGCCAGCCCATGCTTTATTGCACTGCAACGGCTGCATTCTTTGGCTGTAATTATCCGCTACGCAGCAGTGGATAACGCCCTGCCGCCCTCAACTGCCCTGCACTTCCCCTTAACAGGCATGCAACTCAGACACCATGCCTTCTGCTTGTCCCTGTACCTGTGTGCCCGCCTCTCTGTCCTCTGCCACCTTGCACAGGCTGGCGAACAAGTATGTGACGCTTGCGCAGCTGCAGCGGGGCATCTTGATGTGCGTCACTGTGCTGGCAAACCACGCCGACATGTCACAGCCATTGCTGCCGGTGCGTACGCCCAGCGGAACACAGCAGGCCCTGCAGGGCCTGCCAGCTGGCACGCAATCATATCCTGCGCAGGCTGCCGCTCATGCTGCACATCATGCAACAAACACTGCTGCCCAGGAGCCATACAGCACATGTCACATGCTTCTTCCCGCTGCACCTGGCGCTGCGCGCTTCACTTCTCTGCATGTCTATTGCGTCTGATTCTGGCGCGCTGCTGCTGCTGCTGCTGCTGCAGGAGCCCAGCTTACAGGACCACATTCGTGCTGTGCGGCAATTGGGACTGAGCGCAACGCAGAAGCAGCAGATCGCTGACGGCTGCGCAGTGTTCCGCCAGCTGCTGGAGCCGGTGCTACTGGGCATGCGGCAGCTGCAGCTGCAGCAGCCAGGCGGCAACGCTGCTGCTGGCGGCAGCACTGCTGCTGGCGGCAGCGGCAGCAACAGCTTCAGTGACAGTGCACGGGTTACTGCAGAGCACAGCGGCAGTACTGCAGCAGCATGCGGTGCGGACAGCAGCAGCATGCACAGCGCGACAGCAGCAGTAGCAGCAGTAGCAGCATGCAGCAGTTTCATATCAATGCTGTCAGCAGAGGGCTACAAGATGCACAGGTGAGGGGCTGTGGTGGTGTGCATGCACAGCAGGCGCAAGCTTCTGCCACAGATGCAATGTGGTTGAAAGGTGCAGTGTGTGCCATGGAAGCTGCAGCTGTAGCTGCGTGGGGCTGCACAACCTGCATTTTAGCAGCATTCCATTGTGATGCTCATGGCACGCAGCCAGATGCTGCACCTTGTATGCCATGCTGACTGCGGTTGAGGTTCAGATATCCTGTACTGCTGGTTGCTGTGATATAGTTGGACGACGTGCCACCTGCTATGTAAGGTGCTGTTTCCTCTGTGACGTTCCGTTCGCTGCCGTTTATATCACCATTTGTCCCCCTGCCTACCCATGCCCTTGGCTGCTGCCTCCTGGCCGCTGCCATGGCTTGCCCGCCTGCCGCTTGCAAGGAGGCGCTGCACCAGCAGGAGCAGCACACATCTCATGCCGTTTACATGAGTGTTATGTGGATGGTTTATGTTTAACTCTGGCAGCTTGATCAGTGATATGAGATTGCTACTGCCAGGGGCCACGAATTGCACCCACACCACAAATCATACCGCTAGCTTGCTGCCTTGCAGGCACCATGCATCAAACACCCCTGGCGCTGCCTGGAATCACAATTCACGATTCAGGCTGTGCTGCACACTGCTGTGTGCATCCAGAGATGCAGCTTGAGTATCTTCTAGCACGCTGACAGCTGCCTGAAGTGCACAAAAAGGTTGAGTTTCACATTGCAGACACGCTCTACCTGCCTACACAAAGCCTACCAGTCCTGCACATGCAACAGCCATACCCAGGGGGGCACGCAGCGCTGCACTACGATCACCACTTTGACAAGGACATACAAACCAGCCCGAAAGTCACAGCCGAACTCAAACTATGTAGTAAAAATGGCCACCCGGCAGTGCTGCGGGCATTGTGCCACCCATGCTCCAACCTGCTGAAGAGATTATTTGCTCTCATTGCGCACTTTGACACCGTGCACTCGCAGCTCGGTTCCTCATTTGGGGAAATAACATTTCACCTATATCGTTTTGGTTGTCCAAGCATTCATATGTGCGTTACTCAAACATTCATGGATCAAAGTGCCTGCAGCCACTCATGCCACTGCCACTGCTGCTTGCCTGCCAGCAGCAGCCCCCGCGTATGCAGCTGCTGCCTGCGCAGCAGTAGTGCTGGGCCGGCTGCCGCCTGCGTCTGCGCCAGCTGCTGCTGCTGCCGTCGCAGATGTCCGATGTGCCGTCCTGCTGCTGCTGCTCCTGCTGCTGTGCACCACCACAGGCTGGAAGGGCCAGGGCTTGGCAGGCAGCAGCTTGCGCGCCGCCTCTGCTTTGGCCTCGGCCAGCAGGTAGTAGCAGGCCGTCACGTAGTTGGCCTCGCCTGCTGCCAGGTAGCGCAGCGTGGCTGCGCGCGGGTAGCCGTGCGACTCCAGGTCCGCCAGGATGGCTGCGTCAGCCGCCACCTCCTCTGCAGACACGCAGGCAGCAGCACACAAGGTTACAATACAAGGTGATTATGCGTCACAGCAAGCGTGCTGCGCGTCGTTTCAACAAGCAGCAACCATGCGCACTCATAACAGCGCTCCCAACAAGCTGGACGTGCACGTGGAGCCTTAAGAAGCTGCGCAGTTACAACACAACCTGCACTAGTCCTCCACCCCCCTCTCTCGCAGCAGCAGCCTCACCTGCACCGCCGGGCCCCTGCACCACAGCTGGCGCGCTGTAGCAGTTAACGGACGGCATCTCCCAGGCTGGGCCGCTGCCGCGCGTCCAGGGGTGCTGGGCCACCTCTGCCAGGCTGATGCGACGCTCCGGGTCCACGGTGAGCATGCGCGCCAGCAGGTCCTTGGCGGCCGGGCTGAGCCAGTTGGGCGCGTTGTAGCTGCCCGCCATGATCTTCTGGCACAGCTCCTGCAGGGGCGGGTCAGGTGCGGTTGATTGGCACAAGTGTCAGGCGATAGGGGTGGAAGTCGCAGCAGGTGCCGAGCAAAACAGGCACATGAAAGCACTGATGAAACAGCAAATGGTGAAGGCTCATCATTATGCCAAGGAAAACTGTCAGCTTGCCAGCCTGCCATATTCACGGCCTGCTAGCCTGCTAGCCGCCTGCCGCACCTGCTTGTTGCCTGTGGGCGAGTGGAAGGGCAGGAAGCCCGCCATCATTGCAAACAGCACCACGCCCAGGCTCCACACGTCAACAGGCGGCCCCTCGTACAGCTTGCGCGCCACGATCTCGGGCGCGGCGTAGCTGGGGGAGCCGCAGTGCACGCGCAGCTTCTTGCCCGGGGCGTAGAAGGCCGCCAGCCCGAAGTCGATGAGCTTCATGTTGTTGGTGGCGTCCAGCAGGATGTTCTCCAGCTTGATGTCGCGGTGCACCACCTGGCAGCGGGGGAGGGATGGGACAGGGCACGCAGGCAGGCAGCGCATGTGTGAGCAGCTCGGGACTGGACGCACAGCAGGTGGACAACATGTCTGTCAACAAGGCAGGTCACGCCACACACTGTGCTGCAGCGAGCCCCTGGGCAACAAGAGCCAAGTTCACAGCAGCCCTGACATGCATCCAGCCCCACTGTAGTGTGGCCCCACTGCGCACCTCATTGTCGTGGCAGTACTGCAGCCCCGCCACGATCTGCTGCAGGAAGAAGGCCGCCTCGCCCTCGCCCAGCCGCTTGCGCCCCCGCACGTAGTCCAGCAGGCTGCCAGCAGGCGCATACTCCATCACCAAAAACAGCCGCGGCCCCGCCTCCAGCACCTCAAACAGCCTGATGATAGCGGCGTGGTTGAGGCGCTTGAGCACGCGGATCTCGCGCTGGATGCGGCTGGCCTCGTTGGCATCAGACAGCTTGGTTTTGTCGATGACCTTGACCGCGACCTTGCGGCGGCTGAGGTGGTGCGTGGCCAGCCGCACCTGACAGAAGCCGCCCTCGCCCACCACGCGGCCCACGCTGTAGCCAGGCAGCAGCAGCGACTCCGCGGCGTCGTCGGCTGCTGCTGCTGCTGCTGCTGCTGCTGCACCTGGTGCTGCTGGTGCTGCTGCTGTGGTGGCAGGGGCATAGGTGGGTGCCGCAGGTACTGCAGCTGCTGCAGGTGTAGGCGCAGGTCCGTTGCTGACTGGCTGGCTGTCATAGTCGTCGCCGTAGTCACTGACAGTGGCTGTGCGCTTCTGCTGCCGCGCCTGCTGCTGCTGCTGCTGCTGCTGCTGCTGCTGCTGCTGCTGGGCCTGCATGGCAGCCCTGACAGCTGCTGCTGAAGCTGCCTGCGCCTCTGCTTGCCTTGAGGCTGCTGCTGCTTCCGCAATTGCTGCTGCCACCGGGCCATTGCTGCTGCTGCTGGTCCTGACAGACGTCCTGACAGCAGGCACCATCTCAGGCTGTGCTGCTCCGCGGATGGCTGCCTGAGGTGATGCTGCAGCGCCAACAGCAGCAGTGGCCGGCGGGGTTGCCTGGTACATTTGCTGCTGCTGCTGCTGCTTGGCATACTGCTGCTGCTGCTGCTGCTGCTGCTGCTGGGCAGGCGCCCTGGTGCTCGCTGGTGCTGGTGCTGCTCCCACTGCTGCTGCCAGGGCAGCTGCTGGTGCCTGGCCGGCAATGATGCTGCCGTCCCGTGAGGCGATGGATGGCCGCTGCTGGTAAGGGCTGCTGCCGCTGGCAGAGCTGGTCCGCTGGTGCACAGCAGCACCCTCTGCGGCAGCCTCAGCTGCTGCAGATGCATGTGCTGCCGCCATCCCCATGCTCATGTCTGCAGACTGTGTGACCCGCATGCCTGCATACGCTGCACTGCCAGTCATGCTACCGCCGCTGCCAGCACCCGCAGGTTCGCCAAAAGCAAGTGACCTGCGCACGCTAGCAGCAGCTGCTGCTCCGACACTGTAGCTGCCATGCGTGCTGCTCATGCTCAACGGGCTGGGGCCAGGCCCAGCTGGTGCCACAGGCGTGCCGGGCGCAGGGCCTGCCCCGACAGATGACCAGCTGCCAGCGCTGTGGCAGTCAGTGGACAGCTCTGCGCTGCTCTCAGCGCCTCCATTGCCCCAGCCAGAGCCGCGCATGCCTGTCAGCGTGCCCCAATCGCCCTGCAGCCGGGCCATGGGCGAGCCGCTGCTGCTGCCGCTGCCGCCCAGGTCCGAGGGCCGCCGCAGCGGGGAGCCCTGCTGCGGCGAGGAGCTGAAGGATCCAGCTGCAGCTGCTGCTGCTGCTGCTGCTTCTCTGAACTCCCGGGAGCTTGCGATGGGGCTGGCACTGCCGCCACTACCACTGCTGATGTGTTGCTGCTGCTGCTGCTGCTGGGATGCAGCGGGTGCCGCTCCAGCCAGGCTGCTGCTGTTGCTGCTTGCTGCGCTGCCCCAGTCTCCGCTGCTTCTAGGGGCGGTGCTGCTGCTGTTGACGCCACCGTTGCTCAGCATCTCAGTGGCGCTTCTCCGCCGCAAAGCACCAGATGGAGTTTGCACAAACCTTGCTGCTGCTGCTGCTTGAGCACTGCCACTGTATGCTTCCTGCTGCTGCTGCTGCTGCTGCTGAGCGACTGTGCTGTTAGCAGTGCTGGCTGCACTCGCAGCTGCAAGGGCGGCTGCATGTTGCTGCTGCTGCTGCTGCTGATGCAGCTGGAACTGCTGTTGCTGCTGCAGCTGCTGCAGATATGTCTGTGGCTGCTTTGAGCTGGTGCCAGCATGCTGTTGCCCTGCACTCGGCTGCTGTTGCTGCTGCTGCTGAGTGACGGGGCTGAGCAGGTTCTGCCCTGATCTGGGCCGCAGCAGGCCAGCATGCAACGGGCCAGGCACGGCTGCAGCATCATCACTGCCATCTACTGCAGTAGCGCTGGCATCAGCTGCCTGCCGGGCCTCTGCCTCTACTGACTGGCGCATGATGGCAGCAGCTGCTGCCGCAGGGCTGGCTGCTGCTGCAAGAGCCTCCGCCGCAGACTGCAGGATCAACTTTGCAGCTGCCCCGCTGCCTGACCACAACGCGTTTGTCACGTTTGAGCTGCTGGAATGCTGCGACACCCCGGAGCCACCTGCTGCTGACTGCGAGATTGGCAAAGGCGCTGATGGCTGCCGCTGCATTGACACCGCGGCTGTGCTGCCGCTAGCCTGGCGAGACACGCTGTGGCTGCTTCCCGCACTGCTGCTAGCACTGCTGCCGCCTGCAGCTGCGTTAGCCACTGTGCCTGTTGCCCCTGCTGCTGCAGCAGCACTGCTCACAAGGTTGCCTAGCCCTAGGTCTGCCAGCATCTGGGATTGCAGGCTGCTGCGCGTGCTCATACCCGCAGCAGCTGTCACGCCAGCCTGGGCTTGCTGCAGCTGCTGCAGTGCTTGCCTGGCCGCTGCCGCATTGCCGCCCACAGACAGGAACGTTGACCACGACTGCGGGTCAAGGTTCATGCCCTGCTGGGTGAAGTTGATGCTGCCGGCGCTGGCAGCAGGCCCAGGTCCAGCAGCACCAGCTGCTGCTGCTGGGCTGGGGGCTGTGAGCTCTGACCTGAGCTCGGCGCGTGAGCTGCCCTTTGCTGTCAGTGGCCTGCCGCCAATGCTGCTGCTGCTGCTGGGCCCCATGATGCTTAGGCCGGACAGCTGGCCTGAGGCGTTGACTGTCAGTTGACCTGAAGACTGCTGCTGGCTGTGCTGCTGGTCCAGGCTGGCATGCTGGTCGCTGCTGTGTAGCTGCTGTTGACGCATCAGCTGCTGCTGGTGTTGGTGTTGCAGCAGTAGCATTGCCTGCTGCTGTGTTGTTTGGCGTGGCTGCTGCTGCTGTTGTTGGCGCGATGAGTGCTTTTGCGTGTTAAATGATACATTGATTGAGCTGCTGTTAGAGCTTGGGCTGCTGCTGCCATTAGCAGGGGGTGTCCGTGCCCTACTGCTGCTGCTACCGCTGCCTGGTGAAGTGCTGCTGCCAGTGTATCTGCTGCTACGGAAGGCGGACGAGCGTGCTGCTGCTGCAGCGCTGCTGGCGCTGCCTGTGCTGCCCGAGCTGGCGGTGGGGCTGTGTGGTGCCAGTGCTCCCGGGCCTCTCGCTGGCCGTAGGCTGCCCTCCAGCGATGAGCGCAGGCCAGCTGCCGCAGCCGGCTGCTGGTGCTGCTGTATCTGCTGCTGCTGCTGATGCTGCTGCTGGCAGGAAAAGCATACAACATAGGCATTGCAGGTTGAGCGCAGTGTGTGCTAGTGCGATTACTTGCTGCTTCTGTATCAGAGAGAAGACAACAAGCAGCAAGATGGTCGGGCAAAACGTGCACAGGACTCCATGACATGCACTGACATAAACTCTGCATGCAGCTGCCTGTTCAACAGCCTGCACTGCCTGCTCCTGCAGCTGCAGCGGCCCCGTACCTTGGAGGCGCTGGAGCGGTGGAAGCTGAAGGCGTAGCCCAGCTTGGCAGCAGCAATTGGGTCCGGCGAGGGTGGGCACTGCAGGCCGCCACTGCCATCAGGAGTAGCACTCGCATCATCAGCATGCTGCCTCTGATGCTGCTGGGTGTGCTGCTGCTGCTGCTGCTGCTGGGCGGATGTCGCATGGCTGCGCACCTTGGGGCTGTATGGGCTGCTGGGCTGCAGTACTGTGGTGCCAGGCTGTGCCTTGATGCTGCTGCTGAGGTATGGAGAGTGCGCTGCAGAACAGTCACACAGCACAGGACAGTCAGGTGTCATGTATTGATTTTGTTGGGGTTTTGATTTGTTGCTTTGGTGCAGCTGCTTATCTGGAGAGCTGCAGCGGCTGGCAGCACGCCTTATGAGTTGCCATGCAGGGTCAGCTGGACAGGGCCTTTGCCCACGCTTTCTGTTGTGGCTATGCTCAGCTTGAACACACACCCATGCACACATGTGCCCTGGCCAGCTCACCCAGTCGTTGCGGGACTTTGAGTGACTGTGCAGTGAAGAAGTCTCCAACCAGCTGCGGTTGCTGGCTGCCGCTGCCGCTGTACCATGCCGCCGTGGCGCTGCCTGCAGCCCCCCTGCCTGGCGTCACGGAGCGGCCCGGGCCCACGCCAGTGGCGCTGGCCAGATGTCCTGCAGCTGGCCTGCTGGGGGCTGGGTTGGAGGAGGGCCTGCCATAGGTCCTGCCCCAGAAGCCTGCCTGCCCGCGTGCGCTGCTGGGGCTGCCGCCTGCTGCTGCACTGCTGCTGCCAGTACCAGCTGTGCCGGTTGAGCTGCTGATCGCATATTGCTGGCCCCGATCGCTGCTGATCCCTGCAGGTGCATGTAAGCCAAAGCACGCAAAGACGGTTAGGTAGACGCAGTGCCCCTGCGCGTCATGGCTGTGCCTCAGCACAGCTACAGCTGCAGGGACGGCCCACGTCACAAGTGCAGCACAGTCCAAGCCTGAACATTGCTAGTAGTGAGTGCTGCTTGTCAGGCACAAGTAACTCTGGCCTGTCGTCTCTGCTAATGCGGACATGGCAATACTTGAGTTTCCTTGCACACTGGTTGCATGTGCTGTAGCTGCAGCTGTAGCCTGGGGCCGAGCTGCATCTGTGAGCTGTGCTTACGCCTGGTACGTGAAGGGCTGGATGGTTGGCTCCTGCTGATGCGCTCAGGTGTCCTTGACGGGCCATGCTGGCTGCAGTGAGGTTGGCTAGGGGCTGTGCCTTTGCTGGTACCCTGCCGCGCTGCTAGCAGTGCCTGTAGACCATCTCCATTCCCTACCCAACCCTGGGCATGAGGGCTTGCTCGGTGCACTGCGGCAGTGAGTGAAAACACGCTGAAAGTTGATGATTGTTGCTGCGCGCCCCTGCTGGCCAATGGCGCGCTTGCACCGGTAGTGACAAACGCTGGGTTTGTAGTGCCCACAAGTGCTTGTTCTGCCCAGCAATAATCAGAAACAAATTTAAACGAGTGCTCGAGCTTTATAGCATGCTACAACCATACAAGGGCACGCACCAGTAAGTGGATGAAAGTTTTCTGTGGCGACATTCTCCGAGCTGCGTCGCCAGGAAACCATTTTTACTCAAGAGCTCATTCCGACTGCAACATATTTTGCGTTGATGCTGCTGACGACGAGTTCAAAAACAAAAATTATTGACTAAACAAGGCACCAAGACGTCCATTTCTCCCCCTAACCTAAACTGCTTAGCTATTTGTTTGAAGTACTGTTTTCGCCAAACAACTGCAGCTCTGAGCCCTCACTCGCCTAGGTTTAGAGGTCGGGGTTCTGCAGGCCCTCTTTGGTCCTCTACTACATCATGCAAGGAGCCGTCGAAGGTCGTCGACTTGTGATCGTTTGTCTAGAGAACCTTAAATTGCACTGGACGTCAAAACCACATCGCATAGGAGGGGTTGTCAGCGTCCTACCCTGAGTGCTTGCACGTAGCTAGTTGCGCCAGCCATGCTGCTCTCGAGGAACATGGCTTGCCCAGGAGTCAGTTTAGGGCCACGTGTAGTCAGAGCCTGCCGCTTTGTTGGCACAGGGGCACAGCTGAAGCGACACCTCGTGCAAGCCCGAGCTGAGCGCCAGCAGCTGCATACAACAGTGCATCAGGATGAGAAGAACACGACGAACATGCTGGTGGTGAGCAACCCTGCACACCTGCGCGCGGCAGCATCCTCTCGGCTGCAACGCTACCACTGCCAGCAAGTGGCGTTGTGGCGTGCATACTGGGTACTTGCCGCAGCTTACTGTGCTCTTGACGACCACCGTATGGCTATGCGGCTGCACAGCTGCTAGGGTTTCGCAGCAGCTGGTGCTCAGTCAGGTGTTGTTGAGCATGCACTGTGGTGTGGTGTTGGACAGCTGTCCCACACGGCCCCAGCTACCAGCTGCTTTGAGGCACAGCCGCGCACAAGTATGGCATCTTCGCCACCAACAACATACTAGCACGGCAGCTGCCGCTGATTAGCAGTTTCTGCCATTTTGTTAACAGTGTTGCTGTGCCACACTCTGCCGCTGATGCTGTCTGCTTGCAGGAAAACACCAGCAACAGCCGTGACAACCAGATAGCGATGTTCACACTGGCAGCGAGCCTGCTGGGTGGCATGGCACTGGGCGCGAGCCCCTGGGGCGTGGAGGAGAGCCTGCAGGGCAGCTGGGCAGCCGTGCCCTCCAACATGCTGGGCTGGAGCTACTTCCTGGCGTGGTCCATCAGCTTCTATGTGAGTTTTCTGACAAAATCAGCAGGCTGGCATCCCATAATGCAATGGCTGGTGAAGGAGCAGTTTGCTGGGTGGCTCAGCATGGTCGCCTGCTTGGTTTGGCAGCACATGACTTGCAGCTGGCCCCCAAAATGGAGCACTCAGGCCGCATCCTGTGCGATGAGTCACTTGCAGGACATGCATAAGATTATGGACGCGGGTTGGGCTGTGCAGTGCTCTTCAGCCAAGTGGTGTTGGGCTTGAACAGACCACTGACGCTGTGCTCTCCGCGCCTGCCCTGCCCTGAACATGCGTGGCTCTCTTTTTGCAGCCGCAAGTGTTTGAGAACTGGCGCCGCAAGAAGGTCGACGGCCTCAGCGCAGACTACCTGGTGTACAGCGTCATCGGCTACGCAGCTTACACAGCCTACACATCAGCGCTGTACTTCAGCCCGGGAGTGCAGGCGTCATACATGGCAGCGCATGCAGGCAGCCTACCAGACGTGCCGCTGTGCGACGTGCTGTTTGCAGGGCACGCGCTTGTAGTGTCTCTGTTTACGCTATACCAGTGCTACCTGTATGGTGGCAACAGCAGCGGTAGCGCAGCCAGCAGCAGCAGCAGCAGCGCAGCAAAGCCGCTGCTGCCAGGGCTATCAACGTCCCGTGCATGCGAAGTTACTGCAGTTGCAGTGCTGGGAGCAGTCGCCGCGTACTGCGGCCATGTGGGCAGCACCTGCGGGCTGGAGGACTGCGAGGCGTGGCTGCCGCTGCTGTACTTCCTGGGCACCACCAAGGTGATCATGACGCTCATCAAGTACACGCCGCAGGCGCTGCTCAACCACAAGCGCCGCAGCACGGAGGGCTGGCAGATCAACAACGTGCTGCTGGACCTGGCGGGCGGCGTGCTGTCGTTTGCGCAGATTGGACTGAATGCTGCCGCGCGCGCCGACCTGTCGGTGATCACCGGCAACCCAGCGAAGCTGGGCATCGCAGCCATCAGCATCGGCTTCGACATCGTGTTCATCCTGCAGCACTATGTGCTGTACAGGGGCGGCAGCAGCGCCTCTGGCAGCAGCAGCAGCAGCAGCAGTGATGCTGACAGCAGCAGCCCTGAGCCGGTGCTGGCCAGGGTGAACTCGAGCAGCAACAACATTGGGCTGGTGCGGCGGCTGGTTCGGCGCGCAGAGCGTGTTGTAGTCAATGCTGAGAAGGCTGGCAAGTCACGTACATGATGCAGCCATGTCTGCTCCATCACGTTTGGAGATGTTCCTTGTGTCTTTGCAGTGACTAGGGTTTGGAGATGTACGGAAGGCTTGGGCTGAGATGGATGCGGGGCAGTGCTCAAACGGCAAATATGCAGCCAATAAAAGCATGTCCCTCAGCAGTGGTGGGGCATTGGCTTATCGCCATGCCACATGTACAACATGACCAGAGCAGGTTCATTCTGCCTGGCGAGTAGTGAGCTTGTATCGGGTATGCGATGTAGGGTTACATTGTTTGACATGCTGCAAGGCCCAGCACGCTTTGCCGTTGCCAGCGGCTGCTGGTATGCGCCTGCTACATAGCGGCGGCGCTTGTTGAGAGCTTGTACTACTCCCGAGTGAGATGCTTGGTGTGTGTGTGTCATACTTCATGGTCAATGGCGGCCCTGTACAAGTGAGCCCGTACATAGTGCATGTGGGCTTAATTCTGTGTGAGCGAGAAAAAAACATGTGTGGTGAGCTGGAGCAGATCCAGCCTGTGCTGCAGCCAAACTGAGCTGTCGTGTCTGTATGCTAGCTGTGCAGGCGATGTCACCTGCGGCACGAGAGATGCAGGATGCATGCTGCAAGCGAGCGTTGTGAAGCACACCGTAGCAGGCCAAATGTGGCCAAAGTCTTCTGTGGTGTCAGTGCTGTGGTGGTGAAAGCCGAGCGTGTGTTGCGTCGACTGCCACGGCCGCGAAGGCCGCTGAACACCTCACGTTTCTCCATGTTGAGTGCCGCGCTGCTGCCTTGCTTCCTGTCTGTTTGCCATGCATCTGAAATGGGCGAACAGAGCTGTGTGGCATACACCACGTGCAGCATGCATGCCTTGTGCCACATCTGCTGCCACACATTGTGGCGGTGCCTGTGCGGTGCATGCACCTGTGTTGATTGGGTGCCATGGCGCTGCTTGCGCCGATGCTTATCTTAGGGTAGCTTAGTGTCCTGTACACCATCCGCGTTGGAGATGATGATGAAGAGTTCTATTGCATTCTTTGTTATGCTGAGATCGCTGCAGGACTGTTGCAGATGTTGGCAGGCAGTCGAGCGTGCAGGCTGAGGACACTGTTTGTCACTGCAGCGGCGTTATGCACTGGCAGGATGGTACGTCAGCTGTCATCTGGGTGCGTTACTGTTGCTGCTGCTGTGGAATCAGCTGCTGCTTCCTTACCTGACCTGGCCGCAGCAGCACCAGCGTGCTGACTGTGCAGGGCAGCAGAGGACAGGGCTGCTAGTTACAGTACTGGTTGTTCCCAACAGCTACGTCTCGCAGTTGGTCCAGTCGTGGGTGTCTTGTTGCCGCAGCAAGAGGCTATCGAAAGGTATGGCCAGTATGATGTGCCAGAAACTTGCTGCACATGTTGTGCTTGTTGAGCATGGGGAGCAGTAGCGGTTACTGCATGCATGTACAATAGGCAAGGTCGCAGCTATGCTGCCAGTGCTTCTCACAGCAGTGGTGAGCCCTGTGTGGCTGGTGCGACGCGTGCATTCTGCTTTGCTTTGCTGGCTTCATGAACATTGCTGCATTCAACGTTTGAAGAACAACCAATCAAGCGCAAACTGGTTGAGAAGCATCCCTTGTGCCTCAGCTGGGCATGCAGGCGTTGCCCGCTGCGCAACAGCTATGCTGCCCCATGTGCAGGCTGTCTTGTGAGCCATGGGGCTCCTTGTTTGCACTATTTCTGGGGTGGCCGTGAGCAGAGCAGCAGGTGTGGCTCTGAGGCTTGATTTCAGGTACCTGGCAAGCACCTGCTGTAGCCATTTGCTGCAAGCAACACTGTGCATAGCCTGATGCCATGCAGGGCACCGGCAAGCACGGAGTTGGCGCACGTGGTGCAGCAGCTGCCTGGGCTGCTGTGTGTATGCATTTGCTGTGGAGCAATCTTCTTCTTTTTCCTAGTGCAGCATGCCTTGGCAGTGTTGCCGCTGTCATCAGGTGGCGGCGCTGCCAGGCATCTTTGTACACTAGCGTGGCGATGCTTCGATGCAGGTTGCCTATATGCTGTGAGAGCAGCTGGCAGCGGGCTTCACCCACTGAACAACGTGTTGGTGGAGTTAGCATCTATCCACGCCCGTCTTTTTTTGTTGGGTTTGCGATGGCCGCAGATTCTGGCACCTATTATTTCTCCTAGAAAGGTGTACTTTGTTATGACGCGCCGCAGAGCAGCAGCGTGCGGTGTACTACTGTGGTTGCTGCGTCAAGACACAGTGTTGTATGGATGGCTGTGTTCGCTGCATGTTGCGTGCAGGCCAGATTGGTGCCAGTGATGCACCTGCATTGTGCCTCATTGTGTTGCAAGTTGTGTGGGGCCTTGGTGCTGGCATGCCAGCTGCACAGCCGCTGCCGCGGCTTGCATCGGGCTGATCAACCAAGCAATTAGTTAGCTGCTACTGTTCAAAGGTTGGCAACAAGATGATGCGGAACTAACTGAGTTTTCAAGGTATGCTCAGAGCATCATCATGTGCTGCATGAACAGGTAACAGCACCCCCTGCCAGTGTATCATACACTGTCATGATGACAGCAGATTCCAAGATGGTCCAGGTCCATGCGTCGCTCTTCATTGACCTGCATGTAATCAACAGTAGGTGGTTGATCAGCTTATCTAGCTGTGCAAGCTGCCGGCAGAAATAAATGCCTGGCACTTGCATCTGAGGACGAAGTGTGACCAGGTTTTCTTTTGAATGCAGGTAAAACCAGAACAAGACTAGAGCAGGAGAAGCACACCAGCAACTTGAAGTTGAAGCAGCCATGGTGCCTCTGGGGGCCCCTTCTAGATATGTGAGTGAGCAATATGCTGCATGCTTTTGCAGAATGTACTGTCTTCCATGCAATTCTTTATACTAAAACGAAGTGAGAGAGACGAACCCGGTACGGAAGGAGGGTTTGATAATCATCAGACAGCCGGCATTCAACCGCTGAGATCAAGCTACATACCCTATAAATCATTCTCGGAGACGTCTTGGCCTGCGCTTCACTGTGACATTACCGCTTTGGGCCACTTCGAAGCACCTTGAACATCACCGGGATGAATCTGTGCTCGGTGCTGCTAGTCTTGGCTCTGAGTACCGCATTTGCCCAAGCATTCCCTTTTGTCAACAAACAGCCGCAGTCGCAGCCGCAGTCGCAGCAGCAGCAGAAGCAGAAGCAGCAGGAACAGCAGCAGCAGCAGCACAGCAAGCACCAGCCCAGGCGCTGCACGAAGACGTTGGCACCAGCAGACGCACTGCACCCCCTATGCTTCGTACCAGATACAGTCTCAACGGAGGCGCAGGCGTTCCTGCGCCAAAGGCATGTGGTGCCGGGAGTGAGCTGGAACGACAAAGCAGCAGGCCAGCGGGTGAGACACTACCACAGCTAGATGTATGCATGGGGATTTGGTATGTCACGTCGCTCTGACGTCACGACAGCAGCATGGCAAAGGCTTGTTGGAGGCGTCGCTAGCAAACGTGTACAGGCACTAATGCAGTTGAAGTGAGAGGCGTCCCAAGGTTCCATGTGGTGAAAGTGTTGTGTTGTGCACACGCGGTTGTCATCATTGATGCATCCTGCCCCCTAAGCAGCAGGCATTGTGCCTGGGGTACTGCAGGCCAAACTCTACCGGCATGCATGAACTAGCAGCTCCTTCTGCTTTTGCCGTTTTGGCTCGGGGATCACGACCTCGAGTTCTGCATGGCGTTGCCGTGTGTCATTAATATGTGGCGGTACACGCGTCCTGCCTGCTCTGCCCTCCTGCAGGCGGCCGCAGCATACGATGACGTCGTGCGGCCCATCAGTGCAGCGGCAGCAGCCAAGTTCCTGCAAGACGTGCGCAATGACACACTCGGCGGCGTGCCTGTGACCATTGGCACCCCACGCGGCATGCCGCAGGCCAACGCTGACAAGATTCTGGTCTACGCACATGGAGGTGCCTGGGAATTGAAGTTTGCCTAAAGCCTACAGCCTGTGCACGTGCTGAATCCTGCATTTTGCACTGGTGTTGCAGCGCTTACAACTGTAGCGGTGGAGACAAGCACCGCAGCAGTAGCTGCAGATGGCATCTGTGCGGGTAGATCACACCAGCGGCTGCTGGCACTTCAGCACCACACACTCACAGATTGACTGGTGCCCTGTTTTTGCTGCTGCTGCTGCTGCTGCTGCTGTGCGCATCTTGCATTGGCTTTATGGTCTGCCCAGGTGCATATGTCAAGGGCTCCTGCTACCATCTGTGGCACGTCACAGCCATGGCTGCACAGCTGGCGGGTGTACAGGTGAGCAGCGCGTGAGCAGCTTGCACTGCCTAGCAGCCTGGTGAGTACTTAGTACAAGTTGCACCGTTTTTCGCCCAATGTGCTGCCGCAGCAATGTTGTTTACACAGATGCTGCCAGCTTGATGCAGACTCTGCAGTTGGCTCAGTCGGACTGAGCACAAGACACAGTAGACACAGTGAACAGCATTGGTGCTGCGCCGACTGCTGCTGCAGGTGCTTTGCATCGATTTCCGCTTGGCATGCGATGCGCCCTTCCCCGCAGCACTCGACGATGCCATGGCGGTCTACACAGCCCTGCTCAACAGCCGCCGCTACAAACCCCAAAACATTGCCCTCATCGGGGACTCATCTGGCGGAGGCCTCGCGCTGGCACTGCTGCTGAAAGCAAAGCAGCAGCTGCTGCCCCTGCCGGGAGCAGCACTGCTGATGTCTCCCTGGGCGGATCTGACGCAGTCCGGAGATACGCAGACGACGCTCACGGGTATCGACCCCTTCCTTCAGTATACCCTAAACCTCGCTCAGCCCGCGCTGACATATGTGAACGGCAATAAAGCACTGCTGCAGGATCCATTTGTATCACCGTTGAAGGCTAGCGTTGAGGCATTCAAGGGCTTTCCTCCCACGCTGTTACAAGTTGGGCTGCGGGACTCTTTCCTGAGCCTTTCGACGATGCTGCATAGGAAGCTGATTAGCGCTGGTGTCGAGTCTGTGGTGTCACCCTGGGAGGGCATGTGGCACGTATTCCAGGCGTCATTGGATGTTCCGGAGGCGCAGGAGGCGCAGCGAGAACTTGCAAAGTTCCTGGTGAAGCATCTTGGGCTCCAGGTGTGAAGTGCGTGGCGTCACCATGGGAGGACATGTGGCATGCGTTCCAGGCGTCACTGGACGTGCCAGAGGCGCAGCGAGAATTTGCAAAGTTCCTGGTGAATCACCTTGGGCTCCAGGTGTGAAGTTCACGCTGGAAAGTGGCTGCTTTAAAACAGGCGTTGTCAGTTATTGGTTGCGTGCAGCATATCTGCAGCACCTGTTATGCCTTATCCCTGAAGCTGTTTGGCGCGTTCCACCCAATATGGTTTGCATGGCTACCCCACACACTTGCGAATGGTCATGTAACCGTGCGCTTGATGATTTGCGGGACACCTGCTTGATGTGCAATGAGCCTGAGATGTCATGCAGCTGTGAAGCACGCAATGCAGCATCTTTGTTCACCCGTGTCTGCCTTTTTTCTTCAAAAAGCCATCACATGGATTTGTCTGGGCACTGCTGCTGGTGACCCCATACATCACGCCATTACTGTCTATCACACTTTTAGAGGAAGTGCATGAAGTAATCGTTGGTTTTGTGCGACGTGGTGGAAACACGTTGCCATGATGGTGACAAGCAACACGTGCATGACTTGAAGGGCATCTTCTGTGTTGACATCCATCCGTGAAGATGCAAGTGTTGTCGGGAAGATTGTGACAGGCTGAAGCGTATTTACGCCTACAACTGTGGTGAACCACTGCCATTTGAAAATTCTTGCCACTGCACAGATCATAGAGTCTTGTGCATGCAAGCACGGTTTTCGACAAAGGCACGAGCCTGGCAGGATGCCAGAGGCGTGCGACCTGCTGTCGTGCCAGCAGGATGTGCACGTGGAGCAGCAGCATCAGCAGCAGCACCGACACGACAGCTGTGGCGTGCCCAGGCAGCTCTAGAAGGGCACTCTCTTTCGGAGCTGACAGATCCTGCAAACTCCATCGTTTCGCCTGCGGCTGGCCTGGGCGAGGCCCAGCCCCTGGTCACACAGTTTGAAGCCAGGGAGGATGAAGACAGGGAGACGTTTGTGACAGCAGAAGGGCTGGTGCAGGAAGTGGAGGAGGAAGATGCAGAGGTGGGCAGCCTGCTACTGCTGCTGCTGCTGCTGATGTCAGGGCAGGCCAGGCAGCAGCGGCAGCTGATCAGCACCTGTGTGCAGGCGTGGTCAGTCTGCTGAGGGACTGGTTGCCACCACAGCCTGCCAGCAGCAGCATGCGCTGTGCAGCCACTGCCTGAAACATGGTGCATGTGATACCTCACTTGCAACCACAACCACACCGTAGCAGAAGCCACAGCAGCAGCAACATTTTGTGCCAGCTGTGTACACGTGCACATGGCCCGTGGCACATGTGGCGTCAGCCGCGCACATAATCACATGCACAGCAGCCAGCCACTCAGCCACCACCAGCTGCACGAGTCATCTATCACCTCACCCTCAGCATTGCTTCCTGCATTCTTTGCATGCTGGTGCTGCTGCCGCTGCAGTTTGACTACCTGGGTGAGACCACTGAGGGCAACCTGCACCTGGTGCAGCGCCTCAAGCGCGACGGCATGGTGCAGGTATGTGTATGTGTGGAGGGGGGGGGGGAGGGGGGGGCACGGCAGCCAGCACAGCTGACAGCTGAGGGCCAGGCACAGCAGCAGCAAGCACGGCAGATGTTCAGGCATGGGTAGCACCTGCAGCTGTGCAAAACAACACAGCAGGGAAGGAGTCGAGGACAGCAGCGCACTCACAAGCCACACAGGGCAGGCATGAGCTGGGCTGCAGCTTGAACATTGCTGGGCACTTCCCGGTTGCAGCTGTGCATATATGCACGGGTTGTCATACTTTTGTGCATGCACCTGCTGTACGACTGACTCCCTGTGGTGGTGGCAGCAGGCAGGGTGATAGCAAATGCTGGCAGCATTCATGTGACAGCGTGTGCTCGGTCATGCTGCGACGTGCAGCGTGCTGTGTGTAAGAGCATGTGCTATGTGCATGTGCTATATGCATTGCACTTTGTTCATGACTGCTCTCCTGCTGCACCTGCTGCTGCTGCTGCTGCTGCAGGTGTTTGGGCTGGAGGCGCTGTCTGACATCCTGACAGTGCCAGTGGCTGACCTGGCGGCAGCAACGCAGGTGCGCAGCAGCACGAGCACGCGTGGAGCCTGCGGGCTTCTGCTGCATGCGCAACGGCCTGTGGCATGACACGTTACAACAGCAGCAGGGGCAGCAGCACGGGCTGCTCTGCATGCGCAGCGGTGCCCCGGCAGCCGTAGCACCTGGCCTCCTGTTCGCCGCTGCAGCTGCAGCAGCTGTCCTCTTATCGCTGTCCTCCCATCCCCACAGCACTCGACAAGCACTCCCTCGCCGCCAAGCTGTACTGTGCTGTCCTGCGACAGCAGCGTGTATCAGCTCAGTGCTGCCTGCTGCCTTGCTGCCTGCCTGTTGCTGCATTGGCGTGTGCTGCCACAGTCTGTGCTGGACGAGCTGGATGTGCCTCACCGCTGGCCCGCGGGCTCCCCTGAGCGTGGTGTGTACTGCAGCCGCACGCTCAACCTGCGCAGCATCAAGGCTATTGGGTATGACATGGACTACACACTCATCCACTACGACGTCAACGCATGGGAGGTGCGTTGCGGGCTGGGTTTAGGTTTCTCAGGCCTTAAGTTGCTGTCAAGCTGCGTTTCATGCACATCCACTAAAGACGTTGACGCCTGGGAGGTGTGCATGGGGCTGCGGACGCTGCCTGCCGCCAGCATGGTGGCGTCATGCCTGCCTGCTGCCTGCCAACAAGCGATTGCCGCCAGAGAGCAATTCCTGTTGAAAAAAAGAACCCTTGTTTTGTACATCTCATTAGCGATTCAAATCGCTTCACCTGCACCCAACCACTGCTGCAGGGCCGCGCATACGAGTACGGTCTTGAGACGCTGCGTGGTCAGGGCGTGCCTGTGGAGGGCCTGCGCTTCGACCCCGGGCTGGTCATCCGGGGGCTGATCATGGACAAGGAGTACGGCAACCTCATCAAGGTGGACCGCTTCGGGTGAGGATGACTGAATGCAGTGTGTTGTGCAATCTTGTGTTGCTGTTTGTGTTGCTGTGTGCGGTGTGGTGAGTGTGAGGCAGGCAACCTAAGCAAGGTGGACCGCTTCGGGTGAGCGAGAGGATGGGGATAAGGGGTTGAGGATCATAAGGATGGGATGAGTGATGGGGCAGTGACTGCAGGCAACCTCATCAAGGTGGGCTGCTTTGCGTGAGCGGGAGGTGCAGGCTTTTCTGTGCTTGTTTTGTGTGTTGAGATATGCGATGTGGGGCGTGGGAGGCAGGCAATCTCACCAAGGTGGACCGCGTCTGGTACACGTAGAACCCTGCTGGCTATCATATCTTGCGAGCCCCACCTTTCAGCATCTGGCAGCGGGTGGCAGGGATGGTGGCGTGGAGGGGCAGCGCACAAGTGGGTTGCTGGTGCGCCTGAGCTGACGCACATGGTGTGCTCGCGCCCAGCAGGCGACAAGTGCGCTGCTGTGTTGAGGTTGCACGTGTGACTTCTGTGACGCGCAAGGCAAAACAGCACGACGCTGCATAGCTGGTGCCTGATGCGGTCTGCTGCTACTAACTGCTGCTGCTGTTGCCTGCCCACCCGGCACCCCAACCCTACCCCCGCAGTCTGGTGAAGCGCGCCATGCACGGCACGCGCATGATGGGCTGGCAGGAGATCCGGCAGTTCTACGGCCGCGAGGTGGTCAACCTGCGCAACGAGGGCCGCTGGGTCTTCCTCAACACGCTCTTCAGCGTCAGCGAGGCAGTCATGTACATGCAGGTGGGTGGGTTTAGGGGGGGTGGGGGAGGGTGGGAGGGGGTGCTGCTGATCTTACAGCTGGGGTTGGGGCCCATGGCGCTGTCTGCTGTACAGCGATGCACTAGATGGGTGTACTACTGCCATTGCTGCTGTGGTGACGCAGTGCCTGGCAACTGCTGGCTGGGCCTCACCAAGACGCGCAATCGTGCTGCCAGCTGCTGCTCATGCGCTGTGCCGCCTGCAGCTCACTGCTGCCCTGCCCGTGCCACCCTGCTGCTGCTACTGCTGCTGCTGTCGCGCCGCCAGCTTGTGGACCGCCTGGACCAGGGTGCCTTTAGCAGCGCGGCGCCCGGGCAGCTGACGTACCAGGGGCTGTACAAGCTGGTCAGCAAGGCGCTGTACAGGGCACACGTGGAGGGCAAGCTCAAGCGGGAGATCATCCAGGTGAGGCTGGGTGGTGGGCTGCGGCGAGGCAGTTATTTGGGGCAGTGTACCGTGGTGCTGGTTCTTGCCAAAGCTGGCCCACAAGCACGCCAGTGCTGCTGCTGGCTGAGTTCCCTGTGGAGCAGCCCAGCTGGCTGGATGTGGCCACGCCTGGAGCTGCTGCTATTGCTGGCTGGCTGGCTGGCTGGCTGGCTGGGATGGCAGGTGTGAGGTTTGTAGGGGAATTGCTGGTTTTCTGCTGACACTCCAGCTGTTGGAGCTATAGGGCTGCTGCTGGCTGGCCACCACGCCAGTGCTGTCACTGACTTAGTGCCCTCCCGAACAGCCCGGGCGGCAGGATGGGGTCACGCCTGGGTGTGGTGCTATTGCCGAGCTTGTTGCGGGCTGAGGGATGGGAAATGCCTCTGCACCTGCAAATAGACTGTAAAGATGGACAGTGTACTGTGCAGACACCAGGTTTTGAACTGGGGCTTGCTGGGTGACAGTGCGGCTGCTTGAGTGCTGCTGGACCCAGTGCGTGAAGGCCACTGGTGCCTGCTGGTGGCGCCAATTGGTGGTCCGTCGCGCACCTGCCACCACCCTCGGCCACTGCAGAGACGGTGCTGCATTGTTCTGCATGTTGTGTTGACCTTGACAGAAATAACATGCTGACGTGGCGACTGGCAGCCGTCGTAGTAACACACCCACACCCCGTAGGAATATATGAGGCCAGCATACAGCACTTGCCTTACGCACCCGGCAGGCCCTTTTCTCGCTCAGTTGTCACGTCAAGGTTGTCTGACAGAGTGTCATAACCTCGCAACCCTAAACTAGAGTTGCACTGGCCAGTCACTGGCAGCACAGGCTGGGAGGGGGTCTTGAGCGCGCGGCTTCCCCCTGAAAAAAGAAGCCGGCAAGCAGCTGAGGGGGTCAGGGGCACCCCGCATGGTGTGGGGGGTCCTGCCGAGGGCGGGCGGGCCAGCCACGTGCCGGCGGTCAGCTGGCGCGTGCAAATGGTGCGGCCATGCGGCCCGCCAAGGACCGGGCAGGGCTGAGGCTGCCTGGGTGCTGCATATTGCTGCATGTTCCTGTGCTGCAGAGGTCGCCGGCGCTGCCTGCTCCTGCCACCATGTATGCATCTGCAGGGGTCCCAGCGCTGGCACAGCTGTGCACACGCAGCGTGTATCTCTGTTGCAGGCTGTGTGTGACGTGTGCCACTCACGCATACGACAACATGCACCGCTTCTGCGGCACCTGTGCCATGTACTGCTGCCAACCCCCTGCGCACTGCTGCTGCGCTCTGTTTCGGCTTCATTCTGCCGCGCACCAATCCAATCACCGTCAAACTCCCCCCTGCGAACCTTGCCTTCTGCCCTCTTGCACACCGGCAGGCCCCGGAGCGCTTTGTGGAGCCGGACCCTGAGATGGCGCAGACGCTGCTAGACCAGAAGGAGGCGGGCAAGATGCTGCTGCTCATCACCAACTCCGACTACGAGTACACCGCGCGCATGATGACCTTTGCCTACGACAGGTTCCTGCCGGACGGCATGACCTGGCGCGACGTGTTTGACATGGTGCGGCGGCTGGCAGCAGCTGCTGCTGCTGCGCATGCTTACGATCAGTCATTTTACATCACTCTGCGGCTGGGTTGATCATGAGATGCTTGAATCAGACAATGCGACACATCGTGCCGCCTGCAAAACATTACGCTTGCCTTACCACGCCAGCCGCCTGCGTCAGCTACCCAACTGTACAGCAGCATGTCACTCCACCTGCTGCTGCTGCTGCTGCTGCTGCTGCTGCCAGGTGATCGTGATGAGCCGCAAGCCGGAGTTCTTCAGCTACAGCATGCCGCTGTACGAGGTGGTCACACCAGACGGCCTCATGCGGCCAGTGCTGGCGGCGCGCCTGGGGGGGCTGTACTGCGGCGGCAGCGCACGCCAGGTGAGGCGGCTGAGGAACAGTGCTGCTGCAGTCAGCGCTGGCCGGCTGCTGCATCGTTGTTTGTTGCTGCTGCAGGGGCCATGTGGTGCATGCTGCAGCAGATCAGAGTGATCTGATTGAACCAGGCAGCGCACCAGCAGGCCTAGCAGGACATGCAGCTGCAGCACCACCTGGGCATGCTGGGCCGGTGGCTGTGCTTGGCCAGCTTGCTGCTGCTGAGCCTCATGCAATCCTGCTGCTGCTGCTGCCGCACTTTCCCCCTCCCCCCCCCCCACACACACAGGTGGAGGCTGCGCTGGGTGTGGAGGGTGACGACATCCTGTACGTGGGCGACCACATCTACACAGACGCGGCGCTGGCCAAGATCAACTTCAGGTGAGGGGGGATGGGGGGGTGGACGGTGGAGGCCATGCGCTACTGAGATCACATCTGCAGCGACGCCGCGCTGGCCAAGATGAGCTTCAGGTGAGGGGGGTTTGGGGGTCTGGACAGTGGCCTTTGCGCTTGCAGGTCGTGGTCGGCATGGTGGTGGGTAGGCGTGCGCTGGCTGACAATTGTGAGTTTGTGCTGAGCGACTGCGTTTGTTGATGCACGCCACTGTCTGGCTATTGTTTCTCTCCTTCTGTTTGTTTGGTGTTGTCAAGATAACCTCAAATCGCTGCCTCCTGTACCACCGATCTGCAGGTGGCGCACCGCGCTGATCATCGCCAAGCTGGAGCAGGAGGCACAGCAGCACACGGGCGAAATAATGCAAGCGTCCTGCTGACCTTGCGCTGCGGACCGGCTGCCCTTTCTGCTGCAGGTAGCGCACTGCGCTGATCATCTGCTCCTGTTTGCTGCTTTTTGTTTTGTACGTTCTCGTGTACTGAAGCTGCTGCCCGCTCCACCGCAGGTGGCGCACCGCGCTGATCATCCGTGAGCTGGAGCAGGAGGTGCAGGCACTGGCTGCTGGCAGGCCCCACCGTGACGAGCTGAAGCAGCTCATGGCCAAGAAGGAGATCGTGGGGGACCTGCTCAACCACCTGAGGCTGGCACGGCAGCGAGCCACAGCGCCTGACCGAGATGCAGCAGCAGCAGCAGCAGCCAACGGTGGTCAGACTGCTGCTGGAGAGGCTGCTGGTGTGGAGAGGAGTGCAGGCAGCAGCAGCAGCGCCAGCAGCAGCAGCGGCGGCAGCGGCAGCAGGCTGTCTGGTGGCGAGGCGCTGAGTGTTGAAGATGAGGAGGCGCTGAATGAGACGCTGGCGCAGCTGCTGCTGGTGCTGGACGAGCTGGATGCGCGCATTGGGCCCATGCTGGAGCAGGACGGACGTCACTTCAACAGGCGGTGAGGCGGGATGCGGCTCAACATGAGTTCTGTTAATGTGATTGTATAAGGAGTGGGGGTGAGGGTAGGGAGGGGGTGCTGAGGGTGGGATGGTGTAGGCCGAAGGAAACGAAAAGTGGCGTGTGCAGGCGATTGTGGGGGGGTACTGGCACTTGAAGCATGCAGACAGAGGTGGGCTGCAAGGACAGAAGCAGGGCAGGGGGTGGCATGCACTGCATCGGCCCATGCTGGAGCAGGACAGGTGGCACTTCAACAGGCGGTGAGGCTAGATCATAAAGTGTGGAGAGTGGTGGAATAAGCGTGCTTTGGTTTACAACATCGGATGGCAGCATGGCTCGCTGAGCCAGCTGGAGCAGGGAAGGGCGTAGCAGCTTAGAAGCAGTGTCACACGCAGCGCGATTATGCCTCACCTTGTTGCCGACCTGGTGCATTCCTTGCCCTGCTGACTCTGCCTGCTGCTGCCACCTGCGTCATGCTGCAGCTGGGGCTACCTGTCACGTGCCGGGCTGAACGACAAGAGCCAGCTGTGCCGGCAGATTGAGAAGTATGCTGATGTGTACAGCAGCCGCGTGTCCAACTTCCTGCGCTACTCGCCCTACATGTACTTCCGCAGCCCCACACAGTCCCTGGCACACGACAGGAACCTGTCTGCGCTGTACAGGCGGCAGCAGCAGCAGCAGCAGCAGGCTGCAGAGGGGCAGCTGCTGGAGAGCAGCGAGTGGGAGGGGCCCGATGAGGCGGAAGCAGCAGCAGCAGCAGCGCCACGCACCAGGCAGCATCGGCAGCCTAGCAGTGACGGCAGGAGTAGCAGCAGCAGTAGCAGCAGTGGCAACCGACGGTAACACAAGGGCTGCTGCGGCGACAGCCCTCCACAAGCAGCGTGCTACAAGGTGTGCTGATTGGGGGGAGTACTCCCTCACTAGTGACAGAGGTGCATGTGCTGCCACGTTGTGTTTGAGAGATCAGGCTGGTTTTTTTCGGTTGGCATGACGCCAACTGTGCACCAACATCCCTGACACACTCTATCTGCTGTGGCGCGGGCCTTGCCCTGCTCAAACCCTAGTTGAGTTGAACATAAGCATGTCCTGCGTATCGTAGGCTGCTGCCTTGCGCTGGCGGCATGTAGCATGTCTGATCGAAGGGACTGCCGCTCAGGGTGTGGGATTCATGCAGTGAGCGTTCTGGCAGGTGCATGTGGTGTGGACAGCTGGTGGTACAGCCAAGATGCTGTGTGGCATAACATGCGTGGAGCTTAACACCAGTTGTACGTTACTTGCTGATCAAGCTTTTTTAATTGAACATAACCTCACTGCCGATGCATGGCATGCGCTTGCTTTGGCCTTCCCCATGACATCCGAATGAAGAGTAGCATAATGCATCAACGGCAGTGCTTAGGAGACTCCGCCTGCATGAAAAGCTCGTCGGATCTGAAACTTTGTCTGTATTACCGACGTGCTGCTCGCTTGCACCTGAGACCGCAGTCACGTAGCAGCAGCATCAGGCGTCTCGTTTGCAACAGCTTCCTTGACAAAGACGGCAGCGATGCTTCAGGAACGCCAAAACCGTAAGTTGAACAGTAGCAATAGTTTGACGTGCTGCTGTGAGGCTGCGGCCACTGCTTGTCACCTGATCACATCCAACATGCCAGCAGGGTGCCCAGCCAGCAGCAGCAGGAGGTGGAGCAGCAGCAGGCAGTGCCTGCCCTTGCAGCAGCGCAGCAGCCTGGATGGCCTCAGCTGCTGTCACCACAGCAGTTGTGGGGCCGCCTCACAGACCCGCTCAACATGGAGATCTTCTCTATAGCACTGCCAGTGAGTACAACGAACACAGTGCAGTAGTGCACGCAGCAGCGCCAGTGGTGGCCACGTCTCCTTGCGCCGTACAGCAACTGCTGTGGTTTGCAACTGTGGAGGGCTCCATGCAGCATGTTGAATGGCTGCAGCAGCAGCAGCAGCAGCAGCAGCAGCGGCAGCAGCCAGGTCTCCAAAAGCGAGTAGGGTTGTTTGCATTTCAAAACACGCTCAGCCTGCGTCGGACATATGCGGTGTGCCAGGCATGGCTGCTGCGCCCAAAACAGTCACTGGGGCTGCTGCTGCCCGTACCTGCTGCAGATGCTTGCAACTCTTGCAGCAGACCCTATCGCTGGGCTGGTGGACACGGCATATGTGGGCAGGCTAGGTGGGCATGCAGGCTGGCTGCTCGCCTGCTGCTGCACTGCCCAGGCTGGGAGAGCCTTGCAAGCGTTGACAGCAAACAGCAAGCCGGTGATATTTGTGAAATCCATCAATGCCACCCTCTGCACATCATATTCAAAGTGGTGCCTGGCAGCATACAAGCAGCATGCCAAGCAGCACATGCCAAGCATGTGAAGGCACTAGCACCGCAGCTCATCTTGCACTCGGGAGCCACCTTGTTTAAAAGTGTCTGCACGCGCTTCACTGCCTGCCTGCCGCCAGGTGCCGCGCAGCTGGCGGGTGTGGGTGTGGCGCTGAGCGTGTTCAACACCACCACCAAGCTGCTCAACGTGCCGCTGCTGAGCGTCACCACCAGCAGCGTGGCGGCAGCAGCAGGCAGGGCGGCAGCAGAGGCACGCGCAGCAACTGCTGCCGGCAGCAGCAGCACAAGCAATACCACCAGCGGCAGCAGCAGCAGCAGCATCAGCAGTGTTAGTGAATCTTCAGCAGCAGCAGCAGCAGCAGCAGCAGCAGCAGCAGCAGCAGGTCTGAGCAGCGCCATATCTTCGTCGACGCTGATTGCTGCTGTGGTGGGCTTGGTGCAGGTGGGCAGCCTGCTGCAGGGCCCTGCAGCGGCACCAACAGGCTGAGAACTCTGTTGCCACCAGGAAACACTGCTATTTAGTCACAGCGCTGCAGGCCAGCAGGGCAGCCACTGCATGCAGTTGGCATCGCGGCAGAGCAATGCTGCTGGCTGCAGGGCTGCTCAGCATGCACCAGGTAGCACCTGCATGTTGTGCTGTGCCTGCCCTGGCATGTTGTGCTGTGCCTGCCCTGGCATGTTGTGCTGTGCCTGCCCTGGCATGTTGTGCTGTGCCTGCCCTGGCATGCGTGCCGCAACAGCATGAGAGCATGTTCAAAGGCACATGACTCTGACCTTTGCTATGCGCCCTGCACTTGTGTGTGCTGTTTGGCTGCTGCTGCAGGCGCTGCTGCTTGTTGGTGGCGGCTCCTGGGCTGCGCAGCTGTGGGGCGTCAGCAGCAGCTCCCCCCTGTGGGGCCCCGCCTGCGACTTCCTCAGCATACGCGCTGCGGGCGCACCCGTGACGGTGCTGCTGCTGGTGATGCAGGTGGGCTGGGAGGGGGCGGGCACGCTGCACCAGCGGCTGCAGCCTTCGGTGACTTATCAGCTAACTGCAACGCACTGGTGCGATGGTCTCACTGGTACTATACAGCGCTGCAACCTAACCATCTATGTTGTAGCGCGAGCTGGGTAAGCCAGACGAAGCTGCGGCCGCAGCAGCCTGCCAAGCCGCTGCTGCATGCTGCCTGCCTGCCTGCCTATCCTTGCAGCATTGTGCTTGTGATGTGTGACCTGCGACTATCTATACTATCCTGCTGCAGGGCGTGTACCGCGGGCTGCAGGACACGCGCACGCCGTTTTACGCCACGCTTGCTGCCAACGTGCTCAACGTGGGCCTGGGCTGGGCCTTCATCTTTGGGCTGGGGCTGGGCGTGAAGGGCGCGGCAGCAGCCACAGTGCTGGCCCAGGTGAGCGCCGTATCATGAGTTTCAACGTGCATGCAGGTCGAACATTGCACGCCGTGCTTGTACATGCTGGCCCGGCTCATTTTCAAGTCTGCCAGCAGGGCTGCCTACAGGCAGCTACCGGCCCTACAACCAAGTCATGTGAGAGTGGTGGTGGATTTGTTTGCAGCAATTTCATGCTGCATGCGAGGCACGCACACGCCTCGCAGGCTGAGTGTACACTGAGTCAGCATTGCATCGTCAGCAGCAAAGCAAACAAATCAAGTGGAAGTCTGTTGCACCTTCTCCATATTCGCACGCAGCTACTAGTTTCCTTGTGTGGCCCAGGCAACACTGTTGGCCTTGCAGTTGCAGCTTTGGGGGAGATTTTGTAACGCAGAGGGACCTGCCACAGTGTTACATTACGCAATGCTAAAACCGACTACTAATTTATAAACAGCAGCCTGGTTAGAGTTCCCAACCAGCCGCTTGGGCTGTTGTAATGGGTGTGCACGCAAACAGCCTGGCACACAATGCAATGTAAACAGCACAGGCCGCTGCCTTTTAAGCAAGTACACACATGCATGTCAATCTGTGAGACTCCTAGTAACCACATCGACAGCCACAGCTGCCTCCTGACCAACGAAGCCTTTGGGCGCTGTTGACACAAAGTATGTCTTTAGGCACTGTGCAAGGTCACGCCTGATTCATCCCAGATGCTGCGTACCAAATTCGCACATTCCACATCCACACGCAGCAGCCTGGATATTATCTCCTGTAGGTGGTACCTCCATGGCGCAACAAACGCAGCCTCCCGATCCGCAATGTTGCGGTGCAGCCAGCTCACGCATCACCAAACCCACAAGCATGCTGCAGGCAGCAGCGTGGGCGCTGCACTGCCCAGCCTGCCCAGCACAGCCCAGGGCTGGCCCGCCTACGCAGCAGACCCTCCCAGGAGTGCCAGGGCCATGCTGCGTGACATAGTAAGCCAGATGCCTGCTGTGTTGCTGTCCCATCCCCAACCACGTGCCAGGGGAGCACAAGAGGTAAGCCAACACACCCACGTATGACATAAAACATCCGCAACCGGGCGCACATAGCGCGGGTTGCTGCGCCGCGCACGTGCGCAGCGACGAGCCGGCAAGCCGAGCATGGCAATATGCGCATGCCGGCAACAACACAGAGACACACACACAAGCATGGCACACCAGCGCCAGTGCGGCGCTGGGTGCGCGGACACGTGAGCTACTGCGTATCTCAACAGCAACGTGTAGGAATCACACCAAACACATGCATGGTGTGCAGAGTGCCAACAAGGTGCACCAGGCCAGCTGCCCAGGGCACAGCTGCCCACACCCACTTAACATGCATACCTTCATGTGTTTGGGTTGGGGCATAATTACTGATGAAGCATAATACTGCTGGGATGCTGTGCATGCGACTGGGCCCACTGTAAAGCCAAGAGGCCACACGGAGGGCTTGATGCATGGCCGCCCCATGTGGGGCACGCGCGTTGCGCGCAAACGTAACGCATGGCACACATGGCTGATGGCATGTGACGATAAGACAGTACGCGTGTGCACCCAGCAGCGTGCATGTGCTCAGCTGCTGCTGCGTGCTGCAATACTACACTTCGCGCAGCTGGATCGCCTGCTGCAGGGCACAACCCCTGCCTAGAAACAATGCAAGTCTGCAAAAACTAAACCACAGCAACAACAAACACATCACGTAGCGTTGCTATTGAAAGTATGGCTGTTGACACAGCTGATGTGCATGTGCCATTGCCACTAAACGCCTGTGCTTACGCGCCACAACTCCAAAACACACGGCATGCACCAGCTCATCAAGCTCATCATCACAGCGCCAACATACATAGTTATGCTTTTATATTAGAGCTGCAGGAGGCTGTACATACTACTGCAGCAGCAGCAGGTCAGCCGCTGCACACTGCTGGATGCAGCAGTAGCAGCAGCAGCCCCTGCTGCCTGCACGCCTGCTGCGACTGCTTCTGCCCACCCGCTCTGCCAGCCGGATCATGGCACTGCTCGCACCCTGCTGCCCTGCTGTCCTCAGTCTGTCGAGTTAGAAGCATGCTAAGCCCATGTCGCTCAATGTAAACTGATCACTGCGCTCAGCTGCTGCAGACTGCATAGGTGGGGCTGGCCCAGTGCACGTGGTGCTCCTGGTCTGCCTGCACCTCCCAGTCAAGGCTAGATGGCTGTAAGGTGTAAGGCTCGTGCTCGTGGCTGAGTCGCTGCTTGGCCAGCTTGATGCTGTCCTCCCTGCAGGAAGATACAGGCAGCAGGGGCATTGTGAGCAAACCCACATGAGGGCAGGTATCTGAGCCCAATAAACGCGCATCGCAGTGACGTAAGAAAACATAAGCGTGTCCTACGCGCCGCTGCTGCTGCTGCTGCGTATGGAGCCGCTGCTAGTGCAGGCATCCAGAGTGGTGGGCTCACCTGGGGCACACTGTGTGCAGCTCCTCATGTGCATAGTCCGGCACAAAGTGGCTATTTTCTAGTGAGTTCCTCCGCGTAGTCAAGCGGGCCCGTGTCAGCTCAGTTGACGAGCGTTCGAGAGGCGGGAGCACCTCCTGGCCCTTGCCCTTGCCGAAGATGCGAGCTGCAATATCTGTCAGCCTCATTGTGCGCTTTCGAGATGCCGCACTCAGGGTTGACGGAAGCGAAGAGATGCAGTGCAATCAACTGAAGATACGGTGCCGGGTGAATGTCTGGAGCTTTTGCGCTTGATGTGTTCTAAGCAACGGCTTATGTTGGACGGACCAGCAAGTGTGAGATGGGGGAGTGTACCGGAGGAGCATCACAGGGCGTTGTCCGTGTCATTGGGGCTTAAAGGCCCGATTCTGCACCACAACGATTTGGCGTGGTGGAAGCAATCCCCACAACGCACGTTGTGGACCGTGCACAACGATTGCATTTCTGCCGGCATTGTGGAACCGGTTGTCACTTTACCCGGCGAGGTCCTTGTCAGTCGATCCACAGCTCCACAACGATCACGCATGGGGGGGACCATGCGTAAACTTTACAACGCTCTTGCTCTCCACAACAATATTCCACAACGCTTCCACAACGCGCGGAAATGCAATTCGCTGTGGAAGGCCCTCCACAACGCTTCCACAACGCAGCAGAAACGAGCCTTAAAACTGCTGCGCGATCAAACAATACTCTTGATTTATTGATTTTTTCAATTGATGCATTCCATGGTTGATGTACATTTTGAAGGGCAGCAACCTGCACTCTTTCGCTGACCAGCAACAGCACAGCAGCAGGAAAGGGCTTCTCCAGTGCATGCACAGCCATGGAGGGTGGTTCGTACTTCCGAGATCAACCTCCTTGGCCCCCTGAAACTGTAACAGGACTTTGTTGATGAGCCAGCCCACGGCAGTGCTTGCTGCCCCAAGTGTAGTGCCTGTACCACAGGTGGAGTTCGAAGAGTGCAGCCCAGCCACCTAGGCCCTCCAGCATCTGCAGGCCCGTTCAACCCTGCCACTGCTGTATTCAAATGCTATCATGTAATTGTAAGCTATTGGTGTGCTGCCTTCTTGTTCCTGTACCGTGGCTTATGTTTGGTGGTATATCTGGCCGCCAGACATCTGCGGCTGGCAGCCTGCTGAGCATTGCAAATTATGTGAGATACACGGTCGAAACATGGCAATACCCTGCACTTGACAGGCAGTTCATGACAAGTACTCTTAAATCATTTCGAGGCACTGGCATGTATTGATATGCTTGCAGCATTCCCCGTTCATCATCGCCCCTTGTCATTTGCCCAGCAACAGCTGCTGTGCGGCCACAACTGATATACAGCCGTTATGCTTGCTTCAATCGTCTGCTGATTCCCTGGCTGCAGCTGCTGCCGCTGAGCTGGCTGTTCATCCGCCTGGCCAGGCGGTACGGCGTCACTTTCACAGACCCCTCGACACTCAAGTCAGTAGGCAAGCTCTTTGCGCCGACAGGTGAGAGCATGTGGCCACAGTGCTGACTGCATCTTGCATTGGATGCCGCACGTGCTGCTGCTGTTAGTACCAGCCTGAATGACGGCTTGCATCAAGCAGAGTTGGCAGCCTGGCTGGCAGCTGCTGCAGGTGTCCAGCGCACATATGCACACATGTTGCCAGCACAGGACCCAATGTGTCACCTGCTGGGCTTGCTCCGCCTCAACTTTGCATACCTTGCCGGCCCTTGACTGCTGATGCTGCTGCTGCTGATGCCCTTTTGCTTGCTCTACTGTCATGCCTGGCCCATGCTGCAGGCTACCTGGTGCTGCGCACTGCGTCCATCACCTTCACCTACGCCATAGCCACGGGGCTCACAGCACGCGCAGGGCCGGCAGCTGCCGCCTGCCACCAGGTGGGCAGCCGCAGCTGCGCGCAGCGCCTGCCAGCACGTGCATAGCACCTGCTGCCTTATTGATGCCTTGCAGGTGTCCGCTTGCAACATCTTTTGGCTCCAACAGCATGCACTCAAACTATAGTGTGGTGAAGCTGACGTTCGCCTGTGTGCAGCGATGCGCTGTGAATGCGTGTGCAACTTTTGGCAGCAACCATCTGGCACTCTCATGGCCGTGACACCCACCACTCCCACGTCACGTTGTCCCTGCTACTCTCCTTGCAAGTAATGAGGTGTTACTTATCTGTTTTCGCTCTGTCCAATTCTGCTGTCCGTTGCTGTGTGCCCACGTGCATGCTGTCCCCCGCACCACTCCAGGTGTGTGCTTCCAGCTGTGGCTGGCCAGCAGCCTGGTTTTAGGTGCAACCCATCGCTTCGTCACAATCCGCTGACCGCTGCTCTCTGTATGTCGTTGCCTGCGCCAGGTGTGCTTCCAGCTGTGGCTGGCCAGCAGCCTGCTGGCTGACAGCCTGGCCGTGGCCTGCCAGACCATGCTGGCGCGCAGCCTGGCGGCACGGGACACAACCACTGCACAAGAGGTGGGGCGCAGGCGAGGCGAAGGCAGGCAGGCAGGCAGGAATGCAGCAGCCATTGTAGCATGCAGGCAGGCAGGTGTGCAGCAGCCATGGTGCCTGGGCATCATTCTGCGAGCCTTGGGCTGTGCTGGACACCGCAGGGTGCTGTCAGCAATGTCTAGTATGTGTGCATCAGCAACAGACACCTGCAGTGCGCCTCAGGCGGCGTGCAGCCTGAGCCAGCTGCTGGCAAACTGATTTGTGTGATTTCCAGCAGAGCAGTTGCAAGCTGCATCGCTGCGAGTGCCAGGCCAGGCTGCGCCCTACGTGAAACCGCTGCCACACCCACATGCAAAACAACACAAATTCGTTCTTATACAACAACAAAACACAATCGACCACTGCTGGCCGCAGGTGGTGTCGCGCTGCGTGGGCATGGCTGGCCTGCTGGGCTGCCTGCTGGCGCTGCTGCTGGCGCTGGGGCGCAGCGCCATCCCTGCAGCATTTACGCAGGATGCTGCTGTGCTGGCGCTGGTGGGTGCGGTGCTGCCGTGGGTAGTGGCTAGCCAGCCGGTGAACGCGCTGGCCTTCGTGTGGGATGGCGTGCTGTTCGGCGCGGGCGGCTTCAGGTGCGTGGGTGCTGTGGCTTCATGTGTGGCTGTACAGCTGCAGCTGAAGGCTGTATTGGCATGCTATGGACAATAGAATATGGACAATAGAATAGATGCGGCAGGTGCTGCTGGATCGCAGCACGCATGTTTTCATTGCGGAGCTTCGCGCTGTTTGCAACGCAGCTTCGCAGATTGGTGGCGCTTAAAACGCCATTCAAATGCTTGCAAGTACACAGAACAGCCACAAGCTGCCCCATGCTCACATCACACCACCATGTGCTGCACTCTGCATGCACTCGTCTGCCGTCCTGCTGCAGGTATGCCTCAGTGCAGATGGCGCTGTGTGCGCTGCCTGCAGTAATCATCATGAACCTGGGGCCACACGCAGTAGAAGGAGCAGCAGTAGCAGCAGCCAAGCTGCAGTGGGTGTGGCTGGGGCTGTGCCTGGTGATGGGCTTCAGGGCGGCCAGCATCTGGGCACCATACAGCCTGCGGCTGCCGCCCTTTGCGGTGCTGCGCGCACCAGCAGCGCCAGCCAAGCAGCAGTAGCCATTGCCAGCTATGCTGCCTACTGCTGTGGCCGTGCATGGCGTGGTGTGGCGGCAATGCCGGCTCAGAGCCAGAGCCAACGGTGTGGCTGTGATGGCCTGTGCCGATTGTACAGCCACACATGCGGCGCAGACTCCAGGTCACTGATAGCTGAGTTGAACCGTGCTGTCATCTAGGTGTCCTCTAGTTGAGTTGCACCATGGTTTCTTGAACAACGTTGCTAACCGTCACAGCGCCACGGATCTGCTGCACACATGCTGTGTGATGGCCTGGTTGTGCCACAAGACAGCGTGCAGCTTCATATCAACGGTGCTCTTGCACTTCTGGGGTTCACAGCAGCAGATGCTGCATGTTTGAGGATGCTCCATGCCTCGGCACACCTCCAGTGCATTGGCCACGTTGCTGGCAAGAGGGGGCTAGACTACGGCGCACTTGCTCCATTGCACAAAGTCTGCCTTGTTCGTTATCATCATGATATCATAGATTGTCATGTGATGTCATAGATTGGATAAGCTATGCGGCATGTGCGGCACGGCAGTCGCTGCCAGGGCAATGCCAAATGTACTCACGTTTTAGAGTGTCAGCGTGCTGTTGCTGCTAGGCATTTGTCGCAGCTGTGCACAGCACGTGATCATGTGCTCGCACACCTGTCATCATTTTGGTGTGTATGTGTGTGGGCTGACTCAGCCCACACACCCTGTGACAGCTGCTGCAGGAGCTGCTGATCAGAGCTGATGATCTCATACAGTCGTACCATCACACAACTGCATGCATGGCTGCTTGACAACTGCCATGCTTCACCGTGTGACAGCACCTTCACAGACTGGGTATGGCGTATGCCGTCACTAACTCGAGATGTACGCCGCGTACAACGGTTGTTTGGTTGAACAGCACTGCTGAGTAAGCTGTGCAGAAGCGGCCGCAGTGCAACATCTGGGCTGGCGGCTGCACGTGCATGCTCCATCTTGGTAACACTCCTCACAGTGCTGGGAGAATTCATGTTACAGATTCAGAGGTCGCCAGCCAAACACTGTGAACGCCAATCAGACGGCACTGTTCAACTCCCCCGCCTTTTTCTTTGGTCCGGGCGCTGGGCACCTCCTGTATAGGGTGTTGTGACGTGTTCTGCTGGTGAGGCACTGCCTCCCGCTCCCGACAATTGGGCTTGCGCAATTGTGCTGTGGTAGCGAGCCAGTAGGATTCCGTCCCCCCTGGTAACAAAACAAAATATCAGACAGCACTGAGTGCAGCAACACTGCATGCTGTGGCCTTGGTGCAGCGCAGTCGGCAGCACTGTGGTCCAGGCCACTGCACTGCTGGCCACACCGTGTGGTGACCTGAGCAACCTGCTCCAGTGCCGCAGTCAAACAACATCTGCACAGCTGGCCCTCCTGGCCGGCACCACATGCCAATTGCCTGGCATCGTGCCATGATGACGGCTGCCCACACCTCTGCCAGTCGCTCGTGAACCGCGCAACGCGCTGCAAGCTGGCCAGCCAGGGCTGTGAAGCCGCACCTGGCAGGTGCCAGCAACACTGCTGATCGTTGCATTCCTGCAGGCAGGCAGCAGGCCATGCGATACACAGCGTGTCAGGAGGGACGTGCCTAGGCAGAGCACGCACAAATACAGTGCCATTCTCTGAAAGCTGACAGGCTCGCTGCCATTTCGCGAGTAGCAACGTTGATGACGAAGCTGCAGCTGGGAGCCCGCGCAGCATGCTGCATCACTGCCCATGATGCAGCCAGCTGCTGGCTGTAGCGGCTGTAGCAGCTGTTGTGCAGTCGGTGTTTGACACAGACCGGCATTTGACCACTTGCTCCAGTCAGGCGCCTGAGACTACCCTAGAGCACACTAATCTGAGCACATTACACAGCCCACCTGCCAGGACAGTGCTGCTACACACTGCCCCAGCTGCGTTGCTGATCACGTGCAACACAGCTCAGGTGAACAGATGCCTGCAGCGACAGCAGCAGCAGCAGCAGCAGCACAGGCGTGGTGCAGTGCATCATGGCACCTGTTTCACGCAAAGGTGTGCAGCTACGGTAGGCATGTAGTAGTGTGCCAACAGCTGCCCATGGACGAGCCTGACAGCAGCAGCACAGCAGCAGATGTGTGCTGGCAATGCAGGCGCGGCTGTGCCACAGACTGCAACACAGCACGTTGGCTCGGCTGCTGTTCCATCACAGAATGGGGCTGCCAGCCCTGCTGACATCAGCTGCAGCTTACCGCATGCAGCCCAGTTGTCACCAAGGTGACACCCCCACACAGCTCAGACATTGGCTTGATTACCGCCCTTGCCAGCAGCAGCAGCAGCAGTCAGCCTGATCACTGTGCCCTGCAGCGCCTCTCCGCCTGCTGCTGCGCCGCTGCTGCTGCCGCCGCTGCTTGCCGCAAAAGAATTCGGCCCGTGCAGCACTGCCGCTGCGCCTGACGCAGTGCCTGCCTGCGCAATGACCACAGGGCAGCCTCCCAGCACCACACCCGCTGCCTCCTCCACCTTGGCAGCAATGCCACCAGTGGTGTCATGCGCCGCTGCAGTCAGCTGCACAGCCATGCGCGTTTTACTGCTGCTGCTGCTGCTATCATTTCCAGCTGCACTGCTGCCTCCTGCCTCCGGACTAGCTGCTGCTGCTGCTGCTGCTGCCACACTCCAAGAGCCGTCTGGTGCCACCTCTACAGCTGGTATTAGGCGCGCCCCTGGCTGCTGCGGGGGCTGCGTCAGCAGCCCTGCCACGTCAGCAAGGAACACGCAGTAGGCCGGGCGCAGCGCTGCTGCCAGCGCCCGCAGAATGGCGTCACCACTGAGGATGGTCACGCCCAGGGTGGCATCGAATACGCAGTCGCCATGCAGCACAGGCACCTGCTGGGGCAATGCAATGTGCAGTTGATGGTGATGATGGCGGGAGGCATGAGGGCAGGGCAGCAGCGGAGGGCAGCAGCGGCAACGAAGATGCTGTGAGAGGCAGGCCGGCAGGATGACACATGCACAGTGCTGAGGACGAGGCACGGCAGATGCCATGCGCAGCGTGCACGCCCTGCTGTACTGCAGAAGCTGCAGCAGCAGTCGGAGCTTGGATTGGTGCGGTTGCAGCTGCGCGCCGGGCGACTGCTGAGCGCAGGAATATGTGTAGCATGTGTGCACAGCAGCGCATGGGCTGGTGGTCATCCCCACACTGCTCACCAGGCCGTGCTGCAGAGCAGCCTGCACTGCGGCGATGCCTGGTGAGGCATCCTGCAGCTGCCTGCCGCTGCAGCTCCAAGTGCCGCAGGGTGACAGGCCCACAGCAGGCACACCCGCATCAACCAGCGCTGACACCACTGCATGGTTTAGCTGCGTGACGGAGCGCCGGGTTTCTACAAAGCCCCGGACTGCTGCTGCTGGGTCGTGTCCGCCACGTGCCACGCCGTAGTGGCTGGCTTGGAAGTGCCCGAATGAGCCGGCACCATGTACCTGCAGGTGGCGTTGCATGTGGCTTGGGGAGCAGGTTGCCGCTGCTGTGTCGGCGGGTGACAAGCAGCAACCTGCTCCCATTGGTGCACAGGGCTTTTATGCATATAATGACACATACGGTTTCAAATACCTCACCCAAATTTGGCTGCCTGAGTGTGCTCACCAGTACGATCCCGCCTGGTGCTGTGCTGTGGTGCTGCTTGATGCTGCTGCACACCTGCCGCAGCACGTCCTCCTTCAACGTTTCGAACTTATTTTTCTTGGTGATTGCAGATCCACCGAGTTTGATTATGCAATGGCAGGGAATCGGAGTCGCAGTAGGGGGTGCAGCAGATGTTGAGTGTTGCATCTTCGGCATCTGCTGCATATTTGGAAGATCCCGAGCCTTAGCTACTTGGGTTTTACAAGGACGACGTAAAGATCCGGCTTCATCATTTGTGGCGAACGCGCGAAATCCACTACTAGAAAAAAATAGTGTCCGTCCGTCAGTCCGTCCGTCAGTCCGTCAGAAGCCTGGCTTAGGACCTGGCCCTTGAACCCCAGGGCGATCCGAAAAAGTGCAGAGGACGCAAACGAAGGCGCGAGAGCAACAGATAAAAGTCAGTGTAGACATGTGAAGTCGTTTCGAAGCCGTGGGCTGGGTGCAGCGGTGTTCTGTTGCGGGGTGCTACTTCAAAACATCACGGGCTACAGCAGGAACAGCAGGCAGTGAAGCAACGAAGCGATGGCGTGAGAATATAACTTTCAGCGAAAGGCGGACGGGATAGGGATGATCATGGGTGGCTGCTAAGACTGCAGGTGTTGCAGTTGCTGCCTTGAGGACAGCACCAGCAAGCACGGGTGCCTCCCATCATTACTAGATAGGAGTGACGTAGTCACGGGAAACTGCTAGTCCATTACTAGAAAGAAATACGGTCAGTCCGTCAGTCCGTCAGTCAGAAGCCTGGCTTAGGACCTGGCCCTTGAACCCCAGGGCGATCCGAAAAAGTGCAGAGGACGCAAACGAAGGCGCGAGAGCAACAGATAAAAGTTAGTGTAGACATGTGAAGTCGTTTCGAAGCCGTGGGCTGGGTGCAGCGGTGTTCTGTTGCTGGGGTGCTATGCAAAACATCACGGGCTACAGCAGAAACAGCAGGCAGTGAAGCAACAATATCTGAAAAGCGATGGCGTGAGAATATTACTTTCAGCGAAAAGCGAACGGGATAGGGATGATCATGGGTGGCTGCTAAGATTGCAGGTGTTGCAGTTGCTGCCTTGAGGACAGCACCAGCAAGCACGGGTGCCTCCCATCCTTACTAGATAGGAGTGACGTAGTCACGGGAAACTGCTAGTAGTGCTGAGGATGACAGCGACCACTGGATGGTTACACCACCTACCTACACAACCCTAGTAGTTGGTGACCCTTCAACTTCCTGGGAACACTTGCATCACGGGGCCCCTGAGTAACGCAATAACCACAACAACGACCAATGCTGGCCGTCCAGGCTTTATGCCATTCAGCGCCCTGCCCTACCTGCCGCTCAAACACGCGTGCAGCCTTTACCAAAACAGCTCAGGCTCAACCCCATTCCCAGACCAAGGTTAACAACAGAAGAACACCAGGAACATCCGAAAAATCAGTGCCATGCTAGCCCATACTGTACACATGCGCCTGGCAGCAACCGCTGCAACCTACAGCTTGGAGAACAGTGGCTGCCGCCGTGCCTGCCGTGCCGCCAGCAGCTCCTGCATGTCGCCTGACAGCAGGAACGCACTGTTCCATAGCGCCACGTGGGCCAGGCCGCCCGCCACGCCCCCACCAGCAGCACCGTGGTCCCTGCAGGACACAGCCAGCGTGTGCAGGGCAGTTGGGCATTCAGGCAGGCGCATGCAGCGCACAAAAGGCGCAGCACCCTCAGCATGTGCATGCGGTACAGGCACGCAGGAGCCGAGGGCGCTTCAATATAAGTGGCATCCTTATTGGTGTTAGCAGCACACAGTGTGTTGACCTGCAGCACTTAGATCATAGGACCACATGTCCGGTGCACACTGTGGGTGCTGAATGCTCTGGAGCCTTTGCTTGGCGGCAGCAGCTGCTGCTGTTGGCTCTGCCACTGACCAACCAGCCAAACACCATCCCACACCAGCAACTCCAAACCCGCACCGCTGCATGTGCCTGCCCACCTCGTGTGCAGCAGCACCGCCTTGGTGCCCGCCACAGCCAGCGGGCTCTTGGCAGCGATCTGCGCAGCCAGTTGCATCACTGCTTCCATCAGCTCAGGGGTGCTGCTGTAGGCCTTACTGACCAGGCCCAGCAGCGCAGCCTCAGCAGCGGGCAGCTCCCGGGCCGTCAGCGCCAGCTCGGCTGCAGCGCCTGCAGGAAAGGTGAGGTGAGATGAACAAAAAGACACCATGTGGCACGTGGTAAGATCTGCATGCTCGACACATGGTGCTGCAACATGCGCAGGTGGCTGTTACACGCCAACTGTGCTGCTAGCTGCATGGGAGCTGCATTTTTGGCAAGAAGGCGGGTTACGTCGCAAGAATGGATGCAGCACAAGAGGGCCCAGGCAGCACTAGGCCAAGGCATGCGCACTAGGCCCAGGCAGCACTAGGCCAAGGCATGCGCACTAGGCCAAGGCAGCACTAGGCCAAGGCATGCGCACTAGGCCAAGGCAGCACTAGGCCCAGGCAGCACTAGGCCAAGGCATGCGCATGGCTGCTGTGCTGGCAAGCGACCAGTGATCAAGCTGCAGGACAGCAGCAGGCCTGCGATCTATCACATCAGCCGATTGTGCTGTGCATGCGCTGCGCTGCTGTGTGCATGTGCTGCGCTGCTGTGTGCATGTGCTGCGCTGCGCTGCGCATATGCTGCACTGCGGGGCCGTGCTGCGCTGTGCACCATGGCCTATGATGCTGGGCAGCCGTTGCAGTGTGCCCAGGTCGGCAGTGATGGCCAGGTCCACCTCCTGCAGCAGCAGCAGCAGCAGCAGCAGGCGTAGATGTGCACAGCTGCCTTGTCGCTGCTATTGCAATTGAAGACATGAGCCACATCTCGCCTGTGTAAGCAGGCTCCACAGCAGCTGTCTACGTGCTGCTGCTGCTGATGTTGCCCGCTGCTGCCAGCTGTCAGCGCCCACCTTGACGCTGAAGTATGCGTCCTGGCTGCAGTAGCGCAGGTCTGCCGCTGTGATGAGGTCCACGCCAGCACCCACACACGCGCCTGTTGTTGGGAGGCACACAGCACACAGCAGTGGGCAGCAACGGGGCAAGAACAGCAGCTGCTGTGACTGCTGCAGACACCCGCATTTGTGTTGTACGGAGGCACAGTCCAGGGCCCTGCAGGTGCTGCTGCTCTGTGGTGCAGAGGCCATGCGTCACTGTGGCTGCATTCTGCATGCACCCACACCTACAGCTGTTGCTGGCTGTTGCTGCGGTGCAGCCTGTCAGACTACTGCTGCTGCAGCCAGGCCATGGGGTTGTGCATGCTGTCCACGCATGGCATGGCAGCAGCCTGCCCCGCACCTTGCACAGCAACAATGACTGGGAAGCGGCACTGCTCCAGCACAGTGAACGCCTCCTGCAGCAGCAGCAGCAGCAGGAGGGTCAGCAGCAGCAGGGTCAGCAGCAGCAGGGTCAGCAGCAGCAGGACACAGAATGTTTCAACGTACACAGAGGGTAAGGAGGACAGTCAAAGTGATGACAGCTACATGTTTGCCTGGCGTGCATGCTGCTCACAAAGCATATGGGCAGCTGCTACAGATGCTAATCACCTTCCCAACATGGCGGCACAGTCCCTGCCGAGCCTGGCTCACCTGCATCTGCAGTATGTCTTGCCGGAACGTGTAGCGCATGCGGGCAGGGCAGCTGCTGCTGCTGCTGCTGCTGCTGCTGGGCTGCATCTTGGAGCCGAAGGTGTCGCTCAGGTAGGACAGGTCCAGCCCTGCACAGAAGTTCTTGCCAGCAGCGGAGATGACCAGCTGCAATGATGCGCATCACACAGGAGAAGCAGCAGCAGCAGCGGCAGCAGCAGCAGCGGCAGCAGCAGCAGCAGCAGCACCAGCAGAAGAGAGCAAAGAGAAAGCGGGGAGATGGGCAGTGGTATGTTGCAGTGGTGGGTTGAAAGTACTACCACTGTTGGTGCAGACGCGCCCCAAATGCAGCATGTTCACAGCTATCGCACAGACCAAAATGCAGCATAATTTCCAGGACATGCGGTTGCTTCCAAGATGCTGCGGCCTGCTGCTGCTGCTGCTGCTGCTGCTGCTGCTGCTGCTGCTGCTGCTGCTGCTGCTGCTGCTGCTATGTCACTGCTGCATGCCTCACCACCCTGATCTCCTCCCGTTGTTGTAGTAGGCGCACAGCCTGCGAACAAGCACGTGAGGTCAGGCACTGTCGGGCAGCTGCGTCAGCAAGGCAAGCCTGGCCTCGCTCGACACTCACGGCCGGGAACTCCCGCCAAATGGCCGAGTTGAATGCATTGCTCTTGTTCGGTCGGTTGAGTACGATGTGTCCGATGCAGCCCGTCGCTTCATCCCAGCCCACGTTGACAGCAGTGAAGCCAGGCTGAAAGTTGAACTGCATGCTGTGCAAGGGCCTTGCAGCACTGTCTGCCACTAAACACTGCAGCTGTGGATCAACAGATTCAGTTGGCGAGTAGCAAGACGAATGAGAGCACCCCCAACAGGTTCAGCAGATGTAATGGTGTTGCTTTGCGTCGTGACAGCCCCTGTCATTTTGAGCAGCTAGGGTTTGGGGCACTGCACAGCGTCAGGCTGTGTCTGCAGATGTTGGAAGCAGACACACAGCATCACAGCGCTCGGCCTAGTTTTGCGTGTATGCTGATTGGTGCTTGGCGTAAGTTTGACTGGCGACAAACTTTGCCTTTGCCTCTGTGGCGGAACCAACTGGCTGCCAGGCTGGGCATCATTGAATGAGTCAATGCTGTGCAACGATTGCACGCATGCACCGCCAGAGATCTGGTGCAGACAGCTTCAGCACCAACGCGCATCTATGGCACTGAGGAACAGTACAGGCTTAGACCATTCGTATATTCTTGTGGTTTCAAGGTGCCAGCAGTGACCAGCATGAACAGCCGTGAACCTGACTTGCAAGCTCAGCACCACTTCTAAGATGCCGTGCCTGCATATTTGCTCGAAATCGTTTTTGTTTACATCTGGACACCTTGTAACAGGCTGGCATGTGTCTGGCATGGTCAAAACTGTAGTGTGGGCTGGTCCAAACCACTGCTTGTGGTTCAGTCCCCGGCCGTACGAACTGAACTCTGCTGTCCCCCCCAAAACCTCACCAACACATCAATTATATTGCTTCTTACATTCCCGTCACAACATCAGCTGTCTGAACCATCCTGCACGCACCACAGAGCTCTGTGCTCGAATTGTTGTACTGGGCAGCTCCTCGTTCGTGCCCAAGAATCTAAATGCTAAATAACTTTTCTATGGCTGAACTGGGATCGGTTAGGTGATAGCAGCGGGCCGAGCCTGCAGGCATGGACCGACGCAGGGCTGTTGTGCTGGTGCTGGCCGTGCTGCTGATCGGATGCGCCCACTCGTCGGAGACGGCAGGCTTATGCAGTGCCCAAACCGTCCAGCCACCTTCATTCACACCAGCGGTGAGCTTGAAGGGCTTACTTGGCACAGGCTGTGCTGCTGCAGCAGCAGTGAAACCACCACCACTTGAATCGGCTGCTCAGTTCTCGATCTGTCCAAGAGTGCAACTGTGCCATAGCTGAAGCTAAATGGCGTTTATCTTTTGGCAGCTTTGCCTGCTGCCTAGCGGCTGTGAGGAGGCGCTGCGCCCCCAAAACAGAGCTATTGCAGCTGCATGCCTGCTTGTTGCTGCACCAGCAACACATGCACCCAGCTCAGCTCCCAGCACAGAATCACAAAGCAGATGCTGCTCAGCTGGCTTCATACATCATCATGTTCGCACCTGTCCTGCAGGAGCGCGTGAAGGGCGTGCGTGCGGTGTGGCAGACGCGGCGCCACGTGAACGCCAGCAGCCTGGAGGCGCTGCGCCGCCAGGCCTGGGACATGTTTGACCACGGCTTCTCATCATACATGAAGCACGCCTTCCCCAAGGTGGGGCAGGCGATTGTCACTGGATTCAGTGCTGCATTCGCAGCTGCATCAGGCACCAGCGGAGCAGCCAAGGCTGTGTGTGTGTCCCAGGCCAGCGCCTGCAAACCCACAGTACGCGCTCGCAGCTGCGCTGGCCTGGTTATTGTCCCTGTGATGCCTGCTGTTGCTTTTGCTTGCAGGACAACCTGCTGCCTGTCAGCTGCGGGGGCCAGGACTGGCAGGGGGGCCTGGGGCTCACGCTGGTGGACAGCCTGGACATGCTGCTGCTGCTCAACAGGAGGGGTGACGTGGTGGCGGCGCTGGAGCAGCTGCGCAGCGTGCTCAGCTTTGACAAGGACGTCAAGGTGTGGGCTGGGTGGGTTGAGGGGTGGGGGACAGCTGTGGCAAAGTGTGAAGGTGGCTGCTGCCAGAACAGGAAGGTAAACAACAGCAGCTGCAGCAGGGGCGGCAGCAGCAGCAGCAGCTGTTGAAGCCACCCAGCAGCGGTTGGTGTGGCAGGGTGCTGGAAAGGGTGTTGTACCATGTGCGTGGGTGGCGCCTTGTTGAGCCACTGAGCTGTTGCTGGCCAAAGCCAGCTGCTACTGTAACTCACCGCGTGCTGGGCGCCTGTTGAACAGCTGAGCTACTGCTGACCAAGCATCTGCTGCATTGCGTGCCACAGGTGCACGTGTTTGAGACCACCATCCGCGTGCTGGGCGGGCTGCTCAGCGGCCACATGCTGCTGGCTGATGACCCGGGCCTGGCCCCAGGCTATGATGGGCTGCTGCTGCGCCTGGCGGGGGACCTGGGTGACAGGCTGCTGGCGGCATTCGACACACCCAGCGGGCTGCCGGGCGGCCACGTGCACCTGCAGAAGGTGCGCCTGTACAGGGATGCTGTCAGTTGCAGTGCACGCAGGACAGCAGCTGTGTGCGTGCTGCATATGCGCAGCAACAGTTGCTGTGTATGCCACAGATTTTGACACGCCTAGCGGGCTGCTGATTGGGGCACGTGTACCTGCAGAAGGTGTGGCACTGGTGTATGATTCTAATTCACTGATCAACGTGTCCAGCACGTGTGGCGCTGGATGTTGCTGTGGTAGCGAGTGTAAGCTGTGGTTGCTGCAAGCAGGAAGCGCGGCACTGGTGGCGTGGGGTGTGGGCAGCGTGCATGCGCATACTTCAAAAGCCGCTGCTTTGGACATCCAAGATATGTGTGTCGATTTTGTGTGCTTACGCCACACGACGCTGCTGTTCTCCACCCCCTGGCCCCCACACCCCTTCCGCCCCCACCAGGGCCTGCTTCCGGGTGAGAACATCTCCTGCACCGCCTGCGCGGGCACGCTGCTGCTGGAGTTTGGGCTGCTGAGCCGCCTCACGGGCCGCCCGCGCTACGAGGACGCGGCGCGCCGCGCTGCGCGCGTGCTGTACGGCCAGCGCAGCGGGCTGGGCCTGGTTGGCAGCGGCTTCCATGTGTTCAGCCAGCAGTGGAGCCACAGGGACAGCACGATTGGGCCGGGCAGCGACTCCTACTACGAGTACCTGCTCAAGGTGGGGGGTCGACATGGCGCATGTCATGTGTGTTGCAGGGGTCCCTGTGCGTGCACGAAATTTCGTGTGTGTGCGTGTGCGCTGCATTGCTGCTGGTTGGTATAAGCTGCGCACTGTTGGTGATTGTGCTGTGCACACCAAGCTGGACTTGTTCGCTCATAAGTTTTATCTCGTGGTTGCCATGCTGCTGCTACCTGCACATATTTAGGAGTCACATGCTGGTGCTTCCGTTATTGCTGCTGCCGCTGCTGCCGCTGCCCCCCGCCAGGCCTACCTGATGTTTGGCGAGCCGGAGTACCTCAGCATGTTCAGCGAGCTGTACGTGGCCACCATGAGGCACATGCAGGTAAGGGCGGGGGCTTGGCGGCTGCAGGAGCTGCAAGCAGCAGCGCCCCTGGCTGGGCAGTGCTAATGTGGCTGATGTATTTTGTGGCTGGGGCAGTGTGTGAACCTGGCATGTCGTTTGGGCGTATGGAGAGCACGTGGCATGAACTCACATCCCCTTGCACCGTTGTTTCCGCCAGCGCGCTCATCGCACGGCTGCTGCTGCTGCTGTCTTGATGCTGTGCCGCTCTGCGCACCACCTCATGCACTGCTGCTGCTGCTGCCGCTGCTGTTGCTGCTGCTGCTGCCAGGTGCCTGGCCAGCTGGGCGCGTCCTCCTCTGCCTTCCTGCTGGACGTGCACATGGACAGCGGGCGGCTGCTGAAGCCGTGGGTCAGCAGCCTGGGCGCATTCTGGCCCGCCATGCAGGTGCTGGCAGGTGAGTGGGCGCCCCGGGGGTTGGGGGAGTGAGGAGGGGGGGGAGGGTGCAGCCGGGGGTACGAGGGGGGACATAAGTCTCTTCAGCGGGGAGAGGGAGAGAAGGCGCAGAAGAGAGCAGCACAGGTGGTTGATTGTGGGTGGCTGCCTGTCTGCCACGCACGCGCACTCAACAGCAGCAGCGGAGCGCACTTGCAGCACAGCGCCAGCAGCTGCTGCCGCCTCGCCCGTGCCATCGACCATGCACGAGACTTGCGCTAAACACCTGCGACGTGCAGTGAACTTCAGCTTTCCACGTGGCTGGGGACGATCTAATCGCTCGACCTTAAACAAAGCTTGCATCTTGCCACATCCTCCCACACACACAGGCCAGCACGAGGCGGCGGCGCGGCTGCACGCCAACTTCACTGCCGCGTGGGCCACCTGGGGCTGGCTGCCTGAGCTGTTCGGGGCTGACCTGGGCGCAGTGCATCCGGAAGAACCCGGCTACAACCTGCGGCCCGAGCACATCGAGTCCACTTGGTACCTGAAAGCTGTCAGTGGGGACCCTACGGGCTACTACACAGGGCTGGCTGCCAGCATGATGGAGGTGCTGGGGCACAGCAGGACGGCCTGCGGCTACGCACCCATACGCGATGTCAGCACAGGTGCGGCACGCTTGGTGCTGCTGCTGCATTCCATTTGTGTGCTTGCGTCCATGCGTCTGGTCTGTTTGAGCAGCTTGCGCAGCCAGGCTTGAGTGATTATGTGTTCATTTGGCCACAGCAGGACGGCCTGCGGCTACGCGCCAATACGGGATGTCAGCACAGGTGCGGCAGGCTTGCCGCTGCTGCTGCCTGTGGGCGAGCTGCTCCTGCATCCATGTCGCTTGTTTGTGGCTTCAAGTGTGCTTGCGCGCAGGCGTGTTCTCTGTCCAAGCTTGCGCAGCGAGACTCGAGCGCTCTTGTGTTCACTTTTGCCGCTGCTGCTGCTGCTGCTGCTGCCGCCAGGCGCGCACACCGACCTGATGGAGTCCTACTTCCTGTCTGAAACAGTCAAGTACCTGTACCTCAGCTTTGTGGATAGCGGCCCCCTGCTTGACCACTACCTGCTGTCAACAGAAGGCCACCTCATGCCTGCCTTTGGCCACGCCAGCGACCCGCCCAGCATAGAGGAGGGCCTGCCGCAGCAGGAGCAGCAGCAGCAGCAGCAGCAGCAGGAGGGGGCTGGCCAAGATGATGAGGATGGGGCTGGTGCTGAGGAGCAGGATGAGGCATACCAGGATGGAGATCAGGAGGGCGATTGGGAAAAGTATTTTGACTACGACGACAGCCACACCCGGCAGCAGCAGCAGCAGCAGCAGCAGCAAAGGGTAGAAGCAAAGCAGCAGGGCGCCGCCAGCAAACAGGGTGCTGCTGCTAATACTAAGCAGGGCAGCTCCGGAAGCTGCACAGCAGCTGCGCCAGCTACCAACAGCAGCAACAATAGCAGGAGTAACAGCAGCAGCAATGCCACTGCTGATGGCAGCAGCGCTGGCGTGGGTGCCACCAGCAGCAGCCTGGTGGGCAAGCCACTGGGGTCACTGCCGGCCAACTGCAGGGGGCTGTGTGAGGTGCGGGGCACTGCTGAGGAGGCTGGCTACGAGGCAAGGCTGCATGCGGCGCTGCCGCTGCTGCCGGTGCGGCGGGTGTACAGCAGGCGCATAAGGTGAGGGGCGCAGGACGGGGCCAGGGGTGGGGTGAGGGTGCACAGGGTTTTTCACAGGTCTGTGTGGCAACAGCTGTGCAGTGCGGTGCAGCTGTTTCAAGTAGCATTGTAGCAGTGGCAGCAGCAGAAGTCGCACTGGTAGGTGCTGCTGTATGTAATTGCGTACCTGCGTTGAACATCCTGCATGTGCACGTGCAGACTCTTCAGATTTGCTCTGCCACCTTGGCTGCAAGTGTTGAGCCTCCCCGTTGTGGTACATCTGCCTGACATACCCTGCTGCCATTGCTGCTGCTGCTGCTGCTGCTGCTGCAGGTACCGCCGCTGCGTGGCCTGCCTGCACACCACTGAAGCACTGCTGGCCAAGCCGCCAGACAGCCTGGCGGTGCGCCTGGCACGCCTCAACTTCGGGGAGGACCCCAGCAGCAGCAGCAGCAGCAGCAGCAGCAGCAAGCAGAGCAGCAGCAGCCCCGCCAAGCAGCCGGAGCTGCAGCCGGCCGGCAGCAGCGTGCTGGCGCAGGTGCTGTGCGTGCTCAAGGTGTACAAGTCGGGCCGCGTCAGCTGCCAGACCATCCGGCGGCTCACTGCGCTGGACAACGCAGTGGGCCTGGCGCCCGGCACGCTGCTGCTGCAGCTGACTGCGCTGCAGCCAGAGCCTGCTGCTGCTGCCTCCGTGCTGCTGACGTCATTTGAGACAGATGACGGGCCAGTTGTTATGCCGCTGGCAGCAGCAGAGGCCTCATTCGGCCCCCGGCTGCCGCAGCTGCCGGACAGCTGCGTGGATGTGTTACTCACGCAGCGCCCGCAGGCCTCACTTCTCGCGCTGCCCTGCCCGCCGTGGCCGCCCGGCGAGCCGCCGGCGTACCTGTGGCGGCCGCTGCGCTACGCAGTGGATGGCGGCAAGCGGCGGGCAGTGCTGCAGCAGCAGCAGCGCGAGGTGGGCAGGGCGGGTGAGCCCTGGTGGCAGGTGCTGGCTAGGGCAGCAAACCCCTGGCTAGGTATGAGTCCTAGGGAGGGCCTGTGTGAGCAGCTGGCGCGACAGCTGGCAGCGGCGCAGCAGGCGCCTGATGCGCGGTATTTGGCGCAGCGGGCAGCGGAGGCGCAGCAGCAGTGCGTGGCGGTGCATGGCGCGCGGCCTGGTGAGGCGGCGGGCAGTGGCATCAACCAGCAGCAGCAGCAGCAGCAGCAGCAGCCGGGTGGTGTAGCAGCGCAGGGAGAGTGTGTGGCAGCGCATGAGGTTGAGGCTGCAGAGCAGGAGGAGGTGTGCGGTTCAGCACTTGGACTGCACACACAGCGCAGCAGTGACAATCAGCGCTTGTCCGCTGCTGCGCTGTCCTCGTGGGGCCTGCGGGCGGCCTGCTTGGGCTGGGACGCTGCCAGCGAGGCGGGCGGCGGCTGGCTGCTGCCTAGCGAGTGGGGGGCAGCTGGCAGCAGCTGCAAAAGCCTGCCGGCTGGCAGTTACATGCCGCGCGCAGCGCCACTGGTGCTGGCCGAACCCCTGGATGGCTGCAAGGGCCTGAGGAATGCGGCGCTGCTGCGTGGCGCAGTGGCTGTGGTGGGGCGCGGCCGCTGCAGCTTTCTGGATAAGGCGATGGTGGCTGATGCTGCAGGGGCGGTGGGCCTGGTGGTGATGAACACCGCGCCACCTGGGGAGCTGCTGACGATGAGTGGCGATGAGACTGGCAGGTCGCCGGATATTCCTGCAGTGCTGCTTGGGGGTGAGGACAGCCGAGCGCTGCTGTGGTGGCTGGAGCACCGGCCGATGGTGGGCGCGCTGGCGGCGCTGCAGGACGGCAGCGGGCAGGCGCAGCAGATGCAGGCCGGCAAGGACAAGCAGCAGCAGCAGAAGCAGGCGAAAACAAAGAAGCAAAGCCACCAGCAGCAGCAGCAATACCAGCAGCAGCAGCAGCAGCAGCAGACGCGCGTTGACCTGTTTGTGCCTGGCCGCAGCCAGGCATGGCTGACGGAGCATGTTGTGAAGGCGGGCATCAATGCGCAGCGCATCTTTGAGCAGGTGGTGCGCGATCCAGCTGTGGTTGCAGCCCTGCAGCAGGCGGCAGCAGGCCGGCCCTGAGCTGCTTGTACAGGGGCTGTGCACCTGGTTAGCTGACGCTCCAAGCTCTGCCAGGCTTGCTGATAGTTGGTCTGGGTGAGGCTGCACAGCAACAGCAAGTGTTGCTGCCGCCCTTTTGGATCTGTAGTGACTTGGCTCTGTGCATATTCCTTACGTCGACATGATGTATCACAAATGTGGGCATCTGGTGATTGGTGCCACAGTATAGTGTAGGCCGTGAGTGGCTGCTGGATGGAGGGGTGTGCGCGTACGTTCTGCTGCATGGCAGAAGTTCAGTGTATCCAATGCGCCTGTGGCCAGAGGCAGGAACAGCTTTCAGGGTTGTACAGAGCATGTGCAGGAGCTGTCGCCCGTTGGTTGGCAGCAGCCAATGGCCTGAAGCAGGGCCACACACACATTGCTCCGCATGGTGTGCCAGAGGGCTTGTCAGATGCGCTTGGGCTTGGTTACAGCCACTCTCTTACTTGTGCACCTTGTTCAACTCAGAGAACAAGGTGTTTGGTGCACCTGCATGTGCTGCAGGCTCAGCCTTGCTCATGGCGCCATGTGTCATGGGCTAGGGCCCTGCAGTGGAAAGCACGCAGTGCAAGCACAGGCAATGACTGTCTGCATGTTTTGGCGGCCGTACAGCAGATGGTCGCAGCCAAGGCTGATCTTCAGTCAACCAGTCGGACGTGGGAGTGGGTGGCACTAGCCTTGCCCAGTGGGATCCTTGCCCCTTTTTGTGACTCCGACTCATTTATTGAAGTGTTATACATGGTGCACCAGTGTTTGCTGTTCATGCTCAAATTGCAACACTGTAACTCTTTATACTGAACAAAGTCAGGGCCGGCCAATTGCAGCATCGCACTGATGGTTGCTGGCAATGATTGACCTGCTTGCACGTTGTACCAATTTTTTACAGCAGCATGCGCAGCACCAGCAAGTACATTGACCGGCGGCTAACAGTGTATCACTCCGTCGCAAGGACTGTGACTCCGTCGAAAGGAGGCAGCGTAGCTGATGTAGTGCAATTATTTGGAGAGGCTTGCTGTGTAAGCACCATGTTATATCAACGTACTGCTCGCGCCAAAAGCTGCAGCAGCAGAACGTGCCAAACTACTTTGGGACCCGTATTCATTTTGCACCACTCAGTTGCTCCCACTATACACACCCCCACAGTCTTGTACACAGCAAACTGCCATGCACCATGAACATATGTGGGGTGCACTGCTGCCGTGGAGGCACCGGCCCAGCAGGCCATGCCTCACTTAAGGCTCCTCTTGAGCGCAGCAGCTGCAAGCCATGCTTGTGACAAGCAGCCATGCTAGCTCCATCAACAGACAACAGCAGTCGGCAGCCATAGACTGCCGGATGGCACACAACTTGGCTAAAACACGACTTACAGCCGCAATGGTTGCTGCGTGATCCGCCGCGTTCCCTGAAGGATCTGGCCACAGCTTCACAAAGAACTGCAGCCATCCACAACAAACTTTGGAAGTGCTCATAGCTCAACACGACATATGTTCTGTTTCAGGCCATCATACGGCTGTGCAACATATATTTGCGTACTGTAAACATCAAAAGGCATGTGCTGTACGGGGTCGCTACCCAGCAGCACCTGGCCGCCTTCCGGGCATGACAAAATATGCTTGGACACACCCGCACATCAAGTCAGGCTGGCACTGATTGCACATATGTGTAACTGTTGTCCCAAAGCATGTTGTTTGAAACGAAAGTTCTCAGCAGAAGTCTGCTGCAGATAGCTGCCAGTTGAGCCAACTCAAGTAGATTGGCTATGCTGTGTTTGATCATTGCCAACAAAGTGGCAGTTTGCGCTGGAACTGTGCATGTAGTACACACCAGGCCATCACATGGGCCCTGCGGGGATCACAGAAACATAGAGTCACGACATATGGGCCACCACTGGCCACACCAGTCGTGCAATACTCGACATTAACATGCAGAATCAACAATGTTTTGACGTCTATTGTGTAGATTGTGTCTGTGATGAAGTGCAGATTAGCCGCCAGACCAGCAGCACTCGTGCAAAAAAAAACGCATGCTTTGCACATTGCCTCAAAACCTGCATCATCCACCATGCTACAGCTGTGAGTGCAGCACCTCCCAGCCGGTCATTGCATCATTCACGGAACTCACACCTGCTGTGCCACTAGCACCTCAACCCATGCCAAGGCAACTTCAATGTCAGCCGGCCAACTGCGCTGTGCCTCACAGCCAGCAGCCAGCCTGGCTGCACACATTCTCAGCAAGGTAGCTGCAATCCCATGCAGATGCAGGCAGGTTGCCCATTACCTCCTCTGGCAGCACCTGCCGCAGTCACCGCCGTTGGGGCAATTCGTCAGGGTCCTGAACCAGGTGCCGCCGTACTTGGCCTCCAGGTCCCTGCACCTCGCAGCCGGCGCCTGGCTCAGGCGCCTGCGACCGGTGGCGGCCTCAGCAGCCGGCTCCACCAGGGACATGGGCACCCAGGAGCCGTCCTCGGGGTTGTAGAACTCGAGCACGTCACCCTCGGGCAGCCTGTCAAGCACAGTAGGCTCAGCCTCCGGGACCAGGGTCGCGCCGCCATCCTGCAGCAGCACGCGCTTGCGAGAGCTGCCCTCGTCCTCGCACTTGCCCTCAACAGTGAAGATCAAGCCCAGGAAACGCACTTGGCCGAAGCACTTGTTTGGGCAGGCCGGCGCGCAGCTGCTGGGGTTGGGCCTGATCTCAATGGTGCCGTAGTCGATGAGGCGCGTGCAGCCGGGCTCCTGCTCGCCGCTGCGGCAGGGCTGGCAGCACTGCTTGGCCTGGCAGATCCACTGGCGGGGTGTCACGTTGGCGGTGGCGTTGCGCAGGCTCTGTAGGCGGAGCGGTGTGTGTGGGGGGGGGGGGCAGCAGGGCAGCAGGCAGGGCACTGGTTGGAGCAGGCAGCTCTGCCAACATTTAACCAGGAAGTTGGCACGAGAAATCGAAGTCTCACAAGCTCGTACGCGAGGCGGCGCAGCCATGCACACTATTGCTGTGCCGGCACACTGGCACGGCATGCCTTGGGCGGCACACACATGTTGCGGCCAGGTGGCAAGCTCAATCTGACGGCTGTACTCAAAGTTTCAAAGCTGTCGCCACTCACCAATGTGGGGTAGGTGACGCCAGATGGTGCGCCGCCCACCACCTCGATCTTGCACAAGTTCTTGGCTGAGCCCCTGCAGACAGCAGCAACGGCGCAGCGCCCAGTTGGGTCAAAGTGCATCCTTGAGCACTGCTAGGCCACCTGTGAGGGCATGGATGGTTGCAACACTGACAACAATTGACGGCAACTCTATCAGAGCAGCCTTGTGAAGCTCAGGGCCCATGTGCAGTAGCGACATGCTGGATGCTGTCCCTTGGCTGCGCTGAACACAGCAAACCCTCTGAACAGCGAAGCATGCACATCAGACAGTGCTGCGCTCACCAGCAGAACTGGATGCTGTTCTCCTTGTGCTCAAGGAAGGACGCGACGCCGTTGCTGTTGGTGGTCGTGGAGATGCCGATAGAGCCGGGGCCAGTCAGCCCGTCATCAACGCAGCCAGAGATGCGCACGCGCGCGCCGCTCACAATCCTGAGGGCGGACAAGTTGGCAGCAGCAGCAGCAGGCGGAAGCAAGCAAAAGCAGCAGGAGTTACGGTTGGAATCTGGAGAGCGAGCAGCTGTGTCTGCAGCTGGCAGCATGTGGAAACATGGCCTGGCCTGTGTTGACGAGGCATACGGAGCTGGTCAACACCTGATGGCACACTTCAAGCTCAGCAACAAGCCTGTCCGCAGACTATGCTTGCTGTCATGAAATCTCATGGAAGGCTGATTGTAGTGATCACCAAGAGCTGCTGTCATGCATGTGTGTGGCTGCAGACAAGCTTGTCCAGATACCAAGCCACGTCACTCACTCTCCCCTACAGTTGTAGACCTTGACCTTGACCTGCAGGTCATTGGCCAGGGCACTGCCCAGGCACAGGGCCAGCGCCAGCGCCAGCAGCGGCACGGTGAACTTCATGGTGGAGGGAAGGATAGGCGTTTCAGGATTGAATTGGACCTGCAAGATAGCATGGCACAGCGCCAGCAGCAGCAGCAGCAGCAGCAGCAGCAGCAGCAGCAGCAGCAGCAGTGCGCAAACCATCAGCGATGTAGAGGCAAGTTCCTCAATTGCGTTTTAGAATGGTTGGAAACCCGCAAAGCGCTGAACAGCCGTCTTGTGGGCGAGGCAGAACACACGCGCATGTCAGGTTCATTCACGCCGGCGTGTCGGTACCAACAGACCCTTCGAGGCACTGTGCAAGGCTCGTAACCACAACCAGTGGCTTCAAAGCTCAGGTATGTAAGTGTGAACTTTCGCATTTGCTGCCTTGGTAATGGTTGGTTTTCCCGCTTAGCTGACGGCGGACCATTTGGTTCGATGCCTCGATGCAGCAACAACCACTGCTCAGCGCTTTGCTTGCATTACTATAAAATTTACCTGGTAGATGTATGTAGATCACGGTAGATCACGTGGAGAGAGTGCCTGTCAAAAATCACCTGCAGGCGCAAGACAGCAGGCGGAGAACATCTCATGATGACATGATCATGTCTTGAACAATGAGCATGGCTCGATCTGACGCTCAGCAGCAAGGCGAAGCAGAGATATATGATCAAAACCAGATGCTTTCCTGAACATTGTGTGCATAGCAAAAGCACAAACTGCAGCCGATGCAAAGGACTTGCTGCTGCCCAGGGCCAATGCCGGCATTTCAGTGCAGATCTGCTCTAGAGTTTTGTCGCGCTTCTCACTCACCACGGGATGAAGGTGGCCGGTAGATGGTGAGCTGAAAACCGCTCAGGATACTTATAGGTTAAGTCAAGGCAGCTGGACCGTCGCCTCGGGTGTAGCGGAGATCCTGTCGGCGTGGCGCCACGTCGGCGCACAAGTCACCCACGCTGTGTCGAACCTCGGTGAGTGCAAACGGTGCCTGATCCCCATATTTGTACATGTAATAGCAGCTTGAACATTTGGGGGAGGCCCTGTGCAGCATCGTGCACACTAAAACTTGGAAGCGGCAGAAGCACGGGACCACCACGCGCTTCCAGGGACTCTGCGCCAGTGTGCTCAGGCCGAGGCACCAACATATGCGTAGACAAAAGTATCAGGTCTTATCTCGGGCGTCCAGAACACCAGCCCTCGTGCCAAGCGCCCTGATGCCTCGAGTGTGTGCTGCAGCTGATCAGCACTGCAGTGCTGGGCTGCTGCCCAGGCACTTCCCTTGCAAGGACCAGTTGGTTGGACAGGCGTTCACTTGATCCATACGGGTTGTCATTGGCAAGTGCAAGTTCAGGATCCAATGTCCCTTTGGTTAGAGCTCAATCACCTGTTAGCCTAGCGCTGCCAGCCTGGCGGTGCCAGGGGTGCCCAGCAGAGCACCAGCAGTGCGCAACAGCGGCAATGCCAGCAAGGCTAGCAGAGATCAAAACTCTATGAGGTGTAGACCTGGTGAGGCCAAACTACAGCTGCATAAAATCAGCACAGTCCAGACAGTACTGCACCTTGTGCTGCTGCCGGCGCTGTTGTGCTGTCTGCCGCTGCTGGTGCTGTTGGTACTGGCGCTGCTGCCCCAGCTGGTGCTGCTGGTGCTGCTGCTGCTGCTGCTGCATAAACAGCCAAAGGCTCTCGAGCCGCACATGGGTCGGGCCTGACACACGTCTGCGGTGACAGTGGTGACAACAGTGGCCAAAAGCGGTTGAATCTGCCAACGGCGTGGCCTTGGTGATAGTCACTACCATCTACCAGGGTTGTGGTCCGTGCACCAATGTTTTTTTGCAACAGAAATGTTTTGAATGTCGAATAACCAGGTTTCAGGTGGGGTTGTGTGGACAAGTAGTTTGACTGGGGTCAGCTGACTGCCAGGGGCTGCCAACAACCGGTGTGTGCTCTCCACTAATGAGCGTCATTTTATAATGGGAACGGCAGTTGTTGTCAGTTACTGTGGCCGCACGGACGATCGTTTGAAAGTTACCTCTGCTGCCACAGCTGCGCTTGTGCAGAGAGCACTTGCTCAACTGGCAAAGCAGTACTGCTGGCTGGTGACCCAGCAGTACAGTGTTGTGTACATACAGGCTGAAAGTATCACCGTGGCGGTCTGCAAGCGGCATCAGAGTGTTGCATCATGCAGGGCGTGCAACTGCGTGGCCCTGTGCAGTGTGCAGGTGTTTGAACTGCTGCCCTCAGGTTAGCCAGCTACCAGGGGTGCTGCCCCATCCATGCGTTGTATGAGTAGATTAGCCACAGGAACTTCTAGTGCAGCACAGCAGACAACGCGGCGGGCACAACAGTAGGTCAGCGGTCAAACCTGCTGCCAAACATCCATAACATGCACATGCGCTACAGCTTGGAGGTCACAAGATTTGTCCAGACAACGCAACATAATACGATGATGAATCGGAGATACCTTCAACGCAGCTGCTGAGTCCGAACGAAGCAAGCAGTGACCAACACGGAAATCAGCCATGGACGTGGAGCCTATATACTGCGCTGAGCAGGTGTGTACACACAAGTTATTCAGTTTTTCAGTTTTTCATTTAAGTATCTGATTCTGGAAATTCAGGGCAGGATGTGGCGGAAGCAAGCAGTAGCTCAGACTAGTTGCTCCCCTGCTGCTGCAGATTGTAGTGCCTTCAGACCTGGCTGGCGTACTCAAAGCTTTCACCAAAGAGGTTATAAAGAGCCAGCCCAGCAACGTCATCCAGTTCTCAGCCGAGTAAGCAAAGGCTAGCTGTGGTACTGCTGGACTGCAGGACAGCAGCGCCTGGCTTGCCAGCACGGTGCAACTGGACGCACACACACTGTGCATGATGCACACATGTGGCACATAAGCAGTGCAGAACCAACGCATCCATTTGCATCCTCACTAATACTCGCTCAGCAATGAACAATGAGCAGTGTGACACGTGTCACCACTTTTCAATGTTGGTGTTGTCTGCTGGCGAATGTTATTGCAGGTACTTTGCCAACCTAGCAGCGCAAGCCAGCAGCCTGCATGCAGTGTCACCACCCAGCCGGCAGCAGCTACACCAGGCCTATGCCCAGCTGCAGGACACTCCCACTGCTCCTCTGGCAGATGTCAGCATAGCCTGCCAGGCAGCAGGCATCAGCGATGACACGCTGCAGCGAGTGGTAGCTGCAGGCCGCATAGACACCAGCAAGGCAGTGAGCGTGCTGGAAGTGCTGCTGCTGCTGCTCACCATGAGCTGTGAAACATTTGCAGGAACAGTGCAGGGCATTTTTGAAGTGTTTGGAAGCAGCAGCAGCAGCAACAGCAGCAGAGACAATGTGCTGCCTGTGGCTGATTTCTTGGCACTGCTTGGGCATTTGGCAGCATATGACAGCGATGTGTCAGCAGCACTGCAGCAGCAAGTAGCAGAGGCGCTGAGCGGGCAGCTGGACACAGACTACAAGGGCCTGCTGGCAATCCCTGCATTGGCTGATAAGCTGGCCTAAGCAGGCAGTGGGCATGGCAATGCTGCAGTGTGGTGTGCACTGCCGTAGTTGCCAACACATGTATTACTGTCTCAGTGTCAAGCTCATTACGCCAGCATAATCCGACGCGGTGTGAGACCAGGCAGCAGCTATGCTTACGAGCAGTTTGAGTGGCTCCCGCATATGTTGGCAGCCACACCCAGCATGCAGCAGGGGGGCCACCAGGTGTCAGCTTGCAACCCACACATCAGCTGTGCAATCACCTGACTGGGTCCTGTAGTATGGGCCCCAATGTCAGCAGGCATGAAGTCCCTAGTGTCAGCAGGTGGTGCCTCCCAAGTCTGATGGTTGTGGCAGCGATGCCTCGTGCCTTTTGCTTGGTCAAGCTCATGAGCTGGAAAGCAGGGCATGCGGTGTCACTGGCGGCGTTTTGTCTGGCAAGGCTGCCTACAGTGCCTTGTTGCCATCTGAACCGGGCTGAAAGAGTTATACAGCTGTGGATGCAGGCTGTCACGTGTTTCATGCAGCCATCTGACCATGCGCTTTGCAAGCAATTAGTTAGGACGGACTTGCTGTAACGGTATTTGACTCCGAGGCTATGAGGACCTGCTCATCTGCACTGCAAGTGAACAGAAAGTTTGTTACATGCGTACTGGCACCTCGCAAAATGGCAATTGGCAATGGTGCTTAGCACTCACAGCCAGGCCTAGCTGCCGAGCTGGCCAGATCAGTGCCATGGCACACCAACTAGATTGTCAGGTCACTAACAAGAGCAGTAGGGCAGCGAACCAAGACTGGCTTGTCATGCTTCACCAATTTCAGTACGTGGCAATGGTGCACGGCAAATCTCATAGCCGTACCGCACGTGACCTGCTTCTCAAACTTCGCAGATTGAGAATGTAAATCGAGGACACCAGCTGAGGCTGCACCATGCAAGGTGGGCACATGTACTGTGACAGCCCTGAAGCACGCATACGCACAGCACAGTCCATGATGGTGCGGCCACAGCGGCTGCCGTCACGCAAACCACACCAAGTGAAACCCTGCCTTCCACACACGGCTGGCTCGGCATGCTGTTGCCACAGGTGCCACGAGTGCTGCTGAAGCTGCCAGCTGGGGCACAGACCACACCTATTGTGCCGCCTATACTGCCTGTTTGCAGCTGTCGCCCTAGCCCCAGCCCCGAATGATGCTCATCATCATGTTACCCATCAAGCCATAGCATCAACGCCATCGGCCCCGCGCCCCAATGGAGCAGCAGCCGCGAATGATGCTGTGCCAGCAATGCTACCGTCACCGCTGCTGCCAGCATCCGACCCAGGCACGTAGTCCTGCAGCTCGCCCCAGCTGCGCCCCACAGCCAGCTTCACAGGCAGCGCCACCGCCAGGCCCCAAGCCTGCTGGCCGCCCTCCATCTCAGCCCGCACCAGCGCTGCCACCTGCTGCAGGTGGGGCTGCGCCACCTCAAACAGCAGCTCATCATGCACCTGGTGATGATGCCACAGCAGCACAGCCAGGCAGTGTGTTCAGCAGGCAGTTTTGGCAGATGTCAAGGCGCAACTCACAGCACAAGTGCTGCCAGGTGGTGCACGGCCAGACTCTCAGCTGATGCACCCATGCAGCAGCAGCAGTGCATGCCTGCAATCCTGCCAGCGATCACGGTGCTACTGCCTCACCTGCAGCAGCATCCTGCAGTGCCGCCCCAGCCCAGTGGCCTGCATCTGGCCAGACAGTGCCACCATGGCCCCCTTCACCACATCAGCAGCACTGCCCTGGCAGGTGGTGTTCACAGCACGGCGCATCGCCTGCAGCAGCAAGAAGGAGGACACAGCTGAGCAGCATGCACCACATGCTGCTTGATCAAGCAGCCAGCCAGGCAAGCAGGCAGGCTCTGCCGTGGCCTGATGCAGTCGCCCTAGTCAAGCCGCTGGGAAGCACGTATGGCATGCATCTGTCAAGTGAACCTCCCTGGTAGCGATTGCTGCTTTGCCGAACCACTGCTGCACCCACCTGCGCCTGCTGCTCATTGCCCCAGCCGTCGCCTGCAGCGCGTATCTCGGTGAGGTGGCGCCGCCGCCCTGCCAGCGTGGCCACCCAGCCAGTGGCCGTGCAGCGGCGCACCACACCCTGCACATCAGCCGGCAGCGGCAGCGGACCAGCAGGCAAACACCGGCACATGATGGAAGGAAGTCACACAGCTAGTGACTCGCTAGAGGCTGTGCCTGGCCGCCTGCATCCCGTGCACTGCAGCCCGCACCATCTCTGCGACTTCTGTTTACCACTGATTCACTAACCAAGGGCTCTCAACAAGCTGCGTCTTGGCAGGCGCACTCGAGCAACTGCACAAAAGAACCCACTGCAGCTACACACAGCGCATACATGCAGTGTGTGCAGTCTCACCGCCATCCAGGCGTCCAGCACTGCGTGACTGCGCCTGAAGTCTGCCGCCAGCCGCAACGCCTCTGCAACGCTCACGCACAGCTCGGCAGCCAGCGCCTGCGCGCCCATGCCGTACAGCAGGCCGTAGGCCAGGCGCTTGGCCTGGTTGCGCTGCACGGGGGTGACCTGTGTGTGGTGTGTGGTGAGGGAATAGTTGTACGATGCAGGCCATGGGAGCAGTGAGTGAGCAAGTCAGGCATCATTGGCATGGTGGCAAGAGTGAGAGACACAATGCAACAGCAGTTTGGCGAATCATACAAAGCAGACATAAGGAGGAGGGCAAGCAACAGTTCCAGCAAGGCGGCCAATGCTGGCGCAACAGCTTACAGCTGCACAAAAGCCTGCCTGCAGAGGTTGAGGCCACCAGGCACCACATGCCAGGCGCGCTGCACTGGCTGCTGCGCGTGCTGCAAGGGCCTGCGTCCCACCTGCTGCTGTGACAGCCGCAGCCACTGCGCTGCCAGCGCCACGAAGGGGTCGGCCTGGTCGGGTGCCAGCGCTGCCAGCAGCTGCGGGTCACGCGACAGGTGCGCCATCTGGCGGCAGGCAGCGGCAGCAGCGGGCGGCAAGCAGGCAGGCAAGGCAGTAGGCAGGGCTGAGGCAGCGACGTTCAAGCTGTGTATGTATGACGTTGAATAAGTAGCAGTGCAGCAAGTGGAGTGCTGATTTGAGCTGTTGTGCTGACCCTGTGTGCACTGCACAGCAACGCTCATGATGGCACGGCGCGAGCATGGCGAGTGAACTCCCTGGGGACACCGCTGCCAGCAATTGACAAGTGAATGAGCGCTGCCAGTGAATCAAGCAGGCTACTGCAGCGGCACACCGCCACCGCCCCCCACAGGGCTCACCAGGCGCAGCTCGATTTGGCTGTAGTCCGCAGACAGCAGCACCCAGCCCGGCGGCGCCACAAAGGCAGCACGCACATTGACCTGCACCTGCTGCGGCACCACACCACTGGCAGCAGCACCAGCTGGCAGCTCGTCGTCGCTGAAGCTGCTGCTGGAACGGTGTGCTGCTGCTGCTGCTGTTGGTGGGGCTCCCTCCAGCGTGAAGTCCAGGGGGCGCGGCATGGTCTGCAGCGCAGGGTCGTCCATGCTGAGCCGGCCAGTGGCAGTGTTGGTCTGCAGGAACGACCCCCGGATGCGCACCAGCCCACTGCTGCTGCTGTCATTGTGTGGCTCAATTGTGCACTCCCCATCAAGTAGTGCGCACGGTCCTGCAGGTGTCCCGTCTGCTGCAGTCAAGCAACCAGCGCCGCTGGCAGCTGCTGCGCGCTGCTGCTGCTGCTGCAGCTGTGCTAGCTTGGCCCCCAGGCTGTTCATGAAGCCGGTTTTCAGCTTGTGCAGCTTGCGGTGCTGCAGGATGAGCCCGGGCAGTGGGTGCTGGGTGGCTAGTGCCTGCAGCACCTCGCTGCTGGTGGAGCGCTCGCCACCCCTGCAGCAGGGCAGCAGCAGTGTGCTGCACCGCAGTGAGCTCCAATTGAAGGCATCGCAGCAGGAAAGAATGCATGATGCTCCAAAGCAAACGTAAAGCTGCATCACGCATGCATGACAGTGCGGCCTCCAGGTCAGAGCCATGAGCAGCTGCTTGGCTGGCAGTCAGGGCTTGTCAAACCTGCACATGCACCTCCGTACCTCCCCGCCCCTCCTCAGTTCTCACCGCGTGTGACTGTTGCGTGCTGGTGACACCAGCTTCAGCTTGTCAAACAGTAGCTGCCTGACCTTCTTGGCAGATGTCAGCGAAAATGCCGCACCCCCAGCATTGTACGCAGCCGCGGCTGCCTCCAGCTGCGCGAGGCGCGCCTCCATCGCTGGTGCTGTGCTGTGCAGGGCGGCTGGGTCTGCAGGCATGCCTGCTGCCTCCATTGCTGCCAGCACGCGCACCAGCGGCATCTCCAGGCCCATCAGCGCAGGGATGGCGCACGCGGCCTGACCAGGGGCAGCAGCACAACAGCAGGCGGCAGGGAACAGCGGCAATACACCAGCAGTTGAACCGGGCACCCAGCAGGAGAAACACCAACCACAAGCACAACAGCGGGTGCGAAGGGAGGCATAGCTCAGGGTGAGCAGAGGCCTGGCGGAAGCAGCCGGATGTATGCTGCGCGGCTGTGCTCGCACACAGCCTCCGGTGCACCAAACACAAGGCGCTGTGCAAGTCGCTGCCATGCAGCAATAGGAGGGTAAGCTGACTCAGTCTGAAGCTCTACGCCGATACACCAACTCACTGCTGCAGCCACCATGACATGCGAGAGCTTAAGCGCACGCCCAGCTCCTGCTTTGAGTCAAGCTTTAATTTACATAATTGCCCAGCTTCCCCTGGCACCTGGCACCAACAACATTACTCAGCGCTAGCAGCCTGCCACGCACCTGCAGCTGTGGTGCCAGCGCCTCATGCAGCTTCAGCGCCAGGCAGGCCCGCCTGCAGGCAGCAAGGTGCCGCAGGCCAGGCGCCCCTCCAGCCAGGGGGCTGTGCTCCGGCCCCAGCGCTGCCGCCACTGCTGCGGGGCCTGCGTGGCGGGCCAGCAGCGCCTGCAGGCCTGACACATCAGGCCTGCACAGCACAGGAGTGGGGTGGGGTGCGGGTCAATGAGTGCCAAGGGCTATCAGCTCAAAATTAACAGAGGGGTGCAAAAGCTGGCAGTGACAAAGCACACGGCCAGCGCTGACGGCCTCTTCAGCGACATCTGCTCAGCAGCTGGCCCCGTAGTTGCTGGTGGCCTAGGCTGCCACGCCCCTGACCCCAGGCCTGCCACCCCAACCCCTGTCCCAGCCCTCCTGCCGGCTGCTGCGCAAGCCCTACACCCAGCCCAGCCTGCCTTACCTGCGCCCGCAGGCCCCCTTGGTGTCCTCCTCTGTGCTCTTGTCGTCAGGCTGCAGCAGCCAGGCCGCCACCCGCACATCCACCACTGGCGCATCCAGCACAAAGCCGCAAAAGCCTGAGGCAGCCGGAGGGCTGGCTAGCGCTGCCAGCTGGCTCTTCAGGGCGTAGGTTGCACCAAGCGAAACTTGACTGCTGCTGCTGCTGCTGGTCAGGCTGGTGCTGCCGAAGCCCCAGGCATCTGCTGCCGCTGCTGGGGGGCAAACGTCGGACAGGTCAACTGCATTGACCTGCCCTGTTGTGGCTGCTGCAGTCAGCACTGGATCCACCAGCGCATCCACTGCAGCCGTGCAAGCAGCCGCAGCAGCAGCCACGACAGCAATGCTGCTGCCGGCTGGTCCGCTGCTGCCGCCCTTGCTGCTGCAGAAGATGTCAGCCAGGCCTTGCCACAGCTGCTTCATGCGCTCACTGCTGCCCACACGCAGCGGGTCACCAGCCGCCTCCACCACCCCTGGAATGGTGCGCGTCAGCGGCACGTAGTAGGCACAGCCGCCAGCCACACTGAAGGCCACACCCAGCACACTCCAGCTCCATTGCTTGCTGCGGCGCTGGCGCTGCTGCTGCTGCTGCTGCAAAGGCAGGCCATCCGCCAGCCAATCATCGTCAGCTGCTGCTGCTGCTGCCGCAGCCGCTGCGGCCGCTCCAGCGCGGCCTGTGGGCCGTGGCAGTGCGCAAGTGTCGCTGTCAAAGGCGACTGAGAAGCCCCAGGCGGGTGAGGAAGCCAGCAGCGCCCGCAGCTGCTGCAGCTCGCGTGGCTTGGTCACCTCATGGATGCCAGGGGTGGATGGCAGGCGGCTGCCAGCAGCAGCAGCAGCAGGTTGCGCTGGTGTTGGCGACGCCTGCCTGCTGCTGCCCTTGGCTGGTGGCGCTATTGCTTGCTGCTGCTCCTCAGCTGGTCTGCGGTTGTGCTTGGCGATGGCTGCGCAAATGTCAGCATCAGCTGCTGCTGCTGTTGGTGCTGCTGCTGCTGCTCCTGCTGGAATCGCATCGTTATCATCATCATCTTGTGACAGGTCTATGACGTCACACGCAGCAGTAGGAGCTGAGCGATCATACATGCACTTGTGCTGCGGCTGAGAGTCTGGCACTGCAGCCTGCTGCTGTGTTTCCTGCTGCAGCTTGCTTGCAGGCCGCAGCTCAGGCTCTGCAAGGCCATCAGCTACTGCTGAAACATTTCCACCTGCTGGAACAGCTGGTGCACCTGGTCTGAGGGCATGCCTCTTGGCTGCGGGCGGCACTGGCTGCTGTATGTTGTCAGGGCTGCTGCGCTTCCTTGGCAGCTGCCTGGCCGGCTGCTGCTGCGGCTGCAAGCGCTCTGCAGGACTCGCAGCCCGCAGGCTGCGCTGCTGCTGTTGCTCGGCATCAGCGTCAGCAGCAGCACCAGCCCGCTGCCCAGTAGCTGCCGCCAGCCTTATGACAGCTGTTGCTGCATCCTGCGTGGTTGCTGCTGCTGTCACCTCCATGTCCACCTCACGCGCCTCACAGGGCACAGCAGCAGCACAGCGTGCTGGTGCTGCCTGCTGCTGCCGCAGCGCCTCCACCTCGGCCCTCAGCTGCCGCAGAGCTGCCTTGCTGCGCTGCTTCTGAGCCAGCAGCAGCGCCAGGCCCACCTTGGCCTCACTGCGCTCAGACTCTTCCTGGTCTGCCTGCTGCTGCAGCGCTGCTGAGCGTGCTTGCAGGACAGCCAGCTGCTGCTGCTTGGCTGACACAACAGCTGCCTGCTGCTGTGTTTGCTCGTTGAGCTGCGCCACCAGGTTCACCACTGATGCCAACTTATGGTTCTCCTGCTGCGGCTGCTGCGGCTGTTGGTGGGTGGCTTGTTGAGCTTGAGGCAGGGGTGGCTGCTGTTGCTGACTCAGCGCCTGCTGCAGGACACTGCCCAGCTGCTGCAGCTGCTGCTGCTGGTCATTCCATGTGCGCAGCAGCTGTGCCCGGCTGCTGTGTGCTGCAGCAAGCTGCTCCTGCATAGCATGCACCTGCTGCTGCAGGCTGCTGCACAAAGCTGCCTCAAGCTGTGGCTCTGGTACTGCGCGCTGCACGGGTGCATGCTGCTGTTGCTGCTGTTGCAGCTGCATGATACGGTGTGTACGTGCTGCAACCTGCAGCTGATGTGTGAGGAGAGCAGCATCCTGCTGAGTGCCCTCACGTGCCTGCTGCTGTGCTTCAATCGCTTGATGCAGGTCCAGCACCTGCTGCTGCAGCTGTTCATACTGCATGTTGCAGTGCTGCAGCTTGTCCTGCACGGCTGCTGCATCCCTGTGACGCTGCTGCGCCTGCTGCTGGTAAGCCACCAGCGTTGCTTCTGCCTTGACAGCACGCTGCTGCAGAGAGGCATAGGAATTGGAGCTGCATGGAATCAACGGCAGGCAGCACCAGCAGTGTTGTTGCAGCGTCGTACATCAAGCACTTGAACAGCTGTACAGAAGCCCATCCCTTGTGAAAGCGGCGATCAAGGCAAAAAGGCAGCACTAAACCACGTGCTAGCAGTGCCATAATCCTTGCAAACAGTACCAGCAGGAGCACCAGCACCAGCACACTGCAGAAATTAAAGCAGCAGCAAAGGCGCGCAGCACGTGCCTGGCCTCCAAAGCTCCTTGCAGGGCCTTAACATGTACACGAAGCACTGCTAGAGGATCCTCTTGCTCCATGTCTCCGTTTGTGCTGGTTTGCTGGGCTACGCTTGCAATTTCAATATGTGCAAGTGCATGAGGTACCTTCGTGCTGTACGATTATTTATTTGCGTCGTCTCTTCATTTTTCAGGTTACAGAGCAGAACTTTGATGATTGAGTGGAGTTGGAGATCGATGCAGCGGTCACCCGGCAACAAGGTTTTGAACAGCGTGCTCTGCGTGCTGCCAAGGGTTCTTGCAGCTGGGACAACGAACCGTGACGGATCCGTAGGTGATGAAAATCAGATAATTTTAAGCAATATAAAACATCACGGGCAAAATTGCTTCAGATGCTTACTCAGACAGGCGCCTGCCTTGGATGGGCCTGCCAGGTGCACCACCTATGCCAGACATGGGCCTGCTAGACGAGCACTGCGTCTTAATTGGCAGCACAAACAATCTTAACCAACAAAAGCTGTCATAAACACCTCATGCTGTCCGAGGAAGCATGCAGAGTCGAGGTGAAACTGCCAGGCCAACCACAACCAACCTGCTGCTCATACTATCACACCACAAGCCGCTTGTTGGCGGCCCACAGCACCGATTGGCGTGCTTGCTGACTACAGGCCTGTACCCGACCATGAGCGCAATGCTCACAGCTCAAGGCAGTTAGTGCACATTAGTTGATGGCACACATCCTGCGTGCACATGGTGCTGTGCCACACATAAGCCCAACAGTGCAGCTGACATCCACTCGTCACACAACCGCACACTCTAAAGAAAGGCTGGCTGCAGCAGCGCAGAGGCGCTGCCTGCTGAAGTGTGCAACATCCTGCACAACCTACACACTGCGCAGCAAGGCAAGCCTTTGCAGGATCTGAATCAGCTTGTGATCCGCCCGCACGCCAGCCAACACATGCGAGAAGCTGTTCTTGCCTTGCTGAATGCGTGCAGCGCACACGCACAAGCACAAGCCGCCCCAACTGCGGCTGCGCTATGCGCCCTCCGCAACCCAGACGATAAGCTGCTGCACAGGTACCTCACAGGATGCTGGCAGCAATGGCTGCGCACGCACCAACCACTCCCAAAGCCTGGCCACGCACAGCTGCTGCTCCAGCCAGCGGGCAGCCACCGCCACTCTGCTGGCTGCCAGACACTGAAAGCGTGCTGTGCGCTTGCACAGGCAAGAGCTGGCTGCCCAGTAGTGCTTGCCAGCTACCTGCGCAAGCGCCATAAAATGCCTCCTGTTGCACCACCACGGCTGTTGGCGCAGCGAAGGCGTTGCACCCCAGCAAGCCTTGGTGCGCAACAATCGGCAGCACCCATGCTGCTGCAGCAGCAAGACTGCTGCTGCTGCTGCTGCCGCCGCTCACACCTTGCGCATGAGCAGGTACAGGGTGGAGTCCACCTCCAGCACGGCCAGCTTGGCCGGGTCGCCCTTCACCTTCATCAGCAGGCCCCCGAAGCTGGCGTACACCTCCACGCGCACCGCGCCCGGCCCCGCGTCAGGCTTGTACTTGTAGACCAGGCCGTGCATGACGTACTCAAACTCGTCCATGAGCGTCTCGCGCTTGGCGATGGTGGGGAAGGTCTGCGAGAGGGGGTGGGGTTGGGACGGAGAGATGGCAGCAGGCACGCACAAGGGCAGCAAATGACAGGTCAGAGCAGTTGCTGCTAGACAGGGCAGCGTGGCAGGTCGTGGTGAGGGCTGGCAGTAGTTGTGCAGCAGTGCCTACCTGGGTGCTGTCTGCATCTCGCTTGCTGCCCAAGTCCCTGGCGCTGCCGGCGCCCATCCTGTCAGCCCCAAGGCAGCTGGTACTGGTACACAACTACACCAGCAGCCAGGACGTACTGCAGCTGCTCACAGTAATAAATGCCACTGCAGCTGCCTCTACTTGTCTACTCTATCCCTGTTCCTGGGCATATCAAAAGCTGGCGTGCAGTGCGCCCCAAAGCAGCTGCCGGCGCAGGTGCTGATGCTGAAGCACCTCCCCACGTGCACCATGTAGCGATTGCTGCTGCAGCTGCTGCCACTGGTGCTGCTGCTGCTGCTGCTGCTGCTGCGGTGTGTTGTGGCCGCCACTGCCTGTGCATCGCAATGAGCACTGCAGCAGGCACAAATGTGCACCTTGTCTAGTTGTCCTGTGTGCTGCTGCTGCTGGCATGCCACTGCTGCTGCTGGCATGCCACTGCTGCTGCTGGCATGCCACTGCTGCTGTTGCTGCTGCTACTGGCGCACCTCGTCATACTTGCCGGTCTCCGGCGCGCCATCCCTGTTGATGGTGGTGGCCAGCACCAGGTTGACCTTGTCACCCACCTGCGGCGCAGGCAAGTGCAGCGGTTGATGGCATAACGCACACAATATACTGACATAAGAGCTGAAGGTTGGTCATGTGCAAGCAGATGAAGCAAAGGAAGGCATGCAGCTGCTGCTTGTTTGAAGGCGATTGCTGTAGCCTGCTGTGCAGCCAGGTGCGGCTGCAGCTGCTGTGCTGCCAGAGCCCTGCCCACCTTCAGAGGGTAGATGTCTATGTTGATGTCTATCGCTAGGTCGAACTCATACAGCTCACTACGGCAGATGTAGCGAGAAACTGCGGCAGCAGCAACAGCAGCAGCAACACAGCAGCAGCATGTCACACTCGATGTGATGCGTTGCGTGCTTCTAAGATCACTTTCAAATCCACGTATAAACATGTACAAGTCCTCCAGGTATGTTTCCTTTCGCGTGCAAGTACCCCACGCAGCCCACCTCGATCGAACTTCTTGCCATCTGGGTCCTTTTGAATCACCTCAAAGACGTCGTCTAGAATCAAGGCGTCCCGCGTGGACATTGTGTGTGTGTAAATACTATTTGGAGAAAAACAGCAACCCTACAGCAGTAAAAGGTGCTACTTTCTATGCGGAAGGAAAAGCTGCTGCTGCTTCACCGCCATCACTGCTCCAGTGACCCCTTCTCTTTCTTACACAACTGTAACCTACAGCAAAAAACCATACACGCACACCTTTCAAGCTCTCGAACACATATATGCATACACACCAGCAGTGTGTTGGTTGTACCTGTAATGTCATGACAACTGCACTGACACACCACAGTGGTGTCACCAGTGCCAAGCCTGGTGGGGCAGGACAGCTCTACACCAGCCAACTCCAGCATTGCCGAGAAGGTCTGCTTGAAATCAGTGCGTACTTGGCAGGTGGCTGAATTCGCACCTGGGCCAGTGACTGCACTTTGGGAGGGCCCTGCGTTCAGGCTGTGCTGCCAAGCATGTTGGCCAACACATGGGGCCACGAATCAAACCAGCATACAACTTGAAGCCATTCCACTGGCAGCACTGGAAGTAATAGTCCAGCACAGTCCAGTGCACATGACGTGTCAATCAAAGGCATGCCATGCAGCATGCGCCGCTTGAAGGCAGCATGCACTTGCACAGGCCAACATGCGGAACTCACCGCCACGCACATGCAGAGCCGTGAGACAGGACGCCAACACAACAAATGCATGCTCAACTGTTCCCCATTCACATGCAACCCCCAGTAGTATTCCTGTGCTGTCTTGCAGGAGCTCACATGCAAAGTTCGTTCGTTGGTAGGCTTCATGCGGCATGGTTGCCTGGGGCGCAAAGTACGGTTACACATCTGGTGACCAATAGACTCACAGAACCGCGGCCAGGGCAGCAAATGACAACCGCCGCAACAATCGCTCATCGCTCACCCCGTCCGCCCCTTGGGCAGCAGCGGCACCCCCCGCGCCTCCAGGTCAGCCGCCAGCAGCGCCGCGCCCACCGTGTTGCTCAGCCCCAGCGCCCAGCTGGCCAGCGGTATGTAACTAAGCCCCAGCGCCACCAACCCAAAGCCGCGCAGCTCCCAGCCCCTTGCATCAGCCAGCAGCGCCTGCGCCTCTGCTGACGTGGCACCCTTGCTGTGCCAGTAGCTGGCCAGCAGTGATGCGGCTTCTGCGGCGCTGTCGCGGTACGCATACAGCGGCAGCAGCGGCGGCAGCACTAAGCTGGTGCCCAGCGTGAACATGTCGCGCGCCTTGCGCAGCAGCAGGCCCTCCTGTGGCTGCGGCTTGAGCAGCAGCCGCCAGGCAAAGCTGGCCAGGCTGGCAGCAGCACCTGCTGCTAGACCAGTCTTGCCAGATGCCGCTGCTATCTGCTGCCGCTGCTGCTGCTGCTGCTTGGCCAGGTGGGCGGTGAGGGCTGCTGCGTCCGCCTGGCTCATGGGCGCCACCTGCACGCCCTTCATGCGCAGCGTGGCTGTGAACAGCTGCCGCTGCATGCGCCTGAAGCGGTGGTCAAACATGGCATAAACCGGCAGCGCTGACTCGGTCAGCAGCAGCAGCAGCGTGACGAGCTTGGCAAACAGGTTGAGCCCGAAGACCCTAGCCACCAGGGCCAGGTGGGGCTGCCAGGCCAGGTGGATCCAGCCCACTGTCAGTGCAAGTGATGCTGCAGTGACCACCGCCAGGAACTTGAGCACCACTCGTAGCAGCTGCGGGGAGGAGGTGAGCAGCACGATGCCCTGCAGGCAGGCACGTAACAGCAGCAGCAGCGCACAATGCACCTTTAGGTGCAGCAGTCAGCTGACACTGACGTGCTGCCGCCAGCGTTGCAGGCTACGACTGGTGACACGCTGTGCAGTGCCAAGGAGTTGGGCTGTGATATGATGCACGCACATGCGCCCGGCAGACAAGATTATGCATTCATGGCCCGTCTGTGCTGTGTGTCCTGGTGCTCACTGCGCTCTGCTGCCAGCTGCTGCACACCTGGAGGGGGTACAGCCAGCTGGTCAGCACCGACATTGCACTGCACCAGCTGCTGTGGCAGCAGCAGACACCCTGCAACGCACATGGCAGGCAGGTGAAGGGTGCTGTGGGGCTCAAGCAGGATGAAGCCAATGCTGTTGACTGTGTCTGAGCTGCAGCTCTTTGACCTTGCTGGTTTATTGAGCATGCTGCACCACCTGCAGATAACAGGACTACCTACTGTAGGATGTGCTGCCGTTGCTGCTGCTTCTGCTTCTGCTGCTGCTGCTGCTGCTGCTGCTGCTGCACGTCAAGGCAAAGCAAGTGGCAGACCCATGCAATTGCTGCTGTGCTGCTGCTGCTGCTACTGCAAGGCAAGCAACGGACCTGGCTGTCTTTGTGGTTGCAGTCCCTTGCAATTTCAGCTCTTTTCGCTGCTGCTATATGTTTCGAGCTGCCATCAGGGAGTTGCTCTTCAATGGTTGTTGTCTAGCTTCAACCCAGTCAGTGCTGCAGTGTCACCACAGCAGACGCGCTGCTGATGCGGTCTCGTCAAGCAGTGATGGTTGATGAAAGTGAGATGCTTCAGTCGTGGTTGGAGGAGCCCAGTTGATCCGTCTTTTCCTGTCACGCTGTCGGGAGTGTCACCTGTGCCTGTCTCGATGGAGGGTTTACCCCACATGGTGCCCGCATGTTGTTGCGAGTTGAGTTGAGCGATCATGTGAGTAGTAATCTTGTGATTAGCCTCGCTTCATGTTATGCAGGGCAACCACTGCCGAAGGCACAGCCGCTTAGCATCGTACAACGCAACTGTACTGCTGGCATCATCATGCTACCCAGTCAGCATGGCATGCTTGCTCACACGTCTACATGTATACATACATAAAGCAGAAGGCACAAATTCAACACACTGAAACTTGCTTTTACCATCTTGATGTACTTCTAAGCCTCTGAAGTGAAACATACAGAGTATGCCAGAAGTCAGGCTAGGGTGTGGCAGACTGCAGCAACCAACAGCATGAGCTGCTGCTGGCCAAGGCGCTGCTTCAGCCTGCGGGCTGCTAACCTCTGACAAGCTCGACTGTCAACTTGCCTTGCTGCGCCAAGTCTCTCACTCACCACACCACAGGCACACTGCACCCCGAGTTCCCAGTTGACGCCTGCACGGCACCCTCCCCACACACTAACACTGTTGGTGCTGGCAGCACCAGCATATGCACTGTATGACACGCGGCATGGCAGCACGGCATGCCGCAGCACCATCCTCCTCGTTTGTTTTGCTCCATCGCAGATTGCCTGCCAGAGCTGTACCTGCCGGCAATATAGTACTGCACAACCTCAACTGCAGCCTGCCACTGCCCGCCTTATGGTGAATGCTGCGGCCAGACAGCAGCTGCGCATCACATGCGGCGCCAAACCCGGAGCAGTTGTTGACAGAGAGTTTGCATATGGCATGTAATATCTTGAGCACTCAGTTGTGCTAGCCTAGCTCTGGTTGCGCCAATCCTGTAAGCTGTCACGCTACTGCCAGCCCTGCTACTGCCAGCCCAGCCACTGCTGGCTCTGCCACTCCAGCCCTGCTACTGCCAGCCGCATGACTGCCAGCCCTGCTACTGTCAGCCCAGCAACGCGTCCAGCAGCAGTACTGCCAGCCCAGCCGCTACTGCCGGCCCAGCAGCGCGTTCAGCAGCAGTACTGCCAGCCCCGCCGCTACTGCCAGCCCAGCAGCGCGTCCAGCAAGTACACCCCTCCCAGGCTGAGCGGGTACAGCGCCAGCGCCGGCAGCGCCCAGCCCGCCCTGAAGCTGCTGCGGCTGGCGCCCAGCGCCCCCACCGCCAGCGTGGCTGCAACGATGACCGCCACCTCGCTGGAGTAGACCCTGGGGGGTGGTTGTGTACAGTTGTGAGCGGGGTGCGAGGAAGGGGACAGTTGCAGGCAGCACTGGGTCAGGACCATGTCATAGCAGCAGCTGGCATGTGCCTGCATACATGCGGAGCGCACCCTGCACTGTGCTTGCTGTCACGCAGCAGCACATGTCCCAGGCACACAAGGAACCAGGTGTGCATCCAGCCCGCCATGACCACGATGCCAGATACTGTTCCGCATAAACTTGACAGGCGTCGCAGCAGATGTGAAGTTATCCGGCACACTCGATCCTGCAAGCGCCCCTTCACCCTGCCTCCCCCTGCCGCCCTCACCAGGCCAGCTTGCGCAGGTGCACCACCACCAGGAACAGCCCCAGCACCAGCGTGTTGTTCATCGTCACGGCACCATACACCTACGACGACATGAAGGCCAGCAGCAGCAGGGGCAGAAGAGGCAGGGACAGGCATTGTATCACAGCAAAGCAGCAGGCCTGTTCAGGCCGGGCGTGGTGCTGCTGCTCACACAGCCCTACTTGCAGTGTCTGGCATGCAGACAGTCGCCAAGTGTAGCATAGGCACAAGCAACGCTGCCTGAACAGCACACAAAGTGCTGCAGGCACAGCAGCTGTCCTCCACGTTGGCAGAGCACTGTTTCCGTCCTGCAGCTGCCTGCGTGCCTGCCCGCCTGCCGCCCCCCACCTGTGACAGCTTGAGGCTCATGTTCTTGCAAACAAAACTGGCATCGTAATGGACGAACTCGAACACATGAAGTGCTGCAGGGAAAGCAGCTGTCCCCCAACCTGGCAGAGCGTTGCGTGCATTCAGCTGCCTGCCTGCCTGCCTGCCCGCCGCACCTGTGACAGCGTGAGGCTCATGTTCTTGCGCTTCTTGCGCGCCGCGAAGGTAAGGCTGGACACCAGCTCGCTGCTGTTGGAGGCCAGCGGGGTCAGCACAAAGCCCACGATGAAGGGCGCGATGCCGCTGGCCCTGTTGCAGCAGCAGCAGCCCGGCAACACACAGCCACCCAGCTCAGCACTAGGCATATCAACCAGCAGGCCTCAGACTACGCTAGCAGTGCCGTCCTTGCAGTGTGGCTTGGACCGCTATCCTCTCGTCACCGCTGCCACTACACATACAACCTGCCACAGCTGCCAGCCTGGGCTGGGGCCCCTCCACCCACTTCCCGCACCTGCTGAGGTGTGTGAGCGCGTCCACCAGTGGGTCGCTGAACACGGCACACAGCGCGATGCCCGCACCCATCTGGGCCACCGCCCGCACCAGGATGTCCTTGCGGCTCAGCGGCTGCGCGGGCTGCCCCTCCAGCTCATCAGCTGCATCAGCCGCTGACTCAGCCTCCAGCTCAGCAGCAGTCTCCTGCAGCAGCAGTGCGGGGTGGGGGCAGGGGCGCGGGGCGCTGTGTTGAAGCAATGCAGCTGGGTAGTTGGATGGGCACTCGCAAAAGGAGGATGCTAGGCAGCGCAGAGCTGCTGCAGCAGCAGGCGACTGTTGTTGCAGCAGCATGACTCAACAGCTGCATTAGCCGCTGACTCAGCCTCCAGATCAGCAGCAGTCTCCTGCAGCAGCAAGGGCAGGGGGACACAGGGAAACGCATGGAGCCACAGTGGGTGATAGTGCAGCAGAGTGGCTGGGGTGCGGGGCAGCTCCTCGCCAGCTGCCAAGCCAGCAGCATCATGGCAGGGATTTGCCCTGACTGGAGCATCACATGCTGTGCAGGGCCTGGGCAGCTGCATGCAGCAAGGCCAGCTCAGCAGTTGCATGGCAGGGGTGTCTGTGCTTGCAAGACTGGCCCAGCCCATGATGCTGCCGCCTGCAGACAGCGTTTGCTCCCCGCGCCACCCTCTGCTGCACCCGACCTGCAGTGCGGCCAGGTCATCAGGGGGCAGGTCTTCTAACAAGCTGGCAGCAGGCCCGCCGCCGTGAGGGTCCAGCAGTGCACTGTAGCGCCCCGCGAAGCCGTTACCGCCGCCTGCTGAGCTTTCCACGCTGGTCAGCTTCTCGTCCACCCAGCGGCCCAGCGCGCTGTTGAACTCGTCAAAAGAGATGCGGCCGTCATAGTTGGCGTCAAACTCCTGCAGGGAAAGATGTGAAAAAGGCACAGAAAAGGTCGGCGTCAAATTCGTGCAGGGGAAGCTGCGGCCGTCATCGTTGGCGGCAAAGCAAACTCCTGCAAGCAGGCCCAGGGGGAGTGGCAGGGGAGCGGGCAAGGGAGGGCATGAGCAGCAGCAGTGAGGAGCGCAAAGTCGGTGAGGCAGCTGTCAGGGACCCGCACATTCATGCTGAGATTGCTTCACTAACTCACGGGAAATGCAACTAGCTCACTGCAAGTATGTTGACACTGCTTGCGCTGGACCCCATGTACACCAGACATATTTTCCATGTTTGGAGTCAACCCCCTCCCCCCACCTTCATCCAGTAGTCCATGGTGTCCTGGTCAGGCACCTCAGTGGAGCCGCCAGCCAGCTGCAGCCCCAGCAGCAGGCCCTGGGGGCAAAGTGGGTGACAGGAAGCCACAGACGGAGGAGCCAGCAGCAGGCAGCAGCAGCAGTGAGAGGCATATCAGTCAGCAGCAAGGGTGTCGAGATGGCAGACGGAACGCACAGCAGCAATGAACAGCTGTCCCCTGCAGGAAGTGCTGCCGGCTATCTAGCGGTACGACAGCAGTGTGCTGCTAGCACCTAGCTGGCTGTGCTGCCATCATCTGTTTGAAATGCCAGGGTTCAGCCAGCACCTGCATGCGCTGCCTCTCGCCCAGCCCCGCACCTGCACCTCCCCTTTGTCGATGGCGCCGCTGTGGTCGGTGTCAAACTCGTCAAAGATGCTGCGCACCGTCACGGGGTCCAGCCGGCCCCGCCAGTCAACAAGCGACCCGTACCGCTCACTGCTGCGCAGCGCCAGCGCCTGGTGTGTGTGTGTGTGTGGGGGGGGGGTGGGGGGGGTGGGGGGTTGGGGGGGGGGGTGAGGGTGCGTGCAGGTGCAGGTACACATAAGCACACGGCATCAGTATGGATGTACAAAGCGTCGACAAGAAGCGTTTGGCCAGGGCCACAGCTTACTCAGGGCGCAGGCTGCAGCAGAAAACTCAGATGACAAGGCTGGTGGCAGCTGCAGCTGCACGGCTATACAGACAAGTCCGGTTGCTTGGACCTGATGCTGCATGTGCACCTGCAGGTGATGCGGTTGCTTGGACCTGATGCTGCATGTGCACCTGCAGGTGATGCACCTGCAGGTGATGCACCTGCAGGTGATGCGGTCAGCTGCCGTGTTCACTTCCAGCCCACCTGCACCGCCACCATCCTGAAGCGCTTGCGCCGGGCGGCGTCAATGCGGCGCTGCTGCAGCTGCGGTGACAGCACGCTGTACACGCAGTAGCCCACCATGGAGGACAGGCACGCCACAGCCCCCACCAGCGCCGCCTGCAGCAGCAGCAGCAGCAGCAGCAGCAGCAGCAACAGCGGCAGCAGCAAGGCAAGCATACGTAACCAGGGCCCAATGTTTGCACTTCCTTAACCGCAGGATCGTCCATGCCCCCACTGACTGGTGTGCAGCGTCCAGTTGAGACTCTCAACAGCGCAGCTGCGCAACATCAAGGCTCTGCGCCCAATGTGCATCTCTGCCGCCCTCGAGTAAGATCAGCTGCCTGACAAGGAGTGACAGGTCCCAGAACAGTCTGACTTGCAGCATTGTCTGCCTCACCAACTAGGGCACCAAGGCTCTGCACCAAGTTGAACGAGCTCACGAACCCCGGCAAGGCTTTCCCGTGCCACAACAGCACCAGCAGCACACGCACCTGTGGCGAGTTGGGGAAGCCCATGAAGGCGGGCACCTGCACCGTGCCGTACAGCAGCACGCTGCCAGCCATGATGGCAGCACCCTGGCGCACATCACGGTCCACGGTCACGCCTGCGGCAGCAGCAGCAGCAGCAGGGTGGAATTGTAGAGCATCTTTGCAGCCAGACAGCAGCGGTGCTGATCGGCGGGACAGCGCGTACAGGTGCAGCCAGAAGAATCACCTGCTATTCTAAACTGGGCATGCCATGCAGCGCACCTTCTCCATTTCCACTGTGGACACTGCTTGGCATGTACCGCGGCCCATGGCCCCGAAGAGCAACCCAGCGTCCCACCTGTGCGCGCCAGGTCCCAGCCTCGTGTCAGCTTCTTGTCTACTGCTATGCCTTGCTCGTTGAGGTCGCAGCGCCCCAGCAGCACGCTCAGGCCCCACGCAAGCGACAGCAGCAGCACACTGGAGCCGGCAAGCGTGCCTGAGCGGGAGGCGCAGCAACAGGTAAGGAATCGCATCAGCTTGAGCAGTAAAAAGTGCGGCAACTGCGAGTGAGGCAACATCTCACCACCACTGCCGCTGAACTGTGTAAGGTGCAACACAACACTTCATTGTCATGCGGCTGCATGTCCAAGTGCAATGGTCTGTACCATGTGGTGACGCTGCAGCTGATCCCCACACATCACCACCGTGCACAGCAAGCTGTGATAAGTCACACTGCTGCTGTCGCTCCCCCAGCCCTGTGCTGCAGCGCTCACCCACGCCCACCGCCAGCGACTCCTGCGCCTCCGCCTGGCTGGCACTCAAGCTGCTGAGGATGATGAGGCTGTCGGGCAGCGCACCCAGCACGGGCAGCACCACACCGCCGATGATGCCGGGATTGACAATCTCCAGCAGCAGCTCGCTGCCCGCAGCCAGCAGCGCGGCACCCTGCAGAGCGGCAGTGGTTGAAGAATATATGGACATCAAAAAGCAGCGTGCGTGGTTGCAGCAGAAGTGGAACAGCAGATGAGCGAAAGTGGCTGCATTGGCGGAGCGAGTAAGCCTGCAAGCTGCCAACACAATCAGCTGAGGGCCTCCTGCCGCTGCTGCTGCTGCAGCTTTGGTAGCGCAGCGCTTTTGCTGCCTTGTTCCTGCTTGGCCCGCTGGGGCCCTGCTGGCTGCTCACCTGCAGGATGATGTAGCCAAACACAAACACGTCAAGCATGGCGCCTGCGCGGCAGCAGCAGCAGCAGCAGCAGCAGCAGCAAGTGTGGTCAGCTCAGCAAGCGGCGCTGCACGCACTATAGCCGTACGTGCTGTGAGGCGTGTGCCACGTCGCAGCGGCAGCAAGCTGCAGCAGATTGCTCTGCTGGCACATGCCTGCCTACACCAGCTCTGTATCCAGCCTTGCTTTTCCTGCTGCTGCTGCTGCTGCTGCTGCTGTTCAATGACACCTTCCACATGCCCCAAGGCCTCATCCCAGGGCCGAGCCCCACCTGCGATGGTCTCTGCGTTGGTGCTCAGCAGCCCGCCCAGCACCTGCCCGGGCCCCAGCACCAGCGCCAGCCCAAACGACAGCACGGCAAGCGCCCCGGCAGCACGCGCCAGCCGCGGCAGCAGCGGCTGTGGGGCAGCAGGGGCCACCAGTGGCGGCGACCCTGGCATGGCCTGCAGCAGCAGCAGTAGCAGCAGCAGCAGCAGCAGCAGCAGCAGTAGCAGCAGCGCTTCAGTCACAGCAGCATGGATGCATTCTCCCAACACCCAGCTGGTGGGAGCAAGGATGAGGTGCTGCAAGCATGTGGTGCTGTAATAATGCCCTGCTGCTGCTGCTGCTGCCGTCCAGCTCAGAGACAGGACCTGCTCAGCATCAACACCTCCAGTCACACCACTGCCTGCACCAGTGCACCAGTTCCTGCCTGACAGTAGTACCAGCGCTGCAGGGCACGCCCTGCCTGCCCGTGCGCCGCACCTGGTAGCACGGCCCCGCCTCCCCCGGCTCCAGCGCCAGCAGCAGCTGGCTGTCCCGCCCTGCTGCCTGCAGTGCAGCTGGCGCGGGCCGCCCCGCGATGCTGAGGTAGGCGCTGCCCGCCACGCGGCCCACCAGCACGATGCTGCTGGCGTCACCCGTGCAGCCAGCTGCCGCCTCGCCAGCCAGCCTGCACCAGCAGCAGCAGCAGCAGCAGCAGCAGCAGCAGCGGCAACCAGGCACACTGAACTCCGAGGTGGTGCCAGGGCGTGTGCCTGCGCATTATCCTTGCACTGCTTGCGCTCAGCAGTGGTTGTCGTCGTCGTTGCCGCTGCTACCAAACCGTCGCAGGCGTTCCAAATTACGTCATCAATAGCATGCACACACTGAGTCCTGCTTAGGCAATGGCGCCTGGCCATCCTGCCAGCGCTGCCGAGCTCCCCTCACGTGCCCATGACGATGACATCCCCTCCTGCGCGGATGGCAGCGCCCAGAGGCACATCCCCCAGCACCACCACGCTACAATTGGGGTGCTCCAGCACAGTGCCGGGCGCTATGGGCGCCTTGATGTACACTGCATCGCTGCCGCTGGCGCTGCTGTTGCCAGTGCTGGTGGATGCAGTTGGCGCAGCAGCAGCAGTGGGGGACTGCAAGGGAACGCTGTCTGCTGTAGCCTGCGGCACCACAGCAGACAGATTTGTAGCTGTTTGGTTGTGACTAGACGCCAATCTGGTATGACACGCTGTCGGATTGTGTTGCTGACCTTTGTTAGCAGGGGTGCCCTGCTGATGTGGAGGCATCTCCTGCCTGGCACTGCCCAGAGGCCCTTGAAGGCATACGCTCGATGCCGTAACCCATCAAGCTTTACACGCAGCAACCTGTTGCCACACAGGCTGTGCTGCATCGTGTTGCTGGTTAATGGTCCATCCCACGAAACTGTTTCGGCACTGACACAGGTCGTTAGCTCAAGGCTTTACTGTGGATCCCTGGATCGGCAGATTAGCAGCAGCTGATTTGTCAGCGGCGTATGCTTGGATGTGCGATTTACGACAGGCGCGTAGACTACAGCTACAAACACTGATTGACACACTGTCATCCAACGCTTGCTGCGTCGGGCTTCAAGTTCCTAGCATACGCGCGCCATCCGTGGTTCATACGGTTACGTTATAGCTAGACGAGCGTGCTTAATTGTCTTGAAGCTGGTCAGGGCACACCCGCGTTGCCGGGCCGGTCACCATGCCCACCTCTTCGGATCTGGTGGTCTGCCCGCCTGACAGGCAGCTGCACGTTGACTACCTGCACCTCAAGGCCGTGCTGGCAGGCGAGCTGGCTCAGGTGGCTGATGCCTCCGCCCGGGCTCAGGTGCAGCAGCTGCTGCTGTTGCTGGAGCTTATCACTCACGTGGAGTACATGGAGGTAGGCAGCTCTGTTGAATGGCATTGCCTTTATACCTGAAACTTATAGTAGAAAGCCTCGATCCCGGACTCGTAAGGAGCACAGCATCGAAGTCTGCTGCATGGCCCCAACAACCCTACCACGCTGCGCCCAGGTGTCCCGCGCCGTCAAGTCAGCCATGGCTGCCACCAAGCCCATGCTCAGCGCTGACGAGGCAGCAGCAATGGCGGGCAGCTGCCCCAGCAGCCTGCAGGCACAGGAGCAGCTGCTGCTGGACAGCTTTGTGAGCCTGCTGCTGGAGGGGCGCTACTTCCCGCTCAGCACGCAGGAGTGGGCGGTGGCGCAGCGGCAGCAGTTCACGTTTGGTGGGGTGCACGTGCATAGCATTGCTGGACTTCTGGGCACCAGCACGCAGTGGGGGGAGGGAACCAGCAATGGGGTACAGCACAGTACAGGGGAGAGGCAGGGGGTCAGGGACAAGTGCAGCGCATCAATTGGCAGCGTGCCACTTGAGAAGCAGCAGTGGCATGCATCAGGAGCACAATGCTTGCAGCAATGAGAGTAGTAGTGGGTATGCCGGACATTTCATATGTTAGAGAAATTTGGTTTGAAACCTGTCAGCCAAGAGGTGCCCCCAGAGTAACTCCTCAGCTCGGCTGTGCCCAGAGGATTCCGACGTGTGCGCCTTACGGAAAACCAGGCAATGTAACACGTGATCACGCATGACTGAGCGAATCTCAACGGATCCCACGTGACCCACGGGGGCCACGGGAGAGGGGCCCGAAGGGCCTCTGGGGGCACCTCTTGGCTGACAGGTTTCAAACCAAATTTCTCTAACATATGAAATGTCCGGCATACCCACTACTACTATGAGATAGCAGTGGGTTTGACTGTGCAGCAGCAGCCGCATCACGCAGTTAGTGATAGTGACATGCTGTGCGTACTGCTGTTACTGCTGCATGCTGCATCTGCTGCTGCTTCTGCAGACATCCCTGTGCAGATTGACTGGACGGTGCTGGATGACCAGCTGCTGAGCCGCTTTTGGCAGCGCCACCAGCAGGACACTGCAGCAGCAGCCACACACAGCAGCGACGCCGCCACCAGCAGCAGCAGCAGCAGCAGCAGCGGCGGCAGACTGAGCTCAGAGCTGTACAGCAGCACCACTTACTCGGCAGGCAGCAGCAGCAGCAGCAGCAGCCCATTTGGTGGCCTGCTGGACCGCAGCCAGCTGCCCGACTTTGCTGACCGCATGCTGGTCTTCCACAGGTGGGGCGCTGCGCAGTGGCGGCCTGCAGCAGCTGTGAGGTGTGCATGCTGTGTACCGCGGCATGCTGTGTACCGCGGCATGCTGTGTACCGCGGCATGCTGTTGAAAGGTGGTCGCAAATGATGCTTGGTGGACATCTGAGGCGATTGCCTACATGACCAGGTGTCGCTGAGTTTCTACAATTGCATCTCGACTCAAGCTGAGGACTACAAAGCGTGTGTGCGCAACAGATGGGGTTTGTTTGCCGGATGCTCACTGAGCTGCTCCCCTTTCCCTCCGCCTCCGCCCTGCGCCTGCTGCTGCTGCTGCTGCTGCTGCTGCGCCCAGGGGTGTTGGTGTGGCCACTGCTGAGGGGCTGTACCTTGACAAGAAGCTGGATCTGCTGGCGGAGTACCTGCTGGTGGCGCCCGCCACTGCTGCACTGGCCCGGCTGAGGGCAGCAGCTGGCGCGCTGCTGGGCCGCAGCACGGATGCGGCAGAAGGGACGGCCACAGCTACAAATACAGCGGTACAGCAGCAGCAGCAGCAACAGCAGCAGCAGCAGGCAGCAGTTAAGCTGCCCTCCAAGATGTCCACTGCCAGCTGGCGCAACATGTCTGCACTGACGGAGCCCGCTGCTGCTGCTGCTGGCGGCAGCTTTGATGATGAGCAGCCGGCTGCTGCTGATGGCGAGCTGCGGCCTTTTGCCTCTGCTGACCTGGCGCACCAGTATGCGCGGCTGGTGGTGCGGCGCAGCCTGCGCAGCCACATGCCGGGGCCGCGTGAGGTGCTGGCACAGCTGTTCACCAAGCTCACGCTGCTGGTGGGTGGCTGGGAGGGGCTTTGGGCCTTGCGGTGGCAGGCAGGGCAGGCAGGGCCGCCAGTGACGCCAACAGATGCTGGCAAGCCGCGCTGAAGAGCATTTGTAGAGGTTGCCCTTTCAATGGTCTGTCAAACCCGCACCGCTGTTAACGACAAAGCCTGTGCCTCAGCAGTTTGTTCATGATGCCTTGGGCCCAGCATGCTGCACTGAATCATGCTGCTGGCCCTCTGCTGCTGCTTGCTCCTGTGCTGCTCTTCTCCCCCTTTTTTTATCTTGCAGGAGCCCACCTTCAGGGACGTGGTGGTGCTGTACAGGGCGCTGGACCAGCGCGTGGCGGGAGAGGCAGCCGCATCAGCGGCGCAGGCGGCAGAGAGCGTCATGACAGCAGCAGGTGAGGCCACTGCCTGGGCTGCCACACGACAGCGCTGCATTCACTGCTGCAGGCCTTCTCTCATGCATGCCATGCCGTTCGCCAGATTCTGTGCCTGCTACTGTAGCATAAGATCTGTAAAACACTGCATGTTTGTGTGTGTCTTGTTACATGTCTCCAACCTGTGGTTGTCGCCTGCTGTCCTGCTGGCTTGCCTTGCCGTGTGCATCAGTGTACGCCAGCGCTGGCTCAGCCACCATGGCCGTGGACTCACTGGTGGAGGCGGCACGCGCAGCAGCAGAGGCGCGCTCCTCAACCAGCAGCAGCAGCGATGATGATTATGACAGCCGGAAGCAGCAGCAGCAGCTGCCGCTGCAGTACGGGCTGGAGCCGTCGCGTGTGGTGGGGCTCAACCCGTCCAACGTGGTGGTCAAGTCATTTGCTGACGTGGCCCTGGCTGACCTGGAGCTGGTCTTCCCCTCCAAGAAGGTGCGAGAAGAGGGAATAGGAACATGGCTGCTGCTGCTGCTGGTGTTGTGGTCATGCATGTGTGCTGGTACGAGCGCAGCAACTGGCTGCTCCGGCAGAGCCGCTCTGCAGGCTGCACTCTTCGTAGCTGGTTGCATGCAGGTGCATCGAGTGCGTGGGCAGCAGCATCGCGTGGTCAGGAGGGATGTGTATAAAGACACATTCCTGCGTGGTGGTTACACCAACTTATGAAGGCGCCTTGCTGCTGCTGCTGCTGCTGCTTCTATGCTGCACTGCTGTTTGCTACCTGCCGCCAGGCTGAGGTGCTGCCCACCACCATTGTGCGTAGCGCCATCACAGCACTGGGCGCGGTGGCGGCAGCAGTGGCCTGGGTGCAGCAGGTGGGCGGCAGCAGTGACAGCGCACCTGCTGCAGCAGCTACTACTGTTGCAATGCCACATGCACTAGCCTGCTGTGTGTCAGGGCTTGCCTGCACACCTTGCTACCCCAGACTGACAGTGTCTGACTAGTGCTGCTGCTGCTGCTGCTGCTGCTGTTGCTGCTGCTGCTTCGCCCTGTGCCTGCCCAGGCTGGCGCCATGCAGTGGTCGCTGCCGGTGGTGCTGCCAGCTGCTGCGGTGGTGGCAGGCAGGGCGGTGCGCGCACTGGCCACCGTCAAGGTGCGGCGCGCAGCACGCAGGGGCATCTCAACACCAGCACACAGCTTGCTGCGGTTTCTTTGTTGCTGTCTTATTTCCTGCATCTCAGCAGCAGCACACAGCACATCTTCCTGCAATCTGGCTGTACATCCAGTGCACTGCCAGCACTGCCGACCTCTCACATGTCATGCTGCCCCCTCCCCTTCTCCCATCCGCACTTTGAAATTCATTATCTTATCTAGATTTCTATTCCTCATCCGCAGAGCAACCAGGCTGCGCTGGCGGGTGTGATGCTGGCCATGCAGTACGACGCGGCACGCGACAGCCAGGAGGGCGTGGCAGTCAAGCTGCTGGACGAGCTGCGCGAGCAGCACCTGAAGGAGGCGGCCACGGCCTACACAGTCATGCTGGCACAGGACGCAGCGCTGCGCGAGTGGCAGCGGCAGCGGCGCAGCGCCAGGCGGCGTGCGGATGATGCAAGTGGAAGTGCAGGAAGCCAGCCTGCTGATGCCAGTGCAGCGCATGCTGATGGTGGTGATGGTGGTGACGAGCCGGTGTGGTTCAGTGCCGGCCAGATCGATGCCGCCTGTGAGGACTTCCTGCTGCAACGCTTCGGGCTCAAGGTGGGTGGCGCCTGCTGCTGCTGCAGGTAGGGCTGCACGCCTGCTTCAGGGCTGCATGCACGGCATCTGGTAGCGAGCAGCAGCTGCAGCTGCGTCTTGCACCAGCTGTCTTTGCAACAGCAGATGTGGCTAGCCAAAACAATGTAACAACAATGCACAACACAAGCAACACAGCAGCCTTGCATGTTGGCTACTGTTGCTGGTGCCATACTTGGGTCTACCCATTTCTTTCGAACTGCCAGCCAGGGTTAGCTTTGTACAGCTTGGCCCGCAACTGCAGCTTATGCTGCTGCCCTCCTGCGCTGGCCCCTGCCTGCTGCTGCTGCTGCTGCCCCAGGTGGACTTCATGGTGGATGAAGCGCTGCCCCGCATGGTGCCCTGGGGGCTGCTGCTGCAGCAGCACCAGGGCGGCAGCCAGCGCTACAGCCTGGTGCCGCTGCCGCAAGCGATTGCCAACTTGAATGCTTACTGGCAGCGCATGCAGCAGCCGGCAGCAGCAGGAGGCGGTGACAGCGGAGCAGCAGCGCACCAGCAGAGGTACTCGATGATGGCGAAGCCAGCAGCTGCCGGGGGTCACAGCGCTGCCAGCAGTGCTGGTGGGCGAGTGCAGGCATCAGCAGCAGGCGCAGCAGCAGGGCGCATGGCAGTGGGCTGTGCACCTTGTTGGTGGCGGGGCGGTGCTGCTGGTCCTGGTGGCGGCGGATGCGCCCTCAGCAGCGCAGGAGCGCGTCCGCGGCGCATGCCAGTGCAGCAGGTGCAGCGGCAGCGCCTGGTGCCCTGCTGTGTGGTCAGGGGCGCCAGAGCTGCTGCAGCAGCAGCTGGCGCGGCGAGTGTGCAGCGTTGCAGGGGGCTGGCAGCAGCCGGCAGGTTGCGCTGCAGGGGCATGGCTTGATGCAGCCCCTTGGGAGGACATCCCCAGGGCAACAACAGAGCGCAGGCTGTGGCACATCATGTGGGGGATGCAGCCTGACTGACTGAGTCACCTGCTCAGTGCATATTTGGCGATGCATTATTGCAGGAGTGTGAAAATAGGATGGCTAGGATACGTCTAGGCAGTGAGCCGTGTTCAGCAGTGCACATCGCTAGGCACCACAGCACAGCTCTAGCAGACAGGCTTGTAGGAGCACGCAGGCTAGGCATTGCAAGCATGGCACTGAAAGCATGGTATACGGGAAGTGGCGCACCGGCTGTTGCCCCAGAGGGCAAGCTGCAGCTGCCGCAAGCACTGGCCGCGGCGGCCGCCTGACTGCATGGGCATGTGCAGGAAGGGAATGTGCTGGTGTGTTTTTGTAGCTGTGGATAGGTAGCTGGATCGTACATGTACTTGCTTGGTATGCAGGCAGCACGGATGAGTAGGGTTGTGTGTGCACGCATGTTGCAGTCATTGCACACCAACTGTATGGTGCAGCGCTTTCCATCACCACAGCCACAATTTGGAAGCATATGTCACAAGAGCCGCGCAGTGTGGCGGCACAGCACTGTGACCACTTGTAGGCGCAGCCATTATGTGCAGGCTCATACTCTTTTTGCCACAGCACACAGCAAACATGATTGGGAAGTGGTCCTGGGCAGCAGCATTGGTATCTCAAATCAGGTCAGCAGCTGCTGCTCGCGACAGCTGGTAGCGCTACTACTATCAACAATAAATTGTGACGGGATGTTGCACAGACTGCCGTGGTGCTGCTGAAACAGCATGCAGACACCAGTGGCTGATAGCCTTGAATAGAGGGGCAGAGTGGATGCCTCAGCAGCGCTGGCTGGTGTCTGGGCTTGGGGCATCAATGCACCACGCGCCTGTGCATGCAGGCGCGGCCTCGCCAGCGTGGCGGGGCGCAGCACCTGCTGCATGCACAACATGGGCACCCCGCAGCCAAGCATGCACCTGCATGCAAGTGCTGCTCTGCCTACCCTGTTAAGGCATGGCGCGTGACGTACACTAATGATTTGGGGCTTGCACCGTCTGCAGTAGGGACCTAAATTGTTTGGATTGCCCTGCAGGCTGCTGCTGCTGCTGCTGCTGCTGCTGCCCTTCCTGACAGGCAGACGCGCAGGCAGGGTGCTGTGCTGGCAGTGACGCCAGGCAGGCAAGCAAGCAAGCAGCAGCCAGCTGAGATTGTGGGTGCTGGCCTGCAGCTGCTGTGGCGTGATGTGTGTGAAGCAACAGCACCCACGCACCAGACGATGCATTTTGATGTGTGTGAGGGCAGGGGCCAGCAAGAAATGACTTGCAGCTGCTGGGGCACTCCCTCCACAAGTGGTGCAAGATGAGTGCATGCGTGTGTGCCTCAAAACGGAGTAATAGCAGCATGCGCTTGCTGACAGATGTTGGGCGACACGCTGGCCTACCATGTGCAGCAGCAGAGCTGTGCTGTTGCTTCCAACACTGCTACGCTTCAGCTGGTCACAGTGACCAGATCGTGCATCTGCTGGGTGCTGTGGACATATGCTGTCATGTAGTGCTTGCGCACGCAAGTTGTGTCGCAGCTGGCGGTGCTGATGGTGTGTGTGCCGCTACCTTTTGGCTCCAGTCAGGCCCTGACCTGCTGCTCACTGCGCATGTGCACTGCCTGCGTCCTCAACTGATGACAAAACACTCATCACTACTATGGTTGCCCATAATGAAGGCTGAACATATGAGCTTCGTCCGTGTTGCAGGGCTGGCGTCAGGCAATGTGCTGCTCAGTAGGCACCATTGGGGCTTGAGAGCTAGTGCAGAGCTGCAGCAGCTGCTTATGTTGCAAGTGACACGACATCTTCTGTGATTTTTGCATCCGCAGCGTGGTTGTCAGGTCTGTTGAGTTGTGCCAGCAGCAGCAGTAGCAGCAGCAGGCATTGAAAGCGTACAAAGAGTACACCAGCTGGCGTAGGGCACCATGCGCTGCCCTTTTAGATATGTATACAACTGCTGGTTGCCTGTGATGCAGACCTCTTGCGTCGAACGGCACGAGGCGACCTCCAGCAGCAGCAGCTCAAACCCCGTCCGGGTTTTTGCGGCTGTGGGGGTGCTACTTTGCTGCTGGGCGACTCCAGCCCGGTCCTTTCCCCTCGTTTTTTCCACATAATCAGGCTGGTCACCATGGCAGTCACGGTGGGCAAGAAGCCGGCCAAGGTGGCCGCCAAGAAGAAGGCCCAGGTCTTCACCATCGACTGCGCAAAGCCCGTCGAGGACAAGATTATGGAGATTGCCAGCTTCGAGAAGTTCCTGGCTGACAAGATCAAGGTGGACGGCAAGGCCGGTGTGCTGGGCGATGTGGTGAAGGTTGCTCGCGACAAGACCAAGGTCACAGTCACCAGCGAGTCGCACATGTCCAAGCGCTACCTCAAGTACCTCACCAAGAAGTACCTGAAGAAGCACAACGTGCGCGACTGGCTGCGGGTGATCGCCCACAACAAGGACAGGGCCACCTATGAGCTCAGGTACTTCAACATTGCAGACAACGAGGCTGAGGACGAGGAGTAAGCCTCTAGCCTTAGTACTGTTGCTGCTGGAGTGGCTGCTGCAGCTGGGGCTCGTTGGCCTGAGCTGCACAAGCTCAGGGAGTGGTGCGCCGCCACCGCACCATCTGTAACGTGCCGTTCATATCTACTGCTGTCCTGTGTCTTTCCTCTCAGCAGCCACCGGGCTGCTTGTTAGCTTGTTAGTGTGTCTCAAGTGCTGTTGCAGGCGCAGGACAAACCAGCAGCTTACACAGCAAAGCAAGGCGGCAGCGGCAACTGGCAGCAGCAGCAGCAGCAACGGCAATGACGGCAATGACGGCAGCAGCAGTGACAGCTTTGCAGCAAGGCTCTGACACAGGCAGCAGCAGGGCCAGCAGTGCATGCTCTTTTGCTGGCTGAGCAGCAGCAGGTCAGCAGCAGTGCATGCTCTTTTGCTGGCTGAGCACCAGCAGGTCAGCAGCAGTGCGGCTGTCAGCAGTATTGCATGGCAGTACCTGGCAGCAGCTGGCCGCCAACAGCGGGCAAGCAGTATGGCAGCAACTGCAGCTGGTTGTGGGCGGATGGGAGGGTTGGGTGCGCATATATCAAATACAGCGATATTGCTTGAGCAGCAGCTTGTGTGACTGCATGTACAAGTCAGGCAATGTGTTACATCAGCAGAAATGGCAGCAGTACAGCAGTGCAGTTGTAGCAGCACACATGTTTTGCCAGAACCCAGCGTTTGCAGGAGTAGTGTGGGTGTGCAGCTGCTGTTTCAGCTTTGTTCATATCATGTGTGTTCACAAGTGCAGCCGCATGCAGATGTCTTGCACGACAGGCAGCGCAGCAAGGCGCATGTTGCAGTGGCTGATCAGCAGTAGGCTGCACACATTTAGGATGCATATGCACTGCATGGCTGCTCACACAGTTGGGAAGCACACTAGCGGGAGGGGTGGGTGGGTTTCGGGTCCTGGCAGCCATCAGCAATGTCGGGCATCAGCAACAGGTGCGGTGCATCAACAGCAGCAGCAGCAGCACAGCGGAGCAGTACCAGCAACAGCAGCAGCAGCAGCAAACGGCATTGCTGGCATCTGGGCAGCAGCGGAAACCGGTTTGGTTGTAGCACAGCTCTTCAGTGTCACAGCAGGCAGCTGTGGTGCCTGGTGTAGTGTCACAGCAGCAGGTTCAGCACAGCAACCAACGAATAGACTTCAGCATTGCAAGCAGGCTTACTTACACCAAGCTAGTCATGCACACACTGTTCGTTGCTGGTCGTATTGCAGCGGCTCTGAGTATTGCAGAGGTGCAGCGCTTGCTTGACAGGCAACTTCAATTGTCTGTGCTGGGCAACTTGCCAGGTGCTCAGTAAGCAGCCACACGCAGGCCCGTTGTCAGTGCTAGGTCAGAAAAGTGCCACTTGCAAAACCTGTTGTGACATGGATTGAATGCAGCAAAGAGTTGCTGCCAGCAGCAGCAGCAGCAGCAGCGGCAGCAGCAGCACACCTGGTGCGCAGCTGTGCATGACCAGCGTGCTTCGGCATCCTGGCTTTGTCTAGAATTCGTCATTTTACACCATTGTAACCGGTCGCCTTGCAACTGTGAGCTGCAGTCACTGCACTGAGTGCACAGCAGGTGCTAGACGCAATGTACAGCAATGCATAGCATGTGTCAACGTGTCAATGCAGTTATAAATCAGTAAATGAACCGCAGCAGTTATCACCCAGCCGGCTGAACAGCGTTTCGCCTCATGCAAATTCCTTGAGTTTTCTGGACATCTGGCCTGACCAGTGGGCCGGCCTGGGCCTGTCCCAAACCCCACGCCGTGTAACCTCCAGTGCGAACGTATATACATGATATTCGGCGAAACAGTAAGATTCGAGACAGATAGCTTGCAGAACTGCAGGATCTGAATCACAGTGCTCGAGCAGTGTGCAGCCCTAATTGGCCACGGCTGGAGTTATCCGTGCCTGCCATGGTGGCCGTGGCTGTCAGAGCCGTGCAGCCACCGTGAACGTTGCCAAACCGGACCTTGCAGACAGGCATGGCTGCCTCAGCATGAGAACCAGGGTAACAGTGTCATTACCGCTGTCAATGACTGCCACACAGCTAGCGGGGCTTTTGTGCCCGTATGTTACGCTGGAAGTCTCGATTAGAGTGATACCTTTATGCCTGATTACTCCAAGTGCCGCCTGCTCACACAGTTGCCGCCGGTGCCGGTCCGAAGGCCTGCTGCTGGCCTGCTTGTTTCTTGCTGTTTATTCCCCCACGTGGGGCGCCGAGCATCATGCCGGCCTACAACTTCAAGAGCATGCAGGTGGTCCCGCCTGCAAAGGACTTCATAGATATCGTGCTGAGCAAGACGCAGCGCCAGACGCCCACTGTGGTGCACAATGGCTGGGCTATTCAGCGTATCAGGCAGTTTTACATGCGCAAGGTCAAGTTCACGGCGCAGAGCTGGAACGAGAAGCTCACCCAGATACTGGATGACTTCCCAAAGGTGGAGGACATCCACCCCTTCTACAGCGACCTGCTCAACGTGCTCTATGATAAGGACCACTACAAACTGGCGCTAGGACAGCTAAACACAGCACGCAACCTTATAGACAAACTGTCACAGGGTGAGTGCTGCTGCCGCCGACACTGCTGCTGTTGCTGTGCATGGCTGCTGCCACCATCATGCTCAGCACATCACGCCGCATGGCCCTGGTTCGCTGTTATGGTGATGCACACTGTCTGTAGCATCTCCTGTTGCGCACTGCTGCTGCACCATGCTACAAGCTGTGTGTTGTGTGCAACTCACCTGCGACACTGTGTTGGTGCTTGCCGCCCTGCGCTGTGCTGCTGCTCTGACCAGACTATGTGCGCCTGCTCAAGTATGGCGACTCCCTGTACAGGTGCAAAGAGCTCAAGCGCGCAGCAATGGTGAGCAGCAGCAGCAGCAGCAGCAGCGTGTGCTGGCCGCCGGCACAGCAGCATGCTGGGCATGCCAAGCAGCATCATGATAGGCAGCACTGCCCATCACAGCTGGTGCTGCAGGGGACAGCAACAGCAGCCGCAGCAGCACCAGGCACTGGGCTGTGAAGCTTGCTCCTGGTTTCACAGCAAGCAGCTACAGGGCAGCACATGGGACTGCTGCATAGCTGCAGTGTGCCATGTTAGGCTGGGCAGCAGCAGCATGCACCAGCGCATGAGCCAGCCTGGTGGCAGCGTGGCGTATGCAGCCAGCACAGCAGTCACCCCGATTGCAGCACATTGCTTGGAATTGGCAGCAGCAGTTGACAGCACTGTTGCGCCAAGGCCTCAGCAGTGGCTGGAAACCCTAGTTCACCCATCAACTGCACGTGGCCTCACAACCATATATCACTGTGCTGTGAGAGAATGCTGGTGTAAGCATCTGGCTGCCTGCATCTTGCCTCTCCTCAACAGTGCTGCTGCGTTGCTGTCCTGCTGCCGCACCCCCGCATCGCTACAATCTAGGGCCGCATGTGCACGCTGATGAAGGGTCAGGACGCAAGCCTCAAGTACCTGGAGCAGGTGCGGCAGCACATGAGCAGGCTGCCCGGCATCGACCCCAATGCGCGCAGCCTGCTGCTGTGTGGCTACCCCAACGTGGGCAAGAGCAGCATGATGAACATCCTGACCCGCGCTGACGTGGAGGTGCAGCCCTACGCCTTCACCACCAAGAGCCTCTACGTGGGCCACATGGACTACCGCTACATGCGCTGGCAGGTGAGCGGGGGGGGGGGGGGGGGGGGGTTTGGGCTGAGCAGTGCAGTGCTTCAGTCAGGGTCAACAGCTGGGTCAGGAAAGGCTGCACACCAGCAGCAGCAACAGCAGCAGCAGCAGCAGCAGCTGTGAGGCAGTTATATGGCTGCTTGTTGAGCTGCTGCAGCAGTGGTCGTTGCACTAGGCCCCAATGTGATGGTGGCGCTGGCTGCTGGCTGCACAGCCGCACAACCGGCTGCTTGCTGGGGTTTGAAATGCTTTCGACACCAGGTGGCTGTACCATGCTGGCATTGCGCAAGCACAGGCTATCCTCACCTCCTGCTGCTCTTGCCTTCCCTTCCCCTTTTCCACCCCCAGGTGCTGGACACGCCCGGCATCCTGGACCGACCCCTGGAGGAGCGCAACACCATCGAGATGCAGTCCATCACCGCGCTGGCGCACCTGCGCTGCGCCGTGCTGTACCTGGTTGACGTGAGCGAGCAGTGCGGCTACAGCCTGGCGCAGCAGGCGGCGCTGTTCCACAGCATCAAGCCGCTGTTTGCCAACAAGCCGCTGCTGGTGGTGGTCAACAAGACTGACGTGCGGCCGCTGGAGGTGAGGCGGCAGCTGGGGCCGAGTTGGCAGCAGGTGCAGCAGCAGCAGCAGCAGCAGCAGTAGCAGTTCTGCTGCCTGGCTGATGTTGGTGGGCTGCAGGCATGCCTGAGTGTGCTGGGCGTGGTGTCGGCAGGTCGGCTGTGGTGTTGAGCTTCGTGCTGCGGAGGCTGTGCTCCAGCCCTTGCAATGGTTGTGAGCAGGGAATGCTGCACACCGCGCTCTGCTGGTCTGGTCCTTTGCTCACCCCTCCTTGCTGCTGCTGATGGCTGCCTGTCCCTGCTGCTGCTGCTGCTGCTGCTGCTGCTGCTGCTGCTGCTGCCAGGCGCTGACCCCTGAGGAGCAGGCGCTGGTGCAGGGCATGGCTGAGGAGGCGCAGCGCATCAGCAACGGAGGTGCGCGCCTGGCGCAGCAGCAGGCTGCACAGACCTCATGCGGCAGCCAAGGCTTTCTGGTAGCAGCAGCTGCAGCCGTAGCAGGTTTAGCAGCAGGAAGAGCAGCCGCGGGCGCAGCAGCAGCAGCTGTGGTTATCGGCACCGCCAGCAGCAGCAGCAGAAAAGGCAGCAGCTGACAGCGCAGCTGCGGCAGTTTAGCACCAAGAAGTTTGTCAGCAGCACCTAAATAATTGAATTGTCACTGTTGCACACGCCTGTCGCAATCGCATTAGCAGCGTTTGTTGGAGCAATTGCTGCCATGTGTCTGCTGATTGCACTTGTCATCGCTTCAGAGCTCAGCAGCTGTGCCCACATCACCAAGCTTCTTAGCCTCTTGCGCACTGCCCGCCGCGTGACCGCAGGCGCAGGCGCTGCTGGCGCCGAGGGTGAGGCGTCGTCGCTGCTGACCATGTCCACACTGACCGAGGAGGGCGTCATGGCGGTGAAGCAGACGGCCTGTGACCGGCTGCTGGGCTTCCGCGTGGAGCTCAAGGTGGCGGGCAAGCGCATCGCCGACGTGCTCAACCGCATGCACGTGGCGCAGCCCAAGAACAGGTGTGCAGGGGGCGGCAGGAGGAAGGGAGGGGTCACAGCTGCTGCAGCCGCATAATGGCAGCTGCGGGGTACTGCTGGTGCAGGCTTGTCGGCGGGAGGGCGGTAGCGCATGGTGGCAGTTGCTGCGGGGCGCGGCTGGGCTAGGCTTGAGAGGCCTGCTTCTCTTCTGGGTGTTTGTGTGTGAGGTAATGCGTGCGTGCTTTAATGGAGGTAGTTGCATGCACTGGGCTGCTCATCTTGCGTGCAGCCTGTTCTAATGCTTGACCAAAACCTATTAAGCAGCTTCAACACTGCATGCCAGCAAGGCATACATCTGACACAAGCTGACTGCTGCTGCTGCTGCTGCTGCTGCTGCTGCTGCTGCTGCTGCTGCTGCTGCTGCTGCTGCTGTGGCCCTGCAGAGACCCTAACGCGCGGCCGCCGGTTATCCCTCCCAGTGTTGCTGCTGCGCGCGCTGCTGCTGCCGCTGCTGGCGGCAAGGCGCAGCGCACGCGCAAGCTGGAGAAGGAGCTGCAGGAGGAGGGAGGCGGCGCAGGTGAGGGTTGAACAGCGAGCCAGCACTACAGCAACAGCTTGGTGGCAGCAGCTGCTGCGGGAGCTTGGCGGGAAGGGTGCCCTAGGCAAGCCAGCACCACCGCAGCAGCAGCTGGTGCTTGGCAGATGCCCAGTAGCAGGGTAGCTGCTGGGATGGGGCTGGCAGGGCATGGGGCTCTCTGGATGCCGTGCATCCAGTCATAACAGCCGTGGTTTATCAGCCTGTGTAGCACATCTGGCTGCGCGCTGCTTGCCTCTCTACTTCTGCGACTGCTAGCTGGCTTTTGCTATGTTGTATGACCATGCCCCAGCTTATTCTCACAGCTTGCGCGCTAGGGACTCATTTGTGCAACCACACCTGCCTGCTAGGGACTCACCTGTGCAACCACACCTGCCTGCTAGGGACTCACCTGTGCAACCACACCTGCCTGCTAGGGACTCACCTGTGCAACCACACCTGCCTGCTAGGGACTCACCTGTGCAACCACACCTGCCTGCTAGGGACTCACCTGTGCAACCACACCTGCCTGCCGCCCTCCCCCTCCCTCTACCAATAGGCGTGTACAGCGCTGACCTGTGCAAGCACTACGACCTGAAGGACCCCGCCTGGCGCTACGACATCATGCCGGAGATCATCGACGGCCACAACGTGGCAGACTTCATCGACCCCGACATCGACGCCAAGCTGGCTGAGCTGGAGCGCGAGGAGGAGCAGATGGAGGCCGCACACCAGGCAGAGGTGAGGCTGGCTGGGGTGCGGCTGGTGCTTGCGCTTGTTGGGTGTTGCTTGCTGGGTATGGCTGGGTATGCTGGGGCAGGAGCTGCTGCTGCAGGCACTGGTCACAAGCACAGCAGCAGCTGCCAGTTCTTGGTCGCCTGCAACATGGCCTTCTGATGTGCGATGGAGGAGTTTGTAACCTTTTGCCATATTCCTGCGAATGCATCGGCACCTTCCTGCAATGGCACCTGCAGCTCCGTCCTGTTGCCTGCATCCCCTGACATGCTGTGCCTCCCTGCCTGCTGCTGCTGCTGCTGCTGCTGCTGCTGCTGCCGCCGCCAGATGGCTGGCGTGATGGACACTGACGAGCTCACCGAGGAGCAGGCGGCAGACCTGGCAGCCATCCGCGCGCGCAAGAAGCAGATCGTAGCGGGGCACCGCCTCAAGAAGGCCTCAGCCAGCAACAGGCCAGTCATGCCGGCCAAGCACAACGCGGGCAAGCTGCAGGCGGCCAAGCTGCGGGCGCAGCTGGGCGGCATGGGCATAGACACCAGAGCGGCCGAGGCGCGCCTGCGGGAGCGCAGCCAGTCGCGCGGCCGCAAGCGCAGCAGGTCAGAGGCGCCTGGCGGCGATGGTGATGCGGAGATGGCTGATGCGGAGGGCACCACGCCCAAGCGCATCCACAGCAGCAAGAGCCGCGCGATGAGCCGCGGGCGCAGCGCCAGCCTGGCTGCGCCCAGCCCCGGGCGCGGCATCAAGGACGCAGGCATGGCCAACAAGGCTGTGAAGCTTGCTGACAAGGCGCAGCGCAAGATGAACAAGATGGCCAAGGTGGGAGAGGCGGACCGCGTGATCCAGTCCAAGATGCCCAAGCACCTCTTCAGCGGCAAGCGCGGCAAGGGCAAGACGGACCGGCGGTAGTGCCGCTGCTGCTGCTGGTGGTGGTGGTGATGGTGCTGTTGCTTCGGTAGTGCTGGTTCATCTGTACTTTGTTGGGCGGTCTGTACTTGTTGGGTGGTGCAGCGGGTGGGGGCTGCTGGCTGGGCAGGGTGGGTGGGCTGGGGGTGGCTGGCTGGCTGGGTAGGTAGGCATGGCTGTAGGTAGCATGTGATGCGGCAGCAAGTGCTGCGGGCGGCCCAGCAGAAGTTGTGCTGGCTGGTTGTGCGTGTATGGTGTTGCTGCGCTGGCTTCGCTAGGTGTGGGGCACGTGAGCTGCACGCGCCGATAGTGTTCCCATGTGCAGTGTGTGCAGTCATGCATGCGCAGCGTCCTAGCTGGTGCTGCACTGTTTCGGCACGTGACTGAAGGATCAGCTGTGATGTAGGCAGCAGCTGACTTTCTTTGAATGGCAGAGTGTCAGGGTTTTGAAGTTTGCAGTTTGGCGGCTAGGCCAACTGCTGACTATTCTGTTCTTGCTTGCGACTGCCGCATGCTTGCAAGCACAATGTGTAATTTCTTCTCATACAATGAGGCAGTGGTCCCTCCTCTTATGCCGCATACGAGCGGCTCATAATGGTGTGCGGTGGCGATGGCAATGTTACTGCTTGTCACGAAAGGAAGTTCCTTTATGCCGGTGGTAACACGGTGACGCTGGTATCAGGCAACAATTTCTTTGCCAACTTGGCAAGTTCCAAGAGTGTCTACAGCCGGCTTCGGCACAGCGGCCAGTGTAGCACAGTCAGCGGTGTTGTACAGCAACCAGCCGTCTAGTAGATGTAACGCAGTGATTGGGTTCAATCAAGACAACTGCTGCTGAGCTCAGACTCTGCTTCAAGCAGCTTCAGTGAAGCAGTACTTAACTCAGCAGCATACAGAGTCAGGCAAGATCCAAGCTGTACACCCGTCAGTGCACTGCTGGCACGCCTGCGTTGCACAGACGGCGTCAGCGGCAGCTTGGGGCACTGCACTGCCGGGTGTGGAACTTTTGAACTTGGAACTTGTGAAAGCGCCTCCTTGCCAGGCATACAAATCAAGGGCTGATGGACAGCATGTGAGGCTCGTAGCAGGCAACGCCTCTGCAGCCAGCTGTGGTGCGTGACGTACTCGGCTGTTACAAATTTCACGAGCACATCACTCCACACAGACTTCAACACTCGTCTCCTGGTCGACACCTCTCAGGGAGTGCCGCGGACGATGCCACTGATGCTGCGCGGCACAACCCTGCTACCCAGGCAGGGCAATGCACCTGTATGCTGTGCGTGATAGAAAACTGACACCGTGCTTATTTGCTTGATTTGCTCAACAAGTGCCCGCCATTCACCAGCGACCAGTAGCCCCGACTAAAATGGGTTACAGCACAACATAGATGGCATGAATGACCGTCATTCGCCGTGACTGCGCCACACTTGGCAGTGCCGCAAAGCGGCTGCGGCCACCTCCACGCAGCACATGCACCTCCACGCAGCACATGCACCTCCACGCAGCACATGCACCTCTGGCTGACCAGCGGCATGTAGGCGTGCAGCTGTTACTGCAAACCGCACCGGCAGGGTCCAGCCTGGCCCATCTGCAGCAGCCGGTCTGCTGCTGCTCCTGCTACCGATCCCGACTGGCAATTTGCTCACTTGCCTGCTGCCACACCAGGCCTGCACACAGCCGCAGCAGCAGCAGCGGAGTGGCAGCAGCAACAGCAGCAGCAAAGCACAGTCAGCAGACCATTACAACATTGCCAGTCACAAAGTAACAACAAATTGTCGTGACAAGCAGCACAGCCTCGAAATGCCGCTGTGCAGCACCATCCTCCGCCTGCTCTGCTGCAACGCTGCAAGCCGCATGCTTGTTGTGTTGCTGCGTACCGCCACCCAATCCCCGCACCTGTCGCTGAAGAAGGTGTTCCACTCCTGCTCCACGTTGGCAGCAGCAGCAGCGCCGCCAGCAGAGCCCGCTGCTGGCCCGAAGGGGTTGGCCACACCACCAGCTGCGGGTGCTGGAGCCACACTAGCAAAAGGGTTGGTGGGGCTCAGCACAGCCTGCTCGCTGCCGCCGCCACTTGGCGCCTGCACTGGTGGCAGCGCACCATAGCCAGCCGGCTGCTGCTGCTGCTGCTGTGGGTAGGGGCTGGGGTAGGGTGCCGGCACGCCTGGGTAGGCACTTGTGGCGGGCGGCATCATCTGCTGGCCGTATGGGCTGGGGCCGCCTGTGGGCTGCTGCATGTACATGGGGGCACCGCCCGTCATGCCTGCATAGGGGCCGGGCATGCCGTATGGCCCGGGCATCTGCTGCTGCATCGGCTGCATGCCATAGCTGTACGGTGCGCCCATCATTCCCTGCCCTGGCATGCCCTGCCCCGGCATGCCTTGGCCTAGAGGGGGCACCACACTGAAGCCGCCGCCATAGCCAGGCGTCACTGGGGCACCACCATAGGGCCCCGGTGCAGCTGCTGATGGCAGGTAGCCGCCAGGCGCGCCAGCAGCAGCCGCTGGCTGGAAGCCACCAGGCGCTGCGCCGCCGCCCGTGGGTCCTGCGCTGCTGCTGCCGCCGCCGCTTGTGGGCAAGCTGCTTGCACCACCAGCTGAGCCTGCGCCTGCTGAAATGCCACCAAAGGATTGCTGCTGCTGCAGCGACGGTTGCTGCTGCTGCTGCTGCTGCTGCTGTGGTAAGCTGCCTGGGAAGGGCTGGCCTGGTGCTGCTGCTGCTGGTGTGTTGCTAGCTGGCGCTGCTCCCCAGGCAGGCCCCGGGTCCGCAAAAGGATCAGCAGCGGCTGCAGCAGGCTGACCAAACGCCTGCTGCGCTGCTGGCTGCGGGAAGGGCTGCGGGTACGGCTGCTGTTGCTGTGCAGCAGGCGCGCTGGACAGAGGTGCTGCAGCCAGCGCTGCGAATGGGTCTGCATGGTCCACTGCTGCTGGCGCGAAGGGGTCCGGTACTGATGCTGCAGGGGCAGGGGCGAACGGATCTAGCGCTGCTGCTGCTGCTGCTAGCCCTGCTGCTGCTGGTGGCGCGGGTGGTGCAAAGGGGTCGACTGGCCCTGCCGCCGCTGCTGCTGCTGGCGCTGCAGCAGCTGCTGGTGTTGGCTCATCATCCAAGTCTATCAAGTTCACCGACTGCACACGCGCAGCAACCTCATCTGCTGCTGCCGCTGCTGCTGCGCTGCTGCCTGCGCCATCTGCTGCAGCAGCTGGTGCCCCCGCATCTGCAGCTGCTGCTGGTGGCGGCAGCTGCCCCTTGCTGGCCAGGTCCTTCAGCTCAGCATCCACATCCTGCACAGCAGCAGCACAGCAGCAGCACAGCAACAGCACAGGTGAGGGCCACGCAGCCAGGTGGACAGGCAGCATAAGCAATGGGTCAAGACAACTGCGTGCTCCACAACACGTGGCAGGTGTTGCGCCCACCATCAGCCGCACACAACAGATGGAACATGCAACTTTGTTATGGATGCTAGCAGACAGCAGCACAGCCACCACGGGCACCGCCAGCCCAGCCCAGTGCCAGCCCCTTGCCATACAGCACCACGCACCTTCTCCAGCGACAGCAGCTAAAACACAGCACCCAACCCAGCACTCAACAACAGCGCCGCACCTTCTCCAGCGACAGCACCTGAGAAAACAGCACCCAACTCAGCACCAAACAGCCCCCCCCCCCCCCCCCCCGCACCTTCTCCAGGGACAGTGCGCCGTCCAGCTGGTCCACCGCCTCCAGCGCCGCCTTCATGGCAGCCTCCGCGTCAGGCCCGGACAGTGCCGCCAGCTGGCCCATGTACAGGTCAAACAGCCGCCGCAGCTCAGCCACGTCAGCCAGCAGCTCCTTGCGCAGGCCCACGCTCTCACTGGAGGAGGACGCAGCGCCGGGGCCGCCAGGCTGCAGCACGCACGGCAGGCAGCAGCAGGGCAGGTGGCGTGAGGCGCGGTGGCAGCACACAGGGGCTGGGGACCTTGCTGCTGCACGCTTGATAGAGGCCAGAGGAGCGCTGCCAGGGCACATTCAACCATCCAGAACCCAGCATTCATAGACTGCGCAGCAAGCAGTCCCGAAGCCCTCACTTGAGGCTGCCCCCAGCAGCCCAAGCAGCCCTGCTCAGGCTGCGCCTCCACCAGCCGCCCACCTGCTCCTTGTTGAGGATGAGCTCGTTCAGGATCTCCGTGCTGGCCCCGGCCTGCTCCACCATGCGCCGGATCTCGTCCAGCAGCGACGCACGCTCAGCAGCGACAGCAGCTGCAGGTGCAGCAATGCAGCATGGGAGCGGCAGCAACATACAACCAGCGAGATGCGCGGCATATGTTCATAGCCGGGCCACGGTGGGGTTGGACACAAGGTTGCGATGCAGCTGATTGCCATGCCCAGAGCAGGACACCACACTGACACACAGCTTATGGCAAAAGAGCAGCGCCATCCTGCTGCATCCTACATGCTGCTGCACCTGCTCACTGCGCATTACAGCTACTACTGCTGCTGCTGCCGCACCTGGGTCCCTGTTCACCACACTCTCCGGCCGTGCCCCCGCGGGCGCGCCGCCCTGCTGGCGCGCAACGCGGTACGCGTCACCCCCGGCGCTGCCAAAGTGGCGCAGCACGTCCATGGCCACCTGGCGCGTGCGCGCCGCTGCGGGGCTGCTGCTGCGTGCTGTGCGCAGGATGTAGGCCACCTCCTGCAGCAGCTCGCCCTGGTAGGGGCCCAGCGCGGCGTGGCAATCCTGCAGCACCTGCAGCGGGCGGCGCGGGTGCAGGCAGTGGGAGTGAGCGGCTGCATAGTGCACTGCTTGGGGTGCTGCCGGAGTAAAGGCTGTCCAACAGATGGGTGTGTTTGATAACAATCCTGATGTGGCTGCAATGCATTGGAGTGGTGCATGTCTGCTGCGCATATGGTACAGGCGCATGGTACAGGCGCATGGTACAGGCGCTGCTGCATGCACAGTGTAGCGCACATGCACATGCCAGAGTATGCATGCACTGTGGCTTCCGCTGCTGCTGTCACGGCGTGTGGGTACAGGCCTGGCCATGGGCTCCTGCTGCCTGCGCAGCAGATGTGTGCATGCAGGCACACCCCGCGCTTGCAGCTGCTGTGCTTGTGCTCACCTTGCTGGTAAGAATGATTGCCAGGTACTGTTTCTGAGGGTGGTCCATCTGCAGGCGACGCTTCAGGCAGGTGCATGCATCCTGCAGCAGCAGCGGCACGCGATACAGCCACAGTCATCTCACTTGAGGGTCCATGGTATACCCAGCAGCAGCTGGCCACAGGCACCCAGCAGTCGTGTTCTCACCTTTGCTGCGAAGGGGGCGTGCATCTCTGAGTTGATCATGTACACAACCTGCAGGCAAGTGAGTTGTGTGCGTGAGGAAACTACAATGGAGGCCTGAGACCTCAAGTACCCCGTACAGCATTTCCCAGGAAATGATCAGTATGTTTGAAATTCATGAAGCCTGCTCTTTGCTGCGCTTGCCTGCTGGTTGATGATCTCGTCCGGTCTGTCGATGTGGCGAGAGGTTGCCCTCCTGCACAGCTCGTAGAGGCTCTCTCCCCATTGCGGATTGTGGTACGTGACGCCCTTAAGGGCGTTGCTTATAGCTTTCATGCTACTGGTGCAAGGATCAGGCGCGGGGAGCAGAACGAGCTGAGGTGATGTGTGGATAAGTAGAACAAACCAGACACAGATGCAGTTGTCAACGTCAGTCTTGTAACCCTCCAGAACGAACTCCCCAAGGCGAATGCGCCAGACTGTGTCCTTTCACAATCACCGCAACCCTAATCAGTCACCGCACAGCTATGACTCAGCAAACTCCACAAAGCGCAAACCAGAGGGCGTAAAATGCAGATTTGCGACTTGTTTTGACAAGTACCACACCTGCGATCACATGTCAAGGCAGTACTGCAGTACCTCACAACAGCACACCACACCCATACCAAGCCGTGCACTGGCACTGAACGTTGCTGCCATGCTACCTGGTTGTAACTTCAAACGAAAACCAGGGGCATCATACACCCACCAGACTGGAGCTGCTGGTCGGCAAGCACAGCCCGGTCCAGGCTGGACCATGCTCAGTCTGAGCACAGCACTGGTGCGGCACAGGCACCTGTGCAGCACAGGTACCAGCAATTGCATGGTCTTTTGCACAGCAGGCACTGCACTTGATCAGGAGACACATAAATGACTGTCCACAGTTCCATAGTGGCATTATATCTCATGCACAATCAGCTGTGCATCCCATATGGCCTGCAGAGTGGATCCTTTCATGCCCATCGCGATGGGATATCCCGCCTCGTTCAAACACTCAAACAGCCATGCACATGTCACTGGAAACCAACGTATAAACATGCTGCTGCGCTCCAACCCCCACTGCTGCTGTTTACAGCTCTGAAAGAATACATTGGTTGCACGCAAGACACAAACATGTATTTTGCACACCTCTCCCAAATGCCGCCAGCACCTCTACCTGCCGCCCATGTTCTAGAACCATCAAGCGTGTGTCTACATGCACCTGCTACAGTTGTTGCATGCCTCCCTAGCTGCTGCTGTTGATGGCGCGGATGTACAGCTCAGGGAACTGGCCCCTGGATTCAGACGTGCCGTTGGGCGACTCCCAGCACCTGCAGGACAGCAGCAGCAGCAGCAGCAGCAGCAGCAGCAACAGAAGCAGCAGCAGCAGCAGCAGCAGCAGCACATGGTCACTGTGATGCAGGTGTGGATGTTGGAAGCAGCCTTACCGTTGTTGTCACAGTGCGACCTAGCACCTGCTGTGCTGCGAAGGTGCACCCACATGCTCTGGTGCCAAGGTGGCTCAGCAGCACAGTCAAGGCGCACACAGGCGCTTGCAGCAGCAACATGCAACGGCACGAAGAGCATCCTGCCAGCGAAGCAATGTGCTGCACCCACTGCTGATCACACAGCGGCCTGCTGCACTCCACCAAAGCTGGACCATGCATGTGTACCCCCCTTCCTCTCCCCCACTCACTGGAAGCTCAGCGTGACGCCGCCCGCCACCACGCTCTCCATGCAGTCCTCGCAGCAGTAGCTCTCGCTGCCCTTGACCAGCACGCTCAGCATGTAGTAGCGCCCGGGCAGCAGCAGCACAGGGTCGGCCAGCATCAGCCGCACCACGGGCCCGTCAGCCTTGGTGAAGCTCTGCGCGGCACCACCCAGCGACGCCACCTGCGGCAGCCGCGCGGCATGCACGGGGTTGGTGCAGGGACGAGGATGTTGATGCAAGCTGGCCCGTTGCAGCAAGCTCCCACACAGGCTATGGTGCTGTCATGTGGCTGATGCTACAGGCGCTGCGTGCTGCTGCTGCTGCTGCTGCTGCCCTGCCAGCCCCCGCCTCACCTCCTCGCTGAAGTCCTCAGCCACCTGCAGCACCTGCAGCGTGGCCGTGTAGCCCGCGTCGCTGCCCGCCAGGCCCACGCCCAGCAGCTGCACGGGCGCGTCCACGGTCAGCACCACCTCGTCGGGGCCGTCCTCGTACACCCTGCAGGTGGGGATGCAGGAAGGGGGGGGGGGAGCGGGGGGGGGGGGGGGGTGCAGGGCAGGTGCAGGTCGCGAAGTGCTGTCAGCAGGGTGCCAGCCAACACTGCACACGCCACACAGGAGCACAGGCTGGCAGCCTCCTTGCTTACATGGGCAACGAAATGTTTGCTTTATTGAGCTGCACGACATGTTAAACATTACAGCAGCAGTGTGCCGAGGCTGTTGTGCGCTGCCTGCACACCCTGAACAGCCCTCGGCAGGCCCTGTACATGCCTCAACCACACTCACCAGGTGTCCTCCGTGCTGCGCAGCAGGCCGCGCACCACGCGCGTCAGCCCCCATGGGTACCTGCACAGCGCAGCACACGCGGCGCACATGCAGAGGCACTTTTCAGCTGCTGCACGCGAGGTACACAGCTGTATGCAGTGCAGTGCGCTGACTAGCTGCAGGCACAGGTGGCCAGCTTGTATGTGCCACCAGCCAGCAGCAGGGCCGTTGCCCCGGCTGCGCAAGCCTGGAGGAGCAGTGCCTGCCAGGGTTCATGCTCCACGCCGCAGCACTGCACTGACGCATTGCAACCAGGTCCGTGCCAGCCCTGGCCGCAGCCCACCTGTCGAGGAGGCGTGTCAGCCCCAGCAGGCCGTAGTACTCCGCCTCCGCACGCAGCTCCAGCAGGTACCTGGGGGGAGGCAAGGGGGAAAGACAGCCGGCAGCAGGGCTGGGAACATCAACATGACGCACAACCCACTAGATCATGCTTCCGCAGGTGATGCAGGCACTTGAATGTCTACTGCGCAACATCTGCTGACCAAGGAGCCCGTGGCAAGCACAATGAAGCAACTTGGTGTATGTGCCTCACACCAGCTGTTGCTGGCACTGCTGCCGTGGGGGCTGTGCTGCTGCTGCTGACGAGCTCACTTGAAGTCGCTGCCGTCGTGCGGGTATGCCAGCTGCTGCGTGCGCAGGTAGTTGAGCACGTCGCCAAAGTGGCGCCCATCCCTGGTGACACACAACCATCAGCAGAGCAGCAGGCAGTCAGGTATGCGAGTGATACCGGGCAGGCAGCCTGTCAGACGCAGCAGCCTGTCGCTGCTGTGACTGGGATTGACAACACACAGCAGAACAGCAGGCTGTTCCTGTGACCTCCAATGCTTGCAGTGCGCACAGCTGCAGCTGTGCATGCGCATGCTGCAGGCGGCCGCACCTGTCTATGAACACTGCGCCGTCGGGTCCGCGCACCACTGCATGGCGGCCGCTGAACATGGCCGCGAACAGGCTGGGGCTGGGCGCGCTGCGCAGCGTGCTGACGGTGGTGGTGAAGCACGTGCCGCCCACATTAAGCAGCACCTGGTCGCTGTCGGTGAACACGGCCTGCGCGGCACAGCAGGCGCGTGTGTGGTGGCGCCACAGCACAGATTGATTGCCATGCAGTGCGAAGTCCAATGCTTGACCAAGTGTAAGGCGCCAGCTGCAGGCGGAATGCAGCGCCTGTCTGGCCAGCGCAGCAATCACAGCATCACAGCAACGCTGCTGCAGCATGGGCGGTTCATTGGCAGGCCAACAACTCACCTGCACTGCTGCCGTCTCCTGCTCAAAGGCTGCCCTGTCTGCCTCCAGCTGCTGGCGAGCCGCCTCCAGCTGCTGCTGCTCAGCCTGTGCGGAGGCCAGCAGCGTGTCCAGCAGCGCCTGCATGCTGGCCACGCCGCCCTGGAACAGCGCCACTGCCGGCGACAGCCCGCTGCTGCCTCTGCTGTCAGGCGAGGCGCGCCCGCTGCTCTGGCCCTGCTGTGATTGTGGCTGCCGCTGCTGTAGCAGCAACGTAGTCGCTGCTGCTGCTGCTGCTGCGGTTGCCGCTCCTGGGTTGTTGGCGCTGTTGCCTGCTGGCCCGAGCCTGTTGCCGCTAGCTGCATGGTTGGCTGCCTGGTGAGTGCTGCTGCTGGAGCTGCTGCCGCCTGCACCTGAAGCTGCTAATGCTGCTGCCTCTGCTGCTTGACGTGGCCGCTGCTGCGACCGTTTCACTGCCAGTGAGGGGCTTACAGACCGCTCCTCTTCTGCCATGGTCCTGATTTGCTGCTGCCCTGCCCAGTTGCTGTCGTCACGGGCTAAATGACTGCCGCAGCTGTTGCACAAGAGCAGTTTACTGCCCTGTCACAGGTATGCTCCTATAGTGACTCGTTCATAGCCGTACCAAGCCAGGTTTGGCCTAGCTGTGCAGCAACAGATGGTGCCAGCAGCTCACAGTGTAGGTGCTGCTGGCCTTCCTGCCACTGCTGTCTTCACCGTCCGCAGTACAGCTGTGGTGGTCAGCAGAGTTTGAAAGATTTTGTGAATGTTGAGGGTGTCAAGGTGTTGTGAACTGGTTGCGTGACCCGCTCAAGAAAGACACTTGGTTGAACACAAGCACAATCGTGTACAGTAAGACCGCGGTGCGTACACGATATGTAAGATGTGCAGGCGGTCAGTATTCGTTGGTTGCGCAGTCTGACGGGCGTGGGGAGACTTCATACTTTGAAAACGTGGACCCCAAGCCCTATGTCATACGCATCAATTCGCTTGACGATGCGTGCGTTTGGCAAACATCCCTTAGAAGCGCTTAATGCTTGAGATCTCAACAGAAATACCTTAAAGCTCACTTGTGTGCTCACCATTGCCTGAGCACCACCATGTCCACAGCCAGCCTGACACAGTTGCAGCCATGTTCTGCCTGCAGGACAATGCAGCACAGGTAGCAACTTGGGTGGAGACCTGTCAAAGCTGGCATCACCACAGTACCGCCTGACAAAGTCTACCTTACCTCATCACTGCAGGCATGCTGAGGTGCTGGGGCATAGAACAGCATGCGCAAGGAACAGAGGACACCGCCAACGTCACGTCGCTGCCTCTGCGCTAGATGTAAGGACATTGGCTGTATCTCATGTTCAGGTGCCTATGAGTCATGTCGCAGCATCTTTTACACAACCACAGCAGCAACAGCAGTAGCACCGGCGCACACGGCAGTGCTGCAAGACGACTTGCCCAGCTGTGCTGAGCTGCGCGCTTGTGTGCTGCAGATGTGCACTGTTGTGGCCTACACCTCCAGCCTGGACAGGGGCCTGTACGAGATGGGCCAGCAGATGGACCAGCTGGTGGCGGGGCAGCTCACTGGGGGCTGGGCGGGTGCGCAGGCAGCAGCGCAACGGGACCTTGCTGGTGCCTGCGGCAGCAACCTGACTTGCACGCCACCACATGCACACATTTGGGTCCTGCATCCACGGTCCTATCAGGGTGTATGACCATGCTGCACATGTGCAGCACCCGGACACTCCGAGCCGCAGCGGCAGGCAACTGTGGCCTTCTAACTATGAATAGCATCTGCCCTGCAGCATAGCTGCCAGCTGCTGTGCACTGCCTGCCTCATGGCGCGCAGCCCGCTTCCATATACTGCCTGTGGCTGCAATTGTGCTGCCTCATTGTTGTCGCCTGCTGCTGCCACCTGCTGCTGCCGCCTGCTTCCGCCTGCTGGTGCTGCTGCTGTGGCTGCCTGAGCAGACCTGTCCCCTGCCAGCCTGGGCGTGGTGCTGCTGGCGGGGCTGCTGACCAGTGTGTCGCCCTGCACGCTGTCGGTGCTGCCGCTGACCATCGGGTACATCGGCGGCTACGCAGAGGCCTACAAGCAGCAGCAGCAGCAGCAGCAAGGCAGCAGAGGTAGCAGTAGTGACAGTGCACCTGGCGACAGTGGCAGCAGCAGAGGAACATCATCACAACCAGCTGCACAACACAGCAGCGTCGCCACAGAAGTGTCACCAAAGCAAGCAGCGCAGCAGCAGCGTGGCAGCAGCAGCAGCGGCCGCCCCGCCTCCTCGCGCCTGCCCAGCCAGGCCCTAGCCTTCAGCCTGGGCCTGGCCAGCAGCCTAGCAGGGCTGGGGGCAGCCAGCAGTGCGCTGGGGCGGGCGTACGGCCAGATTGGCAGCGGGCTGCCCACTGCTGTGGCGCTGGTGGCCATCCTCATGGGGCTCAACCTGCTGCAGGTGCGGCAGCACTGGCGCTGGCTGGGGCGCTTTTGCTGCCAGTGGACATCACATTGTTGCAGGGTTGCTGCTGGCTGGGGATGTGCAGGCAGGTGGATATCTCATTGTGGGCGCTGCGGCTTGTTCTGTGCATGCAGGCTGACAGAAGTATCTCTGGCAGCAGCATGCTGCCTCGGCATGTGGTGGTGTCGTATTGACAGCGGCCAAGCGTGTGAGTGTGCCCTGAGGACTGCTGTGTGTGTCCTGTACAGGTGGTGCAGCTGCAGCTGCCGTCTGTGGACATCGACGTGCGTGCAGCGCGGCTGCCTCCGCCAGTGACTGCTTACCTGGCAGGCGCCACGTTTGCGCTGGCCGCTTCGCCCTGCAGCACGCCTGTGCTGGCCTCGCTGCTGGCCTACGCCTCCACCAGCGGCAACCCTGCTGCTGGGGGCGTGCTGCTGCTGGTGTACAGCTGCGGCTACGTGGCGCCGCTGCTGGTGGCAGCCACTGCGACGGTGAGCTGATGGCGTGTCGGAAAGACTGCAATCTGTGTGTTACACACACCTAGCAGCGTCTGTGCAGCTGCAAACTCTCTGTCAACAGCTTGCATACTGTGCACAGTGTGCATGTTCTGCTCATGCCTCCTACCAAGCATGCTGAGTTTCATGGCGCGGGCGATTTTCATGTCCCACGCACAGCCGCATGTTCACAGCTTCATTATTTATTGGATGCACATCTGCTCAGCTTTAAAACCAACTTGCTGCTGCTGCTGCTGCTGCTGCTGCTGCTGCTGCTGCTGCTGCTGCTGCAGGGTGCTGCCAAGCAGGCGCTGCTGGACATGCGCAGCTCCTCAGCCTGGGTCACGCCCGCCAGCGGGGTGCTGCTGGTGGCAGGTGGCACGTACGCGCTGCTCACGCGGCTGCTGCCAGCTGTGTAAGGCAGAATAGCAATAGTTGCGGCGGCATGGGGTTTGCCTGGCTGGCGGTGATACATGATGTGGAGCAGTGGCAATGACTGCAGCTGTGACGCATTGCTGGTAGACGCGGTTGGCGTTTGTGCAGCAGGTGTTAATGGAGCAAGTATTTGCACTGCAACAGACTTGGCAAGGTTTCTCATACGGCATCAAGCCGCCATTGTGGCAGGCAACCCCTCTGCGTCGCGTCAGTGACGTCAATATTCAATTGACGTGGCATTAAGAACAGTAACTGTGTTATCTTGCGGGACTCGTACCTGCAGCGGCCGCAATTGTTAATCAGTGTGAGTTGTGGATCGTTGATGATCGATGTCTTGTGCTTTTGCAACGGGGGCGTACCTGCCACTTGAAGCTACATCTGCAGCTGCTACTCGTGCCAAGGTTCCGATTCGTGTTGAGTTTGCCGATTCACATCTCACCAATATCTGAACGGTTACTACTGCACACTACAGACTGCATCAAGCTCTCTGACCATGTCTGTCGACGCAGCAGTGTTCGACGTTCTGCCCTACTGCTGCCGGCAGCTGGGCCTGCAGGGCCTGGCCTGCCTCGCAGCAAGCAGCAGGCAGCTGCGGACCATCAGCCTTGGACTGCTTCCCAAAGATGGTAGCATGCTGCGTGATGCGCTGGAGGCAGCTGCCACGGCAGCAGCTGCTTCTGCTGCTGCACCTTCAACACCAGCAGCAGCAGCAGGTACAGCAGAGCAGACACCACATGCAGCTCCTGCTGGCGCCAGCAGGGCTGATAAACAGGCAAAGCACCACTTGCAGGCAGTCACCTGGCTGCTGAGCCATAGCCCCACAGCAGCAGCAGCTGTGGGCGTGGCTGAGCGCGCATTGCAGGTTCCAGCTGTGCCAGTGGACTGGGCGAAGCAGGTGCTCGCAGCTGGCATGAAGATGACCTACGCACAGCTGGTGGCTGCAGCCCACAGCATGGTGGCAGGAGGGGAGGTGTGGGTGCAGGCACAGCACGAGCTGGGCTTGCAGACTGACGTGCCGCAAGCTGCAGTGACGATCTGCTGGCCAGGCACCTGGCCAATTGCATGGGTGAGCGGCTCAGCACACTGCAGCGGCAGGGGATCCGCCTGATGCAATGTTCTGCTGCTGCTTCATTAGCCGGCATGTTCATTTTGTCGCAGCTGGCTTCAGTCTGCTCAACTCTTGTAGCGCTGGTGGCTCTGCAAAGCAGCCAAGCACTATGCACAAACAGATTCATTACATTACATTACATGCTCCACTCAACGAGGATTGGGAACCCCAGTCAGGAGCCAACGAGAGGCTCATAGATTCAAAGCAGGCAGGTGCCAGTCTGTTTGTACAACAGTGCCTGCAGCATCATGAACGTGTTGCTGAATCCTGCTGCCATCATCACCTTCCGATTGGTGAGTGTGACTGCAGTGACTCACACGCTCTGCCTGCACTCTACTGTCCCCGCTGCAATTCTCGTATCTTACCGTGGCAGTCTGCTGTCGATCATCTGGTCGAAGTGCTGCAGCACAACAGCACGCCTGACCTCCTGCACCTAGCCATGAACTGCAGCAACCATATAGCAGCATACGCAGCAGTGCGCAGCTTGCCAGCGCAGCTGGAGCCGCAGCTGCTGCGTAAGCTGCTGGTGACAGCAGCCAAGCGCCAGCACGCGCGTGCAGCTGGCCACATGCTGGAGATGGAGGCAGTGCAGCAGTGCTTGGATGCAGCCACACTCGAAGCGCTGCTCAGGATGATGGCTGCTGCTGAGCAAAGTTTGCATACCAAAGTCATGGACAGGCAGCTCGCCAGGGACTGGCATTTGCTAAGGCCGGCAGCAGAAGGCTGGAGCTGCGATGTGGTCCTGCAGCTGCTGCGAGCTGTGCCGCATGACATGCCCCTGTGCACAAGGCTGCTGCTGCAGCTGCCTGCAGCGCAGCAGCTCAGCGCTGACATTGTGGTGCAGCTGCTGCAAGCAGCTGTGCAGCTTGGCGCCTACCACTGCGCAAGCCTGCTTCTGCAGCTGCCTGCAGCTCAGCAGCTCAGCACGGATGCCGTGCTGCAGCTGCTGCACACAGGTGTCCTGCATGGCATGCCTCACTACGGCACCCCGCTGCTGGCACTGCCTGCAGCGCAGCAGCTCAGCGCCGTCACCATGGTGCAGCTACTGCGCGCAGCTGTGATGCATGGCCAGTACTGCTGTGCACGCCTGCTTCTGCAGCTGCCTGCAGCTCAGCAGCTCAGCGCCGACTTTGTGCTGCAGCTGCTGCACACAGGTGTCCTGCATGGCATGCCTCACTACGGCACCCCGCTGCTGGCACTGCCTGCAGCGCAGCAGCTCAGCGCCGTCACCATGGTGCAGCTACTGCGCGCAGCTGTGATGCATGGCCAGTACTGCTGTGCACGCCTGCTTCTGCAGCTGCCTGCAGCTCAGCAGCTCAGCGCCGACTTTGTGCTGCAGCTGCTGCACACAGGTGTCCTGCATGGCATGCCTCACTACGGCACCCCGCTGCTGGCACTGCCTGCAGCGCAGCAGCTCGGCGCCGACACCGTGTTGCAGCTGCTGCGAGCAGCTGTGCAGCATGGCGCGCACCACTGCGCAAGCCTGCTACTGCAGCTGCCTGCAGCTCAGCAGATCAGCACCGACGCCATGCTGCAGCAGCTGCAGTACACGCTGGAGTGTGGAGTTTCTGGCGATGGTTGAGCACATCACCTGCGATCTCTCTGCGACACAGCTGCAGCACAGCAATTGAGTCATAAATTCGTGTGGGAACTCCTGTGTGTATCCGTGAGGCGTGGCTGGTGGGACGTTGTAGATGCAATGCGCAGCCTGCCAGCAGCAGAGCAGCTCAGCAGCCAGCACCTGGTCAGTTTGCTTGAGGTGTGTCTGGACTCTTCAGCCCCTGGAAGCAGCGGCAGCATAGCCCTGCTGTGTGGCATGCAGCAGGTGCAGCGCCTCAGCAGCGACACAGTTGTGCAGCTGCTGCACGCCTCGATTCAGCACGGTGCTGCCAGCACCCTGCACCTCTGCAGACTGCCAGCAGCAAAGGAGAGCAGCACAGCAGCTGTCGGGGAGCTGCTGCTGGCTGCTGTGCAGCAGGACAGGCCCGGCAGCCTCAAGCATATCTGCGAGTTGCCAGGGGCTGCGCTGCTGAGCAGCACAGCTGTGGTGCAGCTGCTGCAGGCAGCTGCACAGGGCAGCAGCGGCTATTGCACGGCTCTACTGTGCCAGCTGCCGGGCGCACAGAATCTGGATAGTGCCGCGGTGGTTCATGTGCTGCAGGCGGCCATGCAGCAGGGCAGTGATGTATGCACCAACCACTTGTGGCGGCTGCCAGCAGCCCAGCAGCTCAGCAGCTCAGCAGCAATGCTGTGCAGCAGCTGCAGCTGCTGCAGCAAGAAAGGACAGCCCTGGTTGTATAGAGCAGCTGTGCCAGCTGCCAGCAGCATATTGGCTCAAATCAGGCGGTGTGCAGCAGCTGTTGCAGCAGAGCTGCCCTGAATGTAGAGCGCAGCTGCAAGCGGTCAGCAGCTGACCAGCATGTCTGCTGAGCTTGCAGCTATTACCGGACAGCAGCTATGTTGACTGTGCACAGTAGCTGTCAGCAATTTCTTGTAAGTATACTGCATCTTAGCGTCTTGCTAGCGTAGTGCTTTGACTTTGCATGCTGTGTCACCTTGTCTGTTCGCCACTTTGCTCCAGCATCTCGCGCGTGTCGTTATGTATAAACAATGGCTTTGGTTGAATGTGCAGTTTTGCATCCAATGCGGTTTGTGAGGCCTCGGCAGATGTATATATTCGTCCTTATACAATGGCGCCCAAATGAACTGCAAGCCACATGACTATCACCTGTTGAACAGCAGGTCTTGCTGTTCCTTCTTGGTTTGCCCACGAATGCATGCATATTAGTCCCGCCATTTGAACCCAGTGTGTGTTGTTAAACAACAAGTTGCAAGTTGCAGCCTTCTTTGGCCACCATGGTGCCGTCAGCCTGACAGGCTGAGCCTGATGGTAGACAGCCTGACTGGCATGCCGCACTGCGGTGCATGATGCACCTCCCTTGATGATAGATGGCAAGGCAGTTCCAGAGATACCCATGAAATGGAAACACTTGAGTGACACAGATCAACGCAACACGGGTTACACAGCCATCCAGGGCACACAGTGGCCAGAAGCGCCAGGCCAGCGAGCAATATGTGAACAATGGCCGCACATCAACATTTCAGACGCTAGAACTCTGGGCCACATCGCCATTGAAGTCAGCACACATACATGATACATCAGCATCACCATCAATTCTGCCAAACCCTGGCAGAGTTGGATACGGTAACAGAAACTGCTGGTAACAAACTGCCCCTGGTGAAAGAAACACAGAGGGTGCTATGAACGTCTGCAATTGCCACACCAGCACTCATGCAGTACTGCAGCTCTTCCAGGAGGCAGGTCCCTGCCAATGCCCACTGTTGATGCCCACAGACCACACCTGGCCAGCAATGATTTCAGCTGACGGAGGTATACAGCAACGGCAGCTCGAAGAGGACCATCTGCATGTTGTTTGTGATGCCCTGATGTTGAATGGACGGCTCACAGCGATACGCGCAGGCAAAATGGTGCATATCAGCGTTGTTTCTGCAAACCAGCATCAACGGCCGGGCCTCTCTGCCACTGCCACGCATGGGACAGAAATTGCTGGAACTTAAAACAAAGGCTGCCTGCAGCAGACAAAATTATCACTTGCTGAGTGCCAGAACAGACACAGCCGTGACTTGTGCAACTGCGATCAAGCGTAACGCATGCGAGCAGAATTATGCCAGCAGTGCGCTGCATTGCTGAGCTGCTGGCGCCAGGCAATACCATCATCACTACGCACATGCAATGATGCACACGACATGCCTCAGCACCGCACACCGCTGTCTGCTGCTGCCGGCTGTACCGCTGTTCTCACATTTTTCTTACATGCAACTTTGGCTGCAAGTGCCAGCTGTGCTGCTACACTGAGCAGCTCGCCTAGGCAACACTTGTGACGGTGTGCCACTTCCATGTGTCATTGCAAGTGTCCTACATGCTGCCTAAAATTGGGTACTGCTGCTGCGCTTTGCTGGTGATCTGCTGCAAGGCACAGCCGATACAGCCAGAACTGCATGCATGCCATGCTCACTGCTCACCGCCGCCAGCAGCGCTGCATCGCCTGCTGCTCACCGCGCTATGCTGCTGCTGCTGGTGCTGCTGCTGCTCAGGCGTGCGCCAGCGTGCCTATGCAGTAGTCCTTGAGCAGCTCATGCACCGTGGGCGGGTGCTGCGGCCCGTGGAAGCCCTCCGTCGCATCCCCTCCCGCGTTGTACATGATGGCCATGCCCCCGGGGTGCTCCTCCACGTAATCAGTCACATCATACACCTTGGCAACGCCGCTGGCCTGGTCCTTGATGATGAGCCACAAGTCATCTGCTGTGGCGTGCTTGGCGACTTCCTCGCGGCTCCAAGTGCCGACCACCAGCTGCCGCTTGGGCTTGGCGGGCGCCAGCTGCTGCACGTGGCTCTTGTACGAGCTGCGCCTGCGGCAGGTAGGCAGCAGAGGAGCAGGGCAGCAATACAGCAGGGTGATGCTTGTGTGCGCTGCTGTGCTGGCATTGGTAGCTCCATTCGTGTCAGCCCGCTGCCACCTAGTTGTCCTGGTGCCTGCCGCTCTTCAAGCAGATGCTCATCATGCGCATGGCGCAGCTGCGGTTCTGCTATTCTGCTTGAAAGTGTCCAAATCCACAGTGGCAACTGCATGCCCAAGAATTGCTTGTGGTGCTGCTGCAATGCCGTTGCTGCAGCACGATGAAGTACCGTACTTGATGAGGCTGCAAGTACTTGGCCCCACCCGCCCACCTGCTGAGGATGATGGCCAGTGCTGCAACAGCCACCACAGCGATTATAAGCAGCTCTAGTGGCTCCATGTTTGCTGATGCAGCACCTGGCAGTGGTCAAGGTACCTGATCAAGCAGTTTCCAGGCACAACAGCACACAACAGCTGGTTACACCTTTGCCACCTGGTGTCACCGCTCAAACTCACAATGGTGCTAGCTCAGGCGTACACGAGGGGGTCTTATGGCCTGCGAGGACGCGGCCGACGATCTCAAGACAAACGCTCAGGAACATGACAAGTGACAGGGTGTTGAACCGCGGCATGTCTTGCCGTCAGGCAGCCCCTACCGCCTATAAGCGCATCACGCAGCCAATCACGCTGTGCATTTTAAGTCACCACGCTGATGCGTGCTGCTGCTGCCCGTTGTGTCGTCCAGCCCACCTTGGCGGCCTGCTGGTGCCTCCTGCTACACCCAGGTGGGCAAAGTCTCCGATCAACACGCTTCAACTTACTATGATTATCGTCACTAGTTGTTTCGTGCGGCTGTTGCGGTGACAAAGTACTTGCTTGCAGCACTTTTTCTGTGGCTGCTACTCCTGCTGCTGCTGCTGCCAGCCAGTACATGTGTGCTTGACTTCAGTCATGCATCGTCTAATGCCGACGTGCCGGCTTCTCCACTTGCACGTTGGTTTCGCTTTGATGCTACAGCAACGGTTGCTCAGCACCTGCGGGGCCCACTCTTTGCCCCAGCGGATCTACACGCTCCCAACAGCCATGTGACAGATGCACACAAACATGATCCCGCATTGCTGCAGCTGGGTTCAGCATCATGCACATTGATGCGTTGCTGACGTTTGACTGCTGCCCGTTGCTGCTGCTGCTGTCAACACCACAGTGACCACTGGTGCAGCTGAGGAGGCTCCAGGCTAGGGGCATCGCTGCTGAGGTGAGGCAGCGCACACGCAGCGCCCAGTTGTGTATGCAGCAGAGTTTCACCGCGTGTGCGCCTTGTTTTTTATGTTGCTCGATCACCTCAGTGCATCGCAAGGGGCTTGCGGCAGTCTTTAGTTCTGCCTCGAGTTGGACGTCTGTGATGCCACAACACCTGCGCCTCGGCTCCCCTCCTGCTGCAGCGCCCCGCAAGTGGCACTGTGGCTGCAGGAGTGCGCGCAACACACCTGCACACTTTTCATGTTTTGCAGTTCGCTTTGGTCGTGGCTGCTGTGCCTCTTTAGTCGTATTGCTGACCCCTGCCTGTGCTGCTGCTGTCGTGCTGCTGCTGTCGTGCTGCTGCTGCCTGGCTGTGGTTTGATGCAGGGCTGGCAGCACAGGTGCACCCGTGGCTTCCTCCTGCATAGTTTTTCAGCAGCAGCTGTGTGCGTTGGGGTAGGTTGCTGCCAGGCTGTTACACACGGTAAGTCAACTGTCAGGTAAGCTTCCTTCGTGTGGCCTGCTTGACATCATGCTGTGTATCACCAGTACCTCAGGGCGTGGCAAGGTGTGCTTCAGACGGACATCAGGATGGAGCATGTCTGCGCTTACAGTTCAGTACGCTGTGGCGCACAGCGCAAAGCGTAGGTCACCTTTCATGCAGACAGGCCAAGATGCCTTGTAAAATGACGAATTTTATACAAAGCCAGGTTTATACAAAGCCAGGATCCAGAAGGTCGCTGGTCATGCACAGCTGCGCACCTTCAAGCAATGCTGAGCCAGAAGACCCTTGCCAAAGTCTCCTGGCACTTGTACCCTGTTGGAACGTGCACATGACTGGCACTGCAGGCGCATGCTGTGACAGCCGCCCTGGCAGCGATCATGCAAGCAGCCTCACAATGCAGCCAGCAAGCCCAGGCAAACAAAAACTCAATGAACCACAACCCAAAGAGAGCCGAGTGTCTGTGCAGACAGCTTGCGTATGCATGTCAATAGTCTGCCACGCCTGCATACACATCAGATCTTGTTAAACAAACTGTCCCCAGTGTAGAACCTGGTCAACCCTGCAACCATGCAATGAGCAGTGCATGCACTACACTGTGCAGCTGTTGCCACAGCACTGCCCTGCCTGCTGAGCATGGCTGAACCTGCACTAGCTGAAGCTGTCAACTACTGTGTACAGCTGGTATAGAATGTGAGCCGCGACAGTGCACTGTAGGTCACTGGACAGCAGAACGCTGCTCTTATTGCTGCTTTGCAGCTGCGCGATGATCACAAGGCAAACTAACTGCCTATGTATGAATGACAAGTGCATGCAACTGCACACATCAAAAAGAGCAGTGCGTCATCAAGGGTTCAGCTGTGCTGTCTGCCAGCTGCAAATGCAGCTCAGTGCTCCATGCAATATTGCATTGCATTGTTGCACATGCTGCTGCAGCATGAGGCTGCACAAAAGGGCCGCTACAAACTACCGCTGGCAATAAGATTATGTTCAAACAAGCAACGCTCCACCAGGCTGCGAACTTATATGCATATTGTATCATGCAGCAGCCGCGGCTGTGTGTGCCAGCATGCCTGCACTGCCACACCATGGTGCAACATCCTGCTCAACGTGCGATGCAGGCAGGAAACCTGCTTGATTAGTCCTGCTGTCAAACCAACGGCTGCGGTGTGGTGTCACTCAGCGCCACAAGTCAGCGCCATGGCACCTGCAACTGTATGCAAACTTGTGCCGCCCGCATATGATGCCCAGTATGTGCAGCGTCACATGATGCACAAGCTATACTTGGCCCAAGTGCTACTTCCCATTTGGTGTGACAAAAGCGGCTGGCAGCCAGGCTCTGGCCGGCGCCACTCAGCGGTGCACCCGCCACCTGCCCCTCCAACCGAGCAAACTACCAGATTGCATATGCAGCGGCCAGCCCTGAGCGCTGCCACTGCTGCACCCAGCTACCGGGTGTACATACCCAGCTACTGCTCGAGTCCGCGCCGTCGGAAAAAATCAGGAGTGTTGCAGCTGCTGCTGCCGGGCTGCGCCTCAGAACTTGATCTTGTCGCAGTCCTTGTCCTTGACGTGCGCCATGTCTGCGTCCTTGCAGCACTGCGACCACGTCTCCTTGTCACGCGGCTTGCTGAAGTCGTAGTCGCCAGGGTCGCACTGCGGGAGGCATGCGGGGCAGGCAAGGGCGAAGTGCTCAGTGTCAGGTGGCCAGCAAAGGAGAGAGTTGGCTGCACACATGCAAAGCTGAGAGCTTGGGCATCCAGGGGAGGCTGGTGGCTGTGCAGGTGTGCAATGTGTGTGCGCGTGACGGCATGGAGTTATATGGCTGCTTCTGCTGTTTGGCTCTGCAAACATGTTGATGCTCGGTTCAAACAGTTGATCAGCGGTGGCAGCAGCCAGGCCGGGCCTAGGCACACTGCATGGGATTCTGCTGCAGTGCCGCGTGTGTTGCTAGCAAGCAGTAACGCAATGCTGCCTGTGCGCTGTGCATCCTTGTGTTGCAGGTACAGTTGCCTGTGCTAGCTGCATACGCTGCTGAACGCACATGCATCACTGCACGCAGCGCCGCCTGTCGCCTGGCACAACTGTTCATGCAGTGCAGCACGCAGGTGCGCACTCCACACATGCATAGAGGACTGCAAGTACCAGCCGCTGCTGCCACTCACGTAGTCGTCATTGGTGGTTGACTCGTTGTTGGGGTTGGCCGCGGCCTTCTCATCCTCTGCGGGGCGCGGCGGCAGCGGCGAGGCACAGTCGCTGTCGGCGATGCTTGCCTCTTGCGCGTCCTTGCAGCAAATGTCCAGCGCATCCCAGTCATCAGCACGGCCGCGGATGTCGTAGTCCTGGGGGCAGTGACGGGTGGCAGCAGCAGCAGCATGGTGGCAGCAGCATAGATGGTGACAACAGCATGGGCGGCATGGGTTCAGACCAAGTCAGTACAGACTACAAACCGCAAACTGTAGCAGCGTGATGCAGCCTGCACGCATGCAGTTTTGTGTTGCGGCAGCAGCAGTTGCTGTTTTGCTGCTTGCGAATCTGACACAATCTTACACAATGCCGCAGCAGCACCAGTCGCCGCACCTTGTTCTCATTGCAGTACTTCTCGTCTACCACAGTGGCAGGCGTGGGCGCTGGTGTCGGCGTTGGTGGTGGCGTGGGGGCAGGCGCAGGAGGCGACGGCGGCGGTGCCACGGGCGGGGGCGTGGGTGGGGGCGTGGGGGGTGGTGTAGGTGGCGGCGTTGGCGCAGGTGTGGGTGGCGGTGTAGGTGGAGGTGTGGGTGGTGGCACTTCTGGCTGCGCTGGGGTCGGCTGCGGCACAGGAGGAGGGTTGCTGACGGGTGGTGGCGTTGGTGGTGGCGTTGGTGGCGGTGTGGGTGCTGGCGCCTGGACACGACGCAGCAGCACAGCCGCAACTGTCAGGGTGCGCCATCGTGACTGCGCAGAGATGCATGCTGGGATGCGCCATATATGCTTGGCACAAGTAGGATTGCAAGCGTCTGCTGTAATGACTACACACGGCACGCAGCAGCAGCAGGTTGTGCTGCGGCAGTCATGCTCGGCCCTGCAGCTGGCAAGCAGGCAGAACAGTTGCAGTCAAGCCCGCATTAAAATTTTGCTGGACAGCCAACTGCTGCCAGCACGTACCAACCACTGCCACCATGCACACCAAACTGTAACCACCCACGGCTGCGGGACAACATGCGCAAACACTTGTTGCAGCTGAACTGCATAACAGGTGTGCCGGCCCCATTGCACAGCTGTACCTACCGGGGTGGGCGCTGGCGTGGGCGTCACAGCTGGCGGGAATGCAGGAGTGGCGGGCGGCGGAACTGCGGGTGGCGGCACCTGCGGCATGCACAACACAGCTGGTGGGCAGACTGGACACACAGTCACATGCACTAGAGCACCCCAGACAGAGCGTTGCTGCTGACAAGTGTGCGCATGCTTGTCTCATGATGAATGTGCGCATGCTGGTGTGCTTTGTCACTCTGCCTAGGTAGCAGCCTCACTCACCACAGGTGTGGGCGGCGGGGCGGGTGTGGGCTCCGGCTGTGGTGCAGGAGGTGGGGTGGGGGTTGGAGTGGGAGCGGCCTGATAGCAGCAGGAGGCAGAGCCGCAATCAGCAGGATAACAGGTTACAAAAGAGTATGTTTCCAACACATCCACTCTCACTGCAGGCAGGTGGCTAGGAGCATGCACAGCTGCCAGGAATGCGCCATCAACAAAAGAGTGCAGCAGGCAGCCTGCGCCGCTCCTCATCGTGGGTGGCGGCGCATCAGGTGTACGCGGCGGTGCAGGGGTGGGCACCTGGAGGCAGCAGCAGGCCAGCAGCAGCAGCAGCAGATCAGCAGCAGCAGGTCAAACAGCCAGACAGCAGTACCGCAACAACAGCAGCCCAGGCCTCCTTGCAGCAGCAACAGGGTGAACATTCTAACGCTGATCAGCTTCACAGCATGCACCAGGCTGATCAGCTTCACAGCATGCACCAGGCTGATCAGCTTCACAGCATGCACCAGGCTGATCAGCTTCACAGCATGCACCAGGCTGATCAGCTTCACAGCATGCACCAGGCTGATCAGCTCCACAGCATGCACCAGGCTGATCAGCTTCACAGCATGCACCAGGCTGATCAGCTTCACAGCATGCACCAGGCTGATCAGCTTCACAGCATGCACCAGGCTGATCAGCTTCACAGCATGCACCAGGCTGATCAGCTCCACAGCATGCACCAGGCTGATCAGCTTCACAGCATGCACCAGGCTGATCAGCTTCACAGCATGCACCAGGCTGATCAGCTTCACAGCATGCACCAGGCTGATCAGCTTCACAGCATGCACCAGGCTGATCAGCTTCACAGCATGCACCAGGCTGATCAGCTTCACAGCATGCACCAGGCTGCAGCCTGTGCAGCCGCAGGGGATTGTGCCAGCCAGCAGGCAGCACTCACCGCTGCAGGGGGTGGCGGTGGGTCTGAGGCAGGGGGCGGTGCGCCGCCAGCGTCACCAGCCTCAGCTGGTGGCACCTCATCACTGACGGGCTGGGCAGCCGCAGATGCTGCAGGTTGACTGCTGCTGCTGCTGCTGCTGCCGCTGCTACTGCCGCTGCTGCTGCTAGAACCACCGTTGCCAGGTGGAGAGTCGGCTGCTGTTGGTGGGGGTGCTGCTGCAGCAGCTGCTGCCACTGGTGCTACTTTTGGCACCGCTGCACTGGCTGCGCCAGCTCCTGCTGCTGATGGCAGCACCAGCGGCAAAGGCCCAGCAGTGATGCTCACTGGCTGCTTACCACCAGCACTGCCAGCACCACTGCTGCTGCTTGATGATGACGCACTCGTGGCTTTCATGCTGCTGCTGCTGCTGCCCCCACTGCTGCTGCTGCTGCTGCCGCCGGTGCCACCCTTAGTAAGGCTGTTCCGAGCGCTGCTGCTGCCAGCAGGTGGTGTGGGCCCCTGCGCCTTCACAGTGGCGCCGTCCACCTTGGCAGTGCTGGGCTGAGGTTGCTGCTGCCTCTTCACGTGCTTGGCCCCCGCGTCTCTGCTGCCACTGCTGCTGCTGCCACCTGCCGGCTGTTGCTGCTGCTCCTGGAAGTCGGCCACCACGAAGCGCACCGCCGCGCTGTCCTCCATGCTGGTCTTGCCGCTGCTGCTGGCCACGCTCAGGCTCACACTGTACAGCCCCGGCAGCAGCCCCTGGCTGAAGCGCGCCCGCTCAGGGCCGCCAGACACCACGGCCAGCAGCGCGCCGTCACGCGGTGAGGTGATGCGCCAGGTGTAGCGCGCGATGGCCATGCCGCGCTCGGGGCGGGATTCGCTGCCGTCAAAGCTGACGCTGACTGCGCCGCCTGGCTTGCCGCTGCTGTTGGGCAGAGTCTGGCCTGGCTGGGGCGCCGCTATGACAGCTGCGGGGATCTCCAGGCCCACAAACCAGGACGCCACCTTGGCAGCAGACTCCTTGATGGGGACTAAGCCGCTGCGGCTGCTGGCTGCCGCTGCTGCCGCGGTGCGCAGCTGCTGCTGTGGGCGTGCTGGTGTCACCGCTGCTGGCTTTGCAACAGAGGCAGTGCGCCCCAGTTTGCTGCTGCTGGCTGTCGCTGCTGTTTTCTGAGCTTTTTGCGCTGCTGCCAGCAGCTGACGCGGCTGGTGCTGGCTGACATGCTGCTGCTGCTGCCAGTGCTCTCGTCGCCGGTCCAGTTGCTGGCGCAGCTGCTGCTGTGGTGATGTGCCTGGGTGGTGCCCGCTGCCACCTGCTGCTGATCCACTGAGACCATTTGAAATTGATGCAGATCCGTCACCCTGAAATACGGCGGTATCAGCAGGGGCATCATCCCTGGTGCCTGGTTTGCCAGCGTGCTGCTGCTGCCGCTGCTGCTGCTGGGCTTGCGGTGCTCCTGCTGTCAGGTCCAACTCGGGATGCAGCTCTGCTGATGTGGAGATGGCCCTGCAGCAGCATCACCAATGTTTGAGAGGTGCTCAGGCGCACCCTCAACATGATAACGTACGCCAGGCACCCTTCACACCAGTGCAGCTATGACAAGCAGTGAGTGCTGCTAGCAGCAGGGTAGAAACCCCCTGTTATGAGGGGCAGCCAGGGCTGTGCCCGGTGCGTAGTTTAACGTTTGATTACAGTTGACGTGAGAAGTTGCAAATCAATGTCATAGGCGCCGGCAGTGGCTCGCTGGCTGCTCGCAGCTGACCTGCAGTGACTCCCGGCGATGTGCACCAGCAACAAAAAGCTCAGCCAAAGACATAGAGTCTTCATCTTTCCAGCATTACGATCTCTGCACCGCTGCCATCACCGAACCAAGGCTTCACGAGCACATTGTGCTGTCCAGCACGGGCTGCACGAGCGTTCCGTGATAGGTGGAAGATGGTGCTACAGCCTGAACAGAAGATCGGGAATGCCCAGCACGGCAGACGTTCTGCCGAAGCGGTGGCAACCAGTGAGTATATATATATAGTGATGTTGGTCCGTTGCTGCGACGCTCAGTTTGCGGCATTCAATACGTAATAGGCTTAGTTGGAGCAGCGATATAGCGTTTGAGTCCTTGTCTTACACCAGACGTGAACTTCAGGGTTGAGGCCCTGGGGAACTCAAGAGGCGGGAACAGACGCACACCAGCCAGGCAAGTTTCACCAGGCCTATGGAGCTTGAGCCGTGACAACACCGCGCAATGAGGGCCTGGAAAATGACAAACTGGCTTAGCACAAAGGAGGCATGCTTGGTGCTGCTGCTGTCATCCTGTCAGGCTGCATGCACTGCACTGTTGGTCACATCATGATGTCAAAACAGTGCTGCAAAATAGATATGCGTCCAATTTCACGAACAGCATGGCTCTCACGCGTCCAGGTACCAGAACCTGTGACGTTTGACACCGTATGCACTAATCTGGGCAATGTTGCAGCCCCCATCAATCGTCTTGGCCGCCAAGGCGGCCTTGAACCCACTGAGGTGAGTCAACGAATTGGCATTGGCTGTGCATTCAGTTCAATGAATGGCTGCGCATGAGCGCTACTTACGGCTACGACTCAAGCTGCCGGCTGAAGAGTGTGCAAGCTTGCTTAAGCAATGATCTACCACAATGATGAGCCCCCAGGCCCGTCACCAATGGGCCCAAACCATACGTAATGCCTCAGCGCGGCGCACATCACCAGCATCGCCGTGTTGACTGCTTGGGCTGCGCCTTTCAAATCCGCGCCGATCATTTGGCGGCTGCTTGTTGTGTAGAATCATTCCGCGCCGTCTGCATCGATTTCAGCAGGCCAACCCAGAGCAAACCTCAGAGGTCCTGCGCAGCCGCGGGGTCAGGTCACCACTGCGGCTTCTGGCACTCCGAGTCTGTCACGCTCTGCGCTTCTGCGTCGCCGCAGCAGTCCTGCCAGTAGTCGCGGTCCTCCTCCTTGGTGAAGTCGTAGTCGGAGCCCACACTGGTGAGGCACAGCAGCAGCGGCGGTAGCAGGCAGCAACAGCAGGCGGTCAGGCCCACGGCTCAGGCGTGCTAGTCTGCTGTTAAACATGCAGGCTGGTTTTCTAATATTTTGCATGCAAGCTACAGCATGACCATTGTTGAGCGGGAAACATGCTTCAGGCGCTGCCATGCCTGGCCTTCTCCTCAGAGACAGCTACCAGCAGGTTGAACCTGCATCAACAATAAGCAAGCAGTGCATGCACATGCCTCCTCAACAGCATGCCATGACAGTAGTTCTGCTGCTGGCAAGGTCTGCACCCTAAGCGGCAGGCTACTGAGCTGGCAAGTGTGCCTGGCGCTGCCCAGTTGCCTCACCAGTAGTCCTCCACAACCTTTGATGCACCGCTGGGCGCTGGTGCAGGCGTGGGCGCGGCGGGCGGCACTGGGCGGGGCGGCATGCTGGCGCACTGGCTGTCCGTGATGGACTTTTCACGCGCTGTGTTGCAGCAGGTGGCCATGTCGTCCCAGTCCATGGCCTTGCCCAGGTTGTAGTCCTGCGGGGGATGCGGGGGCAGACACCATGGTGAGAAGCGTCGCATACAGTTGCTCAGGCGCAAGCAGTGCCACAGAGGCGGCCTCTGCAACCTTTGTACATGTGGTGTTGGGTTGCTGTCTCCACACTGCTGTTATTGGCTCCTGCAAGGTGCCGCAGCGCTCCTGCAATGCTCACGTGGTTGGGGTCGCAGTAACTCTCATCCACGGTTGGCCCAGCAGGGGCCGGCGGCGGCACAGGCGCTGGCGCTGGCGGCGGCGGCTTGGGGGCGGGCTGGGGAGGCAGGCTGGCACACTCCGGGTCGGTGACACTGGCCCGTGTCGCACTGTCGCAGCAGGACTTCATGTCAGACCAATCTGCCAGGTCAGTCAGGTCGTAGTCCTGCAGGGCAGGGACAGGGCAGCAGCAGCAGCAACACATTGAATTCATGCTGCAGGCGGGCAGTCTGAAGCTGTGCTGCTGTGTCAGCCACGTGCTTGACAATGCCGGCCCCCTGGGCATGCATGACATCGCTATCTGAGGGGGTGCATGCTGCTTTAATTCTGTTGGACATTGCCTGCCTCCTGCACAGGCATGCTGCCTTGCAGCTGGCAAGTTGGCGGCTGTCGCACCTTGTATGGGTTGCAAAAGGCATCGTTGGTGGCGGGCGGCGGTGGAGGTGAGGGCGGTGGAGGGGATGGAGGGGGCGGGGGCGGCGGTGACGGCTGAATGGCTGGTACAGCACCTGCTGCAGTAGCAGGCACCCCAACCACCACAGGGGGTGGCGGCGGTGGCGGGGGTGGTGGTGGGGGTGGTGGTGGTGGCGGTGGTGGTGATGCCACCACCGGCTCAGGCTGAGGTGTGGGCGCAGCAGCTGGAATTGGCGCCGGCACAGGCACTGGTGGCACTAACGCCACAGGCTCCGGCACAGGCACCACGACAGGCGCTGGTGCTGGTGCAGGTGCTGGTGCAAGTGCTGGTGTTGGTGCTGGTGCTGGCGCTGCAGGTGGGCCTGTCTGCTGGGCTGGTTCGTAGTCTGCACCAGCAAATGGGTCGCTGCCGTCAGCAGGGCCACTGGCACCCCCGTAGTCATCTGGTGGGGCCGCAGCCTGGCCCCCAGCAGCAGGTGCGGGTGGCGCTGGTGTTGGCTGGGGGGTGGGTGCTGTTGCAGCAGGAGGCGCTGTGGCTGCCCCAGGCTGCTGCGCTGGGGCTGCAACCTGCGTCGGTGTCGGCACCGCTGGCGCTGCTGCCTCTGGTCCTCCAATCACGATGTCGCCAGCTGTTGAACTGTCTGTTGCCGCAGCAGGCGCTGGGCTGGGCGGCTGCAGCCATGGCCGGAACAGGTCTGTGTAGTCCACAGGCGCATCAGACACAAGTACAGGGCTGCTTGTGCGGCTGCTGCTGCTGTCTGAGCTTCCCTCGCCAGCATTGCTGCTGCTGCTGCTGCTGCTGCCGGAGCTAGTGCCGCCCCCGGCACTGCTGGGTGTGCCGCTGTTGTCAGGGCGCACAACACTGCCTGCACCTGCCACCTGCTCAGCACCTGGCCAGGCAGCAACTGAGAAGCGCGCCACTGAGTCGCTGCCCTGGCTGCCACCACTGTCAGTTGCTTTGCTGCTGCTGACTGTCAGTGTGGCTCTGTAGGAGCCTGGCGGCAGCAGCAGCTCAACCTTGGCGCCCTGCACCTCACGCAGCAGCGTGCCGCCCGCCAGGCTGCGCACCGCCCAGTGGTAGCTGGCAATGGAGCCGCCCCGCTCCGGTGTGGAGGCGGAGCCATCCAGCAGCACGATGGCCCCGGCTGCTGACTGCGGCGTGAACACCTGCCCCAGCTGCGGCGACGTCACCACTGCAGTGGACTCTGACAGCAGCGCGATCCAGTCAGTTGCGCCTGCTGCAGCATGTGCTTTGCTAGCAGCGGAGCCAGGCGACTGCTTTTTGGCTGCTGCAGTGCCACTGCTTGACTGCCCTCTTGACTGGCTGCTTGCAGCAGGGCCATGCGCAGCAGTCAGCTGCCGCTGCCTTCTTTGCACTGGCGCGATTTCCCACAGCTGCCAGCGCTGTCTCAGGCCACTTGCGGATAAGCCTTGCTCATTGACAGCCCTGCGCCATGCGTTGCAGGTGTTGGTGTTTTTTAGGTTACGTGGTTGGCATACACGCAGGTGCAGTGCAGCACAGGTCTGAAGCAGGTGGTCACTCTCAGGCTGGTGCTCACCCTGCTGCTGCTGCAGCAGCTGCTGCCAGCAGGAAGACGAAGCAAGCACCGATCCACTTGTTTACGGGTGGCATTAGATGTGTGACTTCTACCCCTCCGGTATGATTTAATAGCAGCAGCCACGAAGCTTCACCACTGTGTTCCTTCTCTCATGACGCCCAGTTGGCAAACTGCGCAGGCGTCAAAGATGACAAATTCGCCCCGGGGCAAGTGCTGAGTAGTTAACTTTTTTATGTTAATTTTATTAAAGCTTAGGCGAGCTTTGGTTGGCGCAGGTGCAATCAACCACTTGCAATTGTTGTGATGGCAGCGATGAACCTAGCACGGTGCTAAGCCTTCCGTGTCAACAATGAGGCTTGACAATCTGAATCAAAGCTCTTTATGTGTGGTGGGCAACGATGATGTAGCAGTCGCATCTATATGCTTGGGCGCGAACTAGCGAGACAGCGGCTACGCACAGAACATGCACATGCAGCGTCCCTGGCAGACATAACTACGATCGATGCTTCATTCATATGAAATTGAATATCTTAGTGCTTTTAATGAGCAAAGCTACACACGACCGTTTGTAGGGTTGTTTCAGCTGAACTTGAGCACCGTTGCAGTGCAGCTGCAGCGCTTGCAGACAGCAGTCGTCACAGGCTGCCCGAGATCTGAAGCTCACCACCAGAGCAAAAACTTCAATGCACATGTCGCTTGGACTGAACTAGTATCATGCCCATGCCTGCCGAGCCGCAGTCGCACAGCTGACATATCAGCAGCTGGCAGTTCCCCTTGATGGTTGTTGACCTGCCATGGTGTCAAGCAGCTTGCTGCTGGCGTCCGCAGGCTTGCAAGTATAGAAGGTTATTGAAGTATAACACTACATTATCGCAACAGCGCACATGACACCATCTCGCTAGGCTGCAGCAACAGCGTCGTGATCACAAGCTGTATGCCCCAACTGCACAACAACAACTGGGCCTGTGACCTGGACCTGGATCATCAATCATTGCTGTGAACCAAGCATGATCGCTATTCCGCAGCGGGTTAGCCATCAATGCCAGCAGGTGCACCCGTCTCGGTCACAGCTGTTGTGCTGCGCACTGGCGCTGGCGGCAGGGCCACCTCAGGTGCATAGTCGCTGCTGCCATAGTCGTTGTCAACTACTGGCCGAGCCTTCAGCTTGGGCACAGGCGTCCCTGGGGACGCAGGAGCAGACGGCAGCATTGCTGCTGGTGGCGGCGGCGGCGGTGGCGGTGGTGAGGGCGACTGCGGCGGTCGCGCCATTGGTGGCGGAGGGAGAGGCTCAGGCAGCACGCCCGCATCAAGCTCAGGCATATCCATTTGCACATCTTCAGCATGGTCTGATGAGTGTTCAGCTGCTGTTTCTGAGGCAGCAGCAGCCCCTGCCACAGCGGTGCCAGCTGCGCTTGCTGCTGCTGCTGCTGCTGCTGCTGAAGCTGCTTGTGCCGTCAATGCAGTGTCGACAGCAGCTGCTGTTGCTTGCTGCCGAGCCACATCTGCTGCAGCAGAAGCGTCCTTGCTGTCTGTGCTGGACCCGACCGAAGCACCGTCTGGCAGCTGCTGTGCTGTCGGAATGCGCTGCTGCTGTGCAACCACAGCTAGGGAGATTGCTCTGGGCAGCGCTGCAGCTGAGGGTGCAAGTGCCGGTGTGATGCGGTGGCCAGCCCTGCGTGCTGCTGCTGAAACCTGTCCTACCACCTGCTGTCTTATGGACTTTGATGGGTTCTGTGTAGTGGTTCCCGATTGCTCTGCGTTTCTCAGGTCTTGCCGTGAGTGCTGCTGCTGTGACTTCTGCTGCTGCAGCTGTCCTGCCTGTTGCTTTCCTATTGGCTGCTTAACTGACTGCGGCGGCATGGGTGTTTGTTGCTGCGGCTGTACAGCTGCTGCTGCAGCTGCAGACCTGGGAGCTGCCAGCACCAGTGGTGCTGCGCTGCTGACTGCTGTCGTCTTGCTGAGCACCTGAAACTTGACCGATTCCTCTGCTGCTGCCCCCATGCTGTCGACAACCTTGAGCACAGCTGTGTACTCCCCAGCTGGCAGCTGCATGTGCACCACAGCGCCGCGCATCGCCAGCCTCACTGCTGTGCCTCGCTCATCTTCGCCAAGCAGCTGCCAACTGAAGCTGGCAATGCTGCGGCCCCAGGGCGCCCTTGACTGACGGCCATCAAGGCTGGCTGTGGCAACGGCCGTTGCAGGGGTGTTGCCTCGCACCTTCAGCTGCTGTGTGGTCCATGCAATCAGTGGCGTGGGGGTGGACAGGGTCGCAATCCAGTCACGGCCATGAGCATCCTGTGATGCATCAGTGCTGGCAGCAGTGCTGGCATCTTTGCTGCGGTTGCTGTTGCTGCTGCTAGTGCGAGTGATATCGTGATTATTAGCAGCACTACTAGTGCTGGACGCTATGCTGCTGCTGCTGCTGCTACTGCTGGCCTTGCTGCTTTGCCCCGGCCGTGGCACTGTTGCTGCATCATGTGCCAACAGCACACGCTGTGCTGCATGATGTGCTGCATCAGATGATTTCCTACAGATAGGGGAAACGTAATGGCGGATAAGCATAGGCGGAGCACAGCATCATCATGCAGAATGACGCTACCAGCTGCAGCCATGCAGGTCACACGATTAGGCAGCTTGGGGTCAACATCGTTGCCCGATCACTTTATAATACTCACCTTGCTTCAAATAATATACTGCCATAGCACACCACAAATATGCAGGCGAGCAGCAGCACTGTCGCAGTGCGCATGCCCGCCTTCGCGCCTCTCGCCTCAGAGGTTCACTGCTGTCTTGCATACACATATATCGCAGAGCAATTATATTATAGACTGTCGTCTTGTACTTGCGATGATTGGACAATTCGAAAAGTTGCGTAGAGTGGGGACTGGCGTGTTCGCAGTGACTTCAGCCGTTGACAGTCATGCCTGTAGCAAAGGTCAGTTTGAATCAAAGCTCACAAGATTTTTGTAAGCAAATCAAACGACATCAAACGCCGCGTCGGTGCCCTACTGAACCTGGTGCGACAATGTACAAGTTACACCTGGCTGGTGCCAGCCTCAAATTCCATGCATCAAACGCCTCACAGTCCTGCCGGGAAGTTGTTCACTTCCAGCTGCTGCGTCACCGGCTGCCCGCCCTTGGTGTAGTTGACGCGCAGCCGCATCGCCAGCGGCTTCTGGCCCGCCATGCTGTTGACCACGTGCAGCTGCTGGCTGGCGCTGCCGCCCAGTGCTGGCAGCAGCGTGCTGCTGGACGGCTCCAGGCGCAGCTGCATGTACTTGGGCACGGCGGCCTGCAGCAGCAGAGCAGCACATATAGGCACAAGTGAGAGACGACAGCAGGTAGCGTGACTGCTTACTCAGCAGGTGACCTGGTAGCCATGAAGCAGACCGTCCGAAGCCACCGCAGTGTGTGATTCAAGCAGTCATTCACATACCATTCATGCAGTAAGCATGCACATTCACTCAGCATGCCCTGTTATTTATATAGATGCAAGCAGTGCTGCACATGCCCAAGGCTGCGCTGCTGGCGGTGCTGCTGACTGGCTCAGTGCTGCTGCGCACCTGCAGGTTGAAGTCAGCCACATCATCCAGGCCTGCATTGCTGTAGCTGGCAATGATGTCCACGGCGCCCGGCTGCCCAGGCAGCGGCGTGACAGCAAAGCTGATGCTGAGCCCCTCCTGGTTGAACACCGGCACGGTGGCTGCTGCTGCTGCTGCTGCTGGTCTGGCTGCTGCTGGGGCGCCTGCACCTAACAGATTGGCCAAGGGGTCCTGCAGGGGCACACAAGCATGACACTTTCAGGAAATGTAGGCAAGCATATCCATTTGAGCTATGCAGGCACACCAACACCGTATGCAGGTGCTGCTACTCCCTTCGCACTTCTCAACTGATGGTGGTGCGCCCTGCCAACTTCATGCTCAAATTCCAGAGTCGGCATGATGCACACATTGCCAGCTGTGACCACAGCTGCCTGCAGCCAGCTACTTACCACTGGTGCCGCTGCTGCTGCTGTGCCCGGATCACCCAGCATGCCCAGGATGTCTGATGCTGCTGCTGGCGCTGCTGCTGCTGGTGCCAGGCCAGGGCCCAGCAGGTCGTCCAGGCCGCCGCCCCCTGCTGCTGCTGCTGCTGGTGCTGCGCCCAGGCCCAGCATGTCATCCAGCGGGTTGGCTGCTGCTGCTGCTGCTGGAATGGCTGCACCGCTGCCCGATACGCGGCCCACTGTGGCGGCAGCCACCTCCAGCCCACCCAGTAGGTCCACCAGGTCGTCGCTGGCAGGAGCAGCAGCAGCTGCTGCTGCACCACCAGCTGCTGCTGCTGCGCCTGGCGCTGCGCCGCCGCTGGAGGTGGGCGGCGACAGCACTGCGCCGCTGGCCAGGTTGCGGCTGTACTCGGCCTCGTCCAGCGCGGGCATGCGCTCCAGCAGCTGCGGCGTGATGCCCGCGTGGCCTGCCAGCAGCCGGCTGTACTCGCAGCTGCGCGCCTGCACCTCCAGCAGCACGCTGCCCTTGTGGCGCTCCACCAGCGCAGCCAGGCGGGCCCCCTGCAGCCAGCACATGCAGCGGCAGCAGCGGCGTGGGCAAGCATTCAGCCAGGCAGCACGGAGTACAGGCCGCAGTGCACAGACCAAGAAGCTAAGACGCGTGCATGCACATGCTACTGCTGCTGCTGCTGTAGCCGGCGCATCCCCCAGCTACAAGCTGCACATCACACGGATACTTATGCACAGGCCGCGCCGCGTCTCACCTGGCTGGGCAGGCGCGCGGTGAGCTTCATGGCTGCCGTGAGCGCCACCTCCCTGGCCGCTGCAGCCAGCTTGGGCAGGCGCAGCAGCGCCTCCAGCAGGCCCACCACGTCAGCCTCGCCCACAGCCTGGGGCGACTCGCCGTCCAGCAGCGCGCCGCCACGGCCTGGCCGGCACACAGCACCCACACACACACACACACGGTAAACAGTCAGCATGCATGCCCACTTTGTTCAGCATGATCTAGCTGTGAGTTAGCAGCCATGGGCGCAACGCACACTCCCCGGCGTTTGCTTGCAGGACAGCTGCATCGATGTGAAGCAACACGCAACGTCAGCGCAGTTGCACTCTCAGTGCCAGCACTGCTATATTGCGCGCACCTGTCGGCAGCATCTCCCCAAACTCGCCGATGCACCAGCCGCCAGCCACCAGCAGCGAGGGCGCAGCCGTGTTCAGGTGCTGCTTGACTGCACCGTACAGCACGCGCACCGCGTAGCCGTGCAGGTCCTCCGCGTTACTGATCAGCACGATCAGCGCGCGCACCGCCTCCTCCTTGACGTGCGCGCCAGCCTGCACCAGCACCTGACAGCAGCATCGCACACAGCAGCACCACCATATGTACAGAAAGCAACGAAAGCATCAGCTGGCATGATCCTGAAACCGCGACGGTGGATGTAGAGGGAACCTCTGTCCTGCGAGCAGTGCTGCACTGTATGGTAATGCTGCGCTGGCCCCCGCAGCTTCTCGCAAGCACATTGACTGGGTGCATGCTGCGACAACTCCTGACAGTCTCAATGATTGATTGCAAGAGGCTGCAATTCAAAGATGCACACCAACAGCATGGAACTTGATCACCCTTGCGCGCGCCCAGCAGCACGTCACACCACAGCCCCCTCCCCACAAAGCATGCCTCAAGTACCAGCTGTGCTGCCCCCACCTGCAGCATGCTGTCGATGTGCCAGCGCTTGTCAGGCGCGTAGCGCTGGATTAGTGTGGCGATCTTGGCGGTGAGGTCGGGCTTGAACTCGCCGTCACACACCGCCAGGTAATCCAGCAGCTCGCGCGTGAGGTTGCTGCAGGCAAGGGCAGGCAGGCAGGGGTGGCAGCAAGCGAGAGGGTGCAGCGGCAGGGGTGGCAGCAAGCATGGTGGTGCAGATATTACTTGCACGACCATAGCGACAGCCTGCCATATCCTTGCACTTGTCCGCAGGCACCGCAGCTGCACCCAGCTGCAACTGGCAACCAGCAGCATAGGCGTTGCCTCTAAGCCCAACACCCGCACCAAAAATACCCACTAATCGGCCCCGTATGTGCTGCTGCACCATCCCTGCTCTGCCGCCGCCCTCACCGGATGTTGGCCTGGTTGACCAGTGAGTAAACCAGCTCCAGGGCGCGCCGCCTGATGCTGACGTCAGCGTCCTTCACGCAGTCCACGATGGTGGCGCGGTGCCGCTGCACCGCCTGCGTGTCCACGGCAACAACCTGCAGCAGCAGCAGAAGCAGCAGCAGCAGCAGCGCAGCAGCAGCACTGTTAAGACACGCATTTGCAACCGTGGGTGCTGCTGCTAGTACTGCACCATCCAATGCTGCTGCACAGCACTGCACAACCCAGCGCCCGCTATGACACAGGGCCCGCCGTGCCACGTCTCCCGCCACATTCACACGCCCACCACCACGCCTGATCAACCAGCCTTTCCCGCACCTTGGCCAGCGTGTTCAGCGCCACGTAGCGGATGTTGTTGTCCCTGTTGGCCAGGAAGCGGCCCAGGATGTTGACCGCCATCACGCGCAGCCCGCCGATGGTCTCAATGCCCATGATGGTGGCCACGGCCTCGTACAGGATGGCGTTGCCTGGGAGTGGATGGGTGGGCAGGTGGGGTGGGTGGTGGGTGAGGAAGGCGGGTGGGCACAGGCTGGACAAGGAGGCTTGTTATGGGCTCGGCTGGACAGATGCTTGTGCAAGCACACATCCTACGTGCAGAATTAGCCAGCTGCCGAATCTAAAAACACATGTTGCTGTGCTGGCCCACGCCCTGTGCCAATACTTGATGTGCAGCTGAACAGGCTGACACCAGGTTGCAGGACAGCCAGCGCACCTGCGTTGCGTGAGCCCTCCACATTCGCTGCCACTTGCGCCAGGATGTCTGTCATGGCATCGCTGGCGTCAGCATTGCCACGGCCTGCAGGACAAGAGGCACAACAGCAGCACAGCGGCACTGGTCACAACCAGCCACCACCTGCTGTGTGCTGCAACTGCCACACGCTGCTTGTGTGATGGCCGTCAGATGTAGAATCACATGGACATTTGCAGGCCAGGCTGTTTGTAACCGTCCTGCAAGCAGTCTCGCTCACCCAGCACGCGCAGCAGCTGCAGGATCTTGACCTGCAGGAAGGGGTTGGTGATGCCGCCCACGTCATGCTCAGGGGAGAAGCCGCCCTGCAGGACAGCAGCGCAGCAGGGTCAAAGGCACAGCCAGCAGCAGCAACAGACAGAGACAGGTGACAACTGCGATGATACATTGTTGCTGCACACAGCGCATCTGCTGCTGATGCTGTGCAAAGGCCACAGCTATTTCCCTGATACAACCCCATACAACAGCAAGCACCACGGGCACAAACTGCCCAACCTAGGGCAACTTGTGTGCTAGAGCTGAAAGAGTGATGACAGCAAGGTTCATGCTGCTGCTGCTGCTGCTGCCTCTGCTGCTGCACCGAAGCTGAGCTCGGTACGGCCGCACCTGCAGCAGCGCGCGCAGCATCTTGCACAACGTGGGCACCTGCTGCCTGTAGTGCTCCACCATGGCTGGCTGCATGTTGCAGATGGCCAGCAGCAGCGTCACGCCGCTGAGCGCCACGCCCTGGTTCTTGTCATGCAGCAGGTCGGCAGCCTTGTCCGCAAACTCCTCCACCAGCTCCGGGTTCTTCTTCAGCACCCTGCGGGGGAGAGTGACGGAGCAGGGCACAACCAAGCACGATCGCATGAAGCTACTGGTGCGGTTGGTTGATGACGCGCAGCAGCGAGCAGTATGCACCAGCACATGCAACAGCGCCAAGGTTGACGCGCGCTGGGCTTGGACAGACCCCAACACACTCCTTGCAAGCGAAACAAGGCGCCAGTTGCTGGGTGCGACTGCAGCAAACTGCAGGCCTCGGCTGATGCTAATGATGTGAAGAGCCACCGCTGCGCCTCTGCTGCTGCGGCGCTTGCTGCGCTGCCGTGCTGCCTTGCAGGAAATAGATTGCTAGTGCTGCTTCTGCTGCTGCTGTTGCCGCCAGTGACATCAACACACTGCGGCGCTGATGCTGCTGCCGCTGCCACAAGGCATGTCAAAGTGTGCTGTTTGCTGGCGCGCCTGCCAGCGTGGCACGCACCTGATGGCGCACAACGCTGCCTTCTTGCGTATGTAGGGGTTGGGCTGCCGCTCTAGCAGCCGCTCCACGTCAGGCGCCAGGTCGCGCGCCATCTCTGCAGCGACACGCATAAGATGCAAAGCAGCGTGGGTGAGGGTAAGGCTGCAGTTGCCACTGCTGGCAGCACACAGTGGTATACAAGTTCAACACATCCCTGATACTGCATGCTACGAGAACTGCTGTGCAACGCTTTGCTGCGGCGAAAAATATGAGAACTGGTGCCAGTACTGCAGCACGGCTCCAGCATGACTCCATAACCACTACTGCTGGTGCTGCCGCCCGCCCTGCTGCCGCTGCTACTGCTGCATGTCCTGACCTGCTGAGCAGATGTTGCCCAGCGCTGCCAGCGCCAGCCCCACGATGTATGGGTTCTTGTCGTTGTTCAGGTCCATCTTTAGCGAGTTGGTCACCAGCATCAGCACCTCCTGGCGCTCATCCAGCAGCAGCATCAGCCCCAAGTAGCCGATGCGCTGCAGCACAGCAAGTAAGTGCAGCGTCAGTAAGCATGTCATGCTGCTGCTGCTGCTGCCCAGCTGCAGGAAGGAGACAACGCAGTTCATCACAGGCAACTATGTGCTTTGAAGTGCTGTGATGCATGCAAGAGGCGAGCACTGATAAACATGATCCAGCTTGGTGATGAAGATGTGCATGCAGTGGCTTGTACTGCAAGCCTGCATCATTCAGCACCGTACTGCTTTGCTGGCTGCGGGAGCAACACCTTGCACAATCAAGCAGCCCTTGCAGAAGCAGCATGATACTGTTGCGCACCTTTTCAGGAAACCCATTGGCTGCAATCAGCTTCAGTGTCTCCATCTGTCCGAAATGTGTGGGATAGCCCAGCATGTGTATGTACATGAGCTTGGCGATGTTCCTGTGCCTGTACCTAGGGTCCTGCTCACGAAAGGCCTCCCGCAGGGCTGCACTCTCCTTTGCAATGACATCTCTTTCCTCTGCCTGTGTCTTGCAGGAGCGCACAGCCCTGATGAGCTCCCTGCACAGCAGCAGCACAGCAGCAGCACAGCAGCAGCACAGCAGCACAGCACTATCTGGTTGTGTCGAGGTCTGGCCTTATGTCGCTGCTCACTGATCCTGATCAGCTACTCATCCATGTTTAACCGACACAATCCGTCGTTTCGTGTTGTGCAAGCTGACATCACGGCATTGCGTGAGGAGCAGGAGGTTGGCCGGGCTCCATAGCCCAGCATCGCACCTGAGCCGTACCGACATACTCAAGTGAGCTAGCCAACAGCCAGCCGTTTCCTACAACAGAAGCACCACTGCGAACGTTGATCCTGACCACACGCCTGGCTTCAAGGCAGCAACAGCATGCAGTGGTCAAACACAGCAGAGTCTAGACCTTGATCGTGCGACACAGGCAGACAATAGCCGTGGTTCTGCACAAACTGTTCACATGGTAACCAAGACGACCTCAACGTCCAGGGCTTGTTGGCTGATTGCCTGACACGGCTCAGCCAGGGTCCAGGGATAACCTAACCATGCTGAGAGGGCCATCATGGCATGATGGGGGTGACAGTTACACTCTGCAGGGTTGCAATCGGACCTTGATAATGCACATCACCGTCGATAATTTTTTGTCCTATACCACCAGCCGTCCTTGAGACAAGCACCCTGGAACGCACAGCCAATACAAAGTGCTGGCATTTCCCGCCAGAACTGCTGAACTTCATGTTGAACATGCGAAACCGTTAGCGGCCGGCGCCAACTACACGCCCTTGGGTGGCAGCACTGCTACCAACACCTAAAGTGATGAACACTTCAGGCTGCCAGATTTGCCGCTGTGTAGCGCATCAATTAGAACCACGCCTGCCTCATGAATCATGCTTATTCGTACAGTATATATGTTGCACAATGTGTTGATGTATATATATTGTTGAATTGATGCAGCACCAGCTGCCACAATGTATGCTGAAAATACAGTATCACTACCACTAGCTGACCGCCATGTGCGGTTCTACTGCATAAAACACGCAGCACATCCCAAGAACACTGGCAAGAGACTCATCACCCAACACACAGTTGTGACTCAAGAAACAAAATATGGTGGCTGTGTGTGTTTGACCCCCTCAAGACCACAAATGCTGCCGCAACACCTCTGGCACTGCTAGACACCGCTCAGCAGCCGCCGCTGAGCTGCAGTTCAAAGATTGCAGCAATGCGCTAGGCTACAGCTACTTGAACAGCTCTGCCGCGAGGTCCTCGTCTGAGCCTGTCCTTGGCTCAGTCGGGTGGTGTCACTATGGTCACCGAGATGTCCAGCTGCATGTCCAGGCATGTCCAGTGGCACCAAATCGTGTCCAGTTGGTGGGTTTGCATGTCCAGTTGCAGGTCCACTGGACTGGCAGTCTGCCTGCAACTGGACATGTGCTGCTGCTGATGCGTTGTACGGCACGATACCCAGCTGAAACGCCGCAAGTAGGTGTTGTTGCATGTATGCCGCTTATACTGTGTCGCTGAACAGCAGCACGTCAGCTGGCCAGCCCATGGGCTTGCTGTAGGGTTTGTCGATATCACGTCAACACCGGCTTGATAATCACGCCAAAGCGTGCGATAGAGCAAAGAATCATCATACATAGCAGCATTTATGGTGTCTTATGGCACGACAGCGCCTCAAGGCGAAGATCAGCATGTCACTACAGCATTGCACGACTTCCCCCGCTGCCGAAGCAGCAGCCTTCCAAACACATCGTTTAGTTCTATTACAGTAAGTTTAATGGCCCGTATAGCCCCATTGCGCGCTGCTGCAAGTTGTGTCACTTGTTAAAATACAAAATGGTCAGATGGCATACGCTCGTGAACTGTTCGTCTACTGGTAAGCAAACAGCTGCAAACGATGATCAATATGATTACTGCTGAAGCATTACAGCGATCGCACCTGTGTCGCGCACTGCTGCTGCGTTGCATATGGTGCACGGGGCTGAAACAGACTGCAAGCTCGTGTCCACTGGCAGAGACCATCGCTGAAAGCGTTAATGAATGACAACATATCAATGCGGTTATTGGGCGTTTGTGAGGCTGCAGACGCCTGCTCATTGAGCAGCAGCAGTCCTTGAAGCACTATGCAGCTGCAAGGTTGATCCTGCAGGATTTCAATGCTGTAGAAAGCGCATGGAGCTGCTACTGCTTATCTTGATACTTTGATGACATGGTGAGCGACTCTTACCCAGATCAGCAGCGGCTGAAACGACAGCACCCAGCCCTGCAGCTGCTAGGGCGCCCAGCTCACAGCAGCAGCAGCAGCAGCAGCAGCAGCAGCAGCTACAGTTGCAGCAGTGCAGCAGTACTGTCGCAGGAATGATCACACCATCACCAGATCAAGATCAGTTTCAGGTACAGCAGCATCAGCCGTGCTATGTCAGCTGTAGAGGCTGGGTGCATGCAGGTTGTCCACAGGTGCAGTTGTGTGTCACCTGCGTGGCTGCTGCTGCTGTGTGCAGGCTCCTGTCAGCTGCCCGTCTCCCAGCATCACAGGTAGGTCAGAATAACGAAAACGTTAGAACATAACAGGTAGCAGGTTACAGCTGCTGCTACTGCTGCTGCTGCTGTGAAGTGACAGCTCTCCCAATCAAGAGCATGCCACTTGCTGCAGGGCTTGTCGTGATCATTCTTGGCAACGCGTGCATGAACATACGCACGCAGCAGACAGCATGCCCAGCAGGCCAGCAGTTGCATAATGTGGAACGTGCTTGCGACGCACTTCACACACACCATACTTGCTCGCAATGCCCTCCATGTGGTGTGCGCGCCACCCATCCAGCTTCTACTTCCTGCGTGCATGGGTCCTACTTGATTGCAGTCAGCATGGCGCCACTGTATCTAATGCAGCAGCAGACAGCCTGCTTGGAGACCACCATTGTGATATATTGACATGAGACCTCTGTTGGTGCGCAGACCTTCCCTATAGAGACACAGGGGCCGACTTTCCGGCAGCATGGCATGGCTGATGCACTTCCTGGTGAGCTTGAGCGGTGTGGCATTGCTAGCAGTCTGCCTCATATGTGCGATTCAGTGGCAGCGATTATGTTGGCGCAAATGCTGCTGCTCTGTAGTGTTGCATGTAGTGGTGCGTGGCGGGCGCCAATCAACGCGCAAACGCCGGTTGGCCCAGACCTTGATTGAGATAACGCCAACCTCAACAAGTGCCACATCCTACGCTGCAGCATGCAAATGTAAGTGCAGCTGCTCTGTTTCTGCTGCACTGCTGCAGGGATGTTCTTTGAAACAACCGCTACACTTGTGATCAATGCAGGCAGTGGCAGCCTGCCAACTCGCAGTTGATGCCGGCTACGCAGACACCAGTGCGCGATCAGCAGCTGCTGGAACTTGTATGTTTTCGTTGGCAGATGGTGGCATGCAGCGGTAGTGGCAGCTGGTGCGTTGCTGTGCTGGCGCTGCCTGCAACAGGATGCACAATGAATGCAGTTGGCATAGGCATCAGCTGTACAAGTGGTAGAGACGCAATCTTGTCAATGCAGTTCTTGGCAGCTGTTCCGCGTGGTGTCCTCACTGCTTATGTTGTGATTGCAGCAGCTGGGTGCCTTTGCTGTCATGCAGCAGCTGCGTGCTGTTAATGTTGTTGTGATTGCAGCAGCTGCCAGATTCTGTTTGTATTGCAGCAGCTACATGCTGATGAGAGAGGTCTGTTACAGGGGTGGGCAAGCTGATTGTGTTACTGCTGAAGAGAGAGAGGTCTGTTACAGGGGTGGGCAAGCTATCGCCCTAGAGCGAGTCACTTGCCCCTCTTTCAGCTCACATATCATGAGAACCCGATAGCAAGCCACAAGATGCAACCAAAGTAATACTCCAGAGGCATCTTGCAGCCCCTACCTCCCCATAAACCAACAAGTACATGCAGTGCAGCATGTGCGAAGTGCAGCACGAAAAGCAGCAGGGTGCTCAAAGCACAGGGCACAAAACGCACAAGGGAAGGCAGGCATGGTCCAAACAGCAAGCGGGATGCACAATGGTGCTGCTTACCATAGGTGTTTGGCATGATTGCACCAAGGCACTGATGTACACACCAGACTGCAGCAAGCAGGAGCACGCGGGACCGACCGGAGACACTGCACGTGACATGCAAACTAAGGTGCTACTGCTTCTGCAATCCTCATGGCTGACAAGCACAGAAGCACGCAATGCGACACACAGAGCTGGAAAATCAAGCACAGTGACACACGACATGCAACATGGCCTTGCCAGAAAGTGGAGATTGGACAACTACTGACAGCACATCATGTAAAAGCAGGAAGGTCAACCAGAGCGGGGCGCCAGTACAATGCGCAGCTGTGCTGGATCAGATCGCAAGAACGGGTGATCTCCAGGCACCGCAACACGCCAATGAGCCGGCGCAGCCTCCATTGCCACAAAATCAGCAAGCAATTCCCAAAACCGCAAAACCGCCTGCTGCTTCGCCTCCTGTAACACCTGCGCTACTAGTTGCTGTCGCTGTTGTTGTTGTTGCAGCAGCTGCTGCTGCCTACGCTGCTCAACCAGCTGGTTATGCTGTTGCTGCGCAGCAGTGAGAGCTGCAGGCTGAAACACATCTGTAATAGGTACCTGCCATTGCGGCGGCGGCGCAGACGGCCGCGGCGCAGCAGGCGCGGGCGGCGGAATGTGCAGCGTGTTAGCCTGCCGTCGGCCAACATCCATGGCATTCAGAGCAGCTAAACAAATAACCCCCCAAACACCCTGGTGGAGCCGCTTAGGGCCGGGAGGCCGCTGCATCAACCAGACATGCCGCATAGCAAGCGGCGGGCGGCCTGCAGCCCGCGTACACCATGTTGCAGGCAACGCAGACAGCAGGCTGTCAATCACCGCTACCGCAACTGGGCACTCCCAAAAATGGTGCACCAGACCAGGGCACGCAGCGCCACACATGCATGTATCATGCTGCTGGTGCATGCGCTGCGACGTAGGCAAGCCATCCATGATCAGCCGCCAATACGTCTCCTTGTACGCATTATCCCAGCGCATCTTCCATAGTGCGCCCTGGGCGGCCGCCACACATTGCAAACCACGATACTGCTGATAAAAAAGCAGAGAGAGGTCTGTTACAGGGGTGGGCAAGCTATCGCCCTAGAGCGAGTCACTTGCCCCTCTTTCAGCTCACATATCATGAGAACCCGATAGCAAGCCACAAGATGCAACCAAAGTAATACTCCAGAGGCATCTTGCAGCCCCTACCTCCCCATAAACCAACAAGTACATGCAGTGCAGCATGTGCGAAGTGCAGCACGAAAAGCAGCAGGGTGCTCAAAGCACAGGGCACAAAACGCACAAGGGAAGGCAGGCATGGTCCAAACAGCAAGCGGGATGCACAATGGTGCTGCTTACCATAGGTGTTTGGCATGATTGCACCAAGGCACTGATGTACACACCAGACTGCAGCAAGCAGGAGCACGCGGGACCGACCGGAGACACTGCACGTGACATGCAAACTAAGGTGCTACTGCTTCTGCAATCCTCATGGCTGACAAGCACAGAAGCACGCAATGCGACACACAGAGCTGGAAAATCAAGCACAGTGACACACGACATGCAACATGGCCTTGCCAGAAAGTGGAGATTGGACAACTGATTGTGTTACAGCCCATGTGTAACGTGACGAGGTCTATAGGCCGGAATCGAGGCTCAGAGGCATCGCCTTTTGGGGTATCGTTACATTGGTAGCTGATCGGGTTGGAAAGGATTCCGTAGCCGAGTCGGTAGAGTGCCGGGCTGCGGTGAGGAAGGTCCTGTGCTCGAACCCCACTGAGCTCGGTTCGCGGATGAGGACATCACGCTACCTCGAGGGGGAGGTATGTAACGTGACGAGGTCTATAGGCCGGAATCGAGGCTCAGAGGCATCGCCTTTTGGGGTATCGTTACACCATGGGTCACTTGCCCACTTGGCAGTTGCAGCTGCAGTGACTTGGTACCAGGGGGTCGAGGGCGCCAACCCAAGCACCTCGACATTGCTGTCCTGCCGCGAACACTTGTTTACTGCATCAAATACGTTTGATATAACGGTAATAGGCAGTTGATGAAAGTCCAATTGCCGTGTCCAGTATCGTGTCCAGTCACCTACTCGATGTCCAGCAGCATGCTGGACATGGCCATGTCCAGTCTCACACTGGACATGCCACATGGCATGTCCAGTTGCACACCATGCAACTGGACATGCCTGGACATGCAGCTGGACATCTCGGTGACCATAGTGTGTACACGATCTGCTCTCCCAGTGTCAGGCCCAGCCTGTTGCGGTCCTTGAGTAAACCCTGCCCCAGATACCCCAGCTGCGCTCAGCAGAGCATGTGGTGACGTTCAAATGATGTGCACATGACGTGGCTTAGTGCAACAGCACAGCTGCTGCACTTGTGCTCTTCTACTACTGAATTGCTGTAGCCAGATGTTCCAGTGGGGGTGTACAGCCTCAACCGAGCGCGATTTGACGCTACAAATCACAACACGATGACCTCTAGCGGCGCGAGCATTGCAGGCCTTTGTCAAGCTGAACTTCGAGCTGAGCGGGGACAGAACCGGAATGGCATCACTATGGTCACCAGCAAGTCCAGTTGCAGGTCAAGGCACGTCCAGTTGCACACTATGCAACTGGACGTCGCATGTGGCACGTCAAGTTAGGACTGGACGTGGGCGACGTCCAGTTGACAACTGGACGTCGAGAAAGCAAACTGGACGTGCAACTGGACTCTGTTACAGTGCGCGAAACTGCAATAAAGGGTATCAAATAATGAATATATGATGCAGGAAACGAGTAATTGAAGCCAGCACGACGACTCCGAGAACTCGAGTTGGCGCTGTCGACCTCCGGGTGACTTGTCACTGCAGCTGCAACTGCTAAGGTGGTTGAATGCAACCAAGCAGCCAGCTGCTGCAATACAACACAAACAAAATGCAGGACAAACAACACGACCAGTAGAGCAGCAGTGCGCTGACCGCATTGCCCTCCCCATCATGTCTCTGGCAGTGTGAACACAGTGACATGCGCTGATGTGCCAATTGGCACAACCACCTGTGCAGACATAAACTGCTACAACGCTGTGAGCTGAGGTGCTCTTGACCACCATGAAGATCCGCCCTGCATTTGCGAATGCAGCGCTGGTGCCTGTACCCTGTTTCTGCCAAGGCTGCAGCATCTGTTCCATGGATGGCTGGACCGTGGCATCGATGAACTGATATCAGTTGCCAAGTTGCGCCCCTGCGGTGGCGCGCAGAGACACAGCAACATTCTTTGTGACTCGCTGGCAGCAGAGTGTGGCATTTGTTGACAGCGACAGTGTTTGACGGACAGTTTTTGAAATGCATGCGTGCAATGCCCACCTGCAGCTGCTAATCAATGCAATGCCCACCCGCAGCTGCTAATCAATGCAATGCTCACCTGCAGCTGCTAATCAAGAAACGCTGAACACTGCCTCAGTGCAATTCCGAATCTGGTGTGGCGACCACGCAGCTGACACAACCCGGCTACCGGCGCAGCTGCGCAGCTTGTAAACAATCCTGTGTTCAATGAGAAGACGCTGCTGCTGTACAAAGATCCTGGTGCAGCACGGCCTCATGATTGCGGGCTACTCCTACAGCGCCAAGACCAGCATCTAGTGCATCCCACATTGTTAGCATAAGTTGCTTGAGCCTTTCGCCTAGGGTGCTCACCAAGAAGTGCGCCAGCCGCATCATGCTGCCATTCTAGTGACGCTGCATGTGTGCCCTGCCAGCAAGGCACCGTGCCCTCTGGTGGCACCAGAGAGAAACGTCGTGCCGAGAGGTCAGCCCAATGCGGCACTGCCTCTAGGCTTTTGGGTTTTAGGTTTTAGGGTTTAGGTTTTAGGGTATTAGTTTAGGGTTTAGGGTTTAAGTTTTAGGTTTTAGGGTTTAGGTTTTAGGTTTTTAGGGTTTAGGGTTTAGGTTTAGGGTTTAGGTTTTAGGTTTTAGGTTTTAGGTTTTAGGTTTAGGGTTTAGGTTTTAGGGTTTAGGGTTTAGGGTTAAGGGTTAAGGGTTAAGGGTTTAGGGTTTAGGGTTTAGGGTTTAGGGTTTAGGGTTTAGGGTTTAGGGTTTAGGGTTTAGGGTTTAGGGTTTAGGGTTTAGGGTTTAGGGTTTAGGGTTTAGGGTTTAGGGTTTAGGGTTTAGGGTTTAGGGTTTAGGGTTTAGGGTTTAGGGTTTAGGGTTTAGGGTTTAGGGTTTAGGGTTTAGGGTTTAGGGTTTAGGGTTTAGGGTTTAGGGTTTAGGGTTTAGGGTTTAGGGTTTAGGGTTTAGGGTTTAGGGTTTAGGGTTTAGGGTTTAGGGTTTAGGGTTTAGGGTTTAGGGTTTAGGGTTTAGGGTTTAGGGTTTAGGGTTTAGG